>CM067086.1:33527006-36114506 GCA_034008185.1 Gorsachius magnificus
TCTGAGAACGCAGGTTTAGAGAAAGCATTCTTATATAACAAGTTAAAAAACCCCCAGCATCCTTGGGATGTTGGTTTGGAATATCTTCATTCCTTTCATTTGCTTCTACTTCTGAAGTGATCCTTTCACTTGGAATGCAGATGCTTCAGCCCTATTCTTGCTAATGCAGAAGAAGCAGGAATTTCATCAGCTTCATCAACCACAAATGTCAATACCAAATTAGATTTTTAATTGCACAAAATACATGCAACTCATTTACCTGATGGGCTTCTACAAAGTTTCCTCTCAAAACACAAGAAACTAACAGTGATTCTGGTGGGGAAAGCATCATAGGAATGAGGGAGTTTTGCTGATGTGGTCTCACTCTGCTTTCCAAGTCACTTGAGCCAGACATATTACTGGTACTTCCCTCTGCAAGACAATGAGATTAATCAGTATATTATTATGGAAAAAACATTTCACCAGATTAACAGCCCTTCACATATTTAATACAAAAATATAGGAGCAGAGTTACAAGGAATTTTTAGGGTAAAGAAGTCAACATAAACATCTTGTTAAAAATTCTCGTAATATTTCACTATTTGGTCAGAACTTTCAGTTTGAATCTCATCCAAATGTAACACTGTTTAGCAGCTACATAACGTGGATGCAATGTTAAGGCACTGGTTCAATATGGATAAAAGGAGAAGTCTTAAGGATTGGACCTATTAAATCAATTTAGCATGCCTAAGCATGTTTTAGGTCACATGACTACCAGTCTATTAGCTTTTTCCATGGTTTGCACATCACTACAATCCATGCTGTTTCCTGCAAGACAGAAGTATCAAGAAAAATCTAATTTTCTTATTACAGAAGAAGAGATATATACTAATTAGAAAAATGTCAGCCAAAAATGGGAGCTCCGAGAAGTGAAAAGTTCTAACTGTCCTGCATAAAGCAGTAATTCACATTAACTAGTCAAGCAAATACTTCATCATGCACATTGACAAGACAAAGAAATACTACTTTTGTGGCTTAATACCTGAGGTACTGGTGCTTAGCTCACTACTCGTACTTTCTACTGATGGACAGGAAGTTCCCTCTTTCCCACCTAAAACAGAAACAGATCAAAATCAGCACATTAAATCCACTTTTCCTAGACAAGGTAATTAAAACTTACTGCAAAAAACAGATCAGGCAGCCACAAGAGATCGTCAAGAGTATCTCACAAATGAGCCATCACTGATGTCTATGACAAATGCAAAAACTGCTGATTTAAAGAAAATGCTGGGCAACTGACCATGTTTGGGTGGCCCATCAGTGACTTATGTCAGATACAGATACTAGATGTACCTTTTAAAGGCTAAACAGAAGAAGGGTGAGGAACCCAACTTTCTCCTAAGGCCACCAATTTAAGCCACAAATTCCTGTAAATTCACATCCTAAATACTATTATGATAGGAATGAAAATACACTGAACTGAATGAAAGTATACTGAATATACTCTGCTATACTGGATATAGCAGAGAAAGGGAATAATTGGTACTGCAGTTGCAAAGTCCTCCCCTGCCCCAAATCAGACTATGTATGAAAGAAGTTATTTTCTTACCTAAATTTAAAGTTAGTTGTCTTTTAGTTGTGTGGGTGAGCTTTAGGAAAACCACCTCAATCCAGGTGGAATTGGACTAAGACACTTCAAACCAGTTAGAAAACTGAAGTAAATAAATCTAGTTCTCTACTCCTAGTCCATTAAATCTAGTTGCTCAGCAAAATTATGCACATTTCACAGATGTTTTCTCCAAGTCTCTTTTTCAACCCACCTCTCTTGTACCTTTGAGATCTACTTCGTTTCTTCAAGCTGGAACACCTGATTAAAGAGCAGTATCTCCTGGAAGCTGCAAGCTGATGTTCTGTGAAATATTTAAGCAAAAACATTACCAAATAGCTGGACAGGCCATAAACAGTTATTTGTCTACCTTAAATAATCTACCAGCACAACTACATAGGTAGAGCTATGATGGCAAATCTCCAAAGGAAACACAGTTGATCTCAGCTAAGAGCTCTTCTGCAGTAAAGTTTAAACTAGCACCTTGAAGTAATTTTGATGCAATTCAACTAATACTGTGCTTTTCACACCCACATCCAATGTTGCTTGGAATGTACTTACCTTCTACAACCCCCTGACAAGTACTAAGGGTTTTTTCCAACCTAAAATGATTCTATGATTCTAACTATACAGAAAAATAGGTATAGTCCAAGTACATAAGCAGCTAGAAACAAGGCAAAAAGAATAAAAATTGAAATATTAAAAGAGATAATTTGCTGTGTCATTAAGTTTTTGCTGAAACAGCTGGGTTTTCAGTAATGCAGGGTAGTATGAACCCTGACTCAGTCAACAATTCTGGGAATGAGCAAGTAATTGCTCTGGGAGTGAGCATGTCTGGATGCCAGCCCCCAGAAATCCAAGACATACAGTGTCAAGAAAAGCCAGCCACCTTTCCCTGAAAGATGTTCCCCAAAAAGTTGTCATCATTTGTCAGAAGTCAGGACTCAAAAGTACAGAATCCCACAGAAAGCTGCTGCCTGTCCAATAGAAACAGAGGGCTGCCTACTCAAACATAAGTCCCATCACATCCCCTCCTTTATAGGGTGAGACTTGAGAAATAGTTGAACACGAGTTTGGAAACCTGAACATTTAACATCCATACTGGCCAGTGGTTCTTGGGATACAGCCTTTGCATTGCCCGAGATACACAATAAGCCACACTATGAGACAAGCAGAAATTTGGTAGTAGCAGGGCTAACAAATTATAGGATATGGAGAAGAGTGGGAAATAGGTTCCTGAGTGTGTTGTTCTAGCTACTCCTGAGGAGTGGTCTGCATCCCAGAAAAATCCAACTTCCTCTGACACATGTTCCTAACGTGTCTGCAGACTAAGCCAAATCAACACTCTGTCCATGAATGAGATGAGTCTACCTGGCTTGCATTGGATCACACACCACCACATCCCTTCATATCACTGCACCGTCAACTTAACTTGTGACAAAGAAGACAGGCGAACTGAAGCAGTGTATCCACAAAGGGGAGGGAAAAAAGAACGAGAAAACCCAAACCTTCTGATTAGAATAGAGATCACTCCTATTGGAGAATGGTGCAAGAACCAGGTGATCTCCAGCTAGGTCACTCTCCCAGTATCTGCCAAAATGTGCTCCCTCAGTAAGATGCTCAGGGAACTGACTGTAACAGAACAGTGTCAATATATCAGAAAGTGCCAAATACAAAGCCTACCTGCATTTCTGTTACTCATCACCACCTTATATCGCCAGTGAGCTTCAGAAAGGTATTTGGAAAACTGTAACACACGACTTCCAAACGCATCTCCACTTGCAGAAAGATTCAAGCACTCGACAAGCTCCAGCTCTTCACGAAGCACGTTACTGGAGTCCCATGGGAGAGAACTCTGAATTTCTTCCAGATGGCTGAGAAGCAATGTGAGGAAGGCATCCATGGCCACGTCATCCACTAGAAATCCAGTAACACCACTGGTGAAGTGTTTCAGATCCAGGTAGCTCAGCCTAGAGGTTTCACAGCTTTTGCCACCAAACACTGAGTCGTGAAGACTTGTGTGAACTGTCTGAGTGGCCAGCAGATGCCTCTCTAATTTCTTTTCAGCCTCTATTAGGTGCTGTGGACTTTCTGAGGTGGAAGACCACCGACTAGCACTGCCTTCTACACTCACGGTAGTACTCTTTTTGTCAAGATCATCATCCTCTGCATAGTCCTCAGGTAGAACAGCCTCAGTATGGAGGTCACTGTAGGAAACAAAAAGCAAGGAGAAGATGTTCTCCAAAACCTCCAGGCGCAGAGGAGCAGGAACACTCCTTAAGAACTGCTGACACTTCACAAGGCACTGAGGAAATACTGAAGAGCAATCTGTATAATTAAAAACAAAAATAAAGAACATTTACAACATTTTCCAGGAGTTCCTTCCTCCAACCTTTGCCCTTTAAGAACATCCTAGAAGAGGGAACTGTCCCAGTGGCTCAGAGCCGATCATTCCTCCATAAATCAAGTAAATATTTGTCCAACATTTTACATTTAAAACGGTAGTGTGCCTCCTCCCTCTCAGTAATGCCAATTATCACTTTGTGCAATGCATCATGAAAAACTCAGATTACACCCGTTTTAGCCATTAAATCAGTTTTCGCTCTGGGAAATCATAAGCTCTTACAACAGCAACCCTTCTACTACCATCCTACATCTAATATTACCTTCTTTTTGCACTATATTTTTAATACAATTACCTTAAATGTTTTAGAAAAAGGCAGGTAGCTTATTCGTATCTATTCTTCCTAAAGGTAATAACATCTCAAAGAAATGTCATTATACTAGTTTGCAAAGCATTCATAGCCCACTGAATTAAAACATCATATGTACACAGGGTGCAATATTATGCCAATACTAAGTGATAACTCAGAGCCCAGCAAATGGAGAAGCACAAGCTACTGAACCTGAGAAAGGAGGCCAATCACCTGCTGGTTCTCCAAAAGTTGCGTCTTCAGGGATATCACCAAGAAGGCCGCGTATGCAATCTTTGCACTTGGAATGCTTATGTGAATTCACACAGAGAGCATAGATAGCATACTTCATGGCACAGAATGCTCGAAAGAGTGCCAGATTGCGTTGCTGACTCAGGGTGTTAGGGAGTGTTGCCACTGTGGAGGGAAAGAATTGGTGAGGGGGTAGGAGGCAGACAAGAAAACAAGTTAATTTTCTCCTGCAGTTCCCACACAGCAATATTTATCCAGTCCTTCTTCCCCAGTGTCACGTCCATCCCAGCTTTGCTTTATCTCACTGTTACTTCACAGCATTTGAAAAAAAAAAAACAAAACCAACAACAAACAAAACCAAATAAAGCCCCCCAAAGCCCCCCCAACAGATGGGCACAGAAAAATCAGGTCTGGATCCCCTTCTGAAAAGGAAGTTTTCTGTGAATTTGTGTTACAGGACCTGGCTATAGCACAGAACGATCAAAACGTGCTCATGATGAGTCTCATTAAAGGTATGTGGTTAAGCTACACTGCTGCATTTACCACACAGGAACAGACCCTGTCTCATTCCAGCATCTTAGAATTGTGTATTCTATCACACAGTAGATAAGTAGGGAGATAACGTAGACTGGCTATGACTGTAGTGAGAATAGAGTACCACCACCTCTACAGATTTGTACTAATAATTAGAAATCATGGTTGATTCTATTCACAATGGCTGACCATATAGACCATATACAATCTGCAATTGATTAAAGTACAGTTCTACAGTTTCCTTCACACATTTATGATAAAGGCAACTTAGAGAAATACTATACCTACTCCTTCCCTCTTTTGCCTTTTTTGAGGAAAGAAGGTGTCACATGCCAGAGATGTGATCCCTTCTTAGTACAACAGAACATCAGAGCTGCAAATTGTCGCTAAGTCACATCATCATTATCCCCTTCACCCAGGAACACAGTATAGAGTCATATATTCTGTTATGCTGAGTTTAGATTAATTCTCCAACTACTGTACAAAAGCTAAAACAAAAACCCTGAACCCCAGAGAGTGTTAAATTAGTGCTTGAATCCACTATCCTATGTTCTTATACAAGGGTCCCTCTGCCTATTGTCACACAGTGGAAGCATTAGCAAAGTTGTTTTTTTAAACAAAGCACTGTTTTGATGTACTGATAACGTACCCATCCAAACACTGGTGAACAGCATTACCTACAAAGTGCTTCAGCACTGTCCTCTACAAAGCTTGAGCATGATTTCAAAGAAAAGCACCAGCCTGAACTCTTCTGAAGACTACAGAGCAGCCAAGACAAAAGGCCTGAGAGCACAAATGGTTTGAAAGCAATTATTCTGTATCACTGCAATTGTGAACAGCAACAATGGTGGAAACTATAATGTAGACAGCAGACAAAACTGAGGAAACATCCAAGTATGAATCCTTTGCAGAACCCACATGGCCACAGAAGTGTTATAATTCACCAGCAGCTCTACACTAATATGTAGCACCCAAACAGCTCTCAATATCACTGTCTTAAGAGGACTTCAGGCAGGTGAAACCAGAGATCTGATAAACACAGTCCTCTGAAAAAGAGAAATAGCCAGCTGGAGATACTGCAAGACACACACTGGTAACCAAATGCAAATTTAATAGATTTTTGTCTCCCATGTGGAAAGACTTGAATGCAGTGAGTCTGCATCAGTATCTGTGTCTAAACCAACCCTTTTCACTGTACCAATACTGAAGAACTACCCCTTGACTATAAGCACTTGGTTTTCCTATGCCAGAAATATTAACATCTTATTCTTGAATTCTGAAACTCATGAGGCAATTCCTACCCATCATTTCTTTTGTTAGCGTGACTGATCAAAGCTAGAGTTACACACTGATCTAAAGGGTGCCTGAACACAACGGTCAACCAGTACCACTACTTCAGTTTCACTACTGCAGCTAACAGATGTGTTTCCGAAAGAAGGGGAAGAAGGGGAAGTATGTGGGGTGAGGGGAGAAAAAGGCCTGTTAACACTACCAAGTCAGACAAATCAAAACTTCACGACTCCTCTCCTCCCTTTAAGTTTCAAAATAGATTATTTTAAAGGAGATTCTATTAAACTGTGCTTATAGAATTATCTGAATTTTACAATAACCACCGGGCTGAAGAGAGGAAGGACTTGCCTTCCATTAACTAGCTCTGTAAATTTAGCTGATCTGAAAAAAGAAGAGAAACCACAGCTAGAGTTCTTTTGCTACAGTCATGCAGCTCCCAGAAGATACGATGGGACTGCCTCTTCCTGTTTTTGAAAGGTTTTGACAGAATTTAAGCAGAAAAGGATTAAAATGGAAGAACTGATTAAAAAAACCCAACATCAGCAACAAGAGAACAATGAATTTCAGAAAGCAGGACACTGAAACTGGAGTCTCAATCATTATGTCTTTTTAAGACTATTCAACACAACTGTCACGATGACTTTAACAACAAAACCTGTAAGGACTGGAAACCAACATCTTAGCAATATGATACTGGAAGGAGAGAAAACTGCTTCCCACTAGGCAACCTGGAAAATCTGTGCAAGATCCATCAACTGAGAGCTCTCCATGCAATTCAGGTTGAAATTACTCACATATAAATTTCCATCCATAGAAGAAATAAGGCACAAAAAATTGCAGCTTCTTAGGTTCTAGTGCATGCAGGAAGACTGAGCTTCTGTATCATTATTAAGAGGCCTATCAGAAAACAGCATTAAAATAGCAGCTGCTGAACCTGGACATAGGCCGCAATCAAAAGAGTGCACAAAGAGAGTCACTTCTAAGTGAACTAATGCGTTTAGTAATCTCAGGTATTTTAGGCACCAAATTAGAACATGGGAAGATGAGAGAAGTGAGGCAAGAGGGATGAAAACACCAAGAGGGATGAAAACACAGCCTGTAGGTAAGCCTTACTGATTTTTAATATTAAAGTAGATTTGGTAAGACTTAATATTAGAAGAAAAAAAAAAAAAAAGATTTTTGTGTCTTTCAAAAATGGAGATGCTATAGTATGAGATATTGTCAATTTCATCTGGCTTTGCCCTTTGATTTTTAATTTAAGTGCACAGATGGCTGAAATCCAAAACATACACTCGCTTTTCAAGATAAGGATATGACACAGTATATAAGTTACAATAAGTAGCACATCTTATGAGCATGTAAAAGTCTTGTTACCATTTTGAAAAAGCTCTTTCAGAGATCTGTCCTTGTAAGATCAAAGAGATCTTACAACTCCTTCTTGGGAGACAATTTACTCCCCAAAATGATTCTAAAATAACTTCCACATGCTCTCTAGTTTTCTTCTGCACAACAGCTGATAAGCAGTATCTTCTTTATTTACAGGAGTAGGTCAAAAGAACACATTGTTCCTGGTAGAAATTCTGAGCAGCACATACTTGATGGATCAGGGTTTTTCTGTGTTCTCATGACCCTAACATTTACCCTGCATCTGTTGGTCTCTAGCAGGAACCTTCTGAAGCAGCTCAATAACATCGTCTTCATTCAGAGCCAGAAGATTAGTGAGATGATGAAGAGAGTACACTGCAGTGTGGCAATCTAGACTGTGCAAGTGTTGCAAAAGAACCTTCCTTGGGATAGTAATACTGCAAAAGAGAACAAAGAAAGAAGTGGCACAAACAGATTTAGGCCTCTCAGCTATGTTTAAAGATGTATCTCCCACTCCAATTCTGATCCAACCAAACTACTGCAGTTAAAAAGAAAAACAAGTAGCATAACTAATGCCCATGAAGCAACTTTTTCAGCTTGTGATATACAGTCACTAGGAGACGATTAGCCAAGATTCACAGAAAAGAACACAGTTTCTATTTGCATACATAAATTGACTAATAGGCAGATTTGGCAAGACAGTTTGGAAAAAGTACTTCTGATTCAATTTTACCTGTTTTGCTGTATGCACCATTCAAGAACTTCCACTTGAGCCCACAGCCCATCACAGAAATCTTTCAGTACTGAATCATTGCACATATCCTAAATGGAAAGACAAATAAAAGAATCCCTTTACAACAAATCCTCTAGTCAGACAGCAGAACCAGGCCTGCTTCACGTATGAGATGTTCGTAAGACTTCTTTATCCAGATGACAACTTTCAAGTACAGAAGATTGCCAGTTTTATTAACAAAGCCAGCAAGGAAGGGCTATTCTGAAGGAGCATCAAAATCATTCAGCCTCCGCTCGACACATCTACAGACCATGGAAAGGTAGCTACATCCTTTTTCAAGGTTAGCTTTCAAAATGCAAATTAATGCTTCTCAGTAACAGTCTAAGACACTAATCTCTAGAACTAACACGTACTAGAACAAATGATATACCGGGTAGCAGACGGTTATTCTTCTTTTCCATCTAAAGATACCTGCCTGCTAAAATCAGATCCAAGACTTTCAATTTGCAGAGGCTACTGAATAGACCTGCAGTCTATTACCAATAGATGGCAACTCCCTTAAGGCAATACCAGCCTAGATCTGCCTCAACGATCCAGCGGTGCAAGGCTCCCTGCCTCCCCACCTCTGTCATCCAAGCCACTTCCCTGCAGGCAGACATCATCTGAACTGCAACTACACCCTCAGAGTTAGAACCTTCTCTCTTCTTCAAAGATGAAGACTCCCCCCAAACAAGGTGGATCTTTCAGTCTTAGCTTTTTTAATTCCATTCTGAGAAAGATTAACTGGAAACTCCCTGGGAACTCCCCAGGTTGATTTATTTTTATTTTTGCAAACAAATTGCATTATCTGGACTCAGACTGGGATACTGCCACTTGCTTTCTGCTGATTTACCTGAGTTTTGTGAAGACTCCATAGCAATGCTTTTGCTGATTCCAAGCTTTGACAATGAGTCCATCCTAGCAACACCAAGAGGCGGCTAAGGGGGTTGAACTCTCTCCTCAATAAGTTGTTCAGGCCCGAGTAGTCTTCTCTTTTGAGTAAAGTTAATGCAGTCACCTAGAAAACCAAAGGAAGTATTTATCTTTCCAAAACGCAGAGACCCATAATGCCTGGCAGGTTATGTAAGCGAGTAGCCATTGCAATATTGGCTTCACTAAAACAGTGAAGTTGTGCATTTGGAACTTCCCTAAACTTATATTTTCCAAGCCATCAGGTTACTCTTCAGTAAAACTGTCACAAGGAAAAAAAAAAGAAAAAACATCATTTCAAATGCTCACTACAGAGCCAATTCACATTCCCTCACTACATTACCTTTACGTTCTTTCTATTGATTATGTCTGTGTCAAGGGCATTATGTAAAAAACTTGAATGAGCACATTATTTAGAAGTGGAAATACATTCAATCTTAAAAACTTGCACTTTAACAGTGACCACCTACCTGTACTTTATTTCTTCTATCTAAATACATTAAAATAATTTAATTCATACCAGAGTATTTTTCACCAGGTCTTCAAGCTCTTTAAAACACAAATTTTACCGTGCTAACTAATGTCACTGCCCTAAGTCAACCAGCATCAGAAAAGCAAAGCAATGAGTTCAACGTCATGGGGTCAATCAAGTGGTATATCCAACAAAATTACAATCAGAACACAGGACTTCTTCAGTCTTGAAGATCTAGTCTTCACTCCGCATCCAGATGAGCTTTTCCAAAAATCTCACTGAATGTTTTGAGTTCATCACACAGCTGAAAGCAGTGGAGTTATCACCAGTTACCTCCTTGTTCCTACAAGTCATGACCACTAGTAAACACTATTTGAATACAAAATGTTTCTGTGCACCACCAAGCTATGTTCAATACAGGGACTGACTTCAGCCACCATTGGGTTTCCCTCTTAATCATTTTATGGCCATACCAGAATCTGTTCCAGAAAGTGCTTGCTGCTACTCAAGCAGTAGAAATAGGCTGTCTTCCAAGAAGGAGCCTCTTTGGGATCTGAGAACAGCCTCATCATGGTTCGCTCTGTATCCAGCTGTTCAGATGAACCTAAAAGACATCACAAGATTACCTTTCCAGTATGGAGGGGTACCTCTGAAAGAAGCATAATTGCTAGTAATTTAAACTGAGAAACACTGAACATTTCCTCAAATACTAACCAGCTGTTACATGTTAACAGTTAAGACTCTCAGATATTGTTACTGGATAACAAGAAAGCTAAGCAGAGAAATTTGATAGAAAATAGAAAAACAGCTGGGCTCTGGCAAGCGAACCAGGTAATCAAACTCCATCTTCCTTCCAGCTGGGATATTGGCCCACTCCACATCTCCTTCCACTTCTAGAAGTTTTCTTTTCTAGTATTAACGGGGTTAAACGTTTTGGCATTACTGAGGTAGTCGAACTATTATTGGCCTGAAATGGAACATCCTCCAACACAGATGACCCTGAGCTGAAGCTGAACCAGTAAAAGCTTTATATACATATGGAGAGCCAATTTTCTAGTTACAAGCAAGATTTTCAGCAGGAGAAATGCAGAGCAGATTAAAATAGAGCACAACAACAGGTGTTAAAGGAAGCGCTCACAAAAGAAGGCAGCACAGGCTGCAGAAATGTAGGGAGAGCCCGGGGTTCCTACGCCTTTCCTTGCTTTAAGCCATTTTAGCATCATCATCTGCAAGACTCCATGGCTTGTTAAGGCACCCTAGCAAGACAAGAAATGAAAACAAAGCAAAAAGTGAAACAAACCTTTTTGTATTGATTTTGACACCAGAAATTTTTCTCTTGTTCTTTCTATGAGAACACTGCTATACAGGCTTAACAGGCCACGGCTCTGTTTCCTCAGCATACAGCTCAGTAGCTTCTCCTCCCTCAGTGGGCTTCCCTCAGCCCAGCATACATCCAAGAGCTCCCTGAATAGGTGCCGTACCTCATCTGCCTGATGCTCCACCTCAAAAGTCACTATACTAAGAGCAGCATAAATAGTATCTACTAGTTCTCTTTGATCTAGTTCTGCTGAAATCTCAGAACTGCCCTGAAGCCTCTGCAGAGATTTCAAGGAGTCACGAAGAAATTCAACAAAGATGTTTTGTAGAGAGCAATATTGCTGGAGCGAGGAGTGATCTGTGCCTTGTTCCTCCTGGAAGAACTCCAGCAGGGCTTTTGCTCTCTGGGGAGCCCGCAGCAAAAGCTTCCGAAGAGCTGAAACAACATCCAAACTGAATCTGTGAGAACAGCCATCTCTTCTTTTCCTGTCTGTGATGTGCTTGTTCTGGGAGCACTCAAATGCTTCAAACAGTTCCTGGTAGGGAAATAATAAAAGAGTGAGCCTTTCAGACTCCATTAAAAACATGAAATAAATGATTTAAAAAACAGGAGAAACTTGAAAGCAGAAGATAAATCAATTTGGAAACATCCTATTACCTAGGAAATCCATTAATAATGGTCCACCTTGTCCAATATCCTTCCTAGAAGAGTTGATATGCCTGAACACGTAACAAAATATAAAGAATCCTATAATACACAACTACACTATATGAGCCATGTGATCAGAAGCAAGTTACCTTAGCTCACAGGCAGCTCCTATGGGATGGCTGAGGTACTACCATGTTCTACCTCTTCGCAATGAATTGATGTGACTGTATCTTCATAAGTCACTAAGAGCATCGTGATTAGTGTTCGCTCTTTCTTTTTAATCCTACTTTTCCAGATTCATACCATCTATCTACCAACTGCATCATCCTCATCAACACTAATTTTTCAAACTTGGTTAAAACTGGCCAACAGATTCAGAAGCCATCTCACAGACTTCTTTCTTAAGCAACAATATTTTTTTTTTGCTAACAGAAGCAAGCCTACAATTCCAGAACTAGGAAGGGGAAAAAAAACAAACAAACAAAAAAAATCCCAGTTAGCTCTCCCAATAAGGGGTGGGAAGGTGAGGGACAACCCAGTTGAATTCAGCAGCACTTGCGGCACTTCTGGAACTATGTTAGTGCTGTCCTTGGCTGGAAGAGACAAGTTGGGAAATATGGAGGAGAGGGGTAGTTGGTGTGCACAAAAATGAGAAATATTAGCAGTAGAAGACACGTCCATAAGATCCTTTTCTTTATTTGCTGGATCAAAACACAATTTTACTTCCTAACATGCCTCTGACAGTAATTGTGACAAAGATATGAGGTTGCTGAATCTCCTGTTTCTGTGCAACGCTGCAGACAATGGTGTGATCTTTCATGACCTTGGAGATTAGATAGTAACATACACAGACTTCATTAGTCATTAACTTCTTCTGTCATTAACTTCTGCTTCAAGCAGATTTATTTTAATCAACAGTCAAGTCTACCTTGCTTGCTTGCTTTCATCTTGTATTTGCTAATTCTGTATCATTAGAGAAATATTCCACACACCAATTCTATTGTAATCAACACCAAATCAGGACAGTTACAGTTAGTAACTCTCCTGATTTTCTGCTCTATACTTGCTTTTGATATTAATCCATCTTTGTGCATTTCCATGTATTTCTCAAATAAATCAGTCTGCATGTATTAATTAATAATGGAAAAATGGGTCCTGGACCTCAGAGTGCACATCATACCAATTACCAAATAATGTCAGTAGTAACAGTACAGCACCCAAACACTTCCAGGAAGGGGGCAAAGGGGTGTGGAGGAGACAAAAATTAAGATTTTAGGAGGAATAAAAAGAAAATTGACATACTTTTAAAATGTGCTACCTGACCATGGTTTATTTTGGTTCACAGTGAGTTTTAGTTTTATGACTACTAAAGGAGTTTATAGATATAAGACTGTGGCAAGTAGCTGCAGTCAGGACTGAAGTGTGTTAGAAAGACAACGTAGAAAAGCTTGTTCCTTGCCTGCCTACAGCCTCCTCTCTAGCCAGAGAAATCACTTGTGGGCACATTGGATTAACTTCAGAAAGGGATCTGAATTACAGTCTCTTTCAGTTGCATAGAAGACTAATAACACACTAGCATCTCAGGCAGTCAAGTTAGCAGGGAGTGTTAACTTCAATCCCAAAACCCGATAAAGTTGGATATGCTGCATAACTAACAGGAAGAACTAGTGCATACTAAGTAGCTCACCTTTAGGACTTCCTCAGAGACATCTTTCTGTAGTTCTTCCAAGAACAATAAAAATTCAGTTTCCTTCTGAAGAACAACTGGAACAGTTTTCTGAAACAATAGAAGAGAATGGGAAAGACGTTAGCCAAGAAAACTTTTATTTATTTACATTACCATATAAACTTAATCTTAGCTATTTCATTAACAGTTTGAGGCAGACTGAAATATCTCTCTGAAGATACCCAATTCTCAATTAAAGGCCATTCCACAATTAGGTTCTGCTCCCGCACCAGTGGATTCCATTTATCTATATAATTGGAAAGAGAGACAAGCATCACTTTGTCAGGAATTACAAACCCATCAATTAGAGACATTTCCTCAGCAGATAAAGAAAAAATGCAAGTCTAAGTAGTAATAAGGACAAATGAATTTTAAAAAAGGATGATAACACATCCCAGGGTACCAATTTAAAAAAAAAAAAAAAAAAAAAAGGAAAAAGACTAGTTTCTCCCTTACTCGTGAAACATACTGCACCTGTCTGAAAACAGCCATACACCAAGAACATCCCTCACCATCTAAAGCTTATAAATAATTGTCTGATGCCTGAGCTATTTCATCTTTAATGTAAGAAAGGTGCTACACAAATGTAGAAGTTGATACATTCATGCTTTCCATTTACAGAAATGCTCAATGCTAAAAAACCAACTTCTGTTACCTAAACAACAACAACAAAAAAATCCTGATTTTTCTCTCCAGTGTGGAGAAGATTAACAGTTGTTTCTTGACAAGTTTGTAAAAAGCAAAAGCAATGCACCTTTCCAGCCACCTTGAGAACTTAATTCCGTAAAACATGGGAAAGGCTATAATTTAAATTGGCAACTAGGCAGACATGTTGCACTTGGAAGTCAGCTAGAAGTCAGAGCATTAAGTCATACTTGGAAGTCAGCTAGGTGTTTCTGTACCTGATTCCTGGCAAGCCATTTCTCCAGCACAAGAAGCCAAAGCCATGCAGCTCTCCACGGGCTAGAATTCTGTCCCCATCTACAAAAGCAATAAGCACACACACTGGATTATAGAAGGTCATTCCCATCTCCAAGATGCAGGAAAACATTGTCAGAGGTCATCTTGATTTTTGTATTTCTTTGTGTAAGATAAAACCAAAGATGACTAAATAGCTGAAGATGAGTCAGACAGGAAGAGAATGCAGAGAAACCAGAATATTGGTACTACTTACACATTAACTCAATGATTTCTGCTGTGCAAATAACTGGTTTTAGATATGCCAAATACCAACACTACTGCCATAGCTCTTTGCTTCTAAACAATGACATTTATTTCTGGTCTAAAGTTCAGTCTGTATAGCCCTCTTTGAGCACTTCAGCAGATTACTTTGAAATCTGACCGCTTGCCAAACACCGCTATTTTCTGTTCTGTCTAGTTCTACCCAAAAAAATGAAACTTAAGTTTTAGGTCACAGCAGCACAAGTGCAACTCTATGTCCAAACTAAAAGTGAAGTAATGTACTAATTAAACAATGAATACTTCTAATTTCCATCAGCTTTTCATATGCACCAGTACTTATACACACATTCCAAAACCTACAGTTAGAGAATGTATTTAGTACTGTTGAATGGATTAGGAAAAGGAAAAAGTATGAGACAGTTTATTGGCCTTTAAAAATCTCAGCACTGCTAATGAAAGCCTTTAGATGTGACAGCACATCTCTCAAAGACAAAAAGTGCTTATGTCTCACATAGCTGTTAGCAACATTTGTCTAACCATGTGCACACCTTCCTCCAGACTCCTTTGATTGCTGTCAGTGTAAACTGTTTCTTAGAACCTTTACCAAAATGTTACACAAATTTTAATGTGAAGAAACATGATCATCTGCTTGGAGAGGGGGAATGTCAACGTTCTCTGAAGTGCTGGAAAGTCACCCTTCATATGAACCCACCTGAAAAGCAAACTAACTAGGACTGAGTAAAACCAATGCCATTTCAAAATCCAGTGCGAGAGAAATAAGAAATCAAAAGCATAATTTTACTTTTTTAGTTTAAGTTTTTAGAAATTGGAAGATCTTTCAAGAGCTGGAAACAAGAGGACATTTATTTAAATAACTACAGTGCAGATCTTGGTGGTTCCATTTCTAAATTAACCAAAGTTCAGTGTCAAAGGAATGTAATTTCAGGAGGTGTTACTTGTCCTTCTTATCCTTCAGTAAAATCTAACAATCAGTTCTGAAGTGCTTCCAAATGGTTTTAAGCTTGTATCAATCACCATGTCAACTGAATAAATGAACACAGCTCATTATTCCAAGTTGGCTGGGCAGCCTGCTAAGTGCTTGGGCAGTGGTAAGATGTCAACGTTCAGATAACAGCACAACCAGACACATCCAAGACACCTCAGCACCAAAGCAAGTGCTATTTCCCAGATTCTGTCTCCCACAGTCACCACTAAACTAATTGCTCCTCCTCGTTTCACACTCAAGCCCACTGAACCAAAACAGTACCTTACCTACCTTACCACTACGGGACAAGCTACCAGAGCCTGAAGAATTGCTTCCACCTTCTCAGGGCCATCCCCGTGCCACTGGCTCAGCTGGGGCACGCAGGCCTGCGCAAGCTCCCAGTCTCCATGCCGTACGCACTCGCAGAAAAACCCAAAGAGCCGCTCCAGAGAGACCGCTTCTTCGTTTCCAAAAGCATGCATCTTCCAGGACGAACCGGTGACCTGGGGCAGGGGGACACACGCGAAGGCGGACGCCTAAGGGCACGCTGGGGCACCACCCCTCATTTCTTCCCCGCACTGACAGCGCGCCCTGGGCAGGGACAGGCGGAGACCCCAGGACAGGCTTCAGGGGCTTCCTCCCACGGGGTGGGGGGGTAAGGCGCCCACAGGCACCGCGGGCTGACAGCTCGGCTGCCGCCTGGCCACGACGCCCCGCCACAGTACGCCCCCAGGGGGAGCCCAGGTCAGCCCAGCGGCCCGCGGGACCCCGCCGCTCCCCCCGGAGCCCCCGTCCCGCCCGCGGGGGGCCGGGGGGGGGCCACTCGCCCCAGGCCGCGCGCTCTACCGCGCGCCCGCCCGCGGCCTCGCCCCCCTTCGCAAGGTCCGGCCCGGCTCGGCGGCCGCCGGCGCCCGTCCCGATGCGGCCCGCGTTACCTGGCGGGGCAGGACGCGGCCACACCGGCGGCGCTGGGCTCTACTGTACCGCCCCAGCAACAGCACCCCTCGCCGCCGCCATCTTGGGCGCCGCCTCAGCTGACCGCGCCGCCGGGCGGGCACGCGGGCAGACGCCCGCCCATTGGCCGAGCTGAAACCTTTTTCTTTGGGGCGCCTGAGCCGCCTCCCCAAGCCCCCCCCTCCCTAACCACGCCTATCTCCGCCCACAGGCACTCCCCGCGGCCTCCTCTTACCACGCGCCAGCTCCGCCCCGCGCTCGGGCTTCTCGTGGTTCGGATTGGCTTCCGCCAGAAGCTCCGCCCCCTGGCGCGCGGCGGGAGCGCCCCGCTGCGGCGCCTCTCCGCGAGGGGGCGCTGGCCCAGGAAGGGGCGGGGGAGTAAGCACAGCCTGGGCGCTGCCCCTCAGGGGGGAAGACTGTGTGTACGCGTGTTTATACAGCTCTGTGCCCACGCATGTGGCGCGAGGTGTACAGACAGGGGTGTATACAGACCTCTGTGTGTGTATAGTTACCCCTTGTATATGTGTATAACCCTACGTGTATCCCTTACTCTCTCTATAGGTCTATATAGGGAAGTAAGTTTTTTATATATTTACCCTTTTGAGAGAGGACAGAAATGGTATCGAAATAAATAAATGGTGCATTATTTCTATGTATTACATATACAAATACAAAATGCTACACACATACACACATAGTTTTAAATATTTCCATAACAAGGTGTAAGTAAGCTGTAGCTACAGACGCAGGCTTGCCAGGCGCTGCTGTGCAGGGCAGCGGGGGCCTGCCCACCCTTGCCGTCCTCCTGCCCACCCTTGCCGTCCCCCTGCCCACCCTTGCCATCCCCCTGCCCACCCTTGCTGTCCCCCCACCCTCTCACCCGCACTGGCCATGTAACTGGTGAGCTTCCCCGGTGGGATGAGGCGCGGAGGGCCGTGACTCAGCTGCTCGGCTGGGTGGTGTCCAGCTGGTGTTTGGCAAAGATAAGTTGTCCCCCCCCTGCCCCACCCCACCAGCATCCTCCCTTTATTCTGGCCTTTTTGTTTGGTTTTGTCCCAGCACACAAAACAAAAACTCCTTCGGAGGCTGCTGCAGCGGAGGCAAGTGTAAAAGGCAGCGCAGTGATGACGGAGGAGAGGTGTCCCAAAGTAAGTGACCGAGTGAGTCCCCAGGGCTCCTGAATGGAAAATATGGGGAGGGGGCTATGTCCATGTGCACATGCTGGGACCCACCAATAAACCATGCAAGATGCCGCAGGAGCTTGTACCATCACCTCCTACGGCATCCTGAGTACTTTTCACCTGTACTGTCAACTCAACGTCGGCACAGAAATGGCGCGTGGTTGGTCGTGCCTCTGAACTCATTTCAGCCATGCTGGATGTGCTGTAAGTGTTGCAACTATGTGGTCATCGTTCGATCTGTTCTGTTCTGATTCCCTGAGCCTTTGATGATGGTGCTTACTATGGTGCAGCTTGGTGCAAAAAATTTCTCAACGTACACTTTCAATTTGGGGTATTATTTTGTATCTTGTCTCTTGTGTAGACAAGGAAGGAGCTTTAGTGGGACACAGGACCTGTATGAGGATGAACTTCATTCAGTCTGGAGTGTTTTGTGCTTATTACCCACTCTCTAATTGCTTTATCCAGTTTAAAGTATCTCCTTCCAGTCCGACTCCTTACTTGAGGAGCTGCTCCCTCCCGTAAAACATCTCAGGGTTTTGACCCTTTTTTTTGTTACAAAGTTAAAAAAAATACCTGCTGGAGTCACCTGCCCACTTCTGCAAGGGTAAATGTACATTACTAATAATCAGCAGTAGTGCTGTCATTTTTGAAGGTATTTTTAAATTAATTTCTTCCAATATTGGCTTTGTTAGGAATTAGAGGTTTCTTAATATGTCTGTGAAGCTGTAAAGGTGCCTGGATGTAAATGTCAAGGTGGGAAAATAAATTGTATAAGATCATCTTAGCAGAAGATATAACTAGTGTATTGAAATTAGGAAACAGAGTATAGGCAAAACATTTTTCACCTTGAATTGGTGTTTCCGTTAAGCAAGCTGGCATTCAATAATTTAAAAATGGTTATATTTTCCAAAATTTAAAAACACATAGGAAATACCCATAGCAACTTACACTTGAATGGATGCCCATTTGCTGTGAACAGAAGTCTGTGGGTTTCCATGCTGATGCAGTGCTTCTTGTAGCCAAAATACTAAACCATGCAAATATTGTGGAGGTCTTCTAGCAAAAAATGTCTGAATTTTTGCCTTGGAACGCTGGAACGATAAAGTGCTTTTTATCTAAAATAGGGTCTGCTGTGCATTGCCTTGGAATATTATCAGTGTTACGCAAATTGCTACTAACGCTTAGTGTTTTATAGCAGCTTCTTTCTAAGTGACTGCACAGGGTGTGATTACATGATACAGGGCAGTGGTACTCTGGCATTTACATTTTAAAGCTATTTCTGAAACTGAAGTCTCAAAATGTCCCTATCACTTGTTTCCAAGCTCTCTCTTTTATTTTTCCATGTCAGCCATCTCCTATATTAGTTTCTCCACCGACCATTGAAGCTGTTCGAGAATTACTTGGGGCAAGTAAATGTAGCTCTGATCTTTGGATGGAGTTTGCCACTACAGGTCTCTATGAATGGGACAAAAGTAGATCCACCAAGAAGCCATGTTCAGGCTTTGAAAAAGTGATGGGGACGGGTGTGACTGGGATCAGCAGCAGTGGTGCAGCGTCCATGCTGGCTTTGTGCTCTTATGGCAGAGGACAGAGGCTACCTGGCCCAGTGGAAAGCCTGCTGGTGTCAAGTTAGCCTACCAAAATCTGTTAACGAATTTGAGCTGGCAGAGTAAGTTCACACAGAGTCCGCACCCCGCGTCGCGCTGCCACCAAGCTTTTGAACTGCTAACATGGAGCGCTGCGACCAGATTTATTGTGTCGTCAGGCCACAGCAGCCGTCACCTGCTCATCCCAGGTGTGTCAGCTGCCTGGGTTCCTGTCACCTGTGGGACGTGGGGGTCACCCCAGCCTTGCAGTACCTGCTCTGGTCTTGGGGAGTGGCATCAGTCACCTGAAGTCCGTGGTGGCTTTTCCCAGAGCCACCTGAGGAATGCCGTCAGGGTCGTTCGTCACGAGTGCGGTCAGGTGGAGCACCGACAGCGGCCACTCATCTTACTGACAGCACTTTTGGTCAGAAACTGCCCGCCGGAGCCGGCAATCCTGTCAGGCAGCCACCACCTGATTACCAGCCATTTGGTTGTGGGGGCAGCCCTCTCGCTCGCCTCAGACACCAGAACCAACAGAATTTATACCAAAAGCATAAGAGGTACTTTAGGCTGGAAATATTTTTAAGTTCTTCTGTACATGTAAAAATAAAATCAAGCTGTAAGATGTGACCGAAGAAGCCGTTAAAGCCGGTTAACCCACGGGGTGAGCAGCAGGTTTTCACTGTTCCCTGCAGGTGGAGCGGTATGTCGGTGAAATTAAAGGTGGCCTGAGACCAGCCATGAAACTCACGGTCATCGGGGTGGTACACTCCAACCCCAAGAGGTAGGTGAAGGGGCTGGTGGGGGCTTCACCCCTGCCATACGTTCTCCTATGTGTCTTCTAAATTCAAATGATTTCTTGAGGGTCTGTGCTCTTTGGGAGGAAGAAAGTCATATAGATTCATAACTTATAGCTCTATTTAATTGTCCTGCTCTCAGATTGAGATGAATAGGGTGAGAAAGAATTCACTGGACCTTCTGACTGCCCTGTCAGTGTTTTCTACTCTCAATACCCTTACCAAATACAAACTGGAGGTGGCACACAAGGGGCATTTCTCCTCCAGAAGAGGTGCAGTTTTGAACCTGCATCTCAGTTTCCTGCTGGAAGATGGAATCAACACCATTTAAAAACCAGTAGGTTTGGCACAGGAGGTGCGGGTTCATTGCTGTGTTTAGTCTGGATGACAGCAACTGTGCTGTCATGACACTTTGCATCTACAGCGATCAACTCAGTGCAATCAACACTGGTGAAGAGTTTTTCATAACCACTTTTAGGATACACATTGGAATTGGCTCATCCACAAATGCCTTTGATTCCAGTAACAAGAGAGGGAAAGCAACATCAGAAGTCACTAGCATCCTACTGAAAACTGAAGGGGAAACAAAGACTGGCCTGTTCTTATCCCTTCTGCAGCTTTTAAGCCTGTGCACAGTCCCTGTAGGAGTCCTGTGTTTCAGCCTGACAAGAAATCAATAGCTTTCTTTAGTCTTTACAGGCTTCTGATGTACTTACCATGTCCTTTCACATTTCTGAAAGGCCCAGTCACTTAATTATTTTTTCAGCTTTTCAGTGACTCTACTCTGTGATCCAGTGGATGCGCACAAAGATGTTGGACTGTTATTTACAGTTAACTTCAGTGACAAATCCATCACCCGAAATGCACGAATTGCTGGGAAATGGGGAAGAGAAGAGAAGACTATTCCCTACTTCCCATTTACGGCAGGTGACACATTTAAGGTAATTTCTGGGGTACGATGATTAGAGTGGAGAAAAGAGGGGGAGAAAGGCTGAAGGCTACATACATGACCACAAATAGCTAACTATTGAAATTGGCAGGTTAACTAGTCTAATATGGCACAGAGAGCAACAATTCAAGCCCTGATGGGAGAGATCCATTCCTTTCTCTAGTCTTAGTGAGAGAACTCACTATAAGGAGCTTTACCATATCATCTCAGCAGAGAGTAGGTTATTTATTAGGGGCATTTCAGAAGAACCAGTAGACTTTGTGATTCACTATCCCTATCACATGGGGTTCTAAGTCCATGCTGGTGAAATCAGTTCTGCCACTTGGCTCTAACACCATACCCTGTCCTTTTCCATTGCAGATGGAGCTTTTATGTGAACACCAACAAATACGAGTCTTGCTTGATGGACGGCAGCTCTGTGACTTCACTCACCGCATTCAGCCCCTGAACTTGGTGAAAGCTTTGCAGATCACAGGGGACATCAGCCTTACCAAAGTGGCTTGAAAAAAAAGAGATCACAGTGTCACCAGAGGACAGAGGCTAATGTACTTTCTCTTGTCTGAGAAATGTTTTATCTTTTTCCCCTGGCTGATTCTGGAGAGTGGGTACTCTTATCTTTTTCAGTTGCTGATGTGTTTGAAACATACACTTTTTTTCTGATACGCACTCAGCAATTGCAGAGCTATGCCTGGTCCAAGTAAATCAGAGGGTCTTTGCTGAGATACTCTCTTGGCCTCCCAAATGGCAAGATTTATGATGCTGTACAATATCTCACACCCTCATGGTCCCCTACCCCCCACCCCCAGCATGCCAGCTGGTGGAGGTCAGTCCTCTGCGGTGGGGTGGCTGTTACCCTTATGACAAGAACTGGGCTGTATGCAGGCGGTGGGACTGAGAAAAAGAGAAGCAGAAGATTTCCTTATAAGTGAATAAGGGAGTCTGGTGGGCCCCAGCAAGGCTCACGTTATCAGGCGGGAATTGCTTTTCCTGGAAGCTGTGCTCAGTCAGCACGAAGCCATTTGTGCTTCCCAGTACAGAGCAAAAAAAGCCTTACCACCATCCTTGTCTCTTGCAGGTAGCATTGCCGTGAATTGAAACGTTTCAACAGCTGTGGATTTCACAGTCTTCTCTGGACCAGCCCTAGGAAATGGTATCTGTAGCTGAAACTGCGTTGCCCATTCCTGTATCTAATTAAAACTGCAGCTTTGCTGGCAAACATCTTTACCAGCTCTGTTAAATATTTGAACGCACTTGAGTGTTGTGCTGTTATTTCATTGCTGTAGATTTAGAAAAAAGTCCTAAATACATAGCTATTCTAATACATATAAATGCTTATATCATAGATGCTGCCTTTGGCTCTGTTATGATTGGTTGGTTATAACACAGTTGGTTATAACACAGGATGAAGGGGAATGTCTCTAGACAGACTTTTTTTCAGTACATAACTTGGAGAACAAAAAATCTGCGAAGAGGTGGTTCTGTGGATAGAAGGCTATCAAATTCCTCTGTGACTTCAGGGAAGACATATAGCATGCTGTCTTCAGATGGCTTTTGGAAGCTCTGCAGAGTCCGGCTGTCAGATACAGGTACTCAGATAGCACGAGGAATTTTATGAAAATAGTATATCATCAGGCTGGTCAGGTGCATTAGTAATCTCATACATTCCAGTCTCCCCTCTGGTGTTGTGGAGAATGTCTCTGTTTCTATATAAATCTAAATTTACGGTGTATGAAACCATTATTTTCATATACTCAAACTGTCCTCTGAGAAAAATCATATCTAAAGGGCACAGGAGATTCAAATGCACTGGACTTGTTTTTTATATTTAATGATATCAAAGTCAAGTTTACTAGACAAATAATGGAAAATTTAATGGCTTAAAATAGAAAAAGCACTGCTAGTAGAGTTCTCAGTCCCAATGGTGCTCCACATAAATGGACTTACAGTGATAATCAGGAGGAAAAGTCTTGCTTTTATGGCTGAGTGTTTTCTTCCAATATATTCAGCACTGATGGTTGTCTGGAATAACTGCCACTGATCTGATTTGATACTCAGGGTCCTGTGCTGCTATAGGCCATTACCAGTACAAGAATAATCTATATATTGGTGAGGAGGATCCTTTGGTCTTTTCAAGCCTAACAGAGAACCAAATAGTAGAGCAGACGAATGGACAGACAGACCCCTGGTTTGTTTTGCAATAGCAATTATCCTGGCAGCTGGATTGTGGCTTATGACAAGACTCTTGTGGTATACAAAGAAAGGCAGCCTCAGACTCCAGGACCTTTCATGACTTTCAGTCAGTCAGTCTTAACTAATTAAGCTTATGAGCCCCTTTATAAAGGGGAAAGGAACAAGACATTTCTGCTTTAGGATAAAGCAGATCTGGATCTGTCAGATATAGACTGAATACTTGTACAAAAGAATTATTTTATTCCATCTTGGAATATCATATCTCACTGTTCCCTTGCAAAGCCCCGCTTTTCTGTATTCACCTGTTGTCTTTTGTCTCTTGCTTAGATGGTAAGTTCTTGGTTGGGGATTATTCTGGATCTACATGACTCCTAGGCAGCTAGGATGCTTGTCTGCCAGGAATTGCTAGGTGCTATGGTGATACAAATAACAAAAATAGACTATCTAAGGGAAAAACAACATTCCCAGACAATGAGAGCAAGAAACTTGGTGACAAATGTGACTTATCATTTGGCATGGAGTCCACCTTATTCATGTCAGTGGTTTGATTGCCTCAATCCACTGTGTTCGCTCTGCCTTGGAGCTGGCCTGGATATAATAATGAATGTCATTTTTGGTGATGATTTTGAAGAGGTTGCCTTGCACATTGCCCTTCACTCCTGCAGAGGGAAAAAAAAAAAAAGACATATCAGGAAGGTGCACAGAGAAATGCTTTGTGGCAGACGTGAAGCTTCACAGGGAAGAATTTTAATTTAGTGAACTGAGGTATTGGACCTTTCCATTTCTTTATGGATGAGACATCTAAAGCTTTTGTGTCTTTGCTTTCCCTTCTGCAAAATATAGTACAGACACCCCTCACATAGACTGTATGAACTACCGGGTACTATGCTTCCTATATAAAATAGCTGCTGTTTACATGCATGAACTCCCTACCAGTTTGTGCCAGTAGAGTAGATTCCCTCCAGCCCATCTTTGGGTTCCTCTTAGCAAGAAGCTCTATTATTCATCATGGCCTCCGACCTTGGACTGTATTTTTTTCAGACCCTGTCTTTTGTCTTTAGAAAGATGCTCCCTATTTGAGATCTGCACATTGTGCTTACTGTCATAAAATAAATTGCTTTAACAGCAAAAACACTTATCTGTGAGGTTGAGGTTCTAGACAAATGCCTAAGCTAAGCATATTCACTAGCAGAACTGTTTTCTGCATTGCTGTCCTTATTTCTCCCCTATATTTGGGTTCTAGCAGATCAAAAAGGAAAAAGTAATAGTGTATGTAGAGAAGACGTGCAGAAAAGGGATGGCATCAGGGGATACCTCAAGACTTTGAGTTAAACAACATCCAAAAAGAAGGCGTTTCTTCTTTGTCTGTTAACTCTGGAATACTAACCAGTGTCTTAGGACTGTCTCAGAGGTCATCTGACTGAGAAAAGCCCATAGAAATGGGAACACCCAAGATACACGGAAATAACGCTAAAAAAAAAAATCCCCTCTGGTACGGACAACCCAGCAGTATAGGGATTTTTTACGATATGCTTCTTCCCTTGCTTGCAAGGGGAGAGGAAAGGCCAGCCCACTTGTGGATACAGGCAGCTGTACACACAAACCCACACCCAAAGACTGAATTGCTATGGCATAAATATATACATATGAAAATTTAGAGGCTCATGCTTACCTGCTGGGACTCCGTTGTCCTCCAGAGCTGAAACAAGACAGCCACGAAGAGAAAATCCACCTACTGGCCTGTTTTCTTCCTGCAAAGAAAGAGGAAATGAGGCTTATCTGGAAAATACCATCATTAGAATAACTTCCCAGAGCACATAAATTATTTTTATGAAGGTGGAGATGTAATGCCAGTCCTTCCAGATATAAAATAACCTTGTCACAAGAGTAGTCAATTAGGACATGTAATTAAATGCATTACTATGTTGTTTCAGTCTCAGATGTTTCTCTGAATGTAACTGGGAATGGTGGAGATCAATTGAAAGCACAAGGGTAGGCTAATAATTATATTCCAAACTTATGTATAGTCTTATCAATAAAAACCCATATTAAATATACATATATATTTCTGCAAGTTTTTAGCTTTCTGGTTTTCACTGAGACTGTATGGGAAAAATTTGACTGTTTTAATTAGTAGGCTGGGCCTCTTGTCTGATCTTCAAGTTCTGCAGTTTGAATTTGTAGCATTACAAGGGCGAATTGCGGTGCAAAAAAAAAAAAAAAAAACCACAAACAAACAGGCAACAAAAAAATGAACCAGCTCCATAAGCTCCTTTCACTCTGTTGTCCGTGTTTTCTTTAAAAGCCGCATAAAGCATTTCTATACATGTTCTTTTAGAAACCTGTTGAGCTTTGTGGTACCCTATGCATCTGGGGCTGATGGATCCACATGCCCTTCTGGGTTGCTCACATCACTGATTATTATACCCATGAAGATAAATTCTACTATTCCCTTAGCAAATTTAAAACAGAGTAGCAGAAATTCCTATAAATACTTTGGCATCAAGGAGACCCTATTCAATGTTGGAATTAAAATCCCTGTAGCAGTGTGACCCTCAAGTGGTGGAATGTCAGCCCAGAAAGATCACAGCCCAGGAAGAAGCCCTGCAGGAGCATGGTCCCAGATTGTGTGGGGACAGCAAAAGAGCAATCCCAAGAAAACTGCTGCTCCTCGGCTAAAAAAATGGAATCTCACTGGGGAAAAGGCAGGAGGGAAGATGCAGAGGTAGAAAATCCTGCACGGACAACCTCCAGGATAAGGCCAGAGAGGTCTTATTCCCCAGGAAATGGCCAGAGGAACCCCGAAGGGTATTTGGGCGAGAGAAGCATTTACAGCATAGATGTATTTTCATTATAATGTTTAGGTCTGAAAAGAGCATTTCTGGGGGTAGTAACTCCCCACTCACATACCTTAGTGGGGTCATAGTAGTGCAAAAAAGCAGGATCAGCTCTCAAAACAAATCTCCTCACCTTCCAGTTTTTCCTCTTGTGTCCCTGAAAAACAGAATAATTAAAGTTACCGCCAGTAAATACCTCCTGTGATGGCCATTTTCCTGCAGGCTGTAGGAGAGACCTGAATAGGTACTGAAAAAAGAGGGTTTGGTGCCAAGAGAGAAGAATCTTTCCTGACATCTTAGTAACTCCCAGGATTTTCTGCTTAACATCCTTCTTCATACGTTGTCAATCCTTTCCTTTCCCCATTCCTTGTGCTGAGAACCAGCATGAACATGGGGAGAGGCTCCCAGGCAGCTCTCCTGTCCTGTGGTGATGGGGGGGGCTGCCCTGCCAGCCCCATGGGGATCCCCCAGCAGCTCCTGGCACCCAGCCCCCCTGGCAGCTGGTGGAAGCAGGGCTGAGGAACATCTGATGATTGTGTTTGCACAACACACAGATCAGAGGGTACAAAGCTCCAGAGTAGAAACATGGCCATGCAGTGCAGGTAGGGTTCCCTCTGCAGGTGGCTGCCTTATTGGAACAGCGTGATGGATCCTCATCTTGTTCGTATCGTCTTGTTCGTACTAAGGGTGGGAAACTAAGTTTTGCACACTAAGGTTGGGATTCCGTAAACAAATACTGCTTAGCAGCTCATTATGCCCAAAGAAAGCAGGTCTCATGACCACTTGAGCATCCATGTGTCCATGAGCGACTGCCCACAGGTTAATGTCTGCTTGTTTCAAATGTCAGTCTACTCAGCTTTGGAATCTGCCTGCGGCCAGCAGAACATCGTGGCTGCTCGCGTGACCCGGATATGACAGGTTAGACTAGAGGAACAGTGGATCTGCTTGGAAGTGAACGTAGCAGCTCTGGTGGGTTTTGGAGTTTGTGTGGGACTTTTGCTTTTGACGCTATTTTATGCCTTTCAGTATACACTCAATATGTACGGAATAGCCAATTAATCCTGCCTGAGCAGCAAGTTCCGTAGCTCACTTCTTTATAACTACTCTTCACCTCATGATCTCTGATAGTAGTACTGACAGGCAAGTTCGCTCTGCTGGACACAACCTTCCAGCCATGGCCATATAAACCACATTTATTCTCTAGGAAGCCCTAAGAGCTGTAATTTTTCTTGTTTCCCGGTGAAGGTTCAAAGACTTTATTTACCTGTTTCACTAAGAATCCTTGCTTCACAATTGTGCCACTTAATTCAGAGATGTTAAATTGTAGCTCTTCCTTGGAACTGATACTTTTCTTACTGCTCTCAGCCTGCAAATAGGGAAAAGATGGTTCCACTTTTTAATTTAAACAGACACTCAAGTACAAAGTTCTGCATTTTATTTTCCTTGAGCTGTTTTTAGCTCATTTTTCCCCGAGTAAATTCTACTCCATACCCCATCTGCTCAGCTCAGCAGGTCTGAGATTTACAAGCAACAAATTACAGCTGTAAAGCCTACACAGGCACTGTGGCCTTGAGTTTTAGCAGAACTAGAGCATGGCCTCTGTTAAATGCAGACACAGCACTGCACCCGAGGGACACACCCCTTTTAATGCCTAATTATGTAATTTGTAGATCCCTCCATATCCACGCAGCTATTTGTCTCCAGCAAAAGTGCGAGTGTTAGCACTTCTAAAAGCCTAGAGCTGCTCCTTCTGTGTCTGCTTTCACAAGCCTGCCTATTTTGCCTTTGGTTGTGTGCTGTGCGTGTCCCCCTAACCACTGCCCCAAATCAAGTGGGGGGCAGGGGGGGTGCTTCTGTTGGCAACCATATCACTTACAAACATGTACAGTGCAGTGGAGTCATCGAGGAACTGCTCAGAGAGGTCGCCGTAGCGTGTGGCCTCAGTGCTGCGGGCTCCCACGGGCTTGATAAAGTTCTCCTCCATCAGCATGGACGCCAAGGTGACAGCCTCGAACCGTGACACAGCAAAGCTATTGGAGATGAGCCAGTCTACCAGGGCAGAACCTGCAGGGAGAAAGGCAGCTCTTATACCAAGGCAATGTGCTCTTCCAAGGCGAGACAGATGGTCTCCTGCCACACAGGCCTTCATTTGCTGAAACATTCTGGCACCATCACAAAGACTGTCAATGAAGCGCAAGGTTGACCGAAAGCATGGGGCCCTACGTGTGCTTCCATATAGCCAAGGAGTGACAGAGAAAGGTGTTGGAGAACTGGGCTGCATCGCCGCTTTCCACTGGGCCATCATTGATGCCACCATGAAGGCAGCACCATAGCTCCCTTGCCACTGCAGTGTGGCATGTCAGATGTGAGGAAGCTCTTTGCCTGCAGCGGGTGTACCTGTGAAGGTCTCTTTGTAGCTGTTGCCTTGCTCTAAGTTGCGGGTCAGCTTAATTCCAGCACTGTTGTCACACATTCTCTCCACTATGTGGCTGTAAAAGAGAACACACAAAAACATTAGGAGCATAGAAAGACAGGCAGAAACTGTCACGTACTTCTGTCAGTGCCTGGGATGCCCTAATGATTACCAGCATAAAGATGGGAAACAGCCTAGATACTCCCCCACAAGTTTTATCCTAAGTACGATGTAGGAAGATTTATTGTCCCAGCAGCAGCACTAAACAAGATGCCTCACTAAGTATCTTTCAGTTTAAAGCGCTTCAAACTGAGCTATAGTCAGCCTCCATTTACCTTCTCAACACAAATCAAATTGATGTAATTTTTTCTATTTCTTAATCAGTTCTCTATTTCCTTTCATTTAATGTGATGTACCCTAAAAATCCTAAGTCTGGATTCTGGCTATCAGCTTTGAAAGCTCATCAACATGGCATGAACAACGTCATTGCTCAGTCTTTCCCTGACATTACATCTTCCAAGATAATATGTCTCCCCAGGGAGAATCTCTGCAGCTGACTAGGAAGGTCTTCAAGCCAGCAGTGAGATGCCTGTGCGGAATCCACATATCCCCCCAAAAACGGATGGTCAGGAAAAAGTGCATTCTTGTGCCCTGGCAAAAGCAGGTGCAAACCTAGGGCAGAGCAGCTGGTTTAGGGGCTCCTGGCCACACAGGAGTGGATCTGTGCAGAGAGGACCTTCCCCATCCATCAGCTCAGACAATTTGCAGGCTACAGCAACAGCAGAAGGAGAAACCAAACACACTTACTGGAGGCTGATATTCTCGAGCAGTTTGAAAGAGTTCTTCATTCTGTGAAGCTCTTGTACCTGTACTGGGTGACCAGCATGAATAGCTCCAGTGATGTCCAAAGCCCAAGAGTCTCGCTCCTCCCTGGAGCAACATTCAAGGAAATAATCTGTATTGGTTTTTGTCTTTAGTTTGATGAGTAGCTGTGGAGAAAGGAGTCCAAAGCAATAACATCATTTAGCTATTGTCCTCCACTTGCATTTTGCTTCTTTTGGCACTGGCCCAGGTGACACAGATAAGTCTGGTATGGCATCCCACCTGAGCAAGTACAGAGCAATTCTTGGCTCAGAAAGATGGTGGGCACAACTCTCAGGTTTTTTTGCTTCCCCCCGACCCCCAAAATCCCTGGGTTTTGAGTTCCAAGCATGGCTTGCATGCATGGAGCTTGTGGTACTTAAAAGAGAGCAGACCACCCAGATATGGGATTACATAGGAGCGTGCTGCTGACTGTGGAGCTTTTCACATCCAGATCTGTAGTTTCTCAACAACTACAAACTTGCACTTGGCTCCTTCTGCCATGAGAAGCACTGAAATAGCCCACAGCTTCCAGAGTAATTTCCCTTCTGGCCCCATTCAGAGGAAGTCTGCGTTGCTGCTGCCCACAGGTGAGCAGAGAAGTGCGGGAGGCGCTTTGCTGCCAGAGCCCTCTTGCTGGAAACTTTCCACAGCAGTGAAGTCCCATTGGTGAAGGAAAAGGGAGTTTGACCCGGCTGCCTGGGAGCTCCCTGTGAACACAGCCAGGGTTTAAGGCAACTACCAAAAATGTTTCCTTTTTTTCCCATCCTCCTCAGATCTTATTGAGCCGTTTGTGTCCTCCCTCCACACACTGTTGGACCGATGCATTTGCATTTGTTCTTCCCACTGTGCGTGGAGGGGTGGGTTTGGGGTTTTTTTGGTTAACGGCTATGATTCAAATTTGAGCACAGGGAACAGTGAAGACATGATGAGGGAGTTAATTGCTCGCCCTGGTTACACTGCTCATGGCAGCTTGCTTTTGGATGGGCCTAATTCTGGAAACACATACCCCAGCGATATGGTTGTAGTAACCAAAGAATTCAGGAGGAGAGGAAAAGACTGGGGAGAAGTTAGGAAGAAACATCAATGAGAAGGGATACATTTTTCCAGTCATACCGGTCTGTTCTCGTATTCCAGGCATGGACAAGTAATAGTGCAGCCATCCAAAAGGATCCTGCCCTTTGGAGAAGGCTCCTTCTTGCCTCCTTCAATTTTGTAATACAGCAGCTTATCCTGAAGCAGAACGAACCATCTCACTTTCCAGTTACGAACAATATGTCCCTAGAGGAGAAGAAATCCACATAGCTAACTTTCACACGAACATTGAGAAATGATCGTATTTTCTTTCTTTTTCTTTTTTTTGGGGGGGTGAAAATACCATAAACTAATAGGAAACTGTATGAAAAGAAACACAAGAAGTCATAATGCATCCTGTTCTCCCTGAAATACACATTTTTAGTAACAAAACAGCACAGCTCCATCACTATAAAATCATGGAGCAACAGAAAGGTGCTTTGCTCTTTCTCCAGCAAGGACATTTTCTTTGCTGGCAAGAATAGTTTCCTGCAAAAGCTCACATGAATTATCTCAAAGAGCTGTCATTTAGGTGCACACCTGCCTGCTGACAGCACCAGACAGGAACAGGGATAAATCCAAAAATGCATGAGGGCTCTTGGAGACAAACTGCTCCTTTCCCGTGATGCTGAGTGGTGTTTGATGCGTTTTGTTCTTTGTCATTTTGATGTGGCTGTAGGTGCCAAGTGGTTTTGAGAGCACTTTGCTAGGCAAATTGGCTTTTCCTTACATCCCCTCTTGCTGCTAATACGTGGTTTATATCTATCCTACGTGCTTCCAATCCGCTGGGCTAAAACATTCCCTGTGCTCTGTTCCTTGTAAAGGAAATGTGCTTTTTAATGGCAAAAGACTGAATGAAGGCTGCTGATGAATGCCTCCTGGGTTATACCAGAGTAAAGACAAAACCTCTTCTTTCCTCTCTGTAAGCAGCCCCCAGCTCTCTTTAGTCCAGCTGTATGGGAGAGCAAACCCAGAGAGGGCTGACACCGGCAGGCTCAATCCTGTCTGACTGTGTCAGGTCCAGCTTTGCGGTGCGAGGAGCTGACTTGCATTTCTACAGGTGATGGAGCATTACAGCCAGCAGGCAAAGCAAGGGGCAGAGGAAGCTCTGACACCCAGGGGAGGGTGGGCATAGCTAGAAGAAAGGAACATGCAAGGTCGGGTTGTGGCAGGAATCAAAGCTCATTAATTCTCTATGAGTAAAGGGGGAAAACGGCAATTGCCAGGAAAAGGTGGGGTAACGAGTCTCTCAAATCGAGGGCACTTTAGACTGAATGTCTTCTAGTCTATACTAAATACAATTTATCTAACTTGGGTTCCTTCTCTCCTTCCCTTTGGCTTCTCCAGTGTTTTTTTCACCTGTTGTAAAGTCCCTTGGACATTTTTCCTTAGAGTATGTTCTTTACTATGGCTCTTTTCTTTCCTTCTTGGAAGGAGGATGCCTTACCTTTTTTTCTTTGTCTTTACCTGACTTCCACATGTTACTTTATATTTGTAATACGTTACCATACATAATTCTGTCATTTATACTGTGTTTAGATCATCTCCTTGCTTCTGCTCTCTTCTAAAGAAAGCTCTGTTTTCTTTACCTGATTCCAGCCCTTCCTCATTTTTTTCTCTGGATCCCTTGTTCCCTTCTCCCTCAGTTTCCTTTAGGCGTCTTCTTTGTGGTCTCCTTCCTATTAAACTTGTGTATTTTGGTGATGTGGTACAGACTGCTGGCAGTTGTACTGTGTGTACTCAGTGTGCTGCCGATAACCTATTCCTCTCGCAGACTTGGTGCCTTGACTTCCCATCTTGAATTCAGTAGTCACTTAAGAGCCACAAAATGCAACCATATCCCAGAGAGGAGAGCAGGAGCTGGGACTGCTCTGCCCTCGCTGCAGAAGGGAGGATGAGGTACAGCTCGGGCCATGAAGCCCTTCTCTGTGTAGAGCATGGCTTCATATGGCTGGTGTCTGGCCAAGAGCCCTGTGAGGAGAACTCCTGACCAGGATCACCTTCATGCTAGCGCCACTGCCACGTACTGTAGAAAAGCATTTCCGAAGGCGTGGCAAAGCTTTGAAAAAACCTTTGAATCACATTTTTTGTATGCAATCAAGGACCGCATTAATCATTGAGACAGGGTCTTGGTACTAAAAGCAGCTTATCCCCCTTGCTAAGTTGCCCTCTTTTGTCCCAGTTATGACTGACTTGGTCCTATAGGGAGAAGAATGGGAAAGGCTGAAGTCTGTGATACCATCTTTCAGCTTTTTCCCCCACATTTTGGCTAAAATTTTCTTACAGTGCAGCTTGAGGGGTCTGGAAGAAAGGAGTTGTTTCAAACACATTTCTACGTTTGCATTGCTCCGATCCCCTTCAGAAAGGATAGTCTGTTCTCCATCCTCTCCTATGAAATGGGAAACCCTGCTCAGCTGGGTCACTAAAGAATGCACAAACTATCTTGAGAGACTGTCCAAACATCTTCCCTCTCTCCATCTTCCCATGGCTGCTTCCACTGCTGCTGTGTAGCCATTTGCCAGGTAGTTTTTTATGTGCTCTTTGCAGAGGTGTGCCCTAGGTGCAGACATACTGGCTTTCTGGTACCTGAGTAATCCCAATAGCTAATTCACTTTCCTCTGGGTAAATGCCAATACAGGGAAACTCGAGGGAGGGTAGTGAACACCGGCAGTTTGTGCGGCTCCCCCGGCAGGCATCTGCACAAACCTGAAGGAGTTCCTTTCCCGGGAATTGGCAGGAGCCCCTCAAACCCAGCACCCAAGGGGCTGCCTTGCCACGAGCCCTGGCTCGATCCCCCTGCTCAGGGGCTGCTTCCAGGTTTGAGCCGAAGCACACGAGGGGGACCCGAAGCACTTACCCGTTTGACGAGGAAGCCCTCCTTCAGGACTCCAGTTGCTTCCTGCATCGTGGCCAGCAGGGAGGAGAGCCGAGCCCCCGCCGAGAAGCGCCTGAGCCCTGGCAGCCTGTCCCTCTGCACGCGATTTGTTTAAGAAATTTTTCTTTGCTACCCTCCTCCTCCAACGTGACGCACTCTCCCTTCCCTGTTTTTTTCTCCCTCTCTTCCTACCCATGAGATGTTAATTAAACGGTGAGCTGGCTCTGATCCATTACCTGCCCTCAGGGAAGTAAAACAAAGCAAAGTCTAAAAAGGATGTCAAAGGAATTTCACAGAACTTAGTATAGCAAAAAACCACCACTGAGTGAGTCAGCCAATAAAAGCAGCCACATGATGACAAAGCTGGTATTGCATGGGAGGGAGAAGCAGAATTATAAAATCACATCCGTCAAAATTTCAGACTAATCAACTCTTCTGCTTAAAATTTCTCTCCTAATAAACACAACTCTTAGGGTTCTACAGATCAGAACACCTGAAGTGTAACATATAGAATATTATGATTACAAGGAGACTTTTACAAACCTTAAAATAATTTCTTTTGCTAGAAGTTTATTTTACCAAAGAAGCCCAAAGCACCTAAAAGCCCACTCTACTTTCAGCGACCTCTGGGCATATAAACCACGATTCTTGGCTAAATATCCTAAATCCCTACATAAACAACTATTCAGGCTTTGGGTAAACCAGTCTGATCAACGAACACCATGCAGTGACGTCTCGTAACTCCTGAGCACCTCTGAAACAGAGTGCCTTTTCTGTGTCTGACTAGGAGCTTAGATGTGTCTTGCATTCTTGAAGACTTTGGCCATGATAAATCTATTTGATGGATTTATCAAATCTTGCCCTGATGAAATAAACCAGTATTAGTATTTCAGACAGCACTGCTGTTCAGAAGTAATAGCCTTAGCTGTACTATTAGCATTCCCTGACTTGTACCAAAATCAAGGTGATATACATGGGCAGAGCTAAGAGCTGTGGTAAAAAACACGGTGTAGGGCATAACAAATAAACAGCAGCACTCGTTGCTATGTAAAAAGGAGAGTCCAGAGTTCAGTAAGACAAAGCAACTCAAGTATCTCTCAGTCTTTGCACACTGGATCAGATTACCGGTCACACTTTCATGTACTGAGTAAAAGGAACAAACAAATCATTTCTTTATCTTTATACTATTTTTTATAACTTCTAGTGAAGAAGAGCAAGACACTGAAGAATTCAAACCTGACTGTACTGGAGGTGACCCAGAGAACAGTCCCACAGAGATCATAAGAAATACAGTGGGTGACTAGAATGCCACTTGAAGTTAGAAAAATCGATCGCTCCATGAAAAGAAAGCTTGCTGGCTGGCGCTTCAAAAGCAGCCGGCGCATATAGAAGTTACCTGCGTAGCTCCTACTGCAGTCCCTTTGCCACTTTGGAAAAGGCAGGCAGCCATGAGGCAACTGGCTGCATAAATCATATCCCAGTTACGCTTGTTCTTCAGTCCACCTAAATTAAGTACACTAAGTTTAACAGAGCACCTGGAAGAGTATTTTTTGCTGTAGGTATGTAGTATTTTCAAAGAAATCAAAGGAAATGTTTGTATTTTTTTTTATATTATTGTGACCTTAAAATAAATCAGAAATGAACTGAGTGTATTGCTTTCAATTTAAAAATTAATCTCCATCTCTGTGTATATATGTAAATATATATATAAATAAAAGCTGTACTCAGAAGCAGAATCCTGGGGGGAAAAATCCTGATCCAGTCAGCAGAAAAAAAGAAAATACATTTCAGCTCACCGTGTTCTGTAGGCTAAACTTGAGAAAAAATAAGAAAACTTAAGTCTAGGTACACAAGAGACGTTCCTGCTGCATACATTTCCTGGACACGCACTCTTTATATAACCAGCTCCAGGAATACCGCGTTCCACCCTTTGGTATTTGAGGTTCAACTTCACATTGTTCAGCTTGTTACTGCAGGCAGTTTGTAACAAGGCAGGTGAGAGAATTTCATGCTCGTGAGGACAGGTAGAAGCTTGCAGGGGGCTCGCGCTCAGACAGTGATCTCAGAACCGCACCATAACCCGTCCTCGCCGAAGATCCGAGCAAGCGCTTTTCCTCCAGCGCAGAGACCACCCACAGCCCTGCAGACGGGTCTTGGCAAAATTACCATTAGCAATGAAGAATTTTATTGTCAAACTGCTGGTGAATGGCAAAGCCAACATTGGTCTAGCTGGCCATTAAACAACAGGGGCTTGTATCAACTACTTTTTATAATATAGAGCCTTCACTTTCTTCAGTACCTTGGATATTTATAATGCACTGCCCTCCCCCGTCTCGCCCTGTAGTTATTCAAGGGTAACAAACTGCCCCTATATTGCCCCTGAGGTTGAGTAAATAAAGATCTCTCAGACAGCTTTCTGGGAAAAGGGTCATACAGTGTAAAATGAGTCAGTAGATCAGGGCTGCCATTTTCACGCATGTGCTGGGAAAGCAAGCTCTGGCATTGAAGTCTCCCGGCAGAAAAGGACATGCTTCCATCCATATAAACTCAGGGAGCTCCAGAAAACTCCGTCAGGTCTTGTGTGGGACTTGAAACTGCCTGAAAGGAGGACGATCTGTTTCCTCAGATCCATTTTATAGTGTTGTTTTCCACATGTCAGCATGTAGAAAACATGGGGTTTTTTTAACAAAAAAGGACAGTTGAGTGCTTTTTTTCCATTCTAGGTGACCCTAAACCACTTTCTGTGCTATAGAATTTGCACTGGGATGGCCAGGAAGAGCCAGCTGCAGGCTTCAGGACCACAGGACACTACTCATGGTTAAAGGGAAGGGCAGGAGTAGCCAGCTCTGAGCGCAGACTGTGTCATTTCAGCCGGCCGACGTGACAGACAGGGCTGATACCTCCAGGCCAGTCCCTCAAGAGGCCATGAAGAACTGATAAAGAGAACCTGCCCATAGGACAACCCCCGTTGCATGCTCTGCAACGCCCAAACGCCCATCATGTATCATCACATGAGCAGCGTCACGTGGGGGATTACATATACCTGGCTTTTTCAAAGCAGCTTCTTAAGATGCTGGCACTTTGCCCTCCAGTGTAGGGCACCATTAAATATTTAGTTCCTTTAGTGGATTAGGGATGAATTAAGATGAAAAGAAGCCACATCAAAATAAAGAACCATGAAACATTTCTAGATAAAAGATGACAAATGTTCAAAAGTCTCCTGACATAAGAGCATTTTTAAAACTAACTGTAGAAAGGTGGCAGTGTTTGAGAGCACTTAATTGTCTAGACTCTCGAACAAAAAAGTATCAGAAATTAAATACCAAAGTGCAGATTCTGCTATGAAGAACAACATGCCAGCTCCACTGCATCCAAAAAAGCCTGAGGGCAAGAATCAGGGTGAAAAGAGCAAGGAATCTCACTGTATTAAAAACCAGACAAACCACAACAGCCCGATTTTATCTGTCAGGGTAGTCATTGAAATGCGTTTATCTCAAGCCGCTTCATTACGGCCCTCACCATCTCAGCCACTTTTTTTTCTTCCAGGCACTCAAAATTGATGCAGAATTGTGTGCACCAGCACGCTGAGCATCTAATTGGAAAAGTTCCTATAGTTACTGAATGAGTTTAGCAAACTTTTGCCTAAGTTATTGACAGAAACGATGCTTACCTATTAACACACCAAAACAGTTCTTAGCGATGAGATGATACCAACTGTAACCCCCGATAATATTCCAAAGAAAGAGCCATATGTGGCTCATTTTTCAGTGCTTTGCTTTACAGCATTATTTTGTCATGGAGAACACATGGCAACTTTTTTATTTTATAAAGACTTTGTTCTTTCATCTGAGTACCCACCTACTGTGTTTAATGGAAGCCAAATCACTATTTTAGTGAATGGGCAAAGTTGGAAGAGCTGTTCAAACAGGAACCTGACATTATCACAACTTCAAGCCATGACAAGGCTGTCATATTCAGCTTCTGAAAAGACAGCAATTTGAAAAAGCAACCATAAAAAAATAAATTAGTTTCTTCATTTAGTGATAATACATTCAGGTGTTTTCCAGCATTCTGCAAAGACCAGAAGTTACTGAACTTTTCTAGCTTTGCATAGCGAACTGCTCTGATGACCAAGCATGGATTGAAATGGGTATGCCCTTTGTGGATGCCTTCTGTGGCAACACCAGGTGGCAGTTACATTGTACTGTGGAAATATTAAGAATTCCCAGTTATGGCTCAAAGCCTCATTTTTCATGCTTTCTCCCTCTAGCAGCACAAAATACTAAGAAAAAAGATGTGCAATATGGGACATGTCAATGGAAAAAGATACATTTAAAAATTTAGCAATTTGGAAAGGTTACTCAACTAAAAACAACTCCTCCCCCCAATTTCCACAGACAACCTTTTTTTTTTTTTTAATACTCCACCATGGAAAGCATATCTTGTTTCTCTTTTTCAGAGAAGATAAACAGGTTAACAGGTTGTTTCTAGAGTGAATACCTCAGTTCAGTGCAAATGAGATTTAGGGTAGGCAGAACTGAAGGTCATGCAGCAGTGAGCTCAGAAGAGGGCACTGTCTTGTTCTGAAGTATGAGTATGTTCATTAAAGCTCCTGCTATATTCACCTGTAGCAGCAAAGTGCAACTATATGTAATTTTTCATTTATCAGCTATGTTTATTGGAATGGTAACAAGGTATGTTCAAAGTTTTCAAGTTATCAGTCCTTAAATGCAGATAAAAACCAAAGGAAATGCTGTTTTGAACAAATCTGCATCAACAAACTTGCAAGAAAAACGTTTTGTTCCACTCATTCTTGGCTTGATTTAAAGCAAACTAAAGAAAGCCCTCCCAGTGTTAAAGGGAAGTATCTGTGTCTTCAATTTGACTAGGCACCTTCCCTTCAAAGGATTCAATTTGTCTAAGTTGCTGCACTGAATGTTATTTAGAAGAGCCTTTCACATATTGGTCTTTCTAAAACAGTAAAACACTTCAAGTATTTGTATTTGAAGTTTTCAATACTGGAAATATTTAGCCCAGAGTGTTTGCAACGGGGTCTTTAATTTTTTATATGGTCTCTGTTCTAAATACGCCAGAACATTTAGTCTTCAGTTTTGGCTTCCATTTCCTCAGCATCATCATCTCCATCCACTTCAGCATTTTCCCTCTCCAGTCTTTCCAACTGCCTTGCAAGCTCAGTCTCATCTGTGTCAGTAACCACCTTAGGCTGAAAAAAACCGCAAAAACAGAAAACATGGTAAATTGTCATTAAGAAAGACTGTATACATTTGTAGGCTCTGATTCTACATAAAAAGCAAGAGATAAAATACAACCTGAAGTCACACAATAAAACCCAAGAAAATTAGAATTTTGGGCCATTTAAGAAACACAGAAGTTTAGGGGTTTCTTAGTTTCTTAATACCTTTTTGTTAAAATTTCTCCCAGTACTACTGATCTTGCTGTACTTTAAAATGTTGGGAGGTAAAAAGAAATACATTTTAGGACATAATGTACTCTTACCTCCATTTGCACATTAAAGACTCCTCTCTTCTCCTCAATTTTTTCTTTAATTACAGCCATGGCTTGATTTAGAACAGACAGTCCTTCAGTTCTCTCCAGTGTTGTTGTAGTCATCACGTAACGAGGAGGGGCTATCAGATTAATCTATCACATTGTAGGGATTGGTGGGGAAAAAAAAAAAAAGAAAACTCAGTAACAAAAGACAAAAAGAAAAAAATCTCAAAAGCAAAGTGAGCAATGCAGTTCTGAATGTATAGTTCACAGAACAGGAAACATTTTCCCATTAGAAAAACCCTTTCTAGAAAAGTGTAAACAACTTGGATGGAAATAGCAGATAAGGAAGCGCACGGCCTGTCTGATTTCCAACATCAGCATCAGTTATTTCTACATAGTATGCGTATTTACACAAATATTGCTGAGCAGAAAGAATATCCACTTTGCGGATCAGTAACACAGCCTATCACATAATTTTTCAAACAATTAAAAGACTGTGACAACCAGTATGTTGGTTTTTTTTGTTAGGTTTTGTTTTGGGGTTTTTTGGGAGGTTTTTTTGGGGGGGGGGTGGGGTGTTTTTTTTTTTTGTTTTTTGTTTGGTTTTTTTTTTTGAGGACTGGTAAGTAAACTTTTCCTTTTGTTACAAGAAGTCATTATAAGAAACCATTTTCAAAGAAGGAAGTACTTTCAAGTTTTTCTGAAGCCAACTGTTGAGTAATGCACTCAATATCCTAAAATCATTAGGGAGAAAAACGAGGCCTGAGTACAGTAGCCATTCTACCAACACTCCAACATATGTGGACCAAACATTCCTTTTCTTACATAACCTTATATCTCAAAATAAAATATGTTGCTCCCTACCTAAGGCTAAATAAAGGAGTCGTAGATGTGCCAATACTAGACTTTAATAAATTGAACAGAATAAATCCAGCTTCTTGAACTTGGGAAGCCACAGCAGAGTCACAGGAACAACTGGCAGCACACAGCTGAAAGGAGGTGTGTCACATACCCGATAGAGAAGAACCAGAAAGTAAGTACACAACTTCCCAGTCTCAGCTACGTGATTGTAACAATTGCAATTGCATGCTACTAGTACCTGAGAGCATCAGAAAACTTTGCTTTTCATTTCACTATTAAGACGGAAACTTACTTTAATGGGCATGTTCTCTGTGGAACAGTTCAAGCCTGCTCTCAAAGCTTCTTTTACCGCATCTATGCCTTCATAACCATAACAGGCAACCTCAATATCTAGGACAGAAGAATACAAATAATAAAACTTTAAAGTTACCAAAATCCATAGAATCTTTAAAGCTTTTTAACTTAAGCTTTAATAAAGCTCTTTAGTAACCAATGCTTATCCACAATGAGAGCCTCAGTAGCTCCCAAAGCTGAGGAAGGTATTTCACTTTCTTGACTTTTCATGGAATTCTGTCAGCAATTACAACAGAGGCATCATTTCAGGAGCACTGGAATTATTATTTTTTTAAGGTAAGCTATATTAACACATTGTTACAGCGATAATTAGCTATAGTTTTTTGTAGATGTTTGGAAATTAAGGTATAGACTAATGCTGGTCATATCTGTAATGACCCGATTAGTCTAAAGACAAAGATTTCTTTACCTATGTAGCAATGGTGCAAGACTAAGCTACACAGAGAAGTTAGTCTCACTTCCAGCTAATTCTCAGCTTTCACAAACAAATTCACAGAAGGACATACCAGTCAGCCTCAGGATGAGAATACAAACCAATGGAACATTTTTATGCTTGCTTTGAAGACAAAATTAAAAACTTGTGCAAAATCACAACAAAATAGGCAAGATGAAGGAATTTAAAGAACATGATAATCAAGTAACTTTATTCTCAAAACTAAGCGCTGTTTATGTTGACAATTTCATTCTTCATGGCAATCAAATCCCACTTGCATTTTTGAAGTCAACTATGTTAACTCTTTGTGATCTAAAGTAATAGGTAAAGGAATTTATTTTTTTTTATTACCTTACTTTTTGCACTCTCTCCTCAACTTCTTTGTCATGTGGATATGGCTTATCTTTTCTCCTCTCCACAGTAATCAACAAGTACTAACTAATGCTTTTCAATATACCCTTGCAGAGCAGAGGCAATTCCTCAATCTTGTTAAAAAATGTGACTCTGCTACACTGACTGTTTGATGGCAAGCATGTTCTTAGACTGTTCAGTTAGCTGTACAACCAGATTTACAGTTTTAAAGTATGCCTTCTTAAGTAGTACAGTCACGTGTTTTTTCTCCCCTCACTGAGCTAGTAAGAGACAAATCAGCTCATACACTTTATGAATACATTATCATAGAATCATAGAATGTTTTGGGTTGCAAGGGACCCCTAGAGGTCATCTAGTCCAACCCCCCTGCAGTGAGCAGGAACACCACTAACTAGATCAGGTTGCTCAGAGCCCCATCCAACCTGACCTTGAATGTTCCCAGGGATGGGGCCTCCACCACCTCTCTGGGCAACCCGTTCCAGTGTTTCACCACCCTCGTTGTAAAAAATTTCCTCCTTATATCCAGTCTAAACCTACCCTGCTTCAGTTTAAAACCATTACCCCTTGTCCTGTCACAGCTGGCCCTACTAAAAAGATTTTCCCCATCTTTCCTACAGGCCCCCTTTAGATACTGAAAGGCTGTAATCAGGTCTCCCCGCAGCCTTCTCTTCTCCAGGCTGAACAACCCCAACTCCCTCAGCCTGTCCTCATAAGAGAGGTGCTCCAGCCCTCGGATCATTTTAGTAGCCCTCTTAGATTAGAGAGATGCAAGGCTTGAGCTAATGTATCCTGCTGAATGGTTTGCAATCAACCAATCAGAAACACACTCAGAGTAAAGTCAAAGTATTTTCACATGTTCATGGACAAGCGGCTAAGACATATGCCCTAGCTGTGCTGACAGAGATCAATGATCCTGTTGAGGAACCAAAGAATTTAACACTTTGAATAATGAAAAAGAATATTGTAGATGCAGTAATAACTATAAAATATATAAATTCATTGTGTGTCAGTGCAATATGATAGACTGCATTACATATCAGAACAAGTACTTTGCGTCCCAAGGAATCTGCAGTTTGGGGAAAAAAATAAAAGCCAAACCACCTTGGACTTCGAGATGGAACCCACACAGGCATTTTGCAAGCAATCCTTGTCTTAATTTTGGAAGAAGAGTTCCACTCAAATATCAGCACCACCTACATTAGTTTTAAGGAAGTTTATAGTTTGCAACAAGATACACTAAGTGTCTAGATGTGAACATGTCAGTGAACATCTGGAAAGAACTCACCAGCTCGGATTTTGACTGCTTGTGGTGTCAGACGTCTGTTAATATTGTCGATCAATACACGCCTCTCTTCCTCTGTCAGATCTAGGCTATCCAGGATGGCCGGGTCTCTGAGCCAAGCAAAGCAACGTTACAGAAGTTACACTGAAGCAGAACATGACACAACATTCAGTTCTGGTACTATTTCAATATTATTATGCATAGTCATAGAGATCTACTAGGCAATGAAAACAGGAAATATTCTTAAGAGTCCATTGAAACACTAAGAATATAAACACATCTATTTCCAAAATATTTTCTACAGGAAGCATTTAACAACAAAGCAGAAAAGCAGTTTACTGTACCTGTTCCTGGAAGGGCAGATCTGAATTATATATTTTTTTTTTTTTTAAAGAAAAGGAATGACTTCTGTCCAGCTCCATTTGTACATGATATACAGAGTGAGAAAAATATCTACCTGCTTGCTATTTACCTTCCCTCCAATGTGAAGATAAACTCATATCGCATGGAAGAGAATCCATGTTGAATCTGAGGCCTTTGACTTATTTTAGTGTTCCATTCAAGACACAAGATTTTTGTCGTTCTACAAAGTAACCTATACTCATCCCATGTTATTCTGTACTCCTTTTTAACAGTGATACTTATCTGCTGGCTGCATTCTTGGCTAAAGAAAGAATGAAGTTTTTTTTAGATCACAAGCTAATAGTTTAAAATCTGGAGATCATGGAGGCAAACTCCTCTGCTGTTTAGTCATGAACTAAACCAGCCCAAAAACCAGGCAATATTGGAGATTGGTCTCTGCTCCTAATAAAGCATCATCTTTTATGATTTTATGTCCTGAATATAGACAGTAGATGGACCAAACATAAGCAACTAGAACCCAGAAATATGAAAGTTTGTACACATGAAACTATGAACCCATATGGCAGAAGTGATTTATTGGACATGCAAATTCTGTTTCCTCATTTACAATCTATTCTGTTAAATCTTCAAGTTAGTTCCAAGAATATTTGGTAGGAATTCAACAAATAGGTGCTGGATGTTTAAGTTTTACTGATCAGAGGGATAAAAACACTTCAAAAATTTTGCAACTGGTATCCTTCTGTGTGAAACCCCAGAACACTGATCCTCAGTACTAAGAAAGAAATAGCAAGTCAAATTCTTAGAGGGCATGCTAAGCCTCCACAAAACACTTCAGCAAGCATAGAAAGGCAGCAATATCTAATATTTTCTGCTCAACCTCGATAGCTTTACGTAGTAGCACAATGGGAACAAATAGAAGTTAAAAGTTGCAGTCCATTGTCAAAAATCTTAAGGCATTACTGATGAAGACATGTTTTGAGAACAGACAGTTTCAGAAGTTTGTGCTCCCAACCTGAACAGTAGATCAGCAACAAATGGCATGTGTGTTCAGGAATTTTTCTGAGTTTAAGAGAAGCTGAAACAGCTAATGTAATTACACTTTTTTTTTTCTAGTATACAGGTGTATAACTAAGTATTTAGCAGTTACAGAATGAACTAGAATTGTTTCCGCAGCAATGTGCCCAGATTTGCCTCTTACTAGTAAATTTGCTATCAGTAGAAAATAATTATTATTCTAGAGCATATTCTATGAAACAGAGCATATTCAGTCCAAATGAGGATACAAGTTGTCTCTTCCTCAAAACAGAGATGTTTTTAAGTGAATCAAAATGCTACCAAGTGCCCTGTGTCTTTAAATCAAAACAATTTCTAAGATTTTATTACTGCCATCTAGCGTTCAACTCAAGTTCATCACTCATAGGTTTATGTACTACAAAGGGGTAAAACTGGAAATGTTTATTAAGAAACCTATTTTTGGATTGCCAGTTTCACAATAGAATCTTCAGAGGGGAGCCAAACAGGTTAATTCTGAAAGCAAATTAAAATACCAGACTTCATTAAAATAATTAAAAGCAATCTCAGTGCATACTGCCTTAGCATCGCAATTTCCAACTCTTTCTGTTCATAATTCCATTTCTAAGTTCATGACCCCATTCCCGTTCTTTACGTTTGGAAGTGCAAGCCAGCTTGTTGCATTTAAAAAAAGAAAAATTCTGCCTGTGCAGTGGAAGAGTGACAGTCAGCTGTGAGTAGAAATATCTTCAGACACAGAGCTAGACATGTTTGGTAACATCTGCTTGGGAACAGGTAAATTCTGACAGAAAAACCAAGATCAGTGCTGCTTCTTCCGGTAGAAATGTCACAGGCTCATCTGTAGCAACAGAAATCTCTCGTGTTGTAATTATGTGTTTCTCTTATATTATTCACCAAGTGCCTTAGGATTTCTCCACATCAAATTCAGTTACTACTTTTAAAAAACTGACATAGCGGAGTAGCACATTCGAAGATGGATAACAACAAGTAAACTCCGAGCCTTCTTTCTCAAAAGCATTGGGAACTTGAAGAAAGCAAGAATACAGAAAACCTACAATATAAACAACTGGAAAACTGATGTCAAAGTTTACTAGCTCTTCTTGACCAGTACATTCTACATACTGATTCAGGGGAAAAAAAAACCCCAAACCCCCAAAAGAACATTATGATAGATCTATTTCAGGAAATACTTCTCTGCAATTATGAAATAAACCCCTAGAAGTAAAAAATATGTCCTTACGAGACTGCATGCTTGAATGCATCATAGGCACCATATCCTGGTCTTTTGTACTTGTCATCAAATACCCAGGCAGTTCTCTGGAACAGACTCTCAAGCTGCTCATCCTTAGTGTACTCCAGGACTTCAGCAACATGACGAAGGATGCTGTAAACCTTGAACACAAAAGGGGTATTAAAAAAACCAAAGCAAACCAACCCCCCCTACCCATTACTCTCATGTAATGCCTGACTCTTACTATGAGTTTGTACAGTGTAAAATTGAGTTCCACAGATCAAAGTCCGCAACCAAAATTGTTGATGCAAATAAACAATAAAAAAATATCAATGATAAAGTGTTTTGATTCTAAACGTTGCATGATGTTCCAACACAATCCTTCCCTATATTTAGCAACAAATTACGTATGGAGTTCTAGGAACTTACAAAATAGCAAAACCACTTTATTAACCTAAACCTTTACCATGTAGTTAGATGATTCTCTCATGGAAACTGATGCAAAAAGTATTATCAAGTTGTTAAACAGTCTATTTGCATACAAAGAAAAGTTAGAATCAAAGTAATATTTAATAGTAAGTGTTCTACTCAGAAGCGTAAGACCACACAGTAGTTAGGGTAGGAGTTGATGCCTTAAACTACTTGCACGCCTCTTCAATAAAATTTGTCCAGAGGGTGCTGAAACCAGCATATGCTTTTGGATTTCTAATCATTTAAACTCCGCCCTTTACATCACAGATTTTCAAACATATTACTTGATCTACTCATGAATTAAGCAGCAGCTTACCAGAGCACTCAGGTACAGATGAGCTGATTATATATATTTGCATGGGTAAATAAGAATCAGAGTATGCTTACTAAATGAGAACAATATTTTATCTTTGTATTATTTTATGCCTGTGCATTTTAGTTGCTCAGGAAAGAAGCTGGTCACACACTGAATCTAGCAAAGCAACTTACAGTCTTTGATTTTGTGAATTTGTCTTCACATTTGATTGCCTCCTCTGGAGACACTCTTCTTTTTGACAAGTCAATATAACCTATTGGGGAAAACCATTTTCACAGTGTCAGGCATTGTGCAAACTATGTCTAACTGCTTCAGAAGAAAAGCATAAAGAACAAAAACTCTGGCTCAGCATTTGCCCCTTGCCTACACTATATCTATCTGTTGCTATAGAAAGTAAAAAACCCAAACCTTAATAAATTTGATCAAATCATGATCCAAACTAGCATGTTAAATTATTCTTTCAACTGTAAATACTTATAATAGCAAATCTTTTGTACAACATTCTTTAAAATGACTGCCTTAAGAATGTTTTCTCTACAAAGCAGGAAGAAATTTTCTTATTTCAGCAGACAGTGATCCTTTTTCTGTCGCTGTACACAGTTTTGGCAAAAATCACACCAGCATACAAAGAAGCAGGTTTGATGCATACTTTTGTAGTGCTCAACTTGATTTCATTCAAGGTTGGCGCTCCATCAGCTTAGCTCCAAACAGCTTCCTAATGAAGTAGGCCTGGCCTCAAATTCTGACTGTAACTCTTGGATACCCTTTTGGGAGAACAGTCTCTGAAAAAAACCTCTTTTGAACCATTTCTTTGTAAATTTGAAAAGGCCTCCACCTACTTCTCACAAACTATAGGTTCCCCAAAAGATTATATAAAAGACCACTATGTGAATTACAGATGTGTTTCTCTGTTAATATGAGAATGAAATTAATTTCTAAGAGGAGGTATCCTTTCATTAGAGATGCTGGAAAACTTATTTTACTTCACATCTATCTGAAATCAGTTTCTTCTTGTCTGTTTTTCCTCTCTGCTTTTTCTTATCCCATCATTCATTACTTAATCTCAGAGTTAACTGCAGTTTCAGAAATATTCTAGAAAAGCATATTACTTGAGAAACATCACACCAACAGTCAGGTTACCAGTAGATGTGCCCAGTGTTTATTTTCATGATTTCTTTATACCTAGATATAGATTTTAAAGATTGCATGGAGCTATATTATCAAAAACCGACATGTTCTAAATAGAAAGTATATTAAAACCTCCTTTAGAATAAACTATTCAAATGTTCAGAAGACAGGAAAAGACGAAGTTGCCTGTACAATCTCAACCTGTAACCTTCTACAGAATTCATGCAGTACAATTACATACATGTCATACTTTATAGCCAAGGTTCAAGACTTGCACAGGACGGTCTGTCAGCATTAGATATTCACCATTTAGATTTTTAATCACTACATCAGATGATCCTTCTCTTCAGCTAGGTCTCAGAAAATCTACGTAGATATCAAAAGAAAATTCCACTTAACTATGGTTTGTTGACCAAACATTGAGCTGGTGAGGACCCACTTAAGCAAATCTGTACTGATGTGATTGACCTTCATTAACCCAATTCCCAAAGGACACAGAGGAATGGAAGAATGATCATAAACATCCGATGGTATGATGATGGTCTATTTTGCTTAAAAGTCTTGAAAAAACCCAGACCCCCTGGAAAACCCAGTGAATACCTAAGTTTATCTGCATTTCTCTCTAGGAATTCAATCTTGATACTGCCCACAATATCCCCAAATACCTTTCTCTTTGTCAACTCTTATAACTACGACGCATTCATTCCTCCCAATGCGGATCAGTTTGTTTATGGAACGAATACGCCTTCTGGATAGTTCACTGAGAAGGATCATGCCTTCAATGTTGTTGTACTCTAGCAGGCTGACATAGGCTCCCATTTCAGCAATGGACCGAACATTGACCATCACTACATCTTCCACCTCTGGAAATTTATGCTGGTAGAATCTACAGCTTAGTCCTGGCATTCTGGAATTTGAGCAGAAAGAAACAAAGATTTCATTTCACAGTACATCACTGACTTCTCGTACAAACATGGTACAAAATGAGCAAGAACTGGTGAGGATAGACAGGAACATTGGTACAAAAAAATGCAAATTCGGATAACGCTTGTACAATTCATACGTAGGTTTTAACAGGAAGTAAACAATAAATTAACTAGTATTTTAGTATTACCACAACCATTTGCCAAGATGCTAATTTTTTGCATTAAAGTAGAAAAAGCTTGCTACCCAGACTTTATTATCCACTTCAACTGCCATACTACCTATCCATAGCACATGGCAGAGAAGAGACTTCAAGTGGTGAAAAGGTGGCACTGCACACCTTGCATTCATCTAAATTCACGAGGCTGTGTAAAATTTTAGATCAGATTTTAACAGGAGGACATGGGAGAGAAGCAGCCTGCAGTGTTCGCGAAGGTATTTGTATGCACATAAAAAAACGACATGTGAGGGGGTAAGAAAGTAAGAGGTAGAGTGAAGCTTCTGTAGTACTGAGAAGGAGCAGACTCTACGCTCCAGATGATGACTTTCTAAACTCAGCAAAAGACATTTAGAATAATCCTGTAAGACCTGCTTCAGAGGCCACCTGTCAGCAAAGAAAGCAAAGGCAATAATCAGAAGACAGAACTAGCCTGACATGAATGAAGCACTAAAAAAAAAAAAAAAGAAAAAAAAGCACCCCGCAACGTATTGCTAGCCAAGAGGAAAGAAAAAAACCTGAAAAATAACCCAGGATTCTTTCATTATACAGTCAAAAAAACCTACAAAATTAATGCTTCAGAATCATGTAGTAATAAGAAATGCTTAAACCTCTTCACCTTCCTGATGAGTCCATATACTCATTACTCACCAGGTTAGTTCAATTCCTTTGACAAATGTTTCCTACAGAAGTAGGAGCCTAAGATGGTAAGTCAAATACATCACTCCTTCAGGATTGTTGTAATCACCACTTTGAAGGTTTGCTCTTGATCTTTACAGCAGTGCTAAGGCTTTCCAACTATATAAGAATTTAAAAACGGTGTAAGATGGTAATGCCAAGCACCACGTACACATGGCTACACAATTCAGAAGACTGCAGCCACCCTTATTTCCACACTTAACTTTCTGAAAGGGAAAATACAAACTAGTAAAGGATTATAAAAAGGCTCCTTTAAAGGTTTCATATAGCTTCATATAATTTGAAGCTGAACAAAAGACTCCAAGATGAAAAACTTCACAGTTCAGTTTTCTAGTCCACTTAATGCAGTTCAGCTCAATCCTACATGTCTACTTACGAGCTAGAGAGTAGAGATATATTGGAAAGCAACAAACCCCAACCACAGCAAACAAGAATGGACAAACACTGCTGTGCACGCAGATTATTTTACTCCTCTCCACAGACACAAGGTTTTTGTTTTGGCCTTCTGTGGGCAGCCTCTCAAGAGCGACACAGTGCTCACGGCGCCAATGCTGGAAATCATCTTTCCACGACGTTAGACACGCCTCAGCGAAGGTTTAAGTCCCCACGACCGCACGAGTCTCTCCGGAAACTGGCGAAGGTGGAGTAACTTCTGAGCAGCGGCTCCTCCGGCCGCTGGAGCGTCGCTGACACAGGCAATGCCCAACGACAGCTACAGCGCCGGAGAAGGGAAGCGGTCCCCAGGGCGGCCGAGAGCCGCTGCCGGGCCGGGGGGCCCCCGACTCGCGGGGCAGGGCCGCCAGCAGGGCCGCGGCCCGACCACGTGGCGAGGCCCGGCCCCGAGGCGGCGGCGGGGGCCCAGGCGCTACCTGGCAACGGCCGAGGGGTCCCGCTCTGCGCTCGGGCCCGGAGTCTCGCGCTGGTCCCGCTCCTGCCTCAGCGTGCGCCTGGCCACCGCGGTTCCACTGCGCAGGCGCCCGCCCGCCCCGCTCCCGCTCCTCCGCACGTGATAGGCCAGCCCCGCGCCCCCGCAGGATCATAGAGCCTCAACGTTGAGGCAGAAGGCCGCCCTTTGCTACAGCGCCCCCCCGGGACCGGGCGCTGAGAGCAACGCGGGCGGACAGAGTCGGAGACCTCCGGTTGTCACAAACAGACCCGGGAGCCAATGACTTCGCTTCCTTCCTGTCCCCGGGGGAACACGTGATCACAAGCGACGGGCGGGGGGACGGGGGGACCGCGCCGGCATCCGGGCGCTCCCTCCGCCAGGGCACCGCCTCGCGCGGGGGCGGGGCCAGCGGAGCCGCGTCATGTGACGGCGGCGGCAGTGACAGCGGTGACAACCGGAGCGGGCCCCGCTCCCCCCCCCGCCCCCGCCCCCGGGGCGGCCGCCCCGCTTCTGGCCCCAGCACAGCCGCGGGGGCGGGTTAGCGGCGAGGCGGGATCGGCGGGGGCCGGGAGCCGTGCCCGGGGCAGCTTCGAGGGGCGGCGAGGCCGGAGCTCTCTGGGCTCCGGCGCTGGAAATGGTGTTGGCGATTGTGAGCCTGCCGCTGCCGCGGGGGCTCTGCGCCCGGGAGGGGGGTCTCCCGCTGGGCTGTGGGTGGGCGGATGAAGACCGCAGTTAGAGCTTCTCCTCAGTTTCCCTTTGCAGGCTCAAAATGAGCTCTGTGAGCCGTCAGAGGGCCATTGCGGGGCCCAGTACCAAGCAGCCGGGGGGCTATTTAAAATCATGCAATTACACAAACCTTGATTTTAAAAAGAGCAATTTGTGGAATATATGTGTAAGAAAAAATGCACAAATCGAACCACAGCTTCCCTTCACTTTTTAATAGACAATACTGCTGTACAAGAGGTTGGTCACAAAGTGTTAAAAAATAAGGAGGAAGTACAATGCGTAAAGTGCAGTGCACAGGCAAGTCATTTTCCAGATCCTGACAGCAAACAGTTTGTCATGAAATCAGATGTCTCCTGACAAGGTTTAGATAGTTGCCAAAGTGGGAACAAACACAAACAATTGAAACTGATCTACTAATAAACCCGCTGTTTTAATAATGCCGTTCAGTTTCTCTTCAGAACCCTCCAGGACAGAAAGACTTTGCCTTAAGGTGAAAGGCTGTTTCAAATCATCTTGCATAAAACTGGGTTGATGCCTGGATGTAGTCTTTATAAAGAGGTGCCTTGCAGGACAGAAAACCTCAAATGTAAAATAATAATTATTCTCATACATGAGCTCAGGACATGTGAAGTAACAGTTTATATGGAAGGATTAATACACTACGTGGTAAAGGTTCTGTTTTGAAACTTAGGTCAGAAATAAATTATTGCATATACTAAGCCACTGGTCTCACTCCTGCTCTTCAACAGTCCTCTTTTCATTCACTTTGCATGTCCAAGGAAGAGGCACTTTGGTCACTTTGAAAAGGTATCTGGTTTTGTGGGCTGATGTGTCATTGTGGCAAGAAGGTGGTGATGTATGAAGGCTTAACATTTACGAGCCCTGCTTCAAATGAGGTAATAGACCAGTAATGTGGCTGATGTTTTGATAGGAATGTAAGGTAGGATGGTAAAATGAAGATGGCCTGCCTCTGCAACAATTTTTTTTTTGTTAACTGACAACAGAATTTCACCAGGTTTGGGGTTTTTTTGTTTTGCTTTTTGATCTTTATGAAGTGGCTTGCTGGTATGAGCCTCTTCTGTGCTAGATGCGATCAATTACAGAAGCTGCTCAGTCTCCTTGACAGTAAACAAGACTTTGTTTAATGCACTCTCAGAGCCTGTGAAATCTTGCTTGAACTAGAAGGTCAGCCAGGTTCTGGCAGGTTGTGAACAAAGCAAACAAGCCAGTTCAAGGTGGTGACAGAGACCTGCTTGTTGTGAAAGTAAAGCTGCCTTTTTACCTTTTGACTTTGGGTTTTCTTTAATCATAAACATTCAGAAAGTATTTGTGCTTTTCCATTATGAGTATGTGGTAGATATTAACGGAGCTATTCTTATCACATGCCAGTAGATGTGGAAAGTAATGGATTCCACTGTGTAGGTAGAATCTTAATTATACTTACTTTTTCCAGGGTCAGAGAGGAAGCGTATAAGGCTTCTCTGCACACAGAGTTGGCTTGAGTATTGTCCTTTGTGTGTAGTGGCTGAGTATACAAAGTGGTAGCTTAAGTTAGTGCAGCTTGCTGGTTTTGTAGTAGTAGAGCTCCTACTATTCTAGTTAACTTAAGTCAAAAAGATTCTTCAAATTGAAATATACTCCACAGCAGAGAGGGAAGCAAAGTTTGGATCCTTCTTCAGTTCCTAATTCCGTACAAGAAACGCGTAAGCGTGCTACAGGAAGTAAGGATATACAATGCTACAAGCTAGCTTGCTGATATCCCTTTTAAACTGATGCTACTTCTGATTGTCTTAAATAGCTTGTAAATCTCCCGTGCAGCGTATAAAGGTATGGAATCATTGCACTTTCTGACTTTCTTTAGACCAGAATGTACGACTACTCTATCTTGTTGCTCTGTAAGATCAGAACACAGCATCAACATATGTGATCACAGGAAGAATTTGCTGTGTTGTCTGATTTTGGGAAGATGACATAGCCGTAAAAGAGCTTAAAAGCAGTACTGGTGTCACACTGACAGTGGGCTTTTGGGGTAGTTTGATTTCTGGTGCATTTCTGGTCCTTGTAACTCATCAGGAAAAATGAAAACTCTTACTTCCTATTATGGAAGCGCTGAAAAATGACTCGCAAATTTTCCATGATCTTTGACTTTGCAGATGATAACCATGTAATTCTCATTGATGATGCAGATAAATATAATAAATTCCCATTTAAATGGGAATATGAAATTCTGTCCTGAAGTGGCCATCCTGTTTTACTGCATTGATTGTTTCTTGGTTGTTTCAAAATTTCAGTCATGTCCACATCAGAAAACTTTGCATAAGTTTTTTCTAATCCCTTCAGCTGATGCAGGACATTTTTATTTATTCGTCTGTTTAACAGGGCTCAGACCATCATGAAAGCTCGTTTGAAAGGAGCCCAAACAGGTCGTAACCTCTTGAAGAAAAAATCTGATGCTTTGACGCTTCGGTTCAGGCAGATCCTTAAGAAAATTATTGAGGTAGGTAAATTAGAATTTTCCTCACTTCATTTAAAACCTGTCTGATCTGTTAGTTGTGCATTCCTGTTCTGCTAACTTTATTAGGTAGGCTGGAATGTAGGACAACTTTGTGGATAACGTGGTTTTTGTAAGCAAGGGTACTGAGGACAGATGAACAGAATGTTTTTCTGGCTGCAGTGATACAGAAATTTTGTAACAGTTAATATTCTTCACCTCTTTCCAACCAGCCCTAGGCTTTGCTTTCTTTTGTGTCCCAAGTTCCCCATCATCTTTTCTACATTACAGGCATTTTGCTCTGATGCTGCCACATACTTTAGGAGTGGATTTAACATGTTCTGTAGCCCCGTTTTGTTGCTCTGTCTATCTGGCTTGAGAGGATACTGCAGATCTCTAATGTTTCTTGCATGACTAGGTACACTAGAAAGCAGAAGTTTTGTCCAGATGGAACTTGTTCCTTTATGAAGAAACGCCAAGTCCTGCTTTTTCCTCTCCACGTGAAGGACAAATCTAAAATATGCAGTAGAGCCCAATACAGCTTGTTCTGTTCTACCATACTGGATGGGTTTTAGTTGAACCGTTTTGGCTGCCACTGCTACGATATCCATGATTAGCAGCAGTGCTTTGTTACCAGGCTGTAGAGAAGTTCTTGGCACTCTTGTTTCCTACAGACTCTCTAATACACAAAGGCTCTTGCTTCTCAATAGCATGTTTTTTAGCTACAAGGGCTTCAAATGTGTAAAAACTGGGAAAAAATGGAGTAGGAGGAGAGCGCAGGTTCACAAAGCCACATACATCCGTATGTTGAAAACCAACTCCAAGCTGTCTCATAGCATTCAGTACAATATGAAGTTGAGTGATTTAATCCCCATGTAGTAGAATTTTATGATTATTAAGACAGACAAGTCTTTCGCTGTTTCTGCGAGTCCTAAACCGGGTCAGTGAAACAGCTGGAATATTTCTTCTTTTGCCAGTCACCTGGGAATGATGATTTGAAGTTTGAGAGTAAGCTACACATACAGGACATTATCACTCTCTTAAATTTCTCATTCTTCTCTTTATGCTGTTATTTATCCTGGAAAAGGAGTAATGGTGTGCCTTCTATTTGCTGCCTTTTGGGTTTTTTTTGGGTTTTTTTTAACAGACTAAGATGCTGATGGGTGAGGTGATGAGAGAAGCTGCCTTTTCACTTGCTGAGGCAAAGTTTACAGCAGGAGATTTCAGGTGAGGATTGCTGATCTTATGGATGTTCTACCCGTGGGAAAGAGCGATCAACAAATTGTTGATGTCTCTTTTGGAAAAAAAAAGTAGATTTCTTAAATGCACTTTAAAAAGAAAAAAAAAACAGTGGACAAGGTAAGACAGGATGAGCTGAATTCGATTAGGTAGAGGTGGGAGACCACTGCAGGAGAGAGATAATTTGCATGATAAAAATATATACTCCATTGGAAGCTAAACAAAGTGGAAAGATTAATAAAATTTATGTTCAGATCCTTGATTTGAGGTGTTGCTTTTTGCAGCGTGGAGTCTAAAATGTAGGGAAACAAGAATTTATAGCAGAGTATTGGACTATTTATTATTTTGATCTTTCATGTGAATTTGAGGGATGGATGTATTGTGTGTTATTTTCTCCCAGTAAGTCATACAGAAATTTTACTAACTGTTCTAGCCTCCTAGCTCATTGACCTCTTGTCTCACTAGGGCTACTGAGGGCTGTATGTGAGAGGGGAAACAATCTTTTTCCTCCAGTAGGATATTTTTTTAATTGTATTTTAATAAATTACAGTTCTCACTAGGGTGTTTGTGTAATACATTCAGATGTGTGTAGATTTTATGGAATAAAGTTAGGGAAGTGTTAATGATTCAGCTGATGGTACTACCAATTAATGGGGAAGAACTAAGTGATCAGACACGATAGTAATCCATGTGCTGCTGGAGAAAAGTTTTTTTGCCCTTTCACTTGTGCTGTTTCCTGTCCTAACCAGTTGCAGTGTTTAGCTATAAATAGAAAGATTCCACCCTGTAAGCAAACTGTACTTCAGGAGAAGAGTTGGCTATAGCGACCTGTGGAAGACCCTAAGACACGTTAGAATTCTTCAAGATAAGTTGTTGTACAAGCTTAAGGTTGTTAATATGATAGAGTTAGTGGGTAAACAAATGCATAAATGTTCTGAAAGAACAAATGCATACAAACTCAAATGAACAAAATGTGGTGGCCTTGGTCTGCATTAAAGCCTTGAAATTCCTTCAATTTTATTGGGGAAAAAAGTCTCACAGGTTGATTAGACTCAATGTTATTAAAATATTTTAAAGTAATTTGGCAGATAACTGGCTAGTTTTCAGCTGTGCTTTGTACACTTGGTCTAAGACATTTCTGAAGTTACTTTTCACAGACTCAACAGCTTTTACATTTCCAAACATTGTTGGAAACCTGTTTCTTTCAAAGCTTCTGTTAGTGCAATGAATTGCATAGAGAACCGAGCTGAAGACAATTCCAAATTTTTACAGCTATTTGATAACTAACTACTTCATCTTGTATGTAATGATGACTTAATGAACCATTTCAGCTTTCCTGATTAACATGTATGTTTTCTTCCTTACAGTACCACTGTGATCCAAAACGTCAACAAAGCTCAAGTCAAGATCAGAGTTAAAAAAGACAATGTAGCAGGTGACTCCTTTCCAGACTATGAGTATTTCAACTCTTAAAGGAATTGTGGGAGGAGACTCTGAAATACACAGGAATGTATCCAAACACTGTCTCCTCTTCTCTATCTGTTTTATTCATCTAACAGCAGGAACACTTGTAATTCGCTGTTTTTTTCACATACAGCATATAATTTTTATATTTATTTATTTACCTCTGATTAAATGAGTGTGCGTAAACTGCAGTTCAATTCCTAGATCTTCGGACAAAGCATAACTTCCATAGATATTTACTGAAAAATAGATCAGGAAATTAAGTATCAAAAATTAAATAAGTTTCAGGAAATTAAATATCAATAATTTTCTATGAAGAAAACAAGAAAGATAAATCAGGATTGAATGCTTAAAATATTCCTTAAGCACAAGGAATACATTACTAAACAGAAACATAATGAAACTGAACACTGAATAAACCTGAATACTTTCCTGACTTTTTCACGTGTCTAGATCTCTGTGATTTCAATACAATTCTGAAGTTCCATGTTAGGATGTCAGAACCAGCATGACTTAATGGTTCCAAGCTATACAGAAAGGTTTTGGAAACAAAGCTTCTGAGCTTACATAATATATTAGAAGCAAATAGGGTAAAAGTGAGTTGTACTTTATTATTATCTATAACCCTTTATGTCTCTTACACACATTCTTGTTCTCTTTTGTCAGGTGTAACCTTGCCAGTTTTTGAGCATTACCAGGAAGGAGGGGACAGTAAGTACAAACCAAATATTTTCTATCTTACATGTACTTACAGCTATTCTATGCTAATACAAAAATACTTGTCATGTCTTGCTGTTTAAGTCAGTTTACATCATAGGCATTGGTGTACTTACTTCCTCTATGATGCTTTGTCCTGTTCCTGTGACATGGAGAGATTATTAGAGACTATAGTGGATTTCAATTTCCTAAATCAATGAGTTGTTCAGACGAGGAGAAGGCTTGTCTTGAATTACCAGGTTTTGAGACTCGTAGGTCTTACTGTGGACATGCACAACAATGATCTGTAGTAACAGAAACCATTATAAAGACAATTTGTTAATGGGCAAAAGCTTTAGCTTGTCACTTGCTGAGCTGTCTGCATCCCTGTAGTTTGTAAAGTACTAATTTTTATATGGTAAGAACACACCATAGCAGCAATAGCAACAAATATGATTTGATGACTTTTTTTTTTTTTTTCTTCAGGCTATGAACTGACTGGCTTGGCCAGAGGTGGAGAACAGCTGGCTAAGCTGAAGAGGAACTATGCCAAAGCTGTGGAGCTGCTTGTGGAACTGGCCTCCTTACAGGTTGGTGGGAGTTAAAAAAGAAGGGGATAGTTGGTTTCTCACTGTTCTGAAATGAAAGTAACGTAGTCTTAGTGATTGCAGCTTAATACCTTGAGCTGTACTGTACTCTTTCAGTCCCAGTACTGTACAAAGTTCTAAACCTTTTCCAGCCATGAAACAGAGCTATGTTACTGCTTCAAAGAAATCCTTATTCCTTCATCCTAAGAAGAAACTTTCTTTGGGGATTTGGTATTTAGAACTGCTAACGTGCAGTGTTCAGTGTGCTACTGACATTAGTAGAAAAAAATCTGCTTCTATCAAGAATGTAGTCTGTAAAGCTGCGTTATAGACTTGGCTTTGGCTTTCAAGTGCTGTTTGGTTTTGTGTATAGAATTGATGGAAATGCTGAATTTGTCTTGGTATGTATTAATTATTTAATCCCATTCCATCAGACATCCTTTGTTACTTTGGATGAAGCCATTAAAATAACAAACAGACGTGTGAATGCAATTGAACATGGTGAGTATTTTTCCATTTGGGATGCATAATATTTTCCCGTCTCCTTGCAAGATGAGGAGCAGGTTCATGGAAGGCACTCTTCTTTTGACTGCTTTCTTGTTAGTAGGATTTCTAACCAGTTCAAGAACTCTTCAGAAAGCATTACAATGAAGCATACTGCAAGTAAGAACAAAAATTAAAAGCCCAGTGGAATGGACTGGAGTACGCAGAGATAAATGAATATGTAATCATGAGAAAGTAATCAGGAAGTTGTATTGAGAACCTAAAGAACAAAGATTTCACAAACACATCCTGGCATCTCTGCTAGTGACTTAGACTTACTTGGTCAAGTCTGTTGACTAGAAACAAAAGACAGGATGTTTCTATGTGTTAAGATGTTCTAACAGCTAGCATAACGACTTCTAAAACTGTAATGGCAGTGTCCAGTGGAGAGCTGGTGACTTTTTGTTTGTTTTGGATGGGATTGCAGAGAAGGGATCTAGAGAGAAATCCTGGTAACCTGTTCAGGTTTGTATTACAGGAAATGGAACAGTCCTAATGTCAATACTCTGGTATTTCTCTTTCATATTAATTCCTTATCCTTCATGTTCTCTTTTGTAAATTTATTTCTCACAGTTTCTTAAGTACTACCTATGCACAATATTGCTGTGATTCCTTTTGCTGCAATATCCAGCGTGCTTTGATTATTTCAAGTTCTGAGTTGTTGGTAGCTCAGATTTAATCATCTTTGCACATATGCAATAACTTACTTCACTACATGATTCTAAACTGTCCTTTTCAGTACTGTTTTTCATAGACTTATTCCTTTGAATATGCACGCCTTACCTGCAGCTTATCACTCTGCAAATTTGACTGCAGAAAAAGGTTTCCTCTGCAGCTTTCCAAATAACTTTTGTAGTGCTGATAACAGCTTTCTATTTTCAAAAGTGATTGACACATAGCTTGCCCAGTTCAGTGTAAAAGCTTTGTTTAATGTGTTACCTCTTCCCTTGTGATGGTATTTGAATATTTGCTTTTATGATGGCTTTTTCAAACAGAGATCATAATTCTGTGAGTAAAATGCTATATTGAATGGAAGTTTCTGAAAAAAATGTGATGGAAGAACATAGTTGTAATTCAAATCTTGCTCACCTCTTGCAGGTTTTTTTTTAACAACTTCCATGGGGAAAAAGGACCTTATGAGCAATCAGGGATCAGTGCTTACCAATTCCATTGCCTCTTTCAAAAGAACGTGCTATGGGAGATTCTGTGATGTTCAGAGTCCTAGTTTAGTCCTGGACTTACTGAAGAAAACAATTTTATGTACTTGTCCATAATGAAGTAGTATGATCTTCCATGAAAGACATGTAAATTTCCCCTAGCCAAAAGAATTACTAGACTGACTTTAAACAACCATCTGTGCACTGCATTAGATGACTTCCTGTCTAACATAACAGTAGCCCAATAACTTCTTTCTTTTTTTTTTAGTGATTATTCCCAGGATCGAGCATACTCTTTCTTACATCGTCACAGAACTGGATGAACGAGAACGAGAGGAATTCTACAGGTAAGTATTTAAAAGACTAGACCATTCCTCAGAAGGGACTTACGAGAAGTATTCACCAAATCCAGCATCAAACACTGCTAAACATAACCTGGTTCTTACTGTACACTGAGTTTCCAGAGCTGGGCGCTTGGAGATCTGCAATTACTTGACCGAAATTTACAAATTAATCCCTACCACGAGGTTGTATGTAGCTGCTGTTATCATTCTTCTGGAGAGAATGATGGAATACAGTACACTGAGGGACTTTATGGCAAAGGTGTCCTTAAAGATCAGTGTTCTGGGCTACCTGAAGCAAAAATGTCAAACCTGAAATGAACTAAAGGAGAATTAACTTCCTTAAAGACAAGCAGGGTAGTATAATGCAGTGTTTAAGATCAAGAATGTAACTTAAAATTTGGATGAAAAAATCAGTTAATCTGTAGAGATGAAGTTTTTCAATGGCAGCAGCTAGCAATAAAAGCCTTTTGATATTTGTTACAGGATTTTCACTTCCTGGGGAACTTCTTCAGACAGGTTTATCATACCCAAGTTCTACGGCATCTTTGCTGCTAGCCCATTTCATGAAAACATATTTGTTTCACAGATAAACTACATTTCTCTTCACAGGTTAAAGAAAATCCAGGAAAAGAAAAAAGTATTGAAAGAAAAATCTGAGAAAGATCGGGAGCTGTGGAGGGCTGCTGGTGGGGAACGTGAACCAGCCAATCTCTTAGCAGAAGAGAAGGATGAAGACCTTCTCTTTGAGTAACCCAGCACAGTTGTTGTATATGGAGCCAGGGACCCATTTGCAATATCATTCAGGACTTGTTGCCTCAATGATACTTATGTGGCTTCTCAGTTGGTGTGTAAGTCTTGAGTTGAATGGACTGTGGATTTCTCCTGGGAGATTAGAAATCTGGGAACTTGACTGCAGCATAGGAGGAAAAGGAGGTATGATTCAGGTGCTTTACTATCAGGAAAGCCTTCTATTGCGTGTTCAGCCTGTTTCTTCACTTAGTAGGAGCGACTGTCCATAGCTGTTGTTTTTACAGCATGGCTCCAGATTTGTCTCATCAGTTTCCTCTTTAATTGCTCCCTGCCTAGTGCAAGCAGAGGAAAATGTTATTTAGGGAGGGAGATGCATGTAATTACTGCTGAACTGCTAATGTTCAAGTTGCTTAAAGCAGGTCTTGGCACAGCTGAAGTCAAATGTCAGTAAAGGCAACTCTAGTTTTCTAACCTGTTGATGAAATCCACAGTCTTCTGTGATTTATTTCTGTTGCACGATTGTTACCATTGGCCTAAAACATCTATGGTTTTAATTAGAGGTTCTGCCAACTTGTGTACTGTCTGTGCTAGAAACAAGTAAAAATTTTAGGTGTTAAGTATCTGGTGTCTGGCTCAATTTGCTAGGTGGTGCTGGTCTTAACAGCTTGTCATGTTGATTTAAAAATAAAACCTTCACTTCATCCCATACCCCCCAACTTAGAATCTGCACTGGCACATCTCTTTTCAGCCTGTGCCCACGTTGACTTAACCTTTACTGCTTTGGGTAAGTAATCAAGGAGAAGTGGCTCCCTCCTGACACAAACACCCAGCTACATGTTGCTCCAGATCTTCATTGCAACCAGTAGGTTGGCCAGCAAAGCAGGGCTGAATGTACAGTAGTCCCTCCTTGCTGTGGTTCTCCATGTCCTTTGCTGATTAGGGGTGCCTAGGAGAGTGGCTGATGAGAGAGGCCATCACTGAATGCTGCTCAGTTTGAAGAGCTGTTTTCCTAAAGATATTGGTTCGCAATCAGCAAACTAAACACTCCATAGCAGTAATACTAGTATGTTGTCTCTAGTACTACTAGTCTCTTCAAGGTAAGCATCTTGTTTTAAACATGATCCAGCATTTAACTGCAGATGCAGGGTAAGTGCAAGGAAATTAATTTCTATTAAGACCTTTAAAAAGTAATTTTATAATTGTATGAAACACAAGGCCATTTCTTTTCTCTTCCGAAGCTGAAGGCAGCACAGCTGAATAATAAGTCCATACTCTGTTGTAAGATACAGGTCCAGCTTGAAAGAGAGATCTGTAGATCTGAGAACACACTGTTACCTCTCCCACTGGACGCATGGTGTCAGAAGGAATAGAGAACATCCTCTAGGGTGCTGATGGGTCACAGCATCTTTCACACATTCAGCAAAATGGCAGAAAGAAGACTCCCAAGATCCACTACAAGAAGTAAAATTGTACAGTGATTTATTTTAAATCTAGAAATATTTTACATTTTTACATTAGTGTGCAGTTCATGATGTCTCAAAATACAGAGTGCAGATACATGTATAAAAGTACAATGCGGGGCTAACCACAGGTCTCAGTAAAGTTACCTTAATTATTTAAGGCATTAAACCCCCATCTTACATTTTAAAAATTCACATATAATTACATTCAAAAATTATTTTATGCAATTCAGCTAATATTTATTTTTAATTAAATCTGGACTGGTAAAAATGCAGATACCCTTGTTTCAGTCTGATACAGCTCACTACAAAGCCTGTGATAAGGTTGAAAGGTCTCACCAGTGAAGTTTGCATACCCTCTTTTCCTCTCAAGGGAATTAACACACATTCTTCATTAAAGAAGGCAGAATAATTCCTTACACAAGGTAGTTCCAGGACCAAACTGGCAGCAGATGGACAGCCAAGTACGTTTCTCAGTGCTGCTCAAGCCTTTTCTTTCAGCAGGAGACAAAGCTAACAGTGGTTATAAACCACCATAGCACCTCTCTACATGGATGTCAGGAAGTACTGTGTGCCTTAGGAATTAAGAGATTAGAGCTGAACTTCAAGTCACATTCTTAAGTCTACATTCAAAAGCTTATTTGTATAAAACTGGCTTCTATACACCACTTCAGAAAAACTGGGAGACAAACAATAGTCAAATACATTAATGGCATGATTTACTGTGACTGATGCCATCTATGAACACTGAATACCTAAGGGGGTTCAGCAACCATCTTGAGCTGATTGTGACTGCAAGAATTTGGACAGTACCTATGTAGCTGAGCTAGGTTGCCCTTAATGAACACATTTTACTCCTTTCCACCTTCTTGTCCAACTACGAAACAGTCAATACCAAACGGCCTTAATATATCTACAATCATCTTCCTTAAAAAAGGGTAGAATTGAAACAATATTTTGTCCTCTATGACTATCCAATATACCTGAACATTGTAGTTGTCATAAACTAGGGATTAAACTGAGAACGTGCCTGCAATGTGAGGCAAAAAGCCATTATTTTGAATATCCCAGCCCTCAGGCCAACAGCTAGCACATTATTATTTCTAACAGTGAATTAACTAAAGATATAAAAGTTTCCAACCCTTTTTCTTTGTGAAGGGTCATTACTTATCCCCACTAATTGCTTAATTGCTTTTCAGCTCTAAATACTAATTAAACCAGCAAATAATTTTGCTTTCTAAGATGACAGGAATGCACTCTACACTTCCATTCTTCGATACAAAAATGTACTGAATGTTCGTTCAGTAACTAGGATAGTTATCTGACATTTTCTTTATATCTGCTGAATACTTTGAACTCTCTATTTAACTATGGGTGTGAATTTGTTCCATTAACATCTGAAGAAAGAACATATGCGCGACAGAATGGAAAAGGTCAACTACTTTTTCATCCTTCAACATTAGACAGGAATGAACGACACATTGACCTAACTCCAGTGTTTTACCTGTAGGAACAAAGAATTGCTATGGCTAAAATTAAGAGAGATTCACAGTCAAGGTTCTTCGTGCTACCCAAAACCAAAACAGCCAAGATAGTATTACTCAGTTAGCTTCAGTGATAGAACAGCCCTACGGCAAATGCAAAGCCTTAGTAGTTAAACCTTCACAGCTCAGAATCATTTGAGGATGCAGAGATGTTCCGATCTGCTTTGCAGAACGCACTAGGATACTGCCAGACCTTCCCTTGTGTTCACTTGTTTCAAGTTTTTTTGTTTCTTTTAACCATTACAAATATTCCCCTTTCTTGTGACTTCTCAGTCAGTTACCAGTGTTTTACACATACTTTCACTGCAGTACTCAGCAATTGCAGGACAACGTGTTGGCTAGTGAATTACAATGCTCATTTATAACACAGTAGCTACATTTGGCTATCTTAATTCCAGTTAGTTATCCATTAGACCAACAGCCACAAGATGAACCATTTGCAGAGATTAAAAAAACCCACTACCTTCCAATGTTCAGCACATCAGTCCATTTTAGTCAGTATTCTGTTATAAAACACGAGAACTTAAGTTGACTTTTAAGCAGCATGTCTTATAACTATATATTTTTCACAAAAATATAACCTCTGCCTTTCTAAATATCTCTACAGATCTGTGGAAAACAGCGGCTCCAATCAGTATGTTTTAAAGAAAATTCCATAAAAATATCACATCTAAAAAGATCAATATAATATTCATCTTTGATTGGACCTAAAATTAATGTGCAGTCAAATCTGATTTAAAAAGTCTGACTAAAAAGACACAAGGATTGAAATATTTACATTATACACATTTTCCAAATACAGTGCTATTAGAAAGTGGAATGTTTCAGAATTAAAATATTAACTCAAGCCTCACAGGGCAGCTCCAGACCAGAGCGGCATCTTCATTCTGTGAATTTATTTTTTTTTTTTGAACAGGAGAGATTTCTCATTAATATTAAAGGTTTTTCATGTGTAGGTTTTTTCTCTGCCCAATGATCTGTAGAATTATGCTCCTGAACTACCATCATGTCCCACAAAGTCATTAAGTTAAGTGTTAAATAACATTCATATTTATAACTATGTGACAGCATGGACTGTATATACACACACACACTTAGAATCTTTGATTTCAAAAGGGTGATTCTACATAAAAAAGGTGGATTTATGTGTAAAAGTAGTTGCTAGAAAAATCTATCTAAAGCTTTCGAATTTAGTACAAGGTCTCCATTTCTAGACCACAGAGAAAGGAAACTTGGACAATCTTCAGATCAGTTAAATTGGCTCACAAGCTGATCAGCGTATTTTTTCAGTAATACGCAGTTTCACTGGCAAAGGATGCAGCCACTGAAGTCTAGAGCTCACACGTGTTTATACTAGAACTGGGCAGACCTACACACAATCTCCTTGGAAAGATTACTAGACTGAAGTCTGTTTGTCCCTTGGAATTGCTCTCTCATCGTAGCCAGGTAGAAGGCACCCACTGTGGTTCTGTGTCAAGTTTGTTTATTAACCGAAGTAACTCCTGATACGCCTTATCAAGATCAGAATTCACAATTGCTGTGTCAAAGTAGTGGCCATTGTTCTGTTCCATCTCCCTCGTCTTCTCTATGATTTCTCTCAGCTCTTCTGGCTGCAATCAAAACCAGAGAATTAGTATATGTGTGTAAGTCCCCCCTCAACAGACTGGGGAAAGGTAACAACTCTACTCAGAAAAGTCTTTTACAGAAGTTTTCATGGTATTGCTACCAGCTATTGAAAAGTTTACAATAACACTGAACCATGATACATATTTGAAAGCTAAGGGCACTCATGACAATCCTTTCTGATTGGCCATAAGTGGCAAACCAGTAAATAACTGTCCCAGACTGAAGAAAACGAAGATCTAGCACTGCTCATTTTATGACATTTGTCTTGCTGAAGCTGTTAAACATGTTTCTGAAAAACAATCTATGTTGCTAAGCCCTTTACCCTTCTGAAAAAAAGACTGGAGATGGCAGAGACAGTGTGAGAGTAAGTTTGAACGGTGTAGAACAAGACAACACTCCTCTGAAGATGAAGCACTACGAACACCAAACAGCCAAAGGCAACAGCTGGCATTGAAATATTTTCACCAACAAACAGCAGTGAGAACCACAGTGAGAGCTATACGTTTAAGGCTATCGAATCACCATAGCATCAGGTAAATGACATTGAAGTAAAATCGGGAATGTGATTTGGGAGCTGGAAGGGAGTATGTCAAAAGCAACAATATTGCAGGTGCAGATAAATTATGCAAATGGAGAAGCAGAAATTGTTTGGTTTACTTCAGAATTTTTTTACACTTGGATTCTACAAGTGTGTTTGCTTTTCTCTTCTGCAGCTTATCTTTGTTATACTTACTAATATATAAATATATTTTATTCAAGTATAATTTCAGATAATTTTCTACAGAGGGTATTTTCAAAAGGGACTTCAGGCCTTCAAGATTTTTCTTCTAGGCGTTGTATACCCTTAAGAAAATGAAAGCTGCATACATGGAAGAAACACCCTTTATCAGGGGAAGGGGTTTAACACAGTAGCATTTACCCAACTGAAATAAATACAACTCCAATATGACTAATCAGAAAGAAAACAGGCATACTTTAACACCAATAACAGTATGTTAATTTTTATTGCAAATAGATTCCTTGATTACTAAAATAAAAAAGACTACGACATACATAAGATGAAGTATTTATGTAAAATTAAGTTTCATTCATTGCATAACCATGAAGGAGGAAACGTGCCCCTTTAAAGACTATGATTATATTTGACTCAGGCAAATAAAAAAAAAAAAAGAAAAATCTCTCTGTTTTAAGACTTGGACTTTTAATGGACTTTTAGATCTTGCGTCCAGACAATACGTCACCCTTGCACCAAACAAGGCGAGCAAAACAACACAGCCGTAAGAACACAGCAAGGTACAATTCCTGACCCAGCCGTATCAGGAGTCCCTTTAAGTTATGCTGGGAAGACTGTTCTTCCTCAGTATGAACTGCATTATGTTCAATTAGTACTCTGAAGATACTGTAGTGGCAAAGTGCTCCCACCAACCACTGTAGGGTAGATTTCAGTAAACAAGCTGAAGATAACATATTTCATTATCCTAGCAATAAGTGCTTGGTATCTCATAAACTGATAAGGACCTTTTCTGAGCTTTCAGATATCCTGGTTTAATCTATGGATTTCAAATCTGTTCTACAGCAGTAACTTCTCATTAACTAAATGATCTGAACTGGATAAGCTGAGATCTTGACATGAGTCTGGTTGAAACATGAGAAGTGATCCTATATCTGAAGAGTTCTGGAATACATTTTCAGCTAAATGCTTTTCCAAGGGAAGATAAGTTCTCAAAAGACAAACAATAATCCTTTGCTCCCCAGAATTACTTGCTTATTTATTTGAAGACAAAGTTGGGTTTTCCACAGTTTTGAAATAAAGGTTCGTATTTTTGTACCCAAATGCAGGGACCACAATTGAGGCACTGTGCCCCAGGATTATTAAATTAGCAGAGGATTCCACTGCCTCATACCCCTCTCAATCCGTTAAACGAAAGCACCCTGAGCCCTTCCCTTAGTATGGTCTGCCTACTAACCTGGAGCACACAGATCTCAACTACAACACTTCCCATATATTGTCAGTACCATTACCATCTCCCAATTCCAAACAAAGAGTATAGAAATTTGTTTACCAAAAGCATACCAGATCTATAAATAAAAGCAGCATGGTTTCAGAAGAAGCCTTAGACACATTACCTTTGGGTTTTTCCCTTCTTTGGCCAATAAAGCACGTAATCTCTCTTGTGAAGGTGGTGCAACAAATATAATGTATGGCTTCAAGTCAGAATTACGTAGTGTCTTCAGTGACTGCAGGAATACGATTTATTAAGTATTTAACAGTTCCACACATGGAAAGGTCATGTAATAATGCATTATTCACATGCTATAATTGATAATATACTCTTCAAACACAATGACAATTGTACAATATATTAACAGCAGCATAATTAATCATAACAGTGTTATAACCATCACTCATGAGTCCAGTCACCATTTCCTACAAAACAGATATTCCAACATTTTTCAGCTCAAGAACATTCTTAACAATTAAACTGAAAGAACATATATTTTTGTATCCAAAACAAAAAAAAAAAAAAAAAAAAAAAAAGTAACCTACACTGAAGTAAGTTTCCTTACAATGCTAAGGAACGGTATCAGCTTTTAACAAAGAAAAGAGTCTTTAAATACTACAGTTTACCTTAAATACTACAGTTTAACCTTTTCTGTTTTGAAGATTAAAATACAAGGTATCAGATGCACTACTACTGTATGCTTAGCATATTTTTTTGGCAGGTTACAATTATATTAAGAGATAGGGAATAAAAAGAACCAAACTGTAATTTGACTTTCCCAAAAGGTTCCTTCTATGTACCTTGGGACAACCAACTTGTCTCAGATATATTTTTATAACCACAGAATTAAATCCATTTTCAAAGTGTTATGAATTTTTAACTTACTACATGCTTTGCGATACCCATGAGCTAGTCTAGTAGTATCGCATGGTCCCAATTGGTGATGGCTAATTATAGCTTCAATACTACCAGACTTTACTGATGTGTCTGAGTTTTAGGGCTTCTTTTGCAGCATCTGTAACAGCAGTAGAGCTCATACATATTGTATGTATTAGAAATGAGCTGTGTTCCAGGACTCTGCCTCTTCCCACATTTGACTAAATTTCCAAGTTAAGGTCTGTATGCATGGTTTCCCTCTTCTTCCTCCATAATCAAAAGGTCATAGCTAAAGAGCTTTTCAGTATTGTTGATGTGATGTACTTTAATCCTGTCTTGTTATGGAACTGCATAAACATTCCCAAATGCAGTTTCCAAGTGTAGTCATGAACAACTTGCTTTCCATCTTCAAAAACCTCAGAGCTCAAAGTAATTAGAAAACTTAATTAATCTTAATTAATTTTTCAATTCAGATAGCTCTCACCAGCTTTACATATCTGGAAATCAAGGCCCCTATTACCTTCAGCACAGATAAAGATATGTCTATTTCCAAAGAAGGAACAAGAAGGCTGTATTCATAACATTCTAGATAAGAGTTAACTGAACACCACTGAAAGAAAATTTGGAATAAACATGAAAATTGATCTCGAAACCAGACTAATTTTATATAAACAAGATACAGCTCTTTAGATTTTCCCAGTAGCTTCTACAATTGAAATACAACAGGCAACAGCTTTGCCGTACCTGGGTATGAAGATTTAAAAGGCATATCTTGCCAGAGTTGATTACTTGCCGCACGGAGTCTATGCTAGTACCATAGAGGTTCTTTTCAAACTCTCCATATTCAATGAACTTCCCTGCAGCTATGTCACTCTCAAATGCCTGTCGGGAAATGAAATGGTAATCCCTGCCAGCTACTTCAGTCTCTCGCCTGCTCCGAGTAGTATCTACAAACAAGAGCAACAAAAAAGAAATTGAGATAGTGATACACATGTAGAACTGAAGAGAAGTGTTTCTCTTAGGAGAGATATTGCTAACCAAGAAAAAAAAAAAAGGTATTTGAAATATCCAAGATGTGCAAGTATTTTATTTTCTACAGTAAATATCCCTGGACAGATTAAGTTGCCAAAGGCTGAACCTACATGCAGAGATCTTATTTACATTATCTAGAGGGGGGAAAAAAAAGTAAACAAGGGAAGAAATAATTTCAACCTGTGCAGCTGCGTTCTGGATGTGAAAACATCTATTAGTTGTTTATAACAAGTTATATTAAGCTGTTTGTAAGCTTCACTTAGAGTACATTAGACATTAAAAATATAAAATTCACTGAAATATAAGCAGTTTAGGAAGGCACTAAAGCCACCTAAATTTAAATTTATGTAGGATATATCTAGGTTAAGAGTTCTTTGACCCATGTACCAGTTTCTCTTTTAAACTTCCGTAACTCACTCCAATTTTATTCTTCATGTCTTAATAATGCCTCTGTAACACTGTGGTGGGACACTGGATTTGCACTGACTCACCAAAGCTCCTTTTTGCCACACAAGATAAAACATCATTTGTCCTTTATCCAAGAGCTGACTATACCCTGCTCAAAACCCTCAAATTCCTAATTGCTATTTTCAACACAAGAGGATTTGTCTGCAGACAATGTTTAGAATAAGCAATCTTATCTGCCCATCAAACTTACGGGGAACTGCAGAGGCAAAGCGATCCACTTCGTTATTCATAAGTCGCTGCCGCAATTCATTTTGGCCACAGTTCTGTGGGCCGATCAGAACAATAGGCCGTTTCCTATTTGCTGGCTGATGATACAGTGACATTTCCTCATAGGTCAAAATTTCCTCATTGTCGTAATCTTGAGAGAGAAACAACAAAATAGTCACAACATATTTTACTGCTAGTTATATGCATTGCCTGTCATGTGCTATCAAGTTTCAGGCAGCTCCTGACTCTCTGCCCAGCACACAACTGCAGTCACCAAAGCAACAGAACCCCAAAGATCATCTCTTGCCCAGTAAGATGTGTGTTGGCTTTTTTCCCCCTTTCTGAAGAAAGAAAATCTGTTTTCATTTACTACTGATATAAGTAGTAGCATAAACTCAGGAAACAACTTTCTTGCCAAGGAACAAGTTTTCTAGTACAAAACTAACATTATTTGTCCAACAACAGCAAAAATCATCATCCCAATCCCAAAGTACTTTTGCAAGAATGTAGTAGAAATAGCTTACAAACTCTCCGTGGAGAAAGTTTCCATTTACTAAATGTAATTATGCAAAATGAGATGATATTACAAACCCAAAATAAATTGGTTCATAGTTGTAAAATTAAGAGTGCTTCCATGCCTAAAAAGCTATCTGGGTTTTTTTACCCTTATCATCTGGTCTTTATTAAAGACGCTAAATGACCCTAAAAATTCTGCCACCTCTTTTACAATCTTTCACTAAATACTACTACAAACCATACTACCGCTCCTGAAAAGAACATCATCAGGCAGTATTTCTAACACCATATCCTGAATTTCTGCATTCTTTTCATGAGGCTATTTATGGAATCTTTTGTAGTTGCTTATAAGTGCACATGGTACAAAAGATGTTGCTTACCATCATTTTTATTTGCATTGTATAAAACCTTTTTCCGTTTCTTTTTGTTTTTCTTCGCGCACCAGAGTTTTCCTAAGCAAAATAAGAATCACCAGAATCAAATACCCATACAGTAAAAACCTTCCTATCCCACCCACTAACTGGATCTTTAAAGTGGAGAATTTGCGGTGCAGTTCTGAAAAGGCATAATATTCTTCAGTTCGCTACAACAGTTTGGTATATATTAAGCAAATGATGCATGTCAAGGACTTCAACTGAGTCATGGCAGATAAAATTCTTTAAGAAAAAAGGAGCTTACATCATCCCAATTACATTGCACACAGTTATGAAGAAACCATGTGATTTATATAATGAAGTGCTAAATTCAGACCTGTATTTACATGAATAATGTCAAAGAATCATCCCACTTGTATTACAAAAAATGGAAGATTTTTCTACAACTCTACAATGACAAGGTTCCAGATATTATTAATTACCACCTCTACAAGAGTTAGATTTTTTTTTTTTTTTCCCCCTTGGGAAGCAAATATCCAACCTGATTTTTCTGGCTCCTTGTCTTCTTCTATGGTTTGCTTCATTGCTTCTCTTTGTTGCTGAAAACTTTTTCCTTAATGCATTTCAAAAAAACAAAGTACAAAAGCAGTTAATGTTTAGAAACCATTTCCATACTTTTTTTTGTAGTGACTTACTCATCTTACTTTTTTCCTAAGCTTTTACATCTCTGAAGGTTCTAGTAGAATATGACATAAGAGATTTAAAGAGAGGAATTAAAATTTAAAAAGAGAAACTAGAATTGCTGCAACGTTTGCTTATTGCTTTGAAAAAATATTCATCAAGGCTTGCAGAGCATTATTACTATTCTGGACAGTTCTACCTGGAAAACTGAAATTTCTGGAAAGACTACGTTTCCCCACTATGGTGATATGGTTTTCTAATTATTTTTGTTAAACTTGTTCTATTTATACTAAATCTTTTGAACTTCAGCTTGAAAAAGATTAGCCTGTATTTAAATCAGTGCTCCTCTCAACTTACTCCAATGCCATAAAGTAACAGTGTGATATTCTATGGAATTTGAGAAGTCTTTTTGTTCACTGGGTTTAACAGATCAGCAGATCTTTAAGGGGCTAAAGCGCAGCACATATCTCAATGCAAAAAATTATGTACTGACTCCCATGTCTGAAAACCCTATTACTCAAAGGCCCCCAACAGTTAGAAAGGAAGCACGACTGTTACAAGTAACCGAAGCTCTTTGCTAAGTGAACACACACATAAGAGACCACAAACCCCCCACGTTTGTCAAATACACTACTTGATATAGTAAGAAACCTAACAGCTGCTCTCATCTCCAGAGAACAAGCAGGCTGAAGTCCCACGTTTCTGCCATAGCCAGCAGAGGGAACTCTGAATCCACAGAGTCCCCAAGGTGGAAGAGTAAAGGAAGAAGAGAGCAGATGTTGAAATGTGAACTGCAGTGGACGTGGTAGCTTTACTCTGCATTTAACATCTATATATGGAGATGCCTCTAAAAGGTCAACATAATCAACAGTACGCTCTGCTGCAAAAGATTCAAAGTCACTGATGTTTAAGGCAATGGATATTTAAGTGTATATGAGTCTTTGAAAACCAGAATATTGACCCTACAGCTATGGGAATAACTGGCTGTCAAGATTTTTCTAGAGCTTTTGTTACCTGGGATAAGGCCTGCCAATGGCTGGTTATCTTCATCTCCATCTCTGTAAGCCTGCCACCAGTTTGGATCTTCTTGGCTGATCACATGGAGTATATCTCCCTTTTGAAAAGACAGGCCTAACTCTCGGCAGGGGACATAAGGGTCATCAGAGGGATCATAGTCAAAATGCGCTTTGACATGTATCTGTGGAAGATCAAATGTAGAAACAGAGGAATAAAACCCTGTGACTTCTGAAGAATTACACCCCATCTTCCTGTGTCTGCAGTGGAGCTCCGATATATAAAGCCACCAAGATCTTATAAAATGGAAACTTTATCTGGGGCATACAGGAGATACTGGAATGGAATGATTACCTAGCTTAGTGATGGAAAATACACAGTTGTGCTAGGCTGAAGGCCTGAATTTAATCCTTGTTAATTCTAAAGTCTATGCAATTTCCTCACCATTCTAGGAGGCAAAAACCCCTGAGCTACTGATTTAAGTTCTATGCATTCAAAAAGTATCAGAAATATTCTGATTTGTTTAAAATACCCAATAAATACAGACTGAAACCTATTTGCTGGGCTTCAGGTGAAGTTTCACTTGTAAAATATTTTACTTTGTCACCAACCATTAGTGTTTTTGTTTGGCTGTGATATAAATCTGTGCATTCTTTCCTTCAAGCTGTTAAAGCTGTCTCAAGAAAAGAATGTTAGCTAAAAAGAGAATGAACAAAGTTTCCAGTATACAAACATTTCCTCCTAAAGCATATTTGCAAGTTCCAGCAATCCAATTTTTTTAATATATTTATATAAAAAAAGAGAAATTGAGAATTTCAAAATAGAATTTCAGAAGCACAGGCAGTACTACTTTTATAATTTCTTACTATTTTAGAAACCGAGTTAAAATCATACTATGAGTTTCAGCTTTACACCATGAATCATTTTCAGTAGTAATTCAGGAGTTAGTCTGGTAACAATTAAACCAATTTAGACTATTAAGTTTTGGGATTGTTCCACAATGTAAATGACCTACAGAAGAACTTTCTATGAAAAACAAGGTATGTATCACCAAGCTCAAGAACTTATGTAGAACTACTTACAACTGTCTCCTTCGCAGGAGGTGGCTTGCTCTGCTGACTGGGTATCAATACAAAGGTCAGAGTACCATGCATGTCAGCCTGAGACAAAAAATAGACTCTTCATATACAGTATCAAAATATGCCTTAAGGTTAAGAATTTTAATAAGTAACATATTTTAGAAAATGCTTCAAGAATTCCCATAAAAGGCAGCTCCTAATAGCACATAATCTACCCCTTAACTGGTTTAAAAGATACAGTACACACACAGATGCAGTGATTCAGTGACACGCTAGAAAGCCAAATGGCAATATTCAGATTTTAAAAGCCTGTCATTCTTGATTATACAAACTATTTCTATTTGAAATGGAGCAGCTGCAATTCTGTCAAGCAGAGACTTAGAAATGGATAATATTCTCTTGTTCTGGTAAAAAATATCAACAAGTGGATCTATGCTGTGAAGAAAAAAAATTATTTTTCTAAAATTGCTTAAGTGGAACAGCGTTTTCAAATCTAAATATTTCTACCATGATTTTATGCTGTTAAGATTATTAAAGTACACAAAATCGTTTAAAAATTGAAATAACTCAAATTCTGCATCTGTAAAGTACTTAATATCAATATTGCAATCACCCTAAGAACATAACAAATGTCCTAGCTTAAAAGAATTCTTACTTGTTTGCATACTCTTGTATACAGAGTGTGTTTGCACACATAACGAATATCTAGATAAAATCCAAGTGCCAATGCGTGACAAGGTCTGTGTGAGTCTTGCTTCCTATACATCATTCCAAGAACCGTAACACAACAATTTATGTTGCATAAAACCCAAGTGTGTGCATGTATCTCAAAGAAATTCAGACCTGAGGCTTAAATAAAGTAACCATAACTGAGCATAACATGATTAGGCTGCAAGAAAGGAAAATCCATGGCTTTCAGTCAGCATGCATAGTTCCACAAGAAACGCACAGAATTTCGCGGTGACTGTGTGAACAGTCTCGTCTGAAGTCACAGGCAGTTTATTATCATTTGAGTAGCAAGCGGTGAGGCAAAATTAAGAAGGAAAGTAATTTGCTCCTCCTGTGCTTCTTTTAAGTGATTTTTGGGTACTGAAGCATTTTAGAACTTCACTTCCACATTACAAAATACAAAAGACAACATACAAAGAATTAAAAATAAAATATTTTAAATTAATGATTTAAAAAATGTATTAAAAACACCTAAGTTAGTTGTTTGGGGTTTTTTTTTCCCCAGCAAGTAATTTGTTTTTATGTGTTGTAGTTTTAAATCTTGCAGGAGCTGCTCAAGAGCAGAACAAGCTACAAGCTTTCTACAGAGAACTGTACTGCCAGAGTTGAATTATCTGCCAAGCATTTACAAAACACTCTTTTTAGAAGCACAGGACTTTGCTAAATACAGCTTTTGAAAAAAATATGGATGGCAATGGACACAATTACAGAGCATGAAGAATATCAGATATCTCTGATCCAAAACACACATGGAGACTGAAGGCTTTTCAAATAACTATAATAATCTTTAAAAAAAAAAAAAACCCCAAAACCACAAACCCCACACTTCTGCCTCTACTTCTCTCTACTTGACCTCATTCCACACATTAGCTGAAAAATTTTAACAGCAAATTTCAGAAAAAAATCCAACTAAAAGTGCAAATTGTCCATTGAAAGCTACAGTCTTACTGTAGCATGAGACAGCTTCATCCATCGTTCATGGATATTGCTGCCTTTTCTTCCTGCAATAATGCAACCTACAGCAGAACCCAGGTCCTTGTCCTGATTTTGATTCGTTTTATAGAGCATAGATCTACTAAGTAGTTCAAAGATTTACTAAATATATTTCTCATTTTTTCCCAAACCCTATTAAATAAGTGTTAGTGGATGTTCTGAATGTATTGTATCAAAGTTATAAATTAACTTTAAAAAAAAAATAAATCGTCATTTTCATCTGTTTTCACTTTGGCAGAATGGTCTTGCCTGCTGCAATCAGACCAAAGATTCACACTCAGGTCCAGGTGTCTCATCTTGGACACTTATCAACAGCAGGTGCCAGGGAAAAGCATGAGAAAAGAGCAATATTGGGCAACAGAAAATACTGGTAATTCCCAGCTTTTGACATTGTACCTCACAGGGCCTTTGAGAGAGTGTACCTCTACATTTACTAGTTCCTGATGGATTTCTTGCCTGTTGTTTTGACTAGCTGCTTTTGAACTGATGTATAATTTTGTCATGAATGGTAAACTTGACTCATGGGTCAAGGTAAAGGCAGTTTACCAAGCGAAGGGAAAAAACCCCAACCCAACATGTAATGCAAAGGCAATCACTCACTACCCATGTATTATTGCTTAGCATAATGTTATATGGCATGATATATCACTGCAGTCATTTTGGGTCAGCTGCCCCAGCTGTGTCTCCTCCCAACCTCTTGCTCACCCCCAGCCTACTTGCAGGCAGGGGACAGAGTGAGAAACAGAGAAGGCCTTGACACTGTGCAGGCACTGTTCAGCAATAACTAAAACATTGGTGCATTATCAACACTGTTCCAGTCTAAAACCAGCCTAAAACACAGCAGAAAGAAAATTACCTCCATCCCAGCCAGATGCTACCACAATCACACAGCCACACATTTATCAACTGCAGACTCAACCACAAACAAAGATGAAAAATCATGGCTTTTCAGAGCTGACACAAGTTTTTCTTATAAATTATTAAAAGCAAGTCTCAAGATGATAGCTTGACTCTTCCACATTTGCAGGCTTCATACTTGCAGATAACTGCCATTACACTTACTAATATCATACTATGTATCAGAAAGGAAACTTGAAATGGCTCTCCACATATAAACACTAGCTATCCAAAGGAAAATACTTTTAAACTAATGCTAAATATGAGTACAAATGACAAGCAGAGCTAACAGACTTCAGTCTCATGAGTATTTTTTTCAGGGAAAAAAAAGAAGTGTTCAACTCACCAACAAGTCAAAAACTTCATTAACATCTTTTCCACGAATCTCAATGCCATTAATCTCCAGAACTTCGTCCCCTTCGTGTAACAGCCCACTCTTCTCTGCAGCACCTCCTTTCACTATTCGACTAATGATAACAGAATCCATTTCGTTGCGAACAGTAGCACCCTGCGTAACAGTAACACATTCTGAATTTATTACATGTATGAAACTCAAAGCCATCTATTGTTTATATTCCAAGCCATTGGAAAAACATTTCTATATTGAAAGACAATGCAAGTAGCAGCTCCGATGCACACATCCAATGCTCCAGTTTAAAAACCCCACTGCTTAATTTCTTTAAGCTTCACTAGAGGTTGAAGAATTGAATTGCTCCCATACCATACGATTTGTGATTTTTAAAACAATGTTTTCCTAAGGGAACACTTACTTGAAAGATGCAAAATAGAAGTTGAGAGTTGCTAAATAAAAAAAAAAATGTGGTTGGCACAAGGCCATAAACTCCCCTGCAGCAAAGCTTGGGACAGTGACTTCCATCAAGAATTCCTGTCCAAACCCAAGCTGACAAAAGTTGTACAGATTCTAAATGTTAGTACAGCTACTACTATATGAAAATACACACAAGTTTATCATCTGTGACTATTTCTCATTTCAGAGGGAGGGGAGAGTGTTCAAAAGTTAAACATTACCTCCACATTCAAATTCCAAAACTTGCACAGCAATCTTCAAAGGACAAAAAAAGCATATCTCCTTTATATGCAACTGAGTGAGTATCAGTACTTACCAATGGAATATCCCGAGCTTTCTCAATGCGAACTATTTTAACTGTCTCCCCTCCGTACACGCCAACATTTTCATAAATTTTTTCATCTGTCACAGGCTCTGGTTGCATTTCTTGTTCAGCAACTTTATCATGAGCCAGTAAAAGTGCCTAGTGTTAAACAAAATCAGCTCAGTTACAGAAAATTTCACACGTTATATGTATTCAAAGTAGAGTTCAATGAAATTCTGCAATGCGAATAGTCTTTGCAGGTTACGGAACACTGCAAACTTACTCAAGCAATAAAAAAAGATCATTTATCACAGCTATATAGCACCTGCTGCTACATACTTTCCAAATCTTTCCGTTCAAGCCAAACCTTGAAAAAGAATAAAAAAGCAATTCTGAACACACAACTGTGACTGTACTTACAGCTTCTCCTTCCTAAAATCCACAGACATTGGTTTACTAAGAATGGGACTGAGGATACAGGCATAAGAAGTTCCTACAGTGAAAAATACTCATGGATTTACATCACCAGAGAACAAAATTTCCTTTATTCACCCTATGGTAAGCATGAAACAGCTGTCAAAAAAACCCCCCAGAGATAAGCAATGCAGCTCATGTGTTGCCCTGACCCTTCTGATCTACTGCTACATTGTTTATGTGCAAATTATGCTGTAATACATTGTAGAAATGTAGCAAGGGCTGAATACAATCAAGCACTACAGTTGATTAGAAGTTTCCATTAGTTGCTGGAAATTGGAAACTTCTCATCCTAGAAAAACAGAGACACTTACAGAGTTGAAGAATAAAACCCATCCTTGCCCAGTCAGCCCAAAACATTTGCTGTTTTCAGTATAACTTTTTTTTTTTGCATCAAGAAATACATCCCATAGATTAGAAGCTCCATTTTGTTTTACCTGCATGTGAGGGGCATTCAGCAAAGCATTAAGCTCCTGCCCATCCTTATGGTGACTGGGTTTCAAAACACTCTGTACCTAAAAAGAAATCAAGTAGTAAAACTCTTAATCTACTGAGTGATTTATCAAACCTCCCTCCCCTAGCCAAGCACAAACTCCTAGTTGTAATTATTTATTTTACTGAAAGTAAAGTATATCCATGTAATTGTTACACTGACTGATTGAATTTAAATCTGGCACACATTAGGAAAAACATGCAAGGAGACCACAGGAAGGCACATCTTGCCTCTGTAATTGTCTACCAAATCTAAGTGGGTATCCAGTGCATCACACAGATTTGTCAACACCAGAGACTAGGAATTAGCTCAGTTACCACACAGATGCACACACAAATATTAAACTCTAGAAAGGAACATAACAGTGAAATCAGTCACAATTAAGTTTATTATGTGAATATGCTGGGTCTTTTAAAATGGACTAATTTCTCGTTAATGTCACGAGCCTCCCTCTTCCTTAAAAGCAAATGTTTTATTTTTTACCCAAACTATTTCCACCAACAGCAAAAGTAAAGATTCCAAGGCAGGTTTTGCAATGCATCCTAGAGCCCCTGCCTCTGAAAGTGTAAGAGTCAAAACTTCAAAAGGTCCCAGGAAACCAAGTTTCTTTGGCTGGTTCCAAAATAATCCACATGAACACAAGGACAGTTTTTGCTTAAGTAGCTTCAATGGCCTAAAAAGGTTTGCCTTCTCACACAGTTACTAAACATGCGTTGCCATCGTCTCTTGCAAATATTGGAAAATCCTGGTATGCTTAAAGAGAAAGCCAGGAACAGGGAAGTCCCTCTTATCTAAAGATGAGGCTGAAGAAGATACTTTCCATAGCTATTATCCTCTGCCCTAATCTGACCAAAGGCACACAAGTCCAAAAGCACAAATGAATCCAGAGACCTCAATAGCAGATTATACATACCAGAGCAGCAGCTTTCAGTGGGATGGAAAACATTTTTTTTCCCAACAGCTTTTCACTCTTAAGGACAAAGTAATGTGACATAACAGAATCAAAAAACCACAAGTTCCAAAGTGGAAATAATTAAGCTTTTTGTGTGATCTAACAACATCTAAGTGTCTGAAGAGCCTCTACTTATGAGCAATTATCTACTGAAATGCTAAGAACTCTCTTGGATGCTACCAGATGACTGCACTGAAAACAGTAAAGATGCTTTTAAATTCTAACATAAGCCGCTAAATGAACCGTTCCCATGAAGCAAGATCCTTACATTGCCGACCAAACCCTGTCACATGGAACAAGATCCTGGGTTTAGCAATAAACCTGGCACAACCTCCAAAAGCCTTCCTTCTGATATCCCTAGAACATGCCTCATGGCAAACAAACCTAGTATAGCTTAGCAAAGTCAAACAATAAGCCAGATTTAAATAAGTTATTTACTGATTTCTTTAAAACCTGAAAGAAGAGAAAGAATTCAGCTTCATGTAAGCCTGACCTCAGTCACACCTCTGAATTGGCCATGAAGCTGTTGTCCCCAGCTTAGCCTGAATTTTGAGATGTCATATAGCAGACAGAACACTGCAAAGGACATATTTTCCTCTGTGCTGAAAATAGAGATTCAAAAGACTTTCTCACTGAAGTTTATTTAAGGTCTCTAACTTTCAAGGGACTGTCAGTTCCTTTCTTGAAGGAGCAATGAGAAGCTTTAAAGCCTTATTTATCCAATCTTTATGATCCTTTTACAGGAAAACCTACCCAGAAAGCAATTTGGAAGTCCCGTAAACAAGACAACCTTTTGAATATAAGGTCAGAGGTTGGGGATTTGACAGGGGAAAAGAACGCAGACAGGCCCAACCAGTCATTCCGTGTGTGGCGAGTATCCTTCAAACTGAATTTCTGCTTTGAATAATTATTCAAACCTTTAAGAGCTTGCCCCCCTTTAAAAGAAAGATACATTTATTATTTGCTTATTTAATGAAGCACTAGGGAAGCTTTAGGCTGCTGTGTACACCACTTATTACACCGGTATTGCTGCGTGCCAGATTCCTTTATTTCTCGTGGTAACGAATCCCAGTTTTATCAGATAAAGAGATTTGAATCACAGAATCACAGAATCACAGAATCACAGAATCACAGAATCACAGAATGATTTGAGTTGGAAGGGACCCCTAGAGGTCATCTAGTCCAACCCCCTGCAGTGAGCAGGGACACTGCTAACTAGATCAGGTTGCTCAGAGCCCCGTCCAACCTGGCCTTGAATGTTCCCAGGGATAGGGCCTCCACTACCTCTCTGGGCAACCTGTTCCAGTGTTTCACCACCCTCATTGTAAAGAATTTCCTCCTTATATCCAGTCTAAACCTATCCTGGTTTAGTTTAAAACCATTACCCCTTGTCCTGACACAGCTGGCCCTACTAAAAAGATTTTCCCCTATAGGCCCCCTTCAGGTATTGAAAGGCCGCAATCAGGTCTCCCCTCAGCCTTCTCTTCTCCAGGCTGAACAAGCCCAGCTCTCTCAGCCTGTCCTCATCGGAGAGGTGCTCCAGCCCTCGGATCATTATAGTAGCCCTCCTCTGGCCCCGCTCCAACAGTTCCATGTCCTTCTTGTGCTGAGGGCTCCAGAGCTGGACGCAGTACTCCAGGTGAGGTCTCACCAGAGCAGAGTAGAGGGGCACAATCACCTCCCTCGACCTGCTGGCCATGCTTCTCCTGATGCAGCCCAGGGTACGGTTGGCCTTCTGGGCTGCCAGCGCACATTGCTGGCTCATGTCCAGCTTTTCATCCACCAGCACACCCAAGTCCCTCTCGTCAGGGCTGCTCTCGATCCTTTCTTCCCCCAGCCTGTACTGATACCAGGGGTTACCCCAACCCAGGTGCATGACCTTGCACTTGGCCTTGTTGAACCTCATGAGGTTCACACAGGCCCACCTCTCCAGCCTGTCCAGGTCTCTCTGGATGACATCCCGTCCTTCTGGTGTGTCAACCGCACCACTCAGTTTGGTGTCATCCGCAAACTTGCTGAGGGTGCACTCGATCTCACTAAGTCATTGATGAAAACGTTAAACAGCACCGGTCCCAGTACGGACCCTGAGAGACACCACTTGTCACTGGCCTCCATCCGGACATCGAGCCATTGAGCACTACCCTCTGGATGTGACCATCCAGCCAGTTCCTTATCCACTGAACAGTCCACCTATCAAATCCATAGCTCTCCAATTTAGACAGAAGGATGTTGTGGGGGACCGTGTCAAAGGCTTTACAGAAGTCCAGATAGATGACATCCATTGCTTTTCCTTTGTCTACTGTTGTCATACCATCATAGAAAGTCACTAGGCTCGTCAGGCAGGACTTGCCCTTGGTGAAGCCATGCTGGCTATCTCGAATTATCTCCCTGGCCTCCATGTGCCTTAGCATAGCTTCTAGGAGGATCTGTTCCATGATCTTCCCAGGCACAGAGGTGAGGCTGACAGGTCGGTAGTTCCCAGGGTCTTCCTTTCTACCCTTTTTGAAAATGGGCACAATGTTTCCCTTCTTCCAGTCACCAGGGACTTCACCTGACTGCCATGACTTTTCAAATATCATGGAGAGTGGCTTGGCGACTACATCGGCCAATTCCCTCAGGACTCTGGGATGCATCTCATCAGGTCCCATGGACTTATGTGCTTTCAGGTTCCTCAGGTGGTCACGAACCTGATCTTCTCCTACAGCAGGAGGGATTTTGCCCTCCCGGTCCCCCTCGTGCCATCCATCAACTTGGGAGCGGTGAGGAGAGAGGTTCCCAGTGAAGACTGCGGCAAAAAAGTTGAGTACCTCAGCCTTCTCCTCATCTGCTGTTACCAGCTTGCCGGTCTCGCTCATCAGCGGGGGTACGCTTTCTTTAACCATCCTTTTCTGGCTGATGTACCTGTAGAAACCCTTCTTATTATTCTTTGCATCCCTAGCCAAGTTCAGCTCCAGCTGTGCCTTGGCCTTCCTGACCCCATTCCTACACAACTGGACCGTGTCCCTGTACAAGCATCCAGGATGCCTGTCCCTGCTTCCACTGCGTGTGCAGTTCCCTCTTCCTCCTTAGTTTGACCAGCATCTCTCGTCTCAGCCATGCCAGTCTCTTCTCTTCTTTGCCTGATTTCTTACACCTAGGGATCGAGAGCTCTTGCGCTCTGTGGATCACATCCTTAAAGATCTGCCAGCTCTGTTCTGTTCCCCTGTCCCTGAGGACTGTTTCCCAGGGAGTCCTTCTGACTATCTCCTTGAGGAGCTGGAATTTTGCTTTTCTAAAATTCAGGGTCCTGACTATACTCTTTGTTCTTCCCATTTCCCTCAGGAGCGTGAGCTCTACCAGTGCATGATCACTGCAGCCCAGGCTGCCTCCGATCTTGACATCTCCAACGAGCTCACTTGCATTGGTGACCACCAGGTCCAGTATCTCATCCCCTCCGGTAGGGGTGTCTATTACCTGGCTTAAGAAGTTGTCCTCAATGCATTCGAGAAACCTGCTGGATTGCCTACAGCTTGCCGTGTTGGTTTTCCAGCAGATGTCGGGGTGGTTGAAGTCCCCCAGTAGGACGAGAGCCTGCGAGCGTGAAGCCTCCCGGAGTTGGAGGAAGAACGCTTTGTCAGTCAGCTCCTCTTTATCTGGTGGCCTGTAGTAGACACCAACCACCAGGTTCCCTTTGTTGCCTCTCTCTCTGATTCTGACCCATAAGCTTTCGACCTGCTGATGGCTGTTCTTCAGGGTCAGCTCTTCACACTCTAATGATTTCTTGATGTGAAGGGCAACGCCTCCGCCCCTCCTTCCTCGCCTGTCCCTTCTGAACAGCCTGTAGCCATCAAGAGCTACATTCCAGTCGTGGGATTCATCCCACCAAGTTTCTGTAATGGCAATCAGGTCGTAGCTTTCTAGCAGCACGATAGCTTCCAACTCCTCTTGTTTGTTTCCCATGCTGGGTGCGTTTGTATAGAGGCATCTCATCTGAGCTGTCGGCCTCGTCACCTTCATAGCAGAACACCCCTCATTTACTTTGAGGTGTTTCACAGGCTTTTCCTTGTTGGCTCCTACTACCTCAGGAGCCTCCGGCTCACCTCCGCCGGACTTCAACTTCTCTGCAGTGCCCCTGGCACACTGCTGGGCAACAGGTTGAAGGCTCATACTAGCCCCCAGTCCCTCTAACCCTTGCGTTTCATCCCCTAGCCTGTCGCTGGCAAGCGCGATATGTTCCCCTTCCCCCTTCACATCTAGTTTAAAGCCCTGTCAACGAGCCCCGCAAGCTCCTGGGCAAAGACCCTCTTCCCCCTTTGAGAAAGCTGGCTCCCATTTGACGCCAGCAAGCCCGGTGCCGTGTAGACCATCCCACGGTCAAAGAATCCAAAGTTGTGGCGGCAACACCAGTTGCGGAGCCACGTGTTAATAGACTGAGTCAGCCTGTATTGCCCAGTGTCTCTGCCCACCACTGGAAGGAGCAAGGAAAAAAAATAACCTGTGCTCCAGATTCCTTTACTAAGCGCCCCAAGGCTTTGAATTCTTTTGTAATCACCCTCGGGCTACTTACTGCAACTTCATCAGCACCCACGTGGAAGAGCAGTAAGGGATAGTAGTCCGAGGGTCGGACCAGGCTAGGAAGTTTCCTAGTGACGTCTCTAACCCGGGCTCCTGGGAGGAAGCAGGCCTCCCTAAGAGCAGGGTCTGCCCGGCGTATCGGACCCTCTGTTCCCCTCAGATGGCAATCTCCAAATGTAGACTGTCATTTCAGAAGTGACACACTACAGATAGCATAGGCATTCCACACTAAATACGTAGCAGTAATGGTATTTTCTTAACTCTTCAGCCTAGTTTTTGTTGTTAATGACGTTAACTTTAGTTACAGCAGCCCCCCAAAAGCTATCAATGCAGTTTCACTATACACAGCACGATTTGGAGGCATGTACTGTGGAGGCATGTACTTGAGTAATATTTTATAAATATTATAAATATATCACAATTATAAACAAACATTCAGAATTTAACTGCACCTGCATAATTCCTGTTGTTGTTTACCCTCAGGTGAGCAGGACTGGCAGAGGGAATGTATATACACATTGTAATGCACTTATACCAGAAGTTACAAGCTTCCAGGGTGTCCTCTCAAAAGTACTATCTAGTTTAATGGCCTGCACTTGCTGAAACGAACAGTAGCAAGTCCAAAACCTTTAGAAGCATAGCCAATAGAAATTAAGCCTATTAAATATATTTAGTAGAAAGTGCATCTTTAAGGTATTTGACATGTGCTGTTGCAGGCCAAAAATTACGAACTGTCTTGAACGATGCATCAAATATTCTTACAAGGTCAAGATTCAGACCATGTTCCTGTAATCCTTGTCCCCATCTTGGTCAAGTTTAAAAGGATTTAAAATCAGTTTAATCACACTTGATGTTTACTGGCTATTTTTATTTAAGACTTGGAATATACCACATTATGTGAAGATTAGTGCTCTAAAATAAATTCCTCAGGCTCAAGCACTTCATTCTACCTTTTTAATTCAATTAAAGTTTCTTTAAAAAAAAAAAAGGAAAAAAGGAAAAATCCTGAGTTGTTGGTGCCTGGTTATCAAATTCATTTAGAAAAGTTAACTGTACAAGTGTATTACTAATTTTAAGAATTTCCTAAAGAGGACCAGAAAATAAAATTGTACCACTCCACTCTCATATATTGTTAATGGTTAAAAAATTAAAAATAAAGTTTTCACAACACACTGTTCATACATATTATGTTTTACAAAAGCAAATCATCAATTAAAGAGTAAGTGAAAACAGATTTTTTAAATTAAGTTCAGCACAGCAAATAACTCCTCCCAAACACACTTCCAGAAGCGTAGCTTAATTAATTAAATATTAATTTTTTACTATTTTTGAAAGGGAGGCTGTTTCATGTTGCAATATTGCAACTTTTTGTGTTAGAGCTACAAAAGCATAAGCTCTAGAACAGGTTCTCTTCCACATCACAAAGCCTCAAATAAAACATGTCTGTAGCTTTTAATTAGGACATGCACCCCAAAGCAGTTTCAGAGTTGTACGCTGTCACTGATGACCTGTGCACTGAAATATGCATATTAGCAGATACATGTATAACATTAATTTTAAATGGCAGGTAATGCTATTTTTCTTTCTTGCAATGTCTTGTGGCTTTTATCATCAAGAGGTTATCAGCATCTTAAATCCAGGCTTTTGCAAGTGTCTTTTCAAAAACACCCTGAAGTAAGTAAACAAACTGCTTTCTGGGGGAGCTTCCCATGCCTATGTACAGGGATGGAAAAGGCAAGACACAACCAGAAATCACGGAAAAAAAACCTGGTCATACAAGATAGACAGTTTGTCAGGGTAAAAAAAACCCCAAACCCTACAAAACCAGCTTTTCCTAAGTAGAAATAATTTCCTCCTGTACTGCTACCATAACAAATAGAGAAGCCTTTCCAAAAGGAGTAAAGGATCTGAAAAACTAACATAATATCTTCTATTCAGGTAAGACTAGGAAGTACAGAATGATGTGAATGGAGGCCTCAAGGTGTTCCTCTTGACATGCTTCTGTCAGTCACATAAATATTTGTCCTGAATTTCCAGCTCGATCATTTCAGGATGCTATTTAACATATTGCAAAATAACCAGAAGCTGAATCACTGAGAAACCACATTACATCTGAAAATGGGAACAGACACATGCAGTATATTGACTTTTCAGGAATTTCAAGGCTGGACAAGACAGGGATGGGAGATGAAGAACCAAAATGAGTACAGGAATATGTCTGCCTTTTATGTAATAGCCTCCTGGGTGATAACAAAATTTCATCGGTTTAAAAATTTTAGATTAAAGAATTTTATTTTTTTTTGTTCTTAAAACCTTCTTCATGGATTGCTAAGAGACACAAAACTGGCTTTGTACCACCCTCTGATTTTAGGATTTACCAAATCACCTGAAAAAAAGAGAGAGAGGAATGTGTTGGGAAGGTGAGGGGTAGGAAGATGGGGAAGAATATGAAATTTTGAAAACAAACCTAGAGTTTTCCTAGGCATGTTTTCTTCTTGGAAACTTCTATTAATTAGCAAATAAAAGGATGTAATATCCACGAAGGGGAAAACCCAGCTTTCTTAAGAGACAAATCTGTAACGGCCTATATTATAAATGAAGATTCAAAAATTCTGTCTTGTATCTGAATGAAATCCCAAACCAGGCCTGTGTAAAGTGAGTGTTTGGGCAAGTAGTTTACAAACAAAAGTTAACTGAAAAGGCTCTTTCAGGCTTGAAGGCATCAAAGAAGCTTAGTGAGGATCCTATAGCAGCCTACAGGCTGATGAATAAGCCAGAGGGAAGCTCATATATAAAATACTCCCACGTGGTTTTGGCACAGTCTTACTGACAAATCTAAACAGGAAAATCCTGAGCTGCAGTTTAATCAGCACACTGCCTCTTTAGACAACATTTAAACGATGTCCCTCAAGAATCAGTAATTTCTTCTGCAAAAGCACTTTAAGCTTGCTACAATGCTGTTTTCCTTGACTTACAAGGTTAAAGTCTAGAAAAAGGAAGTAGAGCAGAAAAAGCTGTTGAAGAAAATTGCTTCAGGCAGAAAGTAAAAAAAGATACCCCCCCCCAAAAAATATCAACTTGCTGCCATACTGAAGTTGGAGTGATGTGCATTTGAGCAACTGGAGAACAGCTATATACTGCCTCAGGTGTTCCAACTGGTGTACCTGAGCCAGTTTTGAACAGGTAAGTTTGGTTCACTGGATGCTAAATGCTGAAGCATTTACCCAGCCTCTGGATCTGGCTTTGCTGAACACTACAGTGCTATGCTCGCACTGATTCTGGTATTCAAGCTAGCTAGTTTAAAGTTAACAAATGTATACCCATTTAAGGTGTAGCTACACTTCACTGCAATATATACATACACCAGGCCATGGAAAATGAAGATAAAAGTTATTGAGCAACCCCTCAGAGGGTCTTAGCTGCATGTGAAAACTCACTCTGTTCACAGCAACTTTGTTTCTGTAAATTACTACTAACATTTATTAAAGCTATTGTATACTGTATTGCCCATCTATATTCAAGTGAACAAGCCTCAAAGAAAGTAGTTAACCTAGCTGAAACTGTAAAAATATTTCAAACAGTTAAGATCTGACTGAAAAGATTTAAGTTAGAAATCTTGCTGAAGTAAATTTCTAAGAGTATACTTTAATAATTTCTGAAAGACACATCAGATCTTATAAAAGAGCTGTCATCTGCCAGACAAAAATTAAGTGTAATCTGACCATCACAGCAGTAATTAAAACATTGAAATTGAGTATTAAGGGATCTGTTGCTCACTTTAAAGCAGAACGCTTGTTTCCAGCATGGTTGTATTTTCAGAGATGCCTCCCAATTTAAGAACCACGGCTCCACTCAGAGGAAAGTCACAATAAGAGAGAACCATAATTCAGTTCCTGAATGCTCAGAACGCTGAGGGTAAGAGAGTTGGATTTTCATACCTTCTCCCTTTCCCTATGTTTAAACACAGTACCTTTTCTGTTATGTATCTATCCATGCTAAAAAGGGAGTTCTTATCCCCAAAATATTTTTCTGGTTACTGTTTGGAAATCTGGGAAAACCAGATATAGCAATCAGTGACTATTATAATCCCTTTCGTATTCAACATTCAGTAATTTAGACAAGCTTGACAAGTACATATTTCAACAACAGCTACGATTATAGGTTTCGTATATAACAGAGATGCATACTGTACATACCTCTTGTGCTAGTTCTTGTGCATTGGAGATGAGAGGATATGGAGGGCTGGCTTTGTTCATGTGCACTGTAACAGCATTGTGTATCTTAAATGCATTCTGAAAATCAGTATTTTGAACAAGCTGTAAAATGAGAGAGATATCCTCTTGGCTTTGAGGGTCTACCAAAACGTGCTGGATATGCTTAAGAGAAGTTAACAGTTCTTCCACCTCTAGGTAGGAAATAAAATAGAAATAAGGTACGAGTTAACAAGATTCATAATTAAAGTTTACATTAAGATTTTTATCAATTTTTTTTTGTTGTTCCGTTCTTAATCAGCAACAACGTATGCAAATAAATCAGTTATCCATTATTCATTCTGACTTTTATTAGCAGAAAGTATCTGAATCAAAAAAAGGACTCCAAGTCAGTAAAAAGAGAAATAAAAAAAAGGTAATGCACAGTTTAAAATTAAATTCCTGTTGCAGGAGCAGTTCTTCTCTGAAAGAAATCACTGATATGTACAAGATCCTGTAATTGCAGCTCATGTATAGCTAAAGGGAAAAGGGACTATTTTGGGACTATTTTGCAATATGAAAACAATTCCTTTGCTAAACTAATGTCAATGCATGAATAGTCACCTTTGTTTTAATACATCTTTCCATGTGTATCTGCCACATACGGCAGATCTCTCCCCCCCCCCCCCCCAATTTTGGTTATTTATAGAATGAGTGTTTGGTAAGTAAACTACACTCAAATTCTAAACATAAAATTACACTCATTCTTAGCACATTAAAATAAAAAGGTAAGGATAAAAAAAAAAATAGCATCTATGGTCAGAGTTCTGAAAGTCATCTGCACCAGATGAAAGTTCACATCTTTTACCTATGAGATTGTAAGTTCTGCTTGGACCGTAAAATATTTTAACATGTTTTAATAACCAGTTTCTACATGTTTGCAAAATACTATACATGTACTACATTCTTGAGCTTCAAGAACTAATCTGATGCTTTAGGGGTGCTTGTTTAAAGACTCAAATTTACATTTTTTTAAACCAATCCAAATTTCTGCAAAATGTCACTTCTTACTATTAAGAACTTGAGAAACTACTTAAACAAGGAATATGGATCATACCTATAATAAATCCAGAAAAAAAAAATATTTTGAGCCTGAAATAATGTATTTATTCTCACACATCATCTGAAAAAAAAAAAAATTCTGTTCAGCCACAAGAGGCTGGTCAGCTATCTTTCATTTTAATAAATTCAAGTAAGCTAGAATTTTGAATCCTGGTATTTTTTAAAAATGAACAAAAAAGAAAATCCCAAATTTTAAAGCCATCAATTGATACTGAGGTCAACCTCCCTTACTAGTATCCAAATACCAGCTTTGAGAATGATTTTTAAGTTTTAGCAAGCTCCATTTATTCATTATGAGCTAATTAAATAACAATAAAATAGGAATGCTATCAAGACATCAGCTGATTTGCATTTTTTAAATGAAAAGTCACAGTAGGTACTGATCACGAACATGGATACCTTCTGTCAAGAAGTTTCTTTTACCTATTTTTAACCTCAAATTCACCAGTACACTGAACACAATGCTGGACTCAAGCTTGTTGAGAACAAGATTAAAATGGTTGATAAATGGACACATGAAAACCATAAAGCCTAATAAAATACGCATTTCAAACAAGTGTAATGGCTTTAATTTCAGACAAAGCATACCTACATATGTGTTTTCAGTTTTGAGTTTGCAAGTCAGTCTTCTGTATAATAAAAGGAAACAAACAATCCAGAGCTATTATTCCTGTACTTTACTGTCTGCAGGACAATAAAAACCAAAACCAAACCAAACCTCCTCCAAAACCATTCCACCCATGCCAAAAACATCCTACCCACCAAAGGTCAAGGGCTTCTTCCTGTAACCACCAAGGAAACAAAGGGCAGTAAGTACAAAAGCTGCACGGAAAGCTTGGATACCGGCTCTGCAGGATATTCCACAGGCGAAATCCAGTACAGCTCACAACACTAATTATGGCAGCCAATGTCTCACTAGGAAAACTGTATACACAATATACTGCCTATCACACAGGGGGAAATGCCATTTGGAGAGAAGGCCAGAGAACATTCTACAAGCAAGGATATTTGCTAAATAGGACATTGCCGGCTGGCAAGTGCCTTGCCTAGTGGACTGTGCAGGTTACCAAAGCATCTCAGCAACTGATTCTCCCAAGTCTGAGGAAGTGCACTATTTTAAAACATTAAGAAAAAAAAAAGGTAGTTTAAAACAGTCAGATGTTATTGTAAAGTTCCTACTGATATCTGCCCAGTTAAAAACCACACCAACCAAAAATTCTATTTGTTACTGTTACTGGATTAAAAAAAAAAAACAGTGAGGCATTAGAGAATAACCTAACTTCTAACTCTTCCTATACATAAATTATTCTATTCAATTATTTCTGATTTGTCTATCCTCCCTACATATCTGAGAATTCAAATACATACACACATACATACACACACAATTCTTTCTAATACATATTCCATATAAGATATAAATAAAGACAGACATCTCATTCTGTATCTGTAATAAAGATGTCCTGTTCCTAGATGCCTCTACAGGTTCTCTTTTCAGCACATTGCTAGTTCCTTCTGCGTCGCCCTTTCTTACAAACTACCACAGTACTCTCCTCGCCATATAATTCCCTTCTACAGTGAATCTTCATCTAGTGCTGGATGCAAAAGCCCTATGCCAAATGATTTCCCACCACCATGAGACAGCAAACAAATATCCCCCTCATCATGATTCTGAAAGAGAAATAATGCTTGAAAGGAGGAGTGAAATGAAATATTCCCCAAAAGCTAGCAATCCATTTCACAGTCACTTGTTTAATAAAAAACCCCATACACATAAACACAAGTCTGGCTTCATGCATGCCTAACTCTAGGTTCCCGTTTGCTAATTCTAAATCACAGACTACATTTCAGTACAGGGTTTTTTTGTTTTGTTTTGGTCTTTTTTAAAAAAAATAAATGCCAGGTAATAAAAGACTCCATCTCCAGACACTTCCTATTGAAAGGTTTGTCTTGAGGGAAAAAAGTTCAATAAAAGACTAACATCTGCATTTACTCACAGAAAAATGTCAGGGTTCTTTTGCAGAACACGTCCATTTTTTAATCGCAGATCAATTAGCAATCGACTATTTTTTTTAAAGTCTTCTGTTACAAGAAGTGTTGCAGCCTTTTTCCCATTAGGCTATGAAATGGCTGGAATGTGACTGAGCACTGTGCGATATACACATTAATCAAAAGACTGCCGGGGCAAAAGTATGCAACTGCAGGGGAGGACCCGTGGTCACAGCTTAACATGCTAGATTAGAAAAAGAAAAGAAAATAGTTGCTGTTTATCACCTTACATAAAAAGTTATGAACAGCAAACTTAAGAAGATATAATAAAGCCAATTATATGTCAGCACCAATATCTTAATTCCCAAGCTTTTTTATAGATCTGTAGAGTACTCTGTGTGCTGGTTCTAGCACTCTAATGCTCCACATATTACTTGAATCACAGGGCTAAGAAAAGTGTTGTTTTATCCAAAACTATTTCTGAAAGTTTATTTATATTTATAAATAAGTTTTGTTCAAGGTATAAAAACAAGAGGCAGCTTTTTCCCTAAAAAAAAAATTTCACTGTAGCAACAAAACACTTACATGAAATGTCACTCACTTAACTAAATTAACTAAACTAGCTGAATGAACTGCAGCAAACAAAACATTTTCTGCATTTTATAGAAGTATATTGCTGTGAAAAAGCCAGTTAATACTCATATGCACATTTTAGCTGTACAGAAAGTTATTTCCATTAAGACAGCTGTCTAAATCTTACAATGTTTTGATAACAAACATCCTTTAAAACTGTTTTGCTTAAGTGTCCTATTTTTATAAATAAAATCCAATTTGTTTAATCTAGTCTGCTTTTTTTTAAAGATGAAAATATTAAAGACTTGCCAAAGATCTGCCAAATTAGACATTGGCACTGATGAAACATTTTCAAAACTAGAATACAGACGATCAGGTCAATATTCTCATTTACAACACATCTTTAGCACACTCTATGGATTAATGCACACAAAAAACCCAAACCCACAAAAAGTAAAACTAAAATCAGTATTTTTTTTTTAAAAAAAAGAGTAAAGGTAGTTTAACATCTCTATAATTCACTAGCACCTGCCCAATTTTATCTGGGGCTTTCCTAACAAAGCTGAGAATCATGAAAGTGACTAAACACTCTCACCTGGACAGCAAAAGTGGAAAGACTGAAAGAGTCAGGAGCAGTGTAGATCAGAAATTCAGTATAACCAAACAGACAAACTGCAAAAAAATTCACATAACTAGCAGTCATTTTTTGGACAAAGTCATGGGCTAGCAAGTCTCTTGGAGACAAAAAAGTTGTATACGTAAATTGTAAAAAATCTGGCCTGTCCAATTTAGGTATTCAATAAAAAAGCAGAAGTATTAATGATAATGGACTCAAATCCTCTCTATGAAACCATATTATTTTCTAAGTGTGTGTGTGTCTCTATATATACATATATATTCGAAGGCAACGTCCCCAGCCCTAATACTAAGCAGGAACAGACAGCTTTCAGAATAATAAAAAAAAGAAATATTCTTCTTTTGAAATTCAGCAGAAATGTCAGATGTTAGAATGATTAATTCAGAAACTGGTAAAAGGCCACGCTTAATAGTGGAGGAAAATTCTGGAAAAGGCCAAGTCACAGAAGCACTTTGTTAAATTTAAAATTATGACCCAGTTTTTAACAGCACTAATGACTGAACAGAGATTCTTTATAGGCTATATAGGTTAAGAGATCACAGCATTTAAAACTACTTTTTTTTTAAGTTTGCAACAACTCAACATCACAGTTGAGTATAATTGAAAGCACCACTCTTAACAGGACTGATAAACTATTATAAATCCTCTCTTCTTAAATCTTTAAGTCTACCCGATCCAAATTGTTGCTATAATTCTGTCTGGCAAGGAAAGTATCGGTAGCATGTTTGTATGCCTGTCAATATTATGTCATGACTTCTCTGATTGAAATAGATGCCTATGAAGCCCTAATTCAGCTCCCTGGTGAATATATGGATATATCATGATTTAGTCTAGTTGCATCTCCTAAGCTCCTTGCCCTTTAGCTTGAACAACCGACCATATTCATTCAGCAAGCTAGTCAATACTTCTGCTCTATGCACATACTTTTAAGCCTTATTTACTGCAATTCAGAGTAGAGGGAGACATCATTTTCTGGTTTTCATGGTATCTGAACACTGAGGGGAATAGCTGAAGTTAAATCATGCAATTTACTACTGTGTTTTTAGAGAAATATGCTGACAGCAGAACAATGACAAGACCCTTCGATTACAGAAGTGGAGTTTGTCCTCATGGACAAAGTGATCTAGTCCTTCTCCTTCAAGATGCATCTTACACCATATACTGCTATTTCCTCATTTGTCTCTCTCCACATACACACCTCTATATTTCTTGCCTCCTGTGTTTGGTATTTTTCTTCTTACATCAAATATTCACACAATCCTAGCTTCCATTCACACCAGGTTCCCCTCTTCTCTTCCTGCTGCACCAAACCTAGTTTCCCCCTTCCAGCTTTTCACAAATACTGTCTTTCTCTGACACTCAGCTTCCACCACAGCCTGTACCCCTTTTAACCCCACACCGAGAGATTTTTAAAACAGCCTTTCATCATCACAGCAACTTCTCCACCACCGTCTCTCCTGTTCAAACAGCTTCAGCCTACCCCAGCTCCTTACTGGTTCTCAAGCTTCTCAGACTCATATTCTCATTTATCTCTTTCCTACCAGCTTCCATGTCTAGCTTCTTTGCTCACTGGTTTCCACTTAGCCCTCCCCTCCGAGTTCTCAGCATCTCTGGCATGAAACCTAGCCTCAGCTTTCTAATTCCAAATCACTTGCTCTCCTCCTTTCTGTAGTTCCAATTTCCAATTCCTCCTGTAGTCAGTCTTCAGAGCTTTTAGCCACTATGGCTAAGCAAATCCCAACAGAAGTCACTTCTACTGTTTGACGTCAATCTTTGCAACTTCTGCTTTGTGTTCCCTCTAAGAAGAGAATTTCATAATCAAATATCTAACACTTCACAAAGTTAAGTACAGAATCTGCTTCTTACAAAGGACAAGCTGTGCACTCAAAAAAAAAAGGTACACCTGCCTTGCTCCTAACTGACCCTGCTTTCAGCAGAAGGTTGGATGGGATGACTTCCTCATGACCCTTTCAACCTAAATTTTCCTAACAAGGGATTTGTACAATAAGGATTACCAGAGTTTATAGAAGAGAGCCGTATCTTTAGCGGAAATGTCGCTTGGGCAATCGGCAATTTGATAACTATTTTTCACTCTGCTCTCAACTACCAGCCAATAGGAAAGAATAGCAAGAATCTTTAGTGTGGCCCCCAAATAAGGCACCTTTTTAACAGTCTGGATCTCAAAACAGGTATTGATTTGGAAATCTGAACTGGACTCCTACAAATTCCCAGTGCCTCTTTTTACTCCAGTTACACACCACATTTTAGATAAATAGATACTTATGCTTGAGGAAAAGTTAGAAACTTTTTCTACACAAGCATAGTTAAAGCAATGACAGCTATGAAATCAATTTCAGAATCTGTTTCTTCTACTAACATTACATTTTCATCAATGCCTAAGTGCCAAGATAAGCAGATTTTCACTATCAACACCAATACTTTAAGAGAAAATGTAAATTAATTTAGATGACACCTGATAATGCAAGACAGCCAGAATAAAAAGCCACCATCACGCTTCTCTTTAGAATATTAAAACCTCTTGCATTTTGATTTTAAATGACAGTAAGTGTTTATTCATTGCTTATTCTGGTCTCTGCTTCACCAAACGTAATAAAATTAGGTATTACTTGCATGGTTTTCCCCAGCCTAAAGAGGATGGAGACATCCACTGAATTAATTAGTTATCTACAGGGCATTTAACTGTCCCTCATACTGATCTGTTTTGAAAAGCCACTTGCTGAGGCACATCGTCTGATGCTTCACTAAATAAATAAAAAACCCCAAACCATCACAAATCCAAAGGACCAGAAGACTTTAAAACTGTATAGGAAGACTTAGCTAAATTAGGTTTTCAGTGGCCTAAAATTAGTATCAACTAAATATTTTCTCCATTAGCGCATTCATTGCATTTTACCTACCTAGTGTCTTCACAGTATAATGAGGACTCTCCAAAACAATTCCTTCTTCTGTGTCAAATATTGGATTATCTATTCCAGTTTTAGGAGGAATCTGTGCTAGTTTCTTTAGCCTCATGGAAGCAGTAAGGTCCAGTTCTTGTTTCTTTCCTTCTTCTTCCCGTCTGCGCCTTATGTCCTCCTGCTGCTGACGGATTCGCTCAAGTTGAGCGCTTCGCCGCATGGGCATCATCCTGGAGCCCAAATCCCCAGGGCAATCAACAGCCATTTCTCTGTGCTTCTGAGGTTCCTCAGGAGATGCAAGATCCACATTTTTTGCTTCACTGTCAGAATCTTCTGTGATATGTCCGTTCATATGAGAAGTTGTCATGATTATTTGTAATTATGCTTATTTTCTTCAAACAGAAATGCTATTAGGCCAGTTTTCGTTATGATGTTGCGTAAAATCCATTATAATTTCAAAAATATTTCCCTTCCATCACACGACAGCTGAAGAAGCATCCAGGAAGGAAATCTAATGAAAGATATTCAAAAGAAGTTAGTGAATAACTGTATTAATAAGAAAAAACCTAAGACAGTTCTCCAGGTCCCCTAGGCATCAGAACAATGGAGGTTTTCCTCCACATTTACACAGTGCTTCTTCCCCTACTAAGAACTACAGAACCCTCACAAACCTGTTTCACACATTTTAGTAAACTTCATGTACCAATGTTAGAAAAGGAGTAGTGTGTAAATGTAAATTTCCTGGTCAAATCAGCAGTTTTCTGAAAGTTCCCACCCAGTTTTAATTTATCCTTTCATTCTTAAAAATTCCAACACAAACCATGCTTATGATCCTACAAACACTAAATATGAATGACTTGTTATAAACAGCATGTTCACAAAAAGTTTATTAATTTAAACACAAGTAAAGGTATTTGCATTTATTTGTCATAAATGGAGGCATTTTTATGTAAATATTGCTTCCTAGGTTCAGAGAAGACAGGTCAGGCATAGAGTTCTCCCAAAAGACACTATCTAAAGTGGTCTGGAGCTGCACTTACACAATTCCAAGCAGGGATAAAGCCCTAAGATAAGGGTTGGACAGTTCTGGTTAGCAGCTACTCTTAATACTTCCTATAGGTATGCATTAAAGCAGAAAGGATTAAATACAAGAGTAAAAATCCTTGTGTGGGTGTACAAAGTTATAGATCTGACAGAGAACAATAATTAATTTCCACAGTCGAGTAGTGACATTCCACTATAGTCCTTACACCTTAATCTCTCATTCTTGATGATTCAGGCTAAAGAACCTAAGTGTCCTGATAAATATAACTATGCAGCTCTTTAATACATATAACAACGTCCTTTACACCACATTGCCTTTCTGTATCACAAAGCCAATCATACGTTATCCTCAATATGTCCAATTAAAAGGTCATAAAATTAATAAATAGTTGTGTACAGTATTACCAATACACTTTTTATATTTTTTTAATTTACTGAAAGGAAATACTACAAAATATCTCAAAGTTTTATTATATACTGGAAGCACCAAGACAAAAAAAACTGAACCAACTTTCTTGAACTAAATGTTTGCATTTGGAGGAGGAAGGGAAAGATGCTTACATTGTAATTAAGTTGAAAATTAAGTATCAATAACACTCTTTTGGAGGAGCAGCAATAGAAACTCCTACACAAGTTTCTGCCAGCTTGCAATTCTAAATAAGTACAGCTTTGCGTTTTCATAAGGAGTAATACACAGCTACATACAGCAACACTAAAACAATTTTCTTTACTTATTTCCTGTCTAGCCACTACTACCAGTTATTACTAAGATCTTCCAAGAAGTAAATATTAAAGCATTTTTAATTGTAGTAAAAAAATCTTTTTTGCCTTTAAAAGATACTTAATTGCACTGCACTGATGTGTAAAACTGATTTCAATGCTCAACAATCCCACATTCAGAAAAAATTCAGGCAACAAAAAGAGTCCACCAAAAGCTGCTAAGCTGCTCAGTAGTGGGGCTAGCATCACAAGTACTGCACAATTATTGCGTGCCTGTAAAACTTTCAGTTAGTGCCCAACTTAAAAAGAACAGCTTTCTGAAGAATAAAGTCACATAAAGTTAGCATTCAGACAGGGTTATATAAAGCACCATATCAAAAAACGGTCTCTGAAATTCAGAGAAAGGCAGATAATTTAGCAAAATGATCCTCGAAAAGCCACATTTCCCTTTCTGTAAAGGCAGCTTCACTGCACAGAAATACCAATTCCAAAAAAGGAAGTCTCACTGGGTACAACAAAATTGCAAAGAGCATTAATTCAACTGTGGGTAGAAGATAATTCAAATTCTCTTTCATCCACATGGTACTGGCCATAGCTTGCCTGAAGACTGAGCCTTTTGAAAGCTACATTCATCTTTTTTCAACTCTGACAAGCTGAAAGAAAACTCACATTCCTCAGTCCATACGGTACAACTAACAGGTGTTGAAACAATTTGAGGGAATGAATAACATCCATTTACTCAGCACTAAACAAATCTGATAGGCAAGAAGTAAAATGCAACTTTAGAGACCACCATAACACTCAATCATGCGTAAGCTAAGTAATGTCACACTTGCTAAAGAATCTACACATAAGAAAATTAAGCTGATGGCCAATATTTAATAAATGATGGAAAATATTTAAGGTGGGATTAGCTACATTTCCTCCATCCAATTTAAAAGTACTAGCTACCTTAGACAAAGACTATCTTTTGCGGTTAAGTCAGAAAAAGGGCACAGCAAAACCTTGTGTATCTGTATATTGAATGAGCTGTTTTTATCTCTCTGAGTTTAGCAACAAGCACTGAAGACCACAGAATGAAAAATATAGTCCAAGGTAAATAACGGTAATAGGCAACCATTAGTGACATTGCTTACATTTCAGTATAAGCTCCATGCAAGATGCAAGGGCATATAAATTCTTGGAACAGAGTAACCAAGACACACACGTGGCCTGTGATAATAGCTGCTGACTTTCAGTATTTAAGACCTGAGTTAGTTAAGAAAGAAACACAAGTTACGGAAAATTAAGAGTTCTCCTGCAGTCACACTTTAACAGCAATATTAAGAAAACTGGCATCAAAATTTAAGACAGTTTTAGGAGAATTTTAAATAGAAGGTATTATTGATATCCCAGAAAGTTAGATGTCTCTGAAGCAAGCAATAAGCAGCACAGGCAAAGTAATCACACTCAGATAATACAAAGGATGATACAAAATATCACTTATCAGGCAGCCTGAAATTTGACATTACTGAAATATCAACTCCAGAAAAACCCAACCCCCCCAGATATAACTACTTGGTATCCATAAAAGCATAGGCATGCTGCAAGTCTGGAATGCTGGAACAACTTCCTTTAATGAAAGAACTTCTGATAACGGGTGACCCCTTCCGAACCTCAGCCCACTGCTCTTTCTGCTGTCTCAAGTCTGCTTCAGGCATCACAAATCCTCATCTCCAGCGCTTCTGGAAAAGTGCTACTGCCCAATTCCAACAAATGAAATAAGCATGTATGCAAAGCCAGATCAGCTCTGAAGTCCTTCTCTACAATGGTCCTAAGGAATTTAAAAAGTAAAATATGAAACTGATAAAATGTTAACTCGGTCCTCAAATTAAGGTGTGGTGTAGCTGAGGTTAAAAATAGGATTCAGCTTGAGGCAGGCACCAGGAACAGAAAATTGTATTCTAACCAATAAGCATGGCATCAAAAATCTTATGATGGATAATTTCAGAAACAGTTTTCTTGGCTTTTCTTTCTGAAGGTTTCTTCTGCAATTTTAAAAAACCCAAGATAATAACAATAAGTTAAGGTTGTTAAACCACGTCTGTTCTCTGCAAGTTGTGGATCATCAAATAAACCAGCTTTTAAGCCCAAGAGGAGTTTGTTTTGTTACATTAATTCTTATACTAAGGAGGAAAAATTACAGACATACTCGATAAGACTGATTTTTACATCATCACATGTAAAATATGTAGAATAATATTTGGAATTAACAGAATTCTTTTTCACTTTAGAACTTGGTATTAGCAGTTTTTATACTCTTTAGATACATACAAGTCTCTGCGTTACATAGAGTTTGGTTGCTCAAAGTTTAATAGGGTTAAGTTGTGACTTTGACTGCCTTCCTTTGACCTGCTGATATCTAACAGGGGAACCTTAGTGCTTTCCACACAACACGTAGATCTTTCCAAATAAAGCAGATTTATGACTGTTTCCTGTCCATATCACAAGTCTTACCAACATGGTCCTGGAGAGCACATGTGAAGGTCTCTTCTTCACAGGTTACTGTTACTATTGAAATTTTTGCCCTACAGGGGACAGTTTGTATAAAGCACTACTGTAAGTACAGCTATGGAGAAAGAGCATGCCAGTCACCCCAATCACCATCAGGCATCACACAAGAATTTCACTGTGAAGTAATTATGAACAGCAAACAAACCGTATTTCTGGTGCAAGTTCAAAACAGCAAAAAGAAAGATAAAAACCACAACTACTGTCTTGCTAACCATACTTATTGTTCTCAAAAATACTGTATTTTACAAGTCACACATCATTCTTCATACTGACCCCTAACAACGCCAGGCTTCTATTACCTCTTTAACAACCCTGAAATACACTAAACAAAGCACAGACCACAAAAGATCTATCAAAGGATAAACATACATAAATGCTATCATCTTAGTGTGAGAGACAGATGCTAGTATAAAATACATACTGACAGGGACAGAAACAGAAGTGCTGTAAGGTGGTTTAAGTTTTCACTTGCTTCCTGGGGACTGCAGCTGGTGTGCATAGCAACCCAAACTGCTTTAACAACTGAATTCTGTACAGTAAAATGAAGTTTGTTTTGCTTCAGCAATTTCCAAAGAGCAAAAATGACATTTTCTGGAGGCTGAGGTTTTGTGTTACATTTCGATGATGTTTAAAATTCTTTCAATGCTAGAAGTATGATTAGACTTGATAGTTCCCTTTTTAAAATTCATTAAAGCTTCAAATTCTGAATGACTGCAAAGGAGTTCAGCGCTCAGCTCCAAAGGAATTTCATTAGTTTTGGCACAGTTGAGAGTACAAAAGCCCAACTTATATCTGTAATTATACTATAAACACAAGAAATTGATATTTAACATCAGGCACAGTACAAAGGATTTATCAGCTGAAAACCATATACAATGACAGACATGGTATATTAAAATATTCATTAAAAACAACCAGAAGAGGAAATCTAGGTTGCTGAGGTGAATTAGAAGTTAGATTAAAATCACATACAAGATGCTTCCCGATATCTGAATTACTAACAAAATATGAACATAAAATTACACTAGAGATCTCTACCGTGTTATTATTAATAGCTCACATAATGGTGGGTCTTCTGGTGTTTTTACTCAGTACTTCAGGCTTCCAAGCAAGCAAAACCTAAGTCATAAAAACTACAAAATAATGACGTAAAACACTTCAGTAATTCCACAAATGGAAGCTCAGCATAGGAAAAAAAATCCCAGCTTTTCCTGCATCATCTCCCAAGCATCATTTGTTTCTTCAACAGTATTTCAGTGAACCTTGCAAGACTGAGAGACTCGGAAGCCAATTACATAAAAGAAAACACAACACAACCCATGTTGCAAAGCATAAAATTAACCACTACTTGATGAGAGTTAAAGATTGGAGGTTATGGTAGAAAATACTTCACGGATACCTTCTGTGCAGCTTAACAGTACCTGAAATACCTGGTACAGACTGGAACAGCCTGATGTTTTTCAAAAGCAAGTAAAAGTTAGAAAACCTATGACAACTTGAAACTGTTTTGTCTTAATTTAAAAAATTGTGTTATAGAAAAAAAGAGAATTCTCTTTACACTAGCTTTGCAATACATTCAGTACTGCAACTTCTGGTATGCTTTGTTTGATTTTTTTTAGTCTACAATATTTTACATGATTTCCTGTAATTACATGCTCTATTATAGTCTTGGTATTGGAAGAACACTCTTCCTTTAATATCCAGCTGACTCTTATTTCTAATAATTTCAGACCAGAGTTCATTATGAAACCTGTCAAGCACAGTAACTCAGTTCAACATGTGTATTTCTAAGGGCTTTCAGACACGCCAAGAGGTTTTAACATTCCATGCTCGCTTAAATGTGCAAGATATGTAGATCAACAGGAAAAAAGGCTAAACCCTCAAAAGGTAGGTAATTTTCATTGTTAGTGCTTTCTAAATTACCTTTGTACAAGAGGAATAACAATGTCAACTTGCAACATTGAAGCACAGAGAAACTGATGAAACTGAAAATTCGGATGCTAAGGTTATATTCCGGTTTTATAAATTGTATAAACAAATTGCTCGACACGCAAACATGGGAAACTGTAAGCACATTTTTGAATTGCATTGGTATTACGATTGAAGAACTGTGGTCTATTTGAGACACATTTCATTTTATTAGGCTTGTTTATCTGTTGATGCAGTGGCAACAATCAAAAAGCCACAGCTCAAGAACTGGCCAGTCTATAATATCAACTTCAAAAGGTACCGGGCTACTACCTAAGGAACAGACATGAACAAAGTGTTTTCCATGAGAAACATGGACCAATAAAAGAGTACATCATGTCAACCAACAGCCACATCACTCGGACCTCTCTTCAGCAACTGCACCTTTGCAGTAATATATGCAAGATACCTTTGCAATTTCTGTGCATAAACTATATGAAATCACGACACACACAGAGTATATATCATAATTTAATTGTGCATTTGCACACAGCAAACGAGAGTGGGTTTTAACCTGTTTTGCTGCAGAAGCATAAATTGCTTTCTAAGGTATGTCCAAAAATTGTTTTATATAAATATTTAGTGCAATACAACACTGTATTCTTGATTCAGTCACTGTTGTAACTTTTAGTCATGTCAGACTACTAGATATATTTCTAAAAGAGGCCATGTTTAATTTCATTACCCAGTGCAATAGACAATGCAGTTTGGAAAACAATTCTTGCTGCCTCAAAATTAAAAGCAGAAATGCAATATTTGCAATTGTTATCACTAATCAAAGGACATTTCTTCATTTGTAAATGTCCAAAATAGCAAAGGGTCACTCATCTGGCCCAGGGAGGCGATATCTACTCCCCCCACCCGGCTCCCCCATGCCAGAGGTCCCGCAGGCAGCTGCTCCAGCCCCCCATTTGCAGGGCTCAGCATTCCCCAGCCGGGCCGGGCCACTGCTGGTTCCCACAGCGGCAGCTTTGTCAGCTCCTGCCACACTCGGGCCAAGAGCCGTGGGACTTACATCATGTGCTGGCCACGCAACGCTGCGCCTTGCCTGGTGCTGCTACTGCTCCCCAGAGTCTGAGACTGTGGCAGCCCGTCTTCCAGCCCTGTTAGAAATCGAGACGATTATCCAAATGCAGAGGCGAAAAACCACTTTTTGTGATTTCTGTCAAGCTTGGTCAGCAGCTGGCTAAAACCTCTTGATACACAGCCTCGCAGCAGTGAGGCCAATCAAATCTCTGAAGTACAGCACCTCAGCTGTTCTATTTACAGTAATCATTAGAAAACACACAGCCTCAATGACTCTGGTGAGCGAAATCAGCTGAAGAGATATGTAGGATACACCACAGTAGGTCACTTCTGATAATGTATTTTAGCTCTTTTAGACCTAAAGATATTCATGCCCCTTAGAATAAGCATGATCTAAGCTTCAGGAAACTGAACAGGTTGATTTTTATAAAAGACATAACACGGCAGTCACATATTTAGGGAGGAACACTTAAATCTTATTTAAATTCTTACCAATCTCTCTGTGAAAAACACGTGTTGCATGCTCTACTAGCAGCAATCTCCCTTGAGTATTATCTCAATAATGAGACCTTTTAATCAGTTAAAAGTGATAGCACAGATCAGGCAGAGCCACTGTAGAAGCAGCTTTCTTTAGTCTTAACAAATCTGGCTTTCCACTGTAGTATAAATGCTTCTTCTTGGTTACACAAATAATTAAAATGCTTCCAAAGTTGACCAAGATTAAAAACAATTGTTGAAAACACTAAGGATAAGCATCTTTCTTATATGACAGAGTTCCCTTAGTTTTAAATATATATTACCAATTACACATTAGCATTGTTTAATTTCTACTTTTTAGACCAAATGAAAAATAAACATGAGGGGGAACAGAGTTTCAGCTGGGGCGACTGCAGATTTACTGGGGAGAGGGAATGACAACAGAAACAAATCAGAGTAGAATATGTAGAAGCCCATTGCTAAAAATCACATCTAGACAGAAAAACTTAAGACTTTTGCCAAGGTCGTTTAAGCATATTTTTAAATTCAATAGTTCAGTATTTAACTTTTGTTGATATTTTGCCATCTGTATCATCAATAAAGCTCTGACATAGTTTAACACCTTTTGAACACTTACGAGCAACTCCTAGTGCTGACAAGACCTAAATTCTACTTTAGGTGAAAAGCACAGCAGAGGGCAGTGTCTACAGCAATTAAAACCTGAAAAGAGGAAACATGCTCAGTTTCAAAAAGTAGCCCACAGAAACAACCAATGCTATAGCTCATTAAATGCTCTGACAGCCACATTACCCTAAACCAGCACATAGATCTACTACCCTAGCATCCCACTCTGCTTAGATCAATAGGCTACAACTATGCATACATTTGAATACCCAGCTCTAATCAAGTCTTTTGTACCAACAATCCCTGCTCAACAAGAAATATTTGTTTTATACATAGATACGAGTAGGTAACACGGATGTCTATGGGCTGCAATGAAAAGATGATAGAATAGTGAAAGACAAAAAGAATTATCTTAATTTAGCAGTTATTCCAAATGTTTAGAAACCTTCAAGCATAACAAATGAAGAGCAAAGAAATTCCTGGGATTCCAGGGGATGTTAACAGATCTCACAGGACAGCCAGAAGCATGATAATGAGACAGTCATTTCTTATCACCTATTCACAGACAGTTAAGACTTCAGATTTCATTGTCTTATAAGTAAACATTCCTGTCCTTGTTTTAAACAGTGGTCATATTCTCTGTGAAATTAGAAATACTGCTGTTATTTTAGTTCTCTAATAAGATTCCCCCACCTCCTTCAAATTGTATCTTTTTTGGTTTGGGGTCTTGCGCCCTGGTCTCATTTTAATCCCTGTATTTTTTTAGCATGTTATTTTTAATATCAATGCTTGCCACTGCTTCACTATGTAAAACATAGTATTAATAGTAAACATTCATGAATAGTAATATATAAATGACACTTTCACTTCAGAGAGGTGATTGAACCAAAACTATACTAACTAATCCCAAATTAAATTGAAGATACAATGTTCCATAATTTACACCTGACATTTAAATTCACACAGAATAGCATTACTTAAGAACAACTTGCTGTGGAGGACTAAAAGCATATTTACAATATTACGGGGAAAGAAATATCTTCCTTACATTTTAATACTCCAATATCTGGTAAATCCAATAAACAGATTTAGAAACATCATCTAAAGAAAAGGGGAGGACAGACATTCCTCAGAGGCTTTCATCCAAAAATGCTGAAATGTTAGCTATCCAATTTAACAGTCTTCAAAGAGGCTGGACACAGGGACCAAGACTGTCTTTCAACTTCATACGACTGAGCTATAGGCTTTGCAAGTTCAAAACGCAAAGTCTCACAACATTATGTAACAAAGATGCCTGTGCTAGCCTCTTTTATGGGGCCTTCCTCCCTGGGCTCGCTTTTCTACTCTCCTTTGCAATATTATCTGAATGGGTGACAGCAAAGCGATTTTTTTTTTTTAATTGTTGTCCTTACTGATTTAACCTCATTAGCTCTGTCACTATATTACTCATAGGTATGTGGGGGTAAGGATCTTCTGAAATATTTTTTTTTCTGACCACAAAAATGAGTTGAGACTTCTGAAGATTGAAAATCTGAAACACAGAACATAAACCAACAAAACTGTACAACTGATGATCTCTGCAATTCACAGACCTCACAGTCACTTATGCACCACAAACTCAGAACAGCCACATTTCATTTGAGCTCTTCTCTAGTTATTTGGGGGTGGGAAGCCACAAACTATTTTAGATACTCAGGCCTCTGATGTCACAAGTTTTTCATTCCTAAACTCATCTGAGATTGTGGTGACTGTTCCACTGAGCAAATCCCTAAAAAACTGCCACATAAATTTTAGAAGTTTCCTTCTGAAGGATTTTCACTTCATGGGCATAATTCCCTCAGGTTTTCTCTTTCTAATTAACATCACCTGTACTTGCTTTTTCTGGAGGACACTGTAAGCAAGGCATACCAGCCATACAGCAAACATCAGGTTTTTTCTACAATACCCCTTTCAGTATTACTGCTATGCTGAGATGTCCCGTTAGACAGAGATGACAGAAGCCCTCACCACTACAGAAGAAAGCAGCCATCCTCAACCAGGATAAACACAATGGATAGTTATGGCAAATATATCCCCAAAGAAATATTTGATCATATTCACAGTTTGCAGAGAAGGATTATGCTCAAGTGAATTCATGTACATGAAATCTGCTGGAATGTTTCTCACTCCTGAGAAGTTAAAGACAAGTAGCAAAGTTGGAACTCAAAATTCTGCAGACTGGAACAACTGTTCAGAATCTGCAAAATGTTGTTGTTTCTTTATACTGTGTCAGTTACATTACTTAATATTTGCAGAACATTTCAGTAATTTCTTCAGGGAACTCACATAATTCATATGCTTGTGCACAAGCTAACTCCCCAACTGCTAGCACAGAACAAAGCTGACTAGGCTTTCAAGTGTGCCCTACTTTTGGATTCTTCCAAACAGAGATCCCATAGTTCATGAATTTATGACAAGAACCAGAAAAGAGACCGACTGCCAGTATGATTCCTTGAATTGTTAAGCCAGGCTAGTTTGCTGCTTCCAAAGACTGCAGTCTCCTAACTCTTTCTCTTGACTGCTCCCTTACCCTCTCTGTTTTTGGGCTGTACAGCCAATACCTTCTCTGAAAGCTTTGAAGCTTGTCAAATCTGTCTGTGAGTCACCTTAATTCAACAAGACTGTAGAATGTTACAAAATATTTTTTTTTGCTTGTTTTTGGTCAAAGTGGCATGCTAAAACAGGTCACAGCAATCTGAAAGGCGACAGGACTGGCACAAGGGACAGGAGTAAGTGGTCAAGACCAGGGAGGTAAAGAGATGAGGACAGAGACAAACAGAAAATCCCCCCACCAGCAGCAGAGCACCAACTCCAATGGAACCTCATCTCATGGAACCATACTCTGTGAATTCATCCGCCTCCCCTGTCAAAACCCTCCCCAACTCAACAGCTACTGTGTTTGAAAGAGCTTTTCATCCTAAAAAACCCAAGCAAAAACCACAAAAAAAACCCCAACCCACCACAAAAAAGCAACCACACACTTAGAATGACTGAATCTCTTCCTGATGATGTAAACAGGACAGTTCAAGAACCTACTGGTTTCTTAAAAGGCATAACCTGAGACACCATGGGTGTAATGGACCACAAAGCTTGCATTTATCTCCAAGCATATTGCCCCCAAACAAAAATGGTATATTGAACACCCATATCTTGAGAGCATTATTGAAGGAGATCCTACTGAAAAGTCTGAACATCTATGCACATTCATTACTTGAAGATGCTCAAGTAGTATTCTCACCTATTACCTTTATGACAATCCATGACTCAAGCAGAGGTGGTTTTTTTTTTTTAACAGTGGATAGCAATAACAGAGATAATTTTCTGAGTGCTTGCAGCACTCAGGCATAAAATGGTACAACTACTAGTCAAACACTAATGAAAATAAAAGTATTGCTACCCAAGGCATACATATATCTATGCAACAGAATTCACATATGGGTAGCCACATGGAAATGGACAAAGACTACAAATCATCTTACTTCAAACCTTCCCAATATTTATCACAAAGATCTTTTAAACTTATGGGAACAATGCCAAGCAGGACTGAACTCATGCTGATTCCTTGGTCATACTATAAGGCAAGGCTGCTAAACAAACTAGAAATTTAAAACACAGGTCACGAGGAAAACCTGTAGAAAAATGTTTTATATAAAGTATTACCAAAATTTCACTATAGGATGTGAAAATCAAATGCTTTGTAAATAAGCTACATTAATAGACTTCACAATAAAAATGCATGAAAAAGCTTCACAAAGGCTATAAAGACATAACATTAGACACCTTCTGTACCTTAGAAAAACCAGTCTCTCTCTCCCCCCTATTAACTGTAATTGGACTCTCAGGCCTAATGCTAGCAACCAGCTACACAAATTAAGATAAAACCCTGACAGGAACATACTCACTTCTGCAAATTGAATTCAAGAACATAAGCACTGTGGCTGCAGAGCTCTTTCACAGTTCAACTCTTCTGCTAAATCAAAGAAAGTACATTCAGTTTCTGAAGTCTTGTTAAAGCAGATGTTCTTTTTAATAAAAAACCATTTTTATGGTGATAAACTCACAGGAATGTAAGACTCTCTTCTATGCAGAGAGAGGCAAAATTGTTTCATATGTCGTGGTGCAATAATTTTCTCCAGAAAACCGTATCATCACTTGAGCTGTTGAACTAAGATGTAAACATCACTATACAAGTCAGGGAAAACGACTGGTAAGCCAAATGAATTAAGTCCCTCCATAGAACTCTCAAAAATTGCGCTAAGGAATAAAAAAATCAACACCCAGGAAGGTGGAATTCAGCAGAAACCTCTCTTTGCCTAAGATCATGGATTGAATCTTCTAGTGCAATGAACTTCCAACGCAGCATGTGAACTTGAGGAAGTATTTCCTCTCAATTCTTACGCTCATCAAGCTGAAGCTGACTCTTCAAACAGTAGTGTTAAAAACTTTGTTTAAAAACAACTTTTTCCTTCTTTGGTAGCATCTTTAAAGCCTTCTTCCCTCCCTTAATTTGAGAGTTGAAAGCTGAATACTGAATTTTTGATTCTGATACAAAAAAATTCTCAGCCATCTTGAATATTCTGTGCCAGTGAAATGGATAAACAGTGAAAGGTATGTTAACCTGTACTTTACACTTGCTTGTACACAAGTTAACAAGTACACAACTACTCTTTCAAAAAAAACCCCAAACCAAACCCCACAACATAACTTTTGCCCCGTCATTAGAACTTTCTGAAGTGTTTGACAACTAAACCTAATTCCATAAACTCGTGTTACCTACTACTACCCACTACAATAAAGAAAATTGTAACAATAGAAGATGGAAATCACAACCCAGGAACAGCCAGTCAGTCTTCCTGGCTTTCTGTACAAGTTCAAAACTCACCAATTTGTCCACTTTACCTTTCACGCATATTTTACTGTTATAAAACCCGAAACAAGTTTCTCAACAGAAAAGTAGGAAAGATATATTTGGATATCACTTCTACCCAGTATGACTGTGCATGAAAATTAAGTTAAATCAAAATCTAATGGATGCAAGACAGTGAAACTTCTCTATAACAAAGTTTTCCTCCTTGGTGCTGATGTCAGTTCTCAGCTATTCAGATTATTTCGTAATGGTAAATGGGAAGAGAGGAAGAACACCTTCAACTGATGAATGCAGGATATCTTTGCATTTAACCACTCAGTGAAGTAAATTGTATAGGTATTATACAAAAGGGCACTGAACGTTAAGAATACATTCAAAAAAGTTATTGAGCAATACTTAGAAGAATCACACACCCAACCCCTTAAACAAATACCTAACGATTAAGTTTGTGCAAGTTCTACATACCAGTGATGCAAACATCTATATGCAGTACACCAACATAGCTGATAAATCTCTTTAAAAAAAAAAAAATCACAACACTTGATTGTTCCAATATTTAGAACTCAGTCACAGGAACTTCTAAATCAGAAAGTAAAAACTTGGTGTCCCAAAATAATCCCAATGACAAACTTTATACAGTGCTATTTATAGCCACTTTAGGTAGCAGTGTCTTCACCAATTATTGTTTAGTTGCATTCCAAAAGAACAGTAGCATTGACTCCTTTGGAACAAACTCATTAGAAGTTTGAACTTTGTAAGAACACATTGATGCCATCCAACTGAAGATAAGCTGCTATTAAATTCAAAACCCTAGAGCCAAATTTCCCATATTAAGCTTATCTAAGAATGTAAGCTGCGTATTTGGCAGTTCTGCTTTGGGTTAAAGAATAAAGCCTTCAGTAAATTAGCCTTTAACAGGTTTTACTGTATTAATCCTTAGAATAGAGAACCATAACACTCTGGGCATAAGGCACTTCTTTCTTAAATTCACATTTAAGTAGCTGTAAAAATATGAACTTTTGAGTGGAAGTATTACTTTGTAAATCCTTCAGCAAACTGATGATCCTGGATGCTGCCCTCTCATGCAGAGAACCCACAGAGAGGTGTTTTCCTCTAGAGGTGGAGACAAATCAACCAGTCTTATGTACAGGACATGTACAGTGCGTTAGTAACACTCCGATACTGAAGCATTCCAGAAAATTACAATTATGAAGTTATCCCAAGCAAAACTGATTACTAAAACGTGCCAGAAATACTGGTATTCACTATCAATGACATAGCCAGGACAGCCTGAAATATTCTCAGTGCTTTTGCCCCCGAACTGGCAGCCTGTCCCTGATGCAAAAGCAGGTGGAAGACTTCAACTGCTCCTCCACAGACCACCACCACCACCACCAGAAGCTGCCTATGAGTGCTAGCAAAGGTGGATCTTGTTTTTCCCTGAGAGAAGCCAGAGAAGGGAATGAAAATGCAGGGGAGGAAAAAGGGGAACTCAATGATATTGAGAGAAGCTCGTAACTGGAGACAGAGTAATTTTTCATTCAAGCAATAATCATAAGAATAGCAAAGTTGAATTACTGTAAATTCCCTGCTTGCATAAAAAGCAGAATCCAGCGTCAAAGGGCAAGGCTAAGGTGACAGAACAGACAGCAAGAGCACTAACTGGATACAGGGCTCAATGCCAGCATCAGCATTTCTATATGCTGCTTGGGAAGCTGCCACTGTCTTTACATGAAGTTCTACAGATCAAAGAGGTCAGCCAAATAGTGACAGTAAAGAGTGAAAGCTGTGGTCCACTGGAAGGCAAACTCTGTTTCCTCTGAAGACAGGGGGATGGAAGGGGGAGCATTTTCCCTGACTGAGGTATAAGAAATATGATGAAAATTAAAACTGAAAAGGTTATGTATGTAGAAGTTACAACAATCTAGTCTGGTGCATCTACCTTGTAAGCAACAGGAAAAAGCAGCAAATTTTGCAGAGAAAACTCCAAATATCACTGTGAAGCACCAGAACCATAACAACAGCACAACACTCGTGTCTTCACTGCAGTCACCCTAAGAAACCAGTTTACAGAACGGGTATCAGCTGAGAATTTCATCCAGACCCTAACTATACACGTCTCTAGTATCTGACTGGCAGCAAGAACTCTGGTTACTGCGTGTCCATGCTTTGTCACTGCAAAGCTTGAAAATACTTGGTCCTTTTCTTACCTAGCAACTTGAGGAGACTTGACTAGCTGAAATGGAAAACTAGTTTTCCTAAACATACTTTAAGATTTCACAGCAGCAAATTCTCACAGTGCACTGAAAATGCTGAAAAACTTCAGGATGCAACACCACGCACCACCCGTGCCTCAACACACATGCATGTTCATGTCTCTCAACGATCTTGAGTTACAGCCTCTACTTCTTCCTACCAGTTTTCCCACTTGAGCTTAGGATATGATTCTGCAAGATGGAGACAACCTTCACCTTATTCCACACTCCTTTCCTCACTTATTTTACACCGTCTTTGGCATCACTAGAACTCTCCATGAGCCAGCCTAGTGGAATAAAATGGCAGAAAACAAGCCTAGGAGAATGATACCTCCCATTCTCAATAGCAAAAAGCTCTAGTGGGAGATCTGTACATAAAACAGTGGTCTCTTCATCACCAAAACAATTGCAATTTTTGACAAGTTACAGATTTTAAAAGCTAAATTGTTGCCAACTCTTACTGGGTATAAAAGAGCCAGTTTATAAATAAATAAAAAAAAATAAATCAGAAAAATGCATACAAGAAAATTCCATGTGCTTATGTGTTTAAGTGAAAGAACAAATAAAATCCAAAGCCACTCCAGAACAGTGCTGCGTGATCAGCAACAAATGATTCAGGAACAGAGAAATACCCAAAGGTAACAGAGAGATATTAAAGAGACACACTTACCCTGTATGTCAGCTAAAAGTCAGGGTGGCAGTGAATGCTATCTGCTTTCTCAATTTCAGAAGCAATTTACAAATGTTGGTTTAGGACTAGGATTTGGATTTTGGGGTCCTACTTACCAATGGGAGCTTTTGGGTAAAAATGAGAATTACAGAATCGATTAGAATGCAATCCAGTAATGTCACCCAATGCAAACAAGGCTACCATTTAAGGAGTATTTTCTTGATGTCTACCTGAATTGTTGCAGATGCTTTTAAAATTACCTGTCATTAGTGCATTTTTTCAAATGTTTTAGGCCACATTATGAGGAAAATACTTGAAAGCCTCTGTCAAGATAAATTAGTCAACATAATTTATATAAGTCAGGGAGCTTCAGCGTTCTCTATGCAAGGAAAACAATGCACATCTTCATCCAGAATAGGTTTTGCTCTTTTTCTTAAAAGAACCAGAAGGATCTAAAGATCAGTAGTGCAAATTATAGAGACACCCCAAGATTTACACATGAAATAAGGAAACACATAAAAGGATGTACATATAAGGAACAGCCTACAGAAGGTTAAATCATGCATTTTTTAATTAAAAGAACAACAGGCTATTCAACAAAAGTTAGAGCAAAAAGCTGCTTTGTGTACAAAAATGAAGAACTTAAAGTCATTACTGTAAGATTTTAGGACTGCTCACAAGAGGATCCAAATAGCTGCATAAACTGAAAAAGACATCCAAATATGAAGATACAATTCTGGTCAAACCATCACACAGGTATAGCAGCTAAATAGTATTGTTAGTGCTGGCTCCCCCCATCCTCCAGCTCCAGGGGAGGACTGTTAGAACCTCAGATTATCTGAATTTTTTTTCAACCAGTAATTGTTTTTTCACCACAGGACTGGGTGAGTGAGTGTAACCAAGAGGTTTGACATGACTGCAGTCAATTATTAAAACCAGTTTTCTATCACAATTTTCAAAGTACCACTCAGTATAATAGCTGAAACAAAATACATTTAAAATCTGCAATAAAAATATTTTAGTCAACATTCCCCATGAGCAGTAGGAGACTGAGAAACTGCATAATGGCAAAACCTGCAGAGAGGAGTTTAGAGGACAAGACAGAGACCCCCCCCAAAAAAATTAAAAAAAAAAAAATCAAGTGACACTGTGAAGGTCTTGGGTCCAGCACAACTGGCAGTGGCCTGAAATTAATAAACCATGCTGAATTTAATTTGTCTGTGCTACGCTAATGAGGCTCTCCAAGTTCTTGATGACTTATTAGCTCAGATACCTGCATTTTAATCATGAGTAAAGAGAACAGGGCTCTTGGACAACAAAATGCTCCCTCCCTGACACCCCAGTGCATCCCGCAGCATGGCTCTGCAGGGTCCTGGCCAGGCGTGGGCTACTGTCTGGGCACCAACCTTAAATTCTTTTACTCACTCAGAACATGCAACTGTTGTTCCCATAGATACCATATAGTCTAATTATGAAGCCTTTTAATATGGTCTTTCAGGCAAAGCTGAGTAGACTGAAATACTATTAATACAGAATTTTAACTGAGAATTGAAATGCCACATTCTAGGCCAGTTAAATCAGTTTGGGAAATATTTTAATATTGTTACAGTAAGAAAGTTCCAAAAATTACAGCAGATGCTGCAGTCCTGTATTTTCCATGTCATATGTACAAAAGGACGTCTTTTGTGCTTTAGAGCTCATCTAAGCCTAGACATCAAAAGAGGGCAGCAGAGATATGATACTAGTATTAAGTGTTCTAAAAAGCCCAACACGTTAGCCCAACTTCTGGTACCATACTGGAAAGCAGCTCCTCTGCTGACTGTACTAATGCCTTATAGAGAGAGGGTTTTTATAAGCAGCTCTGCACATTACTTTCTTTTCTGTCAGCCCTCTGAGCACTCGTTACATACACTCTGTGTGATGGCAGGGGAAAAAAAAAAAAAAAAAAAATCAAGGTTCCAAGATCTAATTTTGCAGAGTGAGAACATAGGTTCTTGCCCTAAGGAAGCATTTAATACCAAGATTTTTTTCAGTAGGGGAAGGAAAAAAAAACCAACCCCAACCCAAAAAAACAGCGACTTTTCTCAAACAAGCCAAGAATACTACAGTGACTTTACCATTTTGTTTAGAACCTGAGCATATAAAACAAGTCACTTTTTCAAATAATGTCAGAAAAATACTGACCTCCTGAACAAGGGCTGCAATGCTGTTTGCATGCCAATTGCTCAGAGCAATCAACTGGCAAGTCTTGTCACTGAGTTTAATCTTTAGTGCAAACCAACCAACTGTGTTAGTGAGGCAAATCAAACCAGGTATATTTGATTTTCTGTGAGTCTTGATGGAGTTTTTAAATTTTAGCATTACTTTCTACCATCAGCTACTTAGAAGCAAATTTTGGGATATAGGTTACCTGTTGTCCATTATTGCTGTTTTGACACTTCAAACTGAATTATTACAATCCAACTTAAGTCAGGTTATACTTTAAATCCTTTTAAAATTTAATCAATGCAGTAGCCATTAGTGATTGCCAGTGGAGACAACAGACTACACAGCAACCCCAATACTTATAATTATGCATTCAATTTTCCAAGTGAATTCTACCACCTTTGCTTTAAAGCTGCAGAAATTTACAACTTCTGAAATCAAAGCAACCATTTCATCTTTCTGGCTTATCTGTTAACCAGAGATACTCTGTTAAATAAAATAGTTTTATTCCACTCAATTTAAAGAAAGCATCTGAAAGGAATTGTAGTTCTCTAGGCCCCAGAGACTGCAAATCATCTCAGCAATGCAGGCAGAGAATTTTGTTCCAGCACTACCAAGGCTACAATGCCTGCAATAACAAAATTTATTTTTGCAAAGCAGAATAGAGCAAAACTAGCAAGTTTAGTATCCCACAGATGCTCAGACTTCATCCACCACTTCCAGGAGTTTTGGAACTTGAACCAAAAGATTCACATGCCCTTTTCCAATTGAGCAATCGGTTGGAAGGTACTTCTGTGGGATGTATTTTCAACCTGAAGCCAGCTGACATTTTGTATTAGAAAAGAAAACTATTTACTCAGACTTATCTAAAGAAGAACATCCAACAGAACAGCATTCATAACCTTTTTGTTCTAGATGAATTCTACATTTATGAAATACATCTATTTCCAGTCAACATTCACAGATTAAAAATATGCTGAGTTCCAGAAAAAAAAAAAAAAAAGTATTGAAATCGGAATCTATTATTTGAGGTCAATGAGATTTATGAATATCTTCATGGTCCACTAACTCAAATCATTCTAAGTATGCACCTATATTTTTTCAAGAGCAGTTCTGGAATTCTGAATACAAACATGGGGTATTTATTAGACACATGGGGTATGTATTAAACACAGATTTTTAGTGCTTTCTTATTCCGCTAAACTTTAAGCACCCATGCACAATATTTCAGTGTTACTTTGAGTAATAGGTCTTACCATTTTTTACCAATGTCTCTGCTTCGCTTTTGGTTCTATATGCCATGTGGCTGTGTATATTGAACTGATGCAGTGCATTTCTGGATGGTTCTACACTGCAAGTCTAGAAACAAAAGCTAGTGAGAATTTTTACCTGCTAAATAAAAACTTTCAGAAAAAATACCTATAAGAATATACTAATATAATGATACATGAATCCTTGATACCTGCAATGGTGTAATGGTCGGTAATAATATGCTTGATTGTCTATGGGTTTCTCAAAGTAAAAGTCAGAAGTTGGGCATGGAATTTGTTGCAACGAGATCATAAAAAAAGGCAAGTTATTATTTCTCTTTGTGTTGTTTTTTTCAACTAAAAAAGAAAATAAGGCTGCAGAAGATGCTGAGCTGAAGCGACAGCAAGCTTAAATTAAAGATGTTGATAGACAAGCTCTAGCAAATCTTGTTGTAGCAGATTAAGTTACTATCCTCAGCTGTAGAGTCTGCTCCCATCAGAAGTTACTGATCCCAAAAGCAGAACTGGCAGAAGGGAACATGTGCTGGCACCTGGGCCACTTCAGTGCTAAGACTAGCATCTTAGTTTGGGTCAGATATTACACTGAAATGACCGAGGAACAAGCACTTCTGCTAATTCTGCAAATGATGAAGTAGAGCAGAGGAGCTAAGCAGGGAAAGGTAAAAAAAAAAAAAGACATTGCCAAGTGTGGCAAGATTTCCCAGAGCTATAGTTGCAATCTAAATTTCTTCTAAAGTAGCCAGAATCAGATGTGCCACTCATCACAAACCCATTGAAGAATAAAAAACACTCTTGCCAAAAACTGTCAGAAGTACAATACAAACTATTAAACAATTAGTAATTAAGTTTAACAGGCACTGATTAGTCATGTTATGTACTTTGAAGACTGAATACTCAATTTCAAATTAGCTTTAAGAAATCAAGAACTGAGGTTTTTGCATGGAATTTTAATTACCACATGAAGTCCCAACTACAGAAGTTATAAGGAGCACTAACACACGTAATACCAAAAGAACAGCATTAAATATCTTTCTAAGATTTGACAAGAGTGTGCACTTAAGAGGGAACACAAACTAGCCTACATTTACTACCCAGCCACTTAGGTATGCAGCTGCATTCGTTAAGTATTTTACAGAAAAGACTTTAAAAATATTGACAGAAGGAGAAACTGTATGGAGTTCTCACCAACAGAAGTCAGAAACTGGCTTAGGGGTTGAAGTATGTATAAATTCAAGTTTGCAACTCAAGTTGTTAAATTTTAAAAAAAATATATATGCAAATATTTAATACTTTACTACTACAGAAGTGGTATTTTAGATTTTATGCAACCTATTAAGCAAAATTATTGAAATTTGTACTGTGCAGTTATCACCCTAGTACTTTTTATTAGGATTAAACACATACACCACTTCATATGAGGTTTGTAAATTAAGAACCACCACTGATCAGCTGTGGAAACCCCACTCAAGGCTTCAAAAAGAGCTTGTATGTATTAAGCAGGCCTAACCATTCACTTCTGCAGATTGTCCCCTCCCACCCACATTTAACTGAGGTTTTTAGCTTCAAAGATTCCTTTGCTTTTCCAAACAAGTACATAATACAAATTGTAAGTTCAGCATCATGCAGACGCATTTATAACATAGGGTCCCCCCCAAGTTTTGCACATTGTCCACTGATCAAAACTGAGCCATCAAGACAGAATCCCAAATGAGACTAAAGATGACATTTTTTTAGAGAGGAGTTCACAGTTATTGTATCATCACATTATTGTTATATTATTTTGTTAATCCCTTGATGAGGTTTTCCAGCTCTTCAGTTCCCCTATTTTTAAAAACAAACAAACCAACCTCCAAAAAACCAGCTTGTTACATGCTGGTAGCCCAGTATCTGGTTGAGATAATCTACCACATTTTCATAGAACAAATTTCAGTAAGGTGTAACACACATTTTCTGGCTGTTTAGAATAGTAAAATAGAAATGTCCTACTGAGTCAAACCAATGGTGCATCAAACCCAGAACTCTCTGTCTGACAGTGGCAACCAGACATGCTGGTTAGGCATAACTCGCACATCCAGAAGTTCAATTGTTAAAGGACATCAGATGGTACATCCCTGATCATTCAATTATGAACCATTAAATATACCTGTCAATGGATCTGCTGCCTGGGAATCTGTGTAACTCTTTTTCTGAACATGCCGATATTGGCTGCCTCCACAAACTCCCATAGCAATAAATGCCAGTAGTTCACCACCCAGTATGTGAAGCACCAGCTTCTTTTAGCTATTTCATACCTACCATTTTAATCAACTGCATCCAGCATTTGTAAGGCCCACAGCCTGCATGGCTTGCTTTTTTTTTTTTTCTAAAATTTCCATCACATGCCCTTCCAGCTGAAGAGTTCCAGTCTTTCTAGTCTCTTCTTGTAAGGCTCCATCCCTTCATTTGTTTTAGTGCCTCCCCCCCCCCCCCTTTTTTTTTTCACTTCTGCTATGTACTTTCTTTAAATGCAGAGACCTGACTTGTACAAAAGAGTGATGACAGTGGGATTTTGCATAGCTGCAATATGATGTCTTCTGTCATCTTAATGCCTTTCCTGATACATTTACCATTTTGTTGGCTTTCTGGGCGCCATTCACACTACAGAACGCACAGCAAACTGATAGGATGGTTAAAGATAACTTTCTCGACAGTTCTACAGAAACTAGGAGTCTGGTCCAATTTTATTACACTTCACAGACATCTGATCATCCCACCACACACTCACTAAAATTTATTTCTTGAGCTCCTGGCATTGAACTACTCTGCTTTGCATGCTACTAGATAATAGTCATCATTATTTCCCATAAAAAGCAATATTCCTGTGTAACTTCACTCTTAGTACAGGAAAATTTCCCACTGAAATAGAAGGGCTATCTTTGAATACATCAAAGCTGTAACGAGAGGTAAGAGAACACAAGCACCAGAAGATTTAAAATAGAACCAGGACAGTAGTGCAAAATGAATGAAATGTATACGTACTGTTTTACAAGCCAATCTTAAGATGCAAGGCAATAATATGACGGGAAAGAGAACACAAAAGGTAATAAGACTTAACAGAGTATAGGAATGCTGTGATCCAACACATGGAATCTTTGTTTCCTTCCCAATATTGTCCATCTTCCCCATTTAGAGAGAAGAGACTGAGAGACTTATGTTTGAAGGTCTGCAGAAGGAAAGACAAGAAAGTGAGCAACAGAAAAGTTGTCCAAAAAAAGCAGTGGCAAAAATCTAAGAAAAACCAGGAAAGATCTAAGCAAAAACAATATATCATGACTATTCAAAATTGATCATATGACTACTCCCTAATAGCAATAAGCTTACTAGTCTAAACAAGACATTGATATAAAAAAAGAAAAAGCTTAACTTAAAAATTACTTCATAAGCAATAAGCCAAAATAACTCTTAACTAGTGCTTCAAAACATTGTATTAGATGCAGAGTTCTCTTCTTCAGTCAAGAAGAAATAGCTCTTCGTTGCGCTTCATTTTACCCTCTCCTTACTTGAAAACTGGCAAAAGCTTAAAGAAAGTAATGACCTACAAAATATGTCAATAGCTTTTTGACCATTCTGTTATCTTAAAACAACCCTCAGGATTTTTTCTTTTGGGAGGAAGGACAAGTGACATTTACTTTTTGGATTCCTAGCTTTCCTTGGGATACACTTTCAGTCCTTAATCTTTACATGTCGCTTGATGGGCCAATAAAGAGAGAAGACATTCAAATAGTCTAAAAGGTAGAAAAAGTGTCTACCCAACTGTGGAATCCTCAGATTGCCACCTTCTTCCTCTTTCCACTGAAGCCAGGTAACTTGCCCCTTCAGAATTCCAGCTAGCCCCTCATCATATGGGCTTGAAGCAACACACTTTGTCAGGAAGTGGTTGATGACAATAGTTAAACAAAGTCTTGAGAGAAGATCACAACACACACTAGATGAATAGTCTACGAATAGGCAAGAATTAAATTCATAATTCAGTAGAAAAAGTCTGCAAATCTAATAAGAACTTAGGCTCAAATGGATTTTTAGTGCTGCTTATACTCTTCAAAAAATAAAGATGCGAAACAGACTATTCCACCAGTCAAAACCAAAACCAATACTGCTGGGCTCATAAGTCAGTCAGCCCAACAAGACAATGCCAAGCTGATCAGCTTTTACCTCACTTTACTCTAAGACACTGTGCTAATTCCTCCCAGTAATTAGGTTACTAATTTAGAACACATCTTGATTACTTGAAAAAAAATGAAATGGTAAGAGCTTACATTTTGTTGGTTTTAATTATCCTAAAATCACCACCTTTAAATACACACATCCAGTTCCATTTCAACTCACTTCCCTTCTGTCCTGCATTTGAGAACTTCTAACACCGTTCACACAAAATGTAAATGCCATCACATAGTGGCACAAAGCAATTCCATCCCCACTTGATCCTACAGGAACTGATTCTGCAGAAACCACGTGATGTCCACTAATGCTATATTCTCCCACTAACACAGGACTAAGTTTGTCTGCTGACATCATATGCCCTTTCAGACATCGGGAAGAAGAGAATTGCTCTCTGAAAACAGGGATATGCATACGCAAGAAGTGCAATCAATATAATCCAAACCCTCATCTGTGAAATCTCTGGATGCTTAACCCGAAAGCATGAGCTTTGCCTTCAGAGATGAGAGAACATTTAGAAAATTCAGAGGAATTAGCAACACATTCTCTTAGCCACTACAAGACATGCGGTTAATGTCTATGGTGCACAATGCAGTTATCTGTAACACAGTTTTTCTACAAAAGAAATTTTAATTTTCTTAGCCAAGGTGCACTACATTAATCCATGATTAATCTATCTCAAGTTTCATTAACAGTAGCTGACAAGTCACCAGCAATTTGATAAAACAAGTCAAACAAGGGTGACCACAAGTTCTCAACCACAACACTGCAGGGACACTGCATGATCTGATATTAAGGTGAAAAGCCTTAGCTTTACGCACAGAGATGCATAAAAACCAAAAAGCTGTCATGATATCTGCTGTGCTGAAGAATTTAACTCAGTACCACAACCACCATGCAGAAAAACACACTTCCCTCCCTAAACAACTTCTCTGCCATACTGAAGACCAGCTTCTAAATAAGTGATTAATAGTGAAGGCATTACCGAAACATACTACCTTCATTGACCTTAATTGTGAAGATCATCCCAGTTAAAAAACACTTGGGTTTACATTTGAAGACTCAAATGAGAGCTGACTCTGCTGACCTCTGCCACCCAAACCAAGATCAAGATTTGGTTCCAGCAAAATGGACAGGTGATGGGAAACATCAAAAGGGAAGTAATTTCTCTCAATAGTGTTTTTACCAAGGCATCATACCAGCTATATTCTACCTGCCTTAAACCTTGAACAAGGTGAATTTTTAAAGTTTCATTACTCTTCTGTATACACCTCATTAAACGCAAGTCCCTCCTGTGCCATCACGCTGCTAACAACAGCTCACACATGTATCACCGGCAATCTTTATAATATATTCTTGGAATGAGAAGTGACTCTTTTAGGCACTAGTATACATTGTTCTCCTCTGATCACACACATTTGTACTCAGAACTCCACTCAGTACTACTGGTACCTAAATGAATAGTTCTTTTCCAGCCCCTCCTTCCTGACTTTAAAAATATACACTTACCCTTGGAAACAGACTTGGAATGTATACAGCCACCTCCCAGCGCCACTGCCAGGTCAAAGAGCAGCTGCTGAGGTTGCACTGAGACTTCCCGGTTATCAAAGGTTTTTAGTTTTGCTGAATTCAACTTTTTAGAGAGCTTGAAGATACCACTGAGCAACTTCACACTGACTATTTATATACCTGTTGATGCACATACACAGGTATGTGCTTTAGATGCTAACATACTGACTATTACCACACTTGAGTACTCCTAATACCTTTTTTAAAGGACCACTTAACTGTCCTATCACTTTTAATATATCCTTACCAGAAATAGTTCCTGGTTCTAAACTACTTTTTCTCCCATAAAAAAACATTTGAGAGTCTTCTGAATCATCTGTTAGGGGCAAATAACCAAGTATCACCTTCCAACAGTTTCCCCAGGAGATGAATCCTGATGCAAGACAAAAATGAAACTTATGGTTGGGTTTCTATCTTACTTTGCTGAAGAACTATCTTTTTCCAGAATTTCTATCTATTATATCATCTATTCTTTTGTTAGAACTGTGTGGGAGATGAGGAATTTATTTTCTATGCCGATAAAGTATAGTGAATTCAGATAATAAAGTTTATGATTAACAACCATGAGCTGCACTGTCACATGTATCAACTGTCAAGGCTTTTCTCTGTTCCTAGGGAAGAAATCTAAAAAATGAAAGACTAGAGGCAAAATCAAGTATTAAAAACGTTAACATGAAATCATATTAACTCTTTCTTACTCATTATTTTTCTTTAAAAGACAATTATGGCCAACCAGAAGAGATACATGATGCAATGGGCAAATCATTTAAGGAAACAGAAGGCATGAAGGTGATCTTTATGTAACAGAAAATTATTATAGGTATGTTGAAACAATTACATTCTTTTTATGTAATAATATTGGCTTCTTATTAGAAAGCAGGATTAGATTCATGGGAGAATCTAAACACCATGCCACCTATTAAACTCCACAACCCACAGATGAGCAACCAAGCTCCACTCCACAATGAAAAGGGCACAGTACAGATGCTGTTCAAATGTCTACAGGAGTAGGAACTGGCCAAGTCAGCCAAGAGTAAACAAAGAGAAAGATCAGAGATTTAAGGCTCCAGAATTTCATACCATGCTAGGAGAAAAAAAAAAAAGAAAAAAAAATCCCTTTGATCTACTCTTTCAACACTTGGCCTGCAACAAGAGACCTAGGTTCAAATCATCAATTTATACTTGATCATGCTTCTTGCCAGCCAGTCCCTGTGCTACAAACCCCATTTTCTACCTTCCCAAGTGAACATGACTCCTCAAAAATGAAACTGGCTGCTGCCTGGAAGCACCTCACACCCAAACACCCAGTGACCTGGCAGTTAAAGAATTCCCTTTGGGAACTGACAGACAGGGGTTTCAATTTCACCCAAAAAGCAGAGAGATTTCAACCCAAATCTCAACATACTGGACAGGTACTCAACCGTTTACCCATCTGTAAAGAAATGCAACATCACATCCTTTTTCTGCTAAAAAAAAAGTGTGCAAGATTAGGCCTTTCTGTGTTTTCTGCTTCACAGAATAGAAGCATTCCTTGTACAATTGTGCATTCCTAATGGTATCACTGTTTGCTTTCTAATTTAACTGATGCAAGCTTTGAGGGTTACAGCATTTTCTTCTTGCCACGCAGCTATGTATTAGTATGCAATTAGACACCCTTGCAGTATAAAAAAAAAAAGTCTTTACCAATAGACAGACACAGTTTATCACCTCCGGTTACAAAAAAAACCAAACAAACAAACAACAAAACAAAATCCAGAAGTTACATTAAAATAGCCTGGTACATCAATTACTTACGTAGTTGTAATTTCCTCTTTTTGTTTAGAGTTCTGCTTCATCCTTTAAACTGGACTATACTCAAAACCTTTTGTCATATAGCTATATTAGGAATGTTGAAAGGAGGATGAGTACATAAAATGCTTTTGTCAGAATTGCTGTATTGAAGAAAGTTCTGAAGTACATATCTGATTTTAAACCACAGTATAAACTGTTTCCACCAAATGAGCCTTCTATCACAGATATACTGGCAAACCTTTTCAAATATACAAACGCCTCTCTTTGCCCGTTAATAAAAGGAAAACAATACAGCAGTACTTAATTAATATTTACAAAAAGTCTTGAGGTTTTCTGATGAATAACCAAAGCAGTAATTACTTGAGTGTTCCAAATACCATAATGTCAAGCCTTTCTGCAATACGACCTGTCACATTAAGAAAGTATTTAAAAAAAAAAAAAAAAGCCAGTTGCTAGGACATTTAAGAATTTTAACCATGACATATGAATACAAATATAAATCCTGTTTAGAAGTAGCAGATTGTTTGATATCTTAACTTTCAGTGTTCTAAAAGCCTAACACTAACAGGAATGCACTTAATCAAAAGTGCAAACTGCAAAAAAAAAAAAAAAAAAAAGCAGCTTGAACAGGTAGTTACAACTGTTAGCATTTGATGTTAAGACCCAGTCTCTGAGGAGACATAACAGAATTTGCATCTAAAAACATCACCAGATTTTTTTAAAGGCTACAACTTCAAACTATAGCAAGAGCTTTTAATTAAAAAGCAGCAAATGGAAGCATTATGAAAATATAATTATTTACATGTGGAAATATATGTGGTCGCATATGAACTTCAGACTACATTAAGCTTTCCGTGCCCATAATCCTCAGTATGAATGCTAACCTCTACAGTGCAGTTTTACTACTTCACATCACATATTGCTGTGGTAACTAAAGATACCCAACACCCCTCAACGGTTTGAGTAACTCCTGCAGATTCCTAAGGTGGCTAAATCAGCCTAGTGAAGAAATATTTTTATTTACATTTCTCAGTAAGTTCAGATCTTTTGAAAGGAGATTTCATAAAAACTAAATAAAACTATCATCTTCAGTATCACCTAATTCTATACAGCAAAAATTACCGTCCACTGCTATTCCACATGTTGCAAGGCAACGTGACACACATTGGAAAGATGTAAAATCTGAAAGAACTACTCTGAAATGAGTTAAGTGATCATGTATTAACATCTAACTCTGTATTACTTTATTAACAGTAACGTTAATTAATCTCAACATTCTAGTACACTGCTTCACAAAGTGCTGCAATATAAATATTGATGCCTTGTTAAACCATCTACAATACTAACCATCACTTAAGCTTTTAACACGTCAAATACTGAGGTTTTCTGGATCACAGCGTGTTGGAAAACAGTTCATGTGTGTATAAAACAGCCAGACTCTTAATGTGTTGGACACTTATATTTGTAACAACAGCTCTAAGACGATTATATGAAAAAAAAAAGATGTACCGTTTGCAAAAATTCAGAGGACAGATTAAAAATAAGATATTGCAGGCTCGGATGCCTAATTAAAGACAATTCAAAGCTACCCTATTTTTAACAAGTTCAGGAAAAACACCTCAATCCTCCAAAAAAACAGACAGGTCCCTTTAAGGCACATGAAGCTGTGCACTGAAGCAACAGCCACTTAGGAAAACACCACCACCAGCTACTTCTTAGAAGTTTAACTGCAGTCATCGATGTATCATTGCTTACAGGGAACGCAAGTATTTCGTTCTAGTAAGTGACCTACGGAGCTAGTTTATGCCCAAATAGTTCCACTGTAGAGGCTTTAAGAATTACCTTTCAAAAGAAAAAACCCTCACGGCACTAGCTGACATTTACCCCTTTAATATTCCTCCTTAAGTTGTTTTTCAGGGATCTGTCCCATGTGAGGCGTCTAAGAATATTATTGCCTTAGACAGTTTTCTAGCTTTAATACGTTTTTCAAAAAGGCCAAATACAAGTTTATTTAATGTTCCTGCGCGGTCTGCCTTAGGAAGCTCAGGGTATTCTTTGTTGCTTGCCTGTACAGTCTCTGCCACAGCACGGCCCCGGCCCCTCCGTCGGGAAAGCCCCGCCACCGCAAGAATTTGATCAGCACAGGCTTTCCGAAAACCAAGCCGTCCCGAGCCAGCCCGCGCCTTAAGCTCGGGCTTGCTGCAAACCACGCTGGGAGCCGCTCGCACTCAGCCTACCCTCACCCAGCCCCGCAGAGCTCCACAAACCGGGACAGAGCGATCGCTTCACAGGACCGCCCGCAGACGGGGAAAAAAAGCCTCCGGTTTCTCCCCGCATTAAAACGCGGACACCCACCCACACAATCAGGCAGAGAAAGCGCACAGCCGAGTACGGGAGGGTTCTCTCACAACTTCTGGGCCTAAGCTCCCAGCGCCTGCCCGGCAGGCACCCCCGAGGGAACGGGGCCGCCGGAGCGGCTCTCAGGGGCCCCCCCCGGCAGCGGCGCCGGCCGGGCCCCCCCCCTCCCAGCGCCTGCCCGCCAGGCCCCCCCGAGGGAACGGGGCCGCGGGGAAGGCTCCCCGGCGAGCCAGAGCTGGCGGCTCCGCGGCGGGACCTGTTGCTCACACGGCGGGCGCGGGAACGGGGGCTGCGCTCACCGTCCTTCCTCCGCCGCCGCTGACACGCTCCGGCCCAAGCCGCCGGCTGGAAGTCACGACCGCCCGCACCCCGCGGCGCCTCCCCGCCGAGCCCGCGGAGCCACCCGGCCGCAGCCCCCGCAGAGCTGCGCAGCCGCCGCCGCGCCCGGCCCGGCCCTGCCCCCTCGCCCGCTCCAGCGCCGGCCACCAGGCCCAGGCGCGGGGCCGCCCCCACAGCCGCCCCCGCCGCCCGACGGGACGGGGCGGGGCGGGCTGAGCGCTCGCGCCCTCTGCTGGCCGGGCGGCGCGGGGCTGCCCCAGGGCCCGCAGTCGGGGCTGCCCCAGGGCCCGCAGTCAGGGCCGCGGGGGGCGGGCCGGCCTTTCCGCAGCTCTCGTTGAGGGGCCGGGGAGGACGCAGAAGCCACGGCACTGTCCCCATGCCTCCCCCCTCCCCCAGGCGTGTCCCATCTCTCTACCACAGTGCTCGCTGCACCCCGGAGAGGCGCCTCCACGGGAGCCCCCGTGCCCTGAAGAGAGCTGGCTTGCCTGTCCGGGCTCCCCCCCCGCTGCCTCCTCCTGCCCCTCTTCTGCTGCCTGCTGAGGCTGGTGTGTGCCCTGGCCGCTCCGTGCCACTGCAGCCCCTTTCTCCTCCACCCTTCCGCATCATCCCCCCGTTCTCCCTGTACTGCTGCTGAAGCTGCAACCCAAGCTTGAAAGCCACAGCCGGGCTGGGGCCTGTGGTAAGACGAAAAATGTTTACTCTCACCCGAGAGGTCACCTTTGGGAGAGCGGAGCGGGGAGGTTGAGGCACAGAAGGTGCCCAGAACACAGTGTCTGTAGGAATGAAGGAAACTGAGCATTAAAAGTAGTTTTACCAGGCTGGTTGTATCCATGGCCGTGTTTTACAGGACCAGGGAAACAATCTTCCTTGCTGCAGTTTGGCATAACTTTGAGCTGAAAACTGCATTCCCACCCCTGGTTTTTCAGGCTAGCCATGCCTAGATCATTGCCTGGGGCATTAGAAGAAACGTTCCACTAACAAAACCAGAAAAAAAAAGGCTTGCTTAAATCACTAAAAAGTCCTAAAGAGAAACCTGCTTTAGTCTATCTCTCCTTGCTTAATTTTAACCATTTATAAACCTGTGTCATTTAACTCCGTACCATTCTCCATAGTAAAATCCAGATGCAGAGTTTCAACTTCCTATAATTTTACCCTACACCATGTTTTCTTTGGGTCCTTTCTAAAGATAGATACGCAGTCCAATTTTATAAGTCCTAAAACCAGATCCCGTGGCTTTCTTTTCTTACCGTGTGAAAAGGCCTGATGACCTGACGCTAACGAACGTCCTGCCCAGCTACCTGCAGAGGAAACTCTCAACGCATTCATACCATGGTTCAGACTCCCCAGGATGGCTTTTTGGTTGCTGTTTTCAGGGCAGCAATGCCTTGTAACTGCACTTAACCAGCTATTTCTGTTCTGACCATTAACAAGGGTCTTTGCATCAAGTGAGCAAAACTGCAGCACTGCAAGAAATACAAATGTTGGCGGACTGCAGAATTATTTACTTGGGAAATAAAAATGAAGGGGAAAACATGGCAATGGTAATTCGTGGCTGAGCAGCCCCAAGCACGGTTCTTTTCCCTGCATATGACAATGGTGAAAGTTCACATGAAGATTTTTTTACAGACCGCTTTGGCGACAGACCTGAGAAGCAGAAAAGACTTTTTCAAAATACGATACTTACCTAGAATGGCTGCAAAAAGTAGTGAGGTTCACCAGTTGGCTCTTCACTGTTGTCATCCTCATCCAGACTGATCACTAGTTTACTGCCTTTTCTACACCCAAGGTTGGGATCATTGGACACAACCACCCACCCCCCCCAAAAATTCTGGTTACATTTTCCCTCAACTGATAGCATTTCTCCTTCCTCTCACAGAAAAATCTCATTGCCTCTGGTTTGTGTGTTGCCCTGTAGCCAGTTTTTAAACCAGGATAAGGCAATTTTCTTCAATATCTTGTGCAATTTGTCATAGAGCAGAGAAGGATTCACACCAGTTCTAGAGTCTCTGTTCCCCTCCTTTACTCTCTTATATCTGTAGCTGAAGTTTTAACCTTTTGCCAGAAGGGGTTACCAGACCCGGTTAAGACTGAGCTTGGGATATCTCTTGGATATATCTGCTTAAAGATCTGTTTGTTTCTTTGGTAACCAATCTCCTCCCTCTGGCTTTCACAAACCCTAATATTAGCCCTTGCCCAGCTGGCAAATCCATTCATAAGATGCTTGAATCAGACGTGCTTGGCTAATTCTGTCCAACAGATTAAAATATTCTGTCAGGCCAAGAAATTGTCATACCTGAAAACATTTCACAATAGAGCACAGGATCAGCAGCGTTATTTGTAAAGACCCAGATAACCTTTCTTTTTTAAAATCACCGTGTCAGCAATTTAAATGGATGTCTGATGGTTCATTTTGCCCTGTGGGTATGCAGAGGACACAAAAATTGCTGTGAGAAAAATCAACATTTTGGCTTGAATTTAACAAAACATGCAAATTAAGAATAGGTACAAATTAGAAAGAATAGCTTCTTTCTCTGTAGAAAGAAGGTGAATGGGAGGATGAGGAAGGACAATGGAAAGGTGATTGGGAAGATCAAATTTTTTAGTCTTCCTTTGTTTTGTCCCAGATGATTGATCTTTTGTATGAGGGTCGACTAAGACAACTCTTAAAGGAAATGAGAAAATTACCAAAGTACTATAAACCTTACTGTTCCATCTCTTGTTCAAAGTTTTCACTTACTATCTTTAAGCAGAAAGGAACTGGAAAGAAGTATCCAAGTGATAACTTTTGTGAGCTTGGCTCTTAGAACATTTTGTGTTTAGACATTATTTTTCTATGAATTTACTATCAGTGATTATGGGAACATTAAAGCATGCTTGCAGCTACAGAACCAACGTACTTAGGCAACTTAATTTATTATTGAAGAACCTCTTTTTAAGGTTGATGCATTCGTTCCACAGGCAACTATTTTTTAAGAAAGAAAATCATCTATCTTTGACCATCTTTGATTAATTGAATTTGACATGAATTAGTGTCACTGTTTGCTGGCAAGGTGCTGATATAGCTGTTCATCAATCTAAATCTGGCTGATTGTAATCAATGGAAAAGAGAAAAAAAAAAATCTGACTCAAGCTGAGGCATCAGCCTGACATAGGACAAAATGTTTTCATTGAAGCCATTGCCCTCTGGAGGGGGAATGAAAAATCACAGAAGGATTAGGTAAAAATTTCCTTTTATGTCACTGTGTAACTGAATTTATGCTTTACAGCCCAGGAGTGGTTCTACAGGCTGGTGCAAAAAGGAATGCTCTGTCAGAAGAGCCACAGTGGCCACAGTGCTTGTGTCAGTGAAGGAGAACTAATCCCCATCTGTCTGTCCCATTGCTCTCCTCCCATTTATCTCTAAACTCTTTATCTCTAAACTCACTGGACATCCACCCTACAACAGATGTACTTTCTCTTCCAACTTCATCTTGGATCCCTTCCAAGCTGGTGTCATCCCTCTTTATTTGCCAAAATATTTTTTTTATGCAATCCCTAAAGAATTCTTGCCTGCCTGATGTCAGAGTCTGTATTCCATCCTCTTTCTTGACCTTTCGGCTGGTTTTGTTTGGGGTTTTTTGTTTTGTTTTGTTGGGGCTTTTTTATTATCTCGATTACCCTTTCCTTCTTGATCATTTATTCTTGCAAGGTTTTGAGAAATTGTGTTCTCTTCTTTTTATCCCTCTAGTTTCATGTCTGGCTTCTATTTAAATAGACTCTTTTTCTCCTGTCTCTGAGAACTTCACAGGGATTGATAGCTTATATCTTGCATAATCACATTTAAGTATCACCTTTAACAGAATATGAACGAAAGCGAGCTCCTTCCTGCTCCGACTTTGCCTATATATCCTCCCTGTGTTGCAGGGAAAATGACAATATCTCACAGTGGTCTTTCCAGTTTGACTTATAGCAATCTGGTATCTCCTGACTACAAATCTGGTGACTGTTTTAACCCTAAGTGGGACAGATGCACCAGCCATCTGAAGGAATGTAACAGCACTACTAGTCCACCTGTAGGGCTGTGTTCAATGTCTAGTGTTTCAAAGAAGAGTGCAAAATACAAAAGTCTGGAAGGTAAATTGTGCATTAAGCAAGAAAAAAAAAAATCTCTTGGCCTCCACAACCCAGCAAACAGAAACCCTGAATTTTGAAATCAATAGAGCAATCCAATTTAATCTCAGCCTTCCTTGAAGCAGGACAACGAATACCAAGGATTCAAATACGGTCACATTTTTCTCCTCGATAGCATCTAGAACTATTCCTTAATTCCTATCCAGTAACTACATTTTGCATTCATGTTCATCTGGGTGGCTGAAACATCTTCCTCTCTGGCTTCTTGTGTCCTCTGCCACTCCTTAATCCTCCAGATCTGAAATTGCACAACTCCAAGTAAGGTCACGGTATTTACAAATAGGGTCATAAACCCAAGAGAAGTTCAGCTGTAGAAAAAGGTGAATCTCCAGGAGAGAGAGGTCTCAAGTCTGGGGTACTACTCATTTCTTAATGAGGGGTCTCAAGCCCAGGAGTAGAGTCATTCCCAGATGGATGCCCCAAAGTAAAGCTGGAAGTGAGGTTGTTAATGCAACAGTTTTTAGTTTGTTTTTAATCCAGACAAATAATGGTTAATAAAAATTATCTTTCTTGCCACCATTTTCCCTTCCCCTATTAAGTTATACTCAAATTAATTATTACCTTACCTGGCTCTTTATATCTGTTTGCTGCTGCTTCTTTCTTGAGTAGTTTCTCCTTGGTTTTGTATGTTACCCTCCTTATGATCATATACCTGTCTGTCTTTTTGGTCTTGTTTTGGTGATCTGTGTGTCCTCCTCTGCACAATTCTCTGTCTTTGGTTTGATCTTGAATAAATATATAAGGACCTAAAGTACATATTTAAGTCTTTCTGGAAAAAAAAAAAACCTGCTTTTTGGTTTATCACAATTATTAATTTGTATCGAAATCCACTCTGTTCTTCCCCGATTTGCCATTTACATGCTGGATGTATCGTAAAGCCCAAGGTCAAGACAGGATTTTTTTTGGATTTTAGTGCTAACCTGTCCTAGTGGCAACTTTCACCTGCTTTTTACTGGGTTTTACTTTGTTTTAATCTGTGAATAGAAGGCAAAAGCCACTTTTCACTTCTACTCTTTTTACTCTGCGGAGCTTCTTTTCTTATACTCATAAACGTACCTAAGTATATTTGTAAAGAAATAAAAACCTATGAGACAACTCCCAGGGAAGAACCAACAAAAGTTTCAACAGTTGATACCACCTAAGGAAAATACTTAGGTGGTAAATCCTAATGAAAGAAGACACTTGAGGTTTTCGGATTCTTCCCAGGAGTGATCATCTTTCCTGAAAGGCAGTGGTAATTATGTTAATGATGAGACCCTCCTGTCTGATAATGCTGCAATGTAAAGCTTAAGCTTTATGTATTTATCAGTCAAAAGTGTGACACTACAGCGTATTGTTCACATATTCTGTAAATGAGAAATGCAGTAAACCTTTCTCTTGAAAGCAAACTCGATGTGCAGTAAGACAGATGTAAGATACCATAAGACATACATAAACAACGTAATTTTTCTTCTTGTTCCCTTTTTCTAAATCTTCACTGAAATAATCTTGCACACTATGATTTACTTACCAGTCTTGTTTGGTGTAAGTTTTCAGCTTGTGTATCCCTGTTATATTTTAATTACTGCTGCAAAAAGATTTGTGGGCAGTACTGTACCTTTATCCACATGGATGTCTGAATATGACAAGAGGCAGAATCACCTTCAAAATTATTCTTAAAACTTTCATCTGAATATTCCCCTTGTTTTTGAGCTTACTTTCAGCACATTATAAACAACATCTGGGTCAGTTAACTGCCAGCCAGCATGTCTGTTCCTCAACATTAAAAGCAATACTTAAAGTCCATTTTATTTGAATCCATAATGCATAAGTCTTATAGGAAATATTCTGAAACTAGAATTAAAAGATACCAACATTTTTTTTTCTTTGGGAAACATGCTCAGAAAAATCCTTTATACATCATTTCATCATATGCATAAATCTGGAGTGGCACAGCACAGAGGAAATTCAGGTGTGACATCCAGTCCCTTTGTGGAAGTCCATGCTGATCCCAACATAACGTCTTCCTTACAGACATAAGATGCCAATAGATTTCCATTGCCAACTCATGAGCAACAGAGATGTATTTCAGATAGTTGCTTGATTTGTGAAAATGAATTATAAGGGATAGCACCAAATAGACTTGTCGTAGGTTGCCATAACCAAAGCAGGTATACTTAATTACCTTTCCCAAGAAAGCAATAGCAGCTACACAATCGTCTTTAAGGAAGAAAAAAAATTCTTCTGATACTAACAGAATAATTGTTTCCACATAGCTTTGTGGAACTATATGGCTGGCCTTTACTAGCCTTGGATAAATCTATAAGCTGCAGTGCCAATTCTATACCGTTCTCATGAATCTGCATCTTGACAGAAAGTTGCAAAAACTGTTTTGGAATATATTGCATGAATACTGCTCTATTTTGCAGTATTTCCTAAAAAGTGGAGTCAGCACATTATTCTTGGTAGCTCTACTGCTTGCAGGATCTTCAATGACTGTCATTCTCCCAGCAGTAATTTTTTCTTTCAGAGGAGCTGATAGACTGTATTGGCTCGTTGAGCCAACACTGCATACCAGTCTACTGAATCAGCTCAGTATAAGACTGTTTTGGTATGTAACCCAGCAAGCATCCATGCTGAGTTATTTTTCTTTGCTCCAGGCACAGCAATTAAGAGGTATTTTTTACTACATTTGCGATGCAGGCAATTCAGGCTTCTTCCCAGTGTTGTAGTCTGTGAAACACAATACTCTGAAGTTGCTTATTCTTTGCAGCACTGACTGAGCATTTTAGATTGGATTCCAGTAAACTGAGGCTGAATAGTAGTTCCATTTGCATGGTGCAGCAGTCCTTTGTCCCACCCTGTCTCTTGGGCCACAAGTACTAAGAGTGACTATTTTTGGCAGCACAATGTATTGTCTCAGACTGATCCTGGTTTCTGCAGGTAAAGAACTGTATCTACCTGTTCAGTCAGTGAAGAGAAACACAGTGCTCAAGAGTTGTAATTATTCTGTGTCACATCATAAATTCACTTCATAAATTGTGTATCATTCAAGTACTTACCACCCCTTGAGCAGAAAATACGCTGTACAACCATTTTCTCAGGGACCACCTAAAGGTTTTTTCCTTGTCAATAATTGCTACTTTGCTCTTTTGATAAACAGAATGTAGAATTTTTTTTTTTTTCACGGTGGAAAATAACGTTGGAATCTCCAGTTATATTGAATGCTATTTTGCTTTTGTTCATGTTTTGGGTGATATCTGGAATTTCAGTTTGCCACTACTTGTTTCTTATGGCATCCTAGGCTGGAATCTGATTACACATGGGCTGCCCTCAAAGAGTAATCAGTAAATTTATATTCTCAAGGAACATTAGATTGGCATCTGTCTCCTCGGAAGTTGTGAATTATGTATGCCCTCTGTGCTCATTTGGAGGAAAGCATACTGAGTCTTCCATCTCCCGTGCTTAGCTGTGCTTGTGCAGAACTTAAGCTTCAAAACTTCGCTAAAATAGTGCACACGCTGTAAACTGCACAGGAATGTCCCAATGACAGGTAGCAAGAGCAGCAGCAGGTGTTTAGTTAATGCAAAATGCTTTGTAGTGCAGCAAGTATGTTCTGGCAAAAATGCTGCTACGTATTCCAATAGGATAGCAATGTTTATAGTGTCTAAATAATACTAACGGTAACAACAATACCAAATCCTTATATAAGGTTTCTTGTTAGTACATTGCACAGTGATTTTCAAAAGAGGTCTGGCTATCTTTACTCTACAAATGAAGAAGCTGAGGAACAAAAAGGTAAAGTGGTTTCCCACATTCATCTAGAAGTTCACTGGCAGAAATAAAACCTGTGTTAGTATGATTTTGTGCCCACTACATGATACTGCTCTCTATCACTGTCCCCCTGCTCTCTATCACTGTCCCTCTGCAATGTTCTGAAAGTTGCTTGCATGAGAAGCTCTCCTAACCTTATATAAAAATATAAGCCATAGTCAGGTATTAGAAAGTTAATTCAAGCATCTATTTCTTTGCCTTCTGCTGCAAACTACAAGTCTTCTCCCTGAAAAACGGTCTCAGTCACTGAAAAATACAGATTCCACTGCCAAGGATGAAAATTTATTTGTTGTTGCTATTTGTGAACCAATACAGAGGCATACAGTTTGTACTTCATTAATAGTTAATTGTACAACAGTAAGAGGTTATGAATGGAATTGAAGTCTGCAGGGGAATTTTTTTCTTCCGTGTGTACATCTTTTCATTGTTCCAACTGCATCTGATGTCCAGGATGTTTGCTTTATTTTCTTTTATTCCTTCTTACTGACTAATCACCTGGGATATTACTTGAAGCAGCCTACTTGACTTACTGCCACTCTTTTGATTTTCTGAAAAGAAACATGATGAGCATGAGGAAAACACCGCAGGAAGGCAGAGAATTAAAAGAAAGCAGCACAAGGAGTCAGAAGAGAGAAAAGGAGAGAGAAGATAAGCGTACACCAAGAACCACAAAGAAAGAACAAGCAACCAGAGGGAATTGCTTTGCCTTTGTGGGGAGTTTACTAGTGGGAGCTTACTAGAATTCCTGCTCTGCATTCCAAACTGGCCTTTCCCCAGTCTCTCCCATGCTATTCACCTCCTTCAGGCACTCCTAGAAGCTGTCTCACCTACTTACCTCACAGCAGAAATCATCTTTAGTCCTTGCAGAACACCTGAGAGGTGTGAAAAGCCTGTGCATAGCTGGTATCAGTTGACATGATATTGTCATACTTTTCAGCTGCCTGAGGGTATGTGAAGATCATTTCCATTCTCCACTGAAAGATGATCAGCAGGTTGTGAAGAGAACAGAGTCTGCAGGTCTAAGTAAGCCCAGGAGGAGCACACGTTGCCTTTGCCTCAATATGGCAAATTCGGGAACTGATAGTAGAATGCAGACTGGGAGCGGCATGACCAGAAAATGAAGAAAAAGCAGGGAGACACAATTGCACAGGAGGAAGAATACATCTTTGGAGGAAGGTACCATTTAAAAAGAGGAAGAGGCACAGAGCAGGGTTGAAAGAACGTGGAGGGTGAGAAAAAAGGGAAAAAAAAAGTGACTGGGAAAAAGGACCAGTTAGAGAAAGAAGCAAAGATTATAACAGAAGGAAAACAACGAGCAATACAATCAGCTATTTTTTTTCCCTATAGAAAATATCTTGCAAATATATGACTACAAAATTAATATCTAAAAGTAATTGTTTATATAGACTAGAAAATGGGGACAAAACTCTAGAAGGAAAGAGACTGAAATAAATAGGCATGGTCCCCTTCCCTCAAGGCAACAAATCCAAATGCTAGATTCGTCAAGACAGTTTTGGGGTTTTTTTCTGGATGGTATTATGGTGGCTTGTGTGCAATAGAAAATACATGAAGCATTTCTGTTCTGATTGCTTTACTACTTCTCTATTATTACAGCTTTTGCAATAAAATCACAAGAAATAAAATATTGTAGCACTAAGCCCCAGTAAAATATAATTTAGGTGTTTTAGCACTATATGTATGTCTCAGACTATTTTAAAATGCAGGAAATGAATTTGAAATGAGAGTGTAATTAATTTAGTACTTTGCACAAATTTGTTATTGCTGATTGAATATATGTCATTATTTGCCTGCATTTAATGTGGAGTGCTGAAATAAGTTCTTGAGCATGTACTAATTTATATCTCCCCATAGCCCATTGCTCTCTGTCAGTACCCCCATTTCTAAATGAATGGGTGTTAGGAGAGGAAGAGAATGAAAGGAGCATAACAATGAGATATTAAAATGATTCATGTAGCAAAGTGTATGTAGAGACGCAACAAGATTTTCAGGCAGATAGATGTGTATTAGTGGATGGAGAGATGTGTGCACACAGAAAAATTGAGAAAAGCAGTTAAATGAGAGCATATCATAAACCAAAATACTTTTCCTTCCAGGTCATGCAGATGACTAAGATCACCAACTGGCAATTACGACAATGAACTGCATGCAGCCCACCAGCCAGCCACAAAGAGGAGCACAGAGTAGCATCATGTTCACAAAAAAAAAAAAAAATCAGATTGATTGAAGAAGAGCTCAAACTTTTGTGACTTGCAAAATGGAGAAGCATGCAGAGGAAGACTGCAGAAGCTTTTGTTCAAGAGACTGATTCGCTCACATGCAGAACGGTAATGAGTTTAGACATAAAGTAAGGGGCATCAATAAGCTAAGTGGCTCCAATTTTTGTCATTCCTGGGCAGGCATAGATAACTGTTTAATCACTGGCAAGAAATGGAAAAGTATAAACAAGGGGAACATTAATAAAGACTGTCTTTAGGTGCCTGCTTGTTCCAGCTGGATATTCTATAGAGATTTGTGCAGAAATGCAGGATGTCAGAAAGGACGCTAATGCTAATCCCAACATGACATTGTGGAGAGTGCTCCAAAACGTGTCCACTTTCTACTTGAAACATGAGTCCAGACCTCATGCTTGAGGATGCTGCAGAAACACTATCTGGAAGTAAATTCATGCTCAGACATGGGTTTTTGGGAAGCCTTACAGCACACTGGAAGAGGAGGTATGGGCCAGCATTATCTCTTTGAAGCATCCTAGGCATGCAGCTTTCTCACCCTTTCCACTATCCTCTATTTTATCTGATTTTGCAATGAAGTTTCAATAGCTGCCATCAGGCAAACAAGTCAAACATCAAGGCCTTTCTAGAAGAAACCTGACACTGAACCCTGGAAGGAGAGATGTGATCACAGCAGGGAATGAGCACAGGGAACCTTCTAATAATATGGCCACACCAGTGCTGATCTATTGGCAATGTGGACATGTGTTCTAAAGAACTCCCAGCTCATGAAGTTTCAGCTTTTCTCATCTATTACTGAAGTAGGAATAGCAATGAGGAAGTGAGTAAATATCAGAAAAACTGTCATACCTGAAGTCTGTAATTTTTTTCCACTTTTTTGCTTTGTTGTATTTGTCCTAAAAAAAAAAAAAAAAAAATCGGGAAAAAAAACATTATGCCATTGCCAACAAACTCAGGAAAAAGTCTTACCCTAGTAATATCACTATGTACCAGGATCGGTATTAAATAGGTGCTCTTTTAATCTCTTTCTGTCTGCAGTAGAAACATGTATTGCTAAATGATGTAGTAAACCTTGTTTGGAAGTGCAGGCTTCCACACAGAGATACTTGAATGTTATAGACTGCACTTAGGTATGACACACCTGAATATAGCACACGGCTGAACACATCGCTTAGGGCCTAGGTGTAGCTTGAGAAGTGATTATGTTGAAGTCTTGTTCTTTGTTGTCATGCAGATGCTAATGTAAGTGACAGTTTTCATTTCCTTCTGCCATCTAACTTTTGCTTGCCTACTTTGTGCAACACCACCAACAAAAAAATCTGCTCCTTTTCTGCACAAGCCCAGATGGATCTGACAGTGAAGGAGATACAGAAAAGACAGATTTCTGGAGCCAGGACATGTTGCTGATTTTGGGCAGAAAGGAAACACTGAGTCTTCCGTATGCTATATGATTCCAACATACACTGGGCATCTAAATCAAAGCTGCCTGTATGCAGATCCTTCAGCATTCAAGGAGACCGCTAGCACTTAAGTCACTGAACATTCATGCACTTTGGCTTGATTGCCCCTCTGTGTGGACCCAGGGGGTGGGAGGGTGGGCAGTGGGAATGGTCTTTCAAAAGTATCTAAACATCTGAGAAATGGAAGTCTGGATACTTGGAAATCCCCCTCTAGATTCTTCAGCTTGCTAATCCATTAAAGCATTAGGAAAAAACACAGTAACCCTGAAAAGGTGTGGCAATAGTAGATTTTCTGAAGACGAAAATACAACACATTTTACTTTTCAAAGTCAGCAGCAGAAACTAAGCATATGAGAATCATTTTGCAAACATACCTACCTACTTTTCCTCTTTTCTGTGCTTTTGCTCTTCTTTGTCTCCAGAGGATCTATATTCTTTGATTGCATGGTGGTTTCTTGCCTAGTTGGTTTTGGGGGGCTGTGGAAGGCTTCCCCTTTCCTTCCACTCTCTTCTGTGGGACCCATAGTACCTGAGAGGTGATCTTGGTTGGAGGAGGTTTGTTTAGTAAGTTCATCTTCTTCTGTTTTGGGCTTAGGGACATCTTGGGGGTTGTCCCTCTTGAAGGAAAAAGGAAAAGTTAACATACAGTAGCAATTGACATAATAAAGAGCTCTGCACAGAGCTGATAACAGCAACTGGAACTTTGTGGTCATTTCCTATATAGTAGTCCCCTAGATACAGAGCCTAGTCTTTGACATCGGAGAGGAGAGAAAGCAGAAAACCCAGAAGAAAGGTGGCTGTTCAGGGACAGTTGAATCAGGAAAATATCAATTAAGAAATTTTATGAATCCTATACTTACTTTCTCCTAACAACGTATGCATTCTTGACTTAACCAATATGGTTGTGGGATGTGGCTGTGCAGATTTTTCAGCCAAACCTGAGTCCTATACTTTCTGCAAATCTAAGCTGAATATGCTAGTTTCCCCCCTAGATTTTCTTCAGTCATCCCTTTAACCTCATCACTGATTTTTCTTGAAAGAATAATCTCTCACAGCTCTCTCCTCCCTCCAAAATTCAATTTTTTTCTAGTCCCCTTGTATTTTTTCTGATGTATGCACACAGTGCTGTTCCTTCTCTCTGCTACCCACGGTCAGGAAGATGGGAGCTCATGGGCGCAGAGAAAAGATGTCCATGCAGCACTGAGCACTGGCCAGGTGATTGTGGGTTTTTTCTTCTCCCTGTGAATGTGCCTCTGCTTGGCTGAGAGCTGGGTTGGCTTGAGTGGGAACTGAAGACCAGTCAGTGTCTGTGCTGGCAAAAATGTTGTTTGCTTGGAACTTAGCTTTAAACTATTAACCATGCAAGTTCCTTCCTAAGTGTGACTCTTAAGATCATAGGTCCCTTCTGTGCTTTAATGAAATTTCTATTTGTGATATGGTTTCTAGGACTCTGAGGCATTTTTGCTGACCCTCACTGTTGTTCTTCCTGTCTTAGCTACAGCGAGCAGCTGCCTTCTGCCTGTCTGGCTGCCCGCTGTAGCATTTGCCTCAAGAACCTTCTCTTTCTGGCCTTCAAATGGATCAAATGCCTTTGCCCTCTTTGCTTATTAGTTGTCAGTCCCTGCATGGGTCTCAGCTGTGCCAGGTCTTTCCTTCTCTGCTTTTTATCAGTGGGTTGTGGAATTCAGTCAAAAAGAAACATTTAAGAACATACACCCAACAATGAGGGAAAACTAAATACCAAACTATAAGTATTTATTGCTGATATAATAATGATAATAAATTATTTAGATAAATATTTATTGATACAATAAAAATCTATTGATTTCCAAAAATTTATCAGGGCTATGCTGTGCCTAGCATCCTCACTCCTGTTGCCCTGAAATTCTGTAAGGAGTTTACAGCAAGCCGATTATTTTGATAAACAGAACAGTAGCTCCTTCAAAGCACACAAAAACTTTGACTTGAGAGATAGTAAAGAATATTAGCATAAGTGGTACTTTCTGATTGGTCAGCTTGAACTTTTGATACCTATTTTCTAAAGACTCACATTTCCAGGTGGGTTGTTTGGACTGGGAGCTTTCTTGTGACATGTGCCAAAATCCTTGGATTTTACATTGACTTTGGTATTGCTGGTATTTTCTGGGGGTTTCAGGAGAGAGATGAGCTGCAGCCACAGGTGGAATAGGTGCTGTTGCTTGTCTGGTGGGGCACAGAGCTCTAGATAATAGGAACGGCCATTTACTAATTTTAACAGGAGGTGATGCTTATCTGTGCTGTGGACAGAGAGTTCCACAAACTGCAAAGGGAAGAACCTATAAAAAAAAAAGGTGAAAACTTATCATTAAGCGCACGTGGAGATTCCTCTCAAAGAAGATATTGTCTCTGTCAGACCTACAGATAGAATAAGACTAAAAGTGAGAAACTGGAATAGGAGGAAGCTGCTGAGTGGATCTAGACACTCTTCTTATGAGTGCCTCTAGCTGATTGTGGAAGAAACACTGGGCAGCAGTGCACAGAATGGAGGCAAAAGAAGTTGGCTTCTCTACAATGCCTTTATTCCACTGCCCTATCCCCTGACAATCCTCTACCCCCAATCTTCCTACCAGCTTCCAGCTTCTGATATATTTAGAAAAAGGTTTATTAAGTATTCATAGTCATCATCTATCTTTATGGATGTGGGTAGCGTTGGCTTGAAATGATAACTGGAGCGGGGCCTAAAAATGTGTGCTTAAATTCAAGTGATTCTCCTAATATTACTGTGCTAGTAGTGGGACAAAGAGTCACTGCAAATACGAGGTCTGTTAATAAACTGACCCTTAAAAGAAGGAAAACACTGTATGAAAATGGGAAATACATTTATATTTCTTATTTACTCTTCAAAGAAATATTTAACCCTTCTCAGTGCTAACTCACCTGGTGAGTGCTAGCTGTTCCATGTGGGATGGCTGCTCTGAAAGTTGCCAGAAGTTTGTTGTACTTTCCTGTGGGGACACGGGCACCTCGCGTGCTACCAGCATGGCATTGGGCATTGGTGAACTGGGATTGGCAGCACAGATGCCGATGGTCACGCAGCTGGGTCGGTTATGGACAGAAATTGGTTCCCCTCTTTGATTAACCTCAACAACAACAACAACAAGCCCCATCAACACTGACATTTGCTGTATGATCTCTAAAAAAATATAGTACTAATACATTTCATGGTGTTTTGGCTTAGAGGCCCTAGAAGTTATGTACTGGGTTGGTGAGGAGAGAGGGGAGCATGGAATAATGAGACAGGAATGTGTATGAGTGAAAAGAAAGGAAAGAAGTTGAATAAGAATAAAGGAGGACTGGAAATCACTGGCTCTCGTGTAGTCCCAATCATTGGGTATCTGATTGCTGTGATCAGAAACCTCTTGAGTACCATTATCTTCAATTTCTCTTAGCATAAACATGATGGAAGAGGCACTCTGTTTTCTGATGATTCACTTCCTTTGTCAGCATTACTGTGATATTAATGAGCTCTGGTTATGAACCAGGATCCTGCTAGGTGCTGTACAAACACAGAAGTGGAAAAGATCACAAGTAATTTATGTGTGAGACATGAAATTACAGAAAGAGAAAAAATGAGAAGATACAAGGAGATAAGAATAAGTTGGTAAGTATGATGGAATCCCATGTTAGGTATCATCTGGGTCTGGTTTTGATAAGCATCAGAGAAAAAAAAATGTGTCCTAAGAAGGCATTTGAGGGAGGACAATACATTAAATTTGTGGATATCTAGTAGAATTTCCTCCCAAGCGTGAGAGACAGTATGTAAAAAAAGATGAAAGGCTATTTTTTTTTCCATTTTAATGTAAATGAATCTGTGATGTTGCTGTTTTCTTCAATTGATAGTTTAGGGCAACTGCCTCCTTGATAGTAAATGAGGTCTGATAAATAAAGCAGGGATGAATCATAAGGTACCTTGAAAACAGAGAGTCTAGCTAATTAGCATTCTTCATGTCTATCGACAATGCCAGATTGAATTAATCAAGGGAAGACCAAAGGATGCTGCAATTATCACAAAGTGAGGTAATGAAGCCCTATGAAAAACACTGCTGAGATACATCATGTAAATAGAATTCAGGTATTTTAGATGCACTGTGAATGCAGAATTGTAGGAGTGTAGACTGTTGCCAGAGTTCTTGCAGGGTTCTTTGGGCAGTGCTTAGGGTAAGTGACAGGCAGGGTAGTGATATTGCCTCCAAGGGTACTAGAAGTTGCAACTGGGGGGAGGTTGCCTGGGAAAGGCTGTGCCATTTAGGCTAGGTTGAACAGACATTGATGGCTAAAAACCTCAATGAGATAGCACAGAGCCAGAAATTGCTAGAACAGCCCTAGCTCTTGCTACAGGAAGGAGTAGGGGCTGACAAGGAAGGGTGAAAACATCACTCTTTGTCCTCCTTTTCTAATTTGCAGCACTGCTGATGCTGTGTTTCTGGACTATTGCCTTGAAAGTGTGAGCAGAATGAGTCTATAGGAGAAGTGAAACATATCCCCGTATGTGTGTAATAAACAGATATTAAGAATAGTCAGAATGAATGAATGAGAAATACCTGTCAAGATAAGGCAGGAGGGAAAAAAGGGTAATCACTGCAAACAATTTTATCTTGAGCATGCCAAATGATCTCATTTGAATGACTTTTTACCTGGACAAACTTGCTCTCGAAGATGGGGGCAGAGGTAAAAGGAGCATATTCCCCTTGGCTAAGAAGTCTCTTCAGGTCACCCATAATGGATGCCTGACTTGAACTGATGCTCTTAAAATCAAACTTGCTATTCATTTTGCCTGTCCACAAAATAAAAATAAATTTACAAGTTAAAAAGCATAGAAATAAAAAGGCTTATATGTTAAAAAACCCCCTGATGATTATGAAAAGAAACAAACATAATCCTACCTGATAGGCTTTATTATACTACTAAAGAGCAAAAACTCTGCCCCAAACGACACATTTTTAAGAACATGCAATCTCAAGTGCAAAGGGGAACTTGGTAAGGCTTTCTCCCAGCTCTTGACTCCTCTTTTAGTATTTATTTAAGGAAAAAGGGCCTGTGACTCTATAAACACTAGTTTGCACATGCTGTTCTGTACTTCAGTACATTCTTCCTGTTTATAAGTAATCGTGTATTTTTGCCACTGTTAAGATAATATTTTATTATTAATTTTTTTTTTTTTTTTTTTTTTTTTTTTTTACACACAAGGGTATAGTGCCATATTTTGCAAATAACAGTAGAAACCCTTGGGCTGTTCTCAGTGACAGAACTTAGGAGATGCTCTGAAGTAGAAATTCTCCAGCAGCTGGCCGGGCTGACTTTAACACAAAAGCTGAAGAACAAGTAACATAATATTGATTGACTCACTGAGGGAGAAAAGAACTTCAAGGCTACTCATTAATTACATTTCATAAATTTTTATTAAACCACTAATTTCTATCAACTTAAGTAGCTACAAAAGTAAAATGATTTGTTTACCACTGCTCAGTAAGTGGCAGAATGCCAAGAAGAACAGAAATACCCTGCCACTGGGTTTTTTAAAAAACAAAATATATGTAGTAGACTTCTACTTCCCATGCATACCTTGTTTCACTTAGGTCAATCCATTTCTTACACATAGGAGCATGTCTAAGAAAAGAGAGGACACCAGTGCGCTAGTCCCTTCTGCAGAGCCCGCTGGAATTCTCTCAGCACTAGAAACCCATGGTCGGCAGCATCATCAAGCACGGTCTTGATGATTTGGTTTCCCCGCTTGAGTTTCTTTAAGAAGTGATAATATGAAGAGAAGCAGTATGTGACTGCGTGGACGTGAAGCAGCAAGTTTTGTCATAGCAGGCAGGCAGGGTGGCTTGGAAGAACTCAGCCCCATCACTGCTGGCATCACAATACGTCACCTGGTTTGTGCTCTAACCAGTCCTGACGGCAATTCCGTTTCTTGGTTGCATCAGGGCATTGCGGTAACAGGTAGCATGGCTTCACCTGTAACATGGGCACATTAAGGGCATGGTAACATCAGAGATTTTTGCATAGGTATTGTCCATGCAGCACAGGCTGCCAGGGAACAGCAAGCATTGGTCTGCTCCACAAGGGACAATGGCCTGGGAGCCGAGGATGACCTCAGCAGAGGCATTGCCTTCCACAGTCAAGGCGCAGTCCTTCAATCCCACAGAATTCGATGTGAACAGGCTGAGAAGGATAGTGGTAACAGGGTCTGCTGACAGGGACTTGCAAGACAAGGTGCAAAACCAGATCTGGAGTCCATCCTGAGACTGTTCCAGGAGTCCAGTCAGGAGCAGCAGCAGGCAGGGCTGGGGACAGGACTGCAATAGATGTCCAAGGAAGTCCACCCAGGAGTCAGGGCTGGCAACAGGTACATCTATAGCCTCTCTCAGACAAGGAGTAGGTGCCCAGGCCAGGGCTTATGTGTACCTCCCAGGCCCATGGGCAGGGGCCTGGGGTGGGGACCCCAGGTGAGGCTGGTCAGGGCAGTTAAGGCCCATCGGTGTGCTCAGGGCCCTGGCCTGAGTGTTAACGAGTCAATTTAAAATGCAGCTTGTATTCATGTGTCTTGCTCTGGTCTGTGGCTTTTGTCTATACATTCTTTTGCTAGAGAAACCTTTTAGATCAGCCAGGTGATGTCGTAATGAACCCGTGATGTTAACTCCTTCTTTTCACCTGAAGTGATAACACTGCTGCTCCCAGCTCAGCCCTGTGCTTGGACAGAGTTCAGGCCACGCCTGAGCACCGGGCTGGCTGAGGCAGAATTGATGTTGCAAAATGAGGGCTATGTTGTCTGACAGTTTGAAGAGCCGTTGTGCAGTCTCCTTTGCAGGTACGGAGCCTCCTCTGGGTGGGTGCAGCCTCCCTCGCTTAGGTAGGGCCTGCCGTAGGACAGCTTCTGGGCTGTCTGATACCTCGGTGTGCTGACATGGCGATGGCCAGCAGAAATGCTTTCTGCTCTCTCTGCTATACAAGACAACTCTGATCCAGCATGGAAAACAACGGTGCTTTTCTTTCCCAGCTGCACTTCATCTGTGTCACATACACGGCTGGAGAAGGATAAATAGCATTGCTCTAGCAAAACCGCCACCACCAAGCCCTTTTTTCAGCCTTGACTTGCCTTTCCCTCTCTAGCCAATGTAAATGTAATTACAGACACCAGTGAGTGGCTGAGCGGGAGGAGACTGACTCCATGGTCAAGTGGTCACAGGTCTTGCCTGAGCCATGGAAGCTGCAAGTCCCATCTACCTCCCCCAAATACAGGCATACCCTCAGCCCTTGTTTGGGCTGTGCAGTTGGTGTGGCGTGTGGATACCAGAGGAAGGAGGGTCTGAGCTAAGATGGTGTTGGGAAGCAGTAGAGCTACAAGGGCTCTTGTAGGGCAGGATAGGAACATTTTTCACACCTAAGACAGCATTACTATATGATGCTCTGTTGTGCCATGTACATGTTCTGGCATGGACTGTTCTAGCTCAGGTGCCTCGGCGTCACTCATTGCTCTAATGTGTTGACAGGTATTTAATCTCCCAGCCTCAGGGTAATGCAATATTGTAAGACGTGGCTATCAGTTTTTCAAGATGCTTCTTGTGTGGCTTTTGAGGGGGATGATGGGGGATGAATCTGGTAGCCTGATAGAAGCGAGGCTGCTGCAGCTCCATGCCCCCAGGTCCAAACAACAATAAAGCTGAGCATGTATTCCCAGTAGGTACAACACACATCACCTACATACAACACCCACATACAGGCAGCACCCATGGCCTCATCCTGTTCCCCTCTCTGGCTGATCTGGATGAAGGGCCATTAGTGGGAAATACAGGTGTATGTACAATGCGTACCCCTTCAGCAGGGCTCAGGCACTCAGTTTGTCCAGTATCTGGCCCCTGGATCCCAGTGTCCTCAGCTGCTGGTGCCCGGACATGTGAGCCCCTGAAGCTGCGACCCCACCCCTGTTTCTGATACAGACCCCTCACTCACACTCACAAACACACACACACACATTTTTTTATACACATATATATATACACATACACATGTATATATATATACACATACACATATTGTAGTCTCTGCAGTAGCTGGCTTCAGACACACAGTCCACCCAGTAGCTGGTCCTGGATCCTTGGTCTTTCCAGGTGCCTCCTCCCTGGAGACAGCTATGTATGTGTACACACACACACACACACACACAGAGAATTGTGCCTCATGTCACCCGCAGAGCCCAGGGTCTCTCCAGCAGCCATCTGGGACTGCCCTGGTGCCCCCTCCAGTAGCTAGCTCCTCCCACAGTCTTGCTTCTTCCTCATGTAGGAAAAGAGTTAGAAATGACATTTAATAAGACAGGACAGACTGTGGTGATCGGGCAGGGCACAGAGCATGGCCAGATGAGTGTACCTGTTCACTCTTGACCAGCCCTTTTTATCCCTTTATCCCTCTATTGTCCTACATCTGTGCCTCCCCTAATCCCCTACAGCCATTCCTTTCACCACTTTTGCTTCCTCTCCTAAACATCCCACAAATCTTGTGCAATCCTAAACTGCTTTTCCCCTGCATCCCATAATGTGTTCCTCACCCCCCATAGTCTGAAAGGTGGTTCTGAAAGCCCTCCTTTGCCTCCACCCTGATGAGTTTCGCAGCTGGGCAGGGGCTGGGGCACTCCTGTGACTGCCCCGGCAGAGACCCAGCCTGGGTGTCCCTATGAGTCCGTAACTTGGGGTCCCACCTGCCATCGTGCCCCTGTGCTCCTCTGGGTCCTGCGATGGGCCTGGGAGTTGCTGGGGCCAGGTGTTATTTGGGTTTTCCCACCTGCCATCCACTCTGTGCCCCTTTGTATGTGTGCTTTTTATCACTCCCCCAAACAAAGAACTGTTATTTTGGGGGGTTTTGGGGGTTGTTTTGTTTTAGTCTAACCTTAGCCACCACCTCTTAGAAAAACTCCAGCTAACAGAGAAGGCAGCAGCATGACTCCTTAGCAATGCAGGCTGCCAAAACTGTATTAAATCCTGCCTTCTGCTCCGTTCCCTGGCTTTTCATAGCACATTGGGCAAATTGATTGGATTTGGCCAGTAGGGAGTAAATTACAGAAAGTTGGTCATGGATGTACAGTGCCAGCTAACTACCTTTTATTTAGATGGGCTCAAGTACCACTGCATCTGCGTGTGTACCTCTCCCCTCCTGAAAGACTGGCAGATAAGTAGCTCTCGGGCCACTTTTATTTTCACTATTCAATACCTTTAGTGATGAATAGCTACCTCGTGCTGACACAAAAGCCCCGACAGGCTGTGCTTGCAGAAAGGCACCGTACGCCACAAACAGCCGCTGTAATCAACACTGGCTCCAGTGCACTCGCCTACATGGTTCTAATTCCAGCTAATTCCCTTGAGTGCAGCACGTGCACTCTACGGAGCCACATCCCAAGAGATTGCCCACCAGCCTTCACCCGGAACAGGCCTGTTCCAGCAACCGCATCCAAATACAAGAAAGTGATAGGAAAATAGGAAGCCCATTTTTTTTTTTTTTTTTACTGCAGCTTTTCCTTCTATGCATGAGGTTGGTCTTTGGCCTTAGGTGAGATTTATTAGGTCAGCTGGCAGTTCTCCAAAGTAGTGCAACAGCATCCTAAAACAAGAGCATGGATGAAGAGCCTGTCAGCAGCAGTGGGCAATCCAGCTGGCGATAAGCCCCAAGAAAAGATCAGGCATAATAATGTAAAGTATCGATATTGTAGCATAGCTGTCAAGCCACCAAAGCAGGTCTTTTCACACTGTATAGAACAGATTCTCATCTGAGGTAATCAATGCATCTCTGTTATCAGATTAAATTAAAGGCAAGTAAATTAAAGGAAGATACTTGTTTACCAGGACCAAGAACTGTAGACGGATTGCTCAAAACTGAGTGGAAGTGAGTTAAAACAGCTAAGGAAATTCCACACAGATAAAATTAAAATGTTGTGTATGAGGAAAACATTTTCTTGAACTGTCACTGTAACTACTGTTTTGGTTCTGGGTTGACTACTACCAATTAAGAATCAGACTTTGAGGTGATCTGTATTTTAAGATCCATAAAAACACATTGGTCAGAGGCACTGAAGAAAAAAAAAATTAACTATTAGGAAGTAGAGAACAAATGGAAGTCATGATTTTGTGGTTATATGAGCTAGCAATGCCTTTTAATGCCGTGTGCAGTTCTGGTCTCCTTGTCCCAGACAGAATACAGTAAAACTGAAGAGGGTGCAAAGAGGAGCAACAGGGGTGATCCAATTTATGGACCCTTGGAGACAGAAGATGACTACACAGGGCAGACCACAGAGATTAGGGCTCTTAATCCAGATGGTAGCCATCTGTAAAACTGCGGGTGGCAAAGTGAGGGTGACTTCTCTTTGTCTGCTCCAGTGCAAAAGCCTGAGAGGCATCAAACAGGACTAGGAGGTGGCAGATGCAGCACGAAACAGAGGAGATGCTGCTTCACACTGTGAAAGTGTGGGACTTCTTGCTACAAACCCTGTGGGTGCTGGGTGAGTATTTGGATGATGGATCATTATCTCCTTGCCATGCATTTATATTCTTTCTTCCTGAGATGGGAGCTATTGGCCACTTTTTTCGCAAGGGGAAGATTTTAAAAAAAAAAAAAATTTATCTGAAAGCACACAGGCCGCACAGCACAGGGAAGTTTCTAGCATTATCTTGTCTCCTTCTCAGCAGTTTCTCGAGTAGTCCCACAGAAGCTGCCTTCTCCTGCTGGTACCAGCCATTGGCAGGGTGGGAAGTTGTGTTTGCAAACATCCGGGTTGGCTTCTCCTGGCCCAGTGTCAGGTCTGCATGCTGGTGCAGAATTGGGACCCCCGTAGTGCTCCAAACAGCACAACCTTTCAAAATGATGAAGTCACTGTTACTTTGCCACAACAGGTTAGGAAATGCTCTTGTCAGACAGGTAATAATGGGTTATGTTGTTATGTGTTATGTTGGTTTTTAAAAGTTCTACATCCTTGATGTGCTAACTCTCATTTGTCCTGCTGATCCTTCTGATTTGTATTGGGTAATGGCATCCTTTCAGACCATCTTGGGACACAGTAAAATCCATGTGATGAGAATGTCAGGTACTGACAGAAGCCACTTTGCATGCTTTCCTGGCAGTCCAGTGGGACAGTTTTTTGTGTGGCAGTGGCTGTGATCATGTCGGAATTGCACTATGACTTTTTTTTTTTTACGGAAGCAAATGCATCTGGACATGGCTCTCAGTCTGGCAGTGTTCTGCACCTACAAAAAGAGTAAATCAGGGTTTTGAAATAATCTTACCCTGCTATTGCTTCTAAGGTAGTTTTTGCATGGATTTATGCTTACCCTCCATCTTCTCTTACACTTTTCTGGAAGTTTCTTCACTTCTACTTTTGAATCCCTGGTTATCAAGATCATGCTAGTGAATTTGTTTTCTTTGGTACGTCCAGATTATCAGTGGAGTTACTGGTGTACAGTCAGGTTTTGGTTTTGTTTGTGAATTGACTTTGCAAAAATTAAGTTGGCTGCCTAGATCTTTAAAACCAAATTGGGTCCATGCAAATGCAGGAGCCCTTGCATAGGGAGGGAGCATGCTGGATGTCACTGTACAGTGCTGGGATGGAGCAAGTAATCCCAGCCAGACCAGTCTGACAACTAGAGAGCTACTGAGCATCTGTGCATTGCCCTTTTGAAGGCTTTATATTCCAAGAGCTTTGTCAGCTTGTGTGCAATACGGCACGAATGCATAGAGCAAGTCTTAATCTAATGCTGAATATGAGTCACTAAGCCCTTTCAGAAAACATGCAACTAGCAGCACATCATGAGGCTGTAACATTTGCAAAACCCACAGGCTTTTCCTCCCCGTGAATTAGCCAAGAAGCGTCTGCATTTCAATGCCGAGTTTAAATCCAGCATGAGGACTCACCTTTCCGGGTGGAGGCTGGGATACACCTACTAGAAAAAAAAAGTCAAGTTTAAAAAAAAAAACAACAAAAAAAAAATCCATAAAAGAAAACATAGAAGAAACAACAATGTAGATTTTTTTCACTCTGAGTAAACAGAGATGTTCAGCTGCTGACAGTATCAAGCTGAAGGGGTGCAAATGCTGCATTTTGTCTTTTGAGACTGGCTGGCTTTAGGAAGGCGAAGGGATTGCCAAACCATTTCATTGCCAAAACAGTTATTAGAGATCATGTTCTTCATCATGAGGTTAAGGCACTTAATTGCAACGTACTGACCGAATACTGCTATGGGAAGCTATACCTTGTCTCTATTCAACATATGATGGCTGCCTTAACGGTCATCAGCTGCTGCAGTTGTTTCCCTCACTGCAAATCCTTTTTCTTCATCAATAGTTGTTGTGATTTTCACCACCTGGTTGTCTCCCTCTCCTAGAAATGGCTCTGCTTTCTTTGACTACATACACAAATGCCCTTCCGTCTCTAACCTGTAGTGCGAAAATTCAGCTTTCTCATGGGAGTAACACCAGCCGACTTTCATTAGCTCCAGGACAGAGACTACCATAGATACACAGCATTTAAGCAAGGAGTTTCTTACCTGGAATTTTGGGAAATGTGTAAAATAACCTCACAAAAGAAATATCAGGTTGGGAATATATTCTTCAATTTATTTGGGATAAAAGTCTATTAGAAATATTTGCAAAGTGTCAGCATAAATGACAGACAATTTTCATGCTTTTTTTCTGATATTAAAAACTAGTTTCAATTTTCCAGCTAAGGAAAAATAAAATTGGCAAATTTTGTGCTTGAGCATTTCAGCATCTACCCTCTTCCTTCTTATTCTCAGTCTCCTGTCAGGTAAGAGGAAGAGTATAAGGATCATTACACGTCAGCCCAATCTCCTGCTTGATAACGTAGCCTGAATCGGGCTCTGACCCCTCATTTGATGCTCTCCCACTCTCTCACCTAGTTCCACAGGGGAAGTACAAAGGTATATATCCAAGTATACCAAATAAGTGTATCCAAGCAGACTCTTCCTTTAAAACAACTATTGAACTTGACTGCTGATGAACCTTTAGGTACTTCTTGAGGGATGTGTCTTCAGCATTAACCGATCCTTACGGCTTTTTGCTATCTGGCCCTTACTTTGCTTGTCTTCTCTTTGTCAACTGCAAATACAGCTACCTGGTAGTCTGTCAGTGCTGTTATCACGTAAGAAAACAAAGCTGTGATACGTTTCTTTTGTTTTGATTTAATGTATATTTTTCTTATCTAACACAAAACCCCACAAACAGTTCAGGTGATGATGGTGCTATTTTTGGGAAGCTGAACATTAGACCATAATGGAGGGCCATGGGAAGTGCTGGGCCATCTTAGCCTGGCATCTGCTTTCCAAAGTAAGGTGTCCCACTAAAGCCCCAATCCTCGGACACAGTTCCTGCCCTGCAAGTGCTGTCAGAGGCATCCCCCGAAGAGGTTTTCTGAGCACGATTGGAGGCAGGCCCTGAACACCGCTGCCATGCGAAGGCAAGGAAAGCTGGCATGCGCTGTCCCAACACTGATGGGCTTGAAAGCAAGGCAACCGGGATGAAAAGGTGGATCCAGTCACTACACTGGACACTTGTGTGGCCAGTGCAGGCTATGTGCAGGCTGCGTGCAGGCTGCCTGTGGCCTGACGAACATCTTTACCTGGCATGAGGCAAGCAGCACGTCTTTTGGACTGAGATGTGTCAAAGACGACAGCCTTTAGCAGTTGGTGCAGAGCGGCAAGCTGGGGAGGACAAATGCTGAACCTGCAGGGCGATTCCAGTTGCCAAGCATGAGGCAAGCAGCAGGTCAAAAAGGCTGAAGATTCAATGTTAATCAGTAACCTCTGGAGGCATACAGATCTGCAACAACTACCTACAGATCAAAGACATTCCATGTTTAGCATATTTTAATATCAAGATAGAATTAACATTGTAATTTCTGTAATTAAAGTCTTGAAATTAGTATTTGGAAGAGGCCAGTCTGTTCTTCTATTTATCTGACTGACTACAGCCAATTTTTGAGTGATGTTTCACATCCAGGTGTACCATTAAGGTTTTGGTAGCAGCTAGCCAGGGTACCAAAGCCGCTGTGTGATTTGTAGGTCACCGTAGGATTATCCCAGCTGGATGAATGGGCCTGAGGAGGCCCACTGCATATGATCATTCCCATGTACAGGCGCTGAAGAAAATGCTGTAAAAAGAAGAAAACTACAAACGTCGGAATACCAACCTTATCTTCAGTCATTGCTGGCACTGCTTCTTGTTGTTAAGCAAGTTACTATTTTGATCGTGCTAAAACCTTAACTAGAGAAGTAAAAATACTGAAAATCTGTCTGCAAATGTTTCCATTTGCAAGTCTCAGTCCTTGAACCACATACTTGAAGATCCATTTGTCCTTGAATTTCTTTTCTGAAGCTTCCAACCTTCCCTGAAACCATGAGTTGGGAATGTTAAAAATAAAAACGTGATTTGAATCGGTCTATTTATATCACATTTATATCCATTTATGTTACAACAACCAAGGCAAATTATTCAGATTTTAGGCTTGATAATTGAGACACAGTTGTAATAATGATTTATTATACTGGTCCCAGAGTTACCTCTCCAACATACTGCTGTGGCTTCCAGTGCTAAGCAAGGCTGGGCTGGGCTGTGAGCATCTGTCTCAGAAACTGCAAAGCTTATTTTCTTGCATAAAACTTTGAATGCTGGGCAGAGGGGATTACAAAAGACAGTACAGTGGCTAAAGCAGTTTATATTATCAGTGATTTGGAAGAATATTATCTTGATTAACCTCTAAATGCTTTATTTGTTACAACAGTAGTTAAGTGTTACGATGCCAAGATACGGCTTAAAGAGAGCCATGCGTTATAACAGCACTGTGCCAACTCTTCACTGCCACATTTGTTTTGAGTAATGGTTTTAATGTAAACCAGACCCAAGATATTTCTGGTTTGGTTGCCTCACATCTCTCCTTTATCTTTGTCTAGCATCTCCAACTGCATGAACAATCTTCCCACAGGGTGTTGTTACCAGTGTCCTTCATAAATTTCCAATTTTTGTTACATGCACTGCCTGTAATAACTCCTGACTATATATTAATCCTTCAGATTATAAAAGGCAGCATTCTACATTATTTCTCAGAAATGAGTTAACTCTCTTCTCCTGTGGTTTACAATATTGGTACAGTAAATACAGGCATTTGCTAATTGAATTTGGTAACATCCTGCTGTTACACAGAGACATCACAAATGTGGACACATAGGCCAGAACCAAGAAACATGATCAGCAAGTTGTATTACTATTTTTCTGACGGATCAGCCCCTGGAGTGCCTTTGAACATGGCATATGCCCACATGCCTTCAACCTTTGCAATGGCCTGTGCAGGGAGTATTCTGGCAAACAGCCTTAGGGATGCCCTCCGTGGTTATCCTAAAACTACAGCTCTGGTCCGCTGTGGCAGTCAGGACTTTAACCCAGTTTTCTGTGTTCTCCCTTACTAAATCTTCAAAAAATACTAGAGACAGATGTTCTGGCTTCACGAATGGAGCTGGTGGGACAGCGTTTCGCCCGTGAGCTCCAAGGGTGGTGTAGGGCACTGCTATGGTCTTAAGTGCAGATGCAATGTGAAATTACCAAAATATGTAATCTGGCAAGGGCTGAATAGTCCTGGGTTCAGAAAGAGAATCTCATTAAAAAAATACATTAATGCTCTATCAGATTCCCTGCAGTGCAGCACAAGGCAGCACAAGGGCTGTTTGCAACTGCTTTGCAATCTAGATGGGGGAAAAAAAAAGGATTCTCCAGCTTTGACTAGTCCAATTGTAAACACCGCCCCCCCCCCCACCCAAACGCTGCTTCCATTTTGTCCCTTGGGAGATGTGTGAGAGCTCGCTCGCTCGCTCTGTATTTTCAGTTCACTCCTCATACTGTACATGAGGGAAGGCCCTAGTTGCCATGTACTATCTTCCCTTCCTTCCTGTCCTCTTCCCCCACCCCAAATACCTTCTTAAACCACTATTTTTTTGGTTCAAACAACAAGGCTAAACAGGTGAAATTTTAAATAATGATTGAGGATTTTTTTTATTCATTTAAGTTTCAATATCATTACAGAAAATGTTATGGTACAGAGTTGTTTATTATATTTTTTCAATGACAAGATCAGTCTTTGATTTTTTTTAGTTTTTAGTTCTGTACATTTTTAAATGTATTGGTTAAAAAGGCTGTCAGCACTTAAGGAAGCAATTTTTTTGTTTGTTGAAATAAAAGGTATCCAGTTACTGCCCAAGAGTACTGAGCTGGGTGGCTGCCGGGACAAGAGAGATCCCTGAATGCGCAGCGAGGTGAGAAAACCTCGGGGCTTCATTGGGTTCCCAGTGCAGCCACTCTGCTTTTGGCACTGTGCACATCAACACGAGATACAAGATAAAGAACAAGCAGAAGCTCTCTGTGAAGCGGTTATGAAGCATACTAATAAGGGAAATCCAAGTGTTGTCTACGCTAGTATAAATAAGCAGACAGCCTTGTTTTAAGAGCATAAGTAGAGTTGTATCGTAAAGATGAGAAAAAACACAAGTTCTGCAGGCACCTACTGCTGTCTACTAAAAGCTACCGCTATTAGAACTAGCATTGAACACACAAAGCAATTGCAAGGAAAGGAAAAAGTTGCTTTGATATAATCAGAATAAATTTCTTTGTTAAGATTTGTTTTAAAGTTTTTTTTTAAAAGGTATTTATTTAAATTCCATTTGAAATATAATTCAAGATGTTGACTATACTGATCAACTTTTATCCAAATCAGAAAAACTAGCTGTGCCGTTGCATATTACAGGATACAGTCAATGATATGTGGACATGCATCAAAGCTTCGCTCTTGCTGGTGACATCATAGCCTTCCAATGACCATGACATCCACCACCTCCCCCTTGTGAAGCTCCACATACTGCTCTGTCTTTGGAGGTAGCATCAACAGTCCATTGGCACTGCGCATACTCATCAGACGACTGCTCATCTGATTCCCTACAGGAGAGCAAGGAAAAATTTCAGTTTTCAGTTGGTTTCAAATGCTGCAATGCACCACGCAGAAAACGAGCTGTTCTTACGAAGATGCTCATGTTGCTAACTTATTTGTGGAGCTGGGACCTCGCTGTTCCAAGGTGGATGGGCACAGAGAACTCTCTAGAGAATTAGCCAGCCTCTCATCGCTCTGGCTCTCAAAACTCTCATTCCCTCTGCTGATTGCTTTCCTACTCAGCCTTCCATGCTGTCTGTACCTCAGATCTTGCCATAGTACGCTGATTTTCTGTTGGAATTTCTAATCCTACCAAATCCACTTTATTTCTCCATTTGTGTACCTAATTCCGATTGTACAAAGACTAAAACCAGCACACTCTAGAGTGTTTTTAATATACTGTTATAGAATAAGTTAGATTAGCTGTATTCTTCTCTCTGAATACTCTCGTTTAGCGTTAGTAGCTTAGCCCTAGTAGCTAAAGTAGTTGAAGCCTTAGGCCACGAGAGCAGACAAAGAATAAACTTTTTGGTAAAACTAGTGCTGCTAACACAGAACCAGCTGAACCTGGCAGATGTGAGCAGAATGAAGAAGATAGATAAGGACCAATGAAACAATTCTGAGAGAATGACGTAACTTTGGAAGAAGGCCAGCCCAGCAACAAAGAAAACCAGTAAGAAATCAAGAGACCGCCAACCAGAATTAAGCGATTGGACTTGGGGATTGGGTGCTTGGTGGTATGGGTACAATTGGAGGGTGTGATCTGGGGCAGGTGTCCCTCTCCAGCGGCACCCAGCTTGAGCTGTAACCTGAGAACTAATAAAAGAGGAATTGGGAACCTTCACTGGGACTTTACATTTTTCAGCGGGATCCTAGGGTCAGACCCTGTTATGGTGGCCGGCTGCGTAAATCTGTAACATATACGACTGCAAAAGAATGGGTTCCTTTGGGACACAGAGCTTCACAACATGTCCTGAAGATAAACAGTATCATAGCGGTAGTACTGACAAAAAATGAAAATGCAATAAAAAGTCATGCCCTTTAGTTTCTTGGTTTTCAAACTTCCAGACTGTCAGAGAAATCATTCCAGGCAGTCTGCTTGTGTGAGGAAAGAAGCGGTGCACAACAAACAGAGTTAAACCAAATACAAGGTTATAGATGTAAGTAATACCTTGCCTTATACCTGGAAATACATCAGAGGCTGTGTGATGTTGGGAGTCAATCATAGAATCATAGAATGTTTTGGGTTGCAAGGGACCCCTAGAGGTCATCTAGTCCAACCCCCCTGCAGTGGGCAGGGACACCGCTAACTAGATCAGGTTGCTCAGAGCCCCATCCAGCCTGGCCTTGAATGTTTCCAGGGATGGGGCCTCCACTACCTCTCTGGGCAACTGGTTCCAGTGTTTCACCACCCTCATTGTAAAAAATTTCTTCCTTATATCCAGTCTAAATCTGCCCTGGTTTAGTTTAAAACCATTACCCCTTGTCCTGTCACGGCTGGCCCTACTAAAAAGATTTTCCCCATCTTTCCTATAGGCCCCCTTTAGGTATTGAAAGGCTGCAATCAGGTCTCCCCGCAGCCTTCTCTTCTCCAAGCTGAACAACCCCAACTCCCTCAGCCTGTCCTCACAGGAGAGGTGCTCCAGCCCTCGGATCATTTTTGTAGCCCTCCTCTGGACCCACTCCAACAGTTCCATGTCCTTCTTGTGCTGAGGGCTCCAGAGCTGGACGCAGTACTCTAGGTGAGGTCTCACCAGAGCAGAGTAGAGGGGCAGAAGCACCTCCCTTGACCTGCTGGCCACGCTTCTCCTGATGCAGCCCAGAGTACGGTTGGCCTTCTGGGCTGCCAGCACACATCGCCGGCTCATGTCCAGCTTTTCATCCATCAGCACCCCCAAGTCCCTCTCGGCAGGGCTGCTCTCGATCCTTTCTTTCTCCAGCCTGTATTGATACTGGGGGTTACCCCGACCCAGGTGCAGGACCTTGCACTTGGCCTTGTTGAACCTCATGAGGCTCACACAGGCCCACCTCTCCAGCCTGTCCAGGTAAGAACAATGGTAAGAACTTTCTCTGAGTAAACAGTAAGATGCATCTGAATTAATGTCTTCCCTGTGGAGACTTGTATGTAATGCTTTGTACTGAATGATTTGGATGCAGCAAAAAGACAAATAGTTGTTTAAGGACCTGAATCTCTTGACAAACTGGCAGAGTTGGTCTTCTAGCAGCATACAGCTAAAAAAGTATTCAAATACAGAATTTACCTCAACCGCAGCTGAGTATCCAGAATTATCCCTAGGTGGCAAACATGACTAAGAAAAGTCTTAGTCTGCTTTAAGCAAACATATACAGCCTCTGCTATCTCTTCTACTTTTCCAGTTCAGAGACAATCACACTTATCTGTATTGTTCCTACCTAGGCCCCAACTTGTGTTTGTTTAATACATGCACAAGAGCAAAAGTAAGCAAATGTGCCTGTGAGTGCAAGTTAAGCATGGGTGGATGTTTATAAAAAGGAATGTGTGCACATATGCAAGCATACAGATGTATTTTGTATGTGTGAGTATAAAGGCAGGTTTTTCAGATAAAGGAATTTTTAATGGTCAAGTTGGGAAGTCATATCGTGACTGAATTTTATACTAACGCACATGTACGCATGTGCACAAGTATGTCAGCACGTCATCTGCACAGGGAAGCTTGTATGAAAAAACATGTGCACACGCTTGCTTGTTTCTAGACATATATGTAGGAAGGCAGCATATACACAGGCAGGACCTCTGTGAGCGTGTCTGTCAGTCTGAGTGACAAGGCACTAACCTGTACTCTGTGCCCAAGGTAGTGGTTCTTGGTGATGCCAAGTCAGTATGCACCGATGATATTCTGGGCGGGGGTCCAATTTTACATCACATGATAACTGTAGAAGAAGCAAAGAAAGGATGAAAATGTCATGCATTCAGATTGCACTCAGATAATGGAATCATCTGCTCAACTGTTTTTACTCAAAACCAGTCTTTTTAAAAACTTGCATTTTGAGGTCACATGGTGTCTAGTGCAAGATCAAAAGCTGTAGAAGGTAGAGACTGTGGTATTTAAGGGAAATACAACTGTGATATTATAATATCAAAGTATACGATGGAGACTACATGCATTAAGTGGAATATTCCAAAGCTGTTCCTTTACTGGCAGTTTAAGGATGGTATTTTTCTGGAAAAAAAGCTTTAGCATTTCTGGTTTCTGGATTATACTGCATAAAGATAAAAAATGTATTTGCATTCAAAATCCTGCTAGCTCTGACAAAAGGGAAATGGCCAATATTTGAAATGAAAAGACATACAGGGGATGGCTCAAAATGGAATTTAATGGAACACATTGGAAAATTCATGCAAAAGTGAGGGTCACTACAAATTGCTCTCTGTTTTAGAATATTTTAGTTGTGAGATAAAGAAAAATCTGGATGCCTGAGGAAGTGGGAAAGAGAGACACGAGATATGCACTAAGAGAAAAGTGCATAGCCAAGAACACTAGGGAAACTAGAAGGTAATGTGTTCCTTGGCACTTTATTTGAATCAAAAATAGAAGAATAATACATTATAATAACATGCCTTGAAGCTATATTAAACAGAGTTACAATATCCATGATTTCTTATAAGAGTGAAATTAGTAGTTTAAGGGATTTATATTGCTTAGAGTGGGGGTCATGTGGGTTACTTATATAAATAACTCAAGAACAGAAAGGCTTTAAAGTTTGTATTTTCTATTGCTAATAAAGAACTATCTGACTCTTTAGGTATTCCCAGATTACCCTGCTTTATTACCACAGGTTAAAACAATTTTTTTTTTTTAAACAGAAAAGTGTCCTTCCTGCCTGTTTGGCAAATGGCTGTCTCTGCATCTGTGTGTCTTGCTCCATTAGATGGCCATCTAACTCTTAGAAATTATGGGACTGAGTGTTACCATTAACAGAATTGAGAATATACCTCTGTCTTGTGTGTCCTTCCTTCAACTTGCCTGAATTAGTCTAGGGCTCAGATTCCTCAAACAAGACATTGGGCCTTTCAGAGCCCAAAGAGCTGTGCTTCAACATCTTGAGAGAATTTTTGAATAGAAGACAAGCTTCTTACCCTGGCTTTGATGATGGTGGGCCGAGGATCCAGGATACCCTGCATTTTCCTCAGTGCGGGAACAACAAAGAGATTGCAGGTGACAACAGCTGACACAGGGTTCCCTGTGGGACAAGGAACAGTTGGTGGTGACTCCCTCTTGATTTACTCTGTGAAATGCTGAAAGCGATCTCATGGTTTTATAGAAATTGCACTCTAGAGGACTCTAAAGAGCTTTTAATGCTATGTACAGGAAACATTTCATTCAAGACTGGAGTGGCATGTGGCAAATACAGCTGCTGAAAGCTATGCTCTCTGGCTGATGGACTGCTGAAATCCTGCCTTGGCCAGAACCGCCCCGTGCTCCTCAGGCCCCACCATTTGCCTCTGTTCCTCCACTGCCTTCTGTCTTACGCTTAGATTTGTCTGGGGCCGGGGCAGGGTTTATTGTGCACAGGTATAGGTCCTAGCTGATAGGGCTCTTGATTCATGATTAAGGTTTCCAAGACCTAAGGAAAATTAACTTTCAATTCCCTAACAGAGTGGCAAAAGGCTTTAGTACAAATTGTGAGGAGAATTCTACTGATTTATACGTTTTCTGTTGACTCACAAGAGAGGAGTACGACCAACGTCTGTCAAACACCACTTGTCTTACACATCTGGACTTCCCCATATGACAGTGCTAAAATAAATACTCTGATCAGACAGATGCTCCATTGCTCTCTCCCCTGGAAGAAAACGTACTGCAGCAACAAGAGGGAGAAAAAGCACTAGAGAGATATCTGAAAACCACCAGCTTATCAAGCACAGGATTCCTTGCATAGCCAGAAATCCATGCAAAGCCAGAGCAGTAAGAGTAAAATAAATTCCTCCTGATTTAGGAGGGTAGAGACTTGAGCTGGATCCCTAAGAAGCTGTGATTTCCCAAGGCTGCAGCATGCTGGTGGTGAAGCGATGCTGCCCTCTTTTGGTTCCACAGTTCGATCATGATAAAAGAAAAAATATTCTGTGACATGTTCCTTGGCACTCCCTCGTTTTTGTCTCCATTTTCAATACTTCAGAGTGGATGCGCTGACTTACATGCACAGAATATTTACTGTGAAGGTGGAGGGAGCTGTAGGAAAAACCCACCCCTCTATAGTACCACTTACAAAACCCAAGGAAATTGTTGGATGGAAGAAATCATAAGGCTTGTACACTGTCAAATTCTGAGGACAGGAACAAGAAAGAACTCCTTAGTGTACCCCTATAAGTCTGTCTCTTCTGGAAATTTCTGGGAAAACCTTACAGGTTCCTTCCTTAGGGATGCCAACACCGGACATAGGAGCTGTGAAACATCACTATTCTGTTTCATGTCTGTCATCTATGCACAGCAACAAAAGTAATCCACAAAATATCTTACCTGGGAGTGCAAAGATTATTTTTCTTACGCCATCAATATCCAGAGTTGCAAAAGTTGTTGGCAGGCTATGGGAAAGGAAAGCTATTTAATATCTGCACTAGACTTTGACTGAATATTATTACAGAATCATAGAATTGTTCTGGTTGGAAAAGACCTTTAAGATCATCAAGTCCAACTGTTAATCTAGCACTGCTAAGTTATTATGTTATTATTTAAAACATTTGGAAAAGAAAAGAAAACAGGATCTCTCTCTGTCAGCAGTTCGTTAGCACCTGCTGCTTATTCCATACAGGGGGTTTAATCCTCTCTTTGTAATGACAGAACAATTAGCTTTTCTTGGTACTCAGCTATGAAGTTTTAAGTACACAATTTTGCTTCTGGTGAGGAAACATCGAAGTGCAGATGAACTAGTAATCAAAAATCTAAATCCTGTCTTCATGCTAGAAGCCAATTAACAAAGAAGTAATACTGAAATGAAGCAGTAACAGAGCTGTATTTGTTCTTCATACAAGGCTCTCCAAATATTTTGTAACAGTATTGACTCCGATTTCCCCTACTCCAGTGTTTACAGCAGTAGTGACAATGGAGCAGCATTCCAGAGCCGCAAATGCTAGCTAGCCTGCAGATGAGCAAATTCAGAGACACAGGGAGAGCTGCAGTCAGGTAAGGCCTAGGTCTGCCAGTAAAAAGCGTGCTCTGCCTTTCAGAGCTGCTCCTGAGTGATCTCTCGTGACTTGTTACCAGGCCTATTACAGTTATACAAATAATCACAAATGATGTGATGGCTCAAGAATGTGGCTGGCAAAGAAAAGGGACTCATCCATTCAAAAAAGTTTTCTATATGCCTATATTAACATCATCCTTTCAAACATTAGAAATGATACTTTATAGGAGCAGTAAGTAGGCTGAGTTCCTTGGCTTTAACTTGAGCTAACAACTATCACCTGGTCAGCAGACGATACTTGCTGACCAGCAGCAACTTTTGGAATTTGCCACACTTCAATCATTACAACCTAGTTTTGTATCTGCTAGGACTAACCAATATCCTACTTGCCCAGGGGAAGTTGGTGTTTGGAGTTTCTGTTTTAAAGTGTCTCTAACATAATGGGAACTATGTGCCAGACCTCCAAATCTTATAAGTAGTGTACAAGCTGAGGTACAAAAACTCTAATTGCTAATTCATATTTACTGGAAACTCTGAATTCCCATATGAGATTTCAACACCACCATTGCAAAAGTCTTCCAGTACTTTCTTCAGGCAGTGCTGCTAGACAAGATACAACCTTGCAGCAGCTCAGCAACTTTCAGATCAAGTGGAGGAATGGCAAATCCCAGGCATCACTCTGCAGTCACATAGCACATCAAAATGCGGGCATACAAAGCAAATTCTGGCTTCGCTCTTAGAACTTACTGAAGGGAATTTTTCCCAATATAGTAACCACATTTCATATCTAGGGCCTTTTAAGACAGAATTAATAAAAACTAAGACACAGTATTTGCTGTTGCATTACAGCCAATGAAAATGAGAGTGCTTACATTCTCAGTAAGATTAGATGACCAAATGTTCTGGTAGCAGTAAGAAATCTGCTTTCTTATGGCATAAAATGAAAAAGGATGTTTGGAGAAAATAAGATTTTGTAAAGCTTTTCTGGCTAGTTATTAAAAGTTTATTGCTACAAGTCTACAGAGGGATCACCAGAGGAAAGAATTATGTTTGCTTTCAGATAAGCCAGAACCAGAATTTAATATTCTGAATTCTCTAAATCAGGTTATCCATTCTTGTCAGCAGCAGAGGCTGGAGTGCACATCCCACTTTTGGGACTTCCCCACATCGGTAGCAGTATAACAGAAGCAGTGAGCAATTTTCACACCTGGGCTACATCCATCCGTGGAAGAAGCACGCCTGCAGCTCACTCGTCCCTTTTATGGAAGGTAGGTGGTGGTAGTAGCAGCACAAGCACCAAACCCACGTGCAGTTCTTCACTGGATTGTATGCAGACAGTAAAAGTATCGGGTCTGTTTTCACAGCAAACACCCGCTTTCTGTTCTGCTCCCTGGCAACAGTTATGGGCCAGAGGGAGTCAGTCCTCAAAGCTGCACTTGGCCTTGTGTTACTGGACGGTGCCAACCCAGCTTGCAAACAAACTGCGCTCCATGGCTAGGGAGGCAGAGCTGCAGACATCCTTCTGCTACTGCACTGTGAAAGTGAACTCTCTATTTTCAATACGTGCAGTTTTCATTTTCTCTACAAAGCACACTTCCAGACTCATTAGTTAGCAGTCCTACAGCAAAGGGAAGCAATGCTGAAACAGTTTTCTGAGGCAAACTAAACACATCAAGGACTGTGTTTACTTTAAAATTACTATGCTTGGTATGCCAATTGGATAAAACTTTGTAAATCAGCTGTCATCCCACCTCTCTCAAGAAGCTGCTTGTTTGTAGGAATGACTTATGCAAATTCTGAAGTGAAATGAGATGCTCATTAAGCAAATCAGCAGTTAAATGTCCTTATATTTCCCGGTTATTTCAAAACAATGTCAATCTCTGAGCTCTGTGATCACAGAGAAGACTGTGGCCACGTTTATACTAATTCTGATTTCCCCCAAGTCCCCAAACCTGATTTGCCACACTTATCAGAGAAACATCTCTTACTGATAAAAAGTAATCTCTCTGTTTCAGTTAATGTCACCCATAAAGATGATGACTCATCTGAACAGGATTGATTTTGCTTCTTTTCCAATATATATCTACCATGTAGTTTTCAGTAGATTTGGAAAAATGAAATCTACTGAAGCACTTCTATAGGACATTTGGCCCAATATAGGCTCCATCTATGCTGCCTAAGTAGAAAGATTTCTTACCCTGGTTTCATAAAAACTCTGCCAAAGTGAATCTGTGCGTGAAGATCAATATCCAGCACCTGTTTAAGATAGTCCTGTTTAAATTCAAAAAAGAAAATCAATTAAGCAACATCAAAGTGGCTTACATCATCTAAGCATCCAAAGCAATTAATAATATCAAGTGAAGATGAAAGACTTTTCATATCCTGAAAGTGCTACATTCCAGTGGGGAATTTCCAGTATTTGAAAGAAAGTATTTCCAAAAGGAGAGGTGAAGAACGGACTCATTTTAGGTGCCAAACCTGACTCCACGAGGATATAGTAATATATTTACTTAAAAGTCAGCTGCAGCATCAGAATCTTACAGGACCCCACAAATGCCTACTACTAAAACATTTGCTATGTCAAAAATGGAAAAAAGCCTTTATGGTTCAAAGTTAAGACTTAAAATCATCAAGTTATTTAACTTTTGCCATGAAAGCTATCTAGCAGTAGAGGTAGAGATCTCCTAGTACTTTTGAAATCAATACTGTCCTGTAGAAATCATAGTTTTCCAGGATACTCTAATTACTGTAATTTCTTGGGGACATGGTCTAATCCACAGTGGCTGGGTTTAACAGTCCTTAGAGAGGAAAAACTGTGGGTGGCTTGTGCGTTAGTTCAAGTTAAATGATTTTGCATAAACACAATTGATCCAGTTATTAAAACAAATTGAATTACTTCTTTAGTCTTTATAGAAAATTGCTGTGCTCAAAGATTTAGTACCCTGTCTGTTGTGTTTAGTGAGATTAAAGACACAGGACATAACAGTCATCTGTGAAGAGAGACTTTGGAAGCAGTAAATCTGAAGCTCCCTTGCAGTTTTCCCATCTTTTTCTTTTTTTTTTCTTTTTTTTTTCTGTGTGTTCAAATACAACTAACCCTTTTACTTTCTATTTACTTTTTGGATGTTCACAGTTACTTCATTAAAACTGCTGAAAGCTCAGTATCAGAGGGCTACTCATCAGTGGAATACAGTCTCTATTGACTTTATGCTGTTGCCTCAAATTCAGACTGGGGAGAAATTAGCCAGGAGGCATAAATGCCTGTAGGACCATTCAGCAATCTGGTCACTTCTGAGTGTTCCTGTGTCTGCACTATGTCACCATGTTCCCAATTTAAAGACCAGCACTTGCCCTTGATTATTTTTCTAGGAATACTGAAGACAATAATGGGATTGAAAGTAATTGGCACTGGTTTAACTAGTTATCCATTTTCATGATGTATCCAACCATATGATTTCTACTCAGAAAAGTGACAAAAACAGCACTCATGTTTGCCATCTCCTAACGACTGTCTTTAATCTGTTAGTTATAAAAGGAGAGATGTTTCTTTTACCTGCCAAACTCACAGATTCAGCCTGGGATCAAAAAGTAATCTGAGTTTTCCTTCGCATAAGTCATGATTAATAAATGTCCTGCAGGTTCATCTACGCCCCACCAGCATCTGTGTATCCCTATTTTCTTTGATGGTTTTGGCACAGGGATTACCAACAGGAACTCAATCAACAATTCTGTTAATGATTCAAAAGGCAAATATATCAGCTCACTGTGTCTCGTATGTATTGCCTCTGTAGGACTATCAGGCGCAAAATGTGATAAAACTATTTTTGTAACAGATACAGCTTTGGCATCTTCAGGAAACAGATCTGCTGAGTAAGAGCTATTTATATACTCAGGTTGCTTCTCAAAGTACTTTCAAAGTAGCTTTATTCTATCTGCATTTTACCTGCTCTAAGAATAAAAAGAAGTCTGTTGCCTTCATGTGTTATTAACCAAGCACCTTCCTTATCATAACTACATAAATAATTCCTTAAATAAAAACACATTTGCAAATCACTCACATCAAGAATTAAAATCTTTCCTGTTGTATTACATCTACAGTAATAAGAACAAAGGGAATGAGGATAGCGTTGAAGGCTATTTTCTTAATTCACAAAAAAGCAAGACCCGTTTTTAATGAACGTTAATACCAAGGTAGAAGCTCTGACAACAGACTCTGGCTTGAAACTCTTAGATATATTGCAGGAAGTCATACTTAAATTTAGCATACCTTTTCTCCCATAGATACGCCTCCCGATGTGATGATCACATCAGCACGGCTGATACCCTCATTCAGTGCATTCAGTAAATCATCTGGGCTGCAGAAAAGAACAGGCAAGCAGGTTAGTGGCATGGAACTATTATGAGTTGTAGTGTAAGTGAGTGCGTGCAGACACACAGATGTATATACACACACATATTTTAAGAAAGAGGTACAGCTGTAGGATAGCATAAGATCTTTTCTTTCTCAAGACTCCACACTGCTCTATCCAAGTCAGGAACTGCAGTCTCATGAAGCGACCACCACATCGTTTGGCACCTTTCTCTCTAAGAGCTTTGCAATAGGAACAGTGGGGATACTTCAGGCTGGGACTGAAGGTGGCTACTACAGGTGTCAAAAAATATGTAATTTGCACAGGAGGTAGCAATACAAATTATGATTTTGAGGATCCAACAGGGCTACATAAAGGGCCCTGACACATGAAAATTACTGGCTAGCAAGCAGGCTGCAGTACTGCCTGTCTGGCTTATTCGATGTGTGCAAAAATGGGGCTAAGGCTCCCCTTCAAACTTCCATCAGTGAAAGTGTGAGTAACTCCTTTGGTTGTCTTCTGCATTAGAGGGCTCTGCAGCAAAGCCAGCTGTCCATCCACTTTGCCTTGAAAAAATGCAATCCATCCTGTTATAGTGTCACCTTCAGGAGAAACAGTGTAAGGGAAGCTGTGATGTTCCTCTGTACATGAAGTGTAACTGCGAAGGCGAAGGATAGCAGCTGAGTATATTTCAATTTTGGTGTCTTAACTTTTTTTTTTTAAGATACAAACTGGAACCTCTGAAGTGGGCATTAGCTATCTAACAGCAGTACTGATGCTAATACAGAGCTTCAAGGCATGCAGTGGAGAAACTTGCTAATACAACTTACACAAGACCAAAGGAATCCAAAAGAATTTCCAATGTATTAAATGCATATTTTGCATTTAACATTTGTGAACTGACCAGAAGCTGACTGATTGCTACGACAGTATGTTTTGACTTTAATGATCCTGAAAGGTTTTCATGGGAGGCTGTTCCTTCTTAGAATGCAATTGAATGAATGGGCAATAACACTAGTGATTGTGTAAAGGACTTCACCTGGAATGCAGCGCCTCAGTTAAATGCCACTCTACAATTACAAAATGCCATTATGGGTTGTCAAGGCTTTTCAGGCTGCAAATGGCATGTGGGCTGTCCTTTGGGAACTTTGGCTATATTTCATGAAAAGATAGAATCACTGCAGTTATTTTGGGTTCGAACTGGAAACAGGAAATCTAGAAATACTATGCAAGGCCTGGTTGACCTTTCAGAGACTAACAGACATTGTGTGTTTCAAAAGGTCTCAGAAAGAAAAAACCTTTCCTCTGAGCATCCTGCCTTTGCCCATGGGTTAGGGAAATATAAGCAGGAGTTAGCATTACGTGGTGCTGTGTGCACTGTGATGGTTTATGTGATGCAAGAAAGACTGCACTGCCTCACTGAGTAGGCATCTCAAGTGGATGCAACCCTGCACACGCCTCATCTCCTCACCAGAAAGCCCTCAAGTGTCCTCTATCCTGGTTATGCTTTACAGGCAGAAAGACCCAAGAGTCCTTCTCCACCATGTCCAGCAACTGATGCCCTTCTTTGGCATCACAGTGTGGTTATCCTGCAAATCTTTTCTATTTGTGTTGGGTTACATCCACTCTTTAGAGTCATACTGCTTTGTAAGAGGGAGGCAACAATCTACAGCAGAAAGAAGGGCAGATAGCTGGTGCCACGGTGTAGGCTGTAATCGATCAGACAGAATTATACGCTACCCTTCTTTTAAAGGAAACAGTGGCTGCAAATATTGTGGCATGCCTCCATGACTTCTGTTTAGGGTACTGGGTATCTCAGATACTCTAACTGGCCTACAATGAATGGCTGAACTCTGATTTCATTGGGAGAAAATATAAAAGATATGGACTCAAGCAAAACCATCTCCTTCTTTGTTCTTCAAGAAACAGAGACATTTTCTCAGCTGCCCTTTCTGAACTCTCAGGATCATTTTATCCAAAGACTAGCACAAGTCTTTACTAGCTGTTGAAGGCAAGAGGAAAGAAGCAAGGCTCTTGTTGGCTACTGTCAGTGTCTTCTTCAGAACCAATTGTTTCATCCTGATTGTCTAAGTAGCAATCTGAATGCAATAAGATACTGCTTAAGATTATTATAGAGTTTGTAATTAGAAAAGTCTCTCAAGATCTAAGTATGCCTTAACCCTTGCCAAGGAGGGTACAGACTGGAATGCAGCAAGGAATACGTATTCGTTACATAGGCTGATGAAGGCCTGCCTGAAACAGACACTCGTGCCACTATTACTAGGCTAAGACTGCTTTCAGTATATTTTTCAGATTGTGATGCAGCTGAGGACCTTATCTGGAGCTTGCTCCAGGCTGTTTCATTTTATCTTGCTTAATTATTTAAAAGTTATTCATAGGTAGCAAGACCACCTGTCTGGGAAGATCCTAATTCTGGATTATGAAGTGTGCTTGCTTTTGATTGTGGTTTGAGAATAACAGAAGGAACAGTAAAAGCAAACAAGTCTATATTTAACGGTCGTTAAATAGAATGCAAGTGCTCCTACTTACATAGCAAATATATGTATATAATAGTGTCCTGGTTTCGGCTGGGATAGAGTTAATTTTCTTCACAGAAGCTAGCATAGTGCTGTGCTTTGGATTTAGTACTAGAAGAATGTTGATAACACGCTGATGTTTTTAGTTGTTGCCAAGCAGTGCTCAGACTGCTCAAGGACTTTTTGAGCTTCTCCTGCTTGGCCAGGTGCATAACAAGCTGGGAGTACAGCACAGCTAGGACCCAAACTGTACAAAGAGCTATTCCATACCATATAACGTCATGTTCGGGGGGGTTGGTGGGTCGGTCAGTCGCTCGGGTACTGATCGCTGCTCGGGACGGGCTGGGCATCGGTCGGCGGGTGGTGAGCAATTGCATTGTGCATCATTCATTTTGTATATTCTGTATATTTTGTTATCATTCTCATTATTACTATTATTATTATTTTCTCTTATTAAACTGTCTTTATCTCAGCCCTCGGCTCTACCCTTTTTTCCCCTTCCCGATTCTCTCCCCCATCCCACTGAGGGAGGGGGGGGACTGAGCGAGCGGCTGCGTGGTGCTTAGTTGCCAGCCGGGTTAAACCACGACAAATAGATATATAATTACTTAACAAAGAAAAAAACAACACCATCAAAATAAGTGCAAACTAAAACCAGATAAGGACTCAACTCTGTTTATGAGGGCGGCATGCCACTGGAGTAGTTCACCATACAGCTTTTTTATTACGTGCCATGTAAAAAGTTGAAGATTACTGGACTTGGTGCATTTTTTAGCATTTCCAGTAGAATGACCTGTATAATATAATAAATATATAATATATTTACCATCTGTATAATGCAAGATATTTAAAAATTCTACCACTAAAACTTCATCCAACCAATAGCACTGCCTATCATCTTTAGATAGCTGCAAAATGTGACAGAAATTGTAACAAACTGAATGATTATGGCTAGTTTGGTTTTTATTCTGAAGAAAGAAGACATTTACAGAATTCCCTCCCTTGCCTTTGCAGAAGGCTCTTTCTGCCCTATTTGGCACATTTCTTTTTGTCACTCAGGTCCATCTAACTTTCTACCCTACTTGAGGCTGGTAGTTCTGCGACTGCAATTAACACAAAACATCCTTAGAGGAGTCACCTGCTGTAATCTTCCATCAACACTGTAGCAAACATTTTCCTTGCCTTTAGTGAATTTAATGCAGAGAGTTATAATTCAAGTTGCGTATTAACACATATTTACTATAATCAGATAACAAGATACTACTAGTTTCATTTGTTGCGTAAAAATGAGCAGCTTCTCTTTTGGATTGACATGGAAAGGGAAAAAATAATTGAAGACTATTAACTTCTGAAAGAACAGACAAAATAACTTCGGCATCTGAGCATAACAGGACAAGATTGTTCTAAAAGGCCTGTGACAAATCACCATGAAGCTGAGAAATAACACTCACTGTCTGAGCAGGTACAAATCAGAATCTATAGTCTGAAGCCCTGGCCATTGCTAGGGGCAGGATACTGGATTAGCTAGACTAATGGTCTAATTTACTATGATAAATCCTTTAAAATGTCTTGTGAAAGTGCTATTCTTGGATTTTTTCCTTCACGGACAGAACTGTAACAGGTGCTCAACTATAATGGTGAATACCTTAATCAATGTAAAGTAGATTTTGATGGGAAGTCTCATTTCCAGATGGCAAAACTATTCTGTTTCATTTGGTGATTCTCAAAGTCAGAGCGACATTGTGCACAAGAAGGGAGAGTGCTTTTCTAACGTGCTGCAGTTGATTAAAAAAAATTATACTCTCTGTATGTTTCTGATCACATCCAAGCATCTTCTGTAAATACCACTAAGAAAATTTGTTCTGTAAGGATTACATACTGTTTATGAAACTATTCATGTAGGTAAGTAAGCACAAATCCAAACCTTCTTTCAACAGCAGAAATCCCCATCTACAGCAGATTGTGTCTGCACAAATATTATGTGTATTGTACATACATTTTTGAAGCTGCAGACATAATGCTTTGCATAAAGAGTCCATGTACTTTTCAGTATGTCTTTATATTCTCTGCTAATTTTGCCAGTCTGATAAACAGAGCATCTACTTCGCTACCTCAATTTCTTGACCCTCTTTATTCAGTTTTCTGGAATGGAATGAGCAGTACAATCTGGAAATTAGTTGGAGGGTATCCGTTGTATAGTGGCAGCAGCATGCGTAGAATCCAGTAAGCAGATGCGTGACATCACAGTTGACATGCCACTTGATTTCATTAATTTGAAGAGAGGGCTTGCAGGATGGCAGTATACCAGAACAGGAACACCTTCTGGATTCATGACAATTTCTGATTATCAAAGCTAGTTTGTGGTTAGGCTGTTAGGCAGCACTTGATTACTGAGCTGTCTTTGAACTGAAAAGATACACAGGAGCTTAAGAGCTTGAACAAGAAAATGGTGCAAACCTCATTAAAATAAGACATCAGCCATGTAGAAGATTTTTCCTTTATCTCTCTCAAAAGAAATAGCTACAGTACAGTCAAGACCAAATAATTCTCTATGTTTTAAGTGCCATTTTTAAGTACCCTAAATTACAGTGTAATTTTCTCTTTCAAATAGAAATCAATGTCTGTTAATTCACTTCTGTTGATCCTATTGTTGTGCTTCACAGTCATTAATTATAAATCTGTCAGCCTTTTCTGTGATACAACCCTTAACACCGGCAGTTTGATACATGCAATTAAATGGCTCGGTTTCATAATTTAATTTAGAAAACAAATAACAACAAATGGTGATCTGCATCACCTACCACTCTGCGGTAAAATGAGCGATTGCTGTAAAATTGAACTGGAACATTTAGTTAGGACTGCCTTATCAAGCCATTGTCACAGTACAAAATCCATAGTTCATTACTAATTTCCAGGACCATTTCCACCAAGTTGTTTCCACAGTAGTCTCATTCATTCAAATTAACCTCATTACCTGAGAGTCACTTCCAGTCCTTGTTCATTGCCATGTACAGCTATTACTGTTGGGTGACTAATAGAAACACTTGTGATTGTTGTACTCTTCTATGCATCAGCTCAGGCTTTTATAAACCTAGGTCTTCTGGAAACCTGTACTTGCAAAATTTGTGCATGCAGACCATCACAGTTTGCACCTTAAACCTGCGTGCTTTACAGATACATTGGACACAGATACAGAAAGATACTCATGCACCACAATGCACCAGATGCATGCAGAAGTGTCTATCATGAGTACAAAAGCAGAGCTGGGTAACCTTTCTTGCCTACTGTTTTACTTTGTTTGAAAGCATCTGAAATATTTCAGTTGTATGCTGAAATAATCACCCCTTCAGACATGATTCCTCACAGATTCAGAGGAGCTGCAGATTCCTGGACACATAGTAAAAACTGAAGTGCTAGCAGTGGTCCTACACCAGTCATGCTAAAGACCAAAGGAGACCTGCTACTCCTCTACAGTAGCTGACTATAAACTTCAAAAGGCTGTGTGCCATCTGTAGGTACCCTGAGTTTTGCACATTCTGGCCATGCCCACACAAACTGGGAACAGTGGTTTGTGCTGGTTTTACGTCTTTGGAGGTCTCTTTTCTGCTAAACAGATCTCCCACAAGAAAAAAAAGATTTAACTAAGGTACAAGGACCTGCTAGAAATCCCCCTTGTATGCTAAGATCCTAATCAAGCTTCTAGTTCTACAGCAAAAAAAAAAAACCCACCTCCAAAACAACAAAGAATTTACTGAAGTAAAACTTTCATCAAAAAACCAAGAGACTGTACTTATTGTATTCAAGACAGAGATCTCATCAAGCTCAATGACATTTCTGTTTGAGGAAAGATGGGATATGGATTTGATCCTTTATGATTAACTCTCATTTTTCTTCTTGTGCACATTCAGTTGAGGTGACAGATTTCAAAATGAATAGATGAATGCAGCTGGGCATAAAGACAAAGTCTGTCACCCACTTCTCACCTCATGGCCAAGAGGAATATTTTGCATATCAGTAATTTCCAGGATGCAGAACAGTGAATAGATGCCATATGAGGTTTAGCCAACTAAACCCCAACTTCTGTAGAATGTAATATTGAATATAATTTGATGAATGTATTTCAATGTATTTCAATGAATGTAACTCAATGAATGAATATTTGAATGTAATAGGAATTCTGTGTTTTGACTAGTACAGTTTTTGAAAGCAGAAGAAGATACAATTTTGATTATGTATGTAGGAACATATGGGCACTCTTCTGAAACTGTATTTGTTTCAAAATTCTCCAGTGTATTTCATCATGTTCTCATAATGTTTCTTCCTTCTACCTTCTGTGGTATTTCCCTGGATCACTTTGAACAGATGCAGTATGTTTTCCCTAAGAATATAGGCCAGCTTGTGCGGAAAGCTGGAATAATTACAGTAGCTTTTGGCTTGTTCAGTATGACTATGTAAGTTTGGTCTATCTGATAGCAACATAAAAGAATCTGGTTTTGTTCCTTTTTGCTGCCTCTTTAATTGATGCCACTGCAAATAAGAACAATATTTTGCAGAGTATTCCTTTTCATGTTACATTTACGAACTCAAAGAGACTTTGATTAGAGGTCTTCAAATCTTTTGCAGAAGTTACCATGAGATCTGCCTAATGCCTTTAACTTTATATCTGGATAGTAACATATTTTACTCCACTGTTTCCATGAACTGTTTCAGATGACTCCTGCTTGTATATATGCCAGAATGACGAAAGACCAGAGAAAGACAGTGCCATGGGAGCGCAACAAGAAAAGGTCCCATGTTGCAGAAGGAAGGTGCTTATGTCCTATGGCGCACACTGCTACACGAAGGCATTACATTATTGATGGCTGGATCCGGTATCGCATTCTTGTCTGCTGCTTGTGTGCATTCATCTGCAAGCATTTTCTTGTGAATTGTAGTGATTTTTTTCATCAGTGCTGAAGGAACAGGACCAAAGCTTTACCAACAGTTGTCTTCAGGTGCTGTGCCACTGTACTAACCTGTGAGCACTTTATCCACTCTAAATCAAGGCTAGTGTGTGTCCTCTGAATGTAAGAAGCAGCCTGAAAACAGCTGGTTTCCATTAACTAATAAATTATCTGTGGCTATTTTACTGCCTGAGTACAATAAACCTTATCCCAATACTTACCAGAAATCCATTAGTTTTTCCAAGAAGTTGGATGGGATTTCACTGGTAAAGGTAATAGCTTCTATTTTATCTTCCCTCTTATGAAGGAAGTGAATCTATATGGATTCACTGAAAAGTTTTCACTTTTGCAGTGGAAAATATTCAACAGTTGTTGCTGGGTTGAAATAATATGACTGAAGATTACACCACACAATACAGTAATTAATGCCAAAGACATTGCTCATCAGTAAAGATGACAGTGCACTGGTGAGTCTGAAGGGTAAACACGGTTCTGCAGTTACATCTTTCAGAGCACTCATGAAATATGAGAATTGGTTTATACTGACATAACTGCAAGTATGTCAGTATTATGATTGATGTAATTAGTGCCGGTTGCTTATATAAAGCAAATAGTATTACTAAATCTGACACATAGTGAGTGGTATTGTTATAATGGAATTTCTTACCTTTTCATTTTGCTTTAGCTTAAATTTTAAGTAAATTTCAAATAAACTTTAAGTAAATTCATCCCCCCTGTAAACTGGTGTAACTGCTATTGAACTATAGTACGGGTGTCTCTATGACAAGTAGGAATGCAATCTCTAAAGGCAATGTCTCATTCATTATGCCTCAATACCTCAAATGAAGGTTTTCTCTGTAAAGCTCCACTTTTTACAGAATCATGATTTAGTCACTTGGAAAAATGTCTGTTTCCAGAAAAAAAATGACTCGGAAGCCACAGGTCAGAGACAATACAAAAAGGTCTTTTAAAATTCCCTGTCACCACCTATGTCTTAAAATAAATATTTTTTATAAAATGTCTATTTTTGTTTACTAAAACACAATACAAATTCTCCAAGAAGAGTAAACTACAGTTTATAAGAAGTAAGTGAAGAGATGGAACAGAGAGAGAAACTTATCCTGTTTGAGACCAGCAAGTCAATTTTTTGACAGCCAATGGAAGGAACTAGAACTTCATTTGTCTCTACAATACTGGACTATATTCCTTTGAGCACAAGATGTTTTTAGTGTAAGAAAATGCCCACTGCCATTTTCTCCTGCTCTAGGAGCTGAAGCATTTCCTTATTGCTCATGCTTTGGGTAGCAAGGCTTTATTCTAGGGGCTGTTTTTGTTGATGCTTGCCCCAGCACTGCTTAGAAGAGCCCAAAGGCTCATTTAACATGTCCTCTAGATTTAGTCTGTTAGCAATGATATGTGAACCAACTTCTATTCCAAGTTGATCACCTGCTGGTAGATTACAGCTTCTAAGCAATTTCTGGTAAAGCATACAGTCTGTATCATGTTTTTCACATTAATCTAAAATGTTTTAAAGACTGCAGGTTCTTGTAAGCTAATGGCAGTTAAGTTTTTTGGAATGTGTAGAGTATAGAATAAGATTCTAGTGGGTTGATCTCTTTAGTCAATTTAATGAGGAAAACCTAATGACAACCTGGCTTCAGCACGAACAACCAACTGCTAAGCAAGAACAAGTCTTTTGAAGGCTAAAGATATGGCAGATTGATTTGGTAATGAGTACAGAAACTTGTTTTTCCAGTATGCAAAGTGAACACTAAACTATAAATCAATCCTCCAATCTTTTGTTCCAAAAATATGCCCATTAACCTCAATGAGGATCCTCATATGACTGAAGTTTTCAGGTATTAGCCTTCGATAGGGTTTTAATTACTTTTCTGCCTATTTTTAATTCCTACAAGAATCAAACTATGGAAAGTAATTTTTTTGTTTATTAATGGAGAAAATGATAGGTGGTTTACTCTCCCTCTGTTATTGCTCCTGCCCCTTTGGCCTGTCATAGGAGGTAAATTCTGTAAATTAATCTGTATTATTAAGCCATCCTCCCTAAATAAGACCTAGTATATCATTGTACATGTATTTTGGAAAAAAAGCACAGTGGATAGTTTAGAGATTTCATGAACATTCCAGTTAGCCTGCTTTAGAGATGATCAGTATGGTAATAGAAAAACAAGTGTGCAGGTATGACTGAAGACTTCCCTAGGGCTGTACTCTGCTACCACCTTCAAGCAGGTTTCTTCCTGATTTCCTCTACTTTTAAAAGGGAAAAGCCTTGATGGGTAAAGATGTTTGCTGCTACTGATGAGTAATATAAACATTCTTGGTATTAACAGAATTTTAATTTTATCAACGTTGTGGAGCGAGGTATGCCTACAGTGCACTGGTGCATAAGAATTTAACTGACAAGGCAGTGTTATTTAATGGACAGAATCAAATACCATTTGCTTGTGTATGGCAACCTTTGGTAGAATCCGTGCTCCAAGCTCTGCACTGACAGACACCCAGTCGAGCCTGCCTGTGAGCATGCATGTGCCTCAATGTCCCAAGTGTTTTAAAAACAGTGCTCACCAATCTGGTAGGCCTGTCTCCGCAGTGTTCTGGAAGCTCTCTGTCCCTTCTTCTTTAAAAACATCTGGCTTCCTGAGGGTAAAGGAAGCAAAAGGGGTATAATAAAGAGCCAGAGAAGGAGAGGCTCCTGGGGTGAAAGGGATGCTCTGTGCCCAGCTGTGTCCCCCTTGGTGGCTCTGAATATTCAAAATCATCAGGGGAAATGCTTCCTCTCTGCAAGGCCAGCCAACAGGAGAGAAAGGGAGTGCACGGGAACACCTTTCTGTTATAGGTTGGACAGGCTTCACATAAGGATGAAGAGTTATGGAAGGATTTAGGCTCAACTGGGCATGCCAACAATGCGTAGTTCGTCTTTGCTTGCAGAGTCTATGGAGAAGCTTCTTTACTCTTGACTTCCAGACAAAGCAAAATGAAGTGTTAAACACTGGCATTTTGGAAGGAGGACCACAGATAATGGGAAAGTATTTGGAGATGGGCCCCACAGAAACATTTTTACTCATGCTTTCTAGCTTCTTATTCAGGAAATGGGTCTTAAGGGATATTAAATTTCACCTTCTTGACTACAAGGGGGAAGGGACTGTATTTATCCTAATTTTGTATCTCCATAGTCAATAAAGATGCCACTTCATTCATGAGAAGCTTCATACCCAGCTACCCTGCTCCAAGAGGCAGGATTAGAAAAAATGTCCAAGACCGAAAAAGTTACTGCCATCAGGACCTTATTTAAAACAATGTTTTGCTATGAATTATTATTTTATGAAGACAGCATTTCCTTTCACTGGGAAGAAATATTTTTTAGATAGTGTCCTTTGTAACAGAAATATGAAATAAGCTGAAATTTATGTCTTTATACTCTTAAATGTAGGACAATTACATGTAAAAAATCTTTATTTGACATGAAGGTTTATAAACGTCTCTTTTAGACTAAATCAAGATGATCAAGACTGAAATGGACCAAGTAATGAATCACCATTGTGCAACTCTTGAGCCCTTTCTTCTTTTCAGCTGGCTGGACTGTTAACAACAAAAAAGTCGAGCTCCCTCCCCAGTCCCCAGCCCAGGCTCTGTTGATCCTGCCCATAGCAGGTGCAGTCTATCATTTCAAAGATCTCTTCTGGGCACATGTGGATCCTGTCTGACTAAGGAATGTGAGGAGAAGACGGGGCCAGTGTGCCTGTTATACTGTTATGCATGCACAAGGACACTCCTGACACGAAATCTAAAATCCTCTTTATCACCTTGTAAGTCCATGCCTGGTTTCTCTCATAGGTCATCACAGAAAGGGTCTGTCAGATCAGATGCATACTAATGTTGTTTGGAAGTCAAGGAAAAATATTAAAACTATTCAGGTTATAAGTTTAGATGTCCATTTCTTTCTGACAGTTTTCCCAAGATTGCCATTTCCTAAAATGGCTTCAGTCCCTCATTTGTTCTATTCATTGCCAGAGAACAAAGTCAGTCTTTGCTTCCCTAAATAGGGTCACTGTATCAGGAAGTGACATACAAAAGAATTTGAGATTTCATAAGTGATCCCTGCTTCTGGTTTACTCATCAACATTACAGATAGCAGTCTCAAAAATATCAAGAACTTTTTCCAGCAAGAAGCTAAACTTTGAGAGTGCTCCCACTCCCACAATGTTCTTTCCCAAGAAGGCAGATTAAAACTACAGATGTTTCTAAACAACGCAATGAATTACACAGAGGTAAGGAAATCAAAAGCTTCTTGTTGAAATTTCCAGAAAGTCTCAAATTCATTTGAGCATCACCTATTCAAATAGCCAAAGCTCTGACTGGCATTCTGGCATGGTTTTTATAGATCACTATTGCTGTGTTATTTCTGCTGATACTGGTCTTCTGAGTTTGTGCTTCTACTACAGATTGTCCATTAGTATAACATGAAAATTAATTTAGTTCTCTGAAGTAAGAGTTAAGAGATTATTTGTGACCAGGAGAAATAATTTTGATAGTTTTGTCTGATTTGGTATTTAACATAGCCTGGGTACCCCCCTGAACTTGATTCTGTTTGAACTGTAGGTCACATTTAAATAAATATCCAACCTTGCATTGAAATGAGTATCTATCAAAGCACGTGATATAGTTTCCTAATGACAATTACTTTCACAGTTAAAATTATGCTTTGCTTGCAGTCTGAATTAGATTAACTTTAATATCTAGCTATTACTGATGAAATAGAAACTTTATTCAAAGTTTATTCTCCATGCGGCTCAGTATTATTGGAATGTAAACAAGTCATCTTGTAAGACTATTTTTGTTGAACTAAACAGCCTAAGTTCTGATACTGTTGGAGTATATGGTCCATCCTTCAACCACTTAAAAAATGTAATGGCCCTCCTCCAAATTCTATACAATATACTGTTGCTGTCTTGTCCTGGGAATACAAAGGTAAGGTCAAAAATAACCTCCTAATTCTACATGAGACTTAGCTCTTTATACCTATGCTAGAACTTGTATTTAGCAGATTACTCGCTATGATTCTCAAATCTTCTCCTAAATCTTTACTTCTCGGGATATAGTCCTCCATCCTGTAAAATCTACATACATTCTTTAGTCCTATATGTATCAATTCATACTTGGCTGTATTACTAATAACTCATAACCAGTTTTCTAAGTATTCATATTGCTGACACAGTGACCCATCTTGAACATTCACCACTTCTTTGATCTTTCTGTATCTACTGCCTTTATTAGTTTTAATTATTTTCTTCTTGGGTATTAATAGTATAATTTCAATCCTCAAAAATTTCTCAGTGACTTGGGAATCCTAATTCCTGCATATGATCTAGATATTAAGGAGGCTGAAAGTCATTTAAGTGGATGATATTTTGGCTGTAAACAGAATTTATGTCTCAAGTATTTTTTAAAACATTAATATATGCCTCAAGAATAGACTACAGTAGTTTTTATTTCCCTCCAACAAATACAGTTACAGATTCCCTCTGTTTTCAAATATAGGAAGATTTTCATAGCATTCTGTCCTCTTTATTATTTGCTGTTTAGCGTCATGTTTTACTACTAGGCTGTGATTCTATAAATGCTAATTTGGGAAGAAGTCCATGCTTGTGTTGAGGACAATTATGAGAATGACACACGGTTGTGCATTAGCTTTGCGCCTGTCACCTCTACAGCATGAAATTTTATTACCTGTCACACTATGTAGTTTCCTACTGGTACAAAAGATCCCCTGGGACTTGCACTGCCCCATTTCACAAGTTCTTTTTTTTTCACCTCTGTTTTGGCTCAGATGTTTCTTTGTATTTTCTGAGTATGTGCCTTAGATGAGATGACTTGTCAAGTATGACAACTTATCTGAAGTTTGCCCTAATGATTATCAAGAGTTGTGACAGATATTAAACATTTCTGCTTGAAAAGAAGAGTATTTTTCTTGACAGGGCACAATGAAAGAGAAGACCTCCATATCTGAATCACTTTCAAACTGTTAACCAGTGTCCCTGGATTCATTAGGCTATGATCACACTTTATGACACCATGATCCTTTCAGCAGATCTAGAACTGAAGTCACTTTAGCAAAAACTAATATTGTGACATTTGATTTAAGGCCTTTTCTCTAACAAGCCTTTTCTTGCAGTCATTTGTTAAATGACACTATACTACTACTACTAATTCTGTTCACAGTGTATTTGATTGTACCCAAGCTGGACATTAAACTGGTGCAGGGAGAGGCTAGGATTCTGCTGAGTGCAGAGAGTGTCTGAATTTTGCCTATAACTCATATTCTAATTCATATGATTATATATGTCAAGTTGATACTGCATAAGAAATTTGAGAGTTAGAGCAGTTTCCCCGTTCTTCTCCCTCCACTCCAGATGCAACCCACATAAGTACAAAAGATTTAAATCTCTTTTTGGATGGCAAACATAAAATTCACGCAGACTAAATCCTTGAATGAGATCTTAGTATCCCTTCCAAAATATGAAGGGGCTCTTTCAAAGCCTTTATTTTAGGGATATCATACAGTGATGCTGTTACAATAGCAAGGGTGATTTTTAATGGGTTTACCTGTCACTTAGGAGCTTTATGTCAAACAGTATGTCATGAAAGGGAGTCATGAAAGGGAGGTATATAAATGAGAAACTAATCACTTCTAATGTAGAAAAGCTCTCATATGCTGCTGATTTTATAACTATTCTAATACATTTTTAAAGCAACTGAGAAGATAATGTGAATTTTTTTTTTCCTGAGGAGAGAGAAAGATTCTTTCTCTCTCCATCATGAAATCACAGGCTCATAAATGAAAATGCAGCTGGAAGCAGCTAATGTTATACATGCCTCTGAGAAAAATGATAAGGGAATTAGAAAATAGGGAAAAGAATGCAAAGAAGGGGAAAATGCACTCATGTAAACAAAGGTAAAAACAGAGGAAATTGATTTCATTACATATGTGACCAAAATTCTTCAGCAAGTTTAGTGAAGTCTCTCATTGGAGGAAAACTGTCAAAATGGAAGATGGCTTTCTACAACAGAGGCCCATGCTATAGCAGATTTTGCTAGAGCCAAACTTCGCAGCTTTAAATAAATAGTGGATACAAAGAACAACACAAATTAAATAACCAAACACAAAAATATCCTGATAATTAAGTTAATAGAGTTCTACAGATCAGAGATGTAACTCTTGTTTTTATCAATGGTTTCCAAAGAACCAAATGATTTCATAGACTATAAGCAAAGGAAATGAAATCAGAAGCCTTTTTAACTTGGCCTTGTTATACGAGACAACACTCAGGAGTACACTGGAATACCAGTTTTAACTGGCCAGTTGTTTTTGCAATCTTTTAGCAAGTGATTCTGTGATTCAGACAAAGATGTAAGACACAACAGTAAGAACAACATCATAAAGGGTTCTTCCTCTTTTTGGTTTTGCATTTGTTTCTTGTGCTTGTAGTAGTTCTGGCAATGGAATATCTTCCATTTCTACCCAGAGGTGTGTGCTTTTCAAACAGCTTGGTCTTTACATGCTAAGAACACAAATAGAGAAAATCTTGGCTTCTAGCCAGGCATATCTTCAGAGGTATTGCATTTTCCAGGTTTGTTCTCCTATTGCTTGCTTCTAGGATTTTAACTGTAGATTTTATCTATGTTTTGGACTTGCTGTTTTTAATTTTGAATATTGAGTTATATATACAATTTATGAAAACAGAAACAGTGACAATCTCAGAAATTGTTAAAATGCTCCAAAAAGAAATAAAATACTGGTTTCAATTGAAAATGCAAATATAGGCTAAGTGAGATTTGAGTGGCCACTTCAAAATGTAACTTCATGTATGATTAATACGCAAAGGCATTTTTAAAGTGCTCCTAACTACTCTGCGGACACACACAGACATTCCACATGCTTCCCCATCCTTTCACATTTTCTGTTGGAATGTGATTACATGTATCATGGTCCTGGGCTTTGAAGCAGCTAGACAAGCTGTTTTCTTACCTAAACATCTCTGAGTGATTCACATGCTGAAATGAAATACAGGAATACTTACCTCTAAGTTTGTCTTTGCAAATACTACTCTAAAACAATTTTCATGCTCTGTAAATATGACTGAAAGAATTTCCATGCTTGTTAAAAAACTTGACAGAAATAGTAATACTCAACTGTGCTCCCTATTAGCTGCTCTCTTAAAACTCCATTCAGTCCTTATGGTATACAGTAAGTGACACTTCCAATAAAATGCAGTGAAAATTTACTTAATGTAAAATGTATAAACAAAAAGAAATAGGGAAGAAAAAAAATATAAACCCCAAATGTGAAATATGGGAAAGGAGAAATACATTACAGTGATACCTTTGAAGAAAAAAATTGTGAGTTTTTAATTTTCTCTCCTGAAAAGTATTGTTTCATAGAATCATAGAATGTTTTGGGTTGCAAGGGACCCCTAGAGGTCATCTAGTCCAACCCCCCTGCAGTGAGCAGGGACACCGCTAACTAGATCAGGTTGCTCAGAGCCCCATCCAACGTGGCCTTGAATGTTCCCAGGGATGGGGCCTCCACTACCTCTCTGGGCAACCTGTTCCAGTGTTTCACCACCCTCATTGTAAAGAATTTCTTCCTTATATCTAGTCTAAACCTACCCTGGTTTAGTTTAAAACCATTACCCCTTGTCCTGTCACAGCTGGCCCTACTAAAAAGATTTTCCCCATTTTGTTTGCTGGTATTTTTACTACACCTGTAGGTATTGCAGGCATATAAAATCTCTTTTTCACTGTCTAGATACATATTATACATACAAAATAAACTGCACATATACATGAGCACACACAAATACACATAGTCTATGGTTTAACACCAGTAAACCATATAACAGACACTGAAGATTTGTTTGTCTTTTCTGTAAACATGCTAACTAAAATGTCAAAATTGTACCCTTTGTAAGATCTCTCTGGTAAGTCTCTTGCATTTGTTCAAGTGCCATGGTACTCCATCAAATCAGCCATGTTAGTCCAAAAGATATATAATGGAATATCCATACGGGCAACATTCTCTCAGTAGCTTTATTACATAATGAAATAATATCACACTTATTATCAAACTAGTTTACATAATCAGATCTTCCCTTTGACTGAAACAGAACTGCAGATGCATTTTGTTGTAAATATATGACTGGGCATGTGAGTGCGTGAAGAATGGCAGAAGACTTGCTATGACAGAATCCTGGTAACAGGTGGGGAAGTTTCTTGGCTAAGTCAACAGTACTGAATTAGTCTTTCAAAACTTCCTGCAAAGTACAAAATCACTCTACAATTGGAGTCTCATTATTTCTGTTCTATGAGCTAAAGTAACTGCTTCTGCAGAAATGACTCCCCAAGCATGAAATCAAAAGTTTAAAAAGAACTCTTATTACCTTTACCAAGGTAATACTATCTCAGGACACATAGAACATTTTAATAGTGAGGATTCAAAAGTATCAACCTCTCTCATAATTGAAAGAAAAGCTGCAGACACTTGTCTACCTTTGACTGATATATACGTTTGCTGTCTGGTTTTCAACTAGCATCCAATGAGTAAAAAAGGATCACAAAATGTATTTGTAAAGAATATAGAAAAGTAAAATGTAGAAAAGTAAAAAAAATTCTCTTTAGCCCTAAATCTCACTACAAGAAAGACATTGAGGTGTTTTAACGTGCTCAAAGAAAGGCAACGAAGTTGGTGAAGGGTCTAGAGAGCAAGTCTTATGAGGAGCAGCTCAGGAAACTGGGGTTGTTTAGCCTGGAGAAGAGGAGGCTAAGAGAAGACCTTATCGCCCTCTGCAACTGCTGGACAGGAGGTTGTAGTGAGGTGGGTGTTGGTCTCTTCTCCCAAGTAGCAAGTGATAGGATCAGAGGAAACAGCCTCAGGTTGCACCAGGGCAGGTTTAAATTGGATATTAAGGAAAATTTCTTCAGTGAAAGGGTTGTCAAGCATTGGAACAGGCTGCCCAGGGAAGTGGCTGAGTCACCATCCCTGGAGGTGTTTAAAAGATGGGTAGATAGAGACATGGTTTAGTGGTGGACTTGGCAGTGTTAGGTTTACGGTGGGACTCAATGATCTTAAAAGGTCTTTTCCAACCTAAATGATACTATGATTCCATGATTCTAAAATTGTTTGCTATTTATTACTGAGAGCTTTCAAGATTAATTATCTGCACAGACACTCCATGCCTAGGAGGTCACAGAAAAAATTCCTGAAGGCAATGGAGTACATAGCTATAGCTTTGCACAATGACCTTAAGTTAAACTCTCCATAGGACATAAAGAACAAACAAGCTTTTCACTCTTATTTTGCCAGAGGGGCTACCAGAAAGATGTTCAGGGAAAGCACCTTTTCTATTGGATTAACCCACCGTTAATGACAGTATGTGAGTTGATGTTGACAGTAATGTTGATGACAGTAGCAGTAACTTTTGGTCATGCGATGGCAAAAAGTTCCAATATTTTGTTGGAAAAAAACCCTGCCAATCCTTCTTTTATGTAGAGATGACTCTCGGGAGCTGACAGCCTTTTTGTGGCTGTTCTCTTTTTTCTCAGACAATTAAATCTAGAACCTGATCTCTGGATATAATGGTTTTATTTGAGACCTATTCCTTGAAAGAACAGTCTCATGAGTTTAGACTCTTTGCATGAATTCTCCACCTGAAATTGGAAGCATTCATGGGCAGGAGGTTTTTGATATTTATTGCTGTTTGGAACAGCAATGGAGTTTTTCCAGGCCAGAGAAGGAAAAAGGATGCCTGGATGCAGTGGGAGTATCCAGAAAGGTTCCCTAAGATCACAACAACCACTGAAGTTGCTGTATGCCACATTTCCTGTATGAATACTTCAAATACAACTGCATTTCCTGAAGCCACCATTCAGGTTCATTCACATATTGTAAAACCACACAGCAGTTGGCCCATTCATATACATTCTGTCAAGCTACGGAGGTATTGAATCCTGCACTAGGGAAGACTGGTTTTGAAATGAGCTGTTCCCTAGCAGTAACCTTGTTTCCCTGCTTGGGAATTTTGCCATCAATCAATGTGAAATGAGAGTGATGGAATTCACTATTTCCCTTTTTTTTTTTTTTCTTTGTCATCTGGCCTCACTTTTAGCTACCCACAAGGTATACCCTTTTTCTCAAACAGGTGGAGGTGAACCTGAACAACTCCCTATCAAACAGTCTGTCAGTTGGTTTGATACCCAAAATGAGAAACAAGAAAGCCTGTTCAAATCCTTTGGCGCTCAATAAATCAAGGAAATACATTATGCTGAGTAACTCAAGCCATGGATGACAGGCACTGCACAGTCTTGCAAAGGACAAAAGACTGAACACTTCAATCACTTATCCTAGAGCTCTCAACAGGAGAAGTGACTTCACTACCACTGGGAAAAAAGGAGCAATCACTGTCAGATGAACGGAAAGACGGATCACAGGGTACTACTCTCTGGCAATCAAAGTAGAGAGACCAGTAAAGGAAAAAAAAATTGATTATTTTAAATTCTTTGACATATTTCTGGAAATGTTGAGCAACATCCAGCAGTGGGGCCTTCCCCAAAAGATAGTTACTTAGAATCTGACAAAATTTTATACTCTAAATTTATTTTGGCAAGGAAAATAAACTCTGAGAGAAACTTTCCTTCTCCTTTATTAGATCAGAAGAAAGTATAGTTGCTGTAGAACTGTGTCATCTTATGTGTATTAAGTATGGTGCTTTTGATGACACTGCAGTGATCAATTTGTAGCAGTAATAGGTGTTTCAACAAAGAGAAGGCAAAACAAGATAAACACCATTCAATAAAAATTTTAGCAGATGATTCCTCTTAATATTAGAATAGACTTATTTATCTCTCTAATGAAAAGACTAAATATGTTCTCCAAGATGTGCCCTGTCACAACACTGTGACACTTGCAATGAGTGACATTTTCTCTGGTATTTCTTTTTAACATGGATGCCATAAAGTTCACTGTATGAATATGAAGTGACATCTTTACTAACATGTGGTACTTACTTATCTCCCACAATCCCCAAGTTGATTGTTGGATAGCCATGTTCTTGGATTGTAGCTAGGAGAGTTGAACGGTTACTGTCCCGAATCTTTCCTGGCAAGAGGTCATCTTCAGGATTCAGTAGCTATAAAACCAGAAACACTCCCAGTCAGTCTCCTTGGAATACTGTGCCTTTACACAAGTGAGAATTTTATTCTTCAGACTGGACAGGATATTCTTAGACACCAATCATAAAATATATGTGTAAAGTGATTTAGTGAATTTAAATTAATAAGATATGCAATGTGCTTGTTTAGTCCAATCCTCCATGTTGCTTAATTTGTTTCTATTGGTTCATGTCTGCAAAACCTTCTTTCTCCTTATGAGTACCTGGCTTCTAATCTCAAATATTAGAAATCAAACCACAAAATTTAAGTTTCCAAGATATTGCTTCTATTTAAATAGTTTTAAAGGAACCTCAGTGATGTTGCTAATCAGACTTAAAGGTATTAAAAGAAATTTTGAAGTTCATTGTCTAGTTACCAATAAAGATGTTTTTTAAATACAACAATCTCTATTGGAATAATAGACAGAAGCTTAAAGCTTGGTTCTTACATCAATTACTGTTTTGGATGAAAAGCTTTCTCTCAAGATAGTATCATGGCAATTGCCTTACATGAGTTACATATTTTGGAAGTTAAAATACAAAGCATACATATCTAAACATGAATTTTACATATATTAGGAATTCTTTTGTAGGACACAGAAGGACAAAACAATACTGACAGGAGGTAGAAAATAATAAGAGGAATTTATCTGTCAAAATTACAGCAATAGTGTTAGGTAGTAAGGTAAGAATAATCCAAAGTGGAGCATGGCTAAATTTTGATGCTTTGACTAGCAGCTCTATTTCTGTGAAGATTTCCACAGGATGTTTAAGAAACACACTGTGCAGGATCTTTTTTAACACACGATACAAAAGAGAGTGCCCAGATCAGTAAAGGACCCTTTAATGACATGCAAGAACCTTCAGTCATACGGAAGATACTATTCAGAAAATCATCACCTGTAATCCTTGCAGCTCTTTGGATTTGTTCTTTGGTTAGGACATGTTTCCAGCATGACACATGCTGTCTATGTTATGAAATCTGGCATGATTCTGTCCCAGCAAGGCTGCCCTCAGCCACCCACAGTAACCAGTAGTCACAGAATAACCTTTACTGGGGTTGTGTAAGTTGTAAGAACACCACCAGATGACAAAATTCAACATACTAAAAGTTTTCAAAATCTTTCAAAATTCAACGTATTCAAGCTGTATGAGAATACAGCTATTTGGTTTATGTTTGCGTCTCAAAAAGTTTGTCTCAAAGGACAGTCAAAATTATTGGTCAATCTTAATGTTGTCTTTAAACTTCAAACTAGCTTTATTTCAACCCACAAGTTCTTTTGCTTTTGCTCTTCCTATTCTCTCTGTCCTGCTGTGGGAGGGAATGAGCAAACATAGTTGCTGGCCGGGGTCAACCCACAACATATGTAAAATTAGTAAATTAAGTTAATCTTGTACCTGACTTTTCTGATGTAGTTAAGACAAAGCAATTAGAAAGCTGGTCTGGAGTTCTACCAACAGGAGATTGTCTGGATTTCAACATGTACTACAATTAAAAAAAAATTAAGGCACAATACTACAGCAAGGCATTTGGTAGTGCTATTCAGTTTTCAAAGATGGGTTATCTGCCATTTGCACTACAGCTACAGAGGCATGCTGCTCAATAGAAATTACTATTTCAGTGATGACTGGCAGTACAAATTACAACCCTGACTATCCCACAGGTCCTCCCTTGCTGGCAGGAGGAAAGTGGGTGGCACATGGTTGGATACATTACCAAAATTTTGGCAAAGACAGCATGTAAGACTTGTGAGAGAGCCCTCAAGGTAGAAAACACAAGCAGCTGATTACAGGTTGATCATTCACAAAAACACCTTGTGTCAGCATGAGTTGCAGCTCAAAAAGTGAGTCTACTTGGAATTAGGGTGGAAGTCATTATCCAAAACACTGTCATGATCAAGATACAGTAATTCAGACCTTGGTTCTAAACATATTTTTCTTACCTCATTCCCTGTTGACATGACTGCGACCACTGGAAACTTGTTAACTTCTACTTCGGTTACTCCAACAGTTGCTAAGAGACCAATCTCAGATGGACCCATGTGGGTTCCTTTAGCCAGCACACATTCACCTCTTTTAATGTCATGTCCTATAGGTCTGAAAATCATAGCACAGAAAAAAAACGAAAGAAAACCAGAATGAGATTGAAGTATCTTTCCTTGATTGGTTCTGCTCCAGGTGAGCAGTGTCCAGGGATGTTCATTAATCAGATTGTCAAAATGTCAGTACTACTTATGGTTAAAAAATGACTATAAAAATCAACAGCTCTTCTATTCCTTACAGAGATATTTTGCTGTTTATAAAGTAGGCTGTTCACAGACCTGATATCTTGGCCTGGTCGAGCCTGCACCAGGATTCGAACTTCTAGTTCTTCAGTGCCCTACAAAACCAAGGAGATCAAATATTGTCAGCTGGGCTATTCAAAGAAGATTAATCAGCTTTAATTTCTCAGAATTCTACACAGCTTACAGTACCCATTACACTGAGCCCTTATGGTTTAAGCATCATCATTGTTCTCCCGATCTGTGTGTCAAGGTTGTAATACAATGTGCACTAAAACTGAACAGCTTTATAAGAAATTCTCTCTTTGGTGAGCTCACCAGGGAAGGACCAGCACTCAATACATAGTTTTACCTTCCTTTTTTATGATCCCTGTGTTTAGCTATCTTTCCTATGTTACATCTTATGTTTGTCTGTTTATCTGGCATACCAAGTGGATTCTCTCTACTCCTCTCAGCCAACTTTATCTGCTTGAACAATTTCAAGGATGGCATTTCAAAAAGACCATTAGTCTGACAGACAGTATGGCACTACCTCCGCAGAAAGGCAGGAAGAAGCTATGTGCTCCAGCTGTTTCAGGATTTTCATGTAGATTCCTGTAGAGGAAACTCCTACTTGAGAGCTTTGTACAAATCAGAAAGAGGCTTATTCATCATCCTTATTTATTGTGAACAAGAGACAGTGGCCTGAAAAGTTTTATGCTGACTTTAAAATTTGTGTTTAGTCCTTCACAATTTCAATGGTTTGCTGATTCATTCAATGCCAACAAATGGCACATGACCTATATTGTTAATATTTAATTTCTAAGCCTTGCAAATGGGTTGATGATATGTACACTCAGCTTTGTGATAGTGCCAGCCTGTCAGTACCACTAAATCTGCACTTACTTAGACTGAAACAGTTTTGGTTTTTTGTGCTTCATACTTTAAGTACCTCAAAGTTGAAAAATTACAAGACAAACAAGGCATGTCATTATCTTTTGGAATTTTTACAGGACTTGTTGTCCAGGACTCTGGGTCTTGTCTCTTTTCTTAAAGGTGATATGGACCACGTCTTCTGAGTTCAAACTAAGTGCTTTAAACTAAAGGCCCCAAAGTTAAAGTTAATGAATGTGTGGTTACAGATTGTGATTCTATTTAATTACTGTGAAAATGGATAAATTTAAACCCCTGAAGACCAGGAAATGAATAACAAAAATATCAACCTTGAAAAATCTGACTTCTTACTTTATCACAGTATTTTCAAAATATGCTTTTAATGCAAATTCTATTTCTTTTATACCTTTTCCTATTGTATAAGAGAAGAGACTATTTTTGGCTGCTAGTGTCCAAAATGGGTGTGCTGGTGTCCAGGATGTCCTTTTAACTCCCTAATCCCCAAATGAAGCTGTAAAAGACACTTTAGGCTTGTGATGAAAATCTGGGCCAACGTTAGGCTAAAAATTATTTTATTTTTATGATGCTCTGGGCATGGTTGGCCAGTCATGAAGATTTGAGTTTTCCTTATCTTTGATAACATTTAAGATGGCTAGGAAGCTTCTAGGGAATCAAGAGGAGTGCCAATGATACATTTGAGTAACAGAAAAGGTCCTATTTAGGACTCCTGGATTATGGGAAACAAACAAACAAAAAAAGGCTTTTGAGGACAGTAGTAATCCCAGGTTTGAAAAGCACCGTGGAAAGTGTAACTGTGGACCACATGGTGATGTGCAGAGATTGTTATTTATGGAACTGATGGATATCCCAGAATGCTTTAGGAATACAAGATAATTCAAGGTGGCTAGAGGTCAGGCTTGTAGGGAGGTATGGCGTTATGCTGAGAACATCTTCCATTTAGTGTGTATCAGGCAGCATTCTTCTTGCTGTGTATTAATATATTTTGAACTATGTCTGAGTGTTTTACTCTGATGGTTGCTAAAAGCCAGCATCGATACTGATATAGTGATGCTCAGTCTTGATGTAGGATCTAATTCTTGTTTTGGTTGATCACATTGGCCTGCTTTTTCCTACAAGGTGATATAAAAACTCAAAATGAAAAGGCTGTAGACATGTTTTTGCAAGGATCTTTCTCAATGGTTGTACATTTGGCAAGCTGATGAGAATTTTTCTTCCTGCTGGATAGATGTAATTCCTTTCAGGCCTGTGAATTCTACAGTCGTTTGGGGAATGCTTGCTGTGATATTTAAGTACTGCTACCACAACTAGAGGTCAAGGAGCTCCTTTTAAAAGTACTCTCTGCCTTTTCAGAAGAACATTTTTCAGACGCTAGAGATTTCATTTCAGTTAAATCCCAGCCCTGAAGGAGTTCTTAACACTAAAAAGAAAAAATATTCTTGAAAAATGTAGAGTAGTCATATTTTTTCTGTGGTATTTTGCAGCATCTGTAAGGTAGAGCCCTAATATGATTTATAGGTATGCTGGAAAATCTGTTCAAATTAAACAGAGTTAAGACCATGATCTGGGGGAATATGCACCTTATCCATTTCCTCATTTTCAGAGGTCTTAAATTCAGTAATTAGCTCATTTTAAAGGAGTACAGAAGTCTATTGAAGAAACTTAGTTATGATTTTAAAAAATTTGGGGGGCACTTACTTCCCCTGCTACATAATAAACCCCCTTATTCTAAATACATGCATTTATTGTAAGGTATGTGCACAAGAGACATTCTCCAAAATCCATCAAATTCACCTTTGCTGAAATGAGACCAACTCTGATAATACAGAATAATCTTCATAGCATAGTCCAAACTTCCAAGTCATCCCATGGATTTTGCAGCACTTAAGACAGTTCACTCTCCCACAGAAGATCATATTCAGCTTTAATTACATCAGTGGTAATGCTGCACTGCAATATTTCAATGTATTATTCTGGGATCAATATGTATTTTAAGAAAACTTTCCCCCTTCTTACTTGATGAGTTTAGGAGAACTTTTAAAGTCCTCATCTTGCTGAGTTTCAGGATGATCCTAAAATATAAAGAAGATTGCTCTACTGCTACATGTGAACTCAGTAGAAAAGAAGGGAATATAACATCTGATTGCCACTACTCTTTATTTTAAAATGTGAATACACTAGGCACTCGAATTGGACTGTAGTTATGGATTTGCCTTTCACTCAACTCATGCTCCCAAATACTTTGGTGTCAGCATTCAACAACTGTGATGAAAAATCAAGTCAAGACTGTGGTACTGTTATTACAGCCTGAAAAAGTGAGTAGAATTGCCACTAGGAGCTGATGTGAAAATCCTCAAACTTCTGAGATTAACAGAAGAGCTTTTCTGTAGGACTATCTTTCATATTTACAGTATAGTATCATGAGCCATTTTCTGCTGTACACAAAAGAAAAATGAGCTTTAACTTGTGACTCACATCATCCGATTCCCTGATGAGCTCTGTATCTTCCACTTGCACCACTGCATCAGCACCACATGGAATTGGAGCACCGGTTGTAACACGCATTACCTGACCAGGCATCACAGTCTGAGTTGGCTGAAAAATAAACAAAACAAATTAATTTACTTTGGAAAAAGAAAATCTCAAACCATTTGACCTTTATAGAAGTAATCTGAAAGAGTAAAGTTCTTATTTGTGGCATGACTCTTGATATAATGTTAGTGATATCAACAGGTATAAACTCCAATGTATTTAAAGATCATTAGGTCATTGCTTCAGATCTGGCTTTTTTCATATGGTCGCATATTAGGTGGCTTCAGATTTTTGCCCTTAGATTTCTATCACAAGAATAACTTTCAGAAGAAGCAGTATGCTGATACTCTGGTCGGCTCAGGAAAATAACTGGCTCAGAAATATAAAAGTTAGATGGTGACCTTCTAGGAAGTTACACGAGCAAAAATCTAGTCATTCTCTGTACATAAATATTTTTGCAGAGTACTCCAGTCCCCAGGGTTGAAATTGCTTTGCTTTGGTTTCGTTGGTTGGTTTTGTTTTACCAGCACGCTACGTATGGAAAACCAGCAGCTTGTAAGTAAAGTAATGTAACCAGCTCCTTCATTTCATAGAATCATAGAATCATAGAATGTTTTGGGTTGGAAGGGACCCCTAGAGGTCATCTAGTCCAACCCCCCTGCAGTGAGCAGGGACACCGCTAACTAGATCAGGTTGCTCAGAGCCCCGTCCAACCTGGCCTTGAATGTTCCCAGGGATGGGGCCTCCACCACCTCTCTGGGCAACCCGTTCCAGTGTTTTACCACCCTCATTGTAAAGAATTTCTTCCTTATATCCAGTCTAAACCTACCCTGGTTTAGTTTAAAACCATTACCCCTTGTCCTCTCACAGCTGGCCCTACTAAAAAGATTTTCCCCATCTTTCCTATAGGCCCCCTTTAGATACTGAAAGGCCGTAATCAGGTCTCCCCGCAGCCTTCTCTTCTCCAGGCTGAACAAGCCCAACTCCCTCAGCCTGTCCTCATAAGAGAGGTGCTCCAGCCCTCGGATCATTTTAGTAGCCCTCCTCTGGACCCGCTCCAACAGTTCCATGTCCTTCTTGTGCTGAGGGCTCCAGAGTTGGACACAATACTCCAGGTGAGGTCTCACCAGAGCAGAGTAGAGGGGCAGAATCACCTCCCTCGACCTGCTGGCCACGCTTCTCCTGATGCAGCCCAGGGTACGGTTGGCCTTCTGGGCTGCCAGTGCACATTGCCGGCTCATGTCCAGCTTTTCATCCACCAGCACCCCCAAGTCCCTCTCGGCAGGGCTGCTCTCGATCCTTTCTTCCCCCAGCCTGTATTGATACCGGGGGTTCCCGACCCAGGTGCATGACCTTGCACTTGGCCTTGTTGAACCTCATGAGGTTCACACAGGCCCACCTCTCCAGCCTGTCCAGGTCTCTCTGGATGACATCCCGTCCTTCTGGTGTGTCAACCGCACCACTCAGTTTGGTGTCACCCGCAAACTTGCTGAGGGTGCACTTGATCTCGCTGTCGAAGTCAATGATGAATATATTAAACAGCACGGGTCCCAGTACGGACCCCTGAGGGACACCACTCGTCACCGGTCTCCATCCGGACATCGAGCCATTGACCACTGCCCTCTGGATGCGGCCATCCAGCCAGTTCCTTATCCACCGAACAGTCCACCCGTCAAATCCATAGCCCTCCAATTTAGAGAGAAGGATGTTGTGGGGGACTGTGTCAAAGGCTTTCTAAGCAGACTTCCTCATACTGACAAGACAGCTCAACACTAGTTCCCATAGAATATCTATCTTTGTGAGGGTCAGTTTAGCAAAGCCTAACATTGATAATATTCTACGCTTACGTAAAGTGACAGCACACCACAAAGTTTCAGCAGAAGCGATACAAAGAATAGAAAAATATCAGAACAACATGATAAAATAACAGACATGGTTTTAATAAAATTTCTCACCAGGCAGCGTATTTTAACACACATTTTTCAAAATCCAGACTGAAATTGTAATTTGACCATAACTGCTTAAGAAATAAGTAACTAAAAGAAAAATCTTTCTAAAAAAATGCAACTAAAAGAAGCTGGCATGATGACTGAGATTTCATTGCTGGAATATAGGGTGCTTGCTCCTCTCAGCACTTCAGGAAGCCAAAGCTATTTAGGCTTTACTGTTATTAGTGAACACATGCTATACACAGATCTACACAGCTGTCATCAGACCAACATATTCTGTACGTGTCACACGTATAATTCATGTGCAGACTGACTTTATATTCCATATGCAGCATTGGACTATCTCCAAGATTTAAAACACTGGAAGAGGCTGCCCAGGGAAGTGGTGGAGTCCCCATCCCTGGAGGTATTTAAAAGACGGGCAGACAAGGTGCTTAGGGACATGGTTTAGTGGTGGGATGGCAGGATGAGGTTAATGGTTGGACTTGAGGATCTTAAAGGTCTTTTCCAACCTAAATGATTCCATGATTCTATGACTTCTCAGACTGCAATTAGCACATATTTGATAGCAACCCCCACACCTGCAAGCGGTACTGCCCAAGCACTGTCACCTGCTCCTGCTCAGCTCTCATTTACTCCCTGACTTTTGACAGGAGGCTGTTGGACATCTGCAAATTCTAGATTGATGGCCAACGTTTCAGCTGAGCAACGCTGTGTTTACCTTGCCCGTTCTTCTAGTCCACTTCAGTGCTGTCATAACCTCTGAAATATAACTATTACTTTGAAATGTGTATATTTCAAAGGTTGCTCACTGGGATAGAAGCCCTAGGGAGAGGCTGGAAATGGTTTGTACCTGGTTTACCACAGTATCACAGTGACCTATGTACCCCAAGAAATAACTGAGCCTGGAGCTGATTGAATCCTGACCCTTTTCTAAGGGTTACAGAAATCTAACATCCTTTGAGAAGAACATAAATAAAAGGCTAAAATAAACTAAAAAAAAAAAGAACACACTTGCCATATGTCATGGTTAGTGTGTTTTTAGGGCAAGATTCATCTTACCCTAAAGTAGGTATCTAAACCAGATGACATAAAAATAGTATTTCTTTAAATGGTATTTATTTCTTACCATTGACTATGCAAGGAGCTGTGGATGAACAGTTGAGATGCTACCATTTATACTGAAGATGTTTTTAAGTGAAAATAATTTTGTCTAGTGTGTTATTTTGATTTTTATGAAAAAAATATTGCAAAAGGCAAAGCTTATGGAACCTCTCTTGCATATTGTTGTACATATGGCCTACAGGCACCTTATAAATAGATAATATTGTTTTGAACTTACTAAAGTATTGATGTCTTTAGTGACAATTTTCAGAGGAAAAATGTACTGCATAAAAAAATTCTCCCATTTAAAATGTGTTTTTTGGTCCTCAAGAAACACAAAGAACATAAAATGTCTAGGACTCTGCCAGAAATCAGTGCCTATGGTGATAAAATGCTTTGTATCTATCCATGCCTTTGGAGTTTATTACTAGATGAGTTAATTTTTTGAGGTGTAATGATGTGAAACATTTAAATAAACTTATACAGTAACAATCGTTTTTAGAATTGGTTGCTCATATATTTAATTTCTTTTTTGTCCTTTAAGAATTTGATCAGATTAACTTTATGAACAAAAGTCAGCCATCAGATTTGTGTGTGAATCTCCAGGGCTGTGTTCTTCTGTGCTAGAGACTATGAAGATAAAGAAATTATTCCTTCTCAGAAAGCATACTAATGTACAACAATTTCACAGAAACTCTTTTGAAGGCCTTTGAGATCTCACACTTACTAGGAATAGGGCAGTACTGGGTTCTGTCCTTTGCCTTCATCACCAATAATCTATTTAATGTTAGTCACTGAATAAAACCCAGAAATAATCTATTGAGCACAGCCCCCATCTCAGGCATTTTCTCTTGCACATGATTACACCTGTCCTGCCTGATTTACAACGACCCATGCTCCTTTCTGTAAAAAGGCCCAAGTTAATGGAAAGGTGAAAAATGTCTGTTTTCCATACCATATTATAGCTGGTTAGTCACAGGGCTTCTTAGAAACGTCTTTAGAAAGTCTTCCAGGAAATGCTAAGCTCCAGCTATGCAAGTCTATAGGAAGAAAATCATTGCTCCCCATGGTTGAGTTTTTCACACAGAGGCCATGTGGATGGCTCGTGACGAGTAACCTCCGATGTGCCCTAACCTCCCCAAAGCAGGATAGTGTCTGAAAGTTTTCCTCAATACCAAATAAAAAGTGATTGTTAACATAAACATGACCATCTGGAGATGGAAATCAGAAAATGCACCATTTACAAATAGATACAGAAGTGTCCAACTTGGCTATATGGCCTCTCTGCAATTCTCAGTCCCATTTTCTTTCTCTCTACGTAGCATTTACATAACTTTTTTCCTACAGGAGAAGCCAAATCTAAACCTATTTTGAACTCCCTGCTGTGAATCATTCTGTTAATTGGTCTGTAACATGAAAAGCAGAATGTTGCTGCTGAGAGTGACTGAAGGGTGAAATGAGACTGAGGAGCCTTCCAAGGCTATAAATAATTTCATGGGAAGGAGATGAACCTGAAGATGCGTTGGCCCAAGAAAAAAAACTTTGACCAATTATTCAGAGGTCAACAGCCTCATTTTTCTAACTCGCCACTGGTATTTCCACCTAATTCTCCTCCCACCCAATTTTGTTCCTTGCCAGAGATGTTTTCCATTCCCATTAATCTGGGAGACAGACTGTCCCTGCAGAGAGACATTTGTGAGCTCTTGAATTTTGCAGGAGGGAAGCAAGCTCCCATTTGCCCTTTTATCCTTTGTACAAACCTGCTGAACTGATTAGGGCACTGAAACCCTTTAGACCTGCGGGCAGTCCTTCCCATTAGGCACAGCTTCAACAGTTTTTAAGCTGTTTTTAAGCACCACTCTGCTGTGATATTTTTTAACTGGCAAAATGGTAATATTGATGACAGGTGAATAATGACAGGAGTGATAATTCAGCAGGTTGCTCTGCTGGTTTTTGCTATTTTATAGTGACCATAAAAATGATTATAGAAATAGTTGTCAGTCTTTTGGATTCTGGACTAATGCTTGAATATGCAAACAGAAGGGCTAAAAATCCAAGGCAGGTGAAATTCATTAGTTTATTTTTTTTAGTATTTAAAGTAATTTTACATATTTTGTATAACAGATTCATTAATCTAAGATCACGTGAATATTAGTATTGGGAAGACATCTATTATAGCAAAGTGTAATTCAAAAATTTTAGTTATATTATGTATTATATTAAATGTCTATTATACATTTAGAGGCAGTTCAACTCAATTTTAAAAAAAATGGATCAATCCTGCAACTGGTAATACTTTTAGAACTTGAAACAACTTCTGAAATGCATCTATTTTATTTGAGACTTTTTTGTTTAGCAGTCAAAATAGCCACACTGTAAAATCCTCATTAAAACCGGTCAATCCTTTGTTCTGCCTGTTACTTATCCCATTTCTGCATCATTTCACATACAATACATAGAATTATAAACTGGGACTTCAAATAGCTGGAGAAACATTTTTGGATTAAACCATGCTCTTCTGAAAAGAAGGTACCATGTACAATTAAATTGACAGAATAATAAAAGTGTTTGAACGAAACTTATTTTTTCCTATCACCCTGGTATTAGTACCGGAACGTTATGAAATGTACTCTTGAGTTTGAGAACAAATCCCAAATAGTGTCTATCCATGAATATTTATAGAGCACAGCAGGTCATGAATGGGTGCTGCCCTAACTTGCTCTTAAACTCAATGCACGTAACTGCTGAAGTGCACAAACACTCTTTTCATCTAACAAATAGAAAAGGAGCGATACTGCAAACTAGGCTACCACCAGGCTTCCTCAAGATTGCACTGGTCACTACCTACCTTTGAAGGCTTCATACAAAATTCTTACACTTTGTTTTGCGGTTATCAGTATGAAACAGGCAAGCAGCTTGTGGGAACAGTTACTGGGCTGACGTGCCTTTTAAAATCTGTCGTCAAGAAGGAGTTAATTCTTGCTTTTCTCTGTTTATGAATTGTAATGCCACTAGAAACCTTACGTCCTGTAACATTGTATCAGGGCAGAACATTGCTGTATGCACTCCTATCGGACATGTCAGCACAATGCTCTGAAGTATTTTGGGATATCCTTGTTAGTTCCTTACGTAACCATACAACCTTGCTTTCTGTAATCATGTCCCAAGGCACATAGCAGGATGCTAGGTACAGCTGTGTCCTACTTCATGTCACCTCCCAAGAATATTGAGTTTTGGAGCACTAGCAAGGCTTGTAAAAATACAAAGCAACATCTTATGAAAGAAAATACATTACAAAAAAAAAGAGAAAACGAATTGTGCTCACCTGCTCACCAGCCTGGGATTCCCCTATGATGAATCGATCTCCTGGGCCATCAGCAGCTGTTAAGATGGACAATACAAATGGTAAAGGCTGAACCAAAACAAATGATGGCATTAGAAATTAAGAACAGGAGAACCAAAGAATGATCTAAGATTCAGTTCTTCACTGTCAGCATGACAAAGGTTATAGAAGTTTTGCAAACATTTTACATTTTAGGTCCTTTTAAGTTGTCTTTATTATTTTGAAAATTACAGGTTCTATAGTACTTTTAACTGATTTTTTTTTGGCAATATGCGATCAAGTAAAAGGAGACTAGGAGGAATTACATTAATAACAAAGATTTAAGAGTGTGAGATTATTGTTTTAAAAATCTCCACTGTGAGCAAATCTTTTTCCATGTGAAACTAACACAGGAATCACATATTTTGTAAGTGTATGACGTATCTTTTTTCTAGACAGCGATGGAATATTGACATTTCTAGATTCTACCTCTGCCTTTGGAGGAAAACATGGACAAGTGCAGTGGTTATAGACCATACAGGTCTGGCATTTTCTGAAGAGCACTATGACTAAGATAGTGCAACTTGGACGGCCACATTAGAAGCCTGGGTTCTGTTCCTTTTTGTAATTTTAGGAGGTAGAACCGAACTAGTTACCTCATACCTTTCACTGAAGCCATTCTGAAAATTAAAAGTCAGAGACCATTGATTTAACAAACTGAAAGTCTCCAGGACTTCTAATTTAGCCAAATCTGTATTTTTACAGGGATAACAAAGGCACCATTTTAACGAACTTTAAGCTTCTCACTGCCTCAAAGGTTTTTCAGCAAGTTGTAATAGTGGTACTACAGGCTCTATCATGGTGTAAAGCATGTACGGAGCACAGGCAACTATGCCTGTCTGAGCACAGTGGGCACGCTGTCAAGAGTGTTCAGACAACCTGGGTTCATGCAATCACATTTAAATATATATTTTTGTTAATTTTAAATCTGTAACTGCCAAAAGGTGATTTCCCAGAGATGAAGTCTAATCAGTGACAACCTTTATCTTAATACCTTCTATTTTATTTCAAAAGCCCTGAATATACAGCTAGATAACCTTATTGTATTGAGAAGAATCGCTTTCAGGAAGGATGCCCATTTAGTCTGTATAATGATTTATCACATTTGTATGCATACATCATCTGCAACTCTGCAGATGATGATCTATGGGACTTAGTCATGTTTGAAGACTAATGACTAACTTTAAAAGCCTATCAAACAGCCTAATCTATGAGCTTTAGAACAATCTCTAAAATAAGAAAAGTGGAAAAGGACTCTTCAACTACTTGTCTTTGAATAATGCATATAATGCTACTGAATACAGTTGTCAGACCTTCGATAAAAAAATGCACTGGGACGATCCAGCAAAACAAGAGAAAAAAAAATCTCTAAAAGCTACATTATTATAAATCTGGTAAAATGCTACTGAATTAGATTTTATTCCCCCATTAATAAAAATATGGAGACAAAGTTTATGGGTGATGTAGAACTGATATAGTTTGAAAAAAGTCGGCAAAGTTTTGGGCAGCGAGGTTTATGTGACTGAAAGCTAATCCTTTATTTTTTCTGAAAAAACATCCATTGATGTAGTCAATATTATTTCTGCCTAGAAGCTTTGTTTCTCATATCCTGAGATAACAGGTCTACAAGAACAGTAATAGTAGAATAAACCAGACAGAATAGAACAGAATAGAATAGAGTATTTCATTTGGAAGGGACCTACAACAATCATCTAGTCCAACTGCCTGACCATTTCAGGGCTGACCAAAAGTTAAAATATGTTATTAAGGGGATTGTCCAAATGCCTCTTAAACAACTGACAGGCTCAAGGCATCGACCACCTCTCTAGGAAGCCTGTTTCAGTATTTGACCACCCTCTGGTAAAGAACTGCTTCCTAATGTCCAGTCTGCATCTCCCCTGGCACAGCTTTAAACCATTCCCACACATCCTGTCACTGGATTCCTGGGAGAAGAGCTCAGCACCTCCCTCTCCACCTCCCCTCCTCTGGAAGCTGTAGAGAGCAATGAGGTCTCCCCTCAGCCTCCTTTTCTCCAAGCTAGACAAACCCAAAGTCCTTAGCCACCCCTCACAGGACATTCCTTCCAACACTTCCACCAGCTTTGGTGCCCTCCTCTGGATGCATTCAGGTACCTTACTGTTACTCTATTTGAATCCACCACCAAAATAAGGGTCTTGCATGTCAGTTCTGACAAGTTGTTGAAGTTGTTCATGATGCTGCTGCTCATTCTGCATGTTTACTGAGATTGTACTTGTGCCTTCCCTTACTCGTGGCAATCAGATTGCGAGACAGCATTTGCTTGAGCCCAAGGCCCTCGTCAGTCAGCATTCTACTCAGAGCCTCCCCTCTCAGCTTTTCTCAGTGTTATATTACCTGTATTTCTCTGGCTACATCTGCACTCCCTTGCCGCTATTAGCGATCATTTTGGTCTGCCTGTCTCACACACACAGAGGTGACAGACAGCTGCAGTCAAACTCGTCTTGTAGACTTGGAATTCTATTTTTATATCAAATCCATGGGGAAGCTATTGGACTACATCCATTGCCTGGGTTTGCAGACAGCCTATTTCGTGGACAGTTGCTTTCCATTGTTTCAGCTGCCAGTAACAAAAAAGATATTTTGAAGTCCCTAGAAGAAAGTTGGCTATTGTGCCCAAATCTGAACATGGTGTTACGATGATTCAACTCCTACGACAATGAAATCACTACTAGTATAATGTTCAATCATATATATTTTAGTTCTCCTTCATAGCTATCTGAGGTGACTATCATTAGTCTTACTTTACAAAGGGAAAAACTGATGTACAGAGAAGCACATTGTTCAAAATCATGCAGCCCCTACTGGCAAAGCAGAGGATGGATTCAGTTCTCCTGGGAAACCACTCACTGCTTGCTCTGCAAAGTCACACTACTGATTTTATTTATATACAGCAACTGCAGTATTTTCAAAGTAAAAATGAGTTTTTCTTTTGAGGTGCCTCCATAAGAGTACATTCTGATATGTATTTTTGAAAATTCTCTAATGCAACCATAAAGTAATTCACAAATAGGAAGCTGGATCTGCGAAAGTTCAACAAAGTAACAGATACATAAGAAATTCCTGATTAAATCAACAACAGAGGAGTAGAAGAAGAATCTGTCATTCAGAAACAGATGTTCTACTCCTCTCCTGAATTCTGTATGTTTCCAAGAAACTCACTAGCAACACAGGTGCATGTCTATGAGCACATATGGGTGTACATTGTTCATGTATATAGGCATCCACTTAAAAAAATCTGAATTCAACTCTACGGTCTTCCTTCAAGATAGCTGTATTCTATGTCACCGTGACTTCAGCAATGGTCTGAATTAAATCTCAACCAAAATAACCATTGCTGGATCCAAGATAGGTGAACTAACATGTTATAAAGTGGTTTTACAGACATTATACCACATGTCTACAAAGTGAGTGTTTACCTCTGACAGCGTAGCCGTCTTTTACCGATGCTGGAAATGGTGGTAGGTTATCTTTTGCATATACATCTTGAGCAAGGACTCGGCCCATTCCGTCTAGAAAAGAGAAAAGAGAAAAGACCATGCTCCATGTCATTACAGCTAGCGAAAGGGAAAAAACCAGTGAACAGCAGCGTGCTCTGATGGATGAAATGATGTACGTGACATGAATAGATCTCTCAGGTTTTTGATTTCTGCCTCTAGATAAATGAAAAAAGACTGGAGTCTGAAAGTACTGATGGAAGATTTGGTCAGCAAGTCTGTGCTCCTGGTTATGGTGAAATTGTTGATGGTAGATCTGAATGCCAAGTGTCCAAACCCAGAGGTAATAGCTCTGATACAGGATCAGACAGAAAAAACCAAGTATTTGTTTCTTCAGGACAAGTTTTTCTCCTGAAATCTCTTAAAAATATATACATTCCTGTATTTCAATTAAAAAAAAAAAAGGTTTTATTTTTAAAAAACTTTTAAAATAACATTTCAAAAGTTAATCCTGTGTGCAAAAGGTGAGAGTTGATGGATTGAGCCCAGAGGACTCAACATAAACAGTAATGATGGACAAGTTTCCATAAATTGACAAAGAAGTTTTGCAATAGATTCATTTTGCCTAATTGCTGAGAGCATTTCTGCTTAATGGAGGGTGAGTGCACATAAGTGTCAGGATTATTTATGTAAATTTACGGTCTTATAGTTCTAAATATTTTAATAGCTGTTTCAAACATACTCTTTCCCTTCACTTAGCAACTATGACTGATGAGTTGTAATTTGGCTCTGCCTTCCTGTAGAGACTGATATGAATTACTTCACCCTCAGTCAAGTGTGCACTACTTGTTTGCTTTTATGGCACCAGCAAGAGGGTTTTTCAATATGATGTGGAACAGTGTGGAAAATACGTCTCTTACCCCTTCATAGAGTGGGAGAATGAGAAAGCAGATTTATTACATGTGTGATTAGATGGACTGGGAAGGAGCACGTGGGTCAGAACTACTGAGATTGGCTCGGTTCCAGTATGTCTAAGTAGAAGAAGGGAAGCTCATCTCAAATGGAGGCCACCGCTTGTAGGAGTGCGTTGTGGCACAGGAAGGCAACATCCAGCTGAAGGTATGAAGGAATGAGAGGATGCATAAATACTTCTGCCAGGAGAATTCGCATGGATATGTACTTTATAGATTATGATGTTTCAGAGATGGCAAAGAAGAGAGACATACATAAAGTGTGTTTCTTGTTTTACAGACAGGGCAATCAATGTGGTTCTGGATTTGTTGGGAAGGCAGAAGACCTAACATTGCACACTAAATGGATAGGTTTTGTTAAAAAGTGCATCTTCTTGATTTGAAAATATTCAGCTCCAGTGAAGTGGTATTATAATGGAGATTATATTTTACTTATTAACACAAAGTGATTTAGTTAGTAATTAATTATAATTATAATAACTATAACATCATTGTGCTCACATGCATATGTATCAACTTTCAGCCTGAGGTGAATATTTATGTTGCATTTCTGAAATAGGTATTGCCATGAAAATGCTGATAAAACCTGTTAAAGCAGCTAGAAAACCGCCTTTGTGATGGCTATTAATAATGCCTGTGCGTCATGGCATATCACCGTCTGTCATACACAATACAGAAATTATTAGAAAGCTCACAAAAGCTTGTACACTTGCACTGAAAAAAAGAACGCAGATGCAGATGCAGACATGTAAATTATAGCATAGAAAAGGCAGCCACCAAAGGTCTAGTAAAAACACCCTCTGTTCACAGGCACATAAAATCTCATACAAAAGTGATGCTTCTAATTTTAGCAGGCATGTTGTGTCTTCATTTTACTTCTTGTCTGCATGCAAAATCACACCAATTAGAGCAAAGTTGAACAGCATGTTCCTGGCATTCTGCCATGCAGTATTTGAAGGGAATAAATGGCCAGCCAGTAGCGGGAATAAATTTCATTAAGGGGAGAAAAATGTAAGAATTATTTGCTGAAGCCTTAGGCATTGAAAATGAAGCAAATCAGCAACTAAAGGACAATGTGAAGTACCTCTGTACTCCTTTATTTGAGCAATTATTTTAGAAATACACTGTTTGACCTTATTTTGATTAACTGTAATTCAAAAAAGATGTTCTGAAATATTTTAATGTCATCAAACTGCCCCTTGTGATGCCCATAGCTTTCTGAGTCTAGCACAAAATGGAGAATTACATTAAACTCACTTTTCAAATTTGGGTATTTTCTAAAGCTTAGCTGGTGAAACTGGTACAGTTTTGTGAAGAATTTTGATTTCTCAGGGTATCAGTACTGTGATAAAGCAGTGAGACAGGTATCATACTAGAGCTGATGAATTTGCTCCCATTTTTTATATATTACCCTGGTAGAACTGCCAGTGTGATACAGAAAGGCAATACTATCAAATTAAACAGCTAGTTCAAAACAAATAAGCAGTGGAAAAAAATGCCAAGCTCTACAGAAGTTACAGGGCTCTTGGACCAGATCAGAAAAACTGTCCCGTTCTGAGGCTTAAGCCCATGAAGTGTGGATTGCCTCGGCTTTGTACTTTTAGTATCAATTAAACTTCTGCCTCTTCTTAGTTTCAGAAGAATGATCATTATCAACCTGTCTAAAAACATCACCTTATATACCCATGAAGCAATATTCAGGTAACTGCATTTAGCCAGAATAAAAGGCTAATTGGGGGCTTCATTGACGATGGCAGGTAGCAGATATGCTTCAGGTGCCTTTGGTTTATGGCACTTCTGTAAAATGTTTTAGGACTGTCCATTTTTTTTTTTTAACATGGAAGAGGCTAAATGATCTATACAGGCATGGAGCAATACACTTACCAATGTGAAAGTCATGTTTCAAAAGATAACATGTTAGGAGAGAAGAGATTTGAGACACTACAGCATGCCTTGACTTAATCGAGAATAAAGTTAGGCCTGTACTGGCTACTTGCACAGAGTAGCATTCAGCAGCTTTATTTATGAGGATGAAGGCTATGTTTAGTAATCTAAATAAATCAGGTTAAAATTAATTAGGTAATTTGTTAATGAAATAAATCCTAGAACTTTAAACATTTCACTTTCCTTACAGAGAAATTGTGCTCCTGAAAGATAATTTTCAGGAGCTCAGCAAGACACAAAATGACAAAGAACACAAACATGGCACAATGGTGCTTTTCTGAGTACAGTTAGTTAGGATTCAGACCTCCAGGACATTTTTATTATCTCCTGAAATTACAAGTATATTAACTGAAAAATAAGTGAATATGTAACTAAATAAAAAACTGGTTCTTAATTCCTTGTATTCTTCAAAATCAACATTTTTTAGCAAAGTAGCATATATATGTGTACATGCATGCACATACACACATATACATATAACAACCCTATACAAAAAAATCCCATATATTTGTCTGTATAAGACTACAGTGATCACTTAAGAACTTCTGAAAAATGAGATTCTTCCATCTTGGGATTTGTATCTGCAGATTAAGAGAATTGAATTTCCAGTATCACAGACACAGATGTGTACTTTAGGATGTCTCCTAAAGGCTCAACACTGAAATTTCATACTATGCATTAGAAAATCTTACAGTGCTAAAATAAGTGTATACTTGTTGAAAAAGAAATTGTGAGATGCAATTTTGCACTACAGTGCAAAAATATGAAGGAATATGTCTTTATTAATATTTTTTATTGTTGGTACAATTATGTGGATATTAAACCAAGAATAGATCTCTACAGCTGATGATCTTACCATGTATCTAACTCTTTTATTTTGGCTGGTAGGGAAGAGGGTCATAACTGAAGTGTCTCAACATACTCAGAACATTATTTTTAAAGGAATAACAGTGCCAGGAATAATCATCAATGTTCCAGGCTTAGAATCAGCCCAAATTTGATGTCAGTAATCAGGTAACATGAAGAGCAAAATGAAATATCAACTAAGATATTATAAAGTATACTAGAACACCTTCTCTTACCTTGGCAGCATATTCCCATGTCGTGGAATAAGAACAGAAACAATAAAATTGCCTCTTTGACAAATTAGAGTTTATAAAACACTATAGAGAACATAAGCAGCTAGCTAAGACCAATTACCTTCATTCTATCTCTGTAAGGACATTTTGAAGAGCACAAAGTCCGAATAGAATCGCTCTGTTATTGGTATGGTAACATTATCAGTATTAACACAAAACTGGTACTTAGTCCATATTTTGAATGTTTTTTAATAGTAAAATAAATTACACAGTGAAAGCTTGTCCGAAGCATGTTGCAGCAGAAAATTATATATACTGTGATTTTGTCTGATTTCACCATAGTTCTAGTGAAGAAGTTTACAAATCAGGTATATGAAAAGCCTGCTTCTTACTGTTGATATAAATATGTCTGCACAGAGACTGTCATATACATATAACTAGATGGTGATGTTATTGTTATATGTATCAACATATATGTAGCATGTGAGGATTATGCCTAGAAGAATATTTTTAGCTACATTTTATTAACTTCTAGGGAAAATACAGCTCCTGTCCAGAAACATCATGGCAGCAACACAGAAGTGTTGTGAAACCATATGCAAGTTTTCATCCAGAAGTGTAAAAGATAGAAAGATGGAGAAAAATTAAAATAAAGATAAAAGGACAAGACAGTAGGACATATTTATAGAATCAAGGACAAAAAAGAGGAAATAACAGCTTATCAATACTTGTTTTTCCTTATAATCACTACAACCCAAATTCAAGAACTTATTTCTTCACTTAGTTTTGCACTAGAGGTTTAAAAAATCAGAACTATTTTTATGCAAAAAAGAATAATAAAGTTACAGAGTACCTTAACGGTACTTTATTTAGCAAAATAAACATATGCTGTGCTTATTTTCCAGGGAGGTACAGGCCAGACTTTTATCCTTTATTTCAGGAGTTCATTGTCACATACATAGCATCTGTTTGGACTAAATGTACCTAACACTGTGGCTTATCATATTGTCCACAAAGGCCTGTCTTAGCAGACATTTAAATGACAGCTATCCAAAAAGATCTAATGCCTATGCTCAAGCATTTATGACTTAATGCCTTCTTCTAATCTGCACACCATTATGAAAGTGCAGGGTGGAACAGGCATATTCCCTGTTGATCCAGTAACGGTGCTGTTCTGGATATGCAGCATGTTCTCAGAGATCTGCCTCCTGCTACCAAGGCACAGGGGAGTGCTGATCTCCACTTGGAGTGACTAAACTCGCAGGTGTGATTCTATGTACAGTTTGCTAAATCCTGCTCAACAGGAAGACATCTCAAAGGTTTGCGGCCGCACAAAGATTTGGTGGAGAGCATGAAAACTTGGAACTTTCAAGCCATAAAACAGAATATCCCATCCAGAAACCATTTGTACCTCTATGATATCTGAAGTCCACTGATGTCCTACACATTCTGCCTCTTGAGGCTTGTGGTTCTACTACTTCTTCGCTCACCACCTTACCTTTGGAAAATCTGGAGGAATCCCTGAAGGAGGTTTCCTCTTCCCTACCTACTTTAGGATTACTTGTCAGCATGCTTCCTGCCATGGTTTTGTTCTATGCCAAGAACACTCTCCCAGATAATGCCCAGGCTTGTGTAAGGGATAGCAGAAGCAAGGGAGACCCCTGATAGGCATTATGAACACCCTATTTTGGGAGGGAGGATAGTTTAGCTGAATAAACATGAGAGGTGCCCTGATAATTCCTTTTAAGGCCAGAAAATGGCTTTACCTTTCCTCATTTATTTACGAGTATAGACACAATCAAAATATCTGACATTTTGCTTGCAGTTTGGTACCTTTTAAGAGAACCTCAAGATATAAATCAGTAACAGTTACCCTTGATTATAAAGGTTCAATAAATAAAACATTTAATGCAAGTAAGTATCAGAAAAGGATCAAATGCAGTGGTAGAACAGAAAGGGAATTATTTTGCATTTATAAGAAGAGGCAAATTCTGTAATGACTAGTAGGCCGGTTAGGATCTGGAAAAACAGGCTGAGATGAACTGTTAAAGATACAGGCATGGAAAAAAGTGACCTGGAATCAATCACCACTTTGATTTGATCATTGACCTCAGATTGGAAATGGGGTTTAGTGAGAATCTCCCACAGTAAGAGAACAGAGTGAACAATCACAGCACAACTTGGAACTACCTGGCATCTGCAAAAGTCCAGTGTTAAATCAACCATCTGAGACAAATTGTGATTTCTATGTTTTAGCTTTGTGGTACATAACACGGACCAGAAGAGAATTCATTTATATATTTAATTAGAGTTCCATACCAGATTCCTTCAGGGAGCAGCACTGAGCTCAATCAACATTCTCCTGACTTTGAAAGGAGACTTCTGCTCCTATTACTGGCATTTCCTAAAGCAGTTTCTCCTGGTGAAGGTACTGTCTCAGACACCTCACAACATTAATAAAAAGAGCAAGTGCTTAAGAAGGTTGCAAAATAAGGAAATAACCACCCTAATCCTCACAAAGGATCCAACTTAAAATACCTCTGTAATTGATGATTTCTGTTCCAAGCACTGGGGTCATCTCCAGAACTGTGATGAAGGCCTTGTCCATAGATGTCAATGGGAATGGAGACATGCGGTGTCTTCTTGCTACCTTGGTAATGTCAACAGCACTGTGACCTGCAACAAGAGAGCACCAAGTTTATGTACGTTACATTGTGTAGATGTACACAGTGATGTTCATTTAAACCACTTTACTGAAATTAATCTGGCACTTTGGGGTAAATTAAATCAGTTAGTTATCACTATTGAGCATTTGTATCAGACACTGGGAAGAAAAGACAGATTTAAAACAAAAAGCAATTTACAGTTGAAAAGTGTATAACCATACCAGAATCTTGATGAGCATAAAAGGATCAGTTAATCAGGAACAGAAACCTGTCAAAATGATGCATTATTTTACACTGAGGATGATAATCTGAGGCTAACTCAGTTCTATGAACTACGAACTCAGGACAATTCATTCCTCATTCTGTTCTCCACAAACACATCTCAATATCCTATGTGCAGTGCACAGATAACACATAAAAATGGACACTGTCCCAGTGAATTTGCAATCCAAGAGGGAGATGGGAGTCAAAAAGTTTGAAAGGAGGACAGAGGGACACACAAGGAAATCACTGGGCAGTCAGGACAGCAGATGGTGTTTCCAGCTAGTGGGCATCCTACCCGTTGTCAAGATTTTGTAGTCACCATAGCAAAGTGATGTTTAAATGTATAATTTGAGTGAAGGTAGTAGGACAGATTAATGGAACCTGACTTTTCCTGAATATGAGGGACAGGTTGGGAGAAAATATGACAAAAGTTGTTTGAAAATTAAGCCAGCAGCACGTTTGATTTCTTGATACTTATTGAGAGAGTAAACAAGGGGACAACAAGCTCTGAGGGCTTTTGAAAGCGAAGATAAGCAACTGAAGAGAGGGAACTATTGCAGAAATACATAAACAAGAGTAACAGATACAAAACCAAAAGGTTAAGAAAACAACATTTGTAGAAATATCTTGAATGGATTTGCCTAGAACAAGAAGGTATTTATGAGAGCCAAAGTGGATGATGTTATACATAATGATATTCCTAAAGCAACATAAATTATAATAAGATAGCATTAACAAATAATAGAAACTAATTTTTAATGACATGTTTTTGCTTTGCAATAGCTACCTAAATATCCCATTTGCTGCTGCACATGACTTCAAATTCTGGAAAAAATAGATTATTGCTTTAAGTGTCATCTTCTAATAAAAAATAACTACAAAAATAGTAAAACAATCATACAGCCTAAGTTTTTTCTTCGGAAAAGAAGGTCGCTTAATCAATCCGTATATGCAAAACTTCTTTCAGCACTGACACGCTAGTGTCTCTGTGTGGGAGATTGTTCATTAATTTATTTTTTGCTGTTAATGCAGTAACTATCTTTAAGAGGAAGAAGTAGAGACAAATAAAACTGCCCACGTAATTCCAGTCCCAAGAAAGGTTCTGGAAGAAATTATTTGAACAATCTCTTTGTACGTATTTAGAAGATACCATGATGATAAAAGCAGGCACTGCAAATCTGTCAAGCACAATTTCTGACTGACTTAATTCCTTTCTTTAACATAGCAACTGGCACACTGAGGAAGAGAGAAACAGCTGATGAGATGTTTTTTAACTATATTAATGACATATATTCTAACTATATTAAGACTCTTCACACTCTTAAACATGACTTTCTCATAAGCAAGCTAGACAGAAATTTTCCAAATTAAACTACTGTAGGATAAAAGTGTAACTAGTGGAAGAACTGCATTCCTGGATTTAACAGGGATGTCCCTAGCAAACTTACATTTTCCATTATTATGCCTGTATTTTGCTTGCAACCTCATAAAAATGAGGAAAGGGGAAGGAAAGCATTTGTGAGACACAGTCAAACTTCCCATATCTTTCTCTGCATAGAGAAAGAAACCCTGCTTAGCAGCACCATAATTCCTGACTGTATAAATTAAGAAACTTTTTCCTAAAAGTTGGAGAAAATGAAGGAAGGTGCTAGGAAAAAAATTGTAACAGCAATGAAAGCTGGGGAAATTCTGTGGCAGCAAACAGCCTTTTTGTTACAGCCATTAGGTGCTTTAATGTTTATGTTTACTGCTACCTAAACCTCACTGTTAGCTACTTCAGAAACTAACATTTCACCTCTTTAACCCTAAAAACGTGAATGAATGCAGAAGCTTTGAATGCTCTGAATGGTTCCCAGAGTACTACCTTCAGATTTGGAACTCTGTGTGTAATGCACGTTATTTGCTTAAGTCAAAGGTTCTGTTAAAATCTGCTGAGAAATGCATTCTTCAACACAGTTTTTTTGAAAATAGATAAAATCCCCTAATCTCTGACAACTTTGTTCCAACACCGAAAGTAATGCCCATTATTTCTGCAAGAAAAGCCAAGAAAATACATACGAAAAAATAGAGCCCCTTCAGGTTTAACAGTAGCAGGAATAACCTTAATGAAGAAAGGAAGAAATATGCAGGTGTAACTCCTAACCCTCTCCCTATTTCTTCCTACAAACAAATGCTAACTCTTCTCTAGAGGTATCATACATTTAAACAGACTTGGAGACAAAAAAATAATAATTTTTTAAATTAAAAAATTACTAAGTGGTACTTTGTAATTACAAGTAAATGACAATAAAGAACTCCTCAGACCTTCCCAGGTTCTTTCACTAATGTCAAATGTTAGATGGTTCTAAAAATAACTACTTACATTAAGCAGTGTTTTGTCTGACAAAATAATCCTTTAGCTTTGAAGCCGCTAAGTCAATTGGTTGCATAAGGTAGAAAATTCCTGACAGCCTTCTCTCTTTTCACCAAAATAACTTCCTATTCCTGTTGTTACATATATATACACACATATGGTGGATGAAATTTTAGACTAGGAAAGATTCCCATAAAACAAAGGAAAGGAACCGTGCAAATTCAAGAACAGGTCATTCGGGTCATATCTGAATTCTTAACCTTTGTATTTTTTGGTTTGATGTAACCCAACATTCAATTTCATGTTCAGGTATGAAAATAAAAATCATATATATTCAACTTGAGCATTTCCATTGTAATTGTCTTTGAGTGTTGATTCTTTTTGCCCATAAAACTTGCACACACATGATCATTTACAAGAATGCATCTCCACAAACACCACAGACCTCCATGTCATTAGAAGAACAACTTGGAAGAAAAAATTAAAACGCAACTATCCATTAATACATGAACACTATGAGCTATTAACACTTTTCTCTTTGGACTGAATTGCATCGTCTGAAGTTGTTACATTTCTTCTGCAGACCCACTTATGTCCCAGCCATATCCTTCTCCTCTGACTATCATTTGCTGTCTTCTGAGAAGTCTCGGTTTCTCAATAGAGCTATGAAGTTTCAGTACTTACTTGCTCTGAGGATGTTCTCCTTGCTGCTGCACCTAGACTGGACCTGCAGAGAGAGCACAGAGTCTATGAGCTACAGAAGTTAACAAGAATGCAAAATACAGAGATATAATGGGCAAGCTCCTGGGATCTAAGACAGAGGCTGTACATATTTTCAGCAACATTCTTACATACTCTGCATGAGATAAGTATGTTTCAGCAGAAGGGTAGTAGCTGATGGACAGAATCTGATACAAGCAATTTGATTCCACCCCCCCTGCATAAGAAACAAGATGGCCTAAGGACAGTTATAGAGTAAAATCAAAGAACAGAGTGGTTAAAATTATGTCTTAAGCTCCAGTTTTAAACAGAAAATCCACATTTTCTCATACAATTGTAATTATGGTAACTCTGAATCTAGCTCCTGTTTTATGATTAGACAAAATACTAACATAACTGTATTATCATGACCTGCTTTAACATTCTATTACTGATATTTTCAGGTACTACAGAAAGAATTTAAAATATTCAATTTAGATTGTGTTGATTCTGAAGATATTTAATAAGACTTCTTCACAACTGTATGAGCAACTCACAATTGTATAAACAGCTCCTGGCTGGAGCCACATAAATTTACTCAGTTGTTTCTGTTTGGTTAAAAGGAACGCTATGTTCAGCATGAGTTTTACAGTGCAATTTACTTTAAAAAGTAACTGTGTGAGAATGACAACTTGTTTCTCAACAAATCCTCTTCCTAGATGCTTAGCTGCCACTGTGCTATTCCAGATACATTAATCTGACTCCAGGGAAACTGGAGGATTCACACCGGTCTAATATTCTAGTAACACTCAATATTTAGAGTTCCATCTTGATATTTAGAGTACCATACAGATTTAAAAAAGAACTGTTTTTTGAAGAGTATCAGTCCTGTAAACACAACATAGTTTAAATTTTATCTATACTGAAGCGTCAGCTCTTGTTAATTCTTCTCAGGTTTGGAAAGAATACATTGTATAATAACACTGAAGTTGCAAGTTTTTAGATGAACTAATTTGAACAGCAGCCTGTCTTCTGGCAGGTCAACTGACTGAACCGGTAACACTTGAATAAAAAGCTTTTTGCATGGACAAAACCCCAGCTAAAGTAAACTTAGCAGGCAGACAAACCTCTGAGGGAGTATGAATGGAATCCCTCCCCTTTTTTACTTTATTGACAAACGTATTGCTAAATTTCAGCGAGAAGACTAATAACCTAAAACCATGCACATGTGGTGAAAGAAGTGGAATAGCACAGGTGACGCTGAGGGTTTCACTTCCCTGCAGAACATTTGTGTCTGCTGAAAAAGCGCAGGAGCGAATCCAGATTATCTTTCAGACTACAGTTTCAATTTGCAGCTACAGAAAAACTGCTTAGAAAGTGAATATGTATGATCTAACAATCGATGAAGAATAGTACACGCTCAAGCCCCCAAAAGCTGCCTTCAGAAAGGCACAACCATTTAAGGCTGAAACCAACTGTGCCCCAGCTTCTAAACCTCTTTCTTCTGTTCCACAGCAGCTTGCCCCAAATGTATATTCACATAAAAAAACTGGATTCTACAGCGCAACACAGTCTACTTATTGTAATGGAATAACTTATGGAAAGTAATGTTGCAACTTAGAGTGGGTTATGGTGTCCTTCCCTGAAAAAAACTGTTGTTTAAAAAAAACAAACAGAAAAACCCCCAAACCCTCCCTCCTTCCCACCAAAAATACTGTACAAGAAAACTGCAAACAAAATACTAATGATGCCCAGATTTGGCCCAGAGTTGTTTTACCAGATTTCAATGGCATGACATGAACTCTCTTTGCAAGAAGTAAATATTTACTTATAATTTACCAAAGGACAATTCTGGACCAAAAAGATGGTATAATGGTAGGAAAGAAAGCACAAGAGAGAGAGAGAGGCACAGATTGAGAGAGAGAGAGAGAAGGAGAATGGACGTGGCAAGGCAGAAGATGGCGTGTGCAAAAGGAGACATGGGCCTATGTGTGTAAGACTACTGTTTATAATGGAAGAGGCTCTCTTATTTCTCACTGAAAACCATATGAAAAGAGAAAACGAGGAATGGGCCTGCTGCAAAATAACCAAGCAATTCAGCAAACTGTGGAATGAAACTCAGTGAGATAACACAGTCCTAAAGAAAAAGGCAAAAAACCAAAAATACAAAACACAAATATTTGAAACAATCTACTAAAACAAACTAAGTAAAATATGTGATCCAAAGGACACAGATAAAAGCTACTAGAGAAGGAGGAAAAATGTTAGCAGACAAAGACAGTGCTAAAGAAGTAAAATGGAAGTCAAGAGAGTCTTCAACAAAGTGGAGGAACAGAAGGAGCCCAAACCCATAGCGCAAAGCAATGTTTGCGAATGGAAAACAGCTCCTTTGAGCAGTAATAGTTACTCTCGAGTTGTAGCCTCTATTCCTCCTCAGTTCATCTTTAAGCCCTTCCAACCTATAGTGGAGCTAGTGTATGGACAAAAACAAGAGATTTATAATGAACAGAGCAGCTGAGATTTGCAGATCAAATCTTCTAATATAAAAAACGTGCCGACAAAGTTTTGCTCTTACAGTGTCCAAATGACAATGGTAACAAAAGACAGCTGGCTTCACACACAGCCTCTTACAGGTCATTTTTTTAATTCTGTGCACACAGAGGACTTTAAATTTACTTTTTGATTTCTTACGCCCAGCCTACAGTTTCCATGTTATCACTCACCTGATGGGCAACATATGCAGTATGAGAAATTATTTGCTTCCCACAAATTTTAAAAGCAGCTGTGGAAGAGGAATCCATGATAATAAAATAAAAGGCTTGATCAGCTATACTCGGTTGTTTCCCAACCTATGCTCACAGCTGCAGAATACAAACCATGTTTTAACATAGCTGACATCAAAATTAGTTATTACATAACACTTCTGTTTGTTTAATATGAATTGCATATCGATATCCTAAATGTTATTTTTAAACAAAACTGCAGTAAAATATGATTTTGAATAGAACCCACCAGTTTTCTAACACATACAGTTTTAGCAGCAATGGAACTTTGTATAAATGGGATCATGTGCTTTAAGTGCCTTTTATCATATTCATTATTTGTATGTTTTACTACTTTATTACTTGTGACATTTACAAAAAAATTTGTATTCTTTTCACGGCTACTGCTAAGTAAAGAATCCATATTACATTGCATATAGTACCACGACTGACTGGGGCGAGTGATTAGTAGTATTATTTACTATAATTCTTCTCATTCACAGGTAGTTACAGAAATAAGAACCTATGGCTGGCTCTCCTTTCATGGGGAAAGTAGAGATTTATTCTTTGTCCATTCTACAGCCTCTTGGCTCACAATGTACCTTGGCAGAAGATACAGTGGGCTACCAGCCAGTACCATTCCCCTGCGTAGTACAGGCAGAATGTAACCAAACCCAAAGCATTCGATTCACATTACTCTGTTTTTTTAAGCAAACTGGGTTTTATGTTCTTTAAAATATAATTTCATCATACTGGAATGCAGAGTAAGCTTTCTCCCATAGGCTGTAGTAGTAAATAGAATGTGAAATAAAGTAGTCAAAAATAAATTAAGGGAATGGTAAAATAAAGAGTCCTGCCGACAATTTCTATCTGTCAATCATGATTGGTTGGAAAAATGAAATCAATGACTATACTAAATTGGATTTATTTAAATCTACATGATATGTTTTGCTGCAAATAAAAATCAGTTCACAAAAAATTTTTTTACAAGAAAAATAGAAAAAGACACAAAGAAAAGTTCACGCTACAAGTGAAAAATTCACATGAAAAATAAAGAAAAAAAGAAAATTGAAAAACCCTTTTACACTTTACCATGACTGTTAGGAATGGTTAGAGAAATTACTTACCTTTTTAAAGTCATAACAAGATTAGCACAGAGTATTAAGTCAGCTCTTCATTATGGGAGGTACAATTAAAAGCCATTGGTTATAATAAAACAAATTGCTACACAAAGATGAAGAGTTTCCAGCCCAATATGAAAAGCTAACTCTTATGGGAGTACATTTCAACTCAATTTTACAACATGAAGAACAATTCAGAACAATGACATCAAAACATGAGTTATCACCAACAGAAAGAGCCCGTTTCTCGGGAACACGGAGCCTGTTGGAGGCTAACCCATAATCTTTATCATTTATGGGAAAGCACATTGCTCTGCTTTTAGGAAAGCATGCAGAATGTGGAACCACCAGCAGAAACCCAAACATACATACAGACGTGGAGGACTAAGGTACAGCGAAGGGAATGGGTTCGCCAAGCTGTAATGAAGGAAGCAGGGTATGCAAAGCACAGCAGCCATTAACAATTTCAGAAGTCTGTAACTTTTTCAGACTCTACCCGTCTCATAAATGCTGGGTAGGCCCGTTTATGAGGTATTGCACCTACTACAGCTTCTTTTCGGTGAGACAGTGCGTAACTCAGATAACCTCTCCTTGAAACTTCAGCAGCTTTATGAAGACAATTTATTCTGCGTGACGTGGGAAAGCATGCTGCTGCTGCATTTTCCTACATGTGATTTATTAGTGATTACATGATCTGAGTTCTGTACAATATACTCTGCGCACATACCATTTGAAGGGTCTCTCAAATACCTGCCTGCTTTAAGCAGATTTCAAATCACACATGATCTGATTTATAACTGCAGGGGTTTGTACGATGTCTCTCGCCTAAAATACCTCTTCCCCCCTAAGAATGCAACATACGTTAATAAGTATCTGTAAATAAATACATAAAACAAAACCAAGCCATGAATAACAGTGTCTCAAACTGGTGTAGTAATCCTGTAAAAATTGATTTTGGCCTATTATTCTAAGCAATATACATAAGGTTAAACTGGGAGCAAACTGGAAAATGTAATGAAATACATTGGTTGCTTTCATTTAAAAAAAAATTAAATCTAATCTGAAGAAGAGAGACAATTTCTTTGATTGAATTAATACAGAATATAAAAATGAGGTTGTTAAAAAATTTCACAGGAAAAGTGTATTTGGAATTGTGTAAAAAAATTTCACAGGAAAAGTATATTTAGAATTGTGTACTTCCAGAAAACATTTCACAAAGTTATTTGAGGATTAAATAATCCTATTACAAGATGCAATCTTGCTATTTCAGGAACGCATTCCTATTCAAAGAGCACCTTTACACTAAGCTGAATATGCAAGGTCTTAGGACTATGCTTTATGGCCACCTGAATTAGGACTAAAATCAGTTCAAAACTACAGAATGATTTTTTCTTGTTAGACTGAGAACACCTGTGAAATGGAAAGTGAGCAGCAGACATTACTCAGAAACACACTTTTAAAAAGGAGCAGCAATGTAGGTGGGATTCATCTCACCAAACTTTAAATATGTATAATGTATATTCTACACACAGAATTATCGTTTGGAGTCAATGTAGGTGGGATTCATCTCACCAAACTTTAAATATGTATAATGTAGTATTCTACACACAGAATTATCGTTTGGAGTCAGTGGGAAGAAATAAGCAAAAAAATCACTTGAAGCCAAAATCATTTTAGGAGCAGATTTTTACCACTTATTAAGTGCTATGCTTGGTAGACTGGACACTGAACAAGTAATTTTCAAATCTTGAATATGCCTTTACATCTTCATCCATATATTATTGAGTTGTCTTTTCTGAGGTTTTTTGCAGTCCCCTACACTTTACATAAACAAGTATTTAATTTTGATCATTGTTTCCCAGTAGACTATGAACACATCCATGGAATTTTATGGTCAGATTATGGTTCATCCTATCTACTGTTCAGACGGGATGGTGGAAGCGGAAGCAGACTGATGAATACACTACAGAAACGTAAGGGCTGAACTGGTTCTTTTTACAGGAGCAGTATTAAAAAAAAAGGTATTATCCAATATTTGGAACAAAATTAAATGAAAGGGCAAAGGGCAGTTTTCTGGGATGCAAGCAAGATGCTGATTAGACACCTTCTCTCAACAGAAACTGACCTTGTCCTGGAGATGCAAAATCAGTATGTTTATTACTAGAAGAGGGTTCAAACAAAATTTTACACATCAACTAAAATTGCAAGCCAAACACCTCACTGAATAAGAAAACAGGAAAACCCATAATACATACAGCAAAAAAGGAGATAAAATAGTAAATTGCTGGTCAGAAAGCTAACGGGAAAGCAAACTTACTACTACAAACTGGCAGCACAGGCTTGATAGTTGAGAAAAAAAAGAGGCAAAGAGAAAGGAAGTGTTTTTTATTTCTTCACAGGAATTTTAATGAAATGTTTACATTTGTATAAGAAAAAAAGTATGAGCTGGATTTTGTGCTCTTAAGAGTATGGGACAGCATACAGATACGCTGTATGAATAACACTGGAAAGAGCATGTTTCTGTGGTATTTTAGGGGCTGTTCAGGGCTTATTCAAGATTGTACTGGTTTTGTTCAGAGAAGCAACATTAATTATAATACCCAATATAGAGAGAATACACATCTCATGTAAACTAAAGCCCTTATTAAATCAAGACTTAAAAATGATTGCCAAATAATTTGTGCACAACCTCCAACAGGTATTTCTAACCTGTGCTAACAGAATCTAAGTGGGATTCGTAAGACATAAGAAATCTCTAGGAACACTGCACTTGGGAAAATCGAAACTTCTACTACTTGTATTATTAGCCGTGAACAAGATCTTTTATTTGTTTGAATGAAAATCTTAAACAATTCCCAAATGCCCTGGAAATATTCTCCAGTTTGAGAAGTAGGTAGTGTAAATAAAGGCAGAGAGAATAAATTTTCTTTCCAAACAGATACAAGAGAAAGGGATTCCTGTTGTCCTGGTGGTTTGCTACAGAAATGGGATTTATTTGCCTGTTTTCATACAATCTCACACCCTGGCAATTTGATTAATGGATCACTTAGCCTTACAAGTATATGCTAGATGTCTGAGCTATATCGTATCTGACCAGCGCTAAGACTTTTTAAACTCCTTGTCCATTCCAGTTCAACCAGCTTTTTAAGCTGCTGTCAATCAGGTGGACTAAAAATACATAAGTGATGTATAGGAATTCTTGTCCTCAAGCACACCATAAATTACTCTCCAACCCTTGACATAAACTGGTAAGGCTGACATTTTAAAATGTTTCATTTCTATTACAAGTACTTTGCTTTTAAATAAAATTTCAACTACTTTCATATTTCTATTTCTTGACCCAGCAACAGTCAATTTCAATGCAGCATTAACAGAATTTCCACATTACTGCAAAAAATGGAAACTATTTTTCTTGAAAGGCGTGACTCTCAAAAATCAGAATTTTAAAATAAATTCTTCATTCGAATATAGCAAAGGAAAATTGGCAAGTTGAAGTGAAACACAACGTTTAGGAAATATCAGATGAATGTTGTGTGTGCAACTCTCATTTTTCCTTTGACGTGTAGGCATTATGATTTCACCATAATTAGTTTCAGCAGGGCTTCTGCATGAGACAAGATAAAGCTATTTCATTTTAATCTCCCTGTTCAAAAACTAGTTTCATGTTTTACTTAGTAAACATTATCCAAACTCTCTTCTGAATGGGGAATTATTTAGTTCTTCACAGATTTCTCTGTTGTGCTTGGTTCTACAATATAAAACGTCCAAATACACATGAAGGAATTTATTTTTACAGAATCTTTGAAAATCAGAGGGATGACTTGATTTTACAAATGAGAAACTGAGACCCAGAGACATCTAGACTAAATTTAATTTGACATGCTTACAGCTGGATTACAGAATGCAAAGCCCCTCAGCTGCCATTTATTTCAACTGCATTTGGAGTGCTCAGCGTATGTGGACATCACTCAGTATGTGCCTCAAGGACACACGGAAAATAAGTATCCCTGAAAATGGTGTAAGAAGTTTTTCCAGCATGAAACATGAAGTTTGCATTAATATGGAGACAGAAAATGCAGTATAGTCTACCTTGGTCACCATGCAGGGCCTTCTGCTAGGGCATCATGTTTTCTGTTCCTGCAGACAGCTATGTCTCCTGAACTGAAAGCAGGATAGCTGTAGTCACTGTTCAGCCCATCTGCTACAACTGGGAAACACAATTCAGTTTTCTTAATATCTAGTTATTGTCAATATCTGAATAAATGTTTGTGGGGAAGGGACAGAGGCCTGTTTGGAAAATCTAGCTTCTACTGCTTTTGTTCCTACTTGGTCCAAGGCCTATGGCCCCCATTCCTTTGATCCAAGGTCTGTGGGAGTAAAAAAGCATCTCTCCATTGACCTTCAAAGGCTGTTGAATCAAACTTGTAATTGCTAACAAAGCCTACAACCTGTATTTCATGTTTACAATCTTATCTGCCTGGAAGCTGACTACACAGGTAACATTCACTTGCATTTCTACATTAAAAAAATATGAACACATGAAAACAGTAACAAGAAAACCAAAACAATGATAGGCTTCAAAAGCTACCGCTCAGCTGACCAGTGAATCTTCAGGCCTAAAAAGTCAAAAAAAGGGCCATCATCCAATTTCTTATGCTTTTAAAGCATCTTTAAAGTTAAATTTCAGCTTTTTCTACTGGCGTTTGCTAGCAATTTTGGTTCGAGATTTTTATAGTTATTATGATTCTAAAGTGAATGGACTACTTTTTTAACTATACGTGCAGGAACAAAACACACATTTCCCCATGTAGTCCAATCAGAATTTCTGCACTCCAAAGTAGTTGATTTTAGGTAAGCTTAACATTTCTATTTGAGCTAGGAGCACCAAATTTGAAGGGCTTCAAGTACAAGAGCAAAAATTAGTAAACACAGGTAATGATAATCTTTTCTCTGTTGTATATTATAGTCACTGGTATATACCAGTATTCAGCCAAAACCTCAGACTTGTAAACTTTCAAGTACGAAAATTAATAAAGGTCTTTTATGTTAAGATTCCAACTAGGGAGTAACAACTGTAAGGAAAATAAAGCTTCAGTCTGTGAATCCATCTGAGCAGTAAATATCAGTACAGTGAACTTACTGTATGAAGAGCTAGGTTTCTGCCTTTGAGTTGAGGTGGAAACACAGACTATATTCCTTTGAGGAGAATCCTTAAAGTGAAATGAGAACCATCATGGATGACTAATGTGATGATTTCAGAGGGTTCATAAGCTATGGAAAGGAGAGGCTGGAATCGAGCAAATGCTGCACTGAGAATTATACTGTCAAACCCAAGTTAGAAATTATTTTTTAAAGTGATCAGAAATACAAATGTGGGATGAGGATTTCCATTTAGGATTTTGCTTTGAGCCTCAAACGCTCAGAAGGATAAGATTCCTTTAGTGCTGTCTTGAATTTGGCAGTCTGGATTGCAAGGTCCAGCACAGCTGCACCCACCAGCCTCAGCACAGCAGTTATGTGCCTGAGAACAGAATATTAATTTGGCCGGACTTCTAGCAGCACTGAATCTTGGAAATTCTTAGAAGAGAAAGGAATATGGAAAATACTGTGAATAAGGACATTCTTTCTCCCCTCCAGCTATTAAATGAAAAACTTTATGGTAATTACGCTTAGCAAAATAACTTGTTTCCATGTTACAAAACTGCATTTGAAAAACTGGAAAACCAGGAAGATAACGCAGGGAGCACTGATGGGAACCTGCTGACATTTGAGCTATATGTTACTGATATGGACACTGCTGTGTATATCTGATTTGATTTCCTTGTGTTAAAACAGACACTGTCCACTAGACATATGTGTAAATTAGATCACACGTATTGCATTTTACAACAGTGATTACTCCAAAAGCCATAGTAGCAATGTAATAGAAGCTTTGATCTACTTTGATTTATCACTATTTCAGACTCTAGACTAATTTTCCATAGATTCTATTCCTGAAGCTGACCCTGAAGAGTTAGATTGCTTTGGGAGCTGAACCTAGAGAGCAGTTGCACTGAGTGTTATCATTAGTGTAACAGAATACAAACTAAGGTCTGGCTTCTCAAACAAATTGATTTTAGTAGTAAACCCCAAACAAATAAATACTAAACATTGTATGCTGGTGAGCAGCTTGCTACTGGATTTAAGAAGAAAAGAATGGTTGTCCAGAAAAGAAATCTCACGGTTATATCTAATCAAGCCAGTTTTGCTGCCATACAGTCCAAGGTATGGTACAGCACAAGAAAATGGAAAAGAGAGAAATAATGGCAAGACTGACTTTGGAAAATGAAAATGTAGATTACATACACGAGTCTAAACTATAATCAATCAAAAGGAAAAAAGACATTTATAGCTCTCAGACTTGATCTAATTTGTTTCAAAAAGGATTGCATATCTCTAACATAAGGCAGGGTGAAATGTCTCTCTATTTTGTAAAAGAAGAAGAAAGGGAAAAATTCAGAGATGGGCATTTAAAATTGAATCATAAAGACTTGTCTTGAATAAAGAGCAAAGAACTTTAAGGCTCCAAATGGGGAAGGATGGAAATTATTTCCAAACTACTTGAGTTTTAGAATATAGAAATGTATATAACATTATCTGGAAAACAGCTATGATTTTATCATTCAATTTCTTAGTGCCTATGCTTCCTAATAGACACTGTGAATTTTATTTATTCTCGCTCACATAAATGCAGAGCTGGGAAGCATTTTATCATAACAAAAATCAACAAAAAGTACTACAAATTTGATAAATTGAATAGATAAGTTTTAAGCCAAAATGTGTGATGTGAAATGAGTTGCCATTCAAAATCCCAGCTTTTACTACTCTCCTGAATGTTAAATAGTTTTTTGTAAATTAACTTAGTGCTTGAACTGAACTTATTAGTAGAAAAAGAGTAAGTGCAAAACGTTAACATGAAGGGATAATTTTATTTGACAGAAGTCACAAGGTAAGTACCAAGCACAGAAAAGCTGTAGGATTAAGTAAAATTTTGATTCTATTTTGAATGTACGAACTAATAATGGATCTAATTTGAGATTCAGCAGTGGGTAAACATTGTATTTAAAGTACAAATATAGCAACATTCCTTAATGAATTTTTAACAATTAATTTTATTGTTAATGTCTAAGATGTCATTGAAGTTACTGATGTATACCTTGATCAGATCATTCAATAACACATTCTCCTTCCTGATGTAACTTGAACTTTTGCCATACTTTCACCATGAGCTGTCATGACTGCCTTTCTTGGTATGTAGCAAACCCAGTTCTCTATTCTGGTATGGCAGAGAGAATGCTACAGAAGATACTCTGTGTGGCTACTAATCCCAGTAACAAGAATGAAGATACAACTAGCAAAGCTATTTTCTATGAATAAGGAAACCAGATCACTCTTTTCAGAAATTTTTCCACTTTAATGTGCACTGAGGAAACAACATTTCTCTAAAAGTAAGAATTTTAATTCATTAATTTTTCTTAAGCCTAAAGTAAGGTAGTACTACTAGGAAAGCATAAGGTAATAGAAAAAATGTAATTCTTTAATTGGCAATTGCCAAATAGAAAGCTTTGACCTCTGAGTTTTAAAGAGAAATACCTACAAATTCTAATTTTACTTAAAACCTCATTGTTCCATTAGCAACAACAGAAGACCAGGACTAGATTGTACCAATATAGTTGGACAAAACCCAAATGGTTAGTGGATTCTGATTGCCTCTGTTGCGTTAATTTATTTCTGAACTCTAGATATCACAGATACATAAAGACTTTTTTTTTTTTTTAATCAAGATATTTTTCTGTTTTCAAGCTGAGGATCTTGTTAAGGACATATCTGGCAAGTTAATTAAAGCCATGTCCATAAAAGTATGAAAACCTCAGCATTCCCTCTAATGAACAGAGCTAACTTGGAAAAACATGATTTCAAATTTCAAAGAGCATCTCCACAAAGCCTATGGGGTTCATAAGGCAATGAGATAGACAATCTCAATTTAATGTAGCAATTTTTCTTCAATGGATCACTATATTTATGTCAGATGTAAAGAACCAAATTCTCTATCTGCTTGACTTCTGCTTGAAAGCAGATGTTAGACTGGAGAGGAACTGCTTACATGTATTTAATTTTGTCTCCCCTACCCGAGGCATAGCCTTAATTGTCTAAGAGCAATCTTGGTTTATGCCATGAAAGTGATCTTATGTTAAAGAAAATAAAGGCACAGGTCCACTCTTCTTGGTCGCAGTCTTCCATCTCCTGAAACACTTTTCCACTTGAATTATGTCACCCTGTGATTGTAAGGGTTGAATGAAATTCTCAGTATTGGGGGAAAAAAAAAATCCAGCTGATATACAGACTGAAAAGTTTACAAAAGAAAAAGCAAAGAAAAAGAAAATCCTGTTCCAGAAATTATTGTGTATTACTGATTTTGTTTGTGGTTTCCCTATTTATGGGATATAATCATATTACAGAAAAGGAAGTTTATCGATGTTACAAAATACAAGTTTTGTGCCAATCTAATCAAGTTTGTGCATAATATGTTTTCAAAAATGTACAAGTGAAGGGCATAAATACTGAGTACAAAGCCAACCTAATAATCTGACCAATAATAAAACCATATAATTCACTCATTATACCCGTAAATCTAAAGACCACCTATGGTGTTTCAAATCTATTTACATTTCTTAGAATTATGTCACACTTCTCTTGCTGTTATTCTAACGATCTTCAAAAACAGTGCCAGAGACAGACCTTTAACTGCAATTCAAGTTGCAAACATTGTATACAGATATTCACTTTTCCTTTATATTAAAATATTCCCATAATTATAAAAACCAATACTGACATTAAAGCATTCTGGGGTGCCTAAGAATTGACTGAAGGCTTTTTCAGTTATTTGTCAATTGCACAATCAATATCATGGTTAAATTAATTCTTCTAAATTTTTTATCTGGCAAGATGCTTCTGGAAAGTTTTAAGTTATGAGAATAAACTAACTAAAAAATTACATTAATTGGCCCACTGCTTAGAAATCTAAAGAGAAATTGTGCCCCTCTACTCTGCTCTGGTGAGACCTCACCTGGAGTACTGCGTCCAGCTCTGGAGCCCTCAGCACAAGAAGGACATGGACCTGTTGGAGCGGGTCCAGAGGAGGGCTACTAAAATGATCCGAGGGCTGGAGCACCTCTCCTATGAGGGCAGGCTGAGGGAGTTGGGCTTGTTCAGTCTGGAGAAGAGAAGGCTGCGGGGAGACCTGATTACGGCCTTTCAGTATCTAAAGGGGGCCTATAGGAAAGATGGGGATAATCTTTTTAGTAGGGCCAGCTGTGACAGGACAAGGGGTAATGGCTTTAAACTAAACCAGGGTAGGTTTAGACTGGATATAAGGAGGAAATTCTTTACAATGAGGGTGGTGAAACACTGGAACAGGTTGCCCAGAGAGGTGGTAGAGGCCCCATCCCTGGAAACATTCAAGGTCAGGTTGGATGGGGCTCTGAGCAACCTGATCTAGTTAGCGGTGTCCCTGCTCCCTGCAGGGGGGTTGGACTAGATGACCTCTAGGGGTCCCTTCCAACCCAAAACATTCTATGATTCTATGATTCTATGAAATATTTTAGATAAAAGACTAAGAAACCCGGTTTAAAAAAAGGATGGCAAAGTATAAGGGATTTCCACATTTTTAAGCCAGCACGAGGAAGCTGGCATACGTTCTTGGAGCCTGAAAAGCCTTCTGGAAGTCTTGGATGCAGAATTTGCAGGAAGGCAGCAAATTGAAAATTCTGGGCTTACTGTGCACACATTAAGGATGCTCTTGATTCTAACTGTCAAAAGTTAGGCACCTAACTGCCCTTAAGGTGTAAGTGGTCCACCCATCCTCAAAATAGTTGTGCTACGTAGTGCAGATTTACAAGAGATATCAACAGTGAACTTAACAGCCTTGTACCTAAAATTGAATTCTAGGATCTATGCTGGTGGCAAACACCTGAAAGTCAGAGTAGCAGTTCCCAGTCTTTCAGCACTGCCTTCTGTTCAAACTAGCCTAAGTAGAAGGAGAAACAGTGTCTTACCCAGCTTAATTTCTAAAGAACAAGATTCAGTAATTTACAACATTTTGTAATGTATACGATATAAAATACTTTAACCTCGAACACTTAAAAATCTTCCTGCAGTCTCTGAATGGACTTCTGAAGTCAAGCGCCTGTTGCAGGAAACAGTACTTCCTCTTGTTCTCTGAATACTGCTGATACTTAATTCCCTGTAGTGGTCCCTCTGTTCTTGCATTATCAGGTAAGATAAGACAAGTCTTTGTTGTTTTATTAACAAGGCTAAGAATACAATCAAATCCCACCAATCAGTATGCAGCCAATACATATTCCAATACTATTTTTATGGAAATAATGTACTTTGTGGGAGAGAAAACTAAGATAAAACTTTGTCGATCTTTCACAGCACAAGGCATCACGTTCTAACCACTCAATGAGGCTAACCGAAACATATGACAAGCTACAGAGCTGAGTGTCTCCCACTTTGAAAAACTTTTTTTTTTTTTTCCAGAAAGCAGGGGATAGCACTGCAGTAAATATGTTGCTGCCACTATACTTTCAACAGGCCAGTAGGTTTCCTTCATTATGCTTTTGGCCAAACACATAGCGCATGCAGAAGCCAGAGGAGAGGGAGAGAAAAAGAGACAGAGATTGATCGATGCTGGTAATAAAAAGCCTGAGATACAAATGAGGATAAAAATGGGGCCATTGCATAATACTACCAAAGTGCAGTTTTATAAATAAGGAGACTATGGACCTTCATTGGTCAATCCGTTAGTTTTCCATTTTGTACGCTATTTTTAAGACACAAGCTGAAGTCAGAGTACTTGTAAAAGTGTAAGTGAAGCCAATCTGACTTAATAATTTCTTAAGTGAACTACTGCTATGAAAAAAATGAATTACTATGTTTTGTGACAACTGGATAATAAGTAAATTACACACATACTATACTGCACAACTGCTACGTCAGCATCGTTCCTAATTAATATTTCTACTCTTAGATAAATCATTTAAGTAGTCCTGCTAATATTTCCAAAAATTCCAGGCATGAAGCTAACTGGTTTTAATGAAGGGGGTAAAACTTTATTGCATACTGGGAAATTCAACTCTGGAAACCTTTCTGTAACTAAAGGTAAGTAGAAGTTTTTAAAAACTTTCTGACCATTCCTCTCAAACAGGCACCAGCTGACCACATCCACAGTTTCACCAGTGCAATAAGTGACAATTAAAAGGAGTAGGTGAAAAGAAGCTTTTCCTAATTAGGCGACTGAGCAAAATTAGCCTCTACAAGGATGTTTTCTGTAAAAAAAAATCGGGCAGCAACTTCTACTTCAAATTCTTCACAATGCTGAATACACAGCTTCCAAGTTTCTCTTCTGCTGGAAGATCTTTTACTTCATCAATCAAAGACCTTCTACGTACAGCAGAAAAAAATCCCTGATACTACACTCACTTTCCTTTTTGGCAATCTTAGCTCTAGGAGTGCCAATGAATCCAATTCCAGAGCTTTTCTCAACAATTACCATTGTAAGGAAATTTCTTATGATGAATTTACAACATCTATTTCTGAAAAAACATCAGGTTATCTTTTCTTTTATCTTTTGTTGTACCTTTGTCAGAAGGCACGTTCAGTTGAATTCCCACAGCATTGATTCCATTTCTCTCATCTCTGTGTTCCTGGTGTTCTCTGAAGGTCCAAAACTATTTGGTGACGACTTGGACATATAAAATTAAGAAGCTCTGAACTTGCTGCTTAAGAATCAGCTTAAGAAAAATATTTTCTTGGAATAAGAACCACAAAAATAAGTGCAGACACAAGAAACAACCTTGAGATCCTACCAGAAGTGTGGTCCTTTTTTTCCCCTGGATATGAGAGATTATGCAATACAGCGTTACTCCTTTTCTTCCCCTTGATCAAAGCTAATAGCAGGCTTTTGGACTTGAGTTCACAATATCTCAGTTTGGGAGATTTTCTGTCATGTCATTTAGAGGTCAGGATGTTGTTTACTCATAGCAGCTTTTCCCATCTTCCAAGATAATAGCAGATGACACTGAGCATTGCTGGACATGCATCCTGACAGTAAGCTGTATTTCTGAATGAAGAGTCTCTTACAAAGTTAGAAATTATACTACAAATCCTTTATGGACCCCAGAGAATCTCCAGTCCCTCCTTGCCTCTTCAAGTAGCTACAGTTGCCACAGAGATCTTCAGTTTCGATGTATGTGCTCAAGACTGATTCAGTATTGCAGAAAACCTCAAGTCCATCTTTTTGATACTCACCATTAATCAATTATAATCAGATGCTGAAGCCTCATCTTTACACAGTGGGTCATAACATTAATTTGACAGTATTTTGTAAAGTCTGTTTTTATCCCATAATGTTGTGAATTCTAGTTAATCTTAACATCTTTCTCCCTTTTTTCCCATCCTAATTACAACTGAATGTATTTTTTGTTTCAATTCTTGCTAAGATGATACCATACCTTATTATAGAATACTATCATGAAGCTGATATGGATTTACAACAGTATATGCATTTTGGCAGGTTGTGGCCCAAGCCAGAGCTTTGGGAATTAATAATGAACTTCAGATATCATAAACCCACCTATATCTAGACAGGTAATTAGTAATCATAACGTAATGGCCATCTTCACAAAGACTTCCCAGTTTCACTGGCTGAAAATGGGTCAGACTAATCAGCAAAGCATTTTGCAGCCTGGATATCTGTGAGTTTATTATTTTTATTTTAATGTAAGAGATAATGAAGGATGCTTTTATTATATAATTTATACTCATATGTTATGTAGCAGTTGCCTAGCTAGACTACACATCATTGTGGTCCCAGACTGGTAGTGATTTTAAAACCACGCTGAAATGGTTGCAGATTGATCATGCAAAATCTGCCTCCCCAGCTGATTTTTCCCCACTTGTGCACAGTGCAATGCAAAGAAGAAAAAAATAAATAAAACAAAAAAAGTGTGATGGGCGAGCAGGTCGACTGTGAGAGAACACGTGCAAAGTATACCTCAGAAACACTATAGGTGGATGAGCACGAAGGGAGCCGAGCCTGGTTGTGCAGTGGGGAAAAGAAAACATTGTTAAAAAAGAAATGGTGGCACAGTAAGGGTCTCAGAAGGTTTTCTGTATAGGTGGTTCCAGCACTGAGATAGTAGCAGGGGGTTCATTAAGTTTCCACGACCAGCTATTTCAGAAACTCCAAATTTATGACTTTTAAGGTGGAAGCTTCTTAAAAGAAAAAAGAAAAAAAAAGTACTGTATTTATAAAATAATTAAAACTAATGATGAATCTGAAGACCACTATCAATCCTTCCTCCTCTAAATAACTGACAACGCTATCCTTAGGACAATGAGGTATTCTAGGATGAAGCTTTACCAATCTTTCATTTAAACCTATTAGTTTTATTATAACTCTGCAAAGGGTACAGTGTGAAAACCCATTAGAAGCCCTATTCTTCTCTGTGTACCTTTATGTTTTCAGATGCTCAGAATCAGCATTTTGACAATGAAGGTTTTTCTTCAGTCACACTGCCCCAAACGCCAGAATAACTTGCAAAGTTAAATGAGTAGTGGCCAGGTATATGTCAGCAGAAATCTGCAGATTATGTCCCTAAACAACATAAAGTGCTGTGATTCTTGAGGGACACTCTCCTTTGTCGAAAGCTTTCAGCACAAACACAAGTTAATTGGTTACACTACAGTTTTAGCGATTGCCTAAGAAACACTTTGTTTATACAAGGTGCCCATTTTTCTGTACTATTAATCAGTCAGCCATAACTCAAGTGTGAAAAAAGGACTCCACAGTTACTTATAGGATTTCTTTTCCTAACATATCTGAAAATCCTTTCTTTGGTTGAAAACATTTCATGTTTCAATTATGAAGAGCAGTCCAAGTTGTTTGTTTTGTTTTTTTTTTCCCCCTTTTGTTAGATTAATGATCTGATGAGAACTAGCTGTGAAGAAAGAGCAAAAGCAGCCTAATAAATGAAATCTTAAAAGACATAGTTCTTATAAATGCATTAAAAACCTTCTCTTGATTTTTTTCTAGGGGTGGAAAAATGAATTATTAGAAGCCCCAGGAAAACTTCCTTAGACTTGAACAAAATTATTATCTGTAGAGCAGTTTGGATAAATCTGTGGTAACGATGAACCCAGCAAGAATTTCCACATAAATTATTAGTGACCACTTGCTGACTTAGATATTATGATGGACTGAACAGAGAACATGGTACTCATAAAAAGTCTCTCATGAATATTCTTCATCTCCAATGTGTATTTAATAATTTTTCATTGAAATATAAAATATCACTTCCAGGAAAATTCTACAGTCGTGTTTGTCTGTGTTCATTTATGTCTCCATTATATACCTCTATACAGCTGTTGTTTCTTCACTGAAAACTTTTTAATACTCTGAAAGTATTTTTATTCCTTTCTGGCATTGTGTATTTCATTTGCTCATCTAGATAATATTACTAAGGAAATCTGAATCACTTCACAAGATCTTAAATGTTCACACACACTCAGCACTTTCTTCACCTGATGAAATGTGTTCTTATATTGCAATGATCTGCAGAAGGATTAAGGAAAAAATAGAAAATTCCTTCAGACAACTAGAAAGAGTAGAAAATGCAGTTTTAAGAAATAAAGTACTATACTTAAACAGTCTATTTTGTAAAAGAAATAAAAGAAAAAAGAAAAAAAAAAGAGAGAACCCCTTCTGACAGAGCAAAACCTGTTTCTAAAAACATTGCTTTGAAAGCTTTCTAAGAAAGATGAGGTGTGCTTTTGCTTAGAACAGGGGTTCTGCTATTCACCTAAGACTTTGGGATGAGTCTCTAATCAAGATTCTCATAAATCATGTCCAACCATTCTTCCCATGGTTTGTCTTGCAACAGCATGGAAAGAGAAGAACCATTAGCTTTGGCTTTACAGGTGAGGATCCAAAGAATGAAGTAACAGCAAGAAATATCACAGCAGCAGGTTTTTTAAGTATCAGCAACTAGATTGAAGGGATGCTCAAGCATTCTAGTCTCAAAATGATCCAATGTTCTTGAGGGAAGGATTATACTCATAGCACACTTCTGCACATAGCGGTTGCTGTTTGTTTTATTTTCAATAGGATCCCACAATGAGACTGTTGAATCTGCTGCACACTTACAATTTCCTGATCACTTCTATGCCATTGCCTTCTTGCTAACTAGTCTCCATTTTTGAGCATCTGCCTGATTTCAGTATTTTGTAAGTGTATTTCTTCTGTGTTATTAAAATTAAATGTCAATACTTTTCCAAGCTCCTTTGATGATTCTGCAATCTATCACTTACTCTGCTTACAATTTGCTGTCATACATGAACTCCAGTGATTGTTCTTCCAGTTTGAGAGAGGGGGCAGCTCTCCTTATTTTGTTGGCTACCAGACAACCCCTCCATATTATGTTAGGTGAAGCTATTGTGCTGACATTTGAGCTGTTGGGCTCTTTTCCCCCATGAACATTCAAGTTGAGGGGCCATGTTGTCAGTCACAGAATTCTCCCACTGTGAGAATAATTTAAAAAGAGCTATGCCCATTTACACCAACTGAGAATCTCATTCAAAGGCTGCAAGAGCAATTTGTTGTTAGTCTAAAGGTCTTACTGGCTTGACTCAGATCTTCAATAATGGAATATTAAGACCAGGAATAAAAGACCCATAAATGCAATTTTTCATTATGATCAAAGAAGGCAGGTACTTAAAGTAAGACAGAGCACTGCATGCAGGAGACTGTAGACTCTGAGAGATACAGCTGTGTATGAAAAACGATAATCCTGGTTTCATTGAACATCATCTATGGACAGCATTTGGCCTCTGCTATGAATTCTGAGAACACTTTTCTTGAACAAAATCAGAACCTTTATTTGGAATGAGCTATCAAAAGCCAACAAAATTGTTTTCTGTACTTGGGAACTCTGTGTACAATTTCTATACTCAGATTTATTTTTTTTTGATGGGCTTTCCATAATATCTTTCTGCAGATTTTAAACTTGCTTTTAAAATTCTTAGCCTGTACAATTACAAAAAAAATAATAAAAATCTTCAAAACACAGACTGAAGCAGTATTGTTCTGTTGAATCTCAGCTGAACTCCACACTTTCAGGAAGGTATCAATCTTAGCAGGTATTATGAGTTCTAAAATATAAACCACTCAGTTGTTTCACTGCTGATCTTCTCAGTAGCTAATGCACTTATTTGCTACTGCTACATTAATTTGAACAGCAGGGGAATGCTAACATGTCCAAGTGATAGAAGACTAATTTGTCTAAATGATATTTAACTTCAGCTTCAAACACAGATCTCTGGGAGGGGTCAAAGAATTAAGCCATGAAAAGAACTGGAATAGCTGCAAGGAAGATGAATGAAGATCTCAAGAAGAAATGGAAAAACACATCTCAGGTCAGGATAACTTATTTTGTAAATGGTTATGCGTTACTGCTGATATTAAAAGTAGTGTTTTAAAATGAAAAGTACTCAACCCCCAGAACTGCTTAATTAACTCACATTTTCATGCATGTTTTCAGTGCAATTTTATTTTAAGCATCCATCAGGCTTTCTAAACTTTCAGTGGAATCTGGGATATTCTGCAGAATTCCAGTATTTCCTGCATATTTCCAATGGCCTTTGAATTTAATCTGGAAAGCACGTCTTTGCAATTCATTCTGGAACAAAGGTTCCACCTTAATAGCATACGCAATGCTGCAATAGCATTTCATTGTCACTTATGAGGCTGGCCGTCAGATACTATATGCTCCCCCTCCCACACCATTCAATACATTTGCCACATTGTAGGAGTACTAAGAACTTACATCTAACCCCCTTTCCAAAAGCAGTATGGAAGAGATGAATATTATTTCAAAGATGAACTATTAACAGAGAACTCTTTTTTTTTTTTTTCTCCATTTTTTCCTTCCAAATTGTCCACTATTTAGTAAGGATTTGCCCTACCCTTTGATCAGTCACTTGTATATTGTCTTTTAAAATGTTGCCTTATCTAAAACATCCATTACTACATCATGAATCAGGGCGGCAGTGGCAAAGCAGGAGATTTTAGTTATATGTTACTAGAATTGCAATGCGTCCTTCTTGTTTTAAGAAACTTGAAGGGCATATGCAGACCATATGGAACAATTCTTAGTTCACTCCGGCTACCTTCCTTACATTGTGCAGGGTACGGCCACAGAATAACGGATAAAGTGGCACAGAGGGACAGGACAATTGCATGCCAACTAATTTGTCATAGCTAATGTGGTCACAGCTTTTGATTTGAAACCTCTCCCCATGTGATATTCTGTGAAATAACATGTGATGAGAACACCTTTTTTGTAGTACAAAGGTTCATGGCATAATTTTTTTTGCTTTATATTTATTCGCTAGTACTAAATGATGAAATTGAAGAGTGAGGATTCTAAAATAAAGGAACTTGCTTTGTCTTGATTATGACTAATAAATTTGAGATCCCACCAAATCTAAAATATCACACAGTTTATGTCCCTCAGAACTTGATTCTTAAAGATTTGCCAGGGAAAAGATAAAGTGCTTTAATAAAATTTATTTTGCAGAAAGCTGCAATATATTGGCAGCTAAATTTCCTTTTATTTGAGCTGCAAAAGACTATAAACTCAGAGACTTCTATTTGACAATGATCAGAAATCAACTTTATGTTGGATACATAGCTGGATATGCAAAAGCATCCAAAACAAATAAAAATTATCAAATCATTATCATTACCAAAACTATCTTGCACTATATAACCAGAGTGGAATATGCATTAGAATGATAGTGCTGAAAATGACAAGTCATAGTGTATAGAAGACACAAACAGGACATGAATCTAAAGAAATTATTCTGAGAATCTTCACTGGATGCATGTGCAAAGAGATAAATGGTTACTAATTTTCACATCTACTATCCCAACTGCCCCTTTTTTCAATTATATATACATTAAATTATACAGCTTAAACTCACTTCTATAGAATTAATTGCTGAAAAGCTGATCTTAATTTATGAGGTGAACTACGAAACACGAGGTACTGCTGTCTGTATTGTTATATTGGATTTGACTTGCTTTATTAAGTATTTCTGTGAAAAATGGGCAACTTTATAGGTGTGCCATGACTGATATGCTATCTCAAGATTTTTTCTTTGTTAAAGAACAAACCAAATGCATAAGAAAAATGCTGCAGAATTTTTTATATTAGCCTGCTAAAAAAACAAGCAACAAAATTTGCATAGCTGGCATTCAACCAAATATTAACCCATTTTGTGAGGTAAAATAGGGACCCAAAAAGATTAAAGGCAAGGAGAGAGGTACATGCAAACCTATATGCTTTTGGGTTACCTTATATCAGCCATAGTCTTCAGTTCAGGTAAGGCTATCAATTACTGGCAGAAGGTATTTTTTTCATTTAAATTAAGGACATCTATGTTATTTGTTGCTAAGTTTAATATTCAGGAAACATTTAGATAGCCAACCTCAATTTTGGAAAGGTTTTTTTTTTTAGTTGCTGTAAAGCCAAGCAGTTGATTAGCGTTCCTGAAAATGTAGTAGGATATTCTTTTAAATAAACCCTGTCAATTAGGTCATGTTTCTCACACACGTTAAATGAAACCCCAGCTAGAAAAGAAAGAAAACACAAAGGGAGAAAGAGAGAGAGAAAGGAAAAAGATGGGGATGAGAACAAACCAATCAGATTTGGTGATACCAGCCAGTGGAAGTTTTAAAAAAAAAACAAAACAGATCACCGAGTGAAATCGTACATTTACTCGGAGAGAGCATCCTTTGATATTGCCTTCTAGGTGATCTCTGAGCTCCTCCAGCTTTCGATGGAGCTACATGTAAACATCAGAAAATGAATTGAAAAAGCAACCTGTTCTCATGTCACACTTTTTTTTTTCTTTTTTTCTTTTTTTCTTTGGTTTTGTGTTTGGGTTTTTTTAATAAACCATAGCATAACACATTTCTCACTGCCTCTGGCAAAACATTTCAAGACATCAAAGTGCTTTGAACAACACAGACATACAAGCTCAGTAGACTTGGAGACCGGAAACAAGATATTTTTCTTGATTAACATGGCTCTTTTTCAGTATAGGAAAAAAAAATTGAAAAATCAAGGGACGGATCATTCTAAAGCTACTGAATCACTGCTACATTGTTCATTTATTTATTTATTCACTTGGTTATCGGTAAGGCTGTGTTCTAGAACTTATTTCCATCAAAAAAAAAAAACTTTTTAGAGGTAAATTTTCACTTTAGGGAACCTCAGTTAGGATTTCCCATCTTCTCTAAGGATATTCATGTAAGATTTTGTGTTTAAATATATATTTTGGTTCATGAAGCTAAATCCTGGGCAATCAGATACAGAAATAATAATTGTCAATTAGGTGTCAGTGGGTGTGCATAAAAATAATAGGTGAAACCCAGCACCTAAATAGGTTACATCTTCTGCATATGTATATCCATTACACATGTAGAATGGTATGTGATGACCCATTAAAATGCACAGGTGACAGTGATTACATACCCAATTTTCAAAAACAGCACAGAAGCTGTGCCTTTCTTGTATTTTCCTCCATGTTAATTCAGTGGTCCTGAAGGTCTCCCACTGAAACAGTGCCTCATTCCTGTACAGTGCTCTTCTCATCTACACTGTAACTAAAACCTCTTCCCAGAACACAAGATGAAAAGATAAAGCCTCACAGACAGTGAGGAATGCTACAGATGCCTTTAGCTATAACTTGTATAAACAAATAGCAACGGGCTTTTTTTTCTACGCTGAGATTAATTTTAATGGTGGCATTACTGGAAAGAGGTGCATAACTAATCCTCCCCCTCCCCTTCTGATGCTCAGTGAAAGAACATTTTCACAGAGAGCAGCTGTGGAGCAGTGTTAGGACAGAGAGGATGGCTTGTCCTGGAACAAAGGCAATGCACTCACATACAAGACCAAAACAAAAGGTCAAAAACCAAGAAGGCAGGAAAGGCAAGGAGAGTGCAGAAGAAAAAATAAATAATTAGCACTTGAGAAAGTGCTAGAGGGAAATAAAAGTGGAAAAAAGTGAAAAAAATCAGATGGCTGAAAAAGAGGCAACTGTTGAGATGGAGACTTAACAGAATGGCCTGGACTGCACATGATCAGCATCTTGGTATAAATTATGTCCTGCGTTTTAAACCATTTGTTAGGGTATAACACTATGCATGGTGGGTACTGATTTAGGTATCTGCCTGTACTGTTAATGGCTCTAAATATTTGAGTATGTTTGTACAAACATAAAAAAGGCAGAAGGGACTAATTATTAGCAAAACAGTCGCCCCATTCTTATTAGCCTCACACGAATCTCTCTCTCGTTTCCTCTTTATTTACTCTCTTTTTTCCTGATTTAAAGGCTAGATATACATGAAATATTCAACTCTCTTGTAATGATCTTTTGCAGAATTAAATGCAAAAAGTGTGAGCACTATAAACGTTTAATTATGTTTCAAGATGGGAAGCAGTAGTCTGAAGATGAGTAAGTCACTTCTCCATGTAACAGGCAGTTAAGATACAACAAACAACATAGATCAGAGAAGTGGTTTAATCATGATCACCAAATTACAGGCACTTCAAGAAAGCTGTTACTATCTCTTATTTGTGGTGACATTCCAAGCTAACTGGCAGCCTGCCTTCAGTAGGTTGTTCTATGTGTAGCACAGAAACAAACAAAATGTGACCCAACAGCAATAAGAATACTGAAATAAAAATGATGGGATGGTGAGAAATGGAAAAGCCCCTTCCCTCCCTCCCCTCACCTCCCCCTTCAAAAGGAAAAGAGTAGGCTATAGAAGAAAACTTGCAAAATAAATGTTAGAAACATATTTACTTTGAGGGATCCAACTCTACTAGCAACTCCTTTGCTTTCATCCGGCCGTCTAATTTGCTACAATGGGGGAAGATGGGTAAAAAAGACAGAAGAATAAAGAAAAAGTGAACTTAAAAAAATTTCCACACAATCAGTTAGCAGTACATGCAAGACATCAATTTGACTCTCTGAGACACCTCTATAGGACAAAGACACAGACTCTAATTTCTGGAATAAATGATGCTTTATCATGGCATTTTAAACTTGATTTGTTGTTCATTTTTATTTCATCATATTATCAATCTGGCACATACGTTGCATGCTGAATTCACTAACATTTTTGAAAGAATACATGTTACTTATTTGATTTGGATATGAAGAATAATGAAGTCCTAAAACTCTAATGGAAGAAAAAACCACCCTACACCTTCTACAAATCATATGATCATTGTATGCTATAACTGGGAGTATCAGGCCTGGCAAGTATCATGATTGATACCTGACAGAATGCAATACAGATTCCTATTGACCCAGGCCTAGAGATTTTAGCCACTGCTATCAAGATTCCCAGTTAAAAATTATGCTGCCCAACCAGAAAATTTTAATGCCAGACCAACATCAGATTTTTATTTTAAATATACCACATATATCACCTCTCCCCCAACATCTACTTGATTACTTTTCCTTTATTATATATGTTTTTTTCCTAGATGATGCAGAAGATGGAAGAAACAAATGAGGTAGCTGCTCAAAAGCCTTCATACTGTTAGAAGCATGTAAAATAAATCATTCATTTACAGCAAAAGTTCTCTTCAGAATTACTGAATCCAGTAAATAAACCTTTTCTACTGATAAATTAAATTTGTGTCGTTGCATTTGAAGTAGAGAGGAAGAAGACAATAAAAATGACTTTAGGGATATCCTTCTAGTCCGAGTCAAGACTGAATTGAAAGTTTTTATTATCTGATAGTTGTTTCACAGGTTATGTAAAACGAAATCCCACACAACTGAGGTGAACCCTTCCAAACCACATTAACTGTCTTTTCTCTTAAGAAATCTCAGCAAGAAAGCCAAAGACTGAATGAACCATGGAAATTCAACTCTGCTTTATGCTCTCGGGAGCACACAAGCAAAAGCACAAGTTAGTTTGCCACTTTTTGTTTTTCCCTGACCCATGGAAAATAGAGTAATTAACATGCAAAACACAGTCAATCAAGTGCTTTTTTTACTTGCAGTAGATTCTCAAGAAAATAATGCAACTAGGCGATATATTAACGATTTAAATATTTAGTTCTAATAGGATGTCCACCAGCAAAATACACTGCAAATATTTATGTAAATTGTTGCTTTCCCTCCCTGGTCTTATGGCATTAAAATAGTATCTGTTCTGAACTCACAAGTGAAACACCCACATCACTGTTTTGATGGGACTCCAAGTAAATCTCCAAGCAATTCTAGTATACTGACCAAGAAAAATCTGTCATTCTTAAATAAAATGTCTCATTTAGAAGACAGATTCAATTAAAATATATGCAGTTGTAACCTAGTTGCTGTATTTTTCCTAATTAAAAAAAAAGGAAGCCTCAAAAGGTGAAAAAGACCCTTATTTGCAAAGAAAACAAGAGGAGTTAGAGCAAAGATACTTGGTCCAATACCCTGGTTGAGATACTACCAGTCCCAGACAGTAAGACATAATCAAGCCTAACCTCAATTCATGTTACTAATTTGAAACTTTTTTCAAAAATAATATATTCAATTTTGTTTTGAAAAATGACAAATAAGAAAAAATAAATGCTGATAATCTCACGTAATGACATGGAATTTGGATATTAAGAAAAATGCTACATAGCACAGAAACCTGGGAAAAAGTCGTAAATGATAGCAATATGCATTCCCCTTCAGGGAAAAAGTTTTTCTTCCATTACTTACCAATGTGGGTATTCTGGCTGCTCAAGTTGTGCTAAAGGTTTAGGATTCAGTCAGAAATTAACTTGGAGATATTACAGGAGCATATAACTGACATTATTTATTCTTTCTTTCTTCATAATATATAGAGGAATACATATGCAATGTGTACATTACGAGCAATGAAATTATAAATGCTTGAAAATATAAATTACAAGGACATAGCCTGAGGTCAACTCTCGTTTTATATCCAACACACAGTTAATGTACATGATAACATCTTTTTTATGGGAACCTTGCAGAATGCAACTTCGATGTTTCTTGAGGGATGAATCAGAGTAACATGAGTATTACACAAACTATACTACATCTGTTCTGGGAATTAAATGGGGTATTACCAAGAAGGCAAGGGACAGCAGGAATAAAAAACCTTTTTTTTTTTCACGGCAAATGCCACAGAAAGGTATTCAGATATATCCTTATCTCTCTCTGGTCAACTCCTGTACAATGTTCTAGACGTTGACTGCTAAACTAGTATTTCAGAAAAATGGCATGGATTATACACTCCTTGTTTTTCAGGAACTCAGCTAGACACAAGAACCCCATCATAGATGAACACTTGTAGCTAGAAAAGATTAGACTGAAATTTAAATATTCTAATTACAAGCATTCTAGAATGCATCTAAGTATTCTAAATAAAAAGTCTGTATAATTCTATCCACATCAGTCACTTGTGTGATCTAGAAAGAGATCCTTTGATTTTTCTGTTACCCATTTGTGAAATGAAAACAGTACTTCCTCCTAAGTAAAACAAAGGACTAATAAAAAGAACCTGAACAGTGACGTTGAAACAAAACTTCGTGCCTCAGATTTTATCATTTCTTTTTTATACCACAACATAAGGTAAATGAGTGGATTAAGAGATAAGGCAGGAGCAACACCAAGTAGTTATTGGCAAAATGTTACCTGAAAGACGTTAGGCTTTTGGAACATTCTGAAGGAGGAGAATGAAGTTATTCAATGCAATGAAGCAAAAAACGTGTTGTGTAGGGAACATTCCAGGAAACTGGCAGGGTACAATGCACTGACAGTTAAGATAAATGCATTACATTTACATTCCCTTCTTATTCACAAGGGAATAAAAATAGGAGTTAAAAGCTAAAGATTAGCCACAGGTGTCCCTATCCTAATATCTGAAGAACAAGGTGGAGTTACAATGGGAGTAGAATGAGAGAAGAAGCCAGTGGAAGAAAACTTAGGAAGCAGGGAAACCAGAACCAAACAGTGAGCAAAGAGGAGTGCTCAGATATGCTTAATGGACTTGTTAAGAAGATGAATGAAAGACCTGGGCACCAAAAACCAGACACTTAATGTTTTCTAAGCAGAAGTCTCACATATAGTTTCATTATTATTCCTCTAACAGAACCCATAAGAAATGTACTTGTTTATCTTAGTCCCTGATTTTACTCCAGAAAAAAGAATTTAAAAGACCTAATCTTAAATATATATAAACCAGCAATTATATTTGTCATAAAGAAAGAACACCTAAACAACTGGCTAATCTGAGATTCTGGCTTTAGCTGGATTTATTTAAAGGAAGAGGTCCACGATAGGAGAAATAGCCTGAAATACTTAACGTTACCCATCTCAGACTCCTTCCTCTTTCTGATAATATACTCTGTTCTTGCTACTCTAAAGTTTTCCTGCTTGCTGCTTCTGACAAAGAAATTGGAATTTTGCAGGACCTAAAGCTTTCAGAAATGTGTTTTCACATCCACATTCACCATAAAGTCAAACCTCTGTCAGACCTTTTTCCAAAATCCTGGCTAATACATACATGGCTCATAATGACAAAGCCTTTTTGATATGATCAAATTACTTAATTCTGAACCTGAATAAATGCAACAAAAGTCTTTACAGCAGTGGTTTAAAGAGATGATAAGTGCCTTATTCAATGGCCTGGCCATGCAGTGTTGGAATCATGTTAATCAAAAACAAGTGATTACTCTACACAGCATCCAAATCAAGTTCAGATTGTTCGCTGTACACATAAGAAAAATGTAGCTGTTTTCCCACTTGACCACTACCGCAGTGATCAATGATGAATGGTGAGTACAGAAAACTATTAATATTACTTGTGGAATATTATACCACTGGCTCTGCAAATAAATGCTTTTGCATTTGTCATATGTGTTACCCCACATATCCCTGACAACTGTGCCAACAACACGTTCTCTTTTCTTAGACAAAAATAGTCCCTGGTAGTTTCCAGCCACGGCTTCTTGTCATTGCACCAAACTAGAAGTTCCCTTGTGCTCCTAACCTGGTTGCCTTAGGGAATGTGAAGTTAAATGGTGTGAATATCCTCTACTGAATCCTAAATCATGAAACTTGCTTGCATCATATTTGTCAATGTGACTACACATACTGTTAATAAGTGTTTGTGAAGTTGTTCCTTTTTAAAGCAGGTTTTTGGCTGTGAAACAGTGACATTCACAAGGGTGTATGTCCTATGAGAAAAGACTTCCCTTGTTATTCCATTTTTACCTGCCATTACTTCCTTTCAGTTACAGTTTCATCTCAAAATGCAGGGCATCATGATAAGAAAGGAATGATCAGGTTTGGAAATCCAGAGAAAAACTGTGCATAGGAAGCTCCTGCTTTGGAACACTTCCTTCAGCAAAATTCCGTAACATACTACAAATCTGGGTTTTTTTTCCCCCCAAGGGCCATTCAACTGACCAAGGCAATATATGGAAGAAGAACAATGGGATAAACCTCTCTCCACTCCAATGTAGCTTAAACAGATGTTCTATGGTTCACTGAAAAGGTAGGTGGATGTAAAAAAACAACATTAAAATGATCTTAAAGATAAATGCATTGAGAAGACAAAAGCATTTAAAAATTACGGAAGAGAAACTAAATATGCATCATAATATATTCAAACAGCTCCCACGTGAAGGGGCCTTGAAAGAATACAATATATAAAGTACATGGATATTTAGCAGCCATCAGCAATTTTTTTTCAAAAGCTTGGAGATTCCTCAAGTTGATATAGAACTAGAGAAGGGGGTCCAGTTGATGAAGAGAAACCATAAAAGCTATAATGCATATTATTTCACCATTCTGTTCCAGAAGATTGGTCTTGAAATCTCTCACACAAATTCTCACACAGTTCATATTAACAGAGAAACGTATCTCAAAAGTACAACCCAACTGGCAATGATTTTATATCAGTTGGCCAGGAACAAAAAACTTTATGTATTCGCCAGATGATGTAAGGGAAGTGAATCCAAAGGAGATTAAATCTTATGAAGATGGAAAATGCTTTTTCTGACCCTTAGCAATGTTTGTCAAAGTTCACAGTATACAAGAAGCTGGAGGTAAGTGAAGGACAGTGACATCCAGAAAAAAGGAATAAACTAAAAATTCCATGGCTGGCAAGAAGTCTTTTTAATTAGTGAAGTAATTACATACTGCTTGTCAACAAACTTGATGTTGGGGACTGTGACTGCCAACATCCAAATATTATATAATAAGATACTGACATAGGTGGTATTTTTTACAATCCTTACTTGCCTGATCAACAGTGGAAAATTCTGATACAGAAATCTGAACTCCAACAAGAATTCTCTTCTCTAACAACAACAATGCTCCACATCAAATGAGCAGTTTCTACTGCTAACAAAGAGCTTAATATATTTTTAATATTGCAGCAAATCAGTTTCTTTTAAGTTAAAAAAATGTATTACGTATAACTTTTACATTCATGCATGAAAAAGAGACTTGCACTTGAAAGTAATTTTACTTCTGCAGTTTTAGGCCAGACAAACACCAATTTAGATGGGGCTTCCTAATAAATGGGCAGTATTTTCAAACAAAGGGAATAGAAGCTCCTATAACAAAGACATACATTCTCGACCAATAAACATATTCACACCTATGTGTTATACTGCAGTATGGCATAAATGTTTTATTAGGGTTGCTGCACTTCTTGGAAATGGTAAACCTGCAAAAGCATAATGTACATGAATGCTAATGAATGCCAATAAAACATCATTATCATACCATCACACATTCTGTTCACACTACCCACATTTTTTATTATTTTTTTTAAAATGGACACTACTACTCATACTGTTCCATGTGCAGATGAGGGAATAAACACAGTGCAGGTGGACCAATCAGTAGTAAAAAGTAATGCAATTTTCTTGAAGTTTTGGAGTTTAGTACATTAATATCATCACCATATCAATGGTAGGTTAACACACATAACAAAGATAATGTAACCATGTCCTTATACAGGAGATTTTGTAACATACTGGTTATTTTACACCAACATGTGGCAGCCTAGCACTTTAAAAATATCTATTGCCTTCAGTGAAATGTAATGGTCAAAAATCAAATCTAAAAGTAGGTAGGTAAAATGTGCAGCCAGGGCAAGCAGACTACAATAAATACAAACATTACATATTATGCCACTATTTTTAGTGACTTAATGTCCTAAATCTCATTTAAAGGGGAGCTCTGGGTGTACGAGAATTGGGTCCTCACATTCTCTATGAGTTAACAAAATACACAGGCTTTATGTTGCCCAAGCCATGAAGAGATTATCAATGATGAGTAACAAACCCAAGTGGCTACTCCTGTCAGAGGCATGCCCAGCCCAACAGGAATGGTATGGAAATCACACAAAGAGCTCCTACTTGTAAAGAATGCTGGTGATCAGAAGGCTTAGCCTGCTCAGAGCTGTGTGCTATCGAGACCAGACTGCTCCAAGCAAAATGACTAAGTTCAAATACTTTATGCTTCACTTTATTATAAAGGGGACGTATGCACAAACAAGTTTTACAATAGGGTTTCCAGGCCCAGCTTGTCTCAGAGCTTTCAGTCACACAACTCTCCTGTCACACATCTGAAGTTCCCCAAAGCCTTCTACCCACTGAAGGCCACCTTTCTCCCAGTTCTTCCTGACCACAGCCCTTTCTTTTCTCATAAAGCTAGTGCTGTCTCCTGCCTCCAAGCTTCTTCCTACTCTTCTCCAAACCACGCTAAGCCCTGCAGCCTCATCACTCAAGAGCTACAAATACTGCTTTGCTCTATACCAGATCTCAACCACTCGACTTTTACACCTGATTTCTCCTCAATTCAATACTTTCAATCCTCTAATTTCAGCCCTGCTTTGAACATTTTTGCACTGGCTGCCGGCATATTTTGCTCCCTGGCTGCAGCCTCATTTATTCTCTGGCTCTCCCTGCAAATGAAAGCAGAATTTGCACCTCATGCTCCTGGTAGAGCATTTAAAAAAACCAAACACCTGTCGCATATATCAGAAATCTGTCTTGGCAAGCAGGGAAGAAATTAATATTTAAGGAAAAAATAAAAACATGGTAAGTCCTAGGTGGTGAAGTTTTGAATTCTTTGTAAATACCTTTCCCAAACTGTCAATTCAGTTCTGAATGTGCTGCTCTTTTGCCTTCTTGTCCTAAGCTGAACTGAAGTTCTAAAAGCTGCAGCACATATAGGGCTGTTCATATTTCAGCGGAGGACAGTGTCCTTTAAACTTTTATTTTTAGATACTATGTTAGCTCCTATCGAAGATACCTTGGTGGTCATAGTGAAAGCTGTTGCATCAACAAAGTCACTTAGAAGTGACCTGATGGTGGGACAGATGGGTTATAAAGCAAACCAGCTAAGACATTTGCTCTCTTTGACCACTTTTAGCAGCAAAATCAAGGGATAGATGTTTGCATTTGGGCTCATGGTAACAAGGAAGACCCCATCTTTCTGAAACAGATGAGCCAGTGGGACTTCAAAGGGAAGAGTAAACCTCTCTGAGGACAAATGCTTTTAAGGTCTGTTCTCAAATATCTGTAATATCCTGTACTTCACCCTTGTAAAAATCTGTGTAAAGCTTCTTGTCACATGCATTTCCTCACATTTATGCATCCTGAAGAGCTCAACTGTGAAAGAGAAGTGGAAGGGTCGGTAAGGATACTGGGAAAGGGTGCATCCATTAAAGCTATAGGAAATGTATGATTAAAGCAGTGAGACTATGACCTAAGAAGACGAAGGTAAGGTGGCAAAATCTGGGATTCAATTCACTCTGCAGAAACTTAAAACAATATGGCCTTTAAGTAGCTAGATATGAACAATAACCTGGGAAGTGACCGAGGTCAGTCTTTGCGCTGATGGTGCTGTTGAATGAAACCACTGTCCGGGAAGGCTGCCTGTGAACTTCATAAAGCAAAGTGTTGCAAAGAACAGCCGTGCCAATGCATAGAACTCTTTGCTCAAAGGCATTCCTCTCATTTTGAAAAGCTATTTTTAGAAGAAAAAAAGCAGTCTTAGTAAATAAATTGTAATGAATGGTGGGTGCAAATTTGAGAGATTGCCAACAGCTGGCTTGAAATCTTGCCAAACTTGTTACTGTTTCTTATGGGATGATTTCCATAAATCTACTGGAGGGCATTCAAGTGGGAGGCCCAGTTTCCAACAGAGTCATTGGAGAGAAATGTGTTCCAAATCTAAGTGCTTTGAATTTCTCACCTTAAGGATCCCTAATTTGTCATAGACTTTTCCTGTAAATACATTCCTACAGTCACCACAATTGCTGGTTTAAATAAAAAGCTCTTTACTGAAATACATGCAGATTTCACTACATGTAAATATCAATAAATGCCTAGAGAAATTCTTGTCCAAGAATATGTGAAAGTGATCAGAAATAGATAAATCACCACTTCCTTTCCTTTCAAACAAGCAAATGCACTGTTGAAACATAATTGAAGAAATCAAATTCTTCCCTATTTATAAATGCCCCTTTTAAAGAGATAATAGGTATTTTGCCTTTTAAAATTAAAACTAAATTGGTGAGCAAAATAGAGGCAATTCATTCGAGACATTAAAGATAAATTTTGAGTGTAATAAATATGGAGATTCATTTGAATTGTTGTCATTACTATTAATCCTCTGAACATATTCTAACACCTAATTCTGAGGCATCTGTGAAGGCATAATGCCTTCACGGTCACATAATTTTAAACTCACATTTTAATGTGTCATCAGAATTTTGTCATGATTTGTGCTGCTACAGTTTATTTATTTTTCAAAGGCAGAAATGTAGAAAAAATTAAATATTATTTTCTTACACAATCTCTTCAAGGAACAAACAAAACTCCTTAAACTGATTGCTGATGTTCAAAATGGGACAATTCCCTGGAGACTACAGTGCCTTCTCCCTTTTCCTGTTGTACGTAGAAAATTAAAACAGGGAGAACAACCTATGATCAATACTTTACTAAATGAAAAGTGGCACAACTAAGTAAGAATTTTCTCAAACACAGGCAATGCACTTGGTGCATACTAAATTCTCCTTGCAGATCCAGAATACAGAGTTGGATAAGCATTGACCTAAGCCTTACATGAATTACAAAATACAGGGCTTCTAACATACATTGTGAGAAAGGAGGTAATTAGAGGGGTAAGCAGACAAAGAAGTTAAATTTAACAGGATGAACTGCATTAACAAATTTAGAATGGCTGTGTATGAGAAGGCTGGATAAAAGATGGTGACAACTATTTTTTCATTTTTAAAAACGATTACACTTTTCCATCACCTTTGTTTTCTCATTTCCCACTACTGTTTGTTGATGCTTAGTGATTGTTACAATTTAACAGGACTATTTAATGAAATGAACTTGGTATGTTAGGGATTATAATAAAGTTTTCCAACCTTTCTGGATAAATTGGCTATAGGGCTTACCTCATCTCACTGCTTAATGATTTCTGTTCATTTGAGGTACTCTAAATTGTCATTTATTGCATTTAAGAACAGGTAGAGTGGACCCACACCAAAAGAGCAAGTAAAGCAGCACTGACACAGTGCACACATTTTCCTCTGGCATGGTTGCACAGTACCTAGGCTCAGCTGTGATAAAAGATTATGTGTACACACATATGCACAGATTTTTTTTTTTTTTAAAAAACAATCATCCTGAGGAATAGAGGCACAGAATGAGGATTACACACACTTAATAGGTATAAGCAAGAACATCAGGCCACATTCTAAGTAGGATAAATGTTCTCCTTTTCCAGCCAGGAAATAAGGCATGGGAACTTGGCAGAAGAATGCTGAAGAGAAAGCATCTTGTACCTTTTTCTCAAAACCTTCTGGGGAAATACTTGCTAAAACCAGCTACAGTTCAAAAACTTGGGTAATCAATATGATGTAAGAATCTACTTAATGACTGAAACTCTCAAGTTCTGAGAGCAATTGCTCAAGCGAAGTCCTAAAAGACAATGTCTTGTCTTTTCTGACTTTGAAAGACAAATCGATGACTGTATTCACATTTGATGCATTGCTGTGCTGACCTATAAATGCAAGGGTAACACAACTCTGAGAACTAGCTTTTTGTAAAAGAGAAAGTCTATCTGCTTGGGCAAAAACGATACCAGAAACAAGACCTTGATATAAAAAAGATATAAAAAAAAATTTCTCAAAACTGAGATAAAGTCTATGTGTCCAATGTCTTGTAGAAGGTATCTTGTAAGCTCCATGCAAAACCAGGAGATGTGACACACACATTCTAGAGTAAATCGTCTATATGAGCCTTGCATTCAGGCTCAATCTTTTTTTTAGATAAAGAACCAACTTCTTGCATAGCTTTTTTTGTTATCACATCAGACATAGAATGACTTTGCAGTTTTATACTACAATGAAATTGCCTAATTGCAATGAAGATAGATTTGCTCTCAAATGAGAAATATTTTCAATATGGATGCAATAAATCCAAAGAGAACAGGTACTCAATTCAGATAAGACTGATCTTGAAAAATATACTTTTCTGTATCAGACAAGAGTTTTATCTGCCAAGGGAGACAAATGACCACCTTTCATCAGTCTTTTGCAAAAGTACCATTCTAACTGAAGATACCTTGACAGACAGCCAAAATAAATTCTTGACATTGAATACTTCAACTCTGTTTTCTTCAGTGCAGAAGAACAAAAACCCATGCCAACAAGGCCACTAGGTCTACACAGAGAGCCTGGCAGACATGAAAATAAAAGATACTATTTTGTCTAAGCTAGAAAATGTTAAATACAAAATGGAGTTAAAGGAATTTAAAACAAGGATGCAAACATAAAAGAGAAAGAAGAAATGCTATCATTTGAGGTTGGGAACACATCAATGGCAAACGAGGCAATGAAAAATAATACCTTGCCTGAATTTTGATTAGGGATGATAATACACGATATGGGAACAAAGGCACAGTAATCAATGAAAATTAGTATAAAGCTGCATTACTTTCTATGAGGCAAGTGCTCTTATAAAGCGATGAATTGTAGGACAGGAACATACAGAAGTAAAAACAAAATTGTTGGGAGGGCAAGGAAATTGCTAGTTGGAAGATAACAATGTATTTTGCTGAAAGAGGAACAGGCAGAAGAGAAGTTATGAATGTAGTTTGCAAATGAGTGATGGAGAACCTGACCATGCCTAGTATTTTCAATAATGATTTTGACATAAAAGTTAGGAGTGCTCTCAGATAAACATGGGAAGCATCATCATTACAGAATATTGAAGTAATCTCATCAGCAGGTATTTGGTAACATTGAAGATTGCTGTAAAAGAAATGGAGTGAAATTTAACACAAAGTTCTGAACTAACAAGCATCTTTGCTACATGGGCAATGACTTAACCATTGGAAAAAATGCAGAGATTATCAATCCATTGTACAAAACACCAGTAAAATCTCATTGTAAGCAGATAAACAGTTTTGATCACTCCAAGCAAGGTGGAATCTAAAACAAATGCAGGAGAAGATTTTTGAAGGAGTCTTTTTTACAAGGATGAGAATGAAGGAGTTTGACTTAGTTAATTCATAAAAATGAAATCTGAAAGTTTCTATGCCTCCCCTTTATAAGTCTAATTGAGGAATGAATACATGACCGAGAAAAGATTGGCCTTATTTAAGTTAAAGGGCCAACAGTGGCACAAAGGCAACTGAGTGCAGGCTGACCAATGAGATAGTGAGGTTCTAAAACAGGGCTGGAGACAGTCATGCAGAGGGGAAAACTATTTTTAATTTGCCAATCTTAGATGGTATTACATACTATAACGTTAAATAGTATTAGATATTGCCAAAAAAGGAGATAAGATTCATAGAATAAGGAGGTGCCATTTATATTTAACTAAAAACCTTTCAAAGATGAAACTGGACTTCAGGGACTACTAGTACACTTGCTAAAGAACCTACAACTTGACGGCAATTCCGTATTTTCATTATCCATGAGAAAAGCAATGTTTGCACTTTAAATTCGTGCTTCTCTCTGTGCTGGTTTTGGCTGGGATAGAGTAAGTTTTCTTCATAGTAGCTAGCATGGGGCTATATTTTGGATTTGTGCCGAAAACAGTGTTGATAGCACAGGGATGTTTTTGTTACTGCTGAGCAGTGCTTACACAGAGCCAAAGCCTTTTCTGCTTCTCACAGTGCCCTGACAATGAGTAGGCTGGGGGTGCACAAGAAGTTGGGAGGGGACCCAGCTGGGACAGCTGGCCCCAACTGACCCATGGGATATTCCAGACCATGGGACATCATGCTCAGCAATAAAAAGCTGTGGGAAGAAGGAGGAAGGTGGGACATTTGGAGTCATGGCATTTTGTCTTCTCAAGTAACTGTTACGTGTGATGGAGCCCTGCTTTCCTGGGGATGGCTGAGCACCTGCCTGCCCATGGGAAGTAGTGAATGAATTCCTCATTTTGCTTTGCTTGCATGCGTGGCTTTTGCTCTACCTATTAAACTGTCTTTATCTCAACCCACCAGTTTTCTCACTTTCACTCTTCCGATTCTGTCCCTCATCTGGGCGGAGTGAGCGAGCGGCTGCATGGTGCTTAGTTGCTGGCTGGGGTTAAACCACGACATCTGCAATGGAACCAGAGAACTTGTACTGCAGATGATACATTAACCACAGGAACATGCATGTCTTCAAATAGCTTTCCTAGTCTAAATTTCAGTTTTGGCTCCTGCGAACACATAACTGCTTACTGCTGCTAGACTACCACCACTTTTTACAGCACTTTGGGTTGCATGTGTACATGAAATGGAATATTATTATATTGCATATCTGTAGAAGCATGATATGATATCAGGATGCTTCAATAGCAAGCTAATATAAACTGGTACATAAGAATGCTCCTTGAACAACTAATAGATATACTAAGAGTGGCAGAGAAAAAATGGAAATGTATGGATGTGGAAACACCAGAAAGCATAGCAGAAGGGATGTAAGAAAAACATGTAGATGGCACACAGGTTAGTAGTTCATTTAGTTCACAGCACTTCATGCGGCTTCTGGGAATACCCAATCAGTAAAATGAGGCAACCCAGAATGATTTGCAGACCAAAACAAAGAGCTGAGCCACTGAGGGATGCTGTTGGAATGATAAAAAGCACGTTTATATAAGGAGAACACAGGACAGTGAGCAAATCTTACATATTCAAGACATCGAACTGGATGGAGAGACAAATATCCCCTTAAGTGTGAGCTCCTAAAGAGTGTAAGAGGCACATCCAACACTGACTTAATGGATACCAGCATTAAGAAGAAACCTAGAGAAGTTGTGGAGGACTTGATGGTGCCCCACATCCTATACATAATTTCAAGGAATCCTGACCAGACCAGGCAAGTACGCATATATGGATGCCTGAATGCTGGACAGACTACTGAATGCATGTATCTCTGTGCTTTTGAATATGTAGATAGGAAAGTGTGACCGGAATCCTTTTTGTTTTAAAATAACATCACCTACGTCTCCTATAATGTGTGTCATTGAACTTTGCTACACTGTCACTAAATTACTTACTATAATAAGAAAGAACTAGAAGAAAGAGGATCATTGTCTATCCTTGCAAGTTCGTTTTTGAAATTTCTGATCATTTTATCAAAGAAAGAACACAGCAGTAAGTGATGAGGATTATTTATTATGTCAATAGCCAGTGAGGGAACAGAAGCAAGCCTGCCCATACTTGAGCTGTTGATTCAGATCAGGTTAATATATGAATGGCTGAAATTACAGATTAGCAGGGACTGAGATACTAAAAGAGAGGAGCAGCAGAAAACCAAATTCCTACAAACAGAACATATGGCTATATGAAAATTCAGCACATAGATGCATAGTTTTACTCTTGAAACCATATTTCATGAAGAAACAAAAATAAATCAATTGGCACAGATAATAAGAACTAATATCCCCAAGGAAAACAGAATGAATGGAGATGGGAAGTCAGTATTGCTCCAAGAGGCCAACTCCAGCAAGACATCAAAATGATCACCAGGCACCAACAGTCTCAACAAGCATAGGTGACAAGGCCAGAACTAGGTATAATGAAAATGGAGCTAGCAAATATTTATGTAGAGGTGTATTCACAGTCATTTCTAAATGAAGGAACTGGATGAAAGACAGATGTAATTACATTGCTGTTTTGGAAAAAAAACCAAAAAAACAAACCACAACAAAAACAAACCCCTAAACCCTCATCTTGTAATACATTAGAAATTAAACCCAGAGATTTATTTTGGATAGGAACTGAAAAGGTGTGGGCAAGGAAACTAATGCAAGAAGGATGCACTTCTTTTCTTAAAGTAATGCCAAACTGAAATTACCAGAATTTGAAAAACAACACTTAGCATTTGAAGAAAGCATAGTAATAAACAAACCCTCTTGCTCCCAAAGCTAACTGAAAAAAACAGTTCAAGGAGGAACTGACAAGCTGATGCCTCATAAGCATACACAGATCAGAAATCATGCAATGCATGTGTGAGCCAGGATATCTGTTCTGAAAGATTATTCTCTTCTGGAAGGATATGCATACAGAATACTTACAATCTGAAAAAAATAATTGTTTTCAGGGAAGGAATGGGAAGCTTGTTTCTGACATCTTTGAAAGTTTCACTGGACTCAGGAAAAGACTGGAATTCCATAGGTTAATAAAATACCAACTGGTAACTACGAAAGGGAAATGTAGGGAAATTTTGCATGTTAGAGTTTCTTCATATGATTCAGTATGTAACAGGTCTGAAAAGTAGCCAATTCTATGAATTCAAGAATTGTTCTGGATGCTCTGGATTGGTATAGGTAGCTAATTCCCAACTACTCCAACATGCTTCTTTAGCCCTGCTATAAACAGTTCCTGTGCATGAAACAAGAAAGGGAACTGGATTTTGGTACTGCTGTACCACTTAATACAGACTCCAGTTACTAATGAATATGGTACTACTTAAAAACCAGATACTCAAAAAAGTACATAAAACTAAGTCATATAAGTACCTCTACTGAAATTCAATGTTCAGCTTAAACTTGATGACACGAGTCTTTATTCTGCCTCTCCAGAGACTTGTTGGTCAGTGTTTTGGTACTAACAAAAACGCCCCAAACCCTATCCCTCTATTTTTTAACCCTGCTACAAAGTGAATCTTCCATTTTAGAAAGGATTTTAGTAGACTTTGCTTTTATTATTTATGATGTATTTGGGGGCTTTTTTTTGATATCCCAAGCATACCAAGCTGTTTCTTTCTTAGTTACAATGTCTCACTTTTGAAGCTGTGGCATTCAGTGTTTTTAATTAACAAGAATCACAGTTTTTCATCAAAATGTAAACTAAAAATAAGACTTGATAGGGCTCAATCATGCACATGTTTTTCCAGGACAATACACTTTAAACAATGAGGAAAAAAGACAAGGATTAAATGGAAAATATTCTGCTATCTTAATTAGTAATTGATTTGAAAACCAATGCTGCACTGTATTGAGGAGAACCTGGGAGGATGCAGTAGACTGACATGTGTTAGAAAGCAGGATTCCTCATCTTAAGGCAACCCTAGCTACTTTCTACTCCAATATACACTCTCTCAGCATCTCTTTTCACTAAATATAATTTCTGTAATCCTGGAATGTGCACTGAAAAAAAAGTAAGTGGAACTAAAACCCAGAAATAATCAACAAACAATTGGAATTTTCAGCAGGATCAAATATCTAGCTAACCTATGTGACTACAAACAGCTACCTGTTTTACAAAAAACCCCCCAAGAAATCCTCCAGTGCTTGGAGTGTGATTTCACATACCTAGATCATCCTAACTATGTAAAACATCCTTTCCACTTTTCCATGCTCCTCAACCATATAACAGCTAAATAGCTGTGTCAAAGCACTTGCTACTTAATCAAGCAAGTTCCTAGGTAGAAAAAAATATAGCATATGCAAACAACAAATAAAAAAGAATTTACTTGGGAATTTACTGTATGTGTACAAACTTTAAAATATATTCACATTACTTGCCATATTGTTTTCATCTTGATGACCACCTTAAGAAGAAATAGTAGGAATCAAGATAACAAATATAAAGTTTTATGCACTCAATGTACACAAAGTATCTACCCAATGGATAAAACTACAGCTTGCCAAATCATGTCCTGAACAGCATCTTATTATTAACTATGAATTTCTCGTAAGCAACCTGATCTTTCTTCTACTGAAAAATACTGAATATTTCTTCTGAAAAATTTGTAACAATAATTGATACAAAAGCATCTTCCCAACTATACCTGCTCCCATCTGCTAATGTCAATATTTCACATAGTAGTTGTATATTAAAAGTCACAACACTAAACTAAAGCCATAAATCATAATTAGGTTTAGTGTTAATTTGTAACTCATTTGAGTGTGGAAAACTTGCACCAATGTGCCCATTCAACATTAAAGTTATGGTTCATGACAGAAGGTGTTCAAAGATAATTTTTCATTGGTAGCAAGCATGAGAGATGATTGAGATAATAAAATATTTTTTTGCCACAGAAATAATTCTCATCAGCCTTTTATTTTTTTAAAAATGTTTAAAGTATTTTTCTAGGCTTTTTCATTTCAGAAATTCTCTGCAACTTAAACATCTACATAAATTACAAGTATCATGCTTTTTACATTAGGAATATTAGGTGAATGTCAACTTACGAATGATATGATAACAGTTCTTAATAGGAGACAGCTATAGTAAGTTACAGAAGGTGATCAACTAGCAGAGTTAAATGTACTATGCTACAAAGTTGTGGATGGAACGGTGGATACATAAGATGATCGTTTTGCTAGAATCTTGAAAAGTAGCCTTGCTTGCTCGTTTTAGCTGGAAGATAGAGCCTATATACTTTTATTATGTAGGAATTAAAAGCTATCTATCACAACTACAAACATGTAAGGATGTAAGTTACAACCATGGAAGGTTTTGTCTGATGCAGTGTAACTAAAAAATGGATAGCTAGGGAAGGGACAGACAACCAGCAACTAAAGTAGAGAGAGAGACTTTTTCTTAAGCAGTCAGGAATGAAGTAGCAAGATGGAAAAAGAAAAAACATTATCATCTTAAAAGTACTATAACAAGTTCCTTAGGATCCTTCAGGATCAAAGATAACACTGAAAGAAACTTTTCACATTGAAGTGGAAGAAGTGAGACTGATGATCTTGCAAAGTGAAATACTTTGAACACCTCTTGTCACTGAAATGTATTCCTGGTGATAATTTAAAACCTGCCCTTGGTCTTCTATATCTGCTTCATTTGACTTTGACACACATTGCCAAAAATTAAAACTTGATTATGTCATTTATGTATGGGAGAAGTGAAGACCTCAAATTGAAAGCTTTCATTTCCTTTTATTCTAATATCATCTCCCTAAGAGCAGAACAAAACCAGAAGTTTGAAGGAATGACTCAGTCATTTGCTCCGGATATATTCTTTTAAGTTATCTGAAGTTATACATCTAAAATTTTGTACTGTAAGTTAAAAAAAAGCCCCAAAAGTCAACATTAATTCAAACATAAAAAAAAGTTTCCACATTGGTAATAGATATTTTACACTAGGTAGTCTATGGCTTTTGTATCTGAAAAGAACACTGCATTTAACTTCATGAAAATGCCAACCACAAACATATACAAAAATATAGTATGATCTTAGAATCTGAGCAGCTACTGGAAATGACAAGAAAAACTTGCAAGCCACACTATGTCATCCTAAACTTTTGTCATGTGACTATTCAGCAAATTCATCTAACCTTGTTGAGAAAGCAGTAAAACTTCAAAAAGACCAAATCTATATTGTAGAAGATAAAAATACCTGTTACAATCACTATCAACTTCATGGTTGAATGACTGAAAAAGGGAGGACTCTTAGTGCAGCTTTCCCCTGAGTAAAACTTAAGATTGCCTCTGTATCCCAAACCATCTACTTTAAATATGGTTTAAATGCTCTTTGAGCTGCTGTGGATTTTGCTTGAAACTCAAGTGACATTTAGAGAACAAGGAAGGTGTTCTACAGAGATTTATTAAAAGCTAACAAAAGCAAGTTTGCTTAGCTTTGGGGATGTACCTAATGATAGAGTAGTTCCAATGGAAATTTGTCTTGAGATGTTCTGACCTCCCAAGAGCCTACAGTGAAAAATATAATTACTTCTTTTATTAGGAAATGAAACATTTGAGGACTGATTGAAATACACAGGTTCAAACATTCATCATTTACTACTTTGTTAGAAACAGAGATTTTCAGAAAATATGTAAGATAAAGTGTAAACAGTGAAGCAAATTGAAAATTAAATGTTGTATTTTGTCTACATGACCTGCATGTATATATGAACAACATTAGGTCTTCCAAAATGTAATTAAGAAGAGGCGAAGACTTCTCCTAACAGATCAGTCAAACAGGAGTATTAGTAATACACTCTCCTATACCTTCTCTCCAACACCACCATGCATTAGTAACCTGCTGCTTACATGCAACAGATGTACTCCCGCCAGTGCAGAAGTTTGATTTTTTTTTTTTTTTTCTGGGACACACACACAACTTTCTGCTATTCAGCAAATTCAGTAAGAGAGATGTAAGGGTTTATGTACATTTAGGACAAAAAAATACAAGAAAATGGTAAAACAAAATAAACTGGAATATGTAGCTGACAAAGAAATACAGTGCCACTAGCTCTATGGCTAGACCACCACTCCAAACAATATGCATAATCAAAGAAAACTAAATTAGTTTTCTTTTTTTCCCTGAAACTTCCTCTCCTTTGTTTCATTTCATGTATACATGTTTTGGAGACCTGAAATGAGTTCCTGAACCAGCACATGAGAATACTGAAAAGATACACACTTGCAGATTAAAGAAGAAAAAAAACCACCCTGGAATATCAACAGGATGCTGAAGTACAGTTCATCTTTATTCTCACTACTGTATGGATCAAGAGGTCCAGTGTAAATTTAATTCATACTGCATTATTATAAAGCCAGGATCCAGAAGGAAAAACACAGTAAGTGGAGACATTCGGACATATTGACAATCTTGAAGAATATGAATGAACCATATTTCTTGACAAATTCAGATGATGATTGAGAAGTTGAGAGTACTGAAAAGGACTGAACAAAAGGTAATGAGTAGTTTGTTTGATTTTTTTTTTTAAAGTAAAATGAACCAAGAGCTATCTAAGTAGCAAAGAAGCTTATACCTTGTGCAAAATCCAACCTCTAGATAATAGGAACAGATGTGATCACCCTTCAAGTTTATTCTGCAGTTGGGCTTTCCTAGATCTTTCCTTATAGCAGCTTGTACCACCCACTTTCAAAAGACATCACAGAAAAGCTAGCCTAGCTAGATGTTGCACGGCAATTCCTGTTATAAAAGTGGTGTGGTCTCACACATTTTGAACAAAACCTGATTTTGCAATAATACATGAAAACCAGGGCTTAACATGAAATACCAAAGCATGATCCAATTATGATAAGAGCTCATCTCAACTAATTTCCCAAAGAAGCATCTCAGATTTTTAATCTGTTTCAAAGTTCTTGTGGTTTCCTTCTGTAATCTCTGAATCTTTGAAGATAGTCTACAGGAGCACATTCTGCTTCACAGCAGACAAATTTTACACCTTCCCATTGTGATAACCTTCCTGAAAATATAGAGGCTTCATCTAGAGCTATTTCCTAGCAGTGCTGTCTTCTTTTTATGCCTGTTACTGGTTGTCTTTGGTTTTCTTCAGACACTTTTGTTTTGTCAACAAGGCATAAAACTCTCTCTGTTTCATATTTTTCTTCTGTTCTGGGTGTTCTAATCTAACTGAGTTTTTATTTTTAAGCCATCAGACAAGTGACAATTTTTTTAGCAAAAAAATGAAGGAGCCGCTTGCAGATAGAATTCACTGAACATCTTCTTAAGAAAAGTAGACTATATAATGAATTTCAAGTATGCTGTCCATCAGAATAATTTTGATTCTATTACAGTGGAGGTGAATACTGCATAATACAATCCCATAGGCTAAACCAAAACATTTCCATGTGTGGTTGCCAATAAATCTTGTTTGCTGACAGGAAAGAATGAGACAGCAGGAAAGAAGAACTAGCAGATGCTGGCAATCACTTTAGCAAGCAGAATAATCTTCAAGGATCATGAATTAGATGAGGAAGAATGTTATTGTTTGCCATCTGCTACGGGTCTATTACTATGTCAGCATCTGGTGCCACAGAAAGATCTTTGTGATGTGAACGCACAAAGCGAATTCAGACAGAGTTTTCTTCTGCTTAAAGGAATCCTGCCAAATGTAAACATTGCAGGCCTTGCCACTGGTCAATTCACTTAGTTTTTGATATATGCTATTTGAAGTTTGACAAAAAGAGAACACAGTAGAGTTCACCTCAATGATTAAATAGTATACCGTAATGGGTAAGAACTGAATAATAATCCCACAAGGTTGGCATTAAAACTTTCTATTCAATTTAGGCTGGTTTTTGTTTCCAAATGTCAGGCAGCAAATATCTAAGTTTGAGCAAAACCAGTTGGTTTGAAAGTGTCTTAAACCAAACAATAATAAAGTGGGGCACAGAACTGCCCCAGCCCAGGCTAGAAATTTGCACACACGTTTTGGCGACAAAATTCTATTTGCTTAATGTTGTTACTCAGTGGCAGGATTATCTATGTTCCTGGGGATATTAAAGACATTCAAGGTGTTAACAATTTTATATTCATGATTGGTATTGCAAGAGATAACATGAAACTTCAGTAACCATACGTTGGTGGACCGACGAATTAAATTGTGCAACAGTACACATGGAATGAACTGTCTGTCTTGCACTTATCTATTACTTAGAATGATACAACACTTGCATGCGAACCAACCTTGTTCAGCAGAGGCAATACATTAATCTGATAAATTATATGTCTGAGCATGGAGCTTGCAAGGCATATATGTACTTACTTTTGGTGTTGGGCAGGATGCAGTGGAGAGACGAGAGGTGGCCTGGGCACGAGGAGATTCTGAAGGAGTAGTGCTGAGGGAGGCTGTATCACGTGGGAGCACCTGAACACCACGAGAGATGATGGAATCTGGAATCTTAAAATGGAGAGAGATGGAATTAATAGTAAAAAACATACTGTATTTAAGACTTACTGAAAACCTTACCTCAAAAATGTAGGAAAACCCCACTCCCCAGTTTGCACACCTCATACACAGTGCTGGCAGTGGTTAATGGCATGTTCTCATAATTTCAGTAACAAATACCTAGCAAATATATAAGATCATATTCTAACTGAAGTTGCACAGAACATACTATTTGTCCTGAAAAAACTACAAATTGGACATACTAAACAGGAAATAGTAAGAAAGGAATGTTTTTTCTTGAGCCCCAGTTTCAAACCCAACAATGACTAACAGTGATTTCTACCGTGGTACAAAGGGAGGCAGACTTCCCATTCTCTAACCAGGGGACAATATTCTGAACAGAAAACCATTTATTAGCAATGACTGAATCCCTCTGAAGAAACGTCATGCAGTGAGAAAATTTCTCATAAGAAATGTCATGCAGTGAGAAAATACTCTTCATTCGTGTACTGAAGACTTTATTTCAGCTACAAAAATTCTTGATGTGAGGTTTGTGTTGCAAAAGCTACAGGCCTCCCTGGAGGGAGTACAGGTACTAGAAACCATCATCCAAAGCCAACACTTGGCTTAAAATGCATTCTGAAGGGAATTTTTTTTCCCCCCCCCATTATGTATTAGAGAACCAGCTATTTCTAAGTTGGAATTTTAGGGACAGATCCTTCAGCTGGTATTGTTAAGCTACTTATAAATGGAATTATACCAATTTACAATGGTGAGTAAGTTGTTTTATTTTCAGTAATAAAAGTGAATCTATCATTATTTTTTATCTTCCGTCTTTTCTGTTCAGTTTTATCACCAGTTTCGAAGAAAAGAGGTAGAAGAATGCATTTAAGAATAAAGCTTTTCTTATCTTTAATATACTGAGTCTTAGAAAGTCTGTTCCTTCTTATTACTGCAGTATTGGGGCCCATTTACACAGTTATCACACCAGCTTTATAATTGGCTGGATTTCTAGTTTAACATAATTTTTGTGTAAAATGGCAAGACATACGAATGATAAATACCTCAGATAAGAGTAGTGATCTCTAACATTAGTTCTACAACACAAAATGCAGCAGATACTCTGCTCTAACAAACTTCCTACAAAGGCTTATCCTGATTTTCTTGTCACGATTTTAACCTCTTACTTTTTCAGAGGCACTACTTCTACCAGATGAGATTTGTCTTCCTGCAATTCACTTTTCTATCACAACAGACAAGAAAATGTAGAAATTCAGGTCTTTGATGGAATATATATACACACAGTTCAAGATCTTCCTCCTCATTAAGAATTTCTTAGCTCAGCCTGATGTTCAAGTTCCAAGACAACCACAAAAAGAACCCCCATGTTTGGGGGAAATGGCAGTCGCAGACAAATAAAAAGAAGCAAGAAATGAAGATCCAGTGACAAGACAAACCACTAACACTGGACATTTCCAGCCAGGATTTTTTTTTTTAACTGGAGATGCTGTACCCAGTCTGCATCTAGGCATTTTGAGCATTCTTGCCTAGTAAGGCTTTAGGGCAAATAGAAGCCACCTCCTTCCAGGAACAAGCTTGAATCTTAGCTTTTAAAAACTGTTGCATCCTTAGGACCAGTGTCAGGATATTAAGACAGCTTTGTTGCTTGTCTCTGTGCAGTTAAAATGACCAATCTTAAGGCTCAAGTCATTAAATATCACTCTTTATGTCATTTTTTTCCCCCTCAACTTCCTTGGTCCCCATCTATAACTAATCACTACGTCTAACGTAGCAACCTTGACTTAGAGATACTGGGTTAGTATACTTAGGGGATCTTACTTCACTATAAACCTTCCTCCACCCATTAAGAGTTTCTCATGTTTATAACCTGTTTACAAGTTGTGTGGAAACAGATCTTGTTCTCAGTGTGCCACCAATTGCCGGCTTTCTGCTCTGTTGCTGTGTTTCTAGACTGGATGTATTTTTTGACAGTCAATTTCTGTCAGCATTTAAAAAACCCCAAATTTCCTCAGAGGATCTTTCTAGGCTAAGTAACTTATGCTTCCAGAAACTTCCACTACAAGTTATAAAGTCAGCAGAGTTTCTCTTCACTATGGATGATTATGCTGGGGTTACCTTCCTTTCCAGAAACAGTGCCTAACTGGCCTCTACTTGGGAGTATTCTGATTTGCAAACGGCATCTCAGACATGTACTATAAATAGAGGCAAACAGGGACAACGATATTCTGATCATGCCAACAGTTTGTAGTCAGAAGCACCATTTCCATTCTGTTCTCTTTTCCTCCTGAAATCCCATCTTAAATACGTAAAACACAAAAAAAGGCTGACATCCCTAAGTTTTATATTGGCACAGCTCCAATACTACCCACACTTTAATGCTTCCTTTTAATCTCCAGACTAAGGACAATATAGCAAAAAACTATGTTTTGCTAAAGGCATAAAATAAAAAACCCACAATAAAAGATAGTTTTAGGTCTTCAAATAAGACACCTTTCCTTTACTCTCCTCTGATAAAAAGCTGCACACATCTTGATATGATTGTGTATGGGTCCATTAAGTCTTTTATATACTCCAAGATCCCACAATACAAATAAAATATTGCTTTTGCAAATGATACCAAGATCCAGTTCTCCCTCCAGTTACTCTAGAGTAACCAGATATTGCATATTGTCTCATCTCCTTCAGGCAGGTAACTTTTCTTTTTTCTATCTACCATATCCATCAATCATAGCTTCTAAAATTTTATCCAGCATCACCTTTTCCAGAACAAAACACACTCTCTGCAATGAAGTGACTGAGACAATTCCAGTCTCCATTGAACTGCATGTGAAATACTAATTTTTGCCTGTGAGAAAATTAAAATTTAAGTAAAATTTCATCCAGGACATTAATCAGAAAAGGAAGCTGAAGGTAAAGGGAAAAGATGACTACAGGCATTTCGTTTCAACAGGAATTATTCCCTAATCACTACTTTCCAGAAAATACAACTGCCATAAACCAATCCATATATAAACCTATCTAGAACTCTAAGTTTCAGCTTGCTAACTTTTGCAGACACAAAATCTCACTGAGAGAATTTAGTTCACAGTTACAAATTTTGCTCTCAAGAGGTTTATTTCTCTAATATGACAGTGGAGTCTATTGTATTGCTAAAACCAGCATTCATTTTCCCTTTAAATCACTTTAACCTGCTGATTTCAGAGAAGGTACTAATACTGCATAAACATAAATATATAAAAATATAATGGATATTTAATGTTTATTAAGCGAAAGGGACAACAGAATATGATTGGTACTTCTATGCATATATGTTATATGATATGGGGAACATCTCATTTTTCTCACCTACATTTAATAAGTTTTTTTTCCTTTTAAAATTGAATTTAGGAAATCTAAGTCTCTACTCAAGGCAACTTCTTGTTTACCCTGTTAAAGAGGTTGATAAACCCATGAGAAATTTCTGTGTTTCCTGAAGCCTGGAAATCTACAGTAGGGAAGGGCAGGAATATTATTACATTTTGGATAGAATCATAGAATCATTAAGGTTGGAAAAGTCCAACTGTCAACTCAACACCACCATGCCTACTAAACCATGTCCCAAAGTGCCACGTCTACACATTTCTTGAACACGACGACGGATGGTGATTCCACCACCTGTCTGGGCAGCCTGCTCCAATGTATAACCACTCTTTCAGTAAAGAAATCTTTCCTAATATCTAATCTAAACCACCCCTGACACAACTTGAGGCCATCTTCTCTTGTCCTATTGCTTGTTACCTGGGAGAAGAGACCAACATGCACTTTGCTACACCCTCCTGTCAGGTAACTGTAGAAAGTGATAAGGTCTCCCCTGAGCCTCCTCTTCTCCAGACTAAACTACCCCAGTTCCCTCAGATAGATTTTTTTTTTAAAAAACTTTCACAAGGTCACACTCTGAGTATTTATGATGTCTCCCCCTAAAATTTTTCAATTCATTTGGCAGTTTCAAAAAAATTTAATAGAGGGTAGAGGCCTCAAAACTCTCAGTGGGGTACAATAAGACTGTAAGTTCAGTGAAAATAGTTTCTGTTTGTACTAGCTGGAGTGGAAAACCTGTTGTAACATACTGATGAAGAAATTAATGAGAAATGAATGAAGTGGACTAGATGATCTCCCAAGGTCCCTTCCAACCCTTGCCATTCTCTGTGTGTGTGTGTGACAGAGAAAAGTACCCATCATATCCATCAGTCATTGATTCTACAATTTTGATCTGATACGACCTTTTCCAGAAGTACTTTTTTATTGGTTTAAATATTTGTGTTTTCAGATTAGAGAACTAAATGTCGATAAGAAGGGGGGAAAGGAAAAGATACGAGCTCTTCATTCTCTTTTGCCTGGGACTGGAACAAAGATTGACAGTGCTGGCGAGGTACTTAGAAAACAAGCTGTAGATGGTATTTACTATGACTGCTATACAAGAACAAAAGTGTCTTAAAAACAAAGAGAAAGGACAGCTTAAAAACCCCAACAACCTTCTGAAAAACTAGCCACTTCCTATTCTGAGTTTGAAGATCTGATTTGGATTATAGAATACCTAAAACAATAGCTCAAGAGTAATTTGCAAAAGGGCACAGAAGCCTGGATGACAGCTTAACAGCATGCATCAGAGAGGTTGAATTCATTGTTTTACTGATACTGAAGAATATGGTGCAAATTCTAGTTTAGTAACTTCAACTCAAAAAAAAGAAACTATTGGAATAAATGTGTGTGTATGTTTATATGCACACATATATGGATTTATTGTCAGGTGTGTGAACTTCAGAGCCTTCATATTTCCTATGACTTTTCAAGAGACATGGTCATCATGTTTTAAATACATAGGAGTTACACTATTCAATCAATGGTTTACATTACTGTTTGCCTAAGGAAACAAGAAAGTGCAACCTCTGGTCATCAAATCCAGCGACATATTTTCACAAGAACTTACACCCTATTTGCCATGTGACATGGAATGAACGGGTCAGACAGCACAACTCTTTATAGGCCAACTGCCTTCCTTAGGTTTCTCTAACATTATTAATATAGTTATTAATACAATAAGTTATTTTTCATTCCTGATGATACAGTAACCATTATTCTATCTTGATTCAAGCCTAAACTAAACCTTTGGGAGATGGAAAACAAAGTACAGTATTGTTAGAGCCCAAGTTATAACCTCTGCATTATACTAAACTAAGTCCTTTCTACCATTCATTGAAATAGCTGCCTACTATTCACTAAAATCCAGTAATTTATAGTAAGTCCACTGTGCCCTGACTCCTCAAGTCTTTTCTTCTGTTTTTGAGAAATTATATCTCTAAACAGAATACAAAAATAAGGGAGAAACTGCAAGTGATGAAAGCAAACTATGAACACCCAGTGTTGTATTATGTTGACAAACCAACTATTGAGAGTAAAAAGCAAAGCAAGGCAAACAAAAGGGAAAAAGTTACCAAAAATTTCATAGCTCTGAAGCAGCCATTTTAGGAGATTATTTTAATTATATTCAATTATGAGTATATTAGATAATAAAGCCAATGACTAATCAGAAAGAGGCTTTAAAGCAATGATCATCTCAGCAGCCAAATGATTCAAACTGACAATGCACACAAACTTTACCTTGTTTAGCCCTGTATCTTAAAGAGAATATTTTCTGTAGCTTGCTCTCTAAAAGATAGCACTGATGTGTCTTTGTTAGAAGAAAATAACACTGTCTGTTCACACAATAGACTAGGAGGCAGGCAGTGTATTTTTAGCTACTGTTAGTGCAAAAGCCTCTTGGAAATGTTTCTTACCGGTTCTCCTGCACTGCCTGCTGCGTGATGGCAATAACTGATGAGACCAGGGATGGGCTGTTCACCTTTTGCCATGATAACAGCTGAATTGGTGTAGGATGGATGCTTCTAATGCACAACATATAACAGCTATGAATACAGTGACAGGAAAACATGAAACTATACAAGCAAATGACTGAAAGGGAATGGGGTGAAAACAAACGTGACACTGAAATGCCAAGCTCATATGAACACAGCCAGTTGAGATCTCAAGTATTTTTCTGCCTTTAAAAATTGCACATATTATTTATCTTTGCCTATATCAAAAGAAATTAATCAATTTGAAATTTGAATTAATATAAACTGAAACTTGCAAGTGATAATTACCTTAAAGCATCCCTGTACAGATATACGTAATCAGGATTTTCTGTACATGAGGAGAAGATCTCCAGCTGCAGCTGTCTTAGAAATGTCAAGATGCCTCAGACCTGAATTCATATTTCTGGAGTTAGAATGTTGCTGCTTTGGTTTAGAAATTATTTAATATAATTTTGAGTGAGCTAGACTTTCAATTCCCACAATAGGAATTAAAAGTACAATTTGTGGAGTAAATATAAAACAAAGCAGTTTGGAAAAAACCCTTTCCAAACACATAGGAATACATTGTCTTTCCATTTGAAAACTGACGACATAAACCCGAGGTAAATATTTATATATTGCTTCAAATAATATGACATTTCTTTCGAAAACATTTAAAATTTGAACTGAAATAATTTGCCAGCATTACCTAGTTTTTTCCTTTAGTAGTCTCAAATTTATTAATATTGGTTTTGAGTAATGCTGATGTATAATTACTGGCTAAAGCAAGGCTATAAAGACAATGTGATGACAATTTTGCAGCAGAATTCCACATCTCTTATGCAGACATGCACACTGGAATACAGTGGTCTGGATAGTTTATTACTTAACCTGCTACTTCTCTGTCATACTTTTCAGCAATGTTTTCAGAAACCGACATTTTCTTTTCAAAATAGATACTATGGCTTAGAAAATTTTGTTGCGACTCCTTAATATGCCACCTACTGGACTTTGCACGTTCAGATGTGTGAGTACTTGGAATTAAAAAAAAACCCCACTAAAAATAATCCGTCACATCAGAATGATATAAAAATGCATGTTATTGTTAAGATAATAAACAATACATATCTCCCACTGAAATTTGAGATCACCTACCAAAACAGGATTAATGTATTTTTATGAAGCTATACAAAACGTACCTAAAATACATCTGTTTGACCACACAGACATCAGTGCATAGTCTTAATATGCAAATAAATATTGGTGGAAAGTACCCGAGAAAGAAACTAAAGGGTCTCTTAGGGATACAAGCCAGACTCACCTTAGCTGCAATAGCTGCTGCCGTTATATGTGAAGAAGAACTGTCCTCTGTTGAGGCAACTCCACTATCCTTCTTCTCTTCCTCCTCTTCCTCACACTGTACTCCTTTGTCTTCTGTCTGCTTGTGAGGGCTGGTGGTCGGAGGAGGAGAAAGAGGAGGCGGTGGTGAAGGTAGATCTTCAAGCTCATCGTGTACCTCCTTTACTTTTACAATGGCATCCCGCAAAAGATCAATGGCGTGAGGTAGGGCTGGCAGTATAAACTGAAAGCATTCCTATGCACAACAAGAAGAGAAATGACTATGAAAAGCTACTGCAGAAGTAAATAGGGATTTTTTTCAGATTTACTCTTAGAAGATATTCAGGACTTAGATGTATCTTTTCACCTGATCATAAATAAAACCTTAAATGCCCTATACAAGTGTTCATAGAGGGTAAAAAAACCAAAATCAGAACCAAAACTGGGGACTATAATATGTATTTTTGCCTTTTTTCATACAAATATACTAAGTTGTACAACGGGGCTACTGTAATTAAACTAATATTGGATTAAAATTTTGGAAAACAGTTAAATTTTCATGAATACCTAATACAGAAACCAGTTCACAGCAGTTGGCAGAATGCTACAAAAATGCAGAATAAAAACATTAACCCTATCCCTGTGGGGATATTAGCTTCAAATCATTCTTATTATGTTCCTTCACAATCAGAGAACAATTCATCAGGGTTTTCATAATTATACTTTTATATAATTATATCCTTTTTTATTCACTGACTTATCCTATATACTGGAAGAATGACAAACTACACTGATGTCGTTACAATTTTATGTAACTCAGAAACAATTTTTCATAAATAATCTACTGTTCAAACCTCTTCTTGTTCTATGATCTTAAAAAAATTAGAAAGTTTATTTTACATGGCTGGAGAAAGCAAAAATGCAGATGCCGTGTAACTGTTCTTCTTGTTCCATAATGGACATATACATATACAGCTACCTCTACTGTTAAAATATGCTAGTATTTAATCAAATCAAAGAGGAACTTCAGGACATCATACACTGCAGCCTCCTGCTCAGATCACGGTCACTACAGAATTCAGACAGGTTGCTTAGGGCTTTGTTCAGTGAAGTCCTGAAAAAATCCAAGAACAGAAACTACACAACTGTTCTCGACAACCTGTTCTAATGCTTAATTACCCTCAAAGTGATTTTTTTTTTTCTTTTCTTTTTATCCAGCTGGAAGCTACCTTCTTCAATTTATGACTTTTGTCTCTCATCCTTCTCCCAGCACCTCAGTAAAGAGTTTTCTTTGTGTCATTTGAGCAAAGCATATAAACATTAAATTATTGGAAAATGACAGCAGGGTCACAAGAATGAATTGCCATGGCAGTGCAGTTAGGGAACATACAAGTTGACAAAGAAAGCTGACATTATTCCCTTTGTTGCACTTCATTTTTGGTTTTGTTTCAAGCATAAGGAAGATTTTAAAAAATGTATTCCAACATTTTAGAATATCCAGAAAACAAATGATAGACATTTTGTAAATAGATACTGTAACAAATATTTTCAATAAATAAAAATGACTGTGCAAACAAAATAAAGAGCAAACTGTCCATCAGAACTAGAGTTTATCTGAGCCACTTTGTAAGTCAAAAACATGAGTCACAAACACGGTATTTCCTCAAAGCTTCTAAGTCAGAACCCATCTTTCAGTCGCTCCTTTAAGAGTAATTAAAGTCAGACTACTTCATAGATTTATAAATTCTTTAAATATTCAATTTGGCGTTCTAAAGAACTGAAGTGAACTGGATGAACATAAGACGCTGTATATAATGAATATATTTTAAAATATATCTATAAACCTAATAAAGAATTATAACTTCTACTGTAACTGCAAACCTCAAAGTTACTGTGCCTCCACAGTTTTATTTTTAAAATGTTTTAAAATACTGAAGCATGCAACCATCATCAATTCAGTAAAAACAGAGACCTCAGGTAAGTGGTACACAAGGACAACAATCTGTGAACTGACCAATAATCATGCAAAAGGTACATTAATGATTAACTCATTAGAGAAGCATGTCCCCCACTCCTGCCACTGAAATAAAGCCTTGTTGGCTTGACTGTTGACGAAGAGGTTCCAGTAAGTACTCTAAAAGCACATGCTATTTGTAAGACTCATTGTTTTAGGCAATCGTTACTACAGTTATGAAAATTGCCATAGACTCAATGATTTCAATGAGCATCTGGTAATTTCACGCTTTGCCCTCTTTCGTAACTTTAAATACCTTTTGCAAGGCTAAAAGAAAAGAAAAAATACCAGAACATCACAAAAATTGAAGCATTTTACAGATCTTGATTCAGTGGTACATGCCACATAAACGTTCTCTGGAGAAAACACGTTTGGCTTTGTGTCCATTTTTGAGATGGAGCATTTACACTGCTGCCATTTTCTATTCATATCTTAATAATAAGGTATGTACACTGCTGCAATTTCATAGCTTTATATAAGCTTCTTATATGATTGTATTAATATGATGGAAAGGAAATTAGCAAGTTATAAAAGAGAGAAATGATACATTCCTGGTAACAACCCGTCCTGTTTGGTTCTTGAGATCTAGCCCGTTATGGAACAATTTCCTCTACTACTCATCTTAAAAATCTTTGCTGAAATCTGATACTTGAAAGATGTTTTATATTAAAATAAATTGTGACAGAACAGAGTACTATCATGACAGGAACAAATAAATCATCAGTTTATAAAAATCTTGCTTTTATAATGAAATCATATGATGTTTTTTTCTTTTCCAGCAAAATTACCTTTTTCATTACTTACTTTATACCAAACTATTGTTAAAATACTTATTAACATTTTTCCATTTCTTTTCCTCATCCTCTTTCTACAATTTAACTATCTTCAGAGTCTGAGTGCCTCAGGGCAGAAAATGACAATTTTTTTCTGTACTGAGCATGTTAGGAGTGTTACTGAATACAACCAAAACCATTAGAGATTGTAGGCTATTTCATCTCTTTCATAATTCAACAAAAAAGTACAGACTTCTGAAAAAATATCTTGTTACCGGTGCACCAGTTCTCTAAGATGTGGGGCTCACTGCTATGTTAAATATATATGACTTCCCATTGATAACTGGAAGGCTTTCAAGTAGGTATTCTCCTGCCCCACAATCCTACAATGCTTGTTGCATGTTTTGAAGGCTTTTTAATTTCTTTTCAATTACAGAGTCTCATTAGATTTCCTAAACAGGCTCTAAGGAATGGTAGAATTATAGGAGGGCTTACTGAATCCTTGAACTGAAACATGTAGACAATGTATCTGAAAACCTGTGATGGCTGCTTAAGATAATAGTCTTCAAAAACATTTCCTCTTCAACTTCCAGGTGACAGCCCACATAAACATTCTTTATTTATCTCCAGACATAAGTCTTTCAAGCAACAGTGACTTCAGGGCTATGCTGCCAAACACATTAGTACTGTGATTGGGTACTACTGGTTCAGAAGACATTGATAAACTACCAGGTACGCATTTGTTAGAGGCCAGAGGTAAAGACATTTTTTAACGAGGCTGCTAACATAGTCTAAGCCCTGGAGAAATATGTTCTTGTGATTGATGGGGGATCTACCTTAGCAGTTTTGTATCAGGTTGTACAGCCCACTATTTAGCTTAGCAGTATTTGTGTGGAGAAGGATGTTTTTCTGGATCAGCCAACCACACAGAAAGAAACAGAACTGGAAAGATCTAGCCTTACTGACACACACACACACAAAATTCCCCCTGATGTTTAATTGTGTTTCAGCTCTGCAGAGAGTAAGCATGAATAAAAACACAAAGTCTAACTTCCCTGTCCAAACTGAGAAAAATGCAGGAAGAAAACAAACTGTATAAAGAGTGCAAAGTGTGATACCCATATCCAAAAGATTTAAAAAATCCTCAAACTCTTAAAAAATGATGTTCCTTTTTTTCCCCTCTTGCTGACTAAAATTGGGAATATTCTTCATATTCTGGCAAGTTCTACCACACAGTAGGGCTTCCTCTAACTTCTGTGTGAAAAAGAACGCTTCCTTGGAAGCTGTAGGCAACACAGGGATCAGGTACAGGCTGACTTGAGAAGGGGGAGAAAGCGTAAGAGACCATTAGTCTCTTCATTAGCACCACCTGCTATAGTGAGCGCTCTCTTGCACTACACATATTGCTGTCCTGGTCACACAGTACCTTCAGTACAATCAGATCAGAACTGTACCACCCCTGACTGAAAGTGATGGTGCATTCAGTTACATGAATTATATGAACGGTTGATATGAATTTCAAGTAACTTTTGTAAAATTTGTTGCAGTGGGTACTTTCTACCATTCAGAACAATGGGAGGCACTCATCATGGGTCCTCAGCAGCAGATCAGTAAGAACACTTCTTACCTGTGACCCTTTCTTGCTACCTGGCAGATTAATTATGAGAGTTTTCCCTCTGATTCCACACACAGGTCTGAAAAGAAAGAAACCCAGAGTAAAATTCTTGCACACAACTTTCTCCACTGTAGAAACAAGAAGAGAGCATTTAAGATAAATTCTATTATTTATCAGAAATTGTAAACTCAATTTCCAACATCTACAAATGTCTGCTCAGGAGAAGCTGAGCTGAAAAAGCATCAAACAAGGCTGACAGAGTCTAACATTTAATTGATAGTATAAACAGTGGCTAGATTTCCATCTTTTTTAGACGTGTGTAGCTCCCTTAATTCTATTGTTTACTTGCATCCAATACATTCTTTGATATAGTCCCTATTTGATCATACACGTGGTTCCTTTGTAACGTAATTGATGGTGTCAAACACTATTTCCCTTGCCAGGTAAAAATAGAAATTACGCTGGTCACATTAATTCAAATATGTCTTCTATTTTTTTAAAGATGCAACATAAGAAAAACACAGAGGGAAGTAATTCTCAAGTGAAAATTGCAGTTATGCAATTCATATTTAATTGTTCCTAACAGTCTTTCCTTCCCCCTCAAAAAAAAGATGAAACCAACTATCAAAGATGGAAGATTTTATTTTTGTCTTTAGGGAATTCCTTTGGTCTTGATGCAGAGCTGAACTTAGACACCCAAGCACTGAATGCTTTCTGTTGTTTAGAGTTTGCCTCTTCATCCTTTTAGCTAAATATTTTTCAAGAAATAAAAATTAATTTTACTAAATTTTGTCTTGGGGTTGTAAAGAGTGCCTCCTGCTTTTCTCCACTGTTCATGAAACCAGTGGTGAAAAACCCAGGGCTAGGATGTAAGCATAAGAAAAAAGTAAAAGGACAAAACCAAACCACAAAGATACAGAAGCTACAGTTGAGATAAATTGTGTAATAATCTCTTTATCAAACAAAAACATGAGCCATAAGCGGAGACAGAATAGAAAACAATTTCTTGACAGGGCATTTCCAAAAATTTTGAGCCAAAGGACACGGTTTGTGAGGTAGCCAACTTCTCTGGATTTCTTCTTACACAAATAATTCTCAGTGATTAATGTCATTTATTGGTAGCATGGCATTTTCTGTTTTAGTGACAGCTGTAATAATCCTCACAACTAAATAGCACAGAGACTGATTTTGTGCCACAAAATGAACTTTTGATATCACAGTTGAGCCAGCCTGAAGAGAAGTCTTATTTTCAACTGGGAGCTTGAATATTGCCTGACTCCTCGCCTGTGTTTTCCCATGTTCACTTCTTGCACACTATATACCCTCAGTTAAGAAAGAATTCCAGGTAGTTGAGGAATTCTCTACTGCAATATAAAGATGAAGAGCCCAAGTTAAAGAAATGTGCTCATTTACTCTAGTTGCAGTAGTCAAACTTACTAACTCAGTCCAGCAATTCCCATATGGGGGATACAGTTCATGACACATCCAAAATAAAGGAAATGGGAATTATCCACAAAGAAGCAGTTAAAAGCAGGTGGAATTGAGTTTGGCAGATAGCTCCTTTAATAATCTTCTTCTTGTCTCTTTTATTCTCCTTTAAATAATTTTGAACAGTATAAGCTAAATGACCAGTACCACCAACCAATAATAAAAAAGGACTAAACCAGCAGCCATTCTCCTGAAAGCTACAACTTTCGGCTGCCAATAATCACATCTAGTGGCTCCAGACAGAAATGGAGCTGCCAAAAATTTCTCAAGAGACCATGCAAAAGTAAGTAAAAGTACCCAAGAACTGCATGGCTTGTGAAAAATACTGTGTGCGCTCACAACATAAAAGCACACAAAATGCACATGCATTCCGGGTAATTTGAGAGATAAATTAATGATATTCCTCCAAATGGAAAACAGTTGAGGGAGATGCTGTGGATCTCATATTATCCTCAGTGTTGTAATGTAGTGGATAGAAATTTTAAGAAAACACAAAGGTGTTGGAGAAAGAATACAAATGGAAGCAAGGGAGTGGAAGAAATACAGGACGCAGGAGAAAAAAAAAATGGATGTCAGAGGAAAGAAATACAGGTCTGATGCAGAAGTAGGAATGGAGATGATGATCTCTTTGGGGAGAAAAACACAACATGATCTCCCTGGGAAGAAATTAAGCTGGTAAAAGCATAATAGATGGGCAAGGAGACTGAGAATGTTTTAAAAAGCCTTAACAAAGACTGGCACGGCATTGATAGTTGACAGGTAAGGAATCAGGTGAAGGGAAGAAACAATTCTGGGACAGGGACAGTTTTGGAAGGTCACAGAGAAGAAACGGAAACACTTTTAGGAAACACATAAAAAGGTCTATGACGTTCTAAGATACTCCCTGCTGGACTTTGGGACTGAATCTGAACTATGAGAGTTTCACTACCCCCCATTTGCCCTTAAGTATCTGTGAATCCAGTCTACAAAAAACCTCACCAGCTCCTAATGCTGGGCCATAGTCAGCAAGACAGCCTATAACTCATAACAATTTTTTTAAAAGTTCCTGTGATAAAATTTCAACACGATTGACCTAACATTTCCAAACTTGGAAGTGATTTATAGAAGTGTCAGCTTAATGTTGCATAATGGAACTTATGCTTTTGGGTTTTTTGAAAAGTCGAAGAATTACATGCAAAATTATCCATCAGAACTTCATTTCAAAATCAAGTCAATGAGAGGTAAGCTTAGGACAAGTGACATTTAATGTTAAATACTATGAAAAATTAGGATCTTCATTCCTCAAACTGTGTACCTAAAATTAGTGCGTGGTTTTGACCTCTCTTAATGTGTGCCTTCTCATTGTAAGGGGGGGATTACAACACTAGGTCAATTTGCAGAATTTTCTATGAAAATATATTAAAAATGTATGTCTTAGAATAACAAATGATGTAAGAAAAATCCCAGAGGAAGTGAGTCTGCATTCAGAGAAGATTCTGAATAAGGAGCACCAAAACTGACATAGGATTACATACAGAACAACCAAACCAAAGAAAAGTACATTTCCTTCCTCCATCTTAAGCATTTGCAGAGGAATTCTACAAAAAAATGTAAACATAACACACATGCACATTCATGGAGAACTGAGATTGCACAAGACACCATAATGCTGTAATTCTGTAATTTTTTTGTACTTAACTTTATGATCTGAATGGTGTTATAAAAATAATGGACTTTTGCATGCTGATTACTTTTAGGCCTGAAGTAAAGGTTTTCACTGGGAAATTTTTTAAGGCCTAATATGATTGCATGCAGTATCTTTATAATGTTATCCCCCATCATTGTCATCAATTACTACTGAAAGTGGCTGTAGTTTAAGGGACATTTTCTTGCTATACGTACAGAAGAATCAGGCTGCAACCCATAATTTTGGTTCCACTACCATTCCAACATCCTTTCTGCCATCCTGATCACACCACATCCTAAATCACTTGGTAGTGTCATCTAAATGGCTACCCTTTCCTTGATCAGAAACAGAACAGCTAAACTAACCTTTCCTCTCCTTGTGGTAGTATTCTGTTATCCTTTCCCTTCAGATAAACACACACACTATGATAATAAAAATTAAATCAGATAAAAAAAAAGAAAATACTTGCTAATTTGGACAGAATCTGAAGGTGTTAACTCAGTAATGTCGCCCTTTCAGTTATGTGATATGAAAAGTTTTAAAATACCCTGTCAAATCACTAAACCTCTCATCTAAATGTCCTCTAAAAATGCAAGCATCTGAATACACAGTTGCAGATTTGAAAGTTCCTTCTTTTTTTCTTAATTATTTTCTTATTATACCCTCATGAGACGAGAAATCAAACACCTGTTACAGCCATTGTTTCTTAGTTACCTTGAAATAATGTGCACGCACAAACTAAGTTATGAAAGGCATTGATATTAGTAAGTCTATCATAGCTAAAACGAGGTAAATTGAAGGAATAAAATAAAAATCAACTCCGGAAAGAAATACAGGACAATAGGAGATGTCACTGATAAAAAAGAAACACCAACAGGCAGAGAAAAAGTTACTAATTATTTAGTAGGAAATATGAAACTCTAGGAGTTGAAGTACTATATCTGAAAGCATGGGATAAAATAGCATTTAACTTATTCAGAGAGCTTTTACTGATACTGGAATAAAAGCAATATCAAAACAATACATTTGTATTTATCAAGGGGTTTTTTTGCTCAACAAAGCATTTTAGTACTTGATGAACAACATATAGAATTCTTCACTCACCACTGAAATGCCACAGCTCTAGGATGAAAAGACAGCTGTTTAACAGCATGCATCAATATTACAAATAACCTGGCACAGAAAATACAGTAGGATACAGTGGGTAATGGAGACAAGAAAGGGAATTAAATGAGAGAATACAATTACTATTCTTAGAATTTGGCCACTTCTCTGAAGTTAAGACTTCTAGTCTTGATAACAACGGCAATCTTCAGTTATTTGTGTACAGTAATTTTATGACGTGTAATTCTAAGGAAGTAGTTCACCTCATATTTTGAAGGAAATAGTCTTACCTAGAGAGCATGCCCAGAGGAGTAACATTAAGTGATCCCATCAGCATTGCCAGGGCCATCCCTGGGGCTTCTCGCTCTATTACTTCTTTAGTGGCCTGCAATCAAAGATTAAATAGCAAAGTGAGTGAAGAATTACAAGGACAAGAAAAATATGAAACCAGCTAAAATTTGGGTAAGAATATCTCCTTTTTTTGTTTCTGCCAAGAGACGTCCTTGCTAAATTCTCAACACTGAAATATGTTAAAGAATTTTCTCTTGGTTGTATAAAATAGGGAAAGACAAGGGGTTGGGAAGAAGCACTGTTAGCTGTACTGTAAAGACTCCTAAAGAAAATGTTAAAAGTCAGGACCCTATTTATATAGGAAATGTTAACCAACACCACGTAAGTAACAATAACTCCCTCTAACAGAAAGGAAAGAATGTTTGGGAATAAGCAAAGGAAGACCAAATGTAACTGCCTTCTCTTCCTTATCAATCTCATGTGCATTTTCCCACTGAGATTTTCCCAGGCATGAGAAGGGTGAATTGGTCTGTGCAGAAGACAGAAAAAAAAATTTGCAAAGGGAAGCCCATGTAGCAGGCAGGCAGGCAAATAGTAAATGGTAATGATAATGGCCAGAGGCTGAGGCCTTCCCTTTTGATCATGTCAGCAAAACAGCGGTTCCAAACAGGCTGGTGACTTTTATTCACAAGCGGTCCATATGCAGTGGGCATCAGTAAGCCTGGAAGCAGAGTATGAAAATTCTTGTCTTTTTAGTCCTTTTTCTACATAGGGAATCAGATGGAAAATGATTTTTTCTGGGACGTGCTCAACCTTCTGTCCGTACTTCCTAACACAAATTTTCTCAAATGCACAATCCACCCAAGTCTCCTAACCTCTAACTTTAGTTGGGACATAACACCTCAAAGGCAGGTGAGAGTTCTACCCTCTCTTCATTTCCCTCACAGTAGTTGCTGTTCAGTGGATCATCTTGTTTCAGGTTCTGAAACAAGAGTCTAAGTTATTTGGCACAGCTAAAATGTTAGCAATGCTCATAAAACTGTGAAATCCATTGTAAAACATCCAGCCATACTACAATGCTTTGATGGTACAGCTATCAAAATAGAAATAGAAAAGCACATCATAAATGTAAGGATACTCTGAATAAGCTAAATTTTCTTGGCAGTTTGATATAGCAAAAGAATAGAAAGGAAGAAAACCAGATAAATTATTTTCTGGGAAAGATTAAATTATAAATCACATCTTTGTACTTTTGTAAGGTCCTAGTTTACAAATAGAAAAACAAAGTCAGGGAGGAGGAAAATGACAGAATTAACCGAATGGTATCCCTATGAGAAGGATCCAGGAGTCCTATACTAGCTATACAGCTAAAACACTTAGAGGAAGCAATAAATAAAACAAAAGAAAAATATCCCTGAACAGTATAGATATTCAAGTGGCCATATTCTCAACCATTGCCACTAACATTTAACATGTTTTAAAGGAATATGTCAGTATCAGACACAGCTGCCAAGTAAACCTTAAGATCTTTTATTAAGAAGTAAACTTGGTATGTGCTCAGTTGTGGGAAGCAGGAACTTTGGTTTACACAAACCCAAGCAATTTCAATTCAGTAGCACATCACAGCCTCTTTTATTTCAAGTGTAGCATGTTGGTTTTAGTATCTGCTATCCTCTACTCAGAAACAGAAAAGGCATGTAAGTACAACCTAGTGTCTGTATTTCTACACAGGGGAAATGAGAAGAAGCAGGCTAGGAATGATGTAGACAAAACTAAAACCTCTCCACTGAGGGAGATTGCCTAAAGATACCTGCTGAGGTATTAGATTATCAATTACACCAAAAATTCTTAAGACTATCCACAGACCTGATGATTTTTATAGTATAGGAAGAAAAGGCATTGCAATGGTGAGGGGACTTTGCTGACAATGAAAAAGTTGGTGAAATATGGAATTCTCTGTGTGTACATACATAGTAAGTCTGTATCTATGCCTTTTATTTCAGCTAATACCATGCTTCAAAGCTAAGCAAAACTGGTTTTAAATATAAAGTGCATTTTGAGATTTCTTTTTTGCCCTTGAGCACAGTGACACTTTGAAGATATCATTAGTTAAAATTCTAGACAGCCTTCAAAGGTAGTACAAGATGCAAAAGAGTTCCATAAACAACGATCCTGCAGCTCGGGGAGTCCTTCAATGAAATTCAAGTCCATCCTCCAACTTCACAAGAAAAATGACCTTCACAAAATGTCACTGCTAGCAGGCAACGTGATTATTAAAAATGTATAGACTAAGCAACAAAATCTGAAAGGGCAGAAAGTTCAAACAGCAGTACAGCCCTCAATAGAAGTTTCTAAAAATACCGGTTTCAAACCATATATGCTTATATTTATTCCTGCAGGCAGACTTCTACAAACGGGAATGCTTCCTGTTTTCTTCTTTGCAGCCTGACTCGATGGATGTAACCCAAAAAGGCTGCTGCTAAGTAAACAACTTTTACAGTGACATCTGCTCTCAAAATCAGCCACTGGAAAGTCCACTCTTGGGATGTCCTCAAATAACACAACTTAAAATGTGCAGCGTACAGGAACTGAAATCACCATCACACTGGGAAGCACACTCTTAAATAGCTGTACACCTATGAATGAGATTAATGGTGCTGCGGGGATTTGCAGATATTTTGTCTCTACCTGTAGAATCATAGAATCATAGAATGTTTTGGGTTGGAAGGGACCCCTAGAGGTCATCTAGTCCAAACCCCCTGCAGTGAGCAGGGACACTGCCAACTAGATCAGGTTGCTCAGAGCCCCGTCCAACCTGACCTTGAATGTTCCCAGGGATGGGGCCTCCACCACCTCTCTGGGCAACCCGTTCCAGTGTTTCACCACCCTCATTGTAAAGAATTTCTTCCTTATATCCAGTCTAAACTTACCCTGGTTTAGTTTAAAACCATTACCCCTTGTCCTGACACAGCTGGCCCTACTAAAAAGATTCTCCCCATCTTTCCTATAGGCCCCCTTTAGGTATTGAAAGGCCGCAATCAGGTCTCCCCGCAGCCTTCTCTTCTCCAGACTGAAGAAGCCCAACTCTCTCAGCCTGGCCTCATAGGAGAGGTGCTCCAGCCCTCGGATCATTTTTGTGGCCCTCCTCTGGACCCGCTCCAACAGGTCCATGTCCTTCTTGTGCTGAGGGCTCCAGAGCTGGACGCAGTACTCTAGGTGAGGTCTCACCAGAGCAGAGTAGAGGGGCAGAAGCACCTCCCTTGACCTGCTGGCCATGCTTCTCCTGATGCAGCCCAGGGTACAGTTGGCCTTCTGGGCTGCCAGTGCACATTGCTGGCTCATGTCCAGCTTTTCATCCACCAGCACCCCCAAGTCCCTCTTGGCAGGGCTGCTCTCGATCCTGTAACAACTCTTTGTTTCACCGAACAATGTACCAAAGTTCTGGGGGCCAGGTTTTCTAATACTTCTTTCAGATTTGGAGGAAGGATGGAAGAGAGATGGCAAAACTAGATTTTCATCTGTGTCCAGCTCAGCAGTTAACTATCTGGTACCAACACCTACCTGCATGCAAAACATTAAAGAATTTGTGACTCAGCACCTTCACATTTTACCAGTGCTCTAGCAAGGCTGAAATAAGATTGTTAAACTTTGTTTCATGGGCAATTTTTTTCTTGGTAGTCTCACCATAAGCCACCTTTTGCCTGCTGCAGGGGGCCATAGCATTGGCACAAAATCAATCACAAATCAAGGCTGTTGCCCCTGGCTCTCTTACAACAGCGATCACGACACTACTATGTGGGCAGAAACAGGAAAAAAATTATGAGGAGATTTCATTCAGAGCTGTCACACTGATGCCTTCATCAGGACTGAAGCTATACACTGATTTCTCAAACCTGAGGCTGATGACTGTATAAAAAGTAGGTGGACGGTACTGGAGTAAATTTGCAGAAAATATTAAAATGACAGCAAAGAAGTGTCCCCAGTTTCTCCCACATAAGGTGGTAATGCAAAGACGACAGACACATACAAGATAGAGATGGAATAGAGGGATTCCACAGCAGTGGAAGTACTGAAGGTAAAAGCAAGGGTTCAGGAGAGAGACAGAAATGCAGAAAGGCCAGTTTGGAGGTTGTAAAGAAAGGAAAGGTCTGTAGTGTAGATAAGAGAAGGGAATGAGGGAAGAAGGAAGCCTAAGTAGAAAGGAAGAATTGCAGAGAGGAAATCGGAAGGGGGAATGACAGTAGAGCAAGGGAAGAATGAAGGGGAAAAGGAGAAGCAAAAAGGAAGACAGGGCATGATAGAAGTGTCAGGCTGTGGGGGAACCAGGGAGAGAGACAATGGGACTGAAATAAAACAGTTTCTACACCAGAGAGGAGAAGTAGAGGCTAACAATTAAATAATTATTTCAAGGAACTATTCAGGACTTACTAACAAAGTCTACGAGAGCAGCTCTTCTTGTATTTCATTGCTACATGAATAAACACAACTTATTTTAAACCACATTTTTGATTATTTTCAAAGTGCCTTTTTATTGGAGTTAGGGCATTATGTTCCTAAACCAACTGATATATTTTTAGATAACTTTGACGTAGTTGTGGTTGCTTAACAGATGGCTTGCTGCCAATTGGTTTCACAGAGTTCTCTGCTGCTTCACGGCCTTTCTTTGCCTCCATATAAATTTAGTTAGTTCAGTTCCTAATGTGTGGAAGCCCTTTCAGGCAGCTTCTGGAGGATATACCCACTGCAGACTGATTTAATTAAAAGACTTAGCACTACACTTCTTGGAGCTCCTTATTTGTCTTTCAGGTATTAAACATAGCAAAGGTTGACCTTGTAATAGTAAGTAATGATCTGAGACATTTCATATACTCTTCAGCAGTTTTGGGGCAGTAATATGGTTTCATCTTTTCAACTAAAATGCAAATATGAGACTGAGAAGTCATAATAAATGCAATTCAATTAAGATGACTGAGACTGCCTCTGTTGAAAATATTCTTTCTTTTGAAAAAGTTCAAATCTATGACTCTGCATAGCATATCATAAAGCTATTTATGCAAATTAATGGACACAATTACAGATTATTTATATTTAACAAACTACAGAATTAGCATAGATTACATTTTATTACCTATTTGAGCTTTCCATTGAAAGTGGAAGTCTTGGAAGTGCCTAACCAAAGAAATACCTATAGACCCTCTGCAACAGAGCTCACAGACCACAGTCAAACCTCAGAAGACTGGACAAAGAACTATGGAGGCAGATCAGTCCAATAGCAACAGACATGTCAGTCACGTCTGTCAACGATTTGTGTAAGAAGTGTATACTTGAGGAACAAAAATTGCATCTCTCAGCTTCAATATGAGATACCTTCTTCAAGGTTATTCAGTATACCTCTGCTGGAGATAACGTGCGTGCCTGTAACTTCTATTCACAAGTCAGCTATTTCAGCTTATTCTCTACTTCCCTAGTTTTATGTTGCAGGGGAGAAAATAGAGCTTACGTGGAGCTTGACTGATTAGAGCTTCTCACCTAAAAATCACTTATCTATTTCTTCTCTTAGTACAATAAGAAATACAGGTTGCAGCAGTTGGCTTCTTTCAATACACTGAAAGGTTTTTGGATAAGGATCAGTTTTGATTCACTCATTCTCACCATCACGCTGTCTTCCCTTGATTTTTTCTTATTCCCTGCCTGCATTAATCTGTGTGATGATATTCCATGCCTTTTTTGTGGATGGAAGACTTGACAGGAATTGTGCTCTCTTAAATTCTCCAAAATCAAATTTCTTTGGCTAATTGTTCAGTTAATTTTACAAATGGGTAATACCGATCACATATACTATTGCTGCAAAGCAACCAAAGTCAAGCAGGTTTGTAAAAGTCTCTCAACTTGCCATCAAAATTAGTAACTTTCTAACAATATAGTGGCCCTAACACAACATGGGGGTGCTGCAGCCAGAGATACACCATGCAACGGCTATCCTTTCACATCTACGCAATTACGAGGATTGTTGACTTCTCGATGTCAGATTAGTTGTCACAGATCCACGTAAGTCAAGAATGGCCTGCATCCAGAGGGCAATGGATAGCTGCTTCTGGAGAGGGTGGATCCCAGAAGTAGGTGTTTGCTGTCCTTCTAGAGCTTTGGACAGATTCACACCCACACCAATGAACCTATCCACATGCACCTTAAAAGTAACAGACTGACAGTCACCGTGTCCTTAATAGTAAGTTATCCATGAGTGCTAATGATGTGGCCCTGTAAAAACCCATGAACTGTTTTACAGTCCCAGAGTAGTGGAGAAAAACTGATGTAAGGCTACAGTAAGCACCAATCACTAAGTTTGGGCTCATAGGACGGACTGGCGGTAGATAGCACTGCCCCTGATGCGTGCATTTGTTCCTCCTCCTGGTGTGACCCTCCAGGCGTCTGTCAGTTTTACTGTACAGTAAGAAACAGCCTGAGTCTGGCAGGTCTCCATTTTGATGTTCCTGTTGGGTCTTTCTGATATTAAATGCTGCTATGTGTGTCAGATACACATAGACATGTACTGAGAGCTCTCCCAGGCTTTTATAGAATTACTCTACATAAAGTAAACCAAAACATGTCTAAACATATTAGGGTGGCTTACTCTACCACCTTTCCCTCTTATCAGTGGTGAGCTTGGTACATACTCCTCCAATAACTGACCTGATTAGATGTTCTTTTTCCTCTTCTTCTCCCAACTCAGATCTACAAACAGCCAAAGGTGGATGAAACCCTGATTAACATAGCCAACTAAAAATGAACTCTACAAACTGGTGTATCTGCACGCACCAACAACACATTTCCACTGACAATAATTCTGCAGCACAAGAAAGCTGATCTGAAGTTTGTTTGTACTCTCAGCAGTGACTCTGCTGCCACCAAGATCCCCACCATCACAGAATGACCCTACAGAATTTATCTGAGTGAGGAATAAAAGTGTCACAGCAATAACTGCTTTTAGAGTAGATTAAATACTGTTTTCTCTGTTTCTTTCCACATCCATGATTCCCTCTGCCTGCAACTTGCTCCCTCCAAATTCCCTCACTCTCTTCACTGCGATCCATCGTATCATTTATTGTAACCTAATGCCTATGGCATGAGACTCAGAGGCCAGGAGCTAATGCAATGTCCTTGTTTATAAACTGATATCAGCAAACGATTCTATCAATACAATCCCACTGTGTATATGACCATAAAAAGCAACTAGTTGAAGAGGTAACTCTGACAATACTCAATGACTTACGCATGACCAAGCCATGAATATATTTAATTTTTAATAGTTGGACTCCAATGATAGTGATAGTTATTGGGGAATACTCTTCAAATTTTTGTACACAATAAAGAAGCTGAAAACTTAAAAATACCAGAGAAAGCAACACTGTGGAACTTGTAAATTGTTCCTGCACCTTAGTAGGTTTGTATCTCAGTTTTGAGCTAAACCTGCTTGCATTTGATTTACATGAACTCCACGGATCAGTGATTTGCCTGCCCCATTTGTGTAATAGAAATGTTAATTAAATTGGTGCATCTGGGCAATGTGCATCTTCTAAATATTACTTCTAATATATATTAAGTGTTAAGAATAAATTTTTGATCCTGATTGCTAAACAAAGTGTTAAGATAGTAAATGTGTATAAAATATTTATGCCATACAAACTGATCTTACTTTTACAATACTGCCCACCCCCATACATTGTCATAAAAACAACAGAACAATCAATTTTAGAAAGTTAACCAAACAAAGAGAATGCTTACTAAATTCTTCTCTGCACCATGAGGAATGCATTTAGACTCTATGAAGATGTACGCAGCCCACCAGATGCAGTATTCTACAGCTGTATAATAGTGTGTGTTAAGCCAATGTCAAAAGGCCAAGTATTTGTGAAGGGGGAGAGGGTAGGAGGATTAGCTTGTTAAAACAGCAGCTGGAAACAAGTCACTGCACTTGCTTCCAAAGAAGGGTCAGGTGCCTACTTCCTTTTTCAGCCCCCTTTTTTGCGTGTAAACTGCTGCGCTTCCCACGCCAACTCCGCTTCATGTAAGAATGAATCCCTTGCTGTTCAATAAAAGCAGTACAGCTGAAGACTTGCTGGTAAAGGTAGTGACACCATTCTGCTGTTACAAAAACACTGTTAAAATTTTATCTGTTATTCTTTATTATTCCTTTAAATTTTCCCTTAGTTACTTTGAACTGCTTTATATTTAATGTAAAAATCTATGCAATCCATCACAACTTTTGCAAAATTTGTTAAAAATTGAAGTAGTGGAACAAAACCTGAGAAGTGAAAAATTTTGTTCTCTGCAAATCACAGAATGACACAGCAGAAATGAAAAAAATGAGTATCGATAAGAATATCTACAATATCTCAATAGGAATATCAATAAGAATTCTACAGTTAGTGCAACTGACAACGTAATGAGCTTTAAGTAATGGATAATAACTATGGAGTACTGTCTCATAAAAAAATACCCTGTATAGTGCTCCTGGTTATGTGTGCTATTTTCTAGACTGTGTGTCTACACTAAAGGAGAAGCAGGGTACAGTTAGCTTCATTTCATACAAAACCAGCGTCAAAACTGGATTCTTTGGCGGGGGGTGGGGGAGTGAGTATATTAAGCAATGAAGTCTAGAACTACATAAGAGAAACAAACCTGTCACTTTTCCTTAGCTGTGACATTAGTATCACGGGAAGAGAATAGAACCTATTCTTTAGAGGTCCTCATCAGTACACACAAAGAATGAGGCCACCAGGTAGAAACTTCCACTGCTTTCTCTTAAGAACTTGCCCAGCCTCTTGGGCCGTGAAAGAACCAAAAGTTTTTACTTGTGATTTCACTTCTTAAAATAAATAACTTTGCAATGCTTTACCTCCAATGCATTTGCTACTGAGATTGAGATGCGGAACTCTTTTCCTTTGAGAATGCTGTCTGTTGTTTCCTATCATTTGCTACCTTCTGCCAAGAACAGGTATTACATATGAAATATTTGTACTTTGCAAACTCCAGTCAGTTTCTGCCACAGGTAAAGTACCACCTCCAAACAATTTCAGATCTCAAATCATCAATGTTGAAGATTTAAAAAAAAAAAAAATCCTTCCTAAATACACTATAAAGGATGGACTACTGAGAGATAATTTTTCAAGAATATACTATGGCAATACAAGAATTACAAAAAGTACTTTACTTTCTCTTAAGATTCACTTACACAGTATATTTACTCGCCAAATAAATGATAAAGCATGTCTAAACCCAACAGCTTTAAAGTACTCCTGCCATAACCTAAAAACTCACAAAAAGGATTCTTCAGTGCGATCCAGTGATGCTATTCATGTGTTCAGCGTCTGAACAGTTGTCGATTTAGGTACCCATGAATGATGCACTCACTGGAACTGAACAGATTTTGAAAGCCAAAGTGACCTACTGTGCATTCTGTCAAACAATTTCCTATACAGGATTATTTAACTCCTGGCAAAAATCACATTTTTTTTCTCCCAAGATTCTCATGGAAACAATTGGATGAAAAGTTTTCCCAAAGAGAAGATGGAAAGTACTTTGTTGAGACTGTGCCATCACAGAGCACTGAAATAGAAGACAGCAGAATCCCTAATATACACTAAGTGAGGAATGTTAAATATATCAACGTGACCTTTTCCTCTGGAATTTGATTTTCTATTAATGGTTTACAATACTTAATAATAATAGCTAACAATATAATGAAATCCAGAATATTTTCCCTTTATTTCACTGTCCCATAGACCTTTTCCATACCCATTTTTGTATCCAAAACACCAGTTTCTTCCAGTTTTAGAAGATGTTACAGTATCTTTCATGCACCAGCTAAAACCAGTTCAATTATTTATTGACACTCCTTAGCTGTGACAGAGTAATGCTTTCACATTAATGCAACTTTGCATTGTACAGACACATTTTGTTGGTTTCCTTCTTAACTGCCCAACTCTTAACTTTGAAACGCTGAAGTTCTTATAATGTAGGCACCTTTTCATTAATATAGCAACAGAGGTATACAAATACCTCCCCTCACATACACTTCTGCTGTGCTTGAAGCAGCAGACCATGTTGCGCAGAAAAATCTTTTTGCTTTTTAATAAAATTCACTCTGTGTCCAAACTTTTTCAGCAGATTGATTTTTATACTAGCAGTGTGCAAGTGGATCACTGAGAAAAGTAGTAGCTTTTAACAACTGCTAAAGCAGAAGAACTTCTTTGATAGGCACAGGGAATAAGTTAATTCCTTGGTGTACTTCAGAGGTACACAGGACTGGACTCTTGCAATAAATGCTAAGCAGCTCACTACCACAGCAATGGTAGTCGTTCAGAGAACAGCAACTACAAACATCATAAAGCAGATCAACTTAAATAAAAAATCAGACAGCAATATTTCTATATAATGTACATGGATAATGAAAAACAGCAATTCATAACAACATACAAATCCTATGCACCTAAGGTTAGCTTCCCAATACTATGTATCTGATCAAACGAGTTAAATGAAACAAATCCTCATTTTAAAGAAAGCTAACAACGAAAAGGAACAAAGACACAAAATATTTCTGGGGGAAATATTAAGCTGTCTTAACAATGTGACAAGCTACTAATTGAGAAAAACCCACAAGTTTCAGCTAGGTTAGTAAATCCATCTTTGCTATGCTTAAAAAAATTAAAAGAAAAATCTACTGTTACAGACTCCCTCTTGACTGCAAAGAGCAATGATGAGTTAGTAGCAGTTTCTCATTAAGATGCTGCAGGAAAAAAACCCCTAGGAGACAAAGACAGCTAAAAGAACTTTGTGCCTTTCTCTGCCCTTCTCATCCCAAGAACCACCAATGTTGAACAGCAGAAATCAGTAAAACTTGCATGAATTATAGGAGAGTTTGAGAGAGACCGTAGTTTTAGTAGTTTCATGGATTAATTCTGTGTACCACTGGATACATAAGCACTATTTGGTACTGGTCAGCTTGTAGAAAGAAGTGGCAGTAACCCAATCATTTTCAACTCTTGAAAAGGGAGCTATAGCCCAAAAACAGACCAAAAAAATGGTGCAATGCGTAGTTTTCATTCAGCTTTGAAGTCCGCAAAATCCACCACTTGAGCAAGCTACATGATTGCCCCACCACATAAAATAAGGCTTATTTCATAAAGTCTACCTACAGTCTATCTGCAAAAAGATTAAAAGAAAAAGCTTAATTAAGGTGTACAAATATTTTCTGAAAGCAAACAGCGAAGGTGGAAAAGATATTTAGTGTTGCTATGACGTACTATGAGAGCGATAAAACACTAAGCACACAAAAGTTTAGGTGCAGTCTCAGATAAGATTTCCGAACCATGACATCTATCTGACTTTGTCAAACTCCCAAGTGAAGTGAAACGGGCTCCAGCAAATTCAAAGTCTAAAAGCTGGCTGGGCAGAACAACAGAAAAACATACTGGGGTGAACAATTCTGCAATAGTCATCGAAGGATGGATGACTGGGTCCTCTTCCATGTAAAAACTCAGTGAATACATCAGTTTAATTTACTAAGGCAATTCACTAACTTTAAGCCATGGATATTATCTTAGCAAGGAATCACTTAGAACTGCATTATAACCATGCAAACACCTTTTCCTAGCCTGTACTCTAAAGGACATTTTAAGAAAAGGGAACTCAGAGGATGGAGTGTTTAAATCTTCCCGAACATATTCAACAGAATAAAAGAAAAAATCATGGGTTACAAATTGCGATGCTTGGAAGTACTCACGTAAAAATAGTATTGTCTCGCTTCTTATATCTGCTTTGTGTGTCTATCTCCCCATTTTTCCAACAAAAGCTATTTACCCACTAAGTAAAGAGGTAACAGTAGAGAGACGCTGGAACTTATTCAGTATCAATATACATTCAGCAACTTGTTACATGAGTTTTGACAGCAAAGCCTTCATCGCTGTTGACAATGCATGACCCGAAAGGCATGTATGTTCTTTAGCATAACACTTATAATCTGAGGCATTCTTGTCTAAAATTAAACAACTAATTTTTTCAAACTGGATCCAGAAGCAACATAATAAAAATCTGACAAAATAAAATCTGAATTCCGAGTTAATATGAGTCATTGTCAGACGCATTATTCTTAAAAGAATGGAAAAATTCAACTGAAACTGAAAGCAGTGATTAAGTGGATCAGGGCAGTGGAACATCTTCTGGAAATCCCAAGAGTAACAAAATAATCATATACCCGTCTTTCTTTTTGAGAGCAAAAGACCTGTATTAGTTAGGAATTTGTTTTGTTTTTCAGAAACAACTGAAGAAATTAGGTGCTTAGATGCTACAATGCTGACTATCATCAGAAAGGATACCTTTAGAAAACAAAGAATAAAGAAAGCAAACTAAAAATTTTAATGGAATTTTAAAACTGCACTGAAGTGAGAAGAGGATATATGAAAAACACTCTCCTGACAGATAATTTGTAGGATTTAGAAATAGTAGTTCAGGAAATGACTATCAGAAATGTAACAAGTTTTTCTTATGAGAGATAATGAGGGAAGAAGAGAGTCTAGCAAAAGGAAATAAAACTGAGATACAATTAGGCTGGTAACAGGAAATTTAGTTATCCTGGAAGGGGAAACTCTGTAAGCTGGAAGGACTTGTAACTCTTCATGACTATTCCAGAAGCTAATTTTTTGTTGAAAAGTGCAGAGGATAGGCTAAAGAATACCTTAATAAACCTCCCCCTCCCCCCCCAAAAAAGACAAAATAATGTCGTATTTCATTGTTCCAGGGATTTGATAGATATTATCTTATTCCCAGGGCTTTGTGTGCAAATTTTTCCTTGTTTCTTTATCTGAATTTTGACTCATTTGTAAGATTAAAACTACAATGTATTCTTTCAACTTAAACTAGATGGTTTTTAACTGATTAAAACATTTGTACTGTAACTTGATCACTGCAGATGGAAACCTGATTTACCTAGATATTTTACAGTGAAGCTGCATGAGACAGCGCTGCATCAATTCTCCAGTAGCTATAATTTTCAACCAAGAACATTCCACACATTCAAGAGAAAGGATTGTGTTTATTTTCCTTCAGTTTCTGATGCTTTTCACTGTTTTGTTTAAAGTACAACCTGCAGATTATTTGAAAACTCGCTGGTTTCCTGAGGTAATATTCATTTTTTAAAAACTATATCAAAAATAACTAAAATGATACACGGCAAAATGACTTATGGTTCTTGGGATAAGAAGTGAGTTCTAGCAGCGTCCTGCAGCCCCGCAGTGCTGGAGGGAATATTCCTCCTTCCTATCAGCATCTGATGTCACTTCTCAAACAACAGGCTAGGGAAGCAGCAAAGTAACACCGGGAGTTAAAGCTTGGAGAAAGAGAATTGCCACCAAGATCTGTTCTTGTCACCAGACCCCTCAACAGCGTGAAGCTGGTGGGAAGTGAGAGACTGCCAGCCTACTGTCTTTAAGAGTTCGCAAAGTTGTGAAAAAAATATTCCTGGAGAAGCAAGGGAGGGTTGGAAAGGGTGAGAAAAGAGAGGACAGGAGAGCCTAGGATACCATAAGGGAGTCAAAGCAGATGCTTGTGTCCTCCGGTTCCTTGGAGCAGGACACAAGCAAACCAGATTTCTAGAGACTAATGTGAAAACTAGGAGAAGGTTCCTGCTGGCTCTTACTCGGAACATTGTCTGCCATTCTGGGAGCCATCCGGCACAGGGGCAAGCTGATGGCGGGAGCATGGGAGCAAGGTGCTCTCCCACAGAGTCCCTCTTCGATTCCACCACTGGTCTTGCACAGGTGAAAGAGGCCACTGACTCAAGGGATGCTGCCCTGCCTCTGCAGTTAGACATAATTTTGCATAATTAGGGCATCTCTGAAGATAGCAGAAGTAGTAATATTAAATCTGGAGAGATTAAAAGCTAAAGTTAAAAGAGTACTACAATTCTTTTAAGCGTAGGAAGACTTCATTATGAAATTATGACAGGGTTCATTATGACAGAATATTCTCTCCAGTTCCTAGTTGGTACTGGATTCAAAAGCCTAATTAAAACCACACAGACTCATAATAAACTAGAAACTGTGGCAGAGCTAGGAAAAGCGAGGTCAAGTGAGTTGAATTAAAGAAAAGAGGCAGGAAATCCTCCTTCTTACTCTAAGCTATGACAATGATTTATTCCCTTACTATGGACCTTACAGATGTAGTCAAGTCCTTGTTCTTAATCTGTGAGAGAGTGACAAAAGGTTCCTGTCAACTGGCATTTAACCATTCTCCCAGTACAGAAAGAGCAGGAAGCAGCAGCTACGACACACTGTGGTAATGCTGTACTGATCCAATGGCTTTTTTAGCTTGGCGTTTTGAATTAAGAGATATATAAAATTTCTTATTTAGCTCCTTTGATTCACTGTGTTTATGAACATAGCTCTACATTCAAACCTTAATGTTTCTGAGCCTCAGCAACAGTGTTTATTTTCCCTGTTATTACATGGACTCTGAGAATTACTGTAGGTAGTATTAGTGATGTTTTAGTACTTAATTACTACCAAATTTAATACTGAATGCAGTATTACTGAAGAGTAATACCCCTATCAAATGAAGTGATGGAAGCAAAGACTAAATATGATTCAGCTTTTCTTTTTTTTTTTTGATAAGGAGGAAAAGGAGTTTGAGCAGTTCTATGAAAAAGCTGGATGCTGGTACTGAGATCAGTTTTTGGTTGGTATGTTGAACTGAATCAGATCATGAAGGACCCAGACAATTTTTTTTCCCCATTCCTTACAATTCTTCTTAATTTTTTTCAGACCGGTGCATATTTAGAAATAAAATCTAGGCAGGTGGGCAATATGATAGAAATGCCAGGCATAAAAGCAAGTGGACGAGACAGCAAAAGAGCAAGTATCAGTGAGTAAGCAGACTCAAAAGAGCAGCAAGGGGACACTGTAACCAAGAAGCAGGTGAAAAGGCAGGAGGAAAATGCCAGGCATTCAGCAAGTCGATAAAGCGGTACCAAACAGTCAGCAGGTGTGCCAAGCAGCAGAAGAGCAACTCTGCAAAGTCAGCAGATGCACTCAGCAGGAAGGTGATGCCAGGCACTCAGAGCAGGAGACAGGGCAGCAGAAGGCCAATGCCCATGTACAATCAGGTCGAAAGGACAATAAGGAGGCGATACATGCTGCTCAACAGATGGACAGGGCAGTAGGTAGTCAGTGGCAAGCCATTAGCTGGTCAAGAGGTAATGCCAGACAGTCAGGCAAAGGGCCAAGATTTTGGGAGGGGGGGAATAAAAGAGTAAGCCGCCCCAGAGGCAAGGCAGCAAAAGACCAAAGCCCATGAACAATCCGACGCGACTGTCGGCAAGGTCAAAACGTAAGCCTGCCAACTGATTGACAGGGCAGCAGGGTGGCAGTGCTTTTTCAGTAACTTAGGATACCATGAGTGAAACAGTCCCAAGAATCTAGATGCTCACCCTCTGGTAATATCATTAGATCACGAAAATCCACAGGAGAATAGCACACAAATGAAACAGCAGATGAGTCTGACCCTAGCACCTGGGGAGGCCATGGGACCTTCCTATAAAACAAAAATATGAGAATCCACAAGAAAATCAAACAAATGGGAAAAATGTGTCTAAAAACTGTTTCTGATGATGATTAAAAAAGCAAAAAAATACTAGCAAAGAATTAGTTTGGAAATGATTGGGTGGGATTGAAGATGTTGCTTACCCCTCTCTGGAGCCCACATAATGGGAATGTTGGGAATTTCTGCAGCAGAAAAACAGAAGAGAAAAGGGATTTCTGACTCCCAGTTCAAGGAACGCATGTCAGTTTAGGACTGGGTAACCTCTTCGGGCAAAAAATAAGAATTCAACTGAATCTTTGCCCATTCCCAGATACATGCCTTTATTGACACTTGTGAAAAATTTAAGAAGCCCACATCACTTTCACCTCATGACATCCCACCCTTATTCCCCGAAACCACACTTACCTCTAGCACAAGGTGTGTAAGAGGGGAAAGGGGATGGTCTTGTGAGCTCATTCCCATATCCACTGCAAAATAACTTGTGAAGATGAACAGGAGCACCCATTAGCCACTGCCGGCCATTTGTGAGATAAACTGAAGTCATTAACTGTTACTCATCACTAGTGTAGGCTGGTGTTTGAATCTGGCTTAGATACACCTACACTCTAATGAAAAGAATTAGTCTTACAAGTCTTTGCGGGGTAACCCTCTTCTATGGCAAGAGCTGCAAAAGTACGAAACTTATCAACATCTTTTTTTACCTTGAATCTCCTCTTCTCTTTAACTTAAGCACTCTGTTATTTACCGTGGTTGGTTTTTTAGACAAATTAAACCATGTTTCAGAAATCTTTGCTGCTCTATTTCAGAAACACATCATGAACTCTGGAATGTAAGAACTGAGGAAATCCCAGCAGTAATAAAATTCAGTAATTTAACTGTCATTTCAGTCACGAGTCTTTTTATTCAGTAAGTATCTTCCTAGTAACTAAAAGTCAACCAACCAGGAATTAAACTTCACTATTTCTGTCCTCTTCAAAGTCCACATTGTGCGTATACTTATCTGTCTGCACATTAACTTCTTATTGGTAATGCTGAAAACCTACATCTCACTTTGATAATGCAATAATACGCAACAAGAAGCCAACTCTTCCCTCTCCTGCAAACTACAGAGAACCTTAGACACAATAAAGGAATCATTAGTTCTGCTGAATTAGGATTTGGAAAACAGAGACAGAATCCATATGAATTTGCCATGTACTCATACGCAACAAAGCTTTTAAGGAATACAGTAGTAACAGGCTAAGCCGACAGAACATTATTTATACTGATCCTCTGTGTATCAGCCACTTAGTGTCTTTCTAGCTGAGCAAGGCACAGGAATAATAGAGGCTAATATAACTTCAAATTTAGAAATTGGGATCATAGAAATGGATTTTCTTCCATATACAAACTTTCCTGTATCAATCACTACTATTTGTGCTTAGAACAGAATGACAGGAAATTTAGGCAGAGGAGACCAAGTGATTTCCATCATATAGTTAGTAACGGCATAAACCAGCCAGGAATAGCACACACTGACTGGACTAGAGTAGATATTAATATTATAGAGTTTAAGGTACTTAGAGCATACATTAGCATTTTTATCAAATTCTGTGATTTTGTGGCCAGCAGCAACTACATTTAGCTGCACCACATTGAGAGCAAAATTGCTAGCACCTTCTCTCCAAAGGGAGACCTTTCGAGGCTCAAGGAAAATGAACTATGACAAACTGATCTCAGCGAACCATAAGAAAATGTTTATTTGTGGAAGAAAAGATGGACTTTTAAAATCTAGTGAAAGTTTAAATGTCAGTAATAAATAATTAACGGTAGATTATGCACCTTACTATTAATTTGGGTATTCTCATTACAAAATAGTTGGGAAAAAGAATACATGCATGAAGTGACAAGAAGCTAAAATATCTGTGAATGGTCTAAATTAAGGTTAAAAAGTAATTATTTTCTTGTCCATAACTGGTAACACTTTCATGCCCAATTGTGACAATAGTAATTTTGGTTTTCTATTCTGGTACTTACACTGAGTTAACGTTTTGTTAAAGCATCACTGCTCCACGTGGTAGCAACTAGCAGAAGCAGGCAAAGGACCAGTTATAATCCTAAGAATAACTGCTGAAGCCAACTGCTTTCCAAGACTCTTCTAGTTTCTTTCCACTTAGTGGCTGGAAGAGCTCCCACACAGCAGGCACGGAGCAAATGAGAATTCTCTACTCTTTAATAAGTATTAGTTTTAATGATCAACTCTCTTAATAGTGAGTAATTTTGCTATTCTGGTGTGCTTATGCCAAAAGGACTAATTCACTCAATTTTTGATACATCTTAAATCCAAAGTAGTATTTGCCCTCTATTCATCATTTCTGTAGGCTGCCTTCACAGAGAAATCTTCCTAACGTGTCTATACATTTTTTTGTTAATTTCCTCCATATCGAGCTTTCATTAAACTCTTTGTAATAGACCGTGACCAGAAAAAAATGACACACTAAGGGCAAGAATTGCATAATTACAGGCCTGAAAATGTTTTCAAGATTATTTTTCCTTAACCTGATGTTTAATTTTGTTCAGTTCCCTATTATCTGCTGTGAAGAGATGTTTTAATGGAAACTATTTTTAGAAATGCTGAAAAGGAAAAAAATTCCAAAAGTTCTAAATTGAAAATTTCGTTATGCAGAAGTCCAGTGGCGGCATATGTTTCTCCCCCAGTTACATAAAGGACTGCAACATTTATCCACTCTAGCGGCTACACTGCTAATAGGAGTCAAACCAGTTAATTTAAGCTAACAGAGAGATGGCCATAAGCTTTGGTCCCTACTGTGAAAATATGGCTAAAAGGCATCAGTAATGCCAAGAGGAGGAGAACCCTTCTCTTTACCCTGATAAAAAGTAAATTATAATCATATTGTTCTTCTGGGTGTATTTTTGAAAGCATTTGGGATCACTGGGATATGAACCATTTGTCCACCCACAGGATATGGTGAGACTTCTTCCAACTTCTGTTCTGAAATCAGCTTGGAATAAAAAACTCAATTGCAAAATTTAAGATAAAAAAAGCAAGATTTCCTGGCTCATTACGATGACTTTGTTTCCCATTCTACGAAACATTCAAATCCCTTACTGCTGTTTCACTACTGTTTTCTTCTTTTCAACAGAGCTTGCAAATATTGCATACATGTTTGAAAGACAGAACACAAAACTTCTTTTTGCTATTTGAGAGTATTAAGGAAAGCTAAAATAAAGCAAATAAAAGTTGATCCTCAACGCGGCAAAAATGCCCAACTGCTTAACAGGAAGTCTACTAGTATTATCTTTAGGATATGATGGTCAGATGACTTTACACAGAAAGTTAATACATCTGTTAAATAATTTAAAATATATTTGCCCCATCATCATCAGCCAATATTATTAGAGTTATGCATTTTCAAAAAAGAGACAGAGAAGCAACTCGTGTAATCCTTTTGGATACAGGAAACAAAATAGCTTATTTATTAATTTCAGGATCCATTTGATTCAAACTATCTTCTCATTTAACGTATATAGAACATAAGGCTAGAATCTAGTTTGGCCTTCCGCACAGAGTAATTCATTAAATATCATCCATGACTTCTGTAAGAAGTACAAGGTAACTTGAGTTTTATAAGACATCTCTCCCACAGTCAATCACTTTGGATTTGACAGGATTAAAGCAGAGAATACAGTTCTTCTTTAGGGAATTTGTGTGATTAATCTCTCATTGCTAAACAAACCAACCAACCCAAACACATAAAAACCTTCCATTGCAATGATTTTCTTACTAGACTTTTCTGGCTTGAGCTTCCTATCACCATCTATTGTTACAATTCTCTTTAGCTGACTAAGAAAGCTCTTGGTACCTTACATTATTATTTCCCAAATAAAATACAGCAATTTAATACAGTAATAAAGTATATACCTTACGTTATTATTTCTCAAAGAAAGTATAGGTAAAAATCAAGTTACTTCCCAGTGTTCTTCATGATAAACTAAACAGACTGAGTTGTGTAACTCTCACAGAAAGCATCTCTCCTAGCCATCATCTATTTCTTTAACCCTTTTCTGTATCCACTGTGACATCTGAAACTTTTTAAAAAGGGAACGTCACAAAAATATGCAGCTTTCCATTTTAGACACATCAATCCCATATACAGAGACAAAAGTATCCTCTGTATTCCTGTTCCTTTTTTTCCCCACCATCTTCATACTTGTCTATGTTGGGAAACCTAGACAGAAACAAGATGAGAGACGTATGTTCTTTCAATCTAGTATCTCAGCTGGATGCACAGACAAGCAAAGACATTCAAAACTGCAGAATATCAAGAATTTACCAAGCCCTCTTTATTTATCAAAATTAGCATTCTTCAGGAATGCTCTCTCTGCATATATTTCCTCCTTCCTTTAGGGTTTTTTTTTTTGGGGGGGGGGGGGGGGGGGGGGGGGCAGCTTTGGGGTGGGGAGAGGGGCTTCTTTTTTTTCCTGTAACCTCTGATATTTGAGTAAATGGAGCTGAAATGGGATCTGGCTTCCTTCCCTCTCACATTTCGCACTATAGCTGTCCTGGCAGCTCACAGGTGTTTCCATGCAGTGACTGCAGTTGACGATAGCACAACTAAGCTCTTCAGTGATGCTGGCGTGTTACCAAGTTTTCCTGAGAAACTCAAACAAGAGAAGACAAAGCGCACTTTTTAGCACTTCGTAAGTCAGCTAAATCAGTTTGGAATTTCCCAAGACAGGGCTACTTCTGTAACCTGACTGTGTACTACGTACTACAAATAATCTGCATACTGCTGCTTCTCGAAGAAAGCTGTAATAGTTGTTTAGTGAAAACTGTTCTGCAACTAAATGTATCGATTCTGCTTTTTTAAAGGAAAAGGCACACAATATATTTGGATTTTCACAACACCAAATACAACGTTTCAAATAATAGATTTTATTGAAAAATTAAAGCAGACTGGATAAAGACCTAATCACATCAGCTAGGGACTGTCTGGAAGACTAAGAAAAAGGGAATGGTACATTATAGAGTTGCTGATAAACTTCCAACAGAGTAGCACTGAATTTGGAAGGACTCTGTCACAGAACAGTCTATTCCAGTCAAGCATATTTGTTGCCTAGATGCACCTGGCAAGGTTTCATAATTCAGACTCTTTAGAAGCAAGCTGGAAAAATATTTTTATAAGAAATATGGAGAACAATAGTTCTCAAAAGGTCTGATGGTAAGTTACAGGATCAGGCATTGTACATACATGGCACACTTCATTATACAATAGCTCTATACAGAAATCAAACTTAATGGGGAACAAGATCTCCATTAAGAGATACAGAAAACTACAGTATTAAAATAGACTACAAAAATAAATGCTGAAACAGGTTATTAAATTGGAGGGTATCTTGAATATCGAAGGGTGAAAAACTGAAACAACAGCCTGGGTAATTAGAGGGTGTACGATTTCATAGCATTCCTGCCAAAAAATGACTAATGTCCCATGTGAGATGAAGACTCCATTCCTCCTCACTATGGAGGCATCCTGAAGTGACAGTTTGTAAAAAGAAAATTAGTTTCTTTTGGACCAGTCCCAACACTAAGATGTTTTTGGTATGGCACTAAGAACAGTTGAATAGCACTGAAGAACAACAGGAGTACTCCCATATCCACAACAAACAATACTAGAAATCTTGCTGCTCTGGAAAGGTGCTATTTGAACCAGGGAGGATGAAAAAACCTACATGTTATTCCTAGTTTAAATTATTGTCTCTTAAATGGAAATTGTTATTTGAAATGTTTCTGGACTTTGGTTAATCTGGGAGGAACATGGCTGTAACATGACATACCCTGTTGTGTCATTAACAAAGTTGAAGAGAAAGCGAACAGATAGAACACATGAAAATTACAAATAATAGAGATTAGGAGGGTTGTCAACATTATGTGGGACAGAGAAATGGAAGGATACAGACATTAAAATAGTCTGTAGAAATAAAATGGAATTTGAGGAAAAATTCACACTAAATTATAAGGAGAAACTTGGGCAACAGCAATAGTGAAAGATACCTTAGGGAACTGGGAAAAGCCAGGTGACAGAAAATTTGAAATTTGTATTGATTATAAAAACACTGGTGCAATTTTGAATTGAACATACAAAGACTTTATATCACAGCAGAATAGAGAATTTCTTCTCTCCAGACACACTTTTGTGTGGCTACGTTTGGAGTATTTTATTCATTTTGAGCATGCTTTTTTCCAGAAAAAAGCTGACAAAGAGGAGGGAGTTCCAGAGAACGACTATTTCTTTTCATGCACTAGAGACTTCCATGAAAGAATAAACAAATACGCATATATTGTCAGATTAAATGAAAACAGGTGTATGTCTAAATATGTTTTAAAAGTGCATAAATATTGGAAGTAAGAACCAAAAGGAGCATTCATAATTTTTCCAGAGCATTGAAAAAGGAAGAAGACTTAAGGAAACATCTGTCTGGTTTTACATGATGGAAAAGAGCTTTTTATGCTTCTTCTGAAGTCTTATCTTACAATTTCAGGACTGACAATTATCTGCAACATGGCCAAACTATTTGTGAATACACATAGCGACACAGCTCAAAGATGTCTAGCATCAGCTAAGGCACAATAAGGTGACTTCTATTGCTATTATCTCAGTATATAAAATTAGTCTCGTAGGGGAGCAAACCAGACTGGCGAGCCACACTAGAGACGAAGGATAGGAAAACAGCTAGAAGACTCTGTTGGGGCAAACAAGTGAATTTTTTGGATGTACAATTTTGCAAAAGAATAAATGTAAAAATAGAGAAGACAGAAGATAAAAAGCTGCACAGAGCACCTGTATAAATGAGATTTTTCCTTTCTCCCTTGTATTGACCAACAGCAATCAAGAAAACACATTTCTATATCAAAGGACACCTACTGATAGATAAAAATGCTGCCACATTATTTAAATATTTTCACAGAAGATAATGTATATTATCATTAACGTTCTGTAAGAACCATAACTGCCTACCACTCAAGTTTTGTAGTTCCAAGGAAAAAACATTCGCATCTCGAAATACAAAAGTTCCCTAAATAAATTAACTTTGGCCATATGTAAAGCCCTGATCTCTGTCGAGTAACAAACACTTTTAAAATCAACGGTGTATGAGCATTTCCAGTATGGATTTAAACACTACCCCCATAAATTACAGGCAAAACAAGATAGTCAAAAAAAGTGGTTGTATCTACAAAATGAAGCCTATACTTTGGCTTTAGTCCAAATGTGAACTACTACCAACTGCCATAATAGACGAAGAGTTGCAGCATTCACTAGTAACATCTACAAGACAGTTCCCTTCAAATTCAGCCATCCATTTACGTGAATTTGGGGTTTTAAATATCCACATGCATTTCATCACTTCTAGTCACGTAGACAAGAAGGCGAAGGATATTCACACTGCTGAATTCAATTGACCCTCACCCCTCCAAATGTGAATCATAGTAACTAATTCAAAAGCTTCGCCCCACCCACTGACTAAACTGAGGCTATAAATTTAGGGACCAGAGACAGATAAGGAAAATAAGATATTGTGAATACCTGTAGAATCATCTGTTCCATTATAAGAAAAAGAAGTCATTACACGTCATTGAAACAACTGTAATAACCTGCTACGATTCTGATATAGTGTTCAAAAGGCAAAATGAGTGGGGAAACCCAGAAATTTTTATTGAAACTTAATCATAAATTTCTGAAGTTTCAAGAGGTTATTTTAAATAGGCAATTTAATCAATAATTACAATATTCAATTAACATTACTTCTTTGGGCTGTAAATACTCTCAGAAACTAGCTTTATCTTACACAGTACAATAGCAGGTATGTATCTATGCTCAGAAAAGAAAGCAGAAAAATGTGTTTTCTAATCAAGAGTACAGGAGGATCAAGGAGAAGCAGGACTGAATCATTCAAGCTGAAATATGACCCAAGGGACTACTCTCCCTACTCTCAGGAAAAATGCTAAAATGTCTTGCAGTATCAGATTCAATTACTACCAGTTTTAAAACCGTGTCTTAAAGATGACATCTCAATAGCACAATGTCATGATCACATCATTTCATTATCATTTTGGTAATGAGAGGAGAGCATGCTCGACGAATACCATACATGGAAGAGATTAAAACTATTTCCTACATCAATGCACGTTTCCCTGAAGGCTTGCTATTGCACATTTCATGTTGACATAATGAATTTTTCATTTTGAACTGGTTCTCTCATTGACCCAAAAGACATAAAATATGGGGCCAAAACTTATGCTTCTTCCTATGTTTTTGTTATGACACCTACTGGCAAACTAATTTTCTTCCCTTAAAACATTTGTTTGAATGAATGATCTAATAAACCCTATCATAAGAACAAACCTTATCATTGCCACTTTGTAATAAAAACTGGGATTCAATCTCTCCACTGTGATTTAAGTTTAGTCTTGCAAGTTAATCCAACTTAAATGAGTGAAAAGTGAATATTACTGTCCTATATAAATTATTTTTAAGTATTTTAATAATTCAATAGTCAGAACACTTAATTCTGTTATAACCAACTGAAGTCTTGCATACCTATTATGTTTAAAAACAATGCACTTTTTCTTTAGTACAAGTTAATAATGATTTTCATATCAATGTCTTTTGATTCTAAAAAGATACTTCAACAACTCAGATAATTTTTAAAATGGCTCACTGTAACATCAAAACTAATCAAACAAATCATTACCACCTGTCAAATTATCAGTTTGAGTAACAGCAATGAAGCAATGTAAGGAAAATACTAGGTGTTTATGTGGAGTTCTCATTTGTCTATTTCTTGTCTCAAATCCTGTTTGAGAAACTCTGGCTAATTTTTGGCAGTGGCTTCAATGCTTCTGCTTCCTCTGGCACTACTGCCTAGGCTCAACCCTGCATAAAGGTAATAAATCAGGAAAACTGAAGCAGAGATTCAGCCCTCCTTTTACACAGTGCTGGGAATACAACCTTCAAAACCATTAAGTTAGTTTGGAAGTAAGAGACCGATTCAACTGACACACTTTTCACTTTTGTGTTGCTTTAGCACAGTGAATCATCTGCAAAGGCAGTTTCACTAGCTAGCACACTGTGGTTATCTTACACTGTTCCCATTTTCTGATACCCAGATTTTAGTTACTGAAGCTTTCTAGTATGTAATCTAAAAACACCAGAAGTAATGTACAGGAACATTGTCTTTACAGGTTTGTTTAGGTACACAAATAAATTAAAAAAATATTAAAAAATATTTTTAGCTTCCTAATGGAAAAAAAGTTAAACTGCAGCCACAGTTGACAGAACACATTTGTAAGTAAAAAGCATTGTAGGCATGTTATAACGAACTCAAATCAACTCTAAATTGAAAGTCAAAGCAATTGAAAACTTATATGAGTACTTAAGAGAAATCTAAATATGTTAAATTATGGAAATAAACACTTCAGACACTCAATCTTAATTCTGCCCTTTAGTGAACATAAGCAAACCAAAAAAAGTATGTGATTTGAAAAATTCATATTAATCTAATTTGGAACCATAAATACAAAAATACTTCAAACAGCAATCACAGAGTCATTTCATATTACAACTCATGGCCATGAAGTTATTAGGTTAAGTTTCCTTTTTTTTTTCCTTACCTTAGCTCCTTATAAGTGGAATGTAACCAGATTTCCTGTGCAACATTTACTTGTGCAGGTTACCACCATCTCTGTGCCTGTTTAGCTTTTTTTGACAATGTGGGGTCAAGCAAAGCCACAGCAACTTTGCACAGAATTTTTTCCCCCTGCTATCTGCCTCTCACACTCTAACCTCTAATGCAGTGGTGGTCAATGCAGTAGCCTGCAAGGGAGAATTAAAGGATCTCTCTTACCTGCTTTTCCTTGTGCAGGACACAACAAAAGTCATACAAGTTTGTGCTTAGCAGTGTTGTACTGCAGTGCTAAGGAAAATTAAGCCAAAAAGCCATTAGAAATTTGTTTTGTAAGGGTACTGGAACTCTATTATACTATGCCACATTTTAGTTTGAAAATCGTTTTGGATCAGAACCCAAGGTCAGAGTAATTCTCTTTTGCTGTGTTGCCTATTGCTTTTTCTGCTTCCAAGTTGTGTATCACTTGACCCATCCAGAGATACTGCAAAGTAAATTTACAAAGGAAATTTCAAAAAAATATCACCCCCTTCCCCCAGACTCATAAGTTTCTACACCAAAGGGCAGATTTTCTTATTTGAGGACTATCTCACCTCTGGAGTGACATCTCGTGGTGCAAACCCTGTTCCTCCAGTTGTTAAAATCAAATTAAGTTCCTTTTCATCACACCAATCTATCAGCGTCTCCTGAAAGAGAACATGAATCCTGTCAGATCTAACAAGTAATACATGGGATACAGTTATCTCAGAAAACACCTGAAGATTTGAAATGTCTTAAAAACAGACACACACAATAAATACAGGGAAATGTAAAATTACTCATGGCTCTTTATACAAAGAATTTAAACCACTATTTATAACCAACATAGGACAGAATAATTCAAGTATCCATCATAATATTTTTGGAAATGGAAACTGAAATTCTGTTCTCCATCTCTTGACCTGAAATGGAAAACAAGAATTAAGTTATTCATTTATATCACTGTTTATTTTGATTTTGAGATATAAATATAATGCTTTGACATATATTAATATGTGCATTTATTGCAGATTACACTGCTGAGTCCTATTACAGTACTTTGGTTTCTGTGCTCTGCTTTTTAATAGCCTGAAAAAAGCAAGAACCATATATTTGTAAACTTATCTACCAAAGGATGCAATAATCCACCCGGTACAGCAAACCAAAAGTTTACCTATGATCATCTTTTCTACGATCCCTACAACATCTCAATAGGACTGTGCATACCAATTCCAAGGCTGGACTAAGAATGCTTGATAAATCTGTCATGTAAATTCAATGATTTAGAATACTGGAGAACTCAGGATACTAGAGAGAAGTGTTTAATTTTATTTGCATTCATTTTTTAAATGACACCTTAAACTAGTTTTCAAACGGCAATACAAATTTGACATAAGCAGAAAATTTATTTAGTCTCAATATGATTATATCACTTAGCTAGCACAGCAGCAGAATGTTTGCTTGGGGCTCAGAATTAGCTGCGTCACATGAAGTACACTCAGGTATTGCACAGTAGAGTATCCATCTGCAGGGATCAGTCAGATCAATTACTTAGCTACCCTTATTCTAGCAAAGAAACCTCATTCTTTGAAAAAGCTCAGGGCACATTTATGTTTCTGGAGTATTATATTGGGGAGGAACGAACTGTTTTGGTGACGGTTGGCTAGAAGTTTATTATTTATCATAAAGTTAGATCTGAGCAATACACTGATTAAAAAAGCTTAAAATGTTGTTGATGGTCATAAAACTGTCCATAACATTTTAAAAAGTACTACCAATTCACACTAATCCTCAGGTGTACGTTCTGCAGACTTAGCGCTGCCATCTAACTTCCAAGTAAGAGAAAGCTTCTTCCAAATTGCAGGTAGAACAAACTGGTGTCTGCCTGCAAGCTCCATCATGCAAACATATCCAAGGATTGCTTGAAGAAGTGGCAAAGCCAAAGGTTCTGTCTCTATTTCTCCTTTCTTTACTCACTCCTCCCACTTCCCATTTTGCATTATCTCATCTTTATTAAAATCACATTCATATTTTTACTCTCCCCATTTGGAGGACGACACTCTACTTAGGTGGGCTGTAAATTACCAGAAGTTTCTGATTATATGAACATTTCAAATAAACTCAACAAAAACCCCACACATCTCAGGCATAAATGCATTAAGTCTGAATTTGACTTACGTTTTGAAAAAATGTGACTTACAGTAGTAAAAAGCATTTAAAATCTTAAAATTGTTTGTTTCAAGAACATAGATATAGATCAGAAAAATTATTTTTAAGAGGTGGCATCTTCTCTGTTTTTTTCATCTGGAAACACATGTCTTCGAAGACCTACAAATTTGAGAGAATAGTTGAGAAGTTCAGTGTAAAAATGGTGTTTGGCAAAGTTAGCGAGAGGGACTTGGGGGTGCTGGTGGATGAAAAGCTGGACGTGAGCCGGCAATGTGCGTTGGCGGCCCAGAAGGCCAACCGTACCCTGGGCTGCATCAGGAGAAGCATGGCCAGCAGGTCAAGGGAGGTGATTCTGCTCCTCTACTCTGCTCTGGTGAGACCTCACCTAGAGTACTGCATCCAGCTCTGGAGCCCTCAGCACAAGAAGGACATGGACCTGTTGGAGCGGGTCCAGAGGAGGGCCACAAAAACGATCCGACGGCTGGAGCACCTCTCCTATGAGGCCAGGCTGAGGGAGTTGGACTTGTTCAGCCTGGAGAAGAGAAGACTGTGGGGAGACCTGATTGCGGCCTTTCAATACCTAAAGGGGGCCTATAGGAGAGATGGGGAAAATCTTTTTAGTAGGGCCAGCTGTGTCAGGACAAGGGGTAATGGTTTTAAACTAAACCAGGGTAGGTTTAGAATTTCTAAGGAAGAAATTCTTTACAATGAGGGTGGTGAAACACTGGAACAGGTTGCCCAGAGAGGTAGTGGAAGCTCCATCCCTGGAAATATTCAAGGCCAGGTTGCATGGGGCTCTAACCTGATCTAGTTAGCGGTGTCCCTGCTCACTGCAGGGGGTTGGACTAGATGACCTCTAGGGGTCCCTTCCAACCCAAAACATTCTATGATTCTATGATTGTATGTATTTTAAAAAATATTATTAGCAAGAAAAATTTGTCAGTATACAACAGGAGGGAGAGATTTTGTGGGGTTTTTTTGTAATGAGGCATTTATCTTTAGATAAAATAGACCCCACCAAGCTCCAACTGGTTTTGTAGAGAAAAGAAATCATTCCTCTGTTCCTCATTTTGCTACAGCTTGATAATACTCCAGTTAACGGGGAAAAAAAGGTCATGTGATAGCCTACAAAAAGCTAAAGAAATCAGTATACACCCCAACTCTTCAAATAAACTGAGCAATAATTAAATGCCTACTACTGCTATTCCATCAGTGGACTTAGGCAGACATATCTCTGTCAAATTCTAGTTACAGTAAAGAAACATAAGCTTTCAGTAAGAAGACCTTTGACTATGAGGCAGTAAGCTTGTGTTTCATTGTATTTTAGAAGTGCAAGATGTACCACCTAGATCTTTTAAAATCATGGGAAAATACCCGAGACTGATATTCAGCTTACATATTTTCTCTCTAGTCCACAAACCTCTAGCCCACAAAACATTCTCGTGGACATTTTAAGAATCTAAAAAAGGAAGCACCACCTGATCAAGTGAGGACCAAAGGCTACTTGTCCCTTTGCTGCTGCCAGCAGGCCAACTACATTCTCCACTGGCTTTGAACAGAACTGAATTTGCTGTGTCTTCAAATGAGAATTCCTCTAGATCAGAGACCCGATATTTGGCTTTACTCATGTTACATAAACAATATTAATATATAACATTTCAACCAGAGAAAATTTAATTAAATAATTTTTGTGCATCTTTCTCCTCTTCTACTGTTTCATTGATGATAAGCTTTCAAGATAAAATGAGACTAAGTCAACAGGATATGTAAATCACTGTCACTCTATTCAAGTCAATGGAACTTTGCTGATGGATATAAAATACAGCATCTGGATCTGAAAACAGTACTGTAAAATTACTACCAAATTTTAAAAAGCCAGAACAAAATTAAAGACCTCTAGGAAAAAAAAAAAACCAAAACCAAAACCCAACCAACAAATAGCTTAATATTTTTAAGAATTAATATCCTAAAATAGGCTTTATCTGTTATTTTCTAGTGTTAAGGTAGACAAGGAGAAATGAAGTCATTACAGCCAGTTCCTCTAGAAACATTTTTACTTCAAAAGCACAAAACCATGATTCTAACCTGTTCAGATTTCATTGAAGTCCTAGAATAATTATATTAATCATGTTTTTCTGCTGCATGGAAATAAAATGTTAGACCAGCTGCCTCCTTAAGCTTTGCATTAGATCTGGTGCCCTGTCCTCTCCACCTATTTCTTTGTATTTTCTCTTTTAAATACATTTACATTTCTCTCATTAAAATACGTAAGATATCCTTGGGTCTAGCATACAATTTCTTTCCATCTCTTGCTCCAAAGAGCTCTTGTTTCAATCAGCCCCCTCTCTCTCCCATCTTGGAACTACTTGTTGGACTTCCTATGCACTGCCCAGTCTTGAAATCATCCCAGTTATAACACTGCTCATCAAAAACTTTGCTTATAATGTTGGAATTTTCTCAAGAGCAGTGTTCATTTCACCAGCGCAGAAAAATCTTGCCTCATTCTTTCGCTAAGTTCTTAGTCTTTCACATGTAAATTCATTGATTTTAAGGCCAATAAAGATCATTAACTCATGGAAAGAATGCCTACAGTGTGTGGCATAGTGCAGAGACCCTACATTTGCCGCAGATACAGGCTTGCAAGTTCATACAGCCACCGTCAGATTAAGACATGCTAAGTCCAAAAGTTGTACAGATGCATTTTTGTGGCACCACACCTAAGCTAGTGCTACCTGGTATTTCAGTCAGTGAATTGAACACTTACAGACATATCTCCTTCTGTGGAGGTAACTTAAGCATCTCAATGTCCAAGATGCAAAAATGCCGTAAGTCAGAGTTGCAATGCGCAAGTCACAGAATTTTTGTCAGTTCCTCCTGTATTTAAAACAAATTCTAGGACTCAAGCTAAACCACCCAGCTTTGATCTGAAGGATTCAAGTGAGAGAAAATACATCATAATTTAATTTGGTAGGGTTTGCCATGTTTATCATTAAGTATTTATTGTGTGTCTAGTAACTGTTTCTTATTAATCACTTCTGTGAGATAATGTCCCCCATGATACGCAAGAAACCTGCTCACAGAATGCACAGCAGTCATGGCTAGCAAAATGGGGTATTTTGTAACTCCAGTAATGTACCATCCTCTAATCTCTGCAAGTAAGTGAACAGGAGAAACAAATAGGGATTCCTTGCTGGAATGGAAGGAACTGTTCCCTGATCTTTGGAGATAACTGAGGTTTCTGGGTTACTTATCTTAGTAAATTTTTGCAGACTCTTGCAATAAAGCCTTATTACAATCATGGGCACTCTACGTTTCTGTCCTCGATTGCTGCTTCACTTAAATAATCAAGTAGAGCAATTCTACATGTGTAATTAATTATTTCCTTTTCAGAGTGATGGAATCATCCGTTCATTGACACAATATTATAAAGCATGCTGTTAGCCAGGAATTTAAACCTGAGAAAGACTGCAAGTCTCCTCCAGTCCTCTTCCTGCTACTGTACGCTGCTCTTGCACACAGATATCGAGGCTATGAGTAACGCTTTTAGCTGGAGCAGAAGTACTACACAGCACACAAAAATGGTCACTGTGGACCAGATTAAATGCCTACACAGAAGAGCTGAACGCTTGTAGACTGTTCCTTTCCTATGATGCTACAGTCCTATGGTATTTCTTGTCTTTCTTTTTGTCCTATTTTTGCCATCACTTTGCTACAAGAATGTAACAATAGTCCCATGTGTTTATGCATCCAAAATGATTAGAACACAATTCTGCAAATAAATACTCTGGTGCTTATTCCTGGAATTAACACGTATAACTTTTTTCTTATCAATATGTGATTTCCTTCATAGTACAAGGACTGTAAAAATGATTCCCAGCATGTATGCATACTTTTCATACACCCTAACCACTGGAATACGACATGTACACTATTACCATTTAAAACATTAATTAGGAAAGAATAGGGAAATGCTAAAAAGAATACAAACAGGCAGGTTTTCATAAAGAATCCATACATAACTTTTCCATTCTATATTCAGTATTGAAACTCGTTAAGTAATTCTATAGTTAACAAAGATGTTTGGTATTCTGGCACATGCTACATTTTTCTAGCACAGTGTAACCTTGAAATCATTTTGCCTTATATGCACCACTAATCACATATGAAGGACCATTTAAAATGTTAAAATTTAATTGAAATTACTGAACAAATATCAATGTTAAATATGAAATTTAATTATGAAATAATATACATTTATTAACATCGGACTTTGAAACAGATTTAAGTTAGTATAAGATGTTTTACAGACATGCATTCTATCCAGAAGTTCTCAAAACAACTTTACGTGACTGAGATGATCATTGTGGCTTCTGGGAGAAACTACTGACAGTGCTTATAAATGCACAAGTCTGTGTTCTCCAGCACAGATCTCCTCAAAAGTACAAGCTTTGTAAAATTATATAACGTCTATATTTGCAAATAAATTCTGTTTACTCTAGGACAGTATATTTTAAAATGCAAGGAAAAAACATAACAGTATGTTCTTGAAGCTATAACTTTCCTTAGCAATCCAAGTCAAGTAAGAAGAATTGTTGTATTAAATTATATTTTAGATATCAATTTTATTTTCTTTCACACTTAGTGGTCTCATGCTAAAAGAGCTAAAAAGGTGTCTCAGAATTTTCATTTATGATTATCTGACATCATCATAATGAAGCAATTATAATGAATGAGAATATGGGAAAACGTATCAAAGAAGAGAAAGTCTGCATAGTCGCAGATTTGCTAAGAAAACTGGATGTCATTTTGACCACCAAGTATTGGGAATTGACACGTTAAGATCTCATAACAACCTTTGCTTAGTCATATGGCCTGAACCACTCCAGACCCCAGCTCACTAAAGATTATCCCTGACATTATGGCACAAAAGAGCATACGTAACTGCATGAATCGGAAATTCACATCACAGCACACAAATATAAAGCAGGAAAAAATAAAAAGAAAATGTAAAAGTAACCCAATTGCTCCTCATTGTTGTATTATTTAGGAGTTTGAATATTCTCTATTCAGCTGACCATGGCTCATGTATTTAACAGGGAAAATCAAGTACTGAGGACCATGCAAGAACATGAATACTGATAAAATAAAAACACTGAAGGAAAGATAAAGAGCTGAGTTCAACATTCAGTTTGAAAAAGAGGGAAGGCCTTAGAAATGTTAATATATTCTTGAATTTAATATTTTTTCCCCTATTTCTTGTGAAGGTTTTATTTCTTATGCTCACAATCTTTCTCTTATTGCTTGAAAGCTTCGCTGAAACGTAGAGACATGGAGATATGTGTGGAGCAATAACTTTGCAAGTAATCAATCTCAAAGTGATTTAAGAATATCAGAAAATGAAATAGTAAACACTATGAAAATACACTTGACATTTTCTATTACCTCCACCCTTTTTTTCCTTCCCCCACCAATAAAAGGCAGAAAACAAATGTTAGGATTATGTTCAGAGTGTAATCACTGTAGTCAAGAGACTTGGATGAAATGCAAGTATGTATGTATGTCAATGTGTCTAAATAAACCTTTTCATCATTTGAGATTTTACTGAACATATTTAGTAGTCTTTTGAAGATTCTACAGGAATATTTGCAGTTTTCAGCATCTCAGTTGTTTTGCATTGTTGTTTTTCTAAATACTAAGCTAATGTATTAGAGAAGTCATAAAAATGCAACTATTTTACTGAAATGCAGAACTAAAGGAAGAAAGTGATTAAAATGTACTCTGTAAATGGCTTACTTTTTAAAAGGAAGTTTAATTATAGGCATTTTCCATTTGCAATAAATTGCAGCTATCAAATATTTCAAGGTTCAACATACCTATGCAGCCTGTAACGTAACCTTTTTAAAAAAAGTACTTCACATCTTCTAAAAGCTACTATTCATGATAATTATCCCTAAAATGGGGGGGGGGGGGGGGAAGTAGGCACTGAAGTGCAATGCTCAACAGAGATCATCTATGCAAATAAGTAGGGAAATTCAAGCAGAGAGATGTGCAGTCACTGAAGTGTTTGCTGGTCAAACCACCAGGACTGGCAGTGCCAATGCTGAACTAGTCTGCTTTTTAAGGGGAAAAAAAATAAAATTCTACCTATCATGCTGGAGAAAGGTAAAGACAAGTACAGGCCACATAGAAGATTGACTCCACAAAATAAAAATGTCGTTTTAAATGTTTTGTGCTGATTTTCTCTCAGAAAGACAAAGGAGAGATTCTTCATTCAAGCTAACTACCTTGACATATTAGTCTTAGTATAAACAAGAAAAATTGTGATTTTGTTTTATGATTTAATAAATAGAATTAAAATCTACAAGGAGTTCTAGATCAGATGCAAACCATGAGTCTATATGGGACGCAAGGCACAAGACTTGTTTCCTTCTCTATGAAAATCTGTTCCCATCTACTGTTGGTACCACTGGTATCCTCCTAGAGTGCATGCTAAGGTCTTGAAATCACGGCTACTCACTGGAAAGGACCGGTCACTCCAGCACAACAGTTTTCTTTAGGTGCCTGGAGGAAGGGATGGAACTTAGAGCTGTCAGAAGAGTCAGGTATTTTCCAAACATGTCTGTTTCTTGAAACAACTTTCCTGTCCTATCCTTGGCAGATACATACAGTGTGCGGGCATACATGCGCACAAGCTCGTCTTTACATAACAAAAAAGTACTAGCAAAAGCACCAAAGTTCAATGTGTCTCATTTCTGTCTTGCGTAGAAGACCTTTCTCTAAAATATGTTTACTTACTGAAATAAATATTACAGTAGTTATAGAACCTCTATGTATTTCTTAAGAATTTATTTGAAATCCATTAAAAATTAAATAAAAGAAAACCATAATGCCTCCTTGCCAGTATTGCTTTTCCCAGTGAGAATCTTGACATCTAATATATATTCCTCTGATTATTCCTACAATAACACAAGCTAAAATAGCAATTGGAATGAAAAGGGAAAAAAGCATAAAACCAACTAAATTAATCCAATACTGCTCACTAATAATAGATAAACAATTTGTCTCTCTCTCTCTCTTTTTTTAAAAAAATTGAAGCAGCACTTCAAAGACCTGTTATCACAAGATATAAATGCTTGGGTTTGGAGCCATAAACTTCAGATTAATTGTGCAGAACGAGACTGCTTTTTCCACATTTTCTCCCCCTTTGCATAGATTAATGTTCATCTAAGGTTGTTTAAAAGACTGTTTACTTCGGGGTTTCTTCTCAGAATATGAAAAGGCAGCTTGATATTACACACAAGTCAGTAACTTCCTAAAACTAGAATTCTTTACAATATTTTATCTATGTGCATCTAGATCTACAGCACATGTATCTCATGCACCACAGATCAGAAGTTTCACTGAACATTGCTGGTTGTAACTAAGCCCAGATAAGCAACATCTTAATCTTATCGAAAACATAAAAAAGGCAAAGCCACAGAAAACCAACTGTGTATTTCTTTGAGCTGCCAAGACAACTCTAATGGCTTCAACTCTAAACTTCTTTACCAGAAACTGGTAATGTCCATCATATAGGCAAAGGTGATATGTCTCAGAGAACTCCAAGTACAAACACGTAAGAATCATATTTCTGTAATAGCCCTCAACTCACATAATCTCCACGTCTTAGAAATGATACTTGAAAATAACCACTTGCAGAATTTGCAGGTATGTATTTGCATGCAGAGACATCTCCAGTTAATGCCAGGCTTTACCCTGCATCTGCTTGTTCTGTTTAATGGGCAGGAAATGCAGCGGATTAAAAAAAAATGACTACAAGGCTTCTGCAATTAAAAAAACCAAACACACGAGGAACCCAGCTGTGGAAAAAAATGTTTAAACTCAAATGTTTGCTTTTCTGTACCTATGAAGTTTTAAAAAACAATATAATTTTAAAAATAGAATCAATTCTTACAGAACCCAGTCCAGTTTCTAGCTTAATTTTCTTATAGTAAATATGATCTTACATGTTACTTCATACACTTAATTACACTTATGCGAGACATCATTTCCTTTTACTTTTAAAATAATCTTACAACTTGTATAATTTCAGGTTTTGGTGTAGCTCTCAATGGAAATGACAAATTGAACAGAGTGAAAATATTCAAATATCTCGAAGAGGTAAGGATGGGGGGGAAAGGCAAGAGATGAAACCATTAGAGAGACAGGGAGCTGCTCAGTGTAATGCAGTTTGTGGTATAAATTCTCCCGTGTGTGTATTGTTCATGCATATCATCCATAGAGCCAATGAATGAACTCATTTTTAAAATAAAATCTAGTGCTTTACCTGTGGAAATACAGTAAAGAAAATTTACCTACCAACGAACGGCTGCTGTACTTTGAGATACTTAGTCCATACATATACTCTAAGAGTGGGTGGGCCGGTGGCCTGCCCCGGAGTGTCCCGGGAGGGGTGCTCTAGCTCCTCCCCTCTTCCTGCTTGAGGCATGACACACAGGGCAGAGAGCATCCGCCACCACTTCAGTTCCTCTTAAATGCACAATCAAACCTGAAAGAGATTCAGAAAGAGGGGAAAGGCAGGTAGGAGACTAATGTACATGCAGACTGTACCTCTCAAAGAACACCAGTTACTGACCAGTAACCTTTCTTCTTTGAGTCTGCATGTACATTCCCGCAACGACTCACTCTGAACAGTTACCTTTGCCTTTTACCACCCAGGAGAAGGCCTGAGGACTCCCACAAACAACTGCAGCATCGCTCCACTGAAGGCTGAAACAGCCCTGGATACTCTTAGACTAACGTAATGCCGGGTGAAAGCAAAGACAGAACTCCAGCTGGCCTTAAGGCAAATGTCCAAATACCACACAATACAGATACTAAGTTTGCCCAGAGATCTAGCAGAATTTGCTTTGACCACAGGGCAGGGGCGGGGGAGAAGTTCCTCGAGTCCACACAGAGCCAGAAAGCCATCTGAACAATCGTGTGAAGTCAGCTGAACTTCTGGATATTCCCACAGTGCAACAAGCAAAGAAACAAACTAAAAGACTTGGACCTGTGAAGAGAAATGGTAAAGCCCTTATGAAATCAAGAATGTGAAGTATAAAATTCAATCAAAGAAGCATAAGATCTGGAAATGAGTACTGGAGAACTAATTGCCTGGCTACTCTGGATCTTTGGCACCATTTCAAGAAGGAATTTTGGATGACTGAAGAACAGATACTCCGCCCTTAGAAAGGTAGTGTGTAAAATGGCAGTCTTAAGGACCTGTACACTTCAGCAGCTGGTGAGGAACTGGCACCAGATGTGCTGCTTTCATAGACACAAGCAGAAAGGGTAGGAACTGAAGAGCTCAAAAGGGGAGAAGGAACCACTATAATGCACTGGTTTTCCAAGACTATTCAGTCCTGAACAATTCAGTGCATCCCGATCAGCTCTGTTAGGAAGCTATGAGTTGTGAGGTCTGAGAACATGAGTGTACTCAACCAGAGTGAGCAACCTGGTACCCTCACCACACAGAAAGGAACCAAAGGAACTACACGTAACAAATAACCTAAAAGAGCTGAGATCAAAGCAGCAACAAACACATTGTACAGTCTTCTCATAGAGTATGCATGTCTAGATGATATTTTCATGCTACTGGCTGTCATTACTCTGGAGAGTAGCAAGAACTGACTCCCCTATTAACATTTTGACAGGGAAGGTCCTGAGATTGCCACAGATTGAAGAAGAGCTAAAATACATTGTCTAAAGATACTACAAAAGACATCTCACAGAGCAGCATATGTATACACCCACTGTCAGAACAGAGTGAAATTACCCCCAAAATAACAAGTCTATCTATACTGAATACTTCTCTATGTGTGTGCCAGTTCTGCTAACTTACAACTGATATACCATAAAAGGAGAAGAAGCATCTTGCAAGCCTAATCCAAGCAAAACTGCTGTACGGCTTTATTAAGCCAGACAGCTGAATGAAATGCCAAAGCAATGAGTATATTTTATAGCAAAAGCACATACAGTATTGCAAAGAACAGACTTACTTAGGTCCCCTAAAGAACACCCCTAACGGAAACTGCAAGATTCACTTGTGTCCTCACAGAAATTTCCTTGGGGAAGTCTAGCTCATCAAATTCTAAAGAATATACTAAAATGGGCCTGGGTGGAATCTCAGTTATTCTCTCTCTCTATCCAGTTCAGGATTATTTTGGCATTCCTGACAGACACCGATCTAAAAAAAAACAAACTCTTAAAGATCAGTAAATGTTTTACTTTTGGACAAATGACCATTGGAACAACAGGTGAATAAACTGGTTTAAATTAAAATCTGAACTTTTGGAAGAAATGTAGAGATTTGGTCTAAAGTATCACTTTTGTCTTACAAAGGACTGTAAATTGAGTCAAAGCCACTTACATCAGGGCTCACCGTCTTCTGTATGCAACAAAGAACATTGTTATGCCAAACAAGTAAGACTGTGAAGAATCACATTAATATTCCAAATTTGAGTTAATTCTTCAACTTAAAATGGAAGTCTGATAATCACTGTAGGATGAAGAGAATTTACATGCTACCAAACTGGTGGATGAAGTGCTGAAATAGCTGCTGGATGTATACTAGGCTCATGAGTTTCCAGTAACTCCAATATTCTAGAGTACTGAAAAACAAAGCCCTCACGGAAGATGGATTCCTCCTGAAGTGAAACCATTTCCATTTTGTAGCACATGTAAAGGTTATGGACTGTTTCCTACCCTGAACTAAAATGTTCTGTATGTTTAAGTAGTCAAATGTTATTACACTTCACTGTATCAAAACTGAGGCCTGAATGATGCATGTGTCTATTGGTCTGAACGATCAGTGTGGGAAAAAAATGTAGAATGATTAGAACAGATGCTCGCAAGCTCATAAATGCCACGTACTGATACTGTTCAAGCCAGAACAGAGTGACTGTGGTGCCTCAGACACTGCTTTTTTTCAATCACAACAGGATAAGCGTAGTGGTAGATAACCACAGACCTGAAATGCATGGAAATGAAAAGACATCTCCCTATCAACTCGGATGCTTCTCCCCTCTAGAGAAGAAATCTTCATATTTCTTGATGTTATCAACCACAGATTAGTCTTTGGTGAATAACAGTGTCAGTACAATTGCCTATTTAGATATTCAGAGAAGTATCTGTTAAGAAGATGTGGCAGTATATTTTGAAGATCCTGAAGATAACGGATTGTAACAATTATTTTATGGCAATTTTATGGCACAACAGTTCCATACATTGAGTCATTACATAATGGATGGATTTAGCACCTCCCTGCTTGCTCATGCAGTGCACTGTGATGGGATACTCACTCCAAAATCATTGTTCTGATCATCAGTGTATGGATACAGAGCAGCACTCCAATTTTGCCTAGCAACATTTACTAGAAGATGCCACTCTTTTGCAATGAAGAAGCCATCCTTACCGACATCTCTACATATTTGTAGTCGATCCCCCTATCAACTGAGAGATTTTAAGATTACTGTCTACCAGCTGTATTCATACTCTAAATGTAAAATGTTTCCAGCCAGCTAGTGCGTGTACAGGCCACATGACCTAACAACTAAAGGCATGACCTTATTGTGATCTACAATTGTCCTGTCACTGTTCAGACTGTTTCAGAGAAGTGTTCTTTTGCCCTGATGAAGCCTACCAAACCAGCAACAGCATCTCTTTCCTGAATATAAATTAGATGGGAATTCTCTGTGTTCATCCTCCTACCGTGGGTTAAATAAAAAAGTATTTGTAGAGAACCCTGAATGTTATATATGAGTTGATGGAGAAAGGGTTCTTGTACAAACCAGGTCACTACATGTGAGTATGCAAAGATACTTATTTTTCCCCAGGCAAAATTATTACCATGGCCAAATAAGGAACAAATTACGAAGTACCATTTTTAGATGGTAAATGATCTTCCAGGTCTACTAATCAATGCCAGAGTTAGCTTCCAGAAGATAATAAACCATCAGGAAGAAAGACTCTTCATCCAAAACTAAGCAGTGTCCTTTATTTCTCCAAATATAAGGAAGGTATGGATATCCTGCTCTGACATATTCTTCTGATAAAGATATAGAAACAATGAAGGGAAAGGTATACACAAGAAAGGAAAGAAGATTGAAGTATTCTGGAACTGATTAAACTGTCTGCACTTCTCCATTATCTGTTGAGCAGGAGTAATCTTGGAGACCCTGCAAATGGTTCTCAAAAGGGATAAGGAAAGGATAAAAATCAGTTGAGATTCATTGAAGGTTCTTAATGCAAACAACATGTTGACAGCTGTTGGAGGCAATGAAAAATAAATAACGCTGATCATTACAGAAAAAAGTCTTCTCCCTATGAGCCCTTGCTTTTTTCTTACACAGATAAAGCACAACAGAATAACAATAAAATAAACTAGTAATAGGCTGCCTTGCTGATTAGGTTATCGTTTATTCCTGAACTCTGGAGTATAAGTATCCAAAAACTAAAATGATGGCACTTATAAGACAATCCATTACTGAACAAAAAAGGCCATTCTCTTCATAGGGAAGACATTTTCAGGATTCAGTCTATGCAGAATCTCTCTTACTTGGGTGAAAGCTGTTACCATAGAATTTGATGAGCTACCTTTGGCTTCCACTGCAGCTCACAGAGGTGTCTTAGCATTAGCTGATCCCACTGCAATCAAAGATTTCAACTGATTATTGTATTTGGGAGAAAACTCGATGCAGAACAACTCACATTAGAAATACTTCTTCCCCTAATAGCTGAAACTTTCTGGACATTTCTCTTTTGGCACATTTTTAAAAGATGTTCATTTTTTCTTGATACATACTAACAACAAAAATACTTGGAATCAGGTGGTAATAAAAGCATTCAAAATCCTAAAGAGATTTCAAAATCACCTTCCAGCTGTTTCTGCCGTTGGTATAAAGGAAGCTAAAATCTACCAGGATACTAAGGTTGTTCAAACATGCCTTTATGGGTATTAGAAATCTCTCAGGCAAAATAATACGCAGAATGTCAAACAACCTACAGCTTTTTGCAGAATTCTTGTGTATTCTCTGTATTGTAATCTCCACTGTTTCCAAGGTACTAAGTTCTTGGAAATTATTTTGTGCTATACAGAAAGATATGCTAACACTATATGACAAGGTGTATTGGGTTTGCGTGGCAAGGTTTTGGTAGTGGTGGGGGTAGTGGGGCTACAGGGATGGCTTCTGCAAGATGCTACCAGAAGCTTCTCCTGTATCGAACAGAGCCAATGCCAGATGCCTCCAAGACAGACCTGCCACTGGCCAAGGCCGAGCCCATCAGCAATGGGGGCAGCGCCTCTGGGATAACATATTTAAGAAAGGAAAAAAAAACCACCACCGGGGAACAGTAGCAGGAGAAAGAGAACTGAGAGGATGTGAGAAAACAGCCCTACAGACACCAAGGTCAGTGCAGAAGGAGGGCAGCATGTGTTCCAGGCACCAGAGCAGAGATTCCCCTGCAGCCTGTGGTGAAGACCATGGTGGGGCAGGCTGTCCCCCTGCAGCCCATGGAGGTCCACGGTGAAGCAGATACCCACCTGCAAGCCTGGGGAGGACCTCACGCCAGAGCAGGGGGATGCCCGAAGAAGGCTGTGCCCTGTGGGAAGCCCATGCTGAAGCAGGCTTCTGGCAGGATCTGTGGCCCCATGGAGAGAGGAGCCCAGCCTGGAGCAGGTTTGCTGGCAGGGCTGGTGACCCCGGGGGCCCGGAGTCTGCTCCTGAAGGACTGCACCCCATGGGAAGGATGGACCCACGCCCGGGGGGACCCAGGGGGGCGGGGCAGAGTGAGGAGTCCTGCCCATGAGGAGGAAGGAGTGGCAGAGACAGCGTGTGATGGACTGACCCCAACCCCCATTCCCTGTCCCCTTGTGCTGCTCAGGGGGAGGAGGAAGTAGAGAATTAAGGAGTAAAGTTGAGCTGGGGAAGAAGGGAGGGGTGGGGGGAAGGTGTTTTAAGATTAAGGGGTTTTTTTATTCTCTCCTACTCTGATTTTACTGGTAATAAATTAAACTAATTTCACCAAATTGAGTCTGTTTTGCCCATGACAATAACTGATGAATGATCTCTCCCTGTCCTGATCTCAATCCAGGAGCCTTTCGATGTATTTTTTGCTCCCCTGTCCAGCTGAGGAGGGGAGTGACAGAGCGGCTTGGTGACACCCAGCATCCAGCCAAAGTTAACTCATCACACAAGGATTATATATATAAAATAAAAAATTGTATATCCACTGAGGTGGGGACAACTGTGTAAAAAGTCTGCCTAGTTTGATAAAGTTGCTGCAAATGGAGCAAACAGAAGCTTAATAAAGCAACTGCTTCATAAAGTGATGTAGCTCAATCTAGTCTCAAAATGTTAACAAAGCCATAGAGGTTAACTAGGACATGAACAAAGTTCAAAGCAATACATCAAAAGTACTGTAAAGGAGGATTCTAAGCAGAATTACAAGTCATCTCTTGTTTTTGTGAAGACATATGCTAAACTTCACTTGCTAAAATTTAAGAATCATAAAAGAAATACTAGTCAGTACTAATCACAGAAAAAAAGTCTGTAGTTACGCTAAAGAAGTATTGGAAGCTTTCTGCTAAAGGAAGAGCAATCCTTACAAATGCTTGCAGCAATGATATTGAGTCTCTTGTTTGCCGCAGAGAAAGTGTTGGTATATTCAGAAATGCTTTCCAGTCTCACAATTTCCAACACGCTGCTTCTATTCACAGCCATTGGTTCTGTAACAGAGTTTTCAAACAAACGCTACTAATTCCAGAGTTAGAAACACCTGCACTAAGCATGTCATCTATACAGGTACTCTCAACACTTAATCTTGAATGAATGATGGCTTAATTAATTAAGTATTCTGGCAACAAATATATTTGTACCATATGTTTCAGTTGCAAAATCAAGGTCTGTGCCAGAACCAAAAGCTGCAGCACTGAGGGAACAGTTGTTGACGAGTGAAGCCCTTGCAGTGTCTGCTGCAAGAGGAATTAATGTTTTACAAACTCGAGCTACTTAGGACAAGGCAAGTCAAATCTTAGTGTCCTTTTTACTAAAAGGTTTTCTTACAATTTAAGTTCTAAACTTCAAGTGTTTTCTGTTGTGCTAATCTTAGCAGGCATTTCGTATCATAAGTAATCCTTTTGAGATAAGTATTTCAGAAAGTGGTTTTCAAATTTATTTTGAAACTGCTTTTATTTACTTTATCTTAAGTTAATGTGAAACCTTCATAACTGTCTAGAAAATGACATTATTTTAAATGTTACAATTAACATAAAGATACAGCAATTATTCATTATACTTTCACAAATGGTTATTTCATGCCTTTCCCGTTTCTGTTGGAAAATAATGGAGAGAGAATATAGACATTCTTTTTTTTTTTTTTTTAGTAGTTTTCCAAAAGGATAAGCAGGGAGACTCAGTAATTACGGAAATGTTTAAGGAGTACAGTTGTACAGCAGGTTCTAGTGAAAAAAGTGCATTCGCATTGTTAGTGATGTGCTCAAATCAGACAGATAGTGGAAGTTATGCATACCAAATGCCTACTGCTTCACAGGAACAGAACCCTCCTTGCTAAAGCATGAGTCATTTCTAGAGTTGTGAAACCATGGAAAGCCCTCCGGACTAGGAAGTACTTGTTCATTATTTTAAAGATGTAAGAAGACACACATGGTAACCTTTAAGAGAATCCCGAGTTATTTATATACTTCAAAAAAAAGTTGTATAAGAAATAATGAATCTTTGCGACTGTGTAACACCTGCTTTATATACTAGTATTCTAACATATGGTCTGTTACATGAAAATGTTTATGTAAGTAATTTTTAGTTTTTTAATTGGAAGCTTACCTTTCTGGACATATTAAAATCACATTACAGTCATCTGCTCAGTGCAATTTAGAATAAAGGCATCATCTCAATAATTAAAAATACCATACTGCCCCTTTCAAAGGGTTGTATCATCTCCCACACATTCTACTTTGAGGACTATGATGCATGCAGTATACGTTATCCCTGGACCACTGCTTTCCCTTGTAGAGACAATCGCCACTTTAGTGCTGGAGAGTGATGAAGAGCCTACATAGGCAGCAGAGTCATTCTGACAGTATTTTCAGTAAGAGGGAGTAGGTGGAATTAGTGGATGAAGGAGAGCATGCAATAAATTTTATCCATGCACAAGAACTGGGCAATGCCCTCTGGAAATTAAGGACCACACAATGCTCTATTTATAATGTTTCTAATATTGTAGTGATCCTGACCAGGAGACCATTGTACATCAAGGAGTGAAGTGATCCACGTAAGAGTTCCCCTGCAGTTCCCACAGCAGGCTGCGCTGTGCTCCACGTCCAGCGTGGCCTTCAGGCCTGTGTCATGCCGCACAAATCCCTTGGCCAAAGGACAGACTCAGCCACCTCACTGTAATAGAGGAGCCTGTAGCCAGCTCCCACTCAGTACTGGGGAATAAGCCACCAGCGTGGCAGGAATTTCTCATGAGTGGAGGAATCCATTCAGGGATTGATCTGACACTGCAGGAACACACAGTTCCCAGCATCTGAAGGGAGTAAGATTTATTTGCTATCTATATTCCTCCTCTTATTCTGCCTTATTAAAGCAGGCATTTTAATAAGCCATTTGTTGTCAGCCCTTTCTTATTGAGACCCAGAATGAACCATCCCTCTCTCTCCCTCCCCTGCCCCAGTGCAAAACAAACACACACACAGAATTCCCTTTTCATTTCAACACTCATCACTTCTGACTCTATGGAAGGAGAAGCCCCTGCTTTTTTCTTGCAATTACTAAGCAAGTCTCTTCCATCCTGTTAAGAGTTCTCTCTCCAGGCCTGGTAATATCTGTGATATTTGGAAACATTAAAAAGAGATCAAAGATTTTTCTTGTGCTGCTAAGAGTTATAAATTTGTGGTTAAAGATCAGGTCTACCAGGAATCCAACAATTCTATAGCAGCAATATTCCAAGAGCTTTTACATTTGTAGCCATGAATTTAAGCACAGTATTTGACACTTTGTCCACTTACAACTTTTGGGTTTGGAGCTGTAACCATCCATACCGATCAACTCTAAAAAATGAAGCCAATTTTCAAGCCACTGTAGTTATTCCTTCCCAAATGTCACAGATCATTTAGTAGTCCATTAAGTCTCTAGCTGCTGTTTCAGCTTTCACTTCTGTCCAACTCCAAACCCAGATATTTTTAGTAGGAAAGTCTAAGCATTTTTTGTCTGTAACCCAAATTTCTAAATATCTCCAAGAAAACATCGTAAGAGCTACAGCAAATATATTTCATTCGAATGAGCTCTCTACACACAAACAGCTATACAGATAAAAACATTTTTTGTCAGACAGCTCCCTTTCAACCCCATTCTTTGGATTTTGGGAAATTTGAGTTTCATGTATATTTGAACTTTCAGAAAAAAACATGATAATAATCATGATAAAACCGAGGCACAGAGAAGCAGGCTACCACTTCAGTTAAATATGCTCAACTGAAGGTCATAACTAGCAAGTTAACATCTGGCCATCCTCATTTACATTACTGACAAAAGAATACTGTTTTGCTCAGGAAATAATTGCAGGCTAACAGAATAAACAGACTTTGCCCATTTAGGCTCCTTTTATTATAATGACATTTTTGTAGGGAGGTATTAAATTTCTCACTGACCTACTTGTAGAAAAAAATCATCAGTAATCTCTGTTCTTTGGACAGATTTCAGTGTGTGACTGAGGTCTGATAAGAAAATGTTTAATTCTTTTGCAAACTCTGTACTTTGGATGTTACCACAGATAATCTACGATGGAAGAGAGAGGTAAATCAGGTTTTCATAGGAATTTTTGTAGAAGAGAAACAGCAACGATCTCAAGAACCATTTTAAATTAACCTTTCCTAGAAGGGACAGCAAAAAGATTATTTATACCGCAGTTTCAATTTTAAATTGATTTTGTTATTTTTATTTTTTTATTGGCATTGGTGAGCTATTATCCACCCTGTGTGTGAAATAAACTTGCTATTTGGATACTATTTGTCAGTGAGCTTGATGCATTGCATCTTATTCCTGATTTTGAAACCTACAAGTTGAAGTGACTTAAGTGAAATACATTAAGCATGTGGTAAGAGAAAAAAAACTTGTGCCCAGTCTGTTAATTTTCAAGAATTAGGTTGTGCCTGTCGATGATAGGACAGATTCTTAATTAAGACCACAAAAAAGGATAAAATTTGAAGACAGTTGATCACATGTTCATTCCACATTTCATACATACTCAGATTATATAATTTTAAGGATAGTTAGAAGGAGTATTTCCTTCGGCTTTCTTTCCCTATTATTTAGCCACCCTCAGAAGGCAATGTAAGTGCTCAAACATGTCCAGTATTGTTTTCATTGGCAGAGATCTAACAGAGTGAATTTTAAAATCTTTTCAACAAAAGCTAGTCTTAAATTAGCTGTTTATTCCACCACAGAGAAACCCCTTTATTTTCCCTTTTATTTTTGAATTTGTATATTACGGGATTGCCATGGTTTTAAATGAACTGCATCATGCTTGGCTCAGTTTTTGCTGTTGTCAAGACTATGCCTCTGCTAAAATACTATTTGTCAAAATATAGCATTGTTTTTTAAAGAGTTTAAGGTATTAAAATTGTGCAAAAAACCCCAAATACATGAGGTGTATCTCAGTTATTTTACTTAAAGCAAAAAGGCAAATGTAGGGAACTGTGCTGTTATGATTACAGCTTCATGCCTGTTTATCAACTACTGGCTGCAGAAAAAGACTTAATCACAGAAAACCTCATCATTTCCCTTCATCTGTGCACGTCTATTCCTGCTTCCTTTGCTGGGTCTCTCAGAAGTCAACTCAGGGCATGTGAAAGCTTTAATTACACTTAAGAGCATAAAACTTCACAAATACCCATTTTTTTCATTTTTGAAAGCAACCATCCCTTTGGCTTTCTCACCTACAGAAGCATTCACAGTTCTGAACAATACTTAGAGACATTTGGAGCTTTTGTATGTAAAGCAATTCTCTACAGTTCCCTGATTTTAAACTTAAGCATCTTCCCTTCAAAACAGCCTGAGGATAATTGTCTGTTGTTTTTTACAGCCTCAAGGTACTCTGTGAAACTAAAGCGGTAGCTTCAGTGTCCCAAATGACACTTGGCTTTACTTTTACACATTGCCTTTTTTACAAAGCATTATTCCCTAGAAATTTTTATTAAAATATAGACCACATTCCTTGCTCCAAATACATAAAGAATAGTTGTTTTTTGTTTTGTCAAAGGAGGACAAGAATTTTAAAACGTCTTGATGTTAAGCTGTTATCTTCATAAGGTATCCTCAGATTCATAGCTTCATTTTCAAGAATGATAAATGTTAGATAATTCTCACTTATCTTAAACTACGTTCAACTACCAAGACCACTCCACTAGTAAGAATGCAGAAGAACCTTTTAAGATGACAGGACTGAGAAGTATACATTTCCATCAGGGACCAGCTTATTTGTTAACAGAGAGGTTTATGCCATCATGCAACTGAAGCAACACAGTGAAACTGTTACAATATTTGTAATTTTAAAATACAAGGCTATTTTGATAGAGCATAATAACAGTAGCAAAGCAGATGACTAATAATGAGAGAAAATAGAAATGTCAGTCTATGCAGGAATGGTGAAAGCGAATACATATTACCTTTGCAGTCTTAACTTTCTACCTAATCTTGTCAGAACGATGAGGCAGCTGAAATTGAATGTAAACGTTTCTGACAGAACAATCCTAGAAATCCTTGCGTATTTTTTATAATAGGATATTTTTAAAAGTAAAACTCTGCAACCACTGCACCTTTACTGAACTCTGGTGATTCAGTGGCATTCTCTCCCTTACACATTTCTCTGAGGACAATTAAGTCACATAATTTCTGAAATCCTACTATAACTGAAAGGTACAGAAACAGCGTTACAGTAAGTAAAATCAAAGTGATAGCTATTTTATCATGGGGGTATCCAGAAAAAGAGCATATCAAAAGCACAGGGACAATGAAAAAGAGAACATTAAGCTTTAATCCTGTATTAGAGTTTAACTTGAAAAGAAATGTTTTTCTTGCCCTAGATAAGCACATGCTAGGAAGCACTTCCATAGGGAGCTCAAAGATATTCCAGAAGAACCCATTCTGTGACTTTGGCCACAGCAAGTTACATTACGTGTACTGTAATATCAAAATATTCTGTTTAGCAAACTACTTAACCTTGCATCCAAATATATAACACTACATTATCAGTGTTGTCTCCACACACCATGGCAAAAATAATTGGCTTTTCTTACAACCATAGCTCTCTGACATAATTTGTCCATATCGATTCCACTTCCTTAGGAATCTGATGCCTCCACCCAAGATGGACCCACTTCATTCAGGCAACACCTGCACCCTGCGCTTGTGTCTCCCTGTGGCATCACTTCTTAGCCCCCCTTATGTAAAAGCCATGAAGAGAAATAGATCCATAAACTGTGGCTCACACAAACTAAACCACCAGATAAAATATGGTGGCTATCGATGCTAATTAACACAATATGGCTTTTTGTCTCAGAAAAAAAAAACGGAGGAAGCTCTTGGGAAAGCTTTTTTCTCCTGCGTTTGTGTTACAAGAGCAGACTTCAGGGGAAGAATTCCTTTCAGGCTGTTAACATCTCCGCTGGACTTCCTTACTTGAAACTGCTGGCATACAGTATTTTTTAATGTGGAATATACCTCTTTCTGCAATTTTTTTGTGGATTATTTTAACGTATTCAAGTAACATTTCTGTGGTTTTTTGCAATTTTATAAACACCTCCCATGAAATTTTGAATGCTGGGTGATTTTCAGTAAACTATGAAAGGCACAGAAGTAAAATAACAACTTGACTCGAAACCAAACCTATGTAAACCAAAAGTGTGTGAGAATTCAAAATGCCTCTTAAAAATTCTATCATCTATGGAATCATTAGTACTGAGCAACCTAGAAACCAGCTAATCAGGCCTGTTTTTCATTACTTACTGTTGTGATGCTCCCTGAGCCAGTAAATAATTTCAGTATTTTAGACTAGCCATCTCCAAAATGGGGTACCTGCATGACTAACCCAATTTTCTTCTATCACAAGGTGACCCACTTAGAGGATGAGGGAAAGGCTATGGATGTTGTCCACCTAGACTTTAATAAAGCCTTTGACACCGTTTCCCACAGCATTCTGCTTGAGAAACTGGCTGCCCATGGCCTGGACAGGCACACTCTTTGCTGGGTAAAAAACTGGCTGTACCCAAAGGATGGTGGTGAATGGAGTTAAATCCAGTTGGAGGCCAGTCACAAGTGGTGTTCCCCAGGGCTCGCTGATGGGGTCAGTTCTGTTTTTACATCTTTACTAATAACTTGGACAAGGGGATTGAGTGCACCCTCAGCAAGTTTGCAGATGACACTAAGCTGGGTAGGAGTTGATCTGCTTGAGGGTAGGGAGGATCTGCAGAGGGATCTGGACAGGCTGGACTGATGGGCTGCGGCCAATTGTACGAGGTTCAACAAGGCCAAGTGCCAGGTCCTGCACTTTGGTCACAACCACCCCATGCAACGCTACAGTCTTGGGGAAGAGTGGCTGGAAAGCTGCCCAGCAGAAAAGGACCTGGGGGTGTTGGTCAACAGCCAACTGCATGTGAGCCAGCAGTGTGCCCAGGTGGCCAAGGCCAACAGCATCCTGGCTTCTATCAGAAACAGTGTGGCCAGCAGGAGCAAGGAAGTGATCATGCCGCTGTATTCAGCACTGGTGAGGCTGCACCTCAAATACTGTGTTCAGTTTGGGGCCCCTCACTACAGCAATGATATTTAAGTGCTGGAGTGCATCCAAAGAAGAGCAACGAAGCTGGTGAACAGTCTGGAGCACAAGTCTTATGAGGAGATGCTGAGGGAACTGGTGCTGTTTAGCCTGGAGAAAAGGAGGCTTTAAGGGAGACATAATAGCTCTCCACAAAGTACCTGAAAGGAGGCTGTAGTGAGGTGGATGCTGGTCTCTTCTCCCAAGGAGCAAGCAATAGGACGAGAGGAAATGGCCTCAAGTTGCAGCAGGGGAGGTTTATATTGGACATTAGGAAAAATTTCTTCACTGAAAAGGTTATTGAGCATTGGAACAGGCTGCCCAGGGCAGAGGTTGAGCCACCATCCCTGGATGTGTTCAAAAGATGTGTAGATGTGGTGCTTAGGGACACAGTTTAGTGGTGAACTTGGCAGTGTTAGGTTAGTGGTTGGACTCAGTAATCTTAAAGGTCTTTTCCAATCTAAATGATTCTATGATCCACTAGGGTGCAGGGAGAAAATATTAAAATATACCTATACTGGGGAGCGCGTGCTCAAAAATTTTTTACTGATGGGGTGCACTATCAAAAAGTTTGGAGACCACTGGTCTAGACCATCCCTTTTTTTTTTTAATAGTCTGCCAGCACTACTGGGCACTCTGTAAGTACTTAGCTCAGACAACAGCATTTCACTGGTAATGATGGTACTATATTATGAATTTCACATCATTTGTAACCTTGATATATTGTGGCATGAGCATATACGTGCTGGAGGCTGGGGACACATCTACCATAGCCTGTTAGTTCAAAAATGCAGTGCACTTTTGACACCTCTCTGCTTACCAGACTTTGGTTCATATCACAAAGTAGTCTTTAAGCATATGAATTGGAATCTTTTCAGATAAAACTTATTTGTAAGATGGACTTCAGCAGCACATGAAATCCACTCCAGCTGTTAACAGGCGCACAGTTCACAGAATCATACTAGAAGCAGTTTGAAATAAAACATATGAAAGAACATACAATGTGGATGCTGGATCTCCAGCTTCAAATGCTTTACCTTGTAGTTCAATGCATTTTATTGGTTTGCATGACTTGGTAACAGAGACATGGCTCGAGATAAATGTTCAGTTCTTGGCACTAGGGATGTGGTGGCTAGGGCTAAGGAAGGTATTTTTAACTTCATCTCCACATGGTTTGTTCTGATTTTGTTTAGCTAGAAGACATCCATTTGTGGAAGCCTTTAGGACCTCAGTTAAGCAAACATTCCAGCTCTGAGCACTGTCAGAGATGAGATGAGCCACTTTACCCAACACACTCAATAAAACATAGAATCCACTTAAAACTTTCCATTTTACATCTGTGCCCAGATACAGCTCACCAGCATGAAATCTCATCTAGATGAATCTTGTGCATCTGATAAAAAAAAGCATCTGAGCAAACAAAATGCCTCTAGCCACATTGTTCAACACGTCTGTTAATACTCTTTTACACCAATTCCTTGAAGGAAGTTTTTGGTTGGTTTTCAGTTAAAAACATTTCTTTTTTCCTATTCTGTTTTAGACAGTGGTCCTTACATGTCATAGGGTAACTAAGATGACTAGGGCACCACAAAAAAATTTAATTATCAGAAAAGTTTAATTAGGTGTAATCACCTAAGTACTAAATATCACTCTATTAATAGTTTACAAGCTTGCATATCACAGGGAGGCGGGGAGGCGTGTGTAGTCTTTGGTGTCTTCCTACTGTGTTTTTCCAATCAAGCCATTAGAACACAACATAAAAAAGCATCTAGATAGAAAACATACTATAGAAGCAAGATAAACTACACTATTCTAGCAGAATTATCTGCAGTCTACCAGTCACAAATCTTTTTCAGAAAAATACAATCTATTGAACCAGTTTCTGATGAAGAGATGACTGCTGTGTTCTAACCAGATAAGGTTTCAGCTTCAGCAGTTTTAAGTGAATGCTTTCTGTTATTAGGAACTCCTTTTTTTTTTTTTTCCTTACAATCAGTAGATTATCAACCAATAGAAGACATATAGTCAAAGCTTCAGTGCCCGCTTTCACGCAGTCTTACAATTTGCATAAATTAAGCATGAGAGTTAATTTTAAAAGTGCAGGAGAAATAAGGAAGAATGTTGCTGAAATGCAACCAAATGTGCCACTTGTGTATGTTTCTGTCTCAGTTTCTTTATCTGTTCCTCATATGGAAGTGTTTCTATAAATTAGATAATTTTTATAATCTGACTCTAAATTTTTTCAGCCCTACTCCTATTCTGTGATTAGGGGACCAGCCCTTCACACACCATTCTATATGGGCACCAGAGGTTCATACCTAACAGAAAAGGTTTTGTGTTCTGTCTTGGTTCCTTTCCTAATAATTACTCACAGTCTTTTTTTTTCCCCCTCCCCTTCGGTTGCTCCTGAACACTGAGCTAGTCGTAACCACCTTAGCACACTTCTCAGACCTCATTCTTGGATTGCAATAGTCAAAACAGAGCCCCCTATTTTATATGCAATTTTAGGATTTTTTCACACCTCCCATACACATCACTTAACATTGACCTCCACTGAATTTCATCAGATGGTTTGTCACCCAGTCACTCAGCATTTCAGTGGCCTGATTTGCAGTTATACTTCATTTCTCTACAAATAATAACTTTCATAATTCACTAAGATGCTACCTGTAAATAGCTGTAGAACCTGAAGGGTTTTTTTTTAAAAACTCCATCTGATCTCCTTTTTCCCTATATATACAGTACCAGTATTCATGTATTTTGACAATCATAAAAGGAAAGAACTTTCAGAAATCTATTTACCACAAGATCACACTGTAGATCTCCTTCAAACTCAGTCAAGCCCCTAACCAGTTATGATAGGACAACGTTAAATTTCCTTCATAGATCTCAAAAAAAGAGTAACCAGACTACATTCTTATAGGGTAAATATAACCAAACAAAACAATGTAACAGGTCACATGTAAAATGATTAGGGCTTTTATATAAACTCGATTTACTTATTTACTTGCCAAAAGCTATTTGCTGCTTAATGAAGCTGAGCTATGTTTTCTCCTCTCACTCAGGCTAAGTGAGATCCCCTTTAAGAACTGACTATTCCAGTGAGAACGGAAGCCACTGAAAACATTGCCCAGATAACCATCATGGTCAGACGAAAAGCATAAAAACTAGGTTACAGCAAGTAAGAAGATGCCCGAAGACCTAACTAGGTTTCAGGTGATGACTGGTACAGAGATATGTATTTAGCAAAAAAGGAAAATAAAAGAAAGCCAGAAGGAAGTCAGAGAAAATTGGTTACTATGGCCACAGAGAAAAGCAGAGATATTTTTTATGCTTGAAAACAACAAGAGATTTCAAATCTCTTGTTGTTTGTTTCTAATGTATTTAGTGAAGAAAGATTTAATAGACAAACAGGACTGTGGTAATGAAAAATCTGATACACATTAATCTCCCCTCTTAAGGGCAACAGCACTGAGAATGCTTAAATGCTGGGTAACCAAAACGGCTTGCAAGGTCAACAATGTACCAGTTTGTCTTACACATTAACTTTCAGCTATTTTTCATTTTTCATCCTACAGATACTTCTCTCTTTGCAAGAGAACTACAGAACTGTACTTTTGCTTTGGAAAGTAAATAATAATATTACTGAAATGATTTTATGTCATTGGCATGGCATTTCAACTTAAATGGACATACGATCTTCCTGCCCTTCCCTTCCCCACGCTGCAATATTCCATGATCTGCAAAACACAGGCTAAACTTCTTTCAGATGTTCATAAGACCAAATTTCACAACAGAATATAAAATGTCTTTGTTTAAATCCTTCTCACATTACAACAGGAATTAATAACAATGCTTCAGCATCTTCTATATTCAAGACACAGCTTGTAAGAGCAAGGTAGCTTGGTGAGGGTCCCCTCTGTCATTGCTGGAGCCATGCAGTCTCCGAGGCCATAGAGACGATGAAACATGAGATGGAAGACAGCAGGAAAACAAGAAGTAATAATTCCTATTTTCAAGTGAAAAGTCAGTGAGTATACTTTTTCAGCCAGAGCATCTAGGCATTTAATGTCCTTGCCAGGAAAGCATAGGAGAGCCCAAACTCTGATCACTAACAGATGTAAAGAAATTCAGGCCACCCCCAGATACTTGCTACTGTCTCTTCCAAATCAAAAAAAAGTCAACTGGCCTCTTCAGTGCCAGATGCCAAAAAGAGTGGATGCCCAGCTTTCCCCGCCCTGGTTGCTTGGTTTATATAATGTACATCTCTCAAAACAGTACAGAAGCAGCAAGGCAGAGAGGAAAAATGGAGCATGTCTGTAATACCGGTAATGGCGGCAGCTGCCTGGGCCTAAAACAAATCCCATCAAATGCCAGGGAATATCCACAAGGGCAGGGCTGAATCCTGTGGTCCAATAATCAGGGAACAGCAATACAGACACTTCAGCCATCTCTCATTTTACGTTATTTTTTTTAAAGATTTTTTTTTTTTTTTGTGGAGAGATCTGTGATTGCAGCAAGTATCCATCATCCTCAGAGGATAAGTGAAACAGATGAAAAGCCCCTTCAGTGAGTACTCCTTAAGGAGTTTCTATACAAAAACTTGAGACAGCAACAGCTATAGCATGGAGAACAGTCATGTCCTTCAAGCAAAAAGAATCTCAAAACTATCAGAGCAGAAACAATCCAAGAGTCAAAACCAATATCCACAACTACTCGCTTCATAGGTGGGGAAAAAAAAATCCAATAGAAAAGGTATTCTTATGAAATGCTCATATTTCACTGGTGTGAGTGTGCCTGGAAGTGGTTCAGGCTTGCACAGCCAGGCTTGGCACCAAAAACGTAGATTCTAATCCAGAACCCAGTGTAATACAGACTGCGCTTTCCAGAAAAAGCAAGGAAAAAATCAGTTTTAGAAGAAACAAAACTAACTTAAAACAAAAAAGGACTAATGAGAAAAAAACTGACATAACACAACAGAAAATGAAACCACAGTCAACTAGAACCAATAAATATGATAAAATATAATACAAATAAGCAGCTGTTGACAAGAACTAAAAGAACAGAGCACAGATGCATGGCATGGGGGGATAAAGAGCTAAAAGCACATTATCAGTACTGCAAGGGGTGTAAAACTCTAGTCTAAGTGACTCCATATATGTGCTTATAGCATGAATACATACGCATGGACAAACAATTAAAGAAAAGTAATTTTTTGTTTCATATAATGTTTTTCACGATTTTGTCACATCATCTCACACACAAACTTTTCATTCTTTCCAGCATGGAAACAACAAAAGTCAGTAAGATAATTTAAAGATAATAGAACAAGTAAAAACTCAAATTTCTTTCTGTCATCTAAACAATGTAATTTACTCTTTTTGAGTCACATGTAGCTTGAAAAAGAATACTAATCAGTGATTGACTCTGATATCTCAGGATTTAGAAATTAGCTCAGGAAGAAATCTGTGTGTACATCAGGTAAACTTTAATTACAGGGAAATATGATGAGATTTAAAGTTGCTTTAATGTAACACATCCCACTTCTCAATTGTCCTAGCTGGATTCATGGCCATAAGAAAGTCTTCTTTATGGAAACCTGAAAAACAAGTAGGAGATCCAAATGTGGACAATTATCACTGATTTCATACACTAAATTGTGTTCTCAGGATAGTGTCTATTTTTTGTTACTGGTTGGCACACTTGGCAATCCTTTTAGAAACCTTCTTTTCCTGGTTGCCGGAGCAGAATGAAACTGTCTACTGGAGGGTCAGACTCTGAGTGCATGTTAAGAAAGTTAAAAGATAAGCCCTCAGTTTTAGCCAACACACAGTCCAACATGACTAGTAATCTAATCATGGAAGAACACATGTGACCATCACACACTGCCTTTAAATCTTTTTCAACTTGTATGTGTAAGCTTTGGAGTTTATGGAGATACTACTTGTTACCACTCGTTAGACATTCAGTTGATAATATCCTTTTAAGCTATGCTACTCAGTAACAGCTCTTGTGCCATGAGTTAGTAACTCTAATCTGAGAGGTAGAAGGAGGAAAACATTGGCAGAAAAACTGAGAACCAGAACTGTCCTTCCTGCAAGGCAAACAGTAAAGCTTCTTGGTCCTTTACGTTTCTCAGTAATGGGGCTGACGGGACCACATACTTTAAACAGCTTAAGCCTCTTCTGAAAGGTCACTGGAGGGAAATCTGTTTTTTGTTTGTGCTGGATCCAAACAGATACACAGAGTGAGAATCTCAGCATTATCACCAAATTGTGATGCCTCCCACCATAAACCCTGGGGAAATAGTCTGTGGAGACCTTGGCAAATGCTGATACACTTAGCAGTTCAACATCAATACAGCGACAAAATAAACCAGATCCAGGGCTTAAACTCCTATGCAAAACTGGGATGACAGTGCATCTGTATGTAGAAGATGCAAGAAATATTTAAATGCCCTACTGCCCACTATCGAGATATGAAGCCAGTTTTGTGAAGTCTGATTACTTTGAACCACAATTCTGTTCTTATGGACTATCCACGACAGTATTAATAACTGCGTTTCCTTCACTCACTTTTTTTTTATAAAGGACTATGAACTGCTACTTCTTGAGAAATTGCTACTTACTTTTTCCACACATTGATAAACATTAAAAATGCTTTGAAGGATCAAGGTCAGTGTCTCTTGGCTGCAAACAGAGCTTGCATGGGTTTCATCAGCTACTCCTACCAGCATAAAGAACAGGTTCTGGCATACCATATTATGTAGGTGTATGACACCACAAGGTCTACAAAACAGATTATCTCCGAGGAAGTCTCTGAATAGATTGATTTTATTTGTAATCATTTCAAAGATGCATATTTTTGATGGCAGAGTCCACCTTTGTTCTGAAAAGCAGCTGATACTGAAGTCACCTTACTTTGTTCATAAGATGTTCCTAAATACAAGTATGTGGAAAAGTTAAAATCTCATTAATTCCTAAGTCATCTAGACCAACTGACCCCTAGGAAGACACAATGTTCCTCAATTCCCTTCTGGATACTTCCCTCTCTCTCATATTTTTTATAATTTTCTACTCTTGGATCTTTCTCATTGGAGTCTGTTGCCTCCCAGACTGAAGACAATCTGAGAGGAATGTGTTTCACCTATTCATAAAAAGGATTTTCATACATTAAACTATTAAGTGAACACATATGTCTAAAGAAAAAAAGAGAGCTATCCTACCACTATTCAGGGAAAAGGTCTGTAGTCTTAAATGTAGCCTTTAATACTTTATGCATATGGGCTTTCATTTAAAGAGCAACTATAAAAGAATTACAGGTGTTCTTTGAGGAGCATAAAGTATGTCTCTGTGTGAAAGGGTAGATAATGGAACTAAAAAAAATTCCCATCTTCCTCCAGAACTGCTTTACATCTAAATTTACAAATTTACAACCAGTACTAAGAAAAATTTCTAACAAGATTTCTTAAAATTAACTTCCAGAGGAGGTAACCATTTAACCTTGTTCTCTACACTGGAATATCTGTCTTGTACCACAACTATTACAAGAATGAAATACAATGGCAATGTCTTTCTTGTGCATATTACTTTTATGAATTGAACACCTGCTGCCAAATTCATTTCTGGTCTTGAGATAATGAGATGCACGCATATGCCTACATGAAAAGCATATGGGGAAGCACTTAAAAAAAAAAAAAAAAGAACACTTAAATTCCTTTCTGCTCTTCACTTGCAAATCCTAGCAAACCAAGTATTTTTTTCAGAAATCTGTTAATTAATGGCCTTCTCATTCAATGCGTCTTCCTCTAGAATAACAATCCTTCACAACATCATGTATTTCCTTTATAGTGACAGAATGCTGCAATCAAAAAGAGCATCTCTCGCGGTATTATAAATCATAATATGCTATTGTTGACTTATAAAAGTATCTACAGGCACATCACACAAATTTTCCCTCATTGGTAACAGTCATAAATTGCTCTTTACTCTTGAGGCAAACTCCACATTGAAAACAAAATTGTATTTTGCCATGAATGTCATTAACTAGAAATATAGAAATGTTAATTTTGCTGCTATTCTTTTCCTCTCAAATGCAATTGCTTTAATTTCCAACCAGATGATGTTCTTCAAAACCAGCCCAATATGCTGCCCAGTCCCTAAGTACATGAAATTATGTGACTTGGAAGACCTCTTCTTTAGGCACAACATACTACTACAGTGGACAAGGAGCAAGGCTGAAATTTGCTAATGTATTTTGCCAAGTTTGAAAAGCTCCTTGCTTACAGGATAAATAATTCTGATGAGAATAGAAGTCTAGAGGAACTCAAAACCATGACACTTTCCCAGAAATATGCTGCAATTCCTATATTTACTGTCTTCATCAGTTCCTGCAGTATTTTAAAACCAGCAGGCACTGAAAATGAAGTGCCATTGCTTTAACTGGTTTAGAGAAACAAAAGGAATGTAGATCCTGTATTTACATCCATTTAGGCATTCACTTAGGTTCTCCTCCTCTGAAAGCTTCTCTTATCGAAGCACTGGTCCTGAAGATCTGCAATAGAAGACATTTCTACCTTCTAGAAAAGCTTTCAGGGGGGAAATCTGTGATGGTATTTTCATATGGTTACCTGTTGAGCCTCTCACTTTGGGAACCTAAATGTCTAAGACAAAAATCTAGGGAAGGTAAGTTAAATCACACTCCATTTCAGGCCGATACAGATGCTGAGGAATCATAGTGGTGACCAGTTCCATACAATTCTTCCTAACCTTGGTAAGGTGCATGAGGGTAGCTGGGGTACATGCTATCACTTCTGCCATAAATACTCCTAAGTCATATGCCTAGAAGCACGCCAGACACTACTTAATTTTGGTAAGCAGAATGCACTGCTTCGATTATACCCAACACTGATTGTATACACTCAAAGAAATGGACACACATATGTACAGGCAATATTCTAGATACATAAACCATATGTGATCTCACAGTACATATATACACAAAGTAAAATCAAACTCACATGCAAGGATAAAGATATTCCAAACACTCCAGAATGGAAACATTATAAACACATAAAATTTGCGGAGTATTGCAATATGGACAAATAAATTCTCCTATGTATACATATATAATAATACAGGTTATTTTTAAAATTACTAATACATGTAGAAACATGCATTTAAGTAATCTTCTAAAGATACTTTTCAACTGCCAGGTATATTAAGGCTTAAAGAGTTTTTACTCTTCCATAAACTCAGAGATACAGTCTCTGCTTACAATGGTGTTCTACCTAAGATGTAATTACATTAATTAACAAAATCAATAAAAACTATTTTGAGCTGTAAAAGAGGTTAATCTACCACCTTTTCCAGAATATATGGAAATGCTGTCAAAAAGACTTCTTATTTATTTGTCATAGTAATTACTGCTCTCTGCCTGATAAAGTACCCTCCTTTGCCATTTAAGCAAGCAGTTTACTTTGTAAGGGCCATCAGAAAACATGAATATTCCAACTCCTGTGAATATAATTCAGCAACCCATCAAGTTAAATCATATATTAAAACTGGAGGTATTCTTCTTGCATATTTCATCATATTAAACCCCTTAATATTTCACGTTTAAATAGGGGAGGGATAGCTGTGCGGTAAAAAAAGTCTGAACTATTGTGCATAGAAGATTCTGTCCTCTCTAGAAGTAACATTCCAATAATCCCAGTTGCTTTCTCTTTTATTTCCTCCTCTCTCCTTTTTCTACTCAAATCTGCTTGGAAAACCTTTCAGAAGTTAAGACTCCCCCTATATTTACTGCAAGGATACTCAGTCTCCCTGTTTGCCAGCTGCTATTCAAAATACATATATGCAAGAGAATACTTTTCCATATTCAAGACAGATTTGTCCATTATACTCACTGCTAGTGTCTTAGCATCTTCTAGTAGTGCCTTATTTCATAGGAATAACACCTATTGTATTACAGCTTGAGCAGTTCAATCATTTAAGGTGTGAGAGGTGGGCTGACTTCAGTCACAACCTAAAAAAACCCATTACCCGAACAAGACAAGACAGCTCCCAGAAACAAATAAGGAAGGTGATTTTTCCCAAACACTTTAAATAGCTCTGACTTAGAACAATACATTCCTCCCTCCACACTTACATGCTGGCACAACGGGGATCAATGAGTAACCCATCCTTTGCTGTTTCCTAGGATCTCAAGCATTTAAACACCAGCTGAGTAAGAAAGAGCTGAAAAATCAGAACAGGCCTCCTTAGCAGGTGGGGAGAAAAATACATTACTGTGACTACTGATCTTGCCTAATACAGTAAGTTCCTAAAATGAAAATTATTTATTTCCCAGAATTCCATTTTTCTTTGTTCACCTAACTCAGTTTGCACAACGAAGCCAGAAATATCAGCTTCCTTTTTTCCACCTTCAACATTAGCAAAATGTCAGTGGGTTTGGATTTCTTATCTTAAAGGAGAAAGATTATGGTTTAGGGTTTTTGTTGGTTTTGGTTTTATAGTTCTGGTGCAGTTCTCTGAACATCATGAAAATACTACATAACACTAGTAAGTTTTGAAAACCTTCTGTCCTGGTTTCGGCTGGGATAGAGTTAATTTTCTTCATAGAAGCTAGCATAGTGCTGTGCTTTGGATTTAGTACTAGAAGAATGTTGATAACACACTGCTGGTTTTAGTTGTTGCCAAGCAGTGCTCAGACTTCTCAAGGACTTTTTGAGCTTCTCCTGCTTGGCCAGGTGCATAACAAGCTGGGAGGGAGCACAGCTAGGATAGCTAACCCAAACTGTCCAAAGAGCTATTCCATACCATGTAACATCATGCTCGTGGGGGGGGGGTGGGGGTGTTAGTCGGTCGGTTACGGGGAGAGTGATCGCTGCTCGGGACGAGCTGGGCATCGGTGGGTGGGTGGTGAGCAATTGCGTTGTGCATCATTCGTTTTGTACATTCTGTTACCATTCCCATTATTACTATTATTTTTTTTCTCTTATTAAACTGTCTTTATCTCAGCCCACGGCTCTAACTTTTTTTTTCCCTTCCCGATTCTCTCCCTCATCCCACTGAGGGAGTGAGGAGTGAGAGAGCGGCTGCGTGGTGCTTAGTTGCCAGCTGGGTTAAACCACGACACCTTCTTTCTTTCTTTCTAATACCAAAGTCTAAACATTGGATCTATCCTAATAAAACGTGCTAATTCAGGTTAGAGGAGTCCATGAATCTCAGAAGAGAGAAATAAATTTTGATTGCAGCAGTGTGGTAACTTTGACTGATGCAGATACAGGCAGTCACTGTATTTGTTTACAGTGAGTTTGATGCTAATTGAGGAGGAATAAATTCTCACAACTTTACACACTGCGAAGCCATGTCTAGATCAAATGATTACCTAACCACTTCCCTTTACTCGATTTTAAACTATTCTTGACTCCCTTTGCACATCTGAGAATGAGTCTGTGAAACAGCACAATGGGTTAAGTAATCACAATGAGCAAGCAATATGTCAGACTGATTGACCTCCAACCAAATAAAGTACCAGCTACGCAGACCATGCTACAAGATCTAGGCCAAATTCCCACTCAGCTTTTACTCCACTGAAGAACAAAATTGACAAAAATTGCTGAAGTAGTTTCCATGAGCGGACTCAGCTAAAGTGAGCTTTGTCATAATGCACACTGCATTGGAGGTATTCAGTATTTATTGTTGTCACTCATCAAAATCAAAGAGCTTTTAATGATTTTGAGTACCAATGACTTCATACCATCCCCTTCTTAAGACAGATAATACTGAAAAAAATGGATGTGCTTTTTGATCTCAAAGCAAAAGGACACTACATTCATCTTTATTTTTTGCTATGAAAATATAACTCAATGTTCACAGTAGTCCTGCATCTGTCTTCAAGTAACAAAACAGAAATATGTAGAATAACACAGGTTTCTGGCATCAAACCAACCCTGCTCAAGTCAACTTAAGCTGAAGTAAACTGTACTGCAAAAATAACAAAAATTCTATTTTAGTTGCCTAAATATGGATCTAATAATTTTACTTTAGACACTCCTCCCCCCCGATACACTTCAAAGCAAGAAATAACATGTCTCTTTATTGTAGCATTTCTGTAATTCTCCAAGCAAAGAAATTCAGTGTTGAAAGGCAGTAATACTGTACCTTGATTTCTTCTATTTCATCTGGCACTATCTTGTATGCAGATATAGTCCCACCCAACCTGAAATAAGGAGAAGAAAAATATTCTCTGAAATCAGTAGAAAAACGTTCTCACAATTAGTTAGCACAAAGCACAGCATGTTAATGGCGTCATGACTTGTTCTAAAACACAAATATCCCTCCTACCAATTTAGAGGTAAAACCCACCAAGCTTCAAAAGAGCAGCAAAAAAACCCCTTTCCTTTCTTTATGCAAAGAAAAATCTTCATGTGATTAACATAAACATTAGAAACAAGGTGTCCTTCACTAGCCTGAAAGATAAGAATTAGGTCAACCGAGCGGAATTACAATCACCAGGATGTTATTCTTTGTATTAAAATCCATCAGTTATGATATTCTACTATTTCTTGTTTATTGTCTAAGACATATGAATGAGTTTAAATATTTGAAGCCTGATGTGCTTTGTGTTCAGTATTTCACTAAGCTGCTATGCAGTCTTAAATGCACCCAAATGCAATTCCAAAAATTGAAATTTTTTAATTAGATGTGCATGTACAGACCTTACAAACCACACAGTCCCTATGGCTTTCATGTTTGAAAAGTCTCTGGAATTCATGATTGGTAATAAATAGTGGGTTATGTGCAATAGTTGGCACTGATGTCAAAAAATAGGGTGCTTTGTTCCACACTGAACTTACTTGTCCACTTTCTGCAAAAGTTTATGGTAAAGAATTGTTCGCATACTGAAGATGCATGAATAGCATGTACTATAAATGGTGGTAAATATTACATTTTCCCCAGAGACATGCAGACATGGCTTCTTTTATTTCATGAAGCAGTATCATTGATAGTGACAATTCAGACCTATAAATATAACTGCACTAATGACCTCCCTGTTGGCTCTGCACAGCAACACTAGTAATTTTCTGGGTCCTACAGAAATGGAAATCACATAAAAACCTACTTATTGTTGTCCTGGTTAAACCATGACAATTGTAAAGCAGTAGAAGCTATCAAATGTGTATTCGTATTATTTCCCTATTATTGGAATTTTTCTTTCCAGTTGTCAGCATTTCTACACAGATTTATTTCCTTATATTCAATCTTGAAATTATTACACATATTGTTTAGTCAACCTAAAAAGGGGAAGAAGAGAGTAACAGAGAAAGTACATTGAGATTTTCCTGATTTTCCCCATAAGCCTTGCCTTTCCATATCTCTACGAGTAAGTCACTCTCAGAAATTAACGGTTTGAAAGCTTTAGACAGAAGACTGCATAGGAAAGGTCAAGTCTGACGTCCATCACTGCTCCAAGTAATATCAACTATGATTACCAAGGTAGAGACAGGGTCCAAACATTACAGCATTCAAATTCATCATGAACAATTAGGAGAGAGCAACTGCTCTTTTCTATTTCCTCTGCAACTTCCATTGCTGCTAATCATCAATGCAGTTGAAAATTGGAGAGAACTGAAACTTTTTTTGCCAGAGCAAGTACAAACATGAGCTTCATTCTTCACTATATCTGACCTTTGTTCAAATGGTGTTTCCAGGGATAGCTACAAGAAATTGGTTTGAACACTGTGATGAAGGACTGCTTCATCATACCGTGACAATGGTCAGATGGCTCAGATCATGCTATCATTGCACTTGACTAGTTCTATTGCTACTGGAATGAGGTCCACAAGAAAACATTTTTTATTTAGTTCTTTCAGATCCATGCCTGTCCACACTCTGGAGTACCCAAAAAATAACTTCATTGACTTTCTATCCTCTAGCAGAAGAGGAAGACCGAGCCTCTGCTGCCAGCACTCCACCAGCAGGGAGTTCCACCTGGCAGATTTCTGTATTGGTCAACCTCGGCACAACTATTAAGCACTTCCTTGGAATACATCAGAAATTTTTTTTTAAAAATCAGCATAATAGACTCGGTAAACTCTCTAGCTTCCATAAACCATTAATTAGCACAATTTTCTGCACAGACTTCTACAAAGTTTTGTGTCAAGAGTTTAACATACTCTGACTTTGCCAAGTTGCAGTCCAAACAGTAGCACATTTTAAAGTAAAATGTCAGTTACCACAATTCCACATTTTTGACAGAGAAAGACATATTAAAAGTTATGTTACTGTTTAAATAAACAATCTCTCACCTTATAGCTCCAGCTCACCATATCTATCTTAATACATTTTCAATCCTACATGGACATCTTTAGCTTGAAAAACTAGACTAAATAACAAATTTGAAATTGAAAGAGAACCAGAGACACATAAATATACAATTCTATAAATGCCTCAGCGTTGAAATCAAGTTTTTAAGGAAGACTATATTTTCTTAATTTCAGAACATTAGATTTCACTCCATCTTACAACTCCTGGAAGAGAGGAGCACCGCAGCAGACTGCCAGTTAAATGTGATACTGTACAGGACATCATAAAGACATATGACTTTGTGTATCAAGTTTGGTTGTGAGTTTCACTGAAGTTTAATGGCAACACATGCAGTGGGAGGATTTAACACAGTTAAAGAGGCAGTTAACACAGCCTGAACTCTTCTACTGCTCATAAGTATGATATATCTGAGGAACAGAATTTTTGGTTTCGCTATATAATAATGTATCTATGAGAAAAAAGGATTTAAACTGCCTATTTGGCAGCCTGTTAGTAGTGAATAATAACATATAGATAAAATTCAGAAACAGTCTGGTTCTTTTTCTGGCAAAATGTCCTGATCAGCTTCAATTTCACACACAAAATATCATGCCATACAATTCACTCGCCAATGAAACTTTAGAGGCAGAACAGTTGTGAAACATGCTGCATATTCTTCACTCCAAAATCATAAATCCCAGTTCATTCTGACTACATGGTAAATACTCTGAAAAGAAATTTGGAAGTGCTTAGTTTGTTGTTAACAAACTGCTATTACAAAATCTCCAATGATCAGAGAAGTCCACAGTGTAAGGAACTACACAATGTCACGCACACAAAAGTTACCATGAAAACCAAAAACATTGTGATGAATGGTGAGAAAAAACAGCAAAATCAAGGCAAACTGAAAAATCAATGCATTAATTGGTACATCCAACTTAAGGAAAACTTTATATTTTGAGTATTTCTCTGAATTACATTTAAGTGTCACTATCTATTGAGACCTGTTTGGAAGTTTCCTTGTTATTTTGCAAATCCTTTATTTGATCACTGACACCTGAAAGAACAGAGAGACCAGACAATTACAGAGAGGAGATTTCAGCTACAGGGTGATACAGAGTCAGTGACATGGGACTTGCACATGGCATGCATTTTTTCATTTTCTTGGGAGCAACCTCTCTCTGCAGGTTGGTTTTGTTAAGACATTTTACAGAAGGTTTTTTGATCACAGTGTTTCAAGAAGCAATTACACGGCGATCAGAAGAGCAAAGGACTAGGTAGCATGAGTACACATTAACTGCTGTGGGCTTTATACACTACAATATAATGCAGCAAAGAGCACGTTAGAAGGGCCAGAATTCAGTTCACCAGGGACCCGATTTTTGTGCAGATTCACTCTTCATCTTTCACACATTTTAGTTTTATTATAGATTTTATTATATTTTTTTCTATTTGAACAACACATCCAGCGTCCTAAAATATAAATGGCATTTTATCTCAGAGCAAATACACAACCAACCAAGAGCAAAGCTAAATATACAGACACCTACTTCCAGTAAGCTGAAAAGACTGTCACAAACTTCACCTAGAGACCTACTGTACAAAGTCTTTGTCTTCCAAAGTGCAGTATTTTCACACTACAGCAAGCCATGTTACTTAAGAGTGACATTCTTTTAAATACTAGTTAGCTTTAATTTTTCACGTGTTTACATAAAAGATAATCTCTGAAAGGTCCCACAATTTACATTCAAATTTCAATAGACATCAGTCTCATCCGGTCTTTATCATACCCTGCATGTAACAGAGACACCCCAGTTCTCATATCCCTTTGCAGAACAGAAATGAAGTTACTCCTAGATGTAGAAATTAGAGCTGACACAATAAAAACAAAGAACCACACATTATATTGGGATAAACTGGTGACGGTCTTTGAGAAGAGAATCAGGAAAGATAGGATAGAGATTCTATAAAAATAATTAGGATATAATAAATCTCATATAACTACTTGCATGGGAGTTTGTGAAAGAATAGAAACGTTGTGTCTTTTTTAAGGTAACTATTTTACGAAAAAAGTGCATCTTGGGCTGACATATAATGCATAGACTGGGTTTGCAGGAAGTCACCAAAAGGATTCAGGAGACCGTTGAAAGCGATGTTTCTATAGCAACCTAAGAAATTAGCAAAATATAGGAAATAAACTGGAGTGAGGCCAATACAGTTGTATTGGAACAGACAGAAGCTTTACTATTTCACAAATTAAAGCAGAATATCACTGAAGAGGGAAAACTTCAACTTCATCCAAGTTAAGGAAAGTTAAAAACCAGGAGGTTTGTGCTCAAACGGAGGCAAGAAACAATGAACCACAGCCCAAATGGGAAGAGAACTTGAGAAGACAACACTTAAAGAAAAACAAATTGCAACTCTGTTAACAATAAACTATCCATTATTTTAATGTTATCCTTTTATGGCCTGTTTGCTGTATGTTTCAATACTCTTATTTAAAACAGAAACTGAATTTCTCATTTTAAAAACATTTACTCTGGATATAAGGTTAAAATTATTACCATTTTATTTTCCATATAGTTGCAAGTTGGTCTTCTGAATGGTTTTCCCCTGTGACCCTGTACACATGTACGTGCCGATGGACTCACTGGATTATTATTGCATGGCTACATCATATGCAAGATACTTGTGCACTTGGCCTGAATCAATACTGGTCAGTTTTCATAATTTGAATTCTGACCAAAGATATGAACACAGTCTTTATATACAGTTCCACAGTCAGTGACTGTGAGAAGCAGCTGAGCTATTGATTCATCCATTAGCTTAATAAATAAATCATACCAAATGCAATGAAGTCAATTTTCTAAATATAGCTTGTAGCCAGCTTGGCTGCTGTCATCTGCTGAAGTTCTCCAAAGCCCCTTTAATTAACATTAATCTTTTTTCAGATAGATCACTTTGTCTAGATATCAAGTTGTCACTAAACCTCCCAGTGAAACTGTGCTTCATCTTTAAATGAATGCAGAACTCAAAAACATCTCCTCAAATATTTTTTTTTCCAGATCCATCTCATAAATGTATTTGTTATCTACCATCAGGATATTCTACCTTTGACTGATTTACAAATCAAGCAGAATATTCAAGAGAGACTTTGCTTGTAAGCAGATCAAATGACTGGGAGCCAGACTGGCTATTTCTAATCCTAAAGACATGTTCATTTTATCACAGGCTACTGAAAGAACACACGTTACAATACTACTCCTGCCAGAGCAAACTGACCAACTGAACATTTTTAGCCTACCTGACCGTGCTCACTTAATGTTGACCCGTGAGACATCAGCAAATCATCTTGCCTTGGATCCTCACATACAGCTAAAACTTCACATAGTATTCCAGGGAAGTTTCAAAGTCATTTTGTTCTCCGTTACTGGTACGAGCATACATTAAAAACAGACACAAAGCTACTTTAATTGATACTAGTTTCTACTGACCTTTTAGAAATTGTTAAAGCACCCTGCAGGGAGGTAGTAAGGCGGCAGGCTATTTTGGGCTCCCTTCCTACACAACAGAACACTGGCAGCTAAAGCAAGCTGGGCTGCAGCTCCTGTCACGGGCTACACGCCAGCAATGAATTCTGCAAAACAGCTTGCAAAGTGCTCTGTGAAGACAGTTTTACTTACTCTAAGGTGTAGAGTTACATGATGGAGAACCAGCCTTTTTTTTTGTTTTCTTTTTTCTTTTTTTTTTTTTTTAACGGATCCAATAATTAGATCCTTGAAACCACACTTCTCCCCCCACCCCTCAGCTTAGGCTAACTTCAACATGCTGTACTCAAAAACATCACAGAAATAAAATGATTGCAGACATGCCCTCTGTCAGCTCATGTCTCCCATGAACAGCAGCTCTGGGATGAAGGTGTCAAAATTACAGGATTCTCTCTCCGCCTCACTGTGTCCTAAAGATTTATGGCACGCACAAAAAAATGAGGAAAAGAGGAGGAAGAAAATAAAATTAACCCAATGTTTTAAAATTTTTATTCCCTACCTTACCACCATTTTAAGAGTAACAAAAGTATAAGAACACATTTTTCACTGCTTTCTGGCTTTTTTTTTCCTAAGCAGAAAAAACAAACTACATAAAATCATTCTTTTTAAGGAGGAAAAAAATGTTATTTCTTCTCTCTTTCACCCTTCAAAGCTTTTTTTTTTTTTTACTTTACTATAGAAAAAGCAAAAATAAATTAGAAGAGGCCATTTTTTTAAGCATCTTCAGTAGAAAAATACTGTGACCTCAAAAATCTGTTATTGGCAAAGAAGGCAACAAGGCTCTTTGTCCTCAACACACATCAGAAACAGGATGAGGTCATATGTACATCATTTGGCAAACACGTGACCAGGAGCCACTCTTCCCTTTTAGCAGAATGATTTACTTATTTTTGGGGGGGAAAACTGGAACTGTTATGACATAAAGTGTATTAACTTAAAAGACACCTCTATATAGCTAGCAAAGCCCACATCAGTTCAGAGCTTAATGTAGTTTTCCAGGGGGTATATTTGGTTTAACTCCGTGCATGAGGCACACCTATATACAAGTTTCGGGTGTAATTGCTGCCAGCCAAAAGACAGATCTATAGACTGCCTCTTCTTGAAAATGTTTCTTGGTTTACTTACTGCCTAATAAAGACACAAAAGGGGAGCAGGGAACATCGTGAAAAAACTTTGAGCTTGCAGGCACTGGGTCCCAAAAGAAACAAAATGGATGAAGAGGACACTTAAAATACATGGACTTTTCAGTGATGCAATGTTATTTTTTTACTCTCAGCATGAAGAGGGATGCCTTCTGGGCAAAAGTAGGAGGAATGCTGACCCTCCATGAGAAGCAAAAACTATTTAACTATTTCACTAAACAAATTCATCAATAATTGTTCAAAAGTCCTATCATTAATACTTGTATGCTTCACAGCAAGGGTATGAAGCATGCAGATAGCAAACATTTTAAGATCTTTGAACAGAATGAAATTAAATATAAACAATATGGATATTTATAACTTCAAAAATTTCTTTAGGACTTTAGCGTTTAACTGCGTCAGATAATGTAGCATGCATTTCATGCTTTGTAATAGCCTAGTTCCACCAGATTATAACAAAAGAGAGAGGCACTGCATCTGAAATGGGCTGAGAATAAGATACCGAAGACTAATTCTGCACTCTGAATTTTCATTAGAGGTTCAAAATTTTATTTCTAATTAAAACTGACTTTTAAAGTCTTCCCAAATGCCAGCAGAATCTGAAAACAGTCTTGCCATGTGGACCAACAGCAAAAAGCCCACTTCTGTGCGGGATGCACGCATGTTTGTAGCACAGAGGAATGACTGTACTATGCTCCATCTCGTTGGTAATCTAACTATGGAAATCATACATTAAATCAAACAGACAGAAATGTCAGCTAGGTTTAAGTAAAAATGTGTTCAGTGACTTTGAAAGTTCCCACCGGGGCATCAGCTGCTTGACCAGCCAGCTCATTAAACAACATGAGCAAGATCTGAAATTTCCTTTGAGAAAAAATACGCAGAAGCAGACAAAAATCATTATCACAAAACCAGTCAAATTGTCACCATTTAGACAAAGAAATATATATTTAATATCCATGTTGGGATTTAGTTGGTAGACTGAGGACTTTAAAACACTGTATGAAGAGAAATATTTATAATAAGGGCCAAGACAATAATAAATTTTGATCGATCTTTGTCCTATAGGAAATACTGTAGTAGGGCAAAGTATGTATTTGCATTTTTTCCAGCAAGTGCATACATAGGTGAGATACAGAGCATTTGCATATATATTGCTAGCAATTGCCTGTCACAAAATCCTCGCTTACCTCAACTAAAAGCAAATTTTTTGGGTGCCCGAGAGTGACCTTTTGCCTATCTTGGAAGGCACTACAAATTAAAGGATTTAGGCAATATGATAAGGATTGCAATGATCTGCCTTGGAAATGAAAGATTCCATTGGTAAATTACCATAACAGCTTGTAGAAACCTATACAGGAGGTTAAAGCTATTTTTGCTGACACTCCTATCATTTCAGTTGAGCTCTGCTTATTTCCAAATGTAAAAGAATCAAATGTTAAGAAAAAGAAGATTCCTCATAGGAGAATAAGATGACCTGCAACTAGTAGAAACAGTAAGGCTTATTCTCTTATAAACTAACTCTGGTCACCTCCCCCACAGACTTTTAGTATCCAACCAAAAATGGATTTAAAAAATATGGCCCTCCCATGAACCCTTCAGTATTTTTACTGTGTATATGCTTCTTATACCCCACTACAATACCATCATTTACTTCCCAATAATTTTAGTGTATATTTTCCCTTCCATTTCTTAGATGTTCAAGCATGTGCACATGCTTGTCACATGCTTGTGAAGCATGCTTAGACACATGAAGTCCATGTGCATGTTTATGCCAAGGCTAATAAGTACTAAATGTTTATTTTAAAAAGAGATGAAGTTTGGCTGAGATATGTAAGAGCAGAAAATGGAATAATGGAGACACAGAGATCCCTGATGTTGGAGAATAAACTGGAATGAATTGCAGACCACAGGTTGAAAAGAGCAATCAGAGTTCTTCCTATGATCAGGCAGAAAGGCATCCAGAAAATCTCTTCATTCTGAAAAATACCAACAAGGCCTATAGGCGAGAGCAGGATGACTCAAAGTCGGGACAAATAAAATGTGGAGAATATGTGGAAATGGTCCGATTATTCCAGATTCTAGATCAAACTGGTTCTATACAATTTAGACCACAGGACTTACAGAAGACTGTCAGGACTTTTAAATAATTTTTTTGAAAAAAAAAAAATCCTACAATTTTCAAATTACAAGAAAGATAGAGGAGTCTCAGAGACACGTGGCATCCAGAAGGGCTACCACACTAGCTCACACAATACCTCACCTTCCCAAAGCTCTAATGTCTCATTTCTTTAATATCACCATATTCCAGACAGATATAAAGTATGAATACAATCCAGTATACGATTAATGGCAGTCTTCTCATGTCTGTATTTCTCTAGACAGCTAAATTCAGAGGCAAAATTTGCTGTTGTTCTTCCTTAATATATTAGTGTATTTGCATATATATACACATATATTGTCATGTGTGGCCTAAACGGGAGAACTAAATTGTGTTTAAAATAGTGACCTGACTCAACTGGGGTTTTTTAGTATGCTGTGTGTTGGGAAACATGAAAGAAAGAAAAAAAAATAATCTTTGGAGCCACAGAATGCAGTCATATGAATAAAACAACTCTAATTTTGATCCATCCCTCTTCATACCTAGGAGGAACTTTCTATAGACAAATAGCATTACTGACAATGTTGAAAGTAAGATTTTTATTGCATGTCTCACATAGTTATCTCCATTCAGATAATTTACAGTTATTTTTGAAGCCATCATCCATACTTTACAGCCGCTTGTAAAATACGTCTGTAAGGTTCAAACTCAAGTTACTGAAAAACATTTATTTTTTTTTTGTATATTATAAGGGGTTTTCAGCACTCTTACTTGTTTTCTGTAGTTGTCATTCCCTTTCTTCTTTGCATCTGATCATTCAAATGTCAACAAAATTTTTCTAGATGAATTTAAGAAACTACTGATGTATTGTCTCTGCTATTCATGTCACAACTCGTTACAACCTGACTCTTTCAATATTCAGAAACACGGCAGGCAGGGGACATGCAGATCTCAGACAACTTTAAGAAGTCTTTGATTAATGTGGGTTTGTGCATTTTGTTTTATTCAGGTCCTAAAAAAATTACTACTTTTAATTTCTATACAGCTTGCACAAACATAACCCACTGGCAAAACGTAACTATCAACTTCCCCTTGCTTGCAGCTTTAAGTCACCTTGTAAGTCATTGTCAGCTATGTTCTCCTGCCACCTATTTTGTATCACGTTCTTTTAAAAGTAAAAATAATAGTTAGATAGAACAAATCCCTCGGTTCCATTTTGCTGAAGCACTTTTCTTCTTTATTACAGCTCCCCTTACAAATATGATATTTAGGAAGAAGCATAACCCACCTCACAGTAATTGAAGATTTATTTTTTTTTAGATATGACTGCACAAGGTTACTGAGTACATATACACAGTACTTTGCTATCATATCCCTTTGGGTGACAGTGACCATAACATCCCTGATAACTTCAACATGCCTCCCCAAGCCTAAGAATGCAGACGAAGAAGATATTTGATCTCTTCCTCAGTTCCTGCTCCAGCACAGGTGAGTAGGAGTGAAAATAGGTAAGGTGAATCCTGGAGTTTACATTTCTGTAAAATAAGTAACTTTCTTAGGTGCTGTCATGTATATTCCATGTCAGTGAGCCCCGGTCAATTTACCTAGATAAAAATAGCACAAGTGAGAGAAGGCTCTCTCTTCTGAAGCAGAAATTTAGTCTAGAAGTCTCTGCCACATAGCAGTGTACTCAGAAATGATAACCACACAGGTTTCAAAAAAATTTTAAAAGTAGTAGAGACTTCCCTTTTCTCACCAACAAACAATTTCATATATCTAGAGAATAGTCTTGAAAACGCTCAACACGGATAGCTTAGATGTGTTTCTAGGCATCTGAAATAGCCAAGATGCTAAACCGCTATCATAGATTCACATTGGAAAATATTAAGCACCATTTTTGCTTACATTTGCTTACACTGTACCCCTAGAACCACTTTATATTAATCAGAAGGCCAAATACCTGACTATCAGTAGACGAATGTCTAACACGACCAACACTAGCATTGCTAATACTTCGCAAAGGACTTTGTGAGCCATGATGCAGAAAGGAAATCAAGGATGGTTAGGACAACTAACTGCAAACAGGTATTGAGGAGAGTACAGCACATCCATGACCCTCACAGAAACTGATATCCAAAAAATATATGAGGCTTGTGTACAGATACACCCAGGCTTTATGAATAAACCATTGTAAGAAACTGCCATTTTCTTGTCAAATCACAATTAACGCTCTTACTCCAAACAAGCAACTGTTATTATGTAACCTGCCTTTTCCTTCCAGAACCACACTAAACACCCTCACCCTTTAGAGACTAACAGTAATAATTACAAAAACCTAGTTGGAAGAGCCCAGAAGTAATCCAAATCTGTAACTGAAATGAGTTTCAGTAGTACCTAAATTTAGGAACTGAGCTAAACTGCAGCATTACATTAAGAGAGAACCTTTAAAGAACTGATAGAGAAACTGCTGCAGATAATGTCAGTAGAATACATTTTAGGACCTTAACCTCTAGTAAAACTGAAAAATGATGTTATTCTGACAATGCAACAATGTAATTGCTTTACAAGGCTTTGTTCTATTTTGGATTTGCACTTGTGATCAAAGAGTTTACAGGTGGGTAGCATCAGGTCAAGCAATGAAAGAATGAAAGGCCTATCCTGAGAAAAAGGCTCAGTACATATCTATCAAATCAAACAAAATTAAACTAGTAGGACCATCTCTTCCATTTAAAACCTAAAAGGTGGATCTAGAAAGCAGGTGGACCAAAGACCATTTAGAAATTAAGAGAAAACTCCAGATCTTGTATCTTAGAAGATATCCCTCCCCTGCCCCCCCAGCAGAATACCATGGGTAGATTTGACTAGGTTATTTTAACATAAACTGTATTGTCAGCTATATTTTCCTCTAAAACATGTCAGGACAAATAGTGGTGCTACCCCTCCGCAACAGCAGTCAACGCTTTAGCTCCTATTTCCTCCAGCAGTATCACCTGATTTTAAACGCTCACTGATGCATAATGCTACCCCAGAGAAGTGTCAAGATCCGTTTCATAGCTGCCGTGCCTCCCTACCTTAAGCTGCTAAGAAGGTGTGCTTCTCCAAATTAAGTAGTGTTCTGCAAAGCTGAGAAACGGGATTACCAGTGTGCGTTTAGTTGTCTTCATAAATCAAACAATAATTACAGTAAATGGCTTTTTAAAAGAAAATAGACTTCTCATGCTCTGAAGCTTAGATTACAGCTGGTTTAGTATGAAGAACAGAGTATCCTCTTTCATCTTAAGGAAAAGTAAATATTTAGTGGAAGTATCACCTCACAATTTGTTTCACCTTTGTAAGACTGTCCTATACAATAATTTCTTCAAAACCTGCTTGTACTGAAATCAAAACCATTTGAAATGAATAAATAAAATGTGGCAGAAGCCTTTTACAAATGAAAGTCAAAGCTGAGTACCTGATACCTAAAAAAGTTCACTCCACGGTTATCTTTTCTGTCACATATATTGACTGACTCACAGTTGAGCTGATCTTTACTCTGCAGTGGCCAATTCTTTACAGTGGAGCACAGTGACTCCAATTCTGCCACATATGCCATCAAGACAAACTCTGTAGGTGGATTTTTAAATTTCAAGTCGAGTTTACATTGATAGCAAATATATTAAATTAAATTTTGATTAGTAAAATGAACTTTGTGTGAAAATAAAAAGATGAAGAAACCAAATAATACATAGGTACTGTTTGTAATTTAACATTATGATCTCTCAGTCATTAATTATTCTGTGAAAAATAAAGCAATGGTATATGGTTGGTTGCAAGGTACTTATTTTTATTTTTGTTTTAAAAAATTGTTGGTTCTAAAACTTTTGCCCACACATGCGCACACATAATATAAGTTAAGGACTAACTGGTGATTTTTGCTGGCTAACTTAACAGAACGGCCAAAGACCAAGTAGGTCATGAAAACCAAAGTAGGCCAAAGATACTGTACACATTAAAGCTGAAGCACACAGACAGGCTCTTCAATTATTCGTGGCCCGTATCTGGCCCATAGCGAACTGCCAAGATGTCCATTAACAGGCAAACATGCAACTGAGAGGCATTCTTTGCTGGAGAAAAGAGATGAATGGAGAAATACAAGCAAAGCATCAGATGTTTCCCACCTGTGTGGTCTTGGCTGCAGTTGCCCAGCTCCAAAATAACTTCCACCTGTGAACTTTGAGATTCTCCCCCAAGTACTCACTGCAGTCAGGGAGTACCTACAAAATTTCCATCCCAGAAAAAAAATGATTTGCAACTTGCCACCTTCAGCTTCTACAGCTGGATACTTCATACAGTATTGTAGCTTTATTAGCCCTTCTTCTCCTGCCCCAGCTCAATTTCATCCTCAGAACTGCACTGAGCACAAACACAGAATAAAGGTTTTCTAGACCACTCAATTTTTTTTTCCCTCAATCTTTCCCCCTTCTAAAACTAGCTACATAAGTAGCTATAATATAGGAACACTTCAGGGAGCTTGCCTATTATTGTAAAGTTGTGTTTTACAGAGCAATTCAGTCTGTGACACAGTATTGCACTAAATTACTTTAAAGCAAGTATAATAAAGCAAGTATAAAGCACTAGCAGTCTTCTCATTAAAATAAATTAAAATAATAATCCCAACTCTGAACAGTTGCTAGTGACATATACTTGAATGATGCATTGTAAATGCAAGCTTGCTACTTGTTTTTTTAAAATGTTTATTACCTCTTCTGGTAGAATTCTCAGTGCTTTTATTAACAACCTCTCAGAGTTTATATTAACAACTGAACCATGAAATGTAGGAGATGAAGGAAGAAAAAAAATCTTGTGTCTGTCTGTCTGTTATTTTCAGAGAGCTATACCAGCATCCCACATCAGATCACAGCCAACTCGGTACCACAGTTAGAGTGGCACTGAGCCACAACTAATAAACCATGCTGAGAGGGAAAGCATGTTGGCTTGTCCTCAGTACTATGCTGCAGACATCTACATTACAACCAGCCAGCTCAGACTAGAGAGTACTTGTTCGTCCTTATTTGTCAAAAAGCTATTAACAAGACATTATGTAATTTATATGAACTATATAATTTAATTATAAAATGTATGAAATGCGCTGCATGTTATAACAGTGTAATTAGAAACAGTGTGCTAACTGTACCATGAGAATGATTTAAATGAATAGTTGTTATTAGCAAATGACTCATTTATACCAGTTTGAGATGTCTCATATAAAACCTGGTTAAGAGCTACTTGATAATTTTCCAGTGAAGCTTTTTCACCAAAACATGTAATTCAATTAAAATGAAAATAGTTGTGCATCATAAAATTTTATCAAAGTTCCTCAGTGAAAGGTTTTATGAACACTTTGACATGAAATCCAGTATTATGTTTTTTTGGTTTGCCAGTTTAATTTCATGTTCAACATTTCATGCATTTTTACTGGCCAAGTACAAAATATTTATTGCTTAGTTAATCTGCTTTCCTCTTTCTGGTGGACTTAAGGTTTGCTTGTGTTTGCTCAGTATTTTTAGCCCCACTTGATCACACTGGTATATGAAATGTAACACTTAAGTTATCCATTCAGTATTTCTCCCTTAATCACAAGCAGCACTGAACACCCCCCCCCCCCCCCCAATTAGACTTTTACATGAATAACAGTTGTAAAGCAAGATTTTGTCTTATTCCATGGCATACCTTTCCTTTTACAAACTAATTAGCAGTACTGGTCAGAGAAAGTTTTATTTCCTACTTCTTGAAAACATGAACTATAGCTGTGAAATTGAGTATTTAGAAAGGCTCGATTATTAGATTCTGGTCAGTGTGGCTCACTTCTAACAATTTCCCCAAGACCAATCTCCCCCACTGCCCAGCACAAAACCCTTCAACCTTCATGTTCCTTTTCTCAAGGCTGAGGAACATACAGTACAATCCTTTCCTCCCGTGACTGTGAGGTTTTCCTCCTGTCGTTTGCTACCGCAGGAGGTGGTTTATTTTCTCCCATTGGATTGTTACAAGAGCACCCTCAGAAGAAGGAAAAGAGGTGGACCTGCTGCTGAGCTGAACACAGTAACACCACCAGGCTAATGATCGATAACTTTGGCTCGTGTTTTCTTCCATGTGTTTTAAAATGAAGCAGCAACAGAAGCAGCTGTAAAATCTGAATAGTGCAGATATATATGAACATATTATTTGATCATTCACTCCTGTTCCAGAATAATAGAATGTCAAAAGATCTTCTGAAAAAATCTTTCCTCAAGAGCAGCTTTTGCTGAGATAGAAAGGACATGTACCAGCACGGAGTCCCACTTTGCTGAAGGAAGGGACATCACTTCTGGAAGCAGTTACACATGTACAAACCTCCTCGTCATAAAGCTGTCAGTTGTCTGATCTTTCCCACTACTGAATATTCCTGTGTCTTAAGAAATACATATTGCTTTGTGACACTGTAATCGTAAAAACTACAGATGCCTATTACTTTGTGGATATACTTACAGTCACAGTTCTTGTCCAAATACATTAAGTTTCAAAACTTGCCCTTAATGAGTGCCTGAATAATTTTTGATTGATGATTACTGAAGCTTGAGTGATCTCTTCTTGCTTCTGTAAGCCAGCTGAATGGTCTTACAGAGGACAGGGCAACACAAAAGCTTGCTATTAGGATAACTAATAATATGGGAAACTAGGCTCCGTTAAAAATATTCAGCTACTGTCCTGCCTTGTGCAGAAGAACAGAAATAGTACAAAGAAACCACCACTTTGTATGCCAAAGTAGCACCAAAAATTCACGGTCTTGAGAAGGCTCTGTATATATATACACCACTACCTCAAACGAAGGGGAAGGTTAAGGAAGAGATAGACAGACAAGATGTGAAGAATAAAGATCCCTCTGATAAATTAAGGATCTCTCTATTTATAAGGGTGGGGAGCTCTTATTAGCCTGTCTTTCCACAGAAAATGAGGTTTTGGACAGAAACAGTTCTATGTCATCTGAAGTTAAAAGCGTATTAAGACCTCATTAAAAACGGAAGTGCAAATTGGTTCTTTACTGGGAAATGAAAGTAATTGCAATCTTCAGCTAAGATGCCACTGAAACAAATTTTAAGAGAAGTCACTGCTGCATTAGAGAAATGAAAAGAAAAAAGCATTTTTAAATACTGCTGGCTTGCTAGCTTTCCACAGATTACTTCTATCCCTTCACAATATGTCAGTGTATTAACCTATGCAGAAATAGGTTCTGATGAGCTTCCTGAGAAGCTGGACATTCATTTACTCTACACTAAGATTTGGGCTGCTGTAACTACATAATTACTACCAGTACTTTAAAAATAGCTTGTGTATGTCTATACATCCTGTAGTCATTGCACTGTTCACATAACGTTTGTTCCCTTATTTACACAATGTAAAGAATAGTACCAAATCAAAGATAATAAAAACTAGGGACTAGAAAAAAGGGTTTCGATCCAAAGACAATTTTATCTTATATTAGAGCTCTTGAGCATGGTAAGCATTCACAAGCTTCACAAAAAACATCATCAAACCCTTTTGTTTGGCACAAACAATAAATTGGCTAACGAGATTAAAAGGCTTGAGAGTGCAAGGGCTACAGTGCTGGCTTGGAGTCTGAAGTATGTGCATGAGAAGGCAGGACAAGAGGAACTCCTAAAGGAAAAGAAAGGAAAAAAAAAAAAAAAAAGCCCTCCTAAATGTAGAATTCACTGCTATTACTGGGATTTCTGAGCAAAACCTGGAGATGATAATGTCTTTTTCTACCACATTTAGAAAAACTTGGGGGTATTTTTGTTTCACATAACTATCTTCAAAATGTTCTGCTCAACCATGCAGGCAGAAGCAGGCACAGCTCACTGCATCTGAGACACCAGCGAAAAGGGGAGAAGCTTTCTCACGTCTGACTTCTTAAAAACATACTTCACAAAGTTGTTTCACAACATAAAACTGAATTATCTGTATAAATGCAAAATACTAGAATTTAAAATACAAAATTATTCTGAAATCTCCAAATCTTTACTAGTTCCTCTATTACTAATGCCTATATAAGCATTAGCAAATAATGAAGTATACATAGATATTCTATTTGAACACAAACATAACCTTTAATTCTCACCTAGCTTTTGCTCACAAATTCATTCCTTGTATTTTTAATGTTGTTAGCTTCTGAAGAACAAGACAGAGCATACTGCTAAAAATATGAATCAGTCTGTCAAGTGTGTTGTTTCATCCCCTCACATGCAGCACAGCCCTTGAAAAGCTACCTGCCTAAGGGTCGTGGCAGGCAGCATTTGTTCTTAAGCCAGGAAGAGGTATAATGAAAATGCATTCACTGTATTTCTTTGCATTTTTCTAGCAAATTCTTGTTTTCAGAAGGGATTCAATGCTGAAAGATCCTGAGATAAAAAATTTTAAAGCCAACTGTACCCAAAGAATACTGTATGGTACATTAATATGGTATAATTAACTTATAAACTTTCAAAACAGACATTATAATTATAGTTACAATAAAGTACTGTAAGTAAAGATTCTGAGGATCATTTTAGATGGGTTTTAGGTAGAGGTATTTATTGGAGGTTGGTGGAAAGCGAAGTTTGTAGTTGCTTATACACAGAAAGCCAAGGTGATCCCTCTGTGTGAATGCCTGGATGGGTGGGGCTGGATGGTTGCCACTCGGTATGAGTATTTTCTGAGTTTTGTTGCTTATTCTGTGAAAGCTGTTTGATCAGAGTTTTAATGTTTCAAGATTATTGAAAACTCAAGTTCATTCCTGAATTTTTCCTAACAGTGTGTACTCTGCAACAGAAACGATAGGATGACACTCCTGAAGCCTCTCATTTTCCCCTGAAATTCATGCAGGTTCTAATCTATATGAAACTGTTATTATAGGTCAGATTCACCACAGGGAAATCATGCCTGACCAATCTGATAGCCTTCTATGATGGCATGACCGGCTGCGCAGACGAGGGGAGAGCGGTGGATGTTGTCTACCTTGACTTCAGCAAGGCTTTTGATACATCCTCATAGGGAAGCTCAAGAAGTGTGGGTTGGATGAGTGGACAGTGAGGTGGATTGAGAACTGGATGAATGATAGGGCTCAGAGGGTTCTGATCGGCGGGGCAGAGTCCAGCTGGAGGCCGGTAGTTAGTGGAGTTCCCCATGGCTCAGTACTCGGCCCAGTCTTGTTCAACTTGTTCATCAATGACCTGGACAAGGGGACAGAGGGTACCATCAGCAAGTTTGCTGATGACACAAAACTGGGAGGAGTGGCTGATACGCCAGAAGGCTGTGCTGCCATTCAACGGGACCTGGACAGGCTGGAGAGTTGGGCAGAGAGGAACATGATGAAATTCAATAAGGTCAGGTGTCGAGTGCTGCTGCACCTGGGGAGGTCAAACCCCATGCACCAGTACAGGCTGGGGGCTGACCTGCTGGAAAGCAGCTCTGCAGAGAGGGACCTGGGAGTCCTGGTAGATGACAAGCTGACCATGAGCCAGAAGTGTGCCCTTGTTGCCAAGAAGGCCAATGGTATCCTGGGGTGCATTAAGAGGAGTGTGGCCAGCAGGTCGAGGGAGGTTATCCTCCCCCTCTACTCTGCGCTGGTGAGACCCCACCTGGAGTACTGTGTCCAGCTCTGGGCTCCCCAGTTCAAGAAAGATGAGGAACTCCTAGAAAGAGTCCAGAGGAGAGCAACTAGGATGATAAAGGGACTGGAGCTGAGAGAGCTGGGCTTGTTTAGCCTGGAGAAGACTGAGAGGGGACCTCATCAACACACACAAATATCTTAAGGGTGGAAGTCACAAGGACGGAGCCAGACTCTTTGCAGTGGTGTCCAGCGACAGGACAAGGGGTAATGGGTACAAACTGAGACCTAAGAGGTTCCAGTTGAATATGAGGAAAAACTTCTTCACTCTGAGGGTGACGGAACACTGGAACAGGGTGCCCAGGGGGGTTGTGGAGTCTCCTTCTCTGGAGATATTCAAAACCCGCCTGGATGAAGTCCTATGTAACATGCTCTAGGAGAACCTGCTTTAGCAGAGGGGGGGGACTAGATTATCTTCCGAGGTCCCTTCCAACCCTTGCGATTCTGTGAACTAAAATTTATTCAAATCTTGTTCTCTAATTTTCAGAGCATTGCAAATGCGGTAGAGTAGGCACAGTACAGAGTTTCCTGAAGGAAACACGGACAATACGGGTACAGCCACAGCCCCAGGCAGAAAGTAGGCACAACAGCTGCTCGTGGTACCACACTGCTCCTCAGCCCTGAACCATGCAGCCATCCCAGAACTACAGTGGTAAAAATATCTCAATCACATTGCCCTGTATTCTTTTTATCTGTACATAAAAAGGAAAACAAAATTACATATTAATGTATTTCCTGGATTATTAGCAATCTGTATAGTGAATGGCTTCCCAGGCTCTGTTAGAAAAGTGTTTTTTTTAATGTTAGCAGAAAAAAGGACAGGATCCACTAAAAGTATCTTTACCTTAGAAGCACGTTTGTATCTTTTAGTGCACCTTTTGGAAAAATGGATCACAATAGACTAAAAACCATCACCTAATAAATAGTGATCTACTTTTTTTAAAAAATCACAGGAACAAATTTTGTTTGAATGGAGACATTCCAGTTTTCCATTCCCACATTTAATAGTCCCTCCCCCATCTACTCTGTAGTTGAACAATTGCTACTGAACATTTACACATACTGTACTGAGCTATGGAGCACGTTATTTGTGCAGAATACCTGTGACAATGAGAGAAACACACTGAATGAAGAGGGGTTGAGGGAGAAAAAGATCTTTTAATGTGTATTTTTTAAATAGGTAATTCAATCATGTCAGTCAAATGACACTCCAGAGCATCCTGTTTCTAAAACAATCACCTATCTCCAAATGATACCAATAACAAATTTCATGGAATCACTGTATTTGCAACCAAAAATGTCACTTAATAGATAAGATGCACTCTCATATCTGCAACAAAATAACCAGTAGAAAGTAGAATTTTATTAGAATAAAAATTTCTATTAGAATACAATGAAGGGGATGAAATTGGAAGTAAGAGAGATGCTGCAGCTAAAGAAAAAGCAAAAAGCTTAAACAGAATTAGCAAGGGTATAAAGGGAAGCATTTAATGTTGTAGTATAAATGTGTTTCTTTGAAATAAGCGCCTGCAGAAAATCACTTGAGGTAATTTTTGAACCCTTGATAAGTCAGTTTTGAACTTCAAGGCTGTCATCGTCCATAGAAAATATACTTATGTCCTGGTTATGCTCTTGTGATATTTATATGTTAGCAGGGATAAAGGGGAAAAGCATAAGTGAAGAATCCATGGTAAAATTCAAGTTATAGTGAAAGAAGGTGAGAAAAGTGTACATGAAAACAACAAAAGAATTATTGTGGGATAACTGCACTTCTTCCTTCTTTAGCCACCATCTGTATAGATTTCTGCCGTACAGTGCTAAAAAGAAAGTGATTTTAAGGAGTCCCTGAGAACAAGGGATGGCAGGACAATTCTTTCCAATTAAGAAAGCAATCTAGAATTTAAATACAGTGAGTAGTATTGTATAAAAGCATGAAAACATCTCTGGGTAGCAATTTTCTGTATCTCAATGTCAGAATCATTCCTAAGATGTGCAGCAAAGGCTTCCTTTATATCTGAAGCTAGGTGTTCTATTCTTCTATCAGTAGCAGATTATCTGTTTCTCCTGCTAACTTAATCTTCATTGCAAATAAATACACAGATTTCATAGAAGCCTTCCCTAAATAAGGCACTCTTTCAAGTACTTATAGCTTTGACAAAATGTATCCTCTCCTACAAAGAGACTCATGTCTGGGGGTCAGATCACAATTGATTTTCAGAAGAAAGAGCATTTCAGAAGAGCATCTAGTAATTTTTAATAGTGATATTACAGGAGAGAAATTTTCTCCTGTGTAATACATTATTACATCCCCTCTATTGAGAGGCTTTTGTTCCTCCATTACTGGGAGTTCCAAATTTAAATTCAGTCATATCAGGGAAGCCTACTCTACTTTCAAGGACAAGTGTTTGCTGACCCCATAGAAAAACGTTTCAAGTTCATATGTGCTCCACTATTTATGAAGCTATTATTCCTGAAAGCAGTATATAAAAATTACCATACTAGCTCAGTCTAAAGGTCCACATGACCCAGTACAATGTTTCTGGCGTTGAGAAACAAATACTTAAGGAATACACGTATGACATAGAGCATGATTTGTCCTCTGGTACACACTTACTGCTTCTTGCCATTTTCAGTTAGGAGCTTTGCTGACCTAGATGCTGCAGACAGATCATCAGCTTTAACAGCCACAGTAGGCCCATCACTCCAATTCCTTTTTTGTATCTATCATTTATACTCCAGGCTTCCACACGATGTTTCATCAATTATGAAATATCCAGTTCTGCTACACTTGAATAAATATGTACTTTTATTCATTTTAAACCTGTCTGAATTTTTTTCCTGTCACAATTTCTGATCCGTGAAAAACAGGGAATAATTTCCTCTGGCTTTTTTTTAAAATGCTATTCATTCTGTGTACCTCCACCATACGTTGTTTCTTGGTTAAAGTTAAAAGTTCTAGTTGATTTTATTTCTCTTTGTGTGGAAGCCATTCCAAATCTCTGCTTAATCTTATGATTGATACCATACCCCTTTTAGAAGTTAATACAGTAGTGAAGATGTAAGCACATCCCAGTTTATACAGTCATATAAACAGATCTTCTGTTTTGTTCTTCATTTTTTAAATAAATCCTCATATCTTATTTTCCTTTCTGAGAATGCGGAAACACACTTAATACTCTGCTGAGTATTAAGAGGATCTTCTCAGAGAACCACCCACTGATGCACGTTAACCTAAGATCAGCACTGGGCCATCTCTCTCCTGTAGATATACACTGTTTTTCTTTCCAGTATCTAGACACTATGAGAAGACAGCCTCTTTAAATACCCAGTAAAGGTCTAGATATAAAAAGAAACAAAGGCTAGAGTCTGGAAGAATGAGGTCAGGTGAAGAGTCAGGTTATCTGAGATTTGAATGAAGCCTGGAGGTGGCAAAATGGGTTTAGAAGAGGCTGTTTGAGCTCTGAGAGTCACAGATCCTCAGAGAGTGGGAAGCTGATGAAAATGGCAAATGCTACAGAAAAAGACCCCTCCAAAAGAAACTTGAAATGAGAAGATCATGAAAGGCAAGATAAGGTCACTAAGGTAATACTAGAGAGTGCAACTAGCAACTCTGGTGAATTTGGGTTGGATGAGAAGACAAAAAGCAAAGCCAGAGAGATGTACAGCATAATCCCTCAAGGAAAACCCCAGCATTATATGTGAAACTTTTAAGATCTTGGACTGTGATTTTAAAAAATGGAATATTGACCAGGAAGCTGGGCTGCTATGCCATTAAATTCAAAAGCAAATGATGGGCTGTAAAATTACATTCAACTAAATGAACACTTTACATTCTACTCCAATCTATGCTTATCAATTATTAGTGCAAATGATTACAGAAAAAAAGTCTGCTGATATTTAACTCAGACTGTGACAGTACTTGGTACATACTCATTTTTCCTACTACTTTGTAAAGTCATTTTGGTCTGATCCTGAATATACCCAGACACACAGGAGTCTTGTCTATATTCCTTCCAAATGCAGAGGGAAAAAGCACAATTGCTCATATGTGTACTGGGTCTGGCTGGGATGGAGTTGACTTTCTTTGCAGCAGCTGGTATGTTGCTCTGTTTTGGATTTGTGACTACAACAGTGCTGGTAACACACCAATGTTGTAACTATGGCTGAACAGTGCTTGCACAGCATCAAGGCCGTTCCTTTTCCCTGTCTGTCACCCCAGCGAGCAGGCTAGGGGTGGGCAAAGAGTTGGGAGAGGACACAGCCAGCACTTGCTGACCCAAACTGACCAAAGGGATATTCCATACCATGATGTCGTACTCGGCAATAAAGCTCCAGGAAAGGCGGAGGAAAGGAGGTAACATTAGTGGCTGTGACATTTGTCTTTCCAAGTGACCCTTCTATGTGCTGAGAACATCTAATATCTGCCCGCTGATGGCAAGTAATGAAATACTTCTTTGTATTAAGGCTCTTTCTTGTACTATTGGAGAATGTAAGATATTAAGACAAAGGGATTTAAAAATTTCAACTGGAAAAATAAAAAAATTGGCATGAATTCTAAGTGACAAGCATAGTGGATACTTTTAAAATCAGATCTTAAAACATACATAGAAACAACTTTTAATCAGTTTTGTGAAACTGCCTAGATTGAAGCTTGATCAGTATTTTCCAGCCTGTGTCGTGTATATTACTTTTCAGATATCAGATTGTAAACGTAGTAGAACAGAGCAAAAAGGACATAGCTTTTCTTTAGAACCTTTCTGAAAATATTTTCTAGCATTTTCATTTATAAATGAAAGTTTAAGTATATCTAAAAAAAATAATGTAAACTTTAACCCTGAAAATGAAGGATCTAGTAGATTTCCATAACCAATGATGATGTTTCTTACTCCAAAAAACATCATATATCCACTTAACTGTTAGTTTCGGAACAAGCCAGAGAAAACTAACAGCTCTCTTTAGACAGCTCCATAAAAGAGTGCGTTTCAAATGCATTAAATTTAAAACTGTCTAGCAGCAAGGAAGATCTGTGGTTACAGATCCCATAAGTAAAGTTCCCTGAACACATTTAGATAGAGGTTCCTGGCTAACAAACTTCAAGCAGTGCATTGCTGCACGACAGAAAAGTACTAGAATTAATTCTGAAACTAGTACTAGAACTGAAAAGCCAGATGGAGCACCCAAGCTGCAGCTGTCATGCAAGTGAAAAACCCTTTCCCCCCGAGCAATGCTTATCAACCTGGACACAGCGCTGGGGCTGCACAGCCTCTAGTTCCAGACAAACTTTTCTGGTTACTTGATTAGCTCATAAATTTCTTAATTGCAGGCTACTGCAGGGCATTGCAAGAGCAAAAGGAAGAAAATTCCTGCTAAGAATTTGGAAACTGTATGATGAAAGACAGCAAGTTTGTTCTGAATGTAACTACTATTGGTAGATAAAGCTGACACGGAGCTTTTAAAGACATTACAGGAGACTGCTTTGGGCCAAGAGGTAAAAAAATTATTAGAGTTGAAAATTACCGAGTGCTTAAGACAGACGTTTTTCATATGTTCTGCTTTGCCACAGACTGCTGCTAAAGTTTTGCTTCAGACAGGCAAAGTCGGTCCTCCAGGTTTATGAGTCATTAAGCCTAAACAGCCTAAGAAAAATGCATGCAATATTAGTGATTTTTGCTACAAACTGCCAAGGAAACTCATATGTTGAGAAAATTCTTTTCTTGAAGCACAAATAATGGAGGTCTTCAGCAAAGCTGAATGTATATTTTCCTCAGATAATCACTATGCCTAAGAGAGAGGCCCCTACAAAATGTCTGTAGAAAACACTTTGGGACTTGTTCATATGACTGGAGGTAAAAATCTTTTGGCACATGAACTACAGAGCAATCTCTGTGATACATCTGATGCAGTCTGGAGAGAAGCCAAGCAGGGAAACTGGCCAGAGAAGAAACCACTTAAGGTAAGCATTATCTCAAAGGGAGGGTAAATACAATATTTTCAGGCACATGCAACCTCTGCTTACAGTTGAAGTAGATAAGGGCTTGTCTCACTCATTCCCCCACACCGATCAGAAACCATCAGGATAGCATGAGGCCAATTCTATTTATATCAACTTTAAGAAGTGCTTATTAGATTAGAATCATCATCATCTATTACTTCAGGTAGGTGTGAGATCTCTGGAAGTTTTGGAAGTTTTTCACTAGATGCCACACTTAAAATGGGCCGCACTTCTGTTACACCTCAGTATTGCTCCTCTGCATACCAGAGTGCCTCTGGGCTACCATAGTGAGTCCTCCAGTTGTCCTGACAAAGATAATCTGGTGAAATCACTTGGTGCTTACAGATGAGCTCACTAACAAGAGACAAGAGGCAAAAAGAGATATTTTTGTAAGCGAGGCCTCTTAGGGAAAACACGTGCTAATACAGCCAAATAATGGACAAAAAACTGAGCATGAACTCCCATTAGAATGCTGCTGCAAAACAAGATAACAGCGGATAGGATTACAGGAGTAATGTTTCCTTTCTGTGCTGCATAACTGAGACTGGCAGTTAAAAGAAACAGGCATGACATTTATATATTATAACAGGCACTGAAAAACCAGAAAGGCTGCACAAAGGGTAGAGAGAGAGAACCGGTATCATCATAACGTGCAAGACAGAATATGCTACTGATTTTCAAATGATGAGCAAAACGCAGAAAGAATGAAGTACAATACTTCGGGTTATCCTCAACAAGTGCTAGACAGGTTCCTTCAAGTGAAAATAAGATACTGAAATTTAAAGTAAAAAACTACTTAATATCATATTTATCAGGTCCTCAATCCTACAGTATAGCTTGCATCCTCAGTAAGATAAAAAAATCAGAGCTTCTCAAGAATTCCTTCATGATCGTCAAATCCTTAAGATTCAGTGACAAATTCTAAAATTCTCAACTAATTCCCAGGTAACATATCTAGCTCCTCCTTCTAAAGCTGTAAAATCAAACAAGGCAGTGACAAAGACGACTTCTGTCAGACTTCTATCTCCTGTCCTGGACAAATGGAATTCAAAATTCATCCAGAAGCTTCTAACACAGACCTGTTAAACTTGTGGATTATTAACATTTTGGTTGTCTTTCTAACACAGTTACATGGAGGGTAAATCACATTTTCTTCTCACAACTTTTATAAAAATAAAAGCTTCTGTAGTACATAGGCATTAAAACAACTCCCCATCTCCTGTCACATATTACCTGTTGCTTACCTTTTAGATTTATCTACCCTCTCTTAGTTGAAGTCAGCTAATCTGAAGGAGATATGAAACACAGTTTAGATGTGATGTGATTTTGCCTAGAAAGAAGTTATTCAGAATCTCTTGGATCTTGTTCATCTCAAAGAAGTTCTGAAGATGTTTCCAAAACAAATATGTATCAATGAGTATGTACAGCTGCAGCTACTGAATTGCACAGAAAGATTAAAAGCGTCCTCCTTTCTGTGTAGACAAATACTTTATAAACTTCATATCTATATAGGGGCTAGAGCTGAAAGGAACATCTTATAAAGTGAAGCTAAGAGGTAAAACTTGGGAATATCAACCCATAGAATTTCTGCTTGAAGTAGGTGGAGGTAACTAACTCTTCTAATGATCTGATAGTGCATGCTTCAGAGGTGTATTTAAATAACTTACAGTTAGAAGAAAGACAGTAGTAAAGAATCTAGGAGGAGTTTCAGGTGATAGCTATATTGAATTTTATCTAACCCATTTCTCTCCTAAGCACAGATTGGTATTGAGGGTGGAGAAGGAGGGGAAGAAAGAGGGTAGCATTCAGTCTGCTCCTGAGCAAGGAGTCAAATGAACCGATCGATTTTCTGTCTTTCCTTGAGTACCAGCTTAAGAAATTTTGCCTTGCTACAGAGCCCCAACGATCTCCCCACAAAAACAGGGCTTTGCTAGCATTTAAAGCTGTTCCATTGCATTTTACCTCAGCTGAACATAGCCTGAAGAACATCAATATCTAAGAACCACCAGCCTAGTTCCTCCAATTACACCTGCTGTCTGCAGCTCTGCTGTTTAGGACCATTCATGGAAAGACACCCATAGTCTTCTCATGTAGATAAATCTCCTCTGTAGAATGCAAATTTTAAATATCTTTTATGTGTTACTGGAATGGTATGCAGGGCTGGAGTCTAAACCAAATCATAGGCTTTAAATATTCATAGCCACATAAAGTTACCTATACAGCATTCAAAGTAAGTTCCATCTGGTTTTTGGTCATATAACTATGCTGATACCAAACTGCCAGAATGCAAACCTTTTTCACAGAAGAAAAAAAGAATAAAAAAAGTTTGCCCTTCCAGCTCTCTTACACAGGATCAAATATACATAGGCTGTAATCTGCAGAGCTCTCCCTGACATTGTTAGATTCCAGTTTCTTTACCACACTAACATTTAGAATTTTTTCCAACTATCCAATCTCATCTGCTATAAATTGAACTGATTCTTTCTCATCAGCAAAAAGGTGACACATACTTCCTCTCTTCTGCTGTTGCTTTCTAAATTAACACCTGTTATGCACTGCACTTTCTAACCACCTTCTCCTCTTGCCATTCTCCTGCACACCTCTACATCTAAGTTTTCTGTCCAAAACTGGACACTGTATACAGCAGAGACCTCACATGGCTCTGAGCAACCTGATCTAGTTGAAGATGTCCCTGCTCATTGCAGGAGGTTTGGACTGGATGATCTTTAAAGGTCCCTTCCAATCCAAACCACTCTATGGTTCTATGATCAGCTGCAATGAACAGGAACAGCAGTTAACTCTCAAATCACCTTTTCAGTTGAACCTCTAACCAACTTTTCTGTAATTAACTACAAAATGAGTCTTAATTGTAAAGTTGTTGCATGCTTCCTTCTCCCACAGTCAGTAACTCCTTTGTTTATTTGATATGCTTGGGGTTTTTTTCTTAAGCAGGATTTCTGTTTTCACTGACAGAGTAAAACACATACAAATAGAAAGAGATGATCAAACTCTCGATTTATTTATTACTAACGATGAGAGAATTGAAAGCAGATCAAGTTTACAGAGTCCAGACTGCTCTAGCTGTGAAATCAATTGGGGAAAAAAAAAGACTGCCCTGACAGTTAGGCACATTTGATATAAATCAGACACTAATCAAAAAATCCTACAATGCTGTCCTTGTAGAGTTTAATTTTAATGTAAAGACACACTTTCAGCCCTCCAGAAAAAGCCTTCTGCAATAACAGAAGAGAAGTTGTCTGTGATAGAGCTAAGAGTGGCAAAACCAGGGGAGATGCCAACGTAGCTTAGAAAACCGTATGAAGTAGCTAAGTCTCACAGAAACAGACACCACTCAAAATGCACCTTACATGATGAACCAAACCATCCTAATCTAAAACCACTAACTTTTTTTTATACCATCCCCTTGGTGTATTAAACTGTATTTATACCTCTGCTGGTAACGTGAACGCCTGTTAAAAATATACACTGATTATCTATTTATATGCTAAAATCTCTTGCACTCTCTTTGTTAATCTATTTTACTGGTGTCATACATTACAAATGCACTGCAAACCTTTAGAATGAGAGAGCCACTTGTAGAGAAAGCATCAGAAATTTTTAGGTAAACCTGATGTTGGCATCTGCTATTCGATTACAAAGAAAAGAGGCAGTTTGCCTAGTTAGAGCAAACGATCACCAAAGAAAACCTAAACTGTAAATATTAAACTGGTAGGAGGATGAACCAAATGTTATTTTGCTATTTCAGGTATCATTATAGCAAAAATCTGGATTTTAATAAAACTTTATTCTTATTTCAAAAAAGGTTAAAACATCTCTTTGGCTGGCATTCTCATGCTTTGGCCCCATGCTGTCCTTTGCATTTGTCTTTGCATAATAAAGAATTCAGATGCCACAGGACCTTAGAGCTACCTACAAAAGGCTGGGCTGAACAATATAGCCTTAGATTGTTTCTTCATTTTGGAGATTCACTTGCAGTATTACACATTTTGCAAGAACTCTTAATAGGCACTCAGTCGTAAAACTGCAAGAATATCAATTTGGAAAGACAAAACAAAATCTATACCTTCCTATCATTAGGCAGAAAGAAGCAGACTTCTCTTGCGCTATAATCTGTCATAGAGCAGAAGTGTCATGAACAGTCCTTGAGACCTAACAGATACTTTGAGACTTTACTCAATCTTTCAAAGTGATAAAAATGGCTACATTGCACTCACTATGCTTCTTGTGCTATAAGCAACAGAAACCCATTTAATTTATTTTGCATATTACAATAATTCATTACAATCTTCTTCATGTAAGTTATGGTCAGGGAAGGAAACTAGAAGATTTCATCACTTTTGGTAAACAAAAAGAAGATGATTGTTCTATGAAAGACAATCACCCTTTCTGAAAGTAAACTCCAGAGGTGCAAAACCAAAACTACATGTAGCACGTAAACATACCTGCAGCTCAAAACCCCACAAATTCTACCCACCCCCAGGAAGAAACCAAAAAAAAACCAAACAAATCCCAACCAAAAAACCCCACTCAAAGGCAAATTTTGGTTGAAAATTAAGACCTTTGAAATAGCCTTGACTTCAACACTTAAGACAGAAATTATTTTAAAAGTATCTATTGCATTCATTCTGTGAATGTTAAACAACAATTATTCTTGTCCCCTGTACCTCTATCATTTCAGAAGTATAAGTTATCAAATATTACACGTATTATGTCAAAATTTCCCAAGAATGCATGTATATATGCGTATAAGTTATCTACCTGTAGCAACATGACAATATAAATTCTGCATCTACTTCATCACTAAAAATTCCCTGTAACTGAAACAGGATGTCAAATATACCTTACTTTCCACTGCTTCCCAACCAACACTGAAAAATGTGCTCTACCAGTGTAAAGGCTCATCATGTTAGGACCAACTGTGGAATGCACTACCATTCCGGTTAAAAAGATGTGAATTTTTTCCCTCTTTCCTTTCCCTCATAATAAGCGGTACACTTGTGCACACTAGCAAGAACATTTTCAGCTAGTACTAAACTTACCTGAAGAGAGAAAAAAAAAACAAAACAGAAAAAGGTTTGATACAATTTCAAGTCTGGCTCAGCGCTCACGAGGTTGAACTTTATTTGAGAGGAAAATACAACGCTGAGATGAAGACCACTAGTCTCGCTATGAGGTAAAAATTAGCTCATCTGCTTATATACTTGAATTAAAACAGGTAGTAGAGGAAGAAATAAATATCAGCTGTATGAAATCAGATGCAAATAAAAGAGATTCTACGCGTTAAGATAACTGACAATAACATAATTATCCAGTAATCTCCTACTTTATATGCAGTTCCTCCTGAAAGAAAGAGGGGCAACATTGTGCATACAACTCCTTCATAGAAATACCAGCATGCACGACCTGTTACCTCTGATGACTGCTCTTGTGCCCTTTACGTATGTGCTCACTGGACATTAGTTCATGAACAGAAGTAGGTAAAAAACAATGTGGTTTTAATAGTATTTGTCTGTATTAAAGACTAATAACTTGGCAAGCATATTACCACTAAAGCACTAAGTGTACTTCATCATACTACTACTTTATATAATTACAAAACTACTCACAAGGGTATCATGAAGAAGCTTTTCTTTGCTTAGCAATAAGAGCCAGATACTCACAAAGAAGGGTCTTGGACCAGATCTTTAAGGTTTATCCCACTACGATCCTCGGCAAGGTTCCTGAAGCAACTGTCACTCACTAAAAAAAAAAAAGAAAGAAAATGAAAACAAAACAAATCAAAAACAGAGAAACAAAAGAGGTGGAACTTTAAGAACAGAACAGTTCTTTTGATTATCTAGAAATGCTTTTTGGTGTTGGGTGTAAATTTGGAAGTTCATATATAAAGTCTGATTTTCAGTGAGGTTTCACCTAATTTAAAGATAAGTCAACTCAATGGAAAGTGATAAACACTGTATCACAAATTATGTGGAAACAGTCAGTTTCAGCTGGTGTCCTCACTCCTTCTCAACCTGGGGCTACAAGAAGTCTCAAACACAAACACTGGATGCGCAAGTACACACAGACACCCACACGCTTAACAGTAGCATCTTTAATCACGCGCCCGTCAGTATTCTCTACCTGATCAGAAACAGTGAGAGTTGCTATGTATTTAAGTTCAGAGTTGGCCATGTGTTAGCAAAGGTATTTAATATGAGCAAGGGCTTATTATTAACCTATGAAGCACATGTAAGTCAGCTAGTTTCTGTAATAATTGAAATTACAACACAGTAAATTTCACAGATGTTTAAAAGAGTATTAGTGTGCTTTCATTTTCTTCACTACATTAAAGAAAAAAAGGCAATTTAAACCTGAAGCTCCAAATCCGTTCTCTTGGCTAATTCTCTCAGCACATGTACCCCATTCCCCCAAGTGGGCTCACTTAAACAACACCACAGTCAATTTGAGAAGTGGGAAAAAAGCAGTGGCACAAATGCTTTTCAAAACCCAGCATCAGTTCAAAGGAATTACAGTTGTTTCTGACTACAGCAAACTTTCTGAAGGACACAGAGGTTGCACTATGGCAAAATCAGTGTAAGGATCAATTTGCCATAACTGGCAAGGTAATCTGCCAGAGAGAAGAGAGCTTATGAAGAAACGCCTTACTGCTCATCTTCCAACACAGAACACGGCCTCGCATTTGGTGAAAGGGGATGTGTTTAAAATTATCTGCAAAAGCAAGTGTTCCTACTACGTTCTCTCTAAATGCAAGATACTCTTTTTAATTTGCATCTATAAGTATTCATGTACATCACCAGCATTGAAAAAATGCAAATCATTCCCAAAATATGTTATTTTCACAGATTACGATACATACTGTGACAGACCTACATAACACACTAGAAAACTGCAAAACGTTTCTATCAGTACCCCTTGTTGCCAATGAATCTCACGAGCATGAAGCCTGTTAGCCTGCTGGGAAAGAAAAGTACTGGAAGAAGAGGTCTGAGAAGAAGGGGCTGGGGTAGCTGACAGAACAGGTACTGGCCCCAGCTCTCACGCAAAGCCTGACAACAGGGTATGACGGTAGCAGCAGCATTTGTCAAGTGTTGATGACATTATGTTTACCCATTTTTCCCCTCAATACCATAATAACCAGTTGATATCCTAAACCTCTCTTATCTGCCGTCTCTGCAAACGCTACCTAACAGTTGCTTGCCGTAGCCATGCCTGAAAGCCGGGCTGTATTATCACAAGGAGCCTCTTCTCTTTGAGGTAACTGCCACGGATCTTCAGTTTAAACAGCAGCTACTTGTGCTAACAAAGTCCAGAACTCCCGGCTTGTTCCTCCCAAGACAATTTAATCATCGTCTCAATACTAAACTGAAATTTAACTGTACTGAGTTCACAAGAGCTCCCTACCTCTCCAGCAGAAGCTCACCTTGAACACCCCTGGCCTTCAGAAATTTTTCATTTCCATGCACGTCTATTGCACTGAACCCAAGAGCCCCGAATTTACAAAGTCTCTAACTCCTGAGCTAAAGGAACAGTTCCAAGATCAACAGACTCCCAAAACAAGCTACATTCTAGATTTTATGGGAGAAAAAAAATCCCAGCTAACTTGGTATTTGATAGTTTATATTTGCTCTTGTCAAGTTTGGCAACAAAACAGTAAACAGAGCATTTTACCTACTGTCTTGTCGTAAATCCTAGACTAGTCATGTATTTCCTATGCCAACACTATACATCATAAATAAAAACGATGGTCGATAATGTTTTTTCACTACTGACAAATCAAACATTTATTAAGTATTAAATATTTAATCTAAACATGCTGTATTTTTTCTACATTTTGCCAATCTTCTCATCAAAAGTAATCACAATTATAATTGAAGAAACTACTGCAAACTTTTTAAAAAAAAAAAAAATTTTTTTTTAAAGTATTAATTTTTTCAGTGAAACTGGCCATTATTTGTCTATATAACTCATTAAGTTTATTAAACAAAGTGTTTGAAATAAATGTTTAAAATGAAAGCCTGTATTTGCCAGAGACTCTCTTTGTCTTATTTGTCTCAGCATAACTCCAATATTGCAATACCCTTTTTATGAATGAAGCTGACGACTGCAAACCTTCCCTCTAGTTAGCAGAGCTGGGCAATACAAGGTTTTGCTAAAAAGACTAACTAAACATCAGTCAAATATCTACAAACTTTGGAAAAGGTATCAACCTCATCTTCCTCCCCTCCCCCTTGATTGTAGGAGAGTCAAAACTTGGGGAAGCTGCAAATTTGCGAGCAAGCCTAATCCTAGGTTACTGTCCTAGCCTGAATCAGAAAACATAGATGCCTCAGATAAATGTGAAAAATTTCAAACACAATTTTAACAACCAAGAATTCCAACAGTTGAATTAATATTCACCAAAATAAAATTTCTGAAGACTAACATTTGACTATAGTTGCCAATTAAATTACTAGCACTGATAGCAACAGGAGAGCTTCCAGTGAGAGGAAATAATTTAGTGGAATGGGCTGGAGTAAGACCTCTTACAGGAAGACTTTAGTGTACTTTACTGACCTGCATACAAGCACAGCCACACTCCCTCCCATCCTTGCAAATTCCAGCCCAGGAAAGAAAAGAAATGTTCAGCAGTAAACATGGGGTAGATGCAATCAAGCAGAGTAGGTACTATATTTCTCACAGCTTAGAAAACCATAAATCAACTGCATGTATTTTAAAAAATGGTATACTCTGATTGAAATGCAAGCTATTTATTTTACACAGGACATAGGGTGAAAATATGTTTGATGGTATGGCAGAAAGACCAGGATGATCAATGGCACTTTAAGGTTTGCGGGAAGAAAAGGCAGAAGAAAACTTCGCATCGCAGCCACAAATTCTACTACATACACAAAGGCCATGCCTAACTTCTTGTCTTTAAAGCCCAACCAAGGGAGACTTTTGCATAGGACATCTATATGAACACAGTCTCAGAGCAGGATTTTGTTGTCTTGTTTCAAAATACAGTTTTTATTTTTTAACCCCCCTCAAGTTTATAACAGCTGGAATTTTAAGCAGTGTTGAGTGCGTGGTTTATGGAGAGATACAGAATTGTTAGCAGCTTCCCTCTGTGTATACACCAAGCAGCTGAGCTTCTGATCTGTATTACAACCCTCACATTCTCCTTATAGAAAAGGAGAATCACAACAAAAAAATCTCCCTAAAAAACATCTGCTCCAGGAAGTACTGCGCATATAGTGACAGTCTATAAGGTACTAGAAACATTTTTTAAGAAATTAAATACCAGCACAACTATCACAGGCATTGACTGAACCACTCCTACTGTTACATGTTTCAAAAGTGAAGAGGTTTTAGGAATAGCTCCAATTCTCCCAACATTTGTCCTACTTTCAGCTCCTGGTTTCTACTACTGATGTTCTGTTTCTGACCCCCATCTAGTCTTATGCCTAGGAAGCACCAGAGATGGGAAGCCAATAAGGGAATATAGTTCTCACCTGTCAATTACACAGCATACAAAATTCCCTATGAAAAGGTTAAAATCAGCATTCACACTCTAATGTGCAAACATCCAGTTTACAACAGTTGTGAAGCCTTCCCACTTGCCATTTGTGAACTTCTAAATCTGTCCATATGATTTTTTTTTCTTTGCTTTCTTTAACAGATTTAAATGAGACCATACTGACAGAAAATGCAGTATTAGCCTGCTGATTTCCAAAATAAGATGTAGAAGAGATGTTCAAATCTGAAGGTAAACTAGTATTTTCTTCAAGTGGAGGCAGAATATAGTCTGTTGTGAACTAAATCCTTTTTTTTTTTTAATGCCCTACAATCTGAAAACAATATAGCATTTTAAAACTGTCACTTAATCTCTTATCCCACGCAATGTATTCCCAGTAAACAAAAGCCGCTTTAGATCAAAACACTTCCAATTCTACAGCTGTTAATGGTCATTTTCATATCATATGCTTTAGGAAAAATGCAATCATTACCCTCAAAAATTGAAGGGCTATCTATAGTTTCGTAAAGAAAATTAATAATAATGTTTACCTCCCCGATATCAAAATACACAATTCCAGAAAACTGGAAACTACTATTACCTGCCAGATTTCCCTCTTGGTTCTCAGAATTCAGAACTTCTTTTAGACTAGTTGTGGTTACCTGTCGATAAAAACCATCCTGATAACAAAAATGCTACGCTCAGAAAGACAGTCATTGATAACGGTGATACACTATTACTTTGAAAATACATGGACTACTACAACATTGCAGTATGCACTGAAGTATAAGGTATCAATTTCCTACATTTTTGTCTTTTAGTGATAACATCTCTCAAGTTCATTTCTTTTTCTCAGGAATTCTTCATCTGTCTGTAGTATTTTTGGCATACTTCCCATAGCAGATCTCCCTCCCTTACCTCTCTTTTTATAGGATCATTTGTATGTTTAGGTTTTTATACCAGATTCATTCAGCAGCTGATAAATACAAAAAAAAAATTAATACACTTGGGATGTTCTGGAAAGTACTGGTTTGGCACAGCATCATATTCTAGTCTGGTTTTGCTTGCAGTAAAGCATTATTCAGAAGACTCATTTCAGATTCAGGTGGTTCTGTTCCACACACCGCATGCAATTGTAGCAGGATTCAAGTATTTTGCTTTTATAGGCCCAACCTTACACACATGGCTGCAAGCACCCACTTTTACCTATTGTAATTATATATATAGTTGACTTCAAGACATAACAAACACTACTAAGGAAGCTTATGTTTTAGGATATAAAAAGGTAACAGAATTTTTTTCTCAGACCTCAAAACATCTCTTTTCAAAAGCCTATTCTCCTGCAGACACAGAATTCCTGCCCTATAGGCATACTTTGAAGAAGGCAAAGGAATGGGATAGTACCGGAATGTAAAGACTGATTCTCTTACTACTAAAATGGTTTTAAGGTATTCTGGCTGTCCCATGAATGGTAACAGCAGAGATGAATATCCTGCCTCTTTTCTCTGCTATTGCCGTATTTTTCAAGTGACTGCATGACAACCAGAAAACATACATAAAACAGATGGAATATTGCAGAAATCTTGTAGGACCTTCACCAGATCTAGTACAGAAGACAGCAAATTAATTGTAAGAACAACCCTTACACTATTTGCATATTTGCACACAAATTTCTCTGGTTTATTTAGCAAATAAAAAGAACTACTAGTATGCATGCAAATTGCAAATCTTTATAACTGCTACGAAAATATGTTGTCTGTGACTAGCAAAAATAATGCAGGCTGGTTTCCTAACAACTTGTGATCTTTGTTCCCTAAATGCCACTCACTATCACCATAACAAATCCAGAATCCCTTTGATACCCACATAAGTAAGAGACCTAAAGCCATGCAAGTGAAGGCACCAGTTGATACAAACCTGCCTTCTCCTCAGTGAGGGTAATAATCCTAGTGTCCTCTTTGCCTGGTTGCTTATTTTCATTTAATTTATAGATAACAGTATCCTTTAAAAATCTTTACTTTTCTATTATCCTATTATCACTACTTTTTCTTATGTAGGTTAAACAGGTTTAAAAGGGGGGAACCTGAAAGACCAATGGAAATACTGAAGGATGACACTGTCTATCTTTTGATCATGTAAACCTTGTTTTCCCTAGGCAAATAATCTAAAAACCATTTTCAAAATTTTAAGGCATTGATGCACACAGATTTTCAAGTTTCCTTTCCTTTTCATTTCTATTTTAAACTTCATTCTGCTAAAAATGGACATAAGAGAATTAAATCATAAGAGAGCAACACTTTCACTTTTAACCCACAACTATTTAACAACAAAAGTAATTGCAGCACCTTAACATAGTTACTAATAGGTAGGTTGTGCAGTATCTGGGCAAACAAGTCAGTGGAAACAATTTTAAAAGCTGAGTTAAAGCATGGTGATATTTAGAGCACACAAATAAACAGCACTCAAAGATTTGCTTCGATGTGAGCAGGGTCAGGCAACAGAAAACATACCACCCCCTCCACAGGTTCACATATTCTGACCTGAGAGCTATGCAAAAAAAGGTAACAAAGCATTTTATTTAAATGCAGCATCGAAAGTGCTAAAACAGCCACATGGAGAAAGGAGTCTCTCTCATCTGGATTGTGCTTTTTCTTTTTTTAGGTATAAAACTCTTTAAACCAGTGAAAAATAAGACTAACAAGTCAGAACATTGTGCTGGTGAAATTAAGATGTACAGGATATGCAGTATCAGAGACAGTTAATATTTTTCACGTAAATCCAGATGCAAATGATTTTTTTACCCCCTGAGAACAGAGAACTGCATTCCAAAAATAAGCAGGGCCTTTTTACGTCAGTGTTGTATCCTTTCCATTTACATAACCACTTAATTTCTACCGCCACAGAACGTACCATGAACAGCAACAGTTTCAGAAAAGTGAAAGTAGCTGAGAAGGTCTTGATCACCTCAGTGTTTGAGCTCATTTTTCCTTTTACCTTTGAAAAGCTTGCTATCAGAAATACAGAGGCTGAGATGCAACAGTTTGGAACAAGTCACAGAATGTATCCACTGGTGGGAATTTTTATGGCAAGAAGTACTGTGAAAATCTGATAGGAAAACAAAGGAAGACAAAGGCTGCTTCTGCAAGCAATCCGATGAAGGCTGCAGATCAAAGAAAGCACACTGTTGAGATTAACCTGTTTGAAGTAAAGGAGAAAACCAGAAGCTTCACCTTACTTAATGAAATATATTTTCACTGGGCATTCAGAACTAGTCATAGTATCAAGACTAGCTGTAGCTCCAATTAATGTATTATAATTCACACCCAAATATAAATTCTCAGCAGACAGGAGCAAGAACACACTTACATTGTTCCAGTTATTTCAATTCACCAAAATCCCATAAGTAGCCTCTTTCTACCCACCCAGCAAGTGCGTTCTTGTGCTTTCTCTGCCACATGGGTAACCACCAGTACAACATATTTGTTCCTATTTTCTCTGACCAGGCAAAGCTTGACACAGCAGACAACCTATCAACCACAACTTCATAGATTTTAAAGACAGGACTGTAGTGATTAATTTGACCCCCTGTATACATCTGCCCCTCGCACACTTGATGAATGTTTCTGTCATTTGCTTTGTTTTTCACACAGTTTTTGTCATATATTAAAATATAGGAGAATTCTAACTGTATTTTTTCAAGACAAAAAAAATTTGACATCCACCTTTAAGAAGGTCCCACAGCAATCTCGTCAAAGTGTGCTTTACTGGATCTCAGAGCACCTCAAGTCTTTCCCTTCAGATGAAATCCTATGAGGTGCCAGAACGGTATCCTCAAAGATTGACAAAGTACTACTATAAAAAAAGGAGCTAATCTACTGAAAAAACAAAATAGAAAGCTTCAGATGACCTAGTGAAAAATGCGGTGATCATAAACCAGATACACAATTTAGACATGTGAATTATGATTTCTTACAGAAAACACAGGGAAGCTGTCGTGCCACCTGTAAGCCAGATGCAAAGGAGGGCTATTGTAATGATAAAGAAAAGTAAGATATTTTAGAGATATTTTTACTGTGTATCCATTAGTCTAGTGGGTTATTCCTCTCTCCAATGATTTATTATTTAAATTTTACAATATTTGTGTGACCTTGGGCTACAAATTCTGTACTGGGTTTTAATCTAATATTCTAATGAGCTTGAGTTTCAACTCAATCACACTACTAGTGTAATCACTGCAGTGATCAGGTGAATGTCAGAAGAAAAGCATCGAGCCATTAAAGACATTTGAATCTTTGGAGATGTAGCATTACCAATACTTCTAATGGTTTGTAACCAATAAAAAAAATAAATTGCTTGAAGGTACTAATACTAAATGCTTGATGGAATGTTTCCTTTGGAGTCTTGTTACTTTTCACTGGAAATAAACATGTTTGTGTTTTGCGGTTTTTTCCCAAATAGTATTTCCAATAAGAAGTTTTTGTTGCACTTCCTTTCACTGTAAAACCATAAAAAATTCTAGGATGGGAAGGAAAGTGATAGAAGGTAAAGCACATCTAAGAGAGGGGAAGAGAAGTTAAAACACCACAAAAAAAAAGCTAAGTACTTTTGAAGAGTAATACCTCCTTTTAGACTTCTCTGAAATTATTAGTTCTATCACAGGTTAGAACAGCTGTACTTACAGCAGATGGCGAGAACCATTCTGTTAAAGGGCAGTCTTTACAAGGAGGTCTTCATTTTTGCTTTGCTTATTTCTTTAGGGGATGTCTAAGAGTTTTTTCCATTACTCTAAAAAAAATAATATTCTTATTCGTAATCTTAGTATTCCTGTATTTCATTTAGTTCAGGGAAAGAACATGTTTAGTTTCTTAGCTAACATCATCTGAAACAATTTACAGCATCTTATACAGGCCCAGTTTAACAGTTTACATGGATTCTTGGTTGCAATGTATGCTAACCAAGTCTACAATCAATCTCAGCTAGATACACTTTTAAATATGACAAATTATGCCTATGCTAGATGCTAACACCTTGAGCATCTTATCTGCCAGCTTGATTAAGAAATACAAGCATCACAAGAAAAAACTATACTCCACTTTCCTATCTATATGCATTCTATCTATAAACACTGCATTTCTTCTGTAAACCCCTCCAGTGACCTCTCCATTTCCTCCAACCCCAAAACACAAACATCTTATTATGGACCTGTGAGCTCAGGTTTGCACCATCAATTAATGACAGGATTTAAGACACCACACTTCACATTGTACCATGCAGTACCACCGCTCTTTGCATTGCTGCACAGCCAAATGCACACAGACCTGCTACCTAGATAACCCTCCAGGATCAACCCACAGGCCCCAGGGCCTCAGTGGCCCATCTTCTCTCTGCTCATGTCTCATACAGCCCCAGACACCAGAAGTCAGATAACTTGTCATCCTCAAGGAACTTGAGGTATTTTCTGCATAGTTCAATATAGTCTGCCAAACTCTGTTAAAAGAAACCATCCCAAAAACACATAGTAAAAAAGGACAGGGAAAAAACCCTACTTTTTTGGGTGTTATTCAGGTCATTGTCCAGCACCCGAAGTACCTAAAACTCCGCCATAGAAGTTGACAACTCCAAACTTGAGGACTCCCCTAGTTGTCGTATCTATGGTCTGAGAAGATGCCTTCCTTGAATCCAGACCTACAACCACACACTACAGGACTTCCAAGGAAGGACAGTATGAATTTTAGATTACAGGAAGGGGCAAGGGAAACACAAAGGCAAGGCATGGAGCTGGGATGATCCAGGGTAAGACCACAAAGCCAGACGTCTTCCAGATTATTTTGGGTTCATCTTCTGAGTTCAAGTGAAAGCAAATAAAGCTTATCCACAACACTGGACCAGGGGAGTGACACAAGCTGAGGTTAACAGAAATGAGGAGGAAGCAGAGCTGGTGATACTAAATGTGTTAATGAGCTAATAACACAGCAGAAATCCCAATGATGACCAAGTGCAACTGCAGCCTGAATGAAGAGCGTTTAAATCATATGCAGCTGTGAGATTTCAAAGCCTAAAGGTGTAATCATAGCAAAATAATGCCAGTCAGCACATAAGCAAGGACATAAATACATACTGTGGACAAACAACTCCACTGTAGGCAAGAACTGGAAGAAAGAGACATTCCCTCCTTTATTTTCTAGGCAAAATTAGCACATGGACTCAGTCTGGTGTACCTGCCCCTTTAGGTGGGTGCCTAACGAATGGCCTGGGACAGAAGAGTCTCCTGTAAGCAATTATACAGTAACAACTTATTTGGGACAGCTCTGTATGCAAAGCTCTGAATGGAGGCCCTGCAAGCACCATACTGAGCTATAAAAGACATTATTTTCTTCTGGTAGCAGAGATGATGAAAAGATGTTGAGACTAAAATTCAGTTGTAGCTATCTACTGCATTGGGTATAGGGATGTCCATCCTTAAACTATTCTCTTTAATGATTAGAAGATTAAATCTTTAAACAAATCAGTATAATTTAATAATATAAAAGGAGGATATGAGTTAAAAATAAAATGTAATAAAAATACTCATATATTTAGTATAAATATGTTACCATCTAAACAGTATTTAACTATTTTACATTAACTACTTTTTGCTAAATCTAGTTTTTATTAAGTAAATCATATCCATATGTTTACAAATTTCAATTTGCTGAATATGAATCCTTGATAGTTTATAGCAAAACTCTTTATGGAAGTGGGAAAAACAGTATTAGCAAAAGTGTCTGCACTGAACCTTAAAAAATAGGACAATTCCTCTTTGTCCAAAATGTCAGTATTTTCTTTACATATCTCCTTCGTACTAGTTCTCTTAAGTCTCCTTAAAACAAGTGGTAGTACAAAATACACTGTTTTGAAATAGAAACACTTTAAGGAGGAATTTTCAGTGCTAACTAGAAAAAAAAACAAACCAACAAATAAAAACAATAGCAGAACTGGTCAAGAAAAACAAAGTCCATTAAGATAAATCCTACTGCTTGTTTAAAAAGCAACTATGACCATAGAGTTTTCTGTTTACAGCCAACTTTCCATCATCAAAAGTAAAAGAATACTTCAGATAATGGAGGAAAAAACCTCCGCAGACAGTTATGACTGACCATGCAGTGTTACCCACCAAATGAGACAGCCCATTTAGGTTCACTGGGTTCAAGCCAGGCTATCACATGCTGTTTGTGGTAGGTCTTACTTGCCCAGATGCAGCACTGCAATGGGACTTCAATATATTTGGTAAGACCTCAGTTGGAACTGATGAGCCCTGCTAAATCCATACCATAAGGCAGAGACACCACATTAGCACCACCAGTGCCAGCTTGGACACAGCAGGACTAGCACTGAGGCACGTGTATTAAACCCTGATGAATCTTCACTGACTTTACACATCCTAATGCCACAATACAACCTTAGGTCAGGAAACACCATCAGGAAACACCATCATAGATACACCTAAGCTAACTTTACCCAGAGCCAACTCAGCCATGGCAGGGTTTATTAGCTCAGATTCGCAGTGGTGTAAAGGCATCTTAAGTACCCTCAAGCTCTTGGAAGAAATATAGTCACATTCACACAAAGCTGATCTGGTCATGCCATTTCACATTTTTGCTGGCTTCCCAGGTCTCTGCAATTATCACAAGCAGTGGGAAGCTGTGTTTCTTCATGACGATCTGGAAATGTACCACAGGTCTGTCCAGAACACTGATCTGCCATTCTGGAACAGGTAAGAGATCCAGCTACATCCATCCCTGAACAACTGCTGATACCAAATTCTACAAAGGAAAGTGCAGGTTCTAAAAACCAGGACTTTCAATATCATTTATAGTTAGTTCACTTTTGTCTCTACTGGTGGCAGGGGTGAAGACCTCAGTGAGGCAAGTTCCACTCAGGTGCCACAGGAGGAATTCATTTTCATTCATGTTTCATTTTATGAAACAAAGAACTCTGAAAAAAACAAAGATTTATTCCTTACCCCCAGTCTCTAACTCAAAGAAAATGAAAGATTTTCAGCTTTTTCCCAATGTTTTGTTTATTCTAACATTACATGTATAAGTTGTGCCTATTCTATGCTGCTCTGGAGCCGACCATTTTTCAGTGAACTGGTTCCTAGAACTGTGATTGACTTCTTGGTCCCATTTTTCATTTGTTTCCAGGTGTCTGTTCCTAACAGTTATGAATAAACTTTGAAAATGTGTTTACTGGATCTGGATGAGATGGAGTTAATTTTCCTCACAGCAGTTCTCATAGTACTGTGCTTTGTATTGGTAGCTGGAAAGGTGTTGATAACACAGTAGTGTTTTGGCTACTGCTGAGCAGTGTTGGCACAGCATCAAGGCCCCCTCAGCAGTAGGGTGAAGTGGGGTGGGGGGCAAGATCTTGGGAGGGGACATAGCCAGGACAGCTGGCCCAAACTGACCAAAGGCAGATGGCATCAGCTCAGCAATAAAAGCAAAGCCCGGGGGGTGGGGGGGAGGAGGGGGGGACATTCATTATTAAGACATTTGTCTTCCTGAGGAACCACTACGCACACTGAAGCCCTGCTTCCTGGGAAGTGACTGGACATTGCCTGTTGATGGGAAGTAGAGAATAAATCTTTTGTTTTCCTTTGCTTCCACACGTGGCTTTTGCTTTATTAAATTGCCTTTGTCTTGACCCACAAGTTTTTTTCCATCTTGTTTTCTCCTGCTAAGGAGGGGAGTGATAGAGCAGCTTGGTGGGCACCTGGCATCCAGCCATGGTCAACTCACTACAACGTGAACCAGTGTCTCTTGTCATTTCTCCCAGCTGGGAGGTTCCTGAAAAGCTTTAAATAATTGGAACTGGGCCATTTATGTCAGTGAGCTGTGAGAAACTTGAAAATCAGGTAAAAAGCTAAGTGTATATAGTTTTACCGCCCATTACTCACTCATTCAAACTAATTATTAAAATTATCATCTCAAATGACTCCAGAGTACTAGAAGTCACGCTTCAGATACCATTTGAAACATACGCTCCACCAAACCTGACATACAGTAAAAAAAAACCAAACACGGACACTAAAGACACGCAAAGAAATTATAACAGGAGTAAGCTTTATGATTGTGGATCTTTGGTTACATCTCCTTATTGAGTTGCAACATTCAAGACTCTTTATGGAGTCTTGATTGCCAGTCCTTGATTTCAGGTCCTGATTACAGGGTGAAAATACAAGGGTTTTTTCAGCTTACTGTCCTTTCCTTTTCTGGAAGCTTCCTATGCTTTTACAGTCAGATACTTTCAAACAACACTTTTAACTGTCAAATCATGAATTGCATAAAAAAATGTATTAGTTTAAAATTTGCTTATTTTAATTGTAGGTCTTAGCCCAGTGTGGGAGATTGTGAATACGAATGCTTTCTAGCCCTGTACAACCACCATCTGACAACAGCCCAGAGAGCTCTAGTCCAGTGTTTCCTCCTGTGAATGTTCCTCCGTATGTTTAAGCATGTTCACTCCTAACTTTCTATTTGTACTGTATTCTTTTGGAGCTACTGTACTGCAGCCATGCTCAAAATTGCATTCCTTATTAGTTACAATGAAATTAGAATTACTGATGTGGTAAGTAGCCTAGATTACTTCTCCTGTTTGTTTTAGCTACCTAAACATGATTTTTGTTGCTCATTTACCTAACTTACTTTGTCTCCCTTCCAGGGACTCAGTCATTTCTATTCCTTTGCAACATACAAATGTTGTCATCTTACTGCTGTCCCTGTTTTTATAACATGAATAAATGTAACATCTTTTTTTTTTTTTCCTTAAACAGAAAAAATTATATCCTCTAGAGATAATCTTGTCACACTGATATGAGACTGCTTACTCTTAACCATTAGTTCTCTCTCTTGGCCAATTCCAAATCTTTAACAATATTTAACTCTAAGCCTACAGCAAGCAACAAAATGGGGGAAGTCTTTCAAAACTATACAGCCTGTCATCTCTCATATGTTTGCTTATACAGGCAATGAATCAAATCAATCAATCAGCTGTCAGGACCATACCAAGACATTCTAGCATCTGCAGGAGAATGACAGCCCATATGAACACTCGCTCCTCTCCATTTAAATTTCTTGCAGCTCAGAAGAAACCCAGCAGTCCCCACATTTGTAACATGGCAACGTGGAGCATCCTGCCAAGGGTTCCCCCTCGCTACCTTGCCCTACGCACCCAGCCAAGGCAACGGTCCTGGAAATGAGACAAACAGAGCAGAAGAATACTGAGAGGTTCCCATTGACACAGCCCAAAGAGACAGCATTCCCTGGCAATCGCAGAGACATCCTGGCTGACTCACTGGGTTTGGTGTCTCTGTCTGCTGGCATGCTACGGCACTTGGCATTACAGGCCCTGACATAGATTCTCAGGCTGTGTATGTGTGTGACTGTCTCAGTTAGGAAGGCCAAATAGGTTATGATCCATAGTCTGGGCTCATTAATTGCCACTCTTATAGCCCTATCCAGAATAACACCTTCTTGTGGCCCTCCTAAAACTCCAAGTCATATAGGTATACTGGTTTTCCTTATTTGCTCTGAGTCCTCCCTGCTTATCAACAATGAGGAGGAGGATGAGAATGGTAAGATTATCGTCATTATTTACTGCAATGGTTCACAACTGGCCAACAAAAACAGATGCAAATGGTAAAAGCCATTGGAAAGTTTCGTGTCTCTTCTGACATTACAGAATGACATTTTTCTTACTGAAGCCTTTGAGCTGTGGCATTTTAAACCAGCCATTTGAAGATTATAAAGATGGGAATGGATATCAATGTTATTTTAATCAGGAAAGGAGGAAACACTTCTCTGCCAAACTTTTTTTCTTTTCTTTTTTTACAGTGAATTGTGAGATCTGCAAGATTAATACATTCCCTTTTAAATGGGTTCTTGAGTGGATTGGAAACTGAATGCATCACACAATTTACTAGTTCATTCTGGAATTCTACTCCTTGAAGGGAGTACTCATTAAAAAAAAAGTCTCAAGAATTTATAGGTATGCATGCTTGCTATGCAGATTTCCTGAATTCAACTATTGACTTCTGTGTATCTACAGCAGTATATTAAGAAATCATAACAGATACTGTGAATTAATTGTGCTGAATTTTTTGCGAATTACTCTCATTCTCCTCTCATTCGTCAAGTGAAAATACTTCTCAACATTGAAGAAAAAAAATATTTTTTTTGGTACTGTTGATTGCAGAAATCGTAAAATAGTGATTAAACCTCACATTTATAAATAAATCCTAATTTAACTTTTTCCACAAAATACTAACTTCTTCAAAGAAAAACCTTTGCATGCTATTTTTTTCTGTATACTATATACATACATATCAATTATATACATAAATTGCATATTTATGTATAAGTTTAATATATGTAAGTATATAAAAATATATATAATGCTTTTACATATCCGTAAGTTTTTTTATATATATATAGGTGTGTATATATATATATAGAGGTAGGTAGATATAAAAAATTGTTTAGGCCAAATACTGGAAAAGGTTTTCGAGCAAGGTTGTGGACTCTCCATCTTTGGTGGTGTTCAAGACTCTAGAGGTCTCCCTGAACAAGCTGATCTTATTAGACTTGATTTGTGCAGGGGACTGGCCTAGATGACCTTCACAGCTCCCCTTCCAACCTAAATTATTCTGTGATTTAATAAAGAGGCTTCTGTTTCATCTTTTAAACTTTTACTTACTGTGGTTTTAATGTTAAAACTTTGCTTTGAAAACAGAAAAGAAGGCCATTAACACTAGATGCCATTAATATTAGTAGCCTCTAGTTCCATTTTGCAAGATAAGCAGCAAGCTGAAAACTCATATGAATGTCCTATTAAAATAATTTGTAAGACTTGCTCGCATTTAGAACTGCCAGCAGAAGCTCTGCCTACCTTTCAGGGTTGCTGTTTTAGGCAACCATCACATTTTATAGTACTGTAGTGTCAAAAACTAAGTGGGAAGGCCTACAGAATGAAAATATGGAAACATTGCCAGATGTTAAAAACAGGTGAATGGTAAATTGCCACATAAATTAAGTTGCTATAAATAGCAGTGCTTTTATCAGAATACGTAAGACAACATCCTTAATGTACTTAGCCACAAATAACATTATTTTCTAAAGCATCTTATTCAATAAATCTCTTTAAAATAATTACTGATCAAAAACTCTAGTACAGAGCGACAGAAAATTCAGCATTGTTGAAAATTCATGTGTAAATACACTGCCCACCACTGCAAAGACTTTCGAACACCAATGTTTTCATTTTTCAGAATTTTCTACTGGAAAAGTAATTGGGGATCTTGATAATAAAGTGAGTGACTCTTCTCTTGAACACCCCTTGTTTATTATGCAATCATTTCCCTCCCCCCCCCTATTTTGTAGTCTACTGCTTTTTCTCCCTCACATTTCAAGCATTTCAAAGCCATCTACAGAGATAAATGAAAACTGGTATACAAAAAATTAAGTTGAAACTTAGTAAAGCCTTTGACACCATTTTCCACAGCATTCTCCTGGAGAAACTGGCTGCTCATAGCTTAGACAGGTGTACTCTTCGCTGGGTAAAAAAACGGCTGGATGGCCAGGCCCAAAGAGTTGCAGTGAACACAGTTAAATCCAGCTGGTGGCCGGTCACAGGCGGTGTTCCCCAGGGCTCAGTGCTGGGGCCAGTTCTGTTTAATATCTTTATCAACAATCGGGACAAGGGGATCGAGGGCACCCTCAGTAAGTTTGCAGTCAACATCAAGTTGGGCAGGAATGTTGATCTGCTTGAGGGTAGGAAGGTTCCACAAGAGGGATCTGGACAGGCTAGATCAATGGGCCGAGGTCAATTGTATGAGGTTCAACAAGGCTCAGTGACCCAAGTGCAGGACCTGTCACAATAACCCCATGCAACGCTATAGGTTTGGGGAAGAGTGTCTGGAAAGCTGCCCAGCAAAAAAAGACCTGGGGGTGCTGGTCAACAGCCAGCTGAACATGAGCCAGCAATGTGCCCAGGTGGCCAAGAAGGCCAACAGAATCCTGGCTTCTATCAGGAATAGTGTGGCCAGCAAGAGTAGAGAAGTGATCGTCCCCCTGTACTGGGCACTGGTGAAGCCACATCTTGAACACTGTGATCAGTTTTGGGCCCCTCACTACGAGAAAGACATTGAGATGCTGGAGCATGTCCAAAGAAGAGCAATGAAGCTAGTGAGGAATCCAGAGCACAAGTCCTATGAGGAGTGGCTGAGGGAACCGGGGTTGTTTAGCTTGCAGAAAGAGAGGCTCAGGGGAGACCTTATTGCTCTCTACAACTACCTGACAGGAGGTTTTAGTGAGGTGGGTGTTGGTCTCTTCTCCCAAGTAACAAGAGGAGGAAATGGCCTCAGGTTGCGCCATGGGAGGTTTAGACCAGATATTAGGAAAAATTTCTTCACTGAAAGGGTTGTCAAGCATTGGAACAGGCTAGTACTCTGGAACACTGCCCTGGGAAGTGGAGTCCCCATCCCTGAAGGTATTTAAAAGGCGGGCAGATGTGGTGCTTAGGGACATGGTTTAGTGGTGGACTTGGCGGTGCTAAGTTAGCAGTTGCACTTGATGATCTTGAAGGTCTTTTCCAACCTAAACTACTCTATGATTCTGTAATTTTGTTTCCCATTACCACTGGCTTGGAGGTCCCGTATTCATTGTACCTGTTCAGTTTTGTGTCTTGTTATTGTGGCAAGCAGAACGAACAAACATCAGCATAGGCAAGGCAAAGCTGCTGCTCAGAGGGGCATGGAGGGGCCCAGCTATAAAATACTCTCCTCTGAAGAGGCAGAGTCAGGCTGGGAAATGTTTTAAAGGAGTATCTAAACTCTTCCGGCACAGCAGGTCATACACCCTTTTGCTATTCCTCAGTTTGCAAAGGCGTTAAAATATTTGAAATTATTTTTATTGTGAAGAAATGACACTTTGTGGCATTGCCGTCAAATCTGCTAACATTTCACCAGGCAGAAAGATTGCATTTCTGCTCTTCACAGTGCAGAACAGCTTTAAGCGCATCAACACATCATAGTAAGCTGTTAACCATGCCACAATGAAGGCTTTTTCGCTACAAAAGCAATTATGTCAACAACAAAGATGTGCATTGTATCACTTTATGATCTATATTTTGACGTGGTCTGTGTTTCCTGCTGAAGCCTATTTGCAACACCCTAAACTGGGGTGTGTGGGGGGGTGTTAGGGTTTCCCTGCTCTGGAAGTCAGTAAGGCACAGACAGCTGACTGGCAGGGCCATCAGCTGATACACGTAGCACGTGTGATGAAGCACCAAAGAGAAGACAGCACTGCACTGCGAATGCCCGAGTCTAGAATCAAAAAGGATGGTGACTGAGATTGGATTGAGAGGGTGATGGGCTATAACCATTCTCATTTGTGCTGTCTCTCCTTCCTCACCAGTAAAACCTTTATTTGCTTTAACCATGCAAGAGCACACAGAAAATTTTATCAATTCTGAAGTTTGCAGATTCATTAAAAAATTACCATGGTGGCTCACACTGGTGACATATCTGGGCATTACCCTGTTTCCAGCAGTAGATTGTACAAGACCATGGAGAAAAAGGTGCAAGATGAGGCTGTAAAATAATCTGCCCCGTGTTAGAGCTGCATCTCAGTTATTACTAATTAAATATTATCCTAACTGAAGCATTTTAAGTCTTCGGATATCCTCCCAGAATCAGCTACAAGATTTTAAGATTTCAGAGTTGCATACAAATACCAAAGCTCTGTTCAAATTTTGCCAGATTCCAGAATCTCCCTGCAGAGGAACTGCCTCGCTGCTCTGCAGGCCACTGCACATGCGCTTATCTCATGGTGCCGCTCCGCAAAGACGGACTAGCACAGAGTAAGGGAGTCCTGGCACCTGAGGGAGATAGCACAGAGGAGCCGGACAAGATGACCTCCAGAGGTCCCTTCCAACCTCAGCCTTCCTGTGACTCTGTGAGCAGCACCAGCTGCTGCCAGTTATTGTGGCTGACACTTTCTAGGAGATGTGCTTATATACAACATGCTGCTTATTAGTTCTCAATACCACCATTTTGAATGGATTTATGGGACCCCTCAGACTGCTCTGCAGAATTTCTGTAATGCAGTTATACTTATGAGCAACTAAATTCTTCCTCCTCTCTCATTTTGTCTTGAAAGGTTTGAAATCTGAACAACTTCTTATTTCTTCCCCAAATTAGCTTACCTATTCTGGCACAGAAGGTCTATGAAATCCCATCTAACCGGATAAGCTGGCATTACAACTGAGAGGGGGACAAAAGGACAGAAAAAAACATACACTTAAATGGCAGTGGTGCAGAATACTGTGCTTTGTCTTTCCATGAAATGCTGGGCTAAATTTGGGCTTTCTCCTCTGGTCTTGAGGAATCCAGGTTTGAGGAAAACAAAGAAAATAGTAATGAAAAAACCCCAAAACTAAACTATGAAGATGTGTTCAGAGAAACCTAATACTTTTGATACACCTAGACACCCATAGAGGCAATCACCTTTAAACTTACGAACATTTTCTGTCTAAGTACCTTAAAAAAAAAAATCTTAATGCCTTAGTTAAAACTATCAACATAACCACTGTTAAACTAAAGCCCATATTTGCAGCTTCACCAGTTCATTGAGAAAGGCCATTTTGCTCCTCCAAAGAATTGTTCTGTGAGTATGGAGAAGGTAAGCAACTAAACTTTTAAAAGCATCAACATATATAAATTTTTAAAGTGCATAAAGCTTTCAGCATTGCTGTGACAGAAGAACTCTGACTGCCAGACATAAATACTAAACACAATAGTTTTTACATTCTTCAAGTAAAGATACCTGCTTTTGCCTATGGAAATTACTTAAATGCTGCCCATCTCCCTTTTCCTCTTCCCTCAGGTTTCCTTCCAAACAGTGGTTTTTAACCTGATGACCAACTTCAAGCGAGTTTTACAAAATTAGAGATGTCAAAGCTCGTAAGTCATTACAGAAAATTAGAAACATAAAAGATAGTAAGATAGAAAGTATGGGAAAATCAATGGTTGGAGAGGGAAGAGGCAAATCAGTGCCCTTACAAAGAGAAGGCTCTTATCCATTCTGGTCCATCAGCAGCCAGTCAATCAAGCAACACGCACATAGCCTTGAATCACTGCGAACACAGGATGAATCTGGAATTACCTACGGTGTAGGTACCACTTTTCAGCTTGCTAGTGTATTTATAATTTAGTATTTGACTAGTTCCAAATGAAGTAATACTTAGAACAATGCAAAACAATTAAGCAAACAAAAAACCAAGAATTATTTCTAATGTTCAATATCCAAAAACATTAGCATAATTATGAGCGTTAATGTTGGCGTTAAAATGTTTAATGTTAGATTCAGAACTTATTAAAAAAAAAATCGTATTAAAATGAGTTTCGTTCAAAGGGAAGTTAAAATGTATAATAGATAATGAGGAAAATTCTAAACTGAGAGACAAGAAGTGTTATTTTGGGAAGTGAACAGATGGCTATAGAAGAGCAGACCCAGAAATCAAGAACAATATAGGGAGGCAGAACAGGGGGGCTGGAATGCAGTATAACTGGAGAATTTATTTTGCTGCATACACTTTCTGGTAAGCTCAAGATACTACAAATCTACACTAGAAAAGATATGAATTACATTTCCAGTTATGTTAGTGACTCGCTGAGAAGTTCTGGCTATTTTTTCCTCTCTCTGTACAAAGAAGCATTTCATTCATATGCAAGAATTTAGAAAATAGCACTACTTTGCAAATCTTCATATGCTTTTTGTATGATGCCAGAAATAACAGGGAAACTAAAAATTAGGGTCCAAAATGTAGCTTATTTGCTTTAAAGCATTTCTATACAAATACTTGTATTACAAACTTTTAAAGAATTTGCTAAAGCCAAAACAGTATATACAACCATTTTAAAGAGTACCAAATTTTTGGCCCACTATCACATTAGTAATTATAGACCTTTAAAATTTGTCAGAGCTCAGAAAAAAAAAAATCAATGAAAAATGCAAAAAAACATATCTCAATAATCTCATCTCACATTTCTCAGAAAAAAAGGCAGCACTTCCTCCACTTCCTAAATATGAGATGCAGCCATGACTTCAGCTTTAGAGTACAGGATATCTCAATGGATTTCATTTAAAATCCAATTAATTCAAACTTACTTTTCCCTGGAAAAGGCAACAATCTTTGTTGTTTTGTGTTGGTTATTATTGTAATCTTAACAATATTTTTCTTTGTTCATACCTGTAAAATTGAAACAAGTATTATTTTAAGAGTTGTATTAGGATGAAGAAAGTTCTTATCCAAAACCAGGAGGTCTTGGCTTGAAAGACAAGTTGGCTGGCTTCTTCCTCCAGCCTGTCAAGGTCCCTCTGGATGGCAGCACAATCCTCTAACGTGTCCACCACTCATCCCAGTTTTGTGTCATCTGCAAGCCTGCTGGCATCATCCAGATCATTAATGAACATGTTAAACAGGACTGGACCCAGTATTGACCCCTGGGGTACACCACTAGTCACTGGTCTCTAACTAGACTTCGTGCCACTGATCACTACCCTCTGGGCCCAGCCATTCAGCCAGTAATTTCCATATATTAAGGACATTAGCTTCTGTGTTTCCATTTTAAGTTTGGGCAAGGAGAGGTTGTACAAATCTTTGAATGTCCTCTAAAAGGTCTTACGTATTTTCTTTCTTTTTTTAAAAGAACAGAAACAAGCAAGAAAAAATGGCTGTTGTCGAAATCTCACCATAATTTCAGTACAGAATGGACGACGTAAGAAATTTATTCAAACAAATGGGTTTAGGTGACTAAAGGGAAAACTGCTTCTGGCACACAGGCCCAAAATCACTAATCCTGATCTGTGGTTCATGATCAGTAAATAATAAATCTATAACCTGGGAAAGAGACAATCAAACCTTTGTGCGAGGCAGAAGCAGGTTATAAAGCCTACTTACATTTTAAAAGATGTCTCTGAAACCACTGACAATCTATGGAGCATTATGTACTCCACAAAGAAGAAAGAAGGTTTTCCCTTACGATTCAGATGAAGTTTTATCATTAAAAAAATGACATTTTTGCACTGATACACTCTGCAGTTCTAAATCAGTGCATAAAGGATTAAACTAGCTCCCTGTTGATAATTGAAAAATCAAACAGAAAAGATTAATGAATGTATATTAACACCTATACAAACACACTTCTACTTTGAACTGGCCAGACATAAAGCAGACTTCCTCCAAAAGCCAGCCAGCTCCACTGAAGCGGTGCTATGACTGAGCAGAGCTGACAGGTCTTGCCAAGGTCAGGTCTAGAACTAAACTACCACGTTAACACGGCTTCTAGTTCAACACCGACATCAGCTACCTAGACTGAAGTATGGGCAAAGCAACTCAGGTGTGTCTACAAATAAAAACCTAAATATTTCCACTAAAAATAATCAGAGTGACACTAATCAGATACCTGTTTCATAGTCCTAAAGTAACAAAGAGCTATGTTTTTCCCATCCAGCAATTTTCTCATGCAACAAAGCATTTCTCTTTGCCTTGTAGAAACAAACAGTATGTTTACCTCAGCCTCGTGATTTCAGTGGCACATCCATACTTGAAAGGAATGAAAACCACCTCTACTTATTATCTGCCTATGCATTTTCAGGGTTTTATGGATTTCCCGACTACTGGCTTGTTTCCTTTGTTTTTATTTTAAGTACAGAGCTGTAAGAAAAAAAAAATAATTTACTTCCTCAGAATAGTTATCAGAATTACCATGCTGACAACACTTCTTGATGCTGTAGTTAGTTGAAAAGCCAATACTATACAGGACAAGTAATTAAAAAGCTCTTATAGAGGGTATTGGCAGGCAGTTCTGAGGGAGACGGCTGTGCTCAGCATCCCAGCTGATGCTCCTAAGCAGAAGGCAGCAGGCAGTGACTGCCAGAGGAAGCTCTCACTGGAGAGACACCACTCAGACCAAACCCAACAAAATTCTGCCGTTAAGCAGAGCTAAAATAAAATGCTAAGCTGAGGAGACAGCTTCTGGCTTTTCCCATTTATTTTTGGAGGGCTCCTCAGCCTTTAGGGCCAAAGGCAAGGTGATTGCAGCATGCTGTGAAGCCAGACACCCTGGGAAGCCTGAAATCATTAAAACACTCATTTAGACAGAAGGAGAAAAGATGAGTGAGTACAAATTCTAAGCCAGGGGGAAAAAAAAAAAAAAAATCCTCTTTTTATGATATCTCGATTACTATAACACCTAGTCACCTTCCAAAAGTCAATTAAGTGACATGCTATATATTCTTCCTCTTTTAATCCATACTTCCTTTTTTCTACTCAGATATTATGTGGTTTTAACTATTTTTTTAAGACCACCATGCTCCTTGTACCCCTCATTACAAAAGAAAGAAAAATACCTTCCAGTTGAAACAGCGAATGGAGATGTTTATTTTTTTGCTCTCTCATTTGAGATTCTGCTTCATGGCCTTGGAAAAGCACCAGAGAAAAGCCTGTGTGCACAAATAGATTTTATCCTTGCTGTTGGCACTCCACCGTGTCAAAGATTCAGTTATCGACCATGTACATTATCCCTAAATTTCAGGTGCCAAGCTAGGTATGCTGAGCTCACTCCATCTACCGCCTTCAAGCTGTTAAGACCCTGAATTTGATTTTTCATTTGGAGACTTGTACAGACAATAGACAGAAAAGGATGGCTATTGCTCACCACCTTCACTGCATTATTAAAATGCTTTAAAGTAAACTTTCTTACGGACTTATGTCTAACTTGCCCAGGTATTATTGATGCAATCTTGTTATTTAGCTGGAAAGCTAATGATTTCTACAAAAGTCACATTACTGGTTGCCAGGACTGAGCAGTCTTCTTACCAATAGGAAATGCTAGACAACATTAATGGGAGATAACAGAATAGAAATCACTAATAAGAAATTCTAATACTTCCAACCTTGAATGCTTAATGAGTTCTGTATGTAGAATGCAATCAATAGCACCTTCGTTGCAGATATAGGGTCCCAAAAGTTTTTGCCACTGTCAACTTTTGTATCACCACCTTTTATGCACTGTTTTAACCTGCTGCTGGTTTTCTGTAATCTGATCTCACCATAATGAATAGTCTGTTTTCTAAAAATGTGAGATAAATAAAGAGGAGGAAAACCAGAGATCAGTGCTACAACACCGAAATAGTTGCATAACAGAGAAAAAAAATGCCATAGTAGTGGCTTGGACTTGATAGGTATGTTTCAGAAATACATTTAACAAAGTAATTTTGCAAGGATTGAAATATTGCCCCTGTACTGCTTGAAGAGAAGAAATAGTCACATTTCACTAGGACTTTAACTTCACCAGAGCTTTCAGAAGCACAAGTTCTCAAAAACAGCCTAGAAAAGACAAGATGGGAAACATGTATTTCAGTCAGTGCTTGCCTGGATGAATGCACATGTAATGAATGTAGCGCAACTCTCCTTAAGCCAGATGCCTACAGACAGCTCTGAGGATCAGGCACTAAAATAAAACATGAGAAAACCCACCTGGGGTCTACCTGACGCTGCATGAACACGACGTTCCCAACCTTGTAAGGGATGCAAGATTTACTCACTATCTATATTCCTCTTTTTATTCTTTCTTTTTAAAATGGCTATTTTATCACACTGTTCATTGGCCAGCCTTTCTTACTGAGATCCAGAAAGAACCCTGCGCTGTCTCCCCTCCCTCCCTCCCCCAGTGCAGAATTAGTGCAAAAAGTGAACAAAAAGAAAAATAGTTGAGCTACATGGCCCACATATCATCTCTCTTAATATTTTCATTACCTTTTTTTTCCCCACTCTGCACTCACTTAACAATTTTTGTGCTCTCAACTTTATATAACACATTATATATATAATTTTAGATATGCTATATAATCTTTATGTAAGCTATACAGTTTAATATATAACATTAAGATATAGCTATATCATTGGCTGGATCCTCCTGTATTATAGAAATAAAATATTTTTTAAAAATTCTACCAATGAATATAATGAAGTGGGAAACAGCACTTAGTACAATCAGTCTAAAATATAGGACGTGGGGGGTTTTTTTAAGTTAAATGTTCATTAAAATCAAAACAAGAAAATTACACTAAAACTGTGTTTTGCTAAGAGACAGCCATGCAATGATATTCAACTGTTAATTAAATGGAAGTCCAAGTCATCACGTAACCCAACAATAAATTATGCCAAGACATATAGACTATGAATAATAAAGGATAAACTTAAGGCAGCACTGCAACACTTCACAGCCAGATTTCCAACAGGCACTCCGTTCTCCTCCCGTAAAGCCACATGTTGCAAACAACTACTCTCGGTATCAAATGTAAACAAAATTTTGAGAGTAATCTGAAAGATATGTTGAACACTGAAAGCAAGCTGTTTATCCATTCCTGCAACTAACTGGAGACAATTAGTAATTACAAGCAAATTTAGTTTTCTTAACTTAGGAATGGTCATCAGAAGATCCAAATCACCTACCATTACAGCAAAAAATCTGAAAGTGGAAGGGAGGAATCTGCACCTTTGTTTAATTATAACAGAAAACTGGAATACACCACAGAAGAAAAATAATTTCAGTAGAGCACCAGTTGTAAAAGTAAAGGGCACGCCTCAGATTCAAGTTTCAGGATTTACAGGCTCTTCCAAAGTTAAGCTGTTAATGCTAACACTGCGCATTCAAAATTGACAGAACTGAAATCTGCAACCAGAACTATGGTTACAACTTGTGTCATGACAGGCACTGGAATACAATTTCCAGGAAAATAATCAATACTTACATATCTTTTGAACTGGTAAAGGGATAAAAAAAAAAAAAATCAAAAGGAAAACAAGTGGCAGGAAGCGAGTTCCTGAAAAAGCATTCCAGTAAGAAGAGATGGAGATAGAGGAGAGGCAGGAGAAAGAAGTAGAAAGTGGGTAAATGAACACCAGGGTCTCCTTTTGCAGAGAAAGCTCTCCCTTCTAAACCTCCTCATCTTAAAATTACATCAGAGCTGTTTTTCTCACTCATATCTTATAGTCTTCATTTACATGAACTACCCCACTGAAGTCAATGGTAACTGCTCTATTTCACTCTGTAAGATGACTCACAAACCCCAGTATTATAGGTTGATATTTAAGATTACTCAAGAAGGGACTAAGGATTCACACAGACACACCGTCACCAATGCTCTAGAAACGAAAGAATTGTACCTCTGTAGCATATTTCTCTTCTAATTTTACAGTCTTTATTTCTTAGAACTTAGCATGAAAAAAGGGGTGGAGGTTTCCAGTCTCTCATTTGCTTACCATCAGTGTATTCTACATCCACAATCAAACTGCTGTGTGACCGCTCAGTCTGTTCCCACCCAGGCAGCAGGTATTGTCCTCAATTAAAAATTCTGAATGAAAGAACAATTCAGGAACATTCAGGCAAAGCCTGAAATAATGGTAACAACATGCAATTTCTCTTAAGGCACCACTAAAATAACATGATTGGTTCAGAAGCAGAGGTTAACTCGATTTAAGGTGAGGTGTAAATGTAAAATAAAATAGTGGATAAATTATCAGGAAAAAAGGATTCTGACTGCATTAATAGTTATCTGGTAAAACTTGAATGTAGTAGAAAGTCTAAGCTATTGGGCATGCAGTAATGCCAGCCAAAAAAAGCAGCTTTCAGGAATTCCATTCCTTTCTTGTCCCCCACCTACCCACTGCCAACTGTTTTTTCTTCTGGTACTTTCTTGCCTAAGGGGGACCACGAAGAGGGCAAAGGAATGAGTACGTGTGGACCCACTCCCCAAATAACCAGTCAAAATCCTGACTGTGTACACTAAGGCAGCCTGCTTCAGCCACAGCTTGGGCAGTTTGAACCCACGTGAAAGATAGGATTCTTTGCGTTAGCTGTAGCATAACAGCCCAGCAATAATCCTAGCAGACACAAGGCCAGTGATGTAGCCCCTAAGCACTTAATTATTCACACCAGCTACTCTTCACCATAATGAAGTTGTTTTTTCAGCCTTCAGTCTGTATATTCATAGGCTTATAATAAAGTCTACTTCAATTTTGTCTTTGAAAAGAGAATAGCCACATTTAATTAAAATATTTTGAATACTAATACTAACTCCCTCAAAGTTATTAAGATTAGCAGATAAATTATTAAGAGATAAACTTAAGAGTAACAGTTATTAAAGCTAACAGATATATCTCCAACTACATGATTAAGTTATTCAGATACGAAGGGTTAAAAACAAGCAGTCTACAAATCCAACTAATAAAAACATGGTTACTGCTCAATGAAGGTTATTTATTTATTTCAGCTTTATTATAAATACAATTTAGTAAGCACATGTTTCTAATACACCCATTTGAAACACTCTTTGCGATACCGGTTTTTTTTCCATTTTCAGTGTCTGCAACGTATCTTTATTACTAAAAATGGATGCTGTTCCTAGCAGAGTGTTTGTAAGGACTGGCACGAATTAATTCTCTGTAAGAATAAGAGAAAAAGAAGCAGCAGAGTTTGATTTATAGAATTCATATTTAAATTGGAGATAAGAATTATCTCCAGCTATGGCAAGAGCGGACTTTATGTGCACTGTTTAGTGGTGGTAAGAAACCTACCCGCTTCTCATAACCTCATCCACAATTAGGCATCTGATGATTTCACATTTTAATTTTAAACTCAGATTTTAAGAAAAAAGACTAAATCATACAAAAATGACACTTTTATACAAGAGTCTTAAAAAAATTTAACATGTACCCAAAGATTATATAAGAATGGGGGTTGTAATGCACAAGTACATCACAGAAAAAAAATAACCCCAAATGAACTCCAACATACAGCTTTTTCAGTTCCTGTTGTAGGATTCTGCAGGACTTCAGGTATGTCCTAAACTGTGAGCAATACAAGTATGCATGATGGGGAAAGGAAGTGCAAGAGCAACAGAAGTTCAAAACATTTCTTTGTTTCAATGGCAGAGGTAGATAATTGCCACTGCAAGTCCTTTACTCACAAGCTCATATATATCACTGTGAATTCAAGCAATTCAGTTTCCTGAGTACTCCATGAAACAGTGTTTGTAATAAACAAACTTGGTTTTGACTAAATTAACACATTTTTCCAAGCTTTGACAAAATGTATCTTTTCGATTTACTAGGGTACAAATGTAAAAGAAAAAACAACATGAGGAGCCTGTTGTTCAATATTTAAAAAAAACAAACTTCTGCAAAAGCAAGATACATAAATGTATTACTGCACACATCTCTGTCTCTCTAACCGCAAAGCCTACTTCATTACCTATGGCAGTAATTCTGCAAGAAACAACAACAAGAGAAAATTATTTCAGATACATATTCCATGTCTAGTAATCATCCCAGAAGAAAGCATACAGTTACTAGACCTGTATTAGGAAAGTAAAAATGAAGAGCTTCTTCCTGTCCTTAAAACACAAAATGTTCCTACAGTTTTAGCAGGATTGACCAATGAAGGTCACATCTTCCAGACAATTATTCATTTCAGTCTTCCTCTTAATCTTTGCTTGCCAGAGATTTTTTTGTGTAAATGGTAGTAGCCACAATGAGCTAGCATCCAGACATTCAGAAGGGATGGTCCATGCCCCAGAGAGCTCAAACTCTGAAGTCAGGCAAGCAAGTAGACAGAAGTCAGGGAAAAAAAAATTAGAAGTCAAACAAAACAACTAGATTCACTATTGGTATAATGGTAAAAATTAACCTGTGAACATGACAATCTAAAAGGAGGATGGCTGTAGGGGAAGAACCAGCAGATGAATAATTCTAGCTTGTGCCATGCACTGATGCTGCAGAGCAAAAGCAAAACTGAGTGTGACAAAAGCTGACAAGCAGCAAGAAAGCTTGACAAGAAAGACCAAAGCAAAAAGTGATAGCTATACATTGTCCTTCACATTCTAGTTTAACTTCTGTCATTTCTTAGCTTCGAAGTAATTCCTTTTATTATGCCACTACAACTTTATTAATCAAATCATGTGGGCTCTGTCAACATTCTCAAAACATTAGTTCCTTGCATCTCACCCACATAAAAATGGTTATTTTAACAGAAATGTTCATTGAGGATATCCTTTGGAGAATGTGCTGGACTTAAAATACAGTCCTTGATGTAAGACTGGAAATGCAAATTAAATCTGTATCTTATTTTTCTCCACTGTTTTTTGCAAATTTAATAGGTTGAGTGTTACACAAGCATTGTTATAATTCTACATAGTGAATGATGTTTTGCACATAAGGTTTCCACAAAGCAGAACAACTGCCCAAAACCCTCAGACAGCTGGCAGAAAGGAGCTGCATGAATACCAGCTTTGTGTCACAAGTAAAGACTCCCTGATGCTGTCCTTAATTTCTCCTCCTTGCTTGCCTGACACATTTTTGCTTAGCTGAAATCTGTAAATCTAAGTAGATATTTTTGGTAAGTTACTTAAAGTGGCTCCAAACACCTTTAAAACTTTGTATTTCCTCCCCCCCCCCCTTTTTTTTTTAAACAGAAACAAATGTAAATAGTCTCCTAAACTTCCCATGGTTAAGGGCTACTTAACCATCTGCAATTCCACTTCTCCAAAGTAATTTTCTTGTAAGATTTTCTATTGTGTTTTCTAAGCATATAAATAGCAAGACCAATGAATCATGACTGAAGTCTGCTAACTTCTTTGTTGTAAGTTTGTTCTTTAAAAAATTAAATATTGCTGGGAGAGCAGCAAGATCCAAGGCTCTGATACAAAATCTCTAAAAGCTGTTCAGATTTCCACAGGATTAAAAAAGTTGTCCTAAGAACTTCCTATTTGAATGCACAAGAAAAATAGCTCATAACAGTAAAAAGCCAATTACAGAAAATAATATTCTATCATAGAATCACACAATGTCTGAGGCTGGAAGGGACCTTTGGAGGTCATCTGGACCAACCCCCCTTCTCAAGCAAGGCCACCTAGAGATGGTTGCCCAGGATCATGTCCAGATGGCTTTTGACTCTCTCCAAGATGGGAGACTCCACAACCTCCCTGGGCAACCTGTGCCAGTGCTCAGTCCCCCTCACAGTAAAAAAGCATTTCCTGATGTTCAGAGGGAACCTCCTGTGTTTCAGTTCGTGCCAGATGCCTCTGGTCCTATCACTGGTCACCACTAAAAAAAAGCCTGGCTCAGACTTCTTTGCACAGTCCCTTCAGATATTTTTATACATCAAGCCTTCTCTTCTCCAGGCTATACAGTCTCCCAGCTCTCTCTCAGACTTTCCTCACATAAGCGATGTTCCTGTCCTGTAATCATCTTTGTGGCCTTTCGTTAGACTGTTTCCAGTATGTCCATGTCTCTACTGTACCTGGGAGCCCAGAACTGGAAACTGCACACCAGGTGTGGCCTCACCAGTGCTGAGCAGAGGGGAAGGATCACCTCCCTCAACCTGCTGGCAATACTTTTCCCAATACAGGCCAGGATACCGTTAACCTTCTTTGTCCAAAGGGCACACTGCTGGCTTGTATCAACTTGGTGTCCAGCAGGACCTCCCAGTCCTTTCTGCAAAGCTGCTTTCCAGCTGGGCAGCCCTGAGCATGTCCTGATGCCTGGGGTTGTTCCTTCCCAGCTTCAGGACTTTGCACTTCCCCTTGTTGAGCTTCATGAGGTTCCTGTGTGCTCCTTTCTCCAGTCGAGGTCCCTCTGGATAGCAGCATGACCCTTTGGTGTATCAGCCACTCATCCCAACTTTATGTCATCTGCAAGCTTGCTGAGGGTACACTCTGCCCCATCACCCAGATCATTAAGGACTGGACCAAGTATTAACCCCTAGGGTACACTGCTAGTTACTGGCCTCCAAACCAGACTTTGTGCCACTGATCACTGCCTGTTCTACCAGTTTTCAATCCAGTCATTCCATCACAGTGGTTTATCACTGGTCAAGCATGACTTCCCCTCGGTGAATCCATGCTGACTACTCCTGATGACTTTCTTGTCCTTCATATGCCTGGAAATTTCAACTAAACCCTCTTACAGATCCCCTTCCAGGCAGTCAATGCAGTTTGAATACTAATGTACAATATATACCTGTGAAGCTCTATCTTTAGAGCAGCCAAGTGAGAGAAGTGTCATGCATTGGGATGCAGTGAGCAATCCCAATGCCATGCTCTGAATTTCAAAGGATAACATTTGGCAAAAGGTAGCTGGGCTGCAGTACTTATTCAAAGCCAACCAAAGTGTAAGGATTATAGACTTCTAACCAAGATTAGAAGTAAATGGGGATGTTCATACTCAAGAAATCCATTTTCCAAAGGCAGCTACCAAGAGCTGCTATTAGGAAAGACCATGTTTCCATATAAAGAGGAAGTTAGAGACTTTATGGAGACTTCGGTCTCTCTTGTTGGCTGTACCTCAGCTCTCCTGTAGTGACTAGTAAGTTATCTCCCTGCTCTCTGCCTTGGCTTCCCACATCCTCCTCCTTCCATTCTATTGATTTGCAAGGTAAGCTCTTCCAGCAGAGATCATGTGCCATGAAAAGTTCATTCCTGATCTTAATTTGAACCACTAGGTGCTGCTGCAACACAGACAATAAAAAATTACAGCACAAACCATCCCATAAAATTATCTGGGATCTACACTGTACATGACAAGACTGACCTTAGAACAGTACATGAGAACTCTTAGTAAGGTCATCCTTTTGTCATGCTGCAACAGAAAATTAGCAGTTTCCATTTCCAGCCTGGGGAGCGATCTTCTGTTTTTCTTGGACTACAAGCTTTATTCACAGATCTGTGATTCAAAAGCCACACATGAAAATCAAGTATAGATCAGTCTGTATGCCACTGTGCTTTCCTTCTAAGCTTAGTATATAATGGCCAGAAACGTGCCAAAGCTTACTCTCATAATTTAAGTTTCCAGCAGAGCATGTAGCAAGTAATTTGTTGCATACTTGCTCGTCAAGGTAAAACATTGGTAGACTGACCATCAGCCAGGACCCTTTCTTTGGATTTCCAATCTCAGAAACCCTAGTTACCTCAACTCTTCCCTAACAGAAAATTTATGAGCATTACTAGCTTATCACAATCCCAGGACAAGGAGTCCCAGAATGAAGAGGAGTTCTACTTGCATTCCCTCAGGCCCTATCAGGTATATCTCACCGTTAGCAAGTTTAAAAATCTACTAACAAATGGAAACTGAGCTGCCACTACCAGACTGGTCTCTCCAAGAAACTGATATGATTTGACAGAAACATTATGACACTAGTATAACTGGTATGTAAGTAAGATTTGTGAACAACAAATATAGTTGTAACCATAAGACTCTACTCGCACAGACAATCCAAACTATTACTTTTTAATTTCTGCTTCTCTTTTTGCCAGAACAGTTGTATTCCAAACTGAATTTGAACTAAACTGATGTCTTCTGTGGGAGACAAATTACAGATTTTGACTCTTTCATTTCCATAATGCATAGTGCTGACACTTTGCAGTGGTCTGTTCTTCTCCAAACAAAAAATCCAAGAAAGAGAACATACAGATTTCCATTCTACATAGTGAGTCACATTATCACCTCTTTTTAGAGTAACGAATATAACACCACCACTAACTGTAAGAGCTGTTGCCTTAAACAATCACAAATAATTCTAGTATTTTAAATAGTTGTCTGGGAGCATATAAACTATACAGAAAAGGCCTGCCATACTCTAGCTGACAGTCACCAGTCTTAAGTTCCTTTATTATCCAATTTTGATTTAATTCCTGGAGGCCCAGGATTAAATAGTTTTCTAACTTAAATGTGGATAACAGTACTCTTAGTTTCCTCCTAACATCATGAACTTAATTTCTTTTTTAGGAGGGATTAAAATTTTCACTGCTGCTAGCAAGAAACTCAAAATCATTCTTGAAGGAAATAGAAATCACTAGTGGATTTTGCTTTGAAACCTCTTATATCCCAGTGAAAAAGCACACAGACACATAACCACACAGAAATTATTCTGCACAGGAAGACTTGAAGTCAGTTGTCATTTCTGACTATCAATTTGTATCAACTAGTTTGACCATTTTACAATACAATCCAAACAATCTCGCCCAATAATTCAATTCATCTGTCAGCAGGGATCAATTAACCAGTCTGCAGAATCTGCTGCACAGCTTTCTTCCCACAACAGACAGGGAACAGTTCTTTAAACAACGATAGATGTAGCCTGAAATTTCCTCCTGCATCCTCAGTCTGGCTCTTATGGCTGCTGAAGAAGGGCCATGCGTTCAGTGGAGATACCTACCCTTTTCTTGGGAGTCCTGACAAAAGTTATTCCAGCTGCCAATTACTTTAAGTCTTTTGCATCTCATTCCTGATACAAATTTGTCTGCCTTTGCTTACATACACTCCTGATCCACGGTGTATCTCTTCTAAAGGAATTCTGGAAAGGAATTTGGAAATACTGAGCCAGGAGGACTTGACTACCATGCTCAGTAGAACAGCCAATTGTCTGGTTTGGAGTTTGGAGTTGGGCTTTTTCCCTTCAAGACTCTGGGACAAAATAAACAGTGGTGACCTGAAGCAGAGACTATTTTCCAAGGCTTTAAAAAAAGGCTTACCACAACCTAATTTTTTAAGTTTCTTTTTGTTACCCACATCACATTGACAGTCAACAGTTACCTCACAATCAACTCGTACTCCTCGAACTCACTCTTCTCCACCATTTTCAGCTGATAGAAGAAATTTATCGCCACATTGTTCTAGATATCAAGTACTTAAGCTTGCATTGTAACACCTTAACCTTTTATGTCTGTCCATGAGGATTCACTTTCTTTTACATAATATTGTGACCTACATCAGTGATGCTTCCCAGCAATTATTGCCCCAATGACACTACTGCTATTAGGCAGAACTAGAAGGATACTCTTCCAATGTTCCAATGAGTCTGTTCTCTTCTATTTGTGTCATGTTGAAATAATTTTCTACAGGACAAGATAAGCCTTACAAAAACATTCAATCATCATATAAACTTCAAGTTTTGTATTTAATCATTATAAAGACACTGTAACCAAGGAGTTCTGTAGGACAAGTGGCAGTGGTCTAAACCTGGCCAATTAAACTAAGTTCCCATGTACTACCATTACTACTTGTTTGACTGAAGATAATCAAAATTAAATCTACATTTACTTTGTAGGAAGAAGACAATCTAGTCTACTTAATGAAAGAAAGCTTAGCCTTAGCAAAATCTACTTGTCAATGCTGAATTTCATGCTACTTTTTGTTTGCCTCCCTAATTTGAATTACTCTTTCATTAATATTTGAAGACTACAGCCCTTTAGTCAAACTAAAATGCCTGGTAATTCCACCCCTACCTAAAGACAGGCATAAAAATTTCCTATTTTATAATTATATGGCAGTCTGCCCAACTTATCTAAAATCCCTGCTACCTACTTACAAGACTAGACTATGCAGAAAAAGGATTCTGTCTCTACTCCACTTCAAAAGAAACTCCTGGGATAAAATTCATATGGTTAGGCTACAGACTGCAATCAACATCTGGGTCTTAAGTGTCTCTTTCATTACCTTCCTCATTTTACTCTAAAACAGTAGGCTTCTAAATGTGAATCAACACCTCAATAGTGCAGAAGAGCTCTCCTGGATCAGAGAAGAATTTGCTTCTTCGGAGCATTTGTTTCTATCCCTGCCACCAATTTGCTATGAATCACTGGGCCAACTCTCTTTCGCATGTTGTGCCTGACATGGGCAGCTCTGTAAACCAGTCCTAAATGGCCATGCACTTCCACCAGCTACAGGCATCAAAGCACACTGAAGAAATTAAATACGCTATTAAAATGAAGAATTTAGATAACTAGGGGGTCTCAAAGCAGAGATCAAAATAATATGACGCTTTTGACCGGATAAACTTTAAATCTCCATTCCTCCATTTGCTATTTGTGGAAAGGAATAATACTTCCCTACATCAGAGAAGATAAATAAATTTCACTTTCAGACAAACTGATATGCTGAGACAACAAATTATAGAAAACCTGGCAGCAAAACTAGTTACTTTTTATCCATTGTACTCCTGTGATGGTAAAGAAGGCTTATCGCTCATGAAAAATGAAGAAAAAGAAATGGTAGCTACATATTTACAGTATTGATGAATGAAATTCCCAGTAGGAATGGAAAAATTTGATGATTACAGACTAACATGATGTTCAGGCTTTAGGAGACAGGCATTTTTAATCCAGGCTCTCACTAAATTTGATGTGCTGAGGTTTATAACCTCTACAACATTTAACATAGGTTTTAAATGCATAAATAAAGGCTGAATAAGGTCCCTAGGTTCAGTAATACTTGGTAAAATGCATGTAGTCTTATAGTGTAATCTAATTTTTTCTCTAATTAAGAAAATATACTCTGCATTATCTTTTGAGATTATAAATGGAAAGGAATCTGAAGAAGTCTTACTGGTTTTGACTAACATTCCTCTAGGTATATGTATTGCTGGCACCTACCATAATTTTACTTTTATGGATACTCCTTGTAAGATGTTGTATAGCAACAGACACTTCCATTTTTGTCCTGAAGAAGATTTGAATTTAATATTCAATTTCACATTATCTGTTAGAACTGGATTCTGCTTCAGAAATCAACTAACATGTCTTTTGGAGAGGAAGGAGAACAAGACTGTGGGTAGCCTTAGTACAAACATTCCCATTCACAGTGTACAAAAGACAGCTGAATGAAAAGGAAAAAAAAAAAGACTAAATGAAGAGTGTTTGCTAAACACCTGTTATCTATCACCATACTATTATTCTCCCCATATGCCTACACATCTATTAGAATGATTATTAGAAATATTAATTTCCTGGAGTACAAATTTTCTAAGTACCTATCCATGTCTTAAAAGATATGGTCATATAAAAAGAAACACAATTAAAAGCTGTTGTTACAAACAGGCAAAACCATGTTCCCGGCTATCTTCCTAAAATGCCCAAGAGATTTTCTAGCAGCAACCATGAGAATCTCCCGTTCCACAGAGAACTCTACTTATCAGCACCACCACTGTCACTAGCAACTTTGTGCAACTCTACTCTTCCCTCATGCATACCACCCTGGAGAACAGTACTGCAAGGGCAAACACTGCAAGAGCAGTGTAGTATTTTTGGTTTAAGGACTGTCATGTCGGGGTGTCCCACAGACAAAACATATTGTCCTGTCTGAAAACATTCTCCATACGAGTCAAAGTAAACCATTTACCTGCAATATTCCAAATAAAGATATCCCCAATCCCAAGCATTACAAAAAGACATTAACAGAAAGCCTACAAAGATGCTCATATCTCTAACATAAAGTCAGATTTAACACTTCTTAATCTCAAAGCAAGGCTTATTCTCTGCAGAATGAGTCAGATGTCAAGATGCTTCCCATCCATGGAACCCACAAGCCTTTCTTATGCAAGACTTGTACACTTAACGCTGGCTAAAAAAAGAATTTGGGGGATTGTGATAGATACACAGACACAAGCTTCTCTTCTGTTTCATTTGGATTCAAACCCTTATTCTCCTTGTTCGCCCAAGATAACTATCACCAGCTTTTTTAGAAAGCAGTTTCAAAACTCCTCTCCTGGACTATGGAGCAACTCAACCATTCTGGAAAGAATAATTACCTTTTGGAAGTCTAGGTGCAATAGCCTCATGTCCCGACAGCTATCAGAACCTTTTAATAAATATCTTGACACCCAACTAGATGCAACTATACGCAAACAGTCACTTTACAGTGAAAGAAAACAGTTTTCTTGTCTACTATGGCAATACTCAAATCTCAGTGCAAAGTTTTTCCATGTTACATTTCCTAAAATTTGATATATTTCATGTTTGTATTTCACAGAAAACCTTGCATGTCAAGTAAATTAACCACACTTTATAAAAACCTACAGGTGGGATTAATGTACACAGTTTTTCACTGGATTTTGATTTCAGCCAATTACAACCAAAATCCGTAACTTTTGATTGGTAAAGGGGAAATATGTTTGAGTTGATGGACTTCGAGGGATACTATAATAGACATTAACATCTGCCTTGAAAGAAAGTAAGAGAAAGAGCTAGAAATGTCTTTTATCTGCAGTCATTTGTATATTTTGAAAACACTTTACTAAAAATAAATAAAGAAATCACAGGCTCACATAAAAGCTCTCTCACACTGAGAATTTAAAATTCTGTTCAGCAGTTCTGAACAGTCTCAGATATGAAACTTGCTATGACCAGTTATTGAGTCTTCCAAAAATGCAAAGGAATAATGTCTCGTTCAGTTGAGACATCTCCTTTAGGTTAAAGAGTAACCACTCTTCTAATGTAGAACATGTGCACTACTTTATCAAAATGCTAAGAATGCTATTAATGCTATTAACTATTGTTGTATTACTATGGAATAACCTAAACATCAATAAACATTAATAAAGTCAGTTATAAAAGCAAGGTATCAGTTTCAAAATACCACACACGCTACTAAAAAAGGGGGTTTGGCAACTTCAGAATTCTTTGAAGGAGACAGCTGAGAATGGACAGCAATTCTAAGTCTTTAGAGAGGAAGAATTACAAATAAGCAGTAACCTTTTCTAAGGGAACACAACTACCGTATCACTCCTGCTCTGAAAATCTTTGCAAGGTTTCCTCAGCTCAAAGAGGTATGAAAAAGCAATGGCCCCACAGAAAGTGAATATTCCTGAATGGCAAGATGCTGTTTACCTTTTCCTTGCATAGGTTTGCCTCCATGGTATGGAACAACGGTTCCATATGTAAACCCTGTCTTCACCGTGGGGATGCAATCAGACACATGCACACATCTGTAACCCTGCCGTCCTCAATCAGTGAAATGAAATTGAATTACTGAATCCTGTTAAGTGAAGTCATCTGTTAGGAGAAAATCATAAATTGTTTACCTACTGTATACTTACACCCTAGTTTAATTTACACCAAGAACTCCTCTGTGAATCAAATATCGTATCAGCTATGAGAATGTCACTCAGCACGGTGAAAGAAATACAGCTTTCTACTTATGAGGTAGCTAAAGCCCTAGCAAACTGTTCCATCCCAGAATCCCTTGGACCCTTGCGGATGACAGTAAGACAGACATGAACACATTTGGTGACTTGGACATACGCGTACAAATTTTCTTCAAAATAATGTAAAAAGTGTTGTGATCACTCGGGGGGAAAAAAAAAGTATCACCCCAATAATTTCAAATACATAACACAGATAAAGAAATGGTAAGACAAGCCTGAGTTATCTCTGCAGATTGTCAAGAGTTTAAGAAATAGCAGATGACCCTCCACCACCTTGCTCCTCAGTGATACTTTAATGCTGAACGAGTATGTATGAGCAGGGACAGCCTCACTGTGCATATGCTTTGTTTTCTGACTAGAAGAAACATTTTGATGTTTCCTATACATTAAGAGTACTTCAGAATAATTAAGTAAGACTTGTTTTCAAAGGGTTCAGCTGTCTTCACAATACATTCTATTTCTCTTTGCCACATGAACAAAAACAAAACAGAGCTGTTAAACTAGGGGCAGAAAGATTAACAACGCTTTATCCAATTCTTCCACAGTCTGACTAACACTCCTAGTACCTGAGGAAAAGTTACTGAAAATGAAATCAATACAAATTAATTTTAAAGCATACAGGTCAAGTTGAGGAGCTTCTGAATCCTAGAACACTCATAAAGAAACATCATCCCCTTTCACATCCACTTTACAGCTCTGACGCAGTAAGAAAGCAATTGTAGGAGGTCCACCTTTTCTTACACCTTCACTCTGGAAAACGCTGTTTACAATCCTGAAGGGAAGCACTTGCTGAAACAGCGGAGATAATACACCTTTCCCACTGCATGAGATGGATCAGGGTTGCACTTACTGGAACTTCCATCAAATTCATCCCTTGGTGGTGCTATGCTAAAAGATCAGATTCTGCCTACGAAGGGATTCTAGGCTGATCACACACTGACAGGATGAATACCCAAAATAATTTATTATGAATGTTGACATTCTCCTTTCCAGTTATATAGACGCTCAGCTATTCGTTAAATACCTAACAAATATACGTGGATATTGTGTAATTGAAGTCCTCCTCTTGGCTTTACTCACTGATCTGGAGGAAGGAGAAGGCCTCTTGAAAATGACAACCTCCCACTGCTGACCAGACACCACAGGCTGCGGAGGTCAGCTCCTTCTGCAGGAACAACTCCTGCTTACAACTTCTCAATGACAACAAGAAATATTCTCTATTTAGAAATATTTGCCTATATTGAGGTAGATGAAAGCTGGAGAGCAGATTTAATTCAGGACTGCACATACAACTCAATCCCAAGGAACCTGAATACACAAAGTAGTCTTTTGCTTCCCAAGCTAGGAGAGCTGGATATACTACCCTTTAGCCTTACCCTTTACTATCCTTGTTGCTTTCCCATTGCAAGCATATAGCTTTGTGCTAGTGGTTAAATATTCATCGAGGCACCTATTAAGAGAAGCTAAATAATGGCAATTCCTCCTATCCTGAGTAAGGCGCTGGACACTAAACTTCTAGTTCCTATTCCAAGTACTTATTTTCACAAAACAAAACAAACTTTTACACGTAAAATAAAAATCTTTACACTACATGATTTTATTTTTATTATATGTATTATTTATATATTTTTCAATTTATTTTTATGTAATTGTGAAATTGGCTGCAAGAAGCACAGTTCAATTAACATACAAATGTAAGTATTTGTTCCCAAGACCTTAATTGAACCCTACAACTGAAAAAACAGTATCTATAATAAAATTAGCTTCTCTAAACAATATTTTGTTTTATTTTTTCCCCCCCAATGGAATAGTTTTTTCAATTCAAAAGACTCCTATTTGTTTTAGTACAGAGGCTCTGCCTCACCAACACCATCACATCCTCCTAGCTTCCAGTCTTTTCAATATGGAAGACAAAACCAATAATTAGATCCCTAGCAAAATTTCACAGTTTAAAAAGTTAATGGGATTACAGAATCACTAATAGGTGTTTACTGAAGCTGAATGACAGTATTATTCTTTGTTTTAATAATATGCTGAATGGTTAGAAGCAGGATACACTAAAAAAACCCAAACATAAAAACCACACAGACTCAAAAAATCTCATATTCTCTAGAGCACATCTTAAATGCAAATAATATATTAAACCAATTTCAAACTCAGCCAATTTAAGAAACAGGAAAAAGAAATGAGAACGTGGGTTTTGACAAAGCAACTAGCATTTGCTTCAGAAATAGCAAAACCATATGTAAGGAAACAAAATTAACTTTGTTCCTCAAAATAGCCTACTGCTATCAGACAGGTAGATCATAATGTACAACATGTAAAGCATTCTAGATGGGAGAGAATGCAGGAAGATTTTACAAAAAGTTATTCCTCCCCCCTCCCCCTTGAACTTGCTGAATTCAGGAAAGGGTATGTGTGCTGGGGAGAGACATCAACTTTCCAAGTAGATAAATGATTTAAAAAGCAAAAGAGAAAATACTATCTCGTCAGTAACTAATATTTAACTAGTTTATTGGGGGTTTTTTTAAATATTATATATAAATTGGACATACCAGATATTAAACCTGGATGGTTATAATGAGCTTTTCACTGGTCTAACTATAACTGTATGCCAAATTTAGTTTTAGCTACGTTAAAATACTAGATTAAGGGTGTGATTCCTCTCTTGAATCACCCAAGCAGAGTTAGATAGCAGATTTCTTTCTAAGTTTAAGTTTACGTAAACAGCACAACTATACACAACTGTTTCTCCTGGGTAGGTCAAGCCTTAAAGGACAAAGCAGAAAAAGGGAAAACATGGATTTCAAATTAAAAACTACATTGTTGGGAGTGCATTTCAAGAAGATTCACGTTCCACTTCACCAAATGGAACTGGATCTTCACCTGTAAGTTGACTGAAGATTTTATCTCTCCTTTTAAAAATTCATCTTCTTTATTATGGGTTATTCTTACTTTTGAAATGTTTGGCCATGTAAACCAGACATATTTGCAGGAGCAGAGCTAAAGCATACTAATGTTTACTTCTGATGCAAACCAGTTATCTTGAAACCAGTGTTGCATCATTCGTGCTTTGTTCTTGTACCTGTTATTCCAGCCAACAAATGGCTAAGTAGTGGTTAACTTTTAAGTTTAAGAATGCTAAGATTTTTAACACTTCATGGATAGAAAACCTCATGGAAAAGAGCACTGAAAAAAAAGCCCCATAAATGATCAGGAAGAATGTGAAGTAGCTCCTTAGCTAATCCTGCATGTCATCTTTTCGTTTGCTGTCAGTGTTGTAACTGAACAGAATGAAGGATCATTACCAGCTAGTTGCAGGGAAAATAATTCTATTGCTGTTGCTAAATGAACTGTACTGAGAAGAGTATGATAATGATAGTGATAACTTCTTGTAATTCTTTTTTAACATCAGATCAAGAGCATTCCACAACATCAATGCCATCGCTGTTCCCCATGTATTTTAATAACCTTACATTAAGAACACAAGAGTGATTGTGCTGGATCAGACAAATGTCTGTTGAGCTCCAGCTCTTCCACACTGGCAAACAGAAGATACCTAAGAAGCATTAAGCCAAGGATGTACTGATATTTCTACAGAATGCTCTGCCAGGCCCCAATTTTTCAGAGACTCCAAAGACCTGGAGCAGTATTTATCCTTATTTTCTCCAGTGAATGCTTCTTTCATTAAGTTCATGAACATAAAACATTTAGTATGCACAACACTGTACAGCAAGAAGTCACATACTACACTGTATGCAGAGAACCTTCCCTGTTTGTTTGAGCATGCTAAGTACTCATTTTATCTGATGGTCCCTACTTCTTTAAGGGAAAGAGGTCTTGCAAGTCAGGCTTGGCAATGACCTCCCCAACACAGGGTGCAGCCCCGTAGCACCCAAGTTAGAGCAGGGCATGGCTCTTGACAGCAACCAGGGTCAGCCACAATCCAGCGATCTTTATCTAGCCCAGCTGGCCTTGACTACAGGCAGCCAGGCCTGGAGTGGGGGCAGAAGTGGTTGCAGAACCTGTTCTTACAGCCAGGGCTCTAGCACTAGAAGTAGCAGCAAGACAACTTCCCTGCATCACTGAGAAATCAGGAAACAGTCTAATAAATTGGCAGCCTGTAATAAAATGATTATAGTCCAAAGGAGCCAGGAGAACATAATTAGTATGCATAGTTTCTAATGCTAAACTGAAAGAGTGATTATTTAAATACTGGAAATTACAATTTCTTTTATTTATTTATTTAAAATAAAACTTGCATCTTCTGTGAGAGTTGAGTGGAAATTCTCATACAGCTGACCCAATTATGCTTTCCAAATGCTGCAAATAGAGACCTGAGATATCAGGTGGAAGACTGAGTGTCTTCTAAAAAAACTAGAGGATAATTAATCCTCAAGACCCATGATATGAAAAAGCAGAAACTCTCTCAGACCCCAGCTATGCAGAGGGCTAGCCACCATGCTTAGGGTTCCTGCCAAAACATCCAAGACAAGGCAACATGCGTCACAGACTGAGCAGGATGCCTTAAACACTTTCTCCTTTGACTCGTCTAAATCATGAGTTTACTCCTGGTAACAGCATCATCAAAGAAAGAACTGCAGGTGAGAAACCACTAGGTGAATAAGCTGCAACACCAGATTACATTCAGACCACATGTTTTATGATCATGTTCACCACATCACTTCCAAGCAACAACACTAGAGCAGGCATACGCAGCAAACCCATGATAGGAAGCTTTTTTGTTCCCCAGAAGCAAATCACTTCATTGCTTAGAACATTTCAAAAAGCATTAGCATTTTTCTTAGTCCTTCCAATATTCATCTCCATACAGTAAGCAAGGCTAGCCTACAGAGACGGGAAAAATAAAGCTAAAAATATCCTGTTTGAATTGTAAAGTCAGAGAGAAAACTGGAGGAAGTATTTGACATCACTCAACAAAATCAAAGAAGTTTTCACTTAAATGAAAGCAGTATTCTGAGCTTCAGATATTCAAGCAATTTTTGAAGACAAATTTTAAAAAGTAAAAGCAGGGACTAGATTTTCCTCCAATGCATAACTGGCAGCAGACAAAATGGGTAAGGTCTTCAAGAGACAATCTGACAGATGAGTAGTAAAAAAACAGTAAGATGGCACAGATAACATGGGAGCTGGCATCAGAATAAATTATAATTGAAGAGGGTAGGAACCCCAAATCTATTATGAAAGAATATGTAAATATATATGATTTAGCTTATACAGTGATATGCTTCAGAAACATTTGTTCTTCTCAGCATAACACTTTTGAAAGTCTGATTATCTTTTTTGGCTAGATATTATGAAAAGTATAACAACTGGCTAGAAATAGTCTGCTTTGATTTTAGAAATGTAGAATGTGCGATGTACTTTTGGTTTCTACTCAAGTAACCTGTGACTTTTTGTAATAATTTTAGTGAAACTGGTCATCAGTCAAGCCTAGCAACAGTTACATGTTAATTAAATATTATCTAACCTCTCTCTTCCCTGTCAGACCTTAAGCACGCATTTAAAATGATGACTGGACAGCCACAGAGATATTTGAGACACTGGGTTATTAGTTTAGATGAAGAAGTCAGTTTACCAGTAGTGAAGTATTTTAAAAATTGGCAGCATAAAGATAAAAGTAACAGGCAATTATTTGAATGTCCTCGCTTCCATTGTCTAAGAACAGACCTTGTGAAGAGGAAAGAAATGGAAAGAAAGGAATATAAACACAGGGAAAATGTGAAAGACACTATCATAGTTTTACCCCAGCTGGCAGCTCAGCCCCACACAGCCACTTGCTCACTCCCCCCTGGTGGGATGGAGGAGAGAATCAGAAGGGTGAAAGTGAGAAAACTCGTGGGTCGAGATAAAGACAGTTTAATAAATAAAGCAAAAGCTGCGCACGCAAGCAAAGCAAACCAAGGAATTCATTCCCTACTTCCCATGGGCAGGCAGGTGCTCAGCCATCCCCAGGAAAGCAGGGCTCCATCACATGTAATGGTGACTTGGGAAGACAAATGCCATTGTTCTGAACATCCCCCCCTTTCCCCCAGCTTTCTGTGCTGAGCATGACGTCCCATGGTCTGGGATATCCCTGGGGTCAGTTGGGGTCAGCTGTTCCGGCTGGGTCCCCTCCCAGCCTCTCGTGCCCCCCCCCAGCCTCCTCGCTGGTGGGGTGGGGTGAGAGGCAGCAAAGGCCCTGACTCTGTGTAAGCACGGCTCAGCAGTAACGACAGCATCCCTGGGTTACCCACACTGCTTTCAGCGCAGATCCAAAACACAGCCCCATGCTAGCTGCTATGGAGAAAATAAACTCTACCCCAGCCAAAACCAGCACAACAAATCACCTGCAAGGATTCTAAGTAGAAGAGAATCACAAAAGCAATGGAGAGGCAACAGTTCAGAAAGCAGAAAATTATCAAAATATAGAGATCTCATGGACAAGAAAGGGCTTAAAATTTCACAGAAAAGAGGCCAGAGTTTGAGGAAGTTGTTTTGCAGAATTTCTTTCAGAATTTGCAATACTTAAACAATTGCTAGGGAAATTTTGCAGGATAACTGACTGATTTTTGATTAGTTAAAAAGCTAAGGGAATGATGTAAGTTCCAGCTCTCGTTTTCCTCTGTCACATAAAGGAGTAGAACAGCACATTTGGGATTTCTTTTTTCCCCTGGTTTAAACATTTTACAAAGACACTGAATAGCAAAGCCTCGAGTATGAAGTAGTTTAAAAACCTAGTGCTATGTGACTCTTCTTACTTATCCTCTAGGGAAGGGAAAAAAGTATGAAAGGATGAGAGGTGAACACTTGAGTTTCCTTAATGAAGACTACTAAGCATTAAGCATTATGACTTTTTTTCCCTCTAAAATGCAGTTATCACATTCCAACATGCCAGCTATGAAGAGCAGTTTGATAGGACACACTTTTTCCTGGTGTGAACAGGTAGTATGGCAGTTTGCAACTATTAATATTTAGCAGCTAACTATATTATTAATTACTCTAAAATCTTTCCCCTACCATCTTTTTAATGGAGCTGAGAGAGCGGAAGTATTAAAAATGATGTATTGTGGACTTCAGAAATGTGTCTGAAGCTTTAGAAATGCCTGGCCTTAATCAGTGGTGTCAAACGTGGCAGTTTCTTTTTTACTAAATAGTAAAACATGTATCTTGGAGGTATTGTTTCCCAGGTTATTTACATAATAATTAGCAGTGTAATATCTAACTAGACTTAGATTTAAATTTACTGTAGGATGATTTTTAACGTGTATGTACAATTATGGTCTCTCTTTCTCTGTGTTTCAAATAGCTGATCTGATTTGCCTTTTTTCTTTCCACTTTCTCGGTCACATTTTCAATGTTCATTTTAATTTCCAGAGTGGGATATTAAGCAGTAACAGTAATTGAGACCAAGCTCCCTTTTACTTACGCTCTGGTGTCTGGAGAATCCATTTTGATCTGACCTTTTTTAGGGGAAATATTTTAAGGTACCAAGCATATATGCATATATACTTATAAAAGTAAATGAGAAAAAAAGTTTAGGTACGATAAAATGCATCAATATTGGGGGAATTTTCCTCATGCAATCTCCCACCAGTCTTACTGCTTTTTCTAGAATTGTAATACCACAAAGGAACTTCAGATCAAATCTACGGAACTTGATGTACATTCCCTAAGCTGAGGAAAAATAAAACAGAAAAAGAAATAACATAACTCACGCAATGACAGAAGAGCAAATTAACAGAATGCTTCTGCAATGATATATGTTGTAGATTTTGTTTAACGTCCACAGATTGTCACTTCTTTGTTTCTATGAAGTTTTAATGCAAGACATTTCATTATATGCCATTTATGGACAGGCATAAGACAGAGGTTGCTCGCTCCCAACCTATTTCAAGTGCTTGATGCACTGATGGATGGTGGCAGTTCGGGGCACACGTCACAGTCATGCTATTTCTGGACATACATACAGTGAAGAGTAGTACGTGGTATGAATGTTGTGTTAGTTGTAATTACTATTTCTAAATGGAAAGATTCATATTAAAAGCTGTAACCTCAAATGTTCCTGGCCAAATTAGTAAATAATATTCTGCAACATAGCATGATAACAGGCTGCAGTTTGAACTAAAGACTGTAATGAGAACCAATGACAGACAGCACTATTCCTTCCTTCGTGTCATCCTCTCAGTCCTGCTTTTGCAGTCAAGCGCCACTAAATGCATTTGAAAGACTTCTGCCTTTACTAACAAGGCAGAGCATCTGGTGCTACAACAGAGATTCCTTTCCCTGCAGTGAAATTTTAAAGATTTCTTCTTCAAAAACAGCAAGATGACTAATTAGCAAAATTCTCAGTACAAATGCTAAACAGAAAATGCTAACATTTACACTGTTACAATGGCTAACACTTTTCTCCCAACAGGGTGTAAAAAAAAAAAAACACAACAAAAATCAGTTCAACAGATGTGAGATGGATCTTCTCTGCTTATGAAAGAGCTGTGATTTTTAGCAACTGAGTTACACAACAGTGTATACTGGAGTTTTGTTCCAGGCCCTGAACAGAATATCAACGTTTGAGAGAGGCAGCTGTTCGCCATGACAGCTACCACAACATCCAAAGAAATCCAACTAGCTAAGATAAGCTTAGCTAAAGCTCAGATACCCAACAGGGAGATACATGATGTCCACCAAAAACACATGCAAAAAACTTGGATAGTGACTAGACTTGGAATCTAGCTGAGATTAAATTCCCTTTAAAAATATACAGGAATGTACAACTTGAGATTTTCAACATTTTTTTACTCTAAAGGATCTGATAAAAAAGCCTCTGAACTCTGATGGCAGGACCACATCAGCCAATACTTTGAGAAATAATTTTCTGAATTTTCTCCTTGAAATGAGAACAACAAAACCACAGCAAGAGCTCTGCATCTCTAAAACTTTCCTAAGAAAATACAAATATAACAAGGAAACTTTGAAACATGGAAACTCAGATCTGCTGGATGAAACATATTAAAAGCAAGGTGTTTGAAATCAAAATCATAGCCTGTGCCTTTGAGGGGATGGGATCTTCCTTTCAGACTTTCTCTCAGTTTGGCAAGTTTCATCCATTTCATGGATTAAACAAGTATCACATGGTTCTCCAAGATGTTGCAGAAATTCTTTGCATCTTAGCAGCCAAGTGAAGATTTGAGGTATTTTTCTGAGCCACACCAGCAGTTACTCATTAGTGTGCAACTGTTCACTGCAACAAATAAAATGCTATCAGCATTCCCAGATCTCCTGCAGCAAGCAAGTATGCAAACAGCCCATACAGTTGCTGGGTTCTGAGCTACACATTTATGAGATTACCCTTTCATTTCAGTCTAGCACAGCAGGACCCACTTCACTTCCATGACAATCCAGATGGAGCACTTAAGGACTTGAAAACAAACTATTTCAGTAATAAAAAAACCCATACAGACATAGCACCTCCCCACAATCAGCAGATTTCATCTAGGCATGAGGGGAGTCAAAACAAACAAGGATACAATTATTCCTTAACTTTTTATAAGCTACTATTAATAGAAGAAAGCATTACAACAGAGCTCATAAAAATTAATAAGGCATAAACACTGTTGACATAATATGCAGAATAGCAGGATTTACTTCATCATTATTCTTTTCATGAGACGTTGGTAACATACCACTGATGCCTGTAAACTTGTTACTCAGAATTCACAGTTCACAGCACTAAAATATCATTTGCCCTCTCCATCTCAAAAACAATTTATTAGCACTACAGAAGTACTACAAAAAGCTTTCTGCAGGTGATGAGAGTTAAAAATCAATAAACAAACAAAGCAATCCCTTTGATCTCTACTGCTATTTCCCTCTTAAATGTCACCATAACTAAAACAGCACTCCAGTTAACAGACACTAGGAATGTTGCAATTCTTAATGAAATATTGAACTGTTTTCCAAATGTCAAATTTTTGACTAGTTAAAACACACACACACACACATTCCCACAAGGGATTTCCTTTTTCTCTTCATGGGGATTTCTCTTTTTTATAGAATCATAGAATCACCTCGGTTGGAAAAGACCTTTAAGATCCCACATAGTTAGTAAAATTCTTTTGAACACATTAAAGCAAATATAAAAACACATGGTGCCAGGATTCATTTGTTGTAAAACAGGATACTAACTTGTCCCCCATAATAAAATCACTAGTTAAGATTACAAAAATAAAAGCACGTTTTTTTGAAACTCTATTTCCAGTGTCAGTTCCTTGTAGTAAAACCCTTCCTTATCTACCAACTTCACCGACCAACAGTGTTGCTGAAAAAACAATAAAAATTACACCTGAAGTCTTACCCACCTTGCACATGATTGAAACAGCTATATTTCACAAGTGAACACTGTATGATGCACAACTTGCATTTCAAACACAAAAACATACCAGTTAAATTGAAGAAGTCTGCAAAACAGTAGGCTTGCTTTCTAAATCCTGACATAATTTTTAATTATTAGGGCTCATGTATCATTCTTGGCTCTAGGCATGGGAGGTGATTGATAAAGCCAAAGGAAAGATTTAGATTATTTTCCTCTTTAAAGATCAGCTTGCACTAGAAGTAGAGGTTTAAGTCAGCTCGTATTTCCGCTACCATCATACCTTCCCAAATACTGAATAGCCCTACCCACCAGTCTTCCTGAAATGAAGAAACTACATTATGCATTTTTCACAACACAAAAATGTTCATGAAATTCCATACATAAGTGATATTTATTATCAGAATTACCATTATTCTTACTGGAATCCTCTTCTATTTCACCTTACTGTTGCTGTATATGACTGAGAAGCCTGCCTTCCTGCTCTTTTCCCTATGAAATACATAAAAGCAAGAAGCAAGAGAGTATATCTGGAAGGAACATTCGCTGACAGTCCGGTGTTCTGTATAAAATGTTGAATTATGGGGTGCAATGGAAACATTAAAATAATTTCTACTACTGTCCAGACATTAACACTTGCAACTCCACCTGATCTTAAAATTATTTTCTTTGGTCACAGTTTAGTCCAGCTCTTTATACTGTATATTTCATTTAAAATATTGCACAACTGAGAAGGTTGTATGGTTACCACGTCTTGGTTGCTGCACTCTGGCTCAACTCCAGCCTCTCCAAGAGCAGTCAGGCCTGGCAAGCTCTGCAGGACCTTCTCAGTAGGGGAGGAGGGCTGCGAGGCAGCTAAGAGAGCATTGATGTGCCTGCAGGGAGCCTGCAGCAGGTATACATACTGGAAGACTTGCAAGAGGAAGAGAAGGCTGTTCAGCAATGGCCCAGAAGCATACTGAATTAAAGTGGTCATGCAACCATAGCCTCCATGACAGCATGATTTCTGTAATAAGAATATCTGTAGTGGTCAGAGCAAAGGCTTGTCTGTGATTCTGTGTGGTTATATGGCTCCTCAGACCCTTACCAATAACACACACCTATGAAGGTGCCAACAGTGAAACCACACAGACCTTTCCAAGGGTACTCCTGTACCTCCTGCCAAGGCTCCAGGCAACCAACCAAGCTGCTGAGCAGGCCCAGGCCTGAGCTTAAGCTAAGAGAGCAGGGCACAAGAAACTGCTGGATGTAACAGATAACAACGTGAGAAGTGACAGAATTCACAGACGGTGCCGCAAGGAACATCTGGATTTCATGGCCAGTTACACGAGGAAGAGCCAAACTTCATAGCAAACTGAGGGGGAGTACCGGGGACCTTTTGGGGAGCAGAATTTTGCCAGGCCAGCAGTTGCTTGCTAATAATATTAGTAACACCATATAAACCTGAACTCCCCTTGGCAACAGTATCAGAAATACCGATTTGGGTACCCATGTGACAAAACCAATGAGGAGAAAGTAATTACAAGTGGGTTGTTGGAAGAAGACTGAGTTAGAAAAGAAAGGTACAAGGAAGTGAAATGGAGGGTCAGAAAACTGGAAAAGCTGTATCAAGGTATGTAAATTATATGATCACTGCTGTCTGGGAATATATGCTGGGTGGCTCTGCACTTGAACACTGCAGCCTCAATCAGGACAAACCAGACCTGTTGTTCTGAGTGTTCCACGTGGTGTGAAACCTGCCTCTGTGGTCAGGACAGATGGAATGGGAGCTTTCCCTGGCTGGCAGGGTGGATCAAGCACCTTGGCATCACTGTGTCAATCCCCATGCCATACCTCGGTGAGCATCTACCCACATCTTAACACTTCCAAGAACGTTCTCCCAGCTTCTCAACCTTCTGGTTTAAGGACTTTCTGAGTGAGAAGTTGCATCTATGTATTTAACAGCACATGGGGATTTTTCTTCCGTCAATTTGTTTGATGATATCTCAAGTCACATAAAACATCAGCAGATGCAACGTCCTGTGACAAAAAATACCAGGAACTGAATCACAAGATCTACAAAAGCATCCTAAACCTCTAAGCAAGCAAGGTGAAACCCGCATGAGTGCTGATGAGTGCAATGCATTATCCATATAGCAAACAGTCTGAGAGAATAGTTTGTTCTTCTAAAGTGTGCAAATGCCAAGCCTACTTAAGAAACGTGTTACCAGATTCCATGTATCTGCTGGGATCGTCAGCCCCGTAGTGGGGGAAATATAAAATTCACCTTACCTCCGCCTCTGCTAAACTCTTCTTCCACAGAAAAATGGATATAACATTTTAAAAATTATTCCCCCTAAAAATAGTTATGAGTATTTATCACAGACTGGTGAAATGACCCAGCTGTACAGTCCAGCCTGTAAAAATAAATTCTGATATGGATTGAAGGATCTTGAACAGTAAGTGAAAATACAAATATGACATTTAGAAACCAAGAATTCTAGTATTCTGAGCAATATGGACTAACTTCAGGTTTTAGAAATTGCAAATTGCTAGGCATCCAGCTAAGGCCTGAAAACGTGCATAGTCTGGGCAACTGGGATAAACATGACAATAAGAGGCTGGCTGTCCTTGTTTTTACAAATGCTAAGACTAGGGTGACCATATTCTCTACTAAGCATCAAAAGATGACTTGAAATTCCCTTGTTAGTTTTCCTACCTAGCCCCCACGTCGTCTCCCAGTCAATTAATGACATCACCAATGACATTACGAGCTTCACGTGCAATAACCCAGCCACTTGCAGGTCCAACAAATTTGCACAGAGTACTGTGGGTCAGGGCAAGTATGAAAACAGGCAAATGTCATGAAGGAATCAGAGAACTCAAGCAATCATTCAAACATTTTGATACAATGTCATTAAGATCCGTGACTTCCGTTTTCCATTAATCATGCCAATCAACAAGATGTGAGAGTCAGTGTTCTCCCTCTAAACTCACCATGAATTTCACATTTCATTCACTGAGTATTGTCACTATTCATCTCCATGGAAACAGTTGTGATGGGAAAAACTCACTGGTATATTGTATCACCGACTGATTCAGACAAGATGATTCTAATTAAAGAAGACTCTTTCTAAATATACACACAGCCTGAAAAACAGCAATACTAATAAAATATTTTTTAAATTATCTTAAAATATAGGCAGATTTTTATTAAAAATATTAAGACAGTCTCACGGACCGATGCACAGATTTACAGTAGAGAGTACATTGGTCAAAACCCCTCCTTTACTTAAACCAAAACAGTTCAAAAATTCTTGCTGACTCAATGTCTATATTTTTAAATGACAGCTGGCGAGTAATACCAATTAACCACTACAAACTTGTAAATAACTATATATATCATGCAAACTTTCCACATACAATAAGACTCCTGCATTTTTTCCAATGCTTGCAGACGTCCCATGACATTTACTGCTAATAAAAATTGCAAATATACAGTAGAAACACACTTACAAACAGGAAATAGGCCCTATGTGTCCCTCTGTGTAATTACAAGAGAGTGCTGCCATGAAGTGCCCTCCATACAGCCATCCTAGCTTTTCTCTTAAGATATTTTCACAGCTAGCCGACTCCTCTTTAAGCCATTCACTTGTCTCTTCCTGGGATATACATACATATTCATAAACCTCACCAAATATGAAAGGGCATGAACTAAACCCAGAAATCCACTATGGAATTCTCCTATCACAGTATCTGAATTTCAGTCTAAGTAGTCACTCTACATATTAAGGGTTTACTTAAGGATGAAAGGTATTCCAGAATTTCAGGCTGACAACGAATTCCCAAATAGATCCATACGCATTCAGCTCCTATCTTTGTTTCCACGTTAATTAGGATAGATTTAAAAAAATATAAATTATATATTTGATTTTTTTCTTTAATGAATATGAACATTAATGTAGAGCAAAAAAGGACTCTTTACTTAAACTGAAAACGACATCAAAGTTACATGACATTTCAAGGTCCAAAAAGTACTGTATAAAAGTTGGGTGAGCGGGATGGTGTCATACACAAAGAACCCGTATCAATGTGTCCTATTTCTTGGATGCAGCAAGACTTTGATAGAGTATCTTCAAACACAAGCCACTATCTCCTCTGGAAAGGGCTTCTTAACCTCAGGCAGAGCCACTCTACTGCAACCGTACTCTTTCCCAGGTTCGGTGCTAGCTTGGACTCCCCCCTTCTGCACCACACTTCACTGCACAACATTAACACATTCTTACATGCCTATAGCAATTTTTAGACAGACTCTAAGAAAGCCAAGTATTTCAGATGAATGGATTTATAGAATCATAGAATCACCTCGGTTGGAAAAGACCTTTAAGATCATCAAGTCCAACCGTTAACCTAGCACTGCCATCCCACCATTAAACCATGTCCCTAAGCACCTCATCTATCCTTCTTTTAAATACCTCCAGGGATGAGGACTCCACCACTTCCCTGGGCAGCCCATTCCAGAGCCTGACAACCCTCTCGGTGAAGAAGTTTTTCCTAATGTCTAGCCTAAACCTGCCCTGGCGCAGCTTCAAGCCATTCCCCCTCGTCCTATCGTCTGTTACCAGGGAGAAGAGGCCGACCCCCACCTCACTACAGCCTCCTTTCAGGTAGTTGTAGAGGGCGATCAGGTCTCCCCTCAGCCTCCTCTTCTCCAGACTAAACCACCCCAGTTCCCTCAGCCGCTCCTTGTATGACTTGTGCTCCAGACCCCTCACCAGCTTGGTTGCTCTCCTCTGGACCTGTTCCAGCAAGGCAACATCTTTCTTGTAGTGAGGGGCCCAAAACTGAACACAGTATTCAAGGTGCAGCCTCACCAGCACCAAGTACAGGGGCACGATCACTTCCCTACTCCTGCTGGTCACACTATTCCTGATACAGGCCAGGATGCCATTGGCCTTCTTGGCCACCTGGGCACACTGCTGGCTCATATTCAGCCGGCTGTCAACCAGTACCCCCAGGTCTTTTTCCACCAGGCAGCTTTCCAGCCACACTTCCCTCAAGGCCTGTAGCGCTGCATGGGGTTGTTGTGACCAAAGTGCAGGACCCAGCACTTGGCCTTGTTGAACCTCATACAACTGGCCTCGGCCCATCGATCCAGCCTGTCCAGGTCCCTCTGCAGAGCCCTCCTCCCCTCAAGCAGATCAACACTACCACCCAGTTTGATGTCATCTGCAAATTTACTGAGGGCACACTCAATCCCCTCATCCAGGTCATTGATAAAGATATTAAACAAGACCGGCCCTAGAATTGAGCCCTGGGGGACACCACTTGTGACCGGCCGCCAACTGGATTTAACTCCATTCACCACGACTCTCTGGGCTCGGCCATGCAGCCAGTTTTTAACCCAGCGAAGAGTACATCCATCTAGGCCATGAACTGCCAGCTTCTCCAGGAGAATGCTATGGGAGACTGTGTCAAAGGCTTTGCTGAAGTCCAGGCAGACAACATCCACAGCCTTTCCCTCATCTACCAGGCGGGTCACCTGGTCATAGAAGGAAATCAGGTTGGTTAGGCAAGACCTGCCTTTCGTGAACCCATGCTGACTGGGCCTGATCCCCCCTGATTCATAGTACCAAAATCAAAAGCCAGAAAAACTTCTTTACTTTGAGGGTGAAAGAGCACTGGAACAGGCTGCCCAGGGGGGTCGTGGAGTCTCCTTCTCTGGAGATATTCAAAGCCCACCTGGACGAAGTCCTGTGTAACATGCTCTAGGGGGGTTGGACTAGATGATCTCCCAAGGTCCCTTGAACCCTTGCCATTCTGTGATACTGTGTGATTCTGTGCTATTAAAATTCATTTATGGGTTTCATATTAATAAAGATGATACCACAGCATGTAGTAATTATTGACAAATTTATAGTATTTGGAATCCAACGTATTAGTTTGACACAAGACACTAAATTTTCATACATACAGTAGTAACACAATACAAATCAAGTGTAAATGTAAGCAAGTTGTTCAAGTAATAAACACACTTCAAGTTTGACAACCAGAAGAAAAGACTAGTGGGAGGAAAGATCTTTTCTCCTGCTACCATCTCAAAAGGGATTTAAACTTTTTCTGTATGACTTACTGTCTTCTACATTCAAAATTTTTAATTCCACCAACTCAAAGGGGTTCTTTTTATCAGCTCAAAAGTATGCACTCTTTACAAATAATGTCATGTACATAGTTATGCAAAATAAAAAAAACCCCACTTCTAACTTAAGTAAAATTCAACGCAATTACCAATGACAGGTGGAACTATTTTGTTGCAATGCCAGCATAAACATGCCCCTTTTAGATGCTTCTTAAAAACTATGCATAGGTTATCTGTGCAAAAATGTGTCCAAATTATTAAGAAGATATCATAGTTACTGAAAAGAAAACTAATAAACCTGGATATGAAAAAAACAGAACAGACTAACTGGCATCTCAGGTGCTTCCCAACTACTGCAAAACAAGACACGAGATATATTCAGGAAGACAGAAAATTTATAAGCGCAGAAAGGAAATACTTCAATATGCAATATGATGGAGGTGTGGAAGCTATCACAGAAAGGCACCACTAATCAAAAAGAAAAGCCATTTAAAATTAGTTTGTTTTTCTTGCAACAGCCAGTTAATACACAGGTCTCACAATTAACAGAAGTAATTTTGGAAGACGTTTGATATTGGCCATTTCAAAATATATGCTAATGACCTACAAAAAGATCAAGTCTGTGAAGAACTGAGGAAGTAAATGACCTTCCTGTTCTGGAACGCTTCTGCTGATTTCTCAGATGTAAGATTTGATAAAATATGATAATTCTATGCTACTATTTAAAATTAAATTGTGTCCAACTGACAGTAGCTTTGCATCACTAACAAAATTAGCTCTTTTAATTCTGATGTCTAATACATGACTTTTTGACATTAATACATTGAATTTTCTAATAATAAATATTTTATTATTTTGTTTCTCTAAGCCTTTTACATACAGTGTTATGAAGCACCCAGCAGGGAAGTTTATTCCAGAAGTATGCAAGCTTTTCTACAACCTATATATATATTTTTATTCTCCATATTTTCTAACTTTTCTAACATTAAACATTATGCGTATTTACTATGCACTACAATTTAACATGAATGCATAACTCAAAAGAGCCTGTTTTGTTATAAACAGTTCTTAAGATTATTTCATTTCATAATGAAATATGAGCACACTAAAGAAAAAATAAAAAAAGAACAACAGTGTGCAGAAAGCTGTTTATGACTTTGCTATCCTACCAGAAGTCATCTATTTTGGGATGCTTGTGGAAATGCATCGTTTTTCTAAAAAAACTGCATAAAACCACTAAACAAACAAGACACCTTTCACTTGAGAGGAAGGATGAATTCATATAAAAATTAAAGAACCTTTGCTTTACAACCCTAACGCTTATTTTCCCAAGTAGCTTAAGCATTTTGATAGGAAATTCTCCTTGCAAAAAAAAAAAATCAATTATTTTATATACCTGAAATGTTGATTCTCAAAAACAAAAAAAACCAACTACATTATTACAAGCTGTGCACAATACAATGTAATGATGCATCACTGTAGCTTTAATAATGAGTGTCATCAACAGTTGCACTCGTAACCTCATTTTAGCTGTTCAACAGGATTTGTACGGAGTTCCATTTTTGGTAAACACTTGCATAAATCAACAGATTGAAAATCAGAAGCCTAAGGAAGAAAAGTGCCAAATTCTAATTAACTATATGTGAACAGAATTTCAAAAAAAAATTCCTGCACATTTAGAAGTTTGAGATATACTACTATAATCCCCAAACCAAGCAGCTAATTTAGAACACACAACAGTAATTTTCAAAGAACTGTGGAAAGCCAGTGAATTGTTTTCCTTCTCTCTACATAAAAATCTTGTATTAGTTTGTCCACATAGGAAGTAGGCCTTAAGAGATTAGCAATTATAATAGGCCACAGCAATGCTGAACTGTCCCAAAATATAATTATAACCTCATCTCATTGTTTATAAGGATCATGTAAGGTCTTCAGGTCAACAACTACCTTTATTACTTCATTTTAGACAAGCAGAAAGGGGGTCCTAATCAGCAGCATCCTTAATCCCTAGAAGGATACATATAACATCATGATTTCTTGAGTGCTCTTTTCTTCATAAATAAATGTACATAAATTATGGGATAAAGATATTATCATACAGTCATAGAACAGTTCAGGTTGGAAGGCACCTTTAAAGGCCATCTAGTCCAAGCCCCCCTGCAATGAGCAGGGACATCTTCAATTAGATCAGGTTTCTCAGAGCCCCATCCAACCTGATGTTGAATGTTTCCAGGGATGGGGCACCTACCACCTTGCTGGGCAACCTGTCCCAGTGTTTCACCACCGTCATCATAAAAAAATTCTTCCTTTTATCTGCTCTGAATCTATGCTCTTTCAGTTTAAATCCATTACCCCTTGTCCTATCGCAACAGGCCCTACTAAAAAGTTTGTCCCTGTCTTTCTTATAGGCCCCCTTTAGGTATTAAAAGACTGCAATAATGTCTCCCCAGAGCTTTCTCTTCTCCAGGCTGAACAACCTCAACTCTCTCAGCCTTTCTTCATAGGAGAAGGGCTCCATCCCTCGGATCATTTCTATAGCCCTCATCTGGACCCGCTCCAACAGGTCCACATCTTTCCTGTGCTGAGGGCTCCACACCTGGATGCAGTATTCCAGGTGAGGTCTCACCAGAACAGAGCAGAGGGGCAGGGTCACCTCCCTTGACCTGCTGGCCACGCTTCTTTTGATGCAGCTCAGGAAACAGCTGGCTTTCTGGGCTGTGAGCACACATTGCCAGCTCATATCCAGCTTTTCATCCAAAATTTGGATGAATCAATTTTCCTTCTCATGATCAAGTGGTATCCCAGATTTCACAGTACACAAGTTAGCACCATCACCAATTTTCAAGAATTCTCTCCATGCCAAAATTCTGACATCTGAAATACCTACAGGCCAAGTTTAATGATCTGCCATCAGCTAAAGGATTTTGGTTATTTTAAACTGCAACTAAAGCTTTTTCAGTCACTTCTCAAAAACATGTAGAAATACCCACATAAAATCAGAAAACTTTACCCTTCACAAGTAATCAATTTTTCAAATACAGTAAATCGTATATATTTATTGTAGTCCCTGTGTTAATCATCATGAATGATTCAATAAGTTGCCAGCAAGGAACACTTCCTATTATCAGTCAACTAATATCCTGCCAGCTGCAATCATACAGCTTCTGTAGAAATATAACAGATCACATTTACCTTGCAAATTATTATATTGCATTATCCGTCTACCTAAAGATATACCTACATAGTATGCAAAGGGAGTTTGATTTGTATTTGCTGGCATGCTGTTGTAAGATGATATAAAAGCAAAACAAAACCACATCCAAATTTTTTGTGGTTATCTTGTAGGTTCTCTCCCCCTTAACCTCTTCTAAAACTGCAAAGAAAATGAAACAAAAGGTTATCCTACATCCTCCTTATCCAAGACCTGTTCCATGTTTCATATGTCAGTGAGGTGAATACATACCATCACTAAATACCTTAACAGCATGAAAATGCTTATTTTGGCTGATGCCAACATATGGATTGCTTGCTTTAAAAAAATTCTGTGGATTACAAGGAGGTAGAGATGGATGATTAAGAGGTTTATCATGGAAAGAAAAAATTACGACAGTAAATAAACTAGATAGGAAATAAAACTCACCTGTAATCTCCCTCAATCCCAGTTCTGAACTGTTTAAGGGGAAGGAAATTATATTAACTTCCTCTTGTGACCAACCACTCCAAAAAACCATCAATCGATGAACCCCTGTTATGGCCACAGAATGAAGAGAAAATGGTGCCCAAATAGCAGCTAGGTATTTTTGTCAGTACTCAGGAACAAAGGTTTCTTTTCCCTCATTCTTATAAAATAAGTGCTACCAAACTGAAGAAGCCTCTCAGTTTTACGAATCAGAGAGGTTTAGGAAAACAAAGCAATGAGCAATGACGAAATCCCTGGCACATTCTAGAAAGAAATAACATCATTTAATTACAGTTTCTTTCTTCAGAGGACCTTCTGAAGGAGGCAAGAGATTAAAAATAATAATAATAAAAAAACCCCACGGTTTTGAGGAGACAGACAAAGCAGAGAAGTCATGAAGAATGCAAACACGTAACTTCTATTCACAACGTTAGGCCATGCCACACAAGGAAAGAAGGGAAGGAGACATGCATGATTATCTGAACAAACAGGTAAAACAGTTTCTAGAATGTCAGACTAAAAAGGCATATCTCAAAAGTGGATTAGAAGAGTAGAAAGGAAATGTCTTAATATCAAAAAGCTTCCATGGGATGTGGAGAGAAACACACGTGGGCAGCTATCTTTTTCTTTGGCAGATGTTCTCAAACATCAAGATACAAATGAAGTATTTGAAGTGTTCTGTGCAAAACCTGTTGAAGACAAATTTCTGGGAAAAAAAAGTAGATAAAACCATTCATTTGTAATTTATTTATTATAGCTTCTTTCTGTTCTGCTTCAAAATCACTTCTTTCTGATAAAAAGCCCTCAGATCCAGCATGCTTAGTTATGTGGAACACATGTCCTTGAAATAATCACTAAATAGCCAGAGCTTGCAAGACAAGCATGTTCAGCAACTGCCCATACTTGTGTCCAACAGGAAAGAACAGGTTATATGTATATATATATTTTATTTTTTTTCCCATTTACAGTTTAGAGATGGTTTACCTTTGGTGGGCAGCAGACCTGCTGCTTTAGGACATTTTCTGAAGAAAAAAGGGAGAAGACTGGAAGTGCTGTTTTAATATAGACAAACAAGATTTGGCACACACTGTGAGGTTCTTACACACCAAAAATGTTCTCAGGATTCACCATCACTAATGAATTAGTGGACATTATTCTACAGTGGAGGTTTTCAAATTGAAAGAATGATCTCAAGAGAGACTTGACTTGCCTATATTTCAGACCTAAGAGGGAGACAAAGCACCATATACATATATAAATGTATACATATACAAAAATCCTTAAAAAAAAGGAAGAATATGGAGTTCCCAAGCTGACTTTACCCACTGTAGGATGTGAGAAGCAGGGTTTATTATTAAAATATGATTCAATGACCCAGGGGATATTCTGTATAAGATATGTCATGTATGCTTGGAAATTCAGAGCAGAAACACTAATCTCTACTAATATTCGCTGAGCCTGGTTCACATCCCTGTTGTGTGATTTCTAGTAGCATTGCCATTAAAAAATTAGTCATGTCCCTGGAACAGTTTGCAGATTGTGAATACTAATTTACTATATGTAATTACAGTTTTGCCCGTGTTAGTCAAGATGTAACACCAGGCATTGGAAAATGATCCTGGAATAGATAGCTTTACTTGTAAAGATCTCTGGAATTAAAAAGATCCACTGTGAATATCACGTAAGAGAAAGCATCTGTAAAAACTGTAGTTACTTCAGGAAAAAAAAGTCAATCTGAACAAGCCGGATTGTAGCAAAGGCTGCTCTGGACTCTAAACAGATCCCTTGAGAGTCTGGCATCCAACAACCACTCCTGTCTCTGCTCCTGCCTTAAAAAAATGTCCAAAGTAATGCTCTACAGAATAGAAGTCCATTTCTATCCTTGCCAACCACTTCAATGAATGAAAAAGCAAAATATCTGGACTGGTTACATTTTTTTTTTTTTTTTTTTTTTTTTTTAACATGAGAAACAGAGAACTAGACCTAAGGGAGTCTGTGTGCTGCAGAAGGCAAGTCTGGGAATTGCAACATTTTAAGAACAGTACAAGAGACAGAAGCAGAATATAGGAAAAATAAAGATGGCAGAAACATGACAAAAATAAAAATTTGATGTGGGGGGAACCTTATTCAAAATTATTTACAACATGAAGGCAAATGCATTTGTAACTGCAGATCATCCTATTATATACTATTAAAAATAAGACTTTATCAGGAGGAAATCAGCTTGCCTTACCACCAAGCATTCAGGTTTTTAAAGAATAATTTCCACAAGTGTCATTAAATACATATTCAGTATAACAAGCTCATTTAACAGCTGATTTAAGTACTCTATTACAGCAAACTCCCTGAAAATAATTCTTTTCTTTCATTTAGCAAAATAGAAACTAAAATTCTCTCAAAGTCTGTCCCCTTGAGGGCTACCTATATGGCTGCCTTTTGAAAGAACTTCTCAACTCAACAAGTAGATATTTTACTTTTCTCACAAAAAAAAAGTTATACAGGTATCACCAGTGGGATTTAAGCAGTAAAGTATACTAAGGAAGGCAAAATTCAACATAAATTCTATGTTAAGAAAAAAGGACTATTGCAACTACTGACGACTGGAGAGTTACGTTTAAATAACCCCTCTGCTGGAAAGTATATCAAAGGACTTGCGTTGTTAGTATTGTTTTTGAAAGACAGTGCATTTTTAGCATTCTTAATTTCTTCCATGTAGTATATATTCTGGCCATGTAAATACCAAGCCTCCTAGGGACACAGCCAATTTCTGGCTGGGCAGATATCCTTTTTATCTATCTGAAAAATATCAATTCCTCTGAGACTTCCTTGTCCATTGCTGGCAGACAGCACAAAATAAATAGAAGAGCTTCAGTTTGGTCCAATGAAAGTTTCCAGTGCTCTCACATCCAAAGCATGCTTGTTCTATGGGTGCTTCAGGCAAGGACAGGTAGTAGGGAATATTCATAACAGGAACACGAAGTCCACTTTTGAAAACAAAGATCTAGCTGCCCACTGTTATGTTGTAGAAAGACAATTCCATAGTAAGTATTCCAGGTTTTTTTAAAGAATAAATAACCGTGATGTGTAAGGGGAGAGTTCATGTTTTTAAGATCACATATTTCCATTCTCAGAAAGATTGACTGCTGAAGCCACTGATCCTAAAATAAGATCCAACAGTCAAATGCAGAGTATTTAGGTTTTATTAACAGGCATTAATACATTGCCACTTAAAGCTGAAACTTCCTCTTTAATTGACTTTTCTCAAATACCATGTTTTAAAGTCTAATAATTACTAATAAGTACTATTCAGCTCGAACAATAAGTTCAGATTTCTCCCAGTTAGCAGAGTTAAAATCATGCCCATGACTGACTAGACATGCAAACGTAAAAAGCTGCTTGAAACATGCTTTCCAAGCCCCACACATTGAGTATATGGTTTATTTCTGAATCCTTTTTACTTTGTTACATCTTGTTTAATTATAGACAAGCAAAATAAAAACTCTATGCCAATTAATATATATTAACAAAGCATATGCTAAAAACATTCTGACCTCTGCTCTTCACATCCATTTGAAATCTGCTTGTCCCTATAGCTAGGGATAGGATGCGCTTGCTCTCTCTTGCAGAGAGAGAGAGAATAAAAGCATCACTCAGTGACCAGAATCAGGAAGGGAGTCAGGAAGACTTTTGTTTTGCTGAACATAGATGATGACAAGAAAAGATTCTACAGGTCTTGTTAGTGCAAAAGGAAGTTCAGCAAAACAAAAATCTTCTGGTGGATGGGTAAAGACAACCCAGTGACAGATGATGTAGAAAAGACTGAAACACTATGCCTTTTTTACCCTGTTCCACACAGGCAAAGCTTGCTCCCAGATGACTGCAGGTACCAACACTGTTTGGGAAAGAGTGAGGAAACCAACAGTATGGGACCAACAGTTTAGGAATACTTAGTGAAACTGTATTCAAACCCTTGGGGCTAGATGGCATTCACCTAAGGGAGCTGAAACGGTTAGCCAGCCAGTGTGATTATGAGATTGCTATCAGCTATCAAAAATTCTAGCAGTTGAGGGTGTTAGAGGGGTCCTAAAGATTAGAAAAAGGCTAAGCCCCAAGAAAGGCAAAGACAAGGGACCCATGGAACAACAGGCCAGACAACCTGAAATAGAAAGTACCAGAGAAGACCATGGAGCAGGTCATCCTAGAGTCCATTTCCAAACACATGATGGACAAGAAAGTCACTAGAAACAGCCAACATGGTTTTACCGAGGACAGATTACACTTGACCAACCTGACTGCCTACTTTAATGACATGACTGCTTAGATAGCTAAGGGGAAAGCTATGGATTTAGTGTAACCAGATTTTAGCAATGTTTTTAGCACCATCTTCCACAGCATTGTCTGGAAGCCAAGAAGTGCAGGCTAGACGAATGAACAGGCAGACTGAAAATTAGTCAGATCGCCTAGATCAAAAAGTAACAATAAATGACTCAACATTTACTTAGCAGCTTGTAAAGACCAGAATACCAAAGGGGTCAATATTGGGGCCCAGATGGTTGGGGGGGAGGGGTGGGGGGTGTTGTCTTGTTTGTTATTTTTTAAAAATCAGCAGCCTGAATGATGACAGAGCCTACAATCCAGGTAATTTGTGGAGGGCATTAAATTAGAGGGAGTAGCTGAGAGAATGAATGTCAGAGATTCAACCCAGAGACCTTGAGAAACTGGAGGAGTGGGCAAAATTAGAAGGGTGCCCAGCAGCAGTCGTGACCCCGCACCTGGAACAGTGTGTTCTGTTTTGGATCCCCTAGCTTAACAGCAATATTGAAAAATTAGAGAGGGTCCAGTAGAGAACACCAAGGTGGTCAGGAGCCTGGAACACACGCACAAAGAGGACAGACTGAGGGAGATGAGCTTATTCAGCCTGGCAAAGAGGAAGCTAGATGTTACCTAACAGCAACTTACAACTATCCAAAATGGAATTACAAATTTGATGAGGCAATGGCAATAAAAGTGTGGCTTGGCAGTTCAGATTGAACATAAGACCTCCGGAGGTTCCATTCAAATAATTTCTATGATTCCACAGGACAGCTCATTGTTCTACAAAATGTAGAGACAATGACAACTCATTTTTTAAGGTAGGCAAGATTTTCCCTTCTACAGATGTATACTGGTGTATAAGTTGCTTAAAAAATGCACCCATTCTTAAAGAACTCAGTCATGCTAGGTAAACATATTAACAAGACTTGAGCTCAGGAGACTTCAGAGAGATTTTTTTTAAAAGCCAAGAAGCATTTTTGTTACTGTTCCCTTGTTAAGAGTCATTATATGGTATTTAGTTAGACTTCCAAGTCCGAGATCTGTAAGAAGCACGAGTGTTTAGTGTTACAGCATAAACAAATTCCACTGAGACCTTTCCGTAACCACTGACCTTAAAATGAGTTTTAAACATGCAAAGCCATGTTGCAGCAAAAAAATAACTTCATTAACAACACAGAGGAGGGACTCAGCACATCTAGACAGGCTTTTCCATAATTTATAGCAATCAACTGTTATTACTAATGGTTTTTAGAAGAACTTGCTTACAGTCCAATCACCAGCGAGTATTGCATCAACTGGTCAGAGGGACAATAATCAAGAAGTTTGAGCAAAAATTTTTTTGAGAAAAAAAATAGGTTTTCAGCACTATTGCATTCCTGGAGCAACAGAAATGTTCTTGCCCTGAAAAGCTACTGAAAACAGCATGCAGTTCTACCTTCAATAACTCGAAGAAAGCTGAAGGAATAAAGTAACAGAAACGTACAACTGTCATCTGTTCTTTCTTACAGACAGTATTACACCTTCGTGTCTTGTCAACTTCAGTCCGTTTCGATAATATTTCATATTATATACAAAGGCATTGCAAAACGCCTACATACTTATACATTTTTTTTCCAAAAATTGCCACTTAAAAAAATTTAAAAAAGGTCAAAGACATGCTTAGCATTGTAAGAAAAAGTTTTACATTTCACACATGCACATCTCTCAAAACTTTTTGATCCCACCTCTCAGACTAACTGTAAAGTTCTAAGCTGAAAATGAGCAGAACAATGGGTTGCATTTTTTTAAACCAATGCCCTTCATTCATCTGCAGAACACAGACCCTAAAATAAGTCTCACAAAAAGCACCACAAGCAAGTTAGTGTCCCAGCTGTCTTTCATGAACATGTTTTTGAGGTGAAGAAAGCATAGCTGATTCTCTGACTGTATATACTCTAGACCTGTTTTGTGTATTAAAGATCTCTATGGCAGCACTACCTCACACTGGCAACAAAAAAAAAATTTAAAAAAAAAATCAAAATAGACCCAAACCTTTAAAATAGACTATAAAGCAAAATAAACTCAGTTTGTTCAGTCCGTCTCTTGCATAGAAGTGTAAGCTGCAACTCTTCTTGAAAAACATCAGCTCCCTTTCACAAAACTACCTGTACCCTGCCAAATCTATGATGGCAAAATTTCTTACAGAGTAAGAACCAGACTGACTTTGTTATCTCTGAAGGGAAAACCATGCCTTGACAAGTAATCTGACTTGATGGGATGCTGGAGAGCGATGTGCAAGAAAAAAAAAAAAGCCAGAGTTTTTTTGATAAAATGTTTATTTTGAAAATACTTAAATCTGTTGCCCATTGAATAATTTACATCTACCTTAAGAATTTTTTTCCTATGCCTAGAGACCAAACTGTAACAGAATGATGGTTATATACAGCATGGGAAGCTTACACTGCCAAAAATCTGGCCAAGACTGGAAGCAGGGGAATGGGCATCAAGAATAGTGCCAAGCCTTCTATCCATCTATTACTAAACTGGCAAGAATTTCTACTACTTGATGAAAATAAAACTGAACTCTTCCACTTCCTTGCCAAAATTAGGGTGAAGTCTGTAGCAGAAGGCAAGAAGCCAGTGCTTACAGATGGCCAACGTGCTGTGAAACCCTGTTCTGGTTAAGATTTGCATTTTCCTACACAGTCCTATGAAAGAATGATGCTACAGATGGACTGCATGAGACAAGGTCTACCCTAGAGTTCTGAAATGCACAGCTAAAACAAATATAGCAGTCCAGGTTATTATTTATTTACAGGCATTTCAGACCACATGAAACCTATAATGGGTCTGAGATTGCTGAATACACACTATGCACACACCAGCCTACAACACAGGTCTTTTGCCAGATCCAACTGAGTCAAATGCCATATCAGCATTTCACACCTAGGCTAGTTATGGCACAGATTCTGTCTTCATCTCTAGAGGCAAAAGAACGTGTGGGAGATGCAGGTGATACTTTTTGCATCCACCATTGTCATTGTCCATCTTCACACTGACTGTACTTTTTTTCCCCTCACCTTTATTGAAAAGAGTTTCAGATTAGAATCAAATCTTTCATTTGTGAAACACAGTTCCCAGGTTCGATTTCTCTAGCTGCTCTGCAGCCAGGAATATTGCCTGTTTGCTACTCCTGAATTTTGACCCGGATAGATGACTCTGGTTCTAAAAACACACTTCTAATTTGCAAAGGCTACTGAATATAAATTATATCAATACCAATCAGAAACCAGTAGTACAGTGTAAGACAGCTTACAGAGTAACACTCTATGAGAAATTAGCATACTAAGTAAGTAAGACTGAATAGTTTACAAGTTCCTCATCTTAAAATATTTCACTGTTGAAATATTTTCAGACCTGTACATAGCTTTCAGTATCTTTTAAAACATCCACAAAATCTTAGTATAAGTGATTTGCAGCTAAAGTTACATATCTATATTTGTACCGAATTCAGAATATGCACATCTGTTATAATCTGAAACTAAAGGGTTTTTTGCCATTTAAGGTGCAAAGATACTAGCTGTTAGATCTGTAGGTCCTGCAACGCAACAGACCTACATGTTCCGACCACTGACAATTACACAGATAAACATGTGCTGTTGCTTCGTGCTCTGCCATGTTCACTTGTTGCCTCACCACTTAAAAGTGCAATCCTGTGAAGACTTAACATATTCATTTCCCCTGAAAGCACCAACCTGTTTAATTGAAGTTAATAGGAAAATTTACAACACAATGTTAAATATGTGTAAGTACTAAGTCTTCACAAAGCTTTTCCACTCCTAAATTTAGAAACATTTAAGCAGTATTTTTTTCTGGTGCAAATAGAGTTATAACAGTATTTAAGCATTTTTAAAACAAATTAGACAGTGATAGTGCTTCCTGATTCTAAATATGACTTGTATTGCAATAGCAGTTGGTGGTCCTAAGTTAGATTAGGATTTGTAATCTAAAAAAAACCAAAAAGTCATAGACAGGCAATCAAGTAAAAAGGGTTGTATTACATAAATAAGACTGGATAAAGAGTGTGATGGTTTGTATTAATATTAATTCCAATTTGGGGACAGCAACAGTTGGTGTTTATTACGAGAATCTTCTACAAGGAGCTTAGAAAGCAGCATAACAACACTCACCATTCAGTTCCTCCCAAGTTCTTGCATTCTATTTCTGTCTTTGGCACATAGTATGCAGCCGATTCTTACACAGAAGTATGTCCAGTGATTCAGACAATCCTAGGAAAGTAAACCACATCCACAACCAAAGACAAAAAGAGTCAAACTGGTTTTAACCTAATCTGTAAGAAAATTCCTTCCTGACCCGCAATCAATAACCCTGAGCTTAAAACTATGTCTACCAGTAGGGCCACAGAGCTTTTGGAATCATTAACAACAATGGGAAACTCTCAGTTTTAGTGGCAATCAATATCAAATGTATTTTACAAAGAAAGTATTTTTCAAGATCTCAAAAAGAAACCAGCAGAACCCCTAAATTTTTGCCATTTGCTGATTTCTTTTTTTTATACCCTGTGCTAATTTCTATAAAATTATGTGAAAATACAAAAGGTACATGCAACCTTGCTTCTCAAAGTGGTAAGCAAAGTCTTTTGATACCTACTGAAAAAAACTACTTGATCACTACTACAGACTGTTACTACATAGACTAAAAGTATAAATTTTATCTGAGTATGGGTTAACTTTGAAACCATTATATGTGTAATTAAAACTACCAACTCATAATTTCATTTATGCCTCCTACTACTTGCAATATGAGGAGCAGTAAGTAGTCCAGAAGCTGTTTTGTATTCTCTTACGTTAACCATGACAGCTTGCAGAGCAGATCCCTACACATGCCTCTACAAAGAAGTCTGACAATTTATTCCTACACTTTTCTAATTATTAACCAACTATTAAAAAGTGGAAGGACTTTGTTTCTTACTGCAGGACAGTTTAATTTCTTTAAGAGTCTTTTGAAGCATTTTGAAATGCATATTTATCATATCATACCATTCATACTGAAGGCATACTGAGACATTTCAAAAAACCTCCAGCAGACTCAACAGAACTAACCTCAGGAAAAACTGTTTCAACTCTTCCCCAATATACTAGTAGATATGCTAAAAACACAGTAGTCTCTGCTACTGCTTCTGAAGCGTGCTCAATGCAGAATTCAGATTTCCTGGTCTGAAGTTGCTAGAATGACCACAAGTATTCCCTTAAAAAAACAACCAAACACCACTCCCTTTCACAGTTCTGTTACTTCAGAGTTTGACTTCTGCTAAAAACCTTCGATGTGAGAGTCGCACCATGTTTAAAAACAAAACCAAACAAAAAACCTCCACACTTCAGCATGGTAAGCTCCCTCATCCTCTCTGTACAGAGCACTAGTGCAAAGAATGCATTTAACTTTCACACGGCGGTTTTATTTTCCTCAACTGCTCCTTTTATGTCTTAATCATCTACTGGCCCCAACACTCTGATAAGCTTTCTGCTCCCTGATATATATCAACGATGGTTATTATTAGGCATTACGCCTTTAGCAAGTTGATTCTCAATGGTCTTTTTTGGGCTTGCCTTATTTAGCTTTGCATTTGCCTTGACAGCATCTCTGATCTATTTTCCTCTTTTGCATTACATCTTTTTATTACTAACAACTTCCTTTCTCCTGAAGTTTCAACATGTCAGCTTTTATGTGTCTTCTGATACTGTACCAATACCTGAGGAAACAAAAGAGTACTTTGTAGTTCTTCGAAGTGGCTCATATGATGGCTACTTACCAGTTCCATAGTGGGGGAAACACAGGACCACTCCACACCTTCACAGCTGGGTTTCCACAGAATGGAAATAAAGGTACGCAGGCTGAATGGAAGGTGCAAGATACTGCAACAGTCTTCTGATCTAGACAAAACTGAGACTAATACACTGCACCATTCAAAGTAGCTAGAGGTCAACTAATTGAAGCCTTTTCATTTGCAGCATGTTCCAGTTTGGAGTCTAATACAATGACTTTAAACAGAATTGCACAGCATCACAAACCATTCAGCTGCTCTTCCTGACTTCCCTTCAGGTAGTTGCCTCACTTTTATATACTCTCACTCTGATTTTTTTGTGGGTTTTTTTTTCTCCTTTTATGCAAGCTGAACTTGGCTACACTATGGTAAAAATTACGGAGTACATCTCCTGTAGCTAGCAGATCCTAAGTGAAAAGTTGTTTCTCCTCCTACAGTTTGTCAAACTCCTTTTTCCTAGAAGTACTCGCTATAGCATCTAGAATTTTGGTCTTTGCATTCTGCACCAATGTAATCTTAACTCATATTGTATGGGAGTGATCTAATTTCCTTTCACAACTGCTTTTTCTGCATTTTTGCCCCAAGATTAATTGCAGTGGGTGGGGAAGAGGATGCGAGTGAAACAGCACGTTATTGCTGAGGTTGGGTGAGGGAGAGAATAATGGATGTGAGCATGGGAGTGACTGGGAGAAGGTATTACGGTACAGTAAGAAAGAAGAAAAGCAAGATAAAAGCCAGATGTTGATGTAACTTGAATAAAGTAGATAACATTATCCCTCCTGTTTAATGTTCTGAGACTTCTATGACACTTTTTAGAATACGTAGCATTTTTTTAGAACACAGTTTACAGAGAATATGGCATTATGAATTGCATAAGCAGCTCTGACACCTGCCAGCTACCATTACCTAATTTTTGACCATGGACATTGTATGGCAAATGAATTTTAAGAGTGTTAGTTACAAAAATAAAATCTACATGTTTGTCATAGTAACAAGAACACTAAGTTAAGAAAGTCAGACAAACCTTGAGTCACTATTTTGTCTTTAAGTTTTTAAAGTATAACATATTGGGAGGGAAAAAGTGCCAGTTCCACATTTAGGCAACTTCAAGAAAAACTCATGAATAACTAATTTTGCAAGGAGAGGCAAGAGCTGGAACACACAGAGAAATCCTGTATTTGCTCATTAAGTTTTCTTAAAATAATAAGAGCACGCAACCCCAGAGTGTGGTATACAATCCTTTACTGCAAAACCATAGACCAAACCTGACATTTAGTTTTGGAGAAAAAAAAGTTTAACTCCTTACTTTCAGCTGTCTTGTGCTTCAGTACCAAATAAAAATTTTTAATAGGAACCTTTTTTTGTTGTTAAAATTAAATCTCACTTGTGCAGAGACCTAGTTGCCTCTTGCTTCATAGTGCAATGTCTCTTCATTTACAACCCATTTTCATTTCTCATTGTATACTGCAAACCGATGAAATGCATTCAGTCTCAGTCGCATATTATTTGACAGCACAGTATCCTGCAACTCAGTGTCCCATTCCAAAACACTCCCTGACAGAATGTGCCACAGAGATCAAGAGCTTAGTAGGACTGAAAAGGACAAGCCTTGAATAAAGGGAGCAATACTATATCAAATATTGCACACACACACACACACTTACACCCTTGTACCAATTTACTGTACTTCAGAAGAATACTTTCCCTGAAGGTGAAATGGCAGTAACTTTTGTACTGGCCACTGTCAACAAATAAATTATAAAAAAATATGTATATAGCTTACATGATGTCCTAACAAGAAGCAACAAGGAAAAGACGACACACAAAAAATAGGTATTTATATCACCTGTGTTTCTACATTCAGTCCTGTTCATTAACTGAACAGAATTTTTATGAGTGATGGAACTAATAGAGTGTCATTTCCAGGTATCCTTACTGGAATTTGCTGCTGCCTGAGAAGGGATCAATTCACACAGAAGTCTTTTCCTTGTGGGCATTTTTTCTACCAAGCAAGACGTTTTATAAGTACCTAAAATATTCGATACTGCTATCCCTCTATCAAGTTAGATTGAAAATAACCAAAAAGCTCAAAAATGAGGTGACAGTTCCTGGTTGCATAAGACTCTCTGCCATAGGAAACACAAGCTGAAAAAGGGAAGACGTGCTGCTAAGTAGACATATAGCAAGATTTTATTTTTTAAAAATATGCATAAATATATACATTTGAGGCCTCCTAATTGATTAAAGCATTACCTTTGAAACACCAGAAAATTATTTTATGGCCATACATATTTGTGCAGTTTCATCAAAACAAAAACTTTCAATGCAATGCCACATATAATAGAAACAATATGTTTGTAGAAGTTTTTATACAATATATATGCTGAAGGATTTCATAACTACTTCCCGGTTAAACCCTATAGGAAAAAAGCATAAATACAATTTCAGGTTTCTTGTTTGTGTTTTAATAACAAGTTAAACTATGCAAAAAAGGGAAAAATAAAAATACTAAGTAACTAACCCTAATGCCTATTACAACATGGTATTACACCATATGGATTCCAATCTCAGACAGTATGGTAATTATATTTTCCTACTGAACACAGAGAAAGGAAAAAATAAATGTTTCCCACCCCTGGATATTAGTTTTATTTTTCTAGTTTAAGTAGAAAAATAGAAAATGTGTCACATGCACATTAAACCACACCAGAACCACTGGACGAGATTACTTATATTATACACTTTACAAATGGCAAGCTAGAAAATAGGAAATTTATCCTACTTGTGGAAATGGAACTAACCAGTTGCACACTCAAATTCTTTTCAAATGAAAAGTGAGGCTTTTCAGAAGTCAATATTCTCTTTCACATTAGAAAACTGTAAATAGAACAACATTGACTTATCACCACTTGATATTAGTAGAGAAATACAATGCTGGAAGACACTCGTGTTCTTCATACAACTTAATGAGCCAGTATTTGCATTTTAACCCCTCAGGTGAGTCCCAATCCAGAAGATAGCCAGTATAAAAAAAAAAAGCCACTGATTTTTTTCCCCCTATTATGCAATTACATATTTCAAACAAAAATATAATGGATTCAAAATAAATTAGTACACGAGAAATTCTCATAACATAAGGCCGGTCAACTACCTTTGCAGTATATAACATGAACAAAGCCAAGTTTGGGATTTGTATGACTGAACTAAAAGAAACCTCTCACGCTGCCTCATTAAGGAGCTGAACCAAACTAAAAAAGATACTAATTTAATTTCAAATTTCTTAATCTCACAAAATCTTTTGCTATAAGGATGTCTCTAAGTATGCACAACACATACACAGGACTTTTGTCACACTGTAGGCTAATTCCAAAAGAATAAAAAGCAGAAAAGTCATAAAGAATTGCAAATACCAACACCTCTATGTCATGAGTGCTTGTTCCTCAATGTTTCAAACACATTCTAAGAACAAACATTCTTTTTTTAACAAGTTTAAAGAGTATCTGAAGTTCAGGAAACTTAGGCGTTGTGTCAAGTGGAAGGGAAAGGAGAAGAGAAGAAAAATTCCCTACAAAGAACCATACATAACCCATAAAAAACCTGGGAGTGGATAGAGACAAAAGCAAGTTTTTGCCCCCATCTGTTATTTCAGGAGGCTGCACACAGCTATGCAAATAGAAACCTTTTGGGACACTCTGTATCTCCACTAGGGGCTCTGCAAGTACAGCTATGCCAGCCAGCCAATTTGCTTTTTATCAATCCACTTTCTTTTTGAGAAGAACAGATCATCTATTACTTTACAGTAGAGAACTTCATGTGATTTTACTAATTATAAAGAAAAAATTCATAAAAAAACCAAAGACCACCACAGAAAATGCTGATAAATTACATTATCAAGACTGAATTCCCAGCATCCCAAGTCTTGAAAGCTAGAAGCTAAGCAAAACATGTCAGAAAAAAAACCTTAACATAGCTATGGAGATATGTTAACTCATACTGACCTGTTGTTGATTTATATTTTTTTCTAACATATCAGCAAAGTAGCCTATACTGAAACAAGACGACAGCTGATTTAACATTTCTGAAGGGCTGAGCAATTTCAAAAAACACATTAGAACACTCTTCTAAACAAATTATAAATACCTTTAATTAAAAATGAAACAGTTCTGGAATATTGCACTACATGATTTCTAATGCCAACAGGACACATTTTAACTGACTGAAACTAAAAAGCGTTAATGTAATATGAAATTTACCTCCAGGATTTTTAAGCTTTACATCTCTGTTTTGGTTTAACCTGGCAGGCAGCTAAACATCACACAGCCGTTTGCTCACTCTCCCCACCCCCCCAGTGGGATGGGGGAGAGAACTGGGTGAAAAAAAAAAAAAACAACACAAAACCATGGGTTGAGATGAAGACAGTTTAATAACACAGCAGAGGTTAATAATAATAATACAAACCAAGTGATGCAGTCTACTGTCAGTCTCCACTCTCCATTACACTTTCACGCTGGCCATATGGGACTGTTAAAGGGTGAGCCAGTCTTGCTGATCGCTCCTTGGCTCTCCAGTCGACGAATCAGCTTATGGATGGGAACCAGGGGGTCTCAGCTGGTGCGATATTGCCGCCCATGCACTGTTGTGATGGCAATTGGCGCCTGTTGTTCTTCAACCCTCAGCAACCCCACAACAGAAGGGTCCTCCAGGAGACCGGGGAAGGTGGACAGCTGCTTCATTTCCTCTGCCTCCAAGGCAGCTATACCAAAAGCCCACCACTACCCTTTTGGGTCCTTGAAATACCCTCTCCTGAGGTAGCCTACGCCGAGGATGCACAGAGCCTCTGGGCCAGTCCCAATGAAGGGCTTTTGCCACTCATTCCCAGTTAGGCTCACTTCAGCCTCCAGTACAGTCAGCTGTTGGGATCCCCCTGTCACTCCAGAAATACAGATGGGCTCTGCTTGGTGGCAGGAGGGTACACTGTGCACCGGTGTCCACTACAGCCTTATACTCCTGTGGGTCTCATGTGCCAGGCCATCGAATCCACACAGTCCAGCAAACCTGGATGTCCCTTTCCTCCACCTGGCTGGAGGCAGGGCCCCTCTAGTCCTGGTCATAGTATTCATTACTCATGTTTTGTGCAAGTCAGGAGCTCCTTCATTAAGATCAGAACTAAGATCAGCCCTTCTGACTCTGTCTGGGGAACTACCCACTGGAGACTGGCAAGTTTCCTGGAAGAACCCCCTTTTGTGATCATTTTTCCTTGCAACTCCCATGGGTTTTCCATCCCACTTCCTCATGCCCTCTCCATGGTCACGCAAGTAAAACCATAGGGTGTCCCATGGTGTGTGCTCTCTAGATCCTCTCTCTTTGGCAAAGAAATGCTTACTCCTAATAGCCAAGATACTGGTCTGTACAGGTGGGGAATAGAACATCTTCTCTTTGAGTTGCTGGGACTCCTGGGACAGATTCTCTACAGCCGAGAGAAGGGAGGAAGAGAGACTTTCTTTGTATTCCTGGAGTAGGTGAACCAATTCATCCACTGTTTGTCCCTTTCCACCTTTCCAGGTCACTACTGCCAATGAGTTGGCATACGATGATGGTGTGCTCCGTAAAAACTTCCACCCCATGGGTTGTGTGCACTTGACTTCATCTGGATCTTTGGATAACTGCTCATTATTCAGGCATCATAAACCACCTCCAGCATTGGTAATTCCCTCAGGTACTGGATGCCCCTACTCATGGTGGGCCACTTGCCTGGGCAACATATAACATCTTCCTTGAAGGGATAACTGACAGGAGTCACCTCCAGAGGCTGAGGGCTTGTGCCCCTTTTCCAATCGCTTTGTCCCTAAAAAGGGATCCCAGCTGTTTGGCTTCCTTAACCTCTAGTTCCAGGCTACTGCCCCATTATCCCAGCACTGGAGCAACCAGGTGACCATGTATTCGGCCTGGATGATGGCTGAAATCTTTTCATGTACCTTGCAGCTCACTCAGGGCTAGAGATCAGGTGGTTACAGTCTCATTTATGGGTTCTTCATCATCCTCCTCCTGTTCTCGTGATGGCCCTGCTTTAGGGTCATCTGCCTCCTCGCTGTCAAGACCGTATGCTTCTTCCACCTGCTCCCTCTTAGGAAGAGCTTCCTCATCCCTTTCTAAACGAGCTGACTTCCACCTCAAATATTTGTTCTTGTGTATAGGGGTGACTGATACCAGCACAGGTTTGTTCCCTGGTTTAGCCATGGTGCCTGTTGCCGGAGTTGGAGTAGCCACAGTGCCTGTCACCAGGGTCAATCTCTGGATGGTATTCTTAAATAGTTGTTTAACCCTGAACCAGACCTGAACCACATTCAGGAGACACAGCAATAGGAACATGCTATATTGCTTGGGTTTGAACCTCCCAGGGATATTCAAAATTCTCAAGAGCTGTTGTAACTAGCCTGAATGAGAAAGAGAATGTGAAGGAGTGGAGGAAAGTCGTCGTCCCCTGCCTCCCCCATAGATTGGTTATTCAAGGAGAAGAGGTAAAAAGTGTAATTATTAATAGTTTCTGAGCGATGCCTCCCAAAGTATGGGGACAACGACAGTGTTGAGTACAATCTCATGACCGATAATTTTATCATAGCATAAACCAGTGTTACACAGTACAGCAAAGCAATAACTTTAATCCAACTCGGAGTGGTGATAAACAGCACCACAGGGAGTGCATATGGCAGGCAAGGTGTTACATAGCACAACTCTGAGAACAAGGACAACTCTGAGAGCAAATAAATCAACATTGTGACCAGCAACTGTTAGACTAATACAATGAATGCTTATCACAAATTCGTTTTAACACACCCTGGGCAGATCTGTTGTTATCTCAAACCCTTCAAGCCCCACACTGGGTGCCAAAAAGACTGTTACAGTTTAACCCAGCAGGCAGCCAAACACCACCCAGTCATTCTAGTGGGATGGGGGAGAGAATCAGGAAAAGAAAAGAAAAAAAAAACAACAAAACAACAACCACAAAACCCAAACCAAAAAAACCCTACACGCATGCATTGAGATAAAGATAGTTTAATAAAACAGCAGAAAAAAATAATAACAACAAGAGTGATGGACAATGCAATTGCTCACCACCCACTGACCAATGTCCAGCCTGTACCCAAGCAGCGACCGCTGCCCGCTGGCCAACTGCCCCCAGTTTCTATACTGAGCATGATGTCATACGGTAAGGAACAGCCCTGTGGCCAGTTGGGGTCAGCTGTCCTGGCTGTGCCCCCTCCCAGCTTCTTGTGCACCTGGCAGAGCAGGGGAAGCTGAAAAGTCCTTGACTGGTGTAAGCACTGCTCAGCAACAACTAAAACATCAGTGAGTTAACAGCATTCTCCTCACACTAAATCAAAAACACAGCACTACCAGCTATTAGGAAGAAAATTAACTCTATCCTAGCCGAAAACAGGACAATCGCCTAAACCAATTGTTAGCCTAAAAAAAAAATAAATTAATTTTCTATATGCAGCATTTACAAAAACATGACAGCAATATAAGCACTACAAGACAAATTCAGAAACACAGAAGAAAGTAAGAAACTGAAATAAAGCGGACTAAACAGGGCGTGGCTTGAGATGCCATGGAATCAGGCAAACATTACTGTTCACTAATGTTTCAGGCAACCAATTCAATAGGCACAGGTTAACAAGCTGAGCTCATAAGGATTCACTAGTTCAGACAGGTCCCATTTCACACTACAGTCCATGAGACATCACTCAGATCTGTCCGAAACTGAACTTCAAAAATGTACACCACCCCACCCCGAGTCAGTAAAGTTCCTCAAGCTACACTAGTACTGCAGACCAAAACAATGACATTTCCATCCCTCAGTGAACTGTCATGGATTAACTGCTTAACAGAAAAAAAGCAATACTGATCATGTTAAGGAAAGCAAGTTATGTCACTTAGAGTATTTCTTCAAAATATTATCTCAAATATACTTTCATTTGTGTTCAGCTCACATGAAATTCTCTGTCATGAAGAAAATGTTTTTCTTCGTGCTTTTTCTTCTTGGTTTTTCCCCTGTGAAATGAGTATTCTGTGTACAATGCATCTTTCAACAGAAACCCAGGAATTACCCTGTAGGCTACCCGTTTACAAAAAAAAAAAAAACCAAACACCAAAAAAAACATGACCAAAACCCCATGCTATTTGGAGACCCATTAAAAACTGCATCTTCTGAGTAATTCTGAATTACTTGACTGGATTTGAATCATTTTGCTACCTCCAACAGAATTATTCTTAACATGCCAAGCCTGCTGCTATGAAGGACCATGCGAAAAAATATTCTTTCTCTCTGTAAACCATAGAATTCCAGTACTTACAGAAGTACGATTGTATTATTTTATGATCTTCATGTACAGAACAGAATGCTTTGCAAAACTTCCAACCAGAGAAAGACCTCAGTTTTACCCTCAACAGATCCCCGTTACCTAAACCTTAAGAACATAACGTTTTTCTGTAGGTCAAATTTCTTTAGGAAGTTTCTGTGTTTCTCAAAATCAGTTATTTACATATGTCAAAGGCTGGAAGACTCTGATACTTTGGGGTAATAGCCTTTTAAACTTATCATAGCAAATAATTTAATCATGCAATTCTAGCTACACACGTATTCACTGCACTCATTCATTAGTGTCCTAATTTTGTAGCAGAAGACCGCAGTAAGCAAAAGATTACTTACCTACACTTTGTTAATGTAAAAATAAGCAAGCTAAGTGAAGTCAATTCCCTCTGTGCTCCATTTCCCAAATTCTGATTATTCCCACAGGTCATTCAAGAAACAGTGATATGTTAATAGCACACTGTTATATTACATATATATATATGTAAACTGAATTTGTTATATTCAGAGAATGAGAGGCTTGTAGGAAAGCAGCACAGAAAGAAGGTAAGAACAATCTAGTCCACCAGCAAATGTTATGGCTCATGACTTAAAATATTTGGCTTAGTACTAGGCTTTTCTTCTTGTATTAGTACTAATCTGTGTTACAGTAGTGCACAGCTGTCCCATTTTCTAAGTGCAATATAAAGCTATAATGAAAGGTTTTCTAGACTCAAATAAATATCTACATACAGTGTATGTAGCCAAGAGTTTTATATCTTGAGTTAAAATAGAGCTAATCTGAACTAACAGGTTTATAAAAACCTGTACTCACCTTATTAAGGTTAAGTCAACAAACATTAATTGTACATTAATAGAATCCTCAAACACTTTCAGCTGAGACCCTTACATTCTGGGAAATTCAATGTTGTCCAGAGTTTTCATCTTAAGACTTGCCCCTTACAATCACTGCACCTGAAATGAATTACATTTTCTTGACAAACTGAAAGCAGTGTCAAAATAGGAACTTTTAGCAAAGAGATCAGATGCTCTGCTATTTAGAAGATATGATCATAAATTTCCAAAACACGTGCTGCAATTTCTAACAGCCATTACAGCATTAAACTTAAAATAGTCTTCGAAAGTTCTGCCTAACAAAATGGGCCACATGTTTCTTTGAGGAAGTCTTTAGTATTTCTTCTGTTGTATGAATCTGTTATAAGGACAGATGTATAGACAAACAGGAAAAACAGAGATTAATTTGTTTTCTTTTTTTTTCCTGCTAAGTTTTACTATACTGATTAAATAATTACTCTTCCATTAAATCTCTTTTGATTTCCAGAACGTCATTACTTTGTAGGCTTTCTTCACTCCAATCCAGTATTTTTGAGCACAAGATTAATTATAAGAAAGTGCTTCTGTCATTTCTTAAAATAGATTCTGAGTGGGAGCACATGCCATCATGATGCTGTAACTCATCAGGAAATTATGATGCAGTATCGTCTTATTCTAAAGGCACCTGCTAGTTAAGATATGGCCAAGGTCATATCAGCACTTATGTTTTTGAGGACTGTTTTCCTTACCAGGTTAAAAGAAAGCCAGCAAACAATCAAAGACTGTGTTTTTTCAAGAAGCAGCAAAAAAATCTTGACACCAATCACTTTGAGTAACTTCAATTTCAATTTTGCATAGAAGCACCACTACCAAAAAAAAATTAAGATACAAATTGTGAAAATAGTAAGTGTAGCTAATTAAAAAATGCAGTGAACTACACCAAGGATTTATTTATCAAGTAAAGCAAAAAACACTGAGGTGAGGAGAATAGACTTAATATTTTATTTCTTTATTCTTTTTTAACCATATGGCATGTAAATAAGGGTTTGGGAAGAAGGCTGAGAGGAGCTCCCCCAAACTTTTTTTTCCTGCTTGTTACAATCTTCTTAAAGTCTACACAGATAATTTTTGTTGTGGGAAGACACGGAACAAGAGCATATCAGAGAAACCATGGAAGCAAAACCTTCCTAAGTAAAACAGGCAAATATTTTTCTTTTCTTTAAAAAAGTATTTGTTACAATTTAAGTTAAACAACTGAAAGGAAAACCTGATTGTCCAGGAACTTCTTCCTTTCAGGTGTACTAATAAAGCTGCCAGGCTGGGTGATCCCAGAACTTCCTGAATGCCAAGATATTTTCATTTAAAAGGCAACAAACCCCAGTGCTCCTGCTGTTACAGTATTCAAATACTTCAGAAACAGCTTGATATTTTTCTCCTCGTCTGCATAACTTCATGGTGGCATGTAATAAATGCATTTTTGCATACAAGTAAAATTCAGGCCCTCAAGTCCTATACAAAGCAATCCAACAAACACCACAGGATTTCTCTATAAATAGAGATAATATATGTACTTAATTTTTTCTGGTGGATACTTTTGACTAAAGCTCCACCAAAACATATGCCAAGAGGCTCATACACAAGGTAACACAGAGGTTACACCTGAGGCAGCATGCACACACCCTGTGAAAGCGTAGTGGTAGATGCTGCCGTAACAGCACTGCAGGGTGCACAAGGGTCTACAAATGGCTTGGGACTACCAACCCAGAACTTTTCCTGTAGATCCATATGGGAATACAGCAAATACCACAGAGGCAAGGAACTTGGGTTTAATTCCCTGTTAGCCTATGGGGATTCAAAACCACTCATTTATTCCCCAGAAGAGCACTTTAATTAAGAAACTAGAAGGCAGGATGGTGACAGGCTTCTAATCTGCTAAAGCTAGGTAACTACCCAGTTAAGAATTAAAATGCTACGGCATCTGGACAACCAGCAGCAAGGAGCACCTTGTAGCCTAATACATGGCGCACTCAACTGTGAAAGAAGACCTAGATTCTAGTCCCTGTTCCATGGACTATTTCTGTTTTGCTACTTGCCCTCTAACAGGGAAGAAAATGCAACAATCGTTCAAAACACAAAGGTTTGAACCCTGTTCTCTTCCCTCCCACTGCATGGTCCAAACTGCTAATTTTAAGATACTGAAGCGTCACCACATCTATGTCTCTTTTTGGATCTAGCCTATGAAGTGTTAGAGAGACTTGTTTGATTGACTATTTATATCTCCCTTCAAAAATACAAGACTTCTTAGAATTTGGGCACCTCTTCAGCCATAAGACTTTTTCAATTTGAGACGTGTATGGATAGGGATGTAGCTCTTAACAGCACTGCTCCACAGAGAGAAAAAAGGCAATGCATTCCATTTTAAAAAAATATTTAAAGCTGCTTCTACTTTTGATGCAGAATTCACTGGAGCGGCCATAATATCCCCAAACGAGTATTTGCAGAACTGGATCAACAGAATATTTTCTGCCCTCTGGAACACACAAACTCTAGTAAATCCACCTCACAAGTCTAAAACAATGACTCAACACCTTTCTCTGCCCCCGATATCCATCATCACATTATATATTACCGCTAACCTTCTCCTTGTGTCAACTGCAGCTTTTTGGGGTTTTTTTTTTGGTTTTTTTGGGGGGGTTTTTTTGGGTTGTTTTTTTTTTTGCGCAACTTGCACTTTTTGGATTATGTACTATTTTTTCCCTACATCCAAAATATATCCAAAAATCTTCAATCCACCCTTAAAACACACAAGAAAGGTAACATTCACACAGATTGACCAATATGATAAATTAACAGTGTAGTATTTCTTCGCTCTTTTAGAAACTGTTATATGCTTTTGAATACCACATTAAGTTAAAACTACTAATGGTCCTTTGCATCTCCAATTTCTCATCTCAAATTCTTATTCCCTGGAGCAAGGAGGGATGCAGTATCTTACTCAGATGTAAGTAAGGCAAAATCTATCACTCCATGTATGTCATCTCCAGTGTATTAACAGTGCCTCAGCAAATTAAGAGGTTTGCAAAGCTTAATAACTAAAGAGTTCTTACTCTTGTAATACTATTTTTACTGCAAGTCTGTCCTTTAGTTTAGCGACTGTACTTTAGCTCTCATCCAGAAAGGTAAAACTTTGGCGATATTGATCATGACAGACCACAAAGAAAACCAAAAGACTCTTGACTCCGTTAGAGCAAAGTACAGAACAAAAATATATATTACATACTTCTAACATACAGAATTTAACTTCTCTGAATTAGCCAGTTTGAACAGACTACAGAATTTTAGCTATTCAGCTAACAAATTCTATACTAAAGTAGTCTGTTAAAAAACCTAAGGAACCAAAGAGAATGAGACCAAGGCCAAAGCTGTGTCCATGTAATGCTTTCAAGACATCTGATCCTGGTTACTTAATGTGAAAAGGCTTAGTAAGAAACAATATTCAAGCACAGAAAAATCCTAAAATAACACTCACTTCCTTTCAACACAGAAAATCCGAAGTGAAATAAAATTATGTGTGTCCTAAGATCATCTCTCAAATGCTAATTTTTTTTTTAAATGACCTGTAGGCCCTTGATGCAGGGACTGTTAGATAAATATTTAATAAATGACATCTCATTTAATACTCAAATTGACTGTGGCCTCTAGGGATCTCTAACTTATATATTACATTATAATAGTTCTATAAGTAATTCTTAAATTACAAACAAGCATGTTTCACTAGTAAGCCATATTTTAAAAGTCAGGCTGGAGAATCCAAAGCTAATTACAAGAGTGAATCCAAGCTAATATAAGAATCCAAATTTATTCAAGATCCTCACACACCAGTTTAGTATTGGTTCTTGAGCTCAGAGATTTTAAAAAAGCAGGTTTTTAGCATGTAGCCTATCTGGCATATAAGTTTCAAGACTTCCTTTTTACCTGAGAATTTGCAAAGTACTTACGTATAAGAAATCTGCAAAATGCATAAATAAAAAATAATGTACGCTAGCAGGAAGAACTTCACACAGCGAACATTGCTGTCAGTCACAATCCAACATCTGAAATTACATCCAATATAGAATAAATCACAGAACAGTAACAAGCCATGCAGTACTATGAGCTTCAAACATCCTTAAACCAAGCCCTTACTCAAATGATCGCATCTGGGCACCCAATAAAAGGATTTTCTTCAATTACATTCACATAACATGGTTTAAAACCCAGTCTGCATCTTAAGATGCACCATCAATGCACAGTAATTGACATTAGATAGCTGTGTAACAACCCAGAGGAACATTACAGATGTATTACATTGACTTAAATGGAACTAACATGGTTCTTTTTTTCCTATGAAGGAAACTCCTTGAAACTATGGAAGCTGAATTTCCATTTCTGATTCCACTGAAGGGACAAGAAAAGGAGATGAAACTCCAAAGGCTCTTAAACAGCTATAAAAAGCTAACGCATGGCAGAAGTAAAAATGCTATTCACCAACCGTAGAAAAACAATTAGCCAACACTATAAACAGACAATAAATCTTTATAAATCTTTCCTTATCCTACAGGTCATGTACCAGAATCCATGGTAAAGCCATACAGTGGGACATTGCTTCCTTCCACTGATCTATAAAATTCCTGTATTCCTGAAGAAAGGGGGTAGAGACCTTAGCAGAACAAGCTATAAAATTTCTTATAAGTGCTTTTTGTCTGGCAGAAGACCCCACACAAAGGGAAACTAGACTTTCCACATGTCCGACTAACAGGTAGGTAAAAAACTGCAGCAGAACAGAGCCCAGCCTAACAAAATCTACTTTCTACAAGGAAATGACCGGCTTGGCAGATGAGGGGAGAGCAGTGGATATTCTCTACCTTGACCTCAGTAAGGCACACAGCTTTGCTTCACTTATTGAACTGTCTTTATCTCAACCCATGAGTTTTCTCACTTTAACCCCTCTCATTCTCTTCCCTCATCCCACTTGGGGGCAGTGAGCAAGTGTCTGGGTGGGGGCTTAGCTGCCTGCCTGGGCCAGCCCTCCACAACCACCTTCAGTGATTTCTTTCAGTGAATTCCTTTGTATTGCATTAAAGCAGTACATACTCCTGATATATCCTCCTGGACAACAGCCTACTTGCAAGTTCATTGGCTGCAAAATGAAAGAAGTACAGGGAAAAAAATGAAGTCTTAAAAGAATCAACGTTAACATCATGGTCAAAAATAATAAAGTTTACAAGCAGCTACATATGGAAAATACATTTTCTCAGAGCTATACTAAGAAAGGAAAGCTGGAATGGGGGAAACAAGTATTTCATTGAGTTGCCTAAAGTCATTCAGGAACTTGAGGCAAAGTGGAAGAGGTGCCTTGTTATCTGTCACATTAAAAAAAAAAAAAAAAAAAAAAAAAAGAAAAAGAAAACAAAGGTAAATATGAACATTGACCTGAAACTGAAATAGTAAGATACCAGGACATGTCAACTCACAGCTGTTCCAAACAAAAAGTTCCAAGAAAACGAGCACTTGACATTTAGTAGAAATTCTGTACGAAAACGCTCAGTCTAGTTGCATTCAAGAGGTTGAGTTTTTCACCTAACACCAAAAATAATTTGCATAAGATACATGATAAATTTGATCAACAAACTCTGTACCAAGGCACAAAAACCCAAAGGAAAAAAAAATGTAAAATTAAACACCACTAAGAAAGATTTCAGTATAACTTGTCATGTTACAGGCAACAAAAGATATTACTGTCAGTCCCAAAGGAGGTATGCCTTTGTCAATCCACAAAAAAAAAAAAAAAGACTTACACAAGAACAGAAATAACAGTAACTGAAAAGTATGTTCAATACAAAAACAGCAGAAAAGCTCTGAATAGCCATTTCAGGTATTTAGCCAACACAATTCAAACTAAATGCAAAGATGAAAAATCAGACATGGAAGAAGCTGACAGCAAAGGAATCTGTTGGCCTTATTTCTTTATCTTCCATTGTTTTTAAAGAAGAGCTAAGTTTATTTTTTAATGCGTTATTCTCTTGCACGCATTAAGAAAGTACAGTGCTCAAGCATTTTGCTTAATGGTGAGGAGGTGACGGGAAAGAGGAACTGCTGAAAATCTTGGGAGTGCTCACCTCCCCTTTTTTCAAAACTTGTCTTTATTATATCGGTTGTAATAGGAGCCATAATTAAATTCTGAAACCTCACCAAATACCCAATAGTTTCATACAGGTTAATAAAGAAAAGTAATTAAAATAAACAGAATCTGATGTTCCTCTGAAAGAAGATAAGACATTAGTAAAGTAGGAGCAGATTCACAGATCAACCAGACATCACCAGAAGCAGTAAAATCACTTCAAAAACAGGAAGCCAATCATTTAGTATCCAAGAAAAAGAGAAATATCCCACAAACAAACAGCATATGCTTCTGTGAGCATGATTAAGCGAATGGAAGGCAACTGAGTTTTGGGCCACCGTACTCAGGGTCACCAACTCTCAAACTGTAATCAGCGGACAACCTGTGGTGCACAAGGCTTCCAGATGTGATCATATCCATTCAGTATTCCAACTGAGGTTTGATAAAAGTGTAATGCAGTAATAATACAAGTTTTGAGGGCATGACAACAGTATTTTCCCTGCAAACATGGGGCACAAATGCCTTGGCCAAAGACCAGTTTTTTTTCATGCATTATTACCAAAAGAAAAAATCCCACCTTCTTTCTACTGGCAGCAATTTGTTCCATCTCTACTGTGTGGGCACAAGCATTTACTCATAGTAAAGCGAGAGAAATTGATTGAAAACTAGCTTGGCAAAATACTATCATCTAGATCAGTTCACATTTCGTTCATATATATGAACAATTTTGCTGGGATAAATGAGAGCTCATGGACAGGACTGCTTCTCTAGGTGGGATTAATTTCACCATTGATAAAATGGAGTAAAAGATGAATTTATCATAAAGAATTGCTAAAAGATTTAATACCTGTAAACTTTGAATAAGGCTCAGTGAGGAATTTTCAAGGAAAGACTACTGGGATTACAAGCATTTGGTATATTTAGTCTATTTCTCTATTCTTTTTATAAATACAATTCCCTAATTTTGCCCTTGTTAAGCGATGTGTTAAACTTTTCTAGAGAATGGGATGCTTGAAGATACCTACAGAGGCATAATCGTTAAGCACACAAATCTTTTTCCCTGTTTAGCTAGTCTGCTTTCCATTAACAGCCTTCACGCCTCATTTGTATAACATCAGTCTCTACATTCTTTGCTAGAAGCTACACTTCATGATATAGTCTTGATTTATATACTGTGGCTATCTAAGTCTAATGTTCAGCTTTTCTAGTTACCCAACATACGCAAGTTGCCAAATGTTCAGCTTTCTGTTAAGCACAAATGCGTGGCATAGCCTTCAACTCACCTAGCTACTACTCACATGAATCAAAGAAGTTTACAAACAAAATGGAAAGATATATCTTGACTTAACCCCTCCTCAAAATAATTTCCTATAATGGGCAAATCCTTGCCTCCCTTCACTATGTTTTTTTCCTGCCTGTTATTCAGTGGCAGTGTCTTTGCTTGTGAATCAGTACAAGCTAGTAAATACCACTGAGAGACACCTGGCCTGACAAGGCAACTACTTGCAAGAAAGGAGACAACACTTAGTTAGACAAAGGAGTGTCAAGACTATCTTCTGTATTAATGCAAGTGATCTACACAAAACCAACACATGATTACATCTGTTTGAGCTGTGGTCAGAAAACAGAAGTCCCATCTCCCACATTTACCTATCCAACCTGTGCAGTCCAGCCCCTCCCTCACACTGGCACTCCTGAGGTCCTTCACTGAGTTGATTCAATTTGTTCAGGCTGCAGAAAACTAATCTCTCAAAAAGAAGAGTAGTTTTTCATTAGGTTAGCCAGTTAAATTTGTTTTGCACAGAGTGAAAAATGGCAGGATAGAAGAGTACTAAAGAAAAGAACAGAGTCTAAAATAGTTGACAGTAGAGGTAAAAAATTGCCAGCCTTGCTCACCATTCACCTACTGGAGCAGAAGTCTGCAGAGCTCAGTGCTAAACCAGATCAGGCAGCTGATTCAGCTGGAAAGGATTCCTTCTTCCTGGCAGGTTAAGTTTCAGCTGTTTGGTTCCCTGCCTGCACAGCCACACAACAGGTTATGCCAGCACAGCACAGCATGGGAGTGAACAAGCAGCAGCATTGATAGAACCATGCCCAAAATTCCACAGGGCATAAGATTAAACCTGGACAGAGTCCTGTTGAGCTCTAAAGCAGTGACCAGTTATAGCAGACTGCATGGTACGCCAGAAGAAAATTATCTCTGAATAACACAGCTTGAGATGTAGTAAATGCAAGAAGATAAAATCCCTGACAAAGTGCTGCATGTATTTTCCTAACAGACAAGCTAGCTAGGTACAGGGAGGGCCTGTTCAAACTAAGTATTAGTGTAAACATGCTTTTTCTGTCATTTCTTCTTTTATAAAAATTTGTAATTTTGTGGCTTATTTTGGACATTTGAAATACTTCTACTTACTACTGCATTTCACTTTAGGCTAGCTTAAGTTAAAAGTAATTTCAAGGCTAGTTAACAAAACACATTTCTCAAACCTCTTTAGGTACTTTCTACAGAGTATCCAAAGATTCGAAGGATGTGCCCTTGCCCACATCACCCTCACAAAATGCACAGAACAGTCCAAGAGCCAAAATCTTTCCGGACACTTTCCACCATCAGGAAAGTCTCCTCAGTATTACACACTGGAAGACCTCTCTGGCATGCACATGAATTGTAGGAGGCATACACAATGCTGTGAAGGCAAAAAAAACCCAGCAAACAGTGTAACTGTATTAGTGTTTCTGCTTGGTTCAAGAGTGTGGCTTTCAAGCTACCTCCTGACGGTCCCCAATCACCATACTTTGGTTCACACTGCAGAGAAGGATCAAAGCACAAATGCTGAATTCATTTTGGACAAAACTAAATGAGTGCACCTAATGCACTCCAACCATTACTTAGAGTTCACTCTGTGGGTTTTGAGCTAGCGTGAAGCAAAACACCATGAACAGTGTGGATGTGAAGCTCCCACTACTAAGTGGTTTGCTCTACAAATCTGCTTCTCTTAGGCTGCAGTACTTGCTAACATAGACTTTACTTAAATTGAATGAAATCACAAGAGGTAAGTTAACTTATTGAATTAGTCAAAAGACTTATGCAGGTACAGCACAAAAGCAGAGTTTTTTAAAAATTGTCTACTGATCATTGTGGAATTGAGAGCGCACCTAATGATCCAAATACAAAGAATTTCTGCATCTGCCTGTTTTTTCCTGCAACGGCTGTTAGTTGGAATGTCAGCATCTAGGGGGTTAAGTTTAAATTTATGCTTTGAATGAATTATAATATATATTTTGCTTTTGCCTCAAATGGCTCCAGGCTGATGTTTTCACAATATCTTAAACATAGAGGAAGCTCTTGAATGCGCCCTAATTGTTAGATACTTTCTAGATGCTAATGAGATCTCAACCATTCATTTTAAAGTGGTTTTTGTCTGCATATTTTTCATATGCACAGCTGAATGTACTTTATAGATGCTGAAGTATAGGTAGAACATTTTTAGCAGGTGTTTGTTCTGTGCAGAAAAAGGATACTAGGAATAATCTGAAGACTTGCTATAATTACCAAGGAGGGTACAAGAAGCTGCTACTATTCTGGTAAGAAATACTGGAAATGATTACAGTTTCACATCTAAAATCTCCCTTATGATTTGATGAGTCCTCACAGCATCTTAAACATAACAATAACCAAATATAAGACATGCTATCAAGGAATTAAGAGATTTTTCTAATATTAAGGATAATCCATGATGTCCCAGTTTAATGCTATACAGAAATTTGCCTCAGATGCCTTTTCCAGAAAGATGTTCTGTTCATCAAAGCACTCAAAAAAAAAAAGTCTACTCGAACCCTTTTCTGACAAAACAATGGTGAAATGACAACTAGTATTTTCACTAATTCTCTTTGATCAACTGCCAAGCCAAAAAGAAAAAGCATGTACTGAAACCATTGTGCAAAAACTAGAGCTATGCCCTTTGGAATAAAGAAATAGGAACAGGCAGGTGAACATCCTTGAAGCTTAACGATCACAGGAAATTCTTCAGCAGTTGCTTTTTTCAGCAGTCGCTTTTAACATGAACTTTAGAGTTTCCATTTTGATCTTCGATGCTTAGAAAAAAAGCCTGAATCTCACTTCGATAAGAAGGTCCTGCACATCAGAGACACTAGTAATAGTTTTAATTCTCACCCCACTAGAATTTAACTGGTAAGATCAGACCTTAGGCTTTTACAGCTTACCTCCCTACTGTGGAACAGAGCGTGTTCCTAAAAACCGTATTCTGAATAGCATTAGATTCTGGAGCAGTTTAAATATACCCAACTTGAACCATATACATCTTACTAACATGACCGTTCCCAACTTCTTGAAGCTCCATGCCTTGCCTTCTGTCCAAAGAATTATGCCATACAGCGTACCCTGTAGTCACATTTACTTGAAGAAGTTACAAGACTTCCACTCAAAAATCTCGACACCCCTTTAAGTCTCCTGGCTTATTCTACATAACTTTTACTGGTTTCTTCTTTTCTTTATTTTGCTAAATAAATGCCAGAACAAATGTCCGCATGTCCAGAATGGTTTGGAATCCCCCACAATGGGAGGGAAGGAAATTCCCAAACCCCCACAGACAGTCTGTTCGATTGAAGTGATCATTAAAAAAAGCCTACTATCAAGTATATTTTACAATAGTACCTTCGTTTAGATTTAGCTAAAGCTAAGAGCTAGGGAGTTATACCTCACTGATCGACTATATACACGTATCAAGGCAGAGGAACATCATTAGAGTAACTATCTGAGAAGGAATTCTTCCAGGACATCGTAACGACAGTACGAGAAAAACCTGGAGATTAAAAAAAAAAAAAATCCCCAAAATATTCTGCTTTATATACCATTTGTTCTAAAATACTCTCTAAATTTTCTTAAAAGTGCTACATCAGAGCATAACAGCAATGCTGAAGTTTTAATCAGAGGGAGTTACACACATACGAGCATCTGTTGTGACTTTTTCTCAGCATCTCTGGAGTTTTCTGAGTATTATCTATAGAAACACTTTGTCCTTGTGCTATCTTTTAAAGATATGTTTCACAGCATTTTTCCTCAGTATGCTTAATTTACAGCTTATTTTTCCAAGGAAGCTGATTTTGAGGATCCTTGATTTGCTGTAGGCTTATTTAATGTCTCCCTTTGAGTATTCGGACAAGTAAAAAGGAAAATGAAGCTAAAAGAGGAAATGAGAAGTACATATTCCCTTTAATTTTTTGTTTTTTCTGCATTTTCTGGAAACAACCAGCATTTTTCTCACCAGATATGCACCTACTTTTAGGCATCCTGCCACTTTCTCCTGATTTTTTTCTGAGATGAAGATTCTGACAGGGAGTACATAGTATGTCTTTGGCTTCTCACCATCCACACTGCTATGCCACTACTCTACACCATACAAAAGAACTATGTCAGTGGGAAACTACCTAATGTCTGTTTGAATTCCTGGAAATTTTCTTCTTCCAGAAACATACACTGCCACCCAAACTTCCCTAAGACAAGATTTGCAAGTATCTAGGTAAAAGGATACACACCTGCCTGACACCAACATGTGCTCTTTTCCAGTCTGGTCTGTCTTCATAATCCCATGAAAATTGTTTCAGGAAGGGGTAAGAAATAGCAGAGTAGAAATGTATTGGTTTGCCAAACTCCTAACTAGTCCCACACTCAGCATCTCTTCAAGAACTACTGGATGAAGGCTTTACAGACTTTATCTCAGGCCTTGCTATCAATCCCTCCCTAAATGACCTATCCCAGGGCACTAAAAGCAGCTTGCCAAGAGAAAAGGAGGTGTTATTTTTTCTAATGGCATTCTCTGACTATTCTGTCATTTGCAGACATCCTAGGAATCTTCCCCTTCTGAGTCACACCTCCAGGATACCTCACCGCAATTCATTTTAATTCCTGAAGAATTCATATTGTTCTTCATCCATCCAGCTTCCCATAAAATGATTCTGAGTAACAGCTCACTCCCTAGATTTTCAGTATGAGTTTAAATCCCCCACAGCATACATGTAAAAAAAAAAAAAAAACCAAACCCAAAAAAAACCAAAAATCAAAACACTAGCAAAAATCAAACAAACAAAACCACACCTTATACCTTAATTTCTACTTCCCAGATTTAGGTCTCAAAAGTCACATATGATATAGAGCAAAACCAGCAAAATAAATACAAGAAAGCTTGTTTGAATGAAAAATATTCACACAGATTTTAAATTCCCTACAATATACAGCACAATGAAGAAAACCAAGAGTTTCATAACCACACAGTAAGTACTCAAAATCCCAAAATATATTAAAGCTCAAAGCCCACATGCATTCTGGTTCCTTATTCTACTAGATAATAAGTGATATAATTTAATTAGAAAAGAAAAAAGTGTATCTGAGAAACATGTATTTCTATAGCTGCAGTCCCAAATACATATGCAATACTTAACATTACTATATTGGTTTACTAAAAAAATTGATATGTGGAATACATAATGAAGTGTCATATTAAGTATAAAACTATTAAAGATTATTATTCTAGGTAACTCACTTGCATAAGGAGCTAAACTAACATTGAGTCAGTTCTTTCAGGTCTCGGTACACATCAAAAAACACCTTACTGCTCAAAAATAGATTTTGTAATACATAGCTATTCACTAAATCACGCAAGTCAGCCAGCGGAAGTTTTTCTGTTTATCTCGCAGTATGAGGAACAGACAATGCATTTCATTCCTTACAAAATACTGTTAATATCATTTACCCACCTTGTCATAGTAGGATAGAGTCCTGTTTTGCAGGATTTTGCAAAATGTACATAGAAGAAGATTATTCTTGAGGGTTTATGCTAATTTTTTTTGCACTTGACAAATAAGTTAGGCATAAAATAGGCCTCAGTGATTTAGTATGAAAACCAAACAAGTAAACAAAACATCGCTAAACCTCTTACTTGCAAAATGAGATTTTCAAAGATAACTGCCTAATTAAGCCTATTTTTCCCAAGCACTTTTTTATGCAATTACTGTTCCTAGTAAACTTCAACTTACTTTTCTCAATTGTTTTGTGATTTAAAAAAAAAAAAAAAACAAACAACCTAAAAAGCTATGCTACTTTTTTATTAATTAAGAACATCCCCCACAAAAAAAGGCTGCTATCTGCTCATTTCCCATATGGTTGTTTATTACCCTCCAATTCTCCAAGAATAGCTTTTTCAGGCTTTCTGTTAAACTTTCAAGAACTCTGTCATATGCAAGACTACTAATGTAAGACCACTTCAGTACAAGAGGCAGAGTTGCATACTACATCTACACACAGGAACAGAATATAAATTATTTCTTTTATTTAATCCACACTTCAAAACCTTATAAACAGTCTAAAAAGAGCCAAAAATTGCTCTTATTTTTCGTTATCATGTCCTCTTGTTGCATAATATCAATCTCATGAATTGCAGACAACAAAACTATACTTGCTTACCTGAAAAAAAATTTAAACCCTATCAGCAAAACTGTTTCAACCACTGGAATAAGAGAAAAAATATTTTCCCCACATATTCAAAATAAGCTTTTTTCAACTGGAACAACTGAAAAAGCAAAGTGAAAATCTTAAGTGAAAATTTCAAGATTTTCAGAAAAGCTGTGGGTGAAATCCCAATATGATATTCAACAAAGATGCTCTCCTCTGTTACTTGAAAAAACAAACAAGCAAACAGATATGACTAAACCAATGGTGAGAAATTCTGTGTCTGCGTATCAGGCTTTTGTATGCTAGACTCTACAAAGCATGGACTGATGATCGTATATTCTGTTACTGTCCAGTTAACATAGCCAGCAAACCAACTAAAGGTTATCCCAGAACTAAGTTCTCATGAAATCCACGATCACTAATTTTTAAGGTAAGTAGCACAAAAAGTTTTCCCGCAGTACTGGAAAAATGGACAAATATAAACCTGGAAGAGTAAATGAAAGCGTAATGTACTGGATAAGCTCTGAACTGCAAGGGATGAACTACAAATGTGGAGCATGGGCAAAGACAGAAGTCTTTCAACTGTATTTGGATAAGTAAACTCCAAATCAAGAAATACCGATTAGACAAGACTTCTCACCCCTGCTCTGTAAGAACACTTAAACCTCCAAATTAATGACCATTTCCTACAGAAGTAGGTATTAAGACATGTATAGTTGGGAAATAATCTCTTGCTTTACATACTTTTAACTTCAGTGTTTCCACTGCTTTCAGTTCAAAAGAAATAGTATCATAGCAAGTAAATTAAGCTGTAAGTAAGAGTCTGCTTTATCAGTGAGATTTCCAGTCACTGATTTTTTTGCCCCAGTGTACATTAAAAAACATTTTTTTAAATCTTTTTAACCGGGGGGGGGGGGGGGGTGCGGTGGGGGGGTGGAATCCAAGACTTTCTTGCTCTTTAACTATAAAAGGTAAAGATTCCTATTCAGCACTGTTAAACTATAAAACGGAAACTGGACAATTTTACAAATCACATTCACTAGATATAAAAGCTTATCATCACGGACATTAAAAATCAGAAAGAAATGCTTTTGTGAAGGCTTATGGCTACAAACGGCAAAGAGGGAGATCTAGTTTCTATGGATAAACTCAACATTATGACAGCCTTAGAGTTGGGAAAGACAAAAATCAATGTTGCTTAGAGTCATTAAAATGTTTTACTCTTAATGGAAGTACAGCATTTCTCTAGTTCTAGAATTCATTCAGTGAACTAAGCTTTTGGAAGAAAATTAAGGCTCCTAGGAAAACCTACTGGCTTGAATCTATGTTTTGAAGATGAGTGCCCAGTACAATGTAGTTTTTGAGAGAAAGGCAGATGACAAGCAAAAAGCTAACCAACTTAAATGTAGACAATTAGGGCAATTTGACAATAAGTCTTTACTCTCCCACCCACACCTCTGAGAAATTTTACTGTAACTTCTAATGCATGTCCAAAACGTGAAGAGCATCACCACTGAGAAAAGATCTTCTTAGGGGAAAGTCATGAGAAGGTACCTCATAAAGTAGGAGAGGCGCATATGAATTTTTAGTTGGAAAACCAACAGCTTATATATTTCTAGAACAGTCTGAGCAACAAATTGTGACACCCCAACTATTTTGTTTGCCATGTTTCTCAAAGATAATTTTTACAAAACTTTTACATCGGTGAATTTAAGATGTGCTCAGGTAATCTCTTAATTTGGACAATGTTCTCAAGGAGTCAACAACCTCACTATCTGAGAAGAATGCTTGCTTCGAAGTGATAAATCCAGATGCAATGTATACACACCATGTTATTTCAACAAACTAAATGGTCTCAGAGATGCTACTGTGATCTTTCACACTATAGTATTAAGAGGCTAAACAAGGTCTGCGGTTATGCATTCAAAAACCTTTGTCTACCTTATTGAGTAGACCCATGGCAACAACTACCATTCAAAATGTTTTTATTCTTCCTTTCTTCCTCCAAGTAAAAATTAAGTACCTGAAGGATAAATTATTACTGAAGGGTTGCATTTCTCCAAACCCCCTTACTCCCTTAACAGCGTTTCATGAAGGTGAAAAGCTGTATCACCACTTTTTAAACAATACTAAATACAGCAAAACTATCCTGGAAAAGAAAGTTATCTGAGGTTTTTTTTTTTAAACAAGCAAGAAACAATACAAAAAGAGAGGCAAAGACAGAAAATTATGTTCATGTCTGGTGATGTCTCTTTCTCACAGACCTACCTCAAGAGCAGACAAATACTTAATGAAGCTTTAATAGCCAACCCCAAATTTCCCAAACTTTAATCAGGAATATTCGGAAAAAAAAACCCCATGTAACAAAACATCAAGTTTTGACCAGTTACACTAGATGCTTACTGGACAGAAAACAAGCGGTAAATTAGAAGAAAATGGGGATGGAGAAGAAAAAGGACAAAATAAAAGAGCAACCAGAGAGAACCAGTTTCTTTTTTCAATCAAGCTAGTGGAGACAGCAATATCATGCAGATCTCTCTGGACGGTTCTAGTCAAGGGTCTGCTTAGTCCCTCACATAAAAAGAAAGGTCACAGATTATGTAACTTTTACCAATGTCACCAGCAGTGGAGGATGACCTAATATTGATTCAACTCTGGGCATCGCACACATTTTCTTCCCTTTTCTAGCCAACTTCAGCATTACAAAATTCTGTACTTACTAATCCAGGTTCAATATCCTGACACCAATGGTAACTGATTAACAACCATTCTGTCAGAGACATCCTATACATGAAAGGCTTACAAGGGGCAACCAGAATAATTCCATATTGAGAGCTCTATTTTCCTAAGGAAGCATTGGTGCACAACACTGCAAACAGAGCACGCACATAATCTAACCTTTACCATAAATATAGATACTTTTCTTCTTTTTTACTTGTTTATCAACCCCACATTTCTTGTTTCCCTGGGTGTGTTTCTTTTTAAAAAAGAAGATATCCGGAACACTTAAATGACAAAGCTTTGGCCGCTGTTAGCCTAACTCTGCTATCTCATTCTTCATCACAAAAATCACCCAATCTGACAGTTAGCATCACAGTTCTTTTAAAATTTATTTTACTATAAGGGTATCCTCATGACAACATAACACTAAGGTCTATTACTAGTTCACATGCCTGCAGTACATATAGAAGAGGGAAAACCTAGGTTTGGAACTTAAGTGAGCAGTATCTTTAATCTGAACACTTCATTAACACTGGGGCTGAATATGATGCTTTCATGGCTGCATTCTTTTCACGTTGCAAAATGTCTTGAAGTGATAATGCACGGAGATTAGAACTCAATTTTCTACCTGCAAACTTGGGAGACTTACTATTCACATAAGACAAAACCCTCTAGTTTACAACAAATTTCACAGTTCTGTAATCTGTCATTGTTTATATCTCCAGATTTCAGGAAGACAGTTCTTTATGGACTCCATTCTTCTCATTGACTCAAGACCTTGGCAGTTTGGATATAAGAGAAGTTAACAAGTTTAAAAAAAACCAAGGTGCTGCATTCTGCATAATTTCACATTTGAACACACTAAGTTACTTCAGCTAAACAATAAACAAACTTTCTAGTTCTCTAGCACACTGTACCTGTTTTCATTTGCCACAAGTGAATACACATTTGCTTCTAGATAGGAAACTAGCAATTCACACACAAACACAAAGGTCTGCTAAGCAAAACTCAACACAGTAACTTACTCAAAACAAAACTGAATGCAATGAAACTAAGCTATACAACAAACTTTATTCACTTTCTATTAACATACTCTGGAGCCATGTGCCTCAATCTCAACAGCAGACAAGACTAACAGCATGCCCAAATAATTTTTTTTATGTCCTCATTTAAAAATAAACATACAACTTGACTCCAAATTAACTCAAAGGAGTTACTCCTAAGTAAATTTAAATTCAATCCGAATACTACCATAAGGTGCAATAATGGTACTTTCTAAACTGAGTATAACCAGGTCTAATAGGAACATAAATCTATCTGCCTGTGCTGATAAGCCCACAAGTATACACTGCTAACAAAACAAACATATGGCTATGATCTTAATTAGAAAAGCTAAAGAAGTCATGTTATGTTAATTATCCAATTTCTGATCACTGAGCTATTCTAAATGATTAAACCAAAAAATAGTGCTCATACCTAACCTTTCCATTCCTACACTTGTTCCTTCATACACCAGCCAAGAAGCAATTATTAGTTCATTTCTATGAGAAAAATTCAGAAGAGTGAATTTTTAAATCTGCTGTCTTTCCACAGCTGAAAAAGCAGAAAAAATTAGGGGGTCCAAACCCTGTAAAGTACATACATTCTCTTTCAGGGGTTAAAGGAAATGTCAGAGTGCAAAATAATTAAGTTTTGCCAAATATACGATATTAATGCAACGCTTTTATATAAAACTGTATTTCATGTTCTCCATACACAAAAAGGGGGCTAGGAAGATTGTTAGAAACTAAGGTGTCCCCTTTCAAAATGGCAAAATAATTCCTGCAAAATTTTTCAGCGCCCGCATTTCAAAACAACATTAAGGGGAAAAGGGCTAAAACTGCTCTGTTCACTTATGCCTTTTGTTTTCCTTTCAAAAACAAAAAAATAAAATCAGGCCACATGCTCTCCTCAATGGAACTGCAAATTATGATACAAAGTTAAAAGAGTTGAATAGTGCTCAAACAGGATTTATGGTACAAAATAAAAGCTTATGTATTCTGAAAGATTACCTGAATCTATTGTGGGACTTAGTAATTATTTAAATTATTGTAACACCGTATGTATCCGGTATTGCATTCTGGGAACATTTACAGGTGAAAATTATCACAACTCGATCAACTGAAAATAATAATCCGAGTTACAGAGCACAAAGTTGCACAAAATATGCAAAGAGCATTCCATTAGCAGACACCTCCTTCTCACTTTACCTTCTACAATAATATGCAATTGCACGCATGTCCTAGCTTTCAGAAACGAAAGCTATGAACTCCCCCCATCTGACTTTTGCGCCTGGCCAAACCTGCTCTGTCCTTACTAAGGCCATGACTGCCTGAAAGCCGAAAGCAATGCTACAGACTTCCACTTCTCTCGCACCTTGATTTTCTTGAGGTTTACCGTCAAAATAACCTTGCAGCCAAAGGCTTCGCAGGAAGGGCCGAACTCCTGCCCCGGCGGCGGGGGTTCGGCACCCGGCGGGGTTCAGCACCCGGCGAGGGAACAGCGCGGGCTGCGCCGGGGCTCCCGCCGCCCCCCGCCGGCGCCGGCCCGTTTCTGGAGGCGGCGTGAGACGGCAGCCTTCGGGTTAAACGTCGCCAGGTTTAATCGGTAACTTTCGGGTTGGCTCCAGGCCTCCCCTCCAACGAATGCATCCCCCTTCGCTCCGAACATCTGCCGACTCCTAAGCGTGCTCGCGGCGCTGCTTTCCACGAACAGCCATGTCTTCCCAGGCTCCCGGGAAAACCTACTGAGCTTGACGCGCAAAAATGTCACTAAAACCGCTCGCCCCTTCCCTCGCCAGGAGCCCTGTTTGTGCCCCGATGCACTCGAACCCCTTGGGGGCTCCATTCCTGGGCGTACCGCGCTTCCACCGGAGCTCCACGGTACGCCGGAATAACCGCAAAGCCCCCCCCCCCCCGCCCCCGAAGGCCGAAGAAGCCCCGAAGCCTGCAACGCGCGTACCGGCTCCGGGAACCGCGCTGCGCGACCACCGCCCGCCGCGCGCCGGGGGCTGGCTAACGGACCGGCCACGCGCCGCGAGCAGCGGCAGCCGGGTGCCCCCCCCCAGCACACGGGCACGCGCACCCCCCCCTTCCCCCCCAAAAAAAAGGCCAGGGAGGGGGAGGGGAAGGAGTGACCCTAAAGCGCCGAGCCTGCCAGGCTCAGGAGCACCCCCGGGGCACGGAGCTCAGGCCGCCGCCCGGGGAAGGCAGGCCCGGCTCCCGCCGGCCCGCAGCCCGCGCCGGCCGCCGGCTCCCTTCCCAAACGCCTCTTCGTCCCCTCTGGGTGGGCTATTCCCGGGCCAGTCCCCCGGGCTGCGGCGCTCAGTAGCCCGCTCGCCCGCCTGCGGCAGCGGCGCCCAGCGCCGCCCGGCCCCGCGCACACGCTCCCCGCCGCGGCCGGAGCGCCGCCCCCGCGTCCCCGTCCCCGGGCCCGGGCCGAGGCCTCGGCTACAGCACGCACGGCAGAGCGGCGGCTCCCTGCGCGGCGTGCACCGGCTCGCGGCCGCCTCCCGCCTCTCCCCCCGCCTCTCCCCGGCGCCGTCCCCGGCCGCGGCCCGTTACCTGTGAGGACCCCGACGCGGATTTGGTGGTCGTGGTTCGTTAAAATCATCCCCTCCGACGCCATGTTTCCCGGCGCAGCCACCGCACTGACAGGGAGCGGGGGGGGGGGGGGGGGGGGGGGGGGGGGGAGGGGGCAGGAGCGCGAGAGCGGCGCGAGCGCAAAGGGGGAGGAGCAGGGGCCAGGGGGGCGGGGCCAGAAGGAGGGGGCGGGGACAGCCCGGGGAGGGGCGGGGCGAGCGCCAGCCCGGGCGAGCCGATACAACCGCGCGGAGGGGAGCCAGTGAGCGCGAGACTGGCGTGCTGCGCGCCGACCAGGCAGTACCAATCTAGTGCCGAGAGCGCCCGGCCTGGCGCCGGTTGCCGCCGGGCGGGGCCGGCGCGTGCCGGCGGCGGAAGGGGGCGGGGGCGGCCGGGCCGGGCCGGGGTCGCCGTCGGTCGCGTAGCCGGTGCGGTGCATCTGCCCTTCACGGCCCCTTCGTCGGGCTGCAGCCCTCCCCTCAAGGTGCCGCTCCGTCTCACACCTGACAGCCCCGATGCCCGGGCAGCCGGCCCCGCTGTCTGGCCCCAACGGCAAGCTGAGCCCCCCAGCCGGCTTCCCGGGGAGACCGCCGGCCCAGTCAGTGCACCGGCTGAACCGGAGCCGCCCCCCACCGGCCCCCACCCCCAGCTTAACGCGGCATCCCCCTCTGCTGCCTCTGAATGCCGGCGCTGGTTGCCTCTGGGTTTCGCCTGGGGCAGCTCCTTCATTCAGGTGGTGGCACTGCCGGGCCGGGGCCGGGGCCGGGGCCGGGGCTAGGGAGCTGGTACCAAAACACGCTCCAAGGCAGCAGGAGGGCAGGACTTGCCGTTTCAGCTAACCTGGGGATGTAGGTTGGAGTAAACCCGTTGTGAAAATAAATCTGGCTGGATTGGAGCTCGCAGCCAAGTTGCTCTTGGTCCCCAGAATCCAAAGGCATTTTCATCGTCTGATTACACTGGGTTAGCAGTTAAATTCTTCAGACCCCTGATAATGGGAAAAGATCAATAGCAAGGATGGTAATCATCCTTTCTTTTGGTTAGCGTGAAATACAGAGATGCAATTTTTTCCCCAAAACTTTTGAGTCCCCAGAGCTCAGCAAGGTGTCTTTGCACTCTTCCCTGGGGCCCTTCCCCCCCCTTCGAGCCCTTCCCCTTCCCTCTGAGATTGAAACTGCTGTTACACAGCCTTTAGATAAAGCAACTTAGTATCATAACAAGTGTCTTTACGGTGTCTTACTTGAACTATATGATGTGAGAAACTGCCGGGAAGCAAATACTTAAACTCATTTTGAATGAATATGTAGGCGAATGTCTTCCACATTTAATAGCAACACCATCAACAGCAAATGATAACCCATTGTCAAAGTTCAAGCCCCCTGACTCCAGCGGATATTTATATTTTCAGATATTCCCGTTGAGGTTTCAATACTATCTCACTAACAGCCGGCTCCGGATTATTCTCCTTTTGAGTGTGTACTAACAAGCAATTATTGAAAGCATTTGTAATTCGCATAGACATTAGCAAACCATTTCAGGAGTTTCCTCTTTAGCCTACCATTTCCTTAGATGGACTGCTAGCGCAAAAACAAAGGCCTGAAGAAATACCCTATGTCTGAGGGAAACTCACACTAGTAGCACTTTGATGGGGTGGTGTACCAGCACACGATACCAGTATTTCTGTATTGGCACAGCAGTTGCAGCGTGTGCAGCCATAGACACTGTGAATTCAGGCTCCAGAGATCTCTGGTTATGCAATGGTATAATACAACATATGTGGGTGGGTGTAAGCCTGAACCCAAAACAGCATGGTTACTGAAGATATACTGCATCGCTGGTGCTCGTACTGCTGTTCCCTCATGGGTTCAGTCACTATGTGTTGAATATTCTGCTGTAGACACGGCAAAAATATTTTTTTCCCTCAAACATGTCTGAAATTATCTAAAGTACAAGCAAGTAGCATGACATTTGGTAGCTTCCTGCAGAGGGTTCTCACACCCTACACTAAAACCAGTATTGTTTATTCAGAGCATCTCACAGTCTCCCCGTGTAGCCTGTTGATTTGTTGCTCTTACCGAAGGAGGGGCAGAATTCAGATTTCACTGGCAACATTAGCTTTAGTCCTTCCTGGTTTGTAAGTGCCTACTAGTGGGATTCGTGTGGGATTTTTTGCATAGAAATGTAGTCGAGGATTGTATTAATGTAATTAAATAGTACAAGTTTACATATTTTTAAAAGACCGAGTCAAGAAGCTGAAATCAGTAGGAGTGTTTCAGTTTTTATTGTCGTGGTATGAAAGTCCTTGTAAACTAGACTGATAATATAATGGTAGATCCATAATAGCCCAAGAGAAGGTTGTAAACAGGATTACGTCCTGCAGTCAAGTTTTCAACAAAGTAAGGAAACAAGTGTGTGTGAGGAAGAAGGCTTTTACTGCAGGGAATACTCAGGTGGTCCGTACCAGAGTTCAGGCTGAGTGTTCAGAGAAAAACAAGTTTTCATCATCAAAGTCAACACACAACTGATAGTCACATTTTGTCCTGGTCATGTCAGCACTGAAGTGTAACTCGACCTTGTAACCTCTCAGGAAATTTTTTACATTGCTTTGTGTGCCAGCTGTTAATTATCAGTATCTGTCCATTAACAAAGCACCGCCCTTTCATTAAGCTGGCTTTTCCAGCCATGTATGTTCCAAGTAGTCTTAGTCCACTGGCTGATATTGTAGGATTTCTTGTTTTATCATGAGCACTATAGAACGACATATTTTAATTACTCACTTGGGTGAAAGTTTGAGTGTACAGGAAGCATTTGTTCAGTTACCTGTAGAAATCTCGATAAAAAAAAAAAAAAGATACTTCAGTATGATTATGGGAAGATACCAGTTTGTTCTGCTGATTAGTGTGGGCAAGGATGGTTTAAAAACTCATTGAAAGTTATCAGAGACACTTCATATTTAGAATAGGCGTTCAGTATAATTTCTGTAATTTTGTCGTCACATAGTTCTAGTGTCTTTTTTTTTTCTCTGGTTTGTTTTTTTTTTTCAGTGGCTCCTTAAATGTAATTTCTTTATTCTTTTTTATTTTGAGTTGGTTGGCTAGCTGGATCAGCAGTGGGACACAGCTCTTCAGATGTGTGCCATTGGTACAGATCCAGCTGAAGTCATGAAATAGCTGGCTTAATGAATCATTAATGGAATTCAGAACATTTTATTTCTATGCCACTGGTGCAAATCCAAGTAAGGTCAAGAGACTAGCTGGCTCAGTGGTTCAGTAATAGGAAGCAGACTTCTACCTCCAGCTTATTGATGCGAGTCTATAAAGGGTCAGGCAACTGTAAGTTTTGAGACATTAAAATACAAAGCTTTTCCAATGCAGCCGTTGTTTCAAAGTCAGTCTGTTATACATGATTGCTTTCAATAGTCTGTATTGATCTATACATTTTGAAAAAGAATAGAATAAACATTTTCTGTGTAGCCACTGATATAGCACAATATTCACCACTCTAAAAGAAGGTACAAGAGGTGATTTCTCCAAACAGTCCCTTGCCTTAGGCAAGCATCTAGGGAAAAGACGGAACATGCACCACATTTTAGCTAAGTATGGCTAGCAAACCATCTGAATGTCCTAGTGGCCCGTGTCATAGTCCATCCTTGCCACAGCATCTTTGCCAGAGGCCTCCTGAGAACCCTCTCTGCGTTTGCACCTCCAGTCAGGGGTACGAACCCAGCTTCAGTGATGGTCCTAACTATTAGTGGGAGGGAAAATGTGTTTTGCCTAGGGTAAAACTGCATTACTCCTTGCACTGCACCAACATTCACAAGGTCAGATTTGTCTATTAAGCAAATAGCCTATGTCTGTGAGATTACAAAATGAGAGAAGCTGTTAACTCTTCCACTTGGTAGCAAACTGTATCACGATGTAGCTCATGCCTAATTGCAATATGGGCATTTGCAGCAATGACAGGCATGTGGAAAACTCCGAAGGAAAGGTGGCCCTGACAGACATCCATGCATACAGCCTCTTTCCCTCACTGCCTCCTCCCACTCAGCTACCTGCCGTGGTGTAACTTTTGAAATGGCACCATATGCTCAAGGATACAACCTCACATAAATTCTCAGAAGCAACACCTGGAAGAGTGAAGTTTACTGAGCTTATATGATATGACTTTGATGGCTCTGTGATAGCAACAACCATGTGCGTCATCTCCAATCCAGTTCCCTTGCAGCCCTTTTTTTTATACTCATACTCTGGTCACGCAATGAAAGCAAAAGCTCTTCCCTCCCCATCATCCTGCCCAGGAAAATGGTTATAGTAAACCCGTATCTTCTTATCATTTAATGCACAAAGCAGGTCTATCCAGCTTGTCTCTTCTTTGTCTTAGATTTCAGATGTCGCTGTTTTGCTGTTCAGTTGAAGAAGTGTTTCTGTCTCTACAAGCCTTTGGAAATGGATGTTCTGTAGGTCTCTGTCCAGGGCATGTTAGACCAGTGTGTTTCATTGCATTATGCAGACATGCACGTTTCTGTCCAGACCTTCCCAGACAGAATTCAAGAAGTGCCAGGCAGGGAAGTTCCAAATTGAAGTATACCCTCAGCTTGGTACCAAGGGTTTGAATCCATCACTAAAAAGCAGTGGAGGTCCTGCAGGTCCTGTGCAAAGGATTATCTTTTGGTTCATCATCTTTTTGCCCATCATCCATTGAGCTGGTCTTACTACAAGTCCTATTTCTCTGTACCACCCTAAAGAAGATACACCAGATATTTTCCTGCAGTTGTTCTAATCTGCCAAAGAGGGCTTTTCTTGAAGAACAGTACACTAAAAAAAGGGATCCCATTCTTTCAGAATAATTTGGAAATGGTGCCAGCCAAAGGTAATCTTTAGGGACTTTTGCAGGGATGGGAAGCTTGATGCTCCCCAGTATCGATTATTCTGGGTCATTGCAGCCCTTACTGACAATCCTCCGGTGCACAACCCATCTGAGAGCAGAAGCAAGGTCTTTGAGATAGGTTTGCAATATGTGTGACATCTGACTACAAATGCAGTTCAGTTGATTCACTATTAGTATGGGTGCCTGACAAAAATAAATGAATCTTAGCGTGACTCCACATGAGTGGTGTTGACACATTCAATTGTCTGTGCTTCGTTTGCTGCAAAACAGTAGCTATTTTAGAAAAGCAGTTGATGAGTTTAGCATACACAAAGAGTAGACAGATTTAAAAGACATCTTACTGGAACATTCTATTTTTGAGATTTCACTTTGACAAAACTGCCTCATTAAGGACTTGGATATGAAAAGCAGGAAAATGCTTTTGGATCTCATGTAAACTAAATTCAGAATTCTAATGAGCTGAATCAGTTCTTTCCATACATTATTTTCCTTTATCTGTATTTCCCCTTGTTTCCATGTAAGAGATGAAATAAAACTTTAAGAAATCTTGGTCTCGATTAATAAGCAAGACAACTCCAAACTGTATGAAATAAGGCAGAAAGAGGAAAGAGAAGGATTTTGAACCCACAATTAAATTATAATACCTCAGAATGAATTAGCCACAAATGGTCATCACATATTGTGGCCCAAAGTGAACAAATGGCAGCTTGCTTCTGCAGGAAACCTTGTTGTGTCGTTTGCTTTGATTAAATAGAAGCATTAAAAATGCTAGAACAGATCCTATAAGGAAGAGGAGGACACTGCACAGAGAAGAGCAGCTGCAACCTCCTGCCAGCTTGATTGAAGGCAAATTCTCCAACATTCATTGAAGAATATTGTGTTTCAGCTCTGAACTACATGCTAGTGGGTTTCAAAGGATTTCTCAGCCTTCAGACATACACAGCTATATCAACAAATAAAATTCAGGCAAAAAGCAAGTAGCCATGCCTTCCCCAGAAATATTTTTTTGTTGTGATCCATAGACTATGCCTATAAAACTTCTTGTGTGTACTATTTCTGATGCCTGGTCGGTGACGGTGTGAGATTTGGTCTCTGTTCATTTTCTATGAGTTTGCTTGGTTTTCTGCTCCTCAAAAACAAAATCAGTACCTTATCTGCTGTTTCTGGTTATACATCTTTGCATTATAGACCAGTAAAAGAGGCTTGTGACCTGTGCATATATAAGTTTACCAGATGACACAAATGACATCGCATATTTACGTAGTCTTATTAAATGCAAGAAGTCTTTAATACACAGGCTCTGTGTATTATTAGGGCTTTATATATTTTTGGTTTAGACAAGGCTAAAAATTGTTGGATACACTTTGTAGAGACTTATTTGGTCTTGCTCCAGAACTCTTCATTACCTCAGCTTCATCTGAGATACTTCTTTAACTCCCAATATGATCAGGCTGCTTCTATCAAAAATCTACCTCTTTCACAGTTAATCAAAGTTCAAGCAGAAGAAGACACAGAAAAACAAGCTTTCCCACAACAGACCTTTCTTTATGTCTTTTCATTTCCATGACACTCTTTAGTCCCATATAGGCTTAACTTCCATTTGTCCTTCTGCACTGCTTATTTAAAATGCTAATGCAGCAGCTATTCCCTTAGTATCCAAATATATCACAATCAATGAATTTATCCTGACAAGGTCTGAAAGGTAAGCCACTGTTACTCTGGTTGTAGAGAGAGGGGGGTAACAGAGCTGCTGGCTGCATTACAGCCAACTTGCTGCCGGATGCTGTGGTATTAGGGTTTCTTGATTAAGGACCTGTCACAGTCTCCTTGGCTCCTGCTGAAGCAGCATATGGGCGCACACGTGAGTCTCACCTCAACAGACAGACAAACCTGGACAGAGCATTCAGCTGGGACCTGAAAGGTCAGGAGTGCTTCAGCTCTCCAATCAAATACTGGCTGGAAATTTGGATTTAAATCTACACCTTTGAGTGCGCTGGGCAGCAGCAAGCTGTCAGCTGTTCTGGACGGGATAAGGCTTTCAAGTCCCTCTTGTTTACAGGGCTTGTACTTTGAGTAAATAAATAATTATTCTTAAGCCAGAGGGTGAATACCCAAGCGTGCCTGACTATTTGTGATATTAAAGAACTCACTTGGGGAAAGGGAGACCTGGGTTCTAATCACAATTTTAATTAACATTTAATCCAGAACTGTAACAGAGACCGGCAGTGAAGTCTTTCTGTGTCCAGATCCTTGCTTCTAAGTCAAAGAATCATATTCGTGACCTAACTTAATTTTTTTTCTCTCTCCCACACTTAACCAAAATCTTTCTTTTCCCTTTTTACTCTGCCTGTCAATACTGAAGTTTTAAGTCCAACCTATATAAACAAATTTACTCACATCAAATCTTATTGTCATTAATGAAGCCAGTTAAACAAATGAAGCTAAGCATTCTCACAGAATCAATCCCATCTGAAAAAATTGATTTTTTGTTTTCTGGCCAAACAGAAAAGGTTTTAAAAGATTATTGGAGCAATGCAGAAGTTTCTGGGCAAAATAAGAAATACTAAAAAGTTGTTTTGTACTGAACATTCAGTTCAACCCCAAATGAAATATTATTTCTCTCTTTGATTTTAATTTAGATCCTATTTGATTGACTTTTATTAAGCCATACTGGCAATTTCCAAAGAGAAAAAAAATACGCTGAAAAGAAAAATTAAAATGTCTTCTGAAAATGTTAGCATTTCAGGCCCTAGTGTTGCTGTGCCTAAGAGAGTGGATTTAAAGTTGCAGGTGCATCACTGCATCATCCCACTCTGCTCTTCTCGTGTGTGTGTCCACCCACCTGATCCTATTCCTCGCTGGCGCTGCACTCGTCAGACTCCTCCATCAGGCCAATGCATTTCACTCCCATGGCAGAATTCTGTGCAGGGTTTTAATAATTTCTGGCAGGAAACTCACTCACAGATGAGCCTGAGGAGTGCCAGAGGCAGCATAGCAATTAGTGCGGACGGGAGGCAGGGGTCAGTGGAAAATTGGGAAGGTGGGAAAGGACCTTCCTCTTTGGTCTCTTTTAGTGGCTTGCCACACCTCACAGAATGGCATCCCAAAACAGACCAATTATGGGGAAAAAAAGGTGGTATTTCTGACTACACCAACAGTTTGCATGGTCAAATTCTTGTTCCTTTGAGCCAATTTTATTAGAAAAACTGATATTTTACCACTTCGTACAAACCTTGTCTCATATTTAATTGCACATTTTCTAAATTTTTGTCTATTTTTCTGCGGCTCATCAAATTTAAAACCCAGGGATCACTTGAAATTATATTTTCCAGCAAGTCACTTATTCTTTGAGAAGTTTCATCTAGAAACAGGAGTGACAAGAAGTTAGTTATCAATGTGTACATTTATCTTTATTTTATAATTCTGATATATCACTTTTTGCTTGTATGCTTTGAAATACTTAGAAATGAATTAAGATCTGTTACCCATCTTTTAAAGATTGGGAAACTGAGTCAAAACCACATGTGGCCAGAGATCTTCAATCCCAGTCCAGCAGCTGTTTAGGCAAGCTGACTCTTAAAAGCTACTTACAGAAGTTCAGAACTACATATACAGTAGCCCCTGAATATAATTATAGGTTCATGTAGTTGAAGGATCTGGAACAAACATCTTGCATATATACAATTTTTGTAATGCCTCCCTATATGGTACTTCTAGTCATCTGTATTTTACCATTCTCTTGGGGTCTACATTCTCTTTAGTGTACCTAAATTCGTGAGGCTGAATATTGCTCTACACCCAAGCATGGGCTCACCGCTATACTATGTAAAGGGCTGGTCATCTAGGCAGTAGCACGCTGATTTAATGTACATCCAATAGGTGCTGGTTATTTTACAGAATTACTTGAGTGACAAACAAGGTAATTCTATTCCATCAGTTTTCCAGTAACTCTGTTTAGAATAGATGGCATTAAGATATTCTTGAAGTAACTTTAGATCTGTCTTTAAAATTTATAACTTAGCAGAACAAATTACCAAATTACTTTTACCAAACTCATAACTAGTAAAAAATACTTTTGTATGATTTATATCCTTTCCCTAGGATATTGGCTACTCTGTTTACTCTGCCTCGGTAAAACATGCTAACCAGGTACAGACTAGTAATGATAAACTGATACCAGGTAACACCAGTTCTCTTGTATTCTACTGTTAACTGCTGTTAACTGTTGTTAGCTTGATTTCTTCTTATTCAAAGTCATAATTTTTTCAATTTATAGCTCATAAGTAGGCAATACAGTGGTACCAAGAGCACCTTTCTGAATATTTTACTACACTGTCTCTCTGAAATCAAAGAAACCGTAGTGTCATTGTCAGTTTCCATCTTGGCTAAAAATAATTTATTGGGACATTTACATACTATCAAAATAAAGCATATTCTTATTTCTCAGGAGTAAAAAGCTCAGCCTGCCTTACAACTTTAGTCCTGCAATTTCAAAATGCTCTCTGTGTAGTGGTGTAGCCTGCTTCTGCCAGGTAGCTTCCTCTCTGATTACAGCATTAGCATCCCAACACCCATCAGTCCAGCAGCTTAGTCTCCTAGAGCAAGAAATCTCCTTCACTTTATTTCCATCTTGGACATGGACTTCCTTATTCCCTAAAAGAGCTCTGCAGGGATTCTGCTTAATGGGTTCGACATTATTTCTAAACTGTCACAGATTTTGAGTTGTCGTCACAAAAAAAACCCTTAGGTTCCCATTCACATGGCATTGCATTTTTTATTTTCACAGCCTGCAACACCGTATCTTGGAGGTCCTAAATTTGGATACCATAGGCAACCTGGCACAACTACTTAGAAAGCACTTTTTTATCTAGCTGAAATGGTTTGTCACAGCTGGCAAATACACTCGTTGTGGGAGCGTGGTATCCTTTTACTTCCCTTGCTGTTCTTAAACTATATTCAGATTTCAGGTGTCATTAATTTCAAGAGTGAAATTACTACCTGGAGCAGTAAACCACATGTTTTCTCCCAACTATGAGAAAAAGTCTTACTTTTGATACAGCAACAGTTTCATGAAATATGAAATACTATGTTGAGGGCTCAAATCTCTTTTTCATTTAGAACGGTGTCTCTGTGTATATGTGGACATGTCTAAAAGCATGGGTGTGCATGTGCATACGTGTGTATTCCAGAATTATTTTTCATTTCTGTTTTTGCTTATAGTACAAACAGTGAGCCTGAGGAGCCAGGAGCTGTGGTCAAAATTTCCAGTAACTGTTACCCATTTTGATGCAAGCTGATCACCAGAAAACATAAATGGCTTTATAAGATGCATCTGTCTATAAGAAATATCTATCTATAAGATACATCTATCAAATGTGTAAATGCATTTTTGGCTTTGAGGCTCCCAATATCAGCAGACTTATTTAGAAACTGTGAGCTCTTCAAGGTCACAAAGTATTTTCATGCAGGAAGCAACATAAGCGTTCTGATCTTCTGATGTCCATGATTTGTTTCAGCCATTTACACAATACTGCCCATTTTAGTTGAACGGATATTCCCTAGCTACTTTTAGTACAAAGTTTTCCGGTTCTTTATCTGAGGTGTATTCATTTCTCTTTGTAAATTAGTTGAATAGTGGGGTTTGGGGGAAAACCAACAGGAAAACTTTCTGCAGCTTCTTTGGAATTTTATCCTTTCCACACGTTCTTTCCACCAGTAAGTAAAGCCAGTTGACCTATAACTTTGAATTCAGTATTTAAATAGAGCCAGGTAGTACGTATTTGTTTTACTTTGGGTCCCACCTCACTATTTGAAAACACACTTTTCTTAAATGTGACTTGAGTGTGATTCTTTCTTGTACTTAGTTTTGTAAGAGATTGTTTACTATTCACTTTCTGTGTACTTCAGGAGAGTATCTTCATATCCCTGGAACTTCTTTCCTGCCTGCAGTGGTCAGGCTACAGTATAAGTTTAAAAGTTGCTAAGTATAGAAAAATATCTGTTTAGTAGGTGAGACCTCTGAAGGATTTTCAGCTCAGCTTTTTAGAGGAAAACTGATTTTATTTTTTTGCTGTTATTATTATGGTACTAGGAATAAGGGAGGTAGTCTTTCAAGTAGAAAAACACCTACAATGAGGTATTTCCTCACTGCATCATAAGTTTTACAAGTAAGATGCCTGTAGAGATGTTCACGTAAGAGACCCTCTAAAATATGCTGCATGCAATAATACAAAGTGTAATTAATATTAGAATGCAAGTAAAGTTTTATAAGCTGTTGTTTTATCTGACACAACAGGTTCTGGTGATTGCAAATGCTCTGTGGGATCTTGAGATTCAGACATCATTAAGCTTTGGAGATGTTGATGGGTTTTTGCCATCAACTTGTGTTAAATTCATATAATGCTGTTCTTGACTGTGGAATGGATTTTTGTAACAATACGTTGAAATCTGCAACAGCTTCGAAGTACTTTTGTGCCCTTCATTGCCTAGGGCTTTTAGGGAAGCTCCAAGTCTTGGTAGATATTGTCAGTGATCCTGTAGCACAGCGTGGAGTAGAGGATACTGCCTTGGGATATGTGGCCATCCTTCAGCCAAGACACCTGATTATGCCAATAACTCACTTGTAGTCAGTATTTAAAATAACATTTTCTTTTTCATGTCTAATAAATTTCACTGGCATCCAATTGAGTGTATGGCCAAAGTGGATGTTCCTGCTTCTTTTACCTCTCACAGCTGTCTTTCCCATTCCCCTCTCTTGCATTGGCTTTAGCAACTACATGTCCGCAGGGAGGGAGCATCAAAATAACGGAACTGCACCGATGGAGGAATCATATTTTTCTTTTGGTGGTTCAATATTCTGTTGTATCGGTGAGTTGATCTAATTCATGTCTGCAGTCATTAGGAAAAGAGTGGACAGAAAGAAAGAAAAAGTTGTTGGAGGGGAGGAAGAGCAGGCTCGTCCTCTCCTTTCACAGTATAATGTGAAACTTTAAGTGAACCTTGTGACAGTGGTGTTATTTTTAAACTTAGAACTGTGAGAGAATTATTGCTGTAATGTGAAACTGCACTCTCGCTGTATCTTCCCAAACATGCAGTTCCTATGACCCTTCTTGGTCTAATCCCTTTCTCTCCTAAGTGCCCACTTTGCCTTTGTTGCGGGACTTCTAATTGACTTCTAGTATGACTTGCAAGCTGCAACTCCCTTTTTACTCCACAGGCCCTATAAATGGAGGATCTTTGCAAGTGCTTGGCCTCTTTACTCTCCCTTAATTCAAATTCTAAAATGAGAATCTTTACACCTTTGAGCAGAACAGTCACCATCTGCCTTCCTAAATCAGTAAGGCTCACTTCAGTGAACTAGAAATCCGTACTCTACTCTTCTGACTCTTGGAACCACAGAATGGTTGAGGTTGGAAGGGATCTCTGGTCCAACTTCCCTGCTCAAAGCAAGGTCAACTAAAGCAGGTTACTAAGGGATATATCCAGTCAGGTTTTGAATACCTCCAAGGATGGAGACTCCACAACCTCCCTGGGCAATCTCTTCCAATGCTCAGTCAGCCTCACAGTAAAACATCTTTTGCTTATGTTTAATTGTCCTGTGCTTCAATTTGTGTCCATTGCTTCTTGTCCTTTCACTGGGTACCACTGAGAAGAGTCCAGCTCCGCCTTTCCCATCACCTCCATATGAGAGATGCTCCAGTCCCTTAATGATCATCACGGCCCTGTGCTGGACTCTCTCCAGTATGTCCATGCCTCTCTTGTACTGGAGAGCCCAGAACTGGACACTTTTTTGTCTCACCAGTGCTGAGCAGAGGGGAAGGATCACCTCCCTCAGCCTGCTGGTGATGCTCTGCCTAGTGCAGCCCAGGACGCTGTTGCCCCTCTTTGCTGCAAGGGTGCATTGCTGACCATGTTCATCCAGTTTTGCCTCAGGTCTCCCAGGGTTTTTTCCTGCCAAGTTGCTTTCTAACCACTCAGCTCCCAGTCTGTTCTGGTGCCTGGGACTAGCTGAAAGCCCCATGCAAATTTTTATTTTAAAGATAAGGTCAAATATTTAACAGTTAAGGTTTTTTCCTTGTTCTCTGTGTCGTTGAAATAGAGTTACCAGCATAATGAGGATACTCTGGAGAAAAAAGTATACTTCTATAAATACTCACAAGTTACACTGAAAAGCAGACTAACAGTTAGCAGCAGTTAGCTGTTCCGTGTCTCAGAACTTAGCCATTTCTCACAAAAATTATTCACTAAATCCATCTTGGAATATATTATGCATAAATTCTAGAGGCTTTTTAGGCAAGAATATTTTCTGCCTAATAAACTATTTAATGGTACTTTGTATTTCTTGAGCTGGCAAATAGGTATAAATATGCTTGGTTTCAGAGGGAAAGCCTGTCTGATATGTATACACTGTACAGGATCAGGAACACTTTCATGAATAATCCAACTGATCTCAACACAGGAATTCCAATAAATAAATTCTATTCAGTTTTAGGGAAGACTGTAGAGTGGCAGAGGTGGCAACCGTGGTTGTTTCATTACAAATCTGGTGATATTTGCTATTTTATTTGATTCCCAGCTCCTGGATACAGAATCTCAGTTTTACTTCTAGCATTCTTGGCTGGGAAAAAAAAAGAATTGAAAAGTTGAAATGACATTTTGAAAATGTAACCAAAACACAAAACCATCTTCATTTTTCCTTCAAGGTGTCTAAGCCAAACTATTTCTCAGATCTTGATTTCTCAGCTCTGAAATATTCAGATTGGTACTACTGGAATCAGATTGAAAGGTTACTGCTGCCCGGTTCTGTAGGACCATCCACAATGGCACTCTGTGGCCAAATCCTCTGATCCCCGACAGCACCACAAGAGTGCTTTAATAGTCTTGATGTACAATGTATAATATCTTCCATGTGTTAGGCCTTGGCACACCAGTCTCAGCACTCCTTGGATCCCACCTCAGAGAGTACCCTTGTATTGTATTCCAAGAGCCAGTCCGCTGGTCAGCAAACCCAGAGCAATGGGTGCCATGCTCAATACCATCCTAATATTTCCATTCCTGGGATGTTATCACATTCTTCTTCTGGATGTGTTTACGTCAGGAGCAGAGTGTCGCATTCTCATCACCCTGTGGAGACGAGTGTGCTCCAGAGAGCACACTTTTTGTAAGGTGACCTGCAACATGGATATCTATGAATAGAGGTTGTTGTCACAGTTTACCAGAGAAACTCTTGGAGCGAGCAAGCAAAACTGTTATAAAACCAAAAGAAACAAATAACAGGGCCAGTACCTCCAGTCAGGGAAGTGGGATGGCAGGAAGCGCTCCTGAGGAGGTTGCTGGGTTCCTCACCTTGGGTTTATTCTAGAGCTAAGGTAAAGTTCAGCTTATAGCTCTGAGAAAGAGAAATGGGACACATATTTCAAATAACAAGGGGCTTCAGTAGAAGCTGCCAAAAGCCAGACAAGGACTGCTGCTGGAGTTCTTCCTTGAGCAGACCTTAGCCAGGGAGCTCCTACTGTCTTGTGTAAATCTCAGTCTGGGGATGGAGCTAGGGTTGGGATGAGAGCACCAAGAAAGCCCAATCTGAGACATCGAGCAGGAAAGGGGCTCACTAGGGTTTGCACAGTTATTAGAGGAGAATTCTCCCCGCCACACTAGCTGGCCTGAGTATGTGTCAGTGTCTTGGGCTCAGTGTACATGAATAGTCAAGGTTAAGATTATGGCTCTGAGCAAGGGAAATCTAAGACATGCAGTAAGGTTTGTGCTCAGAAGAGGTTGCCAGCATAATTTAAAGTAAGGTTGAAAACAAAATAAACTCGTTGTTTCTTAAAGCTGCATTTAGCATTTTCACAAGATTGTTCATTGGCAGATCTTTTATTTTTACATTTTCTTCCTTGCTTTGCATTACATATCCATACATGATAATGCACGACTTATTTTTGCAGTCATGAAACTCACATGAGTCACATCTCTGATAGACCTCAAAGGACCTTGTGCGTGCTAACTGAGAAGCTAAATCCATCTTGCTTTTCTCAGATGGGTAAAAGAAATTCCACGTCATCAGTTAGTTCTTATTTTTTTATGCAAGGTCTCAGAGTTGTGTGAACTTTAGTTATAGAGGCTTCACCTACTTCAGGAAGTGGTAGGTACAGCTGATAAAACAATTGAAGGAAAACGAGGCAGAATTTTTCATACAATTTTTGGAACATTAGCATCCTCTGGTAATCTCATAAGTAGGCAAGCTATATTAATTTCATTTTACAGTTGAGGAAACTAGGAAGGGAAAGATCAAGTGTCTTATTCAAGGACATAGAAATAAAGAACTTTGGAACTGGCCAAATATTCTCAAAACTCTTCTGTTCCATTTTCTTGCCTATAGACTGTTTCTACAGACAATAGAAGTATTCCACATTTATAAAAAAAATGTTGTTTAGATATGCGTATAGTCTTAAAAGAAGAAGGGGCTTCCCATATCAGAGCTTGAATTGAATGGATTTGGGTAACACAGGCAAATGAAAAAATTGATTATAGCCCCACAAAGATGTAGGGTGCCCTTTCCCTCTGTTGTTATAACACAGGTTAGTAGTTTCTGACTATTTTTGCTCATCTCGAGAGGAGAGGGAAATGGCAGGATGGCAGCATCTTTTCTTCATCCATTCCAGCACAGCATGACACTGCATAAACAAGCAAAGCTAGTTCCAAGCACTTCTATATTTTAACGGTTTCCTTTTCTAGGTACTCTAGTTCTTCTTCAGCAGAGTTACTCCCTTTCAGGTTTTCCTGGAGAATTATGCTGACTAGTTAAAATGTCAAAATTTTGAATCTCCAAACTAATTAGACTAATGACATTTTTCATTTATTTCAAGAAGGTTATGGATCATGGAGAACTAGAAGTGAGGAAACAGAACCTTGTGTACCCCAACAGAGGAGATGGGGAGCTGTGGAAAGGTAAGGGGAGTTATGAGACGATTGCTCTGTGATAATGGAACCTGTGGTCTGGCTGAAGGTGGAAAGGAAAGAACCAGATGAGGAGGAGAGGACTAAGAATGAGTGAGAGGAAAGGAGATAATGAGGATAGTATGGAGGTAGTATAGTCAGACAGTGAAAAGACTAAGCAAGAGAAAAAGACAGCTACATCGCAACTGAAAACTGGAGTGAAGGGAGAGGCGGAGGGACGGCAAAGAGGTGAAAGTGGAGAATTCTGCTATTGCCTTCTGGCCAGAAAGTAATATGAAAGGCAGTCAAAGGAAGAGGATTAAAATCTGGAAAAGAGCTGAAATTGTAAAAGAGTTATAATGGCTGATGACACAGGAATCTTACCAGAGCAGTAATTTTAACTTTGACCTTGTGAGTTGTAAATAATATATATCACTTCTGTGAGTGGAAGTACATTATTTCCTATTGATGCCATAGGGGATCTGCTTCTACAGTTACTGCAGCAATATATGAGAAGCAGTTTTGTAAATTATCCCTTTTCTTTGTTATGCTCTGCCTCTTTTTCACATTTACATTTTACAGATGCAGGCATCCATTTGACACAGTAAAGGAAAAAGACATACACAAGAATTCATCCCTCACTGATTCCTTCAGGAATCTTGATGGATTTTTCTTTCTTAAGAAAACCCCTTGTTCGAGCATTTTAGATGGAAGAGTATGGATGCTTTTTAGTAGTGATTAAACCGTGCCTGTCAGCTCAGAAAAGCCTCTTTAACTGATGTATCATAGGTCATTTTGCCGGTAATTTACGGACAGAAACAGATTATACTATCCATTGAGTGCTTTTTTCATCTTTAGAAGAGGAATTTGTAAGAAGTCTCTGGTGTGGAGGGCTCTTTGCTATACAAAGAAGCAAAGTCAGCAGGTGTTTCACACCGGAAGCTAATTTTGTTCTGAGGTGTAAAATGAAAATCATTGTAAGGTGAGGAAGTCCCTACCTTAGCAAGGCATATATACAGCATGCACCTGGATCCTGGAGAAGAAGCAAATAATTATAAATATGAGTGATGTTTGATGAAAGAACTATTCTGAAACAGCTAGCAGTGTTCAAAGTGGAGACTATTTAGAAAGTCGGAAGAGCCTTGTTCCCACACAGGGCATCGGCTTTGATCTTTAATGTTGTCCCTGTTTCACAGTTCAGTATTCAATAGCCAGGAACCTGATTGCTCAGACAGCCCCTACACAGCACGTTTTCTGTAGAAGCTTGCATCAGGCAAAGCTGCCCATTGCAGAGATGAGGTTCCTACTCCCTCTAGTGCAGCAAGTGCACATTCAGGCACTGTCTGGCATCACTTTTAAAAAAGGGCTCGGTGATCTAAAATAAGTTAAGGAGTAACAATTTTTGTGATAGAAGTGGAATTAGTTTGTGCGTTGATTTACCAAGAATTCAGGCAAGCTGTCATAAGAACAATACTTCTAAATTGTCCAGTGATTTGAGTGCTATGGTGTCGTGGTTTAACCTGGCTGGCAACTAAGCACCACGCAGCCGCTCGCTCACTCCCCCCCCTCCCTCAGTGGGATGGGGGAGAGAATTGGAAAAGAAAAGTAAGATCCATGGGTTGAGATAGAGACAGTTTAATAAGAGAGAAGAATAACAATAACAATAACAATAACAATAACAATAACAATAATAATAATAATAATGGTAAGAAAATATACAGAATATATAAAACAAGTGATGCACAATGCAATTGCTCACCACCCGCTGACCAATGCCCAGCCCGTCCTGAGCCGCGATCACTCCCCCCAAGCCGCAATCCCACAGCCCGAGCTGCGACCACTCTGCCCGCGACCGACCAACCGACTAACTAACCCCCCCGAGCATGACGTTATATGCTATGGAATAGCTCTTTGGACAGTTTGGGTCCTAGCTGTGCTGTACTCCCAGCTTGTTATGCACCTGGCCGAGCAGGAGAAGCTCAAAAAGTCCTTGAGCGGTCTGAGCACTACTTGGCAACAACTAAAAACGTCAGAGTGTTATCAACATTCTTCTGGTAGTAAATCCAAAACACAGCACTATGCTATCTACTATGAAGAAAATTAACTCTATCCCAGCCGAAACCAGGACATATGGTCCTTAAAGATTCACACTGGCCTAAAAAGTGAGGTGGTGTCCTGGCTAAAACCAAATCTGAATAACAATGAGGGGCTGGAATTTAGAAGTAGTGTTTCTAAGGTGCCAAAACTCAGGAATTACAAGTCAGACATAGATGCCTCGATCCTCTGTATGGAAAGTAGATGAGAGACCAAAGATGCAGTGGCTGGAGTGGGTACCTGCCTGCAGGTAGCCTATACGAATTTGGATTTTTAGGAAGGGGAAAAAGTATTCTGTGCCCAGTGTTAGTGCCTGTCTTTCACTTCCCTGTGCCTGTGCCTGGCATCACTTGCATAAGTGGAGCTGGAGCACTTGTGCACACACATGAGTAAACCTGCTCTCCTAGTCCTTTCTGGAGTGTGCATGCCTGACTCAAGTGCCTACAAATATTCTTTACATTAACAAAGCAGAGATCCCCATTCACTTCTAAAATGCAGCAGGTGGTGAACAGAGAGCAGAATTGTTTCCCCTTGCCTTTGCCCTACCACGTTCTATGTTCCTCTTTTCAGCAGAAGTGGAGGGATAGCCAGGATTGTTAGGGAGTTGTCCTGGAAGGTAGGAGCTGGTGGTTTGAATACCTGCAGGTTGAAGGGTATAAAAATCCTGCTTCTTGGGCAAATGTTTTAGTCACTAAATATATAAAAATTGGGCATTTTGTTACTGCTTTGACTGAAGATACTGATTGAACCAGTTCTCTGAATGCACGTGAAGCGTACCATAGGCATACTGGGGGACATAAGTGATGCTCTGCCTGGTTTTTGGACTGCAACAGGCTTAAATGAGAACTAGATAACTGGTTATTTGAGCTGGAGCAGTTCTGGGCATGCTGAAAAGCAGAACTACAGCCACCTAAGGAGTATTCAGGTTAAAAAGGACACACACGCAGAGAGCTGGTACAGCTGCAGATCACGGTTTTCAGCTTAGGCAACTAAGTATATCTGTCACAGATGCCATGATTTCTTTCTGGATTGGTCTTTGAATTCTTCTTCATTGCATTTTTATCTCCTAAAAATAACTTCTGCTTTCCAGATAAAAAGTTCTTGCTCTTTTTATTTCATGTGAGAGGTGACTGTTTTACTTCACAAAGAGGTGAACTGCATCTTGATTCTGTAACACTAACTGCAATTAGCAGTTGAATCCAATGCAATCAGTCCACTGAACTGGAACCAATTATATTTCACTGTGCAAAATTCCTTGAAAGCTCTAGAACAGGAATTTTAAAAGAGCCTCCTGACTGTTTCATGCAAAGTTGTGTAGTTCTGGCTAATTTTTTCTGAAATTGCCAGCCTGCTTTGCTTGCAAATAGCAGCACAAGATTTTAATGGAACGTGTGGACTATTTTTCTGCATAAGGTTGACTACTCTTACACTTTAGAGATTGGCGTGTATCACATGCCTGTGGGTAGCTAATGTCCTGGTTTCGGCTGGGATAGAGTTAATTTTCTTCACAGAAGCTAGCATAGTGCTGTGCTTTGGATTTAGTACTAGAAGAATGTTGATAACACGCTGATGTTTTTAGTTGTTGCCAAGCAGTGCTCAGACTGCTCAAGGACTTTTTGAGCTTCTCCTGCTCGGCCAGGTGCATAACAAGCTGGGAGTACAGCACAGCTAGGACCCAAACTGTCCAAAGAGCTATTCCATACCATATAACATCATGCTCGGGGGGGTTGGTGGGTCGGTCGGTCGCTCGGGTACTGATCGCTGCTCGGGACGGGCTGGGCATCGGTTGGCGGGTGGTGAGCAATTGCATTGTGCATCATTCGTTTTGTATATTCTGTATATTTTGTTATCATTCTCATTATTACTATTATTATTATTTTCTCTTATTAAACTGTCTTTATCTCAGCCCTCGGCTCTAACCTTTTTTCCCCTTCCCGATTCTCTCCCCCATCCCACTGAGGGAGGGGGGGGAGTGAGCGAGCGGCTGCGTGGTGCTTAGTTGCCAGCCGGGTTAAACCACGACACTACCCACATACCAAAAATTGCAGTTCAGGCCACTTCTACAAAAATCTCAGAATGCACTGGTTGAGGTCTCATGTTACTCATCCCTTCCCAAAAAGAAGAAAATACCCGGTACTGAAAGTAATCTGGGAGAAGGTCGGGATGGTAATTTAAGAGTTTCTAAAAGATGATCCAAGTGCCCGGTAGTGGCTCTAAGTCTAAGTCCATTCAGTCCTCTGAAGACTCTAATTGCTCTCTGTTAGTGCTACTACCAATACCTTCCTTATCCATAGCACCTACAATCCTAAAGAAGCCCCCAAAGTGGTAGTAACAACAGTGTGGGCCGCAGAACAGCCAAGAGATCACTAGGAAAACCATTTCCTTTCTTTATGTTCTGGTCATACAGTATATATAGACAAACATTCGTATGGAAGAGTTATGTCAGAAAGTATTGATAACTCTGAACTGTCAGAAATATTTTGCATTTCAAACCAAATCAGTTTAATGTTATCATCATCTTTCATTTCCTTAAGTTATTCCTTGTGCGCCTCTCTACAATTTTCTTCCAAGCAAGCCCTTTTTTCTGCTCCCTGTCAAACTCCTGTCCCTGGCACCTGGTGGCCCTGGCGCCAGTGGCCATTGTGGACACAGTGGGGACAGATAGTTCTTGTTTTGCCATTAGCTATGACCTTAAGGGTGATTACATTTTCTTTCCCTTCTAATTTTAAATTATCCCTTATCAGAGGGTTTCTATAATTTATATATCTAATCCCTTCTTAGAGATCTATTTCTGACTGCTTAATATCATATAAGACACTTTAAACATATATTCTGTTAAATTGATGACCTCCTACCAGTTTTCCGCAAAGATCACACATTATGCATTAGCAATACAGATGATGTAATTGCTGCAAGATGCTTTCTCCCCAGCTACTGCCAATAAAAGGGACCCCACTCTCCCTTACAATAAATATTTTATTACCTGGGTCACCTATTGTGTCATGTGTAGGGACGTGCCCTGGAGGATGTGGGGCTATAGCTCTCTCAAAACTCCCTGTGCATAGCACTTCACTGGCATTCAGTACCATGAGGGAGACGGGATGAGACGGGCAATCCTAGCTCATCATCAGTGACATGGCATTTGGATGAAAAAACAAAAGAAAAAGGTGGTTTTAGTTATAGGGTTGTGGTGGTCGTTATGGTCTAACTTGTGAAGAGAAGAGAATATCTTTTATTAGATCATGTGAGATGGCTGGAAAAACAGATGGGCTTTAGACCACACGGTTTAGTAATCAGAAGCCTAACTTTGGGAACCATTTCACAACTTTGGGAGCCAAACATTAAAATAGCAAAACAAGCTAGAAAATGAAATGAGAGCTTCAGTTTGGCAGCCATGTTCCTTTCCACCAGCTTAGCCCCTCTCCAAGAATTCCTGATGTGTGCTGCAGGTCTTCTACAAGCGAGGGGCTGTTCACAGCAACAGCACATTTTCAAGTTCTTAATTTCAGTTCTTAATAACTTCCATTTCAGTTTGTAGATTCAGGCTTTGGAAAACAAATGCAAATGGCCTAGGTGGCTGTACCTGGAGCCAGGTACCTCAACTGCTTCCTCTCTCCAGATCTTTCTTACTCAGGCTGAAATATATCAGCTATGGCAATGTCAAAGATGGTTCTCATCACTGTCAAGAAGAGCTGGAGCTGAGCAAAACAAATGCATGTGCAGGCAAATAGAATCATAGAATCCTTTAGGTTGGAAAAGATCTTTAGGATCATCAAGTCCAACTGTAAACCTAGCACTGCCAAGTCCACCACTAAACCATGTCCCTAAGCACCACATCTACACATCTTTTAAATACCTCCAGGGATGGGGATTCAACCACTGTTGAAGTTCTGTACAATCTGCCATTCATTTTCCTGTGTCTGCATTAAGACTATGGCCAGATACTTAAAATGACAGGGATACTGTGCATCTACAATTTCCAGGTGTCCCGAGAAGCTGCAGGTACTTAACATCTGAAAATCTGGGTCATGATTTCTGTATTTATGAGGTTCAAAATTCTCTCTGAGTTTTTAACAAAACTAAATTGTGTTTTGCTACCATCAGAATCCACTGTGATAAAGGGAGATCTGATAAAGCACTAGGAAGTTTTCTCTTTGTGTATAAATATTTATGTATGTAAATGGGTGTATGGTTAATTATAACTGACAAGAAGAGACTGACATAAACTCAGATCCTCTGTCCCCACAGAGAGATACAACTTGCTTGTTGAAGTGTTGTGGCATATCTCATGGGCTGTGTACTGAATCATTGATTAAATGCCGCAGCATCTGGATAGCTGAAATACCAGTGACTACTGAAGAGGGAGGAAGGAATGTGCACTGAATAAGAACACAGACAGATCATCTGGTCTATACTTCTTGATATTTCTTAAATCAGTCAAGAGCTGAGTTGCTTGTTTTCCCTTTATATTTTACTAAAGACTGGACTGAAATCTACTTTAGTGAAGAATGCACGGGCAGCCTAGCTCACACGTGCACACAGAATAGGGTCCCTCATCCAGGAACGAGTTAGAAAAGAATTTAATAAGAAGATAGGAGAGGCTGCAGTTGACAGGCACGGGGTTGCAGCTGATTCTTTCAGCATAGGCAGGCTCTCTGAATCTGCTTATATATTTGGAAAAGGCTTGCTTATAGCTCACATTTTTGAATGGCGTTTGAATATTTTTTGCTTGCTGGTTTTTTCACTCCTTCTGTTACTTCTGTTACTGTGCCTTCTGTTTGCAGGTAAGCTATTGTCTCTTCTACCAGGTACATCAACAGAAGAATTTCATTTTACTTCTGCTTTTACCCTTTAATAGTCTTACAACGCTACCTGAAGGGACAAGAAGTCTTTAGATTAAATTTACAGTGCTTCTTGGAATCATAGAGGTGTGTGTGTATTTAATTCAAAAAATAAATCTATTTAATAACAATATGAGTAAATGAGTAAATGTATAGCAAGCAAATGTATAGAGGGGGACCGGGAGGAGAAAACGCCTCCCGCTGTAGGAGAAGATCAGGTTCGTGACCGCCTGAGGAACCTGAACGCACATAAGTCCATGGGACCTGATGAGATGCATCCCAGAGTCCTGAGGGAATTGGCCAATGTAGTCACCAAGCCACTCTCCATGATATTTGAAAAGTCCTGGCAGTCAGGTGAAGTCCCTGGTGACTGGAAGAAGGGAAACATTGTGCCCATTTTCAAAAAGGGTAGAAAGGAAGACCCTGGGAACTACCGACCTGTCAGCCTCACCTCTGTGCCTGGGAAGATCATGGAACAGATCCTCCTAGAAGCTATGCTAAGGCACATGGAGGCCAGGGAGATAATTCGAGATGATAGCCAGCATGGCTTCACCAAGGGCAAGTCCTGCCTGACGAACCTAGTGACTTTCTATGATGGTGTGACAACAACAGTGGACAAAGGAAAACCAATGGACGTCATCTGTCTGGACTTCTGCAAAGCCTTTGACATGGTCCCCCACAACATCCTTCTCTCTACATTGGAGAGCTATGGATTTGATGGGTGGACTGTTCGGTGGATAAGGAACTGGCTGGATGGTTGCATCCAGAGGGTAGTGGTCAATGGCTCGACGTCCGGATGGAGACCGGTGACGAGTGGTGTCCCTCAGGGGTCCGTACTGGGACCGGTGCTGTTTGATATATTCATCAATGACTTAGACAGCAAGATCGAGTGCACCCTCAGCAAGTTTGCGGATGACACCAAACTGAGTGGTGCGGTTGACACACCAGAAGGACGGGATGTCATCCAGAGAGACCTGGACAGGCTGGAGAGGTGGGCCTGTGTGAACCTCATGAGGTTCAACAAGGCCAAGTGCAAGGTCATGCACCTGGGTCCGGGTAACCCCCAGTATCAGCACAGGCTGGGGGAAGAAAGGATCGAGAGCAGCCCTGCCGAGAGGGACTTGGGCGTGCTGGTGGATGAAAAGCTGGACATGAGCCGGCAATGTGCGCTGGCGGCCCAGAAGGCCAACCGTACCCTGGGCTGCATCAGGAGAAGCGTGGCCAGCAGGTCGAGGGAGGTGATTCTGCCCCTCTACTCTGCTCTGGTGAGACCTCACCTAGAGTACTGCGTCCAGCTCTGGAGCCCTCACCACAAGAAGGACATGGAACTGTTGGAGCGGGTCCAGAGGAGGGCTACTAAAATGATCCGAGGGCTGGAGCACCTCTCCTATGAGGACAGGCCAAGGGAGTTGGGGTTGTTCAGCCTGGAGAAGAGAAGGCTGCGGGGAGACCTGATTACAGCCTTTCAGTACCTAAAGGGGGCCTCTAGGAAAGATGGGGAAAATCTTTTTAGTAGGGCCAGCTGTGTCAGGACAAGGGGTAATGGTTTTAAACTAAACCAGGGTAGATTTAGACTGGATATAAGGAGGAAATTCTTTACAACGAGGGTGGTGAAACACTGGAACAGGTTGCCCAGAGAGGTGGTGGAGGCCCCATCCCTGGGAACATTCAAGGCCAGGTTGGACGGGGCTCTGAGCAACCTGATCTAGTTAGCGGTGTCCCTGCTCCCTGCAGGGGGGTTGGACTAGATGACCTCTAGGGGTCCCTTCCAACCCAAAACATTCTATGATTCTATGATTCTATGATTCAATGTGTAGCTGAAAAAGCAGACTATTTCTGCATGACTTTTTGGGGACGTGGAGGAGAGGTATTTCCTCTTAATACTTCGTCTTGCTTTTCCAGCATGCTTTTTCCATCACACGCTTCTTGTACATTCCTTGAAATAGTAATGTTTTACAGTGTGCTGCATTTTGTTTATCTTTATTTTTGTCATTTCACGATGAAAGGCTTCATGATTTCTAATGTGACAGTATGATAATAACATGCCGACATCATTATATATGTTTTCTGCCAGACATTCCTTTATTGGACTAAGGCTGTTACTGATGTTGGCATTTTTGGAATAACACTGTGCCATGTGGTCTATTCCTGTTTCAGAGAGAAGTCTCAACAGTCTTCGAAACCCTGCTTCATGGAAACGGGGAGGAAAAAAGATTATACGAAAACATATGCTAACGTGAAGTTTATTCTGGAGTTAAACCCAATTAAACTGTTTTGAAACACATTGTTCAACAAATGCACTGCATGTGTGTGTAACGTAAGTGGGTGTGAGGAACCTGGTAGGTGGTTTGCCTTAAGGCTGATCTTCAGCGTAGAAGCACCCACTGACCAAGTTCATGGCACTTTCCCCTCCCTTACACCATAGATTTTTCTGCTTATTATTTCTACGGCAAGAGACGGGCTCAGCAATACGTTTTCTGAAACAAAATAGAACTAAAAGGCCTCTAACTACAAAGTCAGCTATTGCTCTTACAGATCCAACATTTTGCTATACCAGCTTACACCTTCAGACTTTGCTGAAACCCTAATGGGCCTAGAGAGGCAGAGTAGCTCTAGTATAATACTCCTGCAAAATTCACTCTTCAAAAAGCCAAACAGGTATTCTATGCTAAAAATTGTTTGCAAGTATGACAGAAGTGCAGCTGGCTTTGTGGCCCCTACTCCAAAGCCTTTCTTCTTGCAACCTCTACTTTGCACTGCACACGTCATGTAAACTGGGATGCCTGTGGTTTTTGTGTCCTTCCTGAAAGCCTTTGATGTGCTGGGTTCAGAAGTTCCTAATACAGATTTCACCCTGGAATTACTCCTTTAGGTATGGTGATTTTCAAGGCAAGCTCCCATTTGTGTTATGGCTGTTAATGGGGGATTTGCTACCATGCTTTTACTGCCTTCTTGTCTTATTGACCTATAATAGTCCTATCAGCCTTATTTCTTTTTACCCATCTATGTCAAGCCAGTTGACGTCAAAAGCTTTTTCTTTTCTTTCTAGTCCTTATTTTCATATTCTTCTGCATGTCACCTGTCTGCTTCTATTACACAGCTGTCTTCTAGAGCTTAGCCTCTTCTGCTATCTTTAATGTGCAGCTATTTCATATGACTTGCATTCCATTCCAGCTTTGGTATTATACTGTTGTGTTATGGGGCTTTAATGAGTAATCAAGTCATATTGTCTTGTGTGTAGTTTATTTAAATTGGAATCCATGTGAGGAGATGCACACAGGGCAGTTCACGTTTATTTTTCTGTTGACTTTGAACCCTCCATTTGCAACCTACTTAATTGTTCTTTTTGTGTACAGCACACTTGCAGAAACTTATATACTGGGTGTAGCCAAAAGACCTTATCAATCTTAGCATTTTAGGAAGATGCGTTAAAATATTGATAAGGAAATTCAGAAATAATTGTCTAGTGGAGAAGATAATGCAAAAATATTTCAAGACCTTTGTTGTGGGTCAGCCCCAACTTCTAAATTTCATAAAATTGGTTCTTCATTGCCATGTATAAATCCTTCACTGGTGTTTTTAGATCCAGCTGTGAAATGTATGTATGAGTGTTACTAACTAAATTCCCTAATAGATTTAGTTTCAAATCACTGCTTAAGGGAAAAGGAGATAAAGGCTCATGGAGTAAAATCATTAAGATTGGGGCAACTGATGGACTTGACTTGTAGAAACCCAAATTCAGTAATGGTTTCACTGCAGATTCAGGACTGTGAATACATAACAGCTACAAAAGCAGAGGGCGCTTAAATTAGCAGCTAAAGCTCTCTGAGATCCCAAGTCTTGAATAATGGACAATATTGCAAGTTAGGATTGAGATTTAATATCAGAATATGGGCTATGACTGGAGTAGCTCTCCGACAGCGAGTAAGGATAGATGGAACAGAGGAGTGTTGGCACGCAAGTCTGGAGACACCAGAACTTGATGAGCAGAAGACAGCAGATGAGAACTGCAGCAGAAAAACCGAGGAAGAGCACTGGGCAGCACAGCTGCGAGGAGCCTCAGGGCCCAGGAGCAGAAGAGCTGACGTTGCTGTGAGTTCGTTTAACATTAGCAGAAAGTACAATTTTGTAGTGCTTGCAGGCGAGAAGTAATGGCTGCTATAGCTTACATTTAAACTTTCAAACTTAGGATTTTTAATCCATCTATTGTGACAGAAGAGGAGGTGATCTCAGTCTCAAAATTTCTAAACTGGTTGCTGCTGCTGTAATAGGGGATACAGAATCTTGTGAGATCTTAACTTTTTTTTACAGACCTGCCTAAAAATAGAAGTAGAAATCCTAACTTTAGCTTTCACTGTCCCTATTTGGAAAGTTTGCTCAAAGGCCTATGGCAGAACTGTGTAATACCCTCTGAACTAAAATAGCTGTCAGTCAGAAGGCTTGAATGGTTTCTTTTGTCTAACAGAAGGGATACCTGGTGCCTCGTTTACATCTGCTCCAGTATCCTCCAGTAGTAAAATCATCCATATATTTCATTTTAAAAAAAAAATAAGAAGCTACTAAATTTAACCAGTTTTTAACAGTAAAGCAAGTGGCCAGATATTTTGACAGATGTGACACTGACTACATTTGATATAATAAAATGTAGGCTCCCTTTTGGCTTAATTCCAGAAGAAAACACATGGAAAAGATTTTTTTTAATTACTGTTTTTAAACCATGTAATTTTTATCACAAATCTGGATTTTTTTTTCACCCTAAGAAATGTATAGATGTCAGTTGATGGACAACTGCTAATAACATTATTTTCCCACATCTGTTGGGATCAGCTTTGTGTGAGTAAAAGATACACTAAATATCCTTGGGAAATTTATCACTCTGCTTTTTTGTTTGGTGGGGATGTATTTATAAAATGTGTTGTAAATGATTCAGGAGTAATAGAGTTTGTTTAAATTCACCAGTATTGCTCCACAAGCTGTTACTCTGTGCTCTGAATATAGTAAGACAATTACCAAATAAGTCACTTTGCAAGACCAGAAGTCTTCTGTACTTTGCTTATGTGTGAAGTCTGTACCTGGCTCTGTTGCTGCCCATCCCTTTTAGACTGGCCGACCATTAGAGTTCACAAAGTAAAAGACCTTTTCTCAGCTATTTTGTGGAAGCTATTTCAGTTATGGTAATAGCGTTTAAGCTCTTTTCAAAACAGAAGGGAACAGCCTCTTCCCCACTGACTATGCAGTCCTCCTCTCGCTAGAACAGTATTTAGCATCCTCCAATATTAACGGATGCTAGTCAACTAAATAAAATAAGCTTATCTGCTATAATGACTTTTAGGTCGCCTAATGTTTCAGTTTAAATCAATTACATGAGATGCTGGTTCTTGTACTTAATCCCATGACACTCTCCGCAAGAACTGGATGGCAACATAAAAAGCCATTTCTGGTAGATAGGTGAGTCAGCACATTTTTTCTTCTGCTCACAAAAGGGTCAGGAATTTCTCACATTAATTTACTGGATGTATTTGTGAATTTATTTGGAAAATGTTTTCTCTACATGAATATCTTGTGAACAGTTTGTTGTGAATATTTATTATCTAACTTCTGCATTAATTCAGTGTTGGTTAGTCATTTGAGCGATACAGTTTCTGTACCGGGTTACTTTTGCATCTTACAAATACATTTCACTTTTAAAGTATCGGGTGAATAATCAAACTCAGCGTATATTTTGCTACTACTTAAGCTTTTCCTTAAATTTGCTATTGCAAGTAAAAGTAAACCTTGATTGTTTCTGAGCTCAGATGAATATTAGTGGCATTTTTCCCATTGCTCAGGCAGCTCAAGTAATTGCATTCTCTGACCCAGATTCTCCCTGCAGACTCAGGTCAATACAGCCTTCTTTGCTTGGTCTTTTACGCTGTTGTGCAAAGTCCCTATGGGCTGTGAAGCAATTGTCACAGTCCACTCCAGAAAGGGCCTCATTGCAGTGAAATGCATTTGTTAAATCCTTTGGGATCCTTCCATGTAGGGCCCTGAGATGTAAAATTTCTTTCGCGTGCTTTGTAATTAAAGAATACAATCAACCACTATTAAACCTAAGAAGGTATTGCTTGAAGTCAGGCATTTAGTTAAGTATTTATATGGTTAAATGGAATAGTTTTATTTCTCAAACCTCCTGGTCATCTTCTGGTTTCTATAAAGTCAGTCAGTGACAGACATATACTTAACACTTACTAAAATAAATAGTGCCTCAAATTGCTCTATTTAGGCATTCACGCTTGACAGTTTTGGTTCTAGCTTGCCAGTGCCTGTGTGTTTGCCTGATTGTAAACACTACATTTCTTTCATTACAAGGTGCTGTGAGGGTTATAGGCTTGTTTAGAAAGTGCTTTGAGATAATCAAATGAAAGAGAATTACCAGAGTGCAAGGCATTATAATGTGGTTTCTCTAAATAAAGAACAGAGGCTGTGTAACAATAATAACTTTTTGTGGACAATATTTTTAATAAACTTTCATTTAATCTACTTTGAACTTTAATTGAATTGTTAGTAGCTGAAAAAAGGTTTGTTCCTAGGGACTGCAGATGGGAAATGCAGGATGGTGGTACTCGGGTATCTGGGAAGGTTTTCCACTGAAGACATGGTGGAATGATGATTTCTCTAGTGATGAAACATATTGCTTCATAGAATCATAGAATTGTTTAGGTTGGAAAAGACCTTTAAGATCACCAAGTCCAACCATTAACCTAACACTGCCATCCCACCACTAAACCATGTCCCTAAGCACCACAGCTACCCATCTTTTAAATGCCTCCAGGAATGGGGACTCCACCACTTCCCTGGGCAGCCCCTTCCAATGACTGACAACCCTTTCGGTGAAAAATTTTTTCGTAATATCCAACCTAAACCTGCCCTGGTGCAACTTCAGACCATTTCCCCTTGTCCTATCACCCATTACCAGGGAGAAGAGGCTGACCCCCACCTCGCTACAGCCTCCTTTCACGCAGTTGTAGAGGGTGATAAGGTCTCCCCTCAGCCTCCTTTTCTCCAGGCAGAACAACCCCAGTTCCCTCAGCTGCTCCTCGTTAGACTTGTGCTTCAGATCCCTCACCAGCTTTCTTGCTCTCCTCTGGACATGATCCAGCAATGTAATGTCTTTCTTGTAGTGAGGGGCCCAAAACTGAATACAGGATTTGAGGTGTGGCCTCACCAGTGCTGAGTACGGGGGCACGATCACTTCCCTACTCCTGCTGGCCACACTATTCCTCATACAAGCCAGGATGCTGTTGGCCTTCTTGGCCACCTGGGTACAATGCTGGCTGGCTGTCGACCAGTACCCCCAGGTCCCTTTCTGCACGGCAGCTTTCCAGCCACTCATCCCCAAGCCTGTAGCATTGCATGGGGTTGTTGTGACTAAAGTGCAGGACCCTAGGTGTCCAAAGTCCTTCTGAAGACCCTTCCTAGGTAGCCGAAGTCCTTACTAGCCTAGCCAGCACCGCTAGTTTATCTCTGTGCAGTTAAGAGACCTGTCTCTTAGAGTGGGAATCAGAAATTAGCAAAGTCTTGGAATTGTTTTCCAAATGTTGGAAGAACCAATAGGGAAGGCAGAGGAAGGAATTTGGCAGCACAGGTGAGGGAGCAGAGAACTGAAGAAGGGGAAGAATCTGGTATTTGCATTTTCACTGGAAGGCTTCCACAAAAGAATAACTGGCAGGGAGGAAGAGAGCTTGCGATTTGAAGTCTGAAGTACCTCAGGATACAAAACTGTGCTCAGGCACTGAGAACAAATTTTCTCCCTGAATAATGTAACCTGGAGTTATTGATTACTTCACATCTGAAATTTTGTCAGCAAAAGCATCAGAGAATAAATATTATCAGCACTGTTGTAGAGTCACTAAATATTTTGTATTTGTGAATAAAGTCTCCTCTTCTGGTGTTCTCAGCTGACATATTCACTGCCTTTTATTGTCATAGAGAAGGATTATGCCATTTTGATGAAAAATCCATTCATGAATCGGCCTGCATCTCATATACCTACAGGAGATCAGGGCATCTTGCCAAGATTTCCCCCCCCCCCCCAAATGTGTAATTTCACTCCTTTTGGTTGTCTTACTATTTATTTCACAACTGTAGCAGCAATTTTTCTCTCTGGCATACTTTTTACCTGTGCTCCTGGACATTGCTGCTTCTGCCAGGTCTTTGCTGGTGACACCCACTTGCATTCATCCGGAGACAGAGCCAAGCTCATGGCAAGGGTGCCACAATGTCTGAAAAAGAATAGTCCTGGGAGGAGAAGCAGCTACCTCCAGTTCAGTATGGGCAAAACTGAATTGTTACTGAGTGCTATCTGCATTTTTTTCCTAGAAAATATTTTTCCTTCCTCTTAGCCAAGGAACTGACTCTCGTAATCCACAAACTGATCATCTTCAGGCCACATTAGAAAAACCTAACCTCTAAGGATTTTTGACACCATAGACAACTTGGCGGCAAAAGGCATGGGCAAAAAGGGCTACACAAAGAAACATAACCCATCATCACTTGTAAGACCAAACATATCTCCCTGCCAGAACATTCATGTCAAATGTTAGCCACGTGTCTGCCATGTACACCAAAACTGCTTAGTGTTCAGAAGGACTGCAGAAGACACCAGAGCAAGTTATGTTCTCATGATAAAATTTCTCTGTGTGAGGATGTCCATGGCCCTTTCAAGAATTTATTCAGGTGGCTCGTTTTATTTGGCAGAATAATATGGTAGAAATTTTTACTGACATATTTGAGTGTTAAGACTTCCAGTGTGAGTTATTCTGTGACCCTGCAGTCTTTTACACACAGGTTCTCCCCAGATGTTTCTCCATGCCCTTGAGTCTGAATCTGAGTGCAAAGTTGTGGGGAAGTTCATGGAACATCCCCATGGGGAACTGTCATCCAGAAGCTGACTGTCTGGATACTAAACATTAATATGTACTGTTCAATACATCTATAGCTCATTTATATGGCATTTGTATACCTCTTCTTCTGGCTACTTTGTGCAACATCACTCTCATGTCACTACTGTCTGTGCTGCCTCAAATGCAGTTTTGAATGCCAGAGTCTTAGGTCAATATACTGCTTGTAAGGACAAATACAAAAATGTGTAGTTCTCAGTGTTTGATGGCTCTTCCTTACACACACCTGTGTTTCCATTTTGTCTTCCTTCATGCAATTTAATTCCCTTATTACAAATAACAGCTTTTCCCAGCCTGTTTGTTTCTCCATGTAGAGAAACATATACAGAAGAACTGCAGCAGTCTCCTAGTTCATTTTGTCCTGGGGCAATCCCATCCAAATGCTTGATACTGCTGAGAATTTTGGGGTTGCAATTTGAGAGAACAACCCTCACATTTCTTGAGTGGCTGAGGAGATACACCAGGTATTCCCAACAGCCTCTGTGTGAGAGACAAACCCAGAGCGGAAGGAAAAAGGCTGGCAGTCGAATTAGGGTGTCTTGTCAAGTTGCCCTGTTGGAGGCAATCAATGTCAGCTGGTGCATAGACACAGAAGCCACTCAGCAAATTAAACTTATAAAATCAAAACAAGTAAAAAGTAAGGGGGTATGATTAACCTCCTAACCTTTCCGTTCCTCAGTTTTGGTTCAGTCTATTTTGGACCAAGCTCCGCATCATTTTTCAATTTTTCCATTGATTGAACAGATGTGTAGTTTATTAAGTTAAGAAAAGTAATTGAGATGAAGATTAAAAGCAACAGTACAAGAGCTGCAAGTAGTGGAAACATCGCAAACAGGGAAAAGCAGCAGAGAAAAACTAAAAAGAAAATAAAAGAAAATGGAAAGAAGATACACATACCACTCATTTTCTGCTTCTATACTGTAGAGCTTTCCCTTGCTCCTTTATTTTTGTTTACAGAATAACAGTCCATCTGGCAGGGAGGTGTATCTTCTCTTTTTGTGGCTGATGTAGTATGAAAAAAAATCCTAAGCCAACAATCAATATTTTACAAAGCTGAACTAAGACAGCACTTTCCCCCACAGCTTACAGCATGAACTCTTGTCATTTTTACCAGAATATGTATAAGTTGTTTTAGAATGTTTTACGGCCAGTGATTCTGCTTAAGTAACAGCTTGTGCAGTTATCGATGCTTGGCCTGAGCTGTACAGGGTTCACAGGAACGGGGCATGTTCGTCAAAGAGGAGAGCAGACCGGCAGCTATTGGCAATGAAAGAGAAGCAAGGAATCCTTTTCAGGTTGTTAACTCTAAGTTCACATCCATTCGGCTCCTCCATCTTACCTACTGCCCCCAGACCTGTGGCAGCACGTGTTCGACAAAGGGCAAAAAAGACCCTCATTTCACCCTCAGGGGGCTGTGCCCAGCGTATAGCCAACTGCTCCGGGGATGGAGACCAAGCAGCTATGCATCGGTGTGGCTTGGGGGGCACAGAGGGACCCCACGCAGGCGCAGTGATGCTCCTCAGAAGCCAGATAAAGCTGCTGCCTGCCTGAATCAGCTGGCAAGTCGGCAGAGCCTCCACCAGGAGAGCAGCAGCCACAGCTGTGCCTGAGGTACCACGGCCACAGTGCAGCAAAAGGGACTCCAGCTGGGTTTCCTAAGTAGTAGCTTTTTCTTGCACCTTTTGGGTGGCAGAAAGTGGAGAAATGTGCATGGTTTGTTGTTTCACAGAGTGATTTCATGTTTGACCTTCAAAAATTTGGGGAGGAAGTGATAACTGAAAAATGGTGCGGTGCTATTAGGACTGTCCAAAGCGTTATGCCTGCAAAGGCACTTGAATGGTGTCAGGCATGCAAGGTTAGAAGGGTTTGATTTTTTAAATCTGGAAACTGCTGGCAAAGAGACGTGGGAGAATCAGCTGGGGTGCTCTGGAAATATCTGCATCCAGGCCAGATGAGAGAGACTGACACCTAAGAGCAGATTTAGTAGAGAAAGTTTGGTTTGGGGAAAGGAACATTGTTCTCTGAGACAGACAGTCGTGGTGCTAGTTTTTATTAGTGGACAGCTGGTCATGGCACAGGGCCAGGAATGCTCACCATGTAGTTATGCCTGGGTTTGACAGATGCAGGAGAAGTGGAAGAGTTTGCCTTGGCATGTGCGAGGTAAGGAGGGAGGCAGCGAGGCCGGGTTTGGGGGACACAGCAGCTCCTGCAGCCGTGGTGTGATGAACAGGAGGTGCACAGCTCACTGGGGAGTGCAGCCTCCTGGAGCCAGGTGAAGGGGAAGCAAGGGACCCTACAGGTCTGAAGCAGGACCAGTACCATAAACTGGGAAAGAAACCCTGGTGTGAATGAGTGGACTCCTGAATACATCTGTGAGAGTGGGAAACTGCTTCACTCTTTCTCATGCACACAACTCCACAAAGCATCCTCTGCACATCTCTGCATGGAATAAAAACATACCAAAAGACACACTAGAAAAGCACTACGCATCTCCTTAACTGTGCTTGTTCAGTCTTCTGACTGGATGGTACATAGGCAATTCCTTTGCAATACAACTAAGGACCTTTGTTCTTTTGGGTCTAGCAATACTGAAATAATTTCCCAGCTGTACCCTTCTGTTTTCTGCTTACTGGAGGCTTGCTCTGCCTCAGCTGCTGAGAGATGGAAGTGATACTGATAACCCGTATTCACCTCATCAGAGAAAAGCATAAGAGCATAAAAGCAGAGCCATTCCCCCTGCAAACATCTGCTGTCCTAGCATAGCTCTCATCTATTTTGTCCTCACAGCTTTGATTCTAACAGAAATCAGGCAATAAAAGATGTAGAATTAATTTCCATGGTGACTCGCAAAGATAATAAGCAAAGTAAGAGCTGTTCTGTTGTACTTAGATGTTTGACCGCAGGGCTGTCCTGCCCAGCCGAGGGAGCTCAGCCAAGATCCCATGGCTGTAAACAGTCAGCAGAACAATTCCCCTGGCTCTTGTTCTCCTTTTTTTCCTCTTTGCTCTTCCTAGGGAAGTGGCTATAGAGCAGGTGATTGTGGCTGCTGGTGGCAGCCCACTCCCAGCCATTACCTGGCCAGGACACCCAGATGCTTCCCCAGCACGCTCAGCCTCTGCCTCCCAGCTCAGAGAGCGGCCACGTACTGGCCACAAAGGACAAAGATTCATGAAACCTCCTCTCGCGCCCCTTTTCCCTGGGCTGGGCAGGACTTTGTTGAGCACATGCATGGTAATGGTCACACGTACAAAAAGCAGCGGCTGTAGTACCCATAGGGCAAGCTGGGGCTACGGTAGAAGGGGGCAGTCAGCATGAGGTCCACGTCCCATCCTGCTGGGTAGATACAGGCAACGTAGGTTAACAGAAAGCTCATCATTTTGCTTTTCCTGTGCTGGTGGCTGCAGGAAGATGAAATTGGCTTGCTTATGAGTTTTGTCATTAGCAAGTATCTGAGTGTTAGCAGCCATGTACTGGGAGCCTTCCCAAGTTCATTAAACTAGGCCTAGGACCTGCATAAACATTTTGATTTACTGGAAAGCATGCATATTTTGGTTGACTGGAAAGTGGTAAATTAATTCGGAACTGGAACCACTTTTCAGCTGCAGACATTGTCATTTGCATTTGAAAATAATGTTGTAAATAACACTGTTCCAATGTTCTTTAAGAGCAAATGTGCGATATTATTTCAACTGAAAATTTGGGAAGTCTGCCTAACATGAAGCAGCAAACCATTTCTGCCTGAAATAGATTGTTCTTTAAAGCTCCAAAGATTAGAAAGAGATTTATTTTCTCCTGGACAGCTGCTACTAACTACATGTCTGGCAAAAATACGACTTCTTTATTTTTAGAAGAAAATGATTACTAAATAGTCTGAAGGCTTGAAAAACTAGAACTGGGGTCTCCAAATGTTTGTATTTTCTGACCCGAGTTATGTTATTTCTCTTAATTCTGGTATAAAGCTTCAATGGCATTGTTATTATTTAAACAAAATGCTTAATATTTTGGGGTTCTCCTGCCCACTGACTTATGAAAGGGGTGATGTTTTATTTGGCTTAGAGATTTTAAAGAACACAATGGAAGACTTGGGCAAATTCTGCAGAGCGACAGGGAGATACCTAAGCCTGAACTTGTTAATTTGCACAAGGAAGCAGAAAAGAGCGGTTAAAGGTAGTGGGGGATCATAGTGGGGAGGGGGAGGCAGGACAGGTCTGAGAAAATGGACACAGATATGGGAGTACTGGCAATAGATACTCAAGCCGCTCATCATCCCTGGGCTAGAAGTTCAGTTGTCGGCTGTCCCTGGACAGTTTACCTGAACTGGCGATTAACCCGTGGGTTCGAAGGCCGGAGCCAGCCCAGGTCTGTGGGGTGGGCTGGCTCCCACCAGCACCGCTAAACACACACAGCTGTGGCCCATGCTCCAGTGTCTGACGAGTACCACTTAGTAACTCTATGGCAGAGATTAAATCCAGTTCTCCAGCATAACATATAACTGCCTAACCATGGGGCTGTTATTTCTTCAGCTCGTTTCCATTACCCTTTGCTTTCCCTTTCTCTAAGAAGGCAGGCACACCATCCCCCAAGACAGTGCTCTCTCCATGATATAACTGTGTCATCTCCAGAGCAGAAGTGCCTGTGGAGGGAAAACTAGGCATAAATTAATTTTATGCAATGTATTTTGCAGATATGTATTTGCCTGTTTTATGTATAGCTGAAGTTAACTTTATCATGGATGCAATTTAATTGCCCATGGCCCAGTCCTTGGAAAAAGCTGAACGGACTGGCTGAAGCCTGGATTCAGGATCTGTGTTTACAACATTTGCAGTTTAAGGCTGGCCTCCGTCGTATCTGGAGAACAGCATGTGTTCCAGACACTGTCAAAGGCAGCAAACTGCTGAAAAAATCCTGCCAAAGCAACAGCTGGAGCAATGGGAGCTTTCAGTTTCTTACAACTCCATTTAACTGTGTGCTTAGGAGCAACTCATTAAGTAGCAAGCAACCATGCGAGGGGATGCCAAGGATTAAAAGAATCCTGTCGTGAGATAGTGGTGACATTTGCCTGCTGCCTTCCAAGTGACAGCACTTGCCAAGCCCGGGGGAGGTCAGTGACAGCGCTGCAGTAGCAGCAGCAATTTAACCAGCAGATTGCCCGGAATGGGGCCTGCTTTGAATACAAGACCGCTCTAGCCATACTCGTGGCATGTCCAGTTTGTGAATCCCGTCAGGGGAAATAATATTATAGAAATCAATTATCTTTTTACACACGTTCGTGTGTGCGTGCACACATTCAGATGGTTCTAGCTCATATGTTCACAAGTCTCTTGAGCTGGTTTGCCAGCCCCTGTAGGGGCAAGCGCAAGTGATGGGGTTGTCATGCTGCTGATTGTCTCAGAAGTGAAACACAGGCGGCAGCTCTCTCCCACTTCACAAACTCCTGATGACTGCTGCAACCTGATGGAACCACAGAGCAGCTCTAAATTTCCCACCTGCAGGAGGTCAGAAGACATCCAGTGCTCCAGAGAGCAGCAGACTCATCAGGACATCATCAGCCCTCTGGCTGGCTTCCCCAAGGATTTCCAGGCTTCGCTGCCTCTTCATCTGTGCTGGAGCATACTGAGGTCTGTGGTGTCTGTCAGCCATTCTGATAATCCAGCCTGCATGGTAGTCACCTCTCATCCAGGATAAATGAGAGCAGTGAAATGGGACTTCATTACAACGATGAAAACTTTGCAAGAGGGGCTTTTTTGTATTTGTTTTTTCCCTTAAATACTATGTAGGAAAGCCTTGCTGAATTTATGAACAGCCTTATGGCTGCTCCTTACAGTTAGCCTGAGGAAAGCAAAGCTTTTTTTACGTTCTTCTTGAGATGTACTGCTCCAGAGAAATGACCTGGAAAGGCCCTGAATGCTGGGCAACTGCTCATATCAAGGGGCAACATTTTGATTCATAAATCCTCATTAACACCTCTAATTCTAATAACTTTCCAACACTCATAGTACTCCCAGCCTTCTGCTCCAGTCATTGTTCTTAGGTACTCTCAGTTATTTTTAGGCATTTCAAATGCTCAGTCCCAAGGTCCCAACGCATTGTGAAAAAAGCCCTTGTCAACTAGGGGGTTCTTGCTCTGTGCAGCAGAAGGCATTAATTTAGCTCAGAGCAAGAAAACTTGCAAAGAATTGTAGGCTGGAAGATAAAACTGAACTGCACAGTTGCTCTGGAATGGGTAGCAAAATCTTTGGAGTTGCTACTACCACCTAGTGAGTGAAGGCAGCCTGCAAATATGAGCATTCTCTCCTATTTCTTTCCTGGTACCTGTTTTTCTCTAACTTCCCCATCCTGTTTCTAACATCTTTGCCTTGGATTCTCAAGGTAAAGGTGTGCCTGGTGATGTCATGGGATGGTGTAAACTAGGGTGGTCGCTAGAGAACTAGCAGGTGGAGTTAGGTCCCAACTTCCATGCCACTTCCGTTCTGAGGTCTTTTGTTTTATTTTTCAGCTGGTTGAAACAGATGTCTTGAGCTTTAGTTAGATTTTTCTGTGTATATAAAACAGAGGTAAGAAGAAAGAACAGATTTTTCCTGTAAGAGCAAGAAAGAATTTTCTCTCCCTCTTGTAGCAGCACTAGCATAGATAAGTACTTAGCTATTAAAGAGGCCCCTGAGTATTGCTTTGGTTGCTCAGATAAGAATGATTTATCCCCTCAGATAATGACAAAAATCAATGTATAGTGTTGGTCTAGAGAGCACTATCTTCTGGAAGTAGGAGTCAATACATCTTCTGGATGAGAGGTAAAACTAATATGGCTTCTAGACTAGAAGAATCACTAATAATTCCCTTTCATTTTACATAACAGATAAGACAGTTTGTGATTTGTTTCTCCATTCACCATAAATTTCATTTGATTGAGAATGGTTCTTTGTCATTTGTCCTGAGCTGAATTTGTGTAGTTACTTGCCATGGCATTCCCAGTGACAAATGGAAGCTGTATTTCAGCTGCACTTCAGTAGTTGCTTTTACTCCCATTTGGGAATTAACCCCATCTGTCTTCATGCAGCACTTCAGTGAGCGCTGAGTGCATGGGACGACTGCAGGATCAAGACAAATACCCTGTACAGCCCGTGTCTTTCCAGGCACTTCTGAGTGCAATTGCAACACATCCATCTTTGCTTGCAAATTCACTGGGCAGGTATCGAAACATACACCATGGCAAGCACACGTGTTTTTTCAAAAATGTTGTGCTTACCTGTAACTAACGGGGACAAACTGATCCAGTCTTGCTTTGGACTCAGGTAACTTTTAATGATAAAGGCACAGTAACATCGTTGGGCCTATTTCAATTGCTTGAGAACTCTACTGACCGTATTTCCAGTAAACGGGGAAGGATTATGAGGTTGCTTATGGTTTGTTCAGCAGGTTCAAGATTACAGCACCCACTGATTATATCACACAGATATAGAGATGGAAATTTCTCCTTAACATGAGCTTCTAAAGCTTTTTAACTTCAAATATTCTCATAGCTGAAGTTCGCCACAGTCGCAAGCTGCTGTTGTTTATGAAATTAGGCCATTTCGAGAAGCAAAACACAGTTATGAAATAAAACAAATTTGGAGGTGAGAATTGCTTTCTAATCCTGTCTTCAGTTCATGCAAAGAAAAATCTTTTTCTGCCTATCCTAAATAATTATCGCTGATGCAAAAGTGAGCTTGTACTGAATGTACAGTAGATGGAGAATCCTGTCAAAAATATCTAAAAGAGACAGAAAATGACCTGAAAGTGAACTCTTCAAGTGAGAAGCAAAACAATCTGTTAGATGCCAAGGAGAAGTGGAGTCAGTAGTTCATTTGTTTTCTGTGCTTGTTTTTCAGGAAAGGATAAATGGGATCTCAACAACCAGCACTTTCACAGTGTAAGAACAGATACAAAGCTAGAAATGTTCTTAATTGCCACACAAGTGGAGGCTCTCCATCATTTATTTCATCTTCAGACCTCAAACATAATGGGGTCATGTCTAAAACTCATACTCACCCAAGTGTTTGACCTCATTATTTTTCATTTCTGTTACGAACGTCTGTAAAAACTCTGACAAGCAAGTTTTGCCAAATTCTCTAATCCCAGGATTTGAAGGACTTCATGACTCCTCGCCTAGCGTTTTTAACTCTGTGCTACATCTTATACTCCTGAATTGTGCTACTGAGTCTGTACCAGGTCCAGTGGCCTTTGTGCCTTTCCAGTATGCACAATTGTTCATCTCATTCTAGCATCCTACACGTAACTCCACCACTGATTTACATGCAACTCCAACACCAAATACTCCATACCCTCCTTTTCCCCCCAGTTATCAAGTTCCCTCTGCCTTCACATGATCATGGTTGCCACTCTCATGCCAACGTTTTCCATTGCTTTTGGTATAGGCAATATGGACTGCACCTAGCTCCATGCACCATCAGTATCAACCCTTCCGTCAAGCTGGACTTCGATTAGCTCACGTAGCCTACAAGAGTCCACCAAACACTATCTTACTATGGTCTATTCCAGTCAACTTTTCTCTCTCCCTCAACCCAGATTATTCTTTATTATCTAATGTACTTTCTTTAAAATATACGTGTAGGTACAGGTGCATGGGCACATATAAGACCAGCATTAAGCTGCAGAGCACTATGGTTACATGTTAATAAGCAATCACACCTTCCCTTGTGGAACAGTAGTTGGACTAAATCTGGTTTTTGATCGGATTTACAAGCTTTCACTTTGGGCTAAAGCAGTCTATTTTGTAGTACTAGAAATAAGTTTACAGGAAAGGCACACCTTAAAAGGGGGGAAATTAAATGAAATTGCCATGTGTTATTCTAAGTACAGGCCCAAAGAAGTCCCTCTGAAATGTGTTTGAAGCTTTGGTTTGGAGGTGTTTGGGCCTTTGGAGCCTGGGAAAGGGTGGTACACAGCAAAAAGAACTCGTTATGGAATCTGATATGCCTGATGGGTAAGTTTCTGGAGAACATTTTGTTTCTGACAAGCTCAACAATAAAGCATGGGAACAGCATCAAGTTGAGCCCCTGCAGATGGCAGTAGTACTTCAAATTTCAGTGCCACAGCACTGGCTGTGGTAGAAGCTGAGCCAGATTCCCATAGTGAAGGTACTGTTGACTGTCAGACTCTCTTGAAGAGATATGTGTCCCTACTCCTCAGCAGGTTACTGATGCTTTTTTCAGTTAGAAGGGGAAAATGTTAATATTTACCAAGTAGCAGAAAGATGTTCCTGAGCCTTGTGGAATCCCTCTTTGTTCTCAATGTAATTCGCTCTTACCCTGCTTTATCTCAAGTACTGTACATGTTATTTTCAAAACAATTTACATTCTTCAGGCTTGCAACGGCATTTGACTTCGTTGGCTCAGAGGAGCACAGCAGAGTAACACTTCATTAGCAAATTCAGTTGTAGCAAGATGTTAATAATTGCTTAAAAAAAAGTCCTTTCAGTGGCAGATAGCTAGTCCTAAAGACCGCACGAGAAGCAGAATGATCGAACAGATGAAAATACCCCTTTATTCATAGCATACAAAAAAAGCTTTGACTTGCTATAATTCAGCCATCCAGAATTTTCTGTGCTCTGCACACTTTGGCTTTGTATGGATCCTAAGGGGTCTGAATTTAGATGTAAACAAAAATCCCAAAGATTAATGTTAACATTAACAATTTTCAGCCTAAGCATCCAACTAATAATGGATTGGGGTTTGAGTAATGGAAGAGGTTTGAGTAGAGCCATACTCTTCTTCCCTGCCAGCAGAAGCAGAGGGAGGACCAGCAGAGCATGCTTGGGATATCCCTTTTGGCAAGGTCTGAACCAGGTATCCAGTCTCATGTCTGTTGAGTTGTTCAGAGAAAAGGTCAAGTAAAGAACTGTATTCTCCCTACAAAGCTGGCAAGCAGTTGCCTAAGAATCCTCAATCTGTCTAAAATGCGACTTGATACTGTTCAGCTCCACCCCTGACAGCTTCCCCCAGTCCAAGCCTGAAAGCTCTGCTGAACATCTAAGCCTGAGAAAAAGTCCGACTCCCAACCATGCTACTCCCCAGGGACATGTAGAGACTTCACCTGAACATGGTCCTCAGCTACGGGAGCCTGCAAGAAAGAGACCCAGCATCCTTGTCCATATGCTCACCCTGACTGCCTACAAACAGCAAGGAGAGATGATGCCAATTTCCGCAGTGGTTCTGAAGAAGGACCAAGAACTCCTGTACGAATTACCTATAAGGCATGATGTGAAAAACAGTTCAAAGGATGTGAAGTCAGTAATAGTCACCCATATATACAAACTTTCCAAGTCCCAGCAGCATGTGACGCACATCTTGGAAACAACCATTTCATTCTCCTAAACTGCCATGGGCAGCTTTCACGGCTGTCTGTTGCTATTAGAATAGAATAGACTATTTCAGTTGGATGGGACCTACAGTGGTATCGGCTCTCATTCAGCTACAGATAAAGGGCACCCTGTAGAGTAGTACAAACCAGAAGAAATTAAGGTTTCAACTCTGCATCCCTGACAAGATATCCCTACTTATCTAGCTGAATATGAAGTAGCTTCCCTTCCTTTTTCTAGCTCTGTTGACCAAAGCTGACATCTTCAGCTTGTACGATTACATGGGCTCTTCCTTGCTCTTGCGTCTCTCTCCTCTTTGTCCTTCTATCTCACTAGATGCAATTCATCTGTAGTTTTTATTTGCTACCTTTGCCTCTTCATTTTCTCTGCAGTTCCTAATGCTAAATTTTACTAAGCTACAAACACTCCAGAAATACAATGAGCAACCAACCTCATACAAATAAACCTATTCAGGCAACCTTACAATTTCTTTCATGGTAGTTCCTCTAGCTTTAAGGCAAGGGTTAGGACCTAATTACAGTATTATATCTGTTCAAGACTTTGGCTGTAAGCTTTGGTTTTCCTTCTCTACCTCTGCTACCAGTAGTAGTGAGCTAGTGTTTTCACTAGCATTGCTTTGTGTACCTATTCATATTGTAACGTATCTAGGGCAAGGCTAGTGCCTTTTTATTTTAGGCACGAAGTCTTTGCACAGCAAGCATGATGGCATGGCTGATCCTCAGTGGATAGTTATCTACTGCAACATCGTTACTGGGGTTCATGCCATTTCCCAATGGAAATCAAAGAGACAACACAAATGTAATAAATAGGATATCATTTCCTAGCACGCTAAGTAAAACACGGACAGTGAAGTCTAAACTTCTGACTGCTGTGTGGATCACTTTAGGGCAATTTCAAAATCAGATAAGACAGATTTGTTGGGTTATTCAGAAGATTAGTGTCTGAGGCTGTAAACTTTTGCCCACTGCTAAGATCTGTTCAATAAACAAGTAAGTATCTGCTAGCTTAGTTTGGACTCAGCATTTTCTTGTTCCATTCCCTGTTCTGTACTATTTATAATGTTGCTGGGTGCTTTTAAAGACTGTACACTTCAATAGTAGGGGAAACTATCTCTGTAAAGCCTTGGGATTTGTCAAGATGAAGGGTCCTATGTAAGTTGTTACCAGTTTTGCTGTTTAATATACTGTGAACTGATGTAAGACAGCAAGGGAGCGATGGTTACCTCTCAACAAAATATAAAATTTGCCTTAGGTGGGAACACTCTTTACTGAACACTCCATTCACCCACAGTGGAAAACCAATGGTGGCATTTACTGTTTTCATAACAACCCAGGAGAACACTGACTCTGACAGGCTGCTACCCCTGATGGCTAAATAGCTAAGGAGAAGTAATGTGAGAAACAGGTCTGCTGAAAGTAACTCCAGCCACCACCACTGAAGCACATGGACTCATTCCTGCCTTAGGTCTGTTCCCCCTGCAGCAAAATCCCTCTGATTCCCCTCCCATAGTGGTAGGTTGCTGCTCAAGTTCTCTTTAGCATTGCCACTTCCCCCCCCCACACACTTTTTTCAGCTGTGTAAACCACAGGACAAAGAGGAAGGGAGGAGCTGTCAAATGCAATGTGCCGCTCTGCTGCTGAACTACTGAGCAACGGGGATATTAATAAAGAAAACTGAAGCTTAGGTCCCTAGATGTTCTGGGAGTCAGATTCAGAACACTGTTTCCAGTCTATTTCCATTCTGGAAGTCATTGGGGGAGAGAGAACTGCACTGTAACTACCTACTGTGATGGAAAATCAGGCACAAAAAATGAATGAAGGCGAGAACAACGCTGGAAATCAATACGGGACTAGTAAGTAGTACAACCTGACAGAACAATCTTATCAGCATCCGTGTACAACAGCTAATTCCAGGCAATGCTATGTACTGTCCGCACTGGTCAGTCTGCAAGTATAGAACTAGAAGAACCACAAAATCCAGGACCTCCTGCAAAGTAAAATTGTGCTGTGACCAAGAAACCTAATGACAGCTGCCAGAGCTGGAAAGTTGTCCCAGTAAAGGCAAAACCCTTTTCAGCCAAGAAGGGTGGAAAGGGCAGACAGGGAGCTTGCTTAGACAGGGTGGCTCTACATTGACTATTACATTGTGGAAGATAATAGACTTGGGTATCAAGAGTAATAAGAAATTCCTGATGCATCAAAACAGGAGTCATAAGAGGAAACCAAAATAGCTTCCACTGTCTTTGAACAAATAGTTTCTCTTAATTCTAAGAGAGTGAAAAAAGGTGGCAAGCATGCCTGGTAGCAGTGCAGGTGTTCCTGTGAAATCACCTGTCAGTATGGGCAGGAGTGATTAAACACAGCATGATCTGAGACAGACTTTTCAAAAACCTCAGCAGTCAAAGTTTGCAGACTGGTGTATAGGTGATTATTTTCAATTATATATGAATGTTATCCTGACTGGTACTCACTATAGGATAGCTGGGAGTAGCTCTAAAAGGCAATGCACTAGGATGAAGTCAAGAAATAAAGCAGAACAGGGCCATACTTCAGGGCATAGCTTTCTCTCTGACATTTTCAGACTCTCCTTGTGGTCAGATTACAGTTGCTTCTCTGGATGAGTAGCATGAATTAATGTGGCTTGCCACAGATATTTTGAAAACTGTTCATGGGAGGGAAGCAGCAATAGAGGTGGATTGGTTGGAGTTTCCTTTTAAATTACTATTAAGGATTTATTTTGCAGTGCAAAGACTGTATGAAGAATTATATTTTTGCTGATGAGTTAGTCCAGGAACTGAACTTAGAGCCAAAGGGTAACCTGCTTTAGGAATAAGAAGGAAAAATACCTTAAGTTGTTTACAGTGTGCATCTCCAAGCCAAGAAACACAGATGATCCTGATACAGGCCATCTGGTATGCTACAAGAATTGCAAACAACATTAAAGAAAACTGCGCATCTGGGGGACAGTTAAAACTTCTGAAGGGGCAAATGGCTTCCCACCAAGTATGGAGTTAAAAATCCCATTGCTGGACTGTTGGCCTGATCCCCTCCTGAATTTTCTTAAAGTTGATGGGCTTAAGGCTGCAGAACGAACTGTTCACTGAAACAGAAGCAGCTTAAAATTTGAATCCAAATGCGTTCCAGATGTGATAATGGTCAAAGTTGGAAATCTGATGAAGACCCAACTTGTGTCTTTGAAGCTATTGTCTGTCAAATCTGAGGCAGCGGGGTTTGTCTAAACCGCAGTCAAACTGCTACTCTCATCCAGTACTCAAGTACTCATATTTTCCGTACCTTCCTTGCACCAGCACTGCTAGGATTCCTGAAAACTTCATACTAACAGAAACTATACATGTTGGGCCATCTTCTCTGGAGAGGAAGAAATGAAGGCGCATGGAAAAGAGCGAACAGATTGGGAACGAATTTGAGTGACTGGGCAGAAATTATTCCTGAGGAAAAGCACTCCGCATGCCAAAGCAACAGCTAATATCTAACTAGCCTGAAAGTTATTTAAGCAAAATCTGGTGGTGGTCATGGGGAAGCTGCACCCTGTCTGACAGAAATATGCTGTTGCTGGGGATTTCTCAGGCAGAAGCTATTACTACACAACTAGAGGCAGGGGGCTCGATTCCCTTCTGTCTTGCACAAAGTACAATCAGTTAAACTTGTGCAGGCACGTACAAATGGTTTTTAAATACTGAAATGTTGTGTCTTACATCAATATACCCCTAAGTAAGGAAAACTGGGAAGGTAGCGTGGTGCAGCGCAGGCACAGGCATGCTGCTGGAGGGCCACTGAGCTGGGGACAGAGTCAGGAAAGCTGCTGGAAGAATGGGAGGGAAGATGGTGCTGGGAAAGCTCTGTCCAGACAGCACAGGAGACAGGAGCTGTAGGAGTCTGAGACCCCTGGGAGCTTTGCATCCCACAGCTCTTAGCTGCTCAGCCATTCCTCAGTGTGCTGCTGTCCCAAGGCTCCTTGGGAAGGTTGCAGTAACACTTACTGTGGCTGTGGGCTCCTCCTGCTCTTTGCCTTTCGCAGTTTCTCATGTAATCTTTTCTTGCTTTCTCAGTCCTTTTCTATTTCATTCCCTGGTCCAGAAATTTCCCCTTGGCGGCACTCTTTCCATCATTCTTATCTCTACCTACCAGCCATTGACCTAAACTTTTTTAGAAATAGAATCATATATCATAGAATAATTCCAGCTGGAAGAGATTTCCAGAGGTCATCAGGTTCAACCTCTTGCTCAAAGCAGGGCTACCTTTGGTCCAGTTGCTCAAGGACTTCTCCAGTCTCCAACAAGGGAGATTGGACCACATGCCCAAAGAGGCTGTGCAATATTTGATCGCTCTTATTGCAAAGAACATCAGAATTTCCCTTGCCTCTCAGCCTTGCATTGTGCTTTTCCACAGAAACTTTTGCTAGAAGGACCTGATGCAATGCAAGACTGGAACAGGTGCAAGTAGAGAGTGGTGGGGTTTTTTTAAAGCCCGATGATCCATTTTATAGAGCCTCACGTTGCTTTGGACAACTCTAAGTATATTACAGGAAGCAGGGAAAAAAATATGGCATATTGTCCTTTATGCAAGTTTACCATAGTTGCTTTAAAACTTGCAGAGGATTTTAGGTGTAAGGCAAGGCTCTAATCTCTTTCCAAAAACCTAAGAAGGATTTCAGGGAAGTAACAAGTAAGGAACCATATTCCCTTTGTACCATGCAGCAGCCACACAGAAAACACAGTTTTTGGTCTTGAAGTACCTTGGGCTGTGCCAGACCTTCTGTAAATAGCAGTGATGCAAGCTGGCTCCTGCCCTCCTTTCTTGACTGCTAACCATCTACAGGAGGGCATGGTAAGGAAGATGGGCACGTCTAACTCAGGCACTTCTGGAGACTGATGGGGTAATATTCACTACAGCTTTCTCTGTGGGGTGATATGGATGCTGATTGGAATATTGAGTGCTGATTTTAGCTGACATACGAGTCCTGGAGCTTTGTGTAAAGGTTTTCTCACACAAAGTAGAACTTAGAATTTGGTTTTGTGAAAGCACATGTATTCCTGCCTGGTACTGAGAAGCGCTGGCATTTTGTCACCTCTGAAGCAGATGCCCCTTCCCTTGCACTACTATTTTTAACTTGCTGACATGTTCTTAGAGCTCAGATCAGCTATTTACATGCCTCTCATGCACATCTCATCCTTCTCTTCCCTTTTCAGGGGTCCACTGTCCTGGGGAACCCACACATTTTTTCCCCCATCTGTTGAAGAAGGCTTTAGGGCAATCACAGTAGGCCATCTCAAGAATTAGGTACACACAAGGCAGTTTTAGTCAGTCAATGAAAGCCTCCAATAAGGCTGAATTTTAAAGACCTAACAGCTTTAGCTTACTAGGTTTGCTTCAGCTTGTTTATATCCCATTAAAATTCGTTTAACCACAAGTATTTCTTTCCATTCTGGTACTTTAGGAGCACCACGACTGTAGCAGAGGTCAATGACAGAGCCCAGGCCTAAGATGAGTTACGACTCCCAATATGCAGCACTAATTCCAACAGCTACTCTTCCCACCAAAACCAGTCATACACAATGACATTTTCTATTAAAAATAAATGGACAATGAGATCCCGCTCTCTTGCTTTCTTATTTCTTTTATACTTTTTAAATAACCTTTAACTTGCAAATGACAAATTAAATCCTATATAATGCTATATACACATTCCTGCTGCACAGCTTTCCAGTTGATATTTGTTTCCCCCACCATACCACTTGATTCAGCGCAGGCTATGCTACTTGTATTTGCAGTCCTTTGGCACCTGTTAAGAAGACAGACAAACTCTGCTGTCCCCTGGACTGCCCTGGTGTACCAAACGCATTCCTGACCTTGTTCTGTTTCTTCCCAAGTCACTCTTTCTACAGGAAAGCTTCCTTCAAGTCCTTCCACTGAAGGAACACCTGAAAAACACCACTTGCAGAAATAGCTCTGTGTTTATAGCTATTCCCCATCTCCTATGGGCTTCTTGTGTAATTACATACCTGATGCATTCTACTGCACCCAGATGGTGAGCTGTTAATGCCAAAGGAGATAATCTGTGTAAATTAATAGGATAAGCCAAGTGGCTGTGTAATTTAAAGATCACATTTAAAACCTATCTTTTCTTTGTGGTTTTTTTATTCTACTTTGAGCATCACCCTTCACAGGTTTTAGCACACAAGGTTAATATAGGCACAAAACTGCTGATAAAATAGTCAATTCCTCACAGCCTAGCCTCAAGCGCAGGGCTCTGGACTTTGCTGCCACCAAGACATTTTTTCCCCCCTCTAATTACCAATTTCTGGGATATCTCATTTACAAAAGCTTCGTGGGTCCCTTCTGAGATCCTGACTGAGTCTATTGATTCAGTCCCATCTTACTATTTCACTCATTGCTGAGATCTGAGCTACATGCTAATGGCCTGCCTGCTTGCAAACTAGTCAGAGCTTTGCACCCTACTACAGCTGCATTAGAGAAGTACACACAAATATACAGGCAATAATTATGTATGTAGCAGCTCCTAGCTATTTCAGCTCCTGTTCTCCTCAGTGGTAGATTGTCCATGTTCATCTCTCTAACAATCTTCCCGAGCGAATTGACTCCAAGGAACAAGAATGCTGCATAGACCATCCCCATCAAGAAGCATTTGCTGAAGTTTCCTCCCCATGCTAAGGGCTTGTCTATGAGTAGACATTTACTACATTTGGACATTCTGAAATGGCTCTTGGTGGAAATCTAAACTTGCAATAGCTCTAGGTTTGTACCAAAACAGCTACTCCCTAATGCCTGTCCCGATTAGTTTAAGTACAGATGAACTGTAGTGGCCAGAAGCAGCAGCAAACGTGGTGGAGTAAGCAGGGTGCTGCCAGCCACCGGTGTTTTACACAGGAGGTCACAGAGCCCTGCTTTGAGCCGGATCGCTTTAAATGTGAATTGCTGCCTGGAGCACTGTTTACAGTAGTGCTCCCTCCTCTGAGGTGAACTGCTGTTAGCGATAATGGAAAACTCTAGTTGAAAAAAAATTAAATATCATTAGGCACAGCTAAATAAAAGCTGTTTAAGGAAATGACAGTAGCACTTTCACTTCTAGAGAAACCTGTTACTTGGCAGCGACATTTGTACAGATTAGTAAGTCTTTAAATTTAGTTATGTAACCTCAACTATAGTTCAAGGGCAAGGATAATCTTCCAAGTGTAGTTTATCCACATATATTTTCAAACCAATATATTTACCTGATGTAAGTGGCATCTCTAACTGCTTCTTACCAGTCTGCCTATTTTGCCGCCTTTCTAGCTTGATGTCTCCCTAAGTCCAGGTGCCTCCCCAGCAGGGCAGGGCTGCTAACCTTAAGGCAAAACCGATGTCCCTGAAGCCCTGGCACTGAGCCTTCCCATCTCCTGGAGCTCTAGACTTGAGTGGTAGTAACTTGTCTGGGGCCTTCAAGCAACCAGTGGCTGCCAATGGACCAGGTTATCCTACATGACATTGCAGAATTGCAGAGCTCCATGAGGCAATTTGGAAGATTCATAAAAGACATCCCATGACAGATAATATCACACTGTATTTGGATATAGGTTGGCTTTCTTACTGTGAGAGTTACCCGCATCACGGATGTTTAAAGACTGCAACAGTGGTTTCACAGGAATCCAAAATACACAAGGACATGAAGGGTTTTTTCCCTGGTTTACTAGTAATTTGTAATAAAGAAATTCAAGTAGATACTCACATATATTATTTTGAGGTGTCACTGGCGCAACACAAACTGCTCCCAGGAGTGGGGCTAACTGATGACAGGGAAGTATCTCTTCATGGATGGTCTGCATCACGGAATCCATAGGTGGCCAGGTGCTCTTGGTGAGGGTCTGGTCTGTCCAGGAGAGCTCACACAGAGAAGCTTGTGCAGAGCAGCTCATCTTGGGTAGATGGCAAGTTCTTTTTATGTCTTTGATGTAGATATGCGGGTATAGGACACCAGTTCCTGGAGCATTTGTTACTGGCTTCTGCTTTCCTGGAAAGCCAGTTTGTTATCACAGTTTCTTTGTTCTGTGCTTATCAAGGACATCTCTGCCCCCAGCTAAGCTTGTCAGGGAAATTTCAGGGTCCCAGCTGAGTAGATACCCTTCTTTGTCAGTACATTTCCATTGTGACTGGGTCACCTTTGTGGCTGCCCCATCACCAGTAAGAGCCACATGGGATGGAATGAAGCAATCATGCTACTTTGTACACCTGTACATGCAAATTCTCTAATGAAGCTTTGATGCCTAAGCTCTCAGCTACAGGGTAGTAGCTGGAGTCTTAACCTCCTAGTTACAAAAGATTAGTCTCTGCCTAGAAAAAGTTTGGTGCCAACAGTATGACACTTATACTTTGTGCTGTCGCGTGCTATCTAAGTGCATTGACTTCCTTTCAGTTTCAATGTGTCAAGAAATTTTAATGCAAGAGTATAGTTTAAAACCATGCAGGTCTCCCAAAAGGGAAATAATCTCATCCACAAACAATTAGTCAAAGTAAACACATTCCCACACAACTTTAACCTGCGTAGTCACTGACGCTGAATGCTTTTTTCTTCTGGCAGTGGAGATTCAGATCCTGTCTATTTAGTCTCAGAGGAAAAGATTTCTCTGCTTTCTTACTACCTTTAAGAATGCCTGGAAGATGCAATCAATACAGGCTGATTGCAGTCCTACAAATCTCTTGACAATTTGATTGGGGTGGAAATGTAGGAAGCATCTATTGGCAACTTGTGTTAATGTTCTATCACTCAGAAATGTCCAAAGTATAATCCCAGAGGTGCACGTACAGGGATACCTGTAAGAAGAGAGGCAAAATCTAGAGTTAGTATCCTGCAGAGTTTGTTTTCCTCTGGACAAAATCCTCAGATGGATCTTTGTGGTGCTCTTCTGTTCCCAGGATTTTCTCCCAGCACAAAGCGCGATCTTTATAATAGAAACCAGGGAAAGGCAAGACCTACTTAATTATGCAGTTTTGCAGCCAAATTAATAATTATAATAATTTTAATTATATCCTCCACCACAACCAGCACTGTCACCCCCCCCACCACAACCGTAACCACTGGCTCCAACCACCATGACAGTCACCACCACCATCTCCCCTATCACCCTGACACCATCACCACCATATCACCTGATGTTACCTCAGTCCTAGATTTAAACAGACATGTGTGGAGACCTCACGCAATACTGGGAACATTGCTACCTCTCTCCTTATTATGACATTCTTCACACCTTTCATAAGCCATCCAGCTCTACAGAGCACATGGTGCATGATAAAAATCTTAGACTGATTTTGAAAAAAAACAGACACTGATCTATGACATGACGCACCTCTAAGTTACTTGGAAAAGGAATTACAATCCTCTCCGCTGTACTATGTTAAGCTTTCTGGTGCCCACTCACCTGAAATACTGTTGCTCTGACCCAACTCCCTTTGTAGCCTCAAGAGAATTTGCTGCAGCTGGTAGCTAATTTATCTTCACTGCTTTCAATACTGTTGTGAACACCACCTGACCCTCGTTTTCTGCCTTAGAGACAGATCCTGATTACTTGGGGCTGTATGGGATTTCCTATAGTGTGTTACATAATACCTCTGACAAAAATGTACAGCCCCTAGAATAATGTATAACAAACAATTCTGCAAGCAATAACAGATATTAGATAAATTATAATAAAATAGAGATAAATATGAGTACAAAATAGATATATGCTATATGATATATAATCATGCATAATATATATTCAGATATCTCTCATAATATACATATGGATAATAATATAAAACAATAACGCTATTCTTTATAATAATATATAGCTGTAATACTGATAATCTCTATAGAGATCTATGTTATATGAAGACATGGACAGCTAAACATCTATATACCAAGAGAGATATAGAACTATATAAACAACATTTGTCATAAATTCTATTTGGAAGCTTCTTCAGAACAGTTGTTGTCAGCTTGAAGTGACAATGCTACAGAAAATACCCTGTATACAAAAATTTCTACCTCTCCTGATCTGCAGGAATACTCCATTGTCTGCAGCTGGGAAAGGAATTAGAAATTCCTCATTCACAGAAACCATTTACAATACCGAGCTTATCCTATATTATCCAAACAATCTACTAAATCGTCCTTTTGTAAGGCCTGTGTGCTGGGTAAGAAACTCAGGAATCTGCTGGGTGATGAGTTTTATTGATTCTAGCAGCTGATGCAGCTTTGCTCCACCAAACTCTGTTAAAGTCGCTGCATTACCAAGTGCCTTAAGAGGAATGACGTATCACATGGCTCTGGCAAGTCTTCCTGGGCCGATGGCAATCATGTCTCTTCTGCTGTTTAAAACTATCTAGAAAGTCTCATTGAAAATTTTCGTCTCTTTCTAGCTGCCTTATTTTACCAAGTAAGATGATTCAAGCTAGATTTAAACCACCTTGCACTTACAATGCATTACATCTGATAATCTATCTGGGGGCATAATATTAACTACAACACAACCTTGAGACAGTCATGAAACATCATAAAGCATGTTGGAACACTTCCTGTAAGCGCACATCATCTCTGGCTTAGCAGAAACCTTTTGAAATTTGAGTGTATAAAGGCTGATGGCTATGGCTCTGTCATTGGAGGAAACTGGTACATCTGAACCTCTCTCCTCCAGCACTTTCCTTGCAAAGGAGGTAAGAAGATGGCAAGAAACTGTGTTGCACTAAGTCTTATTAAGACTGTCAAGAGAGACGAGCAAGCAAGGCAAACTTCAGATTCTCAGGCACAGCAAGAAATATCTTACGCTGCAGAGTCAGTGACCTGATTTCAGGTGCTGATTGCAAGAAAGTGAATTGGCTTCTGAAAGCTTCCCTTCATCTGAGCAAGTGATGGCTTGGGTTGCACTGAGGTGAAGGGCTGCTTACTAATTACCCTCTCACAACGCTGTCTGGCAAACCCGTGCTGTCTTTGTGCCAGCAAGGGAAGCATGGGCTGGAATAGCACCTTCTTCACTCTCTCTTTGAAGGGAGTTATATACAGGTGACCGAATCTCAAAATGCTATTTTTCTGATTTAGTAGGAAGCTGAGGATTCATGGTAAGGTTTTTCTGAATAAAAGAAGCACCATACAGGGAAGGGTGTAGGACAGGCTTGCACAGACAGCGATTTTCTGTTTGTTATTAATTGTTTTTATACCGGTAGCTCAAAGAAACCTCAGTCTGGAGGATAAAACCCTCCTTTTAGACATGCAGGCATGCTCCTAGAATTAACGATCTGAATTAGAGACATCAAGTGATTGAATGACCCATAGGCTGGGTGTTGTATACATGGGCTATTTAAATAGCCCACATAGCATATTCAGAATTTCATGTAAAAGAAGACTTTTTGGTCACTGAAAAGGTTATCTTTCAGGTATACACTCACTGTGAAGTGCCACACTGTTCCTTTCCCAAACCTGCCAACTGGATCAAGTAGGGACTTAAAACCGCAAATCTCTCATCCTTTATTTACATAACTGGGTTACAGTTGTATCTATCTATATGCATCTACCTACCTGGTGACTCTTCAATATAGATTAAAAAACCTACATCAAAATAACTTCATGGTCTCAAACTCCATATATCAAAGCTACATATTCAAGTCTGATTTAGCATCGGTGCATTTGCATTCTGGCATAGATGTGACAATGTGCAGTTACCTGACCTCATAGCTTTTTCTCAGAACACTTGCCTCATGTGGCCCTAAAAGAAGCTTTTTTTTCTATTGAATGATGCTGAGTAACGTCATGCTTAAGTAAAAACACTGTTAACAATTATTATTGCTATGGGTAAAGTAGCTCTATTCTTGCTTCTCCCTGATTTTGAGTGTGGTGGGACAACCGACAAATATGCTACTGCAAATTACATCATCACCAATATCAGGTAAAAGAACCATCACCCTCTGGTTTAAATACCTGCTCTGAGAGAGAAACTCAGAAATCTTCTTCTCATCAGAGTACCTCTGATGAGCTTCAGTAGCATCCTAAGGGTTGTAAGGGCCTATTATCTGATCGGAAAGGAGACAGAGAAGAATTCTTTTGCCAAGCATAAATCTCATTTTAATTGAGATTATAAACATGCTGACTATCTGACCCAGTTTTGCTTCTGCATATAATACCATATGCTGTTCTTTGCTTGCAAAATTGTAACTCCTATTGGTGTTAGCAATGGCAGTAGTTTTTTTATTTCTAAAGCAACAAAAGGCATCTTCTCTATCACTGTGGCAAGAGAATGCCACAGGACAATATGATCTTAATTAAACCAATAATAGATCTTCCAACAATTTAATTCAAGCAACTCGCCCTTGCCAGAATAGAGAGGAAAGCAGTAAGTGTGGGAATAAGCACTTTAGGGGTAGGTGAAATGTTCCACAGTTTAATCAGTCAAGACTGCACATCTGCATGGAAAACACAGCTTCTGACCCATGCTCTGTGGGAACTGGGAGGGGAGGCCAGAGAGAAGTTTTAAAATTGCCAGACGAAGCTGACCCCTGAACGCAAGTCTTCAGCTCTGTGGTTGGGGCCTCTGGTAAACTCAAATCATGTATGATTGTGCCCATTTTCAAAAAGGGTAGAAAGGAAGACCCTGGGAACTACCGACCTGTCAGCCTCACCTCTGTGCCTGGGAAGATCATGGAACAGATCCTCCTAGAAGCTATGCTAAGGCACATGGAGGCCAGGGAGATAATTCGAGATGATAGCCAGCATGGCTTCACCAAGGGCAAGTCCTGCCTGACGAACCTAGTGACTTTCTATGATGGTGTGACAACAACAGTGGACAAAGGAAAACCAATGGACGTCATCTGTCTGGACTTCTGCAAAGCCTTTGACATGGTCCCCCACAACATCCTTCTCTCTACATTGGAGAGCTATGGATTTGATGGGTGGACTGTTCGGTGGATAAGGAACTGGCTGGATGGTTGCATCCAGAGGGTAGTGGTCAATGGCTCGACGTCCGGATGGAGACCGGTGACGAGTGGTGTCCCTCAGGGGTCTGTACTGGGACCGGTGCTGTTTGATATATTCATCAATGACTTAGACAGCAAGATCGAGTGCACCCTCAGCAAGTTTGCGGATGACACCAAACTGAGTGGTGCGGTTGACACACCAGAAGGACGGGATGTCATCCAGAGAGACCTGGACAGGCTGGAGAGGTGGGCCTGTGTGAACCTCATGAGGTTCAACAAGGCCAAGTGCAAGGTCATGCACCTGGGTCCGGGTAACCCCCAGTATCAGCACAGGCTGGGGGAAGAAAGGATCGAGAGCAGCCCTGCCGAGAGGGACTTGGGGGTGCTGGTGGATGAAAAGCTGGACATGAGCCGGCAATGTGCGCTGGCGGCCCAGAAGGCCAACCGTACCCTGGGCTGCATCAGGAGAAGCGTGGCCAGCAGGTCGAGGGAGGTGATTCTGCCCCTCTACTCTGCTCTGGTGAGACCTCACCTAGAGTACTGCGTCCAGCTCTGGAGCCCTCACCACAAGAAGGACATGGACCTGTTGGAGCGGGTCCAGAGGAGGGCTACTAAAATGATCCGAGGGCTGGAGCACCTCTCCTATGAGGACAGGCCGAGGGAGTTGGGCTTGTTCAGCCTGGAGAAGAGAAGACTGCGGGGAGACCTGATTACGGCCTTTCAGTATCTAAAGGGGGCCTCTAGGAGAGATGGGGAAAATCTTTTTAGTAGGGCCAGCTGTGTCAGGACAAGGGGTAATGGTTTTAAACTAAACCAGGGTAGATTTAGACTGGATATAAGGAGGAAATTCTTTACAACGAGGGTGGTGAAACACTGGAACAGGTTGCCCAGAGAGGTGGTGGAGGCCCCATCCCTGGGAACATTCAAGGCCAGGTTGGACGGGGCTCTGAGCAACCTGATCTAGTTAGCGGTGTCCCTGCTCCCTGCAGGGGGGTTGGACTAGATGACCTCTAGGGGTCCCTTCCAACCCAAAACATTCTATGATTCTATGATTCTATGATACTTAGGGAGAATCAACATTGCATTCATTCACTTACCTTTTTTCAAGTTTCATCCTCAAACTATGGCACATTTTTCTGTACTTTTAAAAAGATTAGAAATTTCCAGTTTTGTGATAACATAATTGTGATAATACTTTGTCAGATTAGAATTTTACCTATTACACTTTCTTCCCTGCTTTTGCCATGCTTTTATCTTATTTCTTCCACAAATATTTTCTATGCTCCTTATTTGTTTATCTCTCATCCTTTCCTTCCTTTTCTAAGTGAAAGCAGACTCGATATATCTTAGCTTGATGATCACCTCTGATTTCCACCCTTCATTTTCTTCACTTTGAGCTACCAATTGTTGGATTAATTGGACGCCTGTACGATTATGTCATTTGATTAACAAAGAAGGATACAAAATTCCCAATGTGATTGGAAAAGACAGGGAAAGACAGCAAAAGTAAAAATAAAAGTCTTGTATGAAGTAGTAGAGCACCAGTGAGACATGATTATCGTGACTGATGACATGCCCTCTCGTGGTCATCCCGCTACAAGAGCGATCCCTGATTTTAATGAAGGGCAGGCTACTGTGCAGCTGGTACTTACGCAATTAATTTGGTAAGACTGGTTTTAAAGGATGCGTCAGAGCCTTAAAGTGTGACTTCCCTGGGTGGAACTGTGCTACAAGGAGAGAAACATCAGTTAGGGAAAAGCAAAATCACACGGTAAACTGTCCCCATAGTTTTCCGGTATCGTTTTTGTGGCAATATCCTGAAAATACAAATCAACATTCCCTGTTCAGAAATAAAAAGGACTTCATCAGATGGTTCGTGTATATTGTGTACTTTCTACAGACTCCCAATGTTATATACTGAATCCTAAAGCTAAATAAGCAGACTTGGATGACCTAAGACAGAATGACAAGACTTAATTTCTTTCCAAATATCAAATGCCATTTCTGATCTGCACTTGAATATAGATCAGAAATACAGATTTAGCCTGTAGGTAACTGTAACAAAAACACTGTTGATTAGTTCCACAATTGATTCTTATTGAAAATAACAAGGTACACTTGTTTTCTATGGTAAAGGACTCTGATTTAACTAGAAATATGCAATTATGTTCTTCTTTGGGTTTGAAAGGATAGTACACTAATTTTGGAGACTGAAGCCAAAATTATCTATATGAGATGAATCAGCCATTGTCATTTATACTCAATTTCAGCTAGGAATCACATCTTTGAGTCATTGTAATTACTGTCAGGATTGAAGTCCCTGATTTTGCTTTGCCGCAAGTGTGCTAATGATGCAGAAAGCAGCATTACATCTGCTCTTACACCACTAATTAAAATGTATTTTAATCCCCTAAAAACATCATGTCACCATTTTCATACTCCATACTTACACATACCAATAGACACACACGTAATAGAACAAAGTTTTATTTGCAACTTAAAATCTCTGAAAGCGATGACTATGCTATACACAATTTCACAGGACGTCTTTGGTGCCCATTATTCAGAACTTGGACTTCGTGGCAGGTGCAGTCATACAGCATTGATAAAGAAAGTTGCATCAGTTAAAATTTAATGGCCTTTACACCAGAAAATGTGCTAAAGGTTATTAAATAGCAAATACCTAGATGTTCACAAAATGCCAAGTCAGAGACTCTGTAACTTTGTTCCCTTGTGGATTCTTCCAGGAGATCCATGGATTTCTTGTAAAGGGTCCAGGCTCGACACAAGAGCACTAGTCCCACTGAAATCTTCATCTTAGCATTAGGGCAACAGAGCAGCAAGACTTCCATTCAGTGTAAAATCTACAACAGCACAATGCCATTTTCTGCCTATTATTGCCCCAGTTGTATTTGTATGTTTTATTATTCTTGCTTGACATTTTTAATCAGTGGTTGTCTATCAGATTTCTCTCCATTTTTTTTTCCCAAAGCTTATCTTAATCCGCAAAAGATCTTGATTTCTGATTCTGTCAGCCACCATGTGTTTTTTCCCAACTGGGTTTAAGCTGCTTCGTTGCCTCCACCCATGTACCATCTCCACATAAATTTATATTAAAATATTCAAAATTGTTGCAGGCTGGAGAATTCCTACCCACTGTCAGAGGCAATGACCTTGCTGTCTCAGTGAAGTAGGACTCCTTGAGTTGGAGTCTAACTGCGGCCTCTCTTAAAAACACCTTTTCTTCAGGCTGGTTTACTCCTCCTAGCTTACTGCTGTCCATATGCTCACCATATGTGCACCAGTGGTACCAGCTTGCTCTAACAGTAGCCCGGTGACACTGAAGCTTAGGGAGTCCTGTCTACATTTGCTGGGTCCCCATTGCCTTCCCTGCCAGCAGCATGAAGGGCAGGGGAGAAGGGTCTGATGCATCTAGTTTTCCACTTCAGTGCTCGTGGAAAATGCCCCCAAAGCAATCTTTTGGCTGCTTATACCAGCTTCTTTGCCTTTACATGCCAAGACAGCAAAGCAACAATGTCAGGATAAGTTCAAGTCTGAAGTTAGAAAAATCATCACAATGCAAATTGTCTACTGAATCAAGCTTCCATGTTTTTCACACATACGTCAGTGCAGCAACCTGGTGTCAGTGGCTGGATAACCACACTTACTATTTCTAAAGAGAAATGTCCTTCTATAGTTTTATTACTATGGAGACTTTCTCAGATAAAATATAACAGCTTAGCTTTTCAAATCAACCAAAAAAATATAAATAGGTGGACTGAAAATAAGACTGGAAGACAGGTACATAAAACTGCTCCGAAAGATCTGGGCCATAGTTCATATAGCTTCTAAAGAAGGGAAGTGCTCATTGAAGCTAATGAATATTTTGGTTCCTTATCAACTTGTGGATCAGAGCCTTGATATAAACACAGCTGGTGTGTGTTCAACCACATTTTTTCTACTGCTCTGCAAGTTGCAGGATGCCATTTCATGAGGAGGTCTTGTGAGGATGTTTATCAAGTTAGCCTGAGTTTGGCAGAAGTAGATGATGTAAGCACCTTGCAATAAAACCAGACACAAAATAAGCGTAAAGCTTTTAAACTCCCCCCTGCCCCAAACAAGGAGTTGTAGATTACATATTGCATAAAATATTATCATACTTGCAAATCATATGTGAAATTTGTGGGAAATAGTTAATCTGTTGACAAACAAGTAACTAAAATTTGTATTTACTTTCACATTATAGTACATCTGTTTTATTTGATTTTAAAATTCTGTTACTGCAGATTAACTTTTGATGCCTGAGTTTTCCATGTGTAACTTGCATGGGAACAGTGACCCTGCCCAAGATATCCCCATGCTGTTCCATGTGCTGCAATGAACTGGATGTCTTATCCATAAATAGTTAAATGCTGTTTCAAAAGAAAAGGAATTATCACTTCTGTTTATGGAATTTCTTCCAAAAATCTGTTTGCTGGTTTCAGCTGGGATAGAGTTAATTTTTTTTCTTAGTAGCTAGTATATAAACTGGGGAGAGTTGGCTGGGGGGCAGTGATCACTGCTCAGGGACGGGATGGGCATCAGTCAGTGGGTGGTGAGTGGTTGCATCACTTGGGGATTTTTTTCACAGGTTTAGTTTCTCTCTCTCTCTCTCACGCATTGTTTTCTTTTTCATTACAATCTATTATGATTATCATCATCATCATCATCATTATAATTAACATTATTTTATTTCAATTAATAAATTGTTCATATCTCAACTCACAAGTTTTCTTACTTTTGCTCTTCCAATTCTCTCCCCCATCCTTCGGGGGGTTTGGGGAGGGCGAGAGAGCGGCTGTGGGGTGCTTAGTTGCTGGCTGTGGCTGAACCACGACAGTCGTGGTGCCCCACATGGGGCTCAAAGGGTTTGAGATAACGACAGATTAACCAGAGCTTATTCAGGAAATTATACCTGTTAACAGTTGCAGGTCGCAATATTGATTTGTTTGTTCTTGATCTCAGTTTATCTGATATCCCCTGTGCTCCTTTTTTTGCTGTAGATGTTGAAGATCGGTGTTGGTTTTTGCAGTTTGCTGTGCTCTGCAGTGAATAGTGATGTTTTGCCTGGAAGACTTGTGAAAACACTGACCCTGAGTTTTATTTGGTATTTGTGTTTTGTACTGAAGCCATTACTGTACTTTGGGTACCACCTCGTGGAGACAATTAGCAATTATACACCTTCTTTTGTAGGGGAAACACAGAATGGCACCTTCGCTACCTTCTTCTAGGATGTTTCCTCCTTCATTGCAGTAACTTTTCAGTAACTTTTCAGTATATTGAATATCTTTGGATAGTTAAGATACATCTATTGGTATTCCTTTGGAATATTGTTTTAGTTTTGTCTAAGGTTAGTAAGCAATTTAAGATTATCATACACAGAGCTGCCCAAAGGCTGGATAGTTATGAGTGACAGGGTGTGGGGGATAGAATAGGCAAATGTCTAGGACGGTGGGCACCTCCAATGTTTTGGAACTTCACCCCTGAACAAGTGCAGAATTGTGAAAAACTAGTAAAATATTTGGAAAAGTATGCTGTCACCCAAACAAGCACAAAAGGGGGTTCTTCCAGGAAACTTGCTGCTCCAGTTTCCAGTGACAGAGTAGAGTGCACTTTCTGCAGACAGAGTAGAAGGTCTGATCTTACTTCTGATCTTAATGAAGAAACTCCCGAGTCATATATATAAAACGTGAGTAGTGAATACTATAACCAGAACTAGAGGGGCCCTGCCTCCAGCCAGGTGGAGGAAAGGGACATCCAGGTTTGCTGGACTGTGTGGATTCGATGGCCTGGCACATGAGACCCACAGGAGTATAAGGCTGTAGTGGACACCGGTGCACAGTGTACCCTCCTGCCACCAAGCAGAGCCCATCTGTATTTCTGGAGTGACAGGGGGATCCCAACAGCTAACTGTACTGGAGGCTGAAGTGAGCCTAACTGGGAATGAGTGGCAAAAGCCCTTCATTGGGACTGGCCCAGGGGCTCTGTGCATCCTCGGTGTAGGCTACCTCAGGAGAGGGTATTTCAAGGACCCAGAATGGTACTGGTGGGCTTTTGGTATAGCTGCCTTGGAGGCAGAGGAAATGAAGCAGCTGTCCACCTTCCCCGGTCTCCTGGAGGACCCTTCTGTTGTGGGGTTGCTGAGGGTTGAAGAACAACAGGCGCCAATTGCCATCACAACAGTGCATGGGCGGCAATATCGCACCAGCTGAGACCCCCTGGTTCCCATCCATAAGCTGATTCATTGACTGGAGAGCCAAGGACTCCATCACTTGGGGTTTTTTTTCCCCCCTCTCTCATTGTTTTCTTTTTATTATTATTATTTATTATTATTATTGTTGTTGTTGTTGTTGTTAAGGTTAAGGTTAATATTTATTTCAGTTATTAAACTGTTCTTATCTCAACCCATGAGTTTTCTTACTTTTGCTCTTCCAAGTCTCTCTGCCATCGCACCGGGGTGGGTGAGCAAACAGCTGTGCGGTGCTTAGTTGCTGGCTGTGGCTAAAACACAACAATCTGGAATTTGATTGATCCCAAGGTTAGGGAGTATAAGAAGAAATATGAGAAAGGACTTGGATTGGGGTTCAAGTGGGTGGCATTGCCTGAATGCAAAAAATGGCATTAGAAGAGATTAGCTGGTTTTGTTATGGCCACGAGACAGTATCAAATTGTCTTTAGTATTACCAGTGGCAGTTAGTGTTGGTTCTGATCATCTGAATGAGAGCTTTGGATTTCAGGGAAACAGAGCGAGGTTGTGCTGAGTGTGTCTGAGAACCCCACTGAAGATGTGCCTGTGCGGAATGGGAATGATTTGTATTTATTCTGTACCTCTGCTTCTGCATTACACTCTTCTCTGGAAATGCAGCTCCAGTTACATCAAGTTCCTACGGATCTAGACTGGAAATGACATTTATAAGTAAAATTAATACATCACAGTTTGCAATTAAGTCTTCTTTCAGTAAACATTGCACGGACTCAGTATGGTAAGAAAACGTTGTAGCTGTTCTTTCTGTTTTCTACTGTCCACCGCAACCATCTGAGAAAACAGTCGCGAATGACTCAGAAAGGAAGAAAAACAAGTTTGATCATGTGGGAGGTAAAATATACAAAACATTTAAATAAAGCAGTATTCCCTTAGCAACTTTTCTGTCTTGATGCAGAAAACTCAAGTGATAGTTACAGCATGTGCATGAGAAGGTATGCGGGGCAAAACAGAAGACAGGCACAGATACAACCTTATTTTAACATTTCCTTGTAATCATTCTTATGAAGCAATAATTCCTTTATTCTCAGAGCCTGACTAAAGCTTGCTTGTTCGCTTCAGTAGTTACGAATTGTACTTTCTCTTGGAGGGCAACCCTTGCTGAGGTTGAAGGCAACGGGCTTGCGAAGTTTCCCCTCCGGCCACTAGATGCTAGCACAGCACAGCTTTGGCCACCCGCAGCTGCCACCTCGCCCCAAAGGCTCACAGTGCCACATGGCACTTGCTAGCCATCCGCAGGCTGGCAGTGGCCTCCCTGCAAAAATGCAGCTCACTGGCACATTTTACTTCTTCAAAAAGACCGATCTACCGATAGCGATGCTCGGCGCCCAAGGGAAGGATGAAAACGTGTAGGACGGTTTGAGCAGCACTGTGGAGTTTTACCTGACCAACTCAGCCACATACATGATTATTTTGGTGCAGGTACAGGGATTTATTGTATTACAAAATAACATACCTTAGGAAATGAATAAAACCCCAGTAATGCCAATCACAAAACAATACTTTGAGCATTTTAGAAGATCAGATTCAGAAACGAAAATGAAGCAAATACTAGGGAAAAGAAGCCTAAAAAGATTTTTCTGGAGTGAGGAGAGATGTGAAGCATTATATATATATGAGATGCATGTCTTAGTCAAGTTTTATTCATTTAAGAAACTCTGCTTTTCAGAAAGTATTTGGTACTGATATTTCTTCAATATTATTGATATTTCTTTAACAGTTGTGATTTCAGGTGCTTTTGAGAATAAATAACAAGTAAACAAATAAAATGTATTCTTTATAAGTGCAGGGCTTTTTTACATTAAAGACAAAAAACCCCTAAGATAGAATAATACCAGAACACTTACAAATTCAAAGACTTGAAAGTCAGGAATTGCCAGAATCGAGGTGCTTATGTTATCTTGATTTGGTCCATGTGTGCAGACATGATGACAGTCATTAAATTAGTAACAATACTGTGCTTTTTCTAAAGACTGGAGACCTCATTTAGTGCACATGAAATGATAGTTAGTTATTAGTTACTTTTCTCCACTTCTTCACATATATATCGCTCTGCATTACTTACTGTCCAAACCACGCAAGCTCTGCTTTCAATACAGAATTATTGTTTATCTCTTCATAGCATCCTCTGTGTTCACAGTGTCCCCATTTTCTACCCGTGGTTAATGGACTTTGAACTTTTCTGTATGGCACCTAGAAGGCCCGTTGGATATGAGGCTGAGCCACACCACAGAGGGTAAACCAAGCATTTCTCAGTGAAATTAATTAATCTCACACCCTGTACGAGAAACCTGTTCTACGAACTTTGGTGGCTCTCAAGCATCCTGTAATACATTTTACATTCAAAGCCCAAACTGGCTTCAGTTACTGTAAGTGCTCAGAGCCTTTGCAGGATGCATCCCAGATCTGGGAGCCAGAAGAAACATGAACGTTTGTCCCTGCGTGGAATCCATTTCTCCAAAGCAGCCCTCAGCTGCCTTGGGCAGTCCCTTCTTGCCTTACTTGTCACCCCCAGCCTATCCTGTCTGTTTGGGCCCTTCTGCAATAAAGTACATGGCGCATTCCTGGCACAAGGGTTGCCCTCCTTACCTAATATTGAGTTCTTGCTCCGAAGCAGTGGCACACCCGATGTAGGAAACTGAGTATGGATTCAGCCCTATGCTACACCACGATCACATCACTGAGGGGCACTGTTGCCTTTGGTTAAAGTACCAGCCCTGGAAAATGATGGTTCGGTGGGTAAAGGATCTCTGTACCCAGCCCTGGGGCTACCCAAACAAGCTGCCCTGCTCCATCAAGATTGCCCTACCCTGACACACAGGAATATTTCAGAATTAGAAAGAAAAAAGTGACCCTGTTGCCTAGTACTTGGCCTTTCTGTTGAGATTACCTCTTTGTACCAGCTCTGAAATTGCCTTGGAGATTTATCCACTGGGAACTGAGAGACCGAGTGATTTTGCATTCAGACAGTGACTACTCAGTGCGATCCAACTGATCTGAATTAAGGTCAAGGCAATGAGCAGCATCTTGTTTCCAGGCCCTAATTCATTCATTTCTCAAAGAGATCCCAAACTTTAAATTTAAAAAAACAGATTTATTTGTTTCATGTCAAACTCCTTCCATGAATGCTGCAGACAACCTAAGGCATCAGATCCTGATCTCGGTTGTTATGAATGTGGTGTGAAAAAACACCGGTAGCTTCAACAGGTTTATATTAGATTGGTTCCATTTGTGCTGAAGTACCACAAAACTGTTTTAGCCTTGGAACTTGCAGCTTAGTTACATTACTGTGAAGGTCCTGGTCACTGCACCAGAGATAAGGTGACAGAAGGCTTTTCCTTTTAATGGCATTTCTGCTAGCCTGTACTTCTGTCATGAATATTCTTTTAAAATAGCCCTCCAAAGGCAATTAAGAAAAACAAAAAAATAAGGAGAACAAAGAGACTGTCATTAGTAATCCAAGTAGGGTTTCGTTTCTGAGGAAGGATTAACAATGAAGACAAAGAACAGAATGAGAAGGCAATTGATGTTGTCATTATCAGCAATTTCTTCAAATTAAGTTGGCAAGTCTTGTATTCAGCATGCAATATTCATTGTGGATTGGCATTTGAAAGGGTTTGTAAGAATTAAAAATAAGTCTTTAGAGCAGGGCAGCAGAAATATGGTCTGGATTGGGACCTTGGGTAAATCCCATCAGGACTCTGCTGCAGCTCTAGCCATCCAATATGCTACTTGGTCCTGGGGAGATCCTGTGTCTTTTCACTGTTCTCCTGATCTTTCAGGGAAAAGTTAAGCACACGAAGTTTTTGGCAGACCAGCCAAAACTGGAGTGTATGCATTGCTTTCTGCTTTACAGATCTGTGTAGAAACTATGTAGCAGACCTCAGCAAAATTAAATGAGTGGCCTGGTTTAGAGCGAAGGAAACATTAATATTACAGTGAAAGAAACTGAGCTGGGAATTTCCTTCTTTGCAATAGCGAAGAGCTTCACCATGTAACTAGTGGTGAGCTTTAATAGAGTATGTGGTAGGGCCGGCCGAAGAACCTCGGCTAATTTATATCATAATAGGATTTGCGTGTGGGGAGCTCACTCCAGGGAGAGGAATGAAATGTCACTGAACATGTGGAATTTCAGAACAAAAAATAGTTAGTAGCCAATGAACTACGGTGCAATATTAACACTGGCAAGTCTCCTTCAGCTTGTATCATCAAGTATCGTCAAGAAGATGGGAACTGTCAGGGTGTTGCCTGTGCCTATGCTTCCTGCTCTAAGGCAGTGCCTCAAAATGCTGGGCCGGTAGCTTCTCGAGTCTGCCCATCCCTGGCTTTGTCAGGGAATGCACTGAAACGCCTTGATTTCACCCCGATGAATAATGAGAAAATTGCACATGTCCTAGGATGAGAGATTTCTTCAAATAATGTCATCAACAAATCTGATGTCTTTGTCTCTGTCCTTTAATATCTTCTAGCTTTGCTTAGCCAAGGCCACCGAGTTCACAGGACCAAAACAAGACCTTGCTATTGTCATTCGTCCCCGCACTCCTGCTCCTTGCAGTGCTTCTCTTAGCATTTCCCACCATTCTTTCCTGTCCTGCCTCTCTGCTGCTCCTGCCTCTTTCCCCCCTCTGCTTTCCCTGCTTTCTCTCCTGCTTTTATCCGCTGCTCCCCACTGCGCCTCTGTTACTCCTTTTGTTGTGTCCCTCGTGCTGGTGCCTGCACCGCTCCTCCTTCAGCCTCCCCTGCTCCTCCTGCTTCTTCTCGCTGTGCATCCAGCCACTTCCCCTCGTATATCTGCCGCTCCACCATGCACAGCTGCTGCTCTTCTCCCCACCTCCACCACTCCCGCTGCTGCTGCTCCAAAAACAGTTTTGACCAGCTCTACTTCCAAACAATGAGGCTTTGACCTCTTTCCCCTGGGAGAAGATTTCACAGCCAAACACGTCTCACTGGCAGGAGCTTTTCCTGATATTCAGCCTGTTTCCTTCTCCCATTGCTCCTACTTAAATCTCTTTATATTGAACTAACAGCTTGTGCCCCAGGCTAGGTGTTTTACCCCTCCTTTTCTACCTATTGCATTGAAGGGCTGGGTACAAAATGAACAGGGACACCCTCATAATACTCAGCACTGTGCGTCCAAGTAAGCAAGCTCCTGTGGTACCCAGAAGGAGCAGAACAAACACACTTGCCGTAATGAAAAATAGGCCACATGCCTTACAAAAATTCACCAAGGGCCAAATCTTGATCAGTTTTTATCCATCTGAAGGAAAGACATTCATATGGACAGCTGTGTCAACAGCCCGTGAGCCAGGGACTGAGTGAATCTGAGGTCCTGGAGGGGGGATGGTGATCTGAAGTAGGTGAATAAGGCCCAAACTGAGTAAGTTTGGATGTAGAGGGAGAGGTTTGAACCCAGGAGGTAAAGGAGAAAAATATTGAGCTCATGGAGAGCGCAAAAGCAGGAGAGACTGAGTTTAGGTAGTGCAAAAGAAAGGGAAGGAATATGAGAGACCATGTGGAAGGGAGAAGGGCTGGAGGGGGGTCGAGCAGCTGGAGTTGGGCTGAGGTGCACAAGGTGACCTGCAGTGGGATGACATGTGTTGAGTGGGGCCAAAGGCGAGCACACCCCATGTGTGACAGCAGGTCAACAAACTGTGGAAGTGACTGAAGCCAACTGTGAAGAGACTCGTCTTTTGACTAAGCATCAGAAAATTGTTCAGCAGAAGAGGGGATTAAGGCTGATACTAAAAGATTCGTTTCCCAGTTACAGCTTCTGAGGCAGCCAGCTGATGCCTGTCCGCATCTTGATGGCTGGTGTGAAACTGAAGTGGTCATCTACCCACACAATCATCTAGGCTCCTCCTTGATAGGCTCAGCACAAATGCCTTGCATAAAATCACTGAGACTGTGATTTTACCAGGTAGAGTGAGCCAACTTAACTGCTGAAGAAAAGTGGAGATTTTCTGTTCCTTCCTATCCTGTCTCCCAGCCGCATCTTCCTGCCACTTGCTTGGCTCCAGCACGTGTTTGCACCCTTCCATCAGCTGATCTGACTCACTAAACCACCACAAACATACCAATTTCTTTTTTTGTGATCAATTTTTTGCTGGCTTAGTGAATTGGTTCTTAGAAAGGGTCCAGAGAGAATCAGTTTTAAAAGCGGGGAGGGGGACTGTACAACTGGGCACAGGATAGTGGAGGTGAAGGGAAGATGGAGCGTGATCTCTCCTCATCAGAGGCAAGGCTTTAACCTAGCCCGGTGTACAAGGCACTGCATCCTGAGCGAGCATCTGCTTCCTTTGCTCCCGTGTTTTAAAATGTGTTAACCAATATGTACCCATTAGCACATTGTAAGGGCTGCTCGTTTTCCCAGTCTAGACAGGCCTTTCACGCAGACACACAGATCTGCCTTCAGGCATTTTGTCAGGGCAGTCCTCAAAAGTACCTTTCAGAGGCTCAAAAGACAACTTCAGATGGCAATTTGGAATCTTATTCTTAGTGATTAACATAGCTTATTTTGGCCAGTCCAAAAGCTAAATTATTAATACCAGCTGAATTAATAGCAGTGAAAACTGCTCATTAGAAATTATAATGGCACTGAACACCATAACAGATCCCCTGTAGTGTAAATCAACCTGGCCCCATTTATTTAATGAAGCTACAGCTGCTTACATCAGCCAAGGACCTGCCCTAACATTTTCTTGCTTTTGCATGTACCTAACATAACATTGCAACCTTCTTGCTCAATTTTTCTGCCATTCTTATAATTTTTCCCTTAGAGGGCTTCTTTAGACATAGCAAAGACTGCTTGGTAATTTCTATGTCTAGCCTCCTATTTCCCTTGCTACTCCCCCATGCAGTAATTTCTGTGGGGAAAAGGTAAATCAGAGCCACATGTTCTCTTTATAAGCCTGAGATAAAGGGCAGCAGCAGTATCGTTTGCTGTGAATACACCGGGATTAGTCAAAATGCTGTGAACTACTCAGAAGATCACGGTATCAGCATGCTTCCTCTGTTCTGCACATTACTTTGTTGGGGTGAGCTTAGTTTCTTCTGCCAGTACAAGAGGAAGCTGAGGGCGGTATAAGACGTCCTGGTGTTCCTAGGCAGAGGCCTCCCCCCATCACAAGCTGGCACAATTAGATACGCCATACTCAGCCAACCCAACATGCTGTACCCAACGGAGCGTAGGCACTAGCTGAAGGTATGAAGAACATACACACATCTTAAAATTCTTGGTTAGTGCCATAACAAAAACAGCTGGTCAAAATCAGGTTTTAGTTCATCGATGGAAAAATAGGAGACGCAGATAACACAGAGATTTTTTTCCAAGGAAACTGTATTATTCATGGAAATCTGAAAATGTAGCATTTTTACTTTGAAACACCACCATTGCAGTGTGTGTGCACGTGTGTGTGTTTCTGACCTGTCTGTCTCCTGTACTGGGGAGGGAATGTGCATCACTTGCATCACTGGTTACATCCCACCACGGGAGATACAGTCCAATCAGTTTCTGCAGCTCTAGGACAAAGATTAGCATTATTACTAGATCAAAGAAAAAAACTCCTTTATTAATATCATGCCTAGGGACTGACAACCCGCTGAATCACAGCACTGTGAACCATGATCTGTTCCAATGAACTCAAGAGCATCGCTGTGGAATTACACCTACATGAGTGGAGACTAAAACTCTTGGTCTTACTCTGGCTCTCATATCTGTTCCCGGTTAACGCTAATGAGCATTTCCCTGAAGACTGACCATTAATCCACCTATCACCAGCTGAAGAGGGCAATGCTGACTGTTTGAACAGGTATTTAATTCTTCCCACCAGATATTTTTAGGAACTACTGGTTTCATCACACATTTCCCCAGTTTTGCAACTCCGTTTGAGGCTACATATGCATAAAACCATATACGCGTCCTGTGCTCACATTTACACTGGAAAGAAGTCAAATCCACAGATAATTTTAGCATTTCAGGTAATGCTTTAGCACTGGAGCTGCTGGCCAGTGCTTGCTTGTAATGCAGTTGCTTAAAATCAGTGTTTTCCGGAGTGTTTCAACAAACAGTTATCAATAACTTTTGATGAACACTTGGCTCGACGTGCACTCAGAAGTTCTGGACTACTCAATCATATCACCTGTAGCCACATGGCTGCAAAGATCAGTCGTCTTCTGCCAAACTGAGAGTGTTGGAGGGACTTAGACATTGTTGACACTAGTACAGGAACATTTTTTTCCAAATCAATGCTGCTGTTCAACTCAGGCTGAACGACTCAGGGGATGTTTTCTCCCACTTCATTTTGGACTCTGAGACTTGTGGTGCTTTTCTGAAACTACCAGGACCAATTCTCAGTGAATGATACCCAGACATCTTAGCTTTAAAGACAGAAGCAGCTCTTACAGTCATACCATGGACCTCCTAGTACTTCTCTAGGCTATTTCCATCACCTGGTCCAAATTTTGCACAGGACCACCATGCTTTGCTTATAGGCCTTGTTTGACAGGAGATACTACACCTGGGGTGCAGAATAAAGCTCCTCAACATAACCATTCCCCTTTGAGCAGAAAACTAACCCTGACTGCAGTGTAAAGTTCCAGCCAATATTTTCACCAGCTTGCCGGTGTGAGCAAGGACAGGGACACACCAGCTTACAACACGGTGAACTTGGCCACGAACTGAAGGGACACAGACACCAGAGGCATGGGTGCTTGTCTGATGAGGAGTCGCCCAGTACAGCCCAACAGGGAGGCGAGGTGGCCGTCTCTCCTCCGCCTGAGGTGGCTGCCCCACCTGCCAGGGCCAAACAGTCTCAGGTTACCCCATGCTGGCTGTGGGGAGGAGCAGTGTCTCTGCACTGGAAGTTTCACAGCCTGCGATAATTTAATGTGCCTGTACACCAGGACAGGACTAGGTATTCCTGGATTTCAGTCACAACCTCCAATCTTTTCAAAACTCACTTAGCTCTTCTTTACTCATTTCCTTTCCACCTTGCTGGCTCAGTCCAGGCTTCGGTCAGGTGAGATGGCTCTGGGAAGCTTTCCCACTGTGGAGATAGATACTCCATTACCTCTGTTACTGTACATTTGTTTAATTAATTGCTCATTTTGTTCCTGAGCTGTTGTGCTGGCCCGGTGCACTTATGGTATGCATGAGTGCCTAAAAGGTGACGAGGCTCCTAGGGATGACCCTGTCCCTTTCATTTATTTATAGAAGTTGAGCACATGATCTCTTATTAATTCCAGGCACCATTGGCTCAGCCTGACTGGAGATAAAGTGGCACGGGCTCCAGCCCCTCTGGGCTGGCACTGATGGCAGCAAGGGCCACGCTGCAGAGAGTGGGACTGATCAGCCTAGATCAGGAAAGCAATTAAACTTTATGTGGCGTTTGAACTGTGGACCTGGAGGTGCACAGAATAGCCTTTGGCCACTCTAAGGTCTTTTTTTTTTTTTTTTAAGTGCTGTGACTACTTAACGGAGGTAATTGTAAGAGCATAAATCAAGGTTTCTGTTATTCCTCGGGAGGCCAACATTTATCACAGCAGACCTTAAAATGAATATGAGGTACAGAAATTATGAGAATTTATGTAGCAAATGACTTACTGTCAACAGGCCACAGAGCAGAAGCTTCAGCAACAGCAGCTGAGACAAGCAGCCTCAGCAGTATATGGGCTTATATTTAAGCACTGAACTATGGCAACATTTGACAAATGTTTCTTCTGGTGGGACTGCTGGTTAACGGTGTCCCTGCTCACTGCAGGGGTATTGCACTAGATGACCTCTAAAACCCCTTCCAACCCAGCCCAAAGCCCTGGGATCTTTCCTCCTTTTCAGCCCACAGGCAGCTTTGAAGCTTGCTCAAGCGTTGAGCTGGGGATTTCCAGGTGCGCTTCACCCACCTTCCCAGTCCCTGGTGCATGGGCAGGGAGCGGGTGCAGCGGGCTTCTGTGGGGTGGGGATGTGCTGCACCTGGGTAAAACACAGCCAACAGAAGTTTTGCCTGTGTGTGCTTGGAGGGCAGTGGACGAGAGGAGGTGATGAGCAGGTGACAGCAGATCTGTGTGTTGAGGGAGTCCACTGAGGCATAAAACCTTCCTTGCCAGGCTACCTCGGGTCCAGCGCAGAGAATTTATTGTCCTGGACGCAGGCCCAGGGAGTGCAGCTCTGGCTCTGCTGCTATCTGAGTAGTCTGGGACCAACATTTTACCTGTAGTTCACTTTTCACCATCTGTTAAACATCTTAAGACATTTGTGCTGAACGTCGAACAGGCTGAGTTCTGTATCAGCTGGGTTATAATTAATGAGCGGTTATGATGTGGCTGTTGGAAGACTTCCACAGAAAGTGGAGCTTCTTTTACCCACAACAGATCTGCTCCCCCTATCCATCCTCTGCGCGTTCCCCGTGGGTGCACGTAGCTGAATCACACAGTACTGATCTGGATTTCCTTGTTCGTAAGCACTGCTTTTTTCCAATACAAAAAGGAGATGCCAAAGAAGGTTGTTGACTTCATGTAATTTCTCTGAGGTGCTCAGATACCGAGCTGCTGAGCATACCCTCGATAGATGAGATTAGATAAAGAGGGAGTGAGATCAAATAGCAGTTTTCTGTTACTCCCTTCCAGACAGTTGAGATGGAGCTCAGATACTAATGTGATGGGCATCCTAGAAACACCCAAGAAAGCTGGGTCATTGAGAAGCAACTAAATAAACCATTCTCTCCCCCTACAATTGTAGCTCTACAGGCACTTTCCCCCATCCCATTAAACTCTTCTCTATTCCCAAGAGGCGGCAGTCGGGGTCTCTGTAGGTGTAATATTTCTGGCTCTTTCTGTCTACTTGCAGTGGCTGTGGGAAAACTGGGTGTAAAGAAGAATATGTAGCAAAATGCGAATTTGTACATATGAAACTTTTGCAACCTGCTCTAGGTGAACCTGCTTTAGCAGGGGGGCTGGACTGGATGATCTCTGGAGGTCCCTGCCATTCTGTGATTCTGTGAAACTTTAAAAATTCATTAGCAAAAATGCTTTCCCTTTTTAAAATTAGCAAGGGTGATGATTCTAATTCCCATTATGTTTGATTAGAGAGCTAGGAAGTTTGCAAAGTGTACTTCTGCTAACAGGTTGGACTTGACAATGTTTTGTGAACTACTCCTATGCCTTGGAAAGGCTTTGATATATATTTTGTCCCAATGAATGGATTCTACAGAACACAAGCAGTCAGTAGCCTGTTAGCATCAAGTAAGTCTGGAAGAGCGCTGTTCTATTGGGATTTAAATCTTTGTCTCAGTGGTAATACTCACTATCTAATTTTGATCAATAGTTAGAAAAGCATAACTAGCTTCCAGAAAAACTTCCACGGAAGCTGTCATGGGAATTATTTTTTTGCTGAAATGCTTGGAAGCATTTTTGGGAGAGGCATGGGGAAAAGAGGAAGAATCAAATCTTCCCATGTAAAGACACAATACTAGAGAAGAATTCCAAGCACTTTTATCCAGAGATATCCCAGGTCATCTCTCTCTTCTTTCCTGTTCCCCCTGTGCTCTGACAGACCATTTGCACTCCCTCTAGCAAAACCTGTAGAAGATTTGGGACCATGCAATCCTTGTAAATACAGTTTCCAGGCCTTCCTGGGACTGCTTTCCTCCTGGTCTTCTACCCCCGCTGGTTGAGAGACTCTTCCCATGATGAGAGAAGTGAGAAGAGTTTTGTGCTTCAGGTCTGAGACCAGTACATTTCAACCACGGTGCCTGAAATTTAGCAACCAGGGTTGTGCACTGGGTGTGAGAGGCAAACGGCCCCATGTTCAGCTCAGAATCGAGGCTACTTGATGAGCGTGCCTGGAGAAGGACAGCATTTGCAGAAGAGGGTGCTTACAAAGGCTTCCACTGTTTTCTTGAACAAGAAGGACACCTTGTGCACCACGAACTTCTCTTGGGGTTCCTTCTTGAGAAAAGTCCCTCTGCCTTGGAGATCATCAGAGGTAGTGCCCGCAGCAAAGCAAAGAAACATCCCCCTATACTGAACCAGCACAGTAGAAATGTCATTAGATACTTGAAGAAATTGTCAGTCAGTGTAGCTGTATGTCTCTAGACTGTGGCACTGGTGAGGACATGTTGCTATCTATCTGTACCATTTAGAGCTTCAGTGCCAAAGAATGGAAGTATTTCTAATATCACGTCAGCCAGCTCTGCTCAGGGATGTTCAACGCTGAAGTGAGTAAGAGGAGATTTCTAGAGTCTCTCATCTCCAGTGGCATCACCGTTTCAGAAATCCTAGTATCCTTTCCTCCGGAGGAAGCTTCTGGCTGCCCTTGGCATCATTGAATGATCTCTTTGCAAGCTTGCATTTAGGCCCTGGACCGGTGCCCGGTTTTCAGATCCCATATACTTTGTGCTACGAGGGGTGCCCCTTCTGACCCTGGCATCTCTGTTCCACCTCAGGCCGAGACTACAGGGGTTTGGGCCAGCAGGTTCTCCATTACCTCTCTGGTAAGAGTCAGTTCTTCCGACGAGACATGGTCTCCAGAAGTCCCCGGTGCGGCGGTGTGCATTCCAGATTCCACTTCAATTATTCACACGGGGCTGCAGCACACTACCTGCCATTCAGACAGCCTCTCTCCCTCTCACTTTTCTTTTAAATAAGACATGGCCTCCTCTAACCACAGAGAAAGGTTGCAGGAGCTGACATGTATTTACTTTAAACGGGGTTCTTGATCCTACCCTTTTGAAAAGGAAATCTCCTGTAAGGTGCCAGCGGTGACCCCAAAGACAGTTTTAGTGAAGCACATTAGGTGAGGCTTGCACCATTTTAATTGATTTGGCAATTAAACCAGAGCAAACATCCAGGTCTCTGTCCCTCAAACTTTAGGGACCTTGGGGCCCACGCCTGAGCTTTAAGGCACTGCTGTTCTGTAGGTTTAAAATACAGTGTTTTTTCTATTTTAAAAGCATAAGAACCCTGTACCTGTAAAGCTGCTTTTTGTGCTGAAGGATTTGGTCCCCTTGACCCTAAGAATCCAAAATTGAACCGTTCAAAGCCTGGTCTTAGGGATGCCGCTGGATGCTCGTGACCTGTTGGAAGTGCTTTACTCTTGTGCTCGCACACCTCAGAGAAGATCAAGGACTGGCATCACTCTCCCAGGACACAGCAAGCAGCAGCCAGCTCTGTGCAGCACAGCTGGCAGGCCACATCTGGGGTTTCTGAACGTACAAATGGTCAGACAGAGAGTCTTTCTGGACTGCTAGGAATTATGCGATAGACTAATTAGAGATGACATTTAGAAAGTGATTTTCCATTGTAGTCCCAGAAAGTCTCAGGTTTCACCTATAAAAGGGGCGGCTCTGACTGGCAGCCCAAGGGCCACGCTTTGCCCACAGAAAATTCCTTTGCTTTGCTGGAAATGGGGAACAGCTGCTACGACTGCACGCAAGGCCCAGCAGCTGAATGACCCCTGCAGTGCCTGTACACAATCAATTATTAAGAGTTGGGACCTGCCACTGTTGCATCCACATGACCTGCAAGACAGGCTGGGGGGAGAGGGTTGCAGGGGGATTTAGCCAGAATCACCTGGAAAGGCTGCATCGTCCCAGCACACAGGACTCGCAGCTAGCACGTGTGGGGGAGTGAGCAGTTTGTTTTACACTAGACTTCTAGGTCAGACGGGGTCAGCAAGACAGTAGATCATACAGCTTTTAGCTGTGTTCAAATCCTACAGAGCTTTGTAGGATAAAAAAGGCTGCACTGGCATCAGCGATACCAATGCTAATAGCATTGGCTGGCTTTTTTTCTGTGAAGTAAGGTATTGTTTGTACTGCCTAAGAGGAGGTACTATACATCAGCTGAAGAAAGGCATGTATTTATATACCAAGGCCAAGACACGGTAAGGCTTGGTTTTGCCAAACATCTCCACAGCTGCTTTATGGGCACTTGCTTTTGAGTTCATGAGCCCCAATGAGAGGACCAGTACCCTGCAGCAGCTGGTCTTGGGAATGAGATTTACAGCAGCCAGGGTGATGAGCAGGGGAATTCCAAAGGAAAGCAGGAAGGCTGGGGCATGTGGGGAGCCTCACCCTTCCCTAGGACTTAGGTATTTACCTGCGGCCTTCAGTGAGGTGCCTGTGTACAGTGGGAAATCATGGCCCCTGAGTTATTTCCCAAAAGTAGTCATCCCTCTGGATGCAAGTAACTGGGTGATCAAGCATGGGCTTGACATTGTAACCGACCTAACTATTAGAGCAAGGCACAAACCACAGCAGCTGTAACCACTTTCTTTCGAAAGCAAGGTTGGAAGAGGAGACAGCCGTGTGCCTGGTGCATCATGGCTGGTGGTTAGCCCCCACACCAGGGGAACGGCAAGAAACAGAGCAGTGTCCTTGAGTGCCGGTCCTGCATGTCTGCTTCACAGCTCCCGCGAAGTCTGCACGTTAACCACGGCGTAGTGGGAGCCTGGCAGCGGTGCAGGGTGTGTGAAAGCCGTCACGCCTTGCAGCCCGTCAGGCTGTGCAAAGCCCGCCTTCAAATCCCTTCCGGGACACCTGTAAGTAGCTCGCACCATGAACAAAGGCACATATAAGAAAAATGGAATTCTTAGAGCAACTTTTCCTAAATTTCCAGCCCTTCAAAGTCTGTGTGTTCAGTCAGCCTTGTTGGGGTTATACCTAAACAGTACAGGCTCATTTGTAACACTTCGTACTCAGGTACTGCACACCTATCTGGTCACATAACCTCACTGCCTCCTCCAGTAGATACCTTGGGGCTCACAATGAATTGTTTGAATTGACAATGTTGTTCAGCTGCTTATAAGACTGACTGGCATTTAAACCCGGTGCACAAAAAAATCTGAAGTGGGCGGAAAATGCTGTCAGACTGGAATGGCGGCTGACTTTGCAAAGGTGTAAGCAGCGGTGAAGGATGAGAGGTGCCAGCCGCCTGCACGGTCCCTTGCCTTCCTCGAACTGCCCGTGTGGCCTTGGGCGAGTCACTTGGCTTCCCCGTGCCTCAGTTTCTTGCCACTGTCAAAGTTGGGGCATTCCCTCACCGCACAGAGGGAATGGGACGGGTAAGCAGGGCTTCTAGGATTTGTTCTACAAGGTCAAAGCAATAGAGAGTTAGGGTTAGCCCGGATTCAGAAACGGAAATTGTTTATTTTGTTAAAACTGTTTCAGAAAACTAAGATGTTAAGTAAAATATTTCCCCTCCCCCCCAAAGCCCCCTGCAACTTGATTCTGCTACAACAACTTGTAAAAAAACCTCCCTTGTCTTTCTTCTTCAGCTGCTCTGAAATATGAGGGTTTTTTCTCATTTTATTCTGAAATTAAAGCTGCATGAGCATCTTCATCTAGGTATAAAACAAAGCTGCTTGTTAACATTAATTGGTGGGCCTTCAATTTAGTTCTCAGTCATCTTTCCCAGGGACAGCAAGGAAAAATGTTAAAAAGGTATTGCTGAGCAGGATACAAGGAGGAGTTTGGCTTCAGAATTTATCAAATTGCATGAATAAGTGGGAAAATCCCTTCAGGTCTTTGCACTTCAAATGAACTAGCTCTGCCGTAGGTCAGGTGAGGTGTTTTAGCGATGCCTTCAGTCTGCCTGGTCTCGTTGCAGAATACAGGGGCCAGGCTCCGCCAGCGAGACGCTGCCTTGCAAACCTGAGCTGAAGCGGCTCTGCCTGAAGCGGCTGACATGGCGTGCCTTGTACAGCAACGCTGGGCTCGGGCGCCTCAGAGCTCCCTGCACCTCCCCGCAGCCTCTTTCATAGAATCATAGAATCATTTAGGTTGGAAAAGACATTTAAGATCATCAAGTCCAACCATTAACCTAAAACTGCCATCCCACCACTAAACCATGTTCCTAAGCACCTTGTCTGCCCATCTTTTAAATACCTCCAGGGATGGGGACTCCACCACTTCCCTGAGCAGCCCATTCCAGTGCTTAACAACCCTTTTGGAGAAAACATTTTTCCTAATGTCTATTCCCCACGCGTCTGTGATGAAGCTGAGTTACGAACACAATGAAGATGTACCTAAAGGAGAACTAGAGCATGTTTTGTAAACAACCCTCCAAAGCTTTTGTGGGTTAGCAACACGGTTCCACTTTTGACTCATCTCTAGAAATGAGCTTCCTTTCTGCTAAAAAAAAGCTGACCTGCCAGCCAGTCTTACGCAAGGTAATTTGTCCTGTTTATCTGATGGCTTTGATAAGGTGTAGGGATTATGCTCTTCCTTCATCCCAAAGTACCGGTTTGTTTATACACTGTAATCCCGAGTGATTTTTTTTTACGGTGAGAGCTTGAACGTGACAATAACTTGGAGAAAAATCTTGGTTGTAAAACTAAAAAAGCCCTTTAAATATGGTCTTGGTCTCTTTTCTTCCAGCTTGCACATTATCCCTAGTCCTGGCCCCTCTCAGCACTCACAAGATAAGCTTCGAAGAAACAAGGCCGTTGATTGACGGCTCATTAGAAGTTGCAAGAGCAGCAGAAGGGAGCCTGCCGGCAGCCAGGGCTTGCTGCCTGCCCAGCCGGGAGGCCACTGGTCAGCACTGGCCAGAGAGGAACAAAGACCGCAGAGACACTGGAGGAAAACAACATGAAATTTTCATGGTGTGCAAGAAAGGCCAGGTGTAATGGATCAGGGCCAAAGCCTCCCCTGCCCCCACTGCCCTGCCGCATAGATTTACTTGCTATATATAGGCACAGACGGAGAGTATAGGTTGTGCCACGCGGCACGTACACAGGCACATGAATTGAGGGAATCCTGACTTCTCTATGCCAGACTGAATTTATTTGTCGATCCATTTCTAAATGAAAGGCTCCAAGTAGGTACAGTGTTAATATCCACACATATTAGATGTCACGGGTCCAGGCCTCAGATAAGGTCACACACTAAGCCAAACTCACCCCTGTAGCGTAAGCCAGGCAAAGGTTTACTGGGAATGAATTTGGCTTAATGTGCCTGCCTGTAGTTATGTTTGTTTTTACAAATCCTGTTTATCCCTCGCGTAAGCATATTCCTCATCGTTAAAAGACTTCTACCAGGCGCGTGCCAATCCCCCTTCAATCCACGAACTGGGATGCCTGTTTCTTTTGCTTCCCTCGGGGGTCCTTCGAGCCCCTCAGTTTGTGCTGAAGAGCGCTTACTCATCGGACGTCAAAGCCCCTTCTCACCGTGTGGGGCTGGTGACAGCCCGCCCTCAATCCTGTGAGTGCTAAACAGCGGAGAGGCATTCATAGCAAATTAATGCAAGGAAAATTAGCCTTTGCCCTTTGTATACAACGTCATCTGCCAATAGCTACAAGTGATTTTTAGTTGAAATTTTCCAATGGCCTTTTTTCCCCTCAAAATCTCTCTGTTCCATGCTGAGGAGTATTCTGTTTAGCATGTAGGTAGGTGTGCTTGATGTCAAAGATCATATTATTCCTATTCCTGTAGGTTACCTAGTCAGAATTCTTCTGTAAGTACTCAGGAAAAAACACAGTTATCTGTCTTATCTGGTAGTTATCTAACCTCTAGTAGTTACCTAACTTCTACTTATCTTCTAGTTATCTACTTGTCATGAATAGTCAAATACAAGGGCTTCAAATTTCTCTTTTGTAAGCTTTCATACTAGTAGAAATTCACTCTGCAAGTGGATCAGCATGGCTGGATTATGTTTGTTTCGGCATTTTAATACATTAAATACATGCGGAATCTTTTGTAGGATACTCCTAAATCTGGGGCACCCTGGAGAAAACACTAGACTTCAGGAGAAAATTTCTAAAAGAAGGCAGAGGTGGGCTGCCATAGCTGCTGTTAGACTGGTTAAGCTTAGGGCCTCTCACATCCTGCTGGAATTTAAGCATATTTGCACCGCACCAAGACTTTACAGGTTGAGGAGAGACTGTGAGACTGTGTTTTGTGAAACGGATAAACTGAGACTGTAGACATGATTACGGCATGGAACTTATTGACAAAACCAAAGCCCATGACCTCCTTTCTTCGGTAAGCATAGCTTAATATTCAATTCCCTTAGGCTAGTACTGTTATGTGGGCATAAAACTGGGGTAAATGAGCATATAATCTAGAGCTCAATTTCAGATTAAGTAGAGTTACCTTTCCTATAACACAATAATAACCTTTTAAACTTCTTTAACATGCTTTGTCTTGAGATCTTGAAGAGTTATACAGGTGATGTGCAAAATTATGCCTTCATTTTAGCAATAGAAACTCTGAGTCCTGAGCCAGGCAAGGTGATTTGCCTAAGATCTCCTACAGATGCATTGTGAGCCACCTTTTGCTCCTTTGTTCTGCCTTCTGCTCATGCCAGATCTAATTTTACTTTGATTTAACCACTGAATTTACTCATAAGTATTCAGAAAAACTTCCAGAGTGCTACCTGCTGTAAAATATGATAAATTAGTAAGAATGGGAGCTTGCATACAGAAATCAGCTGATTTTGACAGAAGTTTGGGGATGGGAATCAGGAGCTCTGAGCGAATCACCTAACACACAGCTATGGCAGAAAGGCTGTAGGTGCATGTGGAGGCAAATACCCTTTCAAAAACTGCTATTGCAGCACAGCGATACACAAAAAGGCACGAGATGTAACCTTTCTCCTGTATTGTAATACACCCCTTCCCTAAGTGGCTGCAGTGAATTGAAAGGAAATATTGAAGCAAGCTGCTCATTCTTCTGGCGTGGGGCTGTGTGGGCTTCCTCGAGCCCCGCGCCACACAAAGGCGAGCGCTGCTCTGCAGGGACCCAGCGGTCCCGGGGGGCCCTGCGCGGGAGCTGCCATATCCCTCCATTGTGATTTCCCTTCAAAAATAGTCTAGTGCTTTACAAAAAGCCCAAAACACAATAGCGTGACTCAGCAGTTTGGATCTGCAGGCGACCGAGCCTGCTCTGTAAAGGTGCCATTGCTTGTGACTGAAAGAAGGGCAATTCCAGTGCTGCCTGCTTTTGAACCTTGCTTCAGAGTCAGCCTTCGGTAAAGGAGTCCAACCACCTCATGTCAGGTGAGGTCCGAGATGCTGAAATAACAGGCGTTTAAGGAAAACATGCATAGAAATAACAGAATTGTCAAACCTGCCACATGATTTTGGGACGCCAGCTAGCATCTCAGACTGGATACCAAAAATCATTGGGCAGGCAGGTGGGGTAGCTACCTCGGCTTCCCCGTCAGCAAAGTAGGTCAGATGCAGGGTTGCCTGCCTCTTTGACAACAGAAAGCACCAACTACAGCTAGTAACTACAGCTAGTAACACACCGCAGTGGTGCTGTGGGCCGGAGTCGTCCGTCCCCTTCCTTGGGAGGAGAAAGATGACTGGAAAATGAGACCAGGTGGTAAGAAAGCAAGGGGACGGGCAGAGCAGCAAAAGAGACAGGAGGAGGAAAAGACAAGAAGGGAGATAGTAGTAGCAAACAGAAGCAGAGACATAAGAAAGAAAAAGTAGCAGAAAACTAACAAAAGGAACGGGGAAAAAGAATATGAAAGTTGATTTAACCAGAACTAGGCTGTCTGGCTAGTCCCCTGGGAAGGGGAGCGATGAGTCAGGTCAAGCTCCCGTGGGGAAGGCAGGGGGCTTCCCCAAAAGGGAACAAACCAACCCCGAGTCACAGACGCAGAGAGGGAGGGTGCCACCCATCCACCTCTCTGCAGCTACCCGTGCCTCACGCGTGGCAGCCACCAAGAGCTGGGACCCACAGCTCTCAGCCGGCTGCCTGGCTCTGCTTGCCCCGGCTTCTTCCCCCTTCCCTGCCCTCTCCTCCTGCCATTCCTCCGAAGCCAGCTGTCTATATGAAAACCCTTGCAAAAGCTTTAATTGCCCCAAGTTCATGGGTACACAACTGGCTCTCAACCTTCCCCTTTTGTTTTCCTCACTTTGTTTTCCCCCTAAGTTTTCCTCCAACCTAAAGTTCTGGGCAAGATTTTAAAGTCTGTGGCAATGCTCAGGCGGGATTTCTGTACCTAAGGTACACAGGGACATTTCAAAAGACGGCCATTTGGGGTTTGATACTTTCCAATAAAGTGGCCCTTTGAAATGAAGCGTGCTATTTATTCAATCACAAACTGCTTTTTCCATGGAATTTTTTGAAACGGTTATGTTAATGTCTCCCTTTTAAGAGGAGACAACTCTTGCATTTTGTTTTGTTCCAGACTGCTCTATTTTCAGTGAGCAACCCCCCAATTTTTCTCTTCTCTTTCTTTTCTTTTTTATTTTATTTTATTTTATTTTATTTTATTTTATTTTATTTTTTCTTTTCTTTTCTTTCTTTTCTTTTCACAAAAATTGGAAGCAAATAACGAAAATCAGTCCAGAGAGTTTCATGTTCTGTTATGAGTTTTCCACACGTGTCCATCTACTCTGCCTCTGCACACCCTCAGCACCGGGCAAGGAGGGAGGAGTTTGAAGGAAGGCAACCTCCCTTTAACAAAATGGACTAAAATACCATTTGCCACCTGCCGGCACCTTCTGAAGGAGCTCAGAATGTTTTCTACCAGAGTATTGTCCATACCGTACACCCGCAGAACCTGAAGCACAAACGGAGTGAGTGGATCCCACCGCAGCAGTGCGCTTTGGGCAGAGCTGGGATGCAGGCGTCACCTCCCGATTTCCCTGCCCACTGCAGCTCTCCCTGCCCTGTCTAGTCCTGGTAGTGGGTGACCTTCTGGATTTTCATGAGGGGGCCATAAAAATGAAACAAAGATTGTAAGAAACAGCGAACACCTCTCCAGATTTAAGGAGAGACTTTACTGTAGTTTTGTAAGAGGATCTCATCTATCTCTTTAATAAGTAAAGAATTTGGGTGACACAGGACCTTCTTGTCTCCAGTGGAGGACATTTTTTCCCCGGGGAACCTGAAGCTCAGTTATTAAAAATGAAAATCTGTCTCAGCCTTTCAACTCAGTTCTTGGAGACACCAGCTGTTAAAAAGGGGAGAGTTAAAAAGGAGCCAAACCAAGGGACCCTTTCCAGATAAAGCTTCCCTGTGATCTTGGTACCAAGTCGGCTGCATCTGGCTGCACGGAGGAGAAGAGGTGAGCTATGATGCTTGTCACATATCACACAGAAAATGCTGCGTTTCCTCTTAGGTGCTGCCTGCCTGGAGTGCTGATCTGCACATTCACAGTTCAAATCCAAAGAAAACCCTCTTCCCAAAACCAACCGGTGCAACTCCCCCGGCTGGTGTGGGAAGTTGGGTTTCATGAGCGTTAGAGGTACTGCGAGGAACTGGTGAATCGTTAGTTGCAGACATTCCTTCAGGAAAATTGTAAGGCATCCTTTTCTGCCAAATTATTTTCAGACTTGCTTTCCAGGTTTTGAGATTTGTCAGAAAGTTGCTTGGTTTTTCTTACCTAAACTGTAAAAGCCTATCCATTCTAGTTTTACAGGAATTTGGAGATGATTTGCCACTGGATTCACTGAGAGAAGAACAAGGTCCTCAGTTTTATGTTAGTCCTCATAAGTGTATGTAAAAAACCCCTACATTTACAACAAATACAGCCCAAAAAAAAATGAAGGAAGCAAAAGGAGATTTTTCTACAAAAAGTGAATTTTTTTTTGCCTTCATAGCAACCTTTAATTTTTGTGTTTTATAAAAAATCTTCTAACACAAGTAGTTTATTAATATCATTAGCTGAAGGCAATAAAGACAAGGATCAAAAAGTACTTTAAGAATATTCTTTGGGTGGTGAAACAGAGGACATAGATTTACATAAGAAAATGGAGGGCCTGAATTTACAAAGAACGGTGTTCCCAGCCAGAGAGTCTGCTCAAAGGTATTCTGAGCTGGCCGAATATTCAACATCTCGTAAGCCCTTTGTGAAACAGATAGGAAAACCTGCAGCTGGAGCAAAAAAAAAAAAAAAAAAAAAAAAAGTTCTTTTTATATTTTTCTAGTCTATATTTCTAATATTTATCTTTCTTTTTATATATTTTAGTAAGTTGATAACAATGTGAAGCACTCAGCAGCCTCTAGCACTAGGTGTTCCTTTTGAACTATCGGCAGAATTAGGCAATTTTGGTATTACTCCCACTTTTACTTTCTATCTTCAGTTTAAATTTTATTGTACTTAGGACTAAATGCCCCACTGTGCTGAACACCCTGAACGGTCCTGTATTGCAATAGAAAACATAAACACCCAGAGCTAGGGGTCACATTTCTCTGCTTTATCTTCACATTCAGGATAGCCGAGCTCTGTTTTTCCTATTTTTCTACCACTTTCCACCGAAATATGAATGTTTTTGAGCTCAAACCTCAAGAAGTAAGGCAGAGCGTTTAACAAAATAAATGCAGTACTCTCTGCTGGTTCCAGTCAAAGGTCCATGTGGCCCAACATGCAGTCTTTGGCAGTTCTTTGCCAAGAGGCATGACACACAAATGCGACGTTCCTCTTCTGCAAGATGGGAACAGTAATACATCTGTATTCTGCTGGGACCGCATGCAATGTACTTTGTTAGGACCTGATTCTTCAAGGACTTTTTTATGTCCTGCGAGTAGCATTGAGAATAATGAAAAATCAGGGAGTTTAGAATCTGTGTACGTGCCCCAAGATAGGGGTGGTTATTGTCACTAGTTTAAAAAACAATCGAAAAATTGACCGGGCAATTTTTAAAAAATGTAATAAAAATGTATCACTTTGATATTTTGAACTTGTTATTTTAAAAGAATTTTCCACCCAAACTGATTCGCAGTGGCACAGGTTGCCCAGCGAGGCTGTGGAGTCTCCATCCTTGGTAATATTCAAAAGCCACCTGGACGTGGTCCTGAGCAACCAGCTTAGGTGGCCCTGCTTGAGCAGTGGGGTTGGACCAGATGACTTCCAGAGGTCCCTTCCAGCCTCAGCCGTTCTATGGTTCTGTGATAACAGAGTTTCAGAATCAAATAGTCTAATACAGGCAGGGGACCCTTGCAGGCATTGAAGAGCATGGTGTCAAGCCCCGAGGTTACACATTAGCGTGCTGTGACATTTAACAGCACCGTAACTTTTCATGCAGTGATACAGAGGAAAGACCTAATTCTGCCTGGCACTGAGTATATCTGGTGAGCCCTGAGTACCTTCAGTGTCCATTACCAATCACACTCAAAAAAGTTCTTGGTATTTTAGAGTTGGATCTTACCCCTCTGAAGTCAGTTTTCCTTTGCCTTTGGCAAGGAGTGGATCAGGCCTTTACAAGAATGAGGCTGCAACTCTGTAAACATTATGTACAGATTTTACTTTAGTATCTAGCACAGTTCCCTTCCAAAATCCCAGAAGCAGAGTCAAACTTCTGAGGGAGTTTATGCTTCAGGAGTTGGTCCAAAAAACAAGAGGGAAAGATGACAAAGGAAGGAGAAGCAAACTCCTAAGAATGAGATGGGAAAAAGCAGAAGAGAGAGGGTAGGAGTACAGAATCAGGAGGAAAAGATGGGCAATGGAAGAGAGCCAGAGATGTGAACAAATGCATTTTTCAGTCTCTTTTTTCAATAAAAGGGAAGAGAAACCTTCATGGGAACCTTCCCCTAAATCATTAGCATGCTATAGAAATTCTGTTCTGTGCAAAGTCTGTAGAACTGGACAATTCCTTAGAGAAAATGAAATTGTATAGCAAGTCTTTGTGAGAGCAAGGGAAAGAAGGAAAGAAAGGAAGAAAAGGCAGGGAGGAAAAATTCAGGATGACCCCAGCATATGAGAGCATGTTCAGTGATATACAGAAATGTGCACACCTCAAGCACGGTTGTCAGCGCTTCCCTCAGCCCATTGCCTCTGAGGCCACGAGTGAATTTGCAGGGCTGAGAGTAGAAATATGGAATGGAAAATGCGAACTCCTGACTTCAGCATTTGCAGTAGGAGTCAAGTGCAGCACCCCGAGAGAGGATGAAGCATTTTCCAGAAGCAGTGCCATTATCTGGGGAGAAAAAGAGTGTTTCAGTTTTGGTTTCAGAAACGTGAAAGGGAGCAGCCCTGGCGAGCTCCCTTAAAATCTGCTTCCTTCAGAAGAAAACTCCAACAGCAGTATCCTCTCAGGATTATTTGTAGTCAGCAAGCGATCCTGTTCCCAAACACACCTTTTAAAACATGCAACACTTCCTCCTACCAGCGCTGGGTGCTGAACCCAGTGAGCCCTTCCCTCAGGACGGAGCCCAGCCTTCTCCAAGAGGTTGGCTCACGTGAGGAAGGCACAAGGACAATCAAAACCTGACGTTCATGCTAGGCTTTTTCTGCCTCACACAACAGTAAAGTGTGGCAGAACACAGCTAGATACACGTCAGGGCAGAAGACAGTGTTTTCCACTCAGATTGAGCCCCCTGAAAAATCATCCCATTGACCAAATGTTCTTAAGATAACAAAATAAACAGAATCAACCCCGAACGTTTTCCTTGTTCATCCTTTGCTTTATGATCTATGAGGCTACCCTTAATTTCCCTATTCCAACCATGAGAGGTAGAAAAACAGAAAAATAGAAATGAAAACTGAGCTCAGGAGACAAGCCTACCCCCACCAAAGTCATGTTGGCCCTGTGCGGGTTTTGGAGCCCACCCAGGCAGAGCAGCTCGCAAGACCCGTGCCTAAGATCACAATGTACTCTGCAATTACAGCGCAATGCTGACAATAGCGTTTTGTCAGTGAAATAAGAAGAAATCGTTCTGAAGACACATGGGGGACATGTAGCGGGGGGAGGCTAGTTAAATAAAAGAAGCAATTTTGTTCACTAGTCTTTTGAGCAGTAGAGCAGGCTGACAGAAGGGTAACAGGATGGCACAGTACTTCCCTCCACAGATGTCACAGGGACACTACCGCATGTGATTTAAGATTAATCTCTTGAATCAAAATGCCACCATGTACACTAATGAGCAAAAACTCTCCGGCAGAGTATCCGTCCCCGGGGCTCCCGTGCCCAGGTAAAAAGCTTGTCTCCATCCTATTGTAGGAAATCTCTCGGCAGAGTGCGGTGAGGTTGGTGGTATAACTTGCCCCCGGTTCACAATTTTCCATTTCAGACTCACTGTCTCTGTCTTGGTTTCGGTCTATTTACTCGGAGCCATTTCTTAACAATGTCTAATTTCCTCAAGGAATCCCTCTGAGTCCCCTCTCTTAGAAATGCTGCCATATCTTTTTTTTTAATCACTGAAAGGCACAAATATCCTTCCTGAGCTCTCTTACCATCCAACCTGATTATACACATAGATTTCAGTTTCCATACATTTTCTACACAGTAGGAGTTCCCAAAACGCAGCCTCGGGGGATATAAAGTGTGGCCCCAACTGCAGCTCAATGAGATGAAAACAAAGCCGATCAGGTACTGTTTTTACTGTTAATGAGCCTAACCAGCAGGCAGTTATTACTCAGTCTGGAAGACATAAGTGGTTGGAATCATAGCACATTCATTTTTTATTTATAGCGATGCACGTTCAAATTAGAAGTAGCCCTCCAGCAGCTGGCACTTTGCCAGGGCATGACCATCAGTGTGATAAAATTTGAACACCTTAAAGATATACAATGCCTTTTGTTGCTTTTTTTTTTTTAATAGCTTTCTTCTCCCTTCCCACTCGTAACTCCGTTGACTATCAAAAGTGGACAATGCGACTTCATTAATTTAGGATCCGGGCCCTTACTGAAAATGAAATAAATTAGTCCTGTTTCTTTCTCACTTGGTGGTGAGGTGCAAGTCAAACATGAGCTGATCTTCTTGTAATAAACCAAAGGCTCAAGCCTTCTGGCAAATAAAAGAATAGAAATGAACCCTTGGAGAAGACCCATAAGGAAATGGGCTCTTGGAGAGGCTGCACGTTATTAGCCTGCTGATCTATTAATGGCAACTGTAAATACCTGACCCAAAATCACAGTGTCTCTGAAGCATTTAACTGGATAGGCTCACAGAGCCAGGCCGGGAGAATGTGATATGAAGAACCCGTGGTAATTTGCCTCACCTTGCTAGTCATCGGTTTCCAATCTAAACCCTCCCCTGAGTTTTAGTTACAAACCTCAATAACTGTGCGGCAGACTTGACAGCAATTAACATTACTCACCTGCCAGCTGGGTTTTACAATCTCCCTTCCAAGCAATCTTGTTACGTAGGCTTTAATAACGGCCTGACAGGGTGCTGCTCTGGACTGACAGGGTGCTGCTCTGTGCTGAGGCACTGGTCCTGCCTCTCTGAACTTGGTGAGATTTTGCTGTCGATATCAGGGGGAGCTGATAAATCAATGATAGAGTGGGGGTAAACGGCACCGAGCTGGTGTTGGGAGCGTGAGGCTTGGTTTTTTGGTTTTTTTCTTAATCTTCTCAGTGAGGGGGCTTCAGAGAAAGCACTACTGAGAATTTATCCTTGTTAGTTGAGTTCTTTAGTCCTGCGTATTACTCATACACAGGAAGGCGCATGACATGCTGCAACGCACTCCCTGACCCTCGTACCTCAATGTTCAGCCTTTAAAAGCCAAGGAGAACTTTCTAAATCATTTAAAGCCAAGAAATAAAGAGTTCTGTTGGAAAATAACTAGCTGGAGTCAAACTCCCATCAGTTTTAAACCTAGCCCAGCAGTGTGGGTAGCTCTCCTCTTGGTTTGGGATGATTGCCGTGGCAGTAGGATCAGGCCGAGCGCGGCTCTGAGGGAACCTGGTCCCAGCCCCGACTCCCGCTCAAGGCTGAAGACAAAGACCCTCGTTTCCTCCCTGCTCCCACCTGCACCAGGACGGAGCAATTTATTTTCCCGCAAAGACTAGGGACGGAAAAGAAGGTTTTAAGTGAAGGCTGCTCTCCCTGTTACGCAGTCCGGTCTCCGGGCCGCAAGGCTGGGCTGGCGAGCCCTGCCGACCGCTCTGGACCCTCTCCTCCGCCTCCTTCCCACAGCCGGCACCGATGAGGAGAGCGACCAAGCGAGTACCCTGGGTCTCCCCGCAGCACTCTCCTGGCCGGCGCCTGCGAGCGGCAGGCGGTGGGTGACGCACAGCAGCGCCAGGCGCGCCCCCGGCGGCGGCGGCGGCAGTTTGGCGGCGGGGAGGCGCGGCGGCGGCGGCTCCCGGGGCGCCCCGTCCCCGCGGGACGCTCGTCCCGCTTCTCGGTGAGTGCCTGGGAAGCCCTTTCGCCACCGGGGGCCGGGCCGTCTGAGCCAGGGCTGCGGTCAGCGCTGCGCCGAGGCCGGGCGCGATCGTGACAGGGGAGGGGGTTCGCCGCGGGGCAGCGCCGACCCGGCCGGGAGGCACGCAGCGGCTCCTGCTCGGGGTTCCGCGGCCTCCGGGGGAGCGGGGAGGAGCGGGGAGCGGGCGGGCTGGGAAGGAGCCCGGCGGGCACCGAGAAGGCAGCCGTTTGCTGATGTAAGCGGCGGCTCGTTGCCGGCAGCGCGCGCTGCCCCTGCCGGGCCGCCCCGCCGCGCTCGGGTGTCCCGGCGCCCGGCGCTGCCCGCAGGAGCCGCCTTTAGACCTCTCGGCCGGGGGTCACTCCGCGGGGCCGGCGGCCGGAAGGGGAAGGGTTAAGAGGCGCCGGCGGTGCCGAAGCGGGGCCGGCCAGCTTTGTTTTGGGAAGCTGGCACGCACGTGGGCGCTGAGCCCTCCCTCCGGCTCCCGGCCCCGCCGCCTGTCAGCGGGCGTGCGGCCGCGGCGCGGCCGGGTTTCGCCGGGGCTGCCTCGGCTCGGGTCGGCGGCCCGGCCGGCCCCCGGGGCCCCCCGAGCTGTCGGGCGTCTCTCCCCGAGGGGGCACGGCGGCTCCCGGAGCCTGCTGCTGCCCGCACGAGTCGCGTGGTTGAGACTGCGGCGGGAACTTGGGTGAGCTGTAGGGTGAGTTATCCTCCCTCACGCTGCCTCGGCCTTCCCTCTTCGGCGGCTTCTAAGAGCTCTGGAAAGAAGTCGGACCCTATTGTGGGAGGTCGAGCAGAGCTGCTTGCTCCCTAAACCCTCTTTTGTCCAGGGTTCGGGCTGCCTGGCCAGCTTTGTGCCTTCGTTGCACTTTCTTGCGCTGAGTGCCCGTGTCCCAGCGGGGCTCTGACGGATGAGATCTGGCAAATCTTGCTGCAAAGACAAAATCCGTTATCACCCTGCCTTTCTGTCAGCTGATGGTGATCCAGCAGCAGAGCTGGAGCAGGAGATCATCCATGCCTGCATCTTGGGACCTGTCTGACTCCTTTCGGTGTGCTACTTTAAGCCATGGATGAGATTATTACAAGTGTTACGCCACGATAGGACTGCTGTCATCCAGCGGAGCTGGACCAGCAGTGGGGCTGGTACCCGTTCTGCAGACTCTTCTCTGGGACTTGTGGCTGGGCTGAACAAACTGCTGAGATGCAACAACTTGAAGAACCATAGTGCCCCTGAGTTAGAGCCCTGCACGGATAGTTCTTGCACCGGATAGTTCTTGCACCGCTGGGTCCCTTTGTCTTCTCTAGCTTGCTGGTGTTGTGAGTGCTGCTCACCTGGGGGGAGATGGGAGCACCAAGGGGAGCACTGAACACGTCCTCATAAAATTATTATTAATGTCTCCTTCAGGCCTGAAATTCCTCTTGCTAGTCTTCCATTCTGTTAAATGCTTCGCAAACCAGAGCAAAGGAAGAGACATGAAGAGTTGAATTTCACTGCCTTGTTTGGAACTGGGTGGAAATCCTGGAGATGGATCTCTTAGGAGACTGTCTTCCAATTGGGTTAGATGCACAGGTAACAGTAAAGGGACTTGTGGCTTTTTTTGGTAAATCTGCTTCTAATTGCTATATGTTTGCAAAGAGCTCTAAAATAGCAATTGGGTTTTTTTTTCCTCCACTGTCTTTGTCCAGCTTTGTGCTGCAACAGAGCTTAGGAGGGTTTACTACAGCAGCTACAGAAGTCCTGCTTTAAACATTGACATCAGCAATGATTTTCTTTAGTAGCAGGGTGAACTAATGTGCTGACACTGCATGTAGGCTCTAGGGTAAGAGGGGTAATGAAGTGACTGCATTGCCAAGTTTGGGACACACCTTAAGTTGAACTGAGGGAAGAAATGAGAAGTTGAAAGGAAAGTTGGCCTTTATAGGGAGAAGTTATGGAGAGCTTCAGAAAAATGGCTTTGCCAGCTCTTGAGTTTTGCAACCACTGGCATTTCTTAAAAGTTTGGCCTTGCAGCCTTGTGATTACAAGAACTTCTCTTCATCAATAAGTAATAGATGGGGGAAAAGTGAATGGGGCAAACAGTAAAGTTCAAATACGGCAGGCCAAAGCAAAGCAGACCCCAAAGAAGCTGATTGGCCATGGGGCAATTTGAAGGATGGGGGTTGCTTTTTAAAACAGTGTCTTTTCAGTTTCTATGTGCTGAGGTTGGGGGTTGTTTGTCTCCCTCCTTGTGACCAGTTGTGGAATTGGAGCCGTGGGTGGACTCTTAGACATGTGTGAACTTTGTCTCCCTCTGGCCCAGCAGTCGAGGACTTTCCACAAAGCCCTGACCTTCAGCGCTGAGTCACTTGCCTCTCCTGCCCGTGCAGATGGGCAGCACTGGGAGGGAGGGAGGCAGGCAGGCATGGAAAAAAGAGCTGTGTTTTATTGTTGGAACAGAAGGCATTCTCTCCTGGACAACATTCTTGTCGTGTCTTAGCTGTTTCCTCAAATGTCCCTTTATTGCAGGAGCAATGGATCGCCCCAGCTACCTGGAAGAGGACTATTCTAGCCTGGATGGGCTGGACGATGACGTGTTTCACTCTGATGACTTTGGACTTGCAGGTCAGCCTGGTGAGATGACTGCAACTGGCATTTTCACACAGAACCAGTCCTACAGCTGCCTTCTGGGGAGGTTTCAACTATTCCCCCTCACACACTGCTGTGGTCCCGGTATCAGGCATCCTGAGCAGCAGGACAAGGCAACTCAAACACTCAGCCCGTCCTCTTCCAGTCAGGATGTTATGTTGCCTTGTGGAGTCACTGAAGAGCCCCGGAGACTCTTCTATGGTAAGAGCACTCCAGTGTCACCAGCTTTACAGCAAGGAAACTGTCCCTTTAGCACTTCCCCAGTCAAGCAAGGTTTCTTTCATTAGGGTGTTTTATTAAAGGACCAAAAATTATTTTGCTTTGGTCCTACTCCCTCAGGAAACACAGCTTGCATTTTCTTACCCTTGCTTGTCCGCTGCAGGAACCGGACACTTGCTCGTTGCTTCCGCTGTCCTTGATATTCCCACTCTTTTTCTTTTTGGCTTTATTCTGTTATGTTTTATTTTACTACTAGATGTTTAAGTGCTCACCATACCTCGTGTCTTGTGATTTGCCTATATTTTTTAACTTCTAGTGCTGTCTCACCCACATAGGAAGACTCCTAGAAGTTTTCAGTGGAGAGAGGGGAAGTTGACACTTAGTGGGACAGCTTTTAGGCTCTTTACTGGAGTTAAACTTGTTGAATAACTAGCATGCCCAACCAGTATTTTACTAGTAACTGATGGGACACCACTCAGCTTTGTGTATCTGATTGAGCTTTAATTCAAATCAGTCCCACTAAATGCCAGAGAACTGAGAAAAGTCTGACGGAAAAGATACAGCAACCTTTAATGGGAGACAACTTGAGGCAGAGATCTTGTAAAACTGCAAAATTGTCATTAAAAAAACAAATCAGCACTTGGCTGAACTATAAACACGCAAAAGGAACTAAGTGTAAGATCCTGCCAGTCATTGGATTATGGGAAGCAACACAATGCTCTGCTTAATCGATATAAATCTACTTAAAAGCTGAGCAAATGTTTCACTGCATGCTTATGGTACACAGTCATTGTTTGGGCTTCAGGAACTGGACTTTAATGTGAGTCAAAAATTTAGGATTACGTGCAGCTCTTTCCTCTGTAAAGTCTACCGAATAGAAGAGCTATTCTTCGCGCCGGTAGCGTGATTCTTCTGATCTCTGTTTTGTAGGGAATGCTGGTTACCGTTTACATGTCCCTCCGGTTGGCTTTGCGTTGGATCCGCACTTCCAAGAGGAGCCTCAGGAAGGCCAGCGGGAAGCGCGTGCCGAGGTGCAGATTGCACGGAAGTTGCAGTGCATTGCCGACCAGTTCCACCGGCTCCACATACAGAGGGTAGGGTGTCTCTGGAGGGGAAAAGGTGGGGGTTTAGCTCTCCAAGAGTGGTGCTCTAGAAGACTGGCTCCAGGCATCAGCTAAGCAGGCTGTTGTCTATGGCAGCAGACTGCCAACAGCGATAAAATGGCAAGAGTATCCTGATGGATTTTGCTTATGCTAGATTGTTGGCTCTTCCTAAAGACTGGCAGGTGGAGGGAAGAGAATGTGTTGGATTGCATTTACTGCCTGGGAAGGTAGCTGTTCTGCTTTAGCTGCTGCTATTCCAGCTCTTCCAGTTCAACAGCAAACAGGGTCACTGAGGCTCCTCCAGGGATCTCCCCCTTGCTTTTTATTAACAGCTTTTACTGTTCTCCACTCTCCTCACCACCACTGTCCTCTCTTCTGTGGCACAAGTGGCCATCTGTGGCTTAGATCGGCTCCTCATCTTGGAGATGACAACAAGCCTGTTCTGACACCCCTTGTTGTCTAGAGGTAGTTGTCTGAAATGTTGTGGAGTATATTTAGATCATGCTAGACTTGCTAGCTGCTCCTCTGTCTGACAGTCCTAGCTAGTGTCTCAGACCTGACTAACTTCCTCACAACAAAAGACAGCTGTTAGATCCCATCAGGTCTGAAAACCACACTCCAGAATCTTGATTTTGTTTTCTTTTTAAAAAAAAAAAAAAAAAGAGAGAAAAGAAACCTTGGTCTTCAAAGAAACAAAATAAAAACAGTACCCCTAAACCCCCTGATTCTTTCATCCTTGCCCTCCTTCCCCTGTTGAGTAGGGGTGAAATGGAAATCCTGGCCCATGCAGAGTTTGTCAGAGGTGCAGCAGTAGGCAGCACTTTGCCACTTCTGTGCAAGCCCAACAAGGCTGTATCCGCTTGCATATGAAGAAGCTGATGCTCTTGCTGACTTCCAAGCGGGACAGAAAGCTCATCTCACTCCAAGTGAGTTGGCGCCCTGTTAACTGTGGGATCTGTTGCAATTCTTCTCAAAGGTAAGTGAGGATCTCTGTCCTGGTCAGGGAATGTGGCGCTTGGAGAGGTTTGGTCCTCTCTGTGTTGTGAGAGAGATGAGGGAGTTCCAGGGCTCTTCATCTCTAAATAGCAGGAGGATTAAAGAGGCTGTAACAGATTAGCCTGTAGAAATGTAGAAGTGTCTGTAAATGTCATTTAGCAAACTGCAGGAATAATGAACTACCACGAGGTTTTTAACGTCTTGTGTGTGGTTGAATGGGGTTTTCCCCAGTGCCACCTTTTCGCCAGCGCTAGCTGATGACCCCGCTCTCTCTAGCCAGATTCTTGAAGGAAGGGGAAGGTTAACCATCTCCGTGGAGGAGCCCTGGAGTGAAGCGGTGGAACTGGTTGTAACTTGACCCCTTTCATCTCAGGGGAGTGCACCTATCTGATGTCTGTGCCTTGGAAACCGGTGCCTTGGAAACCTGTCCAGAAATGCCCACCCAAGCTGGCCCGCCAAAGCTGCCCTGGGTCGGGCTCTTTGCTGCCCCATGGCCCCGGGCGAGCAGCCCGAGCTGCGGGTGCTGCGGGGGCTCCGGTGCCACGCACAGGGCGGCAGCCAGGGCTGCGGGCCCAGGCGAGCTGCCTGTCGGCCAAGCATGTGGGAGAGTTAGTAAACAAAAGCGTCCGCCTGCGCTACCCGGCGGCCCAGCCAGCAGAGGAGGAGCTCTGCTGTCTTTGTTTGAACTGGAAGAGCAACAAGTTGTAAAGGGAGGGGGAGAGCTGTTCAGCCATTTAATTTTGAAAACAAAACAGAAAAAAAAAACCCAACCCGAAAACTTAACCCGAGGATGGAATAGTTCAGCCAGTGGTTCTCCACAGCCTGACCCTGGGATAGACCTTGGCATTTGGATCTGTTAAGGGATTCTTTCTTGTTTGTCAGGAAAACTGAGTACTGAGCCACATATTAGTGTCCAAGGCACTGTTCCCCATGGAGCGTTTTGTTGTCATGCCCAGTCCCTTCCCTCCCAGCCCTGCATGGAGGATTTCCTTTGGCTTTTGGCATGGATCTCCTATGCAGAAGCCCCTCTGTCCTGTGTGCAATGACTCTCCCCGGCCCGTTGCTGAAGAAGCAAGCAGTCTGCCCCAGGAGACATGTGAACTGGTTCACAATGTGTTGTGGTTTGGAAGGGGCAGTCTCCGAGATGTGGAAAACTGGGCTGTCGTTTATCTTTCTGTGAAACTAATTCCTGATTTGGATGCCCCATTCCAGCTTGTCTCAACATTTGGTCAAAACCAACTTTCCAGAGTGGTGTCTTGAATCAGATTTAGAATAAATACCACAAAGTTAGTCACGCCAGTGTGGTCTTGTGAAGTCCTGAGACAGCCCAAGCCTGGTTTTCAACACGCTGTGCCTCTTTCCGGAGCCTACAAAACAAAACATCTTATCTGTGAACATGTGAAAAGAAAACGTATGTGCCCTTTCAGTGGGAGTTAGGAAAGGCTTTCAGCATTGGAGTAGTACATCCAGCTAGCTCAAGAGTTGCCCTCTGATGGTGCTTGAGGTCTGCGAGACTCTCCAGCAGTTCATGTATGGCTCCCATTCTGCTGCAGCAGCAAGGCTGTGCTGACACAAAGGCCACTGGTTAATGTACATCCCTGGCTGAGAGAGGAACTGAGCAGGCAATAGCTGCGGAGGTTGACGTCACTGCGTTGCCATTGGCCTCAGCTGCATGCATGGTCTAACCCCATCCCACACTGGGAACCCTGGAGAGTCACTGTTATCTCTTCCCTGGGCTCCCAGAGCTATGTGGTATTTATTCTGTGTTTCTTGGCTATGTAAAAGATTTTTGGGTATGCATCTCGTAAGAATAAGAAAGTTGGCCGCACCTATGTTTGCTTTTGGCATGTGCACCATTTTCAGGGTTTCATTTCCTATTAATACATTAAACAGAATATAGTAGTTTAAAACCTGGCTTTTTCATCCTCAGAACAGCACTAGAGCAATAACACAACATTCCCTAGCACTTTGTGGCTTTCATCTCCTTAAGATGCTGACTGTATTATAGGAAGCACTTGAGCAACACTCTGTGTTCCTAAGTAGCAGAACCTGCTACAGGTTGATCCAGTTTGCAAAGGGCTCTGCAGAATGACACAGGAGACCCATCTATGTTTTCTCGAGCTCTGTAGTACCTCTTACCTGTCTGAGGCTGTGTGGCTTCAGGCAGTGCTCCTTCTGTTGTGCTTTTCTCACCCTGCCCCTGGAAAACAAAGATAGAGCCAAGCTGTGCTTTCTACAGGAAAATCCAGTACTGCCACCTCCTTCTTGGTTTGGAGCAAGTGTGCCTTTGCCATAGGATCTGTGAACTGCTTGCTGTAGCCCAGCCTGTGGCTGAGCTTAACCACCCTGAGGTTACGAAGAACAGAGCTGAGCTTAGGGGACCTGCTGGTTGGTTGGCTGGGATGCGCTGCCTGCGCCCCACACGTTCAGGCCGTGGCAACAAGTGCTTGGGCTCTGCTTTAGGTCCTGAATGCACCTGAGCTCCCTCACCTTGAGAAGGGGCTTCAACCCGGGCCGAACCGACAGTGTATTTGATGACATGACGCGTTGCTAGATGGGATGGGAGTAGACAACCAGGGATGGTGGCAGCAGCAGGAGCGTAAAGCTGCCCCATAGGACCAGGGGGTTGTACAAGCGTGGGGTGGATGACACTGTATATCAGTATCACACCCTTTCAGTTTGACTTGCTCCATTGAGACACTGGAAGGCTACGGCTTTTTCCAAATAAAATAACTCTTTCTAAGCAGGCTGCAGCTTTGAGGGGACTGCTTTTATCGTATCTCTTCTTCATGGTGATAAGATCACTTCACAGGGGATAAAATTGTCTCTTTAAGAGCCAAGGAGTGGTAGCCTTGAACAGTTCTGGGCTCAGGTCCAAGCAGAGCCACTGACTTGCTGTATGACCTCAGACAAGTCTCTTGACCTCCTTGTGCTTCAGTCAACCCATCTGGAAAGCTCAGTTTAAAAAAAGCTGAGCCTCAATGAGAACCAGATGCTGAATCAGAGCTGAGCTTTCTTGAGTAAATAAGTGCATTACAAACAACAACAAAGCCCCTTTCCAACACATCAGGAATCCTGCAGTTGATTTAGATATGCTGACCATGCTCAAAAAGCCTCTGTGGATCTAGCTACAGAAAACTTTTTTTCTCTAAATTCCCCAGTTGGTTCAGCAAGTAACTCTCTCACTGTCACTGCAATGGGCTGGAGCAGCCTGTGGAGCCTGAATGCCTGCATCCGCACCGGCTGTGGACAGGCAGCCAGGCATGTACCTGTTTGCTTCAAGTTAATGACACTGAAAATGTCCAGGAGGAAATGTTGTTTTCCTTTGAAAGTGAAACTTGTTACATTTTGCATATTTTTTCCCCTCTGTCTCTCATGAGAGTTATCGAGGCCTCCTCTGAGACACTTCTGCTTATGCAACAGGGAGCCCACGTCTCTTGTCAGAAACTTAATGGCGTGAGAGAGTGGGTGCACAGTGCTACGTGTGCACCATTTATCCCAACCTTCATCAGGCTTCTCCTCATCATTTGCTGAGGACACTCAGGGAATTTTTTAACAGTTGGTTTTTTAAACTGGAATTGTTTGCAGGAAACTGTCCTTTATGATGACTTCACATTTTAGGAAAAATGTTCAGAAAAACTTCCTAATAATGTAATGCAGAGACTTTCAAACTGTTGTGCAGCTGCGCCCATAGCACCGGCAGCACCATGCTTTACTTGTAGCTGCAGTCTCTTTGAGTCTTGGGGTGAGTGCTTTCATTCCTTTGTTCCCCGAGTAGGTCAGTACGTTTCAGGATCTTTTCTGCTGGCTAGTGCTTGCTGGACCCTGCTGCTGCTGTGCAAAGCAGTGGGTCTCCGCCTCAGCTCTACTGTCTGTGGGTTGCCCAGTGGTGCAGGACTTGAATTTCCAGCTGAGGATGCAGGAGCATGGCGAGGGACAGTATCAGGTGGAGAACTCCTAAAGTGGGTAAGACCGGTTTAGAGGGCAGGGGGTAGGGTGGGTACGAGGCTGGCAAGATGGAGATGTAAAGTTCTTGCAGGGTTATGGAACTGGGATCCTTGAGGAAAGGAGGGTGCCATAGCGGGAGAAGAGGAGTTCCCACAGTCAGTGGAGTCAGGAACTTGATATGAGGAAGTGGAGACGGGGGTTTTTTTGCTTAATATTTTGAGACTTTTTTCCGTTTTGACAAATGACAGTGAAGGAAGAGGTGGTCTTGGAAGTGCACCAGTGCACCTTCCCCTGTGCATACGAATGACACAGCAACCTGTTGCCCCTTGCCTAGCACCTGTTCTGAAATCCTGCCGCCTGTGGAGCTGTTTACTTGACATTTAGGTTAACAGAAACTTGCTGGACCCTTTCACCTCTGATCTGAAATTATATTCTTTGGTATGTTAAGAAAAGAAACTGAGAACAAGAACATAGTTATGCCACTGTATAAATCCATGTTTCTTCCATATCTTGAATTTTACATACAGTTATGGTTTCCTTCTTCCAAAAATGATGCAGCAGAACTGGAAAAGGTTCAGAGAAAGGCAAGAAGGATGATGAAACTTCCATATGAAAAAATAGGCTAGGACTTCTCAGCCAAAAGAAGAAATCAACAGAAATCAAAAGTGACATGAAGGAGATGGATAAACTAATTTCTCCCAGTACAAGATCTAGGCAAAATCAAGTCAAGCTAGTAGGAGCCAGGTCAAAGTAAATGAGCTAGTTTTTCATGCAATAGGTAGCTCTCTGGAACTCCTTGTCAAGGCATATTGTGCATCCCAGCGCTTTATCTGGGTTCAAGGGGAATCGGGACAAGTTTACAGCCATTGAAGGAGACATTAAATAAACAGAAACCAGATCTGACTCGGGAAGCCCTAAGCTCAAACTAGTTAGCTGCTGAAAGAGTATTAGGGGGAGCTATTGCATGTACTTGCCCTCTTTGCTTTTCCTCCGGCAGCCACATAAGGCTGCTGTTGGAGGCTGGGCTGCGCGAACCCTTGATGCGACAGTCACATACAACCATTGCATACCGCTTTAATAAAACCCACAAAACTCTTGCAGCAGCCTAATCTATCCTTCTTCTCGATGATTTCAGCTCACAAAAGATTTAAATATACTATCGTTTTGTTCCTGCTTAAAATAGGGGATAATGTTAAAAAGCAAAACTTCCTGCCTAGCTCTGGTAGAGGAAGTGGGCAGAGGATAAGGGAGCCCAGTGGCAGGAGAGCACAGCGAGCTCGGTGCAGTGGCCCGCCGTGAGTCCTTCGGCCCGCCGGACGCGGGACTGCAGTGTCTTAAGGCAATGGGGCTACAGCCTCAAAATATCAACACAGCCCACATTAAAGAACACAAAATAGTTCTTTGCACAGTACAAGTATTTCTAACATCACCTGGAGTCTCGGTGTGTGACTTAAGTGGCTGTTCAGTGCTGCTGCTTTTCCTGTACAACCCCAGTGGTCTCCACAGGCTCTTCTGCATTTCCTCGGCTTTCGCTGCACCGTGCCGGCTGTAAGTGGTAACGTGCTTTCTGCTTGTAGCCCTGTGACAGCTGAGAAATTATTTTGCAATTAAGAAATAATTGTGGCAATATCCCACTTCTTTTTTAGCGTGGGAGACTAGGAAAGGCAGGTTATAACTTGTCTGAGATCATGCAGGGATCGCCGAGTGGAACCTGGTCATTCTGCCTCCAGTCCTCCACTTAGGTTGGTTGATCTTCTTAAGACACAGCCATCTCTGAGGGGGGTGATGAGATGTTCGGACTGGTTATTTATGGGGAGGAGTGTGCATGTTTGTATTTTACTCAATGAAATTTTTATGGTGGCAAGGCAGGAAAACAAGTGCCCAACTGCAGAGTCCTCCTTTGTTTCAAGCCATTGAGGAGGAATGTCCCGCTAGCCTTTTATAGTCTCTGTTTGGGGTTTTTTTTGTTGTTTGTTTGTTTCTCCTTGGTAGCTACTCTCGCCAATGGCAAAGGAATCTTTCTGAGGACTGTACCAGCACAAAGAATAGCGATCTAAAAATAAAAGCAGCGAGGCAACTTCTGTTAACCCCAATTAGGTTTTTCCTGATGTAGTGCCTGACAAAGGCTGGCGATGGGGGGACTGCAGCCGCCCGCTGGGGAGAGCCCCCGAAGGGCACGTGGGACCCCGGCCAGCGAGGAGCAGCGGGCCGAGAGGGCCATGCGTGAGAGCGGTGAGAGCGGCTCTGCCGGGCAGTGTTTGCGCTGCGGCTGCTGTGTTTATATCGCTCTCTAAATTTAGCCTCTGAGTCACCAGAACTGCTGACGAGAGGCTGCGCTGCCCGCAGGCTCCAGCGCTGCACCTGCCCGCCCGCCTGCAGCCTCCCCTCGCCCCTAACACGCACACACAACACCCCCCCAGCCTCCCCCCCAAACACACCAGGATATTTTCCTGCAAAAAAACTTGCAAAGTGTTACTTTAACCAAAACTCCGAAGTATGCTTTAATCACTAGGGGGTGTCTCCCCTGCACCAAGCGGTTTTGGGAGCACCTCCCTTCTTCTGGTGGTGAGGGAATCGATGCGAAATAAAGGTCAGTCCGTCCCATGGCCTCGGCAGGTTAGGTGATAAACAGGGTGAGCTGTGAAACAGCTCTGTCTCAGTTCACACCAGGGGTCTGAGTGAATAAACCTGCCCGCGCTTGCTGCCTGCAGCAGTGGCTGTGGGAGGGGGTGGCTCCTCCTGGGCGCCCAGGTGAGGTCTGGGCATCTCCTCCTGCGCCCTCATCCCATGTCCCATTTTCCCCCAGCATGGGGGCAAATTCCCCCCGGACCCCGTGCCAAAGGTAGAGAGCGGTATCAGGTGTGGCTCTATGGAAATGCAAGACCTTTATTTACTGTATTTATGGAAAATAAGCTGGTGTGCCCCCCGGGGGTGCAGAAGGGGAAGGCTGGGGGCCTGGGAACGCGGTGGCCGGTGGTTGCCCTTCCCAGGTTGCCGTCAGCTGGCTGTTGCCATGGCGTCTGTCTGCTTCCCCTTCCTGCCCGCTCTGGAGAGGAAGGTGCGAGTGGCTGCATGTTTGTTTTTGAACTACAAGAAAGTTGAGAAAGGGCTCACCTGCACAGCTGTGCCTGCCGCAGGTTTGGGGCAATGAACGCCGCCGTGTGCTGCTCGGACCAGTGCCTCGGCAGGGGTCAGCGCCATCCCCCTAGCTTGGGCTGGGCAGCCTGTAAATGGGTTTTGGGGGTCTTCTGCACCCCGCATCCCTCCTGCTGCGCCTGCTCCCGTACATCCTCTTTCCATAAACACACATGTTGCTTATCTTGCTTCGCAAAGCCTGACGGAGGCTTTGAGAAAGGAAGCAGTAAGTGCAACGCCGCCTCCCTCTACCACAAGTTTAGCCCTGCGCAAGAGAGCCGTGGGGTTTGCAAGCCAGAAGGAGGACGCAGATCCCCGAGGAAGATCCTTGTCCTCCTCTCTGTGTCATCACAAGAAATCGTGCCGCTAAGCTCCTCTTTCAGTTTTTCTGTTACTGTCTCCTTTTTTTCCCCCGCTGCTTTTACACGTGCATTATTCTTTGGTCATTAGGAATCACAGCTGGAAAGATTTGTATTTGACTTCCATTGGCCTGCGTTTCTCTCTCCAGCGGGGGACACCTCCCGTAACCTCTGTTGCCTTGGGGACTGTGACTTTCTAGTCTTTCTAAGCTAAAGCATATTTTGTGGTAGCACAATATGCCTCCAGCCACCTGGCAGGCAAAACAGCCTTCAGCGATGAGTCAGCAACAGCTCCCGGTGTGCAAGTATTTTTGTTTTCAGTGAATAAATAAAATCCCAACAACTTATTGCTAATACTTGTATTAGTCATTAGAGGAAGAATGATGTTTTTATGTACACATATGCCATTATTCTTCCTTTGCTCTAATAGTGCCATTTATGGCCATATTTTAATCCTTCTAGTTAAGATGGGATGAGAATTTGACCCTTAACCATCTGGAAGCCATAAAGCAAAGTCAGAAGTTGCTCTTGAGATCAAGAGGGTAGACAGGTGTACCCTTCGTTATATGCGATAGGAATGTACCAGACCCACATATGACGTGTACATGATGAACATATTATTTATTTTTTTAAGGAGGGAGGCATGTCTGTATCAGGTAGAAAAGTGAATCCTATTCATCTGTTAAGCATTTCTGCTCAAGGATTCAAGGAGCTGTGTCAGAGGGACAACATCTTCTTTGAGGTGTATTACCTGTCCTAATCTTCCCTTGATCACACTGTGCAAGGGCTTGGTAGGAGTAAAAAGCTTGTGACATCTGGGGTGCTATTTGACAGATATATAGATGTATATCTGTATCTCTGTGTGCTTACAGTGTGAAACATGTATTAGCAATTAATTACAGGGAGGGAATAAATGTTGGGTCAGTCATGTCCCTCTTTCATTTGCTTCCAGTAAAAGTCTTGCTGGGTTTTTTTGTGTTTGTTTACCAGTATTCTGGCTTTTGGTTCAGCACAGTTCATGGACTAGGCTTCACTAATGTACCGTTGCTGCAGAGGACACTTTTCCTGTAAAATGGCCTTTCCTTGTGACTCATGGAAGCATTCATGCTAACGCCTCAGACAGACAGTCTCTTAAGGATATCCCCTTTAAAAAGCAGCAGCTGCAATAGGAAATGGTTTTATGTGTTTCCAGCTTTGTGTTGACTTACTGTATTCACAAGACCAGTCGTCTTTAGTTACAGCTAGTATAGAGGGCAAAAGGGGCTTCTTTCCACCTTGGGAAAGGACCTTCAAAATGTTCATCGTGTTGCTACCACATGGAGGTGGCAAAGTGTTCGTCCCTGATACTTTTGTGCAGTAGTCACTCCGAGGATTGAACTGTTATGATGACAGACAAATCAGCATAGGGAAGCTTAGGAAATTATAAACCTGTGCCACAACAGTTATGAGTCTTACAAGACTAAGAATTGACTTGAAATGTGTCACATCTGAAAAAAATGAGGTGCCAAATTCATGGAGTGACTCTCCTGGGTTTTCTGTCCTTTCTGGCAGCTAAATTATACCACACAAAAAACCCTCAGTCCTGAAATATTTGACTATTTTGGTCTTGGCAGAAGCATATCTAGGGAAAAGCTACTGAAACTTGTGAAAAGGACATTTTTTAGGCCAGGACAGTTCTTTCCATAAATTGCTTACTCTATCTGTATTGCAAAGAATATTTGCCATTTCCATTCTGTGGCTCTTGTCCCACGCTGAATTAGTACCACGGAAAACAGGTCAGCCCAGAAGTGAAGCCATAGCCCTGTGAACCCTCTTAGCTAGGCTTGCTGCTGAAGCAAGCCATCCCAGCTTGCTCTTCTTCCTCAGGTCGCCTTTCTGTTGTCCTGGCACAAACATCAGCTTGACTACGTGATGCCATGGATCAGATGGATTAGGACGACCCAATCAATAGTAAAGACTATCACATTAGTTCTGGCCTTGATCATTGTCCTGCCCTAGTTCACTTTCCTGCACTAGGGTGGGGAGAGGACAGCGCGAGCGAGCTGCTTCAGTACGCAAGCCAGGGAAAGTATGTGGGGGACGGCACCGCCGTGGAAGGAAACGCTGGCTGAATACGGACCCAGGGAAATGCAGGCCCTAGGTCTAGGAATAAAACCTGGAAAGCTGCCCTCGGCCTAGTGCTCTATTTTTTCACTTCAAAACAAAATTAATGGTGTCAATGTCCTTCATAAAGTGATCCGAAATCTTATGCTTTTTATGAGCAAGGGGGAAAAAGGGCGAAATAATTCCTATTCTGCTCTTGCATGGAAATCTCCTTGAGTGTCTGAGTCAAATAGTGGGAAACGTTTTTAACTGGAGAAGGAAAAAAATGCTGTACCAAAAAAGTGGCTTTAAGAGGCAGTGAATAGAGTATGAGTAAAAAAAAATCAGTTTTTCTCAGTATTTGTGATGCCACATCCCACTGGTTCTCTTGCAGGCCTGTAATCCTCCTGAAAGCAGAGATCTAAAACTCTTATTTACCAAATAAAACCAAAACCCAATACCTTCCTCAAAAACCTCTCCCACCTTCAAAAAAAAAGGGGAGGAGGGTGAGCTCAATCCTTCCACTGTTTTTTCCCTGAACATGGCCTCCTTTACCTATCATGAGAAAGAACAAGTAATCCTTTTCTCCTGAGGTGGCATTTAGAATTTAGAGAAGAGAGAATATTTAGAAAGCTGTTCTGGTGTGCAAGAAGCCCAAAGCAGCCTCCTACATGAAGCAGGACATTAATACGGGGATTCTTGCATGTATTTGTCCTCCTGAAAGTGTGGAATAGTGGAAACTGCACGTACCAGATCAGCACACCTCCTCTCGTCTGCCCCAAATTAACCTGTTTTACAAAATTCCATGAGAGCTTCCATTACAGAGGGTCCACCAGTGAGGCTGAGATATATTCCAAGTTTAGGATTTTGATACCAGTTTTTAAACATCCTTTTGCATTTCCCATACTAAGTCCCTATAAGACATTTCTTTACCCTCTTGGCTGCCAGTAGAATAAAATAATCTGCCAAAGCAGATTGACTTCAGAGCACCTGTAGTATGTTTGTCCATCGTGTTGTCCTAGCATAGTTCCCTACTTGTGGAAACTGCAGAAGGCAGCGTTGTGCTTGCATGCCACTTCATTGACATGCTACCCAAAGGTCTCTGTGTGAGGAGCAGTCCACTTAAGCTGTAATAGCTTGATAAAAACATGGTAGCTAGATATCATTTGGACATTGTGGTTCCACGCACATGTTCGAGCAGGTTTGGGAGTGTGGCTGTGTGGAAGAGGGTGAGAAGAATCTCTGGAGTTTGATGAGGAAGAACAAGCCTGGTCAAACCGAGAGGCGAGTAAAAAACAAAAAGCATCTTGCTTTTTGAGACCAATTTTTGTAACCCAGCCTTAGGGGGTAGTTTATAAAAGATCATTATCACCTGTAAACCTAGCAATGCCTGGATAATCTGTACGGCCTGAACCCAGGGCTGGTTACTTTGAAATAAATGATACCAGGTTCTACAGTCGCCGTCTGTGGGTTATGCTCCAAACACAGTGGTGTTGAAATGTCTGATGGCATCTTGTGTGAACTCTTCTAAATCCAGGAGACAACTGTTAAATCTTGAGGATAAGAAGAATGACCCGCTGCTAAGATGCGAGATGAACACAGGTTTTTTGAAGCCTGTTTTGTGTGTACTTGTGATTCATTCAAATGGCACAGATCTACTCATGCTGAAATACGAACGAAATTTAATTACTATCTGGGAGGGCTTTGAGGAGCTGTCTATTGACACATCTCCAATACACCAACTCCGATTGGAACTCACGCTTATTTGTGATTATGTAAAGAATTCCTTGCAACCGTGTTGTTCTGCCCTGCTGAGCTAATCTGAGTTGAAACATCTTGTTCATATAATGTGCTTCAGTGCTCTTTTATGAACTCCTGTGTACTGAGGCAAAGTTGTTGGAAGCCAGTCTTCTGTTTCCTCGTCTGCTGGGGATTGGGCTGGGGAGGGGGGGAAGATTTGGGCTGATTTGTTTTGTTTTCCAGAAATGATCAGTCCTGCTTAGCAAATATGGAATTCTGGATGAGAAAACAAAGACTGACTTCTAATAGAGGGTCAGTTATTGAGGTGAAATAGTATATCCCAGGCTGGGCAATGTAAAGAGAAACCCACCTGTTTGTATGAGATGCCATTAAAGTACGGGAAGGTGGGGGTATAATCGGAGCCACTTTTGCAGGGTGATTACATATAACAAAAGAAGGAACAGTGTTCCTGCCCCAAAGCTGCATTATATAGTCTGGTGTCCCCCTGAAACTCAACTCCCATGTTTCTTCCTTGACAATGGGACCTGAAATAACCTCTTGGTTTTGGTTTTTTGTGTGTTTTCAAGTATGTTCTTGCTTAAGGTTTAATTGGCTCCAGTCAGTAGGAAAGGGCTCCAAGGCTGATTATTTATGGCTTACTGTCAAAAGTGGCTATAAAAAGGGCAGTATTATCTTGGAGATGCTGGGAAGGAAAATGTGGTGGGGGGAGGGTGGGGGAGTGTGTGTGTGCACGAATGTGTTTTCTTGTACTAGATGAAATCAGAGTTTTGCTGTCTCAGCAGTGTGGTTTAAATTGAAGATTAACCCTTTGACCTTCACGGTGTCAAATCACTTACAGATGGATCACCAGTTATATTTTTTTCTTTTTTTTTTTTTACTTTTGGGGTGAAGGGGGGCTTTTTTTTTAAAAAAAAAAAAGGTTGTTTGTTCATGCAGCTGGGGCTTTTGAAAGGCTCAGAAGCCAATCTGATTAAAAACAGCACTTGGCTAAACTCTGCAAAATCCTACAAGCAAAAAAAAAAGTTTAATCCTCTTGTGCACAATGCATAAAGGGTCTGCTCTTTTCTTTTTGTAATGTTAGAGCTACAATTATTTCTGGAGAACTTATCATTTCCCTCTCTCCCCTCATCCCTTGCTGCACCCCCTTGTTATGCTGATGGGATTAAAGTGTCTGCTCTTGAAAAGTGTAACTGAGTTGTTACTGGAAAAGAGAAGTGGTATGTTGCAATTTTAGAAATATAAATAACCTTGCTTCAACTGTTCTCCTCTACAGCATCAGCAGAACAGAAATCAAGTGTGGTGGCAGCTTTTTCTCTTCCTACACAACTTGGCCTTAAACGCGGAGGCGAACAGGAACCACACTGGGCAGAGGTGAGCTTCGCCCGCCTGTTTCAGGCCGCATCCAGTCTGCAGGGAGCACTGAACAAACACTGGTTCGGGGGCGAGACATTGCACACCGCCGGCCGGATGTGAGGACTCTGAATTTCTGATACTCGTCTTCAAGTTTGGGGGTTTTTACGGACTCTTCTTTGCTGCTGCCTGCCTCGCGAGGCAGGGAGCTCTTGTCCAACACTGTCGAAGGAAAGCCAGAATGTGGGTGTGTTTGGTAAAGCTTGCTGCTGGTTCCCCGTGCCGGTGACCTCTGTGCAAGGGAGGCAGGTATTAGACTAACGGCTTCCTCTGCCCTGTGTGTTAGTCAGTGGTAGAGTGCAGGAGTGGCATTTTGGCTGCTAGTTAAAAATGATGTCTGGGATTGATGACTCTAAACATACTTTGGGTATCTTCCAGAGCAGAGATGCTCAATTCCTCCACAAAGATGGTTCTTTTTAGCAATGAAAACATTCAAGTAGCTTATATCCATCAGGTTACTTGTTTTCTGCATGGGTTACAGTTTATTTCCTTGCACCCTGTCTGAGAGAAAATTACAAAGAAATCTGATCTCTTCGATCTTTCCATTGGGCACCAGTTGCAGCTCTCTCACATGAAGTTGTTCTTTGTCATTGCCATCAATGGACAAAATCATTTCAGCAGAACGGTCTTAAAACTAAACCTTCCTGGAGCTGCTGGTGGCTATTTGTTTCTGCCACTGTTTGCTTCTAGGTCAGTGTTCACAGTGCCCATGCGCCAGCATGAAGCCCAAAACCATGGAATACGATACAAGCGTCATTCTTCTACAATGCTAATGTATATGTTTTTGTTAGTTTTATGATGGGTGTTTATTTTGTTTTGTTTTTCTCTCCTCTTACTAAAATGTCCCAGGCATCTGATAGTTTTGCTTCAGGATTTGACGGGGAAATTAATTAGCAACTAGTCTGACATGTACACTGTACAAGCAGTCTGTCCATTACTCCAGTATGTAATGCTTGGAGGCTGCTGTAAGCATATATTGACTGGCAGCAGTAATATTACTTCAAGGGAGATCTTCTAAGAGTTCCCAGTTCGTATGCACTCAGAAGTTTGTCCATATGACTGACACTATTGGATCAGCACAGGGAAATTACCCTACCAAAAGGAAGTAGCCTTAAATATCAATGGCTACTTCTCTGTAGCCTTAAACATCGTTAGTTCGCAAACCCAGTGACAACTAGGGTAAAACACAAACAGAAGAGCAATACAGACTTTATTTTTGTCAGACCATTTCCATATTGCCACTGCACCTTGTTGTAGGTCTCAAATGATACAACCAGCGTGAGGAAGAGCTGTCCAGAGAATTGCTCTTCAGTCCTGTTACAAACGTCGCCTTCAGGCGTTGAGGAGTTCTTCTGCTCTTGGTCCACTCTAAAAAATAAGCATTACTGTATGGGAAGAGTAGTTTACTTGCACATACGCTTTCTCCTCCACCCCTCTCTGCATATCTTTCTCTAATTCATGCTTTCTCTGGTATTTGTATAATCTCATCATTGCACTGTAGTGTCTGGTAACAATTTGCTGAACGCAGTTAAATTTGGACTTTCTCCCTCTCTCCCAGCCCCATTCTCTTGATTTGCATCCTTGCTCTGCTGTGGCAAAATGTGCTTTAGCTCCCTGAAAGAGGTCCCCAAGCCTTTTTCACTTTCATATATTCACAGTCACTCTCTTTCAATGTAAGGAGAGTTTATGTGAGAAAAGCTTTTTTTTCTCCTCTTATGTTATTTTTCTAGCTAGAGCTAGAGTAATGTTTGTCCATGACGGTTAATAATTCATATAAATGAATCTCAAGCAATATTTTGGGGGGTGGGTTTTATGGAGAGGGAGGGCGGGAGGTTTTTTTAGGAGGGGGTTTGTGTGTTGTGGTTTTGTGTTGTTTCTTTAAGCATGTGCACTACAGAGTTACCCAGAGGGACACAAGTGATAGCTGTTGCTGACTGTGCTGCAGCAGTATGGGAAGCCACTCTCCACCCATGTTGATGGAGATGAGGCTTTCCATACCTCTGCTTGGAGTAAATGCTGGTCATTGGAGAATGAGGATTTAAATGGGGGGGGGGGGGGGAAGCCTGAGGGGTAGTGCAAGCACAGACTGAATTGGGGACCCCTGAGAAGCTGGATGTTAAGGAGAAGACTCTTAAATCAGAAGCTCTTAAAGAGGCGGGAGTGGAAGTGCTGAGGCTCAGGAAGCAATGCAGCAATGCGGTGCTTGCGTTTTCCCAGTGGTTGCCAGGACCCCTTTATCAGGAACTGCCAAAGCTACATCGTAACAGCCCTGCAAACTACATCTGACACTTAAAAACCATCGTGAGCTTTCCCCTTCCCCTCTGCTTTGACTTGACTGCCAAACAGGCCAATAAGGCCCATTCTCTGGATGCATAAGCTGGAAAGATAGGTCTGGTACTGGTGCTTTCTGGTGTTGGTGACCCAACCAGTTTATCTAGGGTAAGACTCTTAACATGGAGAAACAAGTATCTGAAACTGTTCTTCAGTCAGGCTGCCTGCCTCAGTAGAGTAATTTGGCTCAGGGAAAGACACATCTTTGCCAGTCCGTATTTCCCGCCATAACAACAGACTTGGTCATGCCAGGGTCTCAAGTTAAAATCTCCTTGAACAACAATACTTTGTTGGAGACATAGAGCTAATGCTAGACAAAGGCCGACTTCCTGCAATATATGTGTTGGTTTTTGGTGCCAGAGATTTACAACCACTGATAATATATTTTAATTATATTCCATATCTGCATATCTTGGAGAAAGGAAATATGCTCTGTCAACCCAAAAGTCTTATTTTGCTTTGTGTAGATTTGGAGGGGCATGCTGGTTAGGGAAAAGCAGCTACTTCATACTTACAGTCTCACCTACTTGAGGGAATAGTGGGAAGATATCACACGTTTATCATCCGATACACAGATGCACAGCACCCATGTATTTTTCATCCATGCATCCATGCCATGTTAGTAAGGCCCCCAGAGCATGCCCTAAGGAGATCTTCCCCGCAGAGTCATTATTGCAGTGTGGCCACGGACATTGGTTGGGAAAACAGTTCTAAGGAACATAGTTTAAGTCCTGTTGGTGAAGGAGTATGCTTGGGTTTTTAGATACTAGTTAGTCTTGGTGAAAGGAAGGGGACGCTGTTTATCTCTGTGCTGTGAAACTACATTCTATCAATTTAGAAAGAACAGTTGGATCTTTCTCCTAAAACAAATCCCTGTTTTTAATTAGCAGTTCTTAAGAAGAGCTTGAGCTGCTGCTGAATGGTACCAGCAGCCTTGAAGTATCTTGCTTGCCTTCCCCAGGCCTCCAAAACAGCTTCAGACCTCAGCTCTCTTTCCTTGAGGGACGGAGTTCTTCCTATCCCTTCCCAACTTCCTACCCTTTTGAGTATCTTGTAACCTGCCCATCCCTGGATCCAGCAAGCCTGGTGCTAGTAGGGAATAGTTAGTTTGACTTTGTTTCCTGCAATTCTTGAAAGCTGAGCCAGTAATCACAAAGTGACTGCCCAGGGATAGCTGCAAACTGCTGCAAATAGGATACAACAAAGGCAGGGGAGAGGATGAATTTGCATGGAAAGGGTTGCCCTTGGATCTGTGTGTGGGACTGCAGCCTTCTCCCAAGGTGCTGATAATCCCTGGTAGCACTAAATTCCTGCATAACTGATCACGTATCTCAGTTTAAATAGCTGGTTGTTATTAAATTTTTGTTGGCTAAACTCTCCTTAGAGGAGTCCTGAAAGAAACTTCTTATCAGCCTTTGCTTTGGAGCTGTCTATCAACAGGGGAGTAGAGGCAAGGAACCCAGTCCTTCCTGATGTAGAGAGGGTGATTGCAAAGATGTCTTTCTTTCTACTGGCCATTTACTTTGTCCCCTCAAGCCTGGATTAAAGCTATAGGCGATGTGTGCATGTGAGGTTACCACAGTCCTGGAATTGCTCCGTAGCAGTGACTGGAGCTGCACCCAAGGTTGAACTTCATTCAGTGTGAGGGCTTGGCACTCTTCTGGGAAACTGCAGATTCTGCCCATTAGTAGACTAGGGAGAAGGGTTGGGTTTGGGTGTTTTTTTTCTGAAAAAGCAAAATTACTTGAGGCAGTTGTTGCAATGTGACCCCGTCAACTCTACAATGAATTCCACCCTTCCGCTGCTGGTCCTGACCCATATCTCTGCTGAAACTGTGGGAATGGTGAGACTGTGACATGCTGAATGGTGTGCTGTTGAGGGTATTTTTAAAGGGAAAAACAGGGAGGACACTCAGCATATGTGCTAGGATCAAATGAGAATGCAGGTATGTGGAGGTCTTGCCTTGTTTTACCAGCAATATTTACTGTCAGATTATAAGTAAACGGACCATGGAATGCCCATTCATATTTGTGGGAGCTCTGCACATGGACCAAGCACTATCAAGTATTAGCAAAATTTGACAACAAAGGTTTTTAATAATGTCCTTCAAAAGAGTCTTGTCTTTCAAACTGGCATTTGTGATCATTTGCAAAAATGCCTACCTGTTGCCTTTGATTGTTTTAGCAAGAAGAAATACCTCAAGGAATTGATAAAAGATCCTAGGACAATCTTTTACAGTTCCTAAAGACTTCAGTGGTCTCTGTTTCTTTGGTTTGCATGTGTTCACACAGGTGTTACACAGCTCAGTTCTTCTCCACCAGGAAAAGCAGAAAAGACCAAACACATCAAATGCACTGGAATGTAATTGTGTGCGTGTGCGTGTGTGTGCGTGTGTGTTCTTAAACTGAATGCAGTCTGACATCCCCTACCCCTTCTTTCTTCCACGTGCCTCACCTTCCCCCTTAGCCACAGAAAGGAGGGTCTCTTCCTGCGAATCCCATGCTGGAAGTTGGTTTCTGGGAAGCGAAACCTAATGTCTGTGGGCTGTTTTTTAAAGCCATGTTTCAGTTCTGTCTTTAGACTCTTTGCTGCCTTTGGGGAATGGAGGGGTGGGATGGGTAGATTCTTAAACTGTTTTTAAAATCTATTATGGAAATTTTGCATGTATAAAGTTATTCTTAAATCTAAAGGAGTCTCCCCAATTTGTGGACACAGCTCCAGGAGAGCATCGTCACAGATTCCTCAGCTCTGGTTTTGATCAGACTATTCTGAAAGGAAAATTTGATGACAAAAGGGGAGAGACTGGTGTGATGGAAAGATGACATTGTCAGTATCTCCTTTAAATAAATGTCAGAAGTTAGGCTTTTCAAAGGGAAATTTTAGAACAGCCCAAGAGATTTGTACGTCTGTTTCCATTGGGTACATTTGAAAATCCTGCTACTAAAGTTGAGTTTGGGTATCCAGACTGTTGGGGTTTTTTGGTAAAACTAATCATGTATCTCTTCTTCTGTTCTCTTCAATGGTATGTAGTACAGTCGCCCATGTTCCTAGGTAAAATTCACTGATGAGAGTACTGTGAAATGTGGATTCACATTTTTCTCCCTCCCCTCCCTGCAGGACTTTTCTACTTTGGTGGGATACTTTTTTTTTTCTTTCTTCTTTTTTAAAACTTCAGACTCCTTCATCTGGAAAACAAAAAGGGTCAGGTGAGCTAGAATTTGCAATGTACTTAATAAACTTCCCCTCAATGGAGGGTTTCCCCATCAGTTCTGATATTCACCAGAATATGATACTGTCCTGCTGCAGAAGTAAACCCGATGCTCTCCTGTGAGATTTCTGTCTGGATTAGTCCTGAAGTGCACACACCTTCTTTGCCATGGACTGAGACCCAGTGAGAATGTAGCATTTTGTTTATTCCGGTTGTGTGCCTCCAGGACTCCTGCCTGTACCCATGGTGACTGGGCAGAGCTCCTTTTTTTGTATCTGTGCAGTATATTTGCTTTGTGCTTTCTTTCTTTGGTGCTTTTTAATACTTTAATACTTGGATTTTTGTTTTCTAATAACTGGTACAATTTTTAATAAAATTGTTAAATTCTTTGTCTGTGTTCTTTGGTTTATTTTTTAAGGGGTGGAGGGCATTTACACAGCTGGGCCCTTCTGGAGTTACCCAAATCAGTGATACAATTTGGGTCGTTCAACTTTGAAAATATCTGGTAGATCCTTTTATGTGCACCCTAATACCAGGCCCTGCAACAAAGACAAGATTTTCTTTCCAGATTGGACTTCGCTCCTTGGGCATAATTTAATTTATGAAATAGTCTTTCAAGGAGGTATATTCCCACGCTTGGGTAAGAGAACCGCTGCTACTTGGAGCTGCTCGTTAACTCGCTGCTTCAGATCAGGAAGGTCTCTTAAGACATATTTGGGATGCATCCTCCAAATTAGCAAAATGTAACTTTTGATTGATGGCTGCTAACCTACTGCCAAAGCAAAGCCACTCAGGCCTTGAGAATAAAGACTCACTGCTTGGTAATCCTAGTAGGGAAATACGGTTCTTACCAATTTGCTGACGTAAAGGCAGTGAAGGAAGGTGGCCGTGGCTTTGAGAGGCTTGTAAAGTGGTAATGACTCCCTCAAACACAGACACGAGAATGTCTTGCGACAGCAAGACACGTATTTTGGTAAGCATTGGGCCTGCCCTTAAGTTTTACTCTGCTCCTGTAGGGAAGAACTACCTCCATTAAGTAGCGGTAGTTAACCTGGGTGGAGCAGAAATGCTGATGTGTGTAGCACGAATTATTTATAATACAGCTGGTCAAATCCTTCCAACCACATCCCTCCTCCAGTGCGATGCTGCTGGTGCAGCGCTCATGGGAGGCTTTAGGGATCCCAGTTAACAATCCTGCCCGATGTTAACTTGCCTCGGCTGGTGTGCGCATGTTACAAAAGGGCCTTTCATTCCAAGAACACATGATGTGTGTGGTATGAAAAGCCACATGTGCATCTAAGACCACAGGGGGAAAAAGACAGTTTTTCTTTTCATTGTATTAGATCTAGTGAGAAGTGTGTCCCCTGGCCAGCCTCGTGACCGTGAAAGAGCCTGTTGTAACACACTGATACGAGGGGACAGAAGTGAGATTGACTTAGATGGGAGGGTTGGCTCTGAATTTCCTCATTCTCGTGTGGTTAAATTCTCACCATTAATTAAACTCTCACTCTTAAAAACTAATTCTTGTATCAAAGAGAAGAATGGCTTTTAAAAATGAACTGTTTGTAACGCTACCCCAGAAGCATTTGCTGAAGCAGCAGGATGCATTGCACCTTGCTCAAAGTGGAGGCAAGGGCATGGACGCATGGACGGCCTCCCTTCCTCTGAGATCTCCTGGACTAATCTTGGCTCTTTGGTTTGGCTCTATCATGACCTGCTGTCTGTCTCCTGGCTGTGGCAAAGTAGACTCAGGGTGCACAGAAATATTGTCAAGGTCAGGCATCAGGACCAAACACTACAGGCTGGACCATTCCTATTACAACAGACAATAATGCTTTTTTTTTTTTTTTTTAATAGTTTGTAAGAAACTGGATATCCTAGAAAATACACTTCAGAAAAGCTTTCTTCTTAAAATACTAAGCCTGCATGCTAACAGGACACTTTCCATTTATTTCCAGCCATGGCCCCTTTCATGGCAATCACGACCTGTCCCTCATGTTCTGTGCTAGCATGACTAGCACTTTAAGGGAAAATGAGTTTTGTTATTAACTTCCTAGCGGTATGCTGTAGGGACAAGGTAAAAAGTTTAAGTAGGATTACTGCTTCAAGGAAAAAATGTTTATCAAGAGTGCTCAGCCTGTCTCGTTAAAAATAATAAAGGACTCTGAGGACGAGAAAGTTCTTTGGTTGCGCAAGCTACTGCACAAAGCACTCTGTTTTCATGGCTCTGGCTGCCGAAGTTTAGAAGCTGCTGCAGTATATGGATTGGGGAATATTTTTCAAGCACTCATACCATTGTTTTATGGTGCAGCAATATAGAAGCAAGCATTCCAAGCAATGTATAAGCAAGCTTGGAAGCAGGTCTACTCACCAGCTTTCTCCTTGTGCTCTCGCACCTGAGTAATTCAGAAATAATCCTTCTTTTGCCCCCTCCCCCCCCTCCCCCCCCACTGTTTATGGAGACATGGGGTTTGGGAAGGAAAAAGTGTCCCTAAAGCAATTTTTGACAGTTTTGTGAGATTGGTGTTAAAGTGCAAGAGCTGCAGTTGCTTTGTTGTGCGTATCGCTGGTACCTGCTGAAAGGCTTGAACTGAAAGAAACCTGTTTCCAACAGGAATCTAACAAAGAGTGGACGATAATTCCTGGCAGCAAGTTGTCTTCCACCTGACACGATGCATGGTACCCTAACACACGTACAGAGTCCGACAACAAACCACCAGGCGTGTCACACTGACGTCAGTATTCATATTCCCCTCTATAAGTCCTTTAAATCTTCATTTCTCTTAAATGAATTATGTTCTCTGTAACGTTCATAATGGACTCTTTTCTTTCTCCATTAAAGTCTGTGTCAGCATTCTCCTTCTCTGTGTTTTGCCTCAGGGCTCTTGATGTATACAAAGGCTCCTCTGTTTTCTGCTCTTAGTCACACGCTTTCACTCTTAACCTCAGCGCTATAAACTAAACATCCACCCACTATGGCTGGAGATGACCCTGTTTACGTCTGCTGCTCAAATCACGACAGCAACAGTCATGAAACTATGTTTTCATGGAGACAGTTAGCTCTTAATAAGACGACAATGAGGCTTGACTTCTTATAACACTACGAGTTTTTGCAAAAATTTCAACAGAAATAAATAGCCAGGAAAACTTAATGGAATCTATAAAGAAATGGCATGTTCCAATCATTTTACTTCACCACCTTTTTAAATCGCTGTAGGCAATTTGTTGTAGGAGTCCACTGTGGTACTGGGACACGCCAGCTCAATCTGAGACAGCAAGGGCAACGGCAGGGGAGTGGGGCTTACGTTAACGTCTCAGGGCTGGCCATGGTGATCGGCCTGGACCACGACTCTGGACCACTGCCAGCAGCCAGTGTAGAACAGCAGGGTCACCCACACCGCTGACAAATTCCCATTTCTGGACGCCTTTGCTACCAGCCTTACTGCCACGACTGCTAAGCAGGGAGGCTGGCTGAGAAAATGCATCTTCCTGAGGAAACCACCAGCCCATAGGAAAAGGGTGAGCAGCGAAGGATTTGGGAACATGAGGGAAAGGGGCAGGAACACCGTTTATTCACAGTGTGGGACAGCTTTTTTTGCAGGTGGCTGAAACAAGCTGTCAAGCTGGAGCCAGGTTTACTTCTCTGCAAGCACAACTGTCTGCAGCGCGTGCTGGGAGCAAGGTGCGGGTCTCCACGAGGGGCTGGGTCTCAGCAGGTGCCACTGGAGGCTGAGCAGTCCTGGGGGCGGGCGGCTGCTCTGACCCCCCGCCCCACCCTGCCCAGCTGTGCTCCCCCTTCCCTTTCATCATTTGGCAAGGAGGTGCTGAGATGCTCTTACTATAAAAAGGATTCTGGTGTCTTCCCAATGGAAGACCCTGCGACCCTGCCCATCGTGTCCAGCTTCCCGGCGCTCCCTGCACCGCTCCCCTGAGCGCAGGGAAGCCCAGGGCTCCGCAGTTGGCAGCCGGTTTGCTCGGTCTCCTTGGCGCTCGCACAGAGCCCTCCTCCAACAGGACGGGGTCACAGAGCTCATTTTGCCTGTCAGTGCAAGCACGCTCCCCATAGAATATTTGCTGGCACTTTCATTAGTCTAATTTTAAATATCCCAAGTGAATGCCTTTCTACTATTTCTCTCGGGAGACTGCTGTACCTACTAATAAATCTCACTGACAAAAGGTTTTCCCCAATATCCATCCTAACTTCTTTCTCTCTTAATTATATTCCAATACCCTAGTTGTACGTCCTTGTGTCACTTTGCAAGGAAACCTTACCAAAGTCATTTCTATAACTAATGCATCCCAGAGCTCACTGAACTCCTTGGCAAAAGCTCCCGCTGACTTCAGTGTACTTGCAAGCGGCTTTCAGGGAAAGCTCTGCCTTTCTCCTTGGTGCAAGCCTCTATCCCTGGAGCCGGCATGGTGCGGCACAGCAAGGCTGGGTTAGTGTTGCCACCCCGCCCTTTCACTGCCGCCCTTGTCCCCTTTCTGCCTGTGACCATCAAAGACTTCAGTGAGGGTCCAAAAATGGAACACATGGTATATTAACCTGGGATATTTTTCAGGCTTTCGGAGGGGCCCAGCACCCCTGCCTGCTTGCACTGGCTCCCCCAGTGGGGCTGGCAGCCCACAGGATTTGGGGCTGGGGCCCCAGCAGGACGGCTTGGCACATATGTCCCGGGAGCAGCTCACCTGGGAGCAGCAACGTGGCTCCACCACCTGAGTAACACCAGTCTGGCAGCCACAGCTGTGTCCCTGCATGGCAGTATCACTGGCTGGGGTTACATTGGTAACAAGAGCATGGCATTCGTGGCTGCAAAGTCAGATGCAGGACAGCATTTCCCTTCATTTCCTTCCCAGTATGATTGTGAGTCATGGTTCTTGGGAGCAGATAATGGGGGAAACCAAACAGTGCCTCGAGCTGTGCCCAAACATGAACAAATACTTAATCAATCAGGGACCTTCAGAAAAACAAATGTTTAATGATGTAATCTGTTATTTGGAGCTGACATTATGTGGTCTTTATGCCTCCACCTGAAGTAGGCACTTTTCCTTCAGGTAGCCTCACCCACAGAAACAAACCCATCCTTACTCCCACTGCCGCAGTTCACTTGCCCTTTGGAAAAGAAGAACCAAAGCAGAGCACCTGGCTTTGCACCAACCACCCGTGAAGCTGGCTCGGGTGAGGCTCCCTTGCCGAAGGGGGTTTGCCACAGCCCACACCTACAGCAGGTCTCTCCTTGACACGGGAGATGTGGCTTGCGACTCCTAACACCCCACGGAGTTGTGATCTTTAATTAAAGGTGCTGGGAGTCGGTCAACCAACCTGGCACTTTATGAGAGTGGATACGACAGAGAAAGGAGGAAGATGGGGAAGGGAATTACTGCTCCCGGTTGCTAAGCTCTCTTGTAACATAAAACACAGAGAAAGATCCAGCAAGGGGCATAGGTGCTTTCCTGTCCCTTTTGGTATTGAAGCCCACGCCCACAGTCCCATCCAGCTGCTGCCTAACTCTGGAAGGGCTTTTCACATTCAAGTTCCCCAAAAGCCTAAAATCCTGCCGGAGGCGCTGAACGTCTCAGGACCCATCTCACAGCGAAGTCCCGTGTTACCTTGCGGGACGGTGCTTTTCTGCCTCTCTCATTTGAGATACCTGCCGGGGCAGCCTGTTTCAGAGCACACCACCAAAGCAGGGTTCACAAAAGACGCAGGGAAGGGTGATTCTTTCTCTGCTGTCAGCCAATACCTTAGGTTTTAGCACTCATCCAGAGTCATCGTCTGCTGCCAGATGGAATCTGCTCTCAGAGAAGCTGGGTGTTGCAGGATTCAAAGTTAGGCTGTTAACTTCCTTTTGCCTTTGTCCTCCTACTTGCTGATCGCTGCGCAAAACAGGGTAGCACATTTTGTTAATCTCCGAATAGTCACAGTTCTATAATGGGACGTTACTTCTGTGCATTGCACTTCTTTGTCTGCGATAAGATACAGTTTCTAACGTCTCATTTTTTTGAGTTGGTGCTTGTCCAGAGCACTTCTTCATCTTGCCAACTAGTGATTAATTGGCTGTACTGAAAGGTCCAACACTTTACTGTACGTTTACCAGAGGAGGTAGAGGAATGTGTGCTCTATATAGAGTAAAAGCATGCCCTAAGTGGATTTAAAAATGGGTCATCACTTGCTCATTTTAGAATCTGTGCCCTTAAAACACATAAAGAAAGCTGCCCTACCTTTTTGGTACCATCTTTTTTTTAATCTTAATGATGAGTGGGAATCTGAGTGGGAAGTTCCGAGACTTCCGTTTATCTTCAGGTAAACACAGCACAGACAGCTCAAGCACAAACCTCCTTGTCCTACCCCAGTGTTGTCAGCTGTCACAAAGAATGTGGTTTTCTCCCTTGCTGCAGGAATTTCCACGGTGATGAAAAAATTTTTACCCCCTGACAGTGAAGGGAAAAAAAAAAATATTAAAAGAGGTTGGCCTAGGCAGAGCCTTGTCAGCCGTTGTTTCAGGTACAGTACCTATGCTGCCCAAGATGTCTTTCAGTGTGCTGAGCCATATATTAAGGCTTTGGAGGGTTAACGGCCCATTTCGCAGCTAGAAGACTTGAGAACATTTTGAGCAAAGCTTGGAACGGGACCCAGCTTACGAATTCACAGAACTACGTCTCAGCTACTTACTACATAGCCTTTTAAAAGGAAATCCCAAATTAGGACCTTCTACAATCCATGTTGTCACCCTTCTGCAAGAGAACTTCGTGAAGCAATTTGACCTTGTTCCTACTTCTGCGTTAGCATCTGATTCGTTAGCCCTAAGGTTGGAAATTCATGCTCTTGCAAACAGACATCCATGGTTCATGTCTTGCAGATGACCCAAACATGGGTGTGTTTCAGCTGGCCATGATGCTTGTAACCACTAGACCACAATCTGCTCTCAGAGCCAAGAATAGCAGGAAGATTTCTGATGTTTGACTTTCAACGAAGCTGTCTCACTTGCAAGACATTTTGGAGTGCTGGCAATGTGAGTAAACTGACGGGGACCCTAGGAGCGGGCAGGTAGAACTGGAAATGGGAAGGCAGCACAAAGAAAGACAAAGGATTTTTTAAAGCATTTTCTGCTCTTGTTTTTTAGCGTAGGTTTTGTTTGGGTTTGAGTCTGACTCACAATTTTTAAATTTGTGGTAGGTTAAAGTGTTGCCAAACCTTATATATCTTATCCTTCATCTAACCCCCTCTCCAAAGTTTTCATGCTCTTTCGGTCCTTGATCTGTCTTTGGGGATGGCTTCTAAGGATACCAACCAGTAGCAGATGTGATAGGATTTTTCTTTTTTTTTTTTATATCACGGACATCTCCTGAAAGAATTGCACCAAAATAACAAAGCAGCAACAGCTTTTGGGGGCTACCAAACACCCTCCAGACAGTCGCTACTTTCAGCCATTTCCAGCCTAAGTTGATTTGAACAGGGAACTGATAAAGAAATGCTGTCAAGCCCAGGCAAGTTATGTTTCTGCTTCTCCATCTGAATCATTTCTTGACTGCTTGTTGAATGCTTGAGAGCAAGTTGGGCGCCTTCCAAAATAAAGCAAAGATAGCCTCCCTGTCCCAGAGAGGTTACAGTGCAAACAGAGACTACCCAGCATGTAACAGCAATCTTCCGTGCGTACGGGAAGCAACGGAGGCAGCTGATCATATGGATTGCGTAGTCAGGACCTAAAGACAGATGCGAGGCCGTATTAGTTGCTCGTCTGTGTTATTGGCCTGTCAGAGTCCCCCGGTGTGCGGCCTTGCGAAGCACTTCACGCCAGGGGCAGGAGGGACGGCAGCCCAGGACAGGTCGTGGAGCCAAGACGTGTCCCACTGCTTGCACTATACACATACGTAATGTTTTCAACTGAGCTAAAAAGGATTTGCATGGATATCCCACATGATCCAAGTGACCAAGGCTTAGTTACCAAGCTTTTCAACAAGAAACGAGGCTTCTGGATCAAAAATTATAATGTTTCAGCGTACATAAATTACAGGTTCATCTCTCTACGTACTGACAATTATAAACAGCTCTTTCTTGGCCTTAGGTCAGATGTATGGCTTTGACCATAATTACATTCTTTGCAGATAACTTATTTTTGTTTTGGGTACCAGAGTTTCTGCAACGGACCTGGCCTTTGCATTGCTGTTGGTGTCTCCTGCTCCCTTTTTCTGCCACGACTGCCACCTCCTGCCGTGACTGCCACCTCCTGCTGCCAGCAGCATCCGGGTGCTCGGGACCAGGGACGTGCAGCGTGGGTCACCAGCAAGGGGAGGGGAGCTCAGCAAGGAAAAGCTCTGAGGTTTGAGCAGGACCCGTGGTGGCGGCGGTGTGAGAAGCCCTGGCGTGGTGGTGTGCGGTGAAGGGGCCTTCGCCCTGCCTGCCTGCCTGCGGAGGAAGCAATGTTCTTTTATCGCTCCGGTTTCCCTCTGTCCTGCAGTCAGGTTTTCTGCTTGTTTTTCATTGTGCCCTTCATGTGTTTTCCATCTCTCCAGAAATCACTGGCTTTGTTTAAAATAGACTCGGAGCGGCTGCCAAGACTTTATCCAGAGAGAGAGAAAAAGGCACAGACGCCAAGTTCCTATAGAGTTATCAAAAGCTTTCACTCCCCATCAAGATCTCTGAATATACCAGAAACCTGGTCTTCTCAGGAAGAGCTCTGCATGGTCACTACAGCTCTTCCTGCAAAAGCCACCCAAATATTTTTGCTTGGGAAGAGTGCACCTCAGCTCCCAGTGGTGTCTCCCGAGGTCTGCTTGTAAGTGTCCTCATAAGTCTCTTAACCTGCTTGGATTTTGGTCTTTGCGATGCATTGAATATATACAGAACAATCATGAAGTTAGAAGAAAATGGCTTAAGGGTGTTTGACTCGGAAAACTTTAAAGGCACTACGCTCGTAAAGTAATAGGTTTCATCAGAGCACAGCTTTGTGTTGTAGGCTTGTAGCCAAGGAGGATTCACCTTGGGGTGCTTTGCTGGGTATCGTTTGCCTTCTCTTTATGCTTTACCACCTTTTTCTAACCCAACCCTATAGGGGTTTCCTGCTTTGTCTCCGAAAGAAGATGCTATTGCTAAATAATTCCGAGCTTGGAGCTTAGCATCTCTTCTCTGCAACAGTCAGCAAGATGATGAGTATACGTAAAATTGAAAACAGAATCAGCTCCTTCATCACCAGAGCAAACGATATTAAAACGGAGACAAAAACGAATGCCCTTTGCTTTTAGGTAGAGCAGTTTGATTTACTCTGGCTCTTGGACCCATTTCCTAATATTTCTCAATCAGAAAAGCTTATTGAAAATGCTTGAGATGCCTGGTGGGGAGAGACTTTCCTAAGCGAAGCAGCTCTTTCTGACAGAAAGTAAACAAGGCCAGCGCAGGCTTTATGAGCACCACTCCTCCCACCAGGACTGAAAATGCAACAACTGAAAGCCCGCAGCTCTGAAGTTTCAGTTGCTAGAACAGGCTGTGATGTACATCTAAAAGATACAAGGAGCAAAGGCGTGTTCCTTGCACGCTTTGGTTTCAAAGGGGCTGCAAAGGTCTCGTTTTGCCTGGGGCACCCTGCAGCCTCTGGCCACCTGCTCTTTCTTGTACTGAGGTCTCTGCATTTACACCTCGGTCATTGCCTGCTTCTTGTTTTTCCCAGGCACTCTGCACGGTCCTAAGAAAGCAGTCTGTCAGTTCATCTTGGTTGCTTGCTCACCCAGTTCCAGTTCTGCCTTTCTGTGCCCCAAGTGGGTGTTCCCCTGGAGCTGCCCCGTGATCCGGTAACCTTTCCCAGCAGGACCTTGCAGCAGTGGGGCAGCGGGGAGGGAAAGCCGCCTTGTCTGAAGGAAGCAGGCGGTGGACGCCAGACTTTTTTAATGCTAAAGGAAGGGGAGAGTTACAATTTTAGATGAAGGGTAAAAGAGATGATCTCCTGTTTCTCCTCCTGTTGCTCACGTCCCTGCTCCCCTTCGAAGGTGTCCTTCTCTGCTCTCAGCTCTGTCACAGGCAATCTCGGTTTGGTGTGGCCGGTTCCTCCTCTTTCTAGGAAAATGTCGTTGTCTTGCCACCGTTCTTCCCTGCAGGCTGACAAAGCAAAGTCATCTACAAGTCCTGGCTGTAGATTACATTAGTGAGGTCCTTCCCAGATCTGCCACCAGCGTTTTCAGGGAAATGGGAGTGTCCCTGACTATGCCTCCCATGGACATGTGTGTGTATTCGTGCTGTGATTAAGTCTGCAATTATGGTAAGCACATGGAGAACTCAGTGCACAAAGTATGAACTCGTCGTTTTGAAAGTCTGGGCAGTAACATCCTGATGACTCACTTTACCTCTGTAAATAACGACTGAAAAATACTTACTTCTTCATAGTACTGTGAAGATTCAGAATACTTCAGAAAGTGGTTTGGGGGAAATTGCTGCTCCTTACACTATGATCAATTAAATCTTTGGTCATTCACCTCATTCATGGCATTAATGCTCTGTAAGAAAGGAATGCTACTTTCATTGCTTTTTTCCTGATACTATTTTTCTGCCATTTCCCACACAAGCGGGGAATACTCAGGTAGCCTCCAAAAATCTCAAGTCACAAAACATCTTTCATCTAACCTGGTGCACTGGATACCTAATTCAGCACGGGGTTAGGTGGCGATCGGTTGTCCCAGAAAGCTCAGCATCCATTGCAGGAATTAGCCTGAAGTGTTGATGAGACACACACACGCGCACACACACTTATATTGGGGAGGGGGGAAGGAAGTAAGAGACAGAATAACACAGAAACGCTCGTGCTGTGAAATTAGAGTGAGGCGTAAGAGGGAAGAGATGTGGCACCTCGAGTAACCAGCAAGAACAAAGCACAAATTAAGCCTTTGCACAGCAAACAGAAATTTATGAAAGGGGTCAGACTGGGATGCTTCTTCAGTTTTGTTTTTTTTTAACAGCTCGGAAGATAAAGTGAATTAATAGTTTCTAAACGTAACAGGTAAGTTTGCAGCAAACAGAAACATGAGAATAAAAAGGGTGGTAAAGCAATATTAAAAAAGAAGATTACAGACTGGAAATTGGGCTCAGTGCAAGATTTTTTTTTTTGTCTTTTTTTTTTTTTTTGAGTTACTGTAACTATAAGCAAGAAACTTGCGCCAGAGGAAATGAGAATTTAAGAAAATATAGACAGCTTGGCAGGGCCACAAAATGAAAGCTTTAAGGAAAGAAAATTTAGAGAACAGAAGGAAATACTAGTTGGAGAGTGATAGCGGCATAGAAACATCAACTTTGCAAAGATAAAAGTTTGCACCCAACTTTTTAACATCCAAGTTCTAGACTGCATGAAAATGGTAAGTTCTGTCATATCGATCCTGGGGCAGGAAATTATGTGCATGCTTTTTTTTTAACCTGTTGGGAGAAAAAACTGCATACACAAAGGCAGGGAGAGAGGAAACCAATTCCAGCAATTTAATAGTTAAGGTGTTGGAATAGTTACCAGACACTGTTTCTGTAGAAATGATGAAGCTGAGATTTAGAAGACGTTGAAAGAATTGTGATTCCGAATGGCCAAATACACATTAGTGCCCCCACCTTGACACAAATAAACCACAGCTGCCTGGACAGCATAATTCCCTTTTGGCTTGAAACTGTATATGTTATTTAGAAGGCTCTTTGAGAATAGAAGTAGCCCAGTGAGAGATTCATAGAGAAGCCAGGGATCTAAAGCTGACCCAGCAAATAACTGCTTCTCGCTGCCTGTGCAAGAAAACTGAGGCAAGTTGGATCCTCAGCAGAGGTAGCTGGAAACACAGAAAAATGAGCCCTGGTCCTTTCCCCTAAGAAGATAACAAAGCAATAGCAGGTGCTCAGAGGCCGCCGTGCAAGGCCTGGTGTCGAACCCCGACTAGCGTGAAGCTTGCGCTGCCATGTTGGCCTTTGGTTGTCAGCAAGGAGCAGCATCTGGCTCCTCCTCGTTCTGTAATGCGTAATTTTCAGTCTCTCCAATACGTGAAGTCACTGAACCTTCTGACCTGTTTACTCAGTGCTTCCAGAGGCCGTTCTTCTCCAAACATTATCATGTTACAGGTACTTGGAGTCCCCAGTTCACCCATTTATAGTAGTTATTTATTACTCTGGTTTGGTCTGTGAATGCTGAAGCAGCAGGTTTTTTCCTCACCAAATGTCCCATGGCAGAGCTGCACCCTCTTGCCTTTGCCACCTGCAACACCCTGGCCCTTGTGCAAGCGCTGCTTTGGCATTCATCCAGCCAGATGGTGCTGGGGCCACAGTCCCTTAGCCTGCACGTACATCTGCAAACAGCATGCTGGCCATGCATGCAGCACCCATGGAAGGCACCACATGCATCACGTCAGAAGCAGAGACATCAAGTTATCCACAAGGCCGAGGATGGAAAGGGCGGCCTGTCAGTGATTGCCTTTCACGAAACTTCACCCAAGGTTCTTACGGAGTGTCCTCAGGTAAAAAACAGGTGATGGGAAGAGCTTGGTGGCATGTGGATTGGGACTTTCAGATTGCTTTGTACTTGTTGCCAGGGCACACCAGCTTCCAACCATTGATCTACGAGTGAAAGGCTGAGCACATTTCTGTTTCAGGAAGATGGTGGAGTACAGCTTGTTTAGGCAGGGTCTGCCAGAACTAGCAGTCTACCCATGGACTGTAGGACTCAGCCTAGGATGGAAAACTGGCCCGACAAAACTGTAAATATTTGAACAGCTAATCTGTGCTACTTTGTCAGTACCTGAGCTAGGTAATTAAGTCTAGCTCTTGCACAGCCACAAAACCTTTGGTCGTGCCTTTAGGCTGCAGTGTGGGTGTCTGAGAACATCTGCTTCTGTACTCAAGCCTGCCTTTGTAATTATTTAATGTGCTAAATGCACTGTGCGGTGGGATTCAGGGATATTTAGCTGGACATAAATATCCCTGTGGAAATGGTGGAGAGCTCTCCTTGATGCAAATTGCTGCTATTCATGCTTTGGGATGTTATGCTCTGAGATGCTGCGCTGTGCTGGGACAGGCAGGCCATTGCTTCCCAGAAGGAAGCAACCACGAATGCGCTGTGCACACAATTTGTCCCTTTCTTTTGCCCTTCAGCCTGCCAAGTGCTTTGGTAGCCTCATGACTGCAGACGTCACGTGAGCAAATCTTTGGATGTTTGCTCCTATCAGTCCTGTTGGTCAAACATTTGGGAAAGCCGGCTATACCATGCAGCTTACTGCAAATACAGGAGGGATCCCAAAGCGGTTTACAGTTGGTATTTAACTCATGAGTCATCCCATCTAATTTAAGGTGGAATACTTAGACTGAAGCTTTGGCACTTCAGTTTAGTTCCTATCATCCAGGAGTTGTCCAGCTCCTAGGGATCCCTCACCCACTACTGGGGTGCTGCTTCCCCAGCCCGAAATACCACCTCCATCCTCTGTGAAGAAGCTGGGGACCTGGAGGTGTCCATCTTTGTCCTACTGGGAATTCCCTTGCTTGCAGCGGGGTGGGTGGAGGGGGTGCTGTCTCACGGAGTGCCCGGGATAGGAGGAAACCCCTCTGTTTCCTGGCCTTGGCTGCGTCATGTCCCTGTCAGGTGGGATCTCATGCACTCATGCATAGTGTGCGTTCCCCTGAAATGGCTGTTCTTACAGCTGGAAACACCCCGGGATGTCAGGTTGCTCAGCTGAGCAGTGCTTCTGCGGGTAAACCCACCGGCCCATGCAGGAAGGTCAGGAAAAATGAGTCAGGAAGAGAGGAATATACTTCAGAGCATGTGTGGCTGTGGGACCAGTGTACAGAAAGGCTCTGTGATTCATAGGACAAGTTGTGAACTGCTGGGAAAGGGACCTGGATCCCCTCCTCCTTCCTGAGCCCAGGCTGGAGCTTGTTCTGCAGTGCAGAGGAGCCATGGTGGGCTCATGCTGGTGATACTCATTGCTCTTGACAAGGTCTACAAATTGTGCTATCTAGGGGAAGGATTACTTGTTTTAGCATCCTGGGCAAAGTCTTAATGTTATGTGCTGTACCCAGTGCATGCCCTTTGAAGATTTAAACTGTTCCCTGACACCAGCCTGGAGCTTTTGGACAGGGTGTGCTGGAGCTGACGTGGGTCTCTGAAGAGTTGGACTCGTCCTTGGGGCTTAGGGCAGATAGATGTCTCAGCCTTTCTGCCTGTGAGAGAGGAAGGGATGGACAACTGAGGGAAGACACAGTGCTGTTGCCCACTTAAATCACAGGATTCATAAATTTAGTGTATTAAGGACCAATACAACCACCAGGCCCCCTTCTTGTCTCAGCAGAGCAAGTTTTACTGCACAACTGCAGTGGCAGCATACTCCAAGCATGCCTTGCTCAAGAGGAGAAGCGAGTCCTCTGTGCTCTTTAACAAGGATGCTTTGAAAATGCCAGTCCTGGTGGGGACACGAGGGATGCCCTGTGCTTTCTGACCCAACTGGTCTAGCAAAATGTCCAGAGTTTGGCATTGTGTCTGCAGATCTGCGGTGAGTGTATCTGTCTCAGGAGGGACAATGGTGGCTTCTCTCCCTTCAGTGCTGCTGGTGGCAGTCCATTTTCACCACTCTGCTACTGGTCTAGCGATATGCTGGGCCATCTAAGCACTGCCTTTATTTTTCAGACACAGTATGTAATGGATCTGTGGGACTCACTGCCACATTACTGTGTCCAAGAGTGAGTAAACGAAGCTACATGGTTCTGTGCAAGAACATTGACTTTCAACATTAAATTAAAGAAGAGATGTGATATGAAGAGCATAAATCAAACTCTTGCTATTGGCAACAGGGAAGCAGTTTTCCCCAGGACTGATTATTGCAGAAGATTTCTTGCAACTTCTGGAAAAAGAAATGTTGGCTGCTGCCAGAGAGACAATCCCAGAATAAACAGACTGTGTGTAGGTATGACATCTTAGGTCCATGAGTGCATGGGCCACAGTGGCAACAAATTTCTATCGCCCACTGCACTGCTAAGGATTTTTCCTCAAGTGAGAGCAAAAGACCCTTGCCTGTGTCACCGACTCGGAGGCAATAAAGATCAACCAGCCGTGTGAAAAGCCACCCTTGCTTTTCCCCTCCCCTATCTGCAGCAAACAGCCGGGGCTATTTGCACCGCGCAGCCCTGCTCCCCTCCGCGGCTGCCCGGCTCCCCTTGCTCCCCAGGTCGCCTTCCACCGCGGGGCTGCCCTCACCACCCTGGCGGGGAGGGTGAAGCTCAGCTGCGTGCACCCTTTAATGTGATACACGTACAGGCTCTTCGTGTTACAGCCGGGCTCAGTTAGCAGGTACAAGCAGCAAAGGTGAATATTAAGAGCTGCTTAGAGGCTTGGTGAATCTGGTGTAATTAAGCCTAACAAGAGATGTACGTGCTAATGCTGTGCTAGTTATTGCCTGAATGCAATCCTTCCTTTCTTAAAAAAAAAAAAGCATGTGAAGTTTCTTTACCTTTCTTTTTCTTTCAGTCTTGCACTATTTCTGCCTCTCTCCCCTAGAATATATGTTGGTGTGCCTTTTCTTCTTTCAGTATCTGTTTTCTCTCAAGACCAATTTTTTTCTGTTGTGTTTAATTGTTTTTCTCCTGATTTATTGTTCCAAGCCCATGCTAGGCAGTCTGTTTATTTATAATTTGGATTATTTTAAAATGGATCCAGAACTCTAGGTCAGTGTTTAAAAATTAACTAATAAAATACACAAATGAGGCCCAATGGTCAACATAAGATCACACATCCTCTAGGATTCGCATGCTATTCCAAATGAACCACCGGGGAACACCAGCCCCAGGCATGGAAAATTCACTAATCTGGACTGAAATGGGCTGGTATAGAAAATATATATGGGGACCCTCCACTGACAGCACCAGGCTACTCGTCTTCTCATAGAGCCAGCAGGTGTTAGCATGAGCCCTTGGGAGGAGGGACGGCCATGGTGGGGTACAGCAGAGAAATGCTGGCCTCTGGCCAGCCCAGGTGTCCACCTCCCGAGAGCTGATCCCCTCATGCTAGGTGTTTTGGGAGAACACAGCTGAAAGGATAATAAGTATGATGTGCTCCACATGACACAGGTCAGGAGACCAGAGGGTCCCAAACTTCTGCTGCACCTTCCCCCTTCCACCATAGGGGCTGCAGGTTCCCACTGGAAAGGAAAACCAGCGGGAGGCAGCATGTGCTGCTGTTCTGCGCAGAGACAGGAACCCACCCATCAGCTCCCTGCCCGTGTTTTGGCACTACCCCACGTGTGGTACCCTGACAGCTATCGCCCTCTCTTCACACTCCATTGCAAAACTTCTCCAGTAAACAAACAAGCGGTATGGAGCCACTGTGCATATTTGGAGAGGCAGCTCTGGCTTGTGGAGGAGGACGGGCAGGGGCAGCAGACCACAGGGCGGGGGAGAGTGGGGTGTAAGAACAGCCCCGCTGGCAGCAGGCTGACGGGGCGGCCGTGCCGCAGCCCGGCTCAGCCGCCTGTGGTGTGGCAGGGCGGCGGGACCGTCACCCGAAGCGAAGCCATCGGGGTGGTCAGCTGGCAGCCACGGACACCGCACCCACGCACCCCCCGGCAAGCGCGGTGTCCCGCGGCTGGTGCCAGCAGTGCTACGAGGTCGACTGCCCCTGCGTGAAGCCTGCGGGTGGGCAAGGGGGTGGCTGGAGGCGGCGGGGAGGAGGCGGTACCCTTGGTCATGCTCAGAGATTTCTCGCTGGCCAGGCCAAAGAGGAAAGCACACAGACCACAGGCGTCGACACGCTGGCTTGGCAACTGGGCACATTTTGCATGAATGCGTGAAGCAGTGGCATTGGATGGCCAGTGCAGCGTGTCCTCCTCACCTCCCTGCAGAGCCCGGGGGGGGGGGCATGTCCAGCAAAGGTAGGAAAACCTCTGGAGCTGCAGGAACTAAACCCACCTGCTCCCTCAGTCACAGCCCGGGCTTGCTGCTGCCCTGAAGACATACAGGTCTGTCATACTGGCGCACAGTGGGAGCAACATTTGCTTCCCCCAGATAGAGGCACGGCCGGTGCATGGAGATGCTGATGCTGGACTGGGGAAGCAGTGCCACTCCCACTGCGAGCAGAAGGGTGTTGGAGCAGTTGCCCCAATGAAAACAAGATCAGGCTTTTTAGTGCGGTGTTAACAGCTATGTTAAAATCCTCACACTTTCCAACAAAAGAAAGGCCCTCAGAGAAACCCAAACAAACACATAAGCAACACTGGAAGTTGGCTTGAGTTACAAACACAGGAAATTAAATACAAAACCATGTTACAATAGCATTGAGAATCTGACTTAAAACAAGCCAGACAAGAGCATGCACTGCTCAGATTGCCGTATTTTTCCCTACCCCCTCTCCCGGGGGGGATTGCCTCTATAAATACGCACATGCATGTAAGTAGCGTATGTTTGTATACACACATACATGCATGCACAATTTTTACCACAATAAATAAACCAGTGGAATTAAAATAATACAGTAGCCTCTCTCTGAACTGAGCTTACCCGGTATACACAGACATGAAGGTGCTTTACCCGGGACTACGAATATCGTATATTAATGGGGGAAAAAGTGTCTTTGTTTTTTTTTTCTTTCCTAAACTGAGATCCTTGCAAAGATTCAGTCTACAGCACAATTTCACAACAAACAAAGGTGCAATGGAGAGCAGTGCAAAGGTGAGAGCAAGGACGAGAAGGGAGGAGTTCCTCAAATAGGTTTTATTGCTGAAGAAAACACAGTATTTCATCTGCAGCCTCAATTGCATTAGCAGAAGACACCTTTACTCCAACAGAAATGCACACCGGGGGTTACTAGTACAGTAGCAGTAGCAGTACAGCAGCGGTACCTGGAAAAAATACCCTCTCCTGATGGACAAAGCTTTACTGGGCTTTAGAACTGGTCTCCTTGTGTGCCCTGTTGTCTCAGGCCATCAGGTGAAGTGGCGTGCCCCCTGCAGAAGCCTCTTCCCACCTCTGGCTGCAGCCGCAGGCTGCTGGAGGTCAGTGGGAATGGGAGGGTGGCCTCAGGTTAACATGTCTCGACTTGTCCCTTTCTTTAGGCAGAGCCCTTTCCCTTTGCTGCAAATCCCCATCTCATGGCCTCAGTCCTAGGGTACACGCTTGTTTTTCTCCTTTTATCTTCAAAACACTCGCAAACGTATTTCAAATGAGAACACTATTATGTTTTCCTTTCCTTTATTACACTTTGCTACAGTTTGTCAATACTGGCTACCGGTGTTATTTGAGGCCACACTTTAAAAAAAAAAAAAAAAAAGGGTCCTTCCCGAGCTCTGAACATTTATCTGAAGTTCTGCATAAGGTCACATGTCTCCTCCAGCAGAAGGTCTTGCAAAGTTAAACAAAGTCCCCTCGCTTGCTCTGTCTGAGTAAATACAGACCATATTGGAGTAAATAAACAGCCAGGCAGTGTCTCAGACAATGGGCCTTGGCGATGAATTAATAAACTCTGCCTCTTGCATTAGCAGAGTGTGACTGGAACTGGCAGGAGGCCCTGGCGGGACTCCAGAAACGATTATTACTAGACAGAGCCAAAGGAGACTTGGCACGGCGCGGAGCCCACAGCTGGAGATTAGGTAACAGAGTCAAAGCGCTCGCGGAGCTGCCAGGGCGTTGGTTACCCTGCCTGAGGAGAGGGTCAGGACTCTGTTTTTGTAGCTCGTATTCACATAGGGTGCCTATCTCCAAAACTCACGCCACTCTGGTTTGTAATCCATGGATTTATCCTGCAGGATCAGATAGCCAACCCAAACCGAGGTCGTCAACCAAAGATGGCTGGTGAAGCTACAGAGTATGAGCCTGCACCATCCCTGTCCTCTCCACCACCCAGAGACTCTGGTGTCCTTGGGTGAAACAGGGCTTGGTGATACTGCAAAGGGGACAGTCAGGCCATGCAGCTGGGCAGTGCTATTTTGGGTGAGGGAGCAAGATAGCTTCTCTAAAGAAGAGCCTTATCTGGGCTTGTCTTCTGAACTGGGTGTTGCATCCAGAGGCAGGAGGTCTGCTGAGGAAGGCAAGGCCTCCTAATGGCTTGCACTGAGGAGGGGCTGACACCCGTGGGGAACCACTGCTAAGCCAGCCTCTTCCTGAGCTGGGCAGAAGTTGTCACTCAGAAGCATTACTGAAGGAGGTATAAATAGGAAGGGACTGTTGATGGCTGGTAGAAGTCATCCCCCCTGATCCCACATCCAAAGAAAAGGTGTCTGTATCACTTTGCGGACTGTGGTGCAGCAGCCCCTGAGGTCTCTCCCAAACCAGAAGGACCATCACCTTGGAGCCTGGAAGCCCAGCAGCTGCGCTGGATGAGCGCTGCAGCAACTTCAAGTAGCAGGTTTATCAGCTGGGCTACCTCCAGCGTGGATACCCTGCTGACACAGCTGTCAGGCTTCCAAGAGCTGAGCTACTTTCTTCACCCGGTGTTGTACTGGTTTATTTAGACCTATTTCTTGGATCTCTGACATGGGTCTGCTCGTTGCCATGCACAGACATGCCTGTGTTTGCAGGCACGCAATAAGCCATGAACATGTTAGCAACATCAGGTGGGCTTGGCACTTGTGGGCTAGAGTATAGGTGGAGGGGGAAGTGATACCTACTCCTGCTGCGAAGAAGCATTTTGAGAAGCATGAATGAAAAACTCAAGGCTGTGTACTAAACCGCTCTCTTCTCATTCATACATGGTGAGAAGACTGTAGTATGAGCTCCATTGTATGAGCCCCCGCACCATTTTGATGGCCCTAACTGCAGGAACATCTCTGTTCGGAGCCCATGCCTTTTACATCTCAATGACTGGACCCTGGAAATGAAAAAGAGGAAGAAATCAGTCTTTCTTAGTGCCATTACCACAAATGGAACTACCTAGATTGCCTTGAAAACACACTTCACCAAATATACAGTGGTCAGTAAAGTTACCAAAATGAAGGGAACAAAGTCTTTTATTTCACATATATGCTATAGTAAATGGCATTTCTTACCCTCATTTACTGCTGAATCCCCAACCTGTCCTGGACTGAATGCCCCCAAAGAAAAACAATAATAGTTTCCAGCTCTGAATACTGCCTTTTGTCAGCAGGTTTGAAAGCCCTTCACAAAGGAGAGGAATCTCATTTTCTGTGTTTTTCCACTGGGAGAAAGGGGGTCACGCAGGCATAGCCCCAGCCCCGCTCTGCTGAGTGCCAGACTGCTGCCACGCCACCTCCTCCGGACACCGCTGAGCCCTCACCAGCCAGCCCCGCTCCACAGAGGCCAAAACACCCAACACAACTTGTGTGGACTTGTCCTATAAACATTCGTTATCTATGCACGAGACCGCAAGGGCTCCTGGGGTGAGTTGCTGATGGTTGGGTCAAATGGAGCAGTCTTCCAGTTAATGCTGACCAGGGCTGAGGTAAAACCAACCCCACAGTCCTTTTCTCACTCCCCAAGCTCCTTCTTCTTCAGCAAGCAAATGGGTTTTTTCTTTCATAACAAAATTTGAAGCGAATTATTGCTTTCCATTAGCCAAGGCACAGATTTTGTTCTTCTCCTTAAATCACCTTCAGCTTGATGAGCGTGGGCACTCCTTGCTGGTGCCTCTAAACATTGCCTGGAGAGAAAACCTCTTCGGAAAGTGAAATTCAGAAGAGCTAATAAAACATTTTCTGAAGGGTCTGAATCTCTCATTCCAAAGAAAACAAAGAGGTCGGCTGACCTTTCAACCTGACCCTTCTCTTTTTTTTTCTAAGGCATTAAGAAAAACATTCTGCAAACAATGAGTGCTCGTGGTAATTGTCCCTCCCCTGTGCCCCAGTTCTTGCCAAAAGCAACATTTCAATGGCTATGGGGGGTGGAGGTTGAAAGCAAATGAGTGAGCAAGCAAATGCTGGCTTTCACACATCAGTGGCTGGCTACGCCCTGACCACATTCAAGGAGGTTCAAGGTGAGGGAGTCAAGCTCCCAGGCTGTTCCTCACCGAGTTTTACAGTTGCAGGTATCTGAAATATTGCGGTCCAAGTATGGAAATCTGTGTCGGAAGCATTCAGAAAGCACAGTCAAAGGGTAAGAAAAAGGGTCACACAGTGGTGAAGTGCGGTATAATTTAGATCAACATCTCTTCAATTGACTGTTGAATTCCACCTTCACGTCATGTGCCACATCTACTCATCCGTCAGCCTATCCCAGTCCTTCTGGTGTCAGGGAGAGGCTTGGTGTGAAAGCAATTTCATGTCAGAAAAAAAAAAATATGCTGTTTTCATATGACAAAAACCTTCTTGTACCATTTTTCTCCATTGTTTTCCAGCACTAGGACCTGCAGTGGATCCTGCTGTGACATGTTTCCAGCTGCAAAAAGAATCAAAAGATTTAGGGTTGAGTTCCCTCCTGATTCTGGAACATGTTCCACTGTGCAATCTTTTGTAATATCTCTCTGCAATAAAAGCACTAATGCTATCCAAGAGGCCTCCCCCTTTCACTTTCCTCATAAGAGGTGATGACAAGCTCCCAGCCCAATTGTCTACACACATCCTTCACTGCCGGCAGCCAGAGGTTTCGCTACCTTTCCTGGTTCTGACACTAACCTGTATGCTGGTCCTGGGCAAATGGCTTAAGCTTTCCCTGACCCGGACAAAATTTTCATAGAAATCCTGACTTGCTAATACTGGAGCAGCAGTGTTAGCACTGCTGGGAGATGGCTGTAGACAGGGGGGGCTTTCAGCTGTCTTCGGGACTCCGCTGCCAGAAAAGGAGGCCTGCCTATGCCGGGGCTCATCTTGCTAACTCAGGGGCACCCAAATCGGTTTTGTAAAAGCACACTGGTACTTGTCGAGGTCCTTGCCTTTGAATGTGTTTCTCCAGCAGTAAAATGTGGATAGGAACACTGAGCCAGCTCTGTAAAGGTCTGCTGAGATTTAAGCTATGTTGGCATCCTCCTCTTCAGTGTCAGTAGAGCTGGCAGGCACAAGGAGAGCACAGGACGGTTTCTACTTTTCTTTGAATCATACTGTAAAACCCCACAACCCTGAGAACAGACCTTGTAATTCCCAACCAGCACACAAGTGGGTTTAGGTGCTTGTGTGGGAGGGAAAGAAGAGGTTTGGGGCGGTTAAGTAAACAGTGCATCCAGAACCTTTTTGTTACCCTCCAGATTTACTTCTCCTCTTCAGTAGGAGTTTGTACAGCAAAGTACAATTTTGTGGCTCTTCTTCAAGACCATTAACTCAATATAAAAATATCAGCACTGTTTTTATTATCTGAAAAAAAGAGCTCAGAGCTGAATTTTTGCGAGCAATGCTCGGTTCATTAAACAATGACTCAGAGTAGGTTTTGTGGTGGAGGATTCAGCTTTTCCTTAGTGGTAGGATCAAGATGTCCTGTTTTCACGATAATCTACCTTTCATCTCTCTCACGTTGCAAAATTCGTTTTTACCTAGATCCCCCACAAACCTCTTAGTTTCTTGCTTTTGTTATTGTAAATTATTTACTTTAGAAATGCTGAATCATGACACTGAGGTTAGAGAAAATTGCACTTGTATTTGAAGTAAGAATTGTTCCCACATCTTCTGAAGACTCCTGCACTATTATTTTTGTGTGTCCTTACATTTTATGGTTTAAAAAAGTTCAAGTGGCACTTGGTTTGGCCCTCCTCAGAGAGGTTCAAACCTGGACCTTTCACCTCAGAGATATTTAATTCTAGCAAATGATGCCTGGTAACGCTACGTGGGAGGGAGGGACTGTGCTCAGACAACGGAGAGCTGTGTGGGCAGCCACGGTGCTGGCTTCCCTCAGAGTGCCCCAGAGCGTGTCCCCCTGCACCCCTGCCAGCTGCCCTCCACAAGGTCTGGGTGGCAGAGCACTGGTGGGTCCCGGGCTGCAGCTGCATGGGTTCACGTTGTCCATGAACGGCACGGTATGCACCGGAACAGAAGCAGGCTGCAATTCAGAGAAGTGCTCCAGAGTTTGTGTGAACACCTGAAGCTTATGTTAATACCTTGGGCTTGCTAAAAATGGGCTAGAAATCTTCGGGAAAAAAAAGATGTATTTGTAATTCCCAGTTCTTACTTGACCAGAAACACAAGGGAAAGGAGCCAGAGCCCCAGCCCCAGGCATGCACTGCAGCCCGCTGAGCAGCCTGGAAACACAAGGACATCACGGCCTGGGCCCACAGCTTGGTTATTACCCAGCTACAACTCCAGCCCACCGGTGCAAGGCCTACCTCTCGCCCACGCTCCTCACCGTAAACTGTGTGTCGGTGGCTGAAACATGTCTGCTGTGAGCAAAGACAGGCACTGGTTACCCATCCTCTAGCAACAGGTTCCCTCCATATGCAGTCACGAATTAAACTAACCTGTTTGTGTGTCAGATGGCTGAAGTGAACACGAAAGCTGAGATAGGGTGACCTGAGACATGGTGTGTGCAGCGCAGCAGCGAGTGGCTACTGGCAGTGGCTATGGGTCTAAGCCCGGTATCCTTTTTTTTCCCATTTTTTATAGTTTTTTATGAATACAAAGATGAGACGCAGCAGGGCAGGTATAGGACGGTGTGCACCTGAAAAGCCATCTTATAGCGGCTTACAGGTGGCTGATTTACCACCCTGCACACTGCCTATGGGATTACTGCAACACCAGCACTACCTCGAGAGTAAACTGGATCGGGATACAACCAGCAGGTTGGTGCCAGCAGATGCATCGCTGCTCTGACCAGCGGCTGGCCTCGGGCCATCACGCACAACTCCTGCACCCTCCTCTCTGAGCCCATTGGTAGCCCACACGTCTAACAGTGGCAGCCACTTGCCTGCTGAATCTCTGCTCCACTGAACAACACCCGACATGCAGAGAGGCAGATAGGGGCCACCTTGTTAGTCATTTAGTGAGTAAACAAACTATTTCTTCAGCGTTTTCCAGGATCACTCAGCCTGAGCCAGGACGCCAGCCTGACAGAAAAGGGGCTCTTGGGCTGGCCCCCCTCCGCAGCAGCTGGCGAGTGGCTTGTCCCTTGAAGAAGAAGAAGACGAAGAAGGGGGCTGCCACCATCTACAAAGCACGTGGGACAACCCATGGCAATGTCTTTTTCCAGAGGCCAGCCAGATCCACCTGCATCAGTTAATCCCTGTTTTCTGTGCACTAGACCCCAAGTTCTTTTGTGTTACCACTGATAGTTGAATTTTCCATTTCAATGGCTCTCATCTTCTGGAGATGTCAGCAGTGCTCGGTAATTGTGGATTATTTAAGCCTCAGCACATCTTTCAGGCAGCTTTTATACCCCCCATTTATAGACAGGCTGGGTGAGGCCAGGCAGCCGTCAGAGGGTATGTGCCAAGCTGCACCACGGCCAGGGATAAAGCCCCGCTTTCCTCTCCTTGTTTCTGCAATGAGATGCTGTCTGTTTAATCCAGGCAACTGTCAAGGGACGGGGTTTCCCAGCAGGACAGCGTGATGGTTTGCATGCACGTGGGAGCCCAAGCAGAAGCCCGAATGAATGCTGAAGTGCTGCTGGCTTCTCCAGTGACAGAAGAAAGAAAGTAACTCTTTTATCTGTAAGTTGCCCTGCATTTTACAGCCCTTCCCATCCCTCCATGACCTTGCTCCTTCATGGACGGGCTCTCAGGTAGAGTTAGTCCCCTTACAGCCACAGCGACAGGGCAGCCACTAATTTAAATCGGGCTGAAAGGAGAGTTGTTGGAGTGCAGAGCTGTGAGGGGCTATAGGACAGCAGTAAGGCAGCCAGCCGCCTTCTCTCCCAGGCTTTATCAGGACGCCACGCACGCAGCTGATGCTCGCTCCTGCTCCATACGTGAGGCTTTGCCACCCTGCCAAGGGGTTGCACGCGTGCTCTCCCTGCCAGCTCGCGGGCAGCCCTGCAGGCAGGCAGACCTCCCTCACCCTGCGCTCTGGAGCGGCGGCGAGGGGACAAGCCTATGCTGGAGGACTTTGAAGCAATGCAGGAGTTGGGAGGGAGAGAGACCCACAAAGCAGGAACTTTTGGGTCGCGTGTTAGTGCTAGATACCTGCCAGAAATGGGACAAATGCAGGAGCGCAATTAGCGATCCGTATTCCCGGCTGTTTCCAGGGAGCGTTCGTTCCCCCTTCCCAGCTGTGCTGGGGTGGAGGTGAATTTCCAGTGCAGCGGGAGCACTAACAAGTTAATGTTTAACATTATTATTACCTCATCTTCCAGAGGCTCCTTCTAAACATAACAATTGACGACAGGCTCCTGATAGTTTGGAGGAGACCGACCTCAGCCCTAAGACTATGATGAATATGATTTCCCTTCCCCCTCTGTTTTGATTTTCTGCTCTGTTACTCCAGAGCATTGGCTGGCCATGACCCCTGGCTGCTTTTTCTGTAATTACCAGCTCCTGCCAGATTTACTGTGGAAGTTAATGTCTGTTCCAGCCAAGTCAGCCCCACTGTTATATTGTACGAGACAGTAACCCCTTCAGTACAGGCAGAGCTTTAGTGAAACAAAACAAAGAGTCAGGGAAGGGGCTTCTCAAGGCCCTGGGGAAAGCCTCACGTGCTTGGCAGGAGTGCCACATTAACACTAGCGCTTTCATTACACAGAGGCGGGCCACAAAATCTTCCTCAGGGTCTTTCAAATCCTGCAGAGCACACGAGGTGCTCGATGAGGAAAGAGCAAGAAAGCGATTCTTACCAGAGCTCTGACAAACTCTCAGGCTTTCCTCTCAGTCCACTATGCTCCTCTGGGCCTTTTCTTCAGAGCCTGTGCATGGCCTCGTGGGACTTTCTTTAATAAATTAACATTCTGGACAGTTACCCTTAAAATGGGAAGGATTTTTTTCAGATGTTGTTTTTGCAGGCCATTTTTTACATGCTCAAATGACACTTGCTAAAAAGGGCAAGATTTGGACTCAGATGGCTATCCAGTAGAGACAGATGTCTCCGCTTCGGTCCAGCCACCAAAAACACCTCGTCTTGCATCCACATGTTCTGTTGGGCTGATCAGAGCAGCTCCTGGGCCGCACTCGTTACCACAGTGCGCAAATGCAAGAGTATTTTAAAGGTCTGTAGAAGACAAAACATACTTGAAACATAGTCAAGGGCTAAATGTAGTTAAAATAAAGGCCAGATTCTGATGAAAATTATATTCAGCTATGTCTGGGATAATTCCATCTCAGCCATTGGAGCTGTGGGGTGCAAGTCCTGTGCCACAGGGTCGCGGGGAAATCAGATGAGTAGCGTCAGTATGGTGCACGCCACATGAGCAGAAGTGGCCACAACAGCAGTGAGCCACGTCAGAAACTTCTGCTCTAGACACAGCTGGGAAATACTCCTGAGGAATCAGAGAGGTCACACAAGTACCAGCCTGTTAACGTGACCTGTTACTACGGATGGGAAGACACTAAGAATAGACCAAGTAGGCTTGAGTAACACTTTTGCAGCAAATTCTCCTCTAGGGCTCCCATATTTCTATTCAAGATTTTGCAGGTGGATGCATAGTAAGTGCACAGTGTAAGTATGTCTGGTGCTTCCAGGAAGTATCAGATGGGTGCATGTGCCCTGTACACTTACTCTTTGCAATTTAGATAGATCGGTATTGAGATATATTTGGCAGTACACACACAGCAGGTCTGTGCATCGGACTGTGGCTCTTTTAGCACAGTGCATGTGCCCAACAGCGTGGGTTGGGTGCTGCCTGTCCCAGATACCCTGGGGTGGCTCCTGGGCACCTGTTTGAGACACTGAGATGTGCTTGTGCTGCAGCGTAGCAAGGGGCTTCTGACCCGATGGGCAAACCAGATATTTGGAAAACCATGAGAAATCTATAACGCCTAAACAAAACAAAACAAAAAAATCCCAAAAGATCCAACTGGAGATATTTATGTGTGGAAAAAGAGGACATATCTGCAAATGTAGCTGTACGGGCAGCCCTTGCCTTCACCACAATTTGAATGTGTGGTTCATGGCAGATAGCCCACTCTTGAGGAAAAAACAGCACTCTCCTCTTCACCAAGGCCATCAGAGCCAACTTTAGGGTTTGTGGGGCTGCGAGCAGGACCGGGCGCCAGAGCCGCTTGGAAGGAGAGGCTTCCAAGCCTCTGCTTATTCCCACTGTGGAAGCCGGGACTGGAGACGTACCAGGACAGCGGGGCTGGAAGTAGCAGTTTGACATGTGGGGACTCACACGCAACCCTGGCTTTTGGGTAAAAGACTTTTGGAGCAGCCACACTTCAGGTGTGAAAGAAACGCTGGCTTTTTATGTGCGAATTTGACAAGAGGTCACCCGTACAGACGTCCTGGTGAGTGTGGGTCCCGGGCTCTCCTGGGCTCCATGCCTTTCCGCACTGACGGGGCATGGGGAAGGAACATCTCTGCTCAGGCAACCTGGATAGCAGATTGCAAAACACAAACAAGAGTAAAAACAGGGTATCCCCATCAGAAAGCAGGGGAGATGAAGAGCATCTGAAGTCATCTGCAGTACTCTGGGCACCAATTCTGCACCAAAACCGGGAGGAAGCTCACCCGCCAGCCCCTCTAAACCCCGGGCTGGGTGAGGGCAGCGGAGGTGACCCTGCACGGGCCTCTCAGTGATGAGGCAGACCTTTCAAATCTTTCCTAGCGTGTGAGACAACCCAGTGGCCTGTCACGCGACGGGGGGACGTGTCTGGCAGGCTGGCCCTGTGAGAGGCAGGGGCTGTGGCAGGAGGCCATGGCGGCCTGGCCGCCCGCCAGCCCGCGAGGTTCGCCTGCTCCAGCAACCTGCCAATCTGCCGCCCCTGGACGTGCCGTCGGGGAGTGGGAGAGCAGCCTGGCCGCGCGCTGCGCTCAGGCGTATTTATTTCCCGGCAGCGGGGAGGCATGAGGTGGGAGTCGGCTCCGTGAGGAGCGCAGCGGCCGGCTCTGCCCTCGGCGCAGGGGACGCCTGAGCTGGGGGCAGGAGGGTGCTGCAGGAGCCGTGGTGCTGCGGATGGGGGTCTCCGTCTTCTCGAGGCGTAGCAGGGTGCCAACAGGTGCCTGTTGTTGAAGGTCAGCCCAACTAATCCCCGGCGGTACGGGTGGGAGCATTGCCCTTTCCCTGCGCTGCTTAGGACGACATCTTGTTCCCAGGAGATTCCCCCCCCAGGGCTCCTGCTCTCTTTCCCCTGGATGGCGAGGTCTGCAGTGCTGCCTGCAATATGGTGCGTGCCAAACACACTCGGGCACACTCACCTGCCCTTTGGGTGCTGCCACAGGCTTTTGGGAGCACCCCAGGCTGCCGCTGCGGGAGGCTGCAGCAGGCACGAAGAGATGCTGATGAGCGTCCCAGGGTGAACCACGAATGGGGTCATGCTCTCCATCACCTTCCTGTGCAGGCCAAAGCCCCGCATAAATCCTGTGGCATAGGCTGAGTTGTTTTAAGGCACGTGTGTGAAGCACCCTGCAGGGTGTTGGGGACTGCCACTGCCGGCAGGGAGCTCCCCAGAGCTCACCCCGGGGTGCCATCCCACCTCCCATCATCCCTTCTCCCTTTGGTACGGGGTGCATTCCTGGACGTGTGGTAAGCCACCAGGTATTTTCATATACAAACGTGTTACAGGCCATTTGCAACATCTTCACCTTATTGAAGCAGAGGTTAAAAGCTTCCAAGAGTTGCAGCCTGGCATCATCTCAGGTACTCGAATAATTTCCCATCTTCAGATTCACAATACTGAAAGAGTTGGATTGGTGAAAAATAAGAATTAGACTTCCTTGATTTTTACGTTGCTCACCGTCTGTTTTTGAAAGGGTATTTTCAATCTATATTGAAAGGTGAAATGTACTGCCAGCATCTTTTCAAGTGTCTTCAGGTGCAAGTAGCCATGATGGCAAGCCCCGGAAGGAGGGCAGGAGTGGCAGGTAGCCCCATCGGCCCCAGTTATGATGCAGACAGGGATTTGCTGCTCAGTTTGTTGAGGTTGACTGCAGTTTTCTGTTGGTTTTGGGGCAGGTATGTGTTGTGTTAGAGTAACTGTTTTAATAGTTACAACCTGGGAGAAGAGGTTTTTGTGTCTGTAAATCCAATGATAAGAATGTAGATCTTGTCAGTTTGAAAACTGAGGGATTACACCTATGTTGGTGCATTGATCAACAATTCCCCATATGCAGACTGTTACTGGCAATTACACGTACTGGAAAGCCTGTGCAGCAAAACCCTCCCTAATGTAAACACGCTCAGCTATCTGGTCATGGAGCTGTGGGGTTTTTCTTGCAGGGAGAGGCTGACACCGAACCCAGCAACAGAACAAAAGCTTGGTCAGAGGGAAGGCGGTTTGCAGCGTATGAAGTGAGTTTTGATTCATTCCCAAGATCAGATGTTGCTTTGGGAAATGTGTTCTCTTCAGGTCTCTCACTGTGACTCTATAAACAGAGGCAGCGACTTGCATTTGGAGGCACTAAAAGTGATTTAAATGATTCAGCCTGGGATTTTTGCCAAGCAGCACCTCCTTCTGTTTGCTGCGGGGGCTTTTCTGCCCTCCCCCTTGCTGGTGGGTTGGTTGTTGGGTTTTTTTTTTTCTTCTCCTTCCATGCAAAATTTTTTGATACTATCCTTTGAGACAGTCTCTTTCTCCTAAAAGAAGAAGAAAAAAAAAAGTTTGCTTCTCCAGATGGACAGCTGCTCCCTGCTCCTTTTGATGTTGCTTTTATCTGCCAGGCCAGTGCTCTCTCACCCTCTCCCCGCCCCCGGAGGCAGTTTCCATGGGGGTCTCAGGGGAGCTTTGTCTCTCACATGTGTTTAAAGAGAAATGTGGAGCTGACACAAAGGCTCCACGGCTCGACCTTTCACCCTCCGGAGTTATGAGGGCCATAAAGCTCGAGTCCCTGGTAACAGCGCCGATGACCAGGGCAGTTCTGGACACAGACAGAGCTTTTTTGGCAGAAAATTGTTTAACTAAAAATAGTTCTAGGGAGGAAAATAAAAGGTTGTGCAAACTAAGCAATGTCTTTTATTGCCTTATTTGGTGTTACTAGTAGTAGTATGAATTTCTTCAGCATGGCCAGAGGCAGAGGGTTTCATTGCATTTAATATCAGATTTTAAATGCGCAGATAAAAAGTGACACCCGCCCAGGTCCAGGGGAGCAAGTCTGTGATTGCCAGTCTGCAGATCTAAAGGATGAAGGCTGCGCTGCTGCAGCACCTGACCTCCAGGCAGAGCTCAGCGGTGGCCCGGGGTGAGGCACAACCTCCAGGCATTGAGGCTTTCCCTACCAGGCAATGGGAGACCTGCTTCTCCTTGCTAGAGAGGAGGAACCTCAGAGTCCAGCAAAGGCCCGAGGAGCCACCAAGCCAGCCAACAAGCAACCTTAAGCCTCAAGTCTCACAGAAGTATTCAAGCGCTTTAGCTCTTGGGTTTGGAAGGTATTGCTGTTTCTTTACCACTTGCAGCTGTGAGGCTCTCCCTGAGCTAGGTGTCCAAGCTGGGTGTCTTCCCACCATGATTTCAGTCATTAGTAGTGAAATCTTTCTCTCTCTTTTTTTTTAATTCCTATTCAGCCTGACTAGTAACAGGTGTTAGATCCAGGTGCTCCACAGTTGAGGCAAAAGGTTCCTTAGCATGCATTTGCTTTCCTGCTGAAGCTCTTGCCTTCTGCCTAAACAAGCCAGACATAGAATAAAAGGGGAGAAAACCCCCCTAATTTTCTTGCCTCCTGCAGAGGGTATTTATTTGCAGGAGAGTTGTGAGAGTGTTGAGTCCCCATGCAGAAGTTACAACAAGTGGAAAAGCTTCCACAGATGAATGACTTGCCCAGGACATCTATTAGCCTAATGATGAAGCTGTTCTTCTCAGAGGTGCTGTGTACCAGAACAGAAATTCAGAGGTGGATCCTTTATTTCTGTAAGGGAAGCTCTAATGTTTGAATGTTGGGTGTACTAAAGGGCAGGTGATCAAGAAGCCTTGTCCCTCCATTTTCTTTCCTTCACATTAGACTTGCTGCAGTGTGGCCGGGCTGTTCAGACAGCATGGGTGGTGGTGGCGGCAGCTGCTGCTGAGCAGGGGTTTGACTGTGTGCATGAAGACTCTGAGTAAGAGTTTCAAAATCCTTATAGCATCTAAATACTGTGAGAAAACGCCTCATTCTCTTTGGGAGCAGGTTGCTTGGGAGCAGGAGCCACCTGTTAAGTATAGATGTGTGGGTATATCAGCTGGATGGCGTTCTTATCAAGGCTTAGGGCTATGGCAGTAGTAAGACATTTGCCAAGAATCTTTCCTTAAACTTTTGTTCTTCTAAACCAGACAAAGCGAGGGTTACTTGCTGTGCAACAGAGGGAGAGGCTTTTCCTATGCAGAAAAAAATTCAGGAGACACTTACTTTAGGTTAAATAAAACAAAGCCAAGAAGCAGGGGGGAGGGGAGGAATCAAGTCTCTGAAAGAAAGAAAAACCTCAGTGATTTATGCCTAGACATTTTGTGTTTTTAACCTAAATACAGCTACTGTTAGAGCAGACACGGAGAATTTTTACACCAAAAGGTACACAGAGAAAACACAGCCAGCATCTCTTTCCACTCACATATCTCTCACCCCAGTAGTCTTTTTGCTTGAAATGAGCAGCTTTGTGCGTGAACACGAACTAAAACTCCCTGTGCAATCACACACCAACAACTGCACGCAGTAATTCTTCGTGTAGTTACGTTTGTCTGCCTGTCTTGCATGATAAGGTGCGCATATGCACTCTCCTTTTCTTCCTATAAATCTCCTTTTCTTTTCAGAAAGTTGTAAACCTAAAGATAACAGCACACACTCTCTTAAAAGCGAGGTTGACACTGAAATCCTTGGCTTAAAAACATTGCCTGGAGGAGAAAAACCTCCATCAGCCCAAAAGCAGCAGGTTTGGCTCATGTGCCAATTGTCCCTCTCCCACCACACTGTGGGGAACATGCTGGGGGAAGGAATGGTGCAGAAAAGGAGCGCACAGGGCAAAGCAGTCCTTTGGCTCTGTCGATCCTTCAGTGGTATATGAGCCTTAAGGGGATCACATGATGGGAATAGAGTAAAACAACCATCTAGCTCCTCTAAATCACATCACCTTGTAGAATCAGTGAACACAATCTCTTCCCTCCCATATATCACCCTCACACCAGACAGATCTCGAACACAGAGGAGAATTGAGCACTTCTGCTCCAGAGCATGTGTCTGCGGTTAATAACAGATGATCCTAATCACCACTCCTGGAGCCCAGGGCTAGCTGATAACTCTCTCTTCTGACTACTGACCCCCATAATCTTCTCATTCCTGAGAAGGAGCAGATATTGTGAACGATGGGTTTTAGCAATTGGGACAAAAATAGGCCTCCTTTTGCTCCAGGAATTCAGATAACAAACTGAGGGAGCAGCAGAGTGGCTGAGCAGCCAAACTACAGAGCTGGGAAAGATCTGCATCGTGTATCTGGCTCTGCCGCAGGCTTGCTCTCGGTGACCTTAGGAAAATTAGTCCAGGTCTCACAGCCTAATTTTCTTCCTCTGGAAAACCCAAGATAATAATAGACAGCATCTCCAGAATGGCATCGTGAGGATGCATTATTAACTGGTATTTATAATATAATTATATAATTACAAAATAATAATTTGAATTTTTCAGAGCAAGGTGGGATATAATATTAACAGCTGAGAAACCTGCTTTACTGAAAGTGCTTCTCTACTCAGGGTGGTTTCACTGCTTCTGCAGCAGCCCTTGAGGCTGCATTACCACCGAAGGGCAGCCTCACCAGCTCTCCATTTACACTGTAAAACCTCTACACCGGCAGCAGCAGAGTCACAGATGCAGCTGCAAGAAGAAACCACACACCACAGTTGTGCAGGTGCATGTGGGCCCCAGCGGGAAAGAATATTAACTATTTCCTGGTAATAGGGACACACGGGTCCTTCACACAGATAAAATAATCTCAGCACAGTTCCAGGATGCAGCCTATGTGGGAAGCTGCTATCCGAATGAATACACTCAGCTGTGCTTAACAGATCCTAGCTTAAATGACTACAGACTAAATATTCTGGCTTCTCTTTCAAATTCAGCTGAGTTTGTGCGCTGTGTGCCCCATATTTTCACTGTGGCAAGGAAAGCTTTCACCCTACTGTTTCCATTAGTGTTAATTTAAAGCTTTGTGTCTAGAAGGCATAGTTGATATTTACCACAGTATTTCAAGATTGGATCCATTTGTTTTAACAAGCTAATTGTATTATTTGCATCTCTCCTTGGCAAAAAGTTGCAGGAGAATCATTCTTTCTGCCTGTAAGGTACCTGGGAATTAGAAGAATAATTCATAATTGATACTTTTTTAGAAGCATTTTACTTTTGGAAGAAAATTGTCTGTTTTGATTCTAATATAGCCTATCATTACAAATATTGTCTGAAATGGAAACTGCATGATTATGTGCAAAAGTAAGAAGGCGTGTTTCCCTTCTCTGAAAAGACTGAAGTGAGAATTGGGCCTCCAGTACGAATGTATACATAAACTATATTTTAAAATCATTTTCTATGAAATTGCTTCCAGTTACCTGGTTTGCTAGAATATTAAGATGCAAATCTAGGCAAAGTAGATTTTTTTTTTTAGACACTTAGTATCTGTGAACTTAGCAGGATTAGCTGAGCCGAAGCTGCTGCAGGAGCTAATGATGTTCTGCTGAAACACAGCAACGCTTCAATAAACCGTGATGATGATAATGCATTGAAATAACAACATGTGGCATTGCAATCCACCCACGCATCATCATGCATCACACCAAAAATGTCACGATGTGCTGATGGTTGAGTTTCTCTTCCAAAATCACAAAGCTGGCAGTTCTAGCTGCAACGCTCACAACGAACTGTGCTTTTTCATTTCATGTCTTTGGCTGGTTTCAGCTGTACCCAGGATCTTTCTTACTTGAGATGGTGATGGAGGATGCTCCTTACGCATTTAAAAAGGAGATTCAGAAAAATACTTGGCCATCCAAGTTTCCGCTCTCACAGAGCCCCACCTGATCAGTAGGAGGCTGTAAAACTAGGCAGAAAATCTAGTAAGAAAGAAGTCTGGCACCAGACTTCCATGCCTTCTTGCTTTCAAGCAGAGCAGAAAGTAGTCTCTCTTGCTCAATTCTACTTGAAATATAACTTCTGCAGGTTTTCCAAATGCCTTTGAACTCATAAAAGTTTGAAAGCTTAGGTGTGGCACAAGCTTCAGCAAAGGTTTTGGGTGGTAGGTAGTCAGAATGATGGCAGAAGTGGAATTTTATCTTCACTCTATGTCATGATAACAAAATAATTGTGAAAACTTTTTTTTTATGTTTGGTCTCTTGTCTGTTTGATAAATAAGACAACACATTTGCCATCACTTACCTTCAAGAGCTTCCACTTTTCTTACCACTGGTGGAGCTAAAGTAAAGATGAAAAATTTTAGGAAAAATTGCTTGAATGGATCAGGCTAAATCCAAAGGAGGCCTGCCTGTATTTAGGTTGGGGTCTGGGTGGAGCTGTGGTGCCTGTACCCTAAATTTTAACTTTGATAACCTCAGCTACTGCTTACCTCTGCAAATACCGACTTTCCATAGGTGCTTCAACTCTTATCATCAAATCCTATTTAAACACTCTGAAAGTTCTGTATCTACACACGCTTACTAGGATTTCAGTGTTCGTAGGTCAGAGAAGTGCGACTTCTACCCCACACCAAGGGTCAATAGAGATCCAGACACTTTCTGGATCTTCTGCTTTCTTCTCTCCACCCTTCCCCCCTTTTTTCCCTGTTGGACTGGGTGATGATGCCTGCTGCTTTTTTTTTTTTTCCCCCTCAAAGCAACAGTGATGACAATTATGATCCTGTGTTTTCACACAAGAGCTTGGCAGTTGCAGCAGTCTTCCCAGGATATACATTAGATGCCACAAGGTAAGTGACAGTCTTAAACGTGATTAAAAGTCCATTAGGACTTCTTCCATCCTAACCGAGGGGAGTGCTGTCCTGCTGTCATTTCATATTTCCAAGGTACTGGGGAGATGGACATAATTCCCTTCTGAAGGGCTTGACATTCACATCTCCTGCCTCCCTAGAAAGTGTTATAGTGATCAGGGGAGAGACTGGGGCAGGACATTTCTCCTGTTGTAGGTGTTCCAGCAGGGAAGGGAAAGAAAACTGGATTCGCAGTGTCAGAGAGAAGAGTGGTCGTGGCTGTGATACCTACTGGCTGGGGCACTCACCTAGCCACAGCCTTGGCTTCCTTGCCCTGCCTCAGGATTGCTGCTGCATTTTGCAGTGAGCAGCTATTGCATGAAGTACCTAACCAGCCCTGAGATCAGCATGTGGAGTCCTGGACATCCCTTACCACCCGAGTGCAAACTGAACAGAGTTACACACTCTCCTTCTGGTCCAACTCAGTTCTAATTTTTTTCCTTAAGTTGTATTTCCAAAAAGAGAGCTTGGGAGTACCCTAAAATCTCTTGTCTAGTGTCCAGAGCACTCTAAGCAGCTGTGGCTTTATGCGGGGCAGAGGGGTAGGAAAGGGCAATAGGAGGGCTTTGCTGCATTTCACACTTTGGGCCAACTGCACCTGCTAAGATCTCACACGCTCATGAATTACATGATGTGGCAGTGGCCGTGCAACCGTGCTATGTATTTCCCTCTGCACTTAGATCTGTGCCTGTCCTTCCTCAGGGTCCTGGCTTCTGCTCCATGGGACTGAAAATTCGGTATTGCAAAGCCTGGCCCTGCAGTGACGACGTTCCTCTTTGGGACCCAGCAAGTAAAGTGTGGGAGTGAAGCCTAATTATGTTTTGATACCATTCAGTCCTCAGTCTTTTAGGTTGATACTGCCAGTAATAACTGGCAGTGATGGGCATTTAGTTATGGCAGTGACATTTTGTTATGGGAACTCCCATCCACCGCCCACTGAACTGAGCCCGCCGGTGTCGCATCACAAAGGCAAGTGAGCAGTTCCTCAGTAGTAAGAGCTCTAGATGGCTTTTGTGCACAAACAGGTTTAAAAACAGGGAAAGGGTCTTACAGAACCCACTACTGGTCAACAGAGCCGCTGATCCCTGAAGCATGGCCGGCACACAAATATAAAAATAAATGTGATGCAGTACATGGTCTTCTTAGGGAAAGGGCTTTGGGAACTTCCCGTACAGACATGGGCTGCGTCTCCTCCTTGTACATACCGCAGGGGAAATGGAAGACGAGAAACACCAAGGGTGGGAATTAAGACTGTGTTTTCATTTCCTCTTTCTTGTTTGTTACTTGGTCCTTCTCTAGTAAAAGAAAAAAAAAAACACAACAAAAAATCCGACAACAAAAAACCCAGCTGCACCTGGGTTTTTACATAAATGTTCTCTTGCACTTCAACTCGTTCACCTCCTGGCAACACTGAACTCCAGAAAATACGGTGCACTCTCTCTTTAAGAAAGACTGCTCCCTGCCCAGCTGTTGACTTGCCTGAAGGTGAGACCTCTGCTTAAATTCATGGCTCCAGCTGTCAAAAGCAAAGAAAAGCAGCTTTTCCTTGGCGGCTCTCTGCTTTGGGTAGAATTTGACATCTTCCTCAGTCAGCAGAATTTAATCAGCATCAAGTGCCCACAGCCGCTCAGCTCCACCACGGCTGGGGCTGGGGCTGGGGCTGGGGAGCCAGACCTGTGGAGGGGAAGAGGGGGAGAGTCCGCAAGCAGCAGGCACAAACAGACACGGGCACAATCGCCCATTTCTATAGGAAATCCAAAGCTTGTCACCATCTAGGGAGAGCCTCATTACACCCTTTGACTTAAGAATTGCTGTTATCATGCAGTAACCTTACCCAGCCTAGGCTCTGCAGTGTCCTCCTGAGCAGCTGAGAGCAATAAATGCAGTGAGTAATTGGCAGCTGACAATGATACTGATTTCCAAAAGAAATGGGCTCAGGGATATGGTTTCCCAGATAGGTAAAGCCAAGGGAGCGACTCCTGAGATCGCCATGCCCTGCTTGCCTTCCTCCTAGGGAAAAGAGTGCCTTCAGTTACTGTCACATAGATGTCAACAAACTAAATGATCTAGCTCAGGTAGTGAAACTGGTAAGCCAAGCGCCTAAACCTCTAAAGCCCAGCATATGATGCACTCACGAAACTCAAATGGTCAGATCGGACCGGCGCATGCAGATGTAGGTAACATGCAGATGTAGGTACATGCAGACTTGCGTATGGACCCGCCACAGCAGGAGGGTATTTGCTTCTCCCCAGTACTGCCACCTCCCTCCTGCAACCAGGTCCCAAAATCCCACGGAGGGAAACACACCAGGGAGAGATGAGGATGAGGTCGCAGCCAGGGAGGCGGTGGTGTGGCAGTTCCCGTTCCAGGTTTTGGCCCTGTGATGGTGTGTGCTGGGGGGCTGTGCTCTTCCATAGCCAGGGAGCCAGCCCAGCTGCCCCGAGACCCTCATTTTGGGGGAGTTGGTCAGTGCAAGATGGCTGCTGTTACAGCAGGGGTGTGCACAGGGTGTTTTCTCAAGGAGACTTAGTGCTTACCCGTTTAAAATAACCTCTTCACAGTAAATATTATCTGCCTATGTGTTTTCAGCACACAAACTCCAGACGTTCCTATGCATGTAGTTCATTTCTAGCACCTGCAGCTGTTACCCATTTCCTGACAATATCACCGTGCCCATTGAGGAGAGGAAGGACATGTTGAGTTGTTGGGCTTTTTTCAATGTTTACCTCTTCCACCTGTTTGATATTAGCCTGCAGAATGGCACAGAGCTAAAGCGAAGGAGGCGGCTGCTGGAAGCAAACAGGAAATGAAGCAATGCCGGAGGTGAGGGGCAGCGGGGCTCTGAAGAAGCAAGTCTGGGGGGTACTGACTGGTGAATGCCCGCTTGCCGCTAAGCAGAGGGGTGATTTGGTTCTCTGCAGATCTGAGCTAGGTGTCAGAGGGACACTAAAGCACCGAGTGCCCCCAGCTAGAGATGAGGAGGAATGAGAAAGAAGGAGATGCGTAAAGGGGGGGAGATGCTGCGGGTGGCGGGGGGAGCGCAGGTAAAGGCTTGCTGCCCGGGGTGCGGGGGAGAGCTCGCAGGTGCATTGCAGCCCAGGAGCTTGACAGTGATCAATGCAGAGCTCGGGCTGTGAACTGTGTACTCTCGCAGCCTGTAGCCATGAATGTGGTGGGTTTTTTCTTACACACACACACCCCCCCCCAGCCCCCCTTCCTTTGTATTTGGGGAATGAACTTCATCAAACCTGCATTCATCGTTTTGGCTCAGCCACATGACAAACTTCTACTGAACTGTGTCCTGGAGGGGTGACGCAGCCACAATAACAAGATCCCTCCTGCTCCAGTCATTAAAAACACTGCATTTCTCATTTCACAGCACTGGGGGAGGGGACCGAGAGCAGCAGAGGAAGCAAATCCCACTGAGGGTACTGTTACAATACCAGAGAGAGACCATTAACCCAGTGCATTTACCTACAGGCCTTCCTCAACAAATGTCCTACCAAAAGACACACTTTTAATCTGACCCTAGTATTGCTCATCTTTCTCAACACTTACCTCCAAAGCAAGCTGTTACTGATAAGCAAAACTACAATCGTGCTTCCCTTCTTAAACCTCTCTATTTAAAACCTTGCAGTGCTACAAGGTACAGCGCTGATGTGGTGTAGTGGCTGGAGTCCCCTCAGATGATAGCCCCCTCCTCTGAACAGCTAACTGAAGACATCTGTTGGATGCAATTATCTGAAAGCTGCACTTCTGTTTTTAGACATATTCTTTTCTATATTACCTGGGGATCATGTACCTAATTATGTTTTTCTGATGGGGGTTCTGACTGTTTGTGAAGGTGGTTTTCTGCTGTCAACCAAGTTCAGCGAGGGGTCGAATACTGTTTGTCGAATTTCTAGTGAAATTTTGTTATTGATGAATGACGTAGATGCGCGTGTTTAATTATTTCAGTAATTCTTCCCAGCCTCCTGTAACTTGGAGAGGCGAAACGCACACTCACGTGCAGATCCTCGGCTTTCGTTCACTGTAACAGATTTTCATGGCAGGAGGTGAACGCTGTTACAAGCTGCTTGTCTGTAGGATTACCTGCTGTACAGCGCTCTGCCTGTGGGAGACGGGCCAACTAATAACGCTGGATTAGAGAATAGATGGAAATGACTGGAACATACTTTCAGAAATATTTTGCTAGAAGTTCTAAAATTTTCATTAAACTTTGTGACAGCAACTCGCACTATTTTATGAAGTATTAGGGAAAACACTTTCAGCAGATGTCTGCAGAAAGCTTCTCTCTACCAACTCCATTTTATCTGTTTTCTAAAAAAAGGCCCTATAAACCCTGACACAGCCAAGTTGCTGTGGCTTGCTAAAATACCAGTGTTAGCTGAACCCTGGTAATTGTACAAACACGTGCTTTTAGCTGGGGCAAACACAAGATAAATGACATTAACTTTTCTCTCGGGTATAAACTAACATGTTTCACCTCGCAGCGGGAGACAGGATTGCGGGTCAGGCAGCGCGACTCAGCTGACGGGTGGTAACTGGCTAAGCTGAGTTTAGCTTGAAGACGCATCTCAGCGTGGTGTGAAGCCCCAGTCCTTCCCGACAAGGACAACGAGGGTCCTTCCCTCCTCCCTGACCTGGTGAACACAGAGGGAAAGGGTATTATTAGTGTTATTTAATTTGCATTACTGTGATACTTAAGAGCTCCGGTTTGGATTAGGACACTGTTGTGCTAGGCCTGTATAAACACACAGGAAAGCATGACACCATCCTCAAGAGCTGCCTGCCTTGTACAGGCGCACATGGGAGTCGGGGACGGTTCCACTGAGGTTGGGCTTTGTCTTCCTCCGTGCCTTCTGCTGTGCCAAGCATGTTGTCAGCTCTTGCAAATCCTCCGCATTTAACGGCCCACACACACCTCAGCCTGCTCTTTGCTGAACTGGTAATTTGGCAAGTTCCCATGTTTGTGTAGCAAGCAGTAGGTTACCCAGAAAGATACTTGAGGCCAAGCTGGGACGGACCGCCGGAGTCTATTTTAAGGGCAGCTACAGAAAGTCCCCACGTATTGCAGCTCTGAGTGGAGAGAGCTTGAACTGGCCGTGGAAAACAAGCGCCTAGCACTAGGCAGCTCGGGGTCGGGAGGAGACAGAGCTGAGCTGGCACCAGCAATGCCACAAGGCTTGCTGGGTCTGCTATGTGCTTGATCCACGCAGGGTGACTGAGCAGCCTAAAGGGCTGCAGGGCTGGCTGTCCTGTGGGAAGCATCTCCCCATTGATGCTGAGACAGGCTGTTAATAAACAATAACAAAATGGTCTTTATATACCTCAGAGGAGGTGACTAAAGCAGGAGCAGAGGGAAGCAGTTAGTTTACTCTGTGAGAAATGTTTATTTGTTTTCCCTGTAAGCTGTTAATAGGACTTCTGGCTTTAGCAGGAGAAATCCCACCTTGTTCCCTAAAACTTGCTCAAGAAAGATGAATCATAAGCAATTTCCCTGTTTTGAAGCAGTGATCCTTCCTTCACCCTATGTAGGAATGGCGGGGTGACTCCTGGAAAGGAACCAGATAAAAACCTGTTTGGATAATACGCTGTGTTCAGTGGCCGGTAGTCAGAGTCTCATAGTGGTGTGCATCCAACTAGCGCTTGGGATTTCTCATTTTCTAAAAGTAAGTAAAGAGCTCGCCACGCAGTCCCCTCTTCTCCTAATTTCCCCTCTTCCTCTCAACAGTAAAGATCAGACCACATCACTCCTTCAAAACCCGTTTAGAAAACCTACATCACTTTTTATAGATAGCTGGTAAGTTCGGTTGTGTTCAAGACCTTCTCTGCAGAGTGCCCTTCAGGACAGCGTTCACCAGCACGGCTACAGCATCATTTACACATACGCTGTATGGATGCGTGGTGTGCTGCTTGCAACTGCAGCCTCTTGTGGGTTAAACAAGTGATGTGGGCAGCTTGAGTCGGGGAAAGCGTTTACGTATCAAAAGATGTAAGAATTCTCAAAACCGGTATAAACCTAATAAACAAGTCTCATCAGGTGTTGTTCAAGGCGGTTTGGTTTTGTTCGGAAGTAAGAATGCAATGCAGTCAAGGTGTTGCGGTCTGACTGATAAACCAGTTCTGGTCAAGATGGGGCACAAAGCCTACACCGTTTAGCTAAGCTTGCAGCAGAAGTGAAGCCTCTCGCCTTTGTTTCAGTGCGTTGCACTCTGGCTCACTCATGTGATCAGTCACTCCCTATTAAAAAGACACGTTTTTACTCTTGTGGACAAAATGCATAAATATTTGACCCTTGGAAATATGATACACAGCTAAAGACAGCCTTTGAAAAACACAGAATATGTACGTGCATTATAAATTCCCCCTATCTCACAGGACCAGCATAGTAGGAAAAAAGACAATCGGTTGTGTCTCTTGGTCTCGCTCTCCACCCTGCTCCCTCATCTCCCTTGCGCTCCCCCTCCTTTTTGCTGGGGGATGTGCCAGCACTTGTCTTGGCAAAAGCCGGTCTTGGATCTTAAGATGGAAGGAAACTCCAGTGTGTTCGCGACTAGCTCAGCCTTTACCGGGCCTCCTCTCCTCCCACCCCAGCCCACACCACGTGATGCGAATGTGGTGCTGGTGTGCTCTGAGGAGGTGCAAGAGAGTGGCATCTCCACCCAGCACCACGTGGCTGCCTGGCGAACACGTAGCTTGTGCTCTCATAAAACAGGGCTTCACAATGTGTGTAAATGCATGTGCAAAATGCATGTGTGCAAGGTGTATGCGAATGCAGACACCACCAGCAGTGGGACGGCAACAGGGCGTTGCCATTCAGTCTGGTTTTGGTCTGGGTTTTTGGCGGGCAAGTCAAATGAATGAGTGCTTTGCTGTCAGTTGTAGGGACCTGGGTCCTTCTCTGTACTCAGGGCAGGTAACATCAGCTGATGGCTGTGTGATTTCCACCCACCACCCTCCACTACACTGCACCCAGCTACTGGCTTGTTCGCTCTCCCTGTCCAGGCAACCTTTGGCCTTTCCAGAAAGAGTGCCTGCAGAGCATACCACCATCACCACTTTTGGCGGTGGTGATTTCACGACACAGAAAACCGCACATTAGGAGTTGCACAGCAGCTCCTTTTCCAAAGAAGCTGCCAACCAACAGTCAGGTGATAAAGCACTAATTCTCCTTCAGCCACACACAGCCCCATTCTGGATTTCAGCCAGGGACCGATATATCTGACAGGTTTCAGTTCTCATCCCCAGTACCTAATGGTGCCTTATCCTGATAGTTAAACATTACATCACCCATGCTGTTCTTAATGCATATGCATCTATAAAGTCCACACCAGGACTTCGGATGGAAAGGGACTGACTAGGCCTTCCACATTATAAAACATTGTTAATAATTTGTAAGCTCCATCCTAAGCTTGTTCTCTATTTTCCCCTTGTTAAATTTAATGGAAAACGTTTATATAAGCTTGTTCCCCTAGTCAATATTTTATACCATCTTGTTCTTTTATTAAGGTCATGCTTTAGTTTAAATAATTACTTTTCCCTCCCTGTTGTTTTCTCCTCTGACATATTTAAAAGCTCTTGTCCCTGCTTATCCATTCTTGTTGTTTTGCTGCTATATATAAATCAGTTTCTTTTACGGTCTTCTAAGACAGACTCTTCATTTCCCTGATCGTGAGCTGTTCTGGTCTTTTTTGTAAATCTGGCTGACAAGTACTGTATATGTTGTTCTGGACGATGTTTTGATGCTGCCTTAGACAATGGCGGTAATGCTTCTCTAATTAGCTAAAGTATCTTGTCTAATACATCCCATGACTGCATTTACCTCTTCCATGGCTGTGTCATGCTAGTGGCTCACTTACCCTGTAATGGATGTCAGGACCTTGGGTCTTTCTTCACCACGGTTTCTTCCAAATGCTGTGTCCCTGACTTCACAGCGGGAATTCCTGCTGCCCAGGTGTATGAACTTTCACGCTGTGAATTTCTGAAGTCACCAAATTTTTTCCTGATATTCTACTCATCCTCTCTGTTGATGAGGCATCTCATTGTCAGTAAATTTCATTAGCACATTATTATTCTTATTTTTATGCCTCCATCAGCCCTGCTTAAGACAAATGATGATAGAAGTTCCTTAACTTTCATCTTATGCTGTTCCTGGTGGGAACCTCATTCCTTAAGTTATAACACGAAACTTCTGTTTCAACTCCTTATCATCAATGGCAAAAGCTATGCATCCACCTTTGCCCGTCTTATTTCTGCTGGATGTTTTTCTCCAGTGCAAGCAAGGCAAGGGGAAAGCTGACTTCTTAACCACGCAGCAGAGAACAGAAGCACACCATGATGTGATCACCCTTGAGCAGAGCCGAGGGTGGGATCCCTAGATGTACTTGGCAAAGCAGGTGACATACCTACGGAGGGGGACAGAAAAGGATTTCTGCTACTTGTAGACCCTTATCAAATGTGCTTTATCCGAGAGCAATCTGGGAGCTGTGATGGAGGCATGTTTTACTGGGGTTCAGCAATATCTAGGTCTGCCCTTTACTCCAAGCACAGAAGAAGCTAGAAAAAAAAAACCCAACACAGTCTCAAGTTTGTGTGGCAGTTCATCGTCTTCAGTCTGGTCAGCTCCATGGGGGAAATCTCAGGACTTTGAGTGCAGCGTTTCCAAACATTGAGAACAAACCTTAAGCATTTGTAAAAACCGCAGAGCGTACAGTTAATACACCCAGATGTGCTGTCAGCCCCACAGCGCTGCATCGGAGTGGATGGAGTGTGTAAATCTTGGAAAGGTTAAAGCTGGGAGACCAGCGATACGCATAAAGACTTGTGTTCCTTCCAGGAGGAGGGGGGGTGAGGTGTTATCATTCTCCATTAATCACTTACATCTCCAACCTGCCTAAATCCTCTGAAAAGAACCAGCAAAGAAAACACCAGCTGCTGTAGCTCCTACTTTTTCCTCTGTACCCTCCAGTCTCCCGCCCTCCTCCCTGCCTTCCCCAGACTGTGTTTATTTTTACTGCTCGTGAATCAGCCAGGAACTTGCTCCCTGCAACAGGATCAGCTGAGAACAAGCTGCAGATTGAACGTTCCCTGAAATCCCGGGTTTGTTTTGTAGCTTATGACCAGCAGCAAAACAGTGGAGAAAAGGAAAGAAAGTGATACATGTCTTCTTTCTCACCCGGGGAGACGGGACTTTCATTCTGCAGAGCGCGGGACTTCCCCAGTTTGCTCTTTGAATGCATGGCAGCTTTCACTAGAGATTTTGAGCATGCTTAGCTTCTGAAAGTCACTTAACTGTGAGTGCTTTGGGAAGGCAACCATTGTTCTACATAGGAATGCTTAGCTCCTGCAGGAACCCGGCCCATTGCACCAAAACACCGCACCGCACTGTAAGCAGCACAGCAGCTCTCCGGCTGTTTCTTCTCACATCGCTATGATGTAAGAACTGTCCTGTCTTGAATAGCCAAAGGACAAAGGGATTCACCTTCCGAGCTCAATTGCATGGTGGCTGCCCCAGCTCTGGCGTTAGACCGAGGGCTTGCACTGGGGGCAGGGGTGGGCAGGCGAGCCCCGTCTTAGTGAGGTCACCGCAGGGGGTGGCGAAGAATGGCAGCTGGTGACAGAGAAGTGACTGATGGGGAGCAGAGAGACGCACGAGAGAGGGGAACAAGAAGGAAAAGATGGAGGGGAAAAAAGGAATTGACCTCCCCTTCTCCCCCCCCCAAAAAGTATATGTGGGAAAACAGAAAAAGAAAAGGCAAAATCATTCTTGGGAGAACAAGCACCTTCCTCAGCTGAGGCAGGGTTTTGTCTCTGGTGCCTCTCTGAACCCGCACTGCCTAACCAGAGCACCCAGGAGCGCAAGCCCTGTCCCAGGATGCATTCTCCTGCCACACCTCGGTCCTGGTCCCTAGGAGGATCACGCTATTGATCCCCAAGCGGTGAGCATTTGGGGAACCAGGTCTGGAGTCCTGTCCTCCACCGAGCAAGGAAATCCTTATTTACAGAGCCACTGAAATACTAGCTTTCTCCAGACTCTTGTGTTCAAACAGTCCAAAGGCCACCCCAACGTGTGCCATCCAACAAATCATGTCATCTGATTTAAATCCAGCATTTCAATTTGTATGCCTTTGAAAGGAATGAAATGCTACCCTGGTCTCCCAGCTGAACGGAAAAGCACCCGCCCTGCGGAGAGGGGCGCGTCCCCCACGCAGCACTCTGCCACGGCACGCACCGGGAGGCTGACTTGTCGCTGCGGCACCGGCCTGGTGCAGAACTGCTAATCTCTTTCAGATTGAAGAGGCTGTTTGCTGCCAAGACTTCTCTGCCAAAAGATAACTTTATAATACCGATAATCAGGCGCCCTGTGATGATAAAATGCCTGTTGCTTGCCCCTGTACGAAGAGGTTTTTGCTGACAAGCTGCTTATTATGGCAAACCATTTGTGCTATGGGAAAAGCCGAGCCTTTCACTGAAAAGTAGCAAAAAAAAAATCTTATCTTAGCCTAGAAGTGGAGAAAGTGCAATTAATTAATTTGTTTCTGAGTCTGACCTCTAGACATAATGGATTTTATAGCACAGCTATATATTGTAATTACAGGATAGAGCAAGCCTATACTGTAGCTTGTAGTTGAGTGCGTAATGAGGAGTGAAAGATTGATGGGCAGCGTGGCCAGATGACTAACGCACCGGTAACAACTGAACTGGTTGAGCAAGAGTAACAGGCACCTGAGATAGCATTTGATGTCTTGCTGAATAATGATGTTGTTTCCTACGTTGATTATCTTCCTCTAACCTGGTAATTAACTTGTCCTAACAGCACTGAGCGCACACAACATTCAAGACGCCGCTGCTCCATGTGTAGCTGGTGCCATGCCACTGCTTATCCCTGTGCTCTTTATCCTCCCTCAAGAGCACTGTGGGGTTTTCCCAGATTGCACACAGTAGGCATAGATATATAAACATGCATGACAGATGAGAGATGCCTTCTGAGAGACTTGTGTTAATGATACTCTTCAATTTGTTTTCTGGGAAAACAAAGAAAGAAAAGATGACCGTGAGAGAACATCATACCTTGATTGCAAAATAACGTTAGGCAAACCTTTAGTGTAGTTGAAGCCAGTTACACCCTAGGATTTGTGGGAGGGTTTTTTGGTCTAGAACATATCCTTTTTGTGGTGTTCTTCATAAAGACCTAGAGCACTCTTCCTCCGGTGGAGTTCGGTGGAGTTCTAGCTCTCCTGCTGTGTTCAGGGGATGATAAAACACCATTGGGTCATTACAAGGTTTAAGCACGATAGATGCCCTACATTACGTGAGCGTAGAACAAAACTTCACTGTGTGCTTGGCAGTTTAAGCCCCAGAAATGTTCCTGATTTTTACTGGCACTATAACCCAATCACAACTTGTCTGGAAAAAAAAAAAAACCAAAACCAAAAGGTGAGATTCTTAGGTGAATTTTCCCTTAAAAAAACCAAACCAAACCAAACCAAACCAAAAAACCTTAACAAAAGAAATCCTTTGATGTGGAGGTTTCTGGCAGACTATCCTGTAAACCTAGTGCAATACTTGCATGCTGTATCTTCAAGCAATGCCAGTCCTGAACTTTAAAAGCTGTAGGACTCAATTGTCACAGGTTTTTAAGGATACAGGCAATAACAAAGAAATTGCATTTATAATACCTGCATTGCTTCTGAGACTTTCCTTGGCAGGGTTGCATTTAAGGCTCTGTGAGCTTGATTGGCAATGTCTGGGTTACCTGCTGCTGCAAGCGGGGGTGACTCACCTGGGATTTCTATAGCCTGAGCACTAACAAAGAGCCTGTGACTTCCAATCTGCCTGGGGCTGCTGTCTGCTGCCCTGTGTGCAGACAACATGTATTCAGAAGCAGAGAGGGGGAGGCAGAAATAAAGGGACAGGGACAGCAGCAATCTCAGATTACAGTTCGGGTACCTGCGTTTCCTGTTTCTGAGTGACTCCAGTCGCAGTTACAATGCTTAGTTTAACCTGCTTTACAGAGGTACCCCCTGCAAGCCTTAATCTCAGAAGATGCATTTGAAAAACAAGGCCGGTAAGTGAGGTAGGATTTGGATACGGATGGGGATCACGAGAGCCAAACTCCGGCATGGTGGTAAGGGATGCTGCCTGAGTGTGTACGCAGTAGGAGGAGAGTAGGTAGGAGGTAGGAGTGGATTAAGGACTTGGCACTGAGCAAACCATTAGAGGAGCACGTGGTTCAGAAAGGCAGAGTGAGGAATCTCTGCCAATGCTGTTCCCACCCTAATGAACTGACCACGGCTGGAAATGGTTACCTCAGGACGGTGCTGAAAACCATCTGCTAGGAGGGATGAGATGTTTTAGGTGTTGTAAGAAGGCATGAGTGACTCTTGCTGACACGGATGCTCCAGGAGTGCTACACGTGGGTCTCGTATTCTCTCTCACGGGAGGCAGGAGGAAAGATACAAACCAGTAATATTCAGCTGCCATTTCAGACCCACTGCCAGGGCGCCCAGGCTGTTTATATGGCAGAGATGCCTTCGAGCCCTCGTCCCCTCAGCCCTGAGTGCCTCTGCCTCCTCTCCTCTGCTGCCGTCCATGGGCCCGGGTGGGGGGCGTGAGGCGGGGGGCAGCCTGGGCAGAGCAGGGAGGCAGGCGGACAGCTCGTGTAGAAAACAGTTTTGCTGTGCTTAGATCCTGCAGTTTTTTCTTTCCCCCTATTGTTAAGTGGCATTGAGCACCAGCAAAACAGGAAACCGCTTCCTCCAGCCACTGACCCAGCAAACCCAGGGCAGCCGCTGGCTGCGCAGTGGCCTCCCCACGCCACCCTGTTCCTAGAAAGTGTCTGGACATTTGGAGGAGCCTTAGGGAAGAGCAAGAAATACCAGTAAAGCTTGAATAAGCAGGTACACTTGGCAGATCTTGCAAGAAGGTAGTCATATGGGAAATATCTAGTGGTAATGGTCAAAACTGTCTCTGTTTTTCCAAAATTAGGGCTTATGGAAGTGAGAGCAATAATGTCTAAGCCAATCCCTGTCACCTCACTCATCTGGTAACTAACTTAATCGTCTCTTTGTTGTACCGTGCAGCTCTTGTATCAGACATCCTCACTCAGGCTGTGAAGAAGCTATTGTTTTACAGGCACCGCAGCTTGTGTTGTGATCCTCAAATCTCAGAAGTCCAGCCAGGTCTCGGTTTGCTGGGCAGCCTCAGCAGAGGCAGGAAACTGTGCTGGTGAGGTGGTAGGTGACCCTTTTCTTCCTGAGAAAGCAACAGCCCATGGTATCAAGAGAATATACGCTGCTTGGGTTTCTGTCCTTCTGAGGAGACTGCAAATGGAGGATAGTGAAGACCTTGTGGCTCCTTTTCTAATTACATATCCCCTGGTGTTCTCTGATATCAATGACAATGTCGTCCTCGCTGGTGACATTCTGCTGACCTAGAATTCCCATTGACTTGTTTTGGTTTTGGGGTTTTTTTAACATGGTGTGAGATTCTTCATTCTGTCTCTTAAATACTTACATAGAAAAAAAAAAATCCTGTAACCTCACTGGGAATGTCTGGTGGAAATTTTTCACAACTGCATTTCTGTGTTTCTGAAAGTAGGACACATCGACGTGAAAGAAATGATGCTCAACCCAATCTCTGTCACCTCATTACTCTTGAGCTCCAATTTAATTACCTCCCTGATGCTTTGCACAGCTCTTAACCAGGCATTCTGTGTCTGCTGAGAAATCTGCCATACAAAATGAAGTGATGACTGTATACCCTCTTCCTGCCGGAGAGAAGAGCTGTGAGGTTTGGTGAATATAATTTCTGGAGCACCAAGAAGATGCATCGTACTGTACAGGCCTGATCCTGCACCACTGGAGTTCACAGATGACTTACAAAGACCCACTGAAACCACACTGAGAGCTCATATCGCAAAATTGGTTTAAAGATAATAGCAAAGTTTTAACCCTGATGAATTTGTGGTTTATAGTTTACAGCTTCAAAGACAGAGTTACGTTAACAACTCCCAGATTCTGACCTCCTGTATGCCACTCTGGCTGTGCTGATGCCAGTGGGACTGCAAGGAAGAAGAATTTGATGGTTTATTTTCAGAAAGTCTTTGAGTCCCTTGTGTGAAAGTTCATCCCCCAAAGTGGAGGGGACATGTCTGAACGCCTTGTAAAACTTACTCCTGGTTCAAACACAGACCAAGATCTGTCATTTGAGTAGCCCTGCAACCCTCAGAAAATATAAGTGATGTGTACACTGAAAATTAATCTCACATCCCTAAAAATTTAAAATACATTAGCTTTAAGAGTAAAAAATAATATGAGGTGTAACCACCAAGGTATTATAATTTTGACCATGGGGAAGATAAACTGGGAGTTAGGAAAGATGGGGAAAATCTTTTTAGTAGGGCCAGCTGTGTCAGGACAAGGGGCAATGGTTTTAAACTAAACCAGGGTAGATTTAGACTGGATATAAGGAGGAAATTCTTTACAACGAGGGTGGTGAAACACTGGAACGGGTTGCCCAGAGAGGTGGTGGAGGCCCCATCCCTGGGAACATTCAAGGCCAGGTTGGATGGGGCTCTGAGCAACCTGATCTAGTTAGCGGTGTCCCTGCTCACTGCAGCGGGGTTGGACTAGATGACCTCTAGGGGTCCCTTCCAGCCCAAAACATTCTATGATTCTATGAGTTCAACGACAGTATACATCTCAGTGTTGTGAGGAGACACATTCTAATACACAGAATCACAGAATGGCAGGGGTTGGAAGGGACCTCCAGAGATCACCCAGTCCAACCCCCCTGCTAAAGCAGGGTGACCTAGAGCAGGTTGCACAGGACATCATCCAGGTGGGTTTTACATTTTTGTTTCTATATGAGTGTCTCATTTATCTGGACTCAAACCTGATGCTGTTGTTGAGTCATTTCTGAAGATGTGCAGCCGCTGACTGAGAGCCGGTGAGGCTGCGGAGGAGAGCAGCAGCGGGGGACAGGACAGCTCAGCTGTGCCACCTCGCAGGTGCGCTCCTCCAGAACAGGCTGTTCTTACACTTCCCTCTGCTCTGCTTGCAACTGAAAGTTATCCGGACAAATGTACCTTCAAAACACAGGGTAGATGCCCGTACTGCATCTCTCCCTTTTTTTTTTTCCCCCCTGACCATTTTACTGCAGTGTTTTGCATTGGTTTTGGAGGTCTGTGAGACTCTGTTTTGTTTGCCATGTCCTTCAAAGGTAAACACACCTGGCAACATAGTGCTGCTTCTCCCTAGGCCCTTCTTCACACTGGGGGAGTTAACCGAACTGCTTCTTTTAATTTTACCATTCCCAGAGGCGTGTTATGCACCACGGCACTTTCCATGGAGTCACAGCGTCCATGTCACTGTAGGGATGCGCCCTCCCTGCTGCCTTGTCCCCAGGGTGAGCTGTGCCACAGGCTTTCCCCAGGGAGCACAGGCGGCACCATCGGCTGTACAGATGACCCATTCAGCATCTGGGCTGCCTTTCTGTCGGCCTTTTTGTCCCCAATTTTTTTTGTGAGACAGGGGCTTGTCACAAACCCATTTTAGGCACATGTGAGACACTTAACTATACGGTAAATATACATCCCTTATCTTCCCTGACAGAGAAGCTTTCTGAAATCTGGACGGTACTTCAAAACCATGAAGCCCTTTTCCAACAAACAATCTTTTTGTGTCTCACTCCAAATAGGCTTTGGTTTTAACTACAATAGTAATGTGGTGCATTAGAGTTTTAAGAAACGTATCTCTATCTATTTCCTGGTCTCCCCCACAAAATAATAAATCACCATTAACGTTGCTATTACACACTGAAAGTCAGTGCCTGTTGAACTCAAGGTTACACTTAACCTATCTTTGAAACTCATTTTGTGTGAATAAAACATAATATTAAATAAAATAGGAGGAATTCACTTAGATGAAGAGAAACATTTAGGAAAGAGTTCAGGGTACATGAACTGGTTCCTAAGACATGAGAGAACACCTCCCGTTTCATGTGGAGAGCTTCTCTTTGGAAGTTGTCCTTCTCACCAGGGGCTCAGCAGCTTTCTGGTGGCATATCCTGGTCTCGGAAAGATCTTTCTAAAATGCCTTGTTTAGTTCTCTGTCTGAATCTATAAGGTATTCAGAATACCTCTCTTTTTCATGGTTACCAGCTGATCAGGCAAAGAATACCACTTTGTACACACGCATCAATCTTGTTCCACGGTTCTCTGATCCACCGTTCTGTCGTATGTCCTTAATTTCTTTTCACAAGGGACACTTATAAAGAAGGTTAAGACCTGATCTGGGGACTGACGTTCACCTGTGCCCGTGTAACCTGCTAATTGCTTTGTTGGAAATCTGCCTGCCACTAGAAAAGAAGAGTAACTGCTCACTGCTGTAGTTAGAACTTTGCTTGTTTAATTCCCTGGCACAGAGCTTGGGGATGTTTTGGTAGCTATTCCAGGGTTCGTCGTCTTTCTGCCCAGCCAGCCGCTGTTAAACGTTGGCTGTCAAAGGCTTTTCCTTTGCCCATTAATCTCAGATCTGGTGAGGCTGGTAAGACAGTGAGGTGTGCATCTCTGTTTTTATGGTGCTAATGATAGATTTGTAAAGGCGGGGGGGCAGGTGGAGGGGGAGGCTGTTACTGGGGTTTTGCTGTAACACTGACTCCTTCCCATGCATAGCTGTACTTTGACGTGGTATGCTTGAACTTACAGATCAAAGAGAATCACCAAAATGATCCGCTTGTGAATTGTGGGCCATTATCTGTTATTAACTCATCTTGAGCACTGTGCTGAACAAACTGGAATTTACAGTACGCTGTTGCGTTTCTGCTCGCTGTGGTGTGCAGCAGCTGAACACGTGTGTGATGAGAAGTAATCTTTTCTAGCGAATTCAAATAGATCTTTGCCAACCTCCACTAAGGTCGAACAAGAATTTAATTTACTTCTAATAACTTTGTTTTTCTGCTTCCTGCCCCTCCCACCACATTTAGGAGAGGAGAAGGTTTCACCTTCTCTGTTTCTCTTCAGTACATGCTTGCTTCCAGGAAAACTTGGAAGCGCAGCAACAACCTCCTCCAGTTGTCTGCCAGATTTCCTTCAGGATTTAATGATTCAGGTGGCTTCATTTGCTAAATTTTTGCCAAAAAAAAAGTAGTTCTCTACTGACACCATATAATAAAGTTGAGCAAACAGGAGGGCTGGTAGGAGACTTATTTTTATTGCCTGGTCCTAGTCACATGACAGCTCAGATTACAAAACACTAATACCTCTGCCAACCCTCAGGATCCACCAATTCCTCTTGCTACTGTTTTAATCCAACCTGTCTTGACTTTTTTTTCTTCCTTTCCTCCCCCCCCACCCCCCCTTTCTTTTTTCTTGTCTGAGGGCAGGGGGTGAAGGGGAAAGCATTAGACTGGGGCAGGAGATAGAGTGAAAAGCAAGTACATCATGATTGGGAGTATCCCTTCAGCTCCTCAGTGTTTGTTCAGCACTTTTTCGCCAGCTGAATAGCTTATTCCCTCAGAGTGTTGGCAGCCTTTGGCAAAAGTAAAGCAATGTCAGCATTCCCCTGCTCCATCCATTTTTTTGGAAAAGAATCGTTAAAAATATTCCATTTTCACCTTATTTGCAAGTTGTGATGAAGGCTTCTCCCCCAATTAAATTGTGACATTGTGGCTTGAAAAACAACTTCAAGATCGGGAAGATACGCTAACAACCCCTCCCCCCCTCCCCCAAAAAAAAGTATCCTTTTTTCTAATGGAAAGAAATTCAGCAATTCAGTGAAGCCATTTCTTTTATTACCAGTGAGACAAATATATTTTCAGAAAAATCGCTGATAAAACAACAGATTTGACAAATGTAAACTTTATGCGAGACTGGAGTTCTTCACAGTGGTTTCCCCTTTGTCCCTTCTTCCAGCATACAGCAGAACCCGCAGCAGAACCAGAAGCTTTGGTCTTACCGGTTCCTGCAAGGACCCTACCCAGGTGGGTAGATGCCCAATATCTCTGTACAGTCTCTGATGCCATAGCTACACTGCTGCTGATACCTCAGCTACATTAAGGTGGGCACAGCTCTGACCACAGCGAACAGAAGGCACAACGTCAGCAACAGAGGTAGCTCCTTAGTAGTGGGTTGGGATTGTTCTGCAACGGGGGAAAACCACTCCACGGTGCTCATCCCAACAGGCATTGATGCTTTTTGTTGCGTAAAAGGTATAAAGAATACCTACGCATCTTCCTCCACCTTTATGAAGGAAGAGCTGTGGTAGGAGACGGGCTCAAGGTGACACAAGACTTCTCTGATGAATTCAAGAGTCAGAATTCAGGTGAGAGTAGTAGTCCCTGTGTTTCAGCTATGAGACCACCTATCTTCTCTTTTGGCAAGCACTGAGTGGAGACGCACATCTTCTGCCTTCCAGTGTCCGTGACCATGGCAGTTTCCAAGGGGGAGTGTGTTGCAATTGTTTTAGTTTTTCCATTTCTGCTCTTCTTTCACAAGTTGCCTGCAAAAACCTGCAACGTGATTGCAGTGTCCTGGATCAGAGCTCTCTTGAAAACACAACCCTGCTCTGATTTCTGACAAAACAACCTCTTGTAATTAGGAGTTTGTTATGGCTGCTCCTACAGCTCAGCAGGGGTAGAAGAAGTACTGGGCAGCAATGACTCCTTGCATCCACCTGCCTTCACTTGTTGTGGACACCGACTGTAAGCTTTTAGGGGCAGGGACCATCCCTTTCTAACAGTTGTGCAAGGCTTTGGCCTGTCAGTACCCGACCACAGCACTGATGATGTCCCCTTAGAATGCCCATTTTCAGGAGACTTAAATAACATATATTCCTCACTTTGTTTTTTATGAGATTTTTAATCCTATGAGAACCAATGACGTTTCTTTTCCTGATGTCTTTCCTCTTCAACTGCAAATAGTACAAGTGCAAAAACATCGGGAGGATAATACCATCCACAGTTAGGAAGAGGCAGCGCTGGATCTCTAAGTTTCCTTTGAGTTAGTTAATTTAATAAACTGATAGATTTTGATAAACCATGGCCGTGTTGTGATGACCCGCTTCTCGGGTATTTGTTTCCTTGTTCTTTAGGCAGTTTCATTTCTGTGTGTGCAATCACAGCACCCTCTACTGCCTCTTGCTTAACCTGCAAAAGGACAGCGCATGATTGTAAACTCTAAAAAGGCCTTTTGGAGTGCCTAGGCTCTCTGAAGTGTTGTTTTACATATGCCACAACACCCCCACCATGAGAATGGTAACGTGAGAAGGTATTTCAGTTCTGTCTAGAACGCAGCCCTGAGCTCCTAAATGAACAGTACGAACCCCTCAGGGGCTCAAGCACCCGTCAGCCTGAGAGCAGCTTTCCCCTTTTAGCTGTATGTAAGCCATTATCTTCCACTTCTGTGAGGGCCATGGAGGAAAAAGAAATCAATTTTCCTGGTGAGAAACATGAAAAGGCACAAGATCAACTGCTACTTCTGTGTGTTCCCAGATCGGCCAACCTGGGCCTGACAGAAAACTCCCCCTTTCCAGAATCTGCCCCTCAGGAGCTCCAGGTACGACGGGTGCCAAGGGACGGGTGCCAAGGGCGCTCTCGCCCCGCCTAGACGCTGGTTTCTTCTTAGCCCTTTCTTGTCCAAGTCTCGGCGTCTCGGTCACGTAGTCTCAAATCACACCCCTCACGCTCCTGCCCTTCAGCCAGTCCCGCTCACCAGGCCCCTTCGCACCAGCCCTGGCAGCGCCCCACTGGCAGCGCCGGCCGTCGCCCTTCTGCGTTTCCACCCGAAGCCAAGGCGGCTTCCGAGCCGCTCCGGGTGCCTGGGGACGCCAGGGCACACGCGGCTTCAAACACTCGCTTCAGTGACCGGGGCGTGGGGTCTCGGAGCCGGCTTACGGCCTCACACCCCCGCCCTTAGTGTGGTGCCCGGGCAAGCGTCCCGCCTCTGGGCAGGCCACAGCCGTTTGCCCGGGGAACACCCCGCGCCGCGGCCGTTACGGGGCGCCCGCGGCGGGGCACAGCGGGGTAGGGGTGTGGGGGGGGGGTGTGGGGGGGGGGGGCACAGCGGGGTAGGGGGGGTGTGTGTGTGGGGGGGGGGGGTATGTGTGTGTGTGTGTGTGTGTAACGGCAGCGGCTGCACCGCCGGCCAGAGCGCCGCCCCACCGGCCTGGCCTTTCCCGCCGGCCTCACCCGCGTCCCGGATCGCGCCCCGACCGCTGCGCCCGCGGGGCAGCACGGGCCGGGCCGCCGGGGCGGGGCGGGGCCGGGGCGGGCGGTGGCGGCGCGCGGCTGACGTGGCGCTCCCCTGCGCGGGGCGGGGCCTCGCCGCCCCCGCCCCCTTAGCGCGAGGCGCTCTCCGCCCGCTCCCTGCTTGCCAGCGGCGCGAGCGGCTGGGGGGCGTTGCCGCGCGCGTGGGCCCGCCCCGTGCCGTGGCGCGCCTGCGCCTGCCCGCCCGTGCGTGCGCGGCGTTTCCGTGCGGCGCGGGAGGATGGTGCTGCTGGAGAGCGAGCAGGTGGGGCCGCCGGGGCCGGCCCCGGGCCGCAGCCGTGGACGTGGCCGGCCCCGGGGCGTCGGGTGGTCCCCAGGGGCCCGCGGGAGGGAGGCCCCGCAGAGCCCCGGGGTGCGGCGGGCCCGCCCCCTCGCCTGCCCTGCCGGGGGAGGGGAGCGAGCACCGTGGTGCCGGTGGCCTGGGGGAGGGCGGCGGGGCCGGGGCCGCGGTAGGGCCGGGGGGTTTACATCTCGGTTTCCGAAGCCAGAGGCTGGGCCGCCCCCGGCTGGGGCCTCGTGTCCCACGGCTTGAGCGCGGGGACAGCCGGGAGCTCTCCTTCCCTGGGCCCGTGTTCCCGCGGAACCGGGAGAGCCGGAGCGAGGCGGGGGCCGCTCCCCGGGCAGCGCCTCGCCGGGGTGTAAGAGGAGCAGAAGTGAAGGCCAGCGCGGTGGCCTCTGGCCAAGAACGGGGTCTCTTTCTCTTGCAGTTCCTGACAGAGCTTACCAGACTCTTCCAAAAGTGCAGAACTTCGGGGAGCGTTTTCATAACGCTGAAGAAATGTAAGTGTCAAGCCTGTTGCTGGGTTAAAGAGGTGTTCATCTACATCAAACTTGGTGGTGTTAGTGTGTGTGGCAAAGGATGCAGCTGTGATTCAGAGTATCTGAAAACAAAAGGCGTCGAATGGACAAATCAATCATCTTAACTGCAGTACTCAGTAACCTTGAAGAAGGACTGTATTTCAAACTGCAGGAAATACTGGGACTTTCTAATTATTAAATGTTAATTGGAAATCCTTAGAGTTCTACATGAAAGGAGAGTTATGGTGTTGCTTTTGTGCGTTTATGTCTCTGGCTAGCTGGCGCGACTTGAGAAGTCAAGTGTTTGACACGCAGTTAAAACATACTGCTCCTGAAGTGGGCAGTTCATGCAGCCTGTCAGGGCAAGGATTTACACTTTTTTCCTGGCAGATGTAGTTTATGGAAGGACAGATCCTCCTGGGGTTACAGAGGAGGGGGTCTGTGAACACTTTGGCAGCAATGTCAGTTCAGGTGGCCTTAAATTCCAAGGTGTTTTACAGATCTCCTCGTGAGCAATTTTTAACATCTCATGTCAGGAAGCATCCGGTGATTTTAGTGAAATATGAATAAACATTCTGTGTCTTTCAATACAGATGATGGCCGAACAAAACCAGTCCCACGCAAAGGCCACGTAGAAAGCTTTGAACCGGCAGACAACAAGTGTCTTCTACGAGCAACTGATGGAAAGAAGAAAATTAGCACAGTGGTAAGCGACAACTTTGGGTTAGAAAGATCAGTGGCCCTGCTTGTCTTTTATTTAACGCCCCATGTTTTTAAGTGAAATTTGTCTTTATGTGAATGTCATGAGAACTACCCTCTTAATTCCAGAGAAGCCATATGATAGCTAAACACACAGGTGAAGTTGGGATGCTGAAGTGTTAACAATTACTTGAAGTCTTAATGGTTGCACTCAGTGTCACAGGTGGGACAGTAGTTCATAGTTTTGCTCCGTATGCTGGATTTTGCTTCAGAATGGTATTGTAGGACAGCAGAAAGGGACTCTGCCTGTCTTCAGCAACCTTGGCTGCTGTGCTTTGAGTCAGGTGAGATTGTTTGGGAGGGACAGGGGAAAGTGCTTCTAGAGACACAGGCAGAAGGACATGGGGCAGATATGGAACCTGCAGCATGAGGACAAATAGTGTGGCTCCAAGGAGTAGAAAGGTCCTGCACACCTACGCTCAAGCACCAGGTGACAAAGAGGTGGTTTCCTATAGATCGCTGTGGAATTACTGAAGGGTCTTACAACCCACGAAAGAACTGAATGTTCCCAGACTGTAAGCAGTAGGAGAGGGATCCTTGTTTCCTGGCAAGAACACGTGGGCATGGGCAGACCCTTCTAAGCCTTAATCTTGCTTAGTGTACCTATTTTTTTTTTTCCTTATTTAGAGCTAGCTAGAAGTTGAAAACCTGATGTGTGTTTACTTTGAATGAGAGATTGGGAGAGGCTTTAGCTGACTAGCTCTCCTCTGTGAGGTAACCCAAGGAAAAATGTTACTTTGAGAAGTAGTTGCAAGAATCTGGGCTGCAACGTATTTTTATGGCCCTGCAAGTAAATAAAACCTTCCTTAGAATGTTTCTTCATGTTCTTCCCATTTGAAACCACACGGATTTGGGACGAATGGCTTCCAGAGGATTTTAATTGAGTACAGAGTGTTTTCAGTTTTCTAAATCGGTCAAGTCCTATGACAGGCTGTACAGTCCAGCCTACCTACCGCTCAATGTGATGAGTTGATTCAACTGCTGCTAAAAAGACTAGGAGGTCAGTGGTGGGTAAGCACGTACTGATGCTTGGTTTGTAATAGAAACCAGTGTTTTCATGGTTAACCTCCAGTATTACTTTTGCAGGTAAGCTCAAAGGAAGTAAATAAATTCCAGATGGTAAGTTTTGTATGCCTCTTACCCTCCTTTTCGATAGGTATTGGGGAGTGGGCAGTAGGAAGCACTGGACAGCTGTGAATGGGTTGATTCAGTGCTGAACTGGCATACAGATTAACCTTAGACTACCTGTCTGTCTGCATTTATTTAAAAACAAACAAACAAACAAACAAAAACCAAACCCGTTGTATTTTATCTAACTTTCTGCATTGGTTTAGAAACAATAGTTTCCCAGTGTAGGGTGTTGAAGCATGATTCTCTGAACTGAGAAAATGCAGATGCCTATCCATTAGCAATATGTAAAGTGTTACCTCTAATATATTGTCACTTAAGTATTTGTTCTTTTAATGGTTGCAACTGTTGTTTCAGGCATATTCAAATTTGCTGAGAGCTAACATGGATGGCTTGAAGAAAAAAGACAAGAAAAGCAAAAACAAGAAGAGTAAAGCAACACAGTGATGGAACAGTGTCCTACCAACATTGTAACAGACTTGACCCTTGCTCCAAGCAAAGTCCATTTCTTTTTGAGTTACCACTTGTCTTTGCCTTTCCTTCCAGCAGGGTACTGGGATGTGATCAGTACTTCTGATTAGACTGAGAGCAGAAGGTGCTTTCTGTGGATTGTTGTATGGCAGGAGTATTTACAGGGTTATACTGAAATAGCTTTACACTCCGCTGCCACTAGTTTTGTACTTGCACTGCTGTTTGTTTTGTATTATAGAAGTGGGCAGTGTAAAACCTCTTTCAGGGTGGGGTGGGGGGTAAAGCAGGGTGAAGAGAAATGCACTGTACCAGGAGCAAAGCAAGACTGGAGCAGGAGTCTCAGTGACAGATGCCCAGATTTATAGATAAGCCTCAGTAGTACTAGGGGAAGTGGGTGCCAACATATTATCAGGAACAGCAGCTTTCCTGTTTCTGTCTTGTTTTGAGGGACATGTCTACATGATGCAGTGCAGATATCCCTAAGGCAGCCAGCCCAGCTGCTTGGCTCTGCAAGAGCTCAAGCACTATGCTGCCTTTGCTCCATGCTGATCCAGCTGCACTGACCCCAGCTCAAGGTGGGGGGGAGGGCAGGACTCTGCATCATGTTCTCTTCAGACATAGCTTAAAAATGCTCATGTCACCTGAACTTTTTAAAGCTTCATCCTTCAGTATATTCAGGGATCTGAATTTCCTCATACTTTGCATCTTAAGTATAGCTCCTTCATATGAGCAGATGTAAAAGGTGAATACTTAATTGTTCCTATTAAACAAAATGAGAAACAGACTTGGTTGTAATGACTGATGTGACTTGTCTTGGTGAATTGCTAGAGGAATGGTATGGTTACCTGTGCCTTTAGGGCTGATGCACCTTAGGCTACTTATTTGTCTTGCTGTTACAACTTTCACAGTTCTCAGGTTTGCCTTTAAAGTTACCTCTTTACGTATTTTAACTTTGCTCTCCTCTTTTCTACAAGAAAGGGGCAGGAAAAGTAAGTAGGTATTAATGCACTGAGCCTGCAGTGCTGAAGGCAATCATTTGAGCTAGAAAAAGAAATGGAAGGTCGCAGGTGGGGAGTGTAAACACCAGTATATTCTCAAAAATTCCCAACTTTTCTGCATATTCACTTCAGTTTTGCAAGTAGTTTGATGTAAAATATAATGCTGCTGCGAAATATAGTGTAGCTGCTACAACTAATCTTCAGCTGTGCCTAACTTCACTTTTCCTGATGGGATTATTTTACAGTTTAGCTTCAAGAAGATTCCCATTGATGACTTTAAGTTCAAAGTTAATCTGACCACCCCTGTGAAGAAAGCTAGTTTGTAAACTTTCATTATGCCTCTGTTTCTTTTAAAAAAGTCTTAGATTTAGGTCTTGAAACAAGTTTTTCCTGTATCAGGTCTTGTTTCATCTCCCAGGAAGCTGCTGCTGGGTTTGAATGCAAAAGTACAGGCAGGAAAACATAGGCAGCCAGCCTTGCAACAACTCTCAGCTTGACATCTACCATATTTTATATAGAAATCAAAACAGTAGGTTTAAAAAAAAAAACCAACACACAAAGCTTGTAATATGTATTTCAAGAAGGCTCAGTAGCCAAACCTTTTATTACATAAAAACCCTTCATCAAAAAAGTTTAAAAGTTTAACAGAGTTGAAGATAATTCATCCTCTCTTAATCCTTGAACTGAGTTTCTCAGCGCTACTGTTGCATGTTGATGTAGAAGGCATTCTGAAACTATGTTTAAAAAAAAAAAAGTAGTTTTATTACCTGCACAGCTGTGGTATAAGGGGCAAGAACTACATGATCGTACATATCTGTGGCTGTAGTCAGACTTGCTCCTTAATTGCCTATAAAACATTATTTACACTTTTTGACATAAATTCACAGTTTTGTATTACATGTGAAATTCAGTCTGGACACAAAGGCATGACCCTGCGTTATTACAGCTTTTTGAAATTTCTTTGGACAAAACACCATTGTCTGTTAGTAAAAAGCATCCCATAAAAGACGCTTAAGCACTAAACCAAAACCTTGTATTCGTCTCGGTAACTGTACAGGATAAGCACAGGAACCCTGTAGAGGGAAGGAAAAAGAGAATTTTACAACTTTGAAAGAGTAGGTTCAAAAGCTACGCTACCTGGGGCAAATCTTAGCAATCAGCTAACAGCAAAGATTCAGTAGAAAAGCAGTAAGCTTTAGTTCCTTTGGCTGTGACTGCAATTTCCCCCTTCATTCTCTTTCCATTTATCTAGCCTGTTCAGTTGTCGTTCAGTGATCCGAAGACTTATGGCCAAGCAGTGTTCTGTGTGTGGGCGTCAAATGGGAAAGGAAGACTTTGTCGGGGACTGCGTTACTATTCACACCCAACGTTGTATGGAATATTATTTGTATGTAGTAATTGGGTTCTGTTGCTCACAGCCTTGCAGCCACAGGAAGAAAAAGAAAAGTTTCACTTGATACTTAGTCGCCTCACTGAACATTAGCAAACCTGAAGCAATTTTGGTGCATCACTAAGAAAAGGGAGTCAAAGTCAATTTTTAGTCTCATGTAAAGGTTAAGTAGCACCTTCAAGCTGAACACAGGCTTAAGAAAATGTATTACAATTGAAACCCACAGTAGGACATAAATACTCGGGTCTTGCTTAACTGTACCAGTACATGCAACAGTTAAAAATTTGCAGCTTAAAACTGGATGTGCCCAGACCATCTGTTTCAGCCTTGCCAGAGACAAGGAGTTGAACGTAAATGTTTTTATGCTTAGAAAACAGAAACAGGCTTTACTGTAGGTGTTGAGAGAGCATGTATCGTGTTTGCGTAAAGCTGGGCAGTCTGTCAGCTGTGCCAGATCCCCCTCATATTCCTTCAGTTCCTCAAAGGAGGAATTAAATGTGCTCTTGAGTTTTAAAAGGCAACCTGAGTCCCTCCCATGAGAAAAAAAGAGGGTTACTATGTAGTAAAATAGTGGTACACCTGAAGGTGTATAGTTGTTTGCTATTCAGTTTTATGAACAAAGCAGCAAATGAGGTAACAGTGGGAATACATTTTAGAATTTCTTGAAAAGGCTTATAAAAATGAAGAATTTACATGGCCAAGAATTTACATTTTACCAGAAGTGAGGATTAGGTGACCAGTAAACTCTTCCCATAGTACTCAAGGCACTATACACATTTCCCAAATATTTTTTTTTTCCTCAGAGAGAGGGAAAGGGGAGGATGCATTAAGAGCGGCTTATTTAGTAAAGTCTGAATACAGAAAAAATTGACATGTTTTATGTACCTGTAAGAGCTTAACAAATTTACCTCTTTTCCATTTTGATACTGTAAATTTCATCACAAATTGCTTGTAAGTACGAACATCTCTGTTTTGGCCATTGTGACATCAGTTGTCTCACAGTAGTATCAAAGGTTTGTCTATCTCCATCAAACTAAGAAAAAAAATTGACAAGCAACTATGATAGAGTCTCATGAAGGAAAAATGCTCCCAATAGGATTCAGTCTTCTCAACAGTGTGTACGGTCAATGCCCCTTAATTAAGCAGGTTTCAAACAAAATTCATATAAACAACATGTGCAACTTGATTTTTAAAAATTTTTCTAAGAAAATGTATTAAGAATTTAGTGATCAGTTTTTTATCACAGATAGTTTAGCAGTAAAAAGGCGTAAGCAATGAAAAGGGCTCATCAGTTTCGCAGTGCTGGATAGAACAGGAAAACTGTGGTGTAAGGGTGGTCAGAAGCGAATGACTAAGCTTATCATTGCTTTTTTTTTTTTAATGTAAAAAGTGATAAAACTATCTCCATGATTCAGATACACTGGATGAACTAAGTATTTTGAAAATATTTTCAAATGTTTCACTGGGGTCTGATTACCAGACAAGCACCGCTTCAGAGCAGGTGATGAAAGCTATGGAAGTAGTAAATCCACTTCTGGGCAGGATGCCATTCCTGAGTTTGGTTTTTTGGGGGGGTGGGGAGGCATCCATCTCTCTAGTAAGAACCTCTAACTTCAAAGCTACTGCTGTCATTGGAGGAAAGAAAAGAACTTTTTCTTTGGTGGCTTTTCCCCCCTCATCAAGTAGTTCCTGCATTGTTAAAGGTGTCAGTGTAGTACTTATATATCCCCTTTTAATCTTGGCTTCACCAAGAGATGTTTCAGCTACTGTACTCAAAAAAATTGCCTCTGTATTTTGGGTCCTCCACCAAGAGCTTCTTGAAGGAGAACAACTACAGTGGGTGAATTTTACATTTCGCTTCGTAAGGAACAGACTTTATCAACTATTGTTCAATTAGAGTTTTAACAACAATACTTAATTGTTTACCTCTAATGATAAGAAGCGTATCATAGTTGCTTTTGGCAGATCTACCTGTAAAAAGATCATCAAGAAATCAGTACTTAACAGTTGTTCTGTTACCAGTTTGCCAACTAGATATTAGCTATATTGAAGAGAGTCAGACTCTTTGATTTCCAAAGAAGCACTCATGCCGATAGGCCTGGGAATTTACCAAGGTTTTAAGCATTTTAAACAAACTGTTCATGACAGATTCCATTATAGAAATTTACAGGCAGGCACAGGCAAACAGGCAGTATGTTTCCTGAAAAGCATATACCATTTTAAAGTCCTTTGTGACATGGTCAGCAAAGTCTAAAAGCTATATACAAACAAAAGCTATGTTGGTTTAAATGTAAGAGCAAATCTAGAAGGAACAAGTTATTAAATCCACAACAGTAGTTACATAAGTACAGCTTAAGAATTTACAACTAAATACTTGTTAAATTTTGTTATATGCAAGTGTCCAATACACACAATTTGAGGTAATTTTCAAGCATTAAAGAAAAACATGCCACGGGTCTTACTTAACCAGAAGTTTGGTTCATTTGGTATCCCTCAAGTGAGGCTATTGGCAGTTGTTTGTTCCAGATAGCAACTGCATCATCCAGTTCAGTTAAGATTTTAAAATTAATTCAGGCTTCTGCCAAATACTTACTGCTAAAATCTCAATCTCACTTGTTTTCTGTTGCAGGCTAGAAATGAATGTCTGAAGTCTTGTTTGCACCTGGCAACAAAAAGATGGGCAAAAGTATAATACAGTGCTTCTGTGACACAGGTTGGGAACTTATTTTCTATTTCATAGCTGATGAGAATAGAAGAGGCTGCTTCTAACACAACATGTAGAAATACATCATATTTAAACTAAAATTTACATTTAACATAATTTTCAGTAACGAGTCCATAATAATCCTTGATGAGCAGACAAGAAGGGACTAGGGCTCAGCCAATCTTGCAGCAATGGTAAAGACTTGATGATATTGGTATTGTACTATAGCGGACAGAATTGCACATTACAATGTGAATTCTCGCATAGGTAGTAAAAACTGCCTTTCTGTTTCTGGTGTTTGATAACTTTTCAGAGGAATGCGAGAACCTGTGACTGGATACAGTGAATCATCTCTAGCTGAAGAAGGATGGCTGATTTGAAAGCCAAACCGAAGTACGGGTCATGCCTTGTAAACACTTCTTTCTAAAGCAAGCTAGTAATCCTGCAAAGGCAGCACTTCACAAATGCAGTTGCAGACTTGCACTATGTTGTCTTTCATACCTTGGAAAGATGCTTTTATATCTTAAAAACCTGAAAACAGTTCAAAGCTCAGCGAATAACATCCGTGTCTTTATTTGGGTTCCAAGAACTATGTATAGGGGGGATTTTTTTGTGCACACCCGAATTTGGACTGAAAAGGGGCTAAGATTACATTTCTGTTTACCATGTACTCTAAATATCTTGAAGCCAATAATCCTAAATGAGCAAACTCTGACATTGGTTTCTAGCATAATTTAATCTTTTCTACATTATTATAATATCACATTTTAAGCAGTGTTGTGGCTTTTTTTTTTTTTTTTAAATCTGCATTTTTTTCTTAGGCCTTTAGTTTGAGACAACATAATGAAATACATAGAGTATCTGTTACAAACATATTACAAATTAAAAGTATGCTGATCTTGCACCTTTAACAAACTTCAGCATTTCGGGAAACTAAAAAACCCCAACTTTTACGGATCACTTCTTAATATTTATTTGATGCATGTGTACCTGAATTTCTTGACGACGCCTGGCGCTGGCAGATAATTTTTCAGGAGCTATAACACTAACATTAGGCACTACAAGAGTTCCGTGTGATTCAAATACACCTAAAATGCAAACATACAGTTTTAGATTATATTCTTTCTTTATACAAGAAGTAGCAATAAGCAGAAAATTATATTAATAAGCTAAGATCTGTATAGCATAGAGTTTGAAAAGCTGCTAAAAACCCCCTACATCAATCAAGTAGGTAGGATGTTGAAACATGTGCATGTAAATTCTCAAATGCTCACTTATGAGTTTGAAGGACTGATTGGTATTTTACGAAGAAATTTGGTATTTTACATTAGTGTTCCCTGAAACTAATAAAAGGTTCCAAATGGCCTGCAAAACTTTACAGAGGACTGCAGCCCACCTAATATCAAATAAAAAAAGCTACTGCAAGAATGAGGCAACTATTTAATGCTCAGTCCCGTAGCAGAGTCAATGACAAAACAAACAAATCCCAGCCCCCTGTTCCCTCAAATAGCAGTATCTAAAATTTGAAATGGCTTATTCTGAAATCCAAATTGCCACTTTGGTAATCACACACACACAAAACCCCCAAGTTAAGCATGGCCACCTCTCTCCCTCACTGTTATGCAAGGAGGGGAAAAAGGTGTTTATTTAAAAATAACCACCACCACACACTGTATCAGTACTTAATAGAATAATTATAAAAAATGCTGAACTTCATCCGCAGAACAAGTACTTAATATTATTCTTTATATACAGCTTTATCATCAGACTAGGGACTGCAAATCTGTAGCTAGAAATGCAAGGGCATTTTCATTTGAAGAAAAAAAATCTCAGTAGAACAGCAAGTCAATGTACATGCGTCTCAACACTGTAATAATCACAGGTCATGTCATTTTTTCATCAAGACAACATTTACTTTCTCCTCAGCTAGGAAGTGTCCATGGTTTTTGGCTTTCCCCCCTCCTGACTCACTGCATCAATGAATGCTTATATGGGGAATATTCTGTCTGTTGGTCTGAGCGCTTATTTTGTTAGTTTGGAGAAAATTTCCATTTTAGATCACTTGGAACAACATTTGAGATTAGAAGGAAGCGTCTCTAACCAGAGATATTTTCTTATAAAGAGTTTTTAAGCAGAAAGAGAAACACTTTATACGTTCTATAACTAGAGAGTAAATACCTGAAACATTAGTAAATGATCCCTTTTGATTTGGTACCGAAAGATTATCTGAGGTTTCTCTAAAAATAAACAGAGACAGTTAGGGAAATAAAGTTAGAGTAATGAAGAAATACTGTAATAAGACATGGTTTCAAATTATCATACAAACATACTTATTTCATTCCAACAGATACAGAATTTTATGGATACTACCCAGCACATACCTGCAGATTAAATTATATTCTGGAACAAATATGAAGTCATACAAAATTAATTACAAAATCAGATCCAGAAGCAATCTTTATGCTTCCTATGGATACAAAAAAATGTGTTCCCCATCACACAAGAGTGATTTAGATCCTAATACTAGAATATATAATAAGAATATGCTCACTAAATTATTAATTTAATCTACAACTTCTTACAGGTTTCTGTGAGATAATACTAAAGTATCAAAGTAATATTTATACTTAAGATGACACATATTCAAAGAAGCTTTCAATATTGGATGCCTTTACTTTCCACATTCAGGATTCAGTAACAAAAAAATTCGCCAGTGTTACTACAACCACAGTTACTGCATTTCTCTGATTAGTATTACCAAATATGGGTTTTTCTATATTTTGTTCTCAGGATCTAGAAATAAGGTAACTTTTGGAAAGAATGATTTTCTTTCACAGCTTCTAACAGATCCTGTAGATCTGTCACAAAATATATGAGAATCAGGTTAGTTGTGAAGTTAAGCGACAAGACTGTCTGAGGCCAGAAAAAGGAGAATCAAGAGGTGGCTAGCAGGAGACGTCAACCACCTGCACAAACTGCTGCTTGAGTTAAGCATTTCCCAGCTTAACGGTCTCCTTTATTGTTACGTCTATTCAGCAATACTATGGATGTCAAATCTGTTATTTTCTGAATTCTAGTTCGTGTGACTAAACCATGCCTGTTCCTGCTGCCAGTATATACATACATATGTAAGTATGCACAAATAAAAAAAATATATGTGTATAATTATATATTTACAAAGGGATATGTGTGAATAACAGCTCTACTGCTTATGCACACAGGTGTGACTGTAGCCTCTCCTGTGATTTCCATACTAACTTCTACTGGTGACAATAAATAGTAATTTCAACAAGGATAGCATGATGGGCTGTTGCTGCATACCCTCAGTCTTTGCCAGGTGTTACTTTCCCTTGTGCCAGCCAAAGTGTATAGGTGTACTACAATTACACCTTCATTTTTACCATATCAGCACTGCCTCAGAATGAAAGGGATTTGCTGCTTTAATTCTTTGATTACACAGTACATGAACGTTGACGGGACTTCTGGTCGGTAACAGGGACTTGCAGGCAGTCCTGCCACACAAGCAGTCCTGCTGTTCTAGCAGCATTTGAGCTGGATAACTGCATGGCCTTTTAATTTATGAAGTAGTATGGATGTTTGAATGTAACAGCAGCTGGGGAAATCAGTCACTCTCTTAATCTCAATAAAATTCTATAACCGAGCCTTTTGCTTTCTTTTCCCCTCAAAAGGAATTTGGCAAAGTTGTTCTTCTTTATCAAATCAAGGTTTGACCAAATGTATCTTAAAATTATTTCACTGAAACAAACATACATTCACTTTTGATTTTGACTACTCATGTTGACATGTTATGCTACTTACCTACTACATCTTTCGTCACAGATTTTAGTTTTCAGTTTCTGGATCAGGTGATCTACTAAGTCAGATTCTAAAATTCTTTTCTCCGTCTGTCTGTCTTTCTCAAAGGATTTCACCTATGATGTAGTTCAGTGGTTCTTAAGATTGTTGATTCTTGAAATGGCATATGAATAAACTTATCAAATTTAATCAAAACGAAACTGGATTATTCACCCATTCAAGATGAAGCAGTCAAAAGTAGGAAGCCATCACCATTGCCAATCAATCACTGCCAATTAAATCTCTGATTAGATTTTTTTTTTTTCCCCCAACCGATTTCCTCTGAATTCCCAAAGCTAAAACTAGCTTGGCTACTTGTATTTAATATGTGATAATTAATTTTTTAACAGAATGGTTTACAGATGCAAATACCATATTAATAATAGCATATTTGGTTTGGGGCTTTTTTTTATTTAAGGAATTACATTAGAATAAGGCTTGCCTTTCAGCTTGCAAGACTCAAACATTCAAAACTTAAAATATCTGCTCCATCTTTACAGGGAAGAGATTAATCAGTAACACCACCATTCACCTCATTAGCATGTTCTTTGCTGGTTTTGCTTCAATAAAGCTGTATTTAAAAGAACACTCTGTAATAGTCTTTTGGAAGACATTGATATATTGCATTCTCATCATCAAAATCTACTTGTTCATACAGTTATTGCACAGTTACTTGCTATCTGTTACAATGACAAGAAGAGTGAACGACAAGTGAAAAAATATTTTAGTAATGTACATTGGCTAGGTAATACGGTCATGCCAGATGCTGTCAAATAGTTAATTTTTTTTTCAGTCAAAGAATTTTACTCAAGGAATAATGATCTTTTTTTTTTTCAGTCAAAGAATTTTACTCAAGGAATAATGATCTTTTCCTAATGATCCAGAATCAAGAATATTTTAAAACTTTTAACTTCTAAAAATGTACCAGGACCACAAGCTGCAGAGCACAGAAGATGATAATTCGTGTTGTGACACAGTCCAGTCTTTCCATCTTGACCTTAGCTCACAGAGATGAAGAGTGTGGTTCAGACTCTGCCTGTTTGAACTACATGGATTTTTTTAGATTTATGTTTTAGTTATATTTATTTTGTAACATGGAAAGCTGCCAACTGGAAGGATCACTGAGGTAACTAACTCATTTCGTAGATTCAAAGAAATCAGAGACAACAGAAACCTTTTACCACATAAATGCACTGATGAGTCGAAGTCAAGCAATGTTTGCACTAATTTTTGGAATTTCCTAGAGGAAAGTAGGTCTGTGAATAACAGTGTTATGGAGGGATAAAAAGCAGGCTTCTCCAGCTACTACTTAGAAACTGAAACTGTATTTACCTGCATTCCGTCTACTTAAAAATTTTCTTGAAAATAATCATGATCTTAAACAATCAAACCCACAAAACAGAAATGTAGAACAACAGATTATAAATCTGAAATACCATCAAGCATTTTCTGGTCCCACACTTACCTTCACATGACTTCCTTCTTTATCTGACACAAGAGCCACATACGTAATCCCAGACCACCTACAATATTCCTGCAGTTCTTCCTGAGACTAAAATGGGAACAGGGGAAGGGGAATGGGACAGAAATTTGACAGGTTATAAAATGATCACTTAAGTAATCAAAGTCTCCTGTCCTTAATTAAAATAACTTGATATGCAGCAGTTACACTGATTATATAAACTTCTGAGAGGGGAAAGCTTTATTAACAAGTCCAGAAGCTGAAATTTCATTATGCATATATTTATCCACCTAATGCTCCTTAAAAATTGGTATCTGTCTAAGCCTACACTAGACAGAGAGAATGCCTAGGCCCTGCAGTCTTAGTTCCCACATGGAAGGGCTAGCTGGATCTAGCCTAACTCTAAAAATGTGCAATGTAATGTCAATGAAACAGTTACCAGCCCACTGCCTGCAAGTTTCAGTATTAGCTCAGCCCTGACTGGTACGCTGTCATGAAAGCTGACTCCAGCTGGGTTTCTTGTAAACCTGACTTACATCATTCTCAGTGCTGAGCTTACTGAAGGGCTTGCTATACTGGCTTGGCAGTGGGTTGCAGGACAGCATTAGACAGAGGCAAGAACTACCCAAATCTTCATTCCTTCAGAATTGCAAAAAGAAGAGAACCCAGGGTGATTATAGGAAAAGCATAATGATCTGGATTTTTTTTCAGTTCTGAGGGATTGAAACCATTGGAAATATGGCAAAAGATTACAAAAAAGTCAGGCAATTAAGTAAGCTCAAGACTGCTCTGCATCACATGACTCAGAACAGGCAACTGCACAGTGTTTCTTCTGCTAGTCACCAACTGGCATACTTAAAGGTGAACCAGACTCAATCCTCAGACAACTGCCACCACTATTAAAACATGTAGCTTGCTACTCCAGTGAGGTACTAACGGCTCAAGGTCTGCTCTGTTCCAACCGGAGAAAAAAAGGCACAACGTGGCTTGCCACTTTCTCTCCCTCCTACCACACATCTCTCCAGAGACTACATGGGGTACAACGTTATCTAGTTGCTCAGTTTACTGAACTGTTTTTCTAACAGTAGAATGATGTCCATATTCTCTCTGTACCTGATAGTCTTCAGCCATCTGCATATATTTAAAAGTTGACGCTACTATCCTGTTCCAGATGTGCCCTTTATTAAGGATTAACTCATTAATTCAGGGTTCCTACTTGCAGTCCTCATTAAAAGGAAAATGTATTGCCTTCGCTGATACAAAATATGCTTCTGCTTTGAAGCATCCTCACTTCACTTAATTGGAGCTAACTGGCCTAATTTTAAATTCATTATGGGATTTTCCCCCTTGATTTCAATAGGCCTTGGACTCCACACTCAGTGTATAATTGGGGAAGGTCACTTAATTCCCCTGTGCTCTGAGGAGCACATAAAGATCCTTCATTACGCTTTTAAATACTCTGGGGGTAGTGTCCTGGTTTTGGCTGGGCTAGAGTTCATTTTCTTCCTAGTAGCTGGCATAGTGCTGTGGTTTGGATTTAGTACGAGAATAGTGTTGATAACTCATTGATGTTTTACCTGTTGCTAAGCAGTGCTTACACCATTCAAGGACTTTTCAGCTTCCCATGCTCTTCCAGGTGCACAAGAAGCTGGGAGAGGACCCAGCCGGGGCATCTGACCCCAACTGACCCCAGGGATATCCCAGACCATGGGATGTCATGCTCAGCAGAGAAAGCAGGAGGAAGTGGGGGATGTTCGGAGCACCGAGGTTTGTCTTCTCAAGTAACCGTTATCTGTGATGGAGCCCTGCTTTCCTGGGGATGGCTGAGCACCTGCCTGCCCGTGGGAAGTAGGGAATGAATTCCTTGTTTTGCTTTCCTTGCATGTGTTGCTTTTGCTTTACCTATTAAACTGTCTTCATCTCAACCCACGAGTTTTCTCACTTTTACTCTTCCTATTCTCTGTGTGTGGCTGTGTGGTGCTTAGTTGCCAGCTGGGGTTAAACCATGACAGTAGAGAGGAAGAATGTTGCAAGGCCAGTGACACTTTCTTAACACTATTGTATCTGAATAGCACCCTAAGTGCTCAGTTTTATGAGTCTGTAACTCAATAAAAACTAGAAAAAAATTGAAAAAGGACAGTCTCAGGCTGCACTAATCTTAGAGAACAATATAGTTAACACATGGAGATAGAAATTCTACCTGGGACCAGTCATACATTATTTCAGCTGGAATTCCTGCAGTCCAGAGTTTCTGAACAATATTGATAGCTCTACCCATTGACATCTGACCAACACTTACAACCAGCAGGTCACATGAGCTGACAGAAACCTGAAGGGAAATTAAAAACAAGGGGGACAATATTAGCCACAAGACCACCTTTTCCCCTTCATAAGGTCATAAGACAGTTAAAGTAACAAAGGACAAAAATACTAATGTTTTTCAAAATGCATCAAGCTGAAAAAAGGGGTTAGATCCACCTCTTTTTAGAACCACAATCTACTTAAGCATGTTTGGAAGTCACTGAAGCTTAATCTTTGACGAAAAGCATCTGCACAGCCTCAGCTCGCAAAGTATCCTAGTCTATTATGTTCTTTCCTTCCCGCTCTGCTTAGTGATGTTAATTTATTTTTATAAAGAAAAGTTAATAAAATACCCATTCCGCAATCAAGACAAATTCTGTGACACTGTAAAAAGTAGTCCATTTAAGTTTCCTTCCATCTCCACCTTCTACACTTTTATAGAGGAAGAATTTGTAGGGGCAAAGTAACACATATTAGCTAAATATCTACAGTTGTACTCTTCCATCTGTGAAACAATCCACAGGCTGAGAAAAATGTTCCATTTAAATTAAAAATAAATGGGTATAAAGCCTGAAGATCCTCTCTTCCCCTAATTCTTGTTTTACTAAACAATTATGTGCAGAGAAACACCGAAGAAAACAGGTTGTCTTGACATTTTCTGTCTATTTCAGTATGGTATTATTTTGGAACGCATCTGAACATCTTATTTTTTGCCCATCTGCGGCTACAATTAGGTTACTGAACTGTCAGGAGCAAGCAAACAAAACCCTCCACCTCCCAAAAAACCAGACTTACAGAATCCTCCACACCGGAAACAGCAGCAGTTATTTTATCTATAGCTATGCTGACTCCAACAGCTGAAGGAACTGGTCCTACCGTCTGCGGACCTCTAAATTGTGGAATCTGAAAACAAGACAAAAACAAAATGGAAGACACAAATAGTTACCTTTGCAAAATGTCAAAAAGGTTTTTCATTTTTTCATGTTTCTTAAAAAAAAAAATCTAAAAAAAGAGATGAGCACATACCAGATGATCATATCTGCCCCCTGCAGCAAGAATTTCAGGCACAGTTCTTTGTCTTCTTTTGATGTATGCTATAAACTGAAAGATAATACCATTGTGCTGCTGTATTTTGTAAACTAGTCCCAGATTTATAGAAACCTGTAAAATAAAAATGAATATGTGTACAAGACCTTTACCAATATTACTGGTTAATGTAATTAATTTCCTATTAGCAGTATGGATTGAAAACGTTGTTCTCAGATAAGGAGACATACATAAACACTCCCTATCTTCGAAAATTTTTCAGAAAATTAAAATTAAGGAAATGATGCTTTAATCTTAAAGCATCCCAAGAGACCTATAGCACAAAACCCAAACAGCAAGCCTCAAGGAAGGTGGAGGAGGAGAGGCCTTTAGTAGTCATCAGCTTTCTGTATTTTTGAAATATTTATACTTTGTTCAAAATTTAAACAATAGGCTCTAGGTAATGCCTTCAATCTTGGTTGTGGGAAAAAAACCCCAAACAAACCAAAACCACAAATCCAAAAACGTCTGTGTGTCATTAGATACAAATTAAGCCAGAGACCTCTGACTGGAAGAGGTCTTATTCTTAAAATGTGTCTTCAAAAAAAAAAAAAAAAAAAAATTTAATGCCAGTATTATTACTTGCCAAAGACACTTTGATGTGCTTTTCTACTCTAAAATATCATTACTTTGTTTCCTGGCAAATTACAAGGCCCAGCAGTCTATAAATCCATTAATTTATTAGCAGAGTATTTTACAAACCTGAAGTTTTATTCCAAGTTGCTTCAACAGACCAATGATTTCCTCTAAATCCTTCATGCCATGCTTCAACAGCTGAGTGACACCTGGCTTTTGTTTTATCATTGTGTTTAAAAATGGAAATACATTACTTGCTTCTCCCTTCTGCTCAATGAATCTGTAGAGTCGGGAAAGCTAAAAACAAAAATCAAATAAAAAACATAGGTAGTACCACTGACAGCTCTCATATCTAAAAAAATGAATAATTTTCGACTTGGTAAAGGTAAAATATCTGCCTGTTTTGCTTGTTTTGGCCAGCAGCCTGTTTTTAACTAGTGAGTTGAGGAAAGCAATGGACAGGCACAAGCATCATCGGGGTGTATTTTTCTTACTCTTGTTGACTAAATAACAAAGTAAATAAAATATCACTGACTTATGGCAAGTTACAGGGAAATTAACACTGAATTAAAATTACTTACACTATTTGATGCGAGAGAAAGATTACAGAATTTGGCTTCTACTTCTCTTTTAGTTAGCTTTTCAGTCTACAAGAGAAACAGATTCAAACATATTTAACAACTGAGTTACCAAAAAAAAAAGTACTATTGCTGAGAAGAATTAAAACACAACTTTTCAATACCTTTAATTAGAGGTTGCATTTACAAACTGCAATAATACTGTGCAAGAACAAAAACAATAGCTAACACGTTTTCCACCAATATTGTAGTGAGGCCGTATTTGGCTTCATTTCAAGAAGCAACAAAAAGTATAAAAATACCAACTTTGTTGAAAAGCACTTCTGCATAAATACTGAAATGATTATGTAAATTAATAAACAAAATAAAGAATAAAATGAAAGTAAATAAAAAAGGCATTTTGGAGGGATTTAAACACTATGTTAATTACTCAAATTAATTTCATCTATTTTCTCTGCTTATAAGGTAGAAAAGACCAACATGATACTAAGATACATTTTAAAGTTTTTATTGAGTAGCCTACCAGTTCTTAATTATACAGGTGAATAATACACATTTAAGAATCATCTTAAAACATCCCAATCTGGAACTAACAGAAAAGTAATTGATCTAAGTTTACAGCCCAAAGATAGCCAGCATTTTTCTATATCAGCAGGATATTCCTTGTTATGCTGGTCAAGGGGCTGTTACTCATTTTTCGAGATAGCTCACAAAATAAGTGATGATTACAGAGATTAGATTAATAACTAATATCTTACCACAGCATCATACAGAATGATGTAGACTTGATTGAGTTTATCCTCTGGTATCCCACAGTGCAAAAGTATAGCTTTAAGTAAGGCAGTGTGGTTCAAGTAAATACTGTAATTTCTTTCCTAACAAAGGGTCAAGACAAAAAGAAAGGAAGAAAGAAAGAAAAAAAAGTTTCATTTGCATTCCATTTTGCTAAAAAACAAATAAAATAAAAAAAAAAGTTTCCTAAACATTTAATAATGGTTCAAAACTAACTTCTGATCTCTCCTTTCACCACCTTACGAAGTGGTGGTGAACTTACGATGACTAAAGAATGGCAAGGCTTGTCCCATTCTACAATAATCACTTGCCTGACAGAAGAAAGATGTTATTTCAATGGCACTGTAAAGAATCAATTAAATTCCTTTGCACACAAACCTATGCTTCATTTTAAGTCTACCTACGAAACATATTTTTGATTTAAATAGCTGACTATCAATAAAAGGTGAAAACAGTTCTGTACTTGTTAAGGTGAAAAGAACTATCCTTTTAAAACACATTAGACTAAATATTTACTTTGATTAAAATTTTAGGATGGTAAAGAGAGCAAAAGGGATGATTAGAGAATCTACCTGTAGCACTGGAAACTCTTGAATGATTTCTGAAATGGCATAAATAGTTTCTGCTATAGGCAAAAAGCTATTTCCAGTAGATGTAATGATGTCAAATGCACATTCTAGTAGTTCTTTGGGATGACAGCGGTCTAACTTCCGAGGTCTGAAAACTCGTTCTATACAGTATCTAAAGAAAACATTGAAGAACGAATCAGCTTCTTCAGTATTCACGGTCATAAAACATGGCATCTGTGCAAAATGTCATCTCTATGTCCCTTACCTTTTCAAGTTTCCTATGTTATTTCTAGCTACAAATCTTGCAAAAGGAATCTGAAAAAAACAAAATACATGAAAATTGTTGAAACAAAGCATTGTCTGACTAGGCTCTGAAACTGGAGATGAATTACTACCATGCAGTAACACTTGTACTCTCACATGTGTAATAATGCCTTAAATATTTGCCATAGCCAAGTAATATTAATCTAATCATCCTTGCTGCAAGTTCCGCCCCCCCTGCCAAATTCCCAGAAGAGCTTGGAGAGGGACACAAGGACATTTCTGGATTACCCTAATGCATGCAAAATGCATCATAAATCGATTACTAGCACATTAAAATGTACAAGCAGGTATTTTGCTGTTTACATAAAGATATAAAGGACTATACTTTAATAAATCTTTGGTCAATGTATTTTCCAAAACAAGTAATTCCAACAGAAAGATCAATTTTGTAGATCCTGCACAAATCCTTAACTGTGAATCATATTGTATAGCTTGATGTTATAAATGCAAAGGAAGCATGAGTCAAACTGACGTTAAATTAATGAAATGGAATATAAAGTCAGGTTCTCTAACTGTCAATAATAAACAAAAAATAAAACTTAAAGCACTTAGGTGTTAAATTAAGTGCAAAGTAATCAATTAGGCCCGCATTACATACAATTAGAGTATTACTGATAGAGGAATCCCAGACAGTAAAATTTGAACTGCCCAAACAGCAATTCCTCTGAAGAGTAGAATGATCTTGGACAACATCTGTTTGAGGAACAAAAAACTGGACAGACTGTTACCCACATTCTCTACGAAGACATAAGAAAGGGATGGGAATATTAGAATTTTTACCATTCACTGGAAAAGTCTTGTCTCTTGTATATGCAAGAAACAAACAAATCAACCAGCAGTGACATCTACCACATTTATAATTGGGCATTATTTTCACCTATATTTGTAAAAAAAAAAAAAAAGGGGGGGGGGCGGTGGGGAAGAAAAGTATTTTTTCTTCCCTGTGTGGTCAGGGCTCCAGCTGTCAAGACCAGGAGTACAGCATTAAGGAATACAGGAATAGACACTGAAAGATACACTACTTCAGCAGTCAGAAGAAGTATAAGCCTAAACCTAATTTGTGACTAGTGAATCAAAGGTATCTACAACCACCACAGCACTCTTCAAACCCAGCTTAGCCTAGACAGATGATACTACTTACTCTGAGGTCATAAGGAAGCATTACCAGCATCCCACTGTGATCCATGAAATAGGAAGCTTCATTATGTTCATATACTTTTTTATTTCTGGGCATTAGCAGTGGAGTATGCAGCTTGAGGGCTCCTGCACAAAACCAGTAAAATACTATTATCTCCCATTTCAAAATAACATCTGCTTTTTACATGCTCACGAACAACCTTGCAGGGAATGATTATCTCAACCAATACCTTTTAAAAATTACATTATTTTAAGTGTACTTAATAGACTTTCCTCTTCCAAAAGACAGCCATCAAACAAACATTGATGTTTTATCTTGCATGCTGCTTGGGCTCAGCAGGCAGCCCACTGAGAAACAGAGAACTGCCAAATTCCACAGCCCCAGCAGAAGCCTCACCTTGCCCTCCCTCTTTAAACACTACCTTTCACAAAAGCACATATACGAAGGATGACAAACTCTACAGATACCAGTAGCACTGTTTGGGTCTAGAGGCACTTCCATAGAAAACAAATACTGTTCAGACACGTTGCATCCCCTGTCTCAAAAATGTACTAGAGTAATGTTTACAGTTCACTTTAAAAACTCATAAATACATTTTTTCCTGGCTATATTTTGCAACCAACTACCTGTATGATTCGAAACTTCATTGAAACCCTTCTATTAGCAATAATATCACTAATGATTGAAAAACACTTTCCTTTTTTAAATTATCTACTGATTCTCAAACAGTGATTTTAATACAGAAGCTTTACTCAAGTCTTCAATTAGATTTCAAGACACACACCTAAATCTGGAAAAAGAGCACCCCAAATACAAGGAAATGCTTCTAACCATTACAAATACAATCTCATGGAAATATATATACCCAAAGCCCCCTGTTTTTTTTTTCCAAAAGAATGAAAACGTTTCGATCTCTAAAATGCTGATGACACTTTCCAAAGTCTGTCAAGCTTTACAGAGCAGGGGGAGAAGGAAAGTAACTTCTCTTTACTTAACTTCACATTTCTCAGTTTTTCATTCTTTTGTATTGCCAAGCCCTGATCATGCTTAATCAGGTTGTGATATAGTAGGAAATCTCTCAGTTTCTATTCTAAAATTCTTTATTTTTATATGAAATAGTATCCATGAACACCTATAAAACAATGCAATTTAGAACATTTCAAATGTGACAGTGTGCACATACATTTTCTTCGTCTCTTAAAAGCTAATTTTAAGCAAATATTATTACTAATGACTGGCTAGAGTCCTGGAAAGGAAAACCATCAAAGACTACCAGACACCACGACACCAGCTCTGGCTCCAGAAGTTCCTGAACAGCAAGTCATTGCTAAGAGCAGTATCACTGAAAGTACCACTATACACTTGCTCCACTTCCATGTTCTTAGGCCATTCCCATTCTGGCTATACTCAAAGATAGGTCACTGTTCTACATGGATGCTTGGTCTTTCACTGTAGAGCTATCCTTATATTCAGATCTAGATTTTACATAACACTCCCTACCTCTAAAAGCTCATACAGACTTATTAGAACAACCAAATACATTCAAAGATATAATTAAGATTTTCACTGTTCTTTCTGCAGAAAATTTAAATAACTCAGATTTGAAGTTAACAACTATTACTGGAATGTCGACATAACAGCAAAAAACAATGTAAAACTTCAAATGCTATGCAACTACTGAACATACTTTCTGACTCATGTGATAGCAGTAAAACCATTCCATTCTCTAAAATTCATTCAATCGTGAAAAAGAAAATGAATGACTTTTGTAAACACACCCACCGTGTCTTTTAAATATCCGGCTGACAACCTCGCATACATGCTGCTGTATCTTGGCTGCCCAAATAGAAAAACTACCCTGAAACCATCACAAATAAAAAGTACATATATAATTCATATGTCATGAACACTCCATGTAATACAGGCAATAATCATTCTGCTACCTCATCCCACTATAATAAATTGTAATGCTTACGTAATAAAAAATAACTACAGCTATACGAAGCATTATTGTACTGTTACCTTGTATTTAGATTTAGAAAGATTTGAAGTTGAGAAGCCAAGAAGTGTTACTTTGATTGCCATGGTTAGAAAGGGAAGAAAACAGTCAGAGGCAACGCATTCTGTTGGCAATCAGATGCAAGTACCATTAGCTTGACAGAAATTCAGAGTAAAGAAAGTAATCATCTGGACATAAGCTTAAAGCTTTAGCTGCTACAATCAGACACTGCTCATTTCTTCAGGGATTAATGAATGTAAGGTTCAGATGAGAAGTGGTTATTCAAGCCCACATAGTACAGATTGTAGCTTTAAATGGGAACTAATGAGAAGCTTAAGAGATAATGCAATTCTCTCAAACATGTTAGAGTTTACTCATATAAACATTTTTTTAAAGTCCAATACAGGAAAAAAAACCCCATACATCCCCTAAACACCTACAAACCTTCAGCATATCACTGTCATAGGTATAGTCTATAGCTGGAGATATGCGCTGTGAAAATATCTGACTCATCATAGTCCGGTAGGCCTTTCCGTCCACGTTTGCTAAGGTATGGTGGAGTACTTCATGCAGTTCAGACTCTTCCATTTGTGGTGGTGGAAGATGTTCACTTTTTAACAGCTCCACAGCTGTTGGTCGTGCTGCAGGATCATGGTTCAGGAGCCACATAATAACTGATCTCTAGAAATTAAATCAAAATTTTATAGTTTAGAAAAAATTTTATATATTAGCAGTATTTATAACAAACTACTTAGTCACATCATATTAATAAAAAAGTTACAAGACTCTACAGGGGACAAAAAAAGCAGGATCTGAATCTTTGGGGTGGATATTCTTAGCTTATTAAATTCTAAATTTATTTTATTGTGTTATTATCTGAATAAAATTTACTAAACCACAAAAATTATTAGAAATGTGCCTCCTGGGATGACAAAACATGTAGTATCCTTTGTTCTAGGTTATGCTAGTTCTGGCATCTCTTTATCAACAAAGTTAAGAGAAAGCAGCATCATATTAAAGAAGGGGGAATGTTCCTGTCATATTTCAGTAAACTGTACAGGATGGAAACATTTTTATGGTACTAGTGACAAGCAGATTGCTGTTTCACAGACATAATTAAGAAAAAGCTAATGCTAATGGTCACAAAAAGAATCCACTAGCACAAGGAAAAGGTTATCTACATGGTCCAGAAAAGATTACATTGCTCCTTATCACTTCATTTCTCTGCCATGGAGTCACCCAGGACAGTTCTTGGCAGCTCTTTTCAAACTCAGAGCAGTCAATTTAGCTTGCACACCTTTCTGTTCTGTGACACAGATTTCTTTCAAAAATTTAGAGGTAAACAATATAGCTGCCATTTGTTTGAGTCTAAAAAGTCAAAATTGTCCCTCAACACTTAAAAGATAACGCCGGTGAACTCTGCACTTCTTTATGACTGTGCTCAGGGAATTTTGTGGGTAGGTATGTTTCCATGTCAGCTTAGTATATTCTCAGATTTTTCTTTTTTCCTTACTTTGTTCTACTGTCATGTAATAAGAACTTGGCAGAGATTACTGATTTAAAATTAAGTGAGAAAAATTATAATTAACATTTCTTGACAAAGAATACCTAATGGTTAAAATGTCTGCAAAATTACCTGTTTTGCATGCTTGACTTCATCAAAATCTTTAGGAAATACAATACTGGGCTATAAAAAACAAAAACCACATTTGAATTATAACAGGCAGTCCAGCTTGCTCAGGCCAGCCTTATTTTGAAGTTCTACATATTTAAACAGAGAAAGTAACCATTTTTATTGCCCGTGGGAAAAAGAAAACGAACAGGAAAAAAACCCAACACAATAGATGGCAAATTTAGTTTGAAGAGCTAAACGGAAAAAGGTCACTGACATGCTTTTACAATGTTTTGTACAACCAAGATACAACTCATAATCACAGGCGTTTACCAAGTACCAGTACCAACTGGTTCCTGAGAGAGACCAACCGGGTCTAAACCTAGGTGTACTAAAGCCATGATGTCTTTATCTGATGTTTACACCTCCTATGTTTAGCACTATAAAAATTAATTTCACAGATAGAACACTGACTGATAGTAATACCGTTAGGGAATCCACAGTGCATTAAGGGAATGTCAGTACCAGCTCCAATTTTATTCTTCACTTTTTATTATGTATTTTATCAACTTTTTTTTTTTAAGCTCTCCCTGTGGAAACATTTTTGCTATGTTTTGCACCCTTTTACTTCCCTTAACAAACTATTTGATGCACAGAATTAGTATCTTTTGTATCTGTGTACTTACCAGTCTTAGCTGATTGAGAACAAAGATCCTTTCTGATGCAGTACTCATGGGACGGTAAGACATTTCGAAGAATATGATACCCAGACTGAACAGGTCCACTTTCTAAGGAAGAAAAAAATGGAAACTTAAACGTAATACTTGCGAATTCTCTGCAGAAGACGATAGCAGAGAAAAAAAAAATGTTTGCGTTAAATCTCACAGTATATTACAGTCAGAGAGAGGAGTGGGTTGTTTTTTTGGTGGTTTTTGTTTGTTTTGGTTTTTTGTTTGCTTTTTAAATTCTTTGTTAAATTACACAATCCATTAATTTGGTAGGCTTCAATGCCTTCCATCATCAAAGCACTGCCATGACATAAAGGACTCCCACTTTGAAAAGTCTTGCTTTGAAATTCAGCTTGTCTCTGCATAAACAAGATCCTCTTTGATGAAAAAATGAAACCCCACCTCCCAAAATCATAGTCTAGGAATCCAGGAGAGAAATACATACTTCTGATGATAACATTTTACCTCAACTGAAGACTGTAAGATTTCTGTCCTATTCATTTGTAAAGGTCCTCCAGGATTACCTGCTTTCAGCTTGGAAAATGTTTGTGCCTAGTAATGGTCACAGCACAGGCAGAAAAACTGACTTGCCCACATCCTTCTACCCTTGGTCTCCTCTCAAAGGAATATTTCTCATTCCCTTGCTTACTGCAGTAGTCCCACCACACCCTGTTCCACCTTGAATTCACCTTTGTTGAGCAGGAATGACTTAAACTGTACCTGGCACCTTAGATTCCACGCTATCTTTTTATTAAGTCTACTCTAATCATACCTGATTGTATGTAGACTTAGTGCTTCCTTGGACCTCTGGGCTGACATACAGTGCTGTGCCAACCATCCCTGTCAAATTACCTACATGACAAAAGATAAGAGTACTAGTTTCAAGAAAGTGGGAGAGAAATGCAGCATCAAAATCAAGAAAAAATTCACTCATCATCTATCCTCATTTCTTCTAGGTTAGAATCTAGTCCTTATTGAGACAGACTCAGTCAAGAAGAGTTTGCAAAACAGACAGTTCTTACCTTTGCATGTCAAGTGTCTGTGTCCATCTCTAACAGCTAAGCCTATCTATTGCTTTGTAGAATTGTAGTAGGTCAGCACACAAATGATACAACTAAATTTCACTTCCACTGCAGTCACCTTAAAGACATACAACTTACTAAAGTTTTCTCAAAACACAAAATTCAACCTGTTACAGAAGGTGTCAAAAAAACCTCAACCAAACAAAAATCCCTGAAGTCTCGAAATTGTCCTGTACAGGCAAAAGAACAGAAGTGCAGGTGGAACAGAAATACAGGATCTTTATATACGTCACGATGAGAAAAGCACTGTTCTATGGCAGAAGGCTAGCAGTGGAAGCAAATTAATTCTTAGATTAAGAGTCAAACCTGCTAGATTATATGTAACATATCTACCCAGAAGTTGTTGGTTGTTTTTTTCCCCCAGTAAAAACAAGGTTTCATTTTCAAAGAAGAAATGGAAGTTCTAACAGAGTATACAAGACTGCAGAATGCAAGTGCTTAAAATCATTTAGAACAAGCTACTACGTGAACTAACCTGATGGGTCAGACATAGCAGAACTACCTGAGTTATTTTCTTCTTGTTTAGAGACCACCTGAAATCAGGCAAACAGACATATTGTAAATGGCACTTGAAATACTTCTGTTGGCTTTTCTTGCCACTTTGGTTGGCAGTACAGGGTTTAATTCTAGAACCTTAAACTTAAAAAAGTTTATGGCGTTCACAATGTAAAGTACAATAAGCACTATGGTTTTAGGTTTTATTTTCATCTTTTATGTTATTACAACACCAAATTAACTTTTTTTCATTCACTTTCAGCTGTACTTACTGCATTTGCTGGATGATCTGTGGCTAAACCAAAATCACCAATTTTGACATGATCATCTGAATCTAAAAAAATGTTCACAGGTTTCAAGTCTCTGTGGATCATTCCCTGTTACAGCAAGAGAACAAAAAAAAAGACCCACAGAATATTAAACAATAAACACAATTCAAAATTAAACTCTATTTATAATAGACTGGAAAATCCTATTACATACTTTTATTACAGCGGGAAATCTACTGCATTAAGTCACTGATGATTAATTTTGAAGTAAGACTATATAGTCTGTAGCCCAAAAGCTACTAGATACCTAACAAAACATTTTTAAAGGTGGTCAAATTTTTGTGACAAAGGGAAAAATCTGAAGTGGTTAATTATACAATTCAACTTTATGATAAAATATTCTAAACCCCTAGAACAGATTAATAATGGAAAGGGCAAGGAACGAACCTTGCTAATAAATGCCCTAAAATGAATAGAATATGAAGAAACCCATACAGAAAGAAACATAACACAGTTATTATGGGCAGGTCATAACTATCATATTTACTAACCTTTTCATGGATGTAGGCTAATCCATCTAAAATTTCTCGGAAAAGCCTCCAAAGCCGACTGGTGTCTTCATATAATCCTTGGTCAATAGTATCCCTTAATGTGCTCTTTTCACAGTACTCCATCTTCAGTTAGCGTACGTGTAGGGGACAGAGATGAAGAAAGAGCAGTTTTGTCAAGAAAAGAGACCATCAGAAGCTTGTATCTGTGTGCATATTAATGCCTTGTTCTGTAACACACAGTTCAGGAGCAAAGAGTATCACCAAAATATTCAGCTGTTTGGAATTTTCCTGAATTCACTTATGGGACCTATCCCATTTTCTGGGACAATGGTACAAGCTTGTGTAGTAGTATATGTTCTAACATAAATATTAAAACCAAGGTGAAACCAGCCAAGTCATAATGTATGTTTAAACCAAACTTCAGAGAATCTCTGGCTTTATTTTCCTGGTGTCTTAACTGCTTGTATTATGAATACATGTGACACATGCAAACAAGCTTATTAAAATCCAATTCCATCTAATTGTATCTTCCTTCCAGACAAGCTCTAGCATTAAACGCACTATAAAAAATTACACATCACCACAGAAGAGCTAGCTTTGATAGTCGACTTCTCCCAGAAACAGTCTAACTCCTAACACAAAGGAGATGTTGTCAGTAGTAAAGCCTGAAGTTGCAAACCTGTGGGAATTTTATTTTGTGTCTGCTGTTATGGCCATAAAATGGCTTTACAAATTACTGTTTTATGTTAAAAGAAAGAGCATACACAACATACTGCCTTTGAAGAGTATGAGGAAGTTTGTGAAATCTGTGAAATACAACTTCCCCTCTGGAAGCTGACACAGCGCACTTCAACTCCACATTGGGAATTAATACCATAACCAAACGCAAGAACACCAGCTACATTGTTAGGGGGGTGGGATGGATATTCTAACCAAATAACAAGCCCAAGGCAAAACAATGCTCTGGAAGCCAGGGACTCAAAAAGGTTGGTTTGTTGGGCTGTTCTAAGGTTAGGTCAGGAGTTGCCAACTTTTATTTGTACACAAGCAACAACAGTGAACCTGTTACACGCTATGGCACTACAAAACTTTGCTCTCTCCAGGCACGACTGTAGAGCCCCAGAAGGCATAACAAGCCTTGTGTGCTGCACAGTGTCTTCCACCAGCCAAGCCCTTCAGGCAACCAGTCTATTGCAAAAACAACATCGAACTTAAGTCTCATTTGCATTTTTTAAAGGTCATTACTCTTCTCATGAGAACCAGCAATTAATCTCTGCAGGTTGGAATAAACAGCATCCTTTTATCTGAAAATGCAAGCACGTTTGTACCTGAATATACAGGTAATGCACTGTCTGAATGACTGATGTCCTGTCTTCTCCTTCATGGCTATTCTTTTCATTGCCTTCTTCATCCTTTATTACAATAAAAGTAACAGAACAGTTAGCTGCAGCTACAGAAAGGTGTTCAGTTTTTTTATGCATACTACTATTTTTTAATGGCTGGAACACATTGATGAGAATACACGTTCTATGGCTAGGTTTGAATAACAGCAAAATAATATACTGACATTTTTGTAATGCCACGGCTTCCAAATAAACTAGAAAATCATGTGTGACCCAACTCTCATTTTCAAAGTGAGAATGAGTAACATTTTGCCATCATTAGACACTGGAGGAAAAAATATTGCAGGAGATCTAGATGACATCTAGATGACATCTAAATCTCAAAGTTTCTCAGGTTTAAAAAAAAAGTAAAAATTGAAACTAAACCATACAAAGCTTACTTAATTATGCAACCCCTGCCCCCAAACAACAATTTTCATACAGTGTATATCTATAGTGACAAAAAATGCACTGCCCTATTATTAAATTATATATTGAAAGCTTTTTCATGCCAATGTACATTACAACAGAAAGAAGGAGATGAAGCTCTAATAAGAGCATTTACAGATCATCAAGATTGGCAGTGACAGATTCTAGTTGCTGTAGAAAACTGCGCATTAGTGTTCTAGTGATACAGTGCACCAACTGTTCACAGCAGGTGTTGTGATAGAAAAATTTTAAAATTCAACTGAAACCTTACACATTATTCTGACCTCCTGACTCTTATTGACTGCTAGAATTATGTATTGTCACCGCTTTCAAAAAGTGGCTAGTATGAGCAAATATATTGGTTTATATCATCTAAAAGCAGAATAGAATTTCAACTTTCAGATGATGTAAGGCTATCTATCTGGTTAACTGATAAATCATGTACACACTGAAGCGTTAAACTTGCAATACCCAGGCTCGTGACAACCCACATTTAGCTCAATGAACACGATGGGAAACAGAACCCAGATTAGCTGCATCAGACTGATTCCAATGGAATGCAGCTCATGATGGCACAACGTTTACTCTGATGGAATGTAACCTTACATGGTTCTGCGCTTACACTGGAAGTGAAACAAAACTTCCCAACCGACCCATTTGCTTGTCAAAGACTATTTAATGACCTTTTCATTTTCACTAGCTTTATCTTTATACTTACTGGAAGATGACCTTTACTGTTTTCATCCTCATTATCAAAAATTATTTCACTTTCAGAATCTGTGGTTGGCCTGTTTAAAAAAAAAAAAAAAGAGAAAGAAAAAAAACCCCAAAAAGTTTTGGGTACCAAGAAATATTTACTAAGAGATCTGGAATCTATTTATGGAAAAAAAGAAAGTCTAAGCTTCTGTTGAAGACCTTCCATATGCCTTAAACAAAAATGCTAAACACAACAAAACCCAGAAAGATATCCTGCTCGCAAAGCAACACTTCCTTTGACAGCCCAGTCTCTTAAAGAGAAGGTATATATTTGCATCAGTAAAATTTCATTTCTATATTCAATAAGCAAAACTGAGGTAAGTTTACTTACTTGCTTCAACAAAAAGAAAAAAAAAGAATGGAAGAACCACTTCATACACAGAGGCATGCATAGAGTATGTTAGTAAAAATCAAAGCAAAAAAGTACGGACAAGTAAGGTATTTTTCAGGATTTGTAATCTTTCTCTGTTATTGTTCATTCAAAGCTTTACTCTCAAGGTTTGAAAAGACAGTCCAACATAAACAGTCATGCATTCTGACACAAATGGTAAGAAACTTCTAGAAGCCTAAATAAATAAATAAAACAATCTGACAGTTTTTAGCTACAAATTTTCCTCTCCCTGACTATCTGACTGCTGGCAAATACACTCGTTTTGAACCAGGGGACAGAACCGAAAACACAGTGAACTACCTCTGACAAAAGAGGTGAGAATGATGAAAGAGACAAACTTGGGGAAAATCAACTCTACTCATATTCCCTATAGTGCCAATACTGAAGCCTACTTACAAAAACGAATGCGAGAACACCCCATCACCATCATCATCATCATCACTGGACTCCTGATCAGCTCCACTGAATTTGTTGCTGGAGGATCTTTCACACGAAGTACTCCACTCAACTGAACTTGTCAAAACTGGAGGAGGAGCATTAGCTTCCACATCATTTGTGTCCTCAGTGGTAAGGACGAAGAGACCGGCTTTGGCAGGCATTCTTTTCTCTTCAGTTGTTTCAGATGACACAGTGGAAACAGGACTTTCATGTTTTTCTATCCAAGCATTGTAATACCTCACAATATTCTCATGGTTCAAGCGGGAAAGTAATGTTACTTCCCCCTTAATTCTCCGAAATTGCTTGCTGGCAGGGTTTATGCGGATACGTTTCACAGCATAATAGCAACCATCAAGCTTATTTCTCACCTGCAAAATTCACATAGATCTGAAGTCAAATGCTTATAAATGCCTTACCAAGTAGAGCCAGAAATAGAATAATATAATGGAAGAGGAAGTTCTCCTTCTACCAGGGAAATGACTACAATTCAAATGCAAGCTTCCCCATACTGACAGGCTTCTCCCCAGACTCCCAGCAACCTCTTGCAAAACTCAACAGCCTATTCAATTCCAGATCAAAACCACAACATAGGCACAGCACACTAGAAGACAATAAATAAAACCATGCAAACATCAAATATATTGTTTTGCTTCAGAGAAAAGAAACACATCCCCAAAAAGTATTCCATAAGGGGAAATAATTTTTATACCTTACCTTGATGACTGCTCCAAAAGCCCCTTTGCCCAGTAATTTTAGCTCTTCAAACTCATTGTGGTAGCGTGAAAATTGTCTCTGTGTTTCTGTGAAGAACGAAGCGCTGGATATCTGACTGCTGGGTACAACTGTCTCAATGCAATCTATACCTGCTGAATCTGTAATGAGGACATCAAAGTTACCACTGCTGGCAGTATGGCGTTATGGGAACAAGGCACAAGGCACTCACAAATATGCATCAGGAAGAAGATAAAACCTAAATAACTTCAAGTGCAACTAAAACCTAAAATACAGAAGTGCTTTGTCTTGTAGAGTTAAGCTCTGGTACAAGCATAAACCTTAATACAGTTTTTCTTTACTTACATTATGCTGGACAAAGGAACCGGTTCTAACAAGAACATAATGAGGGAGGAAGTCTCACTGGAACAGCATCTTCCAAGGAAAAATTTAAATCTGACATTTACACCATGCAGGAGGGCTATGCAGGATGAATTTACAGGTTTAATTAAAGCCTCAGCTTCTTCTACTGATGAGACAACAGCAGTCAGTCCACCCCAGCTAGTCATGGATATAGAAGTTAAAGACCATACTAGTTTTTAAGCTATTTAATGTAAAACACTTGTGCAGTCTTGCGGAGCAATAGGACAGCTCAATTTTTCTGTTACTGCAGTCCACTTACTTAGCAGAATACAGAAGGAACCAAGTTTCTTACCATCTAGATTTTCTTCAGCTACAGGTGTTTTCATTTGTGGAATGTTTATAAAACTATGTTGTAACAACTGCTGAGGAGTCCATCTTTTCTTATCTTCCAAGCAAACACATCTGTTAGCCAACCAAGAAGAGAACTGTTCAAAGATCTATTCCATATCAGGCCTAAATGTTCAAAGAGGTCTCCTTATATTTAAGAAATTATCACCTTTATCATTCAGATGGGAATCAGAAGCAAAGACAGACTAAATGACTTATCCACAGGGACACAGAAAGCTGGTGGCAGGGCAGAGAAGAGAGCACCAGACCTGTTCTCCCAAATCCCAGATTAGCAGTCTGAACCATGAGGGAGCAATCACCTCTTCTCTAAGAAGTGTAACTAGCAACACAGGGGCATTTAGCTGTTCTTTCAAAAAACTGTTCAAGTCCTTAAAAAAAACCAAAACAAAAACCTTTTAAAGAATCAAAGACAAAAAGATACAAGAACACAACAAACATACTTTTCCAGAAAGTCTTGGAAGTCTGCAGGTAAATTGGTAGGAACAGCAACTGGATATTCCTTGGTTACTTGGCCCTGGCTGAGTGAAAGCAGAAGCAAGCCCAGACTCCATACATCTCCTTTTTTTCCAGGTTTGCTGGGAAGACCATCCTCACTAAAACGAACTTTGGTTTGCTCAAAAACATCTGCTTTGCAGATATCAGCTAAGCGCTTGGAAATGCTGTAGTCTGTCACCTTGATGTTTCCTTCAGCATCTACCAAGATGCTGGAAGCACAAAGAACTTTGTGTACTACTGAATTACTGTGCAAGTAGTTGAGAGCTGACAAGATCTGGGTCACATAATGGCGTAACTGCTCAATTGGAACTGGAGTCTCTTTGTGTAAGTATGTAGAAAGGCTGCAACCACTTATGTGCTCCACTAAAATGTCCACCACAATTGAATCGTCCCGTTCTTTAAGGTTCATACATTTATAATGTACTATGTTTGGGTGACTTAGCTTCGTCAGTGAGCTGAACTCTGTTTCTGCACCCTGAAGCTGTTAGAGAAACACAACATAACATGCATCATGTCATATCTCATGAACACACCACTACTAAAATATATAACATATACAAAATACATATAAAGTACATTGCATTCTCATCCTTTTCTGAAAAGGAAGTTTTGTACACAAGGGGCAAGAACAACTTTGGTTTCTGCCAGGTAAGCTTGATTCTCTCTTTCTTCAGAATTTTAGTATTTTACTGTTTTATTTATGCATACATTTTCTTGCATTTATATTATTGTAAATGAAGTCTTGAACACCCCGATACACCTATCTTGTTCTGTTGTGCAGCTACTCGAAACACTAGCATTTTCAAGCTCATCAACACCCTCTTAAGGTTAGTATAAACTAGCAGCCTCAAGAAAAGCACTGAACCCCACCTAACCTTTATTAAGCCAAATGCAAAATATGGGCATTACCTGTTTCTTACACTTCTCAATCTTTTCTATTTCAGGCATGGTAAGAAACCTTCCCATCTTTTTTTGCCAGTGCAGAACCCACTCATATATTAAAACAAAGTCTCCAGTACGAATTTCCAAGGCATTGTAGACTGATTTACCAAGCTGTTCATCCTTGCCTGTACATAAAGAAAGAGAAAAGGAACAGGGTTTCTTTTATTTCTAAAGACTTGATAAGAGCTCCTGCAAATCATAAATAAACACCTGTAAGCCTGCTTTCCACAATTTCAGAAACACAAACCTACTTCCACTAAACGAGATCCATACCTACATGGTAGGTATGGAAAAATATCAGGTCTGATGAAACTGAATGCTATGTAGCTGTTGTCAAATGAAAGCAATAGCACATTGGCAAAAAATTGCTGCACATTTTAAAGAATTTTACCTTTTAATAAACAAACACTCTTCCTGTTGAGCAAATGATGAGCTCTACACACAGTAACATAATTGTTCATCCTCAAACTGCAAAATAATAAAATCCTCTTTGCTCCAGAGGCTGTTCATCCTGCCACTGAAGAAGTGCTAGGTTTAAAATGAACAATGAAAGCATTTGATGGTCCACTCATATGGGCACTTCATGGAGGCCTTTCAGCTCTGAAAGTCTATCGTTGCCTGGATTTATGCTTTTGCTGAAACCACTGCTTTTATGCCATTGCTATCAGCAGCAATGGAAGGAGAGTAAGTATGCATTTCTAACCCTGAGCATATCACCTTTCACGTGCTACCGAAAGCTAAATGACTTCTTGCTAGGTAGCCATGTGTATCTGACAAGCTAGCTATTTAAATTTAAAGCAAATAGTTTTCAGTATTATTTTAGTTATGTAGAGAATATAAAATGTTGAGAAGGTGGGGTTCTTTTTGGTATGGCTACTCAGTTATGTAATTGCATCCAGAGAAGCAAATATTTACTTAAAATAGTCCTAAGCAAATATAAAATATTTACTGCAAAGTAACTTTTCCTATTACTCTCTCCTAGTCTTGACTGTGACATTTCATGATCCACAATAATATTCTCTCCACCCTTGCTGCTTGTACCTGTTAACATTGTTTAAGTTCTCCCTCTAAAAAAAAAAAACCACAAAACAAACCAAAACCAAACCCACAAGCCCCAAACCCAGTATTTCAAGCTGCAACTGTAATTTTGCTTACCTAGACATTTTCCTTTATGGACAATAAGTTGTCCAGAACCACTTGTGCTGAAGTTCAAAACTTCGTAATTCCCAGGGGACTCTTCGTTATTACTAACAGAAAGCTGGCGCTCTCGTCTGCAACATGAACAGAACATTTTTCTCCAACTCAAAAAGATAGCATTGTTGCAGTCCCTAGTCCCTAAAGTTATTGATTCTGCAAGAGGATTAGCTTTCAGAGACTTTTCCATTCAATAATAATATCCATTAATTTCAAAGATACTGAGTTAGTGCAAAGATATAAGTCTGATTAGAAATCCAGCATTTTAGCAGCAACCTCATGCTGCACTTGGTCACTATATTCAAAGCCAGGCATTGAATACAAACCTTAAAACTTCTGGATCTTAGGATGACACTCCCAATTGGGGCTGGGATGGGTATTAAAGAAAAAGTAAACATACTACAGCTCTGAAAAATATCTAAGTTTGACTTGATTTGCATTCTTTTTCAAAACATTACAAAAAGCAAGTATACGCACTTTTGCAAGTCCATTCCAGCTTTAGCATAATTATTTTTCCTAACTTAAAATGGGTTTCCCATTTGCCTCCTTTACTACTCTAACCTCCTCCTTCAAGAAAAGGGAAATTTTGCAAAAACTTTCAAAGCAAGTATGAAAAGGATGTTTCTTCTCACATGCACGTATGGAGCTGCATGTGAGATCAGAGAGAACTCAAGACCACTAACCCAAATCAACCTCCATTACTTCTTGGTACAATCTATTTCAAAATTAATAGAAATACCACCACTGCAAGAATATCCTCCAAATAAATGCAATCACATCCAAAGTTCACAGGAGTATATGAAGGGTAATACAGAAGTGCTTTCAAAAGATTTATTTTAAAAAAAAAAAAAAAAAAGCTAAAAAGCGCTACACAGAAAGGAGATGCCACAGGGAACTTCTTACAAGTGCAGTAAAACCAAAAATACTCAGAAAGCCAGATGCTTTCTTTGTATTCAAATATAGTTTATAAATAAATTATTTTAGATTTTAATAATCTTCTAAAAGTTTGTGTCCCAATAGCCAAAATTTCAGGCATCATAAACAGACAAAAATACATCACCACTCTTCTTGTGAAACGAGACCTCAGAAAATGAAACACGTCTAGCTTTTGCCTAACTTTACAAACATGGCATCATGAGAAGTTTCAACATTTCAAATAATTTTTGATTATTTTCACCATTGTTAAAATAAGCAACTCTGCCCTTTTTTTTTTTAATAAGAACACATAACGTAAGAATTTACGTGAAAAGTTAAAAGTCCATTGTATATGTTTTACATTAAAACAATAGTAACAAACCTTTGAGACACTTGTCTTGTTCCACAAGCACAGACAGTGTCTCGTTTTGTTATACTAAGATTAGCAAGAAGACAGGAAGAGAGATTTATGGACTATCGAACACTGTACAGAAACAACTGTCAAATGACTTGAGACAAGCAAAGGGAAGAGATGACAGCAAGAGCTAAAGCAGGATAGATCAAAGAAGGTATCTAGTGTTGCTGATAATGTGAAAGCATTTTTGAAGCTGATATAAAAGAAAAAAACAGGAATACACTATTTCCATTAAAACAACAGTCCAAACAGAAAGTCATTGGCACAATCTGAATCAAAACCAGGAAAATCAATACCAGGATATCTCCACTGTCCTTGACAGTTATAGCAGCTATGAACACAGGGAAGGGGAAAAAATAAAATAAAATAAGAAAAAAAACCCCAAACCGCAACCTACCTATTTCATCAACAATCGTAACCTAGATGAGTTACGTAGCAGCAAAAGAACCCTCCAATAACACTATTCTTCCCTCCAATAAGTTGCTCTGCAAATGCAATCAGCATTATCCAGTTCTCCAACAGGGAACTTTACACCAGTGTATCTTTACAGCAAATATTTTGAGATGAACATAAGCTTTAATTTACTGTGCTATTCCAAAATCTTCATTAACTGATTTAAAGTCACTTATTGCATACTTTTAAGAAACTAAGTAAACCCTGAATATACCTTCCAATGATTGCCAAATACTTTCCAAGTTAAACTAAGGGCCAAGCTGACTCTCTTAATAGGAAAGTTCCCAAGTTATCCACAGCACATTAATTAGTTAAACCATGACAAATGAAAGGAGGGGGAATGTGGGGGGAGACCAAAATGAACAGCTGAGCAACACGGCACATTACTCTCTTGCCTTCAAATTTCATTTTGAAATCTAATGTTTGTAAAAAAAAAAAAAAAGTCCACATGCAAACTGACATACATACTTTGAACGTCCAGCTGAATTTGGTCGGTGTTTATTATTCACTCCGTGTTCTGAACAGCTCCCATTTAAACTGGAAGCAACTCTATACCCTGCAGTATCTCTCCTGTGAGAATTTTCTTGATTTGTCAGAGCAGCTATTTCCAAACGTTCCTATAAATCAGGAAAAACACCAAATAAGTTCAAAAACTGCTCCTATCCTCAAAACATACGAGTACTGGACTATTATTCTATAAATTCACCCAGATCACAGAAGAAATCAGTTTTCATAATAAATGTATGTAAGAGGCTAAGGAAGAACAGCTGAGATTCAGAAAGTACATTTCAGCACTGTCCACAGGCAAGAATGTAAAGATTCTTTACAATGAAACTGGAAACATTAACATACTAGCTTTTTTCTATATCTGTTTGAAAATACCCATCTCAGTACATGTAAAATGCTAATATAGTAAACTGTTTTTCTTTACGGTTGATTTTATTCCAGAAATAAACCCCATATAATCAAGAACTGATTTTAACCTAGATCTACTAGAAGCACTGGATGAGAAAATATGTCCAGGACAATTCAGTCATGTAAATCTCTCAAATTTTTATAAGCATATGCTGCAGTACTGGGAAGAAGTTATTGCAACGGTTTTTGCACGCTTGCTTAGAAAGAATACCTGTTTGGCAGTCTCTTTCTTTTTTCTTTCTTCTCTTTTCTCTTCCTCCCTTCTCTGAATCTCTTTAAGGATTTCACGTTGCTGAAATGAATTTTGGTGGTGTTAAAGATACAATAGTACATGCAATGCAACTGCTAATCTTACCCTGGTTAAAAAAAAAAAAAAAAAAAGCTATGATGTATTTTTCAAAAGTGTTGAAGAGGACTTGTGGATCTCACAAGAATTAAAAAGCAGAGTCAAATTAGCTCTCCTGAAGAAGTTAACAGCATCAATTGTATGATACAGGAGAATGGAGTTATAGACAAAATAAAATACTACTGACAGACCCAAAAATAAAAAGTTTCATACACAGAAAAGAGAGAGGAATAAGATAAAGCATTCTTTCAAAAGAGCTACTCTATTGATATTCCCACAGTGCGGAGATTCCACAGTACTAGTCTCTGTGAGACTTAAGATGAATCCCCTTGTTTCTAGTGAAGAACGTATGAGGGTCCAAGGTCTCTTTAAATTAAATTTACTGTGCTCTAGAGAAGCCTGTCATAGTGAACATTCCAGTCACTCTATGGGTGAAGGAAGATATGATTCCCTATCTGTGTGGCTAATACTTCCTAGTTTAAGATGGAATGCACTTAATATATACATTTGCTTACACTTTTGTAAAAGGTCCTCTTTATAAGTGATTTGCATAGGATCAGGAATCAACATTTAGGTTTGTTTTGGGCATAAATATTTCTCAGGGTTAAAACCACATTATTAAAGTATTACAATTGCAGCAGCAACTAGTTCATATAGTACGTATTGATCAACTCATACTGACAGGTCTGACAAGTCAATTCATTAAAACACACTGCTATGCAAGATGATTTACAAAATCATGATTGTTTATGTTATTTTAAGAATACAGGGTTATTCACACTTCAATTTCTCTTACCTCCTGCTCCTCTCTCCTCTTAACTTCTTGTGCCCTGCGCAATTCCTCCTGAGCCAGTCTTTCTTGTTCTTTTTGATGATTTTTTAGCATTTCTTCATGAAAAGATTTGGAAGGTCGTTTATTATACTCACTGAGAAATGACTGAATGTGGTCAGCAAGCTCAAATATCATCACCTGAAAGAAAGTATGAATGACATACAGAGTTGAAAGAACAAGTAGATCACATAGTAAAATGATACCCAACTCAAAAAAGCGATACAGCACGAGTGTGACTACTGATTTTGTTACTTACCGGGGAGAATTTACCATATTTCAGTATTTTTTGTCAGAACCATTTATAAATAAACTGTTACATGAAAAAATCCCTGACCACAGCAGCAGAGATGGCAAAAAATACTCAAGGACAGCCAACATAATCTTTTTCTTAAAAAAAAAAATAATATCCTTTTCTCACCTTCTCTTAGGCATATTTTTCTATTCACAAAGATACGTGTTTATGACATGAGAGCTACAACAGAACAAATTCTTTTGTAGTTATCTATTACTGTATCTACCACTATGAAATAGTTACTTATTTCACTGCTAAAATGAAATCCAACCCTTCCTCTGCAAACCAGACCCCCAAGTCAGAACTGTAAAGCCACTTAAGGCATTCCACATTCATATAACCACAACTACTCAAGGAAGAACTGCATTGAAAACTCTGCTGAATTCTGCTACATGGTTTGCAAGGTTGGAATCAATTTTCAGTTACTGTTTACTTGAACTGGGTATGGACTGATAAACTATTGACCTGTCAGGGCTCAAGCTTTCATCAGTCTAGTAGCATCTCTCTATTGATTCAAGCAATCTGTAGTGCTAATAGGCCATTGTATCTCCAAAATTAAGGAACAGTACATCAGAAAGATGCGTCCCAGCAGTCAGCAGCAGCACTGAGCAGGATTTGCATGTATAGGTGGGAGAAGAGCCAAACTAAATTGTACCATCTGCTTGTAACAGGCTGACATTTAGAAGATTCAGAAACGCTGAATCCCCTGCTTGAAAGTAAGAATGAAGGCAGGTGGCAATCCAGAATAGAAAGAATAGCACAATATGCATATACCTGACACGTGCAAACTAGAACGTCTTTCCCCGGTTACTATTCAGAAGGCAAGGCAATTATGCATGCACACACATGTATTAAGAAAAAGGAAGAATCTCAATAATTAAAAACCCACAATCAATCTGCTGTTCAGTTTGACAGGTAACTGAGGTATTTTCAAATTTTCCATATTGCAGAATACACTTTTAATAAAGAATACCTGTCAAGGCAGAAACAACAGTTATCTTCCTTTCCCTGCAGAAAAAGTAATTCAGGACTGCATTGTGTGTGTCATTCATTGAAAATGTGTATGATAGATGTATGTAACTTGCATCCATATCTACACATTGCTAGAGCAAACACGATTCTTACTTTAGAAAATTAACATTAGGAAAACCTACAACACATTTGTAGCTCCTTTCAATGAGATTGTTAAACTGTTAATATCCAAAGATACTGAAAAAAATTGAGGCAATTCTTGGTTATTGAACAGAATGAACAAAACAGTTTCTGGCTATAACAGTTCTTTTGAAAGTATCTGCAGAAAAAAATGGCAATCGAAATAGAAGTATAGTCTGCAAATGGAAAAAGGGCTTGATGTGACAAGACTGAATAACAGGCAAACCCTGCCAAACCTGTAAAGTAGATAGGCTTAGGAAACTGAAAGCAGAGTACGGTCCCATTTCAGCATATAATAACTTCCACAGCTGTGTATTTCTCACTTTTAAAAAGGCAAATTGAGCGATTCAAATGTGTTCACCTGTAAGATTTCCAAACAGTTGTAAGAAACATAATGTAAATCCTGCTTTCACCAGGAATTCTGTGTTTGCTAGTAATTCTTTAAATCATTTTAGTCCTCAGCAACAATGGAAAAGTATTGTTAATACCAAACATACCTGGGGACTTAGAAAATCCCTTAAAGTACATAAAAGTTCTAAGTTTTGCATGTTTCTCCATCTTTCTCTTTCTCTCCTATGGGATGGGGGGTGTGTGAGGGAATCAAGCATGACTATTCCTAAACACAGTAGAAAAAAAGGCACAATAGCATGGAGTGACTGTGCTACAGCCACAGAAGCCAGCTGTTGAGTTCCTGCCCTTCAGTTCAGCATTAGATTAACAAGATCACACTGAAAAACTCCCCATGTAATTGCTGCATGCTTAAACAGGTATAGCCACTTAAAGTGTGGAAAGCTCTCAATTTTAGTTAGTTAGTGTTTTAGTTAGTTAGTAATGCTTTTCATACTGTGAAATAACTCCAAGAATAGCATGAACCCTTATACAGGGATAAAGCTTGCACTATTTACACACGCATTGTATTCTATTAGAAACATTCTTAAGAAAGAAAGTCTATCCTTCCTTAGGAGCAATGCAACTTACACATACAATGTGGACGTATTCCATTATTACATCACACATGGTTTTAGAATTATTTAGGCCCAGAGTATATTTCTCAAGGAAGGGAAAAGCTCTTACCTCTCCACAGCGCTGTTTTGCCAGTTCTGCTAGTCTGGATTTTAATTCGTTTATTTTCTCATTTGACAAGCCTTTTGAATTTTTTAGTTGTATTTCAGGGACACTGGGGGACAGAAACAAACCATAAAAAAGCCCTCATTAGAAAATTTGAGTGTAAAAGGCAACAGAATGTTGATAAAAATGGTGGGTGAGGGAAAAGGAATGGAGTTCATAGTCACTTGTCAATTTGTCAATGCTCGAATAAGCAGTACATAAATATTACCTATACAATATAGAATAAAGCCAGAGATACTGTTTTATATTCCCCAAATTTTCTGACTGCAGATCACCCATCATTTATACTTAACAGAAGAACTACCAAAGAAACTCTGCAGACTCTTATAACTCAGCTCTTAACCAGTAATTTACATAACAGTCCTTTAAAAATATTAGTAGTACAACATTTAGGTGTTTAAAATTTATTTACCGCCACTATACAGGCTACACAAACCTAAAGAAACATATGCAATAAATAACAGCTAAATTTTAAAAATGTTTAAAATAAAATAAACAAGTAAAATGCCTGTAGCTACGCTATCTTAAATTAAAAACAATTAGAGTGGCTGTTATGTCCCATGTTACAGGGTATAACTAAGCTACCACCTGGTAAGAAATAGCACTTCCCTTGTACACAGCTCATGCCACAGCACAAATGGACGGGCTAAAGGGAGTTATACTTTTGGACACAACCACTGGCATAAGGACTGAACAAAATGGGGCACAGAGCAACACTTAACCCAGAAGTTACTTGCCAACCCAAAATGCTGTGGGGGTGTCTGATCACCTGCAATTCTTTTTACAATTCACTATGCAGAACTCTTCCAAAAGTCTAATCCAGCAGAAAACAGGAACAGCAGATGCAACTAAGACAGCAGACTGCTTTAAAAATGAAGATTCAGTCCCTCTCTCAGCAGGTCATGAGCTGAAAAAGTTTAAAAAGGGCTCTAAGATGCTAGCAGGTACACTTGTATTTACGGCTGTCCAAGCTACAAATTGGGGCTGCAGTCTTGCACTGACAAATGCATCCCTATTATTCTCCACTGCACAAAAGACCACATCCAATTCAGGTGCCAAATTTTATAGTTGCCTATTATAAAATATGACAGGCTTAACAAATACTGACATGCAGCAAGCAAGAATAAGAGTGATGAATAAAAGTACATGTTTTTTCATCTTACACTTTACTATGGAAAACAGAGAAAAATGTTCAGAGAAAAAAGGTTGTATTTTAATGTTCACTCACGTATCAGGGTAAGTATGTGGACACTTGACCCACAGATCAACTTTGGCATACACTTCATCATCACCAGTCAATCCCCGAGGATGCAGAACTAAATTAATTTCAGGAGGCTGTCGTACCTAAAATGGAAAACAAAACTTTTGATTTAAAGGGATTTTTAAATTTCGTTTTAATAAAAGCACACAACTCTCACAACCTATATCATGGCAGAATTCAGGTTAGACCATCCAAACCTTGATAAAAATATATTAATGTATTGACACTGTTCAATGAGCGTGAGCTGGTTCACTGATTATCACAGTTTATGCAGTATGTTTTTAATACTTCTTCAGGTAAGTGTAGTTACAGTTATTAGAAAAATTATTCAGACTGAGCAAAAGGGAAGTTTTATTATAAACCTTTGTATTCCGCCTACTGTAGGCTCGCAGTAGGAAAAAATTAAACAATTGTAACATAGGTCATTTATGGAGTATCACAAATGAAAACATTCATTACAAGAACAATATTGTTTCTTTCATGTTTGTTTTACATCACTAACACCAGTATTCTTTTTTCTGACGTAGCAACCAACTATAATATCACATCTATACACACTTTGTGTGGCCAAACAAATGGATAGTAATTTTTTTGTATTTATGCTTTTGGCATAAACCAGAATCTTAACAAGTGTTGCCCTTTCCCCCATCCTGTTCAAACTGCCCAGTCCAAATCAAAATGAAGTAAAACATGCCCATATCAACATTCTAAACTTTTTCTTTTCGAGTTTTTTTTTTTTTGAAAAAACCAACCCAGACCTTAGTAACATGACAAACAGGTGGGGAAATAAAATGACATGGAATATGGAAAATATGGAAACAGGTTAAAAGATGGTCACTATCCCCTCTATTTTCCCTTTGCATTTCCACCAGGGAAAAGAACAGGTTAAATCAAGAGGATGTCAGGTATTAATTTAATAGGGAGTGAGGTCTGCAGCACTTCTGAAAACCCAGCAGATTACGAACAGTGTTTACATCAAACTCCGGGGGGGACGGGGGAAGTTATCGGTGGCTGCAAGAATTTTAGGTTCAGGTTTATGGTAGAAAAAGAGACAGCTGGAGCTATGATATATTTTGCAGAAACTAAAGACAAAAGAATGTAAAAAGAAACAACAGCAGCAGTGAACTTGGGGAACTGAAAAGAGTGACCAGTACCTCCAGCACAGGAAAACAGTGCCACAGTTGCAGCTGGAAAAAAATTATCAATTAGACACTGTGGACACAAAAGGGAAATGGAAGAGAGTAGCAAGTATTAGACCCGAGCAGTAGTTAGTTGTAATTAAAAAAAAAAAACAAACCGAAACCAAACACAACTATAAAAATTAAAGTATTAAGCTATTGTGGAAAGAGCCACAGTTCGAGTAAACCACAGCATATAATAAATACGCAAAGATCAGCAACATGTACACCGGCGAAAATAATTAATTAAGCAGGGATGTAATTAGTCGGCTAAAGGATGAATTAAGAGGCAAGTCCGGCAGTTAATTAAAACGCAGGTTAGGCGCACAGCATTAATCACCGGGCGAAGGCACCGACCCGGAGGCCCGCTCGCAGCGGCCGGCGAACACGGCTGCCCCCCGGAGCGGGGCGAGGGGCGGGGCGCACCAGGCGAGAACGCAAGGGCTCTACGCCAGCGCAGGAGCACGAACAACGCTCCCGCCGCCCGCGGCCGCCAGCCAGCCCAGCACCCCCCCCCGCGCGGGACGGAGGAGAACGGCGGCCTGCCTCCCAGCGGTTCACGGGCGCAGGAAGCGCTACCGGATGAGCGGCGACGAGGCCGCCGCGCTCGGACGCCCCAGCCGCGGAAGCCCCGCTCGCTACCTTCCAGGCCTGGCTCCGCCGCAGATCCTGGAAGTCCTGCCCGTAAATGGACTCCAGCACCTGGAGCTCGTTCTCCTGCCGCAGCTGGTAGCTCTCCGTCGGCTCCGCGGCCACCTGCGCCGGCGGCTGCTGCGCGCCGTTCGCCCGGGCCATGTCAGCTCCCCGGGCCGGGGCGGGCGGCACCCATCACGGGCGGCACCGCGGCGCTGCCACCGTGGAAGTGGCGGCGGCCGCGCTCCGCCGCGCCCCGGCACCGCCTCCGCGGCGGCGGGAGGAGGAGCCGGGGGGCCGGGTGGTAGCGTCCGGTGGCGGCGATTGCGGGAAAGGCCGTGGCTTGTCCCGCAGGCCTCGTAGAGGCTGTGTGCCGGGGTGCGGTGGGCCGGCGGCGGCCACGGCGCCGCGTTAGCCCCGGGCCGTGCAGGGACGCGGACCCGACGGCGCTCGGAGGCCTTTCTGGGGCTCTGGAGCCCGTGAGGGACCGCGGCACGTTGCCCGCGCTGCCGTCGTGCCCGGCTCAACCCCTGGGCCGCGGGTGGTCCCGCCTGCCGCGTCCTGGCGGCCCCGTCCTCGCAGCTGTGCCTCACAGAGTCACAGAGCATTTCGAGTTGGAAGGGACCCGTAAGGATCATCGAGTCCAACCCCCCATGCCTCGCAGAACTACCTAAAAGTAAACCATACGACTAAGAGCGTCATTTAGATGCTCCTTGAACTCCCGACAGGCTCGGTGCCGTGACTGCTTCCAGTGACTGACCACACTCTCAGCAAAGCCCTTTTCCTAATGTCCAGTCTGAACTTCCCCAAGATGGGCCTCCAGGTATATCTGCAACAGACATACGCACCAAATATGAGTAGTTACTGTGCAGTTTTTTTTTTTTTATAGACCTTGAGAAAGATTTGCAAAGGGGAAAAAGAACCACAAAATTCAGAATAGATTTCATGTATTGCTGGGCCAGGATACAAATCCATGCAAAAACTTAAAACGTTTTCCACTGAGGATTGCTTTAGTGATTAGTAGGAGGTGGAAGCGTGTGAGCAGCCTCACTCTCTGGCTGGCTGAGCTCCAGACGTGAAGTGAGGCCAGACCCTGTGAGCACCCCTTGGGCCCCTGGGTCTCCTTGGTGGGACTTGCCAGCGAGAGGCAGCTGGGGGTTGTCAGGGGAGCAGTGGTAAGCAGAGAAGAAAATGTGCTGTTCATCCATTGCTTCACGTGGTAACTACTGAACAGAAGGATTGCCACAAGATGATGTAGCCGTTAAAGTTTTTGGGATCTTAATGAAAACCCCCCAATTAAATTCATACATACAAGCTTATCTATAGGGTATGTAATCTCCAGACAAAGGAAAATGCTACAGTAGCCTGTAGCTTGCTACCATGCACCCATATTCTATACTTGGGATTTCATGTGCTAGGAAATGTAGGAAACCAGTGTGGTCCACTGAAATGGAATGAACTGAATCTTGGAGTTTTCCTTCTGCCTTAGACCTAGTCATGTTCAGGACCCCCACTAGTTACATTCTGTTTCCCCTAACAATCAAATTCCCTCATCTTACTTGAAAACAAGTAGAATAAGTTTCAGAGCCATACTTGCATTATTTTAAATCTCTACTTTTGCAGTATAATGGACACAATTTTTCTTCTGTAATTGCATGAAAAATCTTCTGATGCTTGTCTTTTACTTACAAGGTTTATATCAATGGAGTTTTGGTCATCTTCGCTTTACTCGCTGGCCTTCGAGTACAGACTTTTTGTTATAAATAGACCACTTACGGAGGGATTTATTCTAATGAATAGTTTCTATGGCCCTCAATTTGTCCTTCTGAAATTGAAAACTCATTATGTGCATACTTTTGTTCATCTTTCCATAATTCTTATGGTCCCAGCTGGGATTATAATTTATTTAGTAATCGGCAGTTTCATAATGTCACTAGTATCTAAACAAAACCAAATCTTAAACTGTGTCATGCTTCTCCTGCTGTTCTTTGTTCCTTGCCATGTCCGGGAATGCCTGGAATGTGCCTTTAGTGGTAGCATTTTTCTGTCTCATCTTTTTTTTTTTTTTTTTTTTTTGTGGGAAGTGCATGACCAAAGCTGTCTCGTGTTTATCTAACAACAGCGATCTCCTTTTGCGCGGTCAAATGGGACCTGGGGCACTGTAATTGTCCACTACTTTCCTGCACCTTCTTAGAAGTAACTGCTGTGTTTGAACTGCTGGCACAGCTGGGTGTGCTCATCTATCAATTTGTAAGTAGTCTCTCTGTGTCAAAGACTAGAAACAAAGTTTTTAGGCCCCGGATCCATCTTCTCTCCCCCACAAAGATACAGCATGAATTGCCAGTTTGAAGACATGATGCAGTAAACCATTAAGAAACTCCAGTAAAAGTTTCTTTAACAGAAACTGTGGGTTTACACTTTCCAAGCCCAGCACACGGGCAACTTCTCCCGTGTTGCACTGTGTAACAACGGGCGGGTCAGGTAACTTTATGCTTTGTTAAAACTGCCCAACTGTTCCCATCCTGTGTGACTTGGCAAAAGTTTAACCAGTTGGGATGAAATATTCTAGGCCAGATATCTACCTCAGGCTATTTCATTTTTTGCTCTTAATTTCTTCTACAGTGATTCATTGTTTCCAAGAAGAAAAGCAGAAAAAAAATAACATTGTAACAAAAACATTCTGAGAATTTATTTTAAAAAGTCTTGTACCCTAGCAGCAGTGTGAAAATGTAATGGGTGAGGGGGAACAGACAACCTTTTTCAGTGCTGTGGCTTTGCTAGCTAGCCTTGTGAAAACCTGCATAAAGTAAACCAAATCACATTACTGGGGACACACACACTAAGTATTCACATGCTCCGCAGTTTTACTGTAGTGCAATGAACATTGCTGAAGAGTCCACCTGCCCTGAACATGTGCCAGATGGCATCTGGACAGAAGCTTCCCTTCCAAAATTTAGGACAAAATTTCAAACTCTCACAGCACACAACATTAAAATTTAATTCTAGCCATTAAAATTTAAGGATGTGGGATGTGAGGGGAGGTGAGTCTGCCCAGGTGAAGCGGATGAGGGAGGGGAAGGGTCCCTGAGAAAGGAGCTTCAGAAATGGGCCCCTGGGTAAGGAAGGGTGCCTTGCTGGTGCCTGGGAGGAAGGGAGCACGACAGGGGGTGGTCGCAGACACCGGCCAAAATGGCCACAGGGATGTTGGGTGGCCAAAAGGACAAGGAAGCCTATGCAGGAGCCCCAGGAAAGAAAGATGAGGGGAAAGCACGGTAAGCTGCTGAAAGTAAAAAAAACAAAAATGGGAGTGGCTGGGCAAGGTAAGTTGGCGGTAGGGGTGAGAGGAAAAGGTAGGCGGGTGAGTGAGCCCAGGGCCAGGCTGAGAGCAGGGAATAGACATGAATTACTAGGAAAGAGCCTGAAACGAGGAGTTGCGAGACCCTCAAGAACAAAGACTGCAAAAGGGCAGGGCCGGAATGTAAGGGGGCAGCAGCAGAGGTTGCACCAACAGCCTCCATGGCCTGCAGTGGGATGGGGTGGTGGCAGTCCCCGCTTCCCTCTGGTCAGCAAACGTCTTTGAGCCCACGGCGGAGCGCTCGGCTCTTCCGTCCAAGTTCACAGGGGACAGGACGTGGATCACCGAAACGCGTTTCGTCATCTCCGGGTCCATAAAAAAGCCTTGCTGTGCAGGAGTTAGACTCATGGGCCAGGTACCCTTCCAGGGGGCACTTCCAGATTTGCCAGCCAATGGCTGTAAAACCCTTTTTTTGGCTTTAACTAGCTGCCCTTCTAAAATCTTCAAATTAAAGGCAAATGTGCACCCGTTACAATGACGCACAATTAAAAACCAAAACCTTACTATGTCTATGGAGGAGCTTTCCTTGTAAATTATTAAAAAAAAATTATCTGTTTTAGCAAATAATATGCATATAGAGAAGTTAGCACTGCCTTTTGAAAGTCTGCCTTCGGAGGTAGGGACCTGTTTTAAAATACCGGTTTAGAAAGCCTGACTTCCCACCGCCGGCTGCCGCCCGAGGAGGAGCGGCGGCGCCTTCCAGCCCTCCCGAGCAAAATGGCGGCGCGGCTGAGCGCCGCGGCCACGTGATGGCGGCGCCCCGCGGGAGCGCGGCGGAGGCGGGAGCTCGGCGCCCCGCCCCTCTCCTCCCTGCCGGGCCACCGCCTCCGGCGGGCGGGGGGGTTGGCGGCTGTCCGCAGTGTGGAGTGGCGGGGCGGCGGGCAGCGCAGCGCAGCTCGGCGCCCGGGATGTTGGCGCACGTACGAGCAGGGGTGTCACCGCCGGCCGCGCTTGGTGCGGGGCGCGCTCACGGGGGGTCACGCAGGATCATACGGAGGCTTTTCGGTGCGTTGGAGGCTCGAGTGCCCCCCGCCTTGGGATTCAAAACCAAGTTAATTTTCCCCGAGAATTAGCTGGAGTGCAGTGGAAGCCACTGAGCAGTCATTTACTTCTCTGGACGCTGTTTAAGGGTCCTCCTGGCGTCCAAGTGTCGCGCAGAGGAAGGAGGGACGCGGGACGGAGCCACGTCTCACCTCAGGAGGAGTGGGCAGAAGCCACGGGGAAGGAGAGTCTTTCCTCTCTCAAGGTTGTGGGAAAAGCTAACGCCGAGGCTGAGCATGGAGTAGGGGGGACAGAGCTTGTGGTCCATCAACTTTTCCAAACCGGTTTTAATGTAATAGTCTGTGCGTGCGAGCGTGTACACGGCGGGCGCGAGGTTAGGAAGATGAGCTGTGGTGTGAACTGTAATTTCCTCCTTCACGTTTATTACAGTAAAACATGCTGAGGATACGCTGTGGCATTGTGAAGCAAGAAACATGGGACAGCTAATCGCAAGGAGGAGCCTGCTTTATTTTCTGCTTTTCTTTACTGGCTCTCATGATTTGCCAGGTAGGAACGTGAAGAGCCAAGCCTGCTTTCCAGGACACAGCGATGTGGTGAAGATGCCTCTGAGTGTCAGAGGCGGGGTTTTATCCTGAGAAGCGCTTTTTCGCCTGTGGGCTCCGTTCAGTCATTGAAGGCAGGGGCTCAATAACCTGGGGTTATTAGGTGGCAGCAAAGAAGGCAGCAACTTGGCCATGGGGTATGACAAAACCTGGATCTCGAGGAACGAAAGCGAGCACGCCCCGTACCAGGCTGTCAGCAGAGCTCTGGAGATGAGGAACGCCTCGGCTGGGCAGATGGTGTGGCAGGGTGGGAACGGCAGCGAGGCGGGCGGCGCGGAGGGCGAGGAGCACGGCGAAGAGCAGACCTACAGGCATTTCACTACCACCGTGCAAATTGTCATCTTCGTAGGCTCTTTACTGGGTAAGTGGGTGTTGCTGGAGTTTTTTGTTGGTGTGGTTTGTTTATCCTTATGGACAGGGACTGCAGACCAAATGGTAACTAGCATCGTTTGCTGCCTTAGCGCCTCTTCCTTTTGCGATTTAGCTCTTCTGGTGTATGTTTTCATGTTCCTTGTGGATTTCTGATACGTAAAAGCTATTACTATAAAAAGTTCATCACAGATGAGAGCTGGTACGTTATATGTACATATCACATAGTAAACTTTTCTATCAGGATTTAACTGGGCAAAAATTTAATGGGTTATTTATACCCTTATTTTCAGCTGTAATGGGAACTGTTCTCTTTACCATAGAAAAGGGTGTGGAAAGTTTTAAGCAAGTTTTACTGAATTTCTGTTTCATACTGCCGTAATTCTGCATTTCGTCCTGCAGATTTCACATGAATCCTTGGGAAGCACTTTATGCTGTAAACACGTATAACCATGTGCAGTCTTGCCTACTTGTTATACTTAAACTAGAAATCATACACATTAAATAAGGAAACTTCACAAATGTGTGCACATTTGCTTTCGGTTTATAGTACATTTTTTTTAGGAATACATGTAATTTCCTACCAAAAAAAAAAAAAACCCCAACCAAAATAAGCCTTTTGGTGAGTCAATTTAGCACTGTTTGGGAGATCAGTAAGCTGTATTTCAGTGAAATGTTGCTACTGTCTAAGTCATTCAAAGCTAGTTACTGGAAATGATGATGAGGCTTTTCACACAAGGCTTGGCTGAGAAAGCCTCCAGCTCTCTTAGGTGAGTTCAGTAGGACTTTGCTGATGGTCATTGGCTCTTACTATTCTTTGTTTTTTATTTGATTTGGTTTTGTTTTTCCTGATTTTCTGTGGTCATGGTAATTAATATTGATTTCTTCTTGGGAATATTTAATATCACTTAAATAATTTCTAAGAAGATGATAAGCATAGTCTTGGAACAGCATTGAGCTCTGGGCTCAGTCAGCAATACACTTGCTGGTTATTACTGTAATCACTGAGTCTTTTAACCTTGATTATTCTTCTGTCCAGTGGGGGTAATCCTCATGGTTCTTGCTTTTTTTCTATTTAGCGCATAGGTAGTGTGGGGAAAGAACTCTTTTTCTGTATGTCGGATAGTGCCTGGCACAAAATACTAGACAGCAAATACTGTCCTAAAAATAAGAGATTTGGGTGAGAAAAGTCAGAATTTTAGTTCTTTATCATTTGGGTTTTGAGCCTTAAGAGCGTATGTTTGAGTCATACGTCCAAACTTAATTTCATGAGCCTGGATCCTCAAATTTTATTTGAAGAAGAAAACAGACACTCTCATGTAATCATGCCTTCAGCAGCTAGTTTTTAAAAAACAATCAAAAATATCATAGCTATAAATTTTGCAAGACTACTGTAAGTCATGGATTGGCACTCGTGCCATTTGCTTTTGAGAGGTGGACTCTGTGAAAAGATTTGGACCTGTTCTAAGGGGTTTATCTGCAGACTGGATGGCTGATGAAGCTTCCAGATCAGTAGCTTCTCCAGACCTATCAAAGAGCAAAACAGGAGAAGAAACCATGTTTCTTTAAAATATGAAAATGCGGTAGTCCAGTGACAAATTTTTGCAGTGGGTCTTGTCAATTTATAGTGATGGAAACCAATTTTAACTATTTTTTTGAAACTGCCTTCTTTTCCAGTCTCCCTACTGCCCTAAAACACTGTTTTAAGAACATTTATAGTTACAGCTGAAAACTTGAGAGTCTTTCAACATGTGTTCCCATATCATCCCTATGAATGTACTGCTATTCCCTCTGTACTGAACAGAAACAAAGCCACAAAGAAGCTGAAGCCCTGATCTCCCGAAGGTCTCAGGGTTTCGGTGCCTGCATGCTTGACCCTCATATGTGCTAGAAGTTTTGCTTGTGCACGTGCTGCATGCTGTCTCTGCATCAGCAGGGAAGAACAGCTTGATATTTACCTCACACTTACACTTGCACAAACCCTCTTAATTGAGTTTTCCTCTTCATTTGTTCTCTGCCATGGTCCTCAGAGGCATCCAAGCTCTTTTCTCCCTCAGATGAGCCCCTCAGCTGAGATACAGAGTAGCAGTTCTTTGGTCCAGTGAATCTCTGGTTCCTCTTTGCAGAGGGGAAACCCCTCGAGGGGAATTAGGACTATCGTTCCCCCTAAAGGCTCAGATGGGGGGCACTCTCTTCACAGTTAAGATGTATGGGTTTGGATCATTTCTGCTTTAGGAGGACATGCGACTTGTACATCCCACATCAGTGCCCAAGCCACTTTGCTGTTGGATAAAATAGCACTACCGTTTTAAAAGGAAGAAATTATTTCTGCTTCCAGCTTGAAAGGGAGCAAACGTTATATGCCTCAGTCTTGGTAATGAATACTGGGGTCTGACATAAACAGCAGCCTGCAGCATGGAGAGGTCCAAGCCCTACAAGAGGGAAGAATCACAGTTGGGGTTGTGAATTTAATTTGGGTTCCTGCTGTGCAGAAAAATGTGATAGTGGTAGTCAGTTGTGAGAGAGATGTACACTATGTTTTTCTTTCCCATTTAAGACCCTTATTTGAGACCTGCAGGGAGACTTGTAACAGCAGGAGAAATTCTTGTGTTAGTTTTCCCTGTGTTGTGAAAGGACAGTGCTATGGTGAGTGTTTCATGTTACCTGCTAAGGGCAAGAGAGAATCAAACTGTTCTTTATGGTTACTTTACAATACATTGAAAGGACACCCTCCTTTTATTTATTTAAGGTAGCAATAATAATGGTACTAGATTCTAGAATTTTTGCTTGTCTTTAAAAGGGATTATGTAGTTGTGACAAGCTTACCAAAGCTTGAACCTGGATGTGATCTTAACATGTATGTCAGAGGATCTAACTGGTAGAACCAACCAGAAGTATCAAGAAGAGCCTTGCTAATCAGCAGATTTTTCCCCTATTGTTCTTTGTCCTAATTTGTAGAAAGTTTTCATTTTTGAAAATTTCTGATTTTGTAAAGAATCAGATTATTCTATGTTTGGAATGGACAAAACATAATTATCAGTCTAAAAAATCACTTATAATTTAGGGCAGTTAGAGATGAGAGTTCTTCAGGTAACTTAGTCATGAGTAACTGAGTCAATGAAGAGTTAATGAAGCTATAATGTACTTATATGCTACGGTTTTAAATAGCTGTTCATGTGACTTTGAGTCTGTTTGCACAAACTTCCTACTGTTGCTTTTCCACTGCTTGTGGAAGTTCTTGCTTAGCAGACTACCTATGGTTTTAATTTTCAAGGAGGAAAAAACCCTTTAAAACTGGTGCTACCTGTTATGCACTCCTTTGGCTGTAGCCTACCATGAGGTTTTAGCACAAGACGGCAGGCATTGGAGGGAGGAATTTGGTCAATTTAGTTATCCTGATCAGCAGCTCAGTTTGCCTCTATGAAGGAAAGATTTGCAGTATATTCGAGGCTTGCAAGCTGTTTCTGTCTGTGATGCTTAGCTGAGCGCATGAACTGGGGAATTCATCTGGGGAGCTTTAAATGTTTTGCACATGTTGATGAACTTATTTACCAAATGCACAAGGTGAGGTACCAAGTATGTATGAGACCAGAAGGCCTTGTTTATGCTTGTCTTCCTGTGCAGCTCCATGGCTAGTAATGGCAGTTCTCATAGTGATAGCATTACCTAGCCTGTAAACTATCAACTCAGGGCTAGAATAAACTGGAATAAACCAGTGAAAACGCTTGCCACTGGTGTTTCTCTCTCCACTGCTTGAACTGTACTTGTATCAGGGAGTGTGGAACACGTTACAGAAAAAGTGTGCTGAGCATCAGCAGCAGAACTAGGAAAAGACCTGTGCCGCTCGTTACCACATTTCCTTTTCTGATCCACATGTGTACTTGGTACTTCCTGAAGTCCAGAGAGTGGCTGCCTCAGGAGCTCTGGAATGACAAGTGCGTGTGTAGAGATGTACTTTTGATGTGGGGTCAGGTGAATGGCACTCAGTAGTCTGCTTAGGCCGTAGCTGTGCGGATACGGTGTGATTAAATCCGTTGCTTCTAAGAAAAGTTACTATCAGAGAATAGGAGCCAAAATAATTATGCTGCTTCTGTTAACTGTCTCATATGAATGACTATTTTTTTGACCCCTCAATTGCCTCTAATTGGCTTAGTTAAAGGAAAACTAATGCGCTGAATTTCTGTGTGTAATGCAGCAACTTTCATTACCTTAAATATGAGGGAAAGTGAAAAGCACCAATGGGAACTAACCAACTAGCTGATTTTACTGTCCACTGGAATGATGCAGACAGGCGCAGTGTGACATGAGAAGCAACGCATGCTGTCAGTACTGATTTCCTTTGGTTGACTTAATCCTGTGTGGTAAAAGGTGTCAAGAGATTTGAGCTTTGCGTGTCCTAACTTGTTTTGAAAGGATGTAGAAGTTATCAATGGAAGAACAAGAATGGTAGAGATTTGCTCTGAGCTTGATTGCTTCACATCCACGAATCCTGCACAGATATATCTGCTCTGCAGTTCCCCGTGTATTCTGCCTGACTTGGGTTAGATAATTTTTTACTGCTTTGTTAAGACCTGTGGGAACTGTTTTGTTTTGTCTTAACCTGTGTTTCAGGCCAGTTCCCTCCACCTGTGCCACCAAATGGATGTGGCTAAGACGATGAAGTCAGGATTACTTGTGGAAGTGAATGATGATTTGCACTCACAGTAATACTGGCTAGGGTCCTTAGCTGGCAAATTCAAATGGCTGCTATTGAAGGGATGATGTTGTTCATGTGAAGTTGATAAAAGGAAGGATAAAAAAAAAATTAGGTTTAGCACTACTGCCCTTTCAAATTACTAACTTTTTGAAGATTCTCCATTCTCATTATTTTTTTTTTGCATATTACCCTGTTTGTCTGTCTCTGTGTTCTTGTTTCAGTCTTTCTTCTGAGTCTGTCCACTTCCCAATGCTGTTCTGCCGCCTGTTGCTATAGTGGCGCTGTGCCATCAGTGATACAAGTTCATAATAGAAGCTCGCGTGCTTTCTAGAGTTTCTAAAGTTGCTCTTCTTTGACCAGGAATAAAGTTCTGCTTGGGATTTTTTTTCCCTTTTTTAAATCAAAAAAAGACATTTGATGAGTTTTGCTGATTATGTAGGGATTAATTTGGAAGACGACTGACAAGTACTATTGGAATGGTAGAGAAGGAAAATTTGTAGTGTTCCCATGTCCATGGGGAGTTAGTTCCTCTTGCTGGAGAAGTTAGGCTTCAGCTTTTGTATGATTCAGGAACTTCAGGAGCCTTTCGAGGGGAGATCAGTTTTTGTTGCCTGCTACTGCAGTGAAGAGAAGACTATGATTTGACTGACTGAGATCAATGGGCCAGGACTCTGCTGGCTTCTTCCACAGTGACTAATAGGCTGGGAGCTACATCTGGCTGTGCAGATGTATCTGCATTAGCTTTACAGATACGAGGACTCTAAGGTAAAGAAATTTCCACCATTTGAGAAGCATGCTGCGCAGGAATTCTGTTATATTACCCTAGGAAAGTGTTTCTTGGTTTTTGTTTTCCATTCTCCCCCTACTGAGACCTGTGTAAACTGGGTGTGTTCTAGATTTTCTCTTGTTTGTCCTCTCATCGTGAAGACCATGTAGTGAGATGGAGGTCATGCAGTCATCTCACACTTCCATTTTTTGGGGCATATCTCAGTCTGTTTGGACTTCTAATATACAGACCATGCTGTGAGGATTAACTATAGCATGGTAGGAACACTGCAATAGGTTTCAGCAATGCAGGCTGCAAAGGGGGAACACCAGTGCTGTTGCTGTTACTCATCGCATGCTTGCAGTCAGAAGAAATAGAGGCTTTAGATCCTTAAGTCTGAGGTCAAAGGGGTAGAGCAATTTTTGTAGGTTGTTTGTAATTGGATTTAAGAATTTAAATTTCTAACCTGAAAGCTATAGTATTTTTTAATTCAGATAATTTCTTCCCTCCACCCCCTCCTCCAGCATGAAAAGAAAACTGCAAGAAGCTCTAGTATATTCTTGGCTGCTATTCAAAAATGAATAAACAGTTTATGAAAATAGAGTATTTGAATGTGGTAACTGTGCAAAAAGATTAGCTATTTGATTCAGAAGAATATGGAATTGGTGCTTTTACTCTTGTGGCTGTCACTAGTTTGAAAAAGGATACACGTGGACAATGACTTTCAAATGGGTGACAACCTAACTGGTGAATTGCAAATCAAAGATGCTTTTTTTCTTTTTTTAAAGCTTGGGATGACAGAGGGCTCCTTTTCAGAGTGAATAAATTTTTAACAGCTTCCTTTTTATCAAGCAAGATTCTTGAGATCAGATTTGCAGCGAATATAGGAATGAAGCAATATTGCTTTACAAAGGATCTTTTTCTCTTGCCATTAGAGGTAATCGATCTGCAGAGACTAATTATTACTTTAGCGCAGCAAGCCAACCTTTGACAGAAAGAAGAGGGAGTCTAACTTCTGAGCTTTGGCAGGGAGAGGTCGCTGGAGGTGGCTGCAGTGGCTTTCAGCTGAGTGCAAGCAGTGGGAGGGGATCTTGGAAATGAAGAAAAGCATCTCCAAAGAGCACTTGTAGCCAGCATGCACAATGAGCTTAGCTTGAAAGGGTGATCAAATTGATGGGTGCAATCCAATGGACAATAGCACCTTCTATTCTTCTCAGGAGAAGGAAAAGGAGGACCAGGAATAACAGTTTTGAGGGAGATCAGGATATGGGCTCTGTCACTCTTTAACATGAATTTTTCCACAGTTCACTTATTTACATACACATTTTCATACCACTAACTGCAGTTAAATGGGGGAGCTTATGTGAGTTGTGCTTTTACTGACTGTAGCATGGGTGTAGCTGAATGTTTATGTCATGTTAGGTTTAGGCAAGATTATATCCCATTATCGTGGCTTGTAGTTTCTGTTTGTTTTGTGTTTCCCAGGTCTGAAAGTCTGCATGTGCTCCTGAGGTTATTGGAGTCTGTTCACAATTTTCATGTTAACCATGTAGATAAAACTGCTTAAATTTCTTCTTAAAAAAAAAAAAAATTATTTTCATACATTTAGGAAAAAAAACCCACGCTAGACAACTGATGAAAATTATCAGAAAGAGATGTCCTCAGTGCCAGAGTCTACTCCCCAGACTGCATCTTACAGTTAGTAAAAAATGCACAGAAAGTATTCCAAATAATCCCAAATCCAGGAAACTTTCCCAGACCTTCTAGATCAGTGCCTTAATTGGGGCTTCGGGAATGAAGCTCTTTGTTACTTGCTCTTTTGTCTTCCCAAATCTGTCTTGTACAGAAGGAAATTTCACTGGAAAGGCTGAGGATGCTCTGATATAGTTTGAACTCTATTCCAGTGGTTATAGCAGTTTTTTGGAAGCTGTGGGTTAGATTGGTTACCTCCAGCTTTCTAACCACGCTGTGGTGATATCCAAGGGAGGTGTCCTTTGAAAGAAACCAGTGCACTTTGAAACATGCCAGATTTCCAAGTGAAAAGTGAGCCTTCCCAGTGTTCTGCAGGGCAAGAACAGGCAAGGCTTCAGGCTCACCCCTTCTCCTGGGGATTTCCCATGAGTTGTTTGGCTCCAGCCTCTCCCTGCACTTGAAACTGATTTTCGTCTCCCTGTCTTGACATCTCCCTGTGCACAGAGATGTAAAATGGAATTGTTACAGGACCTAATTTATAAAGGGATCGATCTCTTCTGGGATACAGTCCTAAAATAACTGGCAGCCTAGGTAACTAACATGTTTGTAAAGACAAATGTATACTAGCTTAAGGAATAAATATTTGTATCTTGGAATAACTACCAGTGAATTTCGTCATGGGCATCTTGTGTAAAGAATGAAGCAGGGAATCTTGCAGTAAAAAATACTGCAGGGACATGATTAAAGGCTAGACTGAGACAATTTTTAAAGAACGAGGGGCACATCTGCAACAGCTCCAGCAAAATTTGTAGCCCTGCCCCAAAAAGGGGTAGAACCATCTGAGGGGAAACAAAAAAGGTCTGGGGATGGGAAGGATGATGTTTTGTTTCTACTGGTGTCACTCTTAGAAATATTTGAATTGGTTTAGATGAAATCTTCTAAAACAAGCACTTTGCATAGATTAACTTCGGTGCTGATTAGCTGGAATAGTTCAAGTTGGTAAAGCAAACTGTGGCTGAAAATCAAGTCTAATAAGAAGCATCAGGCAAATGTAATGATATGGGTGGTAATATTTGCGTGTCATAATAATTGCATAGTAATAACATACTACAGTACCATAACATTACAGTAATCATTTTCCCCTACGTTTTTTGTATGGGTGATTCCAATCCTCAGGAATAATGGCCCCTGCAGCAGTAAGCCCAGTTCAGGTTGCACCCTTGATAAAGTCTGCCTGGCATAGGTATTATGCTTTTGCTTTTCATGTGTGCTAAATGACTAAGCAATCGTCTTCGGAAGAAAAATTTTGAGTTTAGGGAGTGGGTGAAGGAGAGGGGTTGCAAGAGCCTCTGCGGTCCCTGTTGCTATGGAGACCTCTCTTCTTCCTTTGCTTCAGCAGAGGCGCCCGGCCTGGCTTTGGCTGAGGGGATACCTGACAGCACCGCCATGTTTTAAAAGAGAGGCATTGGGAAAATAATGATTTACCCAGCCTGGAAATGTGTGAGATGCAGTGATTTATACCTGAAATGCAAGTGCCTGATACCCTGGGGATCCTGTATGCTAAAGCGTTCCTCAGACACGTGCTGGGGGGGTCAGCTGATGTCTTTAAACATTGTGTGTGTCGAGGATGTTAAACTGATCCCTATTTAGGGTGAAACTGATTGATGCTGGTCATTTTACCATCTGTAGTCCCCGTGTGAACACTTCAGTGGCAGCTATGAACCAGAGCTGTTCAGCTAAGTGACTGGATGTCACGTTTTGCTTTTCACTGTGAGTTATGTTTGCTCAAATGCCAGCTGGTGTATATATCACTGACTCTTTTGAACTTCAGTGAAAGTTTAGATACATCGAGATTTTGTATTGGATATTATGGGCAGTAAGTTAGTATTTCAGGCATGAATGAACCCAAGCACTTAAGAAGAATTTTAAATGGTGTTAGTTCTGTTACAGCTGTCATTTATTGGCTTGCTATCAAGCAGGTGTTGTGAGGTTTTTAAATTAAATGAGGTTTTTATTCTTCTCTGTTAATTTTAAAAAATTAATTTCTTATTTCTATGGTGTTGGAAAAAGTGAGTTTGCCACTTATTGGTTACGTTTTTTAAGATCTAGGAAACTGTATACTTTTCTCCCACCTATCCCCAGAAAAGATGCTGGTAAATGTTTAGGTGCTGCTGAATCTCATAGGCTGATAGAGGTGAGCCTGCTGCAGCTCTGTGTCCTCAGGTCCAGCCATAGCAAGGCTGAGCACACATTCCCACGAGGCACACATGCACACGATACATATGTACATATATATGTACATATATGTATGAGCAGCCACACAGACTCACACAGAAAGAAAATGCAGCACTCATGCAAACACAAAGAGCACCAATGGCCTTGTCCTCTTCCCTTCTCTGTCTGCTCAGGATGAAAGTCCATTGGTATAAAATACATAAGCATATACATATATGCACATCAGTATGGATCCCTCTGTAGTAGCTGGTCTTAGACACTCAGTCTACCCAGTAGCTGGTGCAGGATCCTCTGGTTTTCCAGTTGCCTCACACACAGACACATGCATGCAGACAGGTCTTTCCAGTTGCTGGCCTGGAACTATGACCTTACCAGCAGCTGACCTCCAAATCCCAAGGTCTGTCTAGTAGCTGCCTTGGACCTTCTGGTCTTCCACTAGCCAACTTTCAGAGCCCTCTTGTTCCCCCTGGTTATCTGGTCCAGCCTTAACAGCCACACCAATACTTGCCTCCTAAGCATCTTATCCTACTTGCTGGCTAGCCTGGCTTGATGTTCAGTAGTGATTACACACTGACATACGCACCCACACAAATGCACACTCTCCAGTCCCTACAGTTGTTGCCACCCTGATGTGTGGGCCCTGATGTCCCAAGGTACTGCACTTGGACCTCTGTATGCACACAGACCCATGGAGTAAAGAGCCCCTCATCCACAAGAAGAGTTGGAAATGGAGTTTAATGAGAAGAGGGGATAGACACTGCTGATCTGGTGCAGGGCATGGCCAGACAAGCATACTGACCAAATGCCAGTTTAGAGATGGCTTTTATCCCCTTTTCCCTCTAGTCTTGCATACTTGTTCCTCCCCAAACCACCCTGAACTCTCCCTTTACCCACCTTTTTCCCCCTACTGTAAACATCCTGTAATAAGTTTTGTACAATCCCAAAATGCTCATTCCGTTCATCCCACAATGACTCCCATACCCATGAAAAGGAGACCCGAAGAGCCTCTCCCACAGACTGATGCATCGGGGGCCACTACTTTCTCCGAGTAGGTTATTGGGATTCCCCTGCTTGCTGTTGTGTCTCTCTGCACCTTTGTCTTCCTGGAGGCGAGCCTGTAATCACATTTGCTAATATAAGCTAAAAAGTGCACTTCTTTTTGATAATTGGGGTATGATGAGGCTCTGAGATCATGCAGCAGATTGTATGTGTACTAGCAGGAATATCAATGTGAAGTGATTTACAGAGAAAAACAAAAGTGGATTTTATATACATCCTGTATATATTTAAGGAAAAAATCCAAAATGATCAAGATAATGTTTTGTTTTCCTGTTGTACTTCTTTCGGTTCCTGCCCCACACCCCCCGGCCCATCACAGAATTGTAAATGACTGCATTCTTGTATGTCCAGTATTGGTGGTCACTGGGACGACAGCTGAACTGGAAGTCCAAAGGCTTGGGACTTCTCTGTGTTATGTTACCTACACTTGCTGTCTCAATATCTAAGAAGGAAGGAGTTCTCAAAATACTGAGCGGGCTAGGTACTGCTAGAAAGTTTGCAAATGGCAGAAATACCAATGAAACAATTATTGTATTGTACCTCTCCTCATTTCACTGCTGATTAAATGCTATCCCTGTAGGAAGTACAGCCTCTTACTTTCCGAACAGTACTGTTACATGTAAGCCTTTTTTATTTTTAGCATCTTTAAATTAGATTTAGCAGCTGGAAGCAGGGACAAGAACTGGTGCCTTGTAGTCAGCCAGCTTCCATAGAAACATTGCAATAAGGAGAATATCCTGGATTAGAAGGCTGGCCGGATAAGAAATCGCATAACCTCTCATGGTAAGGCATTAGATCAGCCAGACAATGCAAATGGCAATTATGGTTGTAACAAAAGCAGTAGTGAAGCTGAAATGGTGATGGCAGGGAGAGCTCTAGTTGCCTTACTCTCTTCTTTTGCTGTCGTTGAGGATTGCTGGGAGATTGCTGCGGACTGCTGCCTTTTTAAATGCTTTATTAGTTATGATATTCAACACTGTAATTTACATTCCACCATGAATAGTCTGGCTTACTTCCTGACAAATGTGGTCCTTCTTTCTGTTCTGCCAATTCTCCTGGAGGGGGGGCGGAACCCTATAATTTTTGGGGGGACAGAGACTCTGGTTTTAGTCTGCTTTTTTCTGCCACCTTTGACTGACTCTCTTGTCTGTCAAAGCAATTTCATGCAAGAACTCAACAATTTCTTCCAGAAGACTGATAAAATATGGAGTGATCTTGCTTCTTCTGTAACCTCTTGTATCGTTCTCCACATACCTTGTGTCACTTGGCTTGTGTTCAGACTCCAGCAAGCCTTACTTTTGTTGTGTATTGTATTTCTTATGGCATAACTGGATCACTTCTCTGATACTGTAGAACAAACAACAAAGTCAGTCATACAAGGGACTAAAATACATTTTCTGCTGCTATTGCCTGAATTAATTGGAAAAAGTGGAAAATACTGAGGTAGAGTGGGTTTTTTTGTTGTTATTTCCATTTAGTATCTGTAGCTTTAAGGAGTATCCAGAACAGAGAGGGTAGTCTGATTCACCTTTTCTATTTGTTGTATTAGGCTGTTTATTTCCCTTAGCCTTTTCAGAGGAGCATTAGCTACAACCCCTTTGGGACTATGTCAGCCTGAATCAGGTACTCCTTTGTGCCTTTGGGCTTTCTCCATCTTTTAGTTTAAACGTTTTCCTGCAATTTTCAGCCTGACTCTGGTTTGGTTAAAGTACAGTCAGCCTGTCCTTCTTTCACGGGTCTGCCTTGTCCTGAAAGGTACCCCATTTCTTAATGTATCTAAAACCCCCTTTTCATCGTCACCATCTCATTCATGCATTGAGACTCCAGATCTCTGCCTGCCCTTAGCATACAGAGCTCTTAGTAGGTCTCTTAATAACAGTGTTTATGAAGGTCCTGGGTTTCAGTATCCTGGCTGATCACCTGAATTGAGGCTCCAGAACATCCCTCTGACACTTCCCTTTGTCGCTGGTACTGATACAGGCTGACCATTGGCCCTGTTCTTCCTCGTGAGCTCTTGGGAGGTCCCAGGAGGTCGGCTCCCTTTGCCACCTGACAGGCAAGTTACCCTGCCATCCCTCCTCTCTGATGTCTCAAGGCCAGCTAGCTCTGTGCCGAGTGAAGCAACCTCCTGCCACTGCTGCTTCCCGTCCTTGGAGTCCTTCCCTGCTGCGGGTGCCGGCATGGAAGAGGATGCTCTTGCCCAGATGGATACTGTCCTTCTCTGAGACTCGCATCCCCAGCACAAAAGCTGCTGCAGCAGAGCTTAGACTATGCAGCTGGGTCCCTGTAGGCCTCACCTGGGACCTTTATGTTTCTCTTAGCTGTTCCAGTTTAGCCGTTCCCACCTGCAGAGGATGAGGGCCTGGAATCCTGTGTACTGTACATACACAGGCACAGAAAAAACCTGGCCCTGAATAGGTAATCACATGTGCTGCACTCTGGCCAGTAGCACTATCTGTTCCTGGACTTCGGCTTTGATGTTGAACTTAACATGCTAGTTTTTTGAAAGTTTGATTAGTTTAGCTTGTCTTTTGCTTCAGTGATTAAGATCGCTGTCCTCCTACTATACTGTGCCCTTTTTAAGATGCTTAGTAGTGAAGTAAGATGTAGCCTATATGAGATAAACTGAGAAGCAAGTGCGTGCACGTGTGAGTGAGTGTGTGTGGAGAAGCAAGCTCATCTTTACCTTAGCCAGTGCAGGCTCCCAGTGCACTCTTTCATCTTGGCTGCCCTTGTTCACTACGCTCCTTCTGGTTATTTAGCTTCTGCCTTTGTCCTGTTGTCCCCTCCGTCCCGGGTACGCTCAGCCCCCTTGTCAGTATCAAGGGACCACCTTGCAGACATCTTTGCATCCCACTCGCTTGCATCCTCCACAGCAGTCACTTGGTAAACACGCAGAGCAGCCTCGGCAAACTCCCACTTACCCGAAGCACATGGCCACCAAAGGAAGCAGGCCAGCCCTAAACTCGCCAATCTTGCTTGCCTTCCTGCTGTTCCTGTCTTTCCTGGGCAAAACAGCTGTGCCACCCACCCTCTTTGATAGCCCTTTGTTTGCTACATGTACTCCCACCACAGAGAGAGAAGCATTCATCCTATTTTGTTTGGAGTGCACAAATACCCTGTGGTGGCTGGATGTAGCATCCGTCTGTTTTTTGCAGACACATCATGTCTCCATCGTGTGTAGGTTAAGTCTGGGAAACTACATATATGTGTACAGTAATGCTGTGTATATGACTGCTAATCATCAGGAAATTATAGTGGAATGTTGCCATATACAACGCTTTTTAACATGTACATATTTTTGTGGAGCACATGTTTAAAAAGATACAGTTCTTATTTTGCCTGCTTCACCCAAACACTGATGCATTAATAGAAAAAGGGAACATTGCAAGGAACATCATGTACAGGTCAGCAGAATTACTATAATAATTACAGAAAAAAGCTGCAGAACTCAATAGTGTATTACAGAATGTTCTTTTACTTCACTTATAAACATTTTTATCTATTACCCTTATTTTCAGCCCTCTAGTATTCATGCTAGATTTGGCTACGTTCAGTATTCTGCGTCTGCAATTTAATTTGAAAAAAAGAAATAAATTGCCACCATACTAAAAATTTTCTCACTGTAACAAGCCTCTGTAATAGGACAGCAAAGACATCCTTTTTTTTTATTCAGTTTTTAAAACACAGTCAGCAGAAGAAAAGAATGTGGTTAAAGGAGATACTAAAACACCCATGCAGTTGGCAAAGGCTGAAATTGCATGATGTGGTACCAGCCTCTGGAGACTTATTTTGATTATTTTAAGCATTTAAGAAAGTAAAATTGCATTTGAGGCTCCAAAGGAGCTGAAAAACACTGAACTACTCTTTGGATTCTGTTTCTCCTTCTTAGAGCATGATGTGGACAGATCTGAATAAGTAGCTGTCTCAAAATACCTTATATTTGCTGGGGCTAATGCAATGGTCCGAGGTGATTGCTTTGCGACCAAAAATGCAGGTTACATGGTCAAAGACGTTTCTGTGTGATAGTGTCTAAAACAAATTATATGTGGAAATGTCTAGGAAGGGCAAGTAGAGCCGTAGAGCCTCTGGTATCTATATACACTGCTACTGGTGGTCTTTTCTTCATTTAGTATCATGTAGGGAGCTAACAAAGATGGTAGCTATTTGCATGGTAGTCTGTTAGTAATGTTACAATTACATGTGTCTTAGCATCATTGATGAAGTGTGGTTAACAGTCTCTGTGCGTTTGACTATTTTCAGAGAGTGAGTAAATTTGCAGTCCAGAGAATCTGATACCTGATTTTCATAGAATCGTTTAGGTTGGAAAAGACCTTTAAGGTCATCAAGTCCAACTGTTAACCTAACCCTGCCATCCCACCACTAAACCATGTCCCTAAGCACCTCATCTACTCATCTTTTAAATACCGCCAAGGATGGGGACCCAGCCACTTCCTGGGCAGCCTGTTCCAGCGTCTGACAACCCTTTCATTGAAAAAATTTTTCCTAATGTCCAACCTAAACCTGCCCTGGCGCAACTTGAGGCCATTTCCTCTCGTCCTATCACCCATTAACAGGGAGAAGAGACCAACGCCCACCTCATTACAGCCTCCTTTCAGGTAGTTGTAGAGGGTGTATAAGGTCTCCCCTCTTCCATTTTTGTTTGGAGGGGTGGAGGGAGGCCTGGTTCAGGTCTGTCCCTAGTGAGTTAGGGTGAGTGAGGCTGCTGGCAGACTCCCTGTGGACTGGCAGGCAGGCAGGCTTCAGGTCTGCTTCAGTCTTTGATCAAGGCCATCTTCATATATTGTATGGTCATATCTATCCAATAATACCAGCCTGGAAGAATGAGACCACTCCTTTTTTAAATTGTTGAAAACCGACATGGGCTTTGTGTGCTGTATATCTAGCTCTAGAACAAAAGTAGATTATCTCTGAGTCTGGTGTGGCAGCCTGGGGTGAGATGGCTGGCTGTGTGTTGCTGCAGGGTAGAAAGAACGCATAAACCCAAGCAGTAAGTATAGCCTGAATGTGAACTGATTCTACACATACCACAAGCAAATGGCTCTATGCAATCTGTGTTAGAGCCTCAGGTGGCGAAAACGCTGTTGCCTTTCCATGTGTTCTCAGTTGTTAGCGTAAAGTAGAGCGTGATCCATATAAGGTAACAGCAGCTCTTTGAAGTATTTTTTGTTTAATTGTTTTCTTTTAGGGAATAGAATTTCCCAAATATCTTATTTTAGACATGGACTTGATGTGTTTGGCTTTACCACTGACTTATCTAAGCACGCTAAAGAAGAATCTACCTTTGCTGTGCAACAAAGGAAATCTGTTTATCTAGTCATCTTTTAAAGATGGGTTTTCTGGGAGAGAGAGCAAATTATCCCCGAAGGCCAGCCTTCCTGTTAAAAAAAAAAAAAAAAAGCAGCATCCATCTTTGTACACATTTTTGCTTTGCTAAGTAATAGCTGAGATTATTTACCTAATACATTATCTCTCATACCTAAGAGCAAAGCTTTTATCTGGTGTCTCCTCTTACTCAGGTAATAGACAGGTAATTAACATGTTATCATTTGTAAGCTGTGTTTACACACAAACTTGCATTTGTTTACATAAACCTGCATTAAATGATCACTCTTTATTCAGTGTCTACACCTCTATTGAAATTGAAATGAAATTGATATTCAAATGGTCTTTTGCACCTGGTAATGGGAGTACCAGGACACCGCGGTGACACTTGAACTGAACTACTGCACCCTGGGGACAAGCATATTGGCATTAGTATGCTGAGGTTTTTTGGTGCCTGGCCTTACTTAGTGACAGATAGCACAATCACGTCTCTTGAGCTTTGATACTTTTAGCATTAAACTTGTTTAACATCTTTAATTTCACACACACAAGTGATTGCCACCAACAGAAGAAATCTTTTCTTTGCCTTCTCCATCTTCTTGGTTTGTAACCTTCAGTTTAACACTGGGGGAAGAACAAGACTTAGTGAATATTAAAGCAAGTAATAGCTATTTAAATATCTGATAAGCATCTCCCAATCATGTATGTACACAAAGCTTAGCAATGAGTGATGTGCAGCTCTTGCACCTGATGGGGTGTGCTCCAGGCAGTGCTGAGTGTCATAAGTGTGTGTGGGAAACGGGGCATTTGAAGTGGGTCCTGATGAAAAGTACTATTCTTACTAAGGAAAAGCATAGTGAACGTCATTGTCAGCCTCATCATCTTCACCATTACCACCTGCTGCACTGGCAAGGGCACCAAGGGGAGGACATTTGTCTTGAGACCCCACTGCCTCCCCTCCCTGTCACTGTGGGGCAGAGTTTTTCCTATTTCCCTTCTCTCTCACTTTCTCTCCTTTGTTTATTTAATCTCTAAATTAGCTTTGAAGTCCATGTATACCATCAGCTATGGACGCCATGAATAATTTTTTGTGCATTTAAGCCAGTGTCAACATCCTTTGGGTAATGAATGGGAAGTGCTCAGGCAACACGAAGTTTCTGAAGCTATTTCTGGTCTCTCATTCTAGACAGTGACCAGGCTCAAACTAGTCAAGATTATGTAACACTGCTTTTTGCCATAACAGTTTACTTCATGTCTATAATACTTCTATTTTCTGGAGTGGCTTCCTTAGCTATGGCTTGAACTAATTTACTGTTCTTCTTCCCTGACTTAATAAGTTTAGTAAAGTTTTAAACTCGAGATGAGCTTATATTGTGCATTATGGATCAATATTTGGAGTTGTGCTTCCTCAACGTTTGGAAGCCTTCAATGTGTCTGTGTAAGTCACTCCTCATTTTGCCTGAAGTTGTGTGAAGAACTTATAATTCAGATTTCTAAAGTCCAAAGAGCAAAGGAAACAGTAAAAGAAGCTAGAATACCTGAAGGCAATAGCAGAAGGAGCAATGGTTGTGATGTGCCTATATATCCATACAGCTGAAATTGTCAGAAATTATAAGCAAGTTTTGGCTGTCTGTCCTGAGAGGCCATACGGATGGATGTTCACCATCTCCTGAATATCAGGCTTAGGGTTTCACCCAGCAGAATCATTATCTGCTCTTGTAAAATTGGGCCGTAAGTGACTTCCAAAGGTAATGTGGCTACTTAGGGAACCCTGTGATCTTATCTCAGTACTCGTGTTTCTGGTCTCTCATTCTAGACAGTGGCCAGGCTGTACCTTTGAAAGCTCTAGAAATCAAATTTTCATATACTTTTGATTTAAAGAAACCGAACCACGCACACAAAAAAGTCCCACTTCTATTTTGTTTCAGCTAAGTTATTTATAAAATAAATTTTGATTTGCAAAATGATTCACTACATTGGAAGAGTCTTAATTAGAAAATCCCTGCTGGCTATTGAGTGCTTTCAGTTATTCTGATTAAGCGGATGCTACCACTGTGTGGAATAATTCTGCCATGACTCGGGGAGTCTTTTGAACAATTTGCTGCTGCTCAGGGGTTCCCAAAAGACTGATTATAAACTGAGACCATCACAGGAGCATGCAATAAAAAAAATAATTCTGTTCTTTTTTAACTCTCACAACTGCAAAGCCTGTAAAGAGCTGGAATAAAGACTGAAATCTGACTGTGGATACGGAGGTGAGTTACAGAAAATTACTTTGGTCTACGGAGAAGGCAGCAGTCAGACTGAAGAGCTTCCTCACATCTCCTTTTTCCTGTAAGCTTTTGACTGTTTTGTTGCTAAACCTCCTGAGTGCAACCAGATTTTTTTGAGAATTGTCTTTTTGGCATGGTAACTACTGCAACAGCAGCATGTAATAGCAGTCGTAGGTACTAATAGTGTGTTAATAGTCAGCAGGGAGCATTAAATTATAGACCTGTACTGCAGCAATACTTACCCAAGAAGCACACGCTAGAAAGTGCCATACATTTCAGTGAAGCAGTGGGGAACCTTGGTTTGATCTTAAGTATAAATGAGAAAGCTTTTTATTTGTTGTATTTAACTTTCTTTTATGTTAGGAAACCAGCCATAGAGATAGCTACCCCATCTGGAATAGAGTGGGACCTTCTCTGGTCAAAATAGAAAAAGAAGCTACGTACAGGTTAAGAGTAGATCCTGTGTGAAATATTTGCCATCTTTTAAAGTCTTCTCTCTCTTAAGGAGGAGGGAGGTGGCAGCACACAATGTTTCATCTCTCTAACTGGAAAATAAAGTGACATAGGTCTGAGTCCAACCGAGAGACAGGGCAAGAGACAGGAGACAGGCACACTGGTAGCGTTGCTGATGCCAGGGCTGTGTGCCCGGGTCGCAGCTTGAACGCAGCTGCTGGAGCCATGGGCAGGGTCTGGGGGTCCCAGCTGAGGCAAGTGGAGGCCACTAAGGCCCTCATAATCAGCCTGTGTGAGATTTGCTTTTGCACATAATTGTCAAAAGCATGTGTGCAAGACTAGTGTCTAGACATTATGTCTGTGTGAAGGTATGCCTGTGTGAAGGTATGTCTGTTACCCTACTTTGAGTGTTAGTGGCAGTGGTTAGTGCTTCTCTGCACACCTTTCTGGCAGAGGATGGCTTGCTTTCTGCCTTTCTTGCCGAATCTTGCCCAATCTGCATCCCCACTTAAAAAGCTAAGAAAAGTGATAGGTGCAGTAGCTTGCTGAAAACCCATCAGGCAGTGCAACCAGATCTGTCCTATGCTTCCCTCTCCTTGCTTTGGTCACTCAGGCACAGTAAAGGAAGAAAGTATACTTCTGTCTCCGCAGCATCTCGCACCCTCTGGTAGCTGGTGAGAGAAAGCAACTGAAATCTCGGTGTGGCTGCAAGCCTGGGGCTGGCACGGCTGGAGAGGTGATGTGGGCGCTGAATCCCCCATGCGTGGGCGAGGAAACCAGTGCCAGCCGCCTGGCTTGCTTTCTCGCTATTTATCACGGTGACGGCTGAGAGAGATTTCTGTGCTCTGTTACCTAAGAAGCGAAGTCTTACAGCAGGTAACAAGTGACACAGAAAGAGCAGTGTTACGGTGAGGTGTGCACAGGAAGGGTGTTGGAGTGGAAGAGGCTCCTTCTGCATAGAAGTATCTGTAGGAGAAAAGCAGATGGGGTTGTTACTCGAAGCCCTGATGTGTCGGTGATGTTTCAGCAGGAAAGAGGGAGATTCCTGTATTTTGTTCCATCTAGAAAAGAAACATTTTGCTGACTTACTATCAGCTATTGCCACAAATTACTGTCTTCGGTAAATGAAGCTGCTGGCCTTGGTTACTTTTCTTGAAGGTTTTCATAGGAAGATTTACAGGGAAGTCAGTCACCAGAGCAAAATGTTTTCAAAATAGAATAGAAAAGGTGCTCAGAAGTTACAAATGTGACTTGGCTAACCTTTTATTTGTTTACTGCTGCTATAACAGGGGCAGAAACCTGTATTTTTTGTAACATCTGAGTTCAGGAACTGTTGGCAGATCTGAGTTTTCCTTTATGGGTCCAACTTGGACCTTTGGTTTTCCTTGCACAAAGGAGTAGGTGTCAGGAAACTCAGTGTCATGCCTGGAGCAATGGGACTGCTCTGTCCCATCTGTGTGGAGTCAAGGTAGAGTAGAAGTATGCTAAAGTGTTTATCATCCTTTGCATCCAAAGGTATGAAGTCACAGGTGTGATTTGTGCTTAAGAACCAAGCATCAGACTCCTTGTGGCTGTTTCTTCCTAAACAAGATCTTTGTGGCGTGTTGCAGTACTGAGAGGGCTCATTTTGTAAGGTTCTTTTGTTCCAGCTGATTAATGAAGTTTGGCGTGGCCTAAAGCTTCTAAAAAAAGAAAGGTTGGCCTGCCTTCCTAGTTTTGTTAAAACATTTTTCTACTTTTATATAGGTTTTTCATGATAAAGGAAATTTTGTTCTTTAGAAACATTGTTAAAGCTGTAAATCTGTATGTTTCTCCAGGGTAAAAAGAGGTAGTCTTTAATCAAGTTAGTTTATTCTCAGTGTCTTATCCTTAATTCAGTTGAGTTAGCGTGATTAGAGATAAGCCTTTTTTGGCCCAGTAAATATGGCAAGATTTTATTTTGAAAGGTGCAGAGTGAAGAATATGAGAGATTCCCCTAATATATTTGATTATTATATGTTCCCCCATGTTTTTTAAATGTGTTTTTGCTAAAGATCACAAAAGCATAAATCAGTTTTGCCCACAAAAAGCAAAACAGAGGACTCCAGATGATCCTGCCACTGGTACCAAACAAAAAAATTGCAATTATGCTGGAGTTTTACCTCCACCTGCTCTGATTGCAGGCTGTGTGACATTGTGTGGAGCAAGTGCAATGATAATCCAAATAGATAAAACCGAGTTTAAAGGTTTTTAGGTAAATATGTACATGAGAAAAGGTTTTTATGTAAATATGCTGGAAAGTGCATATGGAAATAGCTAAGTACTATTATTCCATCCAAATGAACAGGTGAGCTGTGTACACCCTACATTGTTAATGCAGTATTTGTCTCAATGACAGCATCATTAGAGTCACAAAACTTAGCTTTGAATATTACTTAGTATTCATGCTTATCATAAACTCTGCCTTATTTTGCAATTTGTTTACTTGCATTTCAGTAAATGTAAGAAATATCCTGCCAGATTTGTGCTAAACCAGATTAAAAAGAGCTCTTGTAAATAATAATACCGGTCAAAGAGTACTGAACAACTCTTGGGTCCACGACAGGTCTGTCTTTAGCCTGAAAGCTTCTCTTTCTTTTCCCCTGCCCCCAACTTTTGCAGCTGGTTTAATAAAATATGTTGCCTCCTGTACCGTCTTTGCCTCTCATTACTTTGAGTGTTTGTGGTACTGAAATGGTAACTTGAGATTAAATTTTTTTCTGGTTCATCCTCTGAAAAGACGCAAAGACCCTACCTGTAGAGCAATTCCATGAAATGTACATGCCTACTCCAATATAGCTTTAGCAATAGGTATTGAAAATGTATTTTTTTCTTTTTTTTTTAAAAAAAAAGAACAATTCAAATAGGGTAAAAAAATGGCAAATTAATAAATACATTGACTCAATAATGTTTGCAAACATAACACTTGGCAGAAACAGAAAAAGGAAAAAAAACCTACTCTCTAATATGTATTGTAGCCAACAAACAGAATGAAAACAGTCTTTGTAAACCTTCATGTTTTAAAATGTGATAAAGAATTGTTAAAAACAAAAAATTACCCTAGGAGTATATATGTGGACAAAGAGGAGGAGGCATTTGTCCTGTTTCCCAGCAACATGAAATTGGTAAAACAATAAGTTAAAAAAGTTAGAATAGAGGAAAGGGAATAATTTTAGTGCCAGTTGCATTGAATTACAATTCTAATGTATTTTCAGAGCAATGTGAATCCGGTAATTGTATTATCAGTGTTCATCTGAATGTGATGTTTGAAGGAGATAGGAATGTAACCAGATGATGCGTTCTGGTTCCTCTGGTGGGCTGCGAAGAAGAACACTGGGGTGCGTTCGTGCTGATCCCACTGATGGTGGGTGATGCAAGGAATGAACTGTCAACACATGGAGGGTCTGCTGGCAGCTTGGGCTACAGGTCCTTTGTTGCAGAGAGAATTGAAAATGGTGATCAGGTCAATACAAATCAATCTCTGAGTTTGTGCCTCTGGGAGGCTAAAGCTATGCTTTTATACTCCCAGTAGAATTTGAACTTGGTATGTGTGTTATGCGTACAGGGGGTAGTGTCTTCTTCTCTTTTTTTTCCCCTTTGTATTTCAGAGGAAAACACCTGCCTCCCTCTTTTAAAACATGAGCCAGCAGTGTGCCCAGGTGGCCAAGAAGGCCAACAGCATCCTGGCTTGTATCAGGAATAATGTGGCCAGCAGGAGGAGGGAAGTGATGGTGCCCCTGTACTCAGCACTGGTGAGGCTACACTGGAATACTGGGTTCAGTTTTGGGCCCCTCACTGCAAGAAAGACATTGGGGTGCTGGAGTGCATCCAAAGAAGAACAACAAAGCTGGTGAGGGGTCTGGAGCACAATTATTATAAGGAGTGGCTGAGGGAACAGGGGTTGTTTAGCCTGGAAAAAAGGAGGCTGAGGGGAGGCCTTATTGCTCTCTACAACTGCCTGAAAGGAGGCTGTAGTGAGGGGGGTGCTGGTGTCTTCTCCCAGGTAATGGGCGATAGGATGAGACAAAATGGCCTCAAGTTGTGCCAGGGGAGGTTTAGATTGGACATTAGAAAAAATTTCTTCACTGAAAGGGTTGTTAAGCACTGCAACGGGCTGCCCAGGGAAGTGGTGGAGTCCGCATCCCTGGAGGTATTTAAAAGACGGGTAGACAAGGTGCTTAGGGACGTGGTTTAGTGGTGGACTTGGCAGTCCTACATTTACGGTTGGACTTGATGATCTTAAAAATCTTTTCCAACTTCTGGTTCTATGATTCTATGGGTGGCATTACTGTTACTAACCTGATGAAAGGGTTGAAGGAGTAGAGGAAAACCGTCTGTTTTCTCCTCTTCATTCAATTGTCCATAGCAGGGAGAATTAGAGGTGTCCTGCTTTCCCATCACTGCTTGTGTCACCAGCTTAGCAGGGTTGAGAAGGCAGTAAGGTAGCTTTGTGATCAAGTATTGGGATAGCCAAATTCATTGACAGTGGCCTGCTTGAAGGATGAAAAGTGGCTTTGGGTCTTAGTTTCACATTTTGTTTTGGTTCTAGCTTTGCTAAGTAGGTTTATTTATAACATAAGTCTCCTTGCATGTCCTACAGAGACTCCATCATCTCAGCAAAGGAAAGCTCGTTATGAAATATTTTACAACTAATTCATAAATCAGGCAGCCTGGGATCAGTGGAATGACAAAAAAAAAAGGATACATAAAAATGCTTCCCAATTAAGTCCGCTTATATCCAAGGAATGGAAATAGTCCTTTGGGTCATTCCACAATTCTCTTAGTGTATGGCATTATAAAATCTATTTTCAATTTCCATTTTCTTTACAGAGTATCATTATCAGGTCACATTAAAAACACACAGCCTTGAGAGAGTAGTGCCTTCCACTGATGTTTGTAAGGGACCTCTCTGTACCATAGTGGGCCCATCCGTGGTACATGGTTTCAAAACATTGCAGAAGATAGAGCTACGTGATGGCCATTAATATTGTAATAAGCCATGTGGCAGAAATCACTGGCCAAGTATTTGGCCTGGAAGAGAGTTGCTTTGCTTTTTTTTTAAAAAAACAAACCCAGACATGTTGCAAATTAGATACAAAATAATTGATGCATTGTTTAGTTTAACCATTTAAACTCAGGAAAGATATACTGGCAGTATTTGCTGCTCTGTACTGCCAGATTAAGATTTATAAGGAGGCTATTAAACAGCAATTCAATAACAGTAATTATTAATGTATATGTAACTCAAACATTAATATTGCATTAATGCGTTTTGCATTTATGTATACACTAGGTGCTTTATGAAGTATTTATTTAGCCATTGTAGTTGTCAGTTACATCTCTCTATTAGCATATTTTACCAATAAAGTCTGAAATGGTAAATTAACTTCTCCATCCTTGAAATACCAGGAGGTTTTGATTTATTTGCTGTTGGAACACTGAGGCATGAACAAAAAATGCATAATCTCCACTAAAAATAATTTTATAGGAATCAGGGAAGTGCTGTGTCATGTAAATTCTGCTTTAGGATACAGGTGGGACATCCTTGCTCTCCTCTGTGCAGGTTCTGCTCTGGTCTGTTTGGCTTCTTAAACAAGTGGTGGTAGAATGAGTCAGGATTTAACAACATGTCTTTGAGTTCCTGTGTAATGATTTTTTTTTTTTGCATCATTACAGTGCTAATTTTTGAAGTTAAATTTTTATTGAGCAGGCTCCGGAGGTGATTGTAGGCTGTCAGTAAAATGCTGTGGGGTTGTTTTTTTTTTCTTTCATTGCTTTCAGTATAGAATATCTACTGTTTTAATACCAAATTTGTTACTTTACTGAGGAAGTCTTCCTCTACTATGCTTTTAGAAAAGACACTTCTTCTGAAGACACTTCTCATAAACTAAAGCTTTTAAAGCAGCATCGTAGTTTGTGGCACTCTTACAGGATTAGCACAGAGATCCAAATGGATTATGGATATGGAGCATCCACAGGTTTCTCCATACATAGGAGTGGGTTGGCAGGACAGAGCAGAGGGTTGTCATATAGCTCCCTGTGCTCAGCATTTTTCTTTTCCTGGGAGAGCACTGGAGTGTTGCAGTCTGTCAGTAATAATTATCGTTTTAAACAAAAAAAAAAAAAAGAAAATGAGATCACCTCGACAGAATCTGAAAGAAGTCTGTATGCTAGTTTGCTAAAATAAAGACATTTTGGAATACAGGTGGCTGTTTTTCCTGCTATATTTATATAATTTTCAAAATATGAAAGAGAGGTTATTACAATTACGCAATCTAAAATGACCATCACTGTGAAGCCCTCTGTTTGCTTGTATTAAACTTGTCTTTAAAGCTCACAGAGTGATTCTAATGTGGTTTTCCCCAGTACACATCTGGTAGCAAACTGTTCAAAATGGTTATTGCTGACGAGTTGTCTCTCACTGGAAAAATCAGAAAGAGTTGAGGTAACCTCTGCCAGTAGATTGTGCTGTCACTTGAGTGCCTCCTCATGAAGCATGACTTACGCTTGCGTTGGCACTTAAACACCTGAACGGCTTATTACAATGTCTCTTCGAAAAAGAGAATTTCTGTAACACTTTTTTCTTAATTTGTTTTTTAATAAAATGCCCTACCCAGATTGAATTGACACGAGAAAAATAACTCGTATACATATTCATTAGTTTGTCTTTGAGATTCTTTTATAGTTTATTCTTAGTGTAAGCACACTGATGGTTTGCTCTTGGAACTTTATCGACAGTTTGGTGATGTACTTGTGACTAGTTTTTCTCTTACATATTGTGCACCATGTACAATACTGTTATTTAGGGTTTTTTTTTAAATAATCCTGGTTTTTTTATTTTCTTCCTTAATTCATTTATCATGTATTTTTATGAGATTTTCTTGTTTCTAACACTAGTTTTATGTCTAGTTACTTATTTCAATAAAGCAGCCCAAATACGTTCCACATCCAAACAATACAACTGTGGGTTTTTCAGGTTTGGAATAATTTTGCATTTGTATTTGTGAATGTATTTATTAAATTGGTTTTTGTGGTCATTGCTGATAGAAATGAGTATAATCAGTGAAATAAAAACTGTCTAAAAATTCAAGTAATCTTCCTCATAAATGAATCAAAAAGATGTGTTTCGAAGCAATTAAAATTTTGTCCATATCAAAAATAATAATGTGTGGTTAAAAAAGGCTAAATCTTTTGATAGCTTCTTAAAGGTTTCTTCTGAAAGTTAGCAAAAACACTTCAGTAAGGAAGAATTCAGTTTTTCATGTGCAACAGCCCAAATTGACTAAGACCAGGAAGAGATGCGGGACTGGTTTGGGCTGCCTCTCCCCGGTGCAGTATTGTTAACTGCGGTCTAAGGATACAAGCAAGGTAAGGTTTCTGAAGAGGAATAATGTATTTTATCCTACTGAGTGGTATAGCTGGAAAAGAGCAGCTACATGAGGTGAGAAGCAGACAAAAGAACTGTAAAATTGTGTACTGTGAAATTACAAAAAACTGGTAACATAATAGTGTGCTGCCCTTGGAGCAAAAGACCAGTTTTTTCTTTTCGGTTGCCTTAATTGTAGCCTGTATTCTGCTCCCTGGTTAATTCCTGCTGGCTGCGCTGGGCTCTGGGCACATGTAGCTGCCAACAGTTGCCGAGACCATGTGACTGAGACCTAGCAAGTAGAAGTTCAGTATCATTTAAGCCTTTTTTCTTCATTCAGACTCCATCAGTGGGAATTACATCCAAATTGCAAGGCCTTGACATGTTGTGGGATTGGTGTTGGATAATACCAGTATTACTTAGAAGGAGGTTCTTGTTTAACAAAATAAAAGAGCAAAACTAAATGTAAACTGGTATCTTAGATTCTACAAGAATTTAGTGTAATAAAAACCTTACAAAAGGGAAATATGATTTTAGTTTTTAAGCAAGACTGGTTTCAGCCCTTATTCTCTCACACATGCTCACAAGCACCAGCACATGTGTCTTCAAGTGGTCTGGATTACTTGTGTGGAATGGGGGAGGATGACAATGAAATGGTTTTTGAACAGGTCTTTTAAACTTGTTAGGGGTCAACAGTTACTACCTGAGGATCTTCTGCCTCAAAATCCTGCTTACTGTGATTCTTAATTACCCTTTGTCATTCCCTGGCAAGGTGGTTGCCCCTTGTCTTTGTTCCATTGTTTTGGGAATCATAGTTGCAGTCTGTCTTCCTGCTGGAACAGGCAGGAGAGCAGTGCCTGTGCTGCTGTGCTGCAGCCTCCTTGCTGTCCTCCTGTATTAAGCATGAATCCTCTGCTGACAAGTCATCTCTGCTTGTGGCCGTTTCGGAGCACAGGGCTCCTGGTCTTCATGCAAACAGCACATTCCTCTCTGTTTACCGGTTTTATTGCTGTCAGTGGTGTCCTTGTTTATCAATACATTATTTTAAACCTGTGTTTTATTGTTTCTTCTGACACTTTCACACACATTCACTTCCATTCAGGTTTCATTCAGACTGATCTTAGTATTTCTGTTGCAGATCTCTACAGGGAAATCTCTAAATGCCTCAGGAAAGGATCCACACATTTTACATGTATTTAGGTCGCTAGCTGAAGCATGCCAAACACCTGTAGATGAATTAACAAGAGCTTTTTCTTTGGCTCTGCTGTCTTGGAAGACCTTTTGGACTTGCAATAGCGATTTTCCAGGGACTAGTAAAATATGCAAACTTAATCTCGCTCTTCATATTCATCCTGAAGAGTGCAAAATGTGTCTATGTTTCTTTTTAAGGTAGTATGACTAATTATATAGCTGTTACTTAAAATTGAAAATTTTGTGTCCAGGCAATGGAGTTACAAAGCTGAAGGGGTTTCCTCTGTAAATGGACACCTTTTAGTTCTTTCATGGAAGAGCTGAAATCGCTATAGGTTTTTAGCATTAATTTTTTGCTGCTACTTTGCAGCCAAGAGAAATTGCTGGATTGTTTTTATTTTCTGTTTGTTTCCATATGGCATAGAGAGATCTGAAATATTTTCACCCGCTGGCAGTGGATGATTCAGTACAAGAGAGGAGCAATTACACAAATGCATCATGCAAGCATTCCCAACCATTGTGTCATGGTAATTTTTGTAGGAAAGCAAAAGGGAAGAAGTGGGTGAGAAATGTAGATATATAAAAGACAACTGCCGAAATATAAATAATACATGCCTTGGTTTGTAGCAACAGGTGGGTTGAATGTTTAATAAGCAGAGGTCAATGATACAGCAACTAATATCTTGGTTATTTCTGGATTTACTGCCTGTGTCACAACAAGAAATGTTTTACAGATGACTGCAGAGAACAGATGCAAGAACCCTGGAAAGCTTTGCTAATGAGCATGTATTTGTATATGGGTATAGGAAAACACAGCAAGCTGTATGTGATTTGATACACTCCCTTGCTGATTTGCCCCAATCAAACAAGTCACTGCCTGTGGTGGAAGAGGTAGGATATGCATATATGGTTCTTCTCTCTCGTTTCTGATGGCGGCTGCTGCCTTTTATTGGGTAAGTTATAGGCTACATGTCTTTCAGGTTCATTTAATTTTTACATGCATATGGCTAATACATGGTAGACCTTATCAGGTTATACATATGTAGCAAGACAATGAAATAATTTTTTAGTTTCATAAAATGGAAAGTAATTTTAGGTTACGTTGTTCCAGCTTTGTATCAAATTTTTTCATATTGAAAAATCATACTGAAATGAGTTTGATTGTAATACATTAATAGACCTGAAAATTCCATATATCAGCAAAAATATTCTCTTCAGCTGCATCTATCAGCAAAACACAAGTTTAAAATTTTATAGTGCATATGGATGATTGATGAGGCAGTTTGTGTCATCAGCCAATGTCAGGTCATAAGCCCACGCTAGTGCAAGGAAACATATGGCAAAGTTTTGGCACTATTATGGCAGCTTTCAGTGGAGCATGTTTTCTGCTATGCCCAGCAATTTATGAAGTCCAAATATGGATGGCTAATTGTATTTCTAACACTAGGGAAGAAAAGGAGACTTAAAGTATAAATGACCATGTTATTTTCCTTTTCCAATAGGGCAGTCATCTGGATTCTTGGAAGATTAAAAGAAAACTTAAAAATTCTTTCCACACATCAGGGGTGTATTTGGGGCGAATGCAGTTTTACAGCTTGCCTTACCCTCAGAATTATTTTGTTGCTAAAGGGTGTCCAGACCTAGAATTTTTAAAACTTTTCTTACTCTTAAGGTCAAGAAAAATTTCAGTGTTTCTTCAGTGTGTGTCAGTCCTGGGTACTTGCATATGTCTCTGGATTTTGAGTCAATAAATCGTGATTAGACTACCCATTGGCCTTGTTGAGAAGATGCAAAATGTGGATCATGCTGAACTTCTGGCCTTTTTTAATGAAAAGCAGTAAGCAATAATATTAATTTTGTGTCGTGTTTTCTGTGAAGGCATTTGAAGGACGAATGATTGTGCCCACTTCACTGAGCCCAATGCTATTCTGGGTTTTACAGTGCTGTCTTGCAGAGAATGGACCTGGGAACAGCAGTGTCTCTTGCTGGGAGGATTCTGAGCAAAGAAAAGGGAACTCAGTTATTAAAAGAGTGAAAGAAAGCAGACTGGAGAGTGAACAGTACAAAAGTCCTACAGTGGAGTTCTGTTATAGTTGGGGACTCGAAAACAAGGGAGAGTAAATTTGGGGAGGGTCAATCAACAAGAGTTTTTGTAAGTTAAATGCTTGATCAACAAAATCTGAAATTTTTCTTCAGGGCTCTACAAGTTTTAAGGAAAAAAAAAAAAAACAAAAACCCAAACCCAAACGCCATCTCTTGCATTGAGTCAGGCCAGAAATGTCACCATCATCTTGGCAGTGAAGTACTTTGCCTGCCCTGAAGTATCTCATGGGAACAGATCTCTTCCCTTTGGCAAGTTGGAATAAATCTGATTTGGGTCTGTAAATGCATATTTCTTCAGTGAAATGCCTCACTCTGGTAACTAGACAGAATATTTTTCCATGTGATTTTTTTTTTTTTTTTTGGTAGTATTTGGTTTAGGGTCATACTGATTTTTTCAGTTTATGTCTCATGGTGTTTCAGACATGTGTGTCAGAGTCCCCAGCTCTACTTTCTTCTTCCTAGCAAGTATTGTTTGAGCCCATTCACAGGGCTGGGAGGAGTGAAGAGAACCATTCATTACACAGCCAGCTGTGGAGGGAGAGAAAAAAGCTTATTTCTAAATATAACTTAAATTAATCCCACTGCGCAGGACGTATTAACCATATACCATTTCTGTCTGAAGGCATCTGTGTATAAAGAATCGAGAGCAAATCTGCCCGGCTGGTGACCTGGTGAATGGCTGCATGGCAAAACTATATGAAGAATAAAATCTTGTTTCTGATAACCTGGTGCTTTGGAAAAAGGAAAGCACAGTCAAACTGATGCAGAAATGATATCAGATCTTTCTCAGTTGTATAAAGCAAAAAAAAGAGTCACAAGACTGTGGGGTCGGCCAGAAAATAATTTCTGCTCTATGAAATAGCTGTTACTATGGTGTCTTTCAGCTACAAACTCTATCATTTCAGCTGCAACGGAGGATAAAAATTGATGCTAATGGGTAGGAATAATTTTTTTAATTAAGAGTACAAGATAGCCTCAATTACCGAGGAAAATATAAAGTCTGTCTTCCAACTACCAGTAATTACCAGAGGCTTTTTTACATTGTGCTCCTCTGTTAAGTATAATTCATTTTAAATTGTGTGTATTTCTGCTTTTTTCCTCAACAAATAAGCCAGGAAAAATCAGCTAACCAGTAACTTAGTCAATTTGTCCAATTGGTTGTATACTGTTAGACAGTATAGATCTCACATACCCACTATACTACAATATAGCACAACAACTAATTTCTTTTCTAAGTTTTGTCTTAATACCTTGAGCAAACAACTGGAAAAGTATTAGATACAGGAAAAATAATTTTGCATAAGCACGATGTTGTTGGACTGTGTCCATGTTACGTTCTGGTAGTGTTTTGTACGGATATGAGGGTGAAGGCAGGAGGGAGCAAGACTCTGAACAGCACAGGAGGTCATCAGGTCCAGAGTGGAGGATGGAAAATTGTTCCTGTCTGCTGTGGGTGCTGGAGCAGCTTACAGCCCAGGCCAAATGCTGGAGTTGCTCTAAAAGGCCTAAGTTTTTCCACAGCCTCACAAGTGCAAAACTGTCAGTTTCCTCCTGGACCTGACCTTGGCATGTCGTGCAGAGAGGATGGGGGTCCTGCAGGTTTCCCCTGGAAGATCCTAGTAGGGACTGGGGCTGGCCCTGTAAATGAAGCAAAGTTGAGCCACACTGCGATATGAAAAGTCACATCTTGGTGACCACATCTCCTTAACAGCACAAGCATGCCTGCGGATGAATTGCAGACATGCAATTCAGACAAAAAGAAAAAATTCAGACAAAAAATGAGCATCTGAAGAGATGTGTCTGGACGTACATAGGGAGGCTACCAACAGAAGTGGTTACAGGCTTTCTACAAACAAAGAGGTACTGGCATGGTTATTTAAAAACAAATCTTAAACATACTTGCTCCCTGTGTTAAGATTGCTATTTACAGTTAGATTCAGCACAGCGGTCAGGGGAGCTCAGGTAAATCACTGTGTTGCGTGACATCACCTTGTGTAAGAAGTGCTACTGTTGAATCCTCTCAGCCGTTTCATCGCCCACAGGTTCAAAATGGCCCTTTTCTGAGCTCTTCATCAAACAAAGGGACAAAAGCTATTCCTCTTGTACCAAGGTTGATAAAGAACAGACAGATTGGCTGTTCATAAAAATTACCTGCTTCACTTGCATCCCAGGCCTTGTAGTGTTTCGGTAACAACGTCAGATTTGCTCTCTGAGGGCGACTGGCACAAAGCCTGGTGTAAGAAAGGCCAGATGGTTCATTAGATGTGATGCTTCATTTGCAAAGGAGATGTAGGATACAGTACTTGTACTAATGAGTTAATCTGCATTGATGATGTGGACATCCAGTGTTTTACCCCTTCTAGATCTATTTCCTTTATTTCCTTCCTCTATAGAAGAGGTAAAAACATTGGTCCCTGTGTTGTGGGGACTCTCACAGGGGTCATGTAAAGTCCTTGGGTTTAAAAACTTTTGGTTCTGTTTTTTGCAGTAAGTAAAACAAGCTGGTCCCTTAGGCACTGTGATTCAAAAAGTTAATAACTTTGAAAAGATTTATATTCCTGCTATGGTTAGAGCAGTAAATCTGGACTTTCTTTTTTCAGGTTTTTAATTTCCTAGCTTAGGTTTCAAAGGTAATACTATACATTTGTCATATTTTCCTGACATGGGAACAATCCAAGGTCCTGAAGTTGCAGATGCAATGTTCTTTAAACTTTTTTCCTTCCAAGGAGCTTGAAGAGTTTCATGTTCGTTGAGGACATCAGTTTTAAAATAGAGGCAAGGAATTCAGGCAAGTCAAGTGTACTTCAGCAAAATAAGCGGGTTTGGTTAATTCCTTGATTGACTGAAATGATCGTGGCAGCTGTTGAAGGACTGTAGTTTATCGAAAGGGAGAAAATTATTGTTCCTGCCCAGAAATTGTGTCCATTCAATGGAACAGAAAGTACAACAAGTAAGGTGGGAAAAAGTGGCAGTGGGTATGAAGAACTGGAGAAGTCAGTGTGGAGAATTCAGTTCTCCTGAAAAACAGGAGAATCAGTGCAGCACTTTATCTCCCTTCAGATAGATATATCTGAAAAAAATACAAGTGGGTATCCAAGACCTTTAGCATGATGCAGCTACTTTAGAATCTGCCTGCAGACAATAGATTTATAAAATACTAAGGACAACAGTAAAAAATGTCAGTTTTTTCCACAAATGGAATTATATTAACAACCATTTCCCATAGTGATTTTTACGTTACAAATACCATCATATCACACAAATTATGCTTGCTGTAACAACAATTTTAAATTTCTTCATATATGTTTTCCAACTTGCCTCCATCTTCACAAGTCACAGTAGCTGCTGCCAGCGGACTGTATAGGAAGGTGTTGGCCTTGGACTAGTCCTAGGCAGTATCGCAACAAAAATCAATGACTTACCTGTTCCTGCAAGGAAATCTCACGTTCACTTTCTGGGGCTAAGCTGCTATGAGCTAGGTCCTTCCCTACAATCTTTTCTACCTTGTAACTGTATACTTTCTTGGGAACAGAAACCATGCAGACAAGTATTGCACTCTAAATGAAAGGGCTTCCAATCTAATTTAGATCTATGCTGAAACGCTCTGCAGGTAGTTACCTGTACTACCATTACTACTTGGTACTGGGCAAACTCGTGCTTGATGTAGTTCAGTTGAGCTGAGTTTGGTGACCAGAGCTCTGCGCTGATACATCTCTTACATAATTATACCTCTAAATCAATACTTATGATGTAAGTAGGAACATGGGAATGAGAATTCTAAGAACAGGAGTAAGAAACATTATCTTAAAATTAAGGAGATCACCTGTCTTATGAAGGGGAAAAAAAAAAGGTTCAGTATACAGCAAACCTCGTTCCAAGGTACTTCTCTTGCAGCAGACACTTCATCTTGGATATAAAACATTTGGTTGCACATGTGCACAAACTGAAAATGAAAGAAATATGTTAAAACAACAAATTTAGTTATTGCCCACTCTTTTAAACTAGAGTGCAATTGTTATTTTATCACTGAATTTTGAAGTTGGTAGCTAGAACATTAAAAAGGTTGGATTTGGTTTCAGGAAGTTTAGTTTTTGGGTTTTGGGTGGGGTTTTTTTTCATCTATAAAGACAATTCTTCCAGTCTGATGACTATACTTTTTAAAAATAAAACATACAAGAATTATAAATAATTACAAGAATTTGGCCCTGCTAGAGCAGAGGTTTGGTCCAGATGATCTTCAGAGGTCTCTTCCAGCCTCAACCATTCTGTGATTCTGTGATAAAAGTTATGCATTTCTTAAAGCTATGTAAACCAACATGCATCCTGGTAACATCCCTGTTCTCTCAGGAGATGAATAGGTAGACAACGTGCATTTCAACGTAAGAAGGGTATTTGATAGCTGCCTATTGTGGGTTGCCAGAATGTTTCCAGTGAAGCACTTTTTGAGTGAGGTTTGTGTTTTAACAGAACAAGTTCTGTGGAAAATACCTTCCTCAAAATACCTCAGAAAATAATAAAAAAGAGAGAGTTTGAGGGTTGGGAATGTAATCATCTTGGTGTTTCAACAAGAGAAGTTTGTCCTGTTCATTGTGTTGACAGAACCTGTGATTTTTTTCAGTTGTTTTTAATGGAAGGTTTTAATGGCTAAAGCCCAGTTTCTATCCTTTTTTGTTGCTTCCTGCCTTGTTTGTTTGTTTTTTTTTATAAAGAGGGCTGCCAGCTCCTTCCCTTAACACCTCACAGACTGTGGGTGAGGTACGCAGAGGCTCTCTGTTGGGAAGGACGGCTGCGTCCCGAGAACCCCGCTCAGGATGGGAGGGAAATCCGGAAGCAGAGGAAGGCAAGCTGTGAGGAGGACGATTTTGCTAGAGCGTGGACTTTGTTTTGATTCAACTACACGCTGATTAATGTTAACAAAAAGTAAGATGAATGTCATACCCAGCTAATGGATTGGGTTCTATGAGTTAATCGACAAAAAGCAGTATTTCTTCTGGTTTTTGGATGACTGCATGGCAAATGCATTTGTTTTAGATGACAGTCTCTGGTTTCCATGGGGATTGTCCTCCTGCTTGTTAAAGGTATTATTAAGAATCTTTCACATTATTTGAATTATTGCTAAGAGCTAGTATTTCCAAACTATCTCAGCTGTTGATGCCTGCATCAACACTTTGTGTCTGACAGTGAAATCTGAGGAGGGTAGAACTTGGAAGAGGAGCAAAAATATTTTTTGCTGCTTTGAATCAAACTAATGCACTTTGGTAACATTTCATGCTCAGAGAATGCTACTTCTTGCAGATGCAGTGAAATTGAAACACTATAAAGTCTTGAAGGATGTCTGAGCAGCATGCTGTGTTGGACTCTTGTATTTGCTTTCTCCATGTACTTTGTGCAACTTTATGTACTGTGTGGCTGCTTCTCTGTGATATTTCTCAATTAAAAAAAAATGTAGGGGATGACTGGAAGCAACCATCCTTTCAATCTGAATACAGTGGAATGACTATATAGTACATGGAGATTTTATTGAATGTTGATTGATAGTTATTATAATATAAGAGGATGAAACGAACTCTGTTTGACCTTATTGGGCAGGTTTTATACATGTGTTTGTTTCTAACGTGAAAAGAGCTGCTTCTTATGCGGTGGTTACCTTTAATATTTCCTGTTCCTCTTTTTACTTGGAGAAATTTTCAAAGGCACAGACAAGCTGGATACTTGCCTCCTGCTCATTCAGTCTTTGTACTGACAAGGTTGTCAATTAACGTCAGGTGTAGTAAGGCTTTTATGTAGACATAGCTCATTCTCTGAGAAGACCAAAGATAACTCTTTTCCTTTTTAAATGAAAAACGCTTCATCTTTTTCTTTCAGTGGTAGAATTCTGTGCAACCAGTATGGGATACGCGTTGTCACATGAGGTCATTTATAAGTGACACTCATGTCCCAGGCAGTATTGACTTAGAGGAAACAGATGCTACGTTTTCCAGCTGCTTGTTCACTCCGACTTTCCTTGGATACCTCCCAGATAGCCCATACAATCCCGTTATGAGATCTGAATCCAAGGTTACATAGCCCTAGACCTGTTATCCAGCAGAAACACCTCAGAAACTAACCCATGGTAGAAAACGACAGCTTTGCCCGCTGTGGGGCGTGCAACAGCCTAGTACAGTTGTGAGCCAAGGAGAATACTGGTGTTAGACTAGTGTCTTCCACGGGTTCAACAGTGAATGACTAATACATAGAGAACAGAAAAGTGCCTCTAGACATTGTGAGAAGATTCAGAGCGCAATTGCTGTAATGGTTGTTGAATTACCTTGTTGCCTGGAACGTTGTTATCTTCTTCTTCCATGGAGAGGAGTTGCGGGGGAAAGGTGAGGAGCAGTGAAATGGGGAATGCGTGCACTTTTGTTCTGAAGTTTCTTAATATTTAATGCTGTACAAAGTTTCGGGTGTAATTTTTTCTCTGAGTAGGTGGCTTTGAGATACATGAAAGGAAATACTTGATTTGAAGGCATCAGCAGAACAAGCTACCAGTCTATACAGAAGCTGATCTGGTTCATCAGAGCAGCGTATTAATACACAAGTTACTCATAGTTGCAAGTGGAAAAAGAATGTTTCCCTGAGGAATACTCACACAGTAATTTTCCAGTGTCCCAGGTAGATGCTTCTGCCTGCTTATCCTTTTTTCCCGTTTCAGGCTCTGACTTCATTTTGTCTGTCTAAAAAGTTCTTCCTCATCTTAGAAACAATATTTTTTTTTTACACTTTATTCTTTCCACTTCCATCTAGGATTAGTCAGCACCAGAGCTAATTTCATTTCCTTGTGACTCTCTGATGTGTAAATGACAATATGACATAATTTGTAGAAGTAATTCAACATTTGAGAATCTGGAGTCCTGAATGAAGCTCCTCTGTAGGACCATGAAGAATAGCTCGGGAGCCCTCTGGCAGCTTCTGAAGTATTAATGAAAAACCCTCTGATTTCTTTTATTTTTCCATTCTTCATTTATATTCATTCTAATGGAGATGAAACTTGCTTTGGAAGTAAGGTTGTAAAATCAATGCAATTCAAGCTAGATGAAAGATTTAAATTAAAAAAAAAGCCCAACAACAGAAAAAAACAGCTTCTCCCCTACTCCAGGGCATTGTGATAATATATTATTACTATGTGAGAAGTACTTCTTTAATAACTGGAGAGTTAGAGATATTTTTGAAAGCAAGTGGTTTGACTGACTGACTATCTCCTAGCAACTTAGGAAGCTGATTGAATACTGCCTGTGGAATATATCGTCAACCCCAAAGCACCTGCCAAAAACAGATGATAATTCCATTCTTTAAAACACATCAGATGATAGTAAATACATAACTCAGTATTTTGTCAGCTACCAAAAAGGAGTTTGCATAAGACACATGAAACAATATATAGAAAATTGAATTCCAAATGACATTCAAGTACTGCAGAGCTAAATAGTACGTCTGTAAGGTAGATTTTAAAGTTAATACTGCATGCTTCTGTTGAAACAGTGCACTGTTTTATCAAGAAGCTAAACTTGACTTTCTGGTATATCTTGGTCCACTTGGTACACACATTGGCCAGGTGAACAAGAATATGATCTTGCTGGCATTTTATGTGGGCAGTCATAGGAAAACTCTACTCGGCAAATAAAAGCTTGGGGTTTTTTTTCTTGGTTAGAGGGAAAAATCAAGCCAAGGAATACTCGTGTCAACAGAGAGAAGTGTAGGGGACTGCAGCTGCTTTTTCACATCTCAGTCCGCAGCTTAAGATGCTGTTTTCTCTCATTGTGTATATTTGTAGGCACCCTACAAAAACACTAACAAATCTGACTGCCTCATTAATCAATTACACTTCAGCTCAAAAGAGCTTCTGGTAAGTGTCAATAATATATAGTATCAACAAGATGCAATTGTTGATATAGTCTGCAGTAAGAACAACTTAACTTTTCTTGGAGGTAGAGTGCTGAACTCTGCATGCTGCCCAGCTGCAGCAGAGTAAATGGAGTTGCCCTGTCAAGCAGTGTTTTTATGCTGGTAGCTATGCTTTGGTTGATCTGGTGATACTGCACAGTATGTCTCCAGGAGAAATAAAATAAAGGAGAATTACATTTTATTAAGATGATACTGCCCTTTATCATGAGGTTACTGCTAGTGCAAAACAACTAGCTCACACACGAGCTATGCACTGAGCACAGCTGTGTAATTTGGCCAGTGCTGAGAATTTTATGAATTCACTAATACCCGTCATTCAGGACAATTTTTGCCTGGTGCACAGCAAACTGGATAACAAAGAATGATTGCAGGATTTCTTCAGTATGAAAATTTGAACATAGTTTAATCAGTCTCATGCACTGAGCTATTGCATTTTATTTTTGTCATGGATTTGCTGTCTGGTAAGATGATTTAATGACTGTTGCTTAGTGTCTTACAGAAAGAAAGGTATTTAGTAAACTACATTAGAATTGATTAGCTAGTGGATAGTATCACCAAGAGATATTTCTTCATTAAAACCACTGTGAAGAATTACTAGGGGGAGCTGTATAAAGTATGTTTGCTTTCGTTTCTTTGTCAAATCATTTCATAAAAGGGTGAATGCCTTATAAGTTTACAAAGAATGCTTATGAAAACCCCAAGAAAACTTTGCTGGTTTTATGATATTTATGTGGCAAACATTTAGCTGAAACATTTGGCACCTTTCAGTTTCAGTTGGGCAGCTTGCTTAGAAATATATGATCTGCATGTATCTTTAAAAATGCGTCTTTCTAAGTTGCTCTGGTCACCTTGCACATTCCACTGCTGCCTTCCAGTTTTAACACACTTTAAAAGCTTCTTTTTCCTGTTGCTGTCAGTGAGTCTTCAAATGCTCTGTCTGAAAATGGCACTAAAAAGTTCAAGTGGTAGGTGCTAGAGCCTGAGCCAAAACGGAGTCTGTGCCGGCATGGGTGGAAAGCCGGGACCAGGTTATGTGACGCTGAATGTGTGTGCCTGCTTGGCTGTGCCAGCAGGGATCCTCTGGCCTCCTTAGCTCTGTGCTAGCACATCTCCACCTGCTTGGGTACCGCAGAAAGTGTCTGCCACAGTGTCTGATCAGCGTAGGAGTTTGCTGCCGCTTGTGTATCACCTGCCCTGGGAGGGTAAAGCCAGGGCCAAGGAGACGGGCAGCAAAGAAACCAGAACGGGCTGTCTGCTTCTCACCACCCTCTCACTCCTTAAAATCCTCCCCTCCGCCCATATAGACACAGGGGTGAATGGGACTTCTCAGTCTGAGCAGACCAAGGCAGAACAAGACAGAGCTATTGCAGAGCCAGCGTGGGGTGTAGGGCCACATATGTTGGGTCTGTGCAGCTGAGTGTGCTCCAGGCAGTTTGCAGCACGTGGTTATGTGCAGATGTACAATTTCCACCACCAGCCATCCTGGGCTTACCTATCTTTGGGAGTCCTTCTGTGTGCTTAAAATGCACTTTGAGCAAGTAAGCGCTTCTGTGGTCATATAGTGGGTGTCTGCATTTCCTTCACCTATAGTATTGTCTTTAACTTTTATTAATTTGAAGTGACCAAAGGTTTGAATATCGTGGGTGTTTCATGACATTCAAGATAAGACTTCAATTTCTGTACAGTTCTAGTAAGCCTTTTTTTCCCTGGTAGCACTCTTTTTTTCTTTTTTTTTTTTTATTAAAAAAAAGGGCAAACACGTTGCTAAAGACAAGGTTTTAAAGGAGAGATCAAATCCTATATTCTGAGTGTGAGTTTTCTGACATCTTGGTATGCATTAGAAGGGGCCCAGAGCTGCATGCAGTAAGAACAGGTTGCTTCACTTACTCTTGAGCTGTTGCTGTGTGACCTAGAATCATAGGGAAATTTGTGAAGGAAAATTTGTGATATTTCTTCCTGGGATCTGGATAGAGTACGGTATAATGATAAGGGAAAACCAGTGTTGAGCTAATGCTGGTTTCTCTCTGTACTTCTGCTCTGCTGCCATCCATTCACCTTATTTGAAATGAATGTGTAGGGCTTGAATATCCAAAACAGTGGGTTGCATTCTGTGTGTAGTTTTGTGAAGTTATGTGTATCGAGTCTTTTTTTTTTTTTTTTCCTGTCCCATTTGTTTCATTACATGTTATTATGTATGTACAGAATCTGTTGAAAAAAAATAAAGACAAATTTATTCTGGATGTGGCTTCACCCAGGACCGTTGGTGCCATTGAATTGGCCAGCAGAAAGAAAAGCAAGCTGCTGTGATCCACTTACACACAAACAGATTAAAACTATATGTTTATGTTTACTTACAATGTATTTTTATCTTTAAAAAACAATTATGCACTAATTACTAAAATATGAGCATTTTAGCAAATGTCTGTATTTGAATACTCAGGATGGCTCATTTAATGCAGGAGTCAACATAAGCATCTAAAAACACGGTGTGGATATCCTACTTGGGCATTTGCCTCTGAAATTCCCTAGTTCATACATTCCTAGTTACTGAGGAAGTAGCTGGGGAGTAATTGTTTTCAGTCATCTGATTTATAAAGCCCACTAGCTGTTACACAGACTTTTTAGTTTGGGCAGTGTGATGGTTCAAATCAGTGACTCCTGGCAAACTCCAAACATGTATTGTTATTTTTAGTACTAGGTAACATTCAAATCCGTTAAAAATATTGGGTTTGGGTTTTGGGGGGGTGGGTTTTTGGTGTTTGTTTTTTTTTTTTTTGCTTTGTTTAACCTTCCTGTCTGTACTCACAGGTAACATCATGGTGCTGTGGTCAACTTGCAGAACATCGGTACTTAAATCTGTAACAAACCGATTCATTAAGAATTTGGCCTGCTCGGGGATCTGTGCCAGCCTAGTCTGTGTGCCTTTTGACATTGCTCTTAGTGCCAGTCCGCACTGCTGCTGGTGGATTTATACGATGCTCTTCTGCAGAATTGCCAAGTTTCTGCACAAAGTCTTCTGCTCAGTCACCATCCTTAGTTTTCCAGCCATTGCTCTTGACAGGTAAGAGATCAAATTTGCCAGGATCCTTGATTTTTCTTCTTTCTCCCTTTGAAACCCTTTTCTTCCTTTCATACTAGTCTCAGAAATGCTATTCTCATGTTGTCTTACGCCATTAAATGAACTGCTCTTGTTCCAGTGCTTTGCTCACAGTGTGCAGCTTCTTTCCAGAATGCACTGGGATAAATATTCTTCTCTGTAACATTGAAAACCTTTATTTTTCAGTTTACTTTGATATCTCTGGACATTTATAAAGGATTTTGAGTCTACAGATTTGTCTTCAGAGAAGTTTTCATCCTTTCTTTCTTCTTGTTAATAATTCTTGTCCAGTAATGGAACTTGAAGGCAGACAATGTCAGGCTATAGACAAAGTGCACATTCTTAACAGCGGAAGTTGAAAGCCATTGACAATTACAAGAATTTAACAATGCCTGAGGTAGATTGTCCATCAATTTCAAATTTCAAATATAGATTTGTTTTAAGAAGCCCCAAACAATGGTAATACAACCAGAATTAATTCAGAGAGGTTTTGTGTGTAGAAGATCAGTCTAAAATAAAAGTGGCCCTTTGGACTAAGTTTTTTGATTCCATTCATTTTACTTATTAGCAGTCCCTGATCCCACCTAGATGCACAGTTAGATATTTTTAAGGAAGGGTAGGTACTGGTTTAATCCAGTTTACATTACTAAAGCAGTGGATTTATATATGTTGGATAAAATTACTGTTAGTCTGTTACTGTGTCTCACTACAGAATATGTTAGCTCTACAAAACCAAACTTTATACCTAACACAGTGATATGTCTCTTACTTTAACGTTAATGTCTTGATAATGCAGTATCACTATCTGTAATGTGCGCCAATGTTGCCACTGGAACAGCATATCATTTGCCCTTTGCCAGTAAAGCATTTGATCTTCCTCACAAAAAGCACAAACTGCTACCACTTACAATGATGAGTGTAAAAGGATAAGTCTCTCATGAAAAGTCTCTGAGCTTAAAAGTCCACGATAGTAAGCAAACAATGAATCAGTGCCCGAAATTTGAAGTGCATGCCAGAGGGTGTGCTTTTTTTTTAAATGCAGACAGAATGTTCAGTGTTTGACTACTCTCTTGCTGAGGCCCTTGCCAACCAGAGCTTGTGCAAAAGAGAACCCCATTGTTCTTCCAGTAGATGGGTACATATAATTTGTGACCAACAGCTTTTTCCAAATATCCAGAGAAAAAAATTTATCATAAAGCAGTTTTTCAAATTAACTATGAGTCTGGCCTTTTAATGCAATGTATCTATGCTTCCATCATGTTTTCTGAAATTTTGTGCTGTATGCAATATACTATCTAGTGTACAAGTAAGTAAATAGTGAAATCTTGAAAACAGTGTTCATGCACATCAGCCAAAATTATACAGTCCCAGTTATTGAAAGAATTGTTCACCACCAATAATGTGATCCTGAAGTTTGAATATTCCAATTTATTTTTTTTTCTACAGACAGACCTGCAAAGGCAGACCCTTGTTTGTTTGTTGTTTTTTTTTTTTTCCCTCTCTCATAAGCAGGTAGTCATTTGGCAACCCAGTTAGGGATTTGGGGTATTATGCTCAGACAGCTCCTGAGAGGCTTCTCATAAGCACTATGCTCATTATAGACTTCATCCTTTGCATTGTATCAGTTGGGTTTTTTTAATTTTTTTTTTTTTTTTTTTGACAGGTACTATTCTGTTTTATACCCTCTGGAAAGAAAAATATCTGATGCAAAATCCCGAGACCTGGTTATCTATATCTGGGCCCATGCAATAGTGGCCAGCATTCCAGTATTTGCTGTGACCAATGTGTCTGATATTTATGCCATGTCCACTTGTTCTGAATCTTGGAGTTACTCCCTTGGCCATCTGATATACGTCATCATCTATAACATCACCACTGTGATTGTACCAGTGGCTGTGGTATTTCTCTTTATGATTCTTATTCGCAGGGCACTGAGTGCCAGCCAGAAGAAAAAAGCCATCATAGCTGCCTTAAGGACCCCTCAGAACACAATTTCTATCCCTTATGCCTCCCAGCGAGAAGCTGAGCTTCATGCCATGCTGCTTTCCATGGTTATGGTATTTATTTTCTGCAGTGTCCCCTATGTGACTTTGGTGATTTACCGCACCATACTCAATATTTCAGATATTTCAGTATTCTTGCTCCTCACTGCCATTTGGTTGCCCAAGGTCTCTTTGCTGGCCAATCCTTTGTTATTTTTAACTGTTAACAAATCTGTACGGAAGTGCTTAGTGGGGACAATAGTACAGCTGCACCGAAGGTACAGCAGGAGAAACATTGTCAGCTCGGGTGGTGTTGCGGAGGCTAATCTGGAGCCCAGTGTCCGTTCGGGGAGCCAGCTTCTGGAGATGTTTCATATCGGGCAACAGCAAATCTTCAAGCCAATGGAGGATGAGGAGAATGAGACCAAATCCATTGGCTCTGGTGACTTTCAGCAGAAAGAAATCCCTACCACCAGTTTAGAGGTCGGAGAGACTTCGGTTCACAAATTTATACCACAGATGATTGCAGACTCTGCAGCTCAGGTGGCACCAGCTGTGCCCATGGAAGCTGGTATGGTAAATGACAAGTATTCCATGCAGTTTGGTTTTGGACCCTTTGAGCTGCCTCCGCAGTGGCTCTCGGAGAACCGAAACAGTAAGAAGCGACTCCTGCCTCCTTTGGGGAATACTCCTGAAGAGCTAATCCAGACAAAACAGCCGAAGTGTAAAGCAGAAAGAAAAATTAGCAGAAACAATAAAGTCAGTATCTTTCCCAAGGTGGATTCTTAGTAAGAACAGGAGCTTTAAGTGACAGAGGAAGGTCACCTTCTATTATATGCGTGATCCCATGGATCTTTGTTATGCTGAAATTTGTTACAGGCTGATTTTTTTGTGCCAAATGTAATTTAAACAAACAAAAGGGAAACATATACAAGTGTTCCTTAATAATTTTTCTTGAAAATAATATATCAAAAGATGGTGATTCTTAGTTTTATCTGTGAAATCTCTACAGTGATACCTGCCTGACTAACTTTCGAAAAGTACACATGGCTTTGGCAACACTTTGTATGGCCGAAGTATGGAAATACAGCAATCAGTTTGCTGGGAAACCTCATGTTGCATTAAAACGGACTGGATATCAGTAGGAAAGGCTGTAGGGAGCAGAAGACAGATGCAAAATGGGTAAGTCCTAACCTCCTGTAAATGGACACAGCAAGGTACTGCATATTTCATTAATGAAGTAAGATGGACTATTAAGTGCATCTGTCTTCTGTTAAGCCTGTTTCTTAAATCAGTGTTAAATATAAAACTTGCTGGACTTTTTGCACAGATTAGTTACCGAGTATCTGCCGAACATCTAAACTTTTTTAAAACCTAAACCACTGGTTTTTGTCTTAAAACTTCAGCAAAGCCAAGCATACCCAAATCGTCATGTGTGTCAAACCTGAGAAAGACATTTTTTTTAAAACATATATTCTTGTAGTTTTAAGTAAAAACTGGATTGGAGACCATGCAGGACAAATCCTGACTCCAGTAAACGAGTATGTATGTGCCAAGGGCATAAATAGAACACTTTGATCCTGTGATAAAGGGCATGTACGAATGTCCCAACAGCGTTATGTGTGTATTGTTTAAGTAACCAAGGGGTCAACCTTAAAACAGACTCATCTGCTGGTGCACTCTGCTTTTTTCTTATGGGAAAGCTAGCAAATGAAAGAAATGGGTCAGAAATGCTGGTAGCCCTGTACTGAACTGCAGAGTGAGGAAGCTGATAACAGACCCCAAGGGGCAAGGTTTGTCAATGCCGTTGCTCTGCTCTTTGTCAGAGGTAGGGAGGTTTTCCTTCTACCTTCACAGGTATAGATACCAACCATCCTACTCCACTTGTCTCACAGACTAGACCATCCAGTGTATGAACATGAGACTTTTACATCTGGTGCCTAATTCCTGAGTGAATCGGAGTCACACCATCCCTGGTATCAGCACACCAGCCTTTCTATAAGAGTTCAGGCATAGTACTGCAGCTTGCCCCCCTGCATCATCACAAGCATATTGTCTCGTTTATACCATGTGAATTTTTAACTATATCAGTCTGTTACATGACCTGAAAACTATTGTAATCCGGGCATTTGAATCCTTGTTCTGTTGCAAGTAAGTAGTCTTTCCTTCTTCCTTATCTGCGTTCACTGTTGTCTCTCTGGGTAGTTTCTTAAAAGCACAACCTAGTAACATCTGTGTACTCCTTGTGGTTCTCCTGTACTTTAGCCCTTGGGTGCATGCTGAACCTTCACCTGTAGTTACTGCCTGTTTATGAAAGTAGTTTTCTTTAAAACAAACTTTTAAAAGGACAAGGTGAAGAATCTCGCCAAGTTCACAGTAACTTACTAAATCCAACCACTGAATTTTAGAAGTGAGAAAAAATTCTGCTGAAGCAGAATTTGGAGATGTACCTGTTCTTCCTTCGACATGTTTGAAGAAAGTCAGCAGCTTCCGATGGCTCCTAGGTGGTGGATTTCTACAAGGCATTAAAAGAAAGTGTTTTAATAAAAATGTATTTTAAAAAAAGTTTATAAATTTCTGTGTAAATGATGTTTTTCTCCATTTCCCCTTTGGTTGCAGTGCTCTTCACTTCTTGCTAGTTCAAGAACTTCTCAAACTTGGGAGTCAGGAGCAGTCTTCAGTAGGTCCAGATGGGTGGTGGGAACCCCAGCTGCCCTGCTTCTTAGCTACAGAGATGAGAAGGCAGACATAGCTTGTCTGAAATCAGACAGAAGAAATATTCCAGGAAAAAGCGTTTCTTCTGTGGCAGAGCTACAGAAGTACCATAGCAGACATTTTTTTTTTAAGTGTTGATAAGAAGTAATTTAATGGAGTGTTTGTTTTTCCAAACTTAGTGAAAGAACAGATGCCATTTAAAAAATCCCAAAAACCTCAAAAGCAAAGTACGACTTATAGCTTCCTTATGAATGTTGGTTAAATTTAATATTTGTGGCCCACTTACATAGAGATACTGGTCAAAGTATCTGTGATTGATGAATGTGGACAAATGGTTACTCAGGTCTGAACTCCCTTTGAGGAAAGCAAACTTGGTGTTAGTTTTGCCCCTTTCAACTCTTATGTTGAGTGAAATGGTGATGATCAGTTAAAATTGCCAAACTGCACAGAATTTAGTTTTATCATATCTGGAAAGCAAGGGGTTTGTGGTGGGTTTTGACTGTTGAGACAAAAATAGCTTTTTCTTTCAAAGAGGACACATGTAAAAACTTGATTGTATTTTTTTTTTAGCAGATTGTATCTTAAGACATTGAAACCTTTCACCAGGAAATTAACTAAGGTGGTTTTCCATACCTGAAGAATTATTTGGGAATGTTTTATTTTACTCCCTCTTTCAACAATTTACCCATGTGAATGTTCAAGGGAAGTGGAAAAAATACACAAAAGCGCAGCTTTGCATAGAAAAAGTAATCTGTGTAAAATTCATAATACAGCCTCTGTGCTAGAATTGCCATCAGAAAACAGTAATTCAGGAGACTCTTCATGCAAGATGGAATATTTGACTTGCAGAGTTTGATTTTTAACTTCATCTAAGACAGTGGTAAATTGGAGTCATTATTGCTGTCTGTTGGCTTGTTGTTCGAATTATTTCTACTGGGCAAAATGTTCTCCAGCATCTGATATGAAAAAAAACCCCAAACCCTGAAAACTTGTTTTCTTTTTTATCATCCCATTAAAGATAAATGAATTTTTTTTTGTTATGGTGGTTGTTTTTAACCACTGCAGGTGGTGGTAAGATAAATTTTTCTTTCCAGATTATTGATGAAAGGAAGTGAAGTACAAAGCAAAGCTGTGGGAATTGAAGAAGAAAGCCTGGGGTAATTCGGCCTGTGCAAATAGATTTAAAGGCTCACTTTTACTACTGGAGAACAAACTTGGAGGAGGGAAAGTTAAAACTCGTTATTCTAGCACTTAGGGGAGAAAAATAGAAAATGGAACTCATATTAAACAAAGGAAGAAATCCTTTAAAAAGGATGAAAAGACTATGGGGGCAATGTCAATTTCCTGTTCCTAGATATCCTCAAGAAATACTGTTAAGTTCAAACAGAAAAAAACCCCACCCAGTCCTTCAGCACCAAATAATGCTGTATCAGTTGGCTACTTGGCAACAATGTATTTTGCACAATGGGATAAACTTCCAGAGAAAAGCAGTTCTGTTCTAGAAACTCTCTAAGTATGCTACTCTATAACAGATCTAATTGTTATTAAGCTGCCGTAATGTAATGAATGCATTTGTTCTGGTTTTAAAAATACACCTATAGTGCAGAGAAGGCCGGCTGGATACCTGTAATGAGTTTTCTTCTATTCTGCTCGTTTCCTGGGAAAATATTCCCGTATCAGTAGGCTGTATCCTGAAGAACAGAGAGGAGAGTCAGGATGTGGTTCCAGATCAGTAGGACTGTGTTGTGTTTAACCCCAGCCAGCAACCAAGCACCACACAGCCGCTCGCTCACTCCCTCCCGGTGGGACGGGGGAGAGAATCAGATGGGTGAAAGTGAAAACACTCATGGGTTCAGATGAAGACAGTTTAATAGGGAAAGCAAAAGCTGCGCGTGCACAAGCAAAGCAAACCAAGGAATTCACTCCCTACTTTCCATGGGCAGGCAGGTGCTCGGCCATCTCCAGGAAAGCAGGGCTCCATCATGCGTAACGGTGACTTGGGAAGACAAGTGCCATCACTCCAAACGTCCCTCCCTTCCTTCTTCTTCCCCCAGCTTTCTGTGCTGAGTATGACATCCCATGGTCTGGGATATCCATGGGGTCAGTTGGGGTCAGCTGTCCCAGCTGTGCCCCCTCCCAGCTTCTTGTGCACCTGGTAGAGCATGGGAAGCTGAAAAGTCCTTGACTGGTGTAAGCACTGCTTAGCAACAACTAAACCATCAGTGAGTTATCAACATTCTTCTCATCCTAAATCCAAAACGCAGCACTATGCCAGCTACTAGGAAGAAAATTAACTCTGTCCCAGTCAAAACCAGCACAGACTGGCACTTAGCAGACCATTCCAGCTAAACAGGAGCTGTCCCATAAGCTGCTGTGAAGGTAACCAGCTCCGGAGGTGATTAAATGTCCCACAGAACTCAGGTAGTTCCTCTCATTCATGTCACTGGACCTTGCACTGCATGATTTGATAAAGAATGTAAATATAAAAAATCCCTGCCTTCTAATCTTATTTGATATAAGTTACTGCGTAATTGTGTTTTAACCTACGTAGGACTCAGCATGACATAATCAGTGGGTTTAGGGTTTTTTTCTTTTTTTTTGGCCATAAAGGACACAGCCCACCAAAAGATATGCTTGAAGTCATTGCTTTCAAACTTAAAACATTCTTGCCTCTTCAAAAGACTGTTTCATATTTTAGTTGCAGTGACTGTCTATGCAAAGCAGGGATATTAGCAGGATTTCTAAACGAGTTACAATGATGTCTTTAACTGTCAAACTGGGACCACAAGGTTAGTCACTGCAATCTTCAGTAATTTGTAATTCAAGGGTAGTTTAGGAAACCACCACACCACAGAACAAAACTTGTTGAAAATTACAAATCTCCAGATGCAGATGCTTGCACTCATGAGCGAGTTGATTCCTCCCCTCCCCTGGAGGACACAGAGGGGGAACAGCAGGAACCAGCCCAAAGTGATCTTTGTTCCTCATCTGTTTTTAAGCTGCTAAACTAGTCAAAGGCAGTGAAGAGTATGCAGAGGCTGATTTTTCTGATAGCTTTCTTCAGGGGCAACAATACAAAAGAGGGATGCAGAAGCGTTCTTCATCTCAGCGAAAGACCCTCTGCACGTGCATAGGAGCAGTTCTCTCGTTCCTTCTCTGTGAAGAGAAAGTGGACTATTTTTTAAAGAAAGCATAAAAAAACCCAGGACAACAGTAATGGCTTTAAACTAAAACAGGGTAGGTTTAGACTGGATATAAGGAAGAAATTCTTTACAATGAGGGTGGTAAAACACTGGAACGGGTTGCCCAGAGAGGTGGTGGAGGCCCCATCCCTGGAAACATTCAAGGCCAGGTTGGATGGGGCTCTGAGCAACCTGATCTAGTTAGCGGTGTCCCTGCTCACTGCAGGGGGGTTGGACTAGATGACCTCTAGGGGTCCCTTCCAACCCAAAACATTCTATGATTCTGTGATTCTATGAAAAACCAAGTCAGATCCAATTCCTGAAGACACGTTTGTTAACACAAACGAGGGTTTCTTTACACAGCTGTTCTTCTGCATTCAGAGGTTCCCTGTGGTTAAACATAAGGCACTGAGATGGTGATTTACTCCAGAAACTCCTTTGTGCACAGTACTTACCTAAGCAGTATTCTATCTTCTTTGACTCCATTTTCTGTAAAACTAACCCCTCTACTTTTTGCCTGGATCATATCCTAAGCCACGGAAGAAGGTCCTTAGACATGTGTAGGGTCTTATTCTTCTGGTCCCCTTGCACCTGTCTGGTCGCAAACTCCAATGCACTGCACCAAGATGTTTCAGCGCAACACAATCCATTCTGAGCTCCTGCTTCCAAGACTCTGCTGTTTTCCAGCGGAAGAATCTGTGGCAGCACGGAAGACACTCTTGTCAAGGCACGACCTTTCCCAGTGCAAGTTGAGGAATGAAAACCTAAACTAAATGGAACCTAAACTACTAAACACAATGGAAGTTTTACCATTGACTCTGGACTTAGCATTTTACTTTAGCCTTTCTGCCTTGGCTGACAGGTTGCTATGCTGTGTCTCTATTGCTCATGGAGCACGCAGCAGAACTCTGCTCGTCCTCACCAAGGGTTTCTGGAAAAGTTGGAATACAGCCCAAAATTCCTGGCTTTTTGCCCTTGACTTGGCATGCACCAATCAAAAGATATTAATACATAATCTGTTTGTCCTTTGCAAGAAAAGGGTCTGTTTAATTCTCCTAACATTTAGGGGGATTAGTAAAAAGAAAATTAGCTATGCTTGTCATGATCTGAGTACTAGAACAGTTCCAGTCTACCTTAAAAATACTGCCTGTGGTAAAGAAAAGCTACTTCAGGTGAGTACACAAAAAATATTAAAAATATCAAAGACAAATAACTAGTAAGCATTAAACAAAGCCTTGATAATTTGTCCTCCAACCTGTATGAGATAAAATGTTTTGGCTACCTATTTGTGTATTCAACCGCTGACAAGCAGAGGAGTATGAAGATAAGCAGTAGCAATGGGAACAAGTTCCCTATGTTCCTCCCCCCCCCCCCCCCCCATTTGTGTTCCTTCTTGATTGGATTAGGGAGAAAAGGGTAAATGAATTGTTACTATGGTGACTGCGTTCTGAGTATCAAGACAGCTTGTCTAAATGTGTCTTCATCACGTTATAACCTATCCTTTAGGATGAAAGGCACATCTCTGAGTGCTTTTCTTGCTGTGCCCTTCCTAGACACAAGAGTTTTCTCCAATTCAACCCTTCATGTTTTAATCATCATACTTCACTGAATTATCTAGTTTATTGTGAAACGACACGGACCTATTCCCCGAAAGGCAAAAAAGGAAATCACACCCTTTGTTCTGCTTTTTCAGTTCAAACTTCATTATAAATACACCTGCCACCTGTAACAATATTGGAGATTCTATGATATTTAATGATGTTTACAAAGTTTGGTCCTCTGGAGATGAAGGCTGTTATGGCCCCATTTGCAGGACTTGAGATGTATTCTACAAACCTCTTCTTTTCCTCTCCAGGTCTTCTAGGACACATTAACACTCACAGATTGTAAGATCAACTGTGGTTCCAGATATCCCTGCTAAGCCATTATTGTTAACTCTCGGGTGCAATGGCCTCACTGGAAACCTTCACTGATTCTGTGTGGACAAGCAGCAGTAAGGAGCCTATTCCTGCGCCACTTTCAAAGGAGTTTTCTATCCGTTTGTTACCAAATGCAGAGCTGGACCGTCTCCTTTCATGGGCTCTTCTGAGGCTGTAGACAATATAATGTAACATGGGAAGCTGACAGCAAATCAAACTCTGTCAGCTGTTAAGCATATACACTCTACTGTAGAAATAAATAAATAAATACTGGGGTAGTTATACCTACTGCCTTCCACACATGGAAAAACCCAGATTTTAGTTCAGCTAGTTCTGAACTACATTGTCCATTCTGCTGCTTTCTCACTGTCATCACTGGCCTTAAATACTCAACTTGTGCATGTCAACGTTCAGTCTCCCATGTTTGCTTCAAATCATGATCTGCAGCATCTGGAAAGCACCGCACGTTAATGGCAGGGTTAGGTTAACGGTTGGACTTGATGATCTTAAAGGTCTTTTCCAACCTAAACGATTCTGTGATTCTAAATACCGCTATGGTATTTAGCAATCGCAGGATTTGCATCAGAATTTTAGCGTACCTGGAGCTCAGCATGCTTAGGAAGGAGGCTAAAATACCTGTGGTTCACTAGTGTATTTTCTGTATTTGTCTACAGCTCTAAACTGTAAAGCACGTTGCATCATTACTACACTAAATACCAAGAAAAATTGTTCTTCTCTTACTGGCACTTCCAGGAAAGTGACAGTAAAATGCCATGCACTCTAAGCATCAATAAAAACTCTACTGCAGACAGCAAATACATGCCCCTAACAAAGTAAGATTTATTTTGGCAGAAAAAAATTGTTAATCAAAAGCTTACTTGGAACAAGATGCAGTTTGTTTCTTCAAACTTTCTTGTAAATTTTTGCTGCCAATGAAAACCTGATCTTAACATACATGGGCACCAGAGGAAGTCGTAGGGGCCAGTAACTGTACAGTTTTTACATGTTAATCAGTACACAGGAATATTAATGCTATTTCAATGTAGAAAAGAAAGGGATGGGATTAGGAAGGTAATTACATGCCCTTTATTAATTAAATTCCTTATTAAGAGTGAATATTCAGGTACAGAATGGTGACCACAGTATTTGTTTATTTAAAAGTCATTCACCTATCCTTGTTCTCAGGTAAACATGACACAATTTACGGAGACTAGACAGACTACCAAAAGAAGCAAGGTATTATTTAAAAGGCTCGTTACAGTAACTTTTTCCTGTTGGATTAAACACTTAAAACCCCGTTCTTTTACTGAAGTGGGAAAGCCAGCAGCCACGAGAATCATGCCATCATGAAAATGCTCGCGGCTCACGCCTACAACACCCCAGCCAACAGGTTTTAACGCTGACTCTGAAGGAGTCCCCTCTCCCCCGTGCCGAGCCCTGCACCCCCCCAGGCTCAGGGCCACCCGGGAAGAGGCGAAGCCCCCGCCGGGCCGGGGCCGGGGCCGGGGCGCAGGCCTCAGGAGGAAGGCGGCTCCACCGCCTGCCGGGGACACGAGCACCCCCCTTTCTCACCGAGATTTTGGAAAATCCGAGTTTTACGCTGTCTGCACGCCACCCGCTCTGCTGACAGCCCACGCTTGCTGCACGCCACCCGTCTCTTAAGACGCCGTTTACTCCCGTTGCGCGTGCTCAGCTGCGGGCCTCGGCGTCCGCAGGCACTGGCGCCAGGGAAGGACGAGCCTCCCCAGGACACCGAAACCCGCCGGGAGGACGCCGCCCACCGTCCCGGGGACAGTCTCAACCGGGCTCGGAGCCCGGCTCCCCCCTTCCCCCAGCCCAGCTTCCCCCTCTTCGGCGCTGCCTGGCCCGGCCACACAGACATGGGCGCTCCAGCCGCACCATCCAGGTCCGGCCCGGCCCAACTATCTGCGGGGGGGGGAGGGGGGGGCAAGGACGAGAAGGACGCTCTCCGTACAGAATTCTTCTCTATCAGGACGGAGAAGAGAGGCTTCGGTGGGGTCATCCAGCGGTTCAGACTTCGTGAGTAAGACACAGCTCGATTATATTTGCGTTCCTGGGAAGGGGCTAAGAACAGCTCCTCCACCGTCCCCCCCGTCTGGACGATGGTGCCGCCCCAGCCGAAGGCGGAATCCTGAAATTATCGCGAGAGTTGGGTGCGTTGGTTGTCATGGGGACGGCGGCGGCGGCTGTGCTGCCTCCGTTGGCCCCCACGCTGCTGCCCTTCCGCGGTAAGGAGGGGGCTGCCGGGGCGGCGGCCACAGGCGCTCCCGGGCGGGGAGGGCTCCGCCCGCCCGCCCTCTCTCAGGCGGGGCTGTCGGAGCTGCGGCTCTGCCGGGCAGCGGTCCCGCCAGGGCAGCTCCCGGGGCTCCTCTTGCGAGCACTGGAAAGGGCTTCCTGTCTGTTGAAACCTCTTGTGGGGTAATTTTTTGTTTGTATGGCTGTTTGTTTTTTTTTTGTTCCGGAACACTTTGGGTCTCAGCTGTTGCTTATCTTTTGCAGAAGCCAAATGTTATTTTATTATTTTACGTTATTTGGGGTCTTTTGCACTTGCTTTTCACTCGCCCCGGGAAAATGAAAGAAGCTCTTAAAAAGTCCTCGGACGTTGTGGAGCACCCGCCGTTGGCAGAGGCCTAGCGGTGGCCAGTAGCTGTCGGAGGGCCGGTGGGTTTCCAGGCTGCCCCTTGTGGGCGGTTCCGCGAGCGGCGGCGGCGGTAGATAGCGTAGTAGGTACTGCCCCTGCCGGAGCAGCGGCTCCCGGTGCCGCCACCTCTGCCGGCGCCCCTGGGCACCCCCCGCCACCGTAACCACAGGTAAACGGTGTGAAGGGCCCTCTTCAATGAATGAGCCTGAGAGTCTCGAGTCGAAATGAACGAATGAACGTAAATTTCTCTTTTTCTTCTAATGCTCGCTTCTTTATACTGTGTCATGATGCTATGGACCTGTATACATGACTCAAGTTTGTCCTGTTTCTTGCACGGAAATAAAAAGCTGTATTCACCTGGGCCTTCTGAAAATTACCTGCGCATGAGTTCATGCTGGTTTTGCAGGGAACCATGCGTTTCTATTGTTTAATCTCAACATTGAATGGGGACTGGGAAAGTGATCGTTTGGTTTTGGGAACTCCTTCCCCCCCCCCCCCCCCCCCCCCTTTGGAACTATTCAATATAGAAAGCTTTTGGCTGCTTAATTTTATATGTTCGAGATGTTTATAAAATACCCTCATTCTTTTGTTAATGCTAACTTTGCCAGTCCCATGTTTATAAAAAAAAAAGAGGGGAAAAAAAAAGACCCGTGACACTTCCTTTGTTGTGAGATTACTGTAAAGATTTAATCCATTTGAAGTTTCTTTGATTAAGAGTAAATCCGTCTGAAGTTTCTTTGACAGTAAACACACTTAAATACTTTGGCTCAGTTATATAAATATTTATTTGTACATATATTAGAAAGTGTATATGCGAGTGGCAAGCTAGTCTATACTGGAAAGATCTCTCGGCATTGGATTGCTAGAAAATATTTGAAACTTGTTTAATTTACATCTGAAATGTTACTGGGCTTGTGTTGCTTTATTATGAAACTGATAGTTTGGAAGGTAGTTTTTGGTTTTTTTCCCAATTTTAGGTCACAATGGATATTACAAGGGGGAGCTTGGATAAAATTTCAAGGCCTGCATCTAGCTCAAGGGCTTTTCCTAATTGTAGATCTTTAATTACATCTATGGAATTATTAACACCAGAGCCACATTTGCCAAAGGTAATTCTTTTCACCTGCAGCTCGTTAGAAAATCTATGCCTAGTTCTTCTTAGTAGAATACCAATGAAATAGGATTCTGCTTTTTCAGCTTCATATAGACTTTTGGGCTCTGCAGGTGTGCAAAGCGGTTATGTGAAAGTTCATGAGTGTAGGCTGCGACTTATCCATACATGGAATGATTTTTAATTTAATTTTTCTGAATATATGTTACTTTTATATTTGCCACAAAAAAGGGCTATTCAGCATTACAACCCACAAAACTTGGTTGTCTTCCTCATTATATTTAATCAGATCACTAAATAAATTTATTTTAAGCAAATGCACTTGAAATTCTGGCAGTAATGTGTCAATACACAGCTATAGGTTGTTGATGCGTGAGCCAGTATGTGTGTAATTTCACTTCCATCCCATTTGTGCTTTTAAATTTAAGTTGTAATAAAAATTATTTTGCTTATTAAAAGGAAACATTTGAGCAACGCTCACAAGTCGAATTTTTGACTATAAGGCTCTCTCAGGATATGTTTGAAAAAAATAAATCATAGTATTCCAAAAAATATGTCAGATCCAGGGATTCAGCAAAGTCCATCAGAAGTAGATGTTCATCCATCCTCTGAGAAAATCAGTATCAGGGATTAACTTGGTTTTGGGAACGGGATATGTGATATGGTTGTTGGGATGTAGGAACTGAAACTTGGGGATTAGAAATTTAAATTGATTTACTTAGATGAGTCCAATTGTATCGTACCTCTGTTCACCTGACTATAGAATGGGATCATACATTGATGCTTCGCAGAAGTATTAAAATATTTTTTATAGGTTAACATCAGATAACACTGAATCCAAGTTCTGACCTAAACATGGTGGGCTATTGCATGAAAATTGCAATCTCTTGAGGCTGATGAATTAAGTGTAAGCTTTTCAGTCCTTCAAAGACTATAAAAAGCCTCTGGGATACTACCTGGTACAGAGCACCTACAGTGTCAGGAAGTGGATGAGGCTGTTTTACACACAGACTCAGCTGGTTGGCTGTACGCTCTGCTACAGCAGAAATGGCATAAACCTTTGGAATCATTTCCTAGCCTGGCAATGCCAGATCTGGTAGTCTGTGGAATGATGAGCTTGAGAATCTATGTGGTAGCTAAGAAACAGAACTCTGTATCAGATCTGAAAATGGTTCTTCTATTTAAGTAGTACTCTGCAGTCTTGTATAGAATCATTGTTAGCCTTTGTGATAGTATGTGATTATTATGATTACCTTCCACCCCCTCCCCCCCAGTTTCTCTTTCTATGGTAGTAATTAATTTGCATTGTATAGGTTGATTCACCTGTCAGCTTGGCTGTTAGTCATCAAAGAGGCAGTCTACGAGACTGCTGTCCAGAAGAAAACAAAGGTGATGACAGAGAGAAATCTGATATCAAGGAAGTAAGAACAGATCAGCAAAACACAGTGGAGAGTAAGACCTTCCTTCTTCAGAAGCGTATACGGAATCCCAACAAGTTGCCGGGTGTGGGAATGACTAACACTGTCTTATGCTGTGGCTAGACCAAGTATCATGTTTGTATAGTTTGGGTAGAATTCTGTTGGTGGAGGGAAAAGAGGATGCAAACAGGTAAAATCCTAGAAGACGAGGTGGTGCCAAAATTTGTACCTTCACTTCTCTTCACTACTTTGAATCCATCTTTGAAGGAAATACAGTGGTAATAACAGTGGTAACATAGGGTATATCTCATGGCATCTAAGCTGTGACCTGCACCTTGGTGATGGCTTGAAAGATTGGGAGAAACCATCTGCATGTGTCCCATGGAAACGTATTAGAAAGTGTTTTCAGTAAGGTGTTTTTATCACACTTTTCAGAGACGTCATGATCATTTGTTAGAATCTTTGTATCCTAATAATGGTTCACCAGTCCAAAAAGTTGGAAATTATGGTTGTAAGTTATAGTATTTAACAGCTGAACAATGCTAATGCTAATAACATACTTCAAATATAAATATGCAGTGTCTCATTTTAATAAAAGCACTTGTAGAAGTGCTTCAGATAACATTGTTTTGGCATTCTATAAATGGTAATAAATTAACTTTCTAAAGCTTCTGACTATTTAAAAATAGAGAATTGAAGGCCAGTATGTGAAGCAGGAAGTTCAGATACCTTCAAGTTTAGATAGATTTCATGACAGAATTGAGGTCAAAAGAAATCCCTTGATTCCTGCTCCTGTCTTTAACATGAGTCCTACCATCTTTTAAACACTAATCCACTGCAGAGGCTCTGTGAGGATCCCTAACTGACGAAAATGTATTTTGGTCTCTTAATTGTTAACATTTCAAACAGTATCTTTAAAAGTTTATTTCACATCTATTTTATTGTGAAAGACTTCTTCCGGTGTTTTTCAGGATGTATCTCTAATTCAGATTCTGGAGATGATAGCACTGAAACACACACTTTGAAATTCTGTGAACCTTTCCAAGGAGAACTAAGTAATGCAAAAGCAGGTATTACTTTTTAGGTGTATAAAGTGAACAGTGCAATAAAACTTTTTTCTTTTTCCTTTTTAGTGCTTCTAGGAGCATTTGGGATCATAGTGTATTTGAGCATGTATTATATAGTTATAAAGAAATATTACAAATTGAAAATGCTATGCATTGTGATATTCAAGAGATGTTGGATGAATTTTTTTATTTAAAGATTATTTTATTACAGGATATTCACTTTCTTTAATGATATGATAGTAAATGAGTTTCACATAATTTTGGTCACTCTAATAAGGCAGAATCCAGTGGTGATTCTATCCAGTGCAGCAGTGCTGGTCACCTAGCATAATATTCATTTCTTCAGAACAGAAATCGGATAGAACTCAACTTTAAAGCTTCACTCAGTAGTTATAGGTCCAAATCCGTCTGCTGGTTCAGGCCAGTTGAAATAAGTCCTCTTTTTTTTTTTTTTTTAATATTCTGTCCTTGGGGCTTCCCTGGAGCTCAGTTAGATTCTTTTAGCTCTCCACTTGTTGAATCATTCATCTCTTTTTATGGCACAAAGTAGACTAATGCATCACAGTAAATGCTTGGGATCAGTGGATGTGACCTCAGAAGATTAGAAAATTAAAAAGTATTGCAGGACTCCAAAACTTGGAAGTCTGTGGGATAGGAACAGTGCTACAAGTGTTTCCTCCACTCTTGCTATGGAAGCCGAGTTTGGCCAGAAAAGAGGGCAAAGCATCAGGATGCTATAGGAAGGGGAAAAGCTAAGAGTGATTAGAAATTGTAATCTGGAGGTTTAGGAAAAAAAGAGACAATACAGAAATTTTTATTAAATAATGGTAGTTTCCATAATGTTTCCTCATTTCTATTTTTCAAAACAACATTTTTTTTTTTTTTTCTAGAACCAGTATCAGAATCTGGTTTGGCTGAGATATAAGTCAAGACTGAAACTTCTACAATGTTTAAAAGTAGAGATATTACAGAGTGTCTCTTAACCCCAGAATTACTCATTTTAATGAATGATGTTTCAACATGTATTCTGCTAGTCAGCCTGAAGAATTTATTTTAGTGTTTTAAGCTTGCTTATCTGTGATTTTTTTCTGATACTATGGAGATGATGTCACTTTTCTATTATAAATTTGAATTCAATCACTTGTCCAAAATGGGGGGCCCTTCTTCCCCCACCCCCCCCATCCAACTGCTATGGCTGAGTTTGATTCAGTGCTCTGTTACAAAGACTTTTATATTTTTCCCTACTACAAACAGGTTTAGAAATGAACATCATATGTGTGCTTGTGAATAATTGTACTCTTGTCTATGGTTGTTATCAATTTCCTTGTACTGCTTTTTAGGGTGTTCTTTAAGTTGAAATGCTTCAAGCTAACAATTTTAAATCTATTCTACAGCAAACTCTTCCAACTTGGAAGATTCTGAAGAAACAGATGTAGATCCTCAGATTCAAGCAGCTATAAAGAAAATGAATAAACTTGACACAATACTGGCAAAACAATATTTTAAGGAGAGAACAATCAAAAAACAAGGCAAAGAAATGAGGGCAAAGCTCTGGGAAGAGCTTCAGGTTAGAAGTATTCTGCTTATTTCATAAGCAGTGTATCTTAGAGTACTGTCTTCCAGAATTATCATCTTTTAGACTCATTGTTTTATTAAATAACTCACAGATGGCTGATTAAAGTGAAGAAATTGATCTTAAAAAGTAACTTTGAATAGGTTTTAATATATATTGGCTAGGCAGGCTTTGAAAAAAGGCTATGGTCCTTAAAAATTGGTATGACCAGTAGCCAAATATACAGCTGTCTAGGTGTGGTTTACTAGCACAGTCTTATGCTTAAGCTTGCTACTTGCAGGTATGGCAAGGTGTGGCAAGAGGTAATGTCTGTGAACCCAGACCTAAAAGTGTTTATTCTGCTATAGTGTGACTGTTCTTAGGCCCATCTATTTCAGTACTGTCTATTATTGAAGAAATTAGAGATGCCCCTGAATGAGCATGAGAATGCTGCAGCACAAATTCCTTCACATTATTGTTATCCTGGTCTCTAGGATGTCACTTTAAGCCTTGAAACATGAGATTTAGTATTTCCTCTGAGGCTAAGTATTGTATAATTTACATGAATGCAAATGTCAATTGTGAAAAAGGCATGACTGAAGTTGGCTTGACTGCATCTCATACTCTCAATTTGGATTGCCATATATACAATACAGAACTACTTTGCCTTGTGACGTGTGTCTCCATGTAAGAGACCATATATAATAGAGGCTTTAAAGCTCTACCAGGCCTTTATCATAGCTTTAGGAGATGTTCAGATAGCCTCAAGAAGAAAACAAAGTAGTAAATAAATGTTGCCAGTGAACAAGTGATTTTTAATAGGGTCTGAAGTTTGTTAGACCCCAAAAGAAGACAATGTATTTTGCTTTAAAGTATTTACTTTAAAGTAAATAAATGCATGCATCTGTATATTTATGCTTTATTTCTTTTGAATAGTCTATCGGTACCACTGGAAGCCATGAGGAGGTAGAAAACACAAAACTTTTTTTAGCTTTGATTTCATCACGGCAGGATACAGCTGGTAAGTAAGAAAGAGAAGTAAATACCCTGATATCCTGTATTTTGATTAATATTCCTGTTTTTGTTGGATACTATAAAAAGAAGGCTTTCAAACCTTTACAATAAAATAATATTTTCATGTAAAAGCACATCAAGGGAATATTTGAAATGTTAACTGAAATAATTTATACATTATCACAAATGTAGAAGTTGTACTTTAACATTAATTTTGTTTATAGAAATTATATTTTTTCAGAGAACTGGCTCCTCTAGAAGGTTAGAAATCCAGGATAAGTAAAGCTTGCATTTTCCAAGTTGAAGGCAAACACAGACAATTTTGGAAAGGATGCATGACTGATAACACTGGTAAATTAAAGTAATGATAGCAGGTATAAGGAAAATGAAGAGTGGAAACCTGCGAAAAACTTGGATGTCTTTATGATTTTGGAATATCTGGGCAATAAGCAACAAATTCAAAATTGCTTTGGTAAACAAGCAAAATGATGAAGTTACTGATGTGTGGTTACTGGTGGTCTCAGTGAGAGAGTTTGCCAGGCTGGAGTACTTGGTGTAGGAAGGGCAGGTAGTTAAAAAATATTAGACTTTAAAGTGTTACTTAGAAGCTCTAGGGATGTGGGCCCTGCCACACATGTATCTTAGAGAAAATTTTCATACAGGAGTGGGGGAGAGAGTGAGAAGGAAGCAATGGCAATGCCATGGTAAAGATCTCTTAATATGACAGATCCAGAGGGAGGGAAATCCTAAGCCTTTTTAGGAATTGCTAACAGAAGAACCAAAAGAATGGGACCAAATTATGGTACTAACTACTGAGTTATACGTTGGAAGACAATACAGGAAGATGCATGCACAGCCAATGTCTTGGAACATGGTCCGGAACGGAGTTTGGGTCATTTACATTAAATTTGATACTGATTATGTTACATTTAATTCAATTCTAAAAGAATTTAAGATTCTGAACATGAGAGAGAATTTGAGTAAAAGGGATCATTACATAATCTAAGGTGTGATTCTAAAGAAGAGGTGTGAACGTGAAACATGAATTTAGGTTTTTTAATTGGCTTTTTTTCTGAGAATTCTAGAGAAGAAAATTTAGGATAGATGGCAGTTTTAAAAAGCAAGACTGTTAAATACATGCCAGAAGACTATTCTCAGGAAGAAAAGACCAGGAAGTCTGATAAGATAATTTCTGAGTTTCATCATGATACAACAATGAAGACAAAAATATTCAAAGTGGAAATCAACACACTGATAAGAATAAACGTTTGCATTTTAGTCTTTTAGTAAAATTCAATTCTACCTTAAGTAGCATTTAAAACACCAAATTCTATAGCTGCATTAAAAATAGACAAATGACTGAGGAAGGATTGTGTTCTTTAACAGGAAAGGTAAACAAATAGTTAATGATACAGAGAAATGTGGAATGTGATACATAACAAAAAAAAGACTAACTGTGATCAAAATTACAGTGAACACTAGTAATGTACAACCATAGGTAGAATAGGGAAAGAAAAGTTAAAAAACTACTTAGAAATGTTTTCTCTACTGAGTCAGGAGGGCACAATTCTGTTGTGGTTTCTAAAGCAAGTGGTTGAAGCACATTCTGAAGTATTGGTCATTTTCTTCAAGAATGCAGAGAGGATGTGTATGCTCACCAGGACCTGGAAAAAGAAAATACTGGGTATTTTAAAATGTCTTCCTTTTTCTTTCTGTGGCTAGACTCTTATTGGGGGAGACACTGTAACAAACTGTAGGCATTCTGCTCACAAATGTCTTTATTGTGAGGGGCAAGGGAAACAAAACCAGACTAAATTTGTCAAATTCAGTCAAATTACCACGTCAAAATGGCTCAAGAGTGATTTAAAAAAAAGTGCTGTTTGAATACTCTGTTTTGGTGCTGGAGTTCTCAGAGATGTGTCAATCATATGCACATTTTGCATCCTTTCCTTCAGCTGTATACCTTGGTTGAAAGTGTTTCTTGGTTGAAGGGAAACAGAGTGTGGTGCATCCTGTCTTTTCTCTTGTTGGGGACAGAACAAGGATTTCAGGTCTGCATGGTTATTGCTGGGCAAAAATCTGAGCTTGAATGTTAGAAGTACGTGCATAATAATGATAGCAATGTGTGGTTAAAACATTTCAGCAAAACTTATTATTACAAGGTAACCTGCTTTTATTTCTATGCTAAAGTTTGGGTTATTAAGGGAAGAACACAGGATTTGGTATGGGTGATATTTAAAAAGTCTCCAGTAGATGTCAGGATATAGTAAAAAAACAGTAGGCAAGCCAGACTATGTGATTGTTAATGAAGTCCGTGCTTTAATTCCTCTTTTATTTCAAAGGCAGCTCCTTGCTGTAGAGATCATGTGCATCATATGGGTGCTGGTGTAGTGTAGTACTGGCAAAACTGCATAGTTCAGATTTATATTTTTCCTCCAGCTTGATCTTGATCTTGAATTTTCTGTGACATTCTAGTGCCTTACTTTTCAGGTCTTCTTTACTTATTTGAGTGCCCTGATAGCTGCCCTGGTGGATACTGAAATGGAGTGCAATTCATATATTTTGCTTTCCAGAGCTTGAAATTGATAAAGAGCTTTATTTTAAAAAATTATATAGGGAACTATTTAATTATAGCTTCTAATGTGGCTGTGAAATCAAACACAAGTTCTGGGTACAAAATCATTAATAACTTATGTGTCCCAGCCTCTCAGGCACAAAAAATCCTCTGACATGCTCATGGCAGAAATGTAAATGAGGATTTAATTAAACAGCCTTGAATTCATTCCCCTGTACTCTGTGTAATACAATTGTACTTTGAGTTGAGTCCGTTAAACTTCATTGCTACAGGATGTTGATTACTTTTTTTTCATTGTGAAAAATACATTTTTCATATGTGCTACATATAGTTCTTTGCAATGAGTCCTGTTCTGTAAGTGCTAAGAGTATAGGCTGCAAGTTAATGATCTAATTTATACTTCCAGTTGATACATGTCAGTACCATGACTGAATTATTTTAAGTAACTGAAACAACTCTTGCATGCTAGGGTGTTTTAACACTTTTTTTTCTAGACTATACCCTTAATCTAAGCCACTTGGAAGTCTAATAATTTGTGCACAAGCAGACACCAACTGTGAAAATCTGGATACTTTATTCTCATTTAAACTTCTAGATGACTTGCCACGTGATGTCTGCAGAGGCTTTTGAACATTAGGGCCTTGGGCTTTATCCTCTAGAATGTAATTATTTCTCTTGTATGGCCAGTAGTTAAAAACACAGCCGTATGAAACAGCATAATTATTCATGAGAGACACCTTAGACTTTTCCCCCTTCTTTATTTCTTGAGAAATATGGTGGTGATGTAATTTATCCAAGTAAATTTCTTTAACTTCAATGTGTGAGATCTTACAGTATGATACACATGAAACTAGATCATCTTTAAATAGATTTCAGTTAAATTTTACTGAAAAATTTCTTTGCAGATCCCTCTCATGCTAAAGATGATGAAATATGTACTTCAATATTTCACACACAAATTAATCCAGAAGATTATGATTGCCATAAGCCCCAACATAATCAGGGTAAGCTTTATTAATATAGTTTGTATTTCTAGATATGGCAAAGCAACATGTACAATGGGTAAGTAATGAAGACTTGGCCTTTGTGGCTAGGCCAATGGAATCAGAAAAAGCAAGGTTGCTTAGTGGAATGGCAACAGTTACTGGTTTTACAAATGATAAAACGGAATTCTTTTGTTTGTGACTTATCTAAAACATTTTACTCAACATTCTATGAAAATTTTTACTTTCAGGTTTCTAAAACTTCTTTCATTGCAAAATGTGTAATTCATTGTAAAATGTATCACTGGTTCTTTGTGGAAATTCTTTAAAAACTTGTCTTTGCTGTTATTCTAAGGTACTGTAACTTTTCATTAGTAGGCTTATATTCAAGAAACCATATAAAATGAAGAGTGGTGCTGTATACAGTTTCAGCTGTTCTGTAATTTTTTTGTTTGATTTTTGATTGATCAGGAGAAATTGTATGGATGTTGTGACAAAGCTTAATCTTCAGACAACTAATTTTATATTTTGTTACACTGATTATTGGATTTATGGATTAAGTACTTTCTGGCAAAAATCAAATATCTGTGCTGATTCTTTTCAACATCACTTGTTTACGTGCACTGAATAGAGGTATCAAATGCTGGTAGTAGTGTAGTGTGTCCGACACTTCATTGTGCTTCTGTGCCTCTGATCTTTCTGTATTTGAAATTTAAATTTGTATGCTTGAGTAACTTCTCACATGTGTTATGACATAAGAAGAATAGCTTCAGCTGCCTTTACTATCAGCTGCAATTGTTTATTTCTTTGTCATCTACCGTTCCCTGTAAACAGTGGAATCTATTTTCCTGGTGACTGCCTAAGACGACAAGGATATAATAAACGGGTGTTCCTCAAGGATGGACCACTGATGGCAGCAGAATCTCTGCACTTTTTGGAATGTGACTGCATGTTTTAACTCCTCAAACTTGGACCTCAGCTCCCTTAAAATTTTATCACTTGTGTTAGTCCACCAGTATGTGACCTTAACTTTCTGTTGCTATGTTTCTTCACACTGGCTTGGAACAGTGCTCTGCTTTTGATTTCTGTCTTCCTACCATATGTCTTCATTCCTCCCTTAAAATGAAGCTTGACTCTTATGCTTCTGCCTTCACACTTTCTCAGTTGTGCTGGAGTGTCCTTGAATAGCAATGGCAGTTTTTATTACCAGTATTCAGGACAGAATAACTTCTAAGGCTCCCAGTACAGGCATGGTTGGGAGTTGCTGTTGCTTGCACTATTTTGAGATGTTCTACATTCTTTTACTTTGGGAATGCATGAAATAACGATCACTTACAACTTACGAACAATAAATTACTTAACTGACTATTTCTATTATTATTATTATTATTATTTCTGCTGGAGGCTTTTGATATGATTTCTGAATAGCTAAGACTTACTGTTTTGGTTGCTTTTGGATTTCTGTGTAACAGCTGTCATAAAGGCATACCCTGAACAAGAGGAGCTTAAGTTGTGAAGAAGAATGTATCTATTAGTTTTATGATGCTACTTTAGCAGTCTTATGAAGATTTGTACCAAATCTTTGAAATCTGTACCAAATCTACCAAAACTTGTGTGCAAAATTTATTGAGCTGCAGTCTCTCTTTTACTTACCCATGGAGATCTCCAGTGTATTCCTTGTCCCAGTGATCCACGTCTGTCCCTTCTTTACTTGAATGTTCTGAGGTGTTCTGTATGATGGCTCCTTCTCAAAAATGGTCATTCTACAATTAGAGAAAGATGTAGCTTTAAAGTAATATTTCATATATGTTGCATATTATGTTGGTGTTTGGTGTGTTTTGTTCACTTCAGGATGAACTTGTCATGTTTATATTGATTGGTAAATCTTACGTGATTCAGTTCCTTGATAGATTCAAGATAGTTTGGTATGCTTTCAGTAAACAGTTCCAACACCTCAGTCAGGTTTACTTGCAATTTGAGAGTAAGTCTGATTGATTGGTGAGAATGTTGCACATTTTTTTGTCCATAGTGTGTAAAAGGATGCATGGAATTTATTTTGTATCTTTGGGAGTTTGCTTTCAGTCTATTCACTCTGAAAAAGCGTTACTTCCATGTAAACTTCCATAGCCTACCTTCTGTTATCTAACATGTTAAATTTAGGTTTTTTGTAGGCAAATAGCCTACCCATTTTTCAAATCTCTACTTTCTAGAAAAGCCAAAGGTACTGTACCTACTTTTGAAATAGTTTTTGAGACTTAGAAGTTTGTTATATTTGCTTAGACTTGTTATTTAATGTGATAAATATTTGCTGTTTGTTAAGGAATTGCTGCTTTAAAACTGGTAGAAGTCTCTGAAAAACAGAATATGTGCCCATTTTTCTATGACAGATAGAAACCCATTGTTGAAAAAAAGTCCATGTGATGTTGTCAGAATGTCATGTGGCTGTTTTTTAATAGCTTTAGAGCTCTATGATGAGTTTTATTTTTAAATTTTGTTTTATAAGCTGTGTTATAATAATATCAACTATATCATCTGTGCTTCAGCTGTTTTATTTTTTAAAAAAATGTACTTGATATGTCTCCAAATAGTTCTGTGGTTTTAAAAAAAATTATTGTCTGGTTTTGTACTGATGATAAAACTGAAACAATGATAGGGTTCGAAGGAATGCTGTGGCTTTTAGAGCTTCCATGTTTAACATTTTTGAGGTCAGAAATCCAGAAGTATTTTAGCCTTCCAACTACACTGAATCTCATGATCTCATATATTAAATGTTTAAAAATTAGATTAGATTTTGACAATAGTTTCATTTTAAATATAGCAATATGGTTTATATAAATAATGAAAACAAATGTTTGTCTATCCACTTCATATGTTTTTTAAAGATTTAAATGGGATTGCTGTTATTACAGCTCTCATTGAATCAGAAAAGGAATGATCATAACTTAGCAACTCTTCTTCCTCAAACTTCAGATTATCCAAGTGAAATAGAAACAAATGAATTTCTTAATCAAGAAGAAAAAATGCATATCAAAAGTAAGACCAATCAGGATTTCACTAAAAAGAACATTGAGGTAAGCATTAAAGCATAAAATCATTAATATTTTTTTAAATGTTAAGTAAAAAATAGTATGTAAGCATTTCTGGAGACAGTAGGGTTTATCAGGAACATTGAAAGCTAATTAGGCAAGAATGAAAAAAGTCCTGTTGTTAAAAATTCTTGTTTATGGCAGAGTACTGTATAAGATAGTTCTCATCTTGGATGCCCATATTGGTGGGGATAATACTGCTTTGTATTTGCTAAAGAGTACTGGAAACGAAATTGTTCTGTTTGTGCCTGGACATAGCTTGTTTTGAGGGCAAATATTTCCTAAGACTTCCTTTAAATTTGTTTTACTGTTAAGTTAAAGGAAGATGCTCTTACACAAAGATAAGGAATAGGTATGCAAGTTGTTCATGTGTAGCCTGCATGGGATACTTATTTACAGAAGACTTCTTTCCATCAGAAAATAGATTTTTTCATGCTTTTTTTTTTCTGTGAAGACTTGAGTAGCTATAATGATTTTTCATCCAATGAAAAATATCTGCTCCCCCCCCCATCATGTTAAAGACTGTTATAACATTATCAATTACGGTTAGACTTGATCTTAAAGGTCTTTTCCAACCAAAGGATTCTATGTAGGCTGCTAGATTTTTCTGTCAGAGTAATAATTTGTATTATGGCAATAAGGAAGATTTGGATGTTAATTTCAGAGTTAAGAAACTTTTGTTTGATGCTGTTTGAGCTAGTGGAGTTCTAAAGTTTGTTTATTTTTTTTCTTTTTGTAAATATTTCAGCTGGCAAAGGATTCAGGAAACCAGACTGTTATGCTTGAGGGAGAAAGGAAAAGGTTAATTGAACTATTGAAAGATACAGAAGATGGAATTGAATCACAAGGTCTTGATGTATGGCAACTTTAATTTGTACTGTCCTGTTGTATTTGGCTTATTTGTACAGTAAATCTAAATTTGATTTGGTTTTAGTCTTACCTGAAGTAACCTACTGAGATATGAGAAAAAAGCTGGACCTATCCAATTGGCTTTGTCTCCGAGAATGAATTTTCATTGGCTTCTTTATTCATTTTACTAACACTTGGACATGCCTGGCCTCAGAAAAACAGCAGAACTTAAAAGAAAAATTAGACAGGGGTGGAAGGAGACTTAGAAGCAGACTCAGAGAAGAAGATGACCTATTTTTTCTGCATAAAATGTAAAGTGGCTGCCTATCGATCTGAGAGGCTAGTGCTGTAGTCTCTGGTAGAAGGGCCAGCAATTACTTCAAAAAAACTGAGAGTTATTTAGGACATAAACTTCAGAATATAGCAATTAGTGAAATATGCATTGATGAAGCCTGTGTGTCCATTTAGAAAGATAACGACATCTTTGTGTGACTTCCAACTCACTCTGTCTGAGAAGTATACAGCTGAAGTCTGCTTAATTATGCTGCAGTGGATAGCAAGAGCTGAATTAGGCAGAAATACCTTTCCTCATGGAGAGTAAAAAAGTGTTTGATTGTCCCACCAGTCACTGCTTCTAGGAGAGTCTGTGCCACAAAGTGATTCCTGTTAACGTGAAGATATCAAGTAGTCTTTTGATCTCCCAGTTACTAGGAGATGGCCTTTATTTCTTACTGCTTTGAGGAGAATGTCTCAGTGAAGGAGTTCTTGGGGGCTCTTGTTGAGCTGGAGCAAATTATTTTTCAGTAGGTTAAATAACAACTTATGTGTGAGAGAAAGAAACAAAAGCAAATGCAATGTATTTTTTTTCTTTTATTCTCTCTTCCCATATTTTCTAATAAGGCAGTGAAGACATCCAAGAGGTGATGCTCTCCATTATTCTTTCTAAAATGTGTCTAAAATCTGTCTTTATAAATGACTGTTTCAGGATATGGTGTAAGGAGGTGAGCTCAGGATTTTCTTCATCTGAATCCAAACTGGTTATGGATACAGGGACTTTGCTTACCCATGGTTTGTGACATTAAACAAACCTGTAATTTACCCAATTTCAGTGTGATTTCTAGGTTGAAACTCTTTTGATCCATGGTCCAAAGCTTTTCTCTTTAGGGAAACTAGTAAATATACACTATATTTTGTCATTTTCAGAGTTTTGTGGGAAAAATATAAGTGAAGGAGTCCATATCAGTCAGGTAAACCTGATGGACAAATGACTAAGATTATATAAATGTGCAGTATTTTAACAGTAGCTGTTTTTTCACAGTTGGTAAGCTAAAGTACAAGCACAGAAAACATAACCTTTGCTGTTCATTGGTATGCAAAGGTTTAAAACTATCAGCCACACGCAGTTCATGAGACAAAAAACTTAACTTCTGTAAAATTGCAGCAATCTGTTGACCTGATATTTGTTCCCTTGGTTTACATAGAAAGCGTCTCTAAATTTTTTGGAAATAAACAGCGAGCTTGCAGATTGATTTCTTTATGCGTGTAAAATACTCATCAGTTAATGATGTTGCACAGAGGTGTTTGACTTAACTGACAGTTTAGCATTAAAAAAAATGCAGTGGAAGACTCTTTGGTCTAATGTTTGTCTACTGGTTAGGAGAATTGAATTTTATTGTACTTTTAATTTGTTTGCCTATTGGAAGAACAAAGTTAAAACTCACTGGATCATTATTTAATTGATCTTTTATCTGTGCATTTAGGAAAAGATTCAAGGTATTCTATTAGATCTGCTTGCAACAGGTTTGGCATTGTAATCCCACATAAGGGTGGCAAAATGTTCATCTGAAACAGTACTTCATCCAGCCTTTGAATAGGAAGAAACTATAGGGAGAGGGTTGTGAGGGTTTTGTTTGGTTTTGTTTTTTTCTTCTTGTTGGAAAGGTTGGTGTTTGATTAACAATACTGTCTTTTCTGTTCTTCTTTCCTGATCAAGGACGTGTTTCAATATGAGGAGATGGTCCTTCATTTGATAAACCTCAGCATTTAAAGATGTGGAGATATTTTAAATAGCCTTCTGTTAGTAAAATTCTAGTTTTTCTGGCCTAGACAATAGTGGCTTTTTTTAGAATTCATTATTTTACTGATTGTAAAAGTTGTCTCTCACAATACATAGTTATTCGGTTTTCTTTTTCTTTAAGCTAGTGTCCTTCACAAAATTTAGAGGCCTTTATGCAGAATAGCTAATGCAAATACTGTCTAGCAATGTGTACCCTTTTTTGCACCAATTCTCAAGGCATCAAGGCAATGGAAAAGTATAACATTTTTTCCAAATTTTGTATTTGGCACATGCCACTATCCTGTGGGCATGTATCAATAGAGATTTTACTAAGTATATCAGATATTAAATAGATCACTACACAGGATGTGTTGCTGTATGTTCTTGATATAATGGACAAGTATGGGAATGGTAATTTGTGGGTTAGTCTAGTCTGTACTAGATCATCTCTTTTAAAGAAAACGGCTCCTAAATCTACTGCCAAAGTAGAATAAAAGAATAATACCTAGTTACTTAAACCTATTTAATCTGGAGATGGATTCTTCCTCTCTCACATTTGAATTCTATTATGGGTGAGGCATTTCCTGAGACTGCTTTATAACAAAGATCATGAGGAAATTATCAGCTAATGAGTAATCGAGACTGCTTCAAGCTGGCCCAGGTAACTGTCTAGCTGATGGCCACTTTTATCTTATTTCATTCTGACTTTTAAAAAGCTGGTGCGACCACATTGGCTAAAGTAATGTTTTGAAGGTTATCAATCAAGGCAGAGCTGGCAGCGCTGTATGAATTCCTCTGTATAGTGTAATGTGGGTTGGATAACTTCATTTGACTTGTACTACTAAATATGTCAAATATCTAAACAGCACTTCTCACTTTTTTAAAAAAGTGTTTTATGAGTATTTAAAATATTTTAGAAGCATGTATTCTTGCTAATCTAATTGTCAAAGCTGCAGGGGTATAATTTGTTTCAGATGTTCCATAGTAATAAGTACTGACTGCTGTTGTAAAAGTATTGTTTGGAGTTAACACACAGGAAACATTGACAGGACAGAAGCTTATTTTCCAGGCAAAGCCATCTTGAAAATGCAAAAGAGTATGTGTGAGTCCCTTTAACCCTGGAGTAAAGCGACGACTGGAGTTATTTGGAGAAAAGCGATGACTGGAGCAATTTAGATACTTAAGAGTATGGGATATAAGAGCGTGGAATATAGAGACTGAGCTGTAGCTAGTGACGCCAGTTGCAGCTTAATTGAGTCTTATAGAGTCGTTTCTGTGTGTTTGCTCTGTGCTCTTCAATGTCTGATTAGGGGCGGTTAACATGGCATGAGTGTAGTACTGCATTGGATACTTATGATGGTCACTGTTTCACCTGAGCAGATGCTTCCACAAAGCCAGCAAGCTTCTAGAGACATTTCTGAGTGGCTTTTCTGGAGTCAGGTCATGTCTGGTCAGCCTTACTAGTTGTGTCATCATACTTGTATGAGAAAGCATTAGAAGAACTGATTTTGTTTCATGAAAGAGAACTTTTTTTAAAAAAAATTAGTATGGAGGTAATTTATGACAGGTGTTTGGGGTATGCTTTTTTTCTTATTGCAACCAGTGTGGTTTAGGGTAATGGGGGTGAACCAGGGATGACCTCATAGCAGTGGTATTGTAATTGGAAGCTGATATTTCCTCCTCTTGTGTGGATGTGGCTGCTTGAATAGGCAGAGGACTAATTTGGAAGCTGTAAAGGAGTGGTGGACGTGAATCCCTTGCAAGACATATGTTGAAATCTTAGGGCAAGGTGCTGGTCCTCTCCTGCTAGGAAAAAGAAAGGGAACAGCAATACACTCATGTCCTCACCCACATTCCTGTTCTGCCTTCTAAGGTCCTACTTGGTGTTTCTTTGGGGTCAGGACAGTGAATGGTGGTTGTGCACACTTGCTTCCATGAGGATTAGACAGGAGCGCCAGGTTGTTGTGGAAAACCTGTGTCCTTTGCTTTGCTGTGGATGCCTTGTTTTCTTCTTTGGGGATGCGTTGCAAGTGTCACATTACATCTCATACCCCTATTTTGAGATTTGGCTCCAGGTGGTTTCTGCCATAGCGTCAACCTCTGCAGTTTCGTTCCACACCTGGTTTTGGTCAGGTTTTCTCTTTTTGATTCCTTATCGGATGGGAAGTGGTTGTCCTTTTAGACATAGCTGCTGACTGTATTTCTTTCTTTGACTTGCACAGGAGTCTGTTGCTTCCACTTCTTTCAGAGGACAATAGACAGTGGTGTATTATGTTCCACTTTATTTGGATTTCTAATGTGCTGATGTGCAGGTGTGATTGAGTGTGTACCAGAATAGATGTGTCTCTGTATTTGCTGCCAGTCTTTGGAGATGCAAATTCATTGGGGGAATTTACAAGATTAGTTCAGTGTAGTTGAGAATGTCTCATTTTTATGCCTGTTGACTTGCCTTATTTTTTGCTCTTAGAAAAGACAATCTTGATGTCTCAAGTTTGCTATATGGTCAACTCTGTACAGTTCCTTGGACTGAAGATATAGTATGGTGTCTCCAGAATAAGTGTACAGACAAGGAGTGCTGAGATGCAAGGTGTAACAGAAGTGATTTAGGATGATGTTGAGGACAGTTCTAGTACAATTTCTGTGGGCTGTCCTTTTCCACTTCAATATTAGCATTGAAAATGTGAGCTTAGAGTATGTTTGTTGCGTTTTTTGTCTTAGGACTGGTGGATCTATGTCTGCCAGACACTTTCCTCTTCAACTCTATCCTCTGTGCTATCTTGCAAATGAGCACAATAGTCCTAAAACTGTTTTTTTCATGTCAGTGGCATCATGAAGTGATGCTTACTGTGCAGCACTGGACAGCAAGGTCTACATGCAAGTTAGAACATGACAAGCAATAATTCCTTCAAAAGGGAGCTGGGTCTGCTATATTGAACAAATACAGAAACTGCAACAAGGGAAGAGTTTGCATCCATGGGAGGGAGCTGCAATAGGCATGGCATGGCATGACTGTTACAGGTTTGACTAACTTGGCTAAGAAGCTATAAAGTGAGATGCATCATTAAGGAAAAAGGGTTAGCTATCCAGAGGGCTTCTCTTAGGCGTAAAGAGAACTTGATCAAGGGAGTTGCATGATCTTCAGAGGAATGTATGGGCAGCTTGGGAGCTCTCTGATTGCTCTTTGGCCAGCTGGCATAGAGGTGAGGCATCTTGCTTTAAGCAATTTTATTTTAGGGCTTCTGAGTGGCTAGTCAGTGAGGACACAGGCTTTGGACTTTTACAGAAATAAGTAAAATAATATCAGAATTCTGTTTAGGTTAACACAACACCTTCTTTGCTATTACATTTTAACAATGCATGTAGATGCATGCGCTTTCTAAAACTAAAATTATATATATATATAAAGTCCATTTAAGTTGCTGCTTGGTTATATTGAAAAATGAAAAAGTCATGCCTCTAATTGTCCTGTCCATATCTGCTTTTGGGTGTGCTTGGTATGTGAATATTGGCAGATTTCAGCTATATACTGAGACAGATGAAAGCTTACATTTTATTCTTAAGTATGGTTTATTAGAAAAATAGATATGCTTGACGTGTAACTGCCTTTAAAGTCTGTTTCCTTTGGGAATATTAAATATTTTCTGTATCTTTCAATAGGAGGATGTATCTGGCTGGCTGGCACCAGGAGAAGGGTACACACCTGAACCAATGGAATTTCATCACCTAAATGAGATAGATATTAAACTTCAAGTACTACTATCTGATGGGGATTTTTCTGTGATTTCCAGCCCTTGCTCAAAACCTCCAAGCCAAATTTATCAGGTATATTACAGAACAAAGCTTATGTTACAGATTTCTTATTTGAAGTGTGTGTTGAGATCTGATGTAAAGAAAATACAGCATGTGTCTGTATTTGTATTTTGTGCATTTTTCTTTAGTTCTCAAAGTATGTGTGTTAAGCAATGAAATGAAATCTTTGTCTAAAGAAATAATACAGAAAAATAGTACGTTGCTATTTTGAGTGGTGTATAATTCAAGGACTGTCCTGTTTCTAACATTTGTTGATTCCACACTTTCAACAAGATATTTCATATGCAGGAATTGGTACTCAGACGTTTTTAACTGCATGAGGTCTTCAGTGGTTTTGTCAGCATAGTAACTCATTACCCATGATAATTCATCTTTGCGAATTAGAATTAGGTTTCTTCTTATCTCGGGATTCCAAAAGTGCCTCTTCATTTATGATCTGAAAGATAAAGCAATTACCAATAAGCAATGTTAAAGACTGTAGAAAAACAATTGAAATTGTATGTCCCTTGTTTTTAAAGGCCATTGTCTTTTTCCTTTGCCATCACTATTAAGAAACTTGGGGGTCTCAACCTTGAGAAGTAATTGTTTGAATTTTGTACCTAGAAGACTCCAATTTATCCCATGCCCTAGTAAAGTTGCCCCTGATATAATGGGGGAAATACATCATAAAATGCCACAACTCCTATTTTATGCTCATTTGCACAAAACTTGTTTACTTCTGTAAAAATTACAGTTTATAGCCGGAACAGGTATATTAGAAGCTCAGTATGAGTGCACGTTGGCAAAACTATGTTTTCAGTTACCAGTGTATGAGAAACATCTCTGAATGGTAAAATAACTGTGGGATTTTTTTTCTTTTTCTAGAGAGCACTTTAATGTCATCTTTTGCATTGACTTATTTCTGTACTTCAGGTTTACCAGCTGGGATTTAATGTGTGAAGCAGCGACTCCCTCTAGTGGGTAATCATGTATGCAAATGCAGTTGTTACCCAGGAACTTCAGGTTCACAGACCTGAGCTTGCCAATGATTGCTGGATCTTGTGTTCACTGTTACCAGACATCAGCCTGAAGTTAGTGTGACTGCCTGTGATTATGAAGGCTCTGTTTGGGAAAGTTTGATCAAGTGCTTGTTGTTGTTTCCTTTTCAGGTAAAAGCTCGGAAGTATTTGAACCAAAACTTGTGTTTATGTGTGTGCTTATTGAAGTGTAATGCATTATCTTTTTGAATAACATTAAACTTTACAACCAAAAAGAGCTAGTTAATTACATAAACTACCCTTCATTAGTGAAAAGAAGCCACCCTTCAACTTTATGTTGCAGAATATAGCAGGTTTTTAGACATTGTAGTTCCAGGAAACGCAGGATTCCATTTGTCATTTTTTGTTTTCTTCAGATAAACTCAAACACGTGAGTCATTTCAATGAAAGCTACCAAAGCACGGGTCTATTTAGAGGTGGTTTTATAAATTTAGAGAAAGTGCTAAACAGAGTAAATGTAAGTTGAAGTGAGTAGGAGGCTTTAGTTATTTAAAACGGGACTTAGAAGGACACTAATTGCTTAAATCCAAAAACTAATTACACACACACACCCCCCCCAACAAAACAAACAACAGAAGCACACCATCCCCCTCTGCAGCTAGCTAATTGCAGAAGTGTCTTGATTTCCAGGTGCCTACCCTATTGACTCCACAATCCCCTAGGTGCTTTCATTCCCACTTCTCTGTGTGTCCCAAGCTGCTGCTCTCAGCAGAGGACAGGATGTCTGGTGGCTGCCTTAGTTGCATTTTGATCCAGTCTTTAGGGAAGTCAATGTTAAGTTTTTCATGAAGCCTGATTTGGTAGGTGCAATCTGGTTGTATCTGGCACTGTGACATGACTGGGCTTGTTTATATTTACATAGAATTTCAAAATTGCCTTTTTTTTTCATGGTAAGTGGAAGAGAAAATAGTTGTCTCAACTTTCAGGAACTTAACTGCTTACTGTGGAAGCTTTGTATCAGGTCTAGCCTTTAGTCTTATGTTTGTGGTTATGGTTATTTTTATTTTGGTAGGTAAATAATCACTCTCCAATTCATACAGAAAGTAATAACAACAGGTCAAGTTCTGAATTTGGTTATGCAAGTTCATTCTCAACACCTTTTGTTTTCAGATTCCTTTAACAGTTGCTTTTTTTTTTAAAAAAAAAAGGGAAGTAATGTGCAGCAGTAGCTGAGAAATTTGTGACTTATTTTGAGTTTAGAGAGCTTCCTGTCAAAAGGCATGAAAAATGACATTTTTTTTCCCACAAGTAGTTGTTCTAAGTTCATTGCTGCTCATGGTCTTTTTAAAACAGCCTTGTTTATCACCATCAATATCCCCTGATATTGTTACAAACTGGAAGTTTCAATGTCTGGTTTGACTGATTATTATCCTTGAAGGATCAGTTCTGATATCAGAAAATAGGTGGGTCACAGAGCAATATCAGAATTCTTTCTACTGAAGGTCTTTTGGAACTTGATCAAAGGCAAATGATACCTACCCAGAAAGGGTCTGACGGAATTAATTGAATGAAGCTTTTGCTAAAAGAAGAGACAAAATGTTTGTTGGTGAGACTGGGGATCTGTAGTATTTGAAACCGATAGTGATAATCTGGTATTGTTGAAGTCAGATAAGTTTTTATTGATTTCTTTTATCCAGAGTTTCAGCTTAGATAGTATCACTACTTCTCCCATAACTGAGGTCAATTCTGTAAACTTAATTGCTAGATAAAGATGTTGAAACAGATGTGACGGAATGCAAGTTTGAATGCACTGCAGTATTTGTTTCTTAGGAGTTTGAGTTTTTAAAGTTTGTTGTTTGTTTGTTTGTTTTTTTTTTTTTTAAATTAAGGTGCCAGGAGAGGACTAAAAAAAAATCCTCAACATACAGAGTCTATTTTGAATGAGTCTACTTGTTACAGGACGTAAGTCTGATTTGGAACATGAATGTCTCTTCCTTTGGAGAAGAGGCTGACTTGTCTGTCTTCTAAAAACCAGTGCTGAAATTCTTTCTGATTTCCATGAGATGTGGATTTCATATGTTGTGGTTGAGTAGGGTATAATGCATTAGTGATGGGGAACAATGGGAAAAATTGTTAGCATGTAAATCATCTGTGTGAATTTTCATTTAGAACTTTGGAAGTAATTAAAACAAAATTAGCTTAGAGTTGCATGTCATAAAGCTGCACATTCTTTTCTACCAAGAATTGCATTAGATATAACTTTCAAAATGCAAGCATTTAATCACCACTGGCTCAATGGGAGAGCTGCTTTCTGCCACTGGTAGATACTTTGGCAGGATATAGGATCCACCCAAGAGTGCTGAAGGAGTTGGCAGAGGAGCTTGCCAAGCCACTCTCTATCATTTATCAGCAGTCCTGGAGAACAGGGGAGGTCCCAGATGACTGGAGGTTGGCAAATGTGATGCCTATCTTCAAGAAGGGCAGGAAGGAGGATCCGGGGAACTACAGACCAGTCAGCCTAACCTCGGTACCGGGGAAGATTATGGAGAGGCTCATCTTGAGTGTGGTCACCAGGCACATGGAGGACAATCAGGGGATCAGGCCCAGTCAGCATGGGTTCACGAAAGGCAGGTCTTGCCTAACCAACCTGATTTCCTTCTATGACCAGGTCACCCACCTGGTAGATGAGGGAAAGGCTGTGGATGTTGTCTACCTGGACTTCAGCAAAGCCTTCGACACAGTCTCCCATAGCATTCTGCTGGAGAAGCTGGCAGTTCATGGCCTAGATGGATGTACTCTTCGCTGGGTTAAAAACTGTCTGGGTGGCCGAGCCCAGAGAGTCGTGGTGAATGGAGCTAAATCCAGTTGGCGGCCGGTCACAAGCGGTGTCCCCCAGGGCTCAGTTCTAGGGCCGGTCTTGTTTAATATCTTTATCAATGACCTGGACGAGGGGATTGAGTGTGCCCTCGGTAAATTTGCAGATGACACCAAACTGGGTGGTAGTGTTGATCTGCTTGAGGGGAGGAGGGCTCTGCAGAGGGACCTGGACAGGCTGGATCGATGGGCCGAGGCCAGTTGTATGAGGTTCAACAAGGCCAAGTGCCGGGTCCTGCACTTTGGTCACAACAACCCCATGCAGCGCTACAGGCTTGGGGAAGAGTGGCTGGAAAGCTGCCTGGTGGAAAAAGACCTGGGGGTACTGATTGACAGCCGGCTGAATATGAGCCAGCAGTGTGCCCAGGTGGCCAAGAAGGCCAATGGCATCCTGGCCTGTATCAGGAATAGTGTGGCCAGCAGGAGCAGGGAAGTGATTGTGCCCCTGTACTCGGTGCTGGTGAGGCCGCACCTCGAATACTGTGTTCAGTTTTGGGCCTCTCACTACAAGAAAGATGTTGCCTTGCTGGAACAGGTCCAGAGGAGAGCAACCAAGCTGGTGAGGGGTCTGGAACACAAGTCATACGAGGAGCGGCTGAGGGAACTGGGGTTGTTTAGTCTGGAGAAGAGGAGGCTGAGGGGAGACCTGATCGCCCTCTACAACTACCTGAAAGGAGGCTGTAGTGAGGTGGGGGTCGGCCTCTTCTCCCTGGTAACAGATGATAGGATGAGGGGGAATGGCTTGAAGCTGTGCCAGGGCAGGTTTAGGCTAGACATTAGGAAAAACTTCTTCACCGAGAGGGTTGTCAGGCTCTGGAATGGGCTGCCCAGGGAGGTGGTGGAGTCCTCATCCCTGGAGGTCTTTAAAAGAAGGATAGATGAGGTGCTTAGGGACATGGTTTAGTGGTGGGATGGCAGTGCTAGGTTAACGGTTGGACTCGATGATCTTAAAGGTCTTTTCCAACCGAGGTGATTCTATGATCTATGCTCTGACTCTGAAATCTAACAACTGGCTTTAATTATCCTACAGTACCATAGCTGAGCTGTTACAGAGGAGCATACAAATTCATCTTTTGTGCAATGAGTCCAGCTGGATTCAGAATGCTTTTCCATGAGTAATTTTCTCTTTTACATAGAAATCTTTCCCATCAGAACTGTATTTCGCTCTGAAATATTTCTTTGTTCTGGTGCCGGCATAAATATTTAAAAATGCTTCTGTCTTACTTAATATTTTGGGGGAAGAATAAATAAGTTGAGCATAATCCTGGAAGAGGCAGGAAAATGGTAGGATGAAGAATATGAAGTGTAACTACCTAAAAAAAAAAAGGAAATGGAGACAGTGTAGACTACAGTTAATAGTTTAAAACTAAATAAATATTCAAGATGATAAAAAATTTTGAAGATACATTAATGTTTCAATTAATGAACTTTTTGATAGCCTATAAGGTATGCCTGCACTTCACCAAAACAGATTATTTTGACAGGTATCTCTATTTTAGGACATGGTTAGAAGCAGGCTAATAAGCCGATCAGCTAGTTTTGTGGCTCAAAAAGATTTTATGACATTAATTTCTTTCATTAGGTGGGATTGTGGTTTTATTTATTTATAAAATTTTGGAGAAAAGGGAGTGCAACAAATAATTTTAGCCATTTCGAATATTGAATATTTCTGGTTTGCATTATGATTGTTACAGCTTTGGGTATTGCTAAGTACTTATATCTTCCTTTGTGTAACATTAGCAGTTTTATTTTCTACCTTATCTTTAAGGTTTTTAGATCTTTATTAATCTCAAATGGACTTACACTACCTACACATGCGATATGTAATTGAAACATAAAATATTTTTATATCAAATAAACTTCCTACATTTATTTCATGATATCTGGAGAAAAACATTAAAAAAATTAGGAAGTGGGGGAAAGTATTAATTCTGCTCCTATGGTGTGAGTTCCGGTCAGTTACTATTCAAGGATGAGAGGAATGAGACTGTAAGAACTACTTCTGGGAAAGCAGCAGCTTAATGCTCCATATTGGTCAGATCAAATAGATTATTAGGAACAATTATGAAAGGAATACAGAATGAAACAGAAAATATCACTGTGCTGCTGTACACATCTGCACATTTAGTGGACTGTATAGCTTGACTATTGTGCACTTTTGGTCCCTGGCTCTCATAACCAGTACAGAAAAAATGGAAAACTGGTTACTATGAATGCTCAAAAGCACAGAATGGCTTCTATGCAAGGAGTGACTTACACAGAGACATTCTTCAGTTTAGAATAAAAGAGTAAGAGGGAATGTGATAGAAGTGTGGAAAATCATGCTGATCAGAGAGTAAATAGTAACTATTTTTTTTACCATCTCATCTAAATAGAATTATATCAGTTGTGGATGTTGATGTTGGAGAAATGTTGAAACAAGTACTTTTTACTTCTGTTTTCTGGTAAATGTTCATAGTTCAAGTTTTATCCAGCACTCTCTGATAAGAATTGGTTAGGTATCATGGTAGAGATTAATATTTAAGAAAAGTTTATGGACAATAAAGTTGTCATGTTTATCCCAGTTAAGAATTTCTTCTGATGGAACAGTATTGTCTTACTAGAGAAGCAACCAGGCTTAAAATCATACTGAGTGTGATAAAAAGAAAAATAACTTATAATACATAGTTTTGCTGAAGTTTGAAGAGGTTGCTTGTAAGTGCTTGCAGCAGCTGAGCTGTCTGTAAAATGAAACATGTATGCCTGAAACTATTTGAAAGACTAGGACAGAGATCTGCATAAAGCTTTGCTTCAGAAATGTCTGTGGAGAAGAAAGTAAAAAAAAAAAAAAAATTGAAGGTAGTAACTTTTTTGATTTTATGACTTCTCTTACTGTCACCTTTTTAAATCTGGCTGGTATTGCAGCAATAATAGTGTCAGAGATGCTGTTTGCAGTTTGGGCTCTGTTCTTCATTGAAGGCTGAGTTCATATATAAATATCAACCAGTAGTCCATGCATTCAACTTCCAAAATAAAATAATGGGAAGTATTATATAGTATTTAGTGACTTCTCGGTACCACTAGTTGCATATTCTTATAGGTGTATTCATAACATTGCTTTTAAAACAAATCATAACTGCAGCTCTGAATCCATGCCGACCACTCACTGCTCACATGGCAATGTGTCTATATATGCACAGATCAAAATATTGGATTAAGAAATGTAATTGTAGAAAAAAGCTACAACTTTTTTTTTTTTAAGGAAAAGAAATATGATGCCATCATCTTCCTCCCTGCCCTTCCGTGAGCAATTTCACTTTTATTAAAATCAGTGGAAGAATAAAGCCATGTAAAAGTCATTAGTAGATGGAGCTTCAGTTGTTGCCCTTTGAGCTGCTTTGCCAACTCTATATTTATATTGCAGATATAAAGGTCATATCCTTGTTTCATGTATTAATAAACACAAGTTTCAATACGTCCTTTGGGGTTTTATGTTCTATATAGATGTCAATCATGCAAATTTCTTGCCATTGGGCATCATATTTAATTAAAAAATATCTCTCTGTATATAGAAGCCTAGCTTTAGACATTCAATATTAAGAATTTGGCCTTAGGTGGCCAACATTAAACTTCAGTCCAGTTCGGGGAGATTCTAGTTGTTAACAGATGGTGCTGTTTATACCTCTGTCTGTTATAAGAAAATTCACTAGCATTGTGGTACGGCCAACTATTGCTGATTGCAAATATATATTCAAAGATTTATACTGTGGTAAAATAAGTTTATTTTCAGGCAACTAATAATTTGGTTTAATTGTCAGAACTCAATTTGTTTGGTGTTTAGAAAAAGTTGTTTACAGATGCTTGCAGTTTTTTATATATTGTAGTTGAGAAATTTTCTGTTGCATGTTAAATTGCAAAGGTTGTTTTTCTTCCCAATTAGACACACTACTTGCAATTCTTTTCCTTGTGTATGTTTATTAAGATTGCTTGAGCTGCTTCTGAAAATAAGAATGAAGAGTATGTTTTTATTAAATGGTTGTTCATGTTCCTTTGGGCAGAATTGACTAACAGGGAGGTTTTTTGGTTGGTTTTTTTTTTCTTCTACCATTATTTGGATTTCTTGGGTTCTTCTGTAGGATCTCTGGTTTGTAAGAGAAAGCCCTGTTTTTTTCCAATTACATTGTAACTTTGCTGTTTTGCCAATACTTGCTGTTCTTAAGTAAGTATCTAAATTACGTGTAATATTGAATCTTGAATGTGTTCAGGACTGGTACAAAATTTAGAATCTGATCCAAAGCTACTGAAGATATGAGAATGTGTAACCCAAATCTTTAATAATGGTTGTGCATCTAACAGCTTACAGAGAGAGGGTTATTTCTCATTTGCCATGATACCTAGTAAACAAAACCTACAGTCATTTCAGTTTAGTTCTGCCTTTCCCTTCTGGCATAATTCTGATCCCAGTATGGTTAATAGGAGCAAGCTTTGAACCCCTCATTCAGTATCCCAAATTTCTCAGTGCGTTTTTATTGTTGTAATAGAATTTAAGCATCAAAGTGTTAGCTCTGGAGACTAAGAAATTCCTTTTAAAATGCAAAGGGAAGAATTCTTATATTGAAGTAAGTCCAGCCTGATGATTAGCTATTGTATTTGAAAATGTGCGTAATGAAAATTATGCATTTACCACATTTGAAATTGACAGATTATTCTAAACATTTCAGTGTTTTCCTGATAGGAATCAAAAGAACACTTGTCTGGCTTTTGAAGCAATATAAAGATGTATGTTTAATATCTGCCTATTCTTCCTTTTGTCAGGAGTCTCTGGTTTATGCAAACAGAAGCCTAAAAGCAGTTCCAGGTGAAAAGGTTCTGCGAGACAATAAGGAGCAACGCGATCAACAGAATCGTCTGAAAGAAATAGATCATCAGCTGAAATCCCTAGAGAAAAATCTCGTAAGTCTCCTATTTTTGACATATTTTTCCCCTCAATTTGAAAACTTGGAGTTTGTCATTCCATGTGTCTTAAAATAAAATCAAATTCTGCAACCTTGTGTAAATTCCTGAAGGAATCCCCAAAGAAATACGCAAGCAAAAGTCTCAAATGATTTTTCTTAATCTGGGAAACATTTTTCAGTCATAATGCATGTTTCCCATTAACATAGTGTCTTTCAAAGTGAAAGAAATTATTCTCCTTTCTTCCTCCCCAGAGGGGGATAGCATAAAGAATCATATATAAATACATCCTAAAAGGATTTTTTTTATGGCTCTTATAATTCAGTGTTCTTTGAAGGACCAGGTCTGGTGAGAATGTTGTATACACTAAGTTGTTGTGTAATTTAGTTTTGATGAGTTAATTTAGTGTATTTTTATAAATTAATTTTAATGCATGAATTTCATGGGTGCAGGGGCCTTTAAGGTAGGAGCATGTATAATGGTAGTAAAAATTCATTACAGTTTTAGAATAAGTACATCACATTGTATCCTTATTACTACCTCAGGTAAAAGTGGGTAGGGAAAAGGAAATTTAAAATCCAAGAGGATCCTATTGTTAACAGAGTAGGCAGGTATTATGTTTATTTCTAAGTCATAGAGCCAGGACTGACAAACCAAAACTTATGTGCCTCTCTCAAGTAATGTATTACTGTTCTCTGTCAGTGAGTATATTTTACGTTATTACATTACTCTCAAGTTACAATAAGGAAATTTAACTAAAAACTAGTGTCAGAGGAACCTCAAGGACTTCAGGAATCTTTTTACTCATTTTTAAATATACATTGTAAACATGCTGTTTGATCTGTACTTAAAGAGCTACAAAGCAGTCTATATAGAAGAGAATTAGGGAAAAAATATATAAATATAAAAAATATAAAAATATTCATTCAGAAGCGTAGTCCTAAGGTGATACAATTGTCACTTGTTTGGCCTGAAAGCCAATGTTGGTATTTGGTTTTATATTTGATTTCTCCTATATCTTAAGAGAACAGGAAGAAAATCTCTTTTATTCTAGGTGGTTTGTTTTGGTTTTTTTTTTTGTTAACTTTGTACAAAACTTTGAAAGTTTGCCTTGCTCAGGTAAAGTCAGGAATGAAACTGCTGAAGACTCAGAAGAACATTACTGCATTATTGAGCTGGCAGTAGTGGTTAAAACCTGGATATATATGCATATTTTTAAGACTTTAGCATCTTTGTTACTGTTCTGCTTTGAGATGAGAAAGCTTTTGTTTCTCCGTAGAATGTGCAATGTGGAGAAGACAAACTAGTATAGTAATGTATGAGAGACTGAGGTGACGGCTGGTGTGGGTAACCTGATGAAACTGGATTTTTACTAGGAAACCCCAAGTATTTTGGTAGATTAGCAAGAGGCATCAGTATACATAACTGACATAAAAGAGGTATGCCTTGAATATTTTACAGACCTGGCTGGACAAAGCCATAAGGCATTTGGTCTGATCTCATAGCTGACCCTGCTTTGAGCAAGAGGTTGGACTAGAGACCTCCTGACACCCCACCTCCGCAGTCTGATGATTTTTTGATTCTACAAGGAAAAGGATCAAGAATTTTAATGCATTTCTCAGGTGGTGATCTTTATTATCACTACATTGAAGGAAAAATAGTAGTTTTTCATGGTTGTGCGTTGTACAATATTTGTTTCTTGTGCATAGCTAATTTTAGTGTTTTTCATGTAGTCATGAAAACATTAATATATGAGTTTGTTGTGTCAGACCAAAAATCCACATAGTCTACCTTTGGTTTGTGGAGATTTGTATTCAGCAGTAGATTTACCTTCTGCAGTAGTTTGAGTTAGGACAAATACTGTTCCAGTTGTCTTTTATTGCCTTCAAAAAGGGATCTGCACTGTGGATCAAAAGCTTTGTGATTCAGATGGCAGCATAACCGTAGTGGTATGATCTGAATTACTGATAGCACTGTTGCTACAGTTGCAAAAACTGCAGCTGCTCTCTACATATGGGGGGGTGCTGGAACTACACAGCTAATATGATTAGACTTCTAGCAGGTTTAAAGCTAATTTGCATCAACTACATGCAGTCTAGGTCTTTCGTTTAAAAAAAAAAAAAAGGCTAATTGACACATTCTTCCTGATGTCAGTTAATTTTGTATACTTACGGCATATGGGAGCAAAGACTGAAGTCTGAAAACATGGACACAGCAATTGCTTTAGAGGCTGTTCACTTGTGTGTGTGTGACTACAGTAAGGAAGCATGTTCAGCTCTTACCTGTTCACAGTACTAAAACAATAGTAGAGCTTCATTTTAATACACTGCTCGTTTATGTTAGACAGTTAAAAGGTGAGAGGCAAATAACTGGAGGAATTCTGTGCAACTTCAGTATACTGAATAGGCTAATGGGTAAACAGATAAAAAGTCTGCATCTTGTCATCTTTTCCTAGTCATTGACCTTCATATCACTTTTTGTCACTACTGACCTTGTTCATGAGGCAAACACAATCTGAGGAAATGCGTCTGGGAACTGTGTGATAGTCTACAGTGGGCCTGGGAAATGCAGTGGGTTGCTGACTCATTCGAATATTTTGTATATAAATGGGTCAGTTCCAAGTCTTGGTTGGGTTATAGCAGTATTGTTTGGTATCACATTACGTGCAGACTTGCAACATACCACACATTTTTCCTTGACTAGATGGTATGTTTTTAGCACTCTAAATCAATAGACTGTTTACAGTCTTTATAAACAGTGTTTATAGACATAGAATATGTCCTCTGTACTAATGTGTACCTCGTGGCCAGTCTAGCACTGCTGTGCGCTATGCAGCACATGGTAAGGCTTCTTCAGTGGGACATACTGGGTCTTCTTATCCATTGCTGCTCTGTAGCATGACTCTGAGATCACGGCATATGGATATGAAATATTTGTGTATTAGGTCCTCTGCGAGATACTTTGGGTGCCAGTGTAAATAAAGAATTATTCAACTCTGAATGAAAGTTTTTCCTTCTAACAGTAAAGTAAAATATATAGAAAATGTACACTTTTTTGTGTGAACAAACAACAGCCTCCAGAAAATACTGCGCTTTTTTTTTTGTTTTGTGTCCTTGATACCTTCTAATCTTATATCTGGAAAATACAGTTATTACTAAAGAAGATTGGACAAAACAGCATGGTATCTCCTTCTGATGCAACATACGTAATTGAATAAAATTTTTCTTATTTGGTGTGGGAATGTCTAAAAATCAGGTAACTCTTATGCAGTGTGAATTGGGTGCCTTGTTTCTATACCAAAGTAATATTTTGTCCATCAAATCTGGAACAATGTTAGCAGCAAAACTCCTCTCTGCTGGGAAACTGTGTGATGAAAAGCTAAACTGAATGCTTGGGTTGAGCAGGGAGGGGGGGACTACATAGATGGCATCTTTCCAGAATAATTTAATTATTTCTGGAAATGCTGTTTGTTACTCGATAGGTGGCACTCTTCACTGTATGTCAGAGGAAGAATGACTAGGCATGGTTCTAGGGGATATTACTGGTGAAAATGTTGTCACTTCTGTGGTATAAAATACAGGTTGTGAGAGATTGCTTCTAATTTTTGGCAAGATTCCAGGCGTGCAGCTTTTAACGTTCAGTTATTCTTCTAGCTTAGCTAATTAGATTGTCTGTTTAAAATTCACAATGCCTTTAAATTTCTCCTTTACTCTTTCCTGAACCACTGTAACTTGCTGTGTAAAATTGGAAATAAATTCTCTGATCTAAGTAGAGGAGGTGATTTGTCAGCAGTTAGGAATGTTCTTTGAATGCATGGTTATACTGGGCTTTATAATTTTAAAATATAGTATTTTACAAATTTAATGTCTGAGAGATGACTTTTTAAAATGTATTTTAAAAAAACCTCAGATAAGATCTGTTGTTTTGTTGTTTCTTTTGTTTGTCTGTTTTTGTTTCCTAGGTGGAAATTATGGATAGTTTAACTAAGCAGAATTTAGCTCTCTGTGTTAGGTAATAACTTACAGTAGGTATAAAGGTAACTTTGTTAATTTTGTGTGTGTGTGTATTTCTTCCACTACTGCAAAATGAATTATTAAACGGGATTTGTATACTGGTAGCTTTACTCTGACCTTCCCTTCAAGGGGAAGGAATACATTCATCATATTTCTGGAGCAGGCTATTTGGTAGGTGCTGGCTTCTGAAATTTTAACATTTATGGATTTCTCCACTACACCTTACCTCATGTGTGCTGTGACACTTCATGGTTTCAGCGAAGTCTGCAGCTGAGCACACAAAGCAAGGCTGGAAGATAAGAGTTTAATGTACTTTACAATCGATACAAACCCCAGAAAATCTGCTAAGTTTTATGCTTGAAATAATGAAACTAAGGGCTTTGGAATCTGAGTTCCTCCTTTATTTTGAAAAAGTTGTCCCCAGTGAATTAATATACCAAAGAATGTATTGTACACATTGTTGAAATGCATTGTGAAATTTCAATCCAACTGAAATGTATCTGTACCCTGGTTTCTCGGGCCCTTGCTGAATTTCTTTTAGGTTTTAGTTTGACCTAAGTTCACTTGCTCTTCATTTGAAACCATGGCTGACTCTCTCCACATTCTTTCATCTTTCAGTTTCCTGGAAACCATTGAGCTTATCTTTGTTTTGTGAATTGTATTGTTAACTGCTGCTTCAAAAAAAAATGTTCAGCTGCCAAATACGTGTTGCTGAGCATTAATGAAAAGAATTTTATATAGAAAGAATAATAAATTTAGTTATTTTTCAATTGTGTCTTCTACTAGTTGGCCACTTGTGATAATCCTGTAGTATGTGTGAGAATGTGTTGAATTTCTTCATGGCAGATAGTAGGTTTAAATGCACATCCAAGCAAGCTGTCAAGTAAGATATTTTCACCTTTGCTGGCTATATGTATGCTTATTTCAAATGTCTTGCGCTGGAAGCTGATTCTTTCCTGCCAAGATCTAGCCACAGGTGCCTGTTTTGGAGTTTTGGTTAAGTATATAAATTAAAAAATATTTCAAATGCATATTGAATATATCTGCATATAATTGTGTGTATACACACACATATATAAATAGAGTCACCTCTTAGTATGACAGAGATACTGACACCTACTTTAAAAAAAAAGTACTTTTAAAACACAAGCTAAATCTAGTTTGCCTAGTCTTAAATTTATCATCAGACGTCTGTACATCTCTAAGAATTACTTTTTCACAAGCTTATGCAATTTAGTGGCCAAACGCAATATGTGATTGTTAATTATTGAGGTCTTTTTTATATCAAATAATATGAAATTACACATATTCTGTTACCTGAATAGCTGACCTTTGTAGGAAGGTGAGCAATTAGTGTAGATGGTGAAGAATAAAAATACAAAAATAAATATATCAGTGCTGCCAAGAGCTGTGATTACCTTCAGGATCTTACTCCAAAAGGCATGATTCTTATCTTCTTTATGCAGAGTAACGTATATCTGTGGGGAAGGAAACCTCAGGATAAAATTAATTATTGTTTAGTGCTGAAGAAGGTCTCACAAGCCATGTCATGGTTTACCCTGCATTAGAATGATGAGGGGGGTTTGTTATACATAATTTTATTCCAGCTTTTTCCCTGCAACTGACTGATTTCAATGCACCTGGTCTTGAGTCTGTATTAGGCAGCTTCCAGAAAAGAATAATTAGTTTCTGACTTTTGCCATAATTCCTTTCTTCTCCTTTAAAGGGAAGAAGAGGGCAAGATAAATTCCTACCATATATTTAGAGAGTAATTTGTCAACTAGACAATCATGTAATATGGTTTTCAGTCACAGTGTCTGCAGAAATTAATTGCTAATACTGTTGATCAGAGGAATATAGCCGTATTTTTGGACTACTTTATTTTGTGCATTGGTAGTCCTTCTAGGTTCTTCTGATATGCTATGCAGTAACATATAAATAGCAAACATGTTTATTTCAATTCACATACTATCATGTAGCAGCTGGTTTCTGCATAAGCATATGTTTATCCATAAAAGTAGAACTTGTTTAATGAAATGTCTTTGTAACACATATTTCATTGCACCAAATAAAGGGAAAAAGGACAACTTATTTAGATAAGGTTGAGATGTACCACTTTCTACATTATTTCCTCAGAAGGTATCTACCAGATTCTAAAGTTGCTTGCCAAGTTGTTGCTAAGCTTCAAACAGGTCTTGCTATCTTATTCAAGATCTTATTCAAGTTTCTGGTTTAAGACAGTCAAGCATCTTGATCAGTGGAGTTTCCATGTTTTGCTGGTACTTGACTACCTGTGTATATGTCGCTTTTGTATGGATATACTTACAGATTTGTTTGGGATTTGCTTTTCTCCTTTTTCTTCCTGTTTTGTGCAATATCTAGCACCACAGTTCAATGGAATGACTACAGTTTCTAGCTGTTGTGGTAGTAAAATAATGATTATGAATTTGTCTGGTTAGTACAGGTGTCCACAGCATAAAATTTTCATCATTGAAGTGTGCATGTCCTTTTGAGGCAAGGAGAAGGTATTTACTTGTTACACATCTCTATTGGCGAACTTAGGAGTTCCTCATTCCTTGCTTCCAGTTAGCACTGTTCTTTAATTTCTGTAGGAAAGAAGCCTTGTTTTTGTTAGCCTGCTTGCACCCTGTGCACTAAGCAGAAATAGGGAACAGTCTCTGTTTCTCTGCCAGTGTTGTAGGGGAAGGCTATGTTTCTATTTTGCCCTAAGATGTCACATTCAAAATGAGAGAAGAGAAACAATGGGACTGCTGTGGAGGAAACCTTCTGCAACATGTACTTAGGTGTAGTTTATCCTTTATGGGTGAGTATTAACATACTGATCTTGTGATAAGTAGCATCTAAGTGCTGACCATTATGTAATTTGGAGTCTATGATAAATGTGACATTTATAAATATTTGTAATATTGGTGTTGACCTCTCATGTATTTCAATTTAAGCTATATAATAGTTTCTGTATTTTCACCTATAAAAGGCAACAATATTAGAGAAAAATGTTATTTTTTGTATGATTCCTAAGAGTATAAAAATTCCATTAAATCTATAGATAAGATGTTTATTACAATATATTAAAATGAACAGATGGCATACTGTGATAAATCTGATGATCAGAGGTTTACAACAAAGCTTACTTGAAAGCTAGAAGTATTTCTGATGGATTTTTACCTTCTAACAGTTTTCTGAGGTGACAACAGCCGTATTTCTAGCATGAATGCAGTAATTTTCTTTTCAGAAACACTGTAATCCTGTTTACAGAGTCAAGCAAAGTTGGTTTGAGAAAAGCTTTGAAAGTTTTGTCTCATTGATCTAAATAGTCTAATTACACAGCATATTTTTTTAATTATGCTGCACAGTGCAGGCCAGTATAAAAAAATACTTAGAAAGTTGGGATGCCCCTTTTTCGAGAAAATCTGCATTTAAAATCATCCCTCTATTTAGAATCTGAAGAGCTAAGGGCACATAAACTTTTAATGGAAAAATTACATGGATACCTAACATATTGCAACTGAGTATGCATAATGGTTGCCAGTTTGGCAGAGTTGGGCATCTCGTGGCCTATCTTATGCCTAAGTCTGTTTTTTAATTCCCCCAGACTGAGCATTCCTTTGCCTCCGTGCCCTGTTTGCTAGACATGCTCAGAGCATGCCAATACACCCAAGCAGCCATAAGTACAAAGCATGTTACCAGTCATGATCAAGGTTATGCCCATTTTCTTTCAGAAACACAACCTAGGAAGTTAGCATCTGTCTTGGAGTACTTCTCCGCTTTTTTCAACATCAACAATTTCATCTTGGTAGCTTTGTCTCCATTTTCCTTCACACAAGAGAGTGACCCAACCCCTACATCATTCTTTGTAAGTTTGAGAGAAGGAAGGACATCATCTATCCAGTGGTGAAATTAAGATATTAATCTAAGAACACAAAATTCAGGGCCAAACCAGCATTAATTAGAAGGGCAATATTTCTCTAGCCCACTGATGGGCAGGATGCTCCTCTGGAAGAAGATAACATTCTGAGCACTGCTTGTACAGACTTTGATTCTGTCATGCCAAATGCATAAACAGATTATTGTGTGGGGACTAGAACTTCCTTTTTGCAGATGACAGCCTTGTTGATTTAGATTAATGGTTTCTAAGACCATGAATTTTGTTTTGCTTCAGGGCGGTGAAGAGAGTTTCTATTCAGGCTTGCTTATATCCTTGTCATCAAGGTCTCCCCTCATAAAAAGGAGAAGTAGGTTGAGACTGAGAAATTGCTTTCTGCCCATGTACTTTTGTAACTATGACTGGCAAGTGTAACTGTCATCACACAAACTGATTGCATGTACCTAAGAGGCATGGCCATGTACTTGGTGATAAATCCTAATTTTTAACACAGTCCTCTGATTGTGAAAGAAGCAGGGTTATAGGTTCTTCTCTTTGGCTCTTTTCTGTTGTCCAATATAATTTTGGTTTTAATTTCCTCCTCCCCCCATTATCTCTTCATTTTTGTACTGTTTTGCTTACAAATATTGAGAAATGTACATTGGTACATAATACTGCACGATAGTGATCATTCTTCACAAGCTTTCGCTTCTAGTGTACTTATTTATGGAGGTATACCATTCAGGTAGTACCTAAAAAAGAAGCCTGTTATAATAAGTTGACATTAGAAGACTGAAGATACTGGCTGGACTGTGTAAGAAATGTTTTCCTCTACTTCTTAATATGACCCATTTTTATTTTTCTACTCTGTTGATTATATTTAGGAGCAAATAGGTTGATTTGAATTCCTTCTGTGGAAGTTCCACACTTTTAAATTATTCCTTCAAGAATACTTGCGCTATATCTTCCCAGGAGCATTTTTTTAAATAATTTAAAGAGTAAACCAAATAGTCAGTTCTTTTTCCCAAATACAAACAGGAGTCAAAATTAAACATACTAAGAATCTCCTTCTGTACGCCCTCTGTGACTGCCCTTTTTTTTGAGCATCTCCACATTCTTCACGTGGTTGTCTTAATTTTCTGACATGCAGGGGGCTCCCCATCCCTTTCTGGTGGGATTTAGTCACCATTCCTGCCTTGGTCATATAGTCTTTTCTGCCTGGAGTATTGGTAGTCTTTGGTTAGAGGGTATATATTTTTCTTCTAAGTGAATTTGTCTTCTCTATTGCTTTATTGCAAAGTAGTGTAATTATACTGTGTGTGTGTGTATATATATGTATGTATTGAACACTGAACAATATTTGTTGCCAAGAAGAATATTTAACTCTAAATGCTCTGAATGGTTTCACTTTTTGTGATGTTCATGGAAAAAAAGATTAAAACTGGATAACTGCTTAGACAAACACGAGCATGCCGTTGTAGCAGACCTTTTTTCTTCCTAGGTGCTTTTCTTTCTGTAACTCAAAGCTTTCCTTCAAAGAAATCTCGAGGAAAAGTGGTCTCTCTCAGCAGGGAGTCTTCATTCTACAGGAAACAAACATTTTGTGCCTGTCTTCTGCCATTGGCTTAAGTGTAATAGAAGCTTATTAAGAGAGTGCTGGAAGCTCCTGGTTTGTGAGGAGCAGTCAATGGGACTTTGTCCTTTTTGCTGAAGCCATGTGTATTACTTTCTCAATTTCATGGAATCTTCTTATTGAGGAAGCTCTTTTCCAGTTAGTGCTCTTTCTATTAAAAAAATCTGAAGATTAATATATTAGGATAAGAAGGTTTGCATTTAAATATAGCACATTTTAAAAGTTTTTTGATTTATCATGTATTTAACAGGTATACCTGTGTAATTGGGAAAGTAATCAGAGTTATTGTTAGAGTTGTCACTCATATGCAATATCTTGTACTAATTTTTCATCTAAGCTAATTGATTGGGGAAATAAAATCCAATGTAAATACTGACAAGTGTTTTTATTACTAGTATTTTTAGGCACAAAGTTAGAAAGCATTAATGAGGGAAGTGACTTCAAAGTGATAGCAGCAAGCAGCTAAGAATTTTTAGTGTAATAAAGCAGCAAAAGAACAGTCACCTTTTTGGTATTGTATACAAAAGAAGGCATTGCGGCCTATGTTTGTAAGAGTAGTTTCAAGTACAGTGTGATAATGTATTCAGGGTACTTTCTCAGGCATGTCTTTAACTTGAGCCTATATAATAATAATAAACTTGTATTATGTGAGTTCAAGAAATGGCAAAAGTAAGTCTTGTATGGAATGTAGAGAGTATATAGACTGATTTGTGAAGAAAGATTAGAAATAGTAATTATGCATATATTAATGAAGCTCTTTATGAATGATATACATGCAGTGTAACCTGTAAATAGATCAGGAGTACAGATATGAAACATGGAGAGAAATAAGTGGCGCGTAATGGATTCATGCAAACGATCATTATGCAAGCAAACATCTTTCCAGTTGTAAATAGTAAGAAAACTGAATTCTCAATGTTTGAAATTATGGTATGAGTAACTTTGATAGCTGGTTTATTCTCTGTCTCATTACCAAGTGACTTTCAGTGACGGTCTAGTGTCTGAGGGTGAGACGTGTTGCTTGTTTTTGAATGGATAAATCTATCAGATAATTTTTGATTGGAGGAGGAGGAAGGATTTGTGCCATGTGAATTCATCTTTCAGTATAAGTTTGGATACAGAAATGGCCTTTTAACTTTTCTTTGTATTCTTTATTTTTTAATTACCTGTACTTCCTTATCTGACAATTTGTTTTTTAAACCTTTATAATGGAATGTTTTGAGTTTGTTTATGAAGCTTTGGTAATGAAGCTAGGAATTTCAGGTGCAATATATTAAAGCTAAAAAAATAAAGCACAGTATTAGAAACGGAATTGATAATATCAGCAGGAAAATCAGCTGCAAATTTAGATTCCTTATGTTAATGACCTGTTTTTATTCTCATAATTAACAGAAGATAAATTAGATTGAATTTGTTCTATTATTACATGCCATAGGAATTGCTTTTTTTTAATGCAAGTGTTGCTTAATAAGAGGATGTTCTTAGTAGGAAAAGTAATATCTGTAGCTTGCTTGTTTTAATAGGGAGTTCACAACAGCATTTAGCTACAGAGAAAAGTGTGTGAGCAAATCTTTTAATTAACCCCCATGATTATGCATCATGCCCTCTTCATTAAATAGATCTAACAGGGAGAAAAGCCAGTTGTTTCTAATAATTTTCTAGTGCTTTTGTGGTCTGTATACTTCAGTGTTCTGAAGGTCGGATAGAACTACCAGACCATAAAATCCAGCCAGCGAGAGATCTGGAGCTAAGAGAGCTCAAGGATTTATTAAGTGATGTGAAACTCTATTGTTTTGTGCATGTGTTACATAATTGCTGTCAATGCAAGGCTGTTAAAATTCCCTGCTAGTAATAACACGAATACCATTTTATAGCTTCAAGAGGAGATAAAAGAAGTTTCTTAGTCAGCACTTCAACAATATCACAGCACATGTCAGTTTTATTATTCTGGGGCCTTCAGTTTTGGCAGATGCTCTCCATTCTGGCTGTGGTGTGGTAATTACCATATAAATTAAGCAGTGAAATAAGCTGAGTGCAGCCTTATCCCTGCTGCCTGTAACCAGGTTGCAAGTACTGCAGTGTGAAACAGGCATAATTCAGGCTGATTATATTTAGAAGGCCACATTTTGAAATGCTGGGCCTTTATCTCTATTCATGTCAATTTTAAAAGTAAATTGAAGCTGTTTAGTTGCTGTGCAAACAGAAGGATCATTCTTTCTCCACAAGGTACTCTCCATAATAGTATTCCAGGAATTAGTTTAGTCCATCCAGGTTTGATTCATAGCCACTAATTATATTTCAGCATACATTCTAATGCTTCAAATTATATGTGTCCTTACTTTAATGAGTTGTAACTAGTCCTTAAATTGGGAGCTTTGCACTTTTCTTTTATATCTAACAGGCTTTACTTTGGGTTTTATGGGATTAAACTACTATGGAAAGTCTAGGAAAGTGAGCTGAAATGAGTGGATTTGTTTTCTTTTGCTTTGTGGTTTTTTTCTAATTCAGTTAATTCTGCTTATTTGGAAAGCCTTAGAAATTTTTAAATGAAGAGTCCAAATGCAGACTCCTCAGATGGTAGTGATAAACCAGACATTTTCTTCCATGTGATAAGTAACTGCATGTGTCAAGAGTGGGCAAAGATAATAAAGATGATGTGAGTGACTGATGCTTTTAAAATCGGAAAAATTGTGTTGGAAAGTAAAAGCCTCAAAAGAGAAATAGTGTGTTATGTAATATTTTTTTCCTCAGTATTGCATTACAGAAGTCAGAGCATTTTAGAGAACTGGATATGTTATGAATGGTGTAGGGGGCACAAAGAAACATGGCCAGGATCTCTGTGAGCTGGTGACAAAGCTAATGATGTAACTGCAGTCTTTTGATTTAAATACTTCTTTTAAATTTGGTGTCATGGAAAGAACCAGAGCAGACACTTGTGCCATCAGTGTTAGACTACAGTTAATTATCTTTTGCTTTACCAGACTATTTTCTGTATAGATAATACACGAATCTGCAAAACTGTTCAGAGATAACTTTTGATCTTTTAATAAGATGGAAAATAAAATCAGGGATTTTTATTCTTGTGCTTACTTTTCACCTGTGAGGAATAAGTTACAAGATTTATTTTAAGTTATTACATTTATTAAAAGTATCTTTATTATATTCAAACCAGAATAAAATTAGAGTTCCTATCTGCTCTATTTTCAAAGTGCTTTTGGAATAAAACCTGTTTTCCGTGGTTTGGTGATTTTCTTCAAGTATAGGATTTGGATTTTCTTTAACATCCTTAACCTGGAACTGGCAGTGTAAACAGTGAAACAGAACTGGAATAATAGGATTTTTAATTTTTAAATATCAGAATTGTATTTAACTATAGCAGAAATAAACAACGTCAACACCAATTCCAGCTCAGCTAATTTTGTTATTCCTATTTAAACTGCTCTTTGGTGTCAGGTATTTCTTCTGCCATTTGTATGTTGTGGGGTTGTTGTTTTTTTTTTTTTTTTTTAAAGATATGCATTGTTCAACACACAGCTTATTTTTCTAACTGACATTTTCGGTAGTTTCATGCAGCACTTCAATGTCTTTTAGAAACAAAGGTGCTACATAAAAACAAGCTGTTATTTTAATAGCTTGATTTTGAATTTTTAAATATTAGGGTAATTCTTTCTGTGAGCATATTGAATACATTTTGATATAGTTAAATAAGGAGAAGAGGCACCTCCTATCTACCAGACAGATAGTACATGACATTAAATTACTTTTTCTGTTTCAGAGAATCCCACCTTTTTGTAAGCCCTTTCTGAGAAGAGAAAGTTAGATAAACAGTTTAAATAATAGTTTTCTGTATGTGTATCTGCTCTATGCATTGTTATTAATTCTTACTATATAATTACCTTCATTAGGTCTCTTCTGTATTTGTATTTTCTTCGAGATTAAATCAATTAAGACATGTCATAATCCCACAGAATCTTTAGAAAATTCACAGAGGAGTATGAGTGGTTGTAGAGATCTCCCTGGGCAGGGTAATTTTAAAATTTAATGCTCAAGTTACTACTTGGTTTTGATACTCAGACCTTTCAGTAAATGCTTAGTTTAGCAGCCATGATTGGAATGTCTGGTTTGGTAAGACCCTCACGAAATTACTTTCTGTAGTTGGCAGAAATGATCTGAGAACACATCTAACAGTGGATAAAAATGATTAATTGATGCTGAGAATATGGGAAGGGAAGACCTTGGTTAACCATTAGACATGTGTCACAGTTCAAGTTTGGGACACTGTTGAGCTTGCTTCACAAGCAAATACATACAATAAACCAACTCCAAGCTACTAATTATATTATACTACTTGACTTATTATTTGGATGTTTGCCAGGTAGAGAATGATTAGGCTAAATCTTACTTGTACTTTCACGGTTGACCTCCCTGTAATCCCATGGAGGGAAAAAACCCAAACCCCAAAACAACCCCAAACCCAAAAAAAGTGGGAAATAATTCTCCATGGGGTAAAAATGTGTTTCAGTATTGGCAAACTTAATATTGCTTGTGGAAAAACTGCATTCCACCCCCATCCTTTACTCTTCAGTGTTATTAATTCACAAGTTCACTTGTAGTTTCTTTACCAAAAATACTTGTAAATACAAGTAAAATACTTGTTACACCTGACACTGTGGCACTGAGTATTTGATGTGGGTAACCAAGACATTGGTAGAATCTATTACAGTAACTCCAGACACTGGGTTGTTTGGACAGTGTTCTTGACAGCTTTAGCTGTTGCTTTTCCTTCTCCACCATCTCTCAGGTTTCTGTTTGTATTCTCTTTATTATTATTTGTGGTTCTTCTCTTTTGCATCGCATAGCATGCAAGTGGGCTAACCATACTAAGCAGGGCAATGGTAGATCTCAGCACCTACTTGTAGTGTTAGGATGCTACCACTTATGGTTCTGTGTTGTTCCTGTTCTGTTTAGTCAGTTTTGAACATGGAGTAAGATGGTTTACTTTTATAAATTCCATTGAGCATTCAAATAACTGAAAACAAATTTCACTGTGAGGACAACAGATTTTAATGTGCAATTTTAATCTTGATGTATAGTTTTCCCTCATTTTGTTTCTAGAACACAGCATGCAGCAAACACTTTCTAATTCAATTTGTTCTTAATCTTCTCCATTTTAATCTGTTTCTGTGGTTTACCTAGTAATAACTTGTTTGAAACTATGAGCTGTCAGGTGATGTGCAGATTCACTAACTATATAAACTTTAAAGTTAGTTTAAATTAAGTAGTGTTTATATACACTTTTGGTACAGGATACCAGAATCTCATGCAGAAATACAGTGAACTCATTTACGTTTTGATGAAAGCTAGGGAGAACAGTCAAGTTACATGTTAATTCTTCTCCATACATCTTTAGGCCTTACTAGGTAATTTTTCACTAAAAAAGAAAAATTGCTGCCTTAAAAAAGCCTACACTCGTCTTCTAAATGTGATGTAGACAAAAGGAAACAAACTGTATGAAGATGGGAATGACTCTGAGCTCTTTAATAGCATGTGACTGCTAGTGTCTTTAATAAAAGCTTTAAAAGAGTGTAGAGGCAAGTAAAATAATATACTATCATCAGAAGAATATGATATGCAAGATTGAAAAATTATGCCCATTCTTGTGTGTTTTATGGCATACTAAGCTAAATTTTGAGTTTAGCGATTTTAACAATTGGTCTGGCTGAACTAGCTAAACATTGTCTATAGGACAGCATTTCAAGTGCAGTCTAATTAATCATTAACACAACTTTGTGAAATTAATGCCCCTTGCAAGAGTGTTTCATCTACACAACAGCCTGTTGTCAGCCACAGCTGAAAATTGTATGTAGCTTCTGCTTTGAAGCAAAACTTTCAATTCTTGATTATTTGTTATTGCAAGAAAAAAAGAGGAAAAAATTTCTTAAAATCACACTTAAAGATTAATTTGGACTGAAATTGCAGGAATGTTCTTTGACTCATTCTTGCATGGCCGACTAGTGTGAAATGCTTTAAAGTAGTTAACATGCATATTTCAGCTTAGTGAACTAGTATTACATTGGCACAAAAAAATGCAGTCTGCAAATAATTAAACAATAATTAAAACAAGAATAAACTAGATTTAGTACTAAGTTCATACTTTTGAAAGCTGATGTTCTCTCAGCCTTTTGAGTTTCTGTTTGTCAAGAAAGGGGAAGTCTGCTGAAAGTTCTCTGTACTGCCAGATCCTTCCCAGAATCCCTATGTACAGAATGCAAAGTGGCTTATGGTCTACTCCAAAGGTTTTAACTGTAGATGCAGAGAGTTAGGCAGGTGTCAGGTGAGCTTAGAGAGGGAGATTCCTTCCATAAGATTGTTTATAAGTCCATATATTAATTTTTTCCATCGGTAATTAAGATCTTTTTCCTGAATAATCTGGTAATTCATATTCTATTAAAACACTACATCTGTTTCAGATAAGATACATATGAGTGCTTAAATCATTACAAGACCGATCACTATAGAAAAACTTGATATCATATAAACAAGTGCACACTGTGAGATAGTTTAAGATAGCCACAGTCCTGCATGTGCATTCATGTGCTGTCTGTGAATGCTGTTTGTGCTTGGGCATCAGGTTGCCTAAAAAGTATAAAAAAACCCCCTCGTACAATTTCATAGTTTATACTTGAAATGTTTAAGGGACCTGCTAAAGTATAATTCAGTTTAAGGTTCTAAGCTAAATCTAGTCATTATCTATGCTCATGACTGCCATTAGCAGCATTAAAAAGGCTGTTAGACTGATTTTTACCAATTTACCTTCTGAAGAGGTATGAATACTGTTATTCTATATTTTGAGTACAGGATGAGTATTATTGCTTGGATAAAATAACAACTCTTTCATTCTCAGGCCCATCTAGTTTCAAGGAATGTCATTTATGTGGTAATTTCCTTCAGCATTTATTGCCTGTCTAAATCTTGAATGAATCAAATGGAATATATTACCTGTGGTATAGATTTTAAAATAAGATCATCTTGAATATCTCTTGGGGGGGGGGGAGGGGATAGCCTGATATTCTGCTGCTTCTTATGCTTTCTTAAAACTTTGGAAATTAGTCATTCAGAATTATCATTTCTTTTGAAAACCAATAATTTTATTTAGATATAAACATACATGCATAATAATCCTTACAGGTAAACTAGCTAATTGTTTAATGAGCTATAATCTTTGTGGGGTTTGGAACAGAGTTTTTCATAAATGTTCAAGCTGGAGAATCAAGAGCCTTATTCTATATTTTGTTTTTGTTATTGTTGTGACAGAAAAAGAGCAGAATATCTATTTGGAAAAAAATATTCCAAACCAAATTAATTTTCTTGCAAACGTTTATCTTATTCCTATTTGTAGATATTTTGTGTTTGAGCGCAGTAGTCTTTGCAATGAATTCTGGAATAGAAAACTGTCAATTATAGAAACAGTGGCCTTGTATCATGAAATTCTCTAGTGAGCTGCTAATGTACGAGTTGTTCAAAACATTTATCTAAACATCACAAATATTTTAGTTCAACGTAGAAAGTATCAGATACATAGTTTCAAAATAAACTGAAATAAATAAATAAGGTGGTTCTTCCACTTGTGACTAAGAACGTTTTCATAGAATCATACAATCAATTAGGTTAGAAAAGACCTTTAAGATCATCAAGTTCAACCACAATCCTAACACGGCCAAGTCCCACTAAACCATGTCCCTAAGCACCACATCTACCCATCTTTTAAACACCTCCAGGGATGGAGACTCTACCACTTCTCTGGGACAGCCTGTCCTGGTGCTTGACAACCCCTTCCAGTGAAGAAATTTTTCCTGGTATCCAATCTAAACCTCCTCTGGTGCCATTTGAGGCGGTTTCCTCTCATCCTGTCACTTGTTGCTTGGGAGACCAACACCCACCTCGCTACAGCCTCCTTTCAGGCAGTTGTAGAGGGCAATAAGGTCTCCCCTCAGCTTCCTTTTTTCCAGGCTAATCAACCCCAGTTCCCTCAGCCGTTCCTCATAAGACTTGTGCTCCAGACCCCTCACCATCTTACTTGCTTTTCAATTCTGAATGACTTCTCTTAAATATCAATAAAATAACATACATACTGTGATAATTCAGAAGGCATATGTAGTGTTTGAACATTAACAATACTCAAGCATGCAAAAGAGTAAGGAGAAAGAACTAGCCATTCAAAATATAATATTTAGGCTGAAACAGTGATACGATACAGAACACAATGACATATATTTAGCTCAGTACAGTATCTATTTTGTGTTTTCATTTTTTTTCAGGGTTAATACTTAGGGAATATTGGTCACAAAACTTTTAAAGCTGCTATTATAAAGATGATGTTAGAAATAGTTTTCCTCTTGAGTTAACATGATTCTCTTTTCATTCTGACAGATTTATCAGGACCATTCATATAAAAAATAAAGTAGTAGGAAATGTCCTCAGGCTTATTTTCTGTGGAGGAGAGAACAATGTATATGTCATTAATGTGTTAATCTTTATGTTATTGTTTATAAAAGCAAGATGATAATTTGGCCTAGGGTGTCTGAAATGTCAGTAGTTCATCTCTAGCTTTTGTCATCCTTTAATTATGGCTGTGGTTTATTGACATATATCTGCACAGCACAACAGCCTTTAATAAAATGGGAAACCTTGCTGTAAGTGGGGTTTTGTCAGTGTGACAAGTAGACTAAACAGTGAAGGTGATTAAGCATTAAGAATTCATACTGGATTTCAAAGTGTTTTACTTCAGAGAAATGTTATTGAGTTCTCTTTCATAACATATATGAAAGATATATAATGATATATAATAATATTTCTAAACATAACTTATTTCTCACTTCTGTTTTCAATTGTTTTCCTTCTCCAGAAGAAACATAATAGCTCTGTTTAAAATATGTGGTCAGTATTTGTGTATTTTGATGCTTCTGTAGTGTGGATTAAGTTTCATAGATGTTTCCACGATGTACTTGCATTTACTGGGAAGCAGTAAAATGAGTGGTTTTGTTTGTCATAATTATGTGCACATGCTTAAGATTTCTCAAGTACACAAAGAAAGCTTTACTTCTTTCATATTTTAAGGGTTTGTCGTTCTGTCTTCACTATTTAAATCAATATTAGAAAGCCTGATCCTGCAGGTCCATGCCTGTAATATGAATTCAAAGAAATATGTGTCATTGAATTTTGTCCTGTGTGTATTTAGGATTAGTCCTGTAGTTTGCATTACTGGGAATTATGCAAGTGACAGAAAAAGAATGTAAATCATTATTGTGGCCTATGAGTAGGAGAAAATTTTTAAAAGTAATTCAATAAAAGGTTTAGATCACTTCAGAGATTTCTTAACGTAGCAAAAATGCACACTCCCAGGAGAAAAGTGCAATTTTCTGGTTGTGTATAATAAGTGGAATACTTTGGTTTTCACATTTTCTTTGACAGTAACTTAAATATGAGCTTGCTCCTGTTACACTAAAAACTGGACAGAAATATTATGACAGTCCTATGTGTGAGGTTTGAGTTTTATGTGGTTTTTAAATGATGATTAGATGAGCTTTGTACACACATGTGTGTATTTAGATGTGTATGCTTGCTTAGAATGCTGTCTTGCTTAGTCAGGGAACAGAAACCGGGGCTAAATTTTCAAAACACTATCATATCACTAAACTCTGCAGAGTGCACAGATGCTGTGTGCAGTGTCATTTTCTCATGCAAATTAACGTTTCTATACGTAGCTACTGCTTTTAACACAGTAACATGGAGATTTGCTTCCACAATAGGAAAATGACCATTCTGTATACATAATAAATTAGATGTATAACTCTAATCATGTGAAAAGAGTTTTTGCATGGCCATATGAGACATTGCAAGGTAGCTTATAGCCCCCTGAGATGGCTGGCTGTGAAAATAGTCAGTGAAAAAGACAGTGAAAACAGGATAGTTATTCTTTTGTTTCCATTTTGGTAGTTGTCTGTTATATTCGGTCATTTTGTAAATCTGACTTTAAAAAGCTTGTTTTATCTCTTTACTTGTCAAGAAATATAAATTCTGATATGTATATCATTTCATTGCTTAAGCAATCGTTCATATGCATGGATTGTATATAAAGGAATAAGAAACTTTTTTGCTATAGGTGTATTGTTTGGCTGGATGTGGCTTCTACCTACACTATTCAGATGTACTATTACAGATCTACTTTAAGACCAACTACTTTCTACTTTTATGGGAAACAGATGGAATGTCTGGAATTCCACTTACAAAAAGGAATCTGTATCCTGCTGAGTAATAGCAAGACAGTTGTCTTTTTTTTTTTTCCTAACTGCAGATGTAAAATTCAATACCAAAGGCATGCAAAATATTGAAGGTGACTTACTGCGAAGATTTAATATTGTTTCTTAAATTACATAGCTATAAGGAGTATATCAGGCTGCAGGATTAATTTCAAGAATTGAATTTTAATATTTGCTGGAGAAATATATTTCTAAAAGGAAGAAAGAAGTGTCCTACATTTAAAGCTTTCAATTGCTCATATTATTAGCATTTTTGATTTTATGTATTTGTTGCTCTTTATAAGCATGTTTTGTACACGTGTTCTTCCTATGACTTGAGCAAATTTAAGCATGTAGTGCAAATAAAATTGTAACACGTTGCTGAATGTGTTTTGCTTATGTTGATGACAGCAGAAACCGGAGATGCTCAGAAACTTGTTGAAAGATATAGGTTTATTGTATTCTTAAGAAATTTAAATACATTGTTCTTAAGACTTAAATATCAGGCACTTAAGAAAACAGTAATGAGCCAAAAATGTAAGTCCACTTGCATCACTAACGGTAATGTAAATAAGCAGTGCATGTAACGTCTTCTAATGAGCTAGACATGTATCATTATTTTAAGGAGATGATAGTTTATATTTACCCACCAAAATTCCCGATATCTTTTTCATTGATAGCATTTTTTTGGGTATTATTTCCTAGTTTTCAGCCTTCTCTGAGGAAAAATATGGTAGTAAGATGAAGATGTTGGAAATAACAGATTAAAAGAATGTCAAGCAACTATTCAGTGTGAAGCAGATATGTTGTGGTGAGACAGCAATTACCCTGTAGTTAATACTTGCTTTTGTTTTCAGAGTCATGTGGGTTTTGAGTAAAATTAATATGAACTCTGTGACTGCATCCCCTAGATTTGAAAACTTCAGCAAATCCTTATCAATTGTGTAGTGAATGTAACTGTTAATTTTCTTTAATAAAATACTTGGGCTGGCAGGTGAAGTGATGTGACCAGTTTTTATATTACTCGCATTAAAAATATTTAATTGAACACCATTTTTATGTTATCAGATACCTAATTTTAAATATGAAGTAGCCTAGTTAGTTTTTATAGATCTTATTGTATAGGGTTAAAATACTTGGTTTGTAGACCTGTTTCTTTGCATAGTTGATAATGATGACTCTATTAGGACTGACTTACTGAGTCATCTAGACCCCTATGCTCAGGTCAGAACATGGGTACTTAACTGGTTACCAGTTCTCCTCCTTTTTGTAGTTTGTTTTATCCTCCTTTGATTGCTTCCATAGGTTTTGGGGTTTGGCTTTTCAGACTATTTCAGGGAAATAAGTTCACTACTTTATTTCTGTCTTTAAACCATGATTATATTACCATGTCAGTAAATCACGCTCAATAAATTCATGTGGTTAAGTCCAGAAAGAGGAGTACTGTGTAGGTGCCCTTAAATAAAGAATGAGGCTTTTGGAGAGAATGGTGTCATATTAGGGGAAAAAATACCCCAAACAACCCACTAAATTTTTCTCAACTACTTCTCTGTGGCTGAGGGCACACTCCGACGGAACATTTTAGAAATCATTCTATGTATGAAATGTCTGAGATGTTGGAGATTCGAAGTCATCCAATAAACATTGCACCATAAAGAAGCAATAATAATTGTAGTTATACTACTGACTGATTATTAAATATAGCATTATCATGTTAAAAGCATTGTAATACTAGCCAGAATGAAAGGGGATGCAAATACATCTCTATCATAATTTGTCATATTATTTCTTATCCTAGGCAGAGCCCGCCAGTAACAAGAGGCTCAAAGCATTCATTTGGTGTAGATTACACCATTATAGAGAACATAGCCTTTTTTTTTAGTGCAGGGTTGCCTCTTGTGCTTTGTTTTTTTTGCCCACAGGTGATTTCAGGTGGTAAAGTAGCAGAGCAATTGATAAGGTGAGCAGAGCTGTGGCTTCTGATTTATGGCTCTTGATGGAATTTTTAGGCAAATCAACTGTTCTGCTGCAGTAGAAAATAGGTTTTAGTCCCTTCCCTCTCACCCCCCACCTTGCTTCTCAGAATTGAGTTGTGTTATATTTCTTAGTATTTCCTACATCAACAACTGTTTGCTTATTCAAATCAGCATCCAGATTACTTATAAGTCAGGAATAAAAGATCCTAATCTATTTTATGAAAAGATTTGCTTTGTGCAATGATTTGTATAAATATTGCTCCAAAATTTCTTACTGCCCCATTCAACTGGATTATTTTCTTAATTGTCATTGACATTGGTGATCTTTTTATTTATTTGAAATTGTAAATGACAACATATTTGTGGGTGTGCTAAAAAGGGGAAGAGTTAACAAAAGGCTTGGAAAAAAAAATGTTTAAAAATAAAAATTATGATTACTGAATACTTCAAGTGTTCATATCTAATAAATCATAGCCATTATCTATTACAACCGTATTTTATATAATTGGTTTGCTACTAGATTTCTGAGAATAGTGGAATACTCTTTCTGCGATTCTTGAAATTTAAAATCCTCACTTCAGGTCAATCCAAGCATGCCACTTTCCATGCTTATTTAAAACACAGCACAAATCCCTATTTGGTTAAAGCTCCACTGAGGCTGTATACATTTATTCCACTTGTAGTCTGTAAAGCTTTTAAATTCGAGAAGCTTTTAGTTGCCATTAGTGAGACTGGATTCAAAACCAGGTGGCAGAGATGAATAGACAATGTCTGTGAACAATGCTTTGTTGAATTCCACATCACAATACCTACCCTGATGAGATTCTTTTCTTCATACTGAAATAAGAATTAAATAGCACACAGTGGATCACTTGAATAATGCTTTAAGAAATATTAAAAAAAAATATGTGAAGTTATTCTTTTGGTATTATTGTCTGTTTCTTTTTTGTCTAAATTCAGACTGGTTTTAATCCTTCAACCCCTGTTGTTTCTTGCATTATTGCTCTCAATGCACCACACATTGTTATTTCTGCCCAAGTTCCCTTCAATGAGAAAGGCTTGGTCCATTGTCACTTCTAACTTAATATTGTGGGGAAGTATTGTGAGTATGAACTACAGAGGGTTTTTTATTATTATTTGGAGTACTACTGTGATTATTAATATAGCACTATTTTTTCTTGCTTCTCGTCAGTCTTTATCCGCATGAACCTGAAATTGGGTACTGAATTTTGTATTTATCCTGAATGCTTGCCTCTCTAGAATGTGACTCTGGGGGAGGAAAATTCCTCTACTGTGACATCAATTAATGGTATTGTGTTGTATAGTAAGCATGAATGGCAGAAATCCAGCCAGTCAGAGGAGGCATGTGACTTCAGGTTCTTTTGTTGTAATAGAGTTGGTTTAAGCTGGATATAAAGCTTTGGTTAGTGCATAAAATTCCATCACTTTAGAAAATGAAATATGATTTAGCTACCAATTGGAGATGTGAAGGAATATGGAAACTTTCCTGAGAGCCTAGATTTTACTTAGTCATGGGCTTCTTGGCTTGGATATTCCAGAGAATAGGATGAAACTGGGAAGCATTATTCATATAGGCGACTGACTTTTGTTCATGGTGGTTATAAAGCACAGTATAAAAATTGTTCTTGTCAAGTTTGACAATGATGCCAAATTGGGGGGATGGAGCAACACCAGTCAATACACTTGAGGGCAGGGCTGCCTTCCAGAGAAATTTCAGCGAGCTGGAGGAATGGGCCCACAGAAACTTTAGGAAATTCAGCAAGAGTAGAAGCAAAGTCCTTTACCTGGGAAAGAAGAATTGCCAACAACAGTACAGGCTGGGAAGCAGCTGCACTGAAAAGGCCCTGGGGGCCCTGGTGGACAGGGAGGACAAGCTGTATGGGAGCTAGTAGTGTGCCTTGGCAGCAAAGACGGCCAAGAGCATCCTGGGCTGTATTCACAGAAGCAGAGCCAGGAGAGCGAGGGAAGTGATTAACACCTCAGCTCAACACATGTTAGACCACATCTAGAATTTCTGTGCAGTTCTGGATGCCCCAGGTCAGGGAAGACATAACTAAACTGCAACAGAGAGAATTCTGGGGGCTGGAGCTGTTGCCCTGTGAGGAGAGGCTGAGGTGACTTGTCTTGTTCAGCTTGGAGAAGAGGTGGCTACTGATAGCAACCTTCCAACACTGATGAGAATCCAGGCTCTTCATGGTGGTAGGACAAGAGACCATGGGCATAATGTGAAACAAGAGATGCAGACTGAATGAAAGAAAGAACTTTTTCATAATGAGATCAGTCAGGTGGTGGAACAGGTTGCCCAGAGAAGTTGTTCTATCTCCATCCTTGGAGGTTTTCAAGACCTGATGGGATAAAACCCTGAGTAACCTGGTCAAAATTTTCATTTCGGCAAGAGCAAAGAAGAAAGATGGCTCTGGATATCCTGAGGAGTAACTGAGGGCTAACAGACCATCTCTGCTAGCTAGAAGAAAATCAAGTCAGATTGAGAGCTACTCTAATCTGACAAAGCTAAAATCAGAAGCAAGAGGTTAGAGCTTTGAGTATGTATTAAATGCCAGCTGAGGAACTGAACAACCACTTCTGTAATTGTGTTGGATTTGCCTTTTGGAGTATCCAGTTCTCCATGTGTTCACATCATCTGCATATGAATAGATGGGTAGTCTTAAAATCCATTGAATAACTAAACATTTTATGTTCTTCAACTTAGTTCTGAAATGAAAGTTCATTTCTTTATCTATTTATTTGGAGGTTTAATTTGATATGAAAGTAATTTTAACATCAGCTTTGCTTATTATAGTTGTTAAATTCTCTGCATATTTTCTTGTTTTAAATGATTTATCTTAATTTTCTATCCTTTTGTGTGTTTATAAACACTAGAAGTACTGTCTACTACCATTTATGTTACTGTCCACTTTACAGATTTTCCCTCTCCAACTTTGGGGAAATTTCCTTCTTTTTTTGAGGGCAAACATGTATATGTATGAAATTTTGCTGCATTTCATCATGTTCACTGGAAGTTGGGAATACTTCACATGCAATTGTTGCCTTTCTCCTATAAAGAATTCCTATTGTTCTAAATTTCTACATCTTAAATTAAGGGGAGATGTATCTACAAGGTATCAGTCTACCATGGTACTTAATTTTGAGTTTTGCAAAGAAAAAGCTTCATGCCTGCATGCTTGCCCATTTATCTCTCAATAAGTAGTTGCTGAGGAACGCTGCAAGGCTCTACAGGTGTTTTTTCAAAAAAGTAAAAGATTCTACAGGTATTTGAAACCTGTATTGGGGATTCTCCAATTATAATCAACTCTTACCTTATTTAAACTCCAATCAAACTTCCTAGTTGCCCTGCTAGTGACTGTCAGCCTAAGGCATTATGAAGGTGAAAACATCTATAGCAAATGAGAACCAAGCTGGATAGGAATAGCTTTCCTCACACTACTGCATTCATATGTTTATCAATGTTTTTCATATATATATAGATTTACCCCTTCCTCCAGTTTATAATATTTCTAAGCCCTACTGACCTCCATTTTGCTTAGGCTTAATGCCTGGCACTTTTAAATCACTTTCACTGTCTCTTACCACATTTAACAAAGCAATCACTAAGCATAACCCTTCACAGATGTTAGCAGAGTTATAGCACAGTTGTTTTAATAGAGCACAGCAACAGCTTTCTTGCAGGAAATGAGGGCAAATATATCTTCCAGTGGAAACTATGGGAAGAATTTAAATAGAAAGAATATTACCCAAACTAGAATTTGGTTTTTTTAGATGGTAAACCTAAAACCTGAGTGCTTAAAGTGCCAAGGGATTTCTCTAGCACAGTTGTTAAACGCCTAATTTTAGGTCTCATGCCAAATAAGGCTGGTCATATTGTAGAACCTCCATATGTCTCTGTAGGACAAAGATCCATTATTTGTTCAAAAAGTCAGGTGAGTCATGAACACTGTGAGGATCTGGAATCTGCATTGCAGAGGCACCAAAAGGTAGTCATGGCTGATGGTTCTACCCTGAGAGCAGTTACGAGATGCACCATCCTAAAGTACTGGTCTGTACTAAAGGTCTGGCAGGTGAACTGCTCCTTTCTGGGATTTTTGATGTGAGGTATTGCTGAAAGGCTGTTAAGAGTCATCAGAGAACCGCTGCTCTGTGCTTATCCATATAGGTTGCTGTTGCCAAGGGTACTTCTTATTTTTGACCATAGGATGATGTTTCACAAGCTCTTCATAAAGTAATGAGGGTCAGAATGAGAGATGGAAGTCTGCAGGTAGACAGAAATGACAACTTGGGAATTGCTCTAGAAATAGAGTGGATATGTTTTTTGAGAACTGTTGGGGTGGCAGGGGGGGTGCAGGAGCAATATAGATGGGTAGGTGGATGTTACATAAGTGTACTGTTGCAAGAATTATGCTGAATAAATCACATAATTGGAAGTCTTAATATATGACTAAGGTATGTGACACAATTAACATGATTCAGTGAGAACTGATATGAATAGAATAGTACTATAATGGGGTATAGCATTTTCAAGACAGACCAAAGAATCAGGAGGAAAAAGCATACATGTAAAAAATTTAGAGGAACCTAGAGTTGTTGGACAATCTGGTAAAGTCTGAAGGGAAAATAAGATAAAGTCAAAATGAGTAGACCAGCACAGAAGATGAATAAATGGTTGCAGCATTTTGTGAGCAGTTAACAAACAATCTAGAATTTGGTGGTATGAAGAAATTTTTAATTACCCAGATATCCTTTGAGAAAGGTATAATAGATTAAGTTTAACAAGCATTCACTGGTTACTTTTTTTTTTCTTTTAGTAATGTCATAGTGCTTTGGGGCTTTTTTGATAAGGAAAAAGAAAGCAACTTGCTGGAAAGCTTCTATAGACGTAATTTTAGAGTAGTGAGAAACCAGCTAGGAATGGGTAAGTGAAAGGCAACTTGATTGATGTGACAGTGAAATGATGGTACTCACAATGTTTAGCAAAGAAAACAAAATAGAAACAGTGGATGTCAAGAAGCAGACTCTGAGAACTAATAGAACTAAAGATCTCAGGGGAATAAGGATTGAAAGGAAAGCTTTTTAAAAACAACAACCCTCCCAACCCCCCTAACTTTCAAACTCATTTGAAAATGGAAAGGTCACAAGTGAAGGTAATCCAATTGCAAAGGAAGGATTGGAACTCACTTGTTGACTTCAAACACACTAAGATAGCATATAAAAAGGGCTAATCATATTGCATTAATAAAGTAATAAGGGTGAATATAAAAGAAAAACCTCAGTTTAGAGAGATAATTTCAAAAAGGCTCGTATGAGCTAAAATGAGCAAGATATGTCAAGGAAAGCAACACGTATGTTAGAAATTCCTTGAGTTATGCTAAGGACAAAGTTTGTAATACTTTTCTTTTTTTTAATCAGTCTTTGCTAAAAAATTTGTAAGTACTAAAAGTACTAGCCTTACTATTTCTAGTACCAGTGGACTAACATCTCTATCCATAACGAAAAAAAACAGGTTAGATTCTGTATATAGACTGAGTGTTTTCAAATTATGTGTCTGATGGACTCATAAAACTTAAAATACTGCATGAAGAGATCTCAGAAATATTTATAGTCGAAATTAAAGACAGCCACAAGAGTGGTTACTGAGAGGCTGGAAATGGCAAAAGTAGTGCTTATTTTTTATAAATAAGGAAAAAATAACAAGGATGCAGCAGCAAACAGATTTGTCAAGAAAAATAGTATCAAGACAAAGGACTTCTTTCTATGACAGGGTAGCAGGCAGAGGCCATTTGGATAGAAACAATAGTTTGAAGTTGGATTCAAATTTATTTACACAAGCAGGCTAGAAATATTAATGGTTCACTGTCAAAATGTCAGTGAAATGTGGCTCTGGAGGGATTTGTCCTTGGCTCAGTTTTATTCCAAATTTTCATTTATGACCTGGAAATTGAAATGAGCAGTATGCTTATTAGTTTTTGGTAGCATGAATTTGACAGACGTGTCAATATCTTAAAAAATGAGGATTCTATAAAAATGGTCTAAAAAAAAGTTAAGATGCAGTTCAGCAAGGTGCTGTGATTAGAAGTAACAGTAAAAATGCCAAGGAGCATAACTGTTTAGGTGGAAAGTTTCTCAGGCTTATCATGAACTGCATGAGTTGTATCATGTTGTAAAAAATGTGAAACACCATACTGTGGTATATAAAAATTAAGATATATTTCAGTTCTATGCAGGTTTGTTAGGTCTCAGTTAGAATCCCACATCCTGTTATGTGAACCTTAGTAAAAGAGCTGTGGACCATTTGGTGCAGAGGAGAGCATCAAACAATGTCTAGGTGCCTAGATCACAGACGTAGAAAATACCTAAATCAAAATATGGAAAGAATTGGGGTGAGTCGGAATGAATTCTCCTCTTGGGAGGATGTGGTAACAGTCTTCAAGTAGGTACTTCTGCGAAGTGGAAGGAAATAAATTGTTTCCGTAGCAAAAAGACAAAAAAGCAATTATGCTTGATATAAAGAAGAAAAAATCCAGATTAGATATTAAGAATACAATGAATAGCTAGGGGGTTTTATGTAACCTCCATCCACTAGAGGCCTGAAAAGAGATTAGACAAAAGTTGTGTTGGAAATGGCATGAGAACAGTTAAATATTTCTGCAGGGCTTGGAATAGGTGATCTCCTGCAGTGATTTTTTAATGTTTGTTTTCAAAAATGTCTAATTTTCTACATGGGCAAAAGGAGATGTTACAGCTGGATGCACTCACAACATGACAGACAGTAGTAACAGGGAAACTGCAATCCTCAAAGGAATTTGTCACTACAAGACCTGGAGTGGATATGCCACGTAAGAGTTGTTATGGGGTGGCTACCGTTTCCTTAGATTGTCAGTACATCTGTACCTGTAAAATGCTGAATACAAACTATTGTGCATCTGAAGGCAATCCAATAGTAGTCATCTGTGAAATGTGTGTAAAACATCCTCAGGTAGTAAAGAAGAGAATTAAGATAAGCATTCTTTCACTAAAAGAAGATAAATCAACATGTACTGTGTAATGTAATTTATTCTTCATGGTGTGTTAACAGTCTATATAACATTGCCAAGTAAATGTTTTCTTTGATGTATTTTAGCTTTTATTCAGTTTCAAATTCTCTTGCATTTGAAAGCATTAGGTATGGATTGGATTCTTTGAGCAGTCATGAAGCCTCAGTAAAAGTTAAAAATTCTTTGCATCTCAGGATATGCAGTATTAACTTAACCTGAGACCTGGAATTGGTTTCGTAATGTGAATACCGTATCGTTATATAATGAATCACTTAGGAAAAAATGTAACTCTGTATTTCTCCACCCTGGTACAGAACAGTATTTCCCAATTCAATAAATAGAGTTATTGGGCTACTGAGGCACGTCTAGTAAATTACAGTGAGACAAACTTCTCATTTTTGTACTAATACTTTAAAAAGGAAATAGGGAGAAAAGCAATAGGGACAATGACTTTGACGAAGTTAGTTGAGTGGTAGTATTAATTTGTAGTTTAGTTAATAAAATAAGAGCTTTCAGCCAAGGCTGAGAGGCTTAAAATAATCTTTGAGCTATATGATTCACTTGGATTTCATGATGGGATATAGCAAGCATCAATTTAGTTTTATTGTGCAGATGTCATATGTCTAGACTCTTTTACTAGAAATCTCTGGAGTTTTTTCCTAACTTGCAATCTGGGGCTTGTTCTTTGTGGCTGAAGAAAGAAACACTGTGAACTGGAGGAGGTTGTGGCTCTTAAGTCACTTGCCTGTACGCTGTGGGAACAGACACGATTTTTAGCACAAATCCATTAAGTGCTTGGTAAATCAGCTGCCCTTAAAACCATCTGGAGAAAAAAAGTATATATTTGAGGGTAGCAATCAGCAAGACTGGCAGAGTGGACTCATTGTCCCAGGAGGGTTGGGAGATAAAGCAGAAGTATGCAATTTCTGTATGGATTAATGCAACATTAAGAATATGAGTATTGTATCACTCTGTGCTCTAGAGAGTCCAGGAGCATGACTGTAGCAGTGGTACTGGTACTGGTAACGGGGCTGTCATTAGAATGGATTCACCATGGACTGCAAATGCTGTCTGGGAGATTCCGTAATAGCTGGCCCAGGCTGAGTTCTCTGTTGCCATGGTTTTTCTGCCAACAGCTATTTTCAAGATAGTTTGTATATGGCTTGACAAACAGCAGCCATCCCTTTGGATGGCAATCCAGACACAACTTTAGACTCACATATGCATTTGATATGTTTGACACAGAGCAGTTTTGTACTAAAAAGTTCTTGGTAAATGTTTAACTTGACAACAAATTGTAGTGTAAAACTCAGATGAATTTCATCCGTTCTTTCATGTACTTACAATTTAAGATGTCTGTCTCATATTTTTTTTTTTATGCTAGCCATGTTATGTAACCCAACAATTGGCTGATGATTCTGTTTTTTTAAAGTAGTCAAGCAAATAGTGACTTTAGTAAGCCCAGAAAAGAATGTAAATGTTAGCGAACAATGTGTTGTTAAAATGTTATGGTGATTTACCGAGACTGTTAAAGGAAAATTAATTAGCTTGGTGTTAGAAGATGAAATGTGAGATAGAGTCTTCCTTATGCTTATTGATTGTGGCACATGCTGTTTTAGTTTTTTAAGAGCTTTAAAATCTTGTGTTGGTTAAGAGTATTAAATTCCTGGCATTGTGTGAATTTTTGCAGACACTCCTTTGTAAGTATTTCAAGTTTATTGTAGTTTAACTTGAATCAGAATGCAATTGGTGGAAACTAACTCACAAATCATGCTTCACAAGCATTATTTGCATCTTTTCCTGCACAATAAAAAGAGATGGGTACAAACTGAAACACAAGACATTCCTTTTAAACATAAGGGGAAAAAACCTGACCATGTAAGAGTGATTGAACACTGGAACAGGTGGCTAAGAGGTTGTGGAGTCTCAATCCTTAAAGAGTCAGAACCTGACTGGACACAGCCCTGACCAACCTACTCTAGTTGACTCTGCTTTGAGCAGGATGTTTGGACTTAGTCTCCACAGGTCCCTTCCAACCTCAACTATGCTATGGTTCTGTGATTCTATATCTGATAAAATGTGTTTATATCTTAAAAAAAATCTGACTAAAGATTCGATATCTACTTACATTAACTTCTTTAAAACAAATTATTTTGGTATTTCTCTATTTTTTAATACTTTTTTATTATTTTATTGGACATACTGTATTAGTTGTCTGTTTCATGCTGAATAAAACCAGACAAGCCCAGTATTCTTAACCTTTACCAAGAAAGGAGGAAATGCTTTAAAAGCATGAATATGAGGCTTTCTGTTACCATGAATATGAACAGCATACTTCCCATCTGTTTTCTACAAATTATATCATGGTAGTGTCTAATGACAGTAATCCTTGACTTTTGGCAAGGTTGGGATAAGGTGCATGTCTGAAAATTGTAAGAGTGGAATTTTGTCTAAATAGGTTTATCTTTTGGGGGGAAAATACACTAGGTAAAAGTGCCAGAGGATATATAGGAACCCTAAAGGTCTTGGGTTTTACAGGTAAAAATCCTCTCAAGCAGGGAAATACAAAAAGGTATGCTTTACAAGAATTTCTCTTGCATGTAGGTGTCAAGGGAGGTGATGAGCAGGAGGGTCAAACTACAGCGGGCCACTCTGTAATGGTTCTTAAGGACCTTGCCCCTGAGTAACCCCTTGAACAAGCCAAAAATAGAAAGGAAAAGGAGTTTTTTAAAACCTTTTGCCCTTTGCCTTCCATAGGCTGTGAGTTCCTTGATGCTATTAAAAGGTCCATCATCTAATCTTACATCTGGATATTGTCTGTGGCTCTACTCAAGCTCCTTGTAGTTATATGACAAGGATACTGAAATATGGAGGTGCAAAGTAGCACAGCAATATGCCATGGCATTACCTTATGGTATTTTCTATCATATGAATTGTTTGTATGTTTGAAATGTAATGTTCTCTTCTGATAGTACTGTAAAATGTGCAAGTTAATTGCATTCAGAAAGCTACCTTTGGCACTCATCTTCAGGAATGGTTTTAGTATGTTTTTAGAATGCTGTAATTTTAACTACAGTTCTGTACTTTTATGGCGTCAGACATACTGTGCAATAGGGGCTGTGTAGATAGTTGGCAATCGTAGGATATATGGCAGTCAGGATTAAATAGCAATAAAGGATTCACTGAACTGCACTAACAAATCAGACGTGATTACAGTCTGTGTCAATGCATATGCAGAAATTAGAAGATGTGTGCTGATGAATAGGCTGTAGTCCAGTTGCGTATGTTATTTTTCTTTGTGTGAGGTAAGTGAAGAGAAAATGATAGTATAAGTATATGGTCCTGAATTATATTAAACATCTTATGAAGGCAGTAATAAGTGAGGAGGTTGAATTAAGCATTCCTTCATTTTTATTATGTATATAATCTCATTTTTAGCTCTGCTTATCAATGTTTTCATCTTTCCATGATGTTTTTAGTAATCTCACCATTATATAATTCTCAATAAAATATTTTGCTTTAATGTTCAAAAAAATGTAAAATTCAATCACTTGTGGTTTCCTACTGCTTCTAATTTCTGTTTTCAGAAGAAACATAGAATACAATTTTTTCTTCCTTGTTTGACTTTTTTTGTGATTACCTTTCTTAAACTCTAAATGTTTTTGCTGTGATCTCAGTTTTGCAAACCTGTATGAATAAAAACACATCATTGTGCAAAGTGATTTGTAGGTCTGAGTTCTCATTCTGAGCATATACAATATTGCATAGCTTGCCCATATTGGTATTCTTTCTTGCCATCATATAATATTTTTTTATCCAAGGAACTCGGAGCTCTCCAGGCAAGCTTTTTGACTGAACCCTTAAATAGTGATTTATTTCAGATAAACTGAGATACAGTAAATGGCTGAACAGAAAAACTTCAATAGAAAAGCTAAGAAGAGAAATTGGATGGTAAACATAATTTACCCTTTTATGAGTACAGCATCTTGGTCTTTATTTCATGCATGATAGAAACCGTATATGGAACTTTTAGTAGCAATTGCAGTTTAACAGTTTAAACTACTCTTGTTTAACTTACAGCAGCTTCAGAATAGCCACAGAAATTTTTTAAATTTAGGATCAGGTTCACTTTTGTATTAGGACAAGAGATCGAATAAGATGGATTATAAGATCCCTGACTCTCAAACTGCTTTTTTCCCAAGAACTGTTGGCACCTTTTATGCAGTGCTCTAACTTCTGACAGGCATGGTTTCATACTGTAGCTATAAGCAGATGTAAACGCTTAGATCAGGGCAAGGCTTTCTCTCCCCTCTTTGTTACAGTACACCCCTTTTTGCATAGGCAGTAGAGTACTTGGCCCTTGGGGCTGTCCAGAAGCCAGAAGATTCCCTACTGGTAGAACTCTCAACCAAGTATACTGCTCATCGGAAATAGAGAGGCTTCACTTGCTGAAGGGAAGCTGTCCTTTTAGTTTTTATATATTTGTTGTATTAACAAATATCCACTACTACTTTTTCTTCCCCCAGAGTAACCTTTTAAAGTTTTCAGCATGAACTTTTTTCCTATGTCATGAGAAAAGAAAAAACCTTAAGTTCCTCATTATAGAAATTATTAGAATTCTTTGAGTCTTGTTATTATTCCTGGATATTTTTAAAAGACGGATTTTTTTCCATATGGTTTGTTTCATGAACATATGGGTCTGTTTTGTGGTTTTGGGAGATACTGTGATCCAGATTTTCTCTGCAGGTCCTAGAGTCAAACATTAGGATTTTTTTAATTGTATAATTGACTACCTAAAACTGCAAAATAGGAATTTGCATTATGTGCATCCACTTCACTTACTAACTTATTCTTAATACTTTATTATTTTGTACTGTTTTCATTTGCAGCCTTTTCCTCTGCCCATCCTGATATTTCTGTTTTTTTTGAATAAGCCAGTAAATGATTAAATGAATTCATTAGGGTGCATGGTGGGTATATGCATCCATACTTGCACACCCTCACTCACACTCCACATACATAGATGTAAATCAAGCAAGTGAGAGAAACTTAAATCACTGATTCCTTTTCATTAGAGAGAATTTTTGGTTATTTGTTTTTTAAACAAGATGTGATTTTCTACCAGGTACGCCCTAGGAACATCATGAGAAAAAGGTGGGTCCAGTGGCTCAGCTAACTCTCTGCCCTCCCACCTTGGGCAAGTCAGTTAAAGCTGTATTGAGTGAGCGTGTGTTAATTCCTGGGTTTTCTCTGCAGTTCAGTGTGAGGATTATGTGGTTTAGAATAATATTCAGAGCAGCCAGTTTACTGAGCCGTGAACAGCCTAAGGCTAACTTATAAGAGCAAAAAAAAAAAAAAAAACCCAAACCCAAACCTGTCTGGACTCTCACCCTTTCTGGAGCTTAGGTATTTTATGTGGGTTCCAATCACGTGCCTTTGCCTTTGTCATCTTAAGATCCAAGACCTCAGGAACTTTCTAAAGCTAGGCACACTTAAACCATTTTTGTTTCAAACAACAAAGAGCTCTTCTAATTACTCCATATAGCTGATGGTTCAAGCATTTGCCTAGCAATGGTAGAACTAAATTTAGTTCTTTGTAAGCCTGCTATTTCAAACTACTTCTGTGATTTTCTAAGAGAAAACCATCCATCCTCAATAAGGTATAGAATAGATTCAGTGCAGTACTACTCATAGCTGTTGTTGGAACTGGGCTCTATTAGGTGAGGAAAGCCAAGCCAAAAAGAGCATGCCCAAAAAGGTACAAGATGTTATGACCTAGTGCTTAGCACATCCAGCTCTGAGTAGGGAGAGAGAAGTGCCTTAATCCCCTTTCCTTAGGGTGACTTGAGGATAAAATACAAAAATACCTATGTCATGTCTCTCCCATTGTTATTCTCCCTGTACTGCATTTATGGCTTTTTAGTATGGGGACTTACAGCCTATTGCTCCCACTAGCCAATATTAAACTGGCTCACAACAAACTACAAATGAATGACCCATATAAGGAATATATTTCCAATAATGCATAAAGTAAAACACAAACTGCATCAAATGCATCAGGTGCATTAAAAGAATTCCCTTATCACATGGTGCTTAGTGGTGTAAGGGGATACATGCGTGAACAGATTCCACAAGGCAAGAACAACTTGGTTGTGTCTCCTGCCAGGCAGACTAGTGAGATCCACAATAATTCATTCTTAAAATTCCAGAAGAAATGAATTTCTGATGTCTCTGAAAAGGGTAGAATATAATTGTGTGGCTCAAAACCATGATGTGTCTTTCTTATTGCTAAAATGAATGAGTTTTAATTAAGATATAGCTCTCAAATTGTGCAAGCCAGGCTGCTATAAACTCACGTAATCACATTGTAGAGGCTATGCTACTACACAGCATCATCCTTCCAGATTGCAGCTGTATCCAATCTTGGTATTTATATAGATTTTTGTCTCTTTAGCAACAGGTTATATTTTTTGTATCATTTTGTTATTGTCATTAGCATAAAAAAAATCAGGTACTTAGAACTTCTGTCTCTTCTAGTATGCTCTTACTGCATCTTATGCAGTATAATAATGCTAAAACTGCTGCTAAACTACGTGTTTTCAGAGGTGTGTATCTTTCTACCAACATCTGTTATATTTGCCTTAGCTTGACATATGAACTGTGTTTCATTCAGATCCTGTGTACATTTAAATTGAATAATTTGCCCATCTATCCTGAAACTCCTTTAAAAGTTTGAAATATTAATAATCTTAATGGAAAAGAGTGTTAGCCTAAGCAGTGAGTGTCCTTGGTTAAAGAAGTTATGCCTGTTAAGTATTTATCATCCACTCTAAGCTTTTACTTTTTGTTTCAAAAAATATGATCTGTTCTTTTCTCAGCGTATTTCAACAGGAACTCTCTATCTGAATTAGCCTAATGAATAAGTAGCTTTCTGCTAACTGCCTGGAAGATGCACACAAAACACTTGACTGTGTCATTGCCTACTGATTCAGTAGCTGTGATTCCACATAACTGAGTAGTGTAGTGTCCTCTAAAACCAACAATGTCATCATTAATTCATCAGAAACACAGCTGTGAACTTTGGTTGTTTTTTTTTTTACCAAAGCAACAGGGCAAAAACATTCCAATGTGCAGTAAAGAAAGTTCCAAGCAACTGGGGTGCACAGCGCTTTGTATTTAAGCCATTGACCTTGTAATGTGATCACACAGACTTTTTGTAAATTAATCTTTCAGATCTTATGAGTGACATGTGAACTTTGACTTCATGGGCAAAAGACAGACTCCAGCTTCAGTAGAATCACCTGCTTCCCAAATGCATGATAAATTTACATAACTTTCTTTTGAAAAACATGAGCCTTTTGGTTCTTTCATGTCTTTTACTAGGGGAAATATTAGACTTTTTTTTCCTTTTTGTGCAATGGTGTACATCACTGAGTATAAATGGGATTGCCCCAGGCTTCATTTAAATATATATTTTAGCCATTCCTATAGCACGTGTACGTTTCAAACTGCAAAACATTAACTTTTCTGTGAGCTACATACAGCTGTACCATTTTACATTTTGATGATTTGTTTGGAATTGTATTAGTTTCCCTAAAAGTAAATTTTCATAGAATTAGTGTTAACACAGCTGTTTTGAAATACATTCTACATATGAACAGAAAAAGGGTGAAAAAATCAAATACTAAAATATTCCTGTGTCATCAAGACATTATATTTTAAACTGTGAGTCTTTTTTACTATGAAGCATTTAGATTTCTACATGAGCATAATTATTTTTTCTCCCTGATGCAGGAAGGCTGGTATGCTTATGCTTGGTAGATGGTGTTTGGGCTATCTGGTTTCCTGTACATGTGTCACTTGGCTTGTGGCATTCTCTTTGGTGATGAGGGGTAAGTACAGGAGCCTGCCCAGTGTGGTCGTGTGACCTGTCGAATGCCATCGTTGCTTCTCGTTACAAACGCGTAGCCATCTCGTGTTTACCAGGCATGGGTTTACCAGGAAATAAGTGGAGGGAAGGAAATATGTGCACTACAACGTTCCATTATGTACCTGTAGGCTCATAGCTTCCACAGTCAGATCAACCTACTGTCTCTGTGAAGTGAGTAAAGTCTTTCTTGCTTTTTATCTGTATGTGGATATGTAGACCTGTGCTTCTGATTACACAAACCAGGATAATAACAGTAAGGAACTGCAACATTGTGAATGCACGTGCTTTTCTAGATGTCTTTGTGCTGGGAAATGAGAAAGGGTCTGTGACTGAGGAAAAAGAACAGCAGAAGATGCTGAAGAGGGTTTTTATTTCTAAGGCCTAGAGAACTGAAAACTTCAGAAATTTAGTGGCAGGAAGTAACTGAAGTTTTTTCCTCATCCCCCCAGAAGAAAAAGAAGGAGGCTGGCTCTCCTACCCAGTCTTATAATGCTTATACTGTTTCTAGTTTGACAAGGATATAAACCACGTGGATTTTAGTTATAACAGAGAAAATCTTATCACACCAGCAGGAATATGGTCATTGGTACAGCTGCATATTTACTGTATGTGTTAGACAAGCGTGAGGAAAACTGCAAGGGTTTTAAAAAAAAAAAAAGGTTTTTTTAAAACCAAAGTACCTTCATAGTTTAAAATTTATTAGCATTTTACATTTTTTTTTTCAAGAGCTGTCAAATATCAAGTAATAATAATTGTTTTAATAATAAATTGTTTTATCTCAGTCTTATATTTCTTATTGTTATGTGGTAAATGTGAATTTTCTGGTAATGTATATTTGAATATTTCAAGGTTTAACTCCTGTTCTTGTACTTACCGAAAGGATCCACCCCCCTTCCTCAAAATTAAGAACGGGTGCAGGCAGGCTTGAAACTCCAAATAAAATGTTTTCCCTGGGGCAATATTGTTCATCACATTCTTCCTAAAGGCTTTTGGTTTTTCGTTTTGAATGGAAATAGAAGAGCCAGATGCAGGTATCTCATTTCAAAATACCCTTCCATTCTTTAGAAAAGAAAAAGATTCTTCATTGTACTCTTTCTTTTTAAAAAATGTTTTTTCAGCACTCCATAAAATATATGCCCACTTTGACAAGCACAGCTGCAACCTGATGTTCCCTATAGAAACTTTGCACTTGCCCTGTGGCAACAAGCCCTACCAAACACAAGCAGAAAATCAAATTCTTTACCAGTTCTTTCTCTGACCTCTCATAAGCAGAGGCTGAGATATGGCAAAACTATCTCTGCCCTTACTCATTTATCTATACTCATGTACAGTGATTTTTCTCTAAAAGGCAATGACAATTTCATAGATTTTAGATAGGATGTTTCTTAGTGAGTGTAATTTTATCCAAATGGTAAGACACTTTTTTGAGCAGTGAAAGGATTGCCAAGTTCTCTTTCTTTTTCCCACAAGTTGTGTAATTTTTGTTACTGCTAAAGCTCTAGATTTTTGCAGTGCCATAATTGCACTAGAATCTTTGCTCCTATTAAAAGAGAGACAAAACGAAGCCTTTCTTTAAAACTGTAACAATTAAAAAATCAAAACAAGAAAAAAATTACGGTTTCAGATGTACTAGACCTGGTATTGTTGGAGAGGTCTCCTGGGTCTCAGTGTGTGAGTACTTGCATTTGCCAATACATGGGAATACTGTACATGAGCTTGTGGGATGAACTACAACAAGACAATGAAAGCTAAGCCACTGTGATACATTATGGGTCTTGTTTCTTGAAACTAGGTGTCTTTACAATTCTGTACCTTGACATATTTCTCCGGAACAAGTTCCTGAAAAGTAGTGTCTTCTGTACCTTTTTCTAATCCTCTGTGATTTACTAGATTTCTGTTGTAATATTGATCTCTACTTCTTCCCCTTTATTATCTTTTTGCTTAGTACCCTTTGAACTGTGGTGTCAGAAAGGTTTTGGTTTTAAGACAACAAGCAAAACTCTACGTGTTCTTTTCTTTAGATTTTAGCTGGGTGCAATTACAGTCTGAGGTGCTGGTGTCTCTCTGCTGCCTGTGTGGACCTTGAGGAACTACAGTTAACGTTAGGACTTGGCTTTATAAAAGAAAGTGCATGCTTTTTTTCCTTAACTAGGATAATCGAGATTGTACACTACCTGTATTACTTCACTAGAGAACGCTGCGGGTTTCTCTATCTTGTTATTCCGCATACAGCAAAACTTCCTTCATACCATACTTCCGCTATTGGGAGGGAATAGTTCAAAAATATATATCACAGGCCAGGTTTACCATATGTGTTATATAGAAGGTTTACCGTATATATGTTATGCAGAAGAAGTCACTATTCAGAGGTGTGTGTTGTTATTGATCGCAGGGCCAATTAATAAGATTCACTTTAAAAAATACCCCTAAAGAATATCAGGAAACATGGTCTGAACTCCTAGAATACCTAAACTATTATTTTGTTCTTTTTTAAGCTTCTGCCCTATAGTTGCTTTTGGTGAGTCTTCGTGGCTTGCTGCCCCTTAGGCCAGTCCTTATTTTTAGTGAGACTAAACTACACCTAACCACATAGGTCATCTAGATCATCTGTTTGGGGCTTCCCTGTTTTCCTTCTTATTGGATGGAGGCATTTTGTTAATATTATTGGTGTTGTAGTACTTGCAGTGAAGTTTCCTATGCTATGAAGAAAGAAATCTCTGTCTCCTTCATTTTATTGCTATTTATATTTTCTGCTCCCCCAATAGATTTTGGATCTATAAAGTATTTTTAATATCTTAAAAGATACTTTGTTGCAGAGTTTAAAAAGGTCTATAATAAGATACTGTGTCACCATTATGCTACACTGCATCTATTTCTTGGAAAAATAAAAGCCAACGTGACCAAAAGAAGAAAAATAAATGGGTTTTTGTAACAGAAAACAGCTGCAACCACATCAAGGCATTTTTGTCTACTCTACTGGCTTTGCTGAAAATTAAAGCCACAACTTAATAATATTCAAGGAAGATAGTTCTATGGAATGAAATCTGTTAAATGCTTAATAACAAACAGTTAAAAACACAAACCGGGATGTTTAGGAAACTGGTTTTGAATGGTAAATAGCTTAGATTGCAGAAGTTCTGCTTCTTCAGTAGAGGCTAGAAAATGAAAGTCTTATTCAGAATGATGGATTGTAAATACAAGTTCAGGAATTTGTGTTTTATGTTTTTGCACATATGTTCAATGTATTTGGATAAAACCAGCTTGCTTTCTAACCTAAGAATACTTGAAAGTCTATGAAATCAAGTGCTCTAAAACCAGGGAGCTATCCATTTGTTGAGGAAGATTTTAGAAATGAGAGGAAAAATTCTACAGTGACTCATGTATAGTACAATGCTTAGGTTTTTCTATGTACAAATGCAGTAGATTAGATGAGCTAAACACTGAACTAATCTGAAGTTGAAGAGCTGAATTCTCGCAAAACATCTGTTGACAACCTTGGAGTAGATGGATTTTAAATTCAAAGTGATTTCAATCAGACTTTTATCATAGCTTAGTATTTAAATAAAGGGGGGGTTTACATCATGGTTTATGCAGCTGTTAGAATTCTTAAACTTTTAAATTATATTTCTGAAGAATGGTTGACTCAATGTTTAGTGACTACTACGATATGTTGATTTTCAATTAAATATGCCAATTACATTAAGCCAGTACCTCTTTGCCCTACCGAGGAAAATATAGCCTATGCACATTTAATTATACAGTTTAATGTATGTTTACTTAGAATTGTAGTTCTTATCATTTGTTCTATTAAAGATACTGAATAAAATTTCGCTTGTTGACTCCTGTTTACTAGAAATTTGTGCCCTACTGCTTACAATGGAAGCTGGAGTATAATTCAGTAGCAAGGCAACAGTGTTTCAAAACTATTAAAACTTGACTAATGAAATTTTTTATTATATAATATATACAAAAGTCAAATATGCCGTACGATTACAGCCAGGATTTGGATCTTAGGGCAAGAGGTATGAGAACACTACAAACACTGCTTGCAGTTAGGGAGTAGAACAGAATAACATTATAACATTTTAGGATACCTCTTGCACAGAACCAGATTTTCATTACGATGTTGGAAATGTTTTTTAAAAAATACCCCTGTTTCAAGCTACCTGCTTTCTTGTTGAAAGGGAGTACAACCTGCAGTTAGTGGATTTAGTGCAGTTATGCAGATTAATTAGTGCAGTTATGCCTGAAGAGTCTCCATGATTTTAGAATACTAGATCTCTTCTTGCATTTGTTTTTGTTCATTATCAGAAGACCAAAACTAGTTGCTTGCTCTTCCAGCTCCTGTTTGGTTTCTCAGATTCAGATGAAACAGGATTGAACTAAAGAAAACAAAATAAATTCAAATGCATAAAATATTTCTTAGTACCTCTGAAAGAGACTATAATTATCAATATTTGGTTTATTATTTCATTTAACTCAGCTGCTTAGGTAGTAACAATTCCCGGCTACTAATAAAACATTCCTTCTAACTTATTTTTGTTTGAATATAGTTTTTTATTTAATGTATAATAGTTTATGTTTCAGGAAGACTTTTTACCAGATTTAGCCACACTCACCAGCCTTTTAGGAAAGATGAGTTCATAGGAAATTTAATTTAAAATAATTTCTATTACCCTTTATTTGCCTTTGTATTTAGGTATCATACATAATATATTCAGAATTTCCTTTGATATTCCTTTGTCAGCCATTTGTTTTGTTGTGTAAAACCTACTATTCATAAGTTGGGTAATAAAATATAGGAGTTTTTGTAAAAGTTTTCCTGTTTTGTATCAGTAAATCAAAACTCACTTAGCTTTTATTTTTAGGCTTATGTTATACAAGCTCCTAAAATGACAGAAAAAGTCAGCACATTAATGGAAGTAGAGATATATTTTATATTTTAACTGCTTATGTTTGAATCTATTACTGTTTAGGTTCTAAAGGTTACAAATACTGTATTTGTTTCAGTTAATGAAAATGGAGCTTCAAAGTCATAATCTTCCTCTAATGCATATGTGCATATATAGGCAGTTGAAAAAAATAATTATGTAGAGTAACCTTCAGTTACTTTATTTTTTTTTTATTAATAAATACATACATGCCTAATAGGAATGTTAGAAACTTTAGACCTGTGTGAGATTTTCAATTTTTTTTTCCTAAAGTTACCTTCTTAAAACTTTAGTGAGGACATACAAATTTATATTGTGGTGCCCATGGATGAAAACTTCATTGCTAATACGCGGGCACCTAGAAAATGTTATACAACCTGTAGATTAAAAGCTGTCATGAAATGAAGAAAAAATTGAAAGTAAGCTTCCAAAAATGAAGGGTAAAATGTATAACTTGTAGCAATTCAGAAATAAAGCTTTTTGGGTCTTTAAAAGTTATAAAAGTATTGCCATGTGCTTCCAAGAAGAAATTCATGCTTACAGCTGCCAAAACCTCTTCATTATATCCTAGTGTAGTACTATGCAAACTCTGCAGCTGCAAGTAATGTAGCCTAGTGTCTATGGTATCAATTGAGAAGAAAATTATTGCAAAAGATATTTTAGCTTCCTTTTTTTTCCTACTTCTGTCACCTCTGGCAACTGGTTGCTTTCTCCTTTTAGAGTCTACAGGGAGTGGCCTAGCTGATGAGGCACAGTTTTTCATTATTTGCACATTCAAACCACAACTAATTGACTGGATATTTTTAAGAAAGATTAAAAAAAATACTATTCCTCTTTGTAATGACTAAAATATGCATGTTTGAATTAGTTTTGCCTGCAAGATCTTGTCATAATTATTTTTACTTATATAACCTGTAGGCTATCTTAACAATCACAAAGAAATGAACTGCTGCAATTACCATATCTCTTCTTCATAATTTTCACCTACTTTTCTTTGTCTCTTGCTACTCTAAATAAGAGTCAAACTGTAAAAACTCATAACCCCTTTTGGTGTCTGTGAAGATTTCTCTTTGTCAGAGAAAGGGGAAAAATTCCTTTAGGGTTTTTTATTTCCAATTTGTTAATGAAGTTCACTTTCTCTTCTGAATTTTTATACTATTTTAAAAATTATTTTTGAATGGAGATTTTATATGATTCCTTGACATTGATAATGGCTTTGATATTGTGGCTCATGACGTTACAAGTTCAATTTGCTTTTCAGACAGTGATGTTACCAGATGCCCGCTGATGATCTCCTCTTTTTTTCTGGTGCTCCAGTTTTCTTGCCTAGATATTCTGTCCTTTCTGCTTTCTGTCTCTTAGCAGCAGCAGCTACAGAAAATTGACTACCAGACCTTTTAATTCTGCCATTACACAAAGAGAAATGGTGTAAAAAATAAAGAGAAGGGAAAATGTAACTAACAGAAGGAAAGATAGCAGAAGGAGGAAAAGAGCAAAAGCAGGAGATTTTCTCCTATGGCTCAGGAATCCTGTTCATACTTAAAGACTTTTGTCTTTCCTGAAACAGTGCAGAATTCCCCAAAGGCACCCAAACTAGGCATAAGCACAGGACCACTTTATGGTGAATCATGATTGCAGCACAGGGAGCTCTTAATTTCTGAATCAATTTTTTAGCTTCCAGTCTTCAGTTTTAACAGCATCAAATCAAACACATCACTGTCCTCCCCAGAAACATGCTCACTGAGTTGTAAGCATGTTTTTGACCTACTCTAGTTGCATGTTCTCTCATTACATTCTGAAATAACTCTTCTGAAACAGCCTTATGGAGGAAAGATTAATTTTTTCTTTTAAAATCTTTAAGCTCTCATGCTTTTAAAACAAACAGGCAAGCGCTGAAAGCCTAACATGCCATGCTGGACACTTAAGTATTTCTTTGTAAAGTTGGATGTATGGGTTTCTGTGCTGGGTCTGGCTGCGATGGGGTTTATTTTCTTCACAGCAGCTGGTATGGTGCTGTGTTTTGGATTTGTGACCAAACCCATGCTGATATGTTTTAGCTGTTGCTGCGCAGTGTTTGCACAGTGTCAGGGCCTTTTCTGTTTCTTGCTCTGCTCCCACCCCCCCTCCCAGTGAATAGATTGGGGATGTGCAATAGGCTGGGAGGGGACACAGCAAGGTAGATGACCCCAACTAACTAAAGAGATATTCCGTGCCATATAACATCATTCATGGCAATAAAAAGGGAAAAGAGGGGGTACTAGAAAGTTACCTATCTTCTGGTCAGGAACTGGCTGGGCATTGGTCTACCCATGGGACATGGTGAGTGAATGCCTTTGCATTACTTCTTTTGTTTCTTTCTTTCTTCTTTCCCTTCTTTGCTTATTAAACAATTTTTATCTCGATCTACAAGTTTTATTGCTTTTACTCTTCCTTTCCTCTTACCCTGTCCCACCAGGGCAGGGGGGTGGGGAGTGAGCAAACAGCTGTGTGGTGCTTACCTGCCTTCTGGGGTTAACCCACAACACTCTTGTAAGGACATAGTCCCATAATTTATATTTGCAAGGACATAGTCCCATAATTTAAATTAGTTTACAAGTTATGGACACCAAACCTGACTTCCATAGCGCAAAAGGACTTTAGGCTTTTAGCATTTCTGGAAATTGTAAGAAGCTCTTCCATAATGACATGATGTGTCTGGTTTTGTATAGAGCATATTAATAATATTCTACAGTAGCACTGACCAAGTGCACAGTGCTTCAGTGAGACCTTGGAGTTGATGGTGCATGTTGAGTTGTGTGGACAGGATTGCCTTTTGAAAGCAGAACAGAGCTGTTTGAGAAACTATTAATAAGTCATGAAATAACTAAAACTTACAAAACCTTCCTGTGCTGATATGTGAAAAGTCTGAATGTTGTCTCAGTAGATCTGTGTACTCTTAAAATGGAGCCTTTTTATCAGGAAGGCAGCAGTTACTTTAGAATTGGCTGTTGCAGTCCTACACATCAGTAAAAATATAAGTAAATTAGAGCATTGAAATAAATTGTTTCAAGCAAATAAAGTATAATGAGAACTGTTGATTGTAATACTTTCAGATTAAGCAACAAAATATACATGCTTAGAGACATGAGTCCTTAAATAGTCCTGGTTTGCCAGCACTTATTCATTTACTCTGCCATGTTATGATTATTTACTGTAATTAGAAATAATCCTGACATATTAGCTTTCTCCCCATGCTAAAATCTGGTAAGGCCTTTCAGTGTTAGTCTGTTTCTGTTACTGTGTAGATGTGGAAAACAAGCCTAAAGCTTTGAACTTGCAAGCCTGTAGTCACAGCAGGTCTGTCCACAGCAATCTACAAGTTTGCATTCCTACCACATGCAGTAAGGGTTTCTCTATAGACCCATGTCACCAAAGAATTCAGCAAGGAACAAGAAGTCTTCAGTCAGAGAAGGGCCACAAGTGTGTGAAAAACTAGCCACACATAAACAGTAAAGGTCATTAGCAGGCTCCTAAACTCCTGGCTAGGAATTAGTTTTTTGGATCATTAACGGTAAAAAGCCTAGGAAATGAATAGGACTCAGTGTCCTATTAAAAATTAGCCAGAACAATTAAAAGGTTTTCCAATTTCTAATGGGAACCAGACCTAATAGCTCATTTTTGCTTGTCTAGCAGGCTGTTTCTGCATTTTGAATTACATTAATTTTATGTCCTTGTATTTTTAAAGAAATATCTTGAAGTATTTTTTCTTTATAGGAGTTGTAAATTATTTACAGTGTGAAAGCTTGGGAGAAGTAAAATCGAGTGTCTCCCTAAGACAGTGTTACTGATTCCAAGTCCTGTGACTCTAAACTACTACCATTAACTGTGACAGGATTTCTTCTGGTGTGTGCAAATGTATACTTTGCAAACTCCTAATACAGTTGCTGCATTGTGCGATCCCATGAGTTCAAGTGCTCATTTGGTTGCACATGCACAGACTTTTTTGGTGTGAGGTCTCTCTCCTTAGGGTATTATATGTTTCCCTAAACTCAGTTTTCTGATTTCAACAGCAGCCTTTCTGCTTTTATTTCAGTGCAAATTTCTTGCTGCTGAGCGGATGACTGGCTATTTAAGAGCTATCTTCTCCTCTACTGTATAGTTTTTCTTAACCCTAAAATGACTTTGGCACAAGAAAATTATGAACAGTGAGCCTTTAGTATTTCAAAATGTAATTTTTGGTAGAGGTATGTTAAATACTTTCTCTTTCCTTATCTCTGCAGCCTTGCAAGCATGTCTCACAAAACAATCCAAAGGGAGGAAGAGATAAAGAAAGAGCAAAAATAAGTAATGTTTTACACTGTGTGCTTTGTCTGCAGGCCTGCCACTCTGGAGGAAAACGAGCCCACAAGTTACCAAACTTTTTTACTGTATAGCTGTTATACTCATTTCCCACCCCATTCACCTTAGGCTCTAAATCTCCCCACCTAGCCCTCTGGTAATAATCAAGGTAATCTATGAGCTAACTGTCAATATAAGACATATTATTTTCCTGAAAAGAAAAAAAAGAAAAAAGAAATTTGTACAAGGAAAAGTAGATTGCATATAAATGGAGTGGGGATGGGGGGGGAATAAAAGGACAAAAGAAAGACAGGACAAGGTGGTCTTCCTCACTATGTTAATTTTGTACTCAGTCATTCATTTACACCAGATGCAGAATTCCTTTCTGCAGTGAGTGAATTGCGCTGTCATTAATGTAAAATTAGCTCCAAATGATCTTGGCCAAGAGCTTTGAAATATGTTTGCATAGAACCACTCACTCAAAAAACATGTGGGAATCCATGTGGGTTTCCAGATGTGAGAATCTTCTGTGATATAAATAGTTATGTTTATGTAGCATAATATTCTGCTCTGTGGATATACTCTAGATGCAGCTGTGTTTCCAGTAGTGGTATAAGTATGTTACTGTGGTGCTCTGCCTGAGTGAATGCCTCTTGTTCCTCATAGTGAGTCCATTCTAATAATGACTGCTTGTAAACAGACATTGTCCTGCAAGTTAAAATACTCCTTCAAGAAATGTAAGGAATTCACTATGAGCTTGTATATTAGATTGAGAGTGAAAATTTGAAAAATTCCTTGTTTCATTTTTGATTTGTCACATGTTTTGCTACTAATTGTTTTTCCCTGTCTGACTAATTTTTCATCAGTGAGTACTTTCTGCACTAGGATTAAAATTTAAAACCTGAGGAAACTTTGAAGATGTCACAATTTTTTCTTTGCTATCAAAATGAGTGGTTGTGGTTTGATTTCAGTTATATTATCAAAAGTAATTGATTGCTACCAAGACTAGCTGAATCTCAATATAATGACCTGATTTTATGTTCATCTAAATAAAGCTCTCTACACATAATGGTAGTCTGTTGATGCTTTTTTTTTTGTTTGTTTGTTTGGTTTTTTTTGTTTAAAAGCCCTTAACATCTCAATTTCTTTAATGCAGTTGTCATCTTTTGTATGTGTAGGAAGTGAACTCAAAGTGTCAGGAAAAGATTAATGGGTTGAATAAACCTATAAAACTGAGTTTTAGTACATCAGCTGGTGCCTGAACTGTAAAGTAAGCAGTCTATAGTAGTGGTTATTAGCTATTATTAATATTTCAACATGTGAATACAGAATGGTGACTGAAAATAACCTAAAATGTCTTTCTTGTTCACTTTGTAGTGTCACCTTGTAATTTCTAATTGCCACAAGAAGTTTTACAAAGAAATACTATTTCCTGCCTGCCTGAAAGCTGTCTCCATTCAAGAATACGAAAAATCCGTTTTCAGGTGTAATCCATACACCCTGTGCTACCTAGGCTGTGGTCTCATCATGTCAGGGTCATACATCAAACAGGGTCATATCACTCCTGTAGCTGGATAAGAAATCTTCAGGGAAAGAAAAAAGCAGCTAGACATCTGATATTGATCTTTCCTCTGAAATGACAGTAGCTCCATGCTGTAGCACAATGTAAATTAAATTCTGTGTAATAGTCATTACATGGTGAATAAAATCATTGTTTGACATAAATCACTGCAGCCTTAGGGAGTTCATCAGATTGTCAACTGATCCTTTGTCTCGTGGAGGTTGGGTAAAACTGAGGTTTTGATTGTAGAAAGCATCTTTTTTTTTATTAAATGTTGCATAGTATCTGTAACATAATGTATATTATTACATCTTCTACATCTCATATTCCCATATCTAAAATATGTCTTGTACTTTTCATTATAATCTCTAAATTGTCAGGGAGTATTGTGCTTCCCTATTACCAAAGAGCATTAAGGATTGTAAAGGCTAGAAGTAACTCCCCATTGCGAACCCCTCTAAGCAAAATATCCTTTGCTATTCTTCACCATTAGTAGCTAGTATCGGTCATTATCTTCAATATAAAATTTTAAGAAATGTGCAGTAAAGGAAACCTGTGGGATAAAAATGATGGGAGTGTGCCACTGTCTGAGTAAGAAATTGGCTGGAAAGACACATCTGTGAGCTATCCAAGCAGTGACAGCTTGTAGAAAGCAGTAAAACTGTCGTACAGAAGATGGGGCTTTCTTCTGTCATGTGCCATGGGACATTCTTGACGTGGTAGATCCTGCAGGTGAGTAACTGATGTGCTTTTTGTCACATGGCTGAAAGAGGCTATGTTGCATTTCTACAGTGAGCGCCTGGGAATACTTCAGTCAATATATGACAACCTTTGTGGATTGATGCTGTCCAAAACCATTTTTGACCCCAGTTGCATTGCCCCAACAGCTGAAAGTCTTTTAGCAATGTGCTGCTTTGCTTTCAGTAACTAAAATGTTAAAGCATGCGTGTGTCTGTATATATATACAACAACCAAGATACATGAAAAAGTATGTACTTTGGTAATTAAGATGCCGTGATATATAGTGGAAGACTAGGCAAAATCAAAGGCCTCTCAGTGCTTTGCAGACATCAGACATCTTTCCTAACTTTCAGCATCTAATCTATCTAGAACCTAGTGTAGATGTTACATAAATGATGTAATTATATAAATATATATTTAAATTCAGTTTGAACTGAAAAACATTGATATCAATTTAAGAGTTGTGCCAGTGCTTTTGTATCTCACACTGTTCTATGGCACTGCTTTTCATTAATTATATTTTGACAGAAGAAATTCTTGCCCTTTTTTTTCAGACTGAAGAACAAATGTGCCTCTCTGAAGAGCAGCTTAAGACCCTTCTGGAAGAATGTATGCAGCGTCAGAGAACAATAAGCAACGTTTCCATGCCAAAGTCTCAGGAATCTCTTTCTTGTGGATTAAGTCCCCCTTGTTACACAAGTCAAGATTCCACTCTTCACTCCACATCTACTCTTTCCAAAATGTTAGTTGAAGACCATATTGTAGGGATGTTAACGGCTCAGGAAAAGGCTGGACTCGAAGACAAAAGCTTATGTGTTAATGCAGAGAGTGAAATCCCTGGCTACTATATCAGCAAAGCATTGGCTGATAGTCACTTATCAAAGGATTCACTGGCCCAAACAGAGGAACCTGATGACCTAGAAGGTTTACAGAAGATGGGAGATAAGAGTATTACTGAAGGTTACTTTATGTCAAGAGCACTCAACACAAAAGGGCTGAAGAAACCTTCTTTCTTGGGTGAACCATTATATTGCATCAGCATGAACAATGAGCCATCCACAGAGGCTGACATTCTCAGCATACCACTGCAAACCAAAGGAGGTGAGACCCTTAAAAACCCTTTAGAACAGGCTTTTGATTATGATGAAAAAACCCAAGCAGGTTCTCACCAAAGGTATGCACCAATACACACTCATTATTGTGGTGGGGCAAGGATGTATTTTTATAAAACATAAAACTGTGCCAAAAATAACACACACAAAATAACAGAATGTTTATTAAAATTCTTGCCCTGACATAACTGACTATAGGACTAGGACTCTTATGAAATATAATATTGATGTTGATTAATTCTGTCAACTGGAAAACAGTGTTGACAACACACATGGATTATCTTTTTGGTAGTAGAAAATCATGTTCACTGTTCTGTGGAGAGCAAGTATTCTCCCAGTAGCTGATATAACAATTCACACAAAAATCCAAGTGTTTCTTGAATGTTTTTGTTTCTATTCTACCGAGTTTACATTATCAAACATGACCTAGCTATATTAAAAAAAATAAATTGTGTTCAGGGAGTTCAAATTTATACATAGAAGATAACAAAATGAATAAATACTGCATAATTTCTATAAATTACTTTTAGGTCAGCGAAAGAAAGAATAGACTTTAACCAGCAAAAAATTAAATTCACCCTATCTGGCATTATAAAAATATTTTGGAAATGTCTCTGGTTTTTCTGTCTCTTACTTAAATGCAATTATATAGTGATATTGTCATCTAAATCTACATTTAGATTTTAGCCTAAGACTGCTTCTCTTTCTGGAAAACAAACTGTTCAAATAAGCCAGATTTTAGGAGGTACATCTACACCTTCAATTTATTTCATAGAAGTTGCAGCAATATGAAGCCATTTGTGATTAAAGTGCTATAGTTTAATTGTATTAGAAAGCAATAAATTTTGCTAGATTTGTGGAGATAGATATTTTTTTTTTTAATACTGGTAATCTATTCTGAATTTGGAGAAACTTTTTTTCACATTCATTGGTAAATTATAAGAACATTCTAATACCTCTTTACTATGTTATCATTTCTTAATTATGATCACAACTGTTTCTTTGATTGCTCATACTTAACCTTTCTACAGTGAAGGAAATGTTAATTTTTTTTTAAGTGATTCCACCTATCGGATAGCAAGAAGGCTTGTTATTTTCTGTTGCTGCAGACAAACTTGGTATTCAAACTCACCTTCCATATTTGCCCATTATGAGATTTAGGCCATAGCTGTAATAGGAAGAAAATAGACGTACACTTGTAGGAAGGGTTGGGTTTGGGATTTTTTTTTGGTAGGTTAGTTTTCAGCTAACTTCACATGCCAGCTTTGCTCTTCACATAGATGCAAGCATCAGAAGAGTGGAGCAAAAGAAGAAGGGGGTAGTCTGCTCCAGAGGAGAGCAGGGTGGCAGTGGTGGTGATCTGGAACACCACAAAGAACCACCTCTGCCAGGAGCAACCTGATCTCATGCAGGATTAACACAACTATGTACCATACCACCAGTCGTCTTCAGCAACCCACAATGAGAAAAACTCAAGTTTAACTGGCTGCCTTCACATGAATTAAATTTCTCCTTCAGTCTGAATAGATGTAGTACAGCCAGAGTCACGTTTGACTCAGCCCCAACTACCATCTCTCTTTATTAGTGTATTTTAAGATGGGATGTGTTAAATCAAGCAAAACACCGTGCACTGTAGCCACTGTGTAGTGAAGTGAGCAGGTAACTGTTCATACCTGTTGCGGTAGAGATAGTCACCATGAGGTAATTTTATTGCACAAGAGAGAAAGGAGATTTCACCTATTAAGTAAATTTCCATATGGGACATCTTACGGTAAAAGTCTTTAAAGTGAATGTGTTAATTGTTTTCACATAGTAATTTAAATATCTTTGAATCATAATTATGCACTGTGTCAGAGCAATGCAATAGGGTGTTTTGGTTATCTATTTTCAGTAGTGGCTGAGTAATGTTCAACCATATAGACCTCAAATCTGTACGGTTAATAAACATCTTGGTTTTATGGTCATTTTGCTTACCAAATTTTTTGGGGGGAGAGGGCGAGTGGGAAAGTGTTCTTTTCATTTTTACTAAAAACCTACACCAAAACCAAGGATATCATTACAGATATCATTATTTCATGAGGCTTTCAGTCTTTGTGTCAGTGTCTGTTTTTTAAAAATGTTGTGAAGAGGTAATCTTTAGGCACAATAAAGGTAAGTGCAAAATAAAACCCACTTCAGAAGTTTGTAATTGTTTTACATTAGTTCCAAATATTTTGTAATTATCCATAAGTTTAATTATATTCAGATTTATTGTATTTTGTTAATATTAGTCTAATGCTAAAGCATACATTCAAAATTAGCATTTAAATGGATGTCAGTCCATTCTTATTATTTTTGTCAACACACTCCTTATAAGAAAGTGTACAGGATAATGCAGAAAACCCTACTACTTTTCCATGGGATTGTTTCCTGCAAAGGTGGCTCAGCTCTGTCTTAAGCAATTATTCCTGGCCATGAGCAAAAGGCTTTGATTTTCATCAAATTCTTAAAGTTGCCTAATGTATTCTATAGGTCAACTTGTTAGTTCAGACATGATTAGATGTGCTAATTGTATGGAGGAATGGAGATCCCAGTGGAATCCGGTTTAAGGCAAATACATCTGCAGGGGAAGGTGTCAGGTGTGTTTTTATCTTTAAGAGACATTTACATAGTTGAGCTTTGTTATGGTCTTAATTCTAAAGGACATGTAAACATTTATGCATAATCTTCTGTAAACAGTTTGATTTTATGGCCTGCTACACATGCTTTAAACTCTGTGTGGTGCTGTGTAAGCAAACAAAACTATGTTTGTGTCAAACTGGTTTAGCAGAATTTTGGTTTTGCAGTCATTATGGTACAGTAGTCTGTGATATCATTACTTAAGGAAAGCATAATTATTAACATAATTTATATATACGTGTGTGTGTATATATGTGGGAAATTCTTATGTGTCTTCAGAGATAAGTAATTCCTTCTTCTTGAAAGAAGCAGGAATTTTCATCGGGGTCATACCCATGTATGTAAAGGTGATCTTTACAGAGATAAACAGAAGCCAGACTTACCCACATACAGGTATGAAAAGGTTGTTATTTCTCAGTTGTATGAGCCAACTGGTAATTATTTGCAGGGTTTTTTTTGGTTTGGGGTTTTTTTGGGCTATATTAAGTTTTAAGTAGAAGTTTTGTCAAAAACCACTGTTGCTTTTTCCTCTTGCAAATAATATTGTGCTTGCAGCAGTTCAGCATATGATTCTTTTCTTTTTTACAGATGATACGAAGATTGAAAGTTGAGGGGAGCGTGATTATGTACTTCCTTTACAATGTTTTTTCTAAAAGTATAGTTTTCAGACACTCTGAATGCAATGAATTGTCATCATTGAAAACTGTTCCATGAGGTGATTTATTCCTAAGAGATAATTATTATTATCATTATCAGATATTGTTGTAGTTTGATTTCAGAACTCTTGCACTTCATTAAATTTCCTGGGAGTGTTCTGTCTAACAAATAAATGTACATACGCATTTGTGTAACTGTGTGTCTGCTAGACATGCATGTCTTAGTTCATGAAAAATATAAAATACGACTTGCAAATTCCATTTCTACTGATGAGACTTTATTAGAACGGATCTGAAATGTATATAATAATTTTATCTTTCCTCCTTTGCACACAGTCTACTTTTTTCCATGTAGTTAGGTAAGACCTGGCTTCCATTATCCCAGCACAGTTTGCTGGAGCTTGCAGCCTGTCTGACTGCTGAGCCCTGACTCAGTGAGGGACCTAAATATGTACTCCATCTTCTGCCCCAGGGCTCTCTGCGGGACTGCTGGTTTGACTGAAGGTAAAGACTTGGTAAAGTCCTTTGCTGGATCAGAACATCAGCACCAGTCTGCTCAGCTGTGTCTGATTCCTGATCCTGCGATGAGTGTAACCGTATAGCAAACAATCTTATCCTCTGGTTAAGAAATGTAACTAAGTGATGAAAGATCACAGTCCCTTGTGAAGGTTTGGTGCGAGTAAAAGTGAAGGAGTTCAGAAATTTGCCCTAGCAGTTACTGCATTGTGAAATCTTATAGTAATGGCTAGCTGGGGGGATGGTAATACAGCTGTTTTTTGTTTGAGATAATAAAAATTCATTACAAGTTTTTGCTTGTCTACTCTTTTGTACTAATTTATTGAGCTGATGGTTAGTTTTTAATTTCATGTGCTGTAGTGTCAGAATAAGAAGAAATTATTAAAAAAACATGGCTCACTTAAAGGTTTTTGGGGGGGGAGAAGGGAGAGAGATTCTAGCAAAGAAAACTCAATAGATTTTCCCATTGCCAAGCTCTCAGCTGACACAAGCTAGAAGGACAAATTTTTTCTCAGGTACTGTACTAGCCATTTAACATTCAACAAGAAAAGATGTATGGATATGATGTTAACTATGCAATGGCTGCATTATGGCATAGGGCTTACTTGAACTAATCTGAATGTTTAAATTAATGCACATATTGGCCCAAATTTTAATCTCATTTATGGTGTTGCCACTCCAAGTGGACGTACACTCCTGAAGAAGTGGTAATCATATGGATATAACAGAGATTGGAATCTAAAGTACTTTCTTTTAATTAAAAATGTAAGTGGGACACTATATTTGTGACAAATAGCAAGTGCTATTTATTGTTTTATTTTCTGGTATTTTTACTTGTTTTGCAACAGCAATAACAAATCCATGGATACTGGGTGGTCTGCATGGTACCATTGCTCTGCATAGGATTGCTGTAAGCACGTTTCATGGAGCTTTGAAAAATCTCACCTAGATATATTTCTTATCTTCCTTAAAAATTTTAAGTCTGTGCCATAATTTCTTTACCATAAACGTAACCAAAGCAATACTGACATAGTTTTTTCAAGAGTATTTTCTGTGCCTGTGTGATATTTGTGCAGGACTGTCTGCTGGCTGTAATCTTTCCACAGTCCAGTTATTTTCACATGGAGTTAATGTTTTACAAAGTTCTTCTCAAAACCAGCATTAAAGTGCTTGGATAGCTTTTGAAGAAAACTAAGTTCTGTTTCAAGTTTATACCTAGAAAAATAATAACTAATTTTTACTTTCCTAGTGTATTTTGTTATCTTAAACCTCTCACTGTTATGAAAAAGCTTTTCCTAGCACCCCCAAGGAAGAGCCTGTTCCTGACTAAGCCTTACAGTATTCCTGAAGCCACGAATACAACTTTTATTCACATCTGACATTTCAGGGGATAAGCAGGCAAGTTTGAATCCCTATTGACTTGAAGAGTATATTCCGACAGGAACTCTATTACTTCACTTCAGGTCTTGGGACCAGTTGTAGTCATTGCAAACTGCAGGGACCTAGAGCTCATGAAATCCTATTCCAAAGGTGCTTAGTGTCAGTACCCGAACTCTGAGACTGTGTCAAATATTAGTTACTTAAAGTTTATCTGTGCTTGGTTTCTACTGCATTATATTAAAAAACAAGCTCTTTGGGAAGATTTTATTTCTTGCTTGATGCTGCAGGTGAAGTGCCAATTCAAGCCCTCCTTTATTTATTTTCAGTTTTAAGTAAAACTGTAGGAAATAAAATTATTTGGTAAAACATGTTTACTGGTATGAGGGACAGAATAACAGAGATATTATAAAATATAGTGACAAGGTCATTTGCTGAAACATCACCAATATCAGGGTAAAAGGAAAGTTGAACCCAGGAGGATTCATGGGTTTTTCCTTGTTTTTCCAGTGTCTGTTGGTTGTGACCTGCAATAACCCCTCAGTCGAGCTTGCCACTGGAATTCCAGCTGCACTGGAATGCGGCGGCTTCTCCTTAGGGAGTGATGCAGCAGTGATGATTAGGATACTCAAATGAATTTCCTTTTGCAGCCTAACTCAGAATTTGAAACAGCTTTTCCAAGATACATGCCTTCCTTCAGTGGATACATGCCTTCCTTCAGTGTAAGTTCTATTTGGTAAAAAATTCTGACAACTAGGTTCTTTACAGTCTTTCCTAGCTCTGTTCATCCCAAAGCACAGCAGGGCACAGGAGACTGACTTTTAAAGTTATCCTCCTGACTTTTGGCCTTTGAGATCTGTTTTTTATTGAGGAATAAGAAATTCTGCGTATGCATGTAGGTTTGTGTTGCTTTGTGCTCCTTATTTCCCACTATGACTTTACAGCACAAGATAGATAATCTTGCTCCAAAAATTTAATATTGGTGAAAGCAACATACCCATGAAGAGAAGACTGTGGTGTGATTGCATCTATTTGCTGAGCCATATATGACCAAACCATTCTGCCATTGTCACTGAGACTCCTCAGTAATAGACAGATGGTGCTGGTGTTCATGGTGGCCAGTGCTTAGTTGTTGATATTGGTTTACTCTAGTGGGTGTGTTTCGATGCTGCATGGTTTGCCCTTTTAAATTACAAACTCCATAGTGTTTTCTTCTGGAAGAGGAAAATTAGGGTGATTCAATCATTTTCATGAACAATATGTGTATGTATAAGTATATAGAAATTATATATATTGATGTAATATATATAATATATAATATATATAATAGGTATATTTAAGCAGGATGATAGGAAGAACTATAGTGTTGATTTCAGTGTACTGTAATGGTATGAGGACTTCAGTCCAGATTTATGGTTATTATGCAGATTTAAAGCAGTTGAGGGTCTTTTCCATTTCAAAGAGGAGTGATAGACTAAATATCCCAATTTAAAAAAAAAACAAAAAAAGAAAAAGTTTGTTGACTACAGACAATAATGATAAAAGGTAATTATTCTTGTATGTCCAGAATTCAATTTAAATTACAGTAGTTCTATAAAAAACCAGCTTCATAATAAAAAAAAAAAAAAAAAAAAAGAAAAAGAGGAAAATGTTCCCAAAAATTCTCAGCCAAATGCTTTTTTCCAAGCCATACGATGGCTGGTATCTACTTTGTGGATCTGCAGTGCATGTTTTCCCTCTCACTTCCTGAGCAGGACTCCTGCAGAGTCAGTGGACATGCTGAGCACAGAGTGAAAACAGGCTGTGCAAAAATTATCTGCTGCATAGATCAGAGAGGAAAGGGCTGCTTAAACATGGCACCAGAGCAGCAAGGACTAGTCTAGAAGTGTGAAAGTGTGCCAGTAATTCATGGGCTAGAAAGGGTACCATTTTACCTCCCAGTCAGGGATAAAATTTCAGCAAATAACATGAGAATACACGTCTTTTCTTTCTTTCACTTCTTAGAAAGGCTTTCTAACCACAGCTTTAAATGAGATCCTCTCTTTTGCTTTTTAGGTGCGAAATCTGCTACACTGTTTGCACTTCCAAGAGTGCTTCCTCCCCTGGTTACAAAAAAGAGCCCCACCTCTGGGAATCGCACAGTTTGAAGTGTAGATGCAGAAGATGAGGTGGTTTGGCAGATGCTTGGGAAGTTGTTAAATTAGGAAGGTTTTTGAGATCTAGGAAAAATAATTGTGATTTTTTTTTTTTTTAATTTCCAACAGATTTATTTATTGAGAAATAATTGTTCTTTTATTTGTAGCAAGATTTAAAGGTCAGAAAAAGTGTTTCCTTTTTAAATAGAATAGAGGCGCTTGAATACTACTAATGCTATAACCTACAGTTATCCAATTATACTTTTCATTGAGGGCTTGGCTGGAATCCAGGTGCAGGAGTTAGAATAAAAGGCTCCCTGTCATTTAAGTGTATGTGAAATAGTTCACTGCTTGCAATTGAACCTGCAGTACCTTATCTATTTAAAAAAAAAAGCAAACTGGAATGATCATAAGTGTGTGTTAATTTCTAGAGTGCTCAAGTGCATGAATAATTTTGATTTACAGGCAGACATTCTGTATTTAGAACTTTTTTTTCCCACTTAAAAATTTGCTGTCTTCATGTGGAAATACTGTTCTATGCCATTGTTTTCCTATTGTTTGCTTTGTGTATTTGGTATGCATAGTTTTGGTGGGAAGGGTATTGCCAGAGGCATTCTACCCTAATTTTACAATAACACTAAAATGGTCTTTCCATACGCATTTTGTGAGTGGACTCATCAAGGGAGACTGACATAGCATCTAAGCAGCACTCAGTTTAGCTCTTGTGTGTGTTGCCTAGGCTGTTTTTGAATTTGAAAGCAGTCGTAAAATTAAAGACAAATGATGGCTGGGCTTCCTGGGATTCGTCTGAATATGAAAATCAAGTTTCTCTGTGATACTTGCATAATTTTATGTATTTCCTATGGAAGATTTTATCCTTAAGACTTTTGCTTGCCAAACACTTTTCTCTAATGACTTCTCTTCTTCTCATCATAACTCTGCTTAAATATTCATACAACTTGGTGCACCTGTTCTTTCTCTCTTGGAAAAGATGAGAAATAAGAGCTAGAAATCCCCCTGTGATTATATTAAGATGCTCTCTTGTATAATCTCAGCAATCCTTTCAAAAATGAATTTATGTTGAAAATCAGCTAATTACCATACCACAGACTTCACTACAAAATCATGGCCATATCAGTAAAAAATGCACTGTTGTCATTAAGATGCAGATCTTGCTACAGTTATCTTAGTCTTTAACTCCCTAGGTTACTAATATCTACCGGTTAAACTACTACACCTCCTGAACATAGTTTTGGTGCAGATGACCACTTGAAAACTTACGCTGCTGTATTTGCAAGGACTTTGAGAAGAACATGCTATGGTAAGAAAAAGTTACGCTCTCTGCAGTAGCATGAAACTCAAAGATTGTTTATGCAAAAAAAAATTGGCTAAGTACCCAATAACACAGGGAGTGGCATGCATTAGCTGGCACACTTATGTGTCCCACTGATGAGTTCCAGGGAGCTGGGAACAGCCTATTATTTCCCACAGGCTTCACCTACGGAGTTTTTGCCCTGTGGAGTGTGGCCATTTTCCATGCTCTTCCTGTTTAGTTTTTCTTTTGCAGTTGTTTCTTTGGGCAAGTACAGGTCTAACTTACCTCAGCTATAGCTTGCTCTTGTGTCCTATTGTATTATTTGCACTCCCCCAAACAACAGTGGGTGGACTTAACCTATGGGTTAACACAAGGCATATAGTTTGCCTTTATTATTCTAAGGCATGTATCACCTCCAATTCAGGTACTACACTGATATAAGCTGTATAAATGCATGCAATAAATTAGTATGAAAGTTTGGCTTGGGCTCAGACAAGGTCATCGGAATGGGCTCCCAGGGCTTCCTGCACATCAGCAGCAGTTCTCTTTTTTAAACTTCTGGTTAGACCTACATATATCCAAATACAGATATATTTGTTCTAGATCCAGAGTGTCTCATTCATTCTTCCTGCAAGTACAGTAAAGAGGTTTCTCCAGCTCAGAACTTTGTTTTTTGTAGTTCTCACTCTTCTTGGTGCCCCTGAGAAGCAAGAAGAGAGTTTGAGACCAGAACTGCAGGACATTTGGTACAGCAGGCCCAGATAAAACCAGAGGGGTTACACTGGTGGTGCACTTCCACAAAAGACTACCCCATCTCCCTCTGGAGAAATGAAACAGACAATCCTGTAACTGGCAAGAGCAGAAATTCAGCAGCCACTCATATTTTGGAAGCAGCAAGGTCAGGAACTCTTTTTTTTTTTCTCCTTGTTCTCAGTTTGATAAAATAAAGCACACAGGACTGTCTTCAAAAGTTTAGTGACAGAAAAATAGGAAAAATCTTCATAGCACAGGACTCTTCATCCTCAGGAAAAGGAGATGTACAGATTAATTTTGTATACCTGCAGGACCCCCTAAATACAGTTTTTATGGATATCTAGCACTCCTAATACAGCACCTGGCTTTGCTAAAGGGTTCATGAGACAAATTGCTGCTCTAAGTAAAGTCTGCTATTATTTTTAGCAGCATGGTCCAGCAGTTGGTATAGTGCCACATCATCTGCTTTTTGATCACACTAGCAGTCTCAGTCTGGAGTAGATATTAACAGGCATTCATCTGCCCCTGCAGGTAGCCATCGTGCTGCCTCTTCTCATGTGAAAGAAAGAAATACAGGGTAGGCCTAGCTGGGGATGATCAAAATCCCTCAAAGCATGTTTTGCCTTGTGGCTGCGTCAATAGCTATCGAAGTCTTCAGTGAAGCCTTCAGAATTGAATTTGCCAGCTGTCCATGCTACTTAACTGCAGAAGTGCCTTCAGGTGGACAAGCTGTTATACCTGGAATGAAAGCTCAGGTGCATCCCCTCATCATAGTTTTAATGTAAAGAAGAGGGGAGAGGTGTTTTGCTTTGAAGCCACCTTTAACATGAATAACAATGTATTCCAAAACATGAATAAAACTAGAGCACAAAGGTGTAAATATAAATGTCCTTGGTGGTTTATTGTTCTTTGTATGTAAGAAGCTTTATTGTACAACTTACACAACTTGAAAATGGTTAAAAATGTTTACAAAAAAGCATGTTCTTAGAAAATTTTGCTAGCAAAAACATTGGGAAGAGGGAAGCAAACAAATCTTCAGTTCAGTGTGCAAAAATTTTATAAAAATAGAAATACTAACTCTACAGGTAGCATTTCATGATAAATTATTTAAATAGCATATCTACACAATTATGTGATTAACTATTACAATGGCAATGAGAAAAATAATTTATAAAAATACAAGCAATGGTATACAAGATGACAGGAAAAATATAACACAACATTAGAAATTGTATTTGACATTTTTTTCCAATGCCATTTCCTTACTGGGAATACATTTTCTGCAAAGAAATTTTGACTATGTACAGCATTAACTTTAGTACTACAGTAGCTTTAAAAAGTTTGTTAGACATTTGAACTCTGCTTAATCCAAAGGTTTTTCTCAGTCACACAACAATGAGGTAATATTTGTACGTAAAACTTTCACTGTGATCATTTCTTTTCCTTTTTTGAAAAGACAAGGAAATATTATAAGGATTCTGCCCCTTCCATTGGGGGAAAAGGTCTTTTAATGTACATCAAGCCCTCTCCCTCTTTTGCAAGGAGCTCCTGAAATTCTGTCTATTCTGTAAAGAATTCCTTCTTTTGCAGCTGCACATCACTAGTTAGAATAATTAGTGTGCAGCAGCACAAACAGCCAGCTGGAATGGTTACTGATTGCGGTCATTGTGCCCATCTCTGCAATCTCCTCAGGGCAGGTATTCTGGTTTTGTGTCAGGCCCACTGACCAGTAGTAAAGCACTGCAGATGCTTCCCAGCACTAAATAACTGCCAAGACAGTAAATGGCAGTTCCCTTATCTCTAGCACTATGGACGAGAGAGGAACTGCTACCAGCTAAAGGGACTTGGCACTAAAGAACAGTTGCCTGCCAGGCTACCACCTGCCTTGCACAAAGAAAGGAAAAGCCAACATTGAGCTCAGACTGAGAAAAAAACAAACATCTCATTCCCTACCCCACCACTTTTCCCTGCGCCTCAAAGCCTTTATGGAAAAACTGCTCTTTGTAACAAATACATCACCACTATCTGCTCCAAACAAGATTTTTTTTTTCCCCCCTCAGCTAAACCCCCTCTAGTTTCAATATAGAACGGAGTTAATAAATAATCTGTATTTACAATCTTACAGTCATGAAGACTTGTAACAATGATTAGGTGGATAGTCTTGACGCACTTCTTGTTGCTTTAATCAATAATTCCTCAGTCATTACAACATCAAAGATAGGTAAAAAATAAATATTTTACAATTTCAGTATTTTATCTACAGGCCCTTTCCCCTCCCAAGAAGTGAGGGGTTTAAAGCATCTATGGCATGTAGAAAAGGAATGTTTTCATTACTATTATTTTTGTGCCTTTTTAACCATAAAAAGCAAAGCATGTGCTAGTTTTCTGAAGAACAGCACAGCTGTAGCTGAGATGGCGGTGCTTTCTGGCACCATATCTGGAAGAAAACATTTGAAGGTAAGATAGATCTGCATCTACTCAGGAAAAAACAGAATCTAATTTTCTCCCAAAGCTGGTGTGATCCAGTGTGCCAGTTTTTATCCTCAATCCTCCTCCCACCATGGAAATCAGTTTTAGGATATCTGTTTTGTCCTGTGTAATAGAGCTGATCTACCTCACCACAAATAGAATAAAAGTCTGTGTTTTCATCTGAAAGATGTGACATAAACCAATAATCATTTCTCCAAGTTAAATGGATGTAAACCAAAGTAGCGCAGCCCTCATTAAAAAATTCCTCTCCCACATAAAGAAAAAGACTTAGAGTTCACCCTCCCACCCAAAACCCCTTTTCCCCACACAATGAAAGGTCTTCAGTTTAAGTAGTCCACAGCACATCCAAAGATGTTCTTTTTACAAAATGCTACTCCATGGGACCTCCAGTTAGAGAGGCAGTGACACTGCACTGTGATAAACAGCAAACAAATGTCTTTCCTACTGAAAGAAGTGTTCTTGTTCAGTGAAGACAATTCTCATTTTCAAGACACATTTGTTTCCTTCCACTTCAGCAGAGGTCCGATACCAAGTATGTTCTCACTTTCATTCTCTCAAAAGCATTCTCTTGAGGCAGGTCATGTGTTTTGAGTCCACATTTACGCAGAAAGAAGAAAGGAAGGAATAATATAATGGTCCCAGGATTTGTAAGGCTAAACGTTTCAGAAGGTGCAATACCAGCATTTTTAAATAGTCTCTGGATCCAATAACCTCATGACTATGGATCTGTGAAAAAGAAAAAATTAAGATATCTAAATATTTCTGTGTATTATGCATGATTATGACCAAGACATTATCCCTAGGGACATTTGTAAAGAACATTGATAAAGAAAACAGAGTCCTTAGGTACTTTCTCAAGTTAGACTTCAGAATCTCATCTGTGTAACCATTACACAATGAAGTCACAGTTTAAGAAGACTGGGCACCTGAAACTAGTCATAGGCACTTACCTCCAGTGAGCTGGAAGAGTGCAATATATGGACAACCTTCTACTTTGCTTGCTTTCAAGCAGATCAGGGTTTTTTACATGTCAGGCATTACAAAATATGGACTTTAGCAAGCAAGAGAATATTTTCACATTGACTTTTTCCACTACGTTGGTTAACTCTAGTCAGCATTTTAAAGGAAATTCAAGATATATTTTGTATCTGGAACTTAACATGGATTTCTGATACTTTGAAATAACAGGACAGAAATATACTTAGATTTTATACATTTAAAGCTTTTAACTGTGAAGAGTTTAATCAAGAAGGTGTCCTGTTTCTGCCTGCAGAACTCTCTTGAGATTGAGCCATGAAAGATCACGGGTAAACTTTCCCTCTTAGCACTTATTTCTTGATCCATTCTATTTTTCTTGAGAGCAGCTTTCTTGAACAAGTTCATGTATATAGGATCTCTTAACTACAGTGTCTTCCTTACCTCTGCATTCATATTTAAGGTCTGAGAAGAACACCATTTCTTGAGAGAAGACAAATAATCCTAGCCGACCACCAGCATAGGTTTTATCATAGATTGGTCCCGAGTCCGCCATGATTTTCTTCCCTTCATACATTACAACCCTAGAATGAGACAATAGGTCAGTCATCATTGACAAGCTTCCATTAGGTTCCTCTTTATAGACATCCATTTTCCTTGTGTTAATTACTTAAACTAAAGGTATGATGCTCACCTGATGTAACCAGTCTTTGGTCTATGGCTAAGACGCCATCTGTATGCAGTGAAGTCTTTCCAGCCTATGTGACGAGGGTCATGCCACAAAGTTCTCACCTACAAAAGAATTTTTTTTATTAACCAAAAGGCCCGAGATAACATAGCCATTATTTTGACATGAAGGTGCATTGATGATCATGATTTTGACTAGTAAAGGCTTAAAGTCAGTCATTAGGCTCTGTAATGGGGTCTTTTGAAAGTCAACTGCATTTCAGTGTACTTTTAGATATGTAAATGGGAAAATACTCCAATTCCAGAAACAATTGATACACTGCTGCTGGAAAGCCTGCCTGCAGCATGCATTCCTGTTAATTTTACACAATATGTTGTATTATTTGGGATAATTACAAAGTTATTGGTCTTTGCCAAGAAGACTATGCCATTCTGATCAGCATACACAGACCCCCGTAAGTGTCTAACTTGTCAGAAGAACAGCATGTGTTACAGTGCAGAAGAGCAGGTTATCAAAGTGGCGCTCTTACCTGGCCAGGAGTATTTCCTGTGTGCCACAGAGCATTACGAAGGTGTTCTCCTGGACCAGTGGTGGAATTCACAACTTTGATGGAGAGACCAGAGTAGCCTTGAGCTTTTGTTGGTGTGGAGTCCCAGTAAGACTGGGTGATCTGCTTCCACATGACAACATAGAAACGACTGCTAGATTGGTAGCCAAATACAAAGCCAGCATAATCATCATCCCTTTCTGTATTAATGAAGAAGGTGCCACTGAAGTCCACAGCATTGAATTCATCAAAACCTATTGGGGCATTAAAGGAGAAAGTTTCAGGAACTGCCCTTTTTGCAATTCTTAAAGAACTCCTTAATAGTTTCTCAGGTTGTCCTCCTCCCCCCCCCGCCAAAACAAACAAATAAAACCAGTGTAACGCTTGTTAAGAGTTAAAATTTTCCCCTTACCAACTGCAAGGCCAGGGTCACAGTTGACTGTCTGAACCAGTTCTTTACCCTGGTGACGAACAACCCAGTTTGGATCATTTTGGGATGTTCCTTTGGGATCCAGGGGAATCATCTGAAATCTTCGGAAATCAGTCTCACTAATGTCCACATTTTCAGGGCAGATATCATCAATGTCTGGCACACTGTCTTGGTCAAAGTCATCTTTGCAAGCATCTCCACGTCCATCACCTGCAGGACACAAGTAATTTCGCCATTATATCACCATTGTTGTTTACTTCTGAGTCTTAAAACTTGTAGCTGAAATCTCAGTTGCAGATCTCTGACTGGCTAGGTACTGCTGGCAGACGCTACAGAAGCCATGACAGCTACCGCATAAGTGCTCTTTCACTCCAGCCTGATAGTGACTTAGGAATAAGTTGGATATGTGGTCATTTTCACATTGCTCCTTACTCCCGAGGAGCACTATAACAACAGTACAGACATTCTATCTTTTTGTTACTTGGAAGTTTTGTCCAACCCTAAACAGACTGGAAAAAAAAAATAAAAATATATCAAACTACTGGAAGATACTTCTCAAATGTTACTATGATACTGGCCATCTTACCATCAGAATCAGCCTGATCGGGGTTGGCAACCAATCTGCAGTTGTCTTTGTCATCAGGGATACCATCGTTATCATCATCATGGTCACAGGCATCACCTTTTCCGTCCTTGTCATGGTCAGCTTGATTGGCATTGGGCACATAGGGGCAGTTATCAAGATTATTTTGATGGCCATCTTCATCTATGTCCTGGTTGTTGTCGCACTGATCGCCTATGCGGTCAGAATCGGTGTCTTCCTAAGAAAGGGGAAAAAATTTAAAAAGCCACTTTAAAAAAAAAAAAAAAGAAGGCTAAAATAGGAGTCTGAAGAGCTAGAATTCATTGGCATTTCTGCTTGCTTTAGCAAGAGCCGAGACAAATGTAGTGAGGGATTAGTTACTTAAAGCTGCCTGTGTTAGCTGCTTTTGGGCTGCTTTAGCATTGCCCTGGTTTTAATTTGACCACACTGCTTTCTGCTTCTGTGGATTCATCAGCTTCTTTTCTTCTTCCTTCTGCCATGTGACTCTTCTGTCACTAGTCTACCATACTGGACACAGGGTACTTTACCTCCCACCTTCTCTGGCAGCTCCCTGGTTCCAAGGGCCAGATAAGGGTAGGACTACTCTGTACCTAGTCAGTAGAGGCTAGAATGTTAAAACTTAGTCTAACAAGTCTTGATTTTACAGCTTCCATATCATAACTTTCTTTATCACAAAAGCCTATAATACTCTTCATGTGCCCTGACTCAATCAAGACAATTATTTCCTTAGTGGTCAAAGACTGCATGAATGGCTGTGCTATTACATATTTTAGGCAATCATTTGCTTAGTCAGCTTCTGAAATAAGAAAAACTATCCAGTCATCCCTGGGGCTGCCTCAAGGTTTAGTCTAGTAGTCTTGTCAACACTGGTGGATGACTCCACTCTGGTGTTGGTGTAGACAGAAGGCATACCACACAGTTTGAATAGCTACTAATTCTGCCATTTGAAATTTAATATCTCCACTTCTAGAACTTGATTAGAAGAGTGTTTGAAAAAAACATTAGATTCTTATATTAAGGTTTCAAAGTGTTAAGAGAAACATTACCTGAAAGGATCTTCAGGTATTTTCCACCCTCAGGTGGGGAAGCAGTAAAGCAAGCAAAGACTAAGAAATTTTATATCATATGTTTAAATCCTTCAAGTAACACTGCGTTTAGGCTATGTGACCATACTACACCAGATTCCACTGGTGTGCAACAGCTTTTCTAACCCTTCAAACATTCCAGTTATGTCCCTGAAGCTATTAAACTTACAGCCTTGTACTTGACAGGATGGCACAGGCTTTATCTACTTCTGCCTTCAAGCATTTCTGAAGGAGTAAGTTGTGTGACAGGCTGGATTCCCCTGGACTTTTATGAAGGGGAATTCAAAAGTACCAGAATACACCTTTTCCTTAGAGAAAAGCAACCTGTGCTGCCTTCAACTTACTGGTAGAAGAGTTGTTGTTTGGAATGTAGCTGTTTCAAACTTAAGGACAAAGATTAAAGAGCAACTTTGTGTTTAAGTGAACACAGCACCACAAGCTAGGAAGAGGGTAGTTCCTACCTACCTACATGTCATACAGTGCTGCCAGAAATTTCATATCCTCACTACAAGAATCACCACAACTGACAAAGCTAAGAAACATTTAGGAGACTAGTACACACAATAGTCTCACAGATCTTCACTAGAGTTACTTTTCAGAAAATACCTAGAAGCTGTTTGAACTGTGAGGGCATGTTATTTGATAAAGGCACCACTTGGCAAATAAGAATGACTTGTGACAAGTCAAAGTTAAGCTGTAACTTGTTGTGTACTGTAGAAAGTATTTAAACAACATACTATTTTTTTTTTTTTTTTTTACAATACCAGTCTTGTACGTATACAATACAAATCCCCTACCTGGTCAGGATTGTGTTCCAGTGGACAGTTATCACACTGATCTCCAACACCATCCAAGTCTGTATCCCTCTGGTCTACATTGTAGACATATTGGCAGTTGTCCCTTTCATTAAGGACCCCTGCAAGATTAAGGAGAGTTCATGAAAGAAAGTTAGACATCTAAATGCTGCAAAGGACTGTGTAAGGCCACCACACACTTTACAGATATTTGAAAGCATTTTGAGCAGCATTTGAAAGCTTTGAAACTTGACTCATCGCTAGCTCTGCCACACTCTTCTGTTCATACTGCCTGTGAGAGCAGAGCTAGAGTTTAACTGTGCCAGAATGTGCATATTTCAAAGCAAATTTCCATTACCCACAACTGTTACTTCAGTAGCCTTTATGTCCTGATACCACCAGAGGAGAACTTCTGTGTGTTCAGGTATGAAATTCTGGCAGGAAGTCGGTGGTACTTTGTGTACATTTGATCAATCTGTGATTAGAATACTATCTAAAGGAGTGATTAGAGGCCACCTACCATCTCCATCGATATCCACTGCACATGCATCTCCTTCTCCATTGTTGTCAGTGTCAGTTTGATCAGGGTTGTGATTGTAGGGGCAGTTATCACAGCGGTCACCAACATCATCCCTGTCATAGTCATACTGCTGTGGGTTGTAGATGAATGGACAGTTGTCCTGTAAGAGCAACAAAAAAAGTCAAACTTTAAAAAGAGTCAAATAAAAGCTTTAGGCAGATTCTGCTTATGCTGTTATACGAATGGGGAAATGAAAGGCAGGGAAACAGTTAAAACCAGAATGCTTCTATCTCAAAACACCCTGTTGCTTGCACGAGTGTAGGAATGGCTGAATAAAAATGAAGATTCACTTCCAAAGCTCAACCAGCTGCAGAAAGTTTGTCTGCATAGTTATGCTTATCTAAGGTTTCTAGGATAGCTGTCAGTGCCAGCAATTTCCGATAGTCGTCTCTTAAGATTAAAGTCATAAGCTAGACCCCAGCCTTGGGGAATGGGAGAGCTACATTCTCAAAGGCTGTTCTTTTGTGTTGTCTTACCCGGTCATCAGGAATACCATCATCGTCGTCATCATTGTCACAGGCATCACCAATCCCATCCTTATCATAGTCTTCCTGCCCAGAGTTAGGCAGGTTAGGGCAGTTATCCTAGAAAGGAGAAAGTACACAGATGTTTACTCCTGGCATGATTACTATAGGGATTTTAGCAGTAAGAGCTAATCATTAAGCAAAATCACAATACCTCAATCAGGTAGGTGTTACCTTACTGTCATTCTCTCGATTTTAGCTAGTCAATACTATGAGAATAAGTCTTAGATAAGCCATAGTTCAAGTCATTTTAAGAACAGCTTCATTTTTTTCCTATATTGCATGAATATCTAAAACAGCAAGAGCCTCCTAGCAATACCTTGACAACGCTATCCCTACAGAGGGGTATTTTACCGGTTTTATTTGCAGAGAGGATAGTTTAACAGCTTTAACTAGATAGAGGCTTGCTTTATACCTCAAACCTAACATTTTGTATTTCTCATATCAACAGGCTATTGTAACAGTAGATGGGAAAACAGGATAAACTTACTTTTTTACAGTGGTAAGTGGCATTGGCAACACAAACAAGGTTCTCATTTGGCCATCCATCCAAGTCAGTATCTTCCCCACAGATTATACCATTGCCAGCATAGCCTGGTTTACATTCACAGCGATACATGGGGTCACTGAAGTGGCCAAGGTAATTGCATTTGGCATTTTTGTTACAGTCATGTGTTCCATCTGTGCATGGATTACGTGGCTTGCAGACCTAGAAGACCATACAGAAATTAAATCCACTGGAAACATCTTTATATTGCTCATTTTCTCCCCAGAGATTCAAATAAAACATGGAAAATACATGCTTGTTTTGATTAGAGACCCTTCAATCAGAAAAAAGCCTCATACATTACTTTCTTCCACTCCCTAACTCCAGTAGCAGTTTTAGCACTAATTATTTTTCTTGTTCAAACCTTATTTATTTTCAAATGGAACTAAGCACTAAAATATCTCTAAGGCACATATTGTTGGTTCATGAGTGAATACTAATTAAATTACTCTCCTAAAATTATGTACAGCATCTGAACCCATCATGGCTGAGGAAGACAGTGATTTTCTTAAAACTCATTTTGAACTCCAGTAGAAACTGCTTTATACTCCTCCTGTTCTGAATCAGAGGATGGGGTTTTATTCAATGTACCAAGTCCTTCTTCCTTGAAATGCATAGGTGCTTTCTGTTTAGAAACTTTGAGATTTTATAACCCAGAACAGTTCTCAAGTTGACAATACCTGTTTGTTAGCCATGGCATCCTCAATGCTGCGACCAAATGGTTGTGTCCCAGTGAAACGTGGTGGACAAGGCAGACAGTTGTATCCAGGTTCAGTATTCTCACACCTGTGCACTCCATTGAAGACAAAGCAGGCATCAGGAACTTCTTTGCACTGAAATACAAGTTTGAATTAAAGAACAACAGTTAGCTTTATAAAACACCAGGATTTTATTCTCCCTTCTCATTTTCTTTCACTCCCTTTCAAGAAGCAAACTCTAGTCTTTTTACCTCATCAATATCTTGGCAGTGGACACCATCACCATGGTAGCCAGCAGGACAGGCACCACACTTCCAGGAACCATCAGGGGAGCTGGTACACGTAGTCCCCGCAAAGCAGGGATTAGACAGACACCCATCTGAAAAAAAAAATGAGAAAGTGTTAAGATGAGGGATGCTTACCATGCTGCTCAGGACTGTATTTGGCTGATATGCTGGTTTAAGGTTCTAGCACTTGGGTTTTACAGTTTTTTGTCAAATTTTTTAATCAGTATTTTCAAGATCATCCACAACCTTCAGATGTTTATGGGAAAATGGATACTCACCAATTGGACAGTCCTGTTTGTTGCAGACCTGAGTCCCTCTGGCTTCACCTACACAAGTCTTCCCACCATACTGAGGCTCAGGATTATTGCAGAGACGGCTACGTTTTTGAAGTCCTCCTCCACATGTCACGGTGCAAGCATCCCATGGAGACCATGGCCCCCAGTTGCCATTAACTAAAGGGAGACAGAAGTTAGAAGACATGTATAGCTTTTAAATTCAGTGGTACAACTAGTTTTTACCTGACTAAGGGCTATTACTTTTGCAATGAGAGCACTTCAGACATTGTTCAGATATAAATCACAGAATTAATGGACTCCATGGAAGAGCCATAGAAAACAGTTTATTTTCATCCAAAACTAACCTGTGAGGTTTTACTTAGCCCACCTCCAAGTTTAAAGAGAAAATTACCAGAACTAGATTATATAGCCACTACTCAGGAAGTTCACTGTTTAAGCTACTGAATAGTAGTTACCACCTGGACACACTTACTTGGGCAAGGATCTTTCTGGCAGGGTTTGTTTTCTCTTGCCTCACCCTCACAAGGTTTGCCATTCAGCTGTGGTACTGGAGAGTTGCAGAGACGAATTCTAGTGATGATACCCGTGCCACAAGTAACAGAACATGATGACCATGGTGACCAGTGACTCCAGCCACCATCCTGTTTAACTACAAGAGAGATGTCCATTATTAATAGAGTTGCTGAAGAACAGACTTCAGCAGCACAGCACCTAAGACATAGCCAGTACCAGAACTGTACCAAAGACATGAATATATATATTGGATAACCTAAACACCTTCACAGATCAAGTTGTTTTTTCACTACAGAAATTGAATACCTAAACCAGCCTCAAATTTTGTCCTGGGAGCAGTGCCCAAACATGCTTATTTACTGCATTAGCTATCTGCTCCCCTTTACCTGATTAATACAAGCCCTTGAAGCTAGAAGCCAATGCTCCATCCCAGTGATAGAGCTATGTGGTAGTCTTTGCTGTCAACAGTAAGCCAATAAAAGCAGCCTGTGTTTTATTACCATTGTGAGTAGATCAAGTACTTACATCTCTTATCACACTCCTGAAGGTGACAAGTCCGAGTCTGTACAGAAGACCCTTCACAGCGGTTATTGAGACTGTCACAGGATCGCCCTCTCTGTTGAATCCCATTCCCACAGGTCACAGAACAAGAAGTCCATTCAGACCAAGGAGACCATCCATCATCTGCGTAGTCGCTAGCTGCAGAGGGATACAGCTCTGAGTAAGACTCCAGGTATGTGTTTTTCCATAGTCTTTTCTCCCACCCCTCTCTCGACAAAAAAGGACACAACTGCCCTCAAAAGCCACATGCATCTTCCTTTCTTGTACAAGATAAGGGCCACGAACACAAATGTTTCAGTGCTCACATGCATCAATGAAGTAATTAACCTCAAAGAGGCATCAGGCTAACCTTACTCCAGTGGCGCAAGGTTATATCCAGTTGTGGTATACTTTAGAGCAGCATGTGTCTAGGTAGATGAAGCCAACCGCTATAGAAGTGTGAAGGTATTAAGTACTTACGCCAGCATCGGGGGCAGCACTCCCCATCAGGAACAGTGGCATTGGAACAAGGCATGAGAGGACAGGACACTTTCCGGCATATAGTAGCAGAGTTCTATAAAGAATTGTGAGAATTGCAATAAGCAAGTGGAATATAAACAGTGTCCGGAGTCTGGTTAAGTGATAGAGACCTTCTCTGCAGCACATCTAAAGCAGCAACCCTTGTATTTAGAGCTCCTACAACCCAAGGGTAGTCCTAGGTATTTTTAGTCAAACTTCATCTCATTCCCATTCTCACCCCTTGTTTTTTAGTCAAGAGCGGAAGTATTTTGGTTTTGCAGAAGTTGATCAAGAGTAGCTACCAGATGCTGGCTAGAGAAAAAGACTGTCACTTGGTACTCAAAGTATAAGGTCAGACTTCAAGGGAATGAAACAAGAATGTGAAGCCAACTTTCTTTTCAGTTAATATGGATTTAAGATGATTATATGGTAAAGATAAAATGAGTTTAGTGGACTCTGCTCAAAAGCCATGAAAATCTATAACTTATACTTAGAGGTCTTTGATCTTTAAGCCAAGCAGGAAGGGTAAGAACACCCACCTTCAATCTCAGTGCGAGCTAAAGGGCTCTAAAGCCTGTAGTTTTGCTTCTTGAAGGTAGCAGCTGGGTCAGAAGAATGCTCTCATGATTGCTATTTTTAATCTCCCTAAGCAAATGACTACCTTAAGGCAATTACAGCTAACATTGAGTAAGAGGGTTGGTAGGAAAGAGGCAAATCTGCAGAAGTCACAGTATCATTTGCTGATTACAAGACAAATGATGTAGAGACCTATAGAAGCAGCTGCAGAACTGTGTGAGATGCCTTGAGTTGCACATGCACAAATACTCATCTGTTATTTTCCAAGCAGCAGCAGGCTAGTTAACCCACTCTTTGGTAGACAGGTACTCCAAGATACTTTTGCTAAGGTACACTTACAGTTAAAGGGAGCAAGGAAAGAGTTTAAAGAAACTCTGAAACTGTGTGGGTTTAGTGTACTTCTATAACATTCCGCAGAAGTGCAACACAAAGCATAAATATCTTGCCAGGTTATCGTGGGATTTAAACAGTAGACTGAAATCTGGAAGGGATTGCTGTTCCATGTAATCTGGTAACAGCTGATAGGACACAGCTAGAAGCATTTGTTAGGCAAAGAAAAACCCCACAAGTTTGTTGAGAGCCTTTACTGAGTACTAGAATGTCTTTTCTTACTAAGTCAGCAGGGGGTTCAGTGAGGACAGAAGGTGGATCTAAAGTATTCCAGGGAACAAAGCTGATGATAGTAGTGTAAGTTTGTTCTATTGATGCTGACTTTTAGTTTACTCACGGACTTATGTAAAGAATACAGGCATTCCCCGAAGTAAGGAACTAAAAGCACATTGACAGCTGTATCAGTGATGTATGTACATACACATTATGTACAATTTTCTAAACTACTGCTGTGGTAACAATGTATAATAGCTGCCTTTATGCCAGAGATCTAGTAGGATGAAGTAAACCAGATAATTCTCTGGCTACTGTAGTATGCCCAGTTCTGTGTAGGATTTACTCCTTCTAACAAAGTAAAGTCATTCAGAAACATCTGTCTATTTCAACTCATAAGTTTACATAGAGAGGATTTATGAATGTGAGCAATCTTACCTGGCAGGTACATTCAGTGCAGCTGTCAATAGTCCACTCTTCTTTATTTTTGTGCAAGATGCCATTATGAATGCATACTCCAGGAGTGATCTGGACCACTTTGGCAATGAGTTCATTTTCTTCAGTCTTAAAGGTAGGATGAAAGCATGGGAAAGAAGCAGAGAAAAGATATTTAGAAGTAAATACAGAAGATGCCCTTTTCCACAAAGTAACTGAGTAAAGTTATTACTGTTTATCCAGGCTCTCAAAGGGCAGGTTGTAATTTGTTCACTAAGTGCCAGTTAATGAAAGGTTCCATGAATTTAACCAACACTCACCACTTTGCGAACTCTGTCTTGAAGTGTTGTAACCATGGACCGGAGCCCTTGTAGTTCTACAAACATGTTTGTTAGTTCATCACAGGAAAAACCGCAGACAGCTTGGATGTCCTTTGTTTTATGGCCAATGTAGTTAGTGCGGATAGCTGGGCTGGAACCATTGATGGGGTTGTCTAAAGTAATGATCGCACTAGTGGCTAAGAGACAAAACACACATAAAGTAAATGAATTTTTTTACCATGTTCATTTATCATTCCAGGGTAACACCTGCCAAACAGCTGCCGCTAGATTCATTAGGGTGCCTGCAGAAAAATAATCTTATTCTTATGCAACGTGGATTTGCATGTCAGCATACTTCCGAGTTCTGTTTCAACTTGTCTTTAACATAATGAGGCATCTTATTTTTAATAGGTCATTGCATTCAGAAGATTGCAAACTTACAGCTGGAGCAGCCTTTGTTCCTCAGGATAGTTTCCAGAGTTGTTCCAAACACAAACCGCACGTTCTGCAGCAGTCCCTGTGGACAGAGAAAGAATTACAGCTACTTGCAGCGACTGCAAGGGAAAGAAGTAGTACTTGCATGGAGATAGCTTGTAGGCACTTAAGGTCATGTAAGATCATCAAGAGTAATTTCATGACAGACAGATGGCAAAGTGAAACACATTGCGTTATTCTCCTTAAAAATAACAAGACCTGCTTCCTAACATTCTCATCTTTGACCACAAGGACCTGGCAACTCTCCAGGCAGGAAAGAAAAACCCATGAATTTCTGAATGTCATCTAAGAAGCTGAGCAATGAAACTAAAACTACATGGTTGGGGGCTTCAGTGCCTTCTTGTTGCTACAGAAAGTTCTATCCCTGCAAATCTAATGCTTCACCCTTCAAACTCTACTATTAAAGTTTAATAGATTTAGAGGTGGTTCATCTCAGATGTACACAAACTAGTCAGTTGCGGAACCCCTTCTCCCTGTTACCCATGTCTGCGTAGCTATTGAGGCTGGTTGAGTTGCTAATGCACCTTCAAGGCAGATGACTGAAAATACTGGGCAAAAAGATAAGCGAAAGTCTTACCTGGAAATTGTCATTGACTCCCCCTTTGGCAATACGGAGCCTGGCACTGCTGGCCAGGTCCCTAGCAAAGATGTTCTGGATGGGGATGTCCAGTTCAGCATTCTCCATTTTCTCACACCCCACATAGAGCTGAGCTCGGTCCTCCTGCACAAACAGCGTGATATTCTTCCAATGTCCCGTAGCTAGCAAGGCATCCTCTACCGACACCAATTGCTGCTTGCCGTCACCAGAAAGGCTCAGGTCCAGGGTGCCTGCCTTGCCGTTTGATACTAGACTGAAGACATGACCAGAGCCATCTTTCTGTTCCACAGACAGCAGTGTGCCTCTACTCTTCTTGGCTTGCCGGAGAGTAGCCAGGAGGATGAAGCCCTTCTCAGCATGGATGGCATCTAGTAAGTCTTGGAACTTGGAGTCAGGAACAGCAGGGATGCGACTGGCATCTTCAATCCGGTAAGCAGGGCTGGAGGATTCTGGTCCCTTCACCAGGTGCACCCCGGGTGCCCGGCGCCCAGCTCCCTTCCGAATGAAGCCAATGAGTTCGAAGAGATCAAAGACGCTGTTATCATCACTCCTGGACTCTGCAGAGAGATCGGAACAAGCATCATGAGCGAGGGACAAGAAGCAGCTGAGGATTGCTTCACATACTGCCTCATGGTGCATATCATGCAAGGTACAGCGCCTGACAGTAGAAGACAGAGTACCCCAGGGCTGCTGTGCAGCAGCACATGTGCATTCTTGTACAGGAGCCAGCCGGCACAGGACTGCCAGGTACCTGCTGACTGACACACAAAGGTAGCAACCGTTCTGGCACCTCATTAGACTCTAGCAGAGGAGAAATGAACAGCAGAAGCCTAGACTATGCTAGGGTATGGCAAAGTGAGCTTGCCTAGTCCAGCTGGACAGCAGCAAGCACAGTATGGGGTTCTCTACAGCACCATGACAGCAGCCTACTGCCCCATTCCTTCTTCAGCCAGTTCCTACATCAAGTTGCTCCTTTCCTCTGCCCAACACCGAGGTGGACAAGCTATGCACTCAAGTCCTGGAGACTCTGCATTTCTATTTCTGAAGGTTACATGAATTCCACAACCGAGAGTTTCCTGTTCTCAACTAGCTGATGCTCAGGTTAAAGAGCTTTCGTTCATTGCAAGTTTTGGAGCTCTTCACCACCAAGCACAATTTCAGCTACCTACACAAACACCAAAAAGTGTTCCCCCCCCCCCCTTCCCTTGACTGCTCTGGGTACCAGCACAGAGCTGGTCTTACCTGCAGCGTGCTTGGCCTCCGAGACGCCGAGCATGAGGAGGAGGAAAAGCACAGTCGCTGGCCCCATGGCAGAGGTCCGTCGCTCAACCAGCCTGGGGACAGCCAGAAGTAAGAAGGTCACCGCGCTGCCGCCGCACCCAGGACCTACCGCCCAGCGCACCGGCGGCTCCCGAGGCTCCCCGCAGGCAAGGAGGCTGCACAGCGGGAGGCCGCGGGGACAGGGCAGGTGCCCCCCGGCGGGGACAGCGAGCGCGGCGGGAGCCGCTTCAGCACTTACCTCCGGGGAGAGCGATCCGGGCGGGCGGGCGGCGCCGGCCTCCTGCGCCTCCGGGTACCGGCGACCAATATCCTCGGGCAGCCCTCGGCTGTCCCGGCGGGGGAGAGCGAAGAGCGGCGGGTCCCGGGCGAGGAGGATGAGGCGGGGGCGGGGCCGCCGCTGCCGCGCCCCGCCGGCCGGGGGAGCGGGCGGCCGCCGCTGCGCTCTTGGCGGGCGGCGCCGGGCCCGGCCGCGCCACTTGGGGGCGCCCCGCGAGCTCGCACGGCGCCTGCCCGTCAGGGCCCGCCGGGCGCGACGCTGCCGGCTGCCTGTCGCCTTCCCCGCCAGCAGCGGGGAGCCGCGGCGAGGCCGTCGGGGGCCCTCGTCCCCCGAACCGGCGGTGAACCGCGCCTGGCACCCGTTCCCCGCCGCCCCGCGCCCTCCCCGCCGCCCGCCCGGCCTCCCAGACCTGCCCTGCGGCCCCTTGGCTCCCGGCCGCTCGCACCGGCCCCAGCCCCGCGCTGAGGGGTCAGGGGCTCCTGGCCTCGCCGTGCCCCCCTGCGGCCGGCGGCACCCCGGCAGGAGCGCCCGGGGGGGCGCACCCCGCCGCAGGTGTCTGCCCGCTGGGACGCGGAGGAGAGGTGTGCCCTGAACGCCACCCCCTCCGGCCGCCTGGAGTCACTTAACGACAGCCACCTTCACTTAATTAACGTCATGCACTTCGCGAAAAGCATCTCCTGCCCGCCGGTGGCAACGCACAGCGGAGGGGACGCTGGGCCCACAGGCGGGGGAGTAACGTCCATCCCGGCCAGCTCGCCCGTCCGCCCTCGGGAAGGCGCGGGCCGGGGGAGGCGGGGAGCGATGGCGGGGGGACAGGCAGGCTGGAGGAGCGGGGGAGCCCCGCGCCTTCTCCGTCCCACGCCGCTTCTCCTTCTCACTGGAGAAGCGTGCGTGGGGGTGACCCTCACCTAACGACTTCGCCTAAGGAATGAAATGATTAAGGCGGTGCTGCGGCTGAGAATCTCCCGTAGCGGCTTTGTTTAATGAGCAAAATGACTTGGCGCTACTTCAGCCAAGAAATTCCCACATAATCCAGATTTCAGGTAAGAGGAAAGCTTTTAAAGGTTAAAAAGGCAGGTTCTCTACGTCATGTCATACTCTGTGTGACCAAAAGTGACTTGAGTGTGTGAAACGGCTTTGAAGTAATTGAATTCCAAAAATGGTTAATTCCTCCGCATTCCACGGCCTTTGTATGTTTGGCATGTGCTCCTGTGGAAAGCCGAGTGTCAGTGAACGAGAAAGATCTCGTCAGGCAATTGCGTGTGTGGTGAGGGAAAATTGGAGTGAGCTTGGCAACCCTGAGTGGTGACTGAGTTGGACTCTAAACTGAACTGTGTAAAACTCATCAGGCAATCGGACTGGCTAATGTTGAGGAGGCATTACTGCTCTGCAGATTGTCCCAGGAAATGCCTTGGGAAATTCTTGACCCAAAGAATGAGATAGCTGCAGAACTGTGTATATTAGGGTAGAGCCAAAATGATTGTCTGCCCTTTTAACTTAAGAGCTAGAGTATACCATCTGAAGTAGGTTTCTCTACTGTGTTATGATTCACAGAAGAAAAAGGTCAAGTGTCTCAAGATAAAAAGCTGAGAGAGAAGAGGGATGATGGTGGTGATGAGAGCCCGCCAGGAAAAAAAAAAAATCGTCAAAAGAGAGAGCAAGAAAGAGACAGTGATTGCTTCTACCTGGACAGGTTTAATTGACAGGTAGTTGTAATCCTTAGTGGTCAGCCCACTAAGCCCTTTACATACCCGCGACTTTCTCTGGTGCGCTGTCTCATGGAAGCCAAAGGGGCTGCTGCTCTTGTGAGCTTGTGTCTTGGAGCCTGGGATGTTATGATCAAGCTTTTCTTCATGTGGCAGTAACTCAAGCCGAGGTTGAAAGGCAGTGAGAGCACCTCAAAAGTGTTTTTACATTAAGTCAGGAGATTGGGGCTGGCAACCAGGAACTGTCTGCTTGAAAATGAAACATAATGTCCAAAATTTATCTCTTATTTCATCCAAAGGTATGTGGATGAATCTGTAGTCTTTTGTCAGAATACCGCTGCTTGTGAGATTTTCTAATTTGGACCCATCTTTAAAGAATGCTTTTAAAACATGAATTCAGCTTTGAACCATCTGATTACACAGAAATATATCACAGTGATTGAGGTCAAAATCTGACCCATAATTTCAGCACGTCCTACACTTCTAGGCTCAAATTCTTACCACAGTGTGTAAACCTAGCTTTGTTGAGTTCTGTGGAGCTAATACCAATTTACACCCTTACAGCTGATGCTGGAATTTGACACTTAGGTCTGCTCTAGTAGGCAAGAGATGACTGACTTGTTGAAACACTTTTAATGGAATTTACCTGTTGTCATTTGGACGTGTTCAAGAATGTGATCTCTGTTAAAACTGGTAGCCAGGTCTTGGGAGTGCATGGATGTTTTACGTGATTAATCTGTCATTCACTCTGTTGCCATGAATCCTGAAGTCACATCCTTTTCCTTACTTTCTCTTGAGTTCAGAGTCCTTTTATATTTTCATTGAATATTAATTGCAGAGTATGTTTACAACTCCGAAGCTTCTTAGAATTGCTTCATTTGAGACTGTAAAAAAAAGTAGTTGGAAAAAAGTAATGGATATACAGTAAGTATTTGGGAGAATGTTGATAATGGTTTCACTTCTGTGAGTGGAAATGCGGTCTTGCTCCACTGTAGTCATTGCCTCAGAATTAGTTAATATGTTCATGGCACCCTCAGAATTTGAATAATTAATTTCTATTGCAGTACCGTTCATTTAATTGGTGATATACACAGAATTAATTCGGACCCTTGCAGTTATTGTACACAGAATAATTTTGCTTACTGCATTAAGCCGTCATGAAAAATGTCAGAGCTTTTTATAAACTCTTTATTGCCTTGACAAACAGATTAGTTTTCAGTGGGAGGGGTGGGACTGAAGTATTGACAAGAGTATGGTTTCTGAAGCGCCAATGTTGGAAACAAAAACTGAAGTAATGTAGAGCTGGATCTTCAACTTGTCTGAGCTCTGGAATGGCTCATATTTTATACTAGTTGAGATTATTTTGCTCCCTTCTTGCAGTCAGTGTCCTCCTTCTCAGCAGAAAGCTGAAGAGCAAAGTGAATGCCATATCATATCATTTCACAGTGTTTCACGTCCATAAGCATAATGATAAAGTACAAGAAAGAATAGCATTCTGTTACGATAAAATATGCAAATTTTTTTAAAAAAAAGACTCAATCAGTGTGGTTTCAAGTGTGATTTGATTCTTGGGCAAATCACAAAGAAATACAAAGTTGCTATAATAGAAGAAGTGAACTTTTCCTAGATAAGACCTTCTGTCTAGAATCTCTTTACAGTGTTATAGCCTAGCAGACAGAGGTTTGGTTTTTTTTTTTCATTTAAAGTTACATAAATAGAAAAAGGAATCTTAATAACCTATGTTGAATTTGTAATTTAGGGGTAATAAGACAGACAATGTACATTGGGATGCTGCTACTGAAATGCATGGTATTAAAACCATTCACACCAGTTTATCTGATATGTTTTGGTCACATGGAAGGAAAGCTTTAAAAATATACAATATACCTTTTCATAAAGTCATAAAGTATAGGAATATAAATGTATAAGTATATGAAATATCAACTTCATGGCACAGCATTGAAGATACAGAGAGTTGGGTGGTTTATTACTATCATTTTACAATTTAGCAAAGAACTAAAAAGCTTTTATGATGCACAACATTCTTTTGGCTTGTTTTTGGTGGAATTAATTTTGCCTACCATCTGAGAGGTAGACTTCTAGTCCAGGTTTGCTGCTTAGGTCCTTCCTCTGTTAAATAGAAGATCTCATTTATTTTAGGATGATGTGAATCCCCTCCTAGAGGTGCTCTGTGTTTCCTAAAGAAACAGCTAGCTAGTTTAGGTTTGGTGGCTAAAGTCGGATGAGAAGGATCTCCCCACTGACGACTTTCTGTGCCGTGTCCTCTGTCAGCATTTGTTGAGCTATCCGTAGGGAAGCTAGCGGTTGGCTCCCAGGGGAGATAGATACCTGTTGGAGGAGTGCAGATTTGAATGCAGGGCATAACCCTTCCCCTCTGGGCTGGAATGCAGGACATCATTGTTCGGCAAAGCTATGTCATGTTTGTGAGTCACTCAACATAAATTACAGTTAAAAAATACGTTGGTGCATTTGTGCTTGACAAGGATACCCTGCTTATCAGTATTCTTTCTTTGCAGGCATATTACCTATGCAAACCACAGCTGTAAGATGCCTGCATGCACAAACCGGATTGGATATTTTTTATCTTTGAAGTTCTTGCATCAAATGCAGACCTATTCCCATATCAGAAAATGTGTGAGAAATTGCAGTGTCTGATTAATGGATAGCTAGCTTACTGAGCTGAGCCTTAACCCCTTAATACGCAGAGATGTTTGTAGCTAAATTCCTTCTGAATAATAATGGGTGCACAGCACATTTGTTTACTATTAGTCAGATTTCGGGGTTGGCAAAAGGTACTCCAGTTTGATGAGAAGAATATGCTTTAAAGGAATTAACTGTAGTGACAGGATTTTCTTATGGGAATTTCATACAGTTTTGTGCTATAGTAATACCAGCGAAAAAGTGAAGCCATTCAATAATTTTTAAGCCTTTTTTCCCCTGGAAAGAAAAAACATTTATTTTTAAGAAATAGCTAGAATTTGCAGCAAAAAAAAAAATAAAAATACACCCACCCTCTATTCCTGAAACCAAAAACGTTTACTGTACTTCAAAGTTCAAGGGGGTTTTCTTTGTCTATGAAGGAATAAAGAGGAAAAAACCTGGTATTTCCTATCAAAAGGCTTTTTCATCTGCTTCTTTTGTCAGGCAGTGGATCAAAGGTAACCTTAGATATAGGCACCTAGTCTCTGCCTCAGTAAAGTATTTCTAGTCAGTGAATCATTAGAGCATGTATTCAAATTCAAGCGTGTGGTAGAGTTTCCTCGCTTTTCATTAGAATTCAGAGCATACTTGTGGACATGTGTTTTCAAATATTTTACTCAGCAGAGGTGAGCATAAGTACATATGTTTGTACATTTATATACTGGGACCTTTGATCCCATGAAGTGAATGAAAGCTGCTCATTTGCATCCCTTAGCAGGCTGTGTCCCAGTGTGTTTTTGTGTGTTGTAAACAAGCAGCTGCAGACCTTATATTCCTCTCAAGATAATCAGGGATGAAGTAAAAAAAGAGACTTAAGTTTATGTTCACCTATCAAACAGAGCGTCTCTCATCTCCATCATTAACTTCATATTACACAATCAGGCAAGACTCGTTTATACACAAGATGGAACATATACCCTTTACCACAGCATGAAACCACATTTGAACAAAATGCCATATCACAGACAAACCTTTACTCTGTTCTTTTCTTCTTTTAATTAGGCAGAGGCAATCAATTATTCGCAGGTCCATTAGAGTGCTCTTAATTATGCCATTACTTAATATTGCATAATATCTTCTAAGCATCAGGGAAAAAGGCATTGAAAGATCTGTGCAATACATAGCTGGGTGTTGCTGGCAGCTGTGGGGTAGAGAAAGTGAATAACATAAAAAACGACTGTGCTGTTGTTATACAACTTGAAAGATACACATTTAAAATAACTAAGAGGAGTGATGAATAAACAGTAATGTGCTTCTGAGAAGGTAGATCATCTTTGTGCTAGGAAGTAATGTGCCTGGGAGTTTCTTAAAGGCCCAATTGCTTATGACGTAGAGTCTAGAAGGGGCTGAAATATAAAATAAAAAGCCTGTTTTGTAATTTCCAAAGCCCTCTCCATGTTATCACAACATATGTAGCTGTCTGCTTTTTTCTACTTTCACAAAAACTGATCCTATATTACAGTTTATCTGTGTTATGAATTTGGTCTAGATTAACAAGATAAGACAAATGCTGAACTTCCCTGTTGAACTGTGAAATAAAAACTGCTAGCATTTAGTCATTCCCTTATTCTGCAGAAGTATCTGCAGCAGTTTGACGCAGCAGCTGTGCACATTGTGCAACATACAGAGGAACAGGAACACTTTAGGAACAACACAGACTAGAAGAGATTCTGTTTCATGTTGAGGAAGGAGACTGAATAGCTAAAATTGCCTGGTATAGTTATTTGGAGGCTTTTATTACAAACAATGCCTTGGGGGCAGGGAAGTAAGATGTCTTGCCAAGAGATTATTTTCAGCAAATAAAATGATCTATGAAGTTCATGACTAAGAATCCTTGCCACGCCCCAGTTGAAACTCCCATGCAGTCTGCTACTTAACAGAACTGCAAGCTGCTTGATGTACATACAAGAGATGAAAAGTGCATAGAAAGTACAGGCACATTTTTTTGCAGTTTCGGATTGTGTCTAGCCCTTTCTTTATCCCAGAGGTCATAACAGCAGTGCCGAATCCTGCAAACCCTTTCTCATTCCTGTAATTTTTAGATACACCGTTAGCCCCATTGACTTGCTTGCACGGATAAAGACTACTGACATGAATAAAATTCTTCAGGATCAGGTTCTTACGCTGCTTTATTAGAAGTGCAGCCTGCTGTGACTCAAACCTTCTAAATTCAAATCACATATAGCATAATACCTGTGGCAAATACAGTCATCTCCCAAATTGTGCCATGTTAATTACTATTGGGAATGGGAGGAAATGCTGAGAAAGTTGTCGTTGCAGTTTGTTTGATACCATAGCGTTGCCTAGTTGTACAGCATGTGGAGTAGAGTAAGCTGTTCTGGAGAGAGTCATTCAGGAGATAAACAAGTGTGATATGTAGCACATACCTCCCTCTCTCCCCTGAAAAAAATAAAACAAATCTTTCCCTCTATCCAGCCACCTCTGCATTCACTGAAACAAAACTTCTTAGAAGATCTGAAATAGGACAATCTGGCAACTCCCAGTAACACTAGAGAAACCAAATAATTTGATCTTCAGTGAGGAAAACTTTTTATGGCCCTTTTGAGGCTAAAGGCTTGGTCTACAAAAAAGAACTAAAGCACAAGCACTGCTCTACAACAGTTTTGCCTAGGGATGCTTTCACTCGATATTAGGAAGTCCTCTAGGAAATGACTGTGGGACATGTGGGCCTTAAATTCACAGCCTAGCATGTTCTTTTATAGCCTTTCTTTGTTAGCAAGCACCTCAGTCTAATGAACATGGCAGTGGAAATAGTAACTAGGACCTGAGAACGTAGACATCCAAATTACTTTATCTTTGATTTGAATGAAGTGGAGCTAGTAGGGGTAGATTTTTTTCTGCCAAATTGTGTGAGGAAATGAGGCATGTGTGATCATGCTCTATGTTTGGCTATAGCTCTGTAACAGATCACTCTCTCCCTCCCCACCTGATAACTTTAAATCTGTTTTCAAACACAATTTTGGCAGACGAGCAGAAATCTTAAGGAAGTTCTAACAAGTCACATGAACATTGGCAGCTGGGTAAAGAAAGACAACCCAAATTGCCCAGGTAAAAGTGTTAGCTGCTTCTATGAACGAGTCAACTGCCATCCATGCTTTTTATTGGCAAACACTCTTAACCAGCCCCAATGTTTCCTTCTTTACTCCCAGACAATATGCAGATGAAGTCAGCAGAGAACTGAGGATATAGAGTAGATAGATGAGGTTTTCAATATAAGAAGGAACCATGTCAGTCAAATGGCATCTCAGAGCACAGAGAGCTAGGTGAGGTGAGAAGATGTGCAGCATGGCATGTAAGTACAAAGAGACCCAAAATGCTACTTGTTTTTATAAAAATTCTGTGTTGTAGTCTATTCTAGAATGATAGCAGCAATGTGAGGGAAAAGAATAGAGAAATGGGATTGAGATATCAGGTGACTGTCTGTCTAATCCAGTCTTCTACAGTAAACCAAGATCAAGTATAGCAGACCATCCCAAAGGGATAATTGCCCAACCTGTTTTTGTAAACCTTTTGTTCAATAAAATTCCACAGCTTCCTCGTGCAGTTTGCTTACACCTCTCTACTTGTAGAGATGCTTTCATGATACAGTTTTCTTTATTGCAAATTGCTCTGATTTCTTCTTGTCCTTCCTTCAGTGAACATAGAGATAGGTTACTGTCCCCTTACAAGCAATCTTTCATGCATGAAAGCCTGCTATCATGTCTCTCCTCAGTCTTCTAGACTAAACAAACCCAGTTTCTTCAGTCTCTCTTCATAGGTCATATTTTATGAACATCTTCTTCTCTACTTTGGACTTTATCCAGCTTTTCTTTAGCTTTTTGAAAAGTATGGTAACCAAAAATCTTATGCAACACTACATTCCAGCTGAATCCTTGCTAAGACTTAGTGAAAAAAATTACTGTCTTTTATATAGTACATTCTGCATGGCATATGCTGGCGTGACAGTGGTCTACTTTTTCTTTCCTTTAATTTTAGTTTTGTAACAGTGTCATATCATTAATCTGTATTCTGCCTGTGGTTTAATACAGGACTTGAGTCCTGTCAATGTTTTTTGTTGTCTTGCCAGTTATTTTCACATTGTATTTGATTTCTTCTTCCTAAGTAGAGGACTTGGTCTTCACTGTGTTGAATTTCACGTTAGCTATTTTGCGTACAAGACTGTTTATAGGGTAGAGCTCTTTGTATCTGAACATGGTTTTAGCCAACTTTGCCAAGGTAAGTGAGGACCAAGAATCTGATATACCTCCACAGAGCAAGCCAGGAAAGCTTATCTTCTGTTTGCAAATTATTATCAATATTACAGCATTTATTACAGAAGTATTCAAGAATATTCTTTAAATATTTGTAGAGAGTTATTCAGTTGTGGGTGTGGAAATTAGAGGTATGACGGTTTTGACAGTAACATTTTCAAAAACAACCACTGCAAGTTTTGGTCTTCCTGTAAAACAACTTTAGCTGTGTCAGCCAAACATAAGCGATTTGCTTCCTAAGAATTAGCCTGATTTCCTGCAATGATGAAGGCATCCAAACTTGAAGGCTGTTTGGAAAATTTTGACCAAAGTAACCTATCTCAAAACATCAAGCCAAGGCAGAAATTGGAATGCAATTTGAGTGTCTGTATCTATGAGTATGTGCTATCTTATGTCTTGGCAAAGGGTCTGAAGTAAAATACACAGCCTTGCAGCTACACTTGTTAACTCAGGCATGGTGCTAACCAGCAGTGTCTCTATACCGCAGCTGGTGCATGTCTAGCTGGCTCAGTCTATGGGTGGAATTAACACAAGACTATCTCCATTGTCTGTTTAGGCAAACACTGAATCTTTGTTTTCAGTCTTATCCTCAATGGGTAGATGAAGCACTGTACTGGCTCACACTGGCAGCCTAACATTTTTCACAAGCAATAAATGTCAAGATTTGAGGATACCAACTGCAGTTTTCTCTTAGGAGCTTTTAGCTACCTGAAGTTTCCCTGTGTGGAGTGGTGCTAAACGTATGTATTAAAAGAGCTGATTCATCAATGCAGAGATACTCCTATAGATTACTAACACAGAATCACAGAATGGCAGGGGGTGGAAGGGACCTCTGGAGATCATCCAGTCCAAACCTCCTGCTAAAGCAGGTTCACCTAGAGCAGGTTGCAAACTGTTGCATGCGTGTGTGTGCATCCAGTAGCCTTGCTCTCATTCTAAGGCATGTACAGATTTAAAAGACATCACTCTTGATCCGAAGTGCTTATCCTTTTTGGACATCTTAAATTCTATCTTTTTGCTTTTCTCTCTTGTCACTGAATTTACTTATTGAGAAACAACTGTAGGCACTGCGTGAATTTCAGTAAATGTATTTTCCTCTTATGGTCCTTCCTACAAACATACTCCATATGCTAAGAGCCCTAACAAAGCCAAATGCTGGCTTTGTGTTTGTGAAAAACTTTTTTTCCGTGCTAAAGAAAGAATATTGTTTAACATACAGATGCAAGAAGACCAGAACTGTTAGAATGTACTTCAGAACATGAACAGTAGTCACAACTGGGGATAAAGTACATCCTCCAATTCACTTGCAGAAACATAAGCAGATAAAGTATGTATATATTGCATTAATAAAGTATATATCCTCAGGGAGAGATAAACAGAGCATTTCTGCTTTTAGATAAAAATAGACGAAAAAGATTAAAATCAGGAAGACATTTAGTTTCTGGGGTTAATAAATCTGCGTGTGGCTTTTCAGTTCATCATATGCTAGAAACCACCCCTGTATTGCTGAATTAATCAGTCTGTGTTGCTTTGTCTTTGACAAGATGTTTATTTCTGAGCCAGCGATACTCCATACAAAATAACCACTCTACGAACAAGTAGGAAGTCATGTTTAATCAGAGCTTCCAGGAGACAAAACCCAAAAAGGCAGTGGAATGTGTGATTGGCATGAAAAAGTAGGCATTTTCCTTTGTGCTTTACTTTTTTCTCTGTTGGAAGATATGTTTGAGGTCAGGTAGCCCATGCAGGCGAAGGAAAAAACCTCCATGAATCCAAACCCCATTGCCTGTGACATGTTAAGGAAAGGTATGTTTGTGGAGAAATTCTCTGAGCAGCTCGTGTCTCTGGATTTGGAATCAAGCAACTAAATATATGAACTTAAACTGGAAACAGGGAATTCTGCACACCTTTTTGCACCCTAACATGCATGACCATAAGGTTGTGAGAGAGGATTAGCTTTAACAAATTAGAATGTGATAGTAGTCAGATGTTGCTGTACCAGCTGTGACCATGGTTTTGGGACCTGACTCTGAATGAGCTAGCTGCTATTGGCTACATCACGATCCACATGTTTTTCATGCATAGTAGATTGTCAGTCAAAACACTCTTTTTCTTTTTTAATGACATCCTTATTAAGGGGAACGGATTGCTAGCCACATCTTTTTCTGATGGGAAGGAAACATGAGAAGTTTTCTTCATTCAAAAAAGACATTCTGTGTCTTGAATTTCTTCATATATAAATGAAGATACTGTGTATATTAATAGGTTAAAGAGGACCGTATAACTGAATACATACAACTGAAATGCAGGAAGCATGTATATAAAGGTTATGGGGTTTTTAATTGGCATACCACTTGTAACCACAGAAAGGAAATTTTGACAGTATTTATAATGCATGCATTGATACGTTTATGGGGGGAATGCTAAATCATGTATGGTAATTCATCTGCTTTTAGAGCCTGTTGGCTTATTACTTTCTCCCTGTAAACAATGCTTTAAGAACACTAGCTTGTAGCTCTTCTGGTCCATTCATGCCTACAGTCATAGGCTCTATTTAATTTATTGAAGCTATGAGCAAATACACGTTTTCTCAGAATTTGCAACCAAACTGAATGTGTTGCCAAGAGGTTTCACATGCAAAATGCTCAGATAAATCTCCAGTCATAAGAATGCTGAGTCGAGACATGACGGTCAAACTAAAGAGCAAGATGGAACTGCACAGGCAGTGGAAACAGGGACAGGTATCCTGGGAAGAATATAGGGACACTGCCCACTTGCATAGGGATGGGATCCGGAGGGCCAAGGCACAGCTGGAACTGAATTTGTCAAGGGATGCAAAGAATAACAAGAAGGGCTTCTGCAGGTATGTCAACCAGAAAAAGAAGGTTAAAAAAAGCATATCCCCCCAATGAACAAGAATGGTGACCTAGTATCAACTGACTAGAAGGTTGAGGTACTCAACAACTTTTTTGCTTCAGTCTTCACTGGTAATCTCTCTCCTCACCCCTCCTGAGTCGATGGACCACAAGAATAGGACCAGGGGGGTAAAGCCCCTCCCACTGTAAGGGAGGATCAGGTTCATGACCACCTGAGGAACCTGAATATGCATAAGTCTATGGGACCTGATGAGATGCATCCCAGAGTCTTGAAGGAATTGGCTGATGTAGTTGCCAAGCCACTCTCCATGAAAAGTCACGGTAGTCAGGTGAAGTCCCTGGGGACTACCGACCACTCAGCCTCACCTCTGTGCCTGGGAAGATCGTGGAACAGATCCTCCTAGAAGCTATGCTAAAGCACATGGAGGCCAGGCATGTGATTCGAGACAGCCAGCATGGCTTTGCCAAGGGCAAGTCCTGCCTGACAAACCTAGTGGCTTTCTATGATGGAGTGACTGCATCAGTGGACAAGGGAAAAGCAACTGATGTCATCTATCTGGACTTCTGTAGAGCCTTCAACATGGTCCCCTACAACATCCTTCTCTCTAAATTGGGGAGATATGGATTTGATGGGTGGACTGTTTGGTGGATAAGAAATTGGTTGGATGGTTGCATCCGGGGGGTAGTGGTCAACAGCTCTATGTCCAAATGGAGACTGGTAACAAGTGGTGTCCCTCAGGGGTCCGTACCGGGACCAGTACTGTTTAATATTCTCATCAATAGACAGCGAGATCAAGTGTACCCTCAGTAAGTTTGCAGATGACACCAAGCTGAGTGCTTTTACAAGGCCAAGTGCAAGGTCCTGCACCTGGGTTGGGGCAACCCCCGGTATCAATGCAGGCTGGGGGATGAAGGGATTGAGAGCAGCACTGAGGAGAGGGACTTGAGGGTACCGCTGGATGAAAAGCTGGACATGAGCCGTCAATGTGCACTGGCAGCCCAGAAGGCCAACCATACCCTGGGCTGCAACAAAAGCCACAAAAATGATCTGAGGGCTGGAGCACCCTTCCTGTGAGGACAGGCTGAGAGAGTTGGGGTTGTTCAGCCTGGAGAAGAGAAGACTGCGGGGAGACCTGATTGTGGCCTTTCAGTACTTAAAGGGAGCCTATAGGAAAGATGAGGACAATCTTTTTGGCAAGGCCAGTTGTGACAGGACAAGGGGTAGTGGTTTTAAACCAAAGGAGGGCTGGTTTAGACTGGATATAAGGAAGAAATTTTTTACAGTGAGGGTGGTGAAACACTGGAACAGGTTGCCCAGAGAAGGAGCAGAGGCCCCATCCCTGGAAACATTCAAGATCAGGTTGGATGGGGCTCTGAGCAACCTCACTGAGTTAAATATGTCCCTGTTCATTGCAGGGGGGATTGGACTAGATGGCCTCTAAAGCTCCCTTCCAACCCGAAGAATTCTATGATTCTATACTTAACCAAAATACTGTAAAGGCCATTTTACTAAGGAAAAAACCAAAAACCTTTTGTGTACTGGAGATTCCTCGCAGTGATGAGAGCTGGCACGTGCAGTGGTGTTAGGAAAGGAAAGCAAGCATGCACAAAATAAAGTATTTAGAATGACTAGACTTTTCATTTTGTTTATAATTTCAAAGATTAGCTAACCTCCATGCAGAGAGGAAAAAAAAAAGACAAGAAAAGTCATAGTTTTGTTACAGTCGAAAGTTGAAAACCAACTACTTCAAAGTTTCTTCCTTTCTGTGCATGAGTACAAATAAATGCGTGGCTGTGTAGGAAGCCTGGGAACGGTACAAGTACAGCATGTGCTTATAGGCTGTGCATGTTAGAAATGCACTTTAAGAACTGTCTATAGATGCAGTATTAATTTAATGAATACTGTCAGCTAGAGTGTTAAGTGCAGTCTGCTTACTGAAACATTTGGAATCTGCACTGCTGAGAATGTGACCTAAAAAAGTTGCCTTTAGACTTTTATATAACCTCATCTTGACCTGGCTGCATTTCAGCTGAAGTTTTCAACAGTCAGTAACTTACACTCTTTCATGTGAGCAGCAGGGAAGACTTCAGACTGAGGGACAGCAAGTAGAGGAATTAATTGTCTAAAAAAGGGAGGAGGAAAAGGATGGAATGAGGAAAACATGCGAACAGAATCACTGTGAAGCTTGGTGACGATGACAGTAAGATTATTCTTACTCTTTGGTTTTACCCTGGGCCCCATAAAACTTTAATCCAGTCATGTGGGGAAAGGAAAGTAGATTACTGGAGAAATTATTCATACTAAAGAACATACACTAGAACATACTTTCCTAGCAAAGGGGTTTGGGATCAGCACTCAGGATGTGCAGAACGGGAACAAATATTTGTTTTTGAAAGGACCTCAGAAAGAAATACAAAATAATCCTCTTGAGATGGGAGGAGTATCACTGACAGTAAGTGTGTCATATAATATGCAGAGTGGAGTTGTTACTCGTATGTTGCAATGGCTAGAATAACGAACAGTTGCTATGTTGCTACAGAACAATACTAGTTATTTTTCCTCTGGTGGTGGTCTTCTCTTTTTTTTTTTTTTTCCCCTTTTTTTCTTTCTGTCAGGTTTAGAATCTGATCCTATCTCTGATAATTTTTTGAGGGGTAAATGCAGCTGCAAAGAGCAAGACTTTCTGCAGTTGTATGAAATTCTTAACAGGTTTTTCTAAAAAAAACCTCAACCAACCCAGCTTTTCATTTTGGCACAGATTCAATCATTAATTGGGTTTTGTTGCTGTTAGTAAATTGAGCAAGATAGCATTATGCTTTTTGAGGCAAGGTTATTGTTCCAAATAAAAGTCTGTTTTGAAGTTCCATTTGGGCCAGAAGTTGGTATCCATTCAAAGGAGATGGGAACACAGTAAAATGAGGAAAAATGGTAGGAGTAAAATTCTTTAAAATGCTTGAAGTGTCTTAGGCTCACAAAGGATTTGTGTAAGTGAAACCTCTAATTTTTTCACCTGTACCTTTTGGTATAAGAAAACTTAAAACATTTCTTGACCTTGTTTTTTGGTGGCACTTTTCTGTAGCATTGATGGTCTAATGTCACTTACAGCTTTAATCCACTGACCTGCAAAAGTGTGTAGAAACTGAAGGTCAAAATATTTTTTGGTGGTGGAAATCTTGGTTCTGAAGTCATTCTAGGTAGTTTTGGCAAATGTTCCCTGTCTAGAATGCCACACTTACTTATGCATTATTTGTGTGTCCTGGACATAAATGATCAGACTTGTATCCTGTTCACACGGGCGGCCTTTGCCATATCTTTTACAATGTCATTGACCTTGCTTAGCTAGAAATAAGCTCACAGTTACTCACAGACACTCATAACTATTTCAAATTATATGATAGCACTCAATGTGGAAAAGAGAAATAGTCTCTTTCCCAGACATGTAATTTTTGATAACCTTGTGATGGGATAGTCAATAGTCAAAATGCCATCCTTCTTTCAGTCATCATATTGCCATTGGAAAATCTCCTTGCAGTAAAGGACTTTTCCTAACTGCTGCTCACTCATAAATTTCTTAATGTGTTAACACCAGCAATGGCTGCTTGTACGTATCTTCTGTATGTGAATTGACAAGATGTCTTAATCTCTTCCCAGACTGGATTTTAGAGAAGGGGCCCATGTGACACTCTGAACAAGCTGAGCATTTATGCTTTAAGTGTCTGAAAAATTACATGCAGCTTTTGTAATTTGCCAGCAAAGAGACTTGGCTTTTATCCCTGGTAAAGGAAGTGATATATCCTGATGGTAGACTCAAAGGCAGTATGACCTCGGGTAGGTATTTGCTGTTTACATAGACAGGGAAGACTGATGCAGGATCTTACAGTGGTCAAAATTAGGTTTAAAGAATTAGGATCACAAAATGCTATGCATGAAGTAAAGGCTTTCTTGGTGAGGTGCCAAAGATGTCATGACTGAGATTTCCAGAAAAAGGTGAAATTCAGTCCTGTGGCATTTTGTTCCGTTTTCAATGTGTACAGATTTTATGGTGAAATTTCTGGGGCTGCAAAGTTTCTGTATTCCAGAATTTTTCAGGACGTGTGCGTTCTTTCACACACACACACGCACACGCACACATGCGCATACCCACACCCTCCAGAAGGATCAACACAGCATGCCCACATCAGTCTGGCAGGATTACATTCATTAAATGCTCATTTTTGCTGCTGACCTTTACCTACCCCCTCTCCTTTAATTTTCATTGTGAAGAAAAAGCTCTAATGGCGGGGTTATTCCTGGATTAGTTGAGCTCTTTAGCATATTGTCTATGGCCTTGTTTACCTTGCAAGAATCATTGAGCCTGAGCTGAGTCCCATAGCAATGTCGCAGAGCACAACGGCCTGGCGTGAGCAGTAGGCACAAAAACTCGGGATCATTAGCTTGACATAGGGAACAGCAATGGTGAAATGCTGCTGGCAGGTTATTTGAGTTGGCAAGAGATTGAGAGCTGCTGCCAAAAAACCAGAAGAGGCCAATTTCTGCAAAAGATCAGAATGGCCTGCCTGAGGAAACTACTGTGTCCATCTATCCTGTGATAGATACTGGGAGCGATCTCAAAGTCTAGTCCAATCGGTTTTGAAGAGCAGAAGAAAATAGCACTCATTGTGGACCTGGATAATGAGAAAAATGGTCTTCAGCACAACAAAGATAATGTAAAGCTGTTTACTTAGGTGACCCCCCTCCTGTTCTGCAGGTTCCCAACTCCTGGGCCTGGAGGACACCACTGAAAATTTAGATTAGGGACAGTTTTCGCTGTGGGGACCTCGGCAGGGAGTGAGGTTTATGTTTTAAATTCTGACAGCAACTGCAGAAATATGGATGCCTATTCGACACATTTATCTCATTTCTGTTCTGGGCTGCAGTATAAATTTATCCTTGGGCTGAATCATTGCCTGTATTCATAGTGTGGTTCTTGATCCTTTTTTTTTTTTTCCTTTTTTTTCTTTGCTGGGTACTGTGCAAAAGGCCTACAGTTCAGAATCAGGATCTTGCATCTTCCCTCCCTAATGTCCTTGAATGCTTACTCTGAGAGGTGTGATCTATGAGCTAATTTAAAGTTAGATTTTAATGTTTAAATTCACAACCAACCTCCCCCTTAAAATAGCCACTTGCAGTCATGAGTAAGAGCCTCATATCAGCCTATCGGTTTTTATCTTGGGAAATGAGAATACCGATTCCTAGCACGGCAGATGGCAATTGTTAGCTATGCACTGAATTTTCTTTCACTCTTCTCCCTCCAAATGTCATAGAAACCAAACTTATTTCATTTTGTCCCAATGCGGATTTTTTTCTGAGAGGCTATTTGGATTTGACTGTGACCACACTACTCTTGGCAGGCTTATAATAGACCTATAAACTCCCCAGTTGTGAGCGGCTGTTGGATGAAAGCGTTAGTTTAAAGAATAGTTTCAGGGTATTCGTAGAAAATTCTGAAAGTCATCTTACCCAGTGGATTTTCACACAGTGGGTTTTGCGTCACTGTCACAGTTTCCCCCATGATTTCCCCATATAATCCATTTGTGTATGAATCTTATTAACATATCTTTGTTTATAATTGTCTTCAAGGCAAAAATGTGGAAGTATTGCAGTGTTTTAAATCCAAATAACATGACCAATGAAAAATGTGGAAAATGAGGGGAAAATCAACACTGAGATAAAAAGGAAGGCTGCTCGCAAGACGAGGGAGGGGACTGGACTCTTCCAGAGCTTTTGCTGAGCCCTACCAGTCCAAGCCTGCTCCTCTGGGCTTCTCCAACATGTCTCCTTGCTGATACACAAGTCTGGAGGGAGGGTGAGGAGTATTTGAGGCATGGAGAGGAATTGATCTGGATTCACGGGCACTGGAAATCTCCTGCTGGCTTCATGGAGCTTTTAATCAGGACCCTGCCCTACTGCAGGCTCCTGAGTGAACCTCCACTTCCAAACAGAATAGATGGCTTTGTTTTAGGCCAGCGCATTGTAGAGAATCACTCATCCATTTGTTGCAGTGTGCACAGCAGAACTGCTTGTTCCAGAAATGAGGCTAAATCCTAAATGCCAGATCCAGATTCGGCCTTTCCTAAAGTTCAGGGGTGTTCCTGTCCGGTGGCTGCACCAAATCCCTTCCCTTTTGCCATAACCAGTATCTGTCCCCTTCTGCCTCTGGAGGAGCAATGCTATTGACTAGCACTGCCATCGTGCGTATCACAGGGAAAGCTAACAAACTCAGAATTCAGATTTTAAAAAGTCTTCATCTTGCCCAAGAAAATGAAACCGAAAAACACACTTTACCCCTTCTTCCCCTGGCCAAAACATCTCATTATGAACTGCTGTCTCAAATTGCATTCAATCCTGTGTGAGTGACTTTACCAGGCAGGACTTTGGGGCGTTTTCAGTTTGCAGGCTAGTTGTTTACTAAATCTTACAGTGTTTGCCTTTTCTTTGAGAAGAAGCTAAAGCTGGGAGTGTGAGTGTGCTGGGAGATTTAGTGCATCTGGCAGCTGCAAAATAAGGATTCTCAGCCAATGTATTTATGAAAGAACAAGGCAAAGAAAAAGTTACAAGGTCTATAGTAATAAATAGCGTGGCTCCAGTGTTGTCCTTTTCCAAGCAACTGCTACAGTATACGGCATCTGTGAACAAACCTTAGACTGGTATTAAACTTTCACAAAAGATTTGATGGGGCTCTGTCTCTTCTTGCACTCTTCTGACCTTCTGTGTAGCTGGTTTGATTTATGTCTTGCTCATTTGCGATTTCTCTCTGTGAGATCAACATTTTTTATCATCAGCAACTAGCTCACATGTTTTATTTTGGTGAAATCTGCTAATTTTTCTTCTTGGCAAAGTAACAGAAAATTGGCCTCAGAATTTGTGAAGAGCTGCAAAAGATAAAATTTTTGTGTGACACGATCAGGGCACATTGTCCCTTTGAGCTAAGTCATTCAGTGGCAGAAATATACCCTGGCCTGCTTGCACCCACACATCTCCTGTGCCAATTTTGTATGCAGGTACCAAAGTCAAAGTGAAAGCTTGATTTCCAAACAAAAACAAAGAAAACTTTCTACATCTCGTAAACCTCTAGTGAGCCCCTGTCATCTTCCAGGGACTTCAGTTGGCCTCCAAAGGGAACCAGGTCCTTCTGGCTTCAGGCATTTCTCTCTTCCCCACAGCTTCCCTTTCCTTGTTCATCAGTTGGACAGACTTCCCTGAGTTTTCACAAAGTCAAACAGACACATCCCTAGGAAGAGGGGCTGGGAGAAGGCATTTGCACATGATGGTCCATTGGTAGTTTAGTCACCAAGGCAGTATAGGAAAAAGAAGTAATGCTAATGACAATAGCATGTGATAGAATTTATTTTTTCATTTGCTTTTCATTTATGCAATGTAGCCAGATGTAGCTAGGACAGATCCTTGCAAATCATCAGTAAGTTAGTGTCTACACCAAACATTGGCTGAAGTTTTAAATAATCTAGCACGCCGCTCTGAAATGTTGCTTATCATGTTTTTCTTTCACAGCTTTTGTGGTACCCTTCAGGTTAGATTACTCACTCAGGATATTTTTTATGTTTCCCAATCTATGGTATGTGTCTGATTACTTTTAAATAAATGCTAAAGCTGTTAATAATCAGTCAGATGCCAGTGCAAAAGTTCAAGTCCTGAAATGTCCATTCCTTTCTCTCTGTCTATTGTCACTTTAAGTGGACTGAGGACGTCTATAGTTTGTTACTGCTGTTTCTCAGCGAGACTTTTAAAGCCTAAATGCATTCAGGTATGTTGAGTGAGGCTCAGATGAAATGTTGTCCTGACAGTATTTTAGATGGAAGTTATTTTAAAGCTAATTTCCTTTCAGTGTCAGGCTCTTTGGCTTGTTAAGGTTAAATGTATATACGTTGGCATATATGAAATGGGATTGTCGTATTCCTGCAGTCTCATCCAGAACTGGAATGACCATATGCTTCAGCTGTAGCATTATGCCCAGGTATTAGCTAGGTACTTTGCTACAGAGAGGTTTATTGGGAACTGATGAACGCATTGCAAAATCTGTGTAGGTGTAAGAAGTAAAAGAAATGTATGAAAGATTAATTAATATTATTCCATTCTGATAACTAACATCATTTTATATCCTGGGGGCAAAAATGTTTTTCTTTTTGTGTCATATAAAAGGCCTTCCAGAACGGATTAATGAAAGTCTTCAGTACATCTTCATGAATCCTTGCTCCCCAAAGAGTTTGTAAACTAATTTCTGGATTACATTCTCTCAGTATGACAGCAACATTTGAACTTTATCACATTGAAAATGCAAGAGTCATACAAATAGCAGATGGAAATGACTTACTAGATCTCTGAGTTCCTCCATTAGCATGGCACTAGATCATCCTTCAACATGTCACTGTAATGCTGAGATAATTCATTTTCTCCCCTTTCAGATACTACGGTATATATAAAAAAATCAGACAGTGATTTCCCTAAAGCTCAGCAGGTGTCCCTGTAGTTTGGTACTCCCTTGACTAGGGGCAAGCCTTTGGAAAACCAAATGAATACAGCAAAACTAAGCTTTCCTAAACCAGGAGGTTTTCAACAAGTCTGATGACAAAAGAGCCTCCCCTAAACCCCCAAAGATCCTTCTGCCTGCCAAAAATCCTCCCACCTCAGCTTCCCACAAACTTGAAGTAGCAAATAATTTTAAAATTGTTTTCCATAAGAAAATTTTCTGATTTACTTAAATGTTGCAGAACCAAATACTTTTCCAATTGAAGTATCTTTTGAAGAGACATGTGAAAATGTTTTCTGTCAAAGATCCACGCTAAATGGATTGTTATGCCTACTTTCCAGCACAATGCAAAGTCTTACTTGCTTCTGTTGTTACTTTTAAACTTCCTAATTCTATATAACATGAAAATTCAAGACCATTTTTAATTATATGCCTGGGACTGAAAATGCATAGGCATCATTTCACCTTTGAATACGATATCCTTTAAAGCAAACGTTCTAAAAATAATTTAACTTTGCCCTCTGAAAATTGTTAATTACCTTCAATTCCAGATGAGTGATTCAGTTAGCAATGTTGGCGACCACAGGTATGAAACCAAAATGGAGTAGGTGCTGCCCTATCCATTGACACTGCCTTATAACAGTGCCTCTTGTAGGGCTAGTGCGTGTTTTTCCCTCAGTGCTAAAACATTTCTTCTTCTGATTTTAAACAAAAACATGATCTCAATTATTTGGCAAGTCCTTAAAGATGTTATTCTGCACTTAATAAGGAGAGGGTAATAATTCTGGTGGTTTTTTCCAGTTTACCATGACTAACTTCTGAGCATAACCCCTGCATGAAATGTTAAGGCTCAGTAGAATGCATTATTTTTCAGTATTACTGTGTCATGGAAAATGCTGTTACTGTGCATTGTTAGGCAGTGCTACCATCTTCCATATGATCTTGTCTGCCTCTCACAGCTTAATTAATCGATTCCTGAATGATTTAAAGACACTTGATAGAAGATCATGTGCCATCTTGGAAGAAATGTAAATTGATAGTATCAACACAGTTATATTGTCATTATTGGTTGATATGCTCAAAATTACTTTTGGAAAATTGAAAAAAACCTCTGTTCCTCACTACTCAGCACAGATGTAATTTCAGAAACATTTTCTAAAAGTGATCCAGAATAATTTTGAACAAGCAAAGAATCACTGAAATTGGCATGATAAATGCTATTGGAAAACTAGTATATTTTGGTCTAAGCTGGATTCCCCCTCCCCGAAGGACAGAAAAACATAATGCAGGAAAACGAGGCTGGTTGCCTGCTTAGCATTCCATCGTCTGTAGAGCGCGGCAGTAATCTGATATACAGCTGACCTAGTCCCATGCTACCGTATAGGGCTTGGTGGAACTGCAGTTCAAGGCTCTGCTCTTTGCTCCCAGGCTGGCTTTGTGCTCAGTCTCTTGGTGCTCTGCGTTACATCCTTAGCCAATTCAGCAGCAGTATTACACATGCTCACGAGGGAATCTCTGTGCAGCATTTCTTGCTAGGAAGGATAGGCTGCCTCACATGAGACCTTGCGTGTGGGAGGAGTACACAAAAGAATAGGATGATTCAGAGTCCTTAGAGAAGTAAAATGTAGCAGCAGACTGATTGTTGGAGCTCTGTCTGGGCAAACTGGGTTTGATTCCTGATATGGCAGTGCAAAACCATAGCCAGCCTGCTGATGATCTTCCCATCAGACCTGCATTTGACATCCAGCCTTTACAGCACTAAGAGACTGCAGGGCTGTCTTTGTTGGAGGGCAGAAGCTGAAAACAAACAAGCCAATTCCAAGTTTTGGTTCAATCCAATTGCCATAGTAGCTGCTTGTTTTTATGTTAAAAGGTTTGGCTTAGTAGTTTGGCTTTTTCTTTCTTCCCCCCCTTTTTTTAAAAAAAAAAAAAAAAAAAAAAAGTATTAATAGGGCATATAAGTATTTCCATGTACTGCTTTGGCATTTGCAGTTCAACCTCAGCCCTGTGTCAGCTTACACTTCCAAGACATGAATATCTGCCCTACCATAAAAAAGGAGGTGAGATTACAGGTTTCCCTGAAGACATTCAACATCAAGAGGCTCATGAAAAGTTCCTGCAGGAATTTAAAGAAATCCCAACCCTTTTCTGGCTCAGTATATTCCTACTTGTGCTTGAATCAACCTAATCTTTTGTAAGGCCTCATATTTCTGGAAAAGCTATCAATGAGCAACATTTGCTCGCACCAGTGCCCATTTTCTGTAAAGAACTTCTGGTTGTTGTTTTATGGATTCCCCATATATATCCCATGTCTAAAGCAGAAGGACAACTGGAGATATCCCAGTGTCTGTCATGCAGTATGTTAACACCAGAAAGCTACATGATTTCAACAGAGGAGATATAGGAACTTTTTAGATCAGCTTGTATGATTGGAATAACCATTTTAGGTGTTGTAATTGTTTTCATAGGTGTATAGACATATTAAGTGCAGATATATTTTTCTATATTTGTCACCATTTGCTCCATTAAATCAGGCTATAGCATCAGGTGAGTCAATATTTTCATCATTATTTTAATCAGAAGATATTCATCTAAATAAACAAGCCCAGATACTCTTTCCTGTATAGCGGATCTATGTTCCTGCAATTTCCACTGAGACTCCAGTCGAGGCAGTTGAGAGTAAAACATACACCACCAATACTACAGTTTTTGCATATGGATTTAATTTTGAGGCTTACTGTGGAGTGTGAGTGATGTGACTATTCGGTCTTTTCTGAGTTTGTAACTTATTTAAGGCAGGAGATACTTTTTGTGTTCCCTGAAGTAGTGATTGTGGGACCAAGCACTGCATTGTGATTGTTCAATTTTTAAAAGATTAAGGTAATTTAAAATTTGATATTAGATAATGCTGGAACCTCTTCATTTTATCTTCATTTCCTGTGAATATTCCTCACAGTGACGCAAGATGTTTTAGGGGGTCCAATCAGATCCAGTGGTCTGGATCTATGTTAATTAAATACTCCCACCCACAAACTAAAAACTATGCAAAAGCTATACAAAGACTTTAAAAAGTAAGAGAATGACAACCTAGGAAATGGTAGAACCAACATTGGTTTTAGTGTGTGAGTAAATATTTGCTGATGAAAAAATCCCCTGCATTTGTTTTCATTGATTTTTGCCTGTTTTGAGACAAAGACTTAAGAGTCTGGTAGCTTTGATGTTTGCTGTATCGCAGACCTTGGTGTTACTGATTCCTTGATGCCATGGGAAAGTACGTGCGTGTCAGAGGTGGAATTTTACCCACTTGTGAGAGTCTCCAGGGTACATTCTGGGCTCCCTCTGGTATCCTGACCCATCTCTTTTCCTTGTCCTAAGGCAAGCAGTCAATGCCAGAAGAGAAAGCATCAGGAGAAACAGAAAACTTTGAACTCAGGTGTCTTCTAGAATATTGGTTTTCATCCAAGACAGTCTTTGGGGATCTCACATATGGAATGTCTGAATAAGCACAAGCCAAGTTTAATAAAGGAAGACATTTAATGGCTGTCATAGTATGAATAATGTTTTTTTCCCTTGGGGTAGATCTGTTATCACCAAATGAGACTAATCATTGATGTCTCTAATAATGGCTGCACAAGCCCCCATTTGAATGGACAGCATGCTGAGAGAGGATGTAATTCTGAACTGCCTGGAGTTGTTGCAAATGTGTTAGGACGCTGAACAGGCCAATACAAATGCATTTCCCCCCCAAGGTTTGAAGTCTAAGAGGAGCAAAATACAACTGTAGCCAATGACTGGCTGGAGAAGAAGCCCTCAGAGTCTGTAACATCAGCACCATCACATCAGTAGCAGCCAGAACTCCAGTTTGAGAACCAGGTGTAGCACAAGGTCAAGAAGACAAAGTTTAGGGCAGAAGCAGTGCATAGGGTGGTGTCGTGAGTTGATTTGTCAACAAAATGGATAGCTAAGGAGTTCTGCAGGGAGGTCTGCCTGTTCCTGCCTTCTACCCAGAGATTTACTTGCAAGGAGTACAGTCAGCTTTGCATGTTCTTAGACACATTATGGTCTTGGAGAGACATGAAGATAGTGAATTCAAACTCAGCGGCATTGTTGTGTTTTTCTGGCAAGTCTCTTCTTAATCAGTATAAATGATTTCCATCTACAGCAGAATTGAATCCAGACCAGAACAGAGGATCTTAGTCTGCTCATTCTGTGGGAGGGCTCAGATCGGGATGTGGCTCCAGCCTTTTTGGCTTAAACCCATTTTTTGTCTGTGTTGTGGTTTTATGAGTTGATATAGCAAATATGTGACATTTGCTCTCCTTTTTCTTCTCTTGGAGTTTTTAGAGAGATGAGAGTTTTTGCTGTAGTGTAAGGCAGAAAACAGCAGCAGCAGCAGAAGTAATCTGAATAATAACGGGCATTCTGTGCAGAAATCTCCATGCCTGGAGAACAACAATTATTTGCAGCCTCCTAAAGGTTAAGGATGTGATGGATGTTAATGCATAGACATTTGTGGTTGTTCATGAAACAGTCCCTTTTGCAGAAGAGCAGAGACACAAACAGCATTTTCCCAAGCTAAGAAGTCCCTTTCTATATCTCAGGAGTTTCTAAAGGGGACAGCATCACTAGCACAAAGAAGCAGTCTTACTAAAAACCTCAGTACAGTAATATGAAAGATCAGACTGAGTTCAGACAAGTTAAAAAGGAATTTAAAGGTTTTTTAGACAGGTGGATATTGATCTTAATATTACGAGTTTAGTGCTTAGAGATCACTAATACCATCCCTCCATCTGGGACAGCATGGTCTCTTTAAAAATACATTTGCTAGGCAATGTATCCATCTGCTCATGACCACAGAGAGGAAATAGTTTGGATTCTGGAGAAAAGCTTCATGTACAAAAAAATAGCAGGTAGTCTACTGTGTGTTAAGAAATTGTCAAATTCATCACATCTAGTTTTTGGCAACTGAAAGTCAGGCATCTAATCTAATCTAGTTGCCTGGGCATCTCCTCTATACAGGAGAGAGAGGTGGTCACTTCCAGCAAGTGACTCATCTCTTTGAAAGAGTAGTGCCTAAGATAGCTGGAAGGATACACTTTCTGGGTGGTCCTGTCTCTTTCCAGTGGTTATAGAGGTAACATGGAAAACTACTATGTGCTAGACACCTAGATTTTAGACAAACTGAATCCCTGCCTGTATTTCTTCCCATTGTGCTGTGGAGAGGCTGTGCCTCAGTTGATACAGATGCTGTGGAAGGTATTAAGTTGAATGAAGCTGGTCAGGAGTGGTGGTCTAAAGGTTTGTGCATCAAAGTCTGTGACACTGTGTATTTCACTTAAAAAAGTCAGACTGGTTAAGCAAACAGTACCATACTGAAGTATGAAACACACTCCTGTCTGAGCAACAGGAACATTATCTGACCACTTAAAATTCCTCAGAGCTGTGCAGCTCTTACAAGTATAAAGGTTAAAAGCAGTCCCATGTTATTTAAGACTAACTGTTTTAGATATCTTGATTTCTAAAACTACCTACAATACTCTTGTGTTATGCTTTTGGTGGGGCTTATGTTTGTTGAGTTTGTAATATTGTCACCCATGTCCCCTTGGTGGACACTAATTGTCATAAGTCACCAACTTCAGGGCCTGTCCACAACATTGTCTCAAGAAACAGACATTTATGCAGCGCTCAGGCCTTTGTGCTGGGCCTTAGTGCAGCTTTGGACTGTAAGGAACAAGAAAAGGTGGACACTGAAGGAACTGATTTTCTTGACTTTTTTGTATGTCTTGGTAATAAGCAACAGGTGAGAATTCATCCCTCCCTCTTTCCCCAGAGTATTTGAAATATAAACAGAATCAACCTTTTTTTTTGCAGAATGCTTTTCTCTGTTGTTTTATTTCCTTCATGAGATGTCAGAAGCAATTAAGAAGAGAAGTTGGAACAGTTCCCTTTTGGCCAGAGCTAACTTCACTCATGCTACAGTGACCTGGCTCTAATTGATACTTTCTTTGCTGCCAAATATTCCAGATAGGCATCTAAATTCAACAAAGAAGTACTACAGTGTGTGTATAGGCCTCTTATGCTTCTGGTGCATCTCCTCTGTTATACCTGCCTAAAAATGACAGCAGCATTGAACTTCTGTGGTTGAAAGGCTTGTCAACACTGTAGCACTCAGAACCTGTACTACAAAGATATTATGCAAAATGCAAAGAAATAATGCTCAGCTACATGTTTAAACCTTCAAAACTCTACCAGCCTTCATGCACTTCCATATAACTCCTTGATCCACAGTCATGTTCTGAGAATGGGGTTAGGCTGTGTCGCATATATTACGTTATATTTAAGCTAAGGAAAGCATTTTCCACTCATTTTGATTGCTCGTATTCTTAGAACAGGGCTTGAAAGGCAGTGGATAAATACGCAATGATAATTTTGCACTCAGATTTCTGTGTGTACAGAATCCTGTCCTCACATCCTGCCACCACGGGCATATATGAATTAAATACAATCTGCTGTGCTTAGGCAAGTAAAGTTTCCTGCTGGCAAAGGCAAGAATTTGAGATAGAAAGTAAAATTTCTCAGGTAAAACTAAGGGTAGTTTTGGTGAATGCTTTGAAGTCCCTTTGCAAGCACTGCAGGAGTTGTCACACAAACATACAGGGTTTGTTACATCCAGATGACCAATATTGTAGCATTAAAACTGAGAGAGAAATATACCCCAATTTAAAAGGAATAGATGATTCTAAATGCAATCAGATAGCTTACCAGTGTCAAGGGAAAGCTTCCAAAGACAAAATATCTGTCTGGGAAAGGTAGGAAGTTACACTGATGCATTGTCATATTACCAGTTTTTTCCCTAGAAAATACTTTGCATTTCCTCCTGTAAAGTTGATGATATAGCTTGGCCTTCACCAAGGAGAATGCTTTTAGACACCAGTTTTGTCTGTATGGAGAAAATGCTGATGTGACAGACCCATCAGACTGAATCTAAACAAATTTTCCTCTACGAATATCAGCATGCTTTAGCTGACCTCAGCAGAACAGTATGGATTCATACCAACAGCAGACATGGCCCATCCTTGAGAATATCCTTTAGTTCAACCTGTTTTTATCCAGAAGCCTAAATGCTGGAAGCTGTCTAAAGAGCTCTTACATCTTCAGGTACCATACAGAGCTCTCTGTCTATCACTCAGCAGTTTTACTGTAGATTAGCCAAAGAAAGACAAGCTTTAATAGTTTTGTGCACTTCCCCCTCAACTCATTTCTTAATGTTTTTTCTGTGAAGGCCAAAACTTGATAAATACTGGCATGTGGCATGTTCTGTAGCTGGATCTGAACTGCCACCTCTGCGGTACATCTCTATGATGTGTGCCTCAACTGTTACACCTTAGCTATGCGGTAGCTGTGCAGAATTTCAAGACAGAAAGAGTTACATGCAGATGTCTGAGGGAAGATGGTAATGCACTGCTTGCCATCACTGGAGAGTTCGCAAGTCTTACGTACATATTCATCAATGACTTAGACAGTGAGATCGAATGCACCCTCAGCAAGTTTGCGGACGACACCAAACTGAGTGGTGCGGTTGACACACCAGAAGGACGGGATGTCATCCAGAGAGACCTGGACAGGCTGGAGAGGTGGGCCTGTGTGAACCTCAGGAGGTTCAACAAGGCCAAGTGCAAGGTCCTGCACCTGGGTCGGGGTAACCCCCAGTATCAGTACAGGCTGGGGGAAGAAAGGATCGAGAGCAGCCCTGCCGAGAGGGACTTGGGTGTGCTGGTGGATGAAAAGCTGGACATGAGCCAGCAATGTGCGCTGGCAGCCCGGAAGGCCAACCGTACCCTGGGCTGCATCAGGAGAAGTGTGGCCAGCAGGTCGAGGGAGGTGATTGTGCCCCTCTACTCTGCTCTGGTGAGACCTCACCTAGAGTACTGCGTCCAGCTCTGGAGCCCTCAGCACCAGAAGGACATGGACCTGTTGGAGCGGGTCCAGAGGAGGGCTACAAAAATGATCCGAGGGCTGGAGCACCTCTCCGATGAGGACAGGCTGAGGGAGTTGGGCTTGTTCAGTCTGGAGAAGAGAAGGCTGCGGGGAGACCTGATTACGGCCTTTCAGTATCTAAAGGGGGCCTATAGGAAAGATGGGGATAATCTTTTTAGTAGGGCCAGCTGTGTCAGGACAAGGGGTAATGGTTTTAAACTAAACCAGGGTAGGTTTAGACTGGATATAAGGAGGAAATTCTTTACAACGAGGGTGGTGAAACACTGGAACAGGTTGCCCAGAGAGGTGGTGGAGGCCCCATCCCTGGGAACATTCAAGGCCAGGTTGGACGGGGCTCTGAGCAACCTGATCTAGTTAGCGGTGTCCCTGCTCCCTGCAGGGGGGTTGGACTAGATGACCTCTAGGGGTCCCTTCCAACCTAAAACATTCTATGATTCTATGATTCTATGATATTTCAGAGGTACGCACCTCCCTTTAGAGAATTTCCAGTAGGGAAGAGACAACAAGCCTACAATTATTTCTGTTTTGATTTATTATTTAAACAAGTGTTTCTGATGCAGATGCAATTTTTCAGTCTGCGATTTATTATTTCACCTGTCTTTAAATAAGAATGCCAGCACATTGCCACTGGGAGCAGTGAGGCGTCTTGTTTCATTTTAACTTGTACAGCATGCTAGCTTTGGTAGCCTCCGCTGAAAGTCTTTTGGCTTTCCATGGTAATACTTTCCTGTACCTACCAGGCACAATTTAGGAATATCAGTACTTTTCCCCTTCTCTAGTGGCATGGATGGTACAGGCAGCTATTTTTCCCTGTAGTGATTTTTTACTTTTGGTGCTGAAACCGAGTACCTCTTCATGCCCACTTGCCCCTTAAAATAAGGCTTATCATAAAGATTTACATGATGGATAAGTGAGGGCATTCTGAAAGCGGTTTATTTCCATGCCTGGAAGAACAAGACGCATCCACAGGTTAGCTACTAATCAACTGATTTTTATGCATAGCAGCCTCTTGCCCGTATATCAACACTGTTAGAGTTATGAAATTGAGTACCTGTTAGGAAACACCAGAGCTTAGGTTGGCTCTTTAGTCTTAATTTGTCCTTTTTTTTTTGCATATGCATTTCCAAAGTTGCTAATTATCCTTTAATTTTAATGCTAACAAAATAATAAATACAAAGTATTTGAACAATGTTACAGGGAAGAAAACACCTGATGCTATTTCTGAAGCAAATGTGAATAGATATTCTCTTAGCTCAGGGTATACTTCTCCAGTAGCTGATAAAGAAAGGAATTTTCCTTCTTTCCATAATGGAAAACATAATTGTTATTTCTGAATTTGGTCAGAGCTGGTTTTTATTTTCTTATTAAAATGCTCATTAGATATAGTTTTATAAAACTAGAAATTCTGATTTTGATTAAATGTGAGCCATTCTTTTTTAAATTTAGTTTGTACTTTTCAGCTTTCACAACAGAAGATATTTCCTTAGTTTCTCACATAAATTTGAAGAAAATTATCTTTTCCAGACCAATGTTTTGAGGGCTCCAAAGAGGTCTAAAAATGATCAGAATGTCCCTTACAGTGTTTGGATTCCAGAATGGTGCTACACAATCACTATGCTATTACCACTTCACAAAAACGTAGTATGTGTTGCAAGTTGTTCCTATGTAGGATTTTAAAGGCACTAGGTTTGAGGTTTTATTATAAAATAAAGGATGCACCTACATATGTTACTTAATCTGCAGGAGGGGATTAACACAGTAACACAAGTATATGAAAAAGAACAGCATGTGAAGTAACTTTAAGAAAGAGATCAAGAGTGTCTTGTCCAGCCTTTCACTTTAAAGTGTAATAGCCAAAGGGTAGGAACACAGTAAAATAATATTTTTATGTCAAAAGCACTTTTGGCATCTGTTCTTTATTGATGAGAATAATATTTATTGCCATCTGGATTTCCTAATTCATTTTTCTGATATTGCTTATCTGGGGTTGCCATAGGACACAAACAGATGGATTAAATTCCATCATGTTGTGTCACTGTGACTCATTTATTTTTTCTATCTATGAAAATTTCTTGTTGTAAATAACATCTCACTCTTTCCCTTTCTGAAGTACTTTGCTGTCTTGCAGAAGTAGTGTGGTCGGTCTGTCTGTCTTTCTGTTGTTCTCTCTCTCTTGCCTTTTCCTGTTCCTTCTTTTTGGTATTTTCTTCTCTGTCTCTCTCAGATTCCCTCTCCCTTTTCCTCTTTTTCTTTCCTGTTTCTTAGCTCAACAAATGTTAAGTAGCTTTGTAGATATGTTTTAGCCTGATCTATGGGATCTAAATATATGTTTAATATTGCCTGAATAATAATAATCCATTTTATAATGTAAGAGGTTAGTTAAACTTCATTTAAGCTTCCCAACTGAGATTTCAGTTGACTTAATTCAGAAACTTTGACCTGATGACATTGGGATGGGGCTTTGTGGCTCATTCCCTGGAACTATATAGTTATGTGAACATATAAGGGGTAGAACATCTTGTGGTAATTAGAATGTATTAGCTGTCTTCAAGCTTTTGTAGAATGTCTGAAGCCCAATCGTCCCGTATAAGATTGTAATACCCACATGCAAAAGAAATAATTGCAGAAATACGGTTTGTTAGTCAAATACGAAAAGTCATAATGAGTGCTATCTTGACTATATTCCTTCTCTACTAGGACAACATCCATGATTGCTGTTTTAAAAAACTGTTTTATTCTAGAACTAAATCATACACACAACACTTCCTTTGAAACTGGTAGTTTTTTTCATGAACTGGATATTTTAGGAGTATCAATTCAGATGCAGCTGGAAATCTTTCAAAACTGTAGATTCAAATCTGCCTCAGATTTTGGGTCAGACCACAGTGTGGCCATTTTGTGCATATTTATTTGAAAAATGCTATTTTTTCATTGCCAATGGCAAAAGCTAAAAGGAGATTCCTTGTTTGTTTCATGAGAGGGGACTTCTGACAATGAAAATGGTTATTGTTCCACTGCAGAATCCTAGTGTTGCGCAGATCTTTTGCTTTCAAAGGTTTTACTAAAATTTTGTATCTTTTTAATCTTTCAAAGCAGCATGCAACATATTGCTGCAAAATAATAGATACCATTCTAACCACTTGGGACTATTTTTTTAATATAAGATTGAGTAAAGAGATGTTCCTTTAGGTCAGCTGCTACAAGACAGGGGGGAAGACTCTGAATTTGGGACAGAAATCCTTGACCGCAGGTCCAGCTCTTCTGTGGTGTTCTAAAATCCATCTGAATTTTGTCTAACCTTCCCCTGTACCTGTCCCAAAGGTATGTCTCTGGAAATGACCATATAGGCATAAGTGTGCCTATTGCAAAGGAATGGATGCAGTAGCTCTGCAAGGTGCTCCTCTATGGGCTGTGATGGGACCTGGGAGTTACCACAGCATCGTAAGGGCATTGAGTTAAATATGTAAACACAGAGGGGGAGCAGAATGCGGGACCAGCTCTGGTGCTGTTCATGGAGGCCGAAGCTGAGACACAGAGGATGTGGACATATTCTGGGCAAAGCCAGTCTGACTGTCTAAGTGTCTAGGGAAGAGTTAGGGGAACTGATGAGGGAGACAAACATCTAGGGAGATCTAGGGAGATACACCTTGTTGGTATGTCAACAAGAACAAACTGGCATTATCTTGGTCATTGTAAAGGGATCAACAACCTTATACTGGGTGAGAGGACAGTTGCTGCATCCTAGGTGCAAGCCAGGAGGGATTTCTCTTGGGAACAAACAAATGTAAGCATGCATGCATGAGCTGGTATTAGGGTAGCCTACTGCATGTATGGAAAACTGGTATTAAAGATGCAAACTCAATTCTGTCATCAGCTGTGGAAGAGGAAAGGAAAACAAGAGGAACTGTGAAAATACATGCACGCCATGTATGGAAAAGGGGAAGGAGTGTTGCAAAGTCACACCAGTGGTGGTTCTGTGTAGCTTCACCCTAGTTCCGCATCCTGTTTATACTGGCCTGAATTTTACTCTGCTCCTGGGTAATGAAGGTAGAGTGAAGCAGGAACAAAGGTTTCTCAGCAGGGTAAGCTTCCCCTTTGTCATGCTATCTGTGGTTGCTTACTGTCCTGTTCAGTAGTTGATCCTCTCATAATTCATGAGATGATGAAGTAGCTCCTTGTAGAGTGATGCTTTCATATTGGCCATTTTGTTCTGCTTGGCTCTCTGACAGGTGATGTTGCATGAGGAGAATCTGGAAGTGGAAAACCTAAGTAAAGCTCATAATAGTGCTTCATTAGAAAAACGTAACAGGATTGAGGTTAGGCTGTTAAATGGTATAAATTGAGCTATAGTATGCAGTCTTCTCCTGTGTACACAGTCTACAGTGTACAAGATCTTTTTAGTTTTTCTGCTCCACTCAGATGTTAGTGATACTTATCCCATTGACCATAGACATACACGCATTTGACAACTGGAGAACTGTGCTGATTTGATGGTTTCTTGAATTGGGGTTTTTTGTGTGTGTTGAGGTTTGGGTTTTTTTGGAGTGGTTTTGTGCTAATTGAAAGAGCAGATAATTCTCTAACTAAAATCTATTAACTTTTGAGACTAGAAGAAAACTTTTACTGACAGTCAGTCAGACATGGGGCTGCCCAGGTTCTTTAAAAAAAATTCTCTTTTCCCAAAAGATATACACATATAAACAGTGAAAGGAGCAGTGACTGGCCACACCGGGTGCATGTACCGATTTTATCCTTATGGTATACTCTAAGAGGCACTGAAATATGTGTTTATCACTGCGGTTACAAAGATGAGGGGAAGGTTGTTTATTGGTTAGGGTTACTTTTGGCTATTTCTGAAAGTCAGCAAAGTAAACAGAAAGGACGATTTATATGCTCCCATAACAAGTTTACTGCGTAAGGCCACAGCAAGGATTCACAGTCACTTCTTAGGACAGATGTACACTGTAACCATTGTAAGCCAAGCAATGGCTACTTGATATTTTATTCAGTTAAGTATGTTCTTTATATTTCTCTGACATCCCTCCCCATCAACTCATTTTACTTTTTAAACCTGTCACTGATTGCTCTTACCTTTACTGAATTTTTTTGAGATCCAAGGTCTTTTTTGTTTTGTTTGTACTGATCCTAATATTTTTGGTGCTGCTTAGTGAACTCCCCTATGACAAATGAAAAATATTCGAAAGAAAGAAAGGAGGAACTGTTTTGTCCTGGGCAATCATTACAGTGGCAGTCATAGTCAGAGGCCAGTCTCCCCTGCAGCCTCTCTTGAAGCCTGGGACAAAGCTGCTGCGAGTATCCCACAGTGGAGGCAGACCTGGGATGCTGAGCGGAGCACTCTGCTGTCACCTCAGCACGTCATGCTTGACATTAGAACAAACACAGCAAGGGGTAAGAATTTTACTCAGGAGCTGCAGAGTTCTGTAGTTAATATGAGTGTCTTTACGTACTGAGGAGTACCTGTCTGCAAAAGAGAGAGAAACAGGTACCTCAGCATTTATTCAGTTTGGCAGCCAACAGAAGTAAACATAACGTCTTATTTCTTTGACTTCAAAAAGAGTGAACCATATTCTGGAGGGTTCTAAGCCCTACGTTCTGCTACACTTCAGCTCTGCAGTCAGTTTTAAATGCTACTTGTTTTTACTTGACTGACTACAACCCTGAAACTGTGCTTGAAGACGGTGCTCTCTCTGAGCACCAGGTGCACTGGTCCCTACCTATGCAACGACTGGAAGAGCAGGCAGCACAGACAGAGGGAAATGCCACTGAGCAGACTGGTATAATATTTCTTTTAAGCCTTACTTAATGAGAAAACTTGTCTCACAAATTAAGCTTTGAGGAAAAGCAAGAATTAAGCCTTTCTTTTCGATTTATGACATATCTTAAATAAAATAAGCACAAAAGCAAGTGTTCAGTTGTCTTTAGAATTTATTTTATTACTTCTAAAGGCATAATTTCCTGTCTAAAAGTATAATTTCCCATCCTGTATCATGACACAAAACAAAGCCATGTTCAGATGTGGAGTTATTAAACACTGAATTTTCCTCTTACTAAAATCTAAGCAGAATGAATTACAAGGGACTTTCCATAATGACAGGCTGAGGACATGCTCTCAACTCGTTGTGTGGGATCTCGGCAGAGACTTTCCAGGAGTGCTTCTGTGAACTAATTCTGTTCTTCCATGAGAGTATGTAGGATCAGGAAAGGAAATGTACAGGAGTCAACTGTGTATAAAAATAGCAGTAGAGGCTGTGGCAAATAAGACTTTTTCCCTAGTGTTGGTGTATTGTAACTACACTCAATGGGCTGGATTTATTCCTGCTGGAATGTAATTGGAGTATTCTGGCAGATTATTTTAGTGCCAAGTCACATAGGGATTTTAGTATCAGATCCTAAAGTGCTTGAAGACTTTAAGAAGAATGGTCCCGCATCTTCTAAATAACAAATGGTTTGTTTCAGAAGTTCTTGTTAGAGCCTTAGTAATTAAAACCTCACCTTGATACCAGGTTCTACTTCCAGGGGAACAACAGCAGCAGTACCTTCTGATGGATGAGCAGGATCAGACGAAACAGCATCCAATGTAAGCACTGCCACCCCTCCCATCCCCGCCAAAAAAGAAAAGAAAAGAAAAAAACCTTGCTGCTTTTTTCCTAGGCTTTCAAAAGCATGGTGGACTTTTTTGTTTTCTTTTCAAATGGAACTATTAGATGTGCTCAGCTAGCTTCTAACATTATTTCTAGCTTGGCTTTGCAAGGTTCCTATCTCAAGACAGGGCATTATTATCGCATTGGATTCATTAGGCTCTGCTTGGAACTCCCAGCCATGAACCAAATACAAAGATCTTACAATGTAGTTCAGACATCAGCAAGTAGAAGAAAACAAAAATGACGCTAGCTTTGGGTAGCAAAAAATTACTTTTGATGTTTAAAGCTCCACTATGATTTTCTGTCTGCTTGTTGCAGTTCAGCCATTCCCCTTTCTACCAGTGTATCTGCAATGCGTGCTTGTTGACCGTGCTGTTGCTCCTGCTTGCCCTGCGTCTGCTTTTTTTGGCAGTTTTGATGGCAGAGGACGCTGGGCCTCTTTCATGTGGTTTGTGTCACATGTGCTGCTGTGCGAGACACGCGCAGCTCTTCGGGAGCGTTCGCCGCTTGCTGCTTCGCATGCTCTCGTGTACGCTTCCTCTGCAGATGGCTTTCCTGGCTCCCATGGACCATATGTTTTTTCAGTTTCTTTTAATGTGTGTACACCCACCCCATGCAGTTCCAATGAAGTATGTGTTGTTTATTTCCTCTGCTGTCCAGCTCTAAAGGTTTAGATCTAGGGAGGCAATCACTGACACTGAGTTAACACAACCTGCTCTTTTCCTGGGATGCTTCTTCTTCTCCCTCTTGGAAGCGTGGAATTCTCCACTTGTTCTGTTTTTAACCCTGTAGGGACTAATTTTAGCTATCTTACCACCAGGCATGCATTGGCCGTGGAGGGAGGTGGATGAGATATCCTTCTAAGGCAGGCATCTAAGATAGGTGGACAGATTTGCCTCTCTCAGATTACTTTCGTTTCTCTCCCCATTGACACAGAGGAAGCCTAGATGACAAACCTAGTCTAAGTGGCCCACTTTGAGATAGCAATATCTAGGTGAGATATATCCCTCTCCAGGGGCCCCGCCTTCATGGTGGTGTACATGAACGCTGTATGCTTGCAAATTGCTGGCTGGCATTTTTTTCATCAGCTAACCCTCTTATCAGCACTTTCCATACTGCCTTACCCATGAGGACAGAGCAAAGAGCTGAGTGTCAGCAGAGGGGTGTGTGAGTATCAAATGCAAGGACTAAGAGCTTCCTTATAAGTGGGTCAGTTCCAGACTCATGTGAGATATTTCTTTAATATATGAAACAGAGTAACAGACTGCCCTAGGTAAGAAGGGCAGGGTATTGGTAAGAAATCAGGGCAGAAAACCCAAAACCTGATAAAAAGAAAATCCCTGGAACAGTAGGAAGACAAACCTCTGATGTAGAATATTTCAAATGCAAGCAGGAGATTGAGAAAATCCATATAGTCAGAACTAGAAGTGGAAGCTGAGAAAGGTCAGGCTTTTCATAATGTTAGTGGTCCCCTTGACTTACTTCCTGAAAAAGCGGAATGTGTGCCATATGCTTTATTTATACCAAGAGCTATTCATTCCCCTTCAAGACCGATGTTTTCATTAACAACTCTGCTGTTTTCCTTCAAGAGCAAAGCTATCAGAGCCCGGATACCAATGGTACATTTAAAGCATTTCTGCTGATTCATGAGATTTCTCCACAAATTGTTTTCAGAATTTGTACCACTTCTATATTTAAAGGTGTGCAGTACTAACCAGCCACATCTGTGAGAAAGAAGGCTTCCTCACATCAGAAGCAAAAACTTGCTTTTGGTAGAGCTGTTAAAATATTCCAGATTTTTATACCCTGAAATAGTATTGAATAGGTCAAATAAAGCAGTAGCAGCAGCAAGATTTTTATTTTGGCTGTTGTCCAGCAGTAAGAAAAACCATATAGATACAGACTACTCATTTTCCGTAGGATTAGCAGGCTGATTCTGCATATGAACTATGTGCGATAGTCCCTGTGATGCCAATGGGAGCTCTGCACATGGACCAGCTGCACAATCCGTTATCACACGTAGGGCACAAGGGATATAGCGAAGGAGATTTTAAAATGACACCTGGAGAAAAAGTGGCATTGCCCTAACTCTGCAAATCGGTAACTGTTGCAACAAAAGGCAAAGAGCACAAGGCAGTAAGTGTGGATCTGTGAGATGTGGGAGAATTGACAGGGTTGGAAAGGTGGTTTCTGTCATTGCTCTGGTAAGAGAGCAATGGTAGTAAGAGAGGGCAGACTTACACTGCTTCATGTCCAGTTTGGTCTGGAGTTTCCTGTACAAAGTTGTTGAAAAAAAATCCCACTTAGTGTGAATTATATTTAAGGATCCAGTCCTATGCTCATGCAGCATCCTGTTGTAGTCACTGGAAGTCAAGCCTGTAAGAGGCAAGATGGGGCATGTAATCTCCCTTCAAAAAATGCTCTTTCTTTCCCTGAAAATTGATTAAAAATAAAAACTAATGTTCTTTGCTACTGGCACCAGCTCTACAGGGCATCAAAGCAACTGACTGCTCGTAATCTCTAGACATTTCCTGACTGACTGCAGAGGTCATCTTGGAGTGAGCTGGGGAAACTGAAAAAGAGTTATCTGAAGGCCAAATAAGGTGAAAGTTGCTGTGGCTAAAGTTCAAGTTTATTTACACAAAATAAAAAAGAGAAGTGGAAAGTTTGCTGACTTATTTACTTATATTTTAGAAAGCTTTGGAGCAGTTTGTGTAGAACAGAATGAAAGGTAAAAAAAAGGAAGCAGAATGTGATATAATAGAAATAGCAGTTAATGATTGGCAATCTTCACTATTTTTTGTTATTTATGTCATTCTAACTCAGACAGCAGTATCTGTGATGTTGCTGTTATTTTCTACTTTAGGAAATATTTGAGGTTGGGACGTTCTCTTTTTTTCCTCTCAGAAAAATTGCTTAGCACAGTCTTGCCACTATGGAAGGAATATATAAGCTCTATACAAGCAGTGAAATTAAGGAAGTAGAGTTTCATGTAGGTTTATGTTCTAGTTTATGCTTATATCCTAATTCTCAACACCAAAATAATCTCAGATTCTCCTGCATTCCTTACAGCATCCCACAGACTAGTGACAGCATGTGTGCTGAATATTTTGGTCTCAAACCCTCTGTGGCTGTGGCTATTGACAGAAAACAATTCATGAGCATTCATCAACCTGCCAGAAACACTAAGCAAGATGAAACCAATAGATTGCTTAAATCTCAAAATTACAAATTTTATTCTTGATAAATAGCACTGAACCTTGTATTTGCTTCCACAGATGCCCAACAATTCCCTTGCTAATAGCTTGTTCATCACGACTTGGTCCATGTTTGTTGGAAGCAACATGTTTTAAGTGAACAATATGCTGGAAGGGACCCAAGAGCTCTGGATTAGGTTTCCAGCTCTGTCTCCTGTGATTATTCTTGGTCTGTTTTCCTTCTGTTGACTACTAAAATCACCATGCTTGTGTCATACATAGGGAGCCTCCAGTCTCACCTTCAGCCTACTTCTATCACACTTACATTTCAAGTTTGTGGGTGATCTTGACCATGGGTTACAGGGAATTTCAGTAGATATTGCTAATGAGCTTGAATATTCTGGCAATGATTCTTGGGCCACAAATCAATTCAGCCTTCCTGTGCAGGGACCCCTGTTCTCTGCAGTGATATAACTGGCTATTTATGAAAAAAAGGACAAAGTTTTAATTTTTAAAAGCTAATGTCCCAGGATGATAATAAAATGAATAAACACAAATATAACCAAAGCATTCCAAAGTTGTACACTTTCACTGGAATATAGTGTTGTCATTCTGTTCTAATAGATGATAAATAAAAGGTTCCTTGCACTGGAATATATATGATAATGCAAATGAGAATGATAGAATTTCTGTATTTTATTGACTATTTATTTATTTTTTAACATGGATAATCTATAAAGGAGAACAGGACTCCAGTGTTCCTGTATGTTTGTTTTGACTACTGTGATAACTACAGTTTAAACTATCACCTTAGGAGAAAGCCTGTTTTGAGCCTTCAGGGAAGCAAAGTTCAGCAGTTCGTTTTCACACAGGAAATTACTGTTTTAAGGGATAATATTAGGTATCAAGAACCTTAATTGCTGGATAATTCCTTATTTCATTATGACTGACTTTTTGGGATTCTTTCTGGAAATAATCCTCAAATTTGATGGAGATTTGGAGCCAGAACTGATAAGAAGGGACAGTAAAGACATTCAGATAAAGTACTCTGGTGAAAACAGTTTCCTCCATAGTGCAGCAGTACACAGTAATCGCAGGAAAGCTTCCATTGGCCTAATCATGAATATTAAAGAAACCTGTTTATATTATAAGATGGACACATTCATATCTTAGGACTGAACATATAGCACCAGATATTCAAAACTCTTGTTCAGCTTATTTATATTAATTGATTGATGTTGCATGAGACTGATTGCAACAAGGCATATAACACACTACTATGCTACAGGCTTTGCAAACCTGCTAAAATCTGATCCCACTTGGGTCCCTGCTTTATTAAATATTCTACAAACACCAAGAAATTAAATAGTCCACATCTTAAGAGCCTTCTAATCCAAGCAGTTGCACTGGTGTGGATGATGTTCTTCCTGGAGCAGGACACGGTTTGATTGCACAAGTGTGTAACGTAGCCCTTTCCTACACGTATGCTTGTGCTCCACTGAGCCACCTGCATTGTCAGAAAAGAAAGTGTCAGGGACACAAGAGACAAATCTTATTGCCAGACATTCCTAGTTTGTCTCCTACTATTTCCAACTCCATTTCTGTTAACTGAGATAAAACTGTGGTAAACGATATCTTTGCACAAATGTAATAGGTGACTGGATATTGCTAAGAACTTAAACTCTACTAGTCAAAACCAACCAGGACCACAGAGGAGCATAGAAGGGATCTTGCTCTGCTGACTGCGAACAGTGAGCCTTACACAGGTTCTTCATGTAGTGATTTTAGTCCTGTTTCCTGCTTGCCAGCTTGCTATGAACAGGCTGATTTTTCTGAATTCGTGAACTGTTTGCAGCTGTTGAACAAAGACTGCATCCAGTACTAAAGAGGCTCTTCAGTTGAGTATTCACCTACTTATGTGACACCCATAGCTGGTGAGTGGTTTAGGAGCTGTTTACAGCAGCTATTCATTCACTATGTACCACACAAGTTGCAGATTTGGCTTGCAAAGCTGTAAAGTAGGGTAATGGAACTTCAGCATTTAATGCATATGTCTTGCCCTTACACTGTTGACCAAAGAAGTGAAGAGAAATATGAAGGAGTGACAGAGCTTTCATTTGAGTTTATCCATGTCAGATCATGCCAGTCACAACTGACAGACTGTTCTGAACACATTAAGGGAGAGAGAGAGTGAGAATGGGTTTTCCACAGTGTTGCATCATTGCATATCTAGGAATGGCATGCTTTTGAATTCCAGGAAACCATTTTATGTTGCCTCAAAATAGTGGTGTCTACAGAGTTGAACAAAAGGGTTGGGTTTTGTTTTGTTTTTAATCTTTATAAAAAGAACGCAAAATATCTGGGCTAAGGTGAAAGAAGGTGTTGAGAATATGCTTCAGGAGGAAATACGAATGGAAGGAAACCTCTGATCTTATTTCTGCTGATAGAAAGCAGGACCAAGCCCTTTATCTGAATTGTATAAACGTGAAGAAAAAAACATGGTAGTAAGCACAAAGAATGAATGAGTATGTCTGTTGAGATTGTTAAGATCTAGTGTTTCTTCAAAGTTAGACAATTTGTAGCAAGAATGGCAGTGGGGATTTTTCTTCCTTTGTAGTTGAATGAACTAGCAATAGAAGGATCAAAGATGCCTCTGTCATCCAGGATTCCCATCTTATGTCACTTTTCACTGTCAAGCCGCTGATAGGAAAGGGAAAGCTAGGAGAAAGCAGTGAACAAGAGAATGGGGAAAGAAATACATAGAAAGGCTAAAAAAGGAGAGGAGGGGATTAAAAGATAGATGGAAAAGGGGAAAAAGATGAGTCAAACGGAAACAGACTAACAGATGGAGCCCCAGCAACACTCGTCTGCCAAAGCACCCATGTTTTCTAAAGCTATTTTCATCCGCATGCGGAGCTTGCATCTTGTCTTGTGTGGTCCTAACAGATTTTTGCATTGTTTCTTGGGGACTCAGAAGCTTTCTATAGAGCTCACTGGAGTCTCAAGGATGGACACTAGCTGAAGACCCCTCCCATGAATTCTCAAACATCTGATCACTAGGATCAAGACAGGAACAGGTCATATCTGTAGGAGGTATTTATTTCTATACGCCCATGCTTAAGCTTGCAGCATACTGTTGCAAAATTGCATATAACCTGGTGAGAAAAGTGCACTTCACTGTCATGCACATAGTAACAGCAGGCCAACAAATGGTATAAACAATCCAGGTGGCAAAGCCCTACCCTAGTTTGCATTAAAGATACCCAGTGCCTCAAGAGCAGGATTGCTGTACCAAATGTCAATATCTATGATATATTAAGTCATTTTTGGGAAACAAGAGAGCATCTTTCTAACAGGTACAAACAGGTAGAGATGCAAACACATGCAAAAATCCCTCTTAGAACTAACAGTCCTCTGAGCCCTTCCCTCACTCTACCACACAGCCCCTTTTGTCCTCTGGACTGATGAAAATGGCTTTTTCCCTTGATTTAATACAATGAATGCAGAACAGATGGCAATCATGAGCCCAGTCAGAAGCCTTGACTATTACTCATCTCTACTTTTTATCCTTTGTCTGTTTTACATTCATGAGTGGCTTTGCACAAATTTTGTCCAAGTATTCTTCTTATTATATAAAATGATAACTAAGGATAGGGAGAAAATTTTGCCTGATTTTTGCTAATTTTCCATACCAAAGACAGAAATGGCAGAATTTAACACTGGTGATTTTACAGGAGCTCCTGTCTCTGACTAAATTTGTGTGGCTGGCTGCTGCACAGGTGTTGTGCATGCAGGGAGTGGCAAGGGAAGGGATAAGTAGGGAGCCCTGAGGGTCCCCAGCTGTGGTTTCTGGGAGGGTAGGAGGGAGCAGGCATGGCTGTGTGTAGTGGGATGAGTTACTGCCTTCTCCAGCAATGAGGACAGCCGGTGCTCAGGAGAACTTCTCTCTGGGTGACCTGAAGTGGGACCTTGTTTCAGGGAGAAGGAGGAAGCTTTGCCATACATGGAAGTCTCCAAGAACATCTGTGTCTTCTGAGGTCCTGCCCCACAGCACAGGGTGAGTGGAAAAGTTGTAGAGATGGTTTCACTGAAACATAGGTGGACTGGAGTAGCTTTGTTCATCCTTTATGTTTACTGGCTGTGGAAAAGTGAAACTTATTATGTGACTCTTGTGGTAAGAGGGAGTTGGGCTTGTGTGTAAAAGTGGAGGAATCCAAGCAGTAGCAGTCAACTCAAGTAAGCAAACAGAGCCTAGCTTTTGAGGAAACCTGTGTGACTCTTTACGTCAGGTACTGTGCTGGAGCTGGGCTGCAGTAACTGCAGGCTAAGTGTCTCACAACTGTACTAATTGGGGAGCGGCTGTCTGACCTGTTACCACTTGCAGATACAACTAGTTCAGGCTCTGCTGCATACCCTGCTAGGGGCTCAGCAGATCTGAAAACAACTGGTATCTGCTTTTTCAGGTAGGTGTATGGGGCAGGAAGTCCCAGTCCTGGTTTGAACTTGGACTCTGGGAGTGGGTGAAACAGCAAATTGCTTTAGAAGAATAAGGTAAAATTCTAGTAATAAACTTTGGGACCTGTTGTTGCCTGAGCATGGACCTGTGCACATTTGGCTGTGAATCCACAGGTGCATAGCAGGGTGTTAGGGGTTGGTACTTGGAATACAAAGAATGTTTGTGGCTCTCTGTAGGATGAATATGAATCTTTTTGTTAATTGTTCTGGCTTCTTGTTTTGGAGTCTCTTATGAACTTGATTCCACAGGAGATAAGTATACAGAGTTGTGACCAAGTTGAGCTGTATTTCCAAGATACTCTTGTATGATTTTCTGTCTTAGACATTCCACCTCATTCATGTAGCAGAGAGCAGAATGGCTGCTGTACAGCAGAGAAGCATTGCTGCTTCTGGAGAGGGGTTGTGGTTCTCACTTTCACTCTAAACTTTTTTATGCAAGTGTTGGTAGGTAGTAGCACTTCTTACTCCACCTTCCCCCCCTCCCTGCCCCAACAGGCTGCTGTTTAGACCTACCAAAGCCACCTCTTGCCCATGCTGAACAAGGCCAGTTCCCTCAGCCTCTCTACACTGGGCAAGTGCTCCAGCCCCCAATCATCTTTGTGTCTCTCTGCTGAACTCGCTTCAGTTTATTGATGTCTTTCATAGACTGGGGGGCCCAGAAATGAATGCAGGATTTAGATACGGTCTAACAAGTGCTCTGAGTAACAGGGGTGATTGCTTCACTTGCTCTTCTGGCTGTGCTCCTGTACATACAGCCCAGCATGCTGTTGGCTGCCTCTGCTGACTGGGCACACTGCAGGCTTGTGTGCTGCTTGACCACCTTCCTGTCCACCAGATCCTTTTCAGTAGTTCTGGTTCCCATCCAGTCAGTCCCTGCCTCCATCTGTGCAAGAGTCTCTTCCTTCCTAGCTGCAGGTCTTTCCACTTGCCCTTGATGAATTTTATGTAGTTTCTGTCAGTCTGAGGTCTCTTTAGATGGCAGCCCTGGCCTCAAGTGTGTTTCTGCCAGTTTGGTGCCATCTGCAAACTTGACAAACCATTTGTTCCATTGTGTCTTCAAGATTGTTGATGAAGATGTTAAATGGGATAATCCCCAGACAGACCCCCATCTAGCCATCCGCTTATTCAGACAGTAATGTCCCTACTTGGGCACAAGAATATTGTGAGAGTGCTTGAAAGCCTTTCTAAAGTTGAGGTAACTGATATTCCCTGCTCCCACCCATCCAGAAATCCAGTTATCTTATCACAGAAGACAGTCAGATGGGTCAGGCATTATGCACCACTGGTAAATCCATGCCTTTGCCTGTTCACAAGTAGAAGTAGTCATTGCTTGCATCAAACACCCACTTTAAGTAACCGAAGGGAGCTTATGCCAGTTTTGTGAGAGGAGAGAATCTGCTTTTTATATGTTTTAAACTGTTCAGTCACTTCAGTGTTACCATTGTCCTGTGATGATTCTTCATAAAGTTATAAATAGCCTGTAGGGAGCTCTTCTGGGCTTACTGCAGATTCAGGCAGACACTAATGAATTGGTTACCTGCATTCATAGCGGTAGGCTGTAAATAAAACCTTAAAGAAAGTCTGGATTTTGGGCATGCTAGATAACATTTTGCGGGAGCGCTTCTGCAAACAATGTTTTCACAGCTTTTTTTTTCTCCAAGAGTGGAAATAACTAGTCTTTAACATGTAAAAGAAAGTTTTAGTGGTTTCAGGGAAATGATATGTAAGTGCGTGCAAGAAAAAATGAAGTTTCTTTATGCTATTGCATAACCTGACAAGCTTTGTGGTTAGGTAGCCTATGTCTGTTCATTATTAGACTGGAATGTGATGCGTTAACCAGAAAGTAATCATCATCTACCCAAAGAGTTTTCTGGGAGTTTGGACTGTGCCAATTTACTTCCTCCAGGGTTCTCATCATTCAGGTATTTGTGTGCTAAGTGAAGGAAATAGGCACTTCACAGTTTTTGGAAGGTCCTTTTTTTTCCGCTCAGCACAGAGCCTTGAAACCATGATTCACTGAATGAGAGTACACACTGAATGGCATCCAAACAAGGTTGCCTTTGCTTCACAGAGAAGTGCATGAACACAAGTTAATCTATTTAAACCCTCCTAACGCAAGTGATAGGAATGCTAAATAGCAGAAAGGGGAGTGATTCAGGGACAAATATATGATCTCTCTCGGTTCGGGATGTGTATGCCAAGTAACCTGCCATGTGCCACGAATGCTGAAGCAGCCCTACAGTGGTTTCTCTCTAACCAGTGCTTTACTGAAATTATCCTTTGCTTTCAGCTTTGTGACTGCCAGCTTGCCTCCTCTTCCCAAACATCAGATTCTGGCAGCTTTTTAATGTCTGCACAAAGGCTGCAGCAACTTTGATTCCATGTCCTCAACCACAGTCTGCCATCTTGTACGGTCCCTTTACTGGCCAGCCTGAAGGGACTCATGGAGCAACATGCATGACCACCAGTGATGTTACTTCTAAGAAATCCTTTCCATTAATGCTCTTTCCCTCATGTTTTTTGGAAGTAGCATGGCTTCTCTAGATCAAGTTTTGGAGCAGTTGCTGTGATCTTTTTCTCCCCCTTCTAGTTTGTTGTTTCCCACTTAAAACCACACAAAGGTACCCTCTCATGTTCTTTTAATGAAAGTTTTATCTTACTGGACTTGTGGTTACGTCTCTCTGTGATACAGAGAAAGGAACAAGACAAAGCAATGGGCACTTGTAAGGACAAAATTCAAATGTTTCCTGGGTTCTGAGAACAAATCTGATGAAACTCCTTAGTGAGGTCCAACTGTGGAGGAGAAACGCAAAAATCCAATAGTTGCAGTGGCAAGAAGCCTGAAACTTAAAGCTAGAATTCTCTCCAGCACAAACTGTCTTTTTTTTTGTCAGCACCTCTCTAAGTCAAAATGCAGGATTAGGTAGAGCTCCACAATAGAACCTGCCAGTTTTCAGTGGCTGAGTGTTATTTACAGATTTATATATATGTATATATAAACTTTTAGAAATGAAATGGTTTTAAAGCAAAATGGAAGTCTGTTCCCTCTTTCTTAAAAAAATGAACTCTTAAAACTTTTCATAATATAGTTGATATTTTCATCAGGTAAAAAGTGTTTCAATTACCAAAAAAAGGAAAAGCTTTGATCTTGGATTGTGTTATGAAAAACAGCAAGAAAAAAAATTTTAAAATGTTGTGAATAATCAACTTTTTATTATTGGCTTTTCTGTGGCCTGCCTAAAAATCACCAAACCTACCTGTATCAAATCAGCCAGAGAGGAACATCCTAGATTTGCAGTCAAAGAAGGTCCTGGCTTTGGTCCCCTACTACTCAAATCTGAAGGTACTAGTGTGAGTCCAGTGTGGACACATTGCTGTTGGAATGCTTCACTCATTATAGGACTGGATGAGACTCTAACCTTTATCTTGAATATACAGCAGATGTAAATGATCAGTCATAATGTTGTTCAGACAGGCTTAAAGATGAGCAAAAAAATTGCCATCAAGAATTAATTTTAGATACTTACCTGCTTTTCTAATCCACAGCTTATTTGTTACCTCTTGATTTATAGTTCATTTGTAGTCAGGTTTTTTTCTCATTATGGCATTCAGATCTAAGATTTGTTTAATTTTGAGAATGAAATTTTGTATGATTTCATTACAGAAGCTTCAGTAAACAAAATTTATACCTTATTAATTGCTTCCCCTTGATCTCCTGGTCTTGTAATAAATTTTAAAAACAAATAAACTAATACTATCCTTATAAGGCCAGAACTCTCTGAAATGGTGGTGGCAGTATTATTATGTCAAATCTGCAACAGCTGTTTTGTCTCTATGTGCAGTTATGGGGTAAGCTGAACTAGCCTTCACCCTGACATTCTTTTACCTCTGAAGTGCAAGCAACAGAGGCACCGGGGACATGAAGAATTGTGACAATAAGTAATAACTGTTTATGATAACTCAATAATTATTACTTAACAAGCAATAGTTACATTTGCAGTAAAACAGTATATGTTTTGATACTTGGAGTTTCTTTACTTTTTCTTCATTGCATCTGACAAATGGCTGAGGATCAAATAGAGAGGCAGATTGGTTTGTTGTGTTGATTAGTGCCTCCCTCACTTTCAGGAAAAAAGCCAAAGCTATATTTTCTTCCCTCTTTCACCCGTTTGTAACTAGAGGGACTGTCCTCTAATCTGCTTAATGAAGCTGCGGTAGTTTTGCAGAAGTAATTATTGGTCATTGTTTTCACAGTTCATTCTCAGCAGTTGAGAGGCTGCAATAGTTCACTTTTTTCAGAATGACAAAGACATGAAATTTTACCTGCCCTTTTGTTTTGTCCTGCTAATGTGGAATAAAGTACCCAGTAGAAGTCATAGGAGGAAAAAAAATCAGGTTGTAGAACACTGATTTAACAAAACACATAAAATGAAGAGCTGAATCATGACAGATTGTTTGCTTGACCTATTAGTTCAAGAACTACCAGTACCCTGTGCTATGATTTAAATAAAACCTGTAGTCTGGACATGGTAGTCTGGAAAGGAAAACAGATCATTAGGAGACAGGAAAGAGAATTGGTAAGAATCCTGTCTGAAGAGGAAGGGGTATACTTGGATACTGATTTGAGAGGCTTATGGCGTGAGCAACCAGTGATGAAATCTGTGCATGGGGGGGGTGTGTATGTGTTCTGTGGTCTATCTAGTTCACTAGTGGAATTTGTCATGCCTTGTTTCTCAATGCGAATGTCTCTTTCACAGGTTCCGATTTCCAGTACGATTTTAATTAGCATAGTAAAATCCCAGTGAGGCTGCACAGTTTTAAGTCCATAACTTCTCGGTACTGTTCACCCCTGCTGTGTTGAATAGTTTTAGTTATCCTACTGTAATGAAGTGTACAGGGGTTACTTATTTGCTTTCTTTGTCTTTTGAAATAGATGATAGTTGCATAGTAGATGAATACTCGGCATGGATTGATTGTTTCTGCGTTGCATTAAAACAGCAACCCACTGGAATATATTATTAGAATGTCCTTCTTAATATTTAACAAAGCAGAATATGTTGAAATATTGCATTTTTATGATAATGAGCAAAGAGTGAAAATTATATGCTGTATTACAGACTTTCTTTGTTACAAATTTCAAGCTTTTAGTTTTATTTTTAAGGATTTTTATTTGTTCCCTTCTGGAATAATTTCATCATCATGATGGGTATATCCTGACCTTCCCTGATTCATTATTTTAAGTGCAGCACAGTAAAGAAGAAGCATTAAGAGACATGTATACTCTGGGACAGCATATTTTAAAATCTCGTTAAGACATCAGCTCTTTTAAAAAAAAAAAATAAAATTCTTTCTCCTGGCCCAAATCCATGGCAATATTTGCCCTGCAGTACACAGTGAAGTGTTAGCCTTTGTAGGTGTGAAATTTGGTGAGGTCTCAAGCACTGGAATAAATTAGTGTAGTATGCATAGTGACATTCCTTTCATCAGAGAGTGGGCAGCAGCATGGAAAAGTCGATGAGTTAAAGGGAAAGCATGTATGGGAGCATGTTGCACGTCATAGGAAGTTACAGCCCATGTTTCTACATATAAGGCCACAATTCCGGTGCAAGCAGAGTGTCTGCAGAAAAACATCACCAAAAAATAAGCCATCCTTGAATCTTTGAGCATTCCCAGATTACATCTGTACGTTTTCCAACAAACAATTGGCCTACACGTTTCCCTGAAATATGGAGATTCTTTGGGTCTGCAGTCATGCCTTGGCTGATAGGAGGCTTCCTGTGAAATCTGTAAATCATCAGTACTGAGACAACAAAAAGAAAACCTAAAAAGATTATTTAAGTTAGCTATGTAAAAATACGTGTTCTTCCAAACAGGCCATCTCCCTAGAGCGTTAATGCATACAATATTACAGCTGTTGTACTGGATCGGAAATGGTTAGTGTCTGAGGAACTGGCAAGAATAAAAGGAGGACAGTAATGATTTGATGACTGCTTGTCATTTATAAGTAGCAGCTGCATTTCCTTTTCCTTCAGTTAGATGTGTTGTTTTCCAAATGAACTTGTTAAATCCTATCTTACTGCAGTCTGATCATCTTAAAGGGTTTTTTCCTAGAGCTGAGCTAATAAACTGATGATCTCTGGCTAGTGCTCAGTCTATTCTCAGCTGGAAGTAATTGCTGTTCTTCATGTCAGGCTCAGAAGAAGGGGATGACCAAACAGTTGTTGAACTCTGCTCTTGCCCCAGAGGCAAAACCTGTCTGCTTAGAGATGATAAATATGAGGAGATGCCATGGGGAAAACTGCGTTGTGGCTTGCTCTGCTGCCTCTGGAGAGGACTTCAGTCTGCAGTGTTGGTATTCTAGGACCTTTAATTAACAATCAATTAAGAGACTACTCATTTAAAACAAGAGAAAATAGTAGTTGTGGAATCCTTTGGATTTACGTGTTTTAGCTGAAGCCAAGTGAATGGACTAGCAGTGGAAATGGGCTGCGGTAAATTCTTGGCCACCACATTTGTCACCCCAAATGTCACAAATAAGTGTGGTGACAGATGAGCTGCAGAAATTCTTGCTTGGTGGTTTGAAAAATTAAAGCCCTAGTGCTCCCGCTGACTACTGGAGGTTGCTGTTTCCATAATGGGGTCAGTGGGAGAGAATGATCTAGTTCTGTAGCTTGGAGGAAACAGCCAGACTTTGTACCGGGAAAGCTGAAGCGTGTGCTCATGTTCTGTCCCACCACTTGCTGTGGAAAGAGTACTGCCATGAGGCTGGAGCTCTGTTTGACAGAGCTCACCTGTTCATGTGTTGTGACTAAGAAACCCTTACCATGATTAACTCAAAGTTCGTCATTCTGTGTTAAGGTCTGATTCAGAAAAGCACTCCTGGTTAAAATGGTACTCCAGCTGGTACCCAAACCTGTTTGAATCAGTTTGGGTGGTATTGTATATTTAATCAAAGTCAGGTTTAATTGCTTTTCTGACACAGAGCCTAAAATTTACCAGTGTATGTTAGTAATAACAGTGACTAAAGTCAAATTCCTCTCTGGCTAGCACAGCTGCATCGTTTAATGGTTTCATGGATGTTTTACAGTGCAACTCTGGGAAATTACCTTATTGAAATAGAAATCTCACCGAACACCTTAAAATATAATTCAGTTGATAAATTGAACATGACTTCAGAGAACTCAAGTGTACAAAAGTACAGCAGCTCAAGACGTAGCGTGACCTTAAGTAGTAAAGCCTTTGACTGAAGCTTTAAAATCTCTATCAACCTTGATTTGAGCAAAGCAAGCTGCTGTGATATAGTTATGAGATGAAGAACTACTTTTCTACTGAAAATTAGAATCTTTGGGCTGCATTTATCTTTGTTCTCTAACATTGAATTCCTATGATTTCTGTATTTCAGAAGAGTAAAATGGTGAACAGAATCTGCTAATTTGTTCACCAGTTATCTTTGTTGTTTACATAATGTTGCTAATATGGAGCTGCTTGATGAAAAGGTTCATGGCAGTTTATTAAAATATGACTTATTAGTGGTAAAATGCTAAAGGTTTTTTTGGTTTTTTGGTTTTTTTTTAAGGATATTTTTTATATTTAAGTGATAGGTATGATAAAATGACTTGGTGAATTCCAGGGTCTGGATTATTACAGCTGTGATTTTAAAGAAAAAAAAAACCCCAAACATCAAGAAATCCTGTACGTGAGGATAAAATGTTGTGCAGACAGCATGAACTCAAGAAGCCTTTGTTTAATAAATAAATAAAAAGACAAGGAAGTGAATTGTCACAAAGATTTTTTTTTTTCCGTTGGTTTTGCTTATTAGGACTGACTAATGTTAGTCATTAATGAACAGGAAGAACTTTCCCCATACATGGCTTAAGCTGTTGAATATGTTGACTCTTCTATGTTGAATGCATCATGCCATGATTTATCTACGTTATATATAGATGTATATTTGGGATTCCTGATGCATGAATAATCACAGATGAACTCCGTGTAACCAAAGGCTGTAGCTGTGGAAAGGAAATGTCTCATTGTCTGCAGGACCCCGACTTCACTTGTGAATGATCACATCATAAAAATTTGGATATAAATAACAAAGTTATTTTAGGAAACTTTGCTGCTTTTTATTCAGCAAGAGAGTCCATTTAACACTGATGTTCTCAAAGCCCTGCCTTTCCTTCTGCCTTCTTGCTCCAGCATGGCTTGGTGCTAAGTCATACGAGTAAAGGCTGCAGTTACCTTTTTTATTCTACTGAGATTAACTGCTAGCAGTGTACACAAGACTTCACGGTCACCATCCTTCTGCATAAGAAAAGCATATGTGAGACTTTTTGAAGTTACTAGTTTGGTTTTTGCTCTTCAGAAAGACTTTGTGTGGTAATATGGGCATTAAAAATGGCTGACTAGGGCTGCATACAGATGCTGTGCTCAGTTCCCTTCTCTGAAGTACCTCACATACTGACTTACAGCACACAGCCTGGCTGATGGTAACTTCTCCCTGCACTAAGTATACCAATCTTTTTTGGCTTGACAATGTGACAGATGGTTGTGGTAACATCCAAGGTGACTTGCTGTTGAATGACTATTCTTGCCTTTGCACCAGCACACATTTGGGCTTAGTCTGTTGACTAATTTTCTGTCAGTAAGATTAACTGTAAAAACTTTTGAAGGTATAGACAAATGATAAAATTCTTACAGGAATTTTAGTGTACTGGAGATTCTTTTTTATCGCACAGGAAATTAGCCTTTCTAAGCAGGTGGGGAATAGCTAAAACTACTCAGTCTTCTGTCTGTGATGTGTAGTAATCTGAGGCTGTGATAAATAGGTCAAGCTCTTTCCAGTACCCAAGTCCTCCTTTTTTCTTGCCCAACCAAAGAGTAAAATAGCTATTTCCCAGAAGTGAAATGGTTTTTAATCTAGTTGTGTGTACAACATTGATTCCATTGCCTTGTTTAATAAAAAAAAGTTCCGGGAGCAACTCATTAAAGAAGGTCATCAGAGGAACAGTGCCTTGGCACACTCACTGGAGACCTTGCAGTCCTTCCCTAGTTGTGGTTCAGTGCGGTTGGAGGAGTCTGGCATGCAGATGGTGTGGCGCAGAGCTTTGTCAGACAGAGATAGCAAAGAGGCCAAGAGAGTCTAGAACGAATGACAAAGCAGGATGAGCAGACCAAACATCTTAAAGATGTCTTACACATGCTCTCACCATATGAGATTTTGTCAGATGTTCTCTCATGTGCCTTTAAATAATTTGGTGAAACGGATTATTTGGAGAGACTTTAGGTGAAAGGTTTTACTTTATAAAAGGGTACTGGAACTTTGATCTTAACTCTCCTTCTTCACTCTTTTCTTTTTCTGTGATTTTAGTTCTTGTGTGTTAAAAGCTTTGACTAAAGGTGATGTGAATACTGCTCTTGCACAAGAGTATGATCTTTTGAAAAGTGTAATGAAAGTGATTTGCTCTGGTGGCAAGGGGCCTCGGCTGTGTTTAGTTGAAGTGTTTCTCATTTTGCAGTGTAAGGGAGGAGTCTTCATTTTGCCAGGATTGTTACTAAAATCACATTGATATCCAGGATATAGGTTTCCTACTATCTAAGGGGCCTTGAAAACTGGTAAAAGTGTTGGGCTGGTAGGAAACCAATGTGGTCTGTTTTTGTATAAGCCCATGAATTTTATGAAATTGGTATGTGAAAAGCATAAAACTGGAAGAAGGAGGATTTGGATATCTAAGGAAAGCAGAAAGGTGCCTTTTATGTTGTACTGCATTTGTATTTAGAAGAAATGACAATATGTCTCTAAACTCAATTATTAACTCAAGTACCTTGCTGTCAGCTAGCAGGAGAGTCTCTGTTTTAGTGCTTGTTTGCATTCTTGACAGTTGTGTAAAAATAGACAGGATATTTGGTGCAAAATTTTATTTTACCAGAGGTATAGGTATTCACCTTCTTATACTGATGTTCTCTTCCTGTGGGACCTTAAGAATTATAAGAAAAAGAAAACTGAGGCCTATTACTGTTTCTCTTTAACTTTCTGTCAGTCTGATGACTTAAGTGCATGTTTAAGAGAAGATTCTGACTTGATCCAAGAGTGTTTGGCTCTCTGAATTCCATGGTAGCAAGTGTCTAATAGCGGTCTGCAGAAAATTTCACTATCTCCCTTCCTGTTTTGGAAAAAAACACCAATTATCTGGCATATGCCAGATATATATTTAGGCAATACTGAATGTGTTGCTGATGCAGTACGATAGCAGCTGGAAATGCAGTAGGTGTCTGTCATTTCTTGTGTGGCTTAATTGTAATATACTGGAAAATAAGTCAGCTGATGCAATAAAATGTTTTCTAGTACAATGTTCTTCATGCTTCTGCCTCCTGTAGTGGTGAGGAGTGTCTCAAAAGCATCCTCAAGGTCACCTTCAATCCTGGCCACTAGACTTTGTTTTTCCATGACATCCTCAACTTCCCTCCCCTACCCCACCCTGCCCTGATAACCTTTCCTCAACTTGTGGTTTGCCAAGATTAATTTCTTTCACATCTACTGGTCTTGCTGCTTTATTGTACTCCTAGCCTTCCAGCTCTTCTTGTGTTGTCTCCATGCTCTACGGCAATTATTAAGAATATATCTTTTGAAGACTCCTCCATAAATGAGTCAAGATGGCCAGACAGCCAGAGGATATATATTCATTGCCTTCAGTGATTCTATGCCAGCTTACACCATGGCACAATCTCGTCCAGCTATCACAGTCTACACCTTAACTAATTAACTAAAGTAAGGATGTTTCTTTTGTATAAAGGCTTATAAGTAGAGGTGAAAAGAAACAGGTTAATATAGATGCAATTTATATTGCATTTATTCAGATGTCAGAGCATTCATCAAATAAATGATCCATGGCCTCTTATTACTCAGTACTTTGTAGCATGCAGTGAGTTTTTGGAGTGGCCTGGCACTACAAAGAATGTTCCTCAAATAATCAATCTAAGAGGAACTCCAGCAGCCAGCTCCAGTGGAGATAAAGCCAAGCATTTCATTAGTCTTTTGGCTTTCCTTGTTGTCACAGATCTGAGATCACTTTACAACAATCCATATCCTACAGCAACCCTATGGCAACTTCAGAACTGGATACCATTGGCCTAATTTTCTAGAAATGTAAATCAGTACAGCCTGACTGAGGCCTTAGCTGGTGTTTCTCCTTCATTAAGGCTGATAACTTAGCTTTTACATTCAAGGTCACATTATGGCCCTGACATTAAATGGAAATTATTACAGTAATGGGGTTGATAAGCCCTCTCCCTTGTCTGTTCCTTGCAAAATTAACAGCCATACTGCATGCATAGCATCTTGCTGCTTAGTCTGTGTTGTAGCATCTGGCCACTTGCTATGTTTTGAGGAACTTCAGGGAAAAGAAGCTCTGACAGGTGATTTGAAATAAAGAAGAAAATTCTAGGATTTTTTTTATACTTTCCTTCTAGAAGCTGGCCAATTAACCTTCCTATGAAATTACTATCCTTAAAACTGTGGTTTCTTGTATGCATCCCACTCTACAAAAGGAATTTAATCTGTCTACATTCTGCTTATTTTTAGAGACATGTATCTCAGCTAGCAACTACTTTTTCCTTTTTTCCTTTTTTCCCTACTTTTTTGGCAGTGAGATTGGAATCTGGACCTGGATTGCAAGTAAATTTTGTGGTTTTTTTATATCAAGTCCTCTGCAGAGTGTCAAACCAAAACTCCTCGGTGTGTGGGTGGATGGGAAGAAACGCACTGAAGGAAGTCGCAGTCCAGTGTGGGAGTCAGGTGAGTGGGCTAGGTAATCATTTGCCCTTTCTCCTCTTGTCTCAAGGGAATTTTGAACTCCCCATCTAAAGCTGAAGCTTTGGCCATTCTCTCCTTTTGCTACCATTTGCTGGATATTTGTTGCTGAGGGTAAATATCTTACTAATTGATATATTCAGAAGAGATCTGGGAAGGGAGGTTCTGATGTGAAGGGAAGATAATGGGAGATAAAAAAGGAAAGTGTCCTGTTCTGCTTGCCTAATTTGTTTCACTTTTCCTATATTAGTATCCAAAACCAGTTGCTGTCATAGGTCAAAGGGAAATTTGACTCGGTTTCACATTTTTGCAGCCAGAGTTCCATCCATGTGCTCAGCAGCATTTTGATAGGCAGACCTGGGGGCATAGCTTGGGACAGACAGCAAATGCTGGGAAAAAGCCCGAAACAAACAAACCCCAAAACAGAATGGAGAGTGTTTCGGTTCTTTTCATGGAAAGAAGTTTCAGTCTTTTGAAGGACTAGTTGTTAGGAGGAACATTTGAATCTAGGTTGAGAAGCAATATAAGTGGTAGTTGCTATGTAGATTTAGAAAGATACCAGAAAAGATAGTCCTTATAAAATAATTATTGGGGAGGATTAGATAACTTAAAAAACATAACAGTAATATAGAATATTTGAATAATGTAAGAATACTTATTATTTGTAGACATTTGTATAAACATTGCCTTAGAATTTGCTTCTACAGTATGGATTTCTGTGTTGTGTATAGATATTCCATTTTTAATCATACACAATAAATTGAAAAAGTGTAATAATGCAGCCCTGTGTTATAAGGATGTGTAGGAAAATTCGGGTTGGAAAGGATCTTGGGAAGTCTCCAGTCCAATCTCTGGCTCAAAGCAGGGTCAGCTATGAGGTCAGTAACCAAGTAGCTCAGGGCCTTATCCATGCTCATCTTGAAAACACCTGAGGCGGGAGATGACAACCTCTCTGGGCAACCTGCTCCCCTGCCCAACTTCTCTCATAGTGAAGATGAACTTATTTATATCCAGCCTGGACCTCTCTTGTTTCAAATGATGCTTTTTGTCTCTTGTCTTCCCTTCAGGTACCACTATGAAGTGACAGGCTCTGACTTCTTGACACCTGGCTCCCCCCTCCAGCTACTGGCAGGCTGCTGTTAGGTCCCCCCAGAAGCTGTCTCTTGCCCAGGCTGAACAAGCCTGATTCCCTCAGCCTTTCCTCACTGGGAAGGTTCCCCAGCCCCCAACCATCTTGGTGACCCTCTGATGAATTTACTGCAGTTTATCAGTGTCTTTCCTGTATTGGGAAGCCCAAAAGGTATTACCGTAAGAACAGAAAATGAGACTGTGCTTTACCAGTTCCTTGTTTATGTTGAATTATCTTTCTTCTTATTTTCTACTGATGCAGGACATCAATTGTTCCTTTTATTTTTTTTAAGCTTTCCTTGGTTTAATGGCTATTTAGGTCCTTGCTGCTTCATTGCTTGGTTTTGGCCAACAAATTCACTGACGATAAAGCTCTCAACTTGACATGCCGTGCTCTCTTTTCCCTTCTACAGTGGATGTGCTAAGAAGAGGGATGGGCATGAGACCTATTATTAACCCAACACTTGGTTTACAGATGCCAATGTTCTGTAAGAATGTACATGGCAATAAATAGACAGCTCTACTAATTTCAGCATTCTCCCATTGCCAGAAATAATTTTAGGGCACTCCAGAAAGTTTTCACTTTCTCTCAATCTGCAGAATCCACACAAGTGATCTGTCCTTTGCTTGTAGCTTTTTAACAGTAAGGGCTTCTTAATGGTGTTGCGCATGTCTTGCATTCTTACCTGACCAGCAGTAATGGGAAAACCTTTGTGGGAACTGAATAATCTCTCAGCTTTGTCAGCCTGTGAACAAGCCTGTTCTGAGTCTCTTCATGTGGATCATGCATGTGATGGCATATAATAAAGCCTAACTGTGGAACTTGGATCAGCTTTCTGATCCTGCTCAAAGTAGAAGGCAGCCAATCAACACTGGCTCATCGAGTGCATTTGCACTCTAGAGAAGATTCCCCTAAAGGCAAGAGTCAGCTTCCTTAGGCACCCAATGCTTGACTCTAAAGATGTCACTACCTCACATTTCCCCACACCCACTTATTTTTTCACCTTTCATCATGTCATAACTACATCCAGGTCCAGCTCATTTCTGTTTTGCTGTGTTTGCTCAGCTTTACCCCATTTTGCCAAAGTCAGCACTTCTATACTAGAAAGAACTGTGATAGTGTGAAAATCTGGGCTAGGGGGAAAACCCCACCATATGCTAGCTGTGATATCCCAGTTGTTGGGGATCCAGTTGTTTCTGGGAAAGCCCCATTCACACAGCTGCCTGTTCATAGCTAGAGTTCCAAGTTAGCAGTATCGCTTCAGTCTACTTGGAGTTTTCATGATTTCAGCAGTGCTACGTGATGTCATGTGGAGCTTACCAGCACACTGGAGAACACAAAGGATAAACTCAAGAGTCATAAAGTAAGGAGTTTCATTGCTACTCCTGTAGCTGCCCTGCATAATGCTGGGTGAATCCTTATCTGTATAAATTCTTTCATGCTGCAAGAGCTTTGTTTAGTAAGTGAGCTTGGTTAACTGTTGTTAGAAGGCTTAAATTTACTGTAACAGTAAACTTTTTGCCTTTGCTGAAAAAAAGTTGAAGTGTCTAGAAACTGAAAAGGATTTAAGAGCAAAATAGGTATAGTATATTCATATAAAAGTATACATACAAAATCTTGCAGGCTCAGTTTTTGTAAAAGACTTGGCCTGGAATAAGTTGATTTTTCATACTAAATGTAAGCTAATAACAGTATTTTGCTGCTGCTGTGACCTTGCTTCACTTGATCTAATATGCTATATTTTAGTTGGGGTTTTCTGTGATGTAAAAAAGGGTACGCATATTTCAGTAATGCTGTCATTCAGAAACTTTATGCCCTAATAAGCCATTCCCTATTTTTGGCTAAGGGTTATGTGGAGGGTGGGTGACACACTAGAACTTGATGATCTACTCAGTACATTCTGTACTTTGAATAAAACCCTGCAAAAACCTTTTCTCTGACATCAGTTTGAACTATTTCAAGCAGCTATCAACTTAGATTAAATAATAGTATGGATACTCCCTTCTGAACCATTTACATGTGTTACACTTTGAACTAATGTATTTTAAACAAGCATGCACAATCAAAGATATGGAAAAGCTTTTGACTTGGGAACCCCAAATATCCAACATACCTTTGTCCATGAATGCCACCTTTTAAGATTCTGGAAGTGTTCCTTAGAGTATGCTCCTTTTTTTTTTTTTGAAGTGTGGGAGAGGTTGACTTCAAACTGAGTGGCTGAAATGACCTGAATTCAGCTTGAAATGGTTAAGCTGATAGTATCTGTCCAATCTTCAAGCACCATAGTCTACAATGCGAAGTACTGACATTTCAGCTGGCATTCCTGGTAAACTTCATGGGCAAGAACATAACTGTAGACTGCTTTCCCTTAGAGAAGGTCTTTTTAGGCTTGCACTGGCACTGAAAAGGACCTAGTCCAGTAGGAAGTTAGGAATGGCTTGTCACACAAATAGTGTGTTAGCTTATGGAGGCTTGCTTTTCTACTGCCTGCAAAACATTGTTTTGGGGAAAAGTGGGGTTTCTACATACTTTGTTTTTTAACTGTGTGTTAAGGTGTTTCTTTAGGAGGTTTTATAGTGTTTGTGATTTAACTGTGCTTCAATGTTACAGCGTGAATGTTGCCCTTCAGAGACAAATGCAAGAAAAGCAGTTCCTGGCTGCTATCCTGTGTAAAACCAAAGCCATTTCTGATAAACTCTTGCTGCTATCAGCTAGACTGTTTGGAGTGCTTTCACCTTCAGTTACTGAGGGTAAAATATAGGAAATTTGGTCCAGATAGGGCAGAAGAAAAAAGGAGTGTGTGCCCAAGAAGTGAAGCAAACTGAAGTTTTTCTGTGGAAATAAGGCTCCCAATTTGCTTGTTGAACTAATGGACTTTTGGGTCTATAGAAGCAGTAGGTTTCCATGACTTATGTAAAGGCCTCTGAGTCTTCAGTTCTCCCTTCCAAGATCCTATTGTTGATAATCTCAGTAAAAAGATGAAAACAGCTCTAAAGGAGAACTGAAAAAGAAAGATACTGATAGTAAAAAGGAGACAAAAGTATAATTTACACATAGGTCTTGTGATTCCTTGCAAAATACATACATGTTATGAATTTAAGATTTAAGACTTTCCTTTTCCATTTCTGATTTCAGTAATACTATAAATGACCACAGATGGAGTTCAGCTGTCTCAAAGGGGGAAAAGAACTCTTGCTCATGAGTTGGTAGGGCTCATTGAGAAGGCTTGAAACTAGGTTCAAATGGGAATGGGGATGTAACCAGGCTCACTAGGGAGGAGCCTGGGGTGGTGTACTGATGTTGGGGGTGAAATCGATAGCCCAGCTCAAGTGCATCTACACCAATGCACACAGCATGGGCAACAAACAGGAGGAACTGGAAGCCATTGTGCAGCAGGATAGCTATGACTTAGCTGCCATCACAGAAACAGGGTGGGATGACTCATGACTGGAGTGCTGCAATGGATGGCTAGAAGCTCTTCAGAAGGCATGGGCAAGGAAAGAGGTGGTGGGGTGGCTTCCAGGAGGAAGCAGTGAGCAACTGCTGTGCCACCTGGACACACACAAGTCTATGGGGCTGGATGGGGTCCACCTGAGAGTACTGAAGGAGCTGGCAGAGAAGCTTGCCAAGGCACTCTTCATCATTTATCATCAGTCCTGGTTAACAGGGGAGGTCCCAGTGACTGGAGGCCTGCCAGTGTGATGCGCATCAACAAGAAGTGCCGGAAGGAGGATCCAGGGAACTACAAGCCTCTCAGCCTGACCTCAGCACTGCAGAAGACTATGGAGTGGTTAATCTTGAGTGTGCTCACCAGGTGTGTGCAGGACAAACAGGGGATAAGGCCCAGCCAGCATGGGTTGATGAAAGGCAGAAAAGCTGTGGATGTTGTCTACCAGGACTTTAGTAAAGCCTTTGACACTGTCTCCCACAGAATTCTCCTAGAGAAGCTGGTGGCTCGTGGCTTGGAAAGGTGTACTCTGGGTAAAAAAACTGGCTGGATGGCCAAGCCTGGAGACTTGTAGTGAATGGAGTTAAATCCAGTTGGCAGCTGGTCACAGGTGGTTCAGTTTTAGGGCCAGTCTTGTTTAATGTCTTTATCAAGGATCTGGATGAGGGGATCAAGTGTGCCCTCAGCAAGTTTGCAGATGGCACCAAATTAGGCAGGATCTGCTTGAGGGTAGAGAGGCTCTGCAGCAGGATCTGGACAGGCTGAATCGATGGGCCAAGGTCAATTGTATGAGGTTCAACAAGACCAAGTGCTGGGTCCTGCACCTGGGTCACCTGTAGGCTTAGGGAAGAGTGGCTGGAAAGCTGCTGGGCAGAAAAGGGCCCGGTGGTGCTGGTTGGCAGCCAGCAGTGTGCCCAGGTGGTCATCCTGGCTTGTATGAGGAATAGTGTGGCCAGTGTGAGCAGGGTACTAATTGTGACCCTGTACTTGGCACTGATGCGGCTGCGCCTCGAATATTGTATTCAGTTTTGGGCCCCTCGGTTCAAGAAGGACATTGAGTTGCTGGAGCATGTCCAGAGAACAACAACAAAGCTGGTGAGGGGTCTGGAGCATAGTTATTGTGAGGAGTGGCTGAGGGAATGGGGGTTTTTAGCCTGGAAAAAAGGAGGCTGAGAGGAGGTCTTATTGCTCTCTACAGTTACCTGAAAGGAGGTTGTAGTGAAGGGGGGTTTTGGTCTCTTCTCCCAAGTAACAAGTGATAGGACAAGAGGAAATGGCCTCAAGTTGTTTCAGGGGAGGTTTTAATTGGATATTAGGAAAAATTTCTTTACTGAAAGTGTGGTCAAACATTGGAACAGGCTGCCCAGAAAGGTGGTGGAGTCACCATCCCTGGAGGTGTTCAAAAAAACGTGTAGATGTCACACTTCAGGACATGGTTTAGTAGGAATAGTGGTGTTGGGTTGACAGTTGGACTTGATGATCTTGGAGGTCTTTTCTAACCTTAATGATTTTATGACTTTTAATCTGGATTTGACAAAATCCCTAAATCACGGCTTCAGAATACATAGTATCACACTGTAAAAGAGTAAAACCACTTTAAGATATTTTCAAATAGCTGTAAACAAAAGGCTGAAAAGAGCTGATTAAAGACATCTAGTGCATTGAGACAGAAAGCTAACCCTAAGGATGTAACAGTCATGTAGAGAATAATTGAGACTATGTACCATTGTGAATGAGAATTAATGTGAAAAAGGTAAAATTACTACTAAGTACAAAAAAATAGTTTGGGAAAGTTAAGGAGCAGCTCAAATTTTCCTTTCCAACTTAGTGTCTTGAGCTAAGGAGAACTAAATGGTTTTTTATGCTTTACTCCAGTTTCTTCCTTTCCAGGAATGCCATGTACTACAGAATCCAGCAGGAAAGAGATCAACTTTTTTCCAGATAACTTGGGCAATTCTGTGTGGAAACTATTTTAAATATTTGAAAAATAGAATGGACATTAGTAATCTAGTACTCATTACATAAATGATAAATCTGAGTACTGCAGTTTCACTTGAACCTTCTGAAGAAATGTCTCATTTAAAAAATAAGGACCTCTAGGCCTTTCCTTCAAAAGCTGATTTGTCATAAAAATGCAAATAAATATGGAGAATGGCTGAAACAGTGAGAAAGGCTTTGCTTGAATTGCTGATGAAGGAAAAAGAATCCAAAACCTTTTACAGAGATTTCTATAGGAAGCTGGACATGTTGAATTTTCTAACAATTTTCTGGGTCTAGGAAATTGTGATACCTACCTGCTTGTAAACAATGGAAACTTTTTGAAATACTTATGGGGATTTTTGTATAATCCAAGGTGATTGTTGAGCTGAACAGGGAGAGCATGGATAATTCAGGTTTAAACAGGTCTTTAAATCCATGTACAATGGCTTCAGAATACATTAATGCGTTTCTAACAACCACTCTATAAACTTCTGAAAATATCTATTCATTTCAATGCTTCTTACAAATGGTGATCAGTACGTTTGTCACTGTCCACTTTCTCATTTGTATAATGTTTTAAACAATTCATATACCACCTTTAGATTTTCCATTCTTTTACTTTAAAACTGTCGTGTGCTTGTAGTACTCTTAGAAATGGGAACTATTTTTTTTTGTCATTTTGATTTTTGTATTTGAGAAATGACCTCTTCCCCGTAGTTTTTGAATACAGTTAGCTCACTGTCAATGTTGTATGTTTTGCCTGTGTCTTGTCAGGATGAATTGCAGAGGTGTATCTTGGTCTCCCAGTATATTTAAATTGTATTTACACTTATCTGAAGTTTTGCTTGTTCTCAGCCCAAGTGTTTTCAGTACAAAACCAATTACTTGGAGTGAATTTTAAGTACTTTTCCACTTATTAGCCTACGAGTCAAATGAGCAGAAAACTTTTAAACTGCTGAGCCATGGTCTAGGCCTGCTTATGGAAATTCTAGCTAAGTGAGGTTGAAAGAAAATGAGGTATAAGAATTTGTTATTTGAAAAGAAATTGCACTGACAGAAAAGAGCAAAGCATTAAACATACAGACATTTCTCTGGAGTGAATACATCTCTTCGGGTCTTATGCTTAAAAGCTTTGCAGGAATGGAAATGTAATGTTGGGAGAAGCCCTAACTGAGAAGCTCTGTGTGGTCCCAGCAAAAACTTGATTCAGTTATCATATTATTTAAGCCTTGGAAAGCCCCATCTCTGAACTACTTTATGTATAATGGAAATGGATATAATCACTTTGCTGCTTCATGCAGAAAAGGCAAGAGTACTACTGCATAGAAGAAGAGTGAAAGATTAGGACAAATGTTCCAGAACTGTTAACAAATACATAACCTTTTTGAAATGTTACACTGCACGTAAATGGTAATTGCTTACCAGTATAAGTCTTCCTGCACTTAGAATGACACTAAATCTTTAATAAGTAGGATATTGGAAAAATGGAAGGGAACTATAAACTAAATATAGATCACTGATCTTCAGTGATGGAAACAGCATCAGACATGTTTTTCCTGGAATCATATTAAATATGATTCTGTTTTTTCCCTAAAAATCAAATATATTTGTGACCCAATTGGACATATCCAAGGCAGGATTAAATGCCTTCTGATATTGTACGAGGATTTTTCAGGAATTACTTTTCTAAAGGGTATGTTGGGCTTATTTTTTATCCCACAGATGGAAACATGGCTTTCCTCTTAAGAGAACAACATTTCTGTTTCCTTTGTGAATTATGATTTTGGAACTATCCAAGTTGCCTTGCTCTTCCAACATTGCTTTACAAAGGAATCCACTCTGCACTTGTGAAAACAAGAGCTAAATATCTTCCTAGTCTAAAGATTGCTATTTGAATGGAGGGAAGGCCTGATGGACAGGACACTAGTCAACTGGGCTTGTTAGTTTATTATTAACACTTATTAAGAATGTTTCATTCAGTATTCCATTGATGAAAGAAAGGCATCACAAAGCATGCTAGAATTAAGAATATCCTATGAACTTTCCACTCCAGATCCCAAATCTGTGTAAATTGTGGTTCAAGAATGATAAATTGTTACTGGAGAGCACAAATATAGGCATTTGCCTATTTTTCATTGTTTGCTGAAATTTTAGTTCTATCAGGATTACCTGTTAATGGTTAAGGTATACATTTTGGGTGTCCACTTTCTCTTCCTCCAAAATGCTAGCATCTGAAGTCATCCTCTTCTGTTGAAAAATTGAGTCCGATGTTTAACTTTAGCACTGCCTGTGGACAAGGTTTGGTTAAGACCATGAACTGAACGTACACAGCCCCAGAAGAAGCCCTGAGATCAATAGCAGTCAGGCACTGCAGCTTCAGAGATGGAGTTGCTGAGGAGCTCTTCAGCGCTGTGCTTTCAGAGATGGCAGTTGCTGTATGCATCAGCTGTTTGTTGTAAATACTGGTGTACACCTCACCCTTCTCAGTGGTCAGCAGCTCCCAGAGTTGGAGTCTCACAAAAGCATTGCTTCAAGTGTAAAGAGATCACACAGTGTATTAACTGTTCTTGGACGTGGCTGTATTCTCAGCCTTTCAGTGACCTGTAAGTATGTTATACCCAAATCTGGCATGGTGCCTGCACAGTCCCTTAAAAAGGACACTGTAGAAGTTCCCGATAATGGTTTTTAGAGGGATTTTATTGAAATGTTTTCATAACTTCTTTGTAAAATTATTATAGGTAAAATCAAATTTGAAGCAGTCTTTCCCTACCACTTAAAAAACTGTTCCCCTGTGTTTCTAGAAATGGTACAAGAGTGCCAGGGTAGTTCAGGTGGTAGTATTTTCTCAGAGCAATATTTTTTTTATAAGCAAGTGTGCTTTTCCAGTGTTCAGACATGGAGAACCAGAAGTAGAGAGCCCTTTTTTCATTATCATTAAATGCAACAGACTGTCACCTGACTTTTTCTTATTACACAGAGAAATTTAATCTAAACAATGCAAACAAAAAGTGCATAGAATATTTCATGCACCAAGCAGTGAAGTTAACATAGAAAAATTCCAGATAGCAAACCAGCATTTAGCAACTAATAATACTATTGCTAAAATAGTACTAAAACCCTCTTCTCTCTTTATAAGTTTAGACATGACTGAATAATACACTGTGCTTCTCATGGCATACTCTGTCTGACCATAGCGATTTAATGTGCACAGAGAACTGCAGGACAAAATGGCGTTGGCTGACATTTTATGAATAGAATAGCCCCAAGCCCTGATTCAAACACCCGTGCCTGTGAAAATGGTAGTCTTTCCTCAGTTTTGAGGGCTGCCAAGTGTAATTTATACAGTTGCAAGATAAGCAACCATATCCATGAAAGCTCCCTCATGCCCTAATGCATCCAGTGCATGACTGGGCCTGTATCCCTGGCTGCACTTCAGGGTAAAAGGATGACTGATAAATCAAGACAAGCAGCATTTCCTTCTTATCTTTTCCAGGTGACAAACTGAATGGTCTGTGCATATCATGAATTCGCTGGATGCTCAGAAGACACCTCAGAAACTGAAAGTAGACTAGAGTCACAAAAATTCCCTCTCCTCGCTCCAAAAATATTTTTGTTACCTGTTAGCATGGTGATCTGCTCTAATATTCTTGACTATCTGCTATTAATACTGGTTTTTAACATATTTTTCTAATTCCTGTATTGAGCAGGGGGGTTAACCGTAACAAAATAATAAGTATCTGAGGAACTTGGCATGTGTTTTTGTATACAGTTCAGAGTGATCCAAAGGTTTCTCTCCAAGGGAGCCTGAGCAGTCTTATGTTTTGGGAGTTCTCTTTGTTCATTAGAATTTAACAAGAATCAACATAACACGCTACTGGTAAATAGAATTTAGCTTTTGGGAAGGAGTAATTTAAAACATTAGAAGTAGACACTGAAAACCAATCTATTTTTTGTGGTCAAGAAGTAATTTAAGCCAGTAGCATTTGAATTGAGTATCACCATTTTCTTATTCAAGACTTTTGGAGGGTCATTTTTCTTTGAAAACATGGACCAAAAAATTCCAGATACCACCTAAGATGGGTAGTGGCAAGCAAAAAAAATTATCTGGGAGCCACTGAACCTGTAGATGGTTTGGAGTATTTGATTTTGGGTATTGGGCTCACCAGCTGTAAAAATGATTGAAGTGAGCTATAATACTATTCATGACTTATTTTCCTCTTTCTATGAAAGCATTGAAAGCAAAAGATACACCCAAATGATCGCTCAGACCCTGCAAAAGCAGTTAGACTTTTTCCTGGAAATAGGCATCTCCTGATGTGGCTGTTACAGGTGACTTCTCCCCCGCACCCCAAAAGGTGGTCTCAAAGACCCTTTTATAGAGGAGACCACAAGTAATACTGTGAAACATTCCTGCTCTCCTGCTTTACAGTCTCTATAAACAAACATTAGCTTAGATCAGAGAGTGTGGACACAAGATAACCCCTTCTGCAAACAGTGCGTGACTTCTAAAGCTAACACAGCAAATATGTTGTGTCTCTCCCTGGACCCTTTGCTCAGAAGAAGGGAGTCTCCTCATAACTCAGCAGTCAAAGGAGTCCTTGATGTGATTTGAGTCTCTGTACTGAGATCCCTGCTCAGTGACATGGGAAGGTTCAGAAGCTCCAGCTTTGCGAGGTTGCAGTGTCAGGTCAGGCTGAGGCATGCTTTGCAATGTTTGCCAAGACTGAGTCTGATCTGAGAGTCTTGTGGAACAACCAAAACAGTGCATTTAATGTACCGACGTGCATATAACACTGGAAGGGTGAGTGTCTTTGATTGCATAAAGGGGTACTTTGCTGACTCCTGTGCCTGTGACTCAGAGCAGATACTTTCCAAATGTCTGGGACCTATTCTTTTAGAAGAAAAAAATACAAAGCATTTTCCTTTTATAAGTCCAAAGGAACATTTCACAATAAAAAATACTTTTTTTTTGAACAACTCACACTGGTATTTTTAATGTGGCTCCAAGCTCCTGATTAAGAGCCTAATCCAACTCTTACTGAAGTAAGGGGAGTCTTTGACTCTCCTGAACAGAAATAGATGTAGCTCAGAAAATGCAAAGTTCTTGAATGGGGTATATTGTTAAATGAACCCTTGTGCTTTACTTCACTTGTGTGTATCCTTCTTGCATTCTGCTTCATGCTAGTTTCTTTTGCTTGCCTCTTCTACAAGAATCCTCTGGGTATTGGGGTTTTTTTCTCTTTACTGCTTCCATTCTTATCTAGGATTTTAAATTATGAGGGAATTATGAAAAACCTAGTGCCAAAGCAGGAATCTAAAGTTTGGTACCTCTATTCATGTATAAGTTCTTATATAAGAAGACAGGAATGTCCTGATTTTCCCTGCAGTGCTACCACTGCAGAAAACAACTGAAATTATGGGGAGAAATGGAGATTTAACCCAATTAGAAAAATCATCTGTTTAAGTAGACAGCTAGGCAACCATTATTCTTGGGTGAGGCTTTTTAAAATCTCTGCAAAGAAAGGATAACATGGAGTAACAGAAGAGGGTCTTTTAAGTTGTTGGTAGTTGTATCATGAGAGTCCTCTATCTCTGAGTTAGTCCGGTCAGTAGAGCCAAGCCTCCATTGCAATTTTCTGCTTCCTCATGCTTGAAGTTCATCAGAGCTTGGGAACTTCAGAGTTCAAAGCCTCCATCACCTAATGCTGGTGATTTTAAAGGGGAAAATGAATGAGCTATTTCTTCTTTTAAATTGAGTGCAAGTGGTTTGATGTCTGTGAAATTGTAATGTCAAAGATTTGTCCCTCACGTAACCACCTAGCTTTTCTATCAGATAGTGCTCTGATATTCCATCCCAAGTATTCTAAGTTTATTTTCATTAAAAAATGAGGTTTTGATAAAAACAAAGATATATTCTATCTTAAATCTCTTCATAAGAAGGGCCCATGAATTTGCAGAGCTGAAAATAGAGCATGCCATGCATAAAACCCCTATGTGGCTGGATGTGAGCCCTCATAGACTTAGAATTCCTAAACCTGTTTTAGTACAATTCTTGCAGTACGTTGCTTTGGAGGATTATTTCCATGATCATATAATCTTCATTAGCTTGTCCCTGGCCAGGTCTGTCAGAACACCCATTGATGTAGCTACGAGTTTTTCACAGATGCCACTCGAAGTGCAGCATTGAAAATGTTAAGGCTCTGCTCAGAGCCTTCATGCTGCAAACACAGGCAGTCCTGTGAAAGTGAAACCATGCTTAGTAGGTGGTATTAAGTGTGTTTATTTCTCAGAGCCAACAATCTTCTTAACCCTCAAATCTGAGATTAAATCAATGCAGTCTCTCCACAAAAACACTTTCAAACACACTAGGCTGCAGCATCCTAGTAGTTCAGCAACTACTGACACTAGCTATGTGGCTTTGATTTTATTTAGAAAATTGCAGGGAGCTTTTTTTCACTTGGCAGCTCTTCCTGGTGGGCTAAGCTCATTTGCTTCAGCTCTGTGCAGTAGGTAGGAGAATGCCCTGCTTAAACATCTTGGGAATTGATACATAAATCTGTTTTATCTTTGTTTCCTTTATCTCACTTCCAGCAAAAAGACAAATCTAAGAAGCTATATAAAAGGCCAATTTCAGGATATATCCCCGACAGCTACTGTTATTTCAGCAGAAGCTTTTAGTTCAAGACAATACTGTCTAGACAAAAAAAAGACAGCTTGCTTTTTCTTTAAACAAAAATAAACTCTAAACATTTGAAAAGCATTATGGGCTCTGCCCGAAACTAACAAAAGCTAAGTAATTCTGAGATAAGGATGATTGAATCGGAACAACTTCACTCAATTCATGCTGGTCAGAAGTACGCAAGTGTATCACTAGGCAGCCAGAATTAACTTTGACTTGAAAGGCAGAGCTTTGCTTTTCACCTAAGGTCTCCTTTTTGTTTTTCTTTTGATACCCTTGCTACCTTGAGCTCCGGAGCTTTTGATATTTTGGGGTAAAGGTGTTATGACTAATGGGAAGTAGTTCACATGCAATCAGCTGCAACAATAAGAGTTAGCTTCAGTGATTCTAAAAGCTGATGAGGTCTCTGTTTATACATATGCATTATTACTTCATGTGTCTTCAGCAGCTATTTCTTACCCCATTTATAAGTACTATATAACAATACAATTCTTAAATTTGATGCCACCAAATATTTACAAAATTCTGTTATTTTCTATTCTGTTCTATTGAATTTTTCCATGGGACTCATGCAGTGCAGGGAGGAAAAAAAAAGGGGGGACAGTATCTTAACTATGGGGAAAAAAGTGGAAGTGCATAGTTAAACATTAGGGCACTAGATAACATTCTCAGTGTCACAAAAACATCCGTGTTAAAGAGCATAATACCTCTTTATATATGAAAAACTTGCAATGTCTATCTGTGGTGACTTTGTTAGCTTCTGACTGAAACTAGCATGTGCAACGTACAGAATTCTGCTCCGGTATTAGCATGCTAGGTTTTTTTCCAGTTTTCTTTAGCTGGGTATGTTCTCTGAACGGTTTATAGGGCCAACCCACAGAAAGTACATCAGTTGTTCCTGGCTGTGGTGTGGGAATGATCTTGAGACAGAATTGCTGCATCCAGGTCTCATATAATGAAATTAAAATGTCAGCATCAATATAAGCTTTTTACATCCAGCAGTGCTCTCACTGCAGCGTTGGCTGTGGGTATGACCCAAAGATTTCCTCTAGTGTTAGCTTTATCCTTATGCTACTACCACTCATGAGTATAATGCTGCATCTAACAGGAATAGGCTGGTCATTTGGGAACAAAGCTGGTCAGGCTGTAAGGTTGCGTTTAGAACAGTTTGTCAGCATGCAGTGTACCATCATGCAGTGTACTTCAAGTGAAATTTTGCAGTATGACTTCTCTTCCCTAGCTTACATCAGCAGTTAGTCATATTTGCAGGGAAGAGATACATGCATCTTTCCTTTATGGGCTTGTATCTAGGTTTCCCCTTTACCCAGCTCCCATTCACAGGGGACCAACCCTCTTCCCCAAACACACCAGTGTGCTTTAAACTTGGACTAGTTTACCTGGTTTGGGGTGTAAATTAGAGATTAAGTACTTAATATCAGGTAGGATAATAATTTTCTGTGAAGAAACTGGCCAAGACATGTGTTTGTAGTGATCTGCCTGCTTCCCTGCCACTGTTTTCCCCAAATAATTATAAAACAGCTGAATTTGGAAGGGACCTTTGGAGATCATCTAGTCCAACCCCTCCTGCTCAAATCGAAGTCAACTAGGGGAAGTTGCTCAGGGTTGTGTCCACTTGGTTCTTAATACCTTCAAAGGATGGAGATTTCAGTTTGTGGCCATCGCTTCAAGTCCTTTCACTGTGGCTCTGTCATCTTTACTCCCACCATCCGGTATTTGTACACATTGATATGATTCCCTCCTAAGACTGCTCTTTCCCAGGCTGAACAGTCCCAGCACTCTCAACCACTCCTCGTGCGAGAGGTGCTCCAATGATCTTTGTGGCCCTTTGGACTCGCACCATGTCCCTCTTATACTGGACTCATCACTCCTGATGTGGTCTCACCAGTGCTGATTAGAGGGGAAGGATCACCTTCTTCAGCCTGCTGGAGGTGCTGTTCCTAATGCAGCCCAGGAGGCTGTTGGCTGCCTTTGCTGCAAGGGTGTGTTGCTGGCTTATGGCCAAAAAGTGTTAAATGTGAGAAAATGTTGAAAGCAGTACTAAAAAAATTCAGTGGATATTTTAAAGCCACTTGTTTTGCTGAAGAACAAAGGGATGTTCCCAGAAGTTTTGCCAGTATTAGGTGGATATCAAGAGGATTAATGTGTGATTATTATTTTTTTCTTTTGCACAATTACTCATGCCTTTGGCTACTCTGGTGATTGTCTATCTAACAATCCAGCACTGGAGTCATCAGGATATATTCTACACTGTGTATGAAAGGAGAGGAGGAGCACTCCAGGTGTTCCATCTTGCACCTGTTTGCAAAAAAAAAAATCGAAGAAAGGGTAAGCTCTGCTTTTTTATCTCCATCTGCACTATCCCTTGCTTCTCCTTTCTTCTCAGAGATGAGGCCATGGAATCAAGCATGGTCCTGTGCTTGCAATGTTCACAAACATTTGATAGCAAGTCATGTAGAGCCAGACTTTAATATTATTTATAGAGCAGTCTGCTTTTTTAATATCTAAATAGTGTTAAACAACTGTGCCTTTCCTGTACCACCACCCCCTCCTGGCATGTGTCTCAGTTTTTCATCTGTAAAACGCAGGCAAGTATATGTCCTTACTATGGAGGAGCAAATTGGAAACTAGGAAAGCAACTTGTAACAAAACAAAATCTTTTCTGTTTCCACTTTTTGGACTCCATCTTGTTCTGAAATGAAGACTTTATCAAAATACTGCTTCACTGTAATGCCAGGATTTATATATTATTACTTAAACTCTCTGGATTTTCTCATTAAATTTGTTCAAAGTTTTCCCTCAGGAGAAACTGAGTAGGATCTTCAGGGTCTAATCCGTTCTTTTGCGTTGATATTCTTTAAATCTCTTGAGGCTACTTTGCTCTTAAATGTATATTTTTTTTCATACACTAATACCACAGATAGGCTTATCTTTAATATTTTTACTAGACTATCTGTTTTATAATTTTTAATATTTAAAAGATCTAATTAATTTAGAGTGGTAACTCTTCCACCCCTTTTAACCAGGCACTATATGTGAAAAAGACAGGATTTTATTAGGAAGGACTTAGACCCATCCTGCTGCTGCTAATTTTAGTTGGGACGATAACTCCTCAACTCTGAAGAGGCAGGCTCTTTGGGCCTTCTCTAAAGTCAGTTGAAGTCCATACTTTATTGAGCCCTAAAACTGGAGGTCTTGGTGCTTATCCTGCAACAATTAAAGAGAAAGTCTGTCCTATGGGTTGCAGTCTGTATTAAATATTTATCTAATTTTGATTTTTTTTTTGTATTTGAATTTGACTGATTTTTAGTTTGATTTTCAGAGTGTTCTTCATAAGAAATCTGAGCAAATTTTTCTCATTTTTTTAATTTCTGCATATCAAGCACATTCCTCCTAGCTCATTTTTCTCCTCTTCTCATTGCACTACCTCCTATGCAGTGTATCTCTTTACAGTTTTATAGTATTTTATGTCTACTTTTCCTCTTTGTGGACCACTGAATATCCTCACACCGTGCTGCTGTGCTGAACTAACCATTTTTGAAGGGCATTCAGTGCACATTGCCAGTAAATTATGGCCCTTTTTTTACTATGTTTGCTTGGATCAATGGTATGTTTTGAAAGAAAGTTAACTCTTTGTGCTGTTACTGAATTTATTATTATTATTTATTCTTAACGCTTTGGAAGAAAGAAATGTTATCCTGGCCATAATGTTCAATAATTCTTGTAATTCTAATGTTCACGCTATTATTTGCCATTTTTTGTTAGACTGAGCAAACTTAAGGTCTAATGTTGCCGAGTGAGACACATGTTGTACAGGGCAAAGTATTTAATTAGAAGTACTTTGCTTTACGTTAGGCTATTTTGCCTACGGAATTTATTGTTGCCAAAATCCTGACATTGAGCTATCATTCTGTCCAGGACTCCAAACCCAGAGTATGTTTTGGTCAAACTGGAACAAAAAGATTCTAGCTGATTCCCTACATTTTTTGAATATTTCTAGCCCTGTTAGTTCACAAGTAGCGATCCTACAAGGTATTTGCTGCTTCTTCACTGATTGTTTTACCTAAGATTGTGCCATACCTGCTTGGCAAAACCTGTTTGCTCATTTCTTGTGGTCCTTACTATTTCTTTTTCTCATGATGTTGTGTCATACAGCTCTGTCAGCATCCAGGGCTTTTAAAAATGCTTTAAAACACATTCATTTTCCGTAGTTCTTTTTGTGCTGTAGTGCAATTTCAGTGCACAAATTTGTGCAATTTTACATTTACAGGTGTAATAAAACTGGCAGACATGATTTTTCTAATTATGATGTCTCTCTTCTATGCTGAATTCCCATGTTTATACCTGAATTACAGATTTAAGTGTGGTGCACTATACATCTATTTTATTCTCCAGCTAAATACATTTACTGCGTATCTTTCTCCATATGTGCCTAAATTAGATGACAGTGACGTTTTCAACAAGACTGAGTTAGTCTAGAACTAGATTTAGAACCACAGGATATTAAGCAACAAACTGTGAACTGCTTAAGTATTTCAGTAGACAACTTCTTGAGTAGTTGCAACATCCTCTGTTAATTCAGACTGTGGAAAAGGTTTGTCTTTTAAACCATTGTTAATAAGCTTTGTTTTCTAATGGGCTGTATCTCCTGGATGAAAAATAGCCCCAGTGAAACCAAAGAGAATTTGTTTTCATTTGAAGTCACTGTCACCTTTTTCTAATGCAACTGAACTCTAGTAGAAAACTCAATTTTCTTCTTCTCAGATTGGAAAACCAGGGCCTTATTGTCATTTACACTTGAATGTCTTTGTATCGCTCTAGTGGTCTAAAGGACTCTCAGTACAGATAGGAAGAAAGGCTTCTGGAGGTTATAAAGAATATTAATACTATAGAAAGCAAAAAAAAAAATTACAAGGTATATTTTTTTGCAAAATGAGGAGTATCAAAATAAAGAAAACACTGCTGTGCTGAAAGCAATAACTCATTTCAGAGCAACAAAAATTTGAGTCAGAATAGGCATGCCTTCACTATACCAAATTAGGAAGAACATAAGTAAAATCAAGGACTTGGAAAATTCTCCAGTTAATCTTTGACGAGGCAGTAGAGCATTCACCCTTTTAAAAAACCACAAAAGCTCCTTCTTAGGCTATCTGTGTTCTGGAGATGGATGTCTAAGCCTAAAGACCTGTAGAAGTGAAACAAAAACCTGACTGATAAATGGGTTAACTAAAAAAAAAAAAATCCAAAACCACAAAAAACCTTTTTTATGAAAAAAAATTATCATCATTTCTTTGACATCCAATGCCATGATTTTTTTTCTATAATCTAAATTTCTACTATCATAAAATAGATAGAACTCTAGATCTGCAAGACTAAATATTGCTCAGTGTCGACATCAGGCCAGGGTTATTTTCTGAGAGAAATTTTGTATTTGGGGGGAAAGTAGAAAGCATTTTTGTGGCATGCTGATGTTTGGAAAACAATGGTTGTTTAGAATTGCTCAGAGGACTGGAATGTCAGAAGTAGTCTGAAAGAAAATGGATTTGTTGGCAGAAGGTAGACAAAGTGGTCAAAGCCATGTGCTAAGTGCATTTTGTGACATGGATTTTTGATTTGCCCTATACCTTGTACTAGCACACCTGGGGATCTGGTTAATATGCAGCAATATGAAGCTGTATCCATAGGCTATAGAATTTCAAAGTGTATACTTTAAATGTACATTGTCATAGCCAGCAGCCACATGTTAAGTTCCTGTAACATTATCGGCGTATCTAGAAAAGACTCAAAAAATCTTTTGGCTAACAGAAATTTTGAATTGTCAGTAAACTTGATTTGCAGAATGCTTTTCCAACATGTTTTTCCAACTTCTTGTGCATGATGAAAAGCTGTGGTTTTTGAAATGAATAATATACAAGATGGCTCTAGTTTAAACAACACTGAAAGTTCCAGCATGCAGGATTCTTGGTGGGGCTTCAGTGAATGATCTTATTGGAAATAGATTAGTTACATAAACCTAAATTTGGAAATAGGAAGAATAATTTTAAGTGCAACCAGATTGTGAAAGTAAAAATCCAACCACAATTATATCAGGGCAGCACTGGCAAAGTGTAATTTCTTTTTCACTTACAAGTCCAAGCAAATGCTCAACTGTTTCAGAAAAGTTCTTGGGCTTTCAAGCCAGAAGGTTGGTGATAAGGGGAGAAGATTGGGGCACTTTGCTGTCTGGTAATATACTCAGATGGCTTCTTCAGTTGGATAACTGGAATGGTGTTTTGCCTAAAGACTAAGATTGCTTAAGGCGGCCTTTGCTTGGCTTTTCTCATGTCTGACATCAAACAACAATCACATCCAAAGTTTGAAAGGAGCTGAGCTCCAAGTTGAATTTTGATAAGCATTTGTGACCTTTTTTTAACAGAATCATGATTGCTTATGTTTTTATGTAGAAAATGTGTAAAAGTTGGAAGGAAAAAAGATAGCTTTTTATTTCTCATACTTTTAAATTTGATTGAATCTCAACTCAAAATAGTATTCAGGAAATGTGATGGTATCTTGGGAGAAGCAAGAATGAGTTCTACATTGATTCTTCGAAAATAAATAAAAAAAAAATCAGATCGCTCTGCTATGTTAACCAGCATCTACTACATCAGGGTATATGGATGAATGTTGCAGAACATGAATCTACCATCTAGCGCTTTGGGGATGCCTAACTCTTGTTTGCTAACTTGCAAAAAGACTTAGCTGTGTCAGCTTTTTTGCCAGTCCCTTCTTTGTACAGCTGCTGTGCTCAAAGAAACAAGATGCTTCTGTGGGGAACCAGACTGTATAATTATCTTGCCTCTCTCATTATCTAGGTTTTTTCCTCACAAGGTGATAGGGAGAAACAGGTATGTGTGTGGCATAGAGTAAGAAAGAAGCAAATGATTCAATACAAACACTTGTGAGGTAAAGTGGTGCTCAAGCTGTTGTATACCCAGGGGTTGCCCAGCTCTTGAGTCTGTTCCGAACTAAGGAAATACAAGCATGGCTTGTGGAATGTCTGAGATTGTAGGCCCTCTGTGCAGGCTTGCTTAATGCTTAGGTCTTACCTCTTTTTAACTTGATTTACACAGCTTTTATAGCTGTCTTCATCCAGGAAGCCACTAGTGGTATTTTGCATGTCTTTCTAATTAAGCCACACATTAACAGACCAGTGCCACTCACTGTTCAAAATTCTGAGTGGGGTAGCAACTAGAGCCAGATTTAGTTCCTACGCAAAAAAGCTGATGCTAGTGTTTCTTGGCCCTTGATATTTCTAGGCACGCTTCCTTCATTTTTGGTAAAGATCAGCTTTGATCAAGCCCTCCTTATCTTTTGAAGGCTTTGGGATTGTAATAAAGTCAATGTTTTACTCCTGGGGTAGAAACTTAAAACAGTTATTTAAACTGCTTCTCTCCAAAGCAGATTTGAGAATCTGTTTGTAGAAGTGAAAGATTTTCTTTTATATCACCACAAATAAAAGTATCTTTGCTCCGATGACTGATGGCATCTCTCACTACCCAGGACAAAAAAATTTACAAACTGAGCAAATACACTTAGGCTGCTGCAATCCTGTACAGCTGCTTTCAGCAGCAGATTCATGTTTCGTAGGTGAAACCTGTTGTCAGAGACTTAACTGCTTTATGGTTCTTTGGAAGATGATGTATAACACGTAGAATGTGAAAGAATTCTTGGAAGTATAGTTCTCCTAGATTTGATCTGAAGTGGAAAGGATCTATAGTTGAACAGACTGAAGAGACAGACCTATCTTAAAAAGTTTGCTCCTGTGTTTTTATATATTCTACAGAGCAGATCAGGAGAGCATTTGCAAGATTTTTTTTTTAAGCTTAGCAAAAGCAAGCAATAAAAACTGAAGAGATTGCTGAGAAACTAAGACCAAATATATTAGGAAGACACAAATGGAGATTCTAACTGCTAATGGTGGTGGGAATCAGTTTGCTGTAGTACTACTATTAAAATGAAAGAAATAAAATATGGAACAAGTAAAAAATTGATTAAAATTTAAAAATAGCAGAAATGTAAGTAGACAACATAAGTGCCTGAAGTACAATATTGGAGTATCACAAATATTAAGTAGGATCCAAGGAATTAAAGCAAAGCATGTTAAGTCAGTGGCAAGAAACTGGTAAGACTTTATTCATCTCACGCTTCATCTATTAGTAAGTAATAAAGGGCCAAAATTCCTTAACTGGTGGTACTAGCTGTCAAGGATTGCTTCCTATTATTATAGCTATCTCTAAAAATTAAATCCATCTATAAATAGAATTTACCCTGGTTCTCCAGGAGTTAGATGCTCTTAAAATCCAAGGAACAGCAGGGGCATTGGACTAGATGATCTCCCAAGGTCTCTTCCAACCCCTGCAATTCTGTGATTCTATGTGAAATATTTGATACTGTAGAGCTGCTGTTCATAAATAATGAACATAAATGGAAATAAGTAATCTCCCAGCAAGAAAAAAATATAGAGGGTAATAATGTAGAGGGTAACACTACTGCTGTCATCAGTGCATTCTAATAGCAGCAACTGATAAATGGAAAGAGGCTGCATTTGTATAGAGAGGAGTAGTGTAGATTAGAGATGTTCCTGTAAAAGCTGTGATAATGCCACTGAAAAAACCCATCCTCTAGGGTTGTGTACAAAGACATTGGCAAAGGTGCTGAAGATTGACAAAGTCAATTTAGCAGTATAAAAAGAAGTTGATGTATCATCCATCCACCACTATCTGCCAAAAGTTTGCATTAGCAGTACTTTGCAGGTACCTCACTACATATATCTGGAAATTCTGTCTATGTATCCGAAATGCAAGTCAAGCTTGTTTGAATTTGTTTCTTCATAATGTTTGGCAAAAAGAAAGGCAAAAGGCTTTCTAAGGAAAACCGACTCATTTTCATAGGAAAATTAAAGTATCTTTTTCTGAAAAATGTTTTGTTTTAGATAATCCCTCTGTCCACAAATAATTCTAACCATCCCTGCAGACATTTATTAAGGGAAAAGTTTGGTTTGCATTAAAAGTCTGCAGAAATTAAGTTCCTTTTTCTCACATCTCCCCTATCAGACTCATTTGTGGATGTGTCAGTATTTTGAAAGGCATATGGTGATCCCTTTACATTTTTTAAAATGCATCATCTATTTTTGTGTACTTTTGAGGGAAGGCTTGGCTGAAGAGTTGCAGTTCTTTAAGGTGACGTTGGAATTTCTAGAAATGCAAACACCATCTCACCACAGAAACCATCAGCAATTCCAGCATTTTTCCACTCTTCACCCTTATTTTTTGAGGCTGAGATACAGAAGGGAAAAAGTCCCCTAAACCCTCTCCTCTGACAAAAGCACAAAAATAAAACACCTACATCTGCAAAAAGTGAGACACAAAATGTGGATAGGGGATTATTATTGCTCCTACTACCATCACCATCATCAGTAACTCAGATGGTGCTACTGTTACAATTTTCTTTCTACTTATGATCAGTATGTAGGTATGTCGGCTATAACAGTTAAGTAATGATGTTAACATGTTTTTGCTCTGAACCTTTCAGCATGCAAATACTGTCACTTAACATTTGAAAAACAGCTCTATTTTTTGTAATAAGTTAAAGGTCCTGCTTTACCTTTCAGTTGCAATAGTGCAAATCTTTTAGTTATTGAGGCATGTAGGAAACCTCTCAGGGTGAACCAGAGGCTTCACAGGTGAGTCCTGTGATTTTTAGAAGAAAGTGCACAGACATGGTTATTTCGGGTAACCTGGGTTTAAGTTCCAAAAAGCCACCAATAGGTCCTACCCAAATTTCTGACTTGCAGGAGCCTGGAAATTAATCTGTTCCCTGCAAGCTGCCCTCTGTGCAGTCATTAGGTTACCAGTAACTGCTCTTCTGTGACTTCTGGGCTTTCTTTTCTGGTGTACTTATTAGCTGAAACTGCTGCACATGGGAAGGAGAAACAGCTGCAGCAGTCCTCAGGTGATCTTAGGCTGCTGTAGGCAACTTCTTGCTTTATTCTGTTGGTTATTTTTACTTGCTCTTTAGAGTTTTTGTTGCTCTGTCTCCTGGAGCTTTCACGGTCCTTGGAATTGAGGTGCATCTTCACACCAGCTAACCAGAGCAGGTATTCCTGCTCTGGATTTACATATGCTAAGCCTGAATTATTTCAGACTAGAAGAAAAGGGGTTTAAGGTCTTTAAAGAGTCAGAAAGCCATCCCAGAATTCAGATTATGTGATCACCAATTGGTCATTATTCATCTAGAAATGCAACATTTGCATCAGATGGGACAATTCTTGTCAAGGTCTAAGGATTCATCTCCCCATTTTTTCTGTTGGGCCAGCTTTGCCTGTGAAACTGCATCTCCCAGGATGGATTGTAACTATTGTTTCCTGTGACAAGTTGGTGTTCATGCAGGGGAAAGAGACTCTTATGCTGCTTTTATTATGGAAACAGAACAAACAGGGCCACAAAAGAGAAAGGGAGGATGAGGTTTGAAATGGCAACTTCTACAAAGCATTTTTAAAAGGATAATTCTCTTTGTTTAGAACCAAAATTGACTTTCAACTTTCACTGAAAAAATCAAATCTGCTTCGCTTGGCATTTTGCATTAATTTAGTATTGGGAAGAATCCACCTTCGCAATGCCCCCCGCCTCCCCAAACAAAACAAAATAGAAAGGAACTAGTAGTTATATGGTAGCTCCCAGGGTGCTGCTCCCCATGGGCTGGGGAGTTGAGACCCACAGTGCATCCCCGTGGGGGTAGCAGGGCCTGGCAGCTGGGGTTGTTCCACTGTCCCAGCCCTGGGCATCAGGCGCTTCCCTGGGGTCAGGGACGGGCTGAGGCTGGGACAGGGCATCAGCCTAAGCTGGGGGTGAGGCCTGCATCAGTGAGCTACATGCGACCAGGCTGGGGCATGGCTGTGGCACAGCTGGAGTGGCAGCTTTGGGACAACCCAGCCCTTAACCAGGCCCTTCCAGTAACTGTTTTAGGAAGATTAAGAGCCCAATTAATTCTATTTCTTTTTAATGGGGCTGTTTAGAGATGAGAGCGCAGAATGTGGAATTACCTCCATCCCTCCCTCCCTGGGTGACTTGCAAGAGTGTGCCTCAACTCCTTCATCTGTAAATGGTTAGAACGGTCCTTGTAGGACTGTCCCTGTAACAAAAGTTCATACCACGCTTCTGTTACAGGAATTATGGATCTGTATTTAACTCCAATGTAGTGAGAAGCTTTCTGTTTGAAAGTGACATTTTACAGCAGAAGTCTTTTAAAAAATGCACTATGAATAAAAAATGCAGATGAAATTACAAGCAATGTTGTATATTATATCAACGTTGTAGGACACTGTACAGATATATCTAGAACACTGCATATACTGTTATGGCTGAACAGCTTCCATAGGACACTCTTAATCAAAAATGTTGTATTGTAGGAGTGATGTTTATGCCAGATGCAAGAATTTCTTTAATAGATACTTGTTTCATCTACTGCGAAAATGCTGCAATAATCACTTTGCCTTTTCAAGGTTGATGACATTAGAATATTTTGAAGTTTAACATACAGGAAACTGTACTGGATTTACTGGTACTTCTAAACAGTCATTTGTTCTTCCCTTGTTATCACATCAGACTACAATCCTTGCTTCACATTTATGGTGCACATGAAACCCCATTCCATTTATCATCCTTGACGCGCATCTGGTTGCAATTACTTAGAATGAATTATTTTCAGCTAGAAATAACTCCTGGCTTATAGATATTTGTATTATTCACTAATAGTTAATATTTTTCTTTGGTAAATAAATCCTTGTCTTCAAGATTACTTTTTCGTAACTCTCTGCAGATCATTATGATGTGTTAAAACCGCAGATTGTTTGAATGTCCAGCACAAGCGCCTGTGGTTAGAGGTTACTTAATTTCTAGCAAATAGAGGTCACTTAGTTCCTACAAGTATTATAAATATGTTGTTAGTGTCTGCTTAGAAGCATAACCTTTTCAGCACTGTGTATTTTCCTGACGCTTTCAAGCATTTGTTCTTTTTGTTTATAAGTGTGGTTTGGTTTTTTTTTTTCCTGGAAAATGCAAAGGTAACATAAGCTGCTATTCTCAAGGCCTTGAAAGATTAACATTTCAGCTTTGTGTTGTTAATTATGGACTCTCACAGCCACTCATCCAGCTTAGTCTAAACACATACACATACGCAGGATATCTGATGTTAGAGGAGCAGTATGACACTTGCAAGGGTTAGGGAATGCCAGAATTAAGCTTCAGTCTCCTTATGCGTGGGCATATGCACGTTGTTTTTAATCATATGGAAACAGGCTGTTTTCTCCAGAAGCTTTCTGTCGCATTCACAGTAAAACCTAAGCAGCCTTTGTCGAAGATTATTTTTAATTTTGCTCTTTGCGGTTGACTGGATGGCCTCATGTTATTTTAGTGTACACTGTTGAAATCCCATTCTGTATGCTGAGCAGTTGTTTTCAGAGTGGATTTCTTCTGACATCCATAACTGTAGTCCTGGAATGCCTCATTGTTTTTCACAGTATCTCGGTAAGAGCGGAGGAGGAGGGTGTTATTAGAGAAAGGAAAGTGAAATGTAGAAACACGAAGATCAGAAGCTTCCAGTCATTTTGGTCACAATGTCTGAGAAGGTGGCATGTGTTTTCACTTCTCCTACAGGTGGACGTAGCTTTCATCCAACATGGATGGGTGGAAGTAGGTTCTTTGTAAAGCAGTGTGGAAATACAGAAATGTCACATGCCATCATCTTGATACCTACCCTGTTTACAAGCTTTTTGCTGCTGAATATGTTTAGAAATCAGAGAAATGGTGGTATTCATAGGCCAGGGTTCCAGTCTGCATCTCGTACAGGGGCATCCATGGGAAGATGTTTACTTTTCTGTCCAGTTTTTGCTAGCTTTAACTCTGCTGCTCATCTCCTTCTGCCTGTCCTTGTTACAGTCCTGTCTCTCTCATACTCTGACTCCTTGTCCAGTCCTAGTCTCTGCTTTCCAGTTTCTTCATTTCAGTCTCATTCTCATTCTCTTGTTATAGATCTCTCATGCAAACTGAAGACACTGTTCTGGTCCCAGTCCCTGCCTGGTCACTACTACCTGATTTGTTCTGGTCATGTATCACCTCTCTGAACCACCCAGCTCAGTTTTAATTTTACTTCCAAATTCTTGCCCTGGGTTTCTTGCCCAGTTTTAGTGTTGACCTTTCTTTTGCTGGTTTGCATTCAGATGGCACTTGGTGACTATCCACCTTTGCAATGTCAGGCCCCACAAGGGGTGAAGATATCCAGAGCACTGTATCTGGGAGTGTGCCTGCTGAGCTATGTGTTCCCACTCAGGAAATGTGAAATACACATTTTTATTTCGTCCCAGTTTGAGTAGGTTCTTAGCAGAAATGCAGTTGTAAGTCATGATAAAAGGGTCTTATGAAAGAAATATTGATAAATGAGAGCACTTTCAGTTTTCTGGCTCTGCCTTTCCACGAGCCCTCGGGCAGCATGGTTCAACTGTGCTTCTCCTTCGCCTTTCAGGGAAGGGGAGTGAAAGAAATGCCTCCTGTCTCTCATGGCTACCAGAGTGGGGTGTCCTGGAGGAACTCCTGCAGTAGGAGAAGCTGGGGTTGGAAGCCGTATCTCCGCACAGGCCTTACCTCCCTTGTTGGTCTCTGTAGCAGCCTCCACGGGCTGGAGCCTGCGAGGAGTGCAGAGAAGTGTTCTTCTAGGGCTTGTGTGGGGCATACAGGTCTGTGAGGAGGGTGGCGGTGTTAGTGACCTGGCTTTTCCTCTCCTGGTAGAGACATCTACCGCAGCTTGTTCTGCTGTCCACACACTCAGCCAGCCAGTACCATTCCCTTCCTTTGCCTCAGAAGTCCCGAATGGAGGAATCATGTCAGCTGTCAGGAGAGATGTGCAGTTTGGGCAGGAGGGGTTAGAGCACCTCACACTCACCCCATCTGCCAGGGCCCTTGTCCTGGCTCTTTCCCCTTCTCTCCCCGCCCCTCTGCTCGCAAGACCCTGGGGCTGGTGGCAGAAAAATGGGGCTGCTGCCCCCCAAGCCCTGCTGCCCCCTGGGGGGCTGCTGCCCTGGGGCACCCCTGCAGCTGACAGCCTTTCTGCAAGCTGTCATTAACTGATGTCAGAGTTTGTTTTAAATAAAATATAAATGCCTCATTTGCACTGCTATTTTTCAAACCGTAGGAGGCTCCGAATCTGTTGTTATATGGAGAAGAAAACTTCGAAGCCTAAAAGAAAGGAGAAGTCAGATAATAACTGCAGGGAAGGGGAGAGCAATCCTCTGATCGGGAAAGCAGACCAAACCAATAAACTGCTATTTTTATTTCCCACAGCGTGTGGATGAATGATACCAAAACTTCATGAATTACCAGTGTGCAAGCACTTTAGGAAGTGTCTCAAAAGAGAGGGAAGTTTCAGGTGTCCTGCTTTTATCAATCACGCATTGTGACAGCCACTGCCTTCGAGATGTTGCTCAGTGTTTCTCTTACTGCCAGGCCCCTCAGTCATGTGTGCGTGCTTGGCTTTCCTAGTGATATAGGTCAAGGGCAGAGTGCCATGCAACAGTTTTAAATTTAGTGGTTCCTAAAACACACTTCTGTTGATGAGGTATCCAACATAACGCTGTGCTTTGTCGCTTTAGAGAGTAATTTAAAAAAGATTAAATCCTCTTAAAGTTTGGAAGAGACAGTAAGACATGAATGTTTGGCAAGAATTTCCTAGATCAATCAAGTTGGGCAACCAGGACTAATTAATTTTGTTTCCAAGGGCTTTTTGTTTTGTTTTGTTTTTTCATTAAGTGCTGCTGAAATCTCCCAGATTAACAGCATTTTAGAAACTGAAGTTCTTTATTATCAACATACGTAGCACTGTTCAAGACCCAATGATATATATCAGTTTTTCTTTATTGGACTCTGCTAGTGTTTAGGAAACTGCCCTCAGTTTGACAAGCTTGAGGGGTTGACCTGTGGGGCATTAAATAAATAAACAAACTAATTGCTAAGGTTACCAAACACTGTATTTGAGTAAACAGATGCTTCCAACAGCCGTAACTCTCATACGCTTTAAAAGAAGCAGTATTGCTCAAATCATGTGAGTACTTGAGAATCTTACATTCCTGTTTCAAGTTAAGTGCTGTGGTGGACAGCTTTCTGAATTGCATGTTTTTGCCTATTAATGTTTTATTAATAAATTAAAGTCTGCAAAGCTGATCTGCTTGAGATTAAACTATTGCCCAATACTTACACAGAGCAACAATATAAATCACAAAATACATTGCTTTCTCAAAGGAGGCCTTGGCATATACAGGCATCCGGCTTCTTTTGGAATGAATCACACATAGAAGCTGAACTGCTTGCTCCTACAGTGACTCATTTCTAATACACTTCTTCATTAGACCTCAGCATGGGAAACAAAGATATTCACCAGCACAAATTTGTCCCATCCCCACAGTTTATTTCAATTGCTCTTGGATCTTAGTGTCATGTTTTGTGTGACGGAGGGACCCAGGTGCCTGAAAATAGGAGTAAAGTGTGTGGTAGGAATGGGATGAAACCCTAGTTCCTTTTAAATTCATGCTTCAAAGTGCAAAACACTTCCTATTGTTTGAAAACAAGGAAATGTTGACCTGGCTTGGTAAAAGGAGCATCAATTGCCGTGTTGAAATGAGCACAAATCCTTTCTACTTTATTTCAGTTTAAATGCAGTTTGGTATCTGAAACGATCTACATCATGTGGTCAGATATAACGTGATTTCTCTTCCACTTCGTTACTAGGAAAAAGCAGGGAAGACAACATCATTAGGTCACTGACAAAAGCTCTAGTTGGTAATATTTTCTGATGCTGAAATTCACATAGTTTGTAGATTGTATCTATTTGGATATTGCTACAATCCAAAAAATGAGAGGCTAAGTTCAATATTCAGTCATCTTTTAAACCCTTTCCAAACCTGCCTGGTGTCTGAGATGCTGCCATTGTTTTCTGTGCTGTGTAAGCAGCTGAGTGGGGGACTCTGGATATGAATAACTATTTACATTTACCATCACTTTTATTCTCTGATATTTTTATTTTTTTGTGTGCCTTTATTTGCTCAGATATGTAAGGCAACAGCACAGATACCTGGAAAGGCTGTCAGTTTTGCAGTATTTCCTGTCTAAGGTCATTCCTTTGTGTTAGTTGCCAGAAACCAGTGGAATTACCAGTAATTTCATGTGTTTTAGGGAATCCATGAAAAAGGTGATGGTTTTTAAACTGAATAATGCTCATTATTGTTTTGCATTTCTTGTATCTTTCATTGAAATAACTCCAAGTGCACCATTTCTGTATACAGAGCATTAAATGATGTTGCAAACTGCAGTGTTGTGGAATATATGTTATACGTGGGAGTCATTTAATATCGTGGTATGCTTATTAATCTTGAGTTGAAGTGTATCATGTATAACATTATCACATTTACTCTTTTTTTGTCTTCATTGTAAACTACCATTACTTATCCTTTCAGTGTTTCCCTGTGGAAAAGAACTATTTACTCTAAATCCATCTTTCCTGCCCAGTGAAATGACTGACCATAAGAGAGGCTGTAGGAACAGCTGCTTAAAGAGATGACAGGAGATAGGGACTCCGGGATGACTGATTTCCCTGCCAAAAGATTACAACACAATTTTCTTTTCTACTTCAAATAGATGCCTTAAACAGCAGCGCTGGATCATGCTTGCTCCATGACTGGGTTGTATCCCTTCCGTTGTGCAATATGCAAACCTCCAGATAGTGACAATACCTGCCATAAATAATGTCTAGTGACAGGGCCTTAAAATTTGGGCAACTGGAATAATGAAAGGCTCAAAAGTATTTCTAGCAAGACTTGCTCATATTTTTGGGTAGTCTGGTGAAAATCTGTTTAGTCTAAAGGTTATTCATTCTGCTTCCAGGCTACAAGGAGGACATAATAACTTGTAAGAGGTGAGGGGAGGAACACAGACATAAGGATTAACCTCTACAATCAAAAGATATAGTCAGAATGGGTTTTGTAGTATTACAGCTGGATCTTCTTGTATACTTCTTGCCAGTTCACCAACTCTGACTTAGGCCTGAGCTCTGCCAAGTGTTACTATCTTAAATCAAAAAGTGGTTGTGAGTTTGGGGGAGGTATCAAAGATTAAATAACCTGGGGAATGAAGGCTATTCTCTTTTTCTAAGATGGTATTTTGCTATATTATGACGTAGGTATATTTTCAGGCATTTCTGTATTACAGAGTGCTGGCCAAATCATAGAATCATGGAATCGCTTGGTTGGTGCACTACTAAACCCTGTCTCTAAGCACCTTGTCCACCTTTCTTTTAAACACCTCCAGGGATGGTGACTCGACCACTTCACTGGGTAGCCTGTTCCAGTGCCTGATAACCCTTCCTGTGAAGAAATTTTTCCTGGTATTCAATCTAAACCTCCCCTGGTGCAACTTGAGGCCATTTCGTCTTGTCCTATCACTTCTTACTCGGGAGAAGAGACCAACACCCACCTCACTACAACCTCCTTTCAGGCAGTTGTAGAGGGCGGTGAGGTCTCCCCTCAGCCTCCTTTTCTCCAGGCAGAACAACCCCAGTTCCCTCAGCCGCTCCTCATAAGACTTGTGGTCCAAACCCCTCACCAGCTTTGTTGGCCTTCTCTGGACATGATCCCCATGTAAATACAGCTCCCTGTAAAGGTACTATTTGTGAAGACGGTAAGGATGAAGTTCTGAAGGGAAAGTGTTGTCAAAGCATGTGTCCAGGTGTTCCTACAGTCTCCATTCTTCCCAGCATGCTGACACATATTCTAAAGCTTTGTCCTACCTGATGTGTCATTTACCGAATCATTGTACTCAGTCCATGAAGAAATTATGATAGCGAAGAGGATGTTTGTTTTTCTGATTAGGGAGAGACGTGCATGATTTCCTTGAGTTTCCTTCATTAATTTGTCACTCCTTGCTCAAGCTGGCTAGGCTTAGCATAGCTGAAGGTGACCTGATTTTGATGTCTGCCAAATTCCATTGACTGTGATAGAAGGAAATGCTGCAGGAAACGTGTAGTTGAGTGGTGGGACGTACTTACTCCAGCCACTCAAGCTAGTTATGCACAGTGTCTCATCTTAAAGATAACACAGTTGCAGCCTTTAGTTTGCTTAGTGATTTTTTTTTCCTGAAAGTTTCCAGACTCCTAGTGGGATGATTCATCATACACAGTAGAAGTTGCACAGACTACACAGAAGGAGGAGTGATAGTCTTTGACTGTTACTATTTTTTTTACTTTTTTTTTTTTTACTATGACTAGTGTAATTCCATGTCCCGTCTAGCCATAATCTTTAAGGTCTTAATTTGAGAGGGTTACTACTAAGAGACTTTTAATCTGGTACCTGAAAGCTACATATTTTTAAAATTACATCTAATGTCCTGAAGAAGGAGACCGATTGTAACAGAGCTATGTTCTTGTTCCTGATCCAGAATCAGCCTGCTGTGAAAAGCAATTGACAGTAATTAATTGATTAGAAGAATGTTCAAAAGAACCTCTTCTAAAACGTGCGCTTACTGAAGACTAATTTACAGTAGCTTTCTCTTCCAAACATTCAGACAAGTTACCTGCTGCACTGGTTTTCTCAAATGGTATGGTTCTGCTTTAAAAAAGGACTGTGAAAATGGTATAATTGGACCCGTCTTTTCCACTGCCCTGTTGTTTTGAGTGCGCTCAGTTTACAGTCTTTCTCTCTAAAAACAGGTCAATTCATTCAGGACTGTGAGAATCACTGTAACTTTGCAATTTATGCATCGTGTTCTGTAGGAAAGCCAAATTTTGACACCCAAAGTGCAAACATGTAAAAAAAATAACCTCCTATGCTACTCTGCTGCATCTCCTAGCTGTGGTTTGTGAGAAACCGTTAACGTACATTTTAATTCCAAGAAAAAAACCCTTGGAATTCTAAGAAAAATCTTGGAAAACTGTGAATCGTATTCTCCTTTTAGAGAAAACCTGCCTTTGTCCTGGAGAAGAGCTGTAGTTAAAGGAAGCATTTTCATGTTAGTTTAAATGCTTTCCAAATGATGTGCTGCTTTTGTGGAACTCCTTTTCGGAGTTGCTTAACCCTGCACCACCTTGAGTCGGGAACTGAATTGCCTTGTTCACAGCTATCAATTCCCTGAGGTGGTGGAAAGGTAAGTGTTGTGACAGTGATGCTAAACACCCGTTGTGGATCTGTTCCGTAGCAAATAATTCTGTTGATGATTCAGAACATCGCACAGAGAATCCTAGTCTTCCTCCAACTGTTTCCAACCTTTTGGCATAAGTTCTGATTCTGTAAGTAGATAAACGTTTGTTCTTGTCGCTTGAGGCAGCTTCCCTACAATTCTTCGTTCTAGAAAGCTGTGTGCCTTGCTTTTACACCCAGCACCTAGGTGTAATCTAAAATGCCCAACAGATTCTTTAGCTGGCTCATCCTGTTCCTTTATAACCTGTGTTTTAGGTTTTTTCTGTGCTCAGGAGAACTTTTATTTCAAATACTTTAGTGGGGAAAAAAAAAGTGTGGTTGAAAAATGTGATGCTGCATCCTCCTGCCAGAATTTGAGTCAAAGCGGTGGTTAAGAAAGCAGTTCCTTCCAAGCTCTTGATGCAGGCTGGTAGCTCATCAATGAAACCTTTCATTTTTAATAGATTTTTAAAGTGTAAGATATAGGGGATGAGGAGGGGTTGTAAACTTAGTTTGTAGCAGCAGTGTATGTCCTTCATGTCCTTTAAAATTCAGTCTTAATAGGGACCAGAGTCTGTGCTCAGCAGAGCACTGCCTTTCCATCTGATAAGGGTATATGCAAGTGCTTTCATCGAAGCAGAGTAGGTTAAGTCCGTGCTAAAAATAAAGCATGTCTGTACGCGTTTTACGGAATCAAGAGCGGTTTGCTGTGAGATAACCCCAGTCCAGTTTTATCACTGCTATGCAAGTGTTCAGTAGTAGGTAGAAGAGCTCAAAACTGTGATTCCTTTCATTCCCAGCCAGATGTAAACTTATCCTCTCACCTGGAGATGATTTCAGCTGTGCTCCTTCATAGACTGAGTTAGTCACAAGTCTCTCCTCTGTAGCTTCCCACTGAGAAATGTTTCTTCCTTTTTATACTTAAAATCAGTATATGTGGTTCCAGCCATTTCTTGTTGTACAGGTGCTGGGGTTACTACAAGTAATTTGTCTGAGGCTGTGATTAGTTTTTAAACCAAGTTAATGTATTTTAATTCTGCAGAATTTTAATTGTATATTATAGTAATATTCATGCTGTGTTCATATGAATTTCTGTGAAAAAGAGAACTTAGCTTTACAGTGCTATAGGAAAATAGATTGCTTTACATAATTTTCATGAAATCGAAGTAGTTAAGCCTGTCAGAAGAATATCTAATGTGTAACTCAGCAGCTGAGATTATACTAGAGTGAAAAGCATTTTCAGATCTCACCAAATTAAATCAGATAAGCTGTGGCTGAGTAAATAGAATGGTTACAAGTAAAATTTCCTTTGAGAAGGTTTTTTTTTTTTTTAATATCCATGTATGTTTTGGCTGTCCCCTGGGAAATTGCTCAAATAATTGCAGGTAGAATAATATTCATTTCCAGAAAGTGCTGAAGTCATCTTCATTGTGCATATATATATATTTTAAATCATAAATTCAGTTTATTATTAATCTGAAAAGGTTACTTCAGATTTAAAGGGACATACAGATTCAGTGTCCTGGTTGAATTTATTCTTCCATATTGTAGAGAATGAGCTATTAAATTATTTTTAATTGAAGATTGGGAAGGAAAGCCAGAGTCTTATTTTTGTTACTTAAATGATTCAAAAGTGGGTAAATAATATCTATGTAATGCCTTTACACGTGCTTTTCATGTAAGTCCACGTTACAAATCTCAACTTTGATCTCATCTTGAGACCCCTAGGCTGAATGGAAGATCAAAAGTAACATTAGCAACATAGAATTTATTATAGAGGATAGATGTAAGTGTGGTAGATAAGACACCAAAAGGATTAAAAAAAAAAAAAGACTAGATGGAGTTGGCTCCAGCTCACTATAATGTGGTGTAAACTGCTCTTACTGCCCTTGAATCCACATATACCATTGTACATACAACTGGAAAACACTGGGAGATGGTGATAGGCTGTTCCTGTAATTCAGAAAATTGCAGATGAGCTATCTTTGCCAAAACAGTAGTTTCTTTTAATAAAGTAACTGGCAATAGTTAGGTATTTGCCCCTTGTTGCTTAAGGTAGTTCTCAGGGTAAAATAATAATAATATTTACAGTGTTTCTACAATATTAAAAAAAAAAAGTTTCAAAATCATAGTTAGAGAGACCAAAGGCAGAATTTATCCTTAATCTTTTTATCCTAACATTCTTAATGGTTTGTTTATCACATCAGAGCCCATTCATTAGTTACCCTAAAATCATGTTACTGTGGTGGCAAGTAGTACTTCCACACAACAGCAGGTAAGATCTTTTTTCTGTACTTCTGTTGTTCTGGTTAATTTAGCAGGTAATCTTTCGTCACATTAAAAAAAAAAAAACCTTAAACCCTAAACACTTAAAAAAAATCAGACACTAGTCTTTCATATGCATCAAAAATAAGGGGAGGAAATAAAATTCCTGATCCCAGTTGGACTGAATGGTAAGCAACCTCTGGCAGCAGTACCAAAGGCAGAACTCAGATTTTTGGATGAATAGCAGAGCTAGTGGAGATACAGTATCTGGAGCTCATCAACTTGTGGGAGGCAGCAGCTACTGGAAAACTGGCTTAGATTAATTGTGGTCTCTGAAGATGTCACACACCGCCAATAACTGCTTGGAGAGGCATCTTTGTGAAGTTTTCAGGAGTATACCAAGCCTTTCCTTTAAAGAAGAGAAATGCATGTCCACTAAGGCCCAGAAGGTTGAAGGAGCCATAGGAATTGCTCTTCCAGTGTTAGCACAACGGATCATTTACAGAGACCTCCCATCCCTCCCTTTTCATGCTGCAGCCCTCTATCTGCCTGAACAGTATTTTTAGGAGCATATCCTTAGAGTGGAGTATTTGAGTTTGTGCTTTTCTATGCTTACTTCATCTGATACATGTCCTGCACATCACACAGTGGAGAACGTTATGGTCTCTTTACAAGTGGGGACACCTCTCTAACTCCCTTCCCCTGAGAGATAAATATATGTTTTGCCGAAGTCTTTGGTAACAATTTAGGCATTTTGAGTGCAAGTAATATAATACCTTTTTTTGTTGCTGATGTGGTTGCATCAAAACAGGTCTATTTCTGCAGCTGGTCCTAGGATCTTACAAGGTTCATGTTTCTTCTTTCCAAATTTTGAGGAATCCTTACATAGTTGAGGTGCTGGAGATGACCGCAAAGCCACTAATTAATATTCCAGAATGTTAATGGCATAGCATGAGGAGGAAAGTGGGTTACTAAGGAATGGCAGTAATTGCTCAGGAACTGAAGTTGGACCACAACTCTGTTATAAATGTGAATTTTGACACTATATCATGACCTCCACCCCTGCACCCACAGTATCCTGCTGAAAAAGAAACCTTGGTGTTCCTGAAATTTGGCACACTCCATCTCGTCCTAGAAGAGATTGTTTAAAAAACAGGAAAATAGGTTTAAACCTAGGAGGAAGAAGGGATATAAAGTCTCATTTGCTTTAGGATTGGCAGGATTTGAGTAGTGTATTATGAAAATTTAGTTGCCTTTGGTTTGCTTGTCCTCACCCCCCAGTGGTAACTGACTGCAAGTGTGGGAAGTACAGCAAATTAATTAAAACTTGAAATAGAGTATACTGGCCTGTGCAGTAATTCAGCTAAAAGGTGAATGCTCTGTGGGGACTGAGCATGCCCAGTACAGACCAAATCCTCAGCAAAGGATCTGTTGTATTATTAGAATTCTTTCTTCAGGATCAGAGAATTAATAGTTTCTAGAGGTTAGACTGGCCTTATTCAAATGAAGTTTTGCAGACATCAGAATCTCTCAGAAGTTAATAACTTAATCATCCTGAAGTAACCATCAAAAATTTCAGCCAAAATAGTTAATATTTGCCTAATTCTGGAAGAACTAAAGAAGTTTGAAGTGCTGGGGCATGTTAATTTCAAGAAGTAATTTAAACTTTGACAGTCCTAAAAAGGCATAAAGAAGTTTGTCTTCATAATTTCATTCATTAAATGATTACTAGAGTACAGTAATTTAATTTTTACTTGGGCAGTTAATAGTACCTTTTTCTTATCTTGTGTGTATTTCACTAGGTCCTGGAGGTCTCAACTGAGATTGTAAACTCTTTGTACTTGACATAACTGTGATACAACATAATCACAGGGGCCAAAACCTGAAGTGATGTGGATGATCTATTGTTTTCCTCAGTCTACAGGTTGTAAAGATGGATGATCCGTAAAAATTACATCCTTTTATATCTACTAAATTGCAGAAGTGATCCTGTTGCTCCTTAGATTTATTACGCTGCTTTAATCTCAGGCCTAGTCTTCCTGCCATGACTGCTTTCAGTCCTTTCTTTGACAAATTATCAATGCAAAGCTCATCAAATGCCAGGAATTTTCAGACTATCCCCAATGTCACCAGAAAGAAAGCAAACGACTGATGACTTTGTACACTTCATGTCACTTCAGTCTTAGACTTCCCTGGGAAATTTGGTCAGTAACCAGATTAAGATAAACATTTAAGCATTTTGAAAATGTCATTGCAGTTCTTTTTTTTCAAAATTCTTGTCGTGTTCTTGGCTTATAATGTCATTGACACGACTTGGCTGTGTTTTGTTAAGTTGGTCTTGCTGAGGACAAATGCAGTTTAGAATTTTGGGAGAAGGTTAAGAGGCTACAAGTGGTTGTTTTTGAATGTATAAAGATCTTTATTTGTTCTTATAAACAGTGCTAGATTTGAACTGATAATCCAGCTAAATCCAGCTGCTGGGACATGGAAAAGCATTGGTTTACTGGCAGAAGAACCAGGAAAAATGCAGAAGAGGGGACAAGAGCGAGTATGTTTAGTGAGTAGAATTCAGATTTTCTGAGAGGTCTCACAGTGCAGGGGTTACAAGTCGGACCAGATATTGGAAGGCCATGAGAAAGTGTTGTAGCTTATAACTTGTCCCAATATGGTGAGATATAAAGGATAGGGCATGTATCTGCCAAGGACCTGTATAGCTGTGCTGATTGATGAGGAAAGGCAAACCACATAGTATATTTGTGTCTTCTTTCTGTTCCTTTTGACCTTCATTCTACTGAGACCATTTTTAGAAAGCTTAGTCATTGTGTGGCATTGGCAATACATTTCCAGGGAGTTCTGGGACTTTCTGGGTGTTGCAGCCTTAAACGTTTCTTTTTATTTATGAAGCATCTTTAAGTAGTCAAGTCAGTGTTCTGTGTTTGAGCCAAATCTACTCTCTTGTCAACATGAAACTATTCCTGCAATATTATGTCATTTTTTCTTCTTCGCTTTAAATATTCTTCATGATGATGGTAACACCTATTGTAGAAGAAATAGGTTGTATTTCACTAGGTGGAGTTTTGGAGAAGTGGCAAGAAAAATGTATCAGTCAAGATAAAATCCAAGCATGGTTAAAGGTTGCCAAGTTTATTTCACTGTAGCTCTATGTGTTATGCATTTTAAACCCTCATGATTTGATATCTGAGGAAAACTGATATCGGAAAACTACAAGATAGGAATGTTTGCTATATTCTTTTACAGAGAAGTTCCATCCTCAAACAGCTGCTAGGAAAGAGTCAGTTTCAGACATACAAGACTACAGGTTCTGTATTTATTTATGGGTTATGTATAATATATGTATCATATGTAAATATGATATTTCCAGGAGTTGTTGTGGGAAAAATGAATACTTGATACAGAACATGATTTAATTAATGGTAAGCAGTATTACATACAAGCAAAATTAACAGAGTACTCTCCAGCACTATCTGCAACACACCTGCCATCTGCATTTACTGCAAAAATAACTGAGTGTTCAGTTTCAAAACTGAAGGTCTACTACATTTTATGATATAATGCTAAATTATACACAAATTTACTGTGAACAGATGCAGAATATTTTAGTGAACCTTGTCTTTGATCCAAATTTTCATCCAGGGAAGACAAAATTATTGAATCATAGACTAGTTTAGTTTGGATGGGGCTGTAACAGGTCATCTGATCCACCTGCCTATGGGAAGCAGGGCTAGCTGGATTAGTCATGTAAAATCAGAGAATAAAAAAGTTAAGGAATAAAATTATACTGGTTTTATAACTTGACAAATTGCTTTAAGTGAATTTGAAGAGAAGGAAAGGAAAATGGAGTCTTGAGAGGTTGGAAGCTTCATTGTCAGTTAAATGGGTGTGATTGAAAAATCTGGAATGCTGACTTCTGAAACAGAGCCTTCTGTGCAGTGTTTGCTACAGAGCCAGCAAAATATCCCATTTGGAGTGAACTGGAATTGCCAACTCTTTATTGCCATAAAGAGATACCCTGTAATTTTTAACGCTGAGGATGCTAACACCTTTTTTTTTGAAACATGCTGCCATTTATAGAAACTGTATTTTAGATTGCTAAAATTTTCTTTATAGTTCCAATTATATAAATGTTTTAAATGCTATTTCAAATCTACTTGGCAGTACATCTTTATCTGGTTGTGTGTTCTTTTGCAGAGGTGACTTTAGGTGTACAGAACTCCTACTGACTACCAAAAGTTTTGCCTGGCATAAGGAGAAAGAAATAAGGTCCATAATTAAACTTTAAATGTAAAAGCATTTCTGGCATTATTACAGTTCAGAACCATTTAGAGCTGTGGATTTTTAAGGAGAAAATACATTGCTAAAATCATGCCCTAGATGAAACAGAATTTCTATATAGAAGAAAATTTTCTTCTGAGGACTGCTATTCTCTCTGCTTTCTCTTAGCAAATTCAAGTTAGGGCAGTTTTGACAGCCTGGCCATTTAATTCCTTAAAATGGCAGCTCAAATTCTAGTACCAAACATGTAGCTACCAACAAAGTTTGATACGTTTGTTCCTTAGAAGTCATCAAAGATATACAAAAGCACATGTATGGCTGCAGATGCACATAATGACGGTTGTTGTTCAGAGGGAGCTGGTACAGTGTTTTCATTAAACTTCTGAAAGACTGCTTGAAAATATTCTCTGTGAGAGTTTTGTTTTCTTCCTTGTCTCAGACCTACATGAATAACTGTACACATTTCAGTACAAGAAGCAGGGAAGACTGATCATGGGGCAAAGAAGGGAATCTCAAGACTTGGAGGATTGCTCATACTGATATTTTTTCATTGCAGAATGTTTGCATTAGGGTGCCAAGAATTTTTGATATGCGTTAAGATGAGCTGTGAGCCTGCCTACTGTCTGCACGGTCAGATCAGACTTGTATGGTTCTGGTATTACAGATTTCAGCTGGTTTGTTTATTATAATACAGCTGCACTTCTAAAGTCTGCAGTTGAAATTACTGCAAGACGTGGAATAGTATGTTGCTTTTCACAACTTCATGCTATATTTTTTTAAGAACAGATAGATGTCTGTTTATTTGCATAAAAGGAGTTGATCACTTTCTGGAGCCAAAACCTCAGGGGTGGGTGCTGTTCGGCCTTAATGACTTCAAGCTTTCCTATCGATGTAAAAAAGCTATTGGTCTAATTAATTTTTTTTTTTTTTAAAAAAAAAAAATTCTGACTGCAGCGTAAAAAAAAAACAGGCCATGATTGTCAGTATGAAACTAGTAAACATAACTGACTCCCGTTTTACAGAAAAAATAAAGGGCCAATAAAGGTTAAAACTGGCTGAGAAAGTCATAATTAGAGAATCTCATCAAGAAGCCTGGTTAGTTTTATAGGCCAAGAAAAGCTGAAGTCACTCAATGTCAGGGTCTTTTCTGAAAGAGAAGGTGGGATATAGATGCATGAATCCATGAGAGAGATGAGTTTAGATATTGTGGCCCTACCTGTTTTAGAGATGTTTCTGGCAGCACACCACTTTTATCTTCCTGTTGCCAATGGTGTGAAAACCCAGAGCGGAACACCACAGTGAGCTTACATGTGCTATACATCTCTGTTTCAGGGGTAGGTTGAGTCTAATACTGCTCGACTCTCAAATATGGATAGGAATGAGTGCATCAGTGCTTCTGTGTTAATGATGGTTAATTTGGTGGCCACCTTTCATGAGATGGTGCTTCATGGAGATAGGTTGGGACTGGACCTACAACTGTGGAGGAACGGGCTTTTTTTTGCTTAGGTGGGCTCTGTGGGCAGAACAGACTTAGGGAATTTGTACTTAATTTATTGTCCATTAACAGAAACTTCTGATAAATGTATTGTGTATTAAGAAAAGAATGTTACCAATTAAACAAAGAAACACCTTTCCTCCCCCTTCCCCAGGCTCAGCTTCAGCCACACACCTATCCTCCTCGCTTCCTAGTCTCAACTTCTCTCATTGTCATTGAGGGTTACACTTGCTCTGTACAAATTCCTCCAGTGAGGTGAAGAGTGGTGCAGGAGGCTGGGGCTGTGTATGCAGATTTTGGTCTGCAGCTCTGAGCTTCTTACTCGTCTTCTGCTGCTGCTCTCTTAATTAGTACCCCTGCCCTTCTGTAAGTTGCCCATGCTCTTCAGCCCCCCAGGGGTGTCCCTTGTCTTGGCATGCGGCAGTTGAGAACCTGCCGCCCAACACACACAACAGTGTGTGCTGTTAAAGGTGTTAATTTTATTTGATACTTAAAGTGTTCATTGTGTGTAGGAAGGGAATGGTTCCTCAGCCCAGTTAGAGACTTGTCTGTAAGAGAAGTTGTCCAAGTCTTGCTCCTCATCCTGACTAAAATCTAATTATTTTACTTTATGGATTAGAAGAACTTTAGCAGAGGAGGCTGAAAGAGACTTGGCGCGAGTGATTCCTGAAAAGATACCTGAAAGGTAGGAATTCTTGAGCCAGCCACAAGTCTGAGACTGAATTCAGACACGAATTCAGAGTCGAGACACTGAATTCAGATACAAGTGATTTGATCCCACATCTTCCACATCCCATCTGAATGCTTTCTCATCCAGCTAGTTAACAAAGTGCTGTCAGTCACCGCCCTGACCGCATATCTGTAAGGAGCCTGATCCTGTCATTCAACATGCCTTTAGTTCAACTATTGGATTTAGGTACCAGGTGGTCTAATCACTGGTTTTCTGGAGATTTCAGGTGGGAGTAACATCCCTTGCCCAGGCCAGAATATTTCAGGAATGCCAATGACACAAGACTACAGTCATGTAGGTACCCGAGCCAAGAAGGGATGTGCTAGTGTTTTCAGGCACTTTGAACACGAGGCAGATGTCTGTCTGGGATATTCTGAGCTGCATGGTTGGTCCTAAAGGCTTAAAATCCTGTTTTAAGCACCAAAGGGCATGAGTTTATATATGGGATTAATTTAATAACTGCCTATTGAAATAAGAGAAGAAACTACAAAAGACTATGGAAGAATAGGGTCCTTTAGAGAAGGCCTGATGATAGACAAACTGTTCATGGTTTCAGACATTTCTTGATTAGAAGAGCCTCATTATATCACTTTTTCCTGGTATGATATAGTATCAAACATAATAGATTAAAATAAGTTGCTGAAGGTTTAATCTGTAGAAACATATGGCAAAGATTTTTGTGGGGGGGTGAATATGTTCATAGGACCTGCTTTACATTTCTCAATACTTCCAGCTTATAAATGTAACTAAAAAGTGCAATAAAATATCAGCGCGATTGTCCAGAACATTGCAGTAGTTGCAGTTCAGCACACTGGGACCCCCCGCACAACTTCTATCTATTAAGTTGACAGGGACAGCGTATATTTGTGATTCTCTGATATTTTGCAGTGAAGTATGTATTGGTATTTTAAGTTGTTTGTCAGAACATTTGTGTCTCTTATTTTGGCTTGCTTGGACAAGAGTCCTTTCTTTTTGCCTAATAGAACATTCCAGTTCTAGTTAAGCTGCACTTAAAAAAATCTGTTATTTTCAATCCGCTCACATCTCACTTCAAGAATACCGTGTTATAGTTACTTGTTGTTTTTCTTACGGTAGATATACATTCAAGGTCATTGTATCCCTTGCTTGGTGCTTAGGAGCTTCCTTTGGTGACTGAATTTGCAATGTTGAACACTGCTACCGATAGAGGTAGGCATTAAACCACTTAATTCCACTGAAATCTGCGGGACTACTTCTGTCCTTAAGGTTGAGCATGTGATTCAGTATTTTGCTGGACTGGGGTCAGAAAGCTTGGTGTTTTGCAGCCTGGCTTATTAAGCCCTGCTAATGCAGTTTTAAAATCTTAATTTAAAGTTTAGCTGGACAAGGCAAGATTTCTATCAGGCAGTGCAATCTGCTTGTGATCCTCTCTTCAGTTTCCAGTGTAATGTTAGCTTGTGTGTAGACAGAAGTGCATCAGGGCCACTTGCATAGTAAATGAAGGGTCATAGGGTAATGCGTTGACAGTTTAGCTAACAGATTTAATTTTGGTTTTTAGAATAAGTCCTAACTGTATATCATGTATAAACACAAACATGTCTGATGCCCGGGCATGACTCACGTTTAGTTATGAATACAATCCTGGAGATAAGGTATTTGACAAGAACATGCCTTTATGCATGCTGAAACTAAGATGGTTATATAATACCAGGAGTAGCAAACAACTTTTTCAAAGTCTCATGGAAACCATTCAGGAGTCGGAACTGAATGCCAATTTCATTATCACCTATAAGGAGCCAAACAATGAGGCATTGTAGGCTGTGGACTGTGCTCAGAACAGGAGGTTTAAGTGCATCAGCCAGTGGGTAAACTCAATCAGGCTAAATCCTGTCAGACGGAATATGTCTGTTAGCAAAGCCATTAACTGTATTTTAAATGTTAAAACTTTTTTGAGGAATGTTCATGGGATGAACAAGGGAGGATGCAATGAGCCAGGCAGTAAAGTTCATAGTAATAGTGGTTCCATAGTAGTCTTTTATCCAGTGGTCTCGGGACATTTTACTGTGCAAGCACCTGTTTTTATGTGCATTTTACAGACCTGAAAATGAAGAACTCAGGGGCTGTGCTCAAAGGGAACAATAAGATTTTAAGCTAGGGAAGGAGGATGCTAGAGAGGTAGAGAAGAAGTGCTGAAAATACTTTTTGATTGCAGTGTTTTTATAGGGGCAAAGAATTCTAATGCACCTAGTTTTGAATAACTACTGATGTTGCAATTTACCAAGTTACCAATTTTATGTTACAGTATAAAAGTACTGGTAAGAATTTATTTCTACAATTCTATTAGGCATTTTTAAGAAAGTTCTATTTTTTTTTTTTCCTGAACAATTCATTAAGAAACTGTGAGGAAAAAAATCAACTAACAGGGTCAGTGAACAAGTATCTTCCCTTTGCCTAGCTACATCCAACACTTAAATAACAGTAGGAAGAGGCTGGATTTAAGGGAGAGAAGAACCAAGACATATCTGACTATATTGAAGCCCTGCTCTGAGTGAGGAACCTTCTGGAAAAGGTCTACAATGTCCTTTAAAGAAAGCACAAGATAAATGGTGTCCTGGTTAATGATAAAGGGCTACAACTGTGGTAATTCTAATTATAGCATTCTAATAATAGTACTTTTCTACCTGAGAATACAAAATTAGAAAGTTTTTTATGTCCCGGTACCCTCTGAATATGCAGAACTTTTGTCAAAGGTTATGCGGGAGAAAATGTATTGAACACCCTCTCTTTTGCCCTGTACACCTTCAGGTAAAATAAATTCCTTTCAACTTAGCGATGATACAGACAGCTGATATTCAGACTGAAACAGGAGTCAGAATTTTAATGTTTGGAGTCTCTCTTATGTTGGTGGAATAGCTCCTTCAGGCACCTCCTTAAGGGGATAGAGGTGGAGCACTGTACCTGCAGTGCTCTTCGGGAATATCTGCCCAGAAGCAGCTCCATATCTCTTCCTGGAAGAGCTGACAAGAAAGATTTTCGTCCTGAATTTATTTCCCAGCAGCAGTTAGCTTTTACCTTCCAAACAGAACAGATTGCATTCACTAAACTTCATATTCAAAAGTGTTGACAAGGAAGAAGGATCCAACCCGCCAAACTTTTAAAGGTGTGTTGATATTCACATGCATCTCTCACACATTGCAAGACTAGCAGTTAGATGTAATAAACACTGGATTGTCCTTTAGTGATGTGATCCCAATGTGATTTTTTTCTACTCATTAAAAGGAATAGTAGGGCATTATTCCTTTATGGTGCCATTCACTCTGTAATTTGAATCTAACTGTGGTGAAACGATACCCCTCTATGCATGTAAGATGATATAGTCCCATCTTTAGAGGCAAGAAAACCCAAAAGAATTTGTAATTTGTAGCAGGTGTTATACAGCTATATGTGATAAAACCATGTGCAGAGTTTGATAACCTGACTTTTAGTTCTGTGTGCTGATGGAGCTATTTTTCACCAGCACCTCCACAAAGCAGAAAAGAGGGAAAAATTGTGGGTGGGATTGTTCATTCATTTCTAGGGTTTTCCAGTGAAGATTCTGCCATACGAAATATAGGACTTGTCAGTGTTTAAAATAACATAATGTAAAGGAATTTCCAGTACGTTTTGGTTTCTATTTATTTTACTTTTACAGGTTCTCCAGGGATTTTTTTTTTCTTTAAAATTCCCAGGATGACAGAAGAGTCCTTCGTGACAAGTCATTATAAGAGCCTTCTTTCCTCAGTGTGAACTGATATGTGACAAAGTTTGAAAATATTTTTTGTATTGCAACACACAGACATTATGGGAGTTAGGAAGGCCTAAAGGGGACAGTGAAATCCAGCTAACATCCATTTCACAAGAGCAGTAGCATCTGAGGAAAACGTGATTTAGATCCAGATTGGGACTTACACCTAACTCTAGCTGTAAACTTTCTTAAATTGTTGTCTGTTATTTCCATGGACCCATAAATCCCCATTGCCATGCCAAGTATAAAGCGAAATTGTCACAAACTTCAATAGTAACAATAAAATTTAGACTCCAGTCTGGCAAAATGAACCTCCTACGTAATGAACCCCCTACAAGATGCCCCTTGAGAGATCGGAGAGAATTTATCCATTAAGTTGGAAACAAAACTCAAAATTCTTATGTTTCATGTACAGTCTCAATATTGACCCAGCATGCAAGTGTTGTGGACACCAGGATTCATACAGTACAGTAGGGAGTGCCAAAAAGTCCATAACTTTAGACTGAATTTAAAATTCAAATTGGGCTATAGTAAATTATTTTATAAGATACCCTCATCTCAAATTGCTTCTAGTATCACCTGTTTGAGTCCCCTTCTTAATTCAACCAGAATAACCCTTCAGGTTTTTATTCCCTGAAGACCTGCTGTAATGTGAAATGGGACTGAGCTATTTTCCTCAGCTGTGGTCCAGATTTTTTTCAGTTTTGAGCAACAGATGCTAGTCTTAGGACCACTTCTCATCTCCTTACTTTTCCCCATAGATTTCATAGATTTGTGATTCTCAGACTGGACTTCCAACTTAGATGTTCCAGTTTGTGATCTAGGGAAGCCAGAAAATGTAGCTGCTTTAACATGAACAAGCTCTTATTCTGTCACCACTGAGTTAAACAAAGCTAACAAATGTTTCTAAAATTGAGCTTTTCTTCTTAAGAAAGATTCAAATGTAATCATGTAAAAGGAGCTGAACTCATATGTTTATTTCCAAGTTTTTGGAAAACTAGCAATCTGTAAGGTGAATTAATCTTTTCAAAATTAATATCCTTACGTAGGATTCTCCTCTGAAAACATAGTTTATGTGCCTGACCTTTGAAGCTACCTTATTATAGAGCTCTGGCTGAAATGCTCATTGTGTAATCAAGCTAGGATTTGGTTTGTTTGGTTTTTTTTCCTGTTAGTCGTGAATGGGTTAGGAATGAACTAGCATGGTTTGCGATGACAGATTTAATGTGTTGTTGTCTTCCAGCTTTTTCACGGAGTCCTGTCTGACTGTGTGTTTACACGTACATATGCTTGTGAGAATTAATAAAGCAACAGGCTCTAGATTTTTCACAGTGAGAAGCCAGTGGTGTCCCTGCTGGAGACTGCTCATGTTTGTCTTTCGTTGTCAGTGTTTCTATTTAGCCACAAAACAGAATTAACTGAAAATGCTTCATTTCAATTAGGAGTTTTGACATTGGTTCTTAGACCAATTTTCAGGACATCCAGACGCAAAGAAATTTTGGTATTTGGTCCAGAGTTTATGCCCTGCACTTGTTTCCAGAATGCCAATATAAATCAGAGTTTGCCATACAAGACGGAAGGTAAGAAAGAAGCAACTTTTTAAGCATTCCTGCTTGGCATGGTAAATCAGTGTATAGCTGGCTATCTCCCTAGATTATGAACATTGTCCTGCCATGTGCATGTCTTCCTTTGAGCCCAGGTTTGACACTGAATTTGTGTAAATGGCGTCATGTGTGTTTCAAGGTCTGTTGTTAAAACCCAGCCCTATGGAGGAATGTCTTTTTAGTCCTCATGCCAAATTTTCCTTGGGAGGGAAGTTCTAAGTAGTACACTGCTGCTTTACACTTTTAGGCTTTAATGCCTCTTTTTACAGCAGGTAGTAGATATATCTCGTTTTGTTTACTGTAGTAGCTGTTATTTTATCATAGATCTGTTTCAGAGTACATGTGAGATAGGTTGGCAGCAGTTTCTGTCAGCTGCTCACATGATTTATTTTCATCATTTTGTGCGTCTCTTTCTAACTGAAGTTATGTCCCAGTCCAAGCCAAAATTCATTATGCTAACACATATGGTAATGTTATGATTATCTCTTAGTATTACTGGAAATAGCCATCAAATAACATGTGACGTGTTGTTTTGCGTTCTTTTCTACCATAAATTCTGTAAGTAATGTGGCAATTGAGGTAAAGCAAGATTATTTGCAGAGTGTGTGTCACTGGAAGATAGTACTTTTGTACTTTCCATATTCCAGAAACTTATAACTCATGCTTGCTCATTTTCATCTGTCTCAGCTAGTGATGACGACTGAAGAGAGAAAATAAGAACACAGCAGAACTTACCTGGGATGTCAAATAGTGAACTTTTAGCGTGGACTTGTCTTATATACGTTGTTTTGCTTCCCATCTCCAGGTACAAATGAAATAGACAAAAAATGTAAGGAGATGGAGTCTCTTCTACTCTTGACTTTTGAATGCAGGCTGGGGGGCAGGATGATGATAGGTTGTTGAACACTGTGGGTCACTTTGATTGCAATTTTATTTTTAGTGGACAGTTTTGGAAACTTCAAAACTAAGAAATGTTCTCAAAGACAGAACTGAGCAGGCATAATTTTATTTTTCCCTTCACCAGTAATGGTTTTTTCCAGGTAGAAGTATATAGAAGGTAGCATGTAGTAGGCTTGATGGGCAGTATGTAGATTGAGTTTGCATTGTGAATGTTCATCCTCGTAATTGTTTCCTAAATAAAGTCTAAATGTATAGTTACGAGAATACTTCTTAGTTCTCCAATCCAGCGGTGCAGATCTGTCCCATTTTCCAGCCTTATGTTAAGACCAGATCCATGTGTTCTTCCCCTTGTGCCTACACTTGATTCTGGTGGAAATGAAATCCTATGCATGGGCTGGGAGGGAATTGGGGCCATATTTCAGCAGATTGCTGGTCTGCATAATGGGAAAAAGTTCCTCCCAGGGATCTGGGAGGAACTGGGGGTCAAATCTTGATGTAGATTTTTCAAAAATCTTTTAGGGGCAAAAGTAAACTTGGGAACAGAGTGCTTTAAGGGGAAAAGTGAATAGGAGTAAAGTGGAAGCAGGGGAGAAAAGGGCAGATGGGATTCTGTAGCAAAGAAGGAAAGACGAGCGTGCTGGGCAGTGGGAGTGGGATAGTGAGGTGAGGAGAGGTGGACTGCGTGATTCCCTCTTTTCGATGGATACTGTTCAACAGGTGGACAGTAAACACAGACAAAAGTGACAGAATGTGCACCACTGAGTGGTCTGATAACGCCAGCAGACCTGAGCGGATCTTCATTTCCTGGTGCTTCTCCTGTTGAAAGGAGCTCTGGAGGCCTCCTCCCAAAGTATAGGACCTTGTCTCTCACTAAGCTCAAAGCAGTGACTTCTTTGAAGGCTTGCCTCAGGGTTTTAAGGTTTTTATTTACCACTGATAGTTATGAGAGAAACTGGACTAAGGTTTAATTACTTCGTTGCCATCACTGGATTTGTTTAGTAAATTCCAGGCTTGAAGCAAGTTCTGGTTCTCATAAGAAATTGTCACCTGAAAACCAATGACGTTTTTGTCTTGATAAAGATATGACCTAGCAACTAGGAATGTGGTTCTGGTCTGGGGATTTTCTTTCAGTATAAACTCAATATTTTTTCCTAGAATGTACTCCGCCTAATTTCTGATCCTTTCTACAGATGTTAGATGCAGTGCTGTAACAAAATGTGCGGCATATGGGAGAATTTTAGCTTTCATTCAGTGATATTCTAGTTATAGTGGTCTTAAGAGAGGGCAAAAATACTAAGGGGTGAACAAAAGCTATCAAATTAACATTTTTGCCCCAAAATTTTAGTCCCAGAGTCATGCAATTGAAGTTAGCAATAATATATGTTGCTTCTAAATTTTCTGCGGCTGATACTAACATTGCACGTATTGAGATAAGATTTTTGTGGTAGCAATTGTATCTAATAGGATCTAACTGTTGACTAAATACTTTCATATTGTAAAAGTAATACACAACTTAGTGGTTTCTCAATTGAGGAAAATTATGTTACATCATCCTATTGATCTCATTGACTTAGAACAATGACCAGGGGAAACTCAGTATAATACACTTATCTGTTAAGAAATTCTTGTCTGTGAATGTACCCATCCAAGAAAAAACTACTTAGAGGTCATCTTCTGGATAGGGAAGGTTATGAGTCATAAACCCCCCAAAATATAAGAACAATCAAACAATTTTTGGTGAATATTGGAAATATATTTTAATTATTCTCAGTGATATTTTATTAATCATTTCCTGTCTTTGCATAAATTTTTCCCAGCTTGCACAAAGTTCTGAATTCTTTGGCAGATAACAAAAACTGTTGTAGTAATGAGTGATAGCACTTTTTACTATGCAAATATTTAAGAAGTTCTGACACTTAGGAGAGATTCCAGGAAATATTAATCTAGTTGGATGTTTAAAACCAAACATACAAAAATGTGGCAGCTGTAGCTGCTGAAGCTTTTCCCAAAAAATGAGACAGTGAGGTTAGCAGAGCCTAAAGGAAGACTAAATTAATCATTAGACCTGATGTAAAAGATCAACCTATAAGGGATGATGAGAGAGGTGCAGGAAGTGGGAAAGGTACTGCACCTTTGTCATCAACAAAGAATTTCTTCGGTAGTGTTTGCTATCCTGGTTCAAGAGATGAGAAAGTATGCAGATGGAGCATGAGAGATCTTTAAGAAAGGTGTATTCAGTTAGATCTACTTAGCTTTTCCAAAAGTACTTGTCATAAAATAATATAAGCTGAATGCAATTCTGAGAGATGGTTTGAGCCATCTGACTGGCAATCATACAGGGCTCATGGCTGTAGAAATGTCCTCCATGGGCCAAGTGAAATGTCATCACCTTAAGAAAGTCAGATGCCTTTATATGTAAATTAAAGAAACCTTGAGTTTATTGTGAGTAAAATTCCGCAGTCCATGGATTCAAATTTCCCATTCAGATCTGCCCAAATCAGAACTTGCAAAATTTGGTCCAGTCACAGAACTGGTGAGTTGGGTTGGCATGGCAAGGTTTTGGTAGTGAGGAGGCTACAGGGGTGGCTTCTGTGAGAAGCTGCTAGAAGCTTCCCCTGTGTCCCATAGAGCCAGTGCCAGCCAGCTCCAGGGAAGGACTTGCCGCTGGCCACGTCTGAGCCAGTCGGTAATGGTGGTAGCGCCTCTGGGATAGTGTATTTAAGAAGGGGAAAAACTTCTGTGAAGCAGCATCTGGAAGAAAGGAGTGAGACTATGTGAAAAACAGCCCTGCAGACACCAAGGTCAGTGAAGAAGGAGAGGGAGAAGGTGCTTCAGGCACCAGAGCAGAGATTCCCCTGCCCCCTGGTGAGAGAGGTTGTCCCCCTTGCAGCCCATGGAGGTCCATGGTGGAGCAGATAGCCACCTGCAGCCTGGGAAGGACCCTGCACTGTAGCAGAGGGATGCCCAAAGGATGCTGTGACCCTGTGGAGACCCTGCCACTGGAGCAGGCTCCTGGCAGGACCCGTGGACCCGTGGAGAGAGGACCCCACCCTGGAGCAGGTTTGCTGGCAGGGCTGGTGACCCTGCAGGGGACCCACACTGGAGCAGTCTGTTCCTGAAGGACTGCACCCTGTGGAAGGGACCCATGCTGGAGCAGTTTGTGAAGAACTGTAGCCCGTGGGAAGGACCCCATGCTGGAGCAGGGGCAGAGTGTGAGGAGACCTCCCCCTGAGGAGGAAGGAGTGGTAGAGACAGCATGTGATGAACTGACCACAGCTGCCATTCCCTGTCCCCCTGTGCTGCTTGGGGGGAGGAGGTAGAGAAAATCGGGAGTGAAGCTGAGCCCAGGAAGAAGAGAAGGGTGGGGGGAAAGGTATTTTTAAGATTTAGCATTATTTCTCATTACCCTACTCTGATCTGATTAGTAATAAATTAAATTAATTTTCCTGAGTTGAGTCTGTTTTGCCCGTGATGGTAGTTGGTGAGTGATCTCCCTGTCCTTATCTCAACCCACAAGCCTTTTGTTGTATTTTTTCTTCTCCTGTCCAACTGAGGAGGAGACGTGACAGAGCAGCTTGGTGGGCACCTGGCATCCAACCAAGGTCAAACCCACCACAATATCTTACCATTTAATTTGTAACTCTTCATTATCTTCAGCTGTCCTGGACAGACATGAAAGTTGTGCACACAGACCTTAAAAAGGAGAAAAGCCTACTTGCCTACGTGTTTTGCTGTGGTAGAACCAGTGAATGAATGAGAAAGACTGGAGTAGCATGTTTGAGAAGGTACGACTATCAAACAGGGAGAAATAAATTCTAAGGAGGGGCTATCATGCCCATGACTTACTGGGAGAGGCAAAGGAAACTTGCCTGCTCATAAACATGAGACAATGCAGCACATGTTCATGCAACAATGAGATGCATCTGCCCCTGCAGCATTGAATGCACCAACCTAGAGGCCCTTATGTAGGTGCAGCAGTCGGTTAGGTGAAACGTATTTAAATGTATTTACCATCACAAATTAGGTGTACTTGCATCCGTTCATTTCAAAGCCAGCAAATGATGTTGGTGGGGTAAGCTCCTTCAAATTAAATATGACAGCAAGTATTAATGAATTACAAGACCCATTTCAATCCAAAAGTTAAGGTAAATGTATCAGAATTTCCCGAGGGAATTTCCAAGTTCTGATATCTTTTCTCTTACTAATAATGCAGTATTAAAACGTTGGGTTGTACTGGCCTCCAAAAAATGAATTCTTTGATGTTCTTTTTCCCTCCCAGGAATGTTTGAATGGCCTATTAGTGCTGGTAGGCTGAAAGCGGGGAGTCAAATGACTGCTGGAAGCACAGATGTTCTTGAAACACGTGGGTTTGCCTTTAGAATAAAATCTGCAAAAATATTTAGACACTGACGTTCCATCAGTTTCATGTTGGTGCCTGAATATCTTTGAGAATCTAGCCCTTAATTACTATAGTGGAGGTAAACAGAAACATCTAAGATAAGACAACCTGAGTTTTAAAGAGCCTGAACATCTGCAGTTATTATCAACTTCAACAGGAACTGCCTGTTCAGTGGCAGGAAAGTGGAGACTAATTAGTACATGCAAGAAAAATCATAGTCCGCTGTAATAAATTTGGCCATATGAATAATTTCCTGCAGCTTCACTGTTTGATAGTGAACCTCTGCACATCATCCCATCCTGTCCCTTTTCTTGTGAAGTGGAGGCTAAGGAAGAACATTATTAACAAGATTTTGTTGTCTTGATATTGATCCCAGGTTGTGATGCAGAAAGTATTTGGAATGCAGGAGAATAATAAACTTTAACTGAGAGCTGCTTCCACATTTATTTAATTTGCGATGCTCCTTGTTTATTCTCATTTTTCAGGTGAAGTGTGCTCTTTACAATTTGATTGATAAGATTGGAGTTTCCTGCTGAAAGTAGACAGCCAGATTTATCCACTTTCTGGTGCTTCCCTGATTTTTGCATAAATTTTGTAAATTTGGAGTCCCACTTCAGTGATGATTCTAAGTCAGTACCTTTCAGTTTGCCTTTCAAGAAACCCCACCCCTTCTCTATTTTCTTAATTTTTGAACGATCTGTCTATGCTGCTATTTGATATGTAGACCATTTTCTTTTATGCAAAACAACATGTAAACAGTTGCTCCTTTTACACATCTGATGCAATAACAACATTGGTATCGGCCTCAGTGAGCTGGAATTTCCTGCATAGTGGACATACCATACCAGAAGCGTCAGTTAGTTAAACCACCAGATAAACCAGGGACTTTCTCAAAGCTGCTGCTTCCATGACAAAATATTTTACACTTACGCGTCCTCTATATGGTCTGTCCTAGGCAGACTTAGCATGCTCTTTCAGAGCCAAATTGCCTGAAAAGCTCTCACTTCAACCTCATGAATGCCTCTGCTTCAAAAGATAGGTCTGTGGTCTCTAACAGTAGCGTGAGGTTACATATACACTTAATTGTATTTTGGAAATGTGTCTGTGAGATGGCATTATTTTCAGGGCAATACTACTGGCTTACTGTGAAAAAGTAATCTCCTCTGTTTTCTTAAGATTACTAATGAGAATTGTTGTGCACTATTATGTCCTTGATGTAAAGCCAAGCCAGAAAAAAAGGCCCCAGACTTGTCCTTTCTGCAGAATATAATCCACATATATTTATCCTGTCTTGTTTTCTAAACACATTTCTGATTTTGCGTAGTACAAAAATTACACTGGCTTCCCTAGGGAAAAGCACTGTCCAACACATCTGTGCAGAAACAGTCTCTACTAAAACAGAACAGCAAAAAGAAACACGCTTTTCACATTGATCATTAACATAACTAGACTCAGTATAGTCCAGTAGCAAAATGTTTGGGTTTGGTACAGGGAAAATGTGCTAGTTGTCATTCATTTTTATGATGAGGCTACTTTCTGAAAAAGCTAGAAAAAATAATAGGATAAAAAAAATTCTATTCTTACCCAAGTGAACAATAGTGAGGTATTAATTTAACAGAACTTAATTCATCAGTTCTCATTCTCTTGGCTGAGAAACTGAGTGATCGGATATGCTTAACGACCTGTTTTGGATAGAATGTGCTGGAAGACAAAAGAAAAAATCTTTTAAATAACAATTCTAGAAGAAATCTGCAAAGTTATGCGAGATTCATACAGTTAAAGAATCACAGAATTGTTGGTTAGAAAGGACCGCTGGAGGTCTCTACTGCAGCATCCCACTGGAGCAGGACTATTGCCAAAGCAATCAGATCAGCCATGGCTTTATCTACTCAAGTCTTGAGGACCTCTAAGACAGAGAATTTGATTGCTTCTCTAGTTAATTGTTCCAGTGATGCATTACCTTTCTGGTGAAAACGTTTCTACTATCCAGTCTGAACATCCTAAATCACAGTTTGTGCCTGTTTTCCTGAGATTTACCAGCTGTGACTAGCAATAAATTCATCCCCCTCAACTTTTTAACTCCCTTCAAGTAGCCCTAAGTTGCATTTAGATACCTTTCAGCCTCCTCTTTGCATTTGTCACTGCATTTGTCACCAGTTCTTTGCTGTTTTGAGCAAGAGGATAACTGGAGTATCACCCAGCTTGTTCCCTTGAGCCTTTATGTGGTGAAATTGCCATGAATGTCATCAAGAAAATGCCGTTGCTCTCCCAGTAGATGGCTGTATGGGTGGAATCATCTATAAAGGTGAGAGCCTGTGACTGGGAGACCTCTTCTAGTTATTTGTAGAAAGCTTCATAGTTTCCTTCTTGATCAAGTAATCTATAACAGACCCTGGGACCCTGTGTTCCTTCTTCCTCTTGATCTTAACTAAGAGGCTCACAACAGACACATCTTTACTTTCTTACTGGAGCTCCTTGACACAAGAACGTGACTCCTCTTCCTCTTGTTCGCTGTCTGTCCTCCTCAGTCTTTGCCTATCCATGACCTTGTGCCAGTTTGTGCACTAACCCAATCAGGTGTACCAGATTCTGCTCATGTGGTAGCCCCACAACTGGCCTGGACTTGCATTTCTTTGTTGCCTAGGCTCTCTGCATTAGTGTACAAACACCTTTGGAAAGCCTCCTCCTTTCTCAAACAGTAGTGTGATCAAAGACGACGTGTCTTAGCTGGTGTCATGGGCTGCGTAGCCTTTCATTTATTGGCAGCTGAATGCATCTGCTCCTTCCTGGGCTTTTACCCTGACCAGAAAAACTAAAGATAACACCATGTGAGCCCTTGTCCCCCTCAGCTTAGTTGCCAAAGCCCAATAGTCATCTTTAACCCGCTCAGGGTTTCCTCTGGCTGTCATTGGTGCCTGAAAGGATGCTTGTCAAGGATATTAGCCAGAAGGTTTGAAACTAAAAGTATATTCAAATATAAGAGAGTCCTCATGAAATTGTGTAATGATGTGCATGTCGGGAAGAAGAAAAGTATATTCTGAACAGGGCAAATTCCATCCATTTTGCATCCCAAAGCAAGGCACTTGCAAATGCAGGTGACTGCTGCTTATATTGCTGAGCTGCAATCAAATCATTAGTTATGAATATTGAATTCACAATTGCAAAAAAAGAAGCTAGGAACCATGTCTGCACCCCAGGGAACCATATCTACAGTCACAGAGACTCTGATTTCAGGGAGGTACAGAGCAACTGATTTAACAGTAGCCTGTCAGCAACAATTCAGTCCATAACAAGTAATGTCAATTTAGCAACATTTAAAAAGTGTGTTGTTGTTTGGTTTGCTTCCACTATGTTCTGTAATTTCTCTCTGAGACATCAAATCCTGATATGTTTTGTGCTGAAGCAGTAGAAAAGAATAGCAGATACAACATTAGGACGTTAAAGCGCCAGAATGACAACACTTGGAGCTTTGCAAAAGGAGCAACCTCACAAAGCAGAATGAAAAACTCATCCCTGCATAACTGTACAAACAGCAGAGGACAGTAAAACAAGCTCCCTCTAAACAGTTATCATCAGTGAATGATGTGTGGTAGACCTGATTTCAGAAGGCAGAAAGTTTTTGGCATTCAAGGGGGAGTTCCGCAATACAAAAAGTGTGTAAGTCTCCTTTCTTTATGTATGCACATATTGGATAGGTAGGTGTCTATTTACGTGCCCACATCAATGCACATATGCCATCTAATTAGCCCAGAAAGGGTTAATCAAGGACATAGTTACCTCTGCAGTTGGAATTAGCTTGCCAATCAGAAAAGAGATATGAAGAAACCTATAGCCTAGGGCAGAGTGGGGGCAGTGAGTGGGACGTTGCGTTCTTTTCCCAGCTTTACTCAGCCTGTGTCTCAGAAGTGCTGCTAAAGGCAATGGGAGGTGTGCAGGGGGAGAGCGGCTAAGAGCAGAGGAAAGTGAGAAAGCATTTTGCTGCTGAAGTTATGATCCTTGCACTGTCAGTCAGAAGATGGCTTTTCCCTGGTGAAAGAGGAGATGGTAGCTCTTGATGTGACAGAACTAGTAAGCCATGAGTGTGAAAATATGGCCATTTGGACTTTGATATGGCTTCTGATTTTCTCTGATGGCTAGTGTGTGCCATTCCCTATAGATAGCAAGGTGATAAAGTAGCCAGCCTTGCTGTGGAACTCAAGCAGGGACTGAGCTCCTAGTTATACCTTTCTGTAAAAATTAGCACTTCGGTGGCTGTAGAGACTCTTTGTTCTTTAAATTCCCGTTTCATCCATACTGTTCGTGAACAGTGGGAAGGATGAGAGGGAAGGAAAACTCATGAAGGTTGCATTGAGGTATAAATCAGGGGATTATCACAGGGGAGACTGAGCTTCATCTTGTTCATTATGTTTAACACAGTGAATTTCTGAGGAATACCAAGTTTCAGTTTGATAAGAAGAATGTGGTATACGCAGTGCTCATAGAAATATATTGTACTTTAGGTTGATACTGTTTCTACACCTTCAAGATGACACAAGGTACTTTATTCTTCCCTATTGAATAATCTCGTAGAGCTTAATGATGCACCTCATGGGCTCCATAGTGCTGCAGATGGTGCTAATTCGCTCCTTTAGGAATGGACTGATGATAAACTGAGTGGAAGTGATTATACAGTGAAATGTTTTATTATTCTAAAGCAAGGAAGTTGTAAGAAAACATATCTCTGAAAAAACTGCTTGAGAAATCACCCTTCGGAAAACATGAGAAGCTGATAGGTAAAGGTCTTTGGGAATGCAAACTGACAGAGAAGGGAGTGAAGAAGGGCTGTCATCTAATGAAAGCAGCTGTCCTAACAGTATAATAGTAAACTATTTCCACAGAAAGTAAAGATAAGGAACAGCAAAGGATGTAACAAAGTTCAAGAAATTCATTATAAGAGGAAGAAAAATGAACGCTCGTTTACAGGAGTGCAAACTGCAGTTGATACTGAAAAAGTGATGGATGGCTTCTCTGCTTCCATTTTCAGGCATTGTGTGTAGTTTAAAAAATTATGAAATAAGTATTTTTAAAAAGAGACCAGACAATAATTCTGAATACAGAAGTAACAGGTTGAAGGAGGCCTAGATAAAATAAATGTGGTCAGATTGCATGGGCCTAATGAAAATAAGTGCAGCATACTTAAGTCTCTGAAGTGTGAATAATTCTCTTTGAAAATCTGGATGATTTAAAAAAGGAAATGCCAGGAATTTGTAAGCATGGATTCCAAGAGAGATGCTGAAAAAAATTATTACTTACTAACACCAGGGAAAATAAGAAATTGATAAACAGCATGAATTTGTCAAAAATAAATTATAGTAAATAGATCTATTTTCTGTTTTTTAAAAGGGAAATTGCCTAATGGAGTTGCAGACGTATCTTGACTTAGAACAACTTCTGTATTGTCACGTCAATTCTCAGAATTAAGCTGGAGAAGTCAGGTCTGTCTACTGTTTTCTCCACAAGTTTTATTGCACAACTGCGTCAGTGAGAAATTATTCAGGATTCACTGTCAAACTGAGAGAGTATTTCAGGGAGTTAGACTCTGGTTTTAAGCAATATTTTAATGTAACGATGCAAATTTTGGAATAGAAACTGAACTAAAGCTAGGCTTTTTTCATAGTGGCTAGGGAATGAATGCCACCGATTATTGGAGTATTTGCACTACTTTACGAATAAAATGTTGGTAGAGAATGCATCCTCGGGGATAACTCCAACTGCCAAAGAGTACTTTCTCTATTGCTAAAACAGTCCTTGTTGCCAAATCTTTTACAAGGTAGTGAAGGAGCTGATGTAAGGCAGAGGCTTGTGATGTTACCTGACTTGCTCATCCCTGAAGAAAAGAGAACAGTTTGATTCTGAGCCAGGTAAATAGCAGCTCTCTTCTGAATGAGCTTCATTAAGGCCTCATGCACCAGTGCTTTAAAAATATTAGCAGAGCTGTTTGCAGCTAAGAAGTTGTGCAGAATAATAAAATGGATTTGCCGTTCTGCAATTCACTGTCGTTCTTGTATTTTATAACTAGTGAATGAGAAGGGTAAATTATTGAAGGAAACACCATATCCTACAGAGAAGAAGGAGACAAGGGCAGGGAGACGTGGTCTGATGAGATTTTTTTTTTTCAGTTTGAAAGGTAATGGAACAGGTCTGGTCTCACTCTATAATAATACCCATCTCTCTGGATGGAAGAATAATATAAACAAGTCTGTAAAACGGTGCTGCTAACCATCCCAGCTGTATGATAGAACTGAGCCTTTCATATGTTGGGAATGAAGAAGCTAAAATAGAGCGGATCCTGAATATGATTGTTGGCAGGATCATCACCATAAAAATAAAACTTTCTTATGTCTCCTGGCATGTATGTGGCTCAGGCATTTCAATAAACCTCAGGACAGACATCTGTATACCCGCATACAGGTGGCTATATAGGAATAGTTATATGTCCTAGGAGTGGCACTGAAAATTCCCCTTATTCAGGAGAAAACACAAGCAGCTCACTTTTATGGCTCTACAGCCTTAATAACAAAGAAACTGAAATTGTTGTCTTCTCGTCCCACAGTGCACAGGTATATAAAATACACTTAGGTCAATGGTTACATGGATGTATGGTCTTCATGGATTAACTTGCCATAAAAGCTGGCTGAATATGAAATAGATACACAACATGTTCTTCAGAAAAGTTGTTTTTAGGGCAACATATAATGTCTTTGGTGTTGTGTCCGCATCATGCTTTCAAAGGTTTATGCTATGTGGATTTCTGAAATTCAAAATGGGATGAAAAGAGCTTGAGTTTACACAACGCTGGCGAATTTTTCATAAAGAATTTTTCTGCTCATTATTTCAAGACTAGGCAAATCCAGAGTAATACAACATGTGATAGCAATGCAATACAGAACCTGTTGATTTACAGATATAAAGAATTGCAGCTTTACAACAATGTCCTCTGCTTTGCACTAGTTCACTTCCAAAGTTCCCTAGAGCATGTAATGATTTCTGTATTATACTCAGCTAGAAATTCCATGCCTCTGACAGTGCCAAATCCACTATAAATTGAATTTAATATGTCCTTTATTGTAATTTATTGCTCCCAGTCTGTGAATTGCTGCAACACTTTTAAACATCTGGACTTGTCATATCATATTATCTCAGAATAATAACCATAAGCTGAGGAACCGGTCTGTTTAATAGAATGCTATCTGTGCGGGGCCACAAAATCACAACCAAGAATGCTCATACTTCCCTACTTAGAACCTTATGCTAGAGCAATTTACACTGTACAATTTTGTGCCTCCATCTTAGATCTTCAGTGGCGATTGATTTTACAGAAAGGACTACTTTGTTTATGGCTGAATGTTTTTTAAACATAGGGCTGGATGATCCTTGAGCAGGGCAGGAAAAGTTAGAAGTCCTCTACTAAGATTTCGTTCACTGCTGTGTGGTATATAAGCCTTTTAGTAGCCATTCAAACAGAGATGAACATCAATCTCTAATGCAATCCATGTTTCATGGTCTTGTATCTGTTTCTTGACAAATGCTATGTGAGAAAAACATCCCTTTACTGAATTACCTGTGTGGAGATTTTTTCATTTTTATTAATTATGATAAATACCTAAGTTACTTGCCAACTTTTTTTTTACAAATTATTATTGTTATTGTTACGATAACAACCTACTGAAGATTCTTTTGGACACATGGAACATGTTGGGTGAGTCTAACGCTGGATTGTCTGCAGCCCACCTACAGCTGCCACCGGCCTCCTTTCCTGCTGATGGCAGGTCTGGGGAGAGCTAAGAGTAAGTCCATCCCTACAGATTATCTTCACTGCTGGACAAAGGGCAGGCAGGAGCCTGGGGAGGCACTTAAGCACCATGTGGGAGTGCATTTTGAAAGAGAAGTGGGAGCCGTGTAAGCCTTAGCTAGGGTTTTCAGAAGTACCGATGGCCTGTGCTGATACGGGTGTATGCAGACAGTTTCTTTCTCTGCCTGTGCTTGTGGCTGAACAGATGTTCATCGCGTTGGGCTGTTGTGGGCCAAGGCTACCTGCCTGTGCTGACAGGATATATTAGGTCAAATGCAATGTAATGCAAATGTCCCAGCCTGCCTTCCAGGCTGAACCTGGCTTGTGTTTGCCCGGGCCGACGTGCAGGGTCATAAACATGCTTTTTTACACCCATGCATGTACAGGTTATGTCATATGAATTTTATTGACTGTAAATCTTTGAATGGCTTATACGTGTCTGAAAATCTCACTCCTTGTAGGCTATGATGAATTTGATTTTACATTTTCAGTCTGGAAGGCCAGAGTACAGTTAAGAGCACACAGCATCACAGAGAGGTGATGCAGCCTCTGATCAGGTTTTCAGTTTAAAAGCATTGTGATTTGTTTTTACTTTGTGCTAAAGTAACTAGAAATACTTCTGTAACTAACTGAAGTGTTGCCTACAAGTTTGCATTTTAGCAGTTAGAAATTGGCAAAAAGTATATTGGTACAAGATGTATAGGTATCATCAGTATTGCTTATTCTTCTTTCTTGAATAGTTAATAATGAGAGCCTCTTCTCAGGAGTAAACTTCTCTCGAGTTTACATTTCTTCTACCATAGAATATACAGTATGATTTGTTTATTTAAAATCATCTTTTCATGTTATGTGCCATTTTTATGAGCAAATTCAGCTAATGCATCTCTTTAAAAAGTCAATTGGCAAATGCTGCATGAATGCATAATTGAAATTAACTTCAGTTTGAAGCGCAAATTGGAAAGCATCAGTGTGGTGTAGGTTTCTGTAGTACTTATGGCAACATTATTTTGCTCTGCTGTACCTGAAATAGAGCAAAATAAGCCCTACCTAGTTTTCAGTTCTCTTTGAGGAAGACAGAACACACTGGTGTTTCTCCTTACATAAATACTGAAGCATGTATTTTTGCAATGTATGGAATCTGCCTTTTTATACAGCATACTTTACTCAAACAGTATGACTTATTCCTTTTGATAGTGCTTATGATTTCCTCAAATTTCTTCATTACTCAAAGGAAGCAGATGAACAGAGTAATTTAAATACTTTTATTTTCTAAAATTAGTGATGAAAAACCTTTTGGGGAATGAGAATTAATGGTACAGTCAAGTTACTCTTAGTTGTTTTCCACGTTCAGACCAGATAAAATCTCAACCAAAATTGTTTGAAATTATGAGAAATCTTCACCTGTGTTCTTTCCCAAAACTTACCCAGCCCTGATTCTAAGCTCACAGGCAACTCAGCTCACAGCTCATCTTTCCTTCCCTCTAGAGATCAGCTCTGCAGTTCAGAATGTACCAGTAGCCCAAAATAACAAACTCCATAGGGCTGATGTCCTCCTTGCTTTGAACATTTCCTGAGACCCCCTTAAAGACTTAAAAAATTCTGCACCGTGGCAGAGGGAGTCAGTGTGCTCTGTGTTCCAGAAAGGCAGAACGTATTCACTTCACGCTACAGCCTACGAGTGCTGATATAGAAAAAAGGTTTTTCGTATCAAGCTAATGATGAACCGTACAGAAGTTTTTCCCTTAAAGGCCCTTTCCTTACCTGAGTTTCAAGTGCAAAGTCAGATACATGAAATAATATTATGGGCTGCCAGGCAAAGTATCAAACAAAACACCACACTTAGGAGTTTTATTTCATGTGTACAATTCAGCACAGTCTTACAATGACATGAAATAAGATTAAGATTGTTTTGAGCTCTGTGACTAGTTTTGGTTGAAAGACCGAATCTCTTTAGTCTGAATTCTGCATTGAGAGCAAAGGGTCATCTGCCATTCTGTTTCCCAGTGTTGCAATATCACAAGGTTGAGTGATTCAGCCTTCCCCTGCTTGTGTGAGGAATGACCAGATTAAGACATTTCCTGAAATGTGGACCAGGGCTGGTCACCATAAGGGCCAGATGAAAGAAATACAAGGGTGCCTTTAAGATAAGATCACTTGTGCTGGAATGCCTGTTCTGTTGTAAGAGAGCACTGCGCTTTTTGCTGGAAGAGTCCACCCATCTTGTGTTTACTACAGGGGACACTTGTCTTGAATTATGAGAGTGAGTGCAGTATTTTATTTTATTTTTTTAATTAGGACATATAATGCTCTCAAGTGAGACCCTCAAACTCCGTTTTGTAGTGGAATTTAAACAGATATATTAATGACTCTCTGGTGTTTCTAGATGAAGAGCACTGAGATGTGCTAGAAACCACAGCTTGTTACTGCCCACAGCAATGGTTCTTAGGTTGTAAAAGATTCCACTGTGGTTTTGCCATTCTCTTTTATTTTGTGTATCAACAGCTCTTGTCTGTTGAATACTACACAGCAAGCTCACCAATGAGGCCAGATTATTACATTTCTGAGAACAGCAATGAGATAATTTGTATATTCTTTGTGTCTCTACAAGGAAGCACAGAAGAGTAACAAGCAAGAACTTTATTTTACCACATGAGTATCTCTGCTCTGTAACAAAAGTCTTTGTTTCTCTGTGGCCAAAAAAAGTTTAATTCAAAAGATTTTCCTTTAATAAATTAATCCAGCTGTGGGCTGGATTTACTCAAATGCTACACTAATGCAGGATGAAGAGCTGATGATAGACTATTGGCAAACACCATGGTCACAAACAAAATTTTTTCTTATGCATGTGTAGTTGCAAGGCTGCCTACCATCATTTCTCTGAGTTCTGGGCAGGCAGGAAGGCTTTGGCTGGTGTTTGTTCATGCCTTGAGGGTGGTCAAACTCCTAGCTGAAAAATTCGTAATTATAATTTTAGAGGTTAGCTGCTAGGCATTGTACTGTGGTCTAGCTGACTCCTAAAGTTTTGCTATTTTTTCAGGAAATAGTTTTACACAGAGTACGTTCAGAAACCTGCTTGGTCAAGAGCTTGGTCTTGTCTTGGTAGCAAAAGTCAGATTCACTGACTTGTTTCATTACTTTTATATCAGATACTAATTTGACAGCTGCTGCTGAGAAACACTAAAATAGCTTAAAAATAATACAGCAATAATGTCAATACACATCGCAGAGCTCTGCTGCAGATGCTTTGGGATGAAATACGAAACCTCCCAAATAGCTGCAAATGAAAACAAAACAATATGTGCTGATTTATGTTGCATTCTGAAGGTCAGTAAAGCTGCGATCTGGCAAAGAGCACATGAGAGCAAATTTCATAGGAGACATCTGACTCTGATAGGATGTGTTGCCAGTGCTGCAGAACTCAACAACAGAATTTGACAGCATCCTTACTGGTGTGTTTAGCTGTTTAGTTAGGTGCTGATAGGCAACATGAGAACACAGGAATGTATTTAGGCTCATGCTGGTGAAAAATATCTGGTCAAATGGTCAATCCAGCATGAAACATTTATAGCTTTCAAAGTTATGTCACACCCACAGCGTGCGTGTGGACTGTGGAAGACTGACCTCTCCAGGAGCTCCAACTACAAAAAACCCCAGACCTGAGCCTGGATATGTATCATGGAGTCACCTGAGAATAGTCCATTAGGTTCAGTTTGTGTCACTCAAGATTAACAACTGGATGTGTGCAGCAAAAAAGAATTATTCCAATTCAGTTAGAAATGAAGAAAAGGGATGGTTCACCTCTTATCCCTAGTCCCTGTCTTCACGTGATAAAATGCACTAATGGCCACAGTTCTTGGTGGCCTCAGCAGAAAGACCAAAGACAGGTTAGGTTCTGAAGTTTGAATTTGAATCCTCCTTGGAAAAGGAGTTTTTCAAATTCCTTTTGGAAGCGTAGGGCTGTGTAGCCCAAGGGGAACATGGTGGAAAGAGAAGCTGGAGGAAGTGAATGTTGTTCCTGCATGTGGTACTTGGTCTGTGACTGGACAACAAATCTAGTTCTTGCGCATTGTCAGTGTCAAGTTGGCTAGGGCTGTGATGTGTTTGGGTAGGCTCCATGTGCCACACTGGGAGAAACGAATATGTGGGGAGGCCAGAGGTTTCTTATTTCTCCCACTGATAGTAGATTTTATGTCACTGTCATATGGTGGCATGTGGTGGGAGGAAGCATCTAAAATACCAATTTCTTGTAATTCTCCAGTCCACAGCAGCATTTCTGCCTGCACCCTTACATTTTGCTAGAAAATTGATTAAAAAAAGCACCAGGAAATAATTGCATGCTTCATTTCCTAGTTTGCAATATTTTTAACTGTTAAAAGGATAATGAGAAGGGAAGACCTGCAGACATGGGAACAGGCTCTTTCCATCACTGAAGCTGGACGGTGGGTGTTCCCTTGGCAAGCTTTGTCCTGTGTTTAAGTTAAATTTGGAATAATCTGTACTTTTGGGGTCTAATTTTATAAATACTTAGGCACAGAAGTAAGTGTACATGTGTAGCATCAGAAACGTTAAATGTATGTAAATGAAGGGATTTTTAAGTGGTACATACTTGTTTACAATATTTTGAATGAATAAGGTTCTAATTAAAGCTTCAAAGGAAATGTGGCAATTGGTGCTACATATTTAAAAAGAACTATCTATATTAAGTAGTGGGAGAGTGTAAATTACTCCAAGAATCAGTAATTGGAAAATAGAAAGTGAGGCTAAGATTGCTTGACAATATTACTCTAATTTCAATGATGACGGGACTACTGACAGTTTTTTAACCTCATCTAAGAGCTTGTCTGTCTGTCTATGTGACAAGAGAGCAAGGTAAATAAGAGTTATGCTGTAATAGCTGTATACAGAGAATATTCCCTGCTCTTTTTTCTTACTATAGTTATTACTTGCTCTTTTAAAGTAATGGCTGCAATTGATTATTTCCTCAGATTTGAAGGACTTAAAAATATTGAAATCCCAAAGAATGAGATTAAATAAAGGTAATCCTTTCAAAGAAAAAATCTAGAGTGCATGAGAGGATGTGTGTGACACAAACATTCTGTGGGAGGAAGCCTCTTAATTGCAGGCATCATTACAGATAAGGCTTTAACACAGAGTTTGCAATCTGCTAAAACATCCCTCACCACAACAAATCCAGAATGCACGTGCAGAGACAGAGACGTAACCTGACCCTGTGTGAGGAACTAGGAGCCCGCAAGTGGGTTCGTACTCTCCGAGTCCTTAACATCACACTTATCATACATCTGTATTGTTGGCTATTTGCTTGTGATCAGCTAAGCTTCGGAAGAGCTGAGTGCGCTGTATTTGCTGGTAAACTGGGCTGTAGTAGCCATTGGTATGCCCAAGAATCTTTGCCTGACCCACAGGAATGATGCAAGTGAGAACCTGGGCACGTGAGACCCCTCTAACAAGTTCAGGCTGCATCCGGACGTGAGAACACGCTTGCCTGTTGGGCAAGTTGGTATCTGAGAATGGGCTCAGACTCGACTCCCACTCCATTACTAATTTAGACCGGGAGTTTTCAGCTTGTGGATCATGAACTATTTTTGACTTACAGCCTATAGAAGGCAATTAAAAAAAAAGAAGCTTACTGCTGCTAAGCTTGTATTTGCTTCACAGAGATCTGGTCAGCCCTGAAAGATTTGCAGAGGTGTAAAATTGAAGAAAAACAAAACAGAAAAAAAAGCAGCCTGCTTTGCAAGCCCTGCTTTTCAATGGACATTGCCCCTTACATGGTGCAGTCAATCACAGGGAGACATCTGAACTAAATGCAGGGGGTTGTGAGAATGATGATTTAAGTAACTGGGAGGAAAATTTCTTAAGGTGAATCATATTATATTCAATGGGAGCAAGTTCAGGCCCCAAACTGGAGAAGATTAAAGAAACTTTATGTATTCTAACACATGTTCTGTGGAATAATACATAGTTATCTATTAATCAGAGAAATATGAAGATTTTTGGAAAGGATAATTTTAAATTAACAAAAGCTTTAAATACCCCAAAACTAGTCAACTGGAAGGAAAGACCTAGTTGTTTTTCTTGTGAATGACCAATGATAAATATGCAATGCAGCCTGGTTTTCCACAGACCACAGCAGTTTTTCTTTCAGATGAAAACAGATTTTAGCTTTATTATGGCACATATTTTTGGTAGTAATACTGGGAGATTTATGAGGAATCATTATGAGCGTAATTAAAACAATCCTATTATCCTTGATGTGCACTTTTGCCAGTTGTGATGTGTGTTTCATTCTCTCATGCATCTGCCTCTGAATACGAGAGGTTAAATTAGACCCCACAAAATTTAATTATAGGTGTATTTGCCAAGGCGGAAAATAGAGCTTTCTAAACTGTTTTGAAGTGCATTATGTCATTTAAATCTTTATATGGTACATAATAAATGGTCATATTCCAGGTGAGTCAATCAGCTTGTTTTTGAGAGATAATAAGAGCAGTAAGGGGAAAATTAGGGCACAGACTTTTTAATAGTCTATATGAAGGATGTATTTTAAAGATACGAATATCCTCAGAATCTGAAGAGCTTTTGTATTATTCATAAAGTGGTTTTAATTTTTTAGAGTTAGCCTCTTTTTTTTCAGGAGTGGCAAATATGCTTACAGATAAAATCAACTAAATCATAATTCTCTATAGTTTGCATTCAAAAGCTCCATAAGAAACTTGTGAAGATTTCCCTTGTCATACCACTGAATGACTAACTTTGTATTAATCTTCTGTATGAACTTTAGAGTCTTAATCACTTTGCAGTTGGGACTTACAGGTGAATAACATTTCTCTGTACTGAAGGAAAAATCTGTGGCCCAAATCCTCCTATTCAAAAGGCAATGGTGGATTGTTATATTTGTAGATTTGAAGGATTTTTCTTTTTTCACTTGTAGAATTAGATCATAGAATCATAGAATCATAGAATCACATCGGTTGGAAAAGACCTTTAAGATCATCGAGTCCAACCGTTAACCTAGCACTGCCATCCCACCACTAAACCATGTCTCTGAGCACCTCATCTATCCTTCTTTTAAAGACCTCAAGGGATGAGGACTCCACCACCTCCCTGGACAGCCCATTCCAGAGCCTGACAACCCTCTCGGTGAAGAAGTTTTTCCTAATGTCTAGCCTAAACCTGCCCTGGCGCAGCTTCAAGCCATTCCCCCTCGTCCTATCATCTGTTACCAGGGAGAAGAGGCCGACCCCCACCTCACTACAGCCTCCTTTCAGGTAGTTGTAGAGGGCGATCAGGTCTCCCCTCAGCCTCCTCTTCTCCAGACTAAACAACCCCAGTTCCCTCAGCCGCTCCTCGTATGACTTGTGTTCCAGACCCCTCACCAGCTTGGTTGCTCTCCTCTGGACCTGTTCCAGCAAGGCAACATCTTTCTTGTAGTGAGGGGCCCAAAACTGAACACAGTATTCAAGGTGCGGCCTCACCAGCACCGAGTACAGGGGCACGATCACTTCCCTGCTCCTGCTGGCCACACTATTCCTGATACAAGCCAGGATGCCATTGGCCTTCTTGGCCACCTGGGCACACTGCCGGCTCATATTCAGCCGGCTGTCAACCAGTACCCCCAGGTCTTTTTCCACCAGGCAGCTTTCCAGCCACTCTTCCCCAAGCCTGTAGCGCTGCATGGGGTTGTTGTGACCAAAGTGCAGGACCCGGCACTTGGCTTTGTTGAACCTCATACAATTGGCCTCGGCCCATCGATCCAGCCTGTCCAGGTCCCTCTGCAGAGCCCTCCTCCCCTCCAGCAGATCAACACTCCCACCCAGTTTGGTGTCATCTGCAAATTTACTGAGGGCACACTCAATCCCCTCATCAAGGTCGTTGATAAAGATATTAAACAAGACTGGCCCTAGAACTGAGCCCTGGGGGACACCGCTTTGTCGGCCGCCAACTGGATTTAGCTCCATTCACCACGACTCTCTGGGCTCGGCCATGCAGCCAGTTTTTAACCCAGCGAAGAGTACATCCATCTAGGCCATGAACTGCCAGCTTCTCCAGCAGAATGCTATGGGAGACGGTGTCGAAGGCTTTGCTGAAGTCCAGGTAGACAACATCCACAGCCTTTCCCTCATCTACCAGGTGGGTCACCTGGTCATAGAAGGAAAGAAGATCTTATTATATAATTTCTCATTAGTCAGGAGTTCAACAAATTGTCGGTATAAAATTCAATCTAAAAAGGTTCTAGAAAAGAAAAACGAATGCAGAGAAGTTGCTGACTAATTACAGGAGGAAATCATAGAATTGTAGAATCCTAGGTTGGAAGGGACCTCAAGGATCTTCTAATCCAACCTTTCTAGGCAAGAGAAAAATAAAAAATTATTTGTCTAGTTCAAAATGCCATAACTGTGCAATTTCCATGGACACAGATTATTATGAAATGTAAATCAGCAAAGAATGCATAAATATAAAGCAATTTTAGATCAACTACTCCAGGAGATTAGTACTCCAGGTGTGGCCTCATCAGTGCTGAGGCCACACCTGGAGTGCTGTGTCCAGTTCTGGGCTCCCCAGTTCGAGAGGTATGGATATACTGGAGAGAGTCCAACAAAGGTCCACAAAGATGATGAAGGGACTGGAGCATCTCTTCTATGAGGAAAGGCTGCGAGTGCTGGGACTGTTCAGCCTGGAGAAGAGAAGGCTGAGGGGAGAGCTTATCAATGCGTATGAATACCTGAAGGGAGGGTGCAAAGGGGACGGAGCCAGGCTCTCTTCAGTGGTGCCCAGTGACAGGACCAGAGGCAATGGGCATACACTGAAACACAGGAGGTGCCACCTGAATGTCAGGAAACACCTTTTCACTGTAAGGATGACTGAACACTGGCACAGGTTTCCCAGAGGTTGTCAAGTTTCCCTCCTTGGAGAGAGTCAAAAGCCAGTCCTGGACAACTGGGTCTAGGTGGCCTTGCCTGTGCAGGGGTATCGGACCAGATGACCTCCAAACGTCCCTTCTAACCTCAACCGTTCTGTGATTCTGTGAAAAAAATCAAACATGTACAGTTTCTCAGTTTTTCTTATGTAGCTTCAGAGACCCAGGTTGTTTGGGGTTTTTTTTTGCTAGATGAGTGGATGCAGTTCTTGCCTTTCTGCCTCCTATTATGCAGTCTACCCATGGATGTGTTGAGCTTAAATCAGGGCATATGGGGAAGGAAAGGAATATGATAAATGTGAATTGATACTGTTTCTCCATGCACCCTCCCTAGGAATTTTAGTTATTAATGGACACAGGATTCAACACTGTCACATCACAACAAAACAAAAGCAGGACATTATTTTGTTTCCCACAACAAATAGTTTCTTTAAAACACAGTCGTTTGGTATTTATGGATGTCATTTGCAGTTAATCTGGATCTAAAAGTCTAGGCAATGTTCATTGCGTGGGTGTATCTTCTGGATACCACTTTTATAACAGGATTTCATGTAAATGATAAGATAAACAGAAGCAAAAGGAGCTTACTGCATATTAGTAATTATTAATTAGTAGTATTATTTAGCCAAGTCCTATTACTGGAAAAGAATTCACTTCCAAAAATGTTTCTATGTGAATTACAAGTAATCTATCGCAGTTGTGAGACAGCTCTAACCAGCGATGCCTGCATACCATGACACGAAAGTGGCAAGGTGTACACTTCCTTTGCATTTTCTGGAGACCTGGATAATGGGTAAGGAGGATGGACTAGAGTTTGAGTTTTCAAGACTTGTCATTTTCTAAGGCTTCTAGCACAATCCCTGGCAATTTTATTAAACAGCAGGTCCAAAAAACCTCAGTAGCTATTGCAGATTTGTGTAACAAGCCATTTGCCAGAATTGGGGAAACAAAAGCTGCAAGCCCTGCTTCCCAGAGCTAGTTTGCTAAGTGTTGGACCACAATGCACACAGTTAAAACAGCAGAGAAAGCTTTTTCATGCACAGATTCTACAGCCAAATGAAATAAAGGCATTTGTCATTGACAGCAGGCCATAGGTCACTTGGCTGGTGGGTCTTTTATTTTCAAATTTGAATATACTGGAAATGACTGTTGGAAAATCACTGTAAGTGTGAAATAAAAGCTACTTATGATAGCAGTGTTACCTCAGTAATATTATAAATAAATAAGAAAGTTCCATCAAAAGACAAAGTAGCGTGCTTTTCATCAGCGACAACAATCAGCCAGCAATTAGCTCACTGATTAGATCTACTTGAGTAGAACTGAAGTAAAATGTAGCTGTTTAACCCTGGTACCTGTTATTTAAACCTTGTAGAGTTCCACAACAGCCTTCTATTTATTTGTAAAATTAAACTGCTCAGAGTATAAACTAAAAAAGGTTTTTAATTATTCATAGTTTTAAAATATACAGCCTTGGTCTCCTCTTCCAAAAATCAATAGTCCCATTTGTGTTAGGTATGATCAGGCCATGCCCTATCAGTTAAAATCATTAATAGTAGAAAACTTGCACAGATAAAATGTGGTGACATAAATCACTGGCTATGATCATGTAAATGCTTGCTTAGTGTGTCACTTGAGAGGAATGATTTTTCATGTTTACTCTTACTTGCTTTTATCTTATTTGCCCAGTCACCACTATAAGCTGTCACCAAGGAAAGAGTATAGTAAGAGTTGTTTTTTCCATTAGGTCTAGCATTATAAACTTATGCTGTCTACTCTCCAAAAACCACAATTTCACTATCTGGGAAGATGAATTTCTTTGTATAGGGATGTGCACACCAGCTTCTCTTCTCTTTTACTTCCTTAAAGTTACCTCAAGTCTTATCTTGGGGAAAACAAGATGTTTTGAGATCAGATCACAACAAGAATTATATACAAGAAATATAGGGACAAATAAAGACAGAAGACAGTAGAACTGCAAACAAAAATTAAAGCTGGTCTCCCCTGTTCCACAGCTGTAGTTTAAAATCTTAAGGCTTTTTTTTTTTGCAGAGTAATCATTGTTGAGCAAAAGAAAATATATGGAATTGAACAAAATTTAGGTTAGTTCAGGTCTAATTTCTGACTCCCCTGCAAGCACATAAGAGAAGCTGGCTGAAATCCAGGTGAAATGCTCTTGGGAATGTCTTTTGGTAGTGGTGTAATGCAGGGCTAAAGGAGAGGCGTGTTTGATGAGTGAAGATGTGCAGGCCTGCCATTTTCTTCTGGGTTGATTTTGTCAGATTCAATGTATTACTGTTTTGTATTCATGTCTGTATGCAATTGAACATCGCTTGTCTTTTTTACTTAATTTCTTTTTTATCCTTAATTTCATTTTTGTGTAGACTGTAATGTCAGACATTAATATAATGACTAGAAACAGCATAGATCTGTGGGTATGTCAGGAGATCTATCAGGTCCTATAAAATATATTGTATTACACTATTCTTACCCTTAAGATAACGTCTATAAAAATTAGGAATGGAAAGCTATGGTTTTAAATGATTTGTTACTTGCAAAGTATAAAAATGAGCATTTTGTATAAAGTTTAATTAATCACATTATTAAACATTACATATTTTCCACCATGTTACAGCACAGTGCACAGTCCTACTGGGCTATTAATCAGTTTTATTTTCAGACTGCAGAACATGTTCTAAGAGCTTTATCCTGTTAACAAATATTTAGAAAATAATGACTATTACATGCGTGGATTCCCGCAGGTTATGTTGGCACAACACTGTTACTGTGCTCCTTATTCTCTTTGGTTGTGTGCATCGGCTTTTCTTCTCCGAGAGGGGAAAAATTTATAAATGAATTTTGTTGTTCCTGTGTTTGTATTAGTGTTGCACCTAGGGTAAATGGAAGGAAAGTCTGCACTGAAGAGGTCAGTGATTTTTTTTTTTTATACCTCTGAGCCAAATTTTGATTCATCTTCTTGTTGTGCTAAACACTGAAACAGACACAGAACATCACTTATTATTCTCTTCAAGCTGATACATAGAAAAAATTTTTGTTCCTGCACACATGGAACACAGCAGCATTTTTCTGACCTATTCTTGCTAAACAGAACTGAAATCATATAGGTCAATAATTTGTCCTCTTTCATTTTATTGCGATCCCCCAGTTTCATCACGCTGTAGCCACGAAGCTTCTCACAATCTGGCAATTGTCTCTTAAAGTCAGGAGGGAATGAACTCACACTTAACAAAACTTGCACAGCTGCAGCATCTCACAGGATGCACAGCAGAATAAATAGATAAACCTACGTATGTAGCGGTATAAATATAAACAGTGCCAAGGTATAAATACCACTGGTATAATAACCAGTACTAGTTGGTACAGAGTCCCACAGGATTTCGTGTCATACGGGACATTTAGAAGTCTATACAGAGAGCATGCAGTTTTCCAGGAGACAGTGAAAAGGAGACCTCCCAGTAGCTTGTGGATACCACCCACCTTTTGGCAGTTTTAATAATAACTATGATTATCATTGATAGTTCTCTAAATTCTGTATTAGCTACGGTGGTGCATGTTTTTCTCATTCACACAAAAATATAATATTCAGCAGCATTCTCAGCTTGCTTTATATACTGGTAATAGTTGACAAAGGCATCATTTTAGAGTTGATCAAGTTTTCTCCAGAGAAGGATATGGAGTTTTTACTCTGGGTAGATTCAGGAGCTTTTGTTCCCACAAAATGTATTCAGTCACCCTTTTCCAAACCCAAAGCTAGTTCTTCAGGCCTGGGAGATACTATTTTGACATTTCATAGAATCATAAAATGTTTTGGGTTGGAAGGGACCCCTAGAGGTCATCTAGTCCAACCCCCCTGCAGTGAGCAGGGACACTGCTAACTAGATCAGGTTGCTCAGAGCCCCGTCCAACCTGACCTTGAATGTTTCCAGGGATGGGGCCTCCACTACCTCTCTGAGCAACCCGTTCCAGTGTTTTACCACCCTCATTGTAAAAAATTTCTTCCTTATATCTAGTCTAAACTTACCCTGTTTTAGTTTAAAACCATTACCCCTTGTCCTGACACAGCTGGCCCTACTAAAAAGATTTTCCCCATCTCTCCTAGAGGCCCCCTTTAGGTACTGAAAGGCCGCAATCAGGTCTCCCTGCAGCCTTCTCTTCTCCAGGCTGAACAAGCCCAGCTCTCTCAGCCTGTCCTCATAGGAGAGGTGCTTCAGCCCTCGGATCGTTTTTGTGGCCCTCCTCTGGACCCGCTCCAACAGTTCCATGTCCTTCTTGTGCTGAGGGCTCCAGAGCTGGACGCAGTACTCTAGGTGAGGTCTCACCAGAGCAGAGTAGAGGGGCAGAATCACCTCCCTCGACCTGCTTGCCACGCTTCTCCTGATGCAGCCCAGAGTACAGTTGGCCTTCTGGGCTGTCAGCACACATTGCCGGCTCATGTCCAGCTTTTCATCCACCAGCACCCCCAAGTCCCTCTCGGCAGGGCTGCTCTCGATCCTTTCTTCCCCCAGCCTGTATTGATACCGGGGGTTACCCTGACCCAGGTACATGACCTTGCACTTGGCCTTGTTGAACCTCCTGAGGTTCACACAGGCCCACCTCTCCAGCCTGTCCAGGTCTCTCTGGATGACATCCCGTCCTTCTGGTGTGTCAACCGCACCACTCAGTTTGGTGTCATCCACAAACTTGCTGAGGGTGCACTTGATCTCCCTAAGTCATTGATGAAAACGTTAAACAGCACCGGTCCCAGTACAGACCCCTGAGGGACACCACTCATCATCGGTCTCCATCCAGACATCGAGCCATTGAGCACTACCCTCTGGATGTGACCATCCAGCCAGTTCCTTATCCACCAAACAGTCCACCCATCAAATCCATAGCTCTCCAATGTAGAGAGAGGGATGTTGTAGGGGACCGTGTCAAAGGCTTTGCAGAAGTCCAGGTAGATGACATCCATTGGTTTTGGCAGGGTAAAGGACTAATAACCCCTTGAGATCCATTCTGACCTACTTTTTGATGATTCTTTGGTTGGTCTGTAAATCTTTTGATTGAATCAGAAGTTCAGCTTTTGAAGCTCCTTTGGGATTCGCTCCATTTATGGAATAATAGTCAAGGCACCAGATTGAGGCCAGGTTAGAAAATCCTTTTGAGACAAGAGGTTGATGTTTTAGTGGCCTTGTCTTGTGTACGTTTCACATACTTTCCGTATAATCCCGTATTTTGGTAAATTCTGTCTCAGGTGAAATATTTACTATATGGCTCAGAAAAAATGTTTGAAAAGAGTTTCATCCTGGAACAGTAGCTCACGCTGGGACAACTTCTTAAATATCTTGCATTCCGGGGCCTTGAATTTCTTTCTGGTTATTACTTTCCTGTTGTAATTATTAATACATAAGAAGAAAGACCTAGAAAGGACTAAGAAAGGCTGGGGAGCTCTCATGTCCTGACATTTCCACTAAATGTATCAGTTTTTACAGAAAACTACTGGCACCTTATTCTATGCGCTATATGGAAAGAAGAAGAATATAGAAGCAAGATTAAGTAAGTCTGAATGTGACATAAAATAATTTAGACGTTTTCTTCAAGAAAGTATCCATAAATCCACATAAAAAGATTTGAATCTGAGAGTGGGATTCTGAGAACTGCCTACAAGATTGATTCACTATGATTCTAGAAAATGTCATAATAATGTCCTTTCCTCATGGTATTTTCAGTAAAGGTTAAGAGATCACAGAGGTAGACAAGATGCTTCAAGACTTTTTAAGTTTAACACTGAACAAAAAGTCATTTTGGACAATATTTTCTCTAAAGCAGTTGTCCATTTACCTTGACTTTAGACAAAACCATGCCTAATAGCTAAAGTCTCAGTTGATGTAGTGTGTTATAATCCTAATCTGTTTTCCTTCAGATGAGACTCCAGCTCTGAAATTGTAGAGTTCAAGGCAATTTTTATTACCACCCCAATTTTATTCATTGCCTGGAGGTTTTAATGCTTGATTTGCAGACATTTAATACAGGTTTAATCTGAATGTTATTTTATTAACGAAGAGACATTGTTTTAAATGAGTCATATGTTGAAACTATCTACCAGGAGTCCAAGTATTAATTAAAATAATATGCCAAAGTCAGTGGCAGAAAAATAGCATAATGATGAACAATTATTGAAGGATAAGATCCTTTTCTGGCATAAAATACATTCCTTGGATTTTCATGTCAATGCCTAAAGCAGCAAGAGCTGCCACAGTTAGCTGTTGGCAATTTAATCTCAAATTGCAGGAGGCTTGCCAGACAGAATTTTTAAAACTTCAGGATTCAGAGATTTTGTATTGCATGTGTGTATAAATTAAACCTACTAGAACCTTTTACCATATCTTAATTGTAGGGAATTCAGGAAAAGTCAAGATCATTTGTTTCCCCTTCAAGTTAGGATGGTAAAACTATCATTTTGAAATGAAAATCCTTTAATGAATATTTATCCACACATCCCACCCCCCCACCCCAACCCCAAAATTGCTTTAGCATTCCTTGGCACCAAGAATCTCCCTTATTTTAGTAGATGATCATGTTCTCACATCAAAACAACTTGAGGAAGAAAGAACAGTACGTCCTATGAAGTGTGTCAAACCCAGTTCCAGTCAACAATTCAAATTGTGACAATCTTATGCTTCTTAAAATAGGTGCCTCTTAGTACAAGTTATTTCCCATGAGACTGTGGAGAGGGACTTCTCAATCATTTTCTACATAGTTGTGAGTACCATGATTGAATTAATCTGTCATATTTGACTGAAGGCTTCCTACCAATGCCTAGATCCTAATTCTGGAGCTGTATAAATAAGTCGTCAACTATTTGAGTTATTACAGATATGCCTTGTTGCCGAAGGATCAAGTTCTCTTTCCATTTAATGGCAAATCTTGCCTTCATGGGATAAAAGCCATAGTGTGTCTATCAACAGTGGTGAAGGCCATTACAGGCTATTAGGTAGAAATAGAAGATGAAAGGTGGAGGTCAAGACCCAACATTTCCTCTGATCTTATTTTGCAGTTGAATATTGTTCAGTAGGCATCTGAGTATATCCTATTCAGATTGTTTTACTAGGATGTTACAACAATTTAGAGAGCATCTATTTTGCATAAGATTGTAAGTGGTGGGGTCAGTCATCCAGATAATGATGTAACTTCTCACCTTACCCCACGGGCACCAGCATTCCTGCTTTTCCTTCTGAGGCTTTTGAAAATAATGTTTTGTTCTGAAAAAAATCCTGTGTTGAAGAGGACACAAAGTTACATTGTTTTGTCCTTTGAGTTTAACTCAGTTTACAAACCGCAACCTCAGCCTGCTAAGCTGTAGGACACTGTGGGGGTTAAGGTAGCTCAGATGAACTGGTAAAAAAAGTTAGCTTTTACACCTTTCCTATATTATCACTGGTGGTAAGGACTCTGACAGAAGATTTTAGATGACAGCATCGTTGGTGATGGGTTACTATTTAGACAACATACCTGTTGCTATCTTGACTTTGGAAGCTCAAAAGAGGTGAAAGGTTCCTTCATATGATAGAGCGAAGGACAGATCTACTGCAGACAGGCAGTCTGACTTTTAGAAAAAACGGCTCACTTTTCTGTAAGGACCTCAGGGTCTTGCCAGGCAGCAAAGTGCGCTTGAGCCAACAGTGTGTCCTGACAGCAGAGATGGCCAACAGCATCTGGGGCTGTATTCACAGGAGGGGAAATGGGAGATCAAGGGAAGTGAATAACCCCTCTACTCAGAGCACGTGTGAGACCATATCTAGACCCTGAATCCAGTTCTGCTCTCCCCTCCTCCCCCCCCATACAGGACAGATGGGTGAACTACAGAAGGTTCAGCAGAAAGCCACCAAGAGCTTAGGGAACTAGGCTTGTTCAGCCTGGAGAAGGTACAGCTTTTGGGGGACCTAACAGCAGCCTGCCAGTACCTACAAGGAAGTTATTAAGAAAATGGAGCCATGCTGCATGTTCGGTGGTGCATGAGGGCAGGACAAGAAAGAAGGGACATTAAGTTGAAACAAGAGAGTTTTAGATGAATATAAAGAGAAATCATGAGAGCAGTGGAACAGCTTGCCCAGACGGCTTGAGCTATCTCCAGCCTTGGAGGTTTTTGAGACTTGAGTGAACAAAGCCCTGAGTAACCTGCTTTGACCTATAGCTGACCCTGCTTAGTGCAAGAGGTTGGGCTAGAAACTTCCTGAGATCCCTTCCAATCTGAATTATCCTTTGATCCTATGATCTTTAAACCCTGATGTAATGTAAAATGAGAAATTACATCAATGCTCTGCACTTGGGTCACAACAATCGCATGCAATGCTACAGGCTAGGGAGAGAGTGGCTGGAAAGCTGCCTGGTGGAAAAGGACCTGGCAGAGTTGGTCGACAGCTGGCTGAATATGAGCTGGCAGTGTGCCCAGGTGGCCAAGAGGTCCAACAGCATGCTGGCTTGTATCAGAAATAGTGTGGCCAGCAGGAGCAGGGAAGTGATGGTGCCCCTGTACTCATCACTGGTGAGGCTGCACCTCAAATATATGTTCAGTTTTGGGCCCCTCACTACAAGACAGCCATTGAGGTGCTGGAGCATGTCCAGAGAAGGGCAATGAAGCTGGAGAGGGTCTGGAGCACAAGTCTTATGAGGAGCAGCTGAGGGAACAGGGGTTGTTTAGCCTGGAGAAAAGGAGGCTGAGGGGAGACCAAGCAATTGAACGACGGAAAGTGGCCTCAAGTGGCACCAGAAGAGGTTTATATTGGGTATCAGGAAAAATTTCTTCATTGAAAGGGTTGTCAAGCACTGGAACAAGCTGCCCAGGGAAGTTGTTGAGTCCCTACCCCTGGAGATATTTATGATTAACCATTCTGTGTCCAGAAAATTTGTGATACCTGGTTTTGTTATTGTTCTTAGGACCAATTTAGAGAAAGGGAAAGGAAAGGTATTTAGTTTACAAAATACCCTAATTATAACTTTATTTTTCATGAAAAACAGTTTCAAGGTCAGACTTGGAACCCTCACCCTTCCTCCACCTAACTATAGTCTTCCTCCTTACAGTGAGTTAACTCCTCTGAGGACAGTCAGACCCAGAATTAGTTGTAATAATGGTTAACCATTGCTTTAGCATGGAATCGTCCAGCTTGCTGGTGCCTCCATAGGAACTGCTGTGTCTTCATAACAAACCAAATGCACACGGAGAAGTATCCTTGTCCATCAAAGTACACAGCAAGATTAGACAGAGAATATCCCATTTATAATCCATATCACATATGCTTTCCATCTTTAGGAAGGGAACTTATAGACACTGTGAGATTTTGTGGGGCTTTTTTGTTTGGTTTTTTTCCTTGTTTTTTTAACAGGCAGTTTAAGGAATTTCATGGCTCAGCTGACTGGTAATATGATAAAGAGATTTCATTCTAGAGGTGATAAATCAAATCCATAAGAATTCACTGGTTAAGATAATGTTTTAAAGTGAAAAATATTTCAAGACAACTGAATATTTTGCACATTTAGTTTTGGTTGGCTTTGTTGTTGTCTTAGTTCTGTTACCTTACAATTTCTACTTTATCTATAAGTTTTAACCTTTTCTTCAAGGGTAAAACAGGAAAATGTAAAAGTATATATGACAAAATGTACTTTTCTGCCAGTACTTTTCAAAGTATTTCTCAAAAGCAACAAATAGTTTTTGCAGAACTTGCTGTGTTTCTCTTGAAAAAAAGCCTTCAAATATTCAATGAAGTGCTTAAAAGGAAATATGATTATTAGAGTGTTTTTTCATATATCTCTCTTATTCTTGTCCTTAAAGCAGTTATGCAGTCTCTTGCCAGCTAGCTATTTCCTGCTCTATGTTGTTATCCTCTAAAGTGGAAGTTTCATGCTCCTTTCTAAAGGAACATGCTCATGCAAGAAATAGCCTTCTCTTGTCTGATTGCTGGCACGCTGTATGCAGAAGATGATAAAAGGCAGTTTACACTTGTGACTGAATTGTCACCCTGTCAGTGGTCTCTTCAGGTCAGGATTGGGACATTTTGCCTGTTGGAAAGTGTGGTGGAAATTAGTGATTCCATTATCCTGTTTTGTGCCTGGTTCCTCTGCAGGTAAGAAACACTGGAAGAAAAGTTTAGGTGAGCAAATTGTGGTCACCTTTTTTTTTCTGAGAAGTTTACGTGGTAGATGGGAAGACAAGGCTGTTTACACAAAGGTCTCTGGCAAGAAACCATGGCAGACTCAGTTTTTTTCTTCTGGAATTATGTTACTATGTATTTTGCTGTATTTGCAGAGTAAAATGATGCTATTGACTTTTTGAAATTGCTTAAATCTTTTGCTTTGGCTTTGTATGGGTGGTGGTATGTGCATGGCCAAGACCATAGCAGAGTAGGACTCAATTTAATTTGGAAAGAAAATGGATTATACGGGATTATCAAATCCTGTGTTGCAAAATCTAATTAATTCTGTAGGTGAAATCAGATAACTAAGTAGAAATTCAGGTGGCATCTTTTTCCCTTTCCCTACTTTTCAGTGGAATTACTATTACACAATCATTTTAATGGTTGAAAAATTTTTTCCTTCTCTTTTTGTGTTTACAAATAACTTGAAAATAGTTCTCAGTTTTCTTGAATTGATTCCCTAGACAAAATTATCTGCCAGGTAATTTATTTGGATAATCTTTTGGGTCCATTATGAAACGGTAGATTGCAAATATTGTCCAGAAAGAGGAGAAGGTATGATCTATTTGTATTAGCTACACTGATTACATCCTTCTGTTTCCTGATAATATGAGACTAGATCATTGAAATTGGTTCCCAGAACAATGTTTCCGATTACAAAATTGAAACCAACATCCCAACAGTATTCTGAAAAAAATTCCTAAAAGTCTACTGTGCCTATCCTGTTATCAATCTTATTTGCTACAGTACCAGCATCTTGTGGAACAAAAGGTGATTTAAAAGAATAGGGTTTTTTTTTTCAGTGCATACCTAGCAGATGTTAACGGAGACATTTTGTGAACAGATTTAGCGTGGGAACAGTAAAGGAAGGATACAAGCATAGAAACATACTACTGTGTGTATGGATGTTGTGATGTGGTAGTTCATTAGGATGTAATTCTGGGAACAGCGTGCTTCTATACAGTTCCATAAATATTGCTGGAAATCTTACAATGGAGAAAGGCAGCTGTTCTGTAAGGATATGTTAATGTTTTGATCTGACTTATGTCTATTTGCAACACAGATTTTCTAAAAATACATGGGACTTCTTAAAGGATTGTATTATGGATAAGATACAGATAAAATCCAGTGCTGCAGAGTATAGAAATCCAGCCTATAATAATATTGTCAACTGAAAATCCCAAACTTTACTAGTTATATACAGATTACAAGAATTGGCAGCTTTTCTTTTTGATTTGATGGTGAAACTGTCTGAAAATTTTCAAGTGAGACAAAACCATGTAAATGAGTCTTGAAATCTGTTGGACCATGGCACACTGTGATATCTTTATCAAAGAACGTACAGATTTCACACTCATCCCGTGATTCATTCTAACAGCATCATACCATACCTCCTTTAAATCACCTAAAAACTTCCAGTAGGATAATGTGACAAACTACTCAGAAACAAAAACAAAGTAAAAAAAAATGTGATTAACTTTTAGCACCTGAAATATTTTCTACTTTGAGAGATAAAACAAAAGCTGTATCTGGGCTAGAAGATGACCTATCTAAAATTGGCAGATGCATTTTCTCATAAATTAAACATGACCAGATTTTGACACACTCATGTTTTCTACTGTAGTGATGGACAGAAAGCTTTGAAGTTAATGGGCATTATAGTCTTTCCACAAAGAGCCATATAGGTGGTAGTGCTTAAAAATGTCTAGTATCAAAGCCTCTTCATCTTTAAGGAGAACTTTATGTAAAAAATAACGCAGGACCTCAGGCCTTACTCATGCTCTTAAGTGGAAATGACTGCCTAGTACCTGTTCATCGACTGGGGACAGATTCATCCTGCCATAACCGCCTGCCATAGGTAATGGCCTGCTGAAGTCTTCAGAATGAGAACAATTTTTCTGTGAAGAGCTTCGTTTTTCTAGCTGAAAAGGAGATTGTTGACATTCCATGTAAAAATCTCTGTCTGACAGCAGTTGTACACTACAATCAGTACTTTGAATTGAGGCAAAGAATGTGAAAATCTTGGCCAGTTAATGAAATTTGAATTAGCTGCTTTGATCATGCATTTGAATGTGGTATGTTCTAAGGTTTCCTGTGCTTCTTAGCATTTGCTCACAGCTAGTCAGATCTCTTTTTTTTTTTTTTTTTTTTTTTTTTTTGTGAAATTCTTTTTCAATTCATTCCTGGTTATAATGTGTTGAAACTGACTCCTTTTTCAGTTGTGAATGCAAAAGCAGAAGGAATGCATTGTATCTTTGCTGAAGAAATGAGTAAGAATTTCAGAACTTGGCCCAGAGACGGGTCTGCAGCCTGTGGACTTATGGGAGGAAAATGCTTAAATGTTGTGGGAGCCTTTTTATCATTATTTGAAGTCTTTTTTAGACAGAAATACATATGTCCTAACTTCTCTAGCATAAAATAAGACCGGTCAAATTTTCAGTCAGTTTTATTGGAACCTCCTGTATGGTTTGCACATATTTGTAGGAAAGTTCCAAAGCTTTTATTAGTGGCAATTAGTGAAGCATATATTTTATAAGGTAATTTTCCATCACAGCCATTTACAAACGATTATATATGTGTTACAGCTATAATTGGGGTAAATTAAAGATGTAGTATTTAGTTTTCAACAACCAACACATTTACTATACAACATATCAAAAAACCTGAAGAAAACAACATTCTGCTTATGAAGCTTCAGTGATTCAAACTGAAAATATATCTTCAAAAATTATGTTTTCTGGGATGTAGTTAAAAGTGCTGGGGGATTGTCTGGAGCTGATAGCTCTGCAAAGGAAACCCTTCACTTGCAGAGGCAGAACCATCAGGTCTCAAAGGCAATGCTGTTGCTAATGAAACAAAGGTATTCAAAAACAATCCTCCCTATAAGAGAGGGGCCCAAGAAATGGGAACAACTGTAGAGAAAATGGCTGGCAGCTACAGATGGTAAAAGACACTTCAACCAACCTATGCCAGAAAGAAAAGAAGAAACTTGCTGTTAGATACAGGATGGGCAAATCAGAAGGAAATGCATCATTCCAGCATAGCCTTTAGATATGTCTCACGAATTTCATTCATCTCTGATTGTTATTTAAGGGTAGATATTTTCCATCTATTAGTCTCTCTTCCATTTTGCTTGGATTGATCTTTAGCCAGTTTTCTCCAACTCGCACTCTCATTTCAGGCAGGTCTGAAGATCAAAGGCTTTTTTTTTTATCAGCTACAGAGAGATGATTCTAACTATGCTCGTGAAGTCTCAGTCATCTCTCAGTCTTCCCAACAATTTTGCAATATACCCTACAATAAAATTAGTTAATCAGTGGAACATCCACGTGGTGGATGTAGTCATTTATAAAGTCTGCGGAGTTAGACATAACCAGACAGTTCTGTCCAGCAGTGTCTAAGGTGATGCAATACACTCACTGAAGAGAGATCAAATGTGCTCGAGCAAGTCCTCAGTGAATCAAAAGAATCTTTTCCTGATTAGGCCAGAAGGAATTCTGACTGAAAAAACACATCTGGATTTTGGGTTCATGGCTGTATCTCCTCAACATCCTCATACAAAGAGAAAAAAAAAGAGGTGATAATTGGCAAGGCTGGCAATTTTGTGGGATGTCTTCTGAAGGATGGGCTAATCAGCTCTTCATTTGAGGTTATCTTTCCACTGATCTCCTGCTGACAGGCAGTAAAAATCATGGTTGCCAAATACTTTTAAAGCACAGATCATTCTCTGGATGCCAAGCCTGCAAGGCCTGTTATTTTGATGCAGCTTGCTGGATGTAGAAGGCCTGATTTGGAAATGGTTCTCTTTGATAGATGTTGTTTTCCCCTTTGGCTTCCTAGGAAAGTGAAGCAAGTAATAAACATAATAAAGTCACAGCACTTAGAGGTAAGCTTTCAAACCAGTCCAAGAAAAATATTATTTATATAAAATAATTCTGAACCAAAACCAGAATCATCTCCTTTGACAGATACATAATTGTAACCCATAGCATTCTCTTCTCACCAAGCATGATATGAATTTTGTATTTTCCCATGTACATCCCATATATTTTGGGAAAGATAACCTGCCTGGTTTTTAACAGTGAATATTTTAAATCCAACGCAATCAGTAAGATATATTTAATGGTCGGTTCTGATTAACTGCATCTGTCATTTCTGAAGTGTTTGGGAAACAGAGATAGACCACAGATGTGGCAGTGTTTTACAAAACCTTGGAGTGTCTTTGAGCATATCTATCATAGCATTGTTTAAGTCTGAGACTTCTAAATCCTCTCTCTACTTCATGTGCAATATTTAGGAACGTGATTGCTAGGTATTTTTCTGTTTGGAGTGCTGGAGTTAGAATTTAATGCAAACTTTGAAGAAAACAAAGGTTGACTCATTTTATTTGCCACATTTGAATGGATTTAGTATGGTGGGGTTGGGGGTTTTTTTGGTAATGCTGCTCATTTATTTTTACAATGACCTAATTTTAAAACTCTCTTGTGCAAGCCAATTCAAGCAATGTGGCCTAAAAGCATAATCTCTTCTCAAATCTTGGGTCAATCAAAACAAGAGGCTGCCGGTGACACTAATTTTTCAGGCTACGGATTGCAGGCCCAGACTTAAATTACAAGAAAAATCTACTTGTTCTTCTTTGGTTTACTTCAAAACCAGAGATGAGGAAAACACACCTGCCTTAGACAGACTGCCTAAAGAATCTTCCTCTTTATGACTTCAGTTCAGCTAAAACTCAGGACCATGCTTACATTAAACACAAAGGCAGAGCCTTTGACCTCAGAGTTATAACTCCAGTACTTAAAATTAAGCCAAATTTTAAAGAGACATGTGGCTTAAGGGACTAGAGCACAAACAAAAATGAGGCAGATTATTTCCCTCCTAAAACCAGCTACACTAAGAAGACCTAGGCAGTATGTATAATTTCCTTGCCTCTGAAAATTCAGTCTGGCATGCAATTTATTCGTGTTGAAACAAAAGGTGGCGCTTGCTGTGCTGTTGGAGAGAACGTTGTGTTGCTTGTGATGAAAAACCTACCCTCCTTTCCTGTCTTGATCCATGCAGATGACTGCTAATTCAGGGTCACAGGATAATTCCTATTGGAAGAGATCTCAGGAGATCTCTAGTCCAACCCTGACAGGGTCAGCTATGGGTCAAACCATGTTACTCAGGGCTTTACGCAGTCGGCCATTGAAAACCTCTAAAGCTGGAGATGACATAACCTCTTAGGACAAGGTGTTTCTCTACTTGACTGGAGAGCAGACGTCTCCTTATATTCAGTCTGGGCCTCTTCTTCTTTCAACTCGATGTCCATGCTCTTGTTCCCCTCCTTGAGCAACACTGAGTAGCCTGGCTCCAATTTCTTAACAATCACCCTGTAGGTACCAGCAAGGCTTCTGTGAGGTGGTGTTGCGGATGGAGTGAGAGGGAGGCAAAAATAATAGTTTATTGGTGTAAAACAGTGAGTTAACAAAGTTCAATGGTAAATGCGACAATAGTTTATAAGATTTGATGGCAAGGTACACTTAGTTATTTACTGCATAGAGGATAGGGTCAGACAAAACTGTCAGGGAAACCCTCCCATTGAGTCATGAGGTTCAGAAAAGATCCCCTTGCTTTCTAAACTCCCTCAGAGAGGAGTCTAGGTGCAGCTGGATCCAATCCTAGTCCCAGACTTGGTCAATGGTTTATGTCTAAAGGATTACATATGTGCAATCAATCCTTTATATCACTTACCTAAGATTTCCAAGTTAGCATGCTGTTAGTCACTTACCGAGAATCTGTTGTGGTAAGGAGTCTCTCAACCTCAAGGAGTAACCCTGAGAGTCATCCTTGCTCAAGGGGAGATCCTAGTGTTCAGCCTGCTGCCAAGCAGGAGAGCTCAAAGGGCTCTTGGACTGCTCACTATTTATGGGGGTCAGATAATTGGCTCATAGTCATATTTGCATACTGACCACTGTGCTTAGGTGGGCACATTCCACAATAGCCCTTGGCTATTGTATTGTTATCTGTCTCCCCCACATCCAGTGGGTGCATCCTTCAGGACCAGACACATCTATCACCACCGCCACAGGTGGTTATCACTTGAAAGAGGTCAAGGGAGGGGGAGTCAGAGGCGAGGGGGGAGCACACCACCACAGGTGTCCCCAAAGCTATCTGTTATTCAGGCTGAATAAGTCCAATTCCCTCAGCTCTCCTCACAGGGTAAGTGCTCCAGTCCTTAACAACCTTGATATCTCTCTGCTGAACTTGCTGTACTTTATCAATTTCTTCCCTGTACTGTGGGAGTCCAGAACTGGACATGGGATCCACATGTGGTCTAACAAGTGTTGAGTAGAAGGGGTAATCACCTTCCTCACTCTCCTGGCTTTGCTCCTGTGAATACTGCTCTGGTGCTTTTGGCCGCCTTTGGTGCTGGAGCACACTGCTAGCTCATGTGCACTCTGTCCCCACCCATCCACCAAGGACTCCCAGGTCCTTTTCAGCAGAGATACTTCCAAGTCAGTTGGTTCCCAGACTGCATGGGTGCTAGGGGTCTTCCTTCCCAGGTACAGGACCCTGCATTTATCGTTGTTGAATTTCATAGAGTTCCTGTTGGTCCATTCCCCCAACCTGCCGAGGTTTCTCTGAATGGCAGCCCTGCCCTCAATGATCTTTTCTTCCCAATTTGATGACACTTTTAAACTTGATGAAAAGTGCACTCCTTCGCCTGCAGCTTGTTGATAAAGATGCTAAACAGTACGGGTCCCAGGATAGACCACTTGCAGTACCTCACTTCTAACTGGCCAAGTCACCACTACCCATTGAGCCCAGTTATCCAGTTCTTAACCTATCTACTTATCCATTTATCCAGATTGTAACATCCTAATTAGGATGCAAGACCCTCACTTCTGCAGGGTCTCTGTGAAGATCTTGTCAATCTCTTTTTGAAGTGCCCTGGTGTTGTACAATCTGCACAGCTATTCAGTTTCTTGACCTGGGGACACAGCTCCTCAGCCAGGGCATGCTTCCTGCAAGCAAGGACATCTTGCCTGCCCCAGCCTCTGCCCCAGGCACTGCCAGCAGCCTGGAGAGCTGTGCTGTCCCTCTGGAGCTCTGTCTGAGTCTGCTCGCTTCTGTGCCAGGGTAGTTGTTCCAGTCGTAGTCCTCTACCTAGAATATGATGAATGGGTGTTTGACCCTCCCTAACAGTGAGTCAGCTGAAGACAAAAGCTCAAAGCTTTTGACAGAGGCTGTTAAAAACTGATGAAGTTTGCTAGAAGCAAAAGGCTTTAGTTACCCTTCCCCAGCAGCAGAGGACTAGCATTAATTCAAGGAGAGTCATGCTATACAGCCTCACTAATACTGGAATCATTTTCTTTCTCTGAATCACCTCCAAACCCCATCAAAATCATATGCCAATAGATGTTAGGGGAAGTGATTTTGGTGATTCTGTAGGGGAAAATCCTTACACTTGAACTAATTCTGAGTCAATGTCCAAACTCCCTTCAGGAACTGACTCAATTCACTAATTTCACAGAAGGCTACCTGGTGAAGAAAAAAGGTGAGTAGTTTTATGCTGGATGAGTTTAATCTATTCAGTGAAGAGTTTCAATAACCAACAGAGCAAAGGATCCAGGAGGATCCTCCATGAGAAATGAAGGAAGGAAAAGGAAAGGAGCAGTGAATGAACTAAGGGAATGTGACTTCCTAATCTGGTCATTTGACCAAGAGCTTTTGTAACCTCTTTCAAGATTGTGTAATTTCATTCTGAGTGATATGGAATTACGACGTGTCAGTGGTTCTGCAGCAACTGCCCACTCCTGCCCCAACATAAGGACATGTTCCTTTATACCTGTCATGAGCTAGGTTGTATAGGATTATACTGACAGGCAGTTTTCAGTTGTCTGTTAACCAGTGCCCTACATCTGTGACCTACAAGCAAAGTCATAGTCTAGTTTATCCTTGTACTTCTTATCTGCCCTGACCCTCAGACACTTAGCGGTTGAACGTGACTGTCAAAGTGTTGAGTCTGACCTTCACTGGACCAAATGGAGAAAGTAATGCTATAGCTACCTTTAATTAAAACTGAGACGTGTAGGTTTGAGTTTAACACTAAAACATATGAGAGGAAATCCCACCTGTAAGATCTTCATGTTTTCTAATTTCTGGTAATATTTACGATGCTAAAGCCATATACTCTTCTTCAAGGAATCTGAAAAACTTGATGTTAATTTCTGTCACACCTCTAAACATAATGTATACTTGGTATAGTTTTGATTGCTTTTATGGGTTCTCTTATTTACAAACTTGAATCATACTTTCAATAACAGGCAATTTATGAAAGCAATGAGACACTGCAGATAATGTTATTATGGCTACTGGTAACAATGGTAAGAGAGCAAGGATAAAACCATGCTACGCTTTCTTTTCAGTGACGATAACCATTTCCTCTTCCTGTTTCCTGTGAGAAATGTGATATGCTCATTGCATAAGTAACAAACCAATGAATACGTGATGGATATAAAGAGACACTTAATATGATATTTAAAATCAATGTATGATAGTAGCTGGAAATGATAACTTCTAAATGGTGATTTGTGAGCATTGAGTTTCTTGCAGAACTTTCAGCACTGGGGAGATTGTTGGTAAATACTTCAGTAATCAGGCTAATAATTTCTTCTGGTGACTGATCTCACAGATAGTGAATATGTCAAAAAGTCTTCTGTGCCATTTGAGTGGCAAGAAGCAGTCCTTTGTCTCTATGTTGCGCATGGTACACAGAGGAAATATGAAAATACCTCTGAGGATCCTGGTTGGGAAACTGTTGACTAAATGGGTGGACAGAATCTATACCAAAGACATTTCTTCCTAGAATACTCCTTTCCCGCTATCCATGCCTCTCTCACTCAGCTTGATGGCTTGGACAAGAATATAGACGTGTATTTATAAAAAGATGTCAGTAGGTGGAGAGAAAGAATATTTATCCATCAGGTTATATCAGCTGTTCTAAACCATTAATGAGTGCCCAGCCTGAACCACTGAAAAAGTGGCTCAGAAGACTGAACTGAAGAGCAGCCTCTAAAGCAGAAGGTTTGACAACCAAGGCATTGCTCCCTGTTGCCAGTCTTGGGCCATCCCTGCAAAAAGCCCCAACACTACGTTGTGGGCCTTATACATATGCAATGGTGATGGCAGAAACTGATAGAACCAGTACTGTCAGACATGCAAAATAAGAAGTGCTTATCAAAACAACATTTGACACATTGTCATGTTACACAAAACCTTTTGTGGAGAGAACTAGGAGCTAGCTGGAGCACTACACATTTCTTTCTTTGCAAGTGATCCGACAGCCCTGGGGAATATATCGATGGTACTGGAATGGAGGCAAGTAGCAGCTTGATTTTGTGAACCCTGTAAGTCACGAAGCATCTACGAGCAATCAGTACCAGCCAGAAAATAGTTGCGTCAATAAATGACACTGAAGAATCTGATACAGAAATACAGATGTTATAATCAAAACCTAAAGCTGGGGTGACTCTGAAATGGCTGGACTGTGAGTGCTCCTTAAATTACATCTCTAAGTAAAACAGAACTTACAGATGTGTACACGCTCAAGCACTCAAATTCTATTAATGTCATTGCAAGCATTTAGGGCTTGTATCTTTTTCCCAGGTTATGGAATTCTGTTGAATATAAATTGCTGAAAAAAAAATCTACTTGTCCCTTGCTCCCTGTTTTTGGTCACATCAATTCTAAAGTGACTACATTCTGGAGATACAAAGCATTCAGGAGAAATTTCTTTGGGATATTACAGCCTATTTTGTGCAACCGCCAGTTCCATGTTAATCAGTGTTTAGAAAGATATATAAGACGTTTGGAAACATTGTATTTGTATGGAGATTAATGGTTCACCTAAATCCTAAATACTACATGAAGGCAGCTTAAGATACACAAGAATATAATAGAATTTTTAAAAAACCCAAACAAACAGAGAGAATTTATCAAGGAATGGAATGGCTTTTGTAGTAGGAAATGGGGAATAGGCAAGGACTGTCAATACTAAAAAAAATTACAATAGACAGAGGTATGATACAAGTCAATGAATGAGAGAGAGAAAATAAATAATGACCTTTCACTCTTCACTGAACCTGGCAACTAAGGGGTACCCAATGAAGCATGTGGACAGCTTGCTGAAAACAAAGTACTGTGTCACACAACATGTAAGTAGATTGTGGAATACATTTCCTCAGGGTATTATACAGAGAAGAACTAGAAGTGGCTTCATGGAGGAAAGGAGTACAGATAGTAGTGGAACAACATGACCTGAAAGCAGCTTTTTCTCAGGAAAAGCCTGTATCAGTGATTTCTGTAAACTGCAAGGGTGGCCAGGAGGAAGGATCACTCTAAACTCGTCCTATTTACTGTTAGGTGATGTGACTACAGGCTCATGTCCATGAACACAGAGGAGCAGAGGGGCACAACAAGAGGTGTGGGAACCCCAATGACCTACTGGAGCGAGGGCTCATGTCAGCATGTGATCGCTAGTGAATATCAAGCTGAACTAGTTGGTGGGTAGGTGAAGTGCTTTGGGAGCCAGGCGCTTATGTTTCTGTGAGTGTGATGACCAAGTGCTGAAGAGACGATGGGGCCTGGAGGTCAACTGGGAGACCTGTTTGTATGTGTGCCTGTGTATGCGTGTGAAGGCATCATGTTTGTGTCTGAGCGAGGGGTCTGGGCCAGCAGCTGGAGCGGGCCTGCAGCCTCGGCAGCTCATATGTCCAGGTACCAGCAATGGGAGATATCAGGGATCCAGGGGCCAGATACTGGGCAGTCTGGGTGTCTGGGCCCAGCCGCTGGAGGGATCCACGTTGTGCATATGCATATATTTCCCACTAATGGACCTTCATCCTGATCAGCCAGAAAGGGACACTGAGGCCATTGCGCTGTTTGTGCTTGCAAGCGTTCTGTGTGTTTCTGGCTGGTTTGATCTGCGCAGCCAGCTGTGCGTATGCACATGTATGTGCTGTGTGCATGTTTGCACGCGCGCCCATAGGGGATACATTCTCAGCCTCATCATTAGTTGGACCTGGGGCATGGAGCTGTGGCAGTCTTGCCTATTTTGAACTATCGAGTTTGACCACTACCTAATATTTACTACCACTAGTTGCTACCAGAGTACACATTGAGTAAGATGGCTTTTGTTCTGACCCAGCACAGCAACCCTGTACAGACAATTAAGGATGCTTGTAAAATTTCAACACCCATGCCTAGCAAAAAAAAATAATTAAAAATAATGTAATAAATTCCTTCTAAATTCCCTTTACTTCATATTTTCCTTATCTGATTCTCTACTTTATCCTCCCTGCATGAAGTCATCTGTTGTCTTTGTATCAACTAGCCTTACCTTTACACGTTCTTGTATAACATTTTAGCTTTACTGCTTTTATATTCTTTGAATTCACCTAAGGGAAGAAAAATCAGCATAAATTTAATAGTTCTTCTCCTGAACAATGAAAGAAAACATCAAGAAAGAATCCAACAAACAAAATGAAAACTAGTGCAAATTGTGGCTGAATGATTATTTGGTCCCCAGCCAAGGTGATGTGAAGTGTGAATTGGTACTCATCATTTTTCTTTACTTTCCACAACAAATCACAATAAAAAAAGATGGGAAGCTGACATGTAGCTATTTACATTTCAGTTTGCTGTTCTCAATACCAAATGAAGTTATAGTAGCATGTACCTATGAACATGAAAAAACAGGGATTTACAAGTTTTAAAGAGTTACTATGTTATCCCCTTAGTTTTTAGTTTTTAAAAGTTTTTTAATGTCTTAAGTGGAACCTCTTCCACTTCTTTTATCCATGTATGTAAAAATAATTCTGACCACAGCCACCACAGATTTATGGTACAATTCAGTGGAGAATTTAGGGAAAAGTTCAGCCTAAGAAAGAAAAAATGCATTGTAACCAGTTAATATTGTGATTAGATTTTAGATTAACAGATTGTAATTAGCAGAAAGCAAATTTCAAGCACTTTTGTACTGGAGTTAGGAATACCAGGCTGGTCTGTCCACTAGAAGAGTCTGTGGATGGTAACTTAGGGCAACAGTTGAGGTCTTGATGAAGTTTTACAGCCCCAGGAGCACAGGTTTCACTAGCAATGGATTGAATCCCAACTCAGAATAATATTGTCTCTTTGTTGCTTCAAGAAACATGTGAGGTCTCCTGTGCAGCTACTTACTTGCAGGCACTGAACTAGAGATCAGAGAGGATCACAGTCTGAAGTTATATGACTTTGGGTTAGAAATGAGTAAGAAATTTCTTAGAAGCAGCTGAATGTGTTTTGTTTTGTTTGACAGAGCTATACATAATCAAAGACATTGCAATAGCTTAGGGCTGTGTATTTAAGCTATTTCGCTTGTGAATAAGCTGCACGCAATTTAACTGCCTAAGTATTTACATATTTTCTGAGATTTCCTCATTGCAAAAGAGAAACGGTTGTCTCCATAATTGTCAAAACATGCTACTCTTTAATCTGGCATAATAGTTACTTCTCTGGTACTGTGTATCAGGAATTCAGGCTCAGGTTGTAGATGGTATTGAATTTTAGTAAGTGATAATGATATTAGGGAAATGTTGCCAGGAGAAACATGTGAACTATGCAAGTTAAAAATTGCCATTCAAGCACTGATTTAAGGTGCTTCTGATTCTAATACTCCTTTGAAATGCCACTGAAATTCTTATGTCTGTTTGTACTAGGCAATGCCTTTTGTAATGACATGCAGTGTTTTCTGATCTCTGAAGTTCAATTGAAGCGCATTAAACATAAATCAACCCCAGAGAGCATTGACCTCAGATTGTTTTACCAGAAAATCCTTTTTCTTTCTTTTTTTTTTTCCCCCCCTAGCAAACATACATAACAAATGCCTGGTGTTATTAACCTAATTCTGTAAACCTGAGATGTTCAAATAAAAGAGCTAGAGATGAAGAGATGAAGATAGACATTCTTAGCCAGATAGACTATAGATGCTGAACTGACCAGTGGGTGGACCATTTTAGAGTATCTGTTCCACTTGGTTGGTACAAAGATTTCTAATGTCATTTTGACTAGCTATGAAATCAAATTATTCTGCATGAAGTGTTAGGCAGCACTGATCTGTTCTGCCCATGCGATATTGTGAGTGACTCTTTGTACATGACTCCTCATTTCTATAACTGTCCTGGACAACTGCTTTATCCTAAGCCACTGAGAATCCAAAATTGATTCCCTGCCTAATCCTGGGTGCCCAAGTCCAAACTGAGCCCATGGAGTGCCCACAGAAACTCTGTGAATGTCCAAATCCCCTGGGCATACTTAACACTCTGGGACAGCATCAGATACTTTGCAAATGGCATCAGCAGTTACCCCTTTTAGTGGTTGTCAGTGTAGTAATGATATAAATGTCTCATCTGTCTAACAGCTAAGGGATTGCACTACTCAGCCTGCAGTAGGAGACCTAGTTTCAGTTCACTCATTAGTCTGGACCTGTACCTTACATTTCTAGAAATATATATTAGAAAAGAGGAATATTCAGTGAATAATAAGTGTATGAAGCTGGCAATAAGGGCATGAAGGAAGGTCCAGAGAGGCATGTGGGACAGGACTGAGAAGGAGAGAACAAGTGAGAGGAGAATAAGACTCCACAGTCTAATGGGACTTCTCCACTGGGAGCACTGAGCTGAGTCTGCCCTTTTCAGGCGTTTTTATCAGTGAGTATTTATTGGAAGGATGGGTTTGTGGGGCCACGTGATATCTTTCATTGGATGAACACGTAACATTGAAGAAAGCTGGTAGGGAGATACTCTCAGGATTGAATTGCAGATGTGGATGTCAAGCAGTTGAGGGCACCTCTCTGTGGATTTGGGCAAATCCTTCTTGAGTTTCCTGTTTCTCACTGCCGATGAGGCACCCTTTCCTCAGTGTGCTCCTTGGCTGGGGTACCAGCCTCGTGCAGGAATTCTGCTCCTGCGATGGGCAGAGAGCGCAGGCGTGGCAGCCAACATGCTACAACCGCTCCAGGTTCAGGCGCTGAAGCCATACCTACAGGTAGGCCTGGGGACCGTATGGAGAGCAAAGAGGAACCCCCCAAAACAGGTCAGCCATGACCAGAATGTACCTGCAGGAAAATACAGGGACACCCCCTGCAGACGCTATTTCAGGCTGTCCTGCCATAGGGATTGGGTGCCTGGGATCCTGGGCTCACTACGGTGTTCACAGTTGTCTTTTTGAGAGGTATGTGTAAGACCAGAAAGTTGTTGCTGTGCCTAATTTTAAAGTGCAAAACTCCATTGCTGAAGCCACCCTTTAATCCCTATGACTGTAACATGCCTATAGCAGGTATTTGCAGTGGTTGTTGGGCTTGCATGTTAAAAAACAGTTGATTGTACTTTGTGCCATTCAGATTATTTTGCAGTATTTTTAATGAATTTATAGTATGACCAAAATTAATTATTAGTAAAGCAAATAATGTTACCAGTGTATGATATGGTAGACGAATTAGCTTTGTCCCATTTTTAGATCATATTCACGCTATGACTGACAACTTATTTTGTTACATGGCTGTTTGGACCAGTGCGTTTAAGAAAATATCTACTCTCATATTGAACTAAGTCTAAATTATGGATTAGTACTGCAGTCAAAATATATTATTGAATGTATTTCCTAAAAAAACTGCTAAGAAAAGCAGTTGTTAGCTTACTGTAAAAAAAAAATAATTGTCTAATGAAAGCTCAGTCTCCTCTGAGTGAATAGAGCATATCAGGAAGAATGATCAGAAATATCCAATTAAAAATAAATTTATTAAACTTTGAATGGAAAAAAAAAAAAAAATTATTTACACAAAATAAAGAAAAATGAATGGCACTTTTCAAAAACTTGTATACTATTACTTTTATCTACAGTCTGTATATTCACAGTCAGCTGCTCTAAGGGGCTTTAAAATAAAAATGTTGAGATTACTTTAGAGCAATGGGAATAGTGCTTCTACAACAGAACAGAAAATGCATTTTTTGGTTTGCTCATGGCTCCAGACAGCAGGCTGATTTAGAAAAGAGATAGATGATAGTTACCTTCAGGATATGAGATTGAACAGAATGGGGGATTGACTTGACGAGTTTATTGTACTCTGTTTCTTTTGTCTAATGTAGGATTCTTTAATTTATTGCTTTTCTTCCCAGAAAACCCACAGTAATATTAGAGAAGCGCTGATAGTGTAAATACGCTACAGCCAGCCACCTGTAGGTAATACTGATGTGACCTGTTTCTCACAGGTATCAAATTCTCTAATTACCCTAAGAATTTTCAGCTCAGATGTCTTCTATTTGCAACTATCATTCGTTCTTTTGTGTGTTCACTCATTTGCTCTTTTTTTCTTCTTTCCCAGTAAATATATGAGCCTGGACAGAATTTTAGAAAGAAAATTAATGATTCGAAAAATGTTAGTAATGCTGTAATCATTGTATTGCAGTGTATGAATCTGCCAGTTGCTGGTATCATTTATATTACTGCATGTAAGGGAAAACTTAAAATCTGGTGAGAGGAAGAAATCCACAAAACACCAGTGTATCAGAGTAATTAAAAATGGAGGAATAATAAGATCACAGTTGTTTACAGTATTTCCACCTTCTGCTGAGTTATTCTAGTACATCGGAAAGAAGTTGATAGACAATGCAAAAATATACCACAAGTGAGTGTAAGTCACAAGGCAAGTTAAAAAGTCTTCTAGATTGAATCTGGGAAACACCATTCAGAATTGAAAATTCTTACTATATCATACTTACAAGTTTTCCTTTCTGAAATGAGTTAAAGCTTCATTATGCTTCCTGTCAGGCAAGTTACTGAATCTGAAAATCATTGCTAAAATTGGTCTTGAATACCATCTTCTGGGGAAAACATGGAGGAGAAACAATGGGTATAAAACACTTTTGGAATTAGGGTTGTCTGTGTTTAGCATACATTCAAAATACATTTTGGCAAATGTCTAGCTTTATCAGTAACTCTCACGCTCTTACAGATTTTCCAGTGATAAATTGAAAATCTTTCTTCCATTCCAGGACCACAGATAAAGGTATTTTGGACGAATTTGCTTAGAATCTTTATTTGAATAATAAAATTTTCACATCATCTGCTCTTAACATTCCTATGAAGGAATTGCGTATGCAATGCCAAGTTAGAACACTGGCTGAAACAAGAAAAGAACCCAGCACTACAGCTGGAGTCTGGGTGATAGCTTTGGGTTTAAAATCACCACTAGTCTGTGAATCTGCTTTACAGTGGGTGGTAACAAGGAATGCAAGGGATTATATTCAGGTATTGGTATCGTTCTTATGAATTCTTTCTGGCATTTTAAGAACCTGCTGATGCTGTCACAGTCTGCTCTAGCCTGAGTTGCAGAGAACAAATTCTTTTGGAAATCCGTTTGTGCCCTGGCATTGTTTGTCCCAGCTCATCCCCATGAACACACCTCTTGTTCTGCAGACCCGGCATATGTTCTGTTCTTATATTAGCTTAAGGACAGTTGGATTGAATAAACAAAGTGTCAATGGAGAATTTGGGCAGTTGTTCCCTACTTGAATTTCCTCTCAGATTTGGAAAGAGTAAAAATAAAAAATACTGAAAATATGCAAAAAAAAATAATATATGCTTGCTAATAGATATTCGGTGATAATATTAAGTAAACAGTCACATCAAAAAGTTGATAGTACAGGCTCTGCCCGCTTCCATTCCTTGGTAGAAATTTCTGGCCTAATCTTTGTGCAAATTTTAATTTCCTCTTGACCACTTCCTCCAGATGATTTGAATTCAGACAGCTCAGAGGATTTCATTCACCAGAGTCAGTGATTCTGCATCTTTCAGATACACTATGCTTATTAATTATTTCTTAAGTTTTCATAGTTTTTTTTTTTAAAAGTTAAAGTAGACATATAATGAAATTTTACCATGCTATTTTCCTTAGAGAATTTTAAAACGTAGGTTAAACAGCTTTTGTTTATTTCTTAATTGTCAGTATTTTCGGGAGAAGATGTGCAATTAGAACCATGCAGATGAGCCCTCACATGCACTGGTGTGGAAACTAGTCCTCTTCCTTCTGTGAAATATAGCCTAGGCTGTGATAATTTCTAACTATTTCAGAAAAGCCACTCTTTAATCAAAGGAGTGATTTAGCATGTTACATTGTAAAGAGCAATCAATATGCTTAGAGACCAAAATTCATTGAATTTGTAGTTTTTCCTTTTATGGTATAAATGAATGGTCATATATTTTTCCCTTTTCAATAAAAGCTAAAGAGTTTAAGCCAACAAGAAAATATTTCCACCCTGAACTGGTTTGTGGATATCTTTCCAGCAGCATTTGATTTAATGCTGCTAAACTCATTACCTTTTTTTTTGGTTCTATGGTGGATCAAAACCAGGATTTCCAAAAATATTACTACCGTTCTCGGATTGCCTGCTGACCATATGAAAGAATCAGTTTGAGGTAAACTCCTAGGTATCACAGCCAGTTTGGAGACTGGCCGAGCCACATGCTCTTTGGTATCTTCTTAAATGGAGAAGCCAAATTTGCAATTTGCTCAAAAAATATGTCTGGGACTTAAATATTTTCAAAGCTACTTAGAATGTCAACTTTTGGCATGTTTACTCTCCAGCTGTGAAACACAGCACAACACGTCAGGTGATAAAAATGGTGAATGAATTAGACAAGTCTCTTTGGTCACTAAATAGACTTTCAGACAATTTCTGACAAGCTAAGATTATAGATCATGGGTTTTTTTAATCCCATTGCTGCAAACAAACTCCTTTTCAAATCCCCCCTTTTTTTTTTTTTGATTGCTTTAGATTTTGTACATAACTGTCTCTTTCTTTGCTATTTTACTGATTTAAGGTTTGAATCATTTGGTTTAATTCTAAGCCATAATTTACCAGCAGTAACCTTGCTGTCCTCAATTTTAGTAATTTCCATCACACACTGGTAAAACTTGAGGCATCCAAAAATATATTGACTCACAGTCTAGGTATTTGGTAAATGATCTGCATCTTTCCTTTCAGTTTTTCATTGCCTAGGTATGTGTGACCATTCTTCACATAGCTGTCATTATGCAACAATAAAAAACTTCTTTAAAACATACAAATGAACAGCCAAATGAGAATGATCAGATGAACAAAGTGGTTGGAAGGAAAAGTGTCTATGTGAAATTTTCCTCTATAAAATTTGCATTTGTTTTAATGGCTCCATTTTAGTATGTTCATGAACAAATTGTCCCTGCTCTTGAAAGACAAGTATGTAGTGTCGCGGCAGTGTGTGCCCCCTTAACCCTCCTATTCTTAGCAAAATGGGCTTTGCTCACACCGTGTGTTTATTCAGCTTGCTTATCTACGTAAACTTCAGTATTCATGCCAAAATGAAAGACTGAGTGTCTTTGAAGGAGAACAGTTGTTGGGATACACGGAACGTGTCTTAGTAAGTCACTGAATTATAAGGTAAAGTAAAACAGTTGCTCTGCTGCAGTTCACCATGGGTATTGTCCAATTTACTGCCGTGTCAAGGAATTGTAGTTCCATAAGAAAATAAAACAAAACAGCAGAAGGAGTTTGATTATTCTGCTAGCACTAGTGGAGACATACAACCTACCAATGAAGTAGTTAAAATGCAAATTCTGAATGTTTTACCCAGACGTTCAATTTGGACTAATAATCACATGATATCAGGCATTTTAATGAGTTGCTTATGTTGGTCTTAAACAGATGGGACAGTCCTGACTCATTTGGCTTCTAAATTGATAATACCTCCTCAATGTTCTAATACCACTAGTTAATACTGATCAAACTAAACACTAAAATTTAGCTAAAACCCAATTTACAATTGTTTGCTTTAAACAAATCCAATAAATGTGCCCACAGGTGACATTTATCCTAAATAGCTTGAGTTACTTTTGATGGGATTTTTTTCCAGGTTGGCTTTTTTAGTCAATGGAGATACAAAGGCAACTTCAGGAGTGATTTATCCTATTCCAAAATCACTTCTGAAGAAGCAAAGTGTGATGAGTCACATGCTGAAGATGCTTATCTTCCTTTGCTGACGGTTGAGAAGCCCTAGACCCAGAACAGGCTAGTAAAGATAGAATAAAGAGCATCTGATTCATTGAGCCATCTAATCCCACTCACTACTGGAAAGAGAGATGCACATCTAGACAGCACTTACCATACCTATTTTAGATATTATCTGAGAAGATCCTTTTCATTTTTTCTATTTACTTTAGAGGTAGTAGGCTTGACTGTTGTAAAATAAATGCCTAACTTATAGATGGTTAAATTAGGTGAGATGAATCACACCTTGAGTTGTATTCTGAAATCATTAAATGAGGCTTAGTTAAGAATGGAAGTAGAATTTGGCTTTCCCTGCTCATTAGCATAAGCCTCTGCTTTTAATCGGCAAGATTATTAGGTGACTGTTTTCCTTTGTAAGCCTACAAGGAACTATAGTTATTACAAAGGCAACCAAATCAAAGATGTATGTTATTCTGTTCCCACAGGCATGAGGAGTAGGGTTTTGATTTTCAGTGATTTAAATATAGTGGTAGGTTAATCCACAGTAGTTCGGGTTCTAACCACAAAGATTTCCTTCTGTAAATCTGAACTGGCATACATCAGTATGCAATGGTATGGGATCACATAGCCAAGAACAGCTTGTGCCCTGCTGACCAGTCCCAGAATGCAAATAGAAAAATGGTAGAATGGCAATTACATGAGGTAGTATTACACTGTTCCTCTGCACAGATAGTCTTCTGGAATGACGCTTCCATTAGTTGTAAAGACAGATTCAGGGTGTCTACAGTCTTAGGCTGCCTTTTCCTAATACGGTCATTCCTGGCTTGCCTGAGTTGGAAAAAGTCATATGAATTCATGGGCTGGATTGACAGGTGAAGCTGGAGGGATGCACATCTGTAGTATGCAAATCATCCTCAAATTAATAAACATTTCCGTATTGCTCAAAGTAGTTTTCAAAGAGTTCAGCTGGCAAAATTTCCCAAGAACTAACAGATTATAAACTTTTAAATTCTGATTAATTTATACTTGGCCTTTTTTCTGGGTATCAGATAACATTCTCAGTATGGTCATATAGTACAACCTGGTAAAAATCAGTAAGATCAGTCTCCACTTGTGATACCCATTTCTCTTCTGCATTGCAACGCTGCCTATGGGTAGTCCCACTGAATGCCATTATTTTAATATCCTATGGCAAGTCTTGGTGAAGTGATCAAAAATGAAAACCACTCAAAAATGCACATTAAATTCATAGAGGATTGCTGGAAAAAGCTCAGGTAATCTCAGATATGGATATGGTACCAGTTACAGCCACAGTGACTCATATTTTTCAAATACTACTATGGAAATCAATAAGTCGCCTACAGTTTTTACAACTTTGACTTCTATTTAAGCTAACAACAATCAGCTCTTATGGGAAACTACGGACCACTGCTTATTGCCTTTCATTCAGTTTTGCATGACCGATGGGTGGCCAAGAAAACCTTTCAGTTGCCAATCAGATATTGAAGTTTTCAGTGGGAGATGCTACATCAGTGATGCATTCAGCACTTAATGGTGGGCTACACTCCCAAATAAGTTGATATGATAAGACAATTGGGTTGTTAGGCAGACAGTTAGGTTGTGCTACTTTGGGACTAGAAACATTGTGAAAATGTAGGTGACTCCCTAATGGAAAGCTAGCTGATGAAAGAATGTTTCTTCATGTAGATGAAGGAATAAACATGATAAGAGATATAAAGGAAAATCTGAATGTTAAATATCAGAATTACATCATTCTTTCACTGATTCAGAAGGTGCTGTGAACTTAGAAACAGTTGGTGGATATATGCACTTATTTGGGCAAATATTGAAGGGAAAGCCTTATTGGCTAATTTATGTTTTTACAAAGGACAAATCAAAACCACCAAGCACTCCTAATAGCAAATGAAAATGAAAGGCCCATTCTTTCTAGGAGTAGTTATTTTTATTTATAAATTGAGGATATGTAAATTCTAGAAAGTGAAAACCTTAGTCACTTGTGTGACTTCTATGGCTGTATTTTTCATTTAAATATGCGCTTGGTAAATACTTTAAAACGTAGCACTAGAATTTTTTAAATTTTGGAATATGGCTACAGATAAACTTTGTTTCCCTGGAGATTTTTGAACAAATGTCTCAACTGTTAGATTGTTGAAGAACTGGAAGGAATCACTTGTAGGCCTTCTGACTTTGCCTGTTTGATTTTTGTTACTTGGCTACACTGTCTTTACCTAGAAAATGAGAAATATTTTTTCAAGACTTTTCCTTGATTTGTTCTGTTTTCAGAAAGAAGTGAGACTTGGTCTATTTCTTTATAATGGTGATATACAGAGGTGTTTGCTCTGAAGTACTTGTAGTTTTAGCTTCTACATATAAAGTCTTAAATAAGTTTCTAGACAGTCTTTTTTTTTTTTCATTCGCCACAGTTTTAGACATGTAGCATATAGTAAAAAAATTTCCAAAAGAAAAATCTTTCTTCTAGTAGCTAACAGGGTATCATGTAAGGGGTGAGAAGGGCCAGAGATCAGACACTGGGTTTGAATCTACTTTTATCTGTTAGCTAGAATTGTCTGAACCTCTTCAAGTTTCCTGAAAAGGGAGAAGTCTTCAGACTAGAGGCTGATCCAGGACTGACACCAGATCTTTACTGAGTACATTGTGATTCAAGGAATCCACATGTGTCTGGGATTCATGCCAGAATTACCCTGTGCTTCTGCGTAATCCCTAAGTCCTCGTCCTGCTGAGGAAGCTACATTGCTTTCATAGTCAGAGGATTCCTCAAAATAGTAGGAAAAGAGATTTCCATACCTCTAGACATTGATTACAAACCTCTACGTATTAATTTAGAAAGCTGTTTGTCAATCAAAAATATTTTATGATTTCTTGAAGTTCTTAATTTTTTTAAAAATGCTGAGTAATTTTAATATTCAACATATAATTAGTCTGTATTTATTTATTAATATAAACTAAATATTATTTATAGATATAATGAGTATATTATACATTATTTATATATGAATATACTTTACATTCAGTTTGAAGTGCATAATGAAATCTTGGGATTTGCAATGTTGCAAAATTATAACATAGAGCTATCTTGGATAAGGACACTGTAATTTTATAGTATGCTGATATTGGTGTTTTTGAAAGAATTCTCAAATAAAAATACTTTCTAAAAAAAGACAGGTTGTCAAAAGTTGTGACAAAATATGACTTAACGTTGTTACAGATTTCATTTGTCTTAAGTCACAGTCTTCCAAAATTTTGCCTTTCCCAGATAAAAAACCCAGCTTCTGTACTCTGCCATTTTATGATTGACTTACAAGATGTTGTATTTTTATTAAAAAAACTCATCTTCCTGCCTTCTTGGAAAAATAATATTCTTGCAGCCTATTATGCTACATATTAACAACCCAAGCATAGTCTTTGTATGCAATGGCTGTTTGCTTTACCACTGATTCCAAAGTGGAATCAAAGTTCTTTGGTAATTTGATAATCGGAGAGTACATGCAGTACAGAGTCTCCTGTATTTCAGGAGTTGAAGGAATTGTAAAATTTTCTCTTTCCATATAGATACTTTACAGTCACAGTGTCTCTGTGTTCCTGGTCACTTTCCATTTAAAATAAAGAAGATGCACTCTGGATTGTAAAATTGTTTGCAGTAATGCAACCCAAGGGAAAAAAAAAATTTGCTTAACAAATCTTTTAAAAAATATTCTGTGGCTGGACAGATACAGGCAACTATCAAGTCTTTGCTTGGTGATGTGTATCAGAAAAGAGGGACCAGAATCGTGGATGGACACAGAGAACAGCAGGAGATTTCAGCATCTTTTTGAAGCTAATTTTATATTTGTTTTCTCTTCAGATTATATACCCTTTCTGAAACCAAAAAATTTAAAGATACAGAGAAGTAAAGAGTGCAATACTTACATAAACCCAGCTGTTTGCGTGCTCTGCAACAGCAGGAGACTGTTACTGTGCACATTTCAAGCCTTCTGCTAGCTCTTGTCTTTTTGATGTATCTCATCAGGCTACATTTGCCAATGAAATTAGTACTGAAATGGCAATCTCCAAAGTATGCATTTGAGTTTCATACAAGTCCAGACTCTGAAATACTTTTGTGTGTTTACTTTGTGATTTCTTCATTTAACTTAAATATTATGAGTTGCTTAAGCATATTTTTGTAGTCTTCCAAAGGCAGAATAAATACACATAAAGTAAAAAGATATCAGAAAGATATCAACAACCACCTTTCCTCATGGAGCCCCTGAGTCAGCCCTTTCCAGCTTCTAAAAGGTTTGCCCCTCTTATTTCAAAGGCTTTCTTAACAGTTCTTTCTAACTGACTATTCAAAAGCGAATAAATCATATCCAGTTAGTATGACTTCGTATTTGGTTAACCATTGTAAATCAATGAATAACTCTCACTTTTTAATGAGTTAACAAGCTTTCTATTTTCTTTTTTTTTTTTTTTCTCTTTGCACGTACTGGAACTGAGTTCTGTTTGCCAGAATGTCATAGAAGTCTGCTCTGTTGGTCACTGAAGTCACTCGTACCTTCTTCTACTCTTCACAGACACTGCCCTGGCATTTAGCTGCACAATTCCTAGTCATGGAGCAAAGTCACCTAGTAGTTTAAAGAAAATATGATTCCATGATAGTTGATCACTGATTAGTTATCAATAGACACGCAAGTTCTAGTGCTGCTAAAAGTAATGTACTGTGGAAAGGCTTTTCTTAAGAACTGAAAGCAATTAATTTGCTGTGATGCCTTAAACCTTTTGTGGGAGATGTTATCTTGCTTAGTAGAAAATTAGATCAAAATTGAACTAATAACTGAATGTTTTTCATATCTTTGTGTGGTTATGGAACACCATTTGTAAATATCAGAATAAGTGTATCTCCTCATAGCTATTCATACATGGTACTAACCTGTATGTAGATCAAAGCCATTACAGTTTTTACGGGTTTCCACATATTTTATTGCTCTTGTGGCAGTGAGAGCAGAGTTTGCAGCTCTTTGCATTTCTGTATAGATTTTTGTACTTGCAGGAACAACATAATATTTTCAGAAGTGCCTCATGGCACGTGTAGGTGTTCATTTGGATTTGGTGGAACCAATGTAACTATTCCTCACTCGGTGCTTGTTCATATAATTTCTACTCATAAGATACACTCTCCACCCTCTGATCATCCTATTTGTTCTCTCTTTTCCTTTTGTAGTTAAAATATCTTTTTCTTAAAGGAGGATGGCAAAACCATGTGCAGGATTCCAGATCAGGTACATTTCTTTCTGCTCTGGAAACATTTTCCCAGATAAACACTAGGACTGACCTGTCTTTTCCACTTTGCATCACACTATTCATTCCGTTATTGAATAGTGCGTTGTGTCTTTAGGTCTTTAGCAACTGGTGATTTCTTAGCTTATAGAATAAATTCCTTTTATTTGTATTTGTATCCAGGACCTTTCATTTTTTGCTGTTGAGTTTATACTATTTCTGTTATTCCAGTCCCAGAGGTCATCCATTCTTCCTGTACCCAATCTCCTCTGCATTTATGATGGTTCATAACCTTGTGTCAGAATTTTTCTGCCAGCATCACAAATAAAACACTGTACTATACAGTCCTTAAGGAACTGGTTTAGGAGCCTCCCTTGCACTGTCCATTTCCCTGCCCCTCCCCTTTTAAACACTGCCATTATTAGGTCTTCACCTACCTTAGAAACTTTATGGTTAAATGTGTAATTGCATTAAATTCTGTACTGAAATCTGAAGTATTAAATCTAAACCTAAAGATGAAGGGTCTGCTCCATTTGTATAGAAAATTAAATACGCAGTTTTCCATCTGAACTAGTAAGTGCACTGCTATCCAACACTATACAGACATCTAAAGAGATACGGTCTACTTTGTTTGCAGATAAAATGATTTCAAAGAAAGGTTCTGTATGAAGTCTGGCCTATTCTACCTTTGGTGAGTACCTATGGCAGTTTATTCTATCTTCTGTTTTCATCACATATATTTATACAATCTTTCAGAATTTGCAGCTTTGGTTATGGTTGAGACTACAATTTTTGTCAATAAAACACAAGACACCGTATCATCTAGCCTTATAAATATGATTACCTATCACAAAAGTTTTAGAATCATTTGGGTTTATGTTGTGGTTTTAAATAACTCCTGCCTATGGGTAGTCTCTTTCCTCAAATTCTGAAAGTGTTGGAAACTTTATCAGTGATTTATTTAAAACTTTGGAAATTGCTTGCAATGAAGAACTATGCAATGAAGGAAGACAGATAAGCAAGTGAACGTTTTCATCTGTAATTTCAATGAATCAGAGCAGCTTACAGGGTTGTTAAGGATCATAATTGATTAAATATGTTCTGGAAGGAAAATTTCTAGAGTTTAAATTCAAGTTCTTGAATTTTCACTGCTTTTTGTTTTTTATATTGATCAAAGATTAAGAAAAATTTTCTTATAAATCAACTGATGATTGAATAGGATTTGCATTTAATTTCCAGCAGCATTTTAAAGTAAACTATATCTGCAATTTCTTGTGGTTAATGATTAGCTATTCGTGATAAAAGGTGATATGACACATAACAGTAAAACATTTTGAAACAGTCATAAGACAAATAAAATGATTCCTCAGGTCTGACTGCATAACTCATAGGGTATTCATTGTCTGGAAATACCCTGTACGTGCAAAACAAGTCCATACTACCAAACTTAAATAAAGTAATTTACAGTTTGGTTCTCTTTCTTTTATGATCTGCCATCTCTGATAGTGAAACTGTGGAGCTAAATTTTCTTTTACAAAGACTCTCAATCCTTTGAAAGAAGAGACCGGGTCACCAGTTATCTTTCTACGAAGGCCACTCGATTTACAAAGACCCCAGTGCAGCTTTAAAAGAGCACTGATACCCATCTGGAAGTAAAGATCCACCATTTGTAGCAGCCTGGCATAGAGGGATCTTCTGGACCGTTTTCTAATGCTTCAGGAATAAAAAACAAACAAACAAACAAAAAGCACCAGATTTCCCACAGAGTACTAGAAGTTCCTTTTTGTATGCCTAAGGCAGTGGTCACATTTCCCAAACTGCTCAGCATCCAGCAGTTTCTTGAGTGAGTGGCAAGAGCTACTTGTTGAAAATCTGGCACCATTTGCTCCAGAGCTGCACTTTTTCCATTTTATCCAGGCTGGAATGTTATACACACAGAGCAATGATTACAACATCATGGGCACCAGGCATAAATCAGGTAATGGGCAGGCTATTTCCTAGCTGCTTTTAAGTAATCAGCATTCAGAACTTGACATACTCATGGATCATTACTGTCTAAGATTTTGCTAAAGAAAGACCAAGGACTCTAGGTAGTGAAGAAGTGATTTCCTACATGGCAAATTCTATGGGCAAATCCATCACCTCAGTGTGCTCTTGGCGTGTTGTGTGCTGTCACAGGCCTTTTGTGTAAGATATGAAAGTGAGAGAGACCCAAGTGATTAGCAAAGGCCCCAAGGTACTGTTTGCTACAACACAAGTATTAGCCTCCAAAACTGAGCTACACTGCAATATAGTCAATTATCACTTAAACGTCTCCAGGGGTTTCAGCTGAAACAAAAATTTGGGTCCCTTTCCTGCTCCACACAACCCTTCGAAATGTAGCGTAGTCTCTCCATCTCCCCAAAGGAGTAGCTGTATTTCATTAGTGAGCAATGTACAAACTCTAGAGAGCAATATAATGCTATGCGGAATATAGGTCCCTATTAATCACTAGTGATCTCTGGCTCTAAAAATGGTACAAACATCACATACCATCAGGTTGAGTTTACATGGAAAACAATGAGACTAGATATTCATTCCAGTGTATTAAAGTTAAATGTGTGTCTGGTTGTAGAAAATGCCTGGATTCTGCCCGAATTTAACTTTTCATTTTTGATCTCCACAAGGGAACATAAACCAGAGATGATTTTTTTTTTCCAATGCTGAAGTTGTTAGATCCTAAATTTCCAGCTGCTCATACTGACACCTTTTCAGGGACTCTATGTGAACAATTTAATCATTTCTTTCAGCAGAAAAACTGACTCCATTAGAGTGCAGTAGCCCAGAGGACCAGGAGCAGCTGTTAAAATGCAATCACTGCTGAGCTCATATAAATTGTTATAAAAGTTCTTTCACTGTTTCTGTATTTAAACTTGCTAAAGTACATCCAGTAAATGCATCCAACCTCTCCTTTAGATGCTTGCTCCTACTAGGGTTATGAAAGGAGGTCTCTCTGTAGCAGTCTTTGTGTTGGTCTTCTGTCCTTGGGAATGTTCCAACTACTCTGAAAATGGCAATTATTAATTCACTGTGAAAAAGCACCACTTCTATCCCAATATTCTGATTCATTTTCTTCCAGTTTCTAACCTGCTGTTTCTGGCAAAAGCCTTTTTGATAAAGTGAAGGCTGAGAACTTTTGAGGCAGACTTTGACAAAATTAGGTGCCATATGTGACAAGTTTCAGTTGGTGTTTATTTAAGCTAGGGGGTAGACCACAATGACTCCATTTGGTAGCTCAGGTCTAGATGGACAAAAGAGTATTTAAAGGCTTCACTCATCTCTAGGGACTAATCTCCCCTGGGAGTTTGGCACCTCATACCTCTGTGGACTTGAGCTTTTCTTCCCAACTGGATAGGGTGAAGTGAATCTCCACAGAGTGTGCCAATGCATATGCTTAGTATCCCGCTCATCTGACTGAAATCACAAAACAGGGCTGGCACGTGCTTAAGAGGTTCCTGACAAATGGTCTGTTACCCAGAGCTGAAAGTTCATTCCCCTCATCAGGCTCTCCAAGTCTGTAGAAACTGCAGTTACAGTCTGACCATATGGATGTGTTGCAAATCTGTAAGTTAGGTTGTGAATTTGTAGGTAGTCAGCTACTTAAGAAAAAGGTTTTCTGTGTGAAGACTTATTCTAGGTTAAATTTGAAGGAGTCTGTGCTTCCCTTGCTGCGGAGGTGAGCTATCTGGAATTGCCTGGTACTGACCTGGGGCTAAGAAACATGGCTGGATGGTTGCTGAAAAGCTGCTGATGCGATTGTCATCTATTCATTTGGAGTTTGACCGAAATCAACATAAACCTACTTTCACAGAAACTAATGGGCTGCCTTCAAGTAGTATTGTGATGATAATAAAGAAGATCCATTTCTTAGGCACCGACTTGGACTTGGGAAATACCAATTCCAGGGTTCTGTAACCCCCAAAGTGATCTCTGGCAGTGCTTTTCTCAGATCCTCGAATGTATTTACACATCACTGATTTCAGATCAGTATCTAAATGGCTTTGAAGAATTTGACCAGAATGCTTCTGTGCCCAGTGCCAACTCTGTTGAATGGGTTATTAGTAAAATCTTATGTTATAGTAGTGCCCTGGGACTAATGAGATCCTGTGTTAATGAGGGCGTGATGAATAGCTAAGACAGATAACAAAGACAGATTATTACTGAACTGAGGATTATTTAAAGGGAACGTTTCCTTGCCATTTAGAGACTCCCAGAGTGAATCCAACTGGAAAAAGCAATTCTGAAATACTCCAAGTTTCCCTCCTGAATATCTTTTGAGGTTCAAGTGCTTGTGGTATTTGAATCCTACCTCAATCTTTGATAAAGTGGGTTATGAGACCCCACCTGTTTCATGACTTCCTGATTTTATTAAATGGTGCTGGTGAATTCCACGTGCTGCTTCTGCTCAGGCTCAACAAAGCTGCTCCATTGCTGCCTTCTCATATGCACACTATGTAACGGCCTTATGACATATCATAGGTTTTTTGTTTGCTTGCAGGCAAAGGCAAACTTCTATATTTGTATCCTGAGGTTTACTGATATCCCCAGTGAGTCATAGGGCATTCCTGTATATAACTTAGTTCAAAACCAATTGCATATCAGTCCTTCTGACACCTGTGGGGCTTGAGTTACCAGATCAAAGCTTGGAACTGATTTTGTTCTACGTGGTTGCTTCACTCAGTCAGAAATAATTTGTAAAAGACCTTTAGGGCACCTTCAGCTGAGCATAACTGCATTGATTGGAGAGATATGCATACTTTTGTGAGCATACTTGTGCAGATTTCAAAGTGTAAGGTATTCAGACCAGCGTTTTCCTGGAGGAATACCAGTGAACTACGTGGGTGTACACATTCCTGTATACCTGGAGAGACATCTATGGGCTGTGAGTATAGTTAAAACAGAAAACCTGTCAATATTCTAAGTGGAAAACAAAAGAGAAATGTGCTGGAAATCTAGCATTGAGTCTATTAGAGCTGCATTTAGTGGGTAACCAGGAGGGGCCAGGACAGGACGGGGTGTTTCCTTTCTTCTCATTTGATCCTGATCATTTCTGACTTAAACTGAACATTCTCAGAAGAGAAAGGAAAGGGTTGGTAACACTGTGTGTGTGACAGGCTGCCTGTTTCAATAACAGAAATCCATGGTCAGGTGAAGAGATGTCAGGATTTTCTCATTTGATAAAGTGTTGCAGTACACCTGGAAGAGCTGGCAAGGAAAAAAAAAAAAAAAAAAAAAAAAGAGACTGACAGACACCCCTTATTTCATCCAGCAAGGCACACTGTTGCCATCAACGAAAGGGAGCTATTATATCGTTTGTAAAAGGAGGGAAGTCTTCTGCAAAACTCATCAGTTTCTGAGTTTTGGGGGGTGAGAGGCAGAGGAGAGAGGTACATTTTAAGGGATGGGGAGTCAATTTGTTATTGTGTAGCTATTTTTCACTTATGAAAGGTATGCTTTATAATGATAGCTGTGTACCCCACACTTGGGGTGAGTGATTAAGTGACTCTAAATAGTGAAATAGCTAAACCTGCCCCTTTTCCAATAGAAACAGTGTCCAATAAGATAAAATTATGATTGTGATATAAAAGCATTGCTGATAAAATTTTTTTGAGAGTTACAACACAGGAAAACGAAAAGAGGGGTCTGAGCAGTAGAAAACTTTATATTTTTCACAGGACTTCCTCAAATATGAGAATGCTCAAATTACTACTCCAGCACATTTGATGTACACTATGTTCATTTTAGAAACTTCTGATCTCATTAGCAAATGAAAGTTTAACTAAAACAAAGCAGTCAGATCAGTAGGCAGGAATGGCTAGAAATAGCATTCTAAATATTTTAATCCTGACATTCCAGAGATGTTTACCTTTGTAAAGATAAGCAGAACCTATACAAAAATCGAATGAACAACAATCTGCGTTCCATCATTAAAATGAACTTTGCAGATGACTTGCTCTTGGACTCTGAGACCAATTCTTTTTTTAGTCTGCAGAACAGTCTGCAGAACCAGAAACTAAAGACAAAACCAGCCTGTTTTCAACCTCTCAGGGACCAAATACCACACAGAAAGTAGTTTGTGGTTTTGTATTTATTTTTAAGTGCTTAGTTTAGTTATTAGAATACCATTTTTTTTGTTCTCCTCCTCAAGTATTCTACATCAGCTCTGTGGTTTAAAGTGATACTTAAAATGCCCATAACTTCATTACAGTTACAGAGAATTCATGCCAAAAGCCTTTTGCTTTGGAGTATATACCATGTCTGCTGAATGTGTCTCTTTATACCACTGCTGCATGATAAAGAGAGAGCAAGACACTTTAGAAGCATCTGCATTATCATTCTCAGATGCTACTTTCATCCATCTTATCCATCACCATAATTTTTACACATCTGGGCTGTCATACACCAGAGCTAGCTAACCTGATTTCCCTCAGCATTAAGGCCCCTTTTATCAAGTTTGCTGAGAATAGAGCCTAACATGGCTATAAAATTTTATCAGTAACTGTTTCAAGGTCCCTAGACCTTTGGAAATTAATGTCCAGAGGACCTAAGTCTGGTCAATGTTCATCTGAATGTTTTAACATGTCAGGGAAAGTCAAAGTCAACAGAAGCAATGTGTGAATGAATAAAAATGAGGATCATCAGACTCTCATAGCTCCAGCCATCTTCTAGGCGAGATAAAAGACTGAATCCCTCACTAGCGATCATTAGGCAAGCGTCTATGCTGTGGTGGACAGCAGCTCTCAGGCTGGCATAGAGGCCATAATTGCTGTTCGTGTACAGCACCGCCTTGCTAGAGTGATGTTGGGGCTGACTCGGTCGTAACCCCAAAGATTTTCCCCAGGGAAATGGAAGGTCCATCAAGTGCACATGCTCCAGAGAACTGCCCCTCGCAGTACAGGTGAAGCCCAGCACTCCCTGCAGCCTCCAGCTGTGCCTTCTGGCTAAGGCAAGAGGAGGCAGCAGGGAACACCTTGAGACCTTCTTAAAATGATTCCTGTGTCACCCGTTTCAAGCAGCCAGCATCTCCAGGGAACCTGAATACAGGTTGTGTTCAAGCAACCAGTGTCGTGCGAGTCTTGTTGATACTCCTAGGTACAAACCGGTTTGCTCTTTGATTTAACAGTTAAAGAATTAGCATCAAAACCTACATTTTACCATGCAGAAGAAGCTAATTTAGACCAAATCCAGAACACTGCTTCCTCATCTAGTCAGAAGCAAGGAGACATACACAGAGCTTCAGCAATCTTCTGTGTTGCACTTCTGCACAAAGCAGCAGAAAAAAATGAGACCTGGCATGAGAATATGACAAAATTTAATAATATTTTGTCCTTTAAGAGTGTCCTAAAGAATATAATAATGACTGGCTGTATTTTTTCTTTCTTTTTATTTTTTTTTTTTTGTTTTTAACTGACCGCTTCAGGCAAGAGAGTATAAATTCTGGCTTTAGTTTGTCAGTGGCAAAAGACTACAATGTATAAAAATTGTGGAATTCAAACTAGCCTGTCCTCAGGTCTGTCTGCTCCCTTGCTTGGGCACACGGTGTACATACCAGCAGGCTGTGCTCCTCTGTGGCTTCGGAGCGATCCTTTCACTAAAATAACATAATAATGCTTTAGGTATTAATGGGTCACTTCAGCCATCTTCAGTAAATGAAAGAATGGAATTCGTTACGTTCCAAAATAAAACTGAAATTCTTTGAACTGCTGGCAATACTGAAAATAAGTGAAGTTCATATCAAGTATATATCCAAAACCCGTACAGAGACAGGCTCTGATACATGCTTAATTGCATTTTCAGGTAACAGTGTTATCACACTGTTTTTTGCTTGAGGGATCCCTGTCCTGCCTGGTTCCCTCTTCTGTGACTCACTCCCAGGTCTGTACCCATCATTAGGAAATTCCTGCAGGTTCCCAAAGTGAGTCACGTTTCCAGCTGTGGTGTTTGTACCTTTGACCTTCCTTATTACTTGCTGTAGCCTTTCACCTTTTCTATTTGTGTGTGTGCACATACACAAAATTCTTAAGCGGTCTGGGGGATAACTAGCAAGTGCTGTGGTGCAGAGATTTCATTTGTAAGGGCCAGTTGCCATGAGTGTAGCAGATGAGCACATTGTGTGTGCTAACCCTAAGTGTTCAAATTTTTTATGATTTGCACCTCCTGAGATGATTTCCAGTGGAAACATAGACCATGTATAAAGAATTTAAGCCTCTTACTTCGTCTTCGCAGACTCTCAGGAATAGTCACAACCACAAACTGATAATCATGGGGCTACATGGAGCAAAACTGTAAAAAAAAAAATCCTTAAAGGAATTTTGTATCCATCATATATGGATATGAGTGTGACAAGGTTTGTAGAGAAAGTTAATATATTTTACCAGATCCATTTAAACTGTAAAGAAAACAGAAACACTAAAAATGCACAAGCCTCACTTCTGGCCTACAACAGAAGGAATAGACTTAAGTACAAGCTGGGAATAATTTCTCTGAGTTTAATTTAACTATGGTAGTAATCAATTCTGGGTATTATTTGTGGGCAGAACAAGATACTAATTATAAGGAATTACCAAAGTTGCTAGTTCTTGAGGGATGGACACAAAGAAAAGTTATTGCCTGTGGAAACCTGAGAGTTTGTATTGTAATCAGTCTTCATCTATTCAGAGTTTCCTTGAAAAATTTTCTGCAGATTTGATCTAGTACTTTTTCCTCGGGACAGTATAGCAGAGAATCACATGTGTTTCATTCATTGAGGAGAGTTAAATTCAAAGTGCTTTAAGCGCTTTTGGTTTTTTTTTTTTAACTTTATTTTGTATTATGGCATAAAATTTACACATTCTCACACTGGATCTGAATCAGATTTCTGAGGCATTCGGGTCTGAGTTATTAATTACAGTTCATTCTTAAACGAAGCATTATTAAACAAGATCATAGTACAGTGAGCTTTAGAACAAGAATAACTCGCTATGATTTATGCACCTTCTGTTGCAAGTTACTTTATTTTTTTTAGATTATTATACAAAATTTTTCTCTTACTCTTTTTTTTTCTGTGTAAACTAAAACTTCACTTTTGCTTTTCAAGATTCTCACCATGGGACCATTTTGTGCTGTAATTTGGCAGAGGTGCTTTCTGAGTAGGAAGTTTGGACTTGTTTTTAGGATAACTGAGGTATTATTTTTCTTTGCTTTTGTTAAATTTTGGTATTTTGCTAACCTTTTTGATGAGAACCTCGGGGCCTGCAAGAATAACTTTTCTCATGGAAACGGAAAAAATCCTGTTCTCTGCCATACATGGGAGTGAGGAGAAAGTTATTCTCTTTGAAAAATAAAAAGCGAACAAATGAATTTATAGATCTCTCTGGAATTCATATCCCTGAAAAGGAGCTGGTTGTACTTTTATACAGTTCTTTTCAGATACTTATTTTTCTAAGCTACGTTCAGTCATTCATAGAAGAGAATAAAACCCCCTAACCATGAAGAAATTTGCTTTATGATACCCACAAATTAAAAACTAAATTAGGAATAGAGTACAGCAGTTCTGACATAATTTCACGATTATTTTTAATGCATATACTAACAAATCTCTCCAAAACAAGGAAGTAAATTCATAAAAATATATTCATGTAGATGGGTGTATCTACTCATTGGATGCTCTTCTCCTTGGTAAATCAGAGGTTAGGTTCTTGGCTTCTATTCCATTCCTTGCCAACGACCTCCTAGCATGTCCTTTGAGGGCTCTTGTCTTTCAGTTGGCTCACCTGAAAAATGCCTGTTAAGGAAGCAAAAGTGAGAAAAAGTGTTTTCAAAATTGTATTGGAATCCTTCTATGAAAAGTCAAGTGTATGAAAGATAAGTCTGTGAAAAAATAAGTACATTAAAAAAAAAGATTTGCTGTGTCATTTGCAGCATACAGCACTGCCATCTGGGAGCACGGTGACTGCCGCCTGCTACCTGGGTACCAGTGAGGTTCTTGCTCTGCCATGGCACAAACAAAGCTTTCTGCACTCCCCCCTCCTTTTTTGTTTATTTGTGAGGAGATGTATTACCTGACTTAAGGTAAGAGAGCTACACTGAAAAATCCTGGTGGTACTCAACTGTTTCCAGCCATACAACAGCTTATTGGAAGATGTCAGAAAATTTTGTCAACAGCACTACTTAATTCTGAAAAAAAAAAAATATATATATTCACTAAGTTACAAGATCTTATGTGTTTTGCAAAATTATCCTCCAAGGCTATGTTGTGATTTTTCTCAAAATGTGTTGTATTATTCAACAAATACATATAGTTGCCTTTTTCTTTTCTGGAGGTATTTGTTCCTTTATAGTCATGAAAATAAGTTCTGTTAGGGAGCAATGTTTTCCTACTCTGCAGACTTAGAGGATGTGAGAGAGGTTCTTGTGAACTGTGATGTATTTCAGGGCTGTTGGCTACCAACACAGAATGTGTTCACCTTGGAGCTGGAGGTTTTCTGTAGAACACATCAATAAAACGATCTTTTGACAGCCACCCGTTCCAGCACCCAGGCATGCTGTACATGCATCCTGTTTCTCACACACTGGAACGCTTTCAAATATCAGGGTTCTTTATTGAAATCACGGCCAACCATATTAAGATATGTTTTCAGGTAATTATAAATGGAAATAATATTTATAAAATACCTGCCTGACTAAAGGTCATGCTGCTGTACAAAATCCATGTTTTCCTAGGAGGTCAGTCAACTCTTTCAGTTTAATAAACCATTTGTTGGCAGATTTGTAAAGTGATGCTGGTTCTGCAGGTCCTAGTAGTTTTCCGCAGAGGAAATAATTTAGTTGTTTCAGATTACAAGTGCTGCAATTCTCAACCAAGAGGTTATTTGGCGATGCCAGCCTTATCAAATCTGCTGCATTCTGCCTGAAACTCATCGATCTACTGTACGCGCTTTATTTACCCCAGAGTATGTCAGCTCTCTCCTGCTGTCTTATGCAGCTGACCAGCCTGATCTGTGGTCAGTGACCAAAGATGTATCTGAAGGACAAGGTTCTACACCTGGGTCAGGGAAACCCCCAGTATCAATACAGGCTGGGGGAAGAAGGGCTTGAGAGCAGCCCTGCAGAGAAGGACTCAGCGATACTGGTGGATGAAAAGCTGAACGTGAGCTGGCAACATGTGCTTGCAGCCCAGAAAGCCAACCATGTCCTGGTCTGCATGTAAAGAAGCGTGGCCAGCAGGTCGAGGGAGGTGATTCTGCCCCTCTACTCTGCTCTGGGGAGACCTCACCTAGAGTACTGCATCCAGCTCTGGAGCCCTCAGCACAAGAAGGACATGGAACTGTTGGAGCGGGTCCAGAGGAGGGCCACAAAAATGATCCGAGGGCTGGAGCACCTCTCCGATGAGGACAGGCTGAGAGAGTTGGGCGTGTTCAGCCTGGAGAAGAGAAGGCCGCGGGGAGACCTGATTGCGGCCTTTCAGTACCTAAAGGGGGCCTCTAGGAAAGATGGGGAAAATCTTTTTAGTAGGGCCAGCTATGACAGGACAAGGGGTAATGGTTTTAAACTAAACCAGGGTAGATTTAGACTGGATATAAGGAGGAAATTCTTTACAACGAGGGTGGTGAAACACTGGAACAGGTTGCCCAGAGAAGTAGTGGAGGTCTCATCCTTAGAAACATTCAAGACCAGGTTGGACGGGGCTCTGAGCAACCTGATCTAGTTGAAGATGTCCCCACTCATTGCAGGGGGATTGGACTAGGTGACTACTATGCCTCTCTTTGAGACTTTTGAGTCACTGGCAGCCTGGTTTTGTTTAGGAAAGGAAAAATTAAGCCTCTTGATGTGGTTTCTAATTTTTCTACTGAAATCCAGAGTTGAGTAAGGAGGATGATTGAAAATTTTCCAGTAAGATAGGGTGGCCTAGTTAATCATTGCTCCAAAAGTAGGATATGAAAACAATTCTAGAGAACAGTAGCCTTGAAACACATTCTATTTCAAGTCTAGAAGGCAGAAAACTCCTCTGTGACAAGGATGACCAGCCATCACATGTACAAACACAGTTGCTAGGGCATGAGCAACATGTCCCTGCTCAGCGGAAGCATCAGGACCAGGGGAAGTGAGTCATTACTCACTTTCCAAGGATCGGTATTGAACAAGTGGGCATGACAGCTGCAGCTTTTAGAGTCAAGGGCCCAGAAAAGTCATCTGGTTCCCACGATGGCATATTGCTTCCATTTCTCTTTCCTGTTGTGATGACTCCCATCTTTGTCTTATGCTTACAGAGTATTTGATAGGGCCTAGCCACAAAACAAATGTTTCAAAGAAGCTGGAAAAGTGAAGGCATGCTGTAGGTTTCATGTTGCTGGTACTTACAATTACTTGGTAAGGAAAGCAAAGTTAGCCAAAGATGCACCTAATCGTACAGTCACAGAAGAAACTCCTGTCCTCTGGCAAAACTGTGGCATACCAATGAGTAACGACCCTCCTGATAGTCTGCCTGCTGCACAGTGTTGTATGTAGCCTGTTAGACCTGTATGAAATGTTGAACTTCAGTACCATAGGCAATCCTAAGTTTTCCATATTTTGTTACCTTCCAAATAAGGACAAAGGAATGAATTTGAGCTTTTTGTGTGTTAAGTAAATTGTTCCAAAATACTTAGTTTCAGTCCTGCTGAAATTTTTTTTTGTTGTTTTTTACCTTGTCATTTTAACTTGCACATTTGTAATCTTTTGAAGGGAAGAAATTGTAAAGATGAGATGCCTGGTCCTGTAGAAATTAATGTTTTACTTTGGTCGAAATAATGTATTTTCACCTTCTTGAATCTAATTATTACACTAATGTCCTGTAAAATGCAAACAAAATCGATCCAGTTCACAGTATGGCTGGATATAGAATCATAGAATGTTTTGGGTTGGAAGGGACCTTTAGAGACCATCTAGTCCAACCCCCCTGCAGTGACCAGGGACATCTTTAACTAGATCAGGTTGCTCAGAGCCCCGTCCAACCTGGCCTTCAATGTTTCCAAGCAGGATATGCTGGCAGTGTGACCGTTCAGTTTTACCACCGGCTTGACACACAGCAGGCAAAGGACTTCCCCGCCTCTGCAGAACACAAGAGGGAAGGAAAGCCTGTGTTGGGGTGGGAGTTGTCATACTCTGAAGGGGGGCAAAGTAGGAGAGCCATGGAGACTCCTTCAGTTGAGCTGTTTGGCAAGAAAAGACTGGATAATGGGCAAGGTGCGGACTGGGCATGGGTGGGGACTGGGCAGAGATGCAGCTCCCACTGGCACTACAATGGGCTGAAGCTTCTTGGTTGTGCTGATAGGCCTGACCCTAGAGACCTACTTGAGATGCACAGCTGTCTTAATTTCTAATCAAATACTCAGCGCTTTTAAAGTAAGCAGTATGTGAATCATCTTAGCAAAGAGCTCTGTTATTTGAAGAGTGTGGACCCTGTGGGAGCCTCGCCAGTGGCAGCCAGGGTTTGGTGTTAGTACCTCTTTCTGCTGAGACCAGGACAAGCCCAGCCCAGTGCTCAAAGAGGTCTGCAGTCCTGCAGTGCTTGCAGAGACAGCCACGGCTTTAAGTGGCTGCCAGCCACTTCTTTAAGGAATTTCCATTTAATTGTTGTGGTCAGGTTTTTTGTTGTTTTTTTTTTTTCACAGATGACTCCTGTTAGCTTTATCTAACGTTATGTGGATATTTTAGAAATGAAGCCTTCTGTGACAAAGACACCCAAACCAAAACATATAGTTCTAAGCCCTTACATTTGTAAAGAAAAGCACTGAAGAATGTGAAGTGGCACTGATACAGCAGTGCTTTCCTGAGTTGGTCATCTGATGCAGTTCTTGGTATGTGTGCCAATGGATATTCTTTCATCTATTTAGCTTTGACCTGGAATATTATATTAATAACTTTATTAACATTCTTAGCCTTTTAAAACAGCATTCCCAAATATGGTTATTTGGCAAATCCACACTCTCCACAGAAATATTAAAAACTCTGAATCCAGATGATTTCTCTAACTTTCTGTTTTGCTTTGTCAGTCCAGGTAATTTGTCTACGGTAGCCAGCAGTTCTAAGAATCAGGGTTCATTCTGTAAACAAAGTTTTAATTAAGACTTCCAAGTGCTTCCAACAACCATGTATCTCAGGAAATATTTGGGATTCAAACCTCTGGGATGTTTGATTTGGGTTTTTTTTTCAAATGAATGAATCTATTCATTTGGGATTCATTTTCAAGTCTTCATATTTTCTTTGATTACAATGGCCCAGTAACAACTTATAACGATGGCTTTAGTTACAGACATACAAAACTAACATCTTAGTGCCATCATAGCATTGATAACTGAAAAGCACACAAAAATTTAGGATTTTTTCTAAAGGTATTCTTTTCTGAATGTGCTGGACATCCCAACTTAATCCTACAGCAGAGTAGAGCATAGGACTCTCGAGTTTTAACTGGATTGCAAGTTGTTTTCATGTTCGCTATTAGCTGTTATAAAAGCCACTTCTATCCATCCTGTAGATATTAAGCAATAATGGGATTTTTTGGTCCCTATTAATTATTCTTTTTCTCAGCCCCATTACAATGTTAGAATATAGGGGTGTTGAAGGCAGAGTAAAATTGAAAGCTTCTCTGTAAAATATTCTGTAAAGGAGCGGATTTGAAATGTCAGTGTTCAGCTCCGTTTGGTACATACAGTTTAAAGTATTTCTGAAGCCCAACAGGCAAAGAGGGGGTATGGCTTTTCTTGCCCACCATCTTTCTCTCTGGCATCTCCTGTCCCTCTTGTTTGTATCCTTTTGCCTCCAGGGTGATTTTTATGTGCAGCAGCACAAAGGCAGATTAAAGATAATTTTGGTGCTTCATATGCTTTTTCATGCCTTGGGAAGCTAATTACGGACTTCTCTACCTTTCACATCAGGGTGCAGCAAGGGCTGGCTGCTCCCTGAGGGCTGCAGAGCTGGCAGCTGAGTGCAATGCCACGGCCAACTGGGCAGGGAACCAGAGGGGCAGGGCATGTTCCACCACATCCAGCGAGGGAGCAGCACAGACCCAGAGGTGGCAGCCGGCTTCAGCCCAGAGCCCAGGTCATCAGGCAAGTGTGTGGTGATGGGGCAGGTCCAAAGCCAACCCAGGAATTCAAGCGGCTGATCAGGGTCAGGATCAGGGCCAGTGATCACCAGGCAGATCCATGGTGATGAGGTGGGTCTGAGGTCAAGCTGGGAAGTCAGTCTGTGGGTCAGAGTCCAGATCAGTACTGGGGGCCCATGGCTGGGCAGGACAGGGATGTGGGAAGCTGAGGATGGGCACTGGTGCAGCATCACGGGAGCAGGGACTGATGGCCCCAGGGGGCTGAAATGGGGTCCTGGGCTGTGGGTGAGGTGGGAGCAGCCCCAGGGATCTCATCAGGGCAAATAATGCACATTGATGCTCTCAGGACCCTGACATCACATGCCTTAGCAGAATACGTTAGAAAGAGGAACGAGAAGTCTAAAGAATTGGAAAGCTCTTAAAGTGTCATATAAAGGCAAGAAAGAAAACCTGGTTTTGGAGTGTTAGTGACCGAGCACTCCTTGCTCACCGAGCCTGGAGAAAAAGCACGGTTCAGGGGAATAACTGGGTATTTTTCAAAACCTTTTGATTTCCCAGGACCTTTTCAGGCACAGTGATGTTTTTGCCACCCAAGTTTGCCATCAGGTTTACACATTGCCCTGTATTTAATAACAGATCAAGTGAGGAGAAGCTAGAAAGGCTGGGACTCTTCAGTTTGGAGAGGATACAGCTGAGAGGGTCAGCTGAAAAAGTTTCACAGAATTATGAAAATAGTAAAGATGTGGTAGTGTTGGTCACTGCTACATACGACCCAGAGGACTCTCAAAGGAGCCGGTAGGAGCCTGGTTTAAAATAGGTAAAAGGACAAAAATATTTCTTTCCACTGTAGGTAGTAAATTGCTGGTGACTGCTGCCATAGACATTGTGGATACAGAGAGCATTTTCTAGTTCAAGAGGGATTAGATAAATCTGTGGACAACCAGTCTGTAAACAGAATATGTGAAGGAATGCGAGAGGGTTCATCCCTGCTTTGTCCCCTCTGGATGTTAGGAGAGTACAAGGGAAATGCATCTCACAAAATTACAGGGTCACAAGCTTTCCCTGTGTACCCTCTCCTTCGGCCGCTGCTGGGACAGACTTCTGCTCTTCACCCAACATGGCAATTCTTATGGGCTGATGGCTTTGACTCCTCTCCTGAACACTTTTCCATTACACTTAATTTGAAAGCTTCAGGTCCATTTTCTGGGTTTAATCTCATCAGGGAAGTCAGAGAGAATATGCACACATGTGTCATTGGCAGGTTGTGTGACCAACTGTCACGGCTCTTAAATCTTCTCCAGCTGCATACCGTGACTGCTAAAGTGACACAGTGACCTGCTGGAGCTCTATTCTGGGTACATACTTCAAATCTAACTCTATTCAGATATCCATAATTGTGTGAGTCAAATATTCAAGACATGAAGTGGGTAACAGGGATAGAGGCAGGGGAAAAAAAAAAAAAAAAGATATCAAAGGAGGACTGGAAAACTTCAGCAAACAGGGATGGAACTGTAAAAGGAATGTATAGACAAAACATGGCAATTCAGATGAGAAACAGAAAAAAGTAAACATAGTGGAGAAAGAGAGTGTAAGAAGGTGGTGATACCACCAAGTGAAACAGGAAGAATGAAGAGAAGGAGAGTGCAGTAGATAAACCATGGAGAGACAAAATAGAGGGCAGCAAAAGGAAGGACTGGAAGATAAGGAAGGAAATTAAGAAGGAGTGGAGGAGTCTTAAAGCAGAACTGATCTCTGCTCAGATGCTGAAGTCTCTTCCCTTCCTGGTCACAAAATGAGCAGGCAAAAGGAAAACCCCAGTCCCCTATGCCGGGGCGGCTGTTTCCTCATAAGCAATATAAGGAGGATGGTGAAGCAGGGAATAATGCCCCCACCTCTACTTGAAGCCATGGGAAACCTTTTCTTCCTAAGAGGCGTCACTTCCCTTCGTGTTCTGGCTCTGCACAGTGAGGGCTTTAGTCTTTTCTGTCTTTTAACCATGAATCTGTGGGGCGTAGGATTAGACAGTGGCTGTCATGTATGGGCTAAGTGGTCCTGAGATAGGGAGAGGACCTATATCCAATCTTTGTTCTTCTCATTGTAACTTGTGGCAAGTTAAAAAAGTACACCTCCTTACAATTATTTTACAATAAATTCAGTTAAAGTAGAATGAAACTTGATGAAACAGCTATTATCTTCTTAAATGAAGGAGAGTTGTTTTTACGGGTTTCAGATAAGAATAACAACTCTGCCTAATCATTTTATACAGAGTACAGACAGCATAGCACCCTTTATTTTGTGGTGGTGTGGAGCACCAAAACCCCAAACAAACAGAAAAAAAGGAAAGCCTTTAAAAGAATTATTCTATTTATTATGGACATAGCGTTAATCTTATTTAAAAGCTTTTGACAGTCTTGCCTGTCTATTGATTAGACAGAGAAGACTTAGATGTGATTGTTTTCTTAACTTGGATGAATAAGTGAATGAGTGAACAAGAGGCTGCTTGCTCCCTCAATCTGTGTTCAATAATACCAAAAATGGGCTTACTTTTGGCTGAGGGAAAATATTTGTGCAACAAATGATCGGGCAGACACTGTGTCCAATACCAGGAGTCAGCCATCTGGATTTAGCATTAGGTGCCCGAAGAAAGAACAGAAAAGCTCTTTGTCCTACATAAATCTCCAGAGAAAGTTTTTGATCCAGATCCTCAGTCGGATGCTGCTTTGGATACCACTGAAAGCTTACCTTCAGTTGTTTATTAGTGTCGTCTCCTTCTGGATTTGCAATGATCCTGCCATTCTGTTCCTATGGTTGGGATGTTTGTTTTCTCTTCATTTCTTAAATCAATGATGCCAGAGGAAATAGAAACCTTCAGTGACCTACAGATATCTTTATATCTTCCCTGTCAAACCTTACAGCAACTCAGGGAACAAAGAACCCTCTTTTCAGTTCCATTTCTTTGCCAGAATATTTCTATGTTTTCTGGGTGGTACCAGCAAGGTATTCAAGGAGAAACTGCCTGATGAGACAAGCTGTCACTTTACATGGATCTTGCTGATTCAGTCTGAGGGAGGATTTCTTTTTTATCAGGTAGAGCTGCTACTTTCAGACCGAAAGTCTCAGTTTAAATATCACCAGGAGCTACCCTTCAGGAAGCGTACACTGGGAGATTAAACACTGGATGGGGAAAGCCCACTAAATCATTAGGTCTGCTGGAGTGTCTGGCCATCGTTCGACAGACACTGCTGGGCCACATGGTATAACAAAGTTCAAGCATTATAACAGAGATCCCTTACTGGGACCACAATGCAAAAGTATTTTTTTTTTTCTAATAATATATTGCCAGAAATATTTGAGCTGTTATTTTTATCTTTTTTTTTAAAGCCTCTAAAATTATGCTAAAACCATATGACTTGCAGAGATGCGCCTTAAAGTCTAATTGCTCTCGTTTTCCAAATACAGTCCAGTGAAATTACCAGTATAACTAAGGAACATGTATAATGCCAGTTCCTTGAGAGGGTGTAAATATATTTTTTTAATTATTCATTTCTTTCTCTTTCTTCCTTTTCAGAAAGGACACAACATGAGGCACATAAATAGTGGTTAGGAGCCAAGTTTTGTGCAAGAACTTATATTGCTTAAGCAGAGAACAGACATCCATAAGTAGTTTGCACATCTGTGTGCAAATCTAGTTTCAGACCTTAAGATTAAGCTATACCTCAAGATGTTATATGCAAGGCTCAGACGGGAGCTTTTGTACAGATGTATGTGCTTACATATTTATTATTCCTGTTCTGCTTTCCAAACTGAGATTTTCCATGGAATGATAATTGATGACACTCTCGCAACTGTAGCCCCAAGATGATCTTGAAATTTAATGGATTTTGCATTGTTTTAATGTATAATCACCCACAGAATGCAAGAGAGATATGACTCTGCTTTCCAAGCCCTGTGGTAAAAAGATCAGGTCTTAGAATAACCACAACCATAAAGGTAATAATTTGAATTCCTGTGTATAGCTTGAAATTTGGCTGCTTTTCTGGAGCACGTATATAGCTGTACAAGAAGATATCATAATTTCTCAAGGACAGGGATTAAACTTTTTGCTTTGTTTATGTGTGTTAATTATTGTTATGTTACATAATGCATCTAACAACACTTTGGCACAGGTCCAGTGCATGTGCCTCCCTTAAAAAAGCCATCAATCTGAAGTTCTGTTAAAAATCTCTTTCCTGAACTATTTACATTGCTGAACAGTTAATTTTCTTCCTTTAGTCTGGAAGTTGCATTTTCAGTATTTATAAGCATAATTCAGTGCTGACACAATTGAGTTTTCCATAACTAATTTCTCAGTAGTACAGTAAAAAGCATGCAGTTTATGTAATAACAATATTCTGTCAATGAATCCTAAAATGGAAAATGCAGTCCATTTTTATAAAGGTATCATATGCTGCCATTGAAGTAAGATAAAGTGGTTTTCACCCTACCTTTGTACTTTAAAGCTATTGTATCTCAGTTAACTGAGATTTCTTTACCATTCTGTTTCCATATATGAATTGTAGAGCAATCCACTTTTTGTAGGTAACAGAATTACATGAATTTAATAATCCAATTCTATGCATGTAAAACAGTGTTTGATCCCTTATTGCAATGCTCTGTTTCCAAGAGTGCCCAGTAGCAGGTAATCAGTGGAAGATACAAAATAGAAAGGTTCTGTAGTATATTGCTTCACCTGATGATTTTCCAGAAAGATCAAACATCCCAGATGTTAAATATCCATTGAACTATTTTCCTTTTGACAACACTTAAAAGATTACACTGCAGAAATGTTTTACATTTCCTGTAATATAATTTGCAATGTATAAAGTAATGCTAGAAACTCAATTTGAGACGAACACCCAGAAGCAAAACTTTATTGCAGTATGTTTTCAGGTCAACCAAGGATGAAAGGATTAGGAAAACATGCTACTAGAAATACTGTTCAATACTGGGCAGGTCCCATCTTGTAGCCTTCTTCCCCAACCTAACTTAGAAGCAGTTGAGGCAAATGAGATAGCAGAGGGTTGCCTGTGTTTGTTCCTTGAAATCACTGCAGTGTGCTTTGCTACACTGAGACAAAGATGTACTGTCCTTCCTGACCTTCTCGTACGTTTTGTGGAAGGATGGGCACCCTGCCATGAACATTGAGTTGTGAAAACATGACAACACAGCATATGAACCAATAATTTTGGAAATGACTGTCTATGATAAATATAATTTCTTACTTTACATGCGTTATCTTGCTCTGTATTCATGACAGTGAAGTGGACAGTGTCAGCCACTGCAGTTGTAGCGATGCTTTGGAATTACTGATGCCTAACTGCATAGATTTTCTCAGGTATGCATTTCCCTGAACTCTGTCACTCTATGCCTCATTTGGAGGTTGGCTGTATGATTGCTTGACAATAACTACTATACAAAACTGTCGGCACAGAAACACACACTTAGTGGGTCAGAATGCATGGAATTTCTTCACTGTGACATTGTTATTTTAGAAAAATTGCAACATCAATTGTAGCATTTATTTTCTGTTTGTTTCTGGCTCCAATTCACTTGTGTGCTCATAATGATTAAAATACTTGCTCTGGGAAGGTGCTAACACACCCTTCTCCTCCCAAATCCCCTGAATCCAAAATATACATGAAGAAGCTGAAAAAAATGCTTCAAAGCCACAGAAGAAGGAATTTCAGGCTGCTGAAAAGTAAATAGTTTAAAAATATAACCAAACCCATGTCCACGATATTTCCAAATACTTACGAGGAAATATTTGGTCATGAGAACTGAGAGGATGTCTCTCTTTTTTTTTTTTTTTTTTCTTTTGCACCTCGTGTCCCCTCTCAGTTAGGCACAGACAACTTGGAGAAGGAAGATGTACATTACAGAAGCCAAAGAGACAGCTAACCTGGGAAGGGAACAAATAAAGGAGCTTAAGGGACACATTACAAGCAGAGACTGGTAATGTTTTAGCAGGAAACTGATGCCTGGGTGGTGGGTGGCCAAGAAGTCTGGACCTATGAATTCTTGAATGAAATGTAGGAATGGACTGAGATGGGTACCGGAACCTGGAACTGACTGGGCAAAGACACTGGGGTAAGGCAAAGAAAGCGGGAGAAAAAGAGAACAAAACAAATGAAGGTCAGGACTGAGTCAAAGGGGCAGAAATGTCATTGACGGGGTTGACAAACCAGGCATGTATTGGTTATAAATCTCTGTTTTATAACTAATGGTAGACTTTTTTTCTCTCCTGGGAAATAACTGTATAAATTTGAGTTGTGCTATGCTGAGAAAAGCCTCAGAAATATAGCTTCTGGTTTTGGGTAAGCATCCTAGGCATCGTATCATTTTAGAGAATGCGAGCACTTACCCTGTAGATTAGGCAACTGATGAATGGTACAAGTTAAGCAGTCAAATAGAGTTCTGGGCTGTGAATCCCAGTCTTGGGGAGCCGCCTCATCCAGAGAGGATGATCTATTTCCATTCGGCATGTTTGGTGTTGTGACACCTGCTCCTGGCTGCCTCAGGCCCCCTCTTCTACAGGGGCTGGAGGGAAAATGGGGACCTAACTTAGATTTTTTTTCTCCTCAGGCCACATGCCTAACTTAACAGCTTTTTCAGTGTCAGCCAGTAGCATCTAAATCTCATCTGAGCTTGGATATAAACATTACTCAGCAATCCTTTGGCAGAAGCAGGTATAGAAACCTGTTCTCCTGTGGAACACCTAACTCCCTTAGGCATGAGACCTTCTTTTTCTAATCTCAACACTTCTTGCTTATTCCCCTGTGCATCTTCTTGTTGATGAAAAATGACACAGAGGGCTCTGCTTATGGGATGTCTTCACCTGTGACACTTTGATTCACCTCTCCACCTGCAAAAAGAAAGCAGGATTCTTCTACAGGCAAAAGATATGGGAGGAAAAAAATTGTGTGATCTTGTAAGAAAAATAGTAATCTTAATGCATGGGATCAAGCTAAAATTGTACAGGCAGCTTTTTAATTTTTTATTATTTTTTAAAATATATTTCATAACATGAGTTATGTTATCTCAATCTCTTTTATGGGTGTAATCTATAACGTTTGTGAATGTTTACATTGTTTTTTATGTTGGACTAACTTTCTACCACCTCCCATTCTCCCTATTCACTTGTAGACTCTATAACAAACAAACATATAGTATAAGTGCTTTGGGGGGAATTTCTTCCAAAATAAATTCCATTTGGATTTAAGTAATTCATTCTATACCAAAATGGCCAGAAAAAATCACTCATACAGAATATAGCCCCGTCATTTTTTCTCAGGTCTTCAAAAAGCCATCAGTGTAGCATCTTTATTTGCTTTTTTCATTTGAAAAATGCTGAAAGTGCTGTCCAATGAAGACAGGAGGCGATGGGATTTCTAGGCCTATTTTTCTGGTTTTACTTGTAAATTTTTTATACCCCTGGGATTTTAGCAGAAGCAATTAAAAAGTAACTCTAGCTTGGCCAGACTACGTGCTGCTTCTGTCACAATTTTATGATGTCAGTGTGAGTCAGAGTGACCTACATAGAAGTGATTTATCAGCCTGTGTGTCTAAAAAAAAAAGTAACCTAAACCTCACTTGTACTCATGGAATGATAACAGGTCTTGTATGCTTTTAAAGAGTCATTTGTCTTGTAAAGAAACATACACACTAGAGAGGAATACTCCAGCTAGCAGCTGTCAGATTTGCGTACCTTTTGTGACGTTTTCTAAATCGCGCGCTTCCTAGGAAGCTCACTGTGTATGCCATGGTTTCCTTGGAATGACACCATACGTGCTTTAAATTGATACAAGAAGATTATTTGAGAAGGTCACTTGTAAACTGTCACAGGGAACCAAAAATACATTCTTCAAAGAGAAAGCCTGTTCCTTTCAAGAGTTTTTGCTGAGCAGATGTGGCTTTGACCACAGTTTGAATTTACATCTCACCTTCAAAGTTCAGGAATGTTTTAAAACAGCTTTGCTATACACTCCTCTCCAGTTATATCTTGTGGTTGCCATTCAAAAGATAATCGGCCTCTGTTGGCATTTTAACCGTCTTCATCAGAGGAGGGAGGGACTGAGTAGCCTGCTAAATCTCACCACTTCCTCTGCCATGAAGCCAAACCTGAATACAGTGGAGCCACCACAACATGACTGGCAGAGCATAGGTCTGGAGCTTGTTCCCAGCTCATCTAACCAGTCCTCTGGTCCTTGGCAGCTGGTTTCCACAGCCCTGGGCTTCTGGTTTTGCACATGCAAAAAGGCACGAAAAATTCTGACTTCTCTTATGCATATTGTTATGTCTAATATAGTTATTTGTTATTATATCCATGCTCGGCTATTGGCGTCTATTCCTACATGTGGAAGCTTTTGTGTGTTCTTAAATGAAGAGAATCAGCTGTTGTGACTGAGGTCTTTGGGATATCATGCATACCTATGGTAACAACACCACATACAAGACAGTGAGATTTTGCATGTGTTTGGTGTCCTTGCATGGCTGCGTATCTGTTGATCATGTTCTAACTCATAGGGCAGTTGTGTTGTGTAAGAGCTACAGGAGAAGACGCTATCACAGGATACCATTTTCTTTGTCAAGGAAGATTATGGGGAAAAGACAATGGAAAACAATAGTGGGTTTTGAAGTTGTGTTCTATGCACCTGTGTTTGGTGAAAAGGCTGAGATTTGGAGAGAAGCCACAAAAGGCTGGCACAAACCTTGCGACAGAGTTAAAATTGAACCTAAATACTTGTGTCCCTTTAGAAGTAAAATTGCACCCGTGCTGTTAGAATGAGCACAAGAAACCTCAAAACCAAGCAACAGCCTTGATTATGTAAGAACTGCTAGTCACCCAAAATTTCCTTCAGCATTTTACTGCAGGCTACTATGTCTCAAATCCTACAAACCAGTCCTTCTCTGGTGAGGCTCATCTGGTCTGAATAGTGAAAAACAGTAAAATGCAAGGTGTGAGAAGATATGGATTGCACCTACCAATGCACAGTTCATATCTATACACAAACAAGTAAATGTTCATGGAAAAACACCTCATTGTGAACAGCAAAGTTTTAATTCTGTCATCTTTTTTTTTCTATGGCATCCCTTTAATGTTATTTATATTCCCTTAAAAATATTTTTATTACCCAGAATTGTTTTCTTTATAATGTATTATCTTTTCCATTAAAAAACATTAAAGGAAACATGCATCATCTAGTTTGTAGTGCAACTTGGAAAATACCAGAAGGATATTGTACTGTTTTCACACATGTACCTTTCTCATTTTCCTACAGCATATTGGAAATCTGTGTCACAGTCTGTCTCTTTGGCTGACCTTCAGGAAAACTCCATTAAAGTGTTCTGGTAAGGAAAGGTGAAATATATCTGTGAGGTGAATGAAACAGGAGTGAGTCAAAAATCTGAATATTTAGAGAGAAAGGAAGTGAGAGAGACGTGTTCTATCTGAGGCTTTAAGACGTCCTCTAATAGTCTTGATGCTCGAAGTATACGAACATGTAATAGAGTTGCAAATATTCTAATTACTTTCATTATTTGAATTAAAGTGCTCTACATAACAGTGAGCATCCATGTTCCACAGTGCAGACTATATTAACATCTTCTCAAATGCATCTTCTATTTGCAAAGGTTCTGAATGCACAGTGTGTTCTTAAGAGTTCAATTAAAGAGCTTGCCCGTAAATCAAGAACAAAACCAACATAAAAAGCACAGCTCAGCTTCTGTGGAGGTATGATGCTGCCAGCAGTAAATGTGGAAAAAGCCATTAAAATGGTTATGGAGCCAAAGAAAGGGTCAGGATTATTGGACTGTTTGCACTGGCTATAGGTACAGTTTCAACAAAATCAACACCTACATCAAACATGTGGCAATTAGGCTTCAAACAGTGTTTGATTACAGAATATGTGAAAAAACCTGTACATTTCGGTGCACTGCTGTTAGTCTTGTTTCTTGTTAGTGTGCATTTTCAATTTCTTTGCTGGGGAAGGTGAAGTTTGTATAGTTTCTGACTGAGTTATGGCTGAATTATTTTGACACTTCAAAATCAAGTTTTAATTGTGAATCCACATTTACACATTTAGAGGCTATTCTCTGTAAGCATTTGTTCACATAGATGTACGCTGCTTGTTTTTCCTGCCAGTAAAAAACTCAGTTGTAATATTGTGCAAAAATGATGGATGCACACAAAATGAGCACAGTCTGGAAATAAATTCCTGATGAACATTCATACGATGTTGTACTAGTGTGACCTGTGGTACGTTCCTAGGGATATACTAGAGGCAGGAAATGGCTGATGTGAAGATTGTACCTCAAATTTTTTGAAGAAACATACTGCCAACAGAAGGGCAGCTGACTACAGCCTGCTACAGCCGACTACAGTCACAAAAACTCGGGGCTCTCTTGCAGCATCTTGCTTGTCCATGCAGAGGCGGGTATTCCACTTCTTGCCCACAGTTATCACATCCCAGCCACTACTTATTATCTTTCTGGAGCACTCAGCTTTAATTAGCAGCCTTCATCACATCCTTTCTGTGTGCATTACTATACAGGACTTTTAGTTCTCATGGATAGTGGCTGCTGCATGCCACTCCCTCCCAAAAGTAATATATTACAATTGTGGATAAAGGCAGGGAAGGCAATACAAGGCAATATGAGAGGGATTCAGTTGCCTAAATGAAGGTGTCCAGTGTCATTTAGGATGCCTTCCACCACCCAGGATAATGGCACAGTGCTGGCATAGGACTTAGGACTCTGGCACGCTTCTGGAACAGCAGCGGAAAGTGCATAATGCCTGAAATGACACTGTTTGGGTAAGCAAATCTCATGCTGTCAGTCCTATCAGTGTGCAGTCCTTAGTGCTGACACCTTAAAACTTGTCAAGTTTTTCTTAGGCTTCACACTAGTCAAGAACTGAGGAATTGAAGGACAGGAGTACTTTACAGGTTAGTACAGGACAATCCTCAAAGCAGAATGGAAGAAAACAGAAAGGGCGCTTGCTTCAAATGCTAGACTGTAATATAAACAATCATCTGGGACGGCTGATGGAAGGAGCTGACCGCTTGTTTTCAATACTGAATGAGAGACAGTAGATAGGACATGGTATTTAATGACTGGTGAAATTCAAAGACATGTATGATATGACTAAAAGAGCAGATTAGGGAACTTCTCTGTGTAGGAACATTCAGAAGAGGCTTAATGAGGAAAAGACTGCATTTACAAAGGGCGAGGAAAAGGGTGCTTTTGTCCTCCAGGAGAACCTGAATGATGAAAATGTCAAAGGCTTTGAGATGCTGTGCAAGAACAAGTGTAATATTTCAACACTGATTAGACATAGGGTCTTGACAGAGATCTGAGTCAAAGTTGCTGCCCAGAACTCCAGGCTGGCATATGCGGATTGGCAGCATTCCCTGCCAGGAATGAGAGAATAGGGAAGTGTGCCAAACGCTGCTTAGCAAATCCCTAAACACTCAGTGACAAATTCCTGAAGATGAAATGCATTGACATTGCAAGGCCTTTCGTTCTGCAACAGTTTTATTGGACTGTTAGAGGTTTGTGACTACCTTCAGCAGGGTTTTATATGGCAGCCATACCTGAAACGTAATCTGAAGTCTTACTTAATTCTCTGAGACCTTTTGTAGCTTCAGTAGCATGCTGAGCTCAGGTTTCTAGCAGACATAAGAAGGAGGTAAAAAAAAATAAAAAAGGTTACTTGAGACAAACCCCAGCTGATTTACCTCAAAAGGTTTTCTCTTCTCCAGGAGATAGTACATCTAAGGTAGAATGACACGAGCGCTGAATCAACCTGATGGTTTTCCAGTTCAGTACAGGCTCTTATTGATGCTGTAACACTGTTGCAGCTGCATAGAATGTTCTTTTGGATCCAAAAAATTGGACCCTTGTCACCTGTGATTTGCAGGTCCTATTTGTAATGCAGAACTCTTTGGATTCAAAAAGCTTTACACATTAGCTTTTTGGCTTCAGATAGAAGCTCACTATTGCATTCTTTTGCACTGAATAGAGGCTTTTCTAGTGTAAATGTGCCCTTATCTAATTCATAGGGTTACTGCTAGCCGGCCAACACAACTGCACTTAGTTGTGCAGTTGTTAAGGGTTTATTTTATTTCATCGTGAACAGGTTGGGTTTTTTTCTTGTCTTTTGTCTTACATCAGGGTAAGACAGGGTATGTAAAAACTCACTTTACATAGGTCTTTCTTTGATATGAATCCCTACATCACTGAAGTCATTGCATTAGATCTTTCCATAACATCTTTGTTGCTGGTTCTGGTCTGACTTTTTTGTTGGTGATTGTTTATACCTTTCCATTACATTATAACTTTTATTCAGAAAGATTGCAATGCACTACTTCATTTCTGTAAAAACTCTCAATTTAAGCACCCAGTTGAATGCAGCCCTTTCTAGAATGCTGCGGTTATTCCAAAGCACTGAATTCCCTATTCCGTTTGCTCCACTGCTCCTTCCTCTGTGCCCGGCCACATAGGACACCTTCTCACTTCTGCCAGCTCGGCATTTCACTGGATCCCCAGTGAAAAGCTAATTCAGCTTCCGAAGTGACACAAAACTCATCCAGCAAAAGAATGAACATTTTTCAGCTGGTTTTATGAGCTGAACTGGCTCACCAATAAGTCAGAGCTGGCACAAGGAATAGGGTAGGACACTGCACCTACAAACAGGTCCTAACCTGACGGAGCCAGAGCAGGGAGGTGAAGAAGTTGAACTACCCCTCTGGGAGGTGTTTTGATTGCACAAGTGGTTTAGATGAGCTCAGCTGCCTGACTGCAGACAGAGGTTAATTCGTGGCAATTGTCTGAGCTGGACTTGTCTTGGACAAGAGTTCAAACAGAGATGTGCCCTTTAATGCAAGCAGCCACGTGTGCAGCTTCTGCTGTCCTTGCAAGCAAGGCAGGTTCACTAACACTGCTTCTTTTGAAGTCTCCAGGCCAATTTAATACATTGTCTCAAATGAGAAGTTATTAACAACATCTCCTCCCGCAGAAGCTTATTAAAAAAAAAACACCCAAAACCAAGCTTCCTTATTATTGACAAATCTATCAATTAGATGTGCTGAGAAAGCAGCTCGATGTGATGTAAGTAGTATACTATATTGCTTGTATTTTTGGGACTCCATCTGAACTGAAAGATCCAAAAGAATGTCACCTTAACAGGGTGGTGAATCACTCAAACAGTGAGCTCTGCCCCTTCTTTTGAGGTATTTCTGATGTGTAGAGAGCAATGTAAACAGAGAGAAAGCACGCACTAAGAGACTATTTGTAGGCTAGTAGTTAGGCTACTCATCTAAGAGAGAGCCCTGGGCTCTGGTTCCTGCTCACTGGCCTGCTGATGCAAATGGATGTTGAGTATCAGATGCAGATGAAGTCTCAGGCACTGAGGTGAGGACACTGAACTCCCCATCCTTGTCAGTGGCTGAACTGGATTGCAGATTCTTCCTTCTTGGCTGCCTACACGCACAAGTTCGTTAGTGTTTTTGGGGAGTCCTCACTTTCCCCAGCCCAGCCTACTGTCTGGTGATGAGCACACTATCCAGGCAGCGTAGGCTTGGATGCCCTCGGGCAAAAGATTCCAGTGTTTGCCACCTGGGTTGTAACAAGTCAGTGAATGGTATTTGGGACAAAGTGGATTCAGTGCAAAGTGTCTCTGACAAGGATGGTGCAGCAATCTGCTTCTTCCAGGTGCCCCTGTCTTCTCCTCTGTCTGTGATTCCTGAGCTGTCCTCTTGCTCATGTGAGACTTTTGTGACAAACATTGTGAGAATATATTGTCTAAAACACATTCAAAAGAGATACTCTGTTATGATTGGTCTGATCTCCACGTATGCTGTGCATACGATGGTCAACAGTGGGATAAGAATGGTGGGACATCTTGGGGTGGGGGGGGATCAGTGTGGCACAACCTCCTCATGGGTAGGGAGAAATGGAAAGTGATAGGTCAAGACAGCAAGGAGCTCCCAGAACTTATGGGAGTGCTGGTAGATCAGCACAGGGGCTCATCTGGGGACATGAGCAGTGGGTGTGAAACAGCATGAAACTACTGAGCACTGCTGGGCAGGGAACAGAACAAATCTGTGGGGAAGCCAGCAACACTCAGCTGAGTCATATGCCCTTCATCCTTCCTAAAACATGGGGTTATTTTCTTCTCTGGGTGATAAGTTTAACAGCACCCCTTCTACCTCACCTTTTTACAGTTAGTATAGCTACACACTGATATACCCACAACCTATATAGCTCAGTGGTTACAGACCTTCTCATGGGCGATCTAGAGGCAGAAATACAACGCTCTTAGTTGAGACAATTTGTGTCCAGAGGAGAAAATTCAGGCCTCAGTGGCACGATAAAGTCACCGTGGCATAAGTTAGTGCACACTAAACTTGGGTCCGTAGCTGTTGGTATCTGTCTCTGTGAATGCTCCCAGCCAACCCCTGACATGTCAGACCCTACAGGAGAGAGGCTTGAACTGTGAAGCATGATGCTACAGCCAAGGTTGGCTAAGTTTCTGAACGAGGGTAATTGTTCTGCCTTACCTCACAGATGGCAACTTGATAATCTACAGCCTAGGCCCTGACCCAGGAACTCTTGCAGCACTCTGTAAGACCTATCTTTTTGATAAATCTCTAGGCTTTGAAAGGCTGTGTGTTCATAACACCTTGTGACCAGCTTGTGTTAGAAATTAAGGGGCATTTTTCTTCTGAACATAAACATGAATGTAGTGTAATTCAATGAACTTCATTGAAGTACTTCTGGATTTACTTTGGTATAGTTGACAGCAGAGTTTGGCTCTATATGTGTTGGCATGCACTCTATGGGACATTGTGAGAAAAAACAACAAAGTTATCCTTTTTAAACCATGTTTCAGCTTGCCGGTGGATCTGAGCTTTAAAGACTACACTCTAGTCTAATGCCAGAAAATTTACCTACTTTCAGATCTCCCCATTGTAAACTGTCTGCCGAGGCTTGAAGACTGTAGGTGTAAAATATAGTTAAGGACGTTTAGGCTCTGAGACTTGCCAAGCAAAGTAGAGTCCATGTCTCTTGTATATTAATGACTTATATTGTAGCATGTCTGGAAAACTATGGCTTTAATTAGCAAAAAATAGAAAATGCTTTAAAACATAGCCAATTTTGGTACATTAGTGCTACTTCTTAGAATATGTTTGAAAAGGTTTTCATTTACTCTTACCAAAGTTAAAAAAAAAAGTGAATGTAGTATCACGCTGAAAGTTTTGATTCCTTCTGGTTAGCCAGAGAACAGTTGCACAAGCAAGACTTCACATGATGTAACTGTGCATGTATCTTACCTAGATGCAGCCTTTGTGAGCAAGAGGTTTGTTCTGTTTATCGGCTGAAGACTAACTGCATACTGACCGGTATCAATAGGAGCATAGCCATAGGAATTGATTACACTCCTTTAGTTGACCCTCATTAGCTCACATCTGGAACAGTGCATCCATTTACGGGTCTCCAATACAAGAAAGACATTGTTAAACTGCAGCCAGTTCAGCAGAGAGCGACCAAGATGGCTGGAGGCTGGAGCATTTACCTGGTGAGGAGAGTCTGAGGGAACTGGGCTGGTTCAGCCTGCACATGAGACCGCTTTTAATTGCAGCCTTCCAACACCTACAAGGAAGTTACTGTGAAGACAGAGCAAGGCTGAGCTGCACAGAGGGAGAATGAGAAACAATGATAATAAATTGAAACAGGGAGATTCCAACTAGATATAAGGAAAAATTTTCTCCGTGGGGTTAACTTTTCGTTGGAACTGGTAAACTAGAGAGGCTGTGGAACTGAAGAACCTGATCTGAATTCTGTGTTGATCCTGCTTTGAGCAGGAGGCTGCCCTAGAGACCTCTCTGAGGTCCCTCCCAACCTGAATGATTCTGTGATTGTGTGATCTTACAGAGACATTTGCATCAGTGAAACTGAATGTAGCAAGCTACCAAAACAAAATGGAAGCTTATTTTGTCAGCATGCAAATTCTGATAAATGCAAATTAAAGCAATAACAAATGACTAGGCATCATCTTAACTTTCTCTGCTCTGCACCTACTGAGTTTGTCATGAAGTCATTAATGTCAAGCCAAATTAAATGAGAGTAGACTTAGCCCGTTAAGTTACTTCTGATTTATTAGGCCAGGTAAATAGCTGTATGAGCTTTAACAAAGTTATACTGTCAACTGAAGGAAAAGTATTAAAAGAAACCCCAAATGCACAAGAATGAAGAGAGCAAAAAAGATGAAAAATGAAGGGCCAAGTTGTCTTTATTATTTTCCATGATGCTTCAATATATTTTGGACATTTAAATTAGTGGTTTACTCCTCTATTCTTTGGGTCACATTTGAACTTCACAAGTTTATCTACTTGATAGCTGCAGTATAATTTTCAGGCTGCTTGGTAGACCTATAACCTGGTGTCTGGGACACCAGGTCGGATTGCCTAAAATTTAGCTAATGCCAGAGTTTAGAATGGACTCCAAGTATTCTGTAGGGCAAAACTATCCTTAGCTCTTCTGCTTGAGCTTGTCATTGCAAAGGCTGATGGGATAGCTGGAAGCCTTGATTTGGCAGGGCTGCAATTTAGTGTGAGTTTGGGGTTTTCCTACATTCTCTCTGGAACATAAGCATGGCCTACCTTGAGCAAGGCAAATATGATCACAGGCATTTTTTCTGGTCTCTGGTCCACCCCTTGGGATAGTTTACAAAGCAATGCCGATGCAGTAGTTTAAACCGCAGTCAACGTTCAATATTCTTGGGGCAAAGTCTTCCATCTTGTGGTATTAATACGTAATGGGCCAGCTGTATATGAAGATGCACATTTGATTCATAGTTGCATTCACATTTAATTGCCAAAACCAGTCTGATGTACTTTTAAAGTTTGTTTATTATGGATTGAAATGCCATTATTCTTATTGGTCTGACTACAAAGCACCACACAGAGAAATCTGACCAAGAATTAAAAACTGACCCTGACATCTACAGTTTTGTACAAGGGTTGTACATGGATACTGCTGCTAATTTTGAGGGGCAAAAATAGCTGTGACTCACTGCTGATCTCGTTAAGAATAGCAATGGATAAACGATTGGGTTAACACAGATTTCTAAGAGGGAACCTTCATTTTACTTGGCTTATGCTGCAATTATTTCAAAAACAGATAGATAAAAAGACCCATTAATCTACTTTCCTTCAGTGTTTTCAAACATGCTGCAACATAAAATGCCTGATAAAATTATTAAGATTATTTATTTCACAGTCTCTGTGCCTTTACATGTCTGAATGGCACCCAGCCAGCAGTCTACTGAGAGTAGTGTTTAGTGTGCGCAGGCAAAAAAAAAAAAAAATTGGTTAGAAAAGCTATTTTTTAAAGTAACTTGCTAGAGTATTCTGGTTTGTATGTCACGCGTTCTCACAAAAGGTAAATTCACTCATGTTTCCAGGCAATTCAATGAGTAAGAAGCACAAAATACTTTAAAAAATCCAAGATTCTTTTCTTCTTGATTTTGTAAAATCTTGATAACTAATGTTTTCCTTTAGGTAGACCCCACTATCATCTTGTAATCTAAAAATGCAGAAAAGAAGTGGGGGAAACTGACTTTAAAACATAGGTATTTTGGTGGTAGCAGTCCTGGATCAAAACACAAACAAACTGCTTATGTTCCCCAAAATGTGATCTGCTATAGCCAACAGTTAACTGACTCACATAGTGTAAAGCTCATCAGCCAAGATTTTACTTCTTTCACTTAGTAGGACTTTATGAGTCTCATTTTGCCACTCTGGCTCAAACTGAGCTGTAGCTTAGTCCTCAAGGCATGCCTTTGATTCTAGTTGCTCTATATAGAGTCTACTCAGGATGACTAAAACTTCCAGAATCTGGTTTCATGTGTTATATTTAATATTTTAAAGATAACTGCAGCTGCAGGCTCAATTTTGGTTACCAAGACTTTGTAGCAAGTAAATTCTGTAACCAAAAAAATCCCAGAAGATAAACCACAGATACAACCACAATAATTTCTTAATTAACAGTAATCACCTTCAGGTTGTGTTTTTAAACTGAAAGGTGTTATCTTTCTTCTTGTCTTCACCATTGTGGCTGCTTTAAATCTCCATGCTCTGGTTACCATAAGGTGCATGGCCACAAACACACAGATCAGTCTCAGCATTGGTGCCGGTAATTAAATCATAGTACACGGTGTGATTCTACAACCCTTGTGTTGTGAATCCATGTACCCAGGCTATAATACAGTAGGTTTGGTTTAATTATTGTGATTTAGGATAGCAGGAGCTATGGTACATTCTGTATAGTTTCTCAGAGACCTTCAGTATTATAAAACTTAGAGGTCTGATTCTAAAGAGGGCTGATATTATAAAACTTAGAAGTCTACATTGCTCTGTAAGAGCTAATCACATCCTCCAAATGGGAGTCACAGGAGCCAGCAGTTTAAGTGGGAGTGGCTTATAATAGTCAGTAGGAGATGCTGAAGAGAAGAATATGTCTTAACTCATTGAATCATATAGTAATTTACATTGGAATTTCCCTCTAAAAGTCAGTTAGTCCAACCTGCTTCTCAAAGCTACTCAAAACTTGTTAGGGCAGATTGTCCAGAGCCATACATGGTTGAACTTTGAATGTGTCCAAGGATGGAGATTCCACAACCTCTCTGAGCAACCTGTTTCAGTGGTTTATCACCTTCACTGTGAAGATTTTTTTCCTTGTATCTACGCAGAATTTCCTGTGCTGAGATTTGTGTTCATTGCATCTCATTTTTCCACCGTATACACCTCTGAGAAAAATTTGGCTCCATCTTCTCTACAGCCATTTCCATTCCCCTGCAAGTTGAAGACAATTAAATTTCCCTTTGATCACTTCTTCAGGTGGGACAAAAGTTGTCTCTGCATCTTTCTTTACTTCCCAGTTTCCCTGATCATCTTGGTGGTCTTCCACTGGACATACTTTACTAGGTATAAAGGAGATCGCAACTGGACATAGCAATCCAAACACAATTTCACGAGTCACAAATAGAGGGGAATAATCACTTTTTCCTGAATGTTACACATTCTTGCTAATATAGCCCAGGATGCTGTTGGTCTGCTGCTGGCTCCTGTTCAGCTTGCCACCCATAATGCCTGGTGGTCTGACCAGGTTTCAATCCATCTTGTCATTTACTCATCCAATCTGTTTCTCTCTAAAGGGGAACTATGGGAGACTGACTGTCAATAAAGCCTTGCTAAAATCATCCACCTTATATTCCCCATTCAGCTGAGTATTCATTCATTCCTAACATGCCTGCCTGGTTTCTTGCACAATGGCATGAACTGCTCTTGTGCTTTCAGAAGGTTGTCTTTGAAAGCCAGCCAGTTTTTCTAGGCCCCTTTGCTCTTCAGGAAACCTGGAATAAGCTGAAATCAGATCTCTTGGAGCCTGGGGTCATTATTCTGCTATTTGGTGTCCTCATTTCCCCCAGGTTCTTAAGCTCTACCGTGTCATTGCCACTGCAGCCAATGCAGGCATAAACCTTTATATCAACGCTTCCTTATTTGTAAACAATGAGTCCCCTAGTTGGTTAGTCCAACATCACCACCACAAAATTTTCCTTGATGCAGTCCAAATATCTCCTGGATTGCTTGTGCCTCCTAATGTTGCCTTTCCAACAAATCTTGTGGTGGATAGATTTCCCTATGGTAACAGGGCCTGCCATCATAAGACTTTTTCCAGTTGTTTATAAAAGACTTTATACAATTCCTCCCATGCACTGGCAGGTCTGTAGCAGACACCCACTGCAATGGCCCCTTTGTTGGCCTTCTTCCTTTTAATTATATATAAGTGACTAAATGTAATGGAAACACTCATGTCAGAATGGGAGTCACAGCCTGAAACAGTCTCCTGGATTAAGATGCTTGCAGGCATGTCTCAATAGAGTGCTAACCCATTTTAGTGGGTTCACACCTGGACCTGATTCATCTCCCACCACCCGTGGATATCCACATCCCATCATATAGATATGCCCTTGATCCCATGCTCTTGACTTACAGCAGCCTCTAAAGATGCATGCACAACTGGGTTCAGCTTCTTCCTCTCCCTGCCACCTCTTCATCAGCTATGATGTTTTAAAAATCATGATGGTACTGATTTATGTCATTTTACACACAAGTGATTTACCTCATTTGCATACAAACATCTGAGAATCGTCAACAGGCATTAAGTTTTGTCATAAGGTCTTAAGTTCCAGTCGTACAACTAAGCTGAACAACCTACAGTCCTTGACTTGCAAAAGCCTGGACATCTGTAGACCATGGGTGCCTGTGGGGCTAGGCAGAATTTTTGACAATTTCACTCTTAGGTTCAGTGCCTCAGTTCTATAGAAACTCCACTTTTAGGCACTTTGTGGATTTTAATCCTGGGGTTTAATCCTTTTGAAATAGTAAATGAAGACACTGAATTTTTTCAGGGACAACGTATTTCTTACAGTTCTACTCGAGGACAGCATTGTTAGGCAGCTTCTGTACATATTCTCTCCTGAATCTTTAGATCAGTTGGGCTAAATTAACCTTAGCCCAAGTGTACTTTTCTGCCTTGAAAATCCAGCTTAAGATCTGGATCTGTTTATCAATACCAGTGCTAATGGTGACAAATACAAGACACTTGAGGTGACTGCTTTGCCATCCTATTGCTTTTAGTAATTGTGCCTTACTCAAAAATCTCTGCGCTAACTCTGCAGTGTGTAATAAAAACTAAGTGCAGTCAGATACTAGTTTTGTCTGGGAACTAAGCAGCTTGGATACTGAAAGCAGATGGAGAACTGTTCTGCTGACTAAGAAGCTGCTTTTTATATACAGTCATGTCTCATAGATGAGATACACTTAAGACAGTAGTTTTGTATCAGTGGTTGACACTGAATTAGCAGAAAATTCAGCGTGTCTCAGATCCTGTGTGGCGATGAGATAGTTGTGCACCTATTTTTGTCAGTGTTGTGGTGTTGCATTTCTGGACATGACTCACCCATGTAGCCCTCTTTCTGGAATGAAGTTGCTAGATTACTTTTTAATTTTCATTATAACTGGAGATGCAACATATGATTGTGTGAAATCATGAGTTATTTTTTCATCATAACAGTATATTTTTGATATTTTTGCTTGTGTGCAGAAGATCTAACAGTAGTTTCTGACAGGTTCTTGTATTTGCAGGCACTATTGGTGTAGCTATTATAGTCCAAGGATTTAAGCAAGACAAGATTTGTAGGTAGTGATAACATCTCCTATTAGAGAAACTGATATAGCTAGAAATATTAGGTATGCAAGCCATGCTTCTGGTCTAAACAAAAGTAGCAGGTGTCAAAGCTAAATGCCAGCTGAGCACAGGGTTTAACTAAATTTGTATCAATTAGACGACTGTGGATGAAGAGAGACAGGTAGTTTCATCTTCCAGACAGTAACTGCCTACCTCTTTTTCTTTTCTCCACATAGCCATGACCTTATTCTTCAGGACAAGATTCCAGACAAAGGAGAATTGACAATTTTCTTATTAAAAGTTGATCAACTTTAATTGTTTCATATTACAGACCTAAGTCAAACATCCCTGAGGAGAAAGCCACATAAAGTACTATAAAGAAAACACAACGAATACAGAACAAGTCAAAGATATTCCAGCAATAGCCAGAAATCAGAAATTCTCTTTCAAAGCACAGAAGATACCGAACAGAGACTTAGACCACAACAGTATTATACTTTCTTGGTAAACTAAACTCACCTAGATAACACACTATGTACACTATCTGGCTTCCCTGTTGTGTATAGCAGCCCTGGGTTCTGTTGCATGGCGCATTTTTGATCTAGAAATAAGACTGTGCAAGGCGATCTTTTTACAACGGATACCAAATTGCCATTGCATGGCTGAAATTGTCTTCTGTTGACTGGGAGCATTTTGAAGACAACTCTTAACAGCTTGGTAATCTTACTGTTTTACTTAACTAAAAAGAAAGATTCAGACACATGGATTGTTGATGAAAAAATCAGCATCTCTGCCATTACCTAATGACAGCTATTTGGCAGCCTTTTGAAAGAGAAAAACAGGTAAAAAGATGGTGAATAGTATACTTGTCATTAATTTGTCAAGTCAACATATTAATGTGATTTGGGTCAAGTTAGTGGTTGCTCCGCCAAGCATTCATGGCTTCACTAAACCCTGGGAGTAGCAGGCGAAATTGGGGAAGCCTGTAAGAAAGTTTAGTTTGGCAAAGAAGTGAAGAGCCAAATAAAGGAGAACTCCAGGGGGGGACCTTCTCCATCAGCTTATATGACAGGGAGAGTGAGCAGGGGAGTTAGGTTATGGCAAGTCAGGAAATCAGTGAGGGGCAATAGTTAGCCCCCTACAGGAGAGCTCTGAGTCAGGAAACAGGAAAGACTGGGAGTCTGTTGACCTCCTGTTTTCAGAGTTCCTCTTTCATGAGCTCATAGGCCAATATCCTCATAGGTCTGCTAATGGTGAAAGACAGAAGTGTTTGTTTCTCAGGTTAGGGGCTCTAGTTTCTTTCATGTGGGTTCAACATTTTTATCGGCCTTAATGAAAGTTTCATTCATATGAGATGAAGAGAGCTGGCTCTCCCTCGAGTTTTCCGTGTAATCAGAAAGATATAACTCTGTGTTTATGTTAAGGACAGAGGGACAGAGCACTACGTGTTGTGTCTTACTGCCTGCTCAATCCATTACTTTTCCAGTAATTTGAAGGGATTAAACATAAACAAGAAAAGAACTGAGTACAAAAGGCAGTGAGTATACTGCAGCACTGATACGGGTCGGTTCAGTAAGAACCACCAGTTCAGTAAGAACCACCAGTGTTCTTCTCTAGATGCATTTCAGAAGTGCAGCACGTAAAATTTCTACTCTTACAGTAGAACTTAATCTTATTTTATCTAATCTTGTACTTAATCTACAGTAGGTTAGCTGGTGATGGAATACAGGTGGGCTCTGCTGGCATGCCCTTGGGTATTTCTAGTAATCCTATTCCTTTTAGGATACCAGAAAGAGTGTGCTAGGCACAGAGATCACACATCCTGCCCTCAAACTTGTAGCTGACGATAATAGTGAAAAAGCAAGCCTTTAGCTTGCTGAAAACAGCATCCTGGTGCTATATACTGACACGTATCATAGTTTCAACATTGTTTAATATTAATTGATCAATTCATTTGATCAGAAGGGGGTTATTTACTGTACTTCCCCCTTCCTGCTAGCCTTCAGGTGCACTGAGGTCATTAAAGAACTAGTTTAGATAGGAATTCCTAAAACATTATCTGCTTGCTTAGACATAGGTAGAACTTTCACATGCAACTGAATGCATTAACATATTTTGCAGGTGAAATTTAAACCACTCTGTTTAATGTTGCCTGTAAAATATATACTCAGTAAACATCCACACCAAACTGAGTGGTGCGGTTGACACACCAGAAGGACGGGATGTCATCCAGAGAGACCTGGACAGGCTGGAGAGGTGGGCCTGTGTGAACCTCATGAGGTTCAACAAGGCCAAGTGCAAGGTCATGTACCTGGGTCGGGGTAACCCCCAATATCAATAAAGGCTGGGGGAAGAAAGGATCGAGAGCAGCCCTGCCGAGAGGGACTTGGGGGTGCTGGTGGATGAAAAGCTGGACATGAGCCGGAAATGTGTGCTGGTGGCCCAGAAGGCCAACCATACTCTGGGCTGCATCAGGAGAAGCGTGGCCAGCAGGTCGAGGGAAGTGATTCTGCCCCTCTACTCTGCTCTGGTGAGACCTCACCTAGAGTACTGCGTCCAGCTCTGGAGCCCTCAGCACAAGAAGGACATGGAACTGTTGGAGCGGGTCCAGAGGAGGGCCACAAAAATGATCCGAGGGCTGGAGCACCTCTCCTGTGAGGACAGGCTGAGAGAGTTGGGCGTGTTCAGCCTGGAGAAGAGAAGGCTGTAGGGAGACCTGATTGCGGCCTTTCAGTACCTAAAGGGGGCCTCTAGGAGAGATGGGGAAAATCTTTTTAGTAGGGCCAGCTGTGTCAGGACAAGGGGTAATGGTTTTAAACTAAACCAGGGTAAGTTTAGACTAGATATAAGGAAGAAATTTTTTACAACGAGGGTGGTAAAACACTGGAACAGGTTGCCCAGAGAGGTGGTGGAGGCCCCATCCCTGGAAATATTCAAGGTCAGGTTGGATGGGGCTCTGAGCAAGCTGATCTAGTTAGCAGTGTCCCTGCTCACTGCAGGGGGGTTGGACTAGATGACCTCTAGGGGTCCCTTCCAACCCAAAACATTCTATGATCTATGATTCTATGATCTATTCCTAGTTCTTTTCAGCTATGGCAAAAATAAAACCAAAAAGCCTGTGTCCATAAGGTGCAATATAGTCCTGCAGAACTTGTGCCAGTCACACTGAAATAGAATATTAATGTCATGGTTTCAACTCTAAACTGAAAAGATCTTTCTTTTTTTTCTTTTTTTTTTTTTCCCTTTTTTCTTTTCTTTCAAACTAACAGCCAAAGCTTATATAATGGTGGTGCATCAGATTTCATTAATGGGTAATTTAGCATGCATTACTATTTATCTATATGGAAAATACAGGTCACAAGCATCTTTTTTTCTCCTCACTTAGAAGTGCTTTTTCTCTCACAGTTCCTTAGCAACTTGTACTACTAGAAGTGTCTTCCAAGGAATGGGAAACTGCCGAAGTAACAGGTCTATTTTCTTTTCCAAACATTTTTTTCTTCCTATTCTACATGAAGTTAACAGAAGTGAACCCTTTACTTCCATGGAAAATGTTGTCATTGCAAAACCTTAGACAGCACAGGCTTTGTGGTTCTGATTTTGTACAGAATGCAGAGTGGACGGACAGCTAACCATCTATACTGAAATCTTTCCCTCTGCTGCTCTAGTGCAACAGTAAGCATCTATCATCTCACTGTGGCTGACACTGCACATGTGTCTTGAAGCTGGGGAGTGTCTTCTTTTTATATATGCCTGTAGGCAATTATGTAGGGGAAGATGCTGTTCTTTTTCAGCACAGCAGAGAAACAAGTTTTGAAACGCATGCCCAGGCCTGTCCCTTCTAATTAAACCTTGGCTCTCAGGATTCCTACAGCAGAGGAAATCTTTGCCTTTATGGAGGCCAGTCTTTATGGAGCCAGCTATCTATTTTTATTGTGGCTGGTAACAAAGTCATTATGAAGTGTTTTTCCATAAAAGGCTATTTGTCCATCCATACAGAAGGTGTTTCATTAAGGTGAGGAACTGGAGATTGCAAATTGTGGAGGATGTTATTACATTTTTTTGCCTACAAAAGCAGCAAACATCTTGCCAACTGTACTACTGTCTTCTTCTTAGCTCTTATGACTTGTATTACACTGCTTCTTAGCCTCATTGTGCCAGCTGATGCAGAAACAAAGAATAAAATCCAGCTCCTTTGTAGCTAAGTTCCCTTAGTATTTCTTGGAGGGTAGTCTCAAACCTGTGAGGAACATTTTGCATAAGCAGCAAGATTCCTGTATTTCTTTGACAAAAAACTGAGCTGCAAAGAAAAGTTATTTCAGCCTGAGCTAGGAGTGGTTTTGCCTTAGACAACCTCAGCATCCAACAGTCTGAGTCAGCAAGATAACTGAGTTCTCCAGCATACTAGAACAATGAGTGTGGATTAGTCTCTAAAGAAATGCAGTAATAAGGCCGTTCTCCTATAAGAACCCTCCTAACTTCTGGCAGAAATTCGGCTCCCACTGAAGTTTAGTAGGATTTTCCCATTGACTTCTTAGAAGCCAATATTTCATTATCAATTCCCAGAGCTATTCCTGCCCTGCCATCTCCCTCCCTGGAGTGAATGGAGAACACTTGTGCAATTATTGCTGTTTAGAATAGATGCACTTGATAAAATATGCACAATATTTTAATTCTATTCTAGTCAGAAATTTTGGTGGCAGCTTTCATAGGTTTCTTTTTTTTTAATGTTGACTGTAGCATAGTAGACATGCCTGTATGCTGGGTAGGTTTTCAGTATCTTTGTAATATTACTGCTACCCTTTACCATCTTTTACTCCTTTTATCTATCTGCTATTATTGCTACTATCGTATCAGAGAGGCTAGAGGAAAAAAAAAAAAAACACCACAGGTTTCTGATTTTCAAGGTACAGTACCCAATTATTTTGACTGCACATCAGCTGAAATTGCATGATCAATACTTGTCAAAATACCCTGTAAATACTAGAAAGGGTAGATTTGACACTTGAGCTGTTGTAGATAACAGCTTTCCTTGGAGTCACTGCAAAAAAAAATGTTTTCCTCAAATGGAGAGAGAAGAATGAGAGAAATGAATGAGAGGCAGAGAGGTGGACAGAGGGAGGGAGAGGGAGCTGGACGACTCTCTTCCTACCTGGGGAAAATTATACCATCTCTGCCTCTTCAAAATCACCAGGTTAACATTAGAGAGAAGAGAACCAAGCAATATTGCTACTATAAGCATATGATTCCCACTCCCTATAGTCAAAATCTATAGATTCATTAATCCCTCCCAATTTTGTTTTGATAGCTACCTTATTGTTTATTAAAAGTCTTCCCATTGCTTCAAAAATTCAGTCATTTGTACTTGTGATAGATATTCCACAAGAAGCAACAAAATGAGATTCAAGCAATACCAGATAAAACCCATCTGTGTGCATGTCCACAAACATACATGCACACACACATAGAGGAGTCATAAATTCAAGCTCATTCTCTCCCTGACCCTGTTTAGGAATAGAGCTCCTGTTTATGTTGGTGGCACACATGCTTTCTGATTAATGCCAGTGCTGTTTTTTAGGCTTTAAAATAAGTATGAGAAGAGTCCTTCAAAGAAGATGTCAGCTTCTTTTATGTTCCCTTTAGTCTCCATTGGGCCAAGAAACTCTACGTGTTCACACCTTTTCTCTCTTTAGTGTAGAGAAAATTTATTATGACGATGACTGGATTAAGAAATAAAAGTCAGTTAGGCTAAGCGTTACAATCATATTTTTTACGTCTTTTTGAATTCTCAGAAAAGGAACATGTGTATCAGCTCATAATCTGGAATGTTTAAATGATACAGAGCATTGCGTAATGTTCAGCCAGATCCTGAAGCCCTTCTCCCTGTGATTCCTACTGAATACAGTCCTGAGAAGTATTGAATGCCTTTGACTGCCCTAGAAAAAGTGATTCAGTTTTATCCAGGAATAATGCAGCTTGAGAAAAGATTGCATCAAGCAAACATCAGCAACTCAATGTTTATGAGGATGCCACTCTTCAGGAATAAAACCCGGGGATATGGATTTCTGGTGTTTCATTGTTGGAAAAATAAAGCAAAGGAGATGAACATGGCTAAAGATGTTGTGGCAATTTACTAATCAGTAGGTAGACGGAGGAAGTGCAATTTCTGGGATACTGGCTCTTCTGAGAGTTTGTGGTTTTATCCAGCTGAGTGTCTGGCCTAAACTTGGCTACGTGTTAAAAAAAGCAGATCTAATTTTTTGGCCTACAGTATCTAAGAAATTGTTCAGCAGAAGCACGAAAGCCTGCATGAGCTGAACTGGAAAGCAAGAGGACATTGTGCAATAAACAGGAGTCAAGAAGGTGACTGGGGAATAACATTTTCCATTACACCAATCCAAAGCAGAAAACTCAACTATGAGTTTCTTTTTCCTCCCTCTATGTTTTCCTTCTCAGTTTCTCAGAAAAGCATTCACTGTATTCAGATGTAGATTCATTTTTCATTTCTTATGCAAATATTAGCAAACTGAACCATGAGGCTAAGTTCATCATGTTCAGCACTTTCAAAAGAACATACTACTGCCAAGAGTTTGTGTTGGTTCAGGGACTTCTGCAGAGATTAAAAGTTAACTCCAACACAAACAGCCCTTTCATTAGGCTCTCACTGATTGTGACAATGAAATCAATTTGTCAGAAAGCACACCATTAATGAGTAAACTTTCCTTGTTCCCAAGAGGGCTATCTATGTTAAATAAGATAGATCCTAATTTTAGATTCTTAAAGAGAGAAATCATTGAGGAATAATCTTTTTGGTAGTCAAGGCAGAAGGCAGTTTGCTTTCTTCTCGCGATGACTCAGAGGCTGTGTTGCTGCATAGCAACCCGATCCCAAAGAAGAGGAATATTTCTGTTTGATGGTAGTCTTTGGGAACTGCCCCTTTTTTTCTGTTTTTGTTTCGATGCCCCCACAATAATTACCTTAGCCAGCCTCTGATATTGGGTATATAACCCTGGATGTAGATTAGCTTTTGAGATCTACACAAAAAAAGCAGATTATAACTAGCAACTCTCACAAGCCTCAGAAGTGGACTTCAATCCTGAGCCGCTTCACTAAAAGTGCCTACAAGAATGCCAGTCAGTGGGAATTTTGTGTGCAGTGCTGGTTAGTGGGAATTTTGTGTGTAAGATGCGCATCTAACAGTTGGCAGTAGAACTGAGATCACAAAGCTATTGACAATAAACTGAAAACTTCAACAAAATATTCTACTCCCCAAATAACTAGGCTTCCATGTCATAGATGCAGCTACTGCTTTTTTTGGAAATGCAGTTTTACTTACTCCAAGCCAAGTCTTACTCTTTCAATATGACAGTATTCTTCTCCTTGCATGGAGGAGCCTTTGTAACTTATTCATTTAGCTCCTGATCCCCTTCCTAACTGAAATTTCTTTGCCTTGCACTGTCCTCATTGTTTTTTATAAATTCTAAAGTACCTTGTCAAAATCAGTTTATATTTTTTTAATATAATTTTTACAAATTCATGCATCATTAAATTGAGAGATTTAGTGAGAGAACAGATTTTTTAAATTTTTTTTTTTAAGTGGTTTTACAAGGGCTGTAAAAAGCAGATTTCATCACAACACAATATACTACTGCTCTGAGATTCCCTGGCCTAGGCAGAATACGCTAGCTGAAGAATCAGAGTCTGTATGACCACAAAGCTGCCATGCTTTGAGGGCAGGAGCTAGCAGTGCACTGTGGAGGGTGCTAGGAGATAATCTGGAATCTCAGACATGGCACTGCTTTATGTGATGCAGACATATCCTAATTCCCATTTTCAATAATCTAGGCGCTTAGGTTCTTCCACCTTCTTGAAAGTGGAGTACAGCTTTTGTGACAGTGAATCTTAGTGCAGCAAATGATCTACAGGATTGTCATTGTGAAGGTTTATTTTCTTGGAAAGAACAGGTCATGTTTAGCCCTGTAATTTGTTCAAGGGCCTAGTTTTGTCCCCTCTCCAGGAATACAACTGTTGATTTACAAAATAAAGTAGAATAAAGCTTGACCCCACTGGAACTGTCTTCCACGCTGTTAGGATGTTCTTTCAGTACGCTCACTGCTCTCTCCTGGAAGGCTGTTGGGCGCACGTGTAGTGTGAGAGCCACCGGTACCTCTCAATCAATGTACAGTACCATTCCCTCTTTCTTAGGTATTTATGCCAACAAACTGCATTTTATGAGTGGGTGACAAGTAATATCATGAGTTATTAATCCTTCTTAGTATACATCATCTTCTGGTCTTTTATCTGAATAGACCCCATTTCTCTATCTACTGAAACAGTACATGTTATACAGGCAAGCAGCAAAATGTTCCCTGGGCCACGTTCATGAGACCACTCTTCATTATTTTTCCATGAACAAGTCAGTTTAACTTCAGGCATATTGCTTTTTTTCCTGACCCTCTTTGACCTAGTATGGGTACCTCAGCATTTTCCTTCAGCATAAAAAGTTTATGGCATGTTGTTCCTGTGGAGTAAATGACCAAACTCCTAATATTTTTCACAAACCCAAGTTGATTCCCAGTGGCGCTGTGAGGTTAAAGATCTGTTTCTTTTCTAAACAGTACAACATCAACTCAAGCCTTGGCAGCGGCAACCTGGGCGAGGTGCTGCCAGCATGGGTAGCCACGCTGCTGCTGGGCATTCCTCAAGCATTGCTCTGTCTCTTAAGGCCACAAGAACAGTTTCCAGGTGGGACGCATGAGCAAAGAACAGGTTAAAAATGCTCTACAAAAGGGCAGGAGATGTGAGAACAGAAAGTGGTTTAGTTGTTCACAGTTTTGGAAACAGTACAAAACTGTGCCCACAGTGTGGCTTCTGCTGCCTATTTCATTCTGTTATTTAACAACAAATGTTTTAAAACACTCGAACTTCTCTGTAGATGCTGATAAACTTTAGCCACTTTATAATTTTAACTATTTTTAAGTGTAGAAAATAATGCATAAAATATTTTATTTGTTACTGGCTACCTTCAGGAACACACTGAATAGATTGAGCCAGCCTGACACTTCATGGGCTTTTTGTCTCAAGGCGACCTGACCTGTGCAAACCAGAGTTTCTCAGCTCAGCTGCTGTTGGGAAGAGGATTGGGGCATCAGCAGACCTGATGCCATGGCAGGGAAGACAAGAAGTTTCTGGGTAGGGTGAGAAAACAATCTTCTCATCAGTATAGTTTGCTCTTCCTGATCAAATTAGAAGTTCACAGGTGGAATAATCAATATGCAACCATTGCCTTTGGTAATAAATCATGGATTTCCTTTTCCAGGAATTAAAAATTACTCAAGTTAGCTTCTCGACATTGACTTTATTTTCTGCAATTTAAAGATGTCTGAAAGTCTCTGAAAATTGAAGTATAAGTCAATTAGTTTTCTGACAAGTGCTGAAAATACGTATGAGGACTACTGTTCATATGAAATTAAGCACTAATGTAACAAATTAATTAAGTAAATGTGATTTCAACAACATCATAAGGAAAAAGGGTTACATTAGGCCTGAGTAAACTCTGCTTTTTGAAGAGCTGAAAGAGTGATCTTATAAAAATATGTTCTTGAATTTGCCATGCAAGATGATACATGAGTATAAAGGCTCTGTTTAGTGGGTACATATGTATGTATGCATAAAATTGTAATTTCAGAACTAATGCTGTTAATCTTGAAATGTTATTTATACAAAGATATCTTGAAGTAGTATGAAACTTCACACTTGCATCTTCATATGGATACAAATGATGTTCAGTGCTATCTCTAATCCAGCTGTCCCTGGCAGTAATTTTAAAACCTCTACTCCTTCTGGAATTGCTCAAAAGTAATTTCTTCTATTATGGAAATGTTTGTCACTGTGCAAAGGATGTGGACAGTCTTGTGAATACGTGTGTTTTCACATTCCCAGTCCCTCACCTGCCGGTCCTGTACGACATCCTTGTCCTTCTTCCTTGATGAAACTCACGCTTCCAATGATGTATTTAGTTGTGTTCCACAGTCACTTGGAGTATTCATGAACACAGCAAATCCAGAGAATTTGTACCAAGCTATTTCTGGGAGATAAAAAAAAAAAAAAAAAGTTAGCGATTTCCAAAAAAGCCATAAAATTTTAAGTACCTTTTGTATGTGTTGTAGATTGGACTGGTGGCACCATCTATTAAAATCGTCCAGAAGTTCCATTACAAAATCATTTTTCTGTTGCTTATAACTTTGCCAAACTTTAACTATTTGGCCTGAAATTTTGCATGCTGGGTATCTGCCTAAGGCTGAATCTTTCTGGAAAAATTCAGTCAAAATGACTATCTCCAAGAACAAAATTAGGGGAAAATGCATCATTCTGTCCATATCAAAATATTCTGTTGCCTCTTTTGTGTGAAATTTTAGTGATTTGACACAGAAACATAAAATTTGGCAGGGGTGACTGAGGTGTCCAGCCCGTGCTCTTTGTTGTTGACATGGAACTGCATCTTGAATAAATTAAGAATCTTTCAAGAGAAAACAAAAATTAAAAAAAAAAAAATCCTAGTTTGCAAATGTTGAGTAGAGGACTACTAGACTTTTGAAGTCACAGCTCTGAAAGACTCTTACGTGTACTGATCAAGATATCAGCTTATTGTGAGCTGGGGTTTTTTTTGCAGTAGATCGTGTCAGGGACTGGTACCAAAAGTGCATGCAGCAAGACCTCAGCACTCTCCATTCCCAGTCTCCTTGCTCAGGCAGTGTAAGGGACAAAGCTTTTTGTTTCCACTACAAAGATGGCCAGAGGTGATTGCAGGAGGAGTGTGTTAGGACAAGGAGCTTGGTGGGCAAGACTGAGACTCGAAGTGTCTGTCTATAAGGAGGGAAATGGAGATCACAGGAACTGGGATATAGGAAAATAGGGCTGTAGGGCGACTGGATTGGTGCTGAGTCCTGGGGACGTCTAATTTTTTGGACTGGAGGTTGAACACCAAAGGACCATGAAGGGAACTTGAAGGCAAGTGTCCTGTGGAAATAGCCCTGTGCAGTCCTGCAACTGAATATTGTCATAATGCACATACTCAGCAGTGCTGCATTATGAATTCGGTTCTGACATTTACGGATGTGTGAATGCTTATTACTGGAACTATGGATATATTTTTAATGCTGTATTTTAGTGTGCAATGTAAATGAATGCTGTGGTTTCCAGTGCTAAACTCTCATGACCTTCTAGAGTTAGAAAATGGAACTGTATAACTCACTGGAAAACTGGTAGGCTTTCCTTCTTATTTATATAATGTTCACATCATAACCCATTTGAGCAGCAATGTATCAGACTTCATCTTCTCACCCATGACAGAAAGTGACATCCTGGGCTTGCAACTCCAGATTAATCTTGTTCCCAAAGAAAAAAGCTAATGAAATGTTTGAACTCTTTTTTCCTTGAAGTGAAGGGCATTTATCTAGGCTAGAGTAGTGTCTTGCTGTGGTGAACAAAGAACTTCATTAGTATGGGAAGGTCTCATATTGGATGCAAGGGGTTATAAGTTCTGAGATACATGATTTATAAACCAGTCCTGTGTGCAGCAGGTTAGAACTGGACTGAGAAACTGAGTCAGGACTAGTACTGAAATTGATTCCTTCACAGCCTGTGGTGTACCGAGCAGAAAAGAGTCTTAACCAACTTCTACTTCAACAACTGAAGGCACTTATAGTATAGGTTAGAATGGACCTTGGGGGTTATCTGGTCCAAACCCCTGCTCAAAGCATGTGTTAGTAGAAACTCAAGAAACCAAATTAGACCCAGAAAACAAAACTAATTTTTTGTAGATGTTTTAACTAAATACTGATTTTCGTATAAGAAATTACTCCCTCTGCAAGAAAAACACATTTTTGAGGTCAGTAGATCTGTTTATATCTTATGTCATATGAGAACAGACAATGAGGGATGAATTAGTAAAATTCTTAATACAAGAAACACAAAGTGTGAGATTCTTGAAAACAGCTGTTCTGCTATTAACATTCCTCAGACACTGAGCAATTTTCAAAGTGGCTTTAAACCTCACCAAGTTAATTGCCATTGTAGCTGGGTTGGTTATGGCAAAGACCATTGGAAACGGGGTCTTACTATTGTTCACATGGGTCAAATGAGGGCAATTCTTAGCTGATATCTGAACTGCGAGGTTAAATGTTTGACCTGATCAGATTGTCAGGCAGGCAAAGCGGGCAATAGAGACAGAAAGAGCTACTGGGTTAAGCAGCCATAGTTCAACCATCCTGTCTTCCACACAGTTGCACAAATATAAACAATACAAAGAAGGGGAGAATTCGGTCCTAAGGTGTCATAAAATAACGTCTGAGAAAAACTTGTTTAACAGACACAGGCCCTGTCGTTGAGAAGCTGATCATATCAGCCATATGCTCTGCATTGGAGATGCCGTTGCACAACTTAAAAATCTTTCACAAATATTTGCTTCTGAATTGTGTTTAATGAGAATGTTTGCAGCAGTATGTAAAGCATCAAATAATGTAATATAAATATCATAGCATATGAGCTTTCAAAAACATTTAACTGTTAATGATGCTTAATAAACAAATTTCTGATGACTGACCAGCTGGGCCACTTAGCAAAAATGATGGGATAGCTTAAAACCGTGCTACCTTTATGCTAACCATACTTTTAAAAAAATTGCAAATACAGTATGCTTGAGAGCAGAAATAAACATGAAAGTTTATGCTTGGAATTTCCCCATCTACTTTCATATTGGTCAGATATAAATAAAACTGTGTGGCCTATGTGTTTAACCATGGCTGATTTTTGGACAGTATTGGATCTGAATGTATCCTGTTCTGCTGCAAAGACTCTGCAGTTTATAAAGCCAGAATCTGGGCCTGTGTTATCAGTGGGTACTTTGAACAGTGGATGTTGGACTGCTATGGTGGGATTAATCTCATCTAACTTTAGTTATCTGAGAAGTATCCATTTAGCCTAGGATAATCCTTTTAGCACTCTCTACAATTGGGCAAGAGACATACATAGGTCCAAAGAGCAAGTCCTTCAAAGAACCTCTGAGGGTTTCTGGTGGTTCCCACTGAGTTCAGATGAGTAGCTGAGACCATGGCCCTTATTTTTAGACTTTTAAAGCCACATGAAATGAAACTAATGCTGAATCTATAAGAATTCTTTTTTTTTTTTTTTTTTTCCTTTGGGCTTATAGAAGAGAGCCCCAAACTTGAAAATCTACTTTGCTTTTACAAAAGAATGTAATCTTACATATATATTCTGCTAAAAAGATCCTAGGGTCCATAGCTCAGATCCAAAACCTGGTCCAGAAAAGCCATTGCTCTTGGTCAAAGTATTGTCTGTAGAAAGGAGTTGAAGAATGCATGTGGTTGGAAGGATTAATAAAAGGTTGACAAAGGCAGAAATTTTGTACAGATGAAATCTTTCAAGATGGAAAGACGTAATGACCTCCCTGTTGGCCATGAAATGTCATTTGTTCCACAGTACTAAGTTAAATTCCTATTGAAATTGATAATACATTGTTGATTGCATGCTCCATATTAGGACTTCAGGATTTAGTTTGAAATTTTTGCTTGTACTATCATCATAAGCTTTCATTTTAGATTTTTAATGTGTTTATTGTACAGATATTCTTGAAAGAAATAGGTCCCTACTTAATTGATTTCATAATTAGTAGTTCCATTGCACAGGAACAACAATAAAATAAAACTGAGGAACCAAATTTTTATTACTCTGTTAAGCCGTGTACATTACAGAATAGTTTTGCATTTTTATCTTGAGCAATTTTATTCTCAAACTGTCTACCTAGTGCAGATGCCTGAAAAGTACAATTAAATTACAGGGTAAGGATGACAAATGTTCAGATTCTTGGCTCTTCTGGATTTGTTTAAGGCATATTTCACATTTTAATTTATTTCAAATTTGTATTGGTCCATACAATAGCAGTGGTTTTCATTAATTGACACTTTACCCAGGACAGGTCTTAGTTAACTGTTTCTAGAAAAAAAGGCAAATATTTAATCATAATAAAATCATTAGCCTAATCAGAGCTGCAAACATATGTTTATTTGTGAATGACAAGCAGTGATTTTTATTTAATAGGATGTAGTCTGTATCATAAACTGAGAGCCCCTTAGGTAAAAAGGTGTAAGCATTTTATTCAACAAACTTTTGTTTAATAATGTGCTTTTCTGTCTCATTACAAACACCACATTACTGACAGTCTGAGCCCAACAGGCGTTTTGTTCCACTTGTCACTGCTAGAGAGCTTTTTAAAACCAGCTCCAGCTTATCGATGCCTTAGGGCAAGGGCCCTCAGAACAACCATTTGCTATCAAGGAAATTTCTGCTGATCATGTAGCCTATATATTACAGGGTTTTATTATTAAACCCTCATCTTCTTTCTTGTTTTCCTTTTCTGTTTACCAGTCTGAATTCATGTGCAAAACTGTCATTCTTGGAGCTTGTATGAGTCTAAATCATTTCAACCAATAATCAAACATACAAACTAAAATCATATTGTTCCATCAACAGGAAAATAGTTACTATTACTAAGGAAAGTATTATTCACCCTGATTAACTTCAAGATGAGCCTTAGATGGCTTCATTTGACCCACTTTCTCTTTCTCTCAGATTTATTGCTCAGATGTCAACATTTTGTGAATTTCAGATTGGTTTTGACTGTCATTAAAAAACACACAGTAAGCCAGCTTTGTTTTTTAGTTGTTTATTTTCTTGACCTGTAAGTAAAAGCCAAGGTCACATTTGTAGATTAGAAGTATTCATTCAAGCATTACAAAGTAAGGGAAAGAGGATATCTGCTGCCAGTTATTAATGTAAAGCAGAAGACTGGAAGTATGTCGTGGTTTAACCCGGCTGGCAACTAAGCACCACGCAGCCGCTCGCTCACTCCCCCCCCTCCCTCAGTGGCATGGGGGAGAGAATCGGGAAGGGGAAAAAAGGTTAGAGCCGAGGGCTGAGATAAAGACAGTTTAATAAGAGAAAATAATAATAATAGTAATAATGAGAATGATAACAAAATATACAGAATATACAAAATGAATGATGCACAATGCAATTGCTCACCACCCGCCGACCGATGCCCAGCCCGTCCCGAGCAGCGATCAGTACCCGAACAGTGATCACTCCCCCCGCGACCGACCGACCCACCAAACCCCCCCCCGAGCATGACATTATGTGGTATGGAATAGCTCTTTGGACAGTTTGGGTCCTAGCTGTGCTGTACTCCCAGCTTGTTATGCACCTGGCCGAGCAGGAGAAGCTCAAAAAGTCCTTGAACAGTCTGAGCACTACTTGGCAACAACTAAAAACATCAGTGTGTTATCAACATTCTTCTAGTACTAAATCCAAAGCACAGCACTATGTTAGCTTCTGTGAAGAAAATTAACTCTATCCCAGCTGAAACCAGGACAAAGTATTTCATATTTTTCCCTATGATTGATCAAGATATAGAAACAGATTTAATTTCTAGAGTAAGATTTTATTTTTTTTTCCAAATAAGTAAATAAGTGCTTTTAATCAGAGGTAGCTGGGAATCATTTTCATGTCCTGCAGCATTTTCAAGTGTTCAGAAATGTTCCTGGTTCCATACCCAGGTAAAAATGAAAGAGGAAATAAAAAAAAAAAAAAAAAAGTTTCATCCATCCTTAAACCAACACTATCCAAGCCACTGACGTACTCCCTGACAGGACAAAACTCACTGAATTTTAGGTTCCTGATCCCAAAGGCTATACTGGGACTGTGCAGCCTGGGCAGGCCCTGCTGGCCATGGGTCCTGCCTCTCCCTGGCCCAACCTGGGGAGCAGACCAAAGTGCCCCACAGGTCCTTTTGAGCCAGTGCGTACAGGTCTCACCCAGGGCACATGCCTGAAGTGCTGCTAAGGGCTGGAAGGCATCCCTAGCTCTGCTCCTCTGGCTGGGTCTGCTCAGGGGAGGCCTCCCGCGGTGTGGCCAGATGAAGCAGTTCCATTTTGTAGGACTGATTAAACACTCTTGGAGGCAGGGGCTTGACCTTTAGGTGCCAAACCAGCACAAGCATCTGTTTGGGCTTGCAGAAATAGTGACATTTTCCAGGGTGGGAATTAACAACAACTCTTGCAAATCTCAAACAAGCTGCTGCCAAGAGTATTGGATGAAAGTTCATTTTGTATATTCCTTTGTTGCACTTGATTCACCCAGCTGCTTGACATCTGTGCATGTATTCATCTTCTTAGCTTGCTTGGAAAATGATGGAGCCTGTGGTGCTGCGTGGAGATGAAGCGCACTGCTCTCCACAGGAAGCAGGTTCCTCATGTGTCTACCACGTGACATGGTAACCTAAAGTTAAGACTCCTAGTAGCACTGCAGACTGACAGCCTGAATGACTGTTTTCATCCTGAAAAGGCAATTGATTTTCACATCTACCTCCCTTTACATTTGTGTGAGCAGCCAGCCTGATTCTGAAGGATGGGCCACATCCTCAGGGTTGTGTGAATTACGGTTTCCTGCATCCCAGGGCAATCGAAATATCACTATCTAATTTCTGTACTGATCCATTAATCCAGAACAAAATAGTCACAAATGCTATGTTTGCACAAATTAACTACTTGCTACACATGGTTCTTTATATACAGAGGCCTAGTCATGAAAGTATCATACTGGATACTACATAAGCATGAAACAAAAGAAGAAAATATATACCTCAGAGAGTTTTGAATCTAACTGTGAGTCATAAAACAACAAACCTGTAGAAAGGGCAGTGGAATGTAAACTATAGATCAATAGCACAAGCAAGGGGCTAAGCACATAAGTAGCCAAGCATTGCCAAACTTTCCTCTGAGTCGGGTGGCCCAGAAGAGTCCTAGAAGTAGCCTGGAGAAAAAGAATGTGAGACCCGTGCAAGTACAAGGGGTAACCTTGAGAAAAATCATGCATATGCTTCTTTGGAAACATAGCAGCATTCAATCACAAACAGAGATAACAGCCAGGACCCAAAAATACAGTGAATGAGGAGTCCTGCAGTTTAATGTGATGTAGAAGGGAAGAATTGCAGAGGGAGCCAAAGAGATGGGTAACATAGGTGGATGAGAGGATAATCTTTGCAGTAGGGAAACTAATGCATTTTCAAGTCCCATGAGAAAGATGACGAACTCACCAGGCTGAAAGAGGCTGGGCGAAAGTGCAGACGTAGAAGAAAGATTATCTTAATAATAGCACTTGGAAAGAAACTTAGACATGGTCTCGATGTGAGAGCTCAGAGTGAACCTAAAAGGATGAGACTTTGCGTTGCATGTGAACACGTGATAATTTGATCAGAGAGTAATTTCTGTCCAGAAATTAGTCAATTTTTGCTTACTGTTACTACCAGGGTACCCTTTATCAATTGGAGGATGAAACTTGTGGTGTATTTCAAAGCAGAAACATGCTGTGCTGGGAAATATTGTAGAAGAACATTAGGGCCCATGTGTAAGTGCATAGCAGAATGTTTTCAAGCATTGACAAGACACAAAAAGACAGTAATAAGTAAAAGGTGCGGATGATATTTTTGGTCACTTATTCATTCATAGTTAAAGCCTTGGAAATTTCAGTATTTTTAAAGCCTGGTCATAACAGGTCTGTATCACCTGTATCACCTCTGTAGACCTGCTCAGATTTGGACATAAATCCACTACAAAATTTTCTGGAATAATACTATCTCTGCTTTCAGAACAGATGTAAAGTAATGCCTAAGTTTCCCTACCTGGAAAGCCAGTTGGCTTTCTCAGCTGGAGAGCAAGTAAAAGCCAACTTGCAGGCAGATCTGATGATTAAGGAATTTGAACTCAAGTGTAAGTTCAAACCTCAGGCTAAGATGACAGCACAGATGCAGCCAGAGCTAGCAGCTGATCTCAGAACACTGTTCGTTAACTTGCCACACTCTGGGTGTTTTCTTTGCTTAGTCCACTCTATGGTTTGGTCTACCGCTGCATTACCACATTTGCAAAACAGTGGAACTTAGTGAAATAAAGTTGGAATAACACAGCCCAGAGCAGGATGCTCTTATCTTTGGATATCACCTGTTAATATTTTTTCATTTGTCTGTTTTCTGATAATCAAAAATATGTGAATGCAACATGCATTCCAAGGCTGGGGGACTCCCTGAAACGCCTGTGAGATGCACAGGACTCCAAAGGATTAGGGTGCTGCATAGCAGAGATACTGCTGTGGTATTCTCACTCTTTTAAAGTACCAGGGATATTAACCGCTCTGCAGACGATTAATACCATACCCTTAGTGAACGTGGGTTTTAATTACGTTTCTCATCTTCTGGGCTATAACTACTGCACGGCATGGACTCTCAGTACTGCTATGAATTTTGAACAGCAGCCTGGTTTCTCTGGGAGAAGTTTCCTGTCTGTGTAACGAAAGCAAGAAAATGGTATCCTTTGCTGTCAATCTAGTCGCCCCCAAAACCTCCTTCTCATACACCTCCCAAAGATAAGGTTACTTTTTCTGGAGGAAGAAAAAGATAGTGATGCAGTTATAGGCCATGTTCAGGAATGCTTTGACATATGTAGAGTTTTACTCTTAGTTCAGTTTTACATCGTAAATGAAATTCCAACTTTTTAATCATATGTACAGTCCCTCTTATTTTAATATCAGCACTTGAAAGTGAACTCCTCATAACACTTTTTGGAAAGAGACCCCACAGCTTAAGATCTACGTTTTAGCTGAATAAGCTCTTAAGCATGACAGTCATCTGCAATGATATATTGCTTACAGCAGCATTTTACATTTTTCATTAAATATTAACCCAAATTTATCCATGTTCAATAAAGAGGCAGATTAAAGAATGTTAACGTTAGGGAGACTATTTTGACTGCTATTATAATCCACAATTTCTCAGTGCAGATTCTAGAGGGATCAACCGGTATAATGCTCCGCTTTTCCTGCTGCTCAAAATATGGAAGAACTGGTGGCAAATGCAGTCAGAAAGGGCAACCTGGGCAGCAGCAGCCATGACGTGACTGCATCCAGGATCCGGATGAAGGCTGGGAAGGGAAGCAGCAGAGTAGGAGAGCAGAATTTGGCTTATTCAGGAATTGCTAGGCAAAATTGTGCCACGAGGATAAAAGGTGACCAAGAGAACTGGCTGATTTGTAAAGAAAATTCTTTGAGAGGTCAGGAGCAAACTGTCCTGTTGCACAGGAAGATGGGGAATTTCAGCAGAAGACCTGTTTGGCTAAGCAAGGGCTTCTTAGCTCCTCAGTGAAAGGGATCTAAATGCAGCCTACAACTACCTAAAGGGGAGTTAGGAAAAATGTCAAACTCTTCTCAGTAGTGGTAGTCAGCATAAAAAGAGGCACAAAGTGTAGCCTGAGAGGCTCGGGCTGACTAAAAGGAGAAGCTTTTTAGCCAAGTGAGTAGTGCAGTACTTGAACAGGTACCCAGAGAAGAGGTGGCAATCTCCATCTCTGGAGATTTTCAAGATCTGACTAAACAAAGCCACAGCTGACCTGAGCTAGGTCTGCTGTGAGCAGGAGGTAGGAATAGTCAGCATTTCTATGAATTTAGAAATATCCTTGAGCAAATAAAGAACCCATTTCTCCACCTATCTTTGCTGAGTGCTGAACCTAGCTGAGCTGGAGATTGAGCTGTTGAAGAGGGAGTGGGAGCATCCTTCTGCCTCCTTGGTTCTGAATGAGCCTCAGCACGGTGTGCGAGACTTAGCAGCTCCCTACCAACCCACTGCCCGGACAGAGGCTGTGCTGAGCAGGAGAAGGAGCAGACTGTCAGGAACCTTGGGGAGCTTCATCTGTAGATTCTTTTTTGTGGGATAGTTGCATAGTGATCTGGGGCTCTGTTTTGTCAAAGTACCCACAGATGCTGCAGTGTTTTGGTGTAGCTAGGCCAAAGCTCCTGGAAGGGCAGTGGAATGGCTGCACTTCTGTGACTCACTTGTTAATGCTAGAAGTCTGATGCCTCTGAAAAAAAAAACCCAAACACAACAGTAAAACAAACAACAGCAACAACTATGTATTTACTTATTACCAACATTTTGAAAGGTTAAGTCTTTCAGGAAAGTTTAACATAAAATATTCTGTATGTTGCCTTTTGAAAACTCCATTGTAATTAGAGCTTCTCTCACCTGACAGCTCAAGCTTTTTCTCCATTTCAGTCTCTGATTTCTGACCGTACATTCCTTCGTTATTTGCAGTACTTGCTAATTAAGTGCTATCTGCAAACTTGGAAGTCTTTGCTTTCCACATCACTGTCTACGTTATATTTGTGTAAGTATTTCAAATCTGGACCTCTAACACTGACTCTTGTCATCTTCTACTACTGACATTTTAGTTTGAATACTTTCCATTTATGACTACAGTAGATTTCCTACTAATGCAGCCAAATTTATGTTTAAGCATGCCAGTTTTCTTCCTGTCCTATGACTAGAGCAGAGGAGCTTAGTAGCAAGAATCAGCTATATTTCATGCATTTTTTAAAATTAATCAAAATGGGTTTTTGAAGAAAGCTATGTGTTCCTTTACCTCTGCTGAGGGTACTGATTGCTCCCAAAAGATTTAAAACTGAATTTGTCTCACCTGAAATGCATTGCCTTTTATAATTTTTCTCATCTAGTTCACTATTCTAAAAACTTTTTGCGATACATCTTCAGGCTTAAGATCGTATTTCCTTTTACGTCTAGGTATGCATAACTATATGCCTCTGACTATATATGCATACACACATAAGCACATATTCAGGATTTAATAATATTATTTGGAGGAAATAAAACTTTTTTTTTTTCCTTGGAAGTTCCATATCCTATAAAAGTGTACCTTGAAAATTTCAAATTACGAAAATAATCCTACTTCCTCTAAAACTCTCTGCAGTGCAGGTGTGCTTGTGTATATGCCAACTGCTCCATCAGCCTTCCTTTCAAACCACTTCAAAAATCTGCACATCCCTAAGGATCTGTGGTCTCCCAGAAAATGTGCGGGTTTACAGACGGAGCTTCTTCATTGACTTGTTTCATATTAAACATCCTTGTCTTGTTTATGCTCGCTCTTCAATGTTTTCCTCTAAATATACTTTTCTTGGCTACACTTTAACAGTGTGTTTCTATATTTATATTACTGATGATTTATATTACATGCCAAAGTTAATTTTCTTATTTGAAGCAAGTATACCTGGTTTTCACCATGTAGGGATCTAAACTTAATTATTTAGAAGTACAGAGCAGTTTGTAATCTCAAATAAAAATAGAAATCTCTACTGTTATGAAGAAAACAGAATTATTTTTTATGAAGGACAGCCAAATGCTTCACAGACTATCCTGAAGAGTGCATGAAACTTATCACTAAAAAAAATTCTGAGGTGTAAATATATAGGCATGCTTTACATATTGAAGGAAATACTTTGGCACATAAAAGACAAAGGATACTTTTCCACAGAATTTTCAAAGAAGTGTTAGAGACAATGTTCATTTAGAGTATCTAACAAGGGCAGTCCATGTTAAACATGAAATATTCTGGCAAGCAAAAGCAACAAATTAAACAATTATTTTCCATAAAATATCTTTTAACACACCAAACCCATGTTGCTGGAACTACCTTAATATATATTATGAATAAACTATACAGAGAGAATAGATTTAATTGCTCTTTCTTTTTTTTTTCCCCCATAATGTGATCATTTATACATAATTCAAAAGCCAGTATCTTGTAGGATTCTCCCTAACTCGCTTCAGCCAAGTTTCTATTCATACAAAAAAAGAGGGTTTTGCTCATGATGATTTGATTGTCAAGTATGGCCATTTCATCAGCCAGGCTACCTCAAAGTTTAAAAGGTGATAAGTAAATAAATCCCATATGCTGAACTAAAACTTCAAGAAAGAGTCAGTTTTTTGAAAAATCAGTGAGCTTATCTGACCCACCACAGCAGCAGAGCTGCTGGAGGGCTCCCAGTCAGGGGGGTTAAGAGATGAGGCTGGGCACATGGAAGCAGCGTGATGGCCTCTTCAGTAACAGCACATAACTGCAAACTGACTCTGAGCCAAAACTTGAATGTCTAATCATGACTTACACCTAGATAAGGCTGTTGACTGTAATCCAAGTCTGTTCTCAGGGGACTATCAGGGAAGCATGGGCCATGCGTGTTTCAGCCACTTCCAGTTAACACGAGGAGCGTGTCTTCTGCTACCTAAGCATTAGCTACAGAAATATCCTACAAAAAGGTGTGTGTGGGATAGCACACCTTACCCTATTGTTCTCCAGCCTGCTTATCTGGTTTATACAGCTGTACGCAGTGGCTTTGGTAGGCAGAATTCCCATGGCTGCTCTATCGGTAAGCAACATCACTTGTTGCAATTACACGAGAACACGCTGTCATGTGGAGTTGTAAGACAGCTGTCCCCTAAGGCTATTCCCTAAGGCTATAGAGGGGTTACGTCTCTATACAGATTTCATATGATTAATTAAATAATGTATTACATGCCATGCTTCTTGAACGTTCCATTGTGCTCCCTTTTTTCCTATCAAAGAGCTATTCAAAGTAAACAGTGACCTCATCAATACTGCCTGAAACTTACAGTAAATGGAAATCTTCCAAAACCATAATAGAAACCATATTTCAACAGATGTAAAAAGCAAGATGAGGAGTGAGAATTAATTTAGATGAGAGTGTTACAATACTTGATACTTGACTTGGCTTTGCTCAACCTCTTTTTTTTTGCTAAGTACAGTATGCTTTTTTCATGTGAGAATCTAGATCAAAAAATAATAAGAAAATCACCAGTGCAGTTTTTGTTGCAACATTCACGGGTTGGTGAAGAAGATAAAAGTAATTTTACCCACAGAATATAAAAAACAAAGCACAAAAAATGTTGGCCTCCAGGAGAGAGGAGCTGAAGTACCACCATGATTGAGATTTCCAAAGCTGCATAGGTGTATAAACAAATACAATTTTTTATAAAGGTATTCATTAAACTATTCATCCATGACCTTTAAAATGCCAACCTTTCAAAAAGTGTGCACGGATTGCTAAGACACAAACAGAGCCACTATTCAGGCATTTTAGATTGATCACAGGCAACAAGCCAAATAAAATAAAAGATCCTATCTGAACATCTTTGTATGTCAGACAGCGTTAAGCTGCAGGTGCTTGATTTCCATTCAACCCAGAGAAACACTTGTCTTTGCCTTTTTGATATATATGGATTCTCTTCATCCCTGAAACTCTTAGGAAATTGTCCAATCTACAATCATTTCTCTTTTCTAGATAAAGAGAGAAATATTGATTTGATTTAAAGGAAAAACACCAGAGGATTACTCTGATTCAGGATCTGCACGTTCAGCAAACATTTAAAAAGCAGCACTTGCTTAAATAGTAAGCCTTTAGTCACTTGGATTCCTACTGAACGTCTTTTTTTTTTTCTTACCAGTCAATTACCATCTCATATAATAAATTCTAAGGCTAGCTGCATTTTCTTTTGGAATATTAATGTGTTCACATTAATGATCACATTAATGTGATTTCTATCACATTAGTAGAAACCTCTTATCAGAGTTGTTCATCACTGGTGCAATTTCCTGTCAAGGAATCCTTGCTGTTACCTAATGTAGCAGCACTTACACCCACTAGGAAAAAAAGCTCAATAAAGAAGTCATATAAAATATACTAATGACATGGCACACTCATAGTGAAGCCCTTATTTGTAGCATTTTGGCTACCATCCTGATTTTTCTAGCCTAATTTTGAAATCCAGAAGCTATAAACAATTGAGCTGGAGAAAATTATATATAAACTTTATAAAGGCATGGTCTAATATACAATCAGAAGTGTATTTATGATATTTACATGTATTACTATATTTATATTTCCAGTGTATGTTTCCTATTTAGAAGCCACAGACATTCTAGGTAGGTGTGATTTATTCCCCAGAGGGTGAAAGATGTCTATTAAGTATGCAACAGGTTTATCATATTTCTGGAAAATCTGTGGCATCTTAAGAAAATTCTGGTCATTTAAGGCATTGGAAGAGCAGTGTTTTGTGTGGTTTTGTTTTAAATAGTCATTAAAAATTGAAGAAATCTCATTAGAAGATGTACGCTTTAGTGTCAACTCATGGTCCGCTTGCTGATGTTTTTATCACATCTACAAGCCATAATTTTTGTGTACACTCACCCTGCTAGACTCCCCTCCAAGAAGATGCTGGTTCTGGTCCCAATGACCTTTTAATTATAGAAGATAAGAAACAGGAGTTCATATGGGCAGAGAAGGACGTACAAGAAAGCAAGGTTCAACAGGGGATAAATAATTGGATGTGCACAGTTGGCAGCCATCCTGGCAAAGAAATTTATCAGTGCTCATATATAAAAGTGTGTCTGTCTGTCTGTTGGCATTATTTGCCAGAATTAATAGTTTATATTTTTTTAAACATTAATTTTTTTGTTATTCTGAAAAATACTAATATATTAGGTAACAAGATACTGATTCAATGGAAATGCAGTTATTTTAAATCTGTGTAAGTTCATATAACTGTCCTCAAACTATTTTTTTGGAGGATGGGGAGAATTTTATTACTTTATATGGGCCTCAGAGCATGAAGCCAAAAAGCTTTTTCTTGGAACAAATCCAAAATGGTTGAAGTATATCCCTATTCCACGTTTTTCTGTATTTTTCTCCTCCCACCCCCCAGCTATATATCACAGGAAAAGTGCTCTTCTCCTATGTATAGGAGATCTGGAGGGGAGAGATACGTCAAGCTGGAATTCAACTTGAATTCAACTTGACATGTTCCGGTAAATAAACATTTCTACTTTCCATTTTAGGGTCTGCATTGGTTCATCCTCTGGGGTGGCTTTTTCCTCCCACTCTACATTGCTAAGAAACTGTATAGAAAGTTTCCCTTTCTTCAGTCCTCTCATCATTGCTTTCTTTCAACAGAATGACTCACTGTTGCTCTGGATTCCCTGTGCATGCTATCACAGTTCTGTGAACAAACTTGCTCTCATGTTAGACTGACATCATCTTTATTACATTTTTATTGTCACTGACATTAAACAGGATGGGCCAAAGGAGGCTACCTGTGTCTCATCATTTCAGCAGCACTTAGACATTACGTTTAGCACACTTTCTACCATATTCCTCCCTTGACACCATTCATCTTCTGGGAAAACAATATATAATAAGTCAAGCACTTCATAGGTATAAGCTTTTTCAGATAGCTCCTGGTAGGATTTATAGCCATCACATTTCAGCTCAGATGATTTCAGGGCACAGGGGCAACGTATTTGCACTTCTATTAACTTCTGTGGAAGAAAACATCTCGTCCCAGTAATGCGATTCACAGTTAAACATCTCTTGTCTAATAAGGAGGACTGCTTTCACTCACTTCTGTCATCCCTGAGCTCCATCGTTCCTGCTGGTCTGGAGTCCCATGGGATAGTATCATCTCATCTGCAGAAACCAGCAGTTGCTCCAGTGTATGTCACTGCAAGGCAAGGGACCTCACTTATCTTTCAGCTTCATTGGGGTTGCACTGGGATGCAAAATGCCTTTCAGAAAACCTCCTCAGTGGTTCTTTACTGTGAACTTCTACACCATAACTATTACAGTTAGTCCTGTAATAATCCTGTGCTGGACCCAACCACTAGTCCTATGGCGACTGTCACCCCTGAGGTTACAGCTCACTTCCAGCGGCTGACAGGAAAGTTAATGAAAATCATCAAGGTGAGCACATGAAAGAACGATAAACTCAATAAGAATCTAAAGAATATCTGGCTATGAAAGGTGTAGCAAAGCAGTAAAACTACTGGTTTGGGTGAATGGCAGAGAGCGGGATTTATTATCCTTCCACCAAAGCCCAAAGTCACACCGTCACCACCTCCACCACCTCTAGAGGGACCTCAGTGCTTTGTGAAGTGGTTTGACACAACATAGGAGAGGGGCTGAACTGTTGTTAGCCTTATTCTCTTTATCCATCTCAGGTGTGTAACAAGGGTTTGCTTAGGAGTTGAGCGTCTGAAGGCCGTGGAAAGTGCTCAGAGTCTTCCCCAAAGTCTTATGCCATTTTTTCTCCTAATATCTTGAGCATAGCTCCATAGAGGATTGACAGACTGGGTCACAGTCCTACAGGGGCATGGGTGCACTTTCTTTGGTAAGAGGACATAGGTGCTATGTGGAAAGCAGTGGATAGGACAGATCGCTGTTCTTCACAGGGCAAGAATGGGAGGGGTCACACCAGATGTGCCCGCAAAAGAGAAATAAAGCTGCTGTTGTGTGGATACCTGGAGGAAGGATGTGTAAACTGGTAAAACTTTGTCTTCTGTACAACGTCAGTAGTGCAGCCTTGTCGAATCTAGGTCCTTACTTGAAAGCCACAGTCTGCACCGGCTGTGTGTTGACATTACTCTAGCAAACAGCTCTGACTACTCTGCTCTCAGTTTGTTTTTCGGGGGGGGGTGCTGTTCCCTCCTCAATCCCCTCCCCAGTCGCTCCATTTAGAAAGAGGCAAGTGTGGCCTACGGGGACAGATACGTACGTGTATGTGAGGAACGTTGAGTTCTGATCATGGCCAAGCGAGTTCTGATCAAGCAAATGTGAGCAATTGCAGGCTAATGGGATGCTATTTTTGTTACTCTATTTCAGTCTCTTGCAACTCTGACCGATGTCCCACACTGGGAAGTCTGAAATACAAGCAGAAATATGTTTCCATTGTGACTTTATTTGTATTGGCCAACTCAGCAAGGGACGATTCTGTAACCTGTTGTAGACAACAAATTAGTGCAATGTGCGTTTCAGGAGAGCGGGTCCTGCACCATCCTGCACTGAGGTGGATTGCGCCTCTGATGTAGAGTGTCTTCTAGTGCTCCCTGTTTTGTGGCTGGTGGTTTGACTCCCAGTATACATCTTGTATATACCATACCTTACGAACACCATACATTAGCCTTAATAAGGGCTATGCAGTAAAAAATTTTTTTTTCCTTTTTTTTTTTTTCAATTAAAATATGCAACTTCCTATTCAGGGGGAAAAAAAATCCCCAAACTAAAAATAAAAACCTAATTCCTGGAAAAAGACAAAAGATTTCAAGAGAAGGAGACACTTTTCACTGCCACATTTATTTGATCAGAAACCTAATCTATTTTTAAAAGTTTCATCTCAGTATTTTTCATTTTTTAACAGAAAACAAAAAAAGAAAAGGATTCCATTAGGCAGGCCATGAGGAATTTTGCTGGATATCCCAAAGATCTGTGTACTTCATGCTCTATTGTTCTTTCTCTATGCAATTCATCAACAGCAATGAAACAAGAGGTTAAAAAGAACATGGGAGGAACTGCGTGGCTCTAAAGGCCAAGTCTGGCTTGCATGTTTTCGGTCTGCATTCTGCTGGGCCATGCCAATTTTCTAGTTTGCGATGAGGAAAAACATATTCAAATGTTCAAAACCATCACTCTTAAATAACAATAAAGACAAACTGGCATTAAGGGTTTGTAGAGCTATGAGAATTAGTTTCACAAAAGTTGTAATTAATTATTTTTGGTGCACTGAAACAGTTCTCCTTCACTACCACAAGAAAGAAATTTCCATCCTATGTTACACAAACTACTCCGCATGACCAGGCCTCAGCTGCTGCCTGCCTGCCCTGGTCCAGGCCATTCTCATTGCTGCTCCTGCTGCAGACTGACACCATTTCTAATGTGGTTTCTTCTCAGAGTCCTGTGCCAGTGTGGAAGAGGTTATAAGCAATTTTAACCTTCATTTAAGTTACGGGAAGGAATTCGAAAGCAAGAGGAAATTTGTTTGCTACTTTATATGGTTTGAAGTTGGGATGGAGAGGACTAGGAAACCCTCCCCCCCCCCTTTTTTTAATACCCACATGACGGCACTGTTGCTGTTACCCAGGAGCATGCTACACACAGCCCAGTAATCTCCTTTACAGTAAAACACAAGCCTTTCATTACAAATGGAACAGACTGGAAAAGTTCTGACAAAACATTTTCTGGTAGGAATTTGCCCGTTCAGACAGATTGAAATGTTTTGCTGAGACACTGGCATTTTCCCCGGGTTCCCTCAGAAGTCAGGCAGCCGGGGAGCTGGTCTGGGGCCGGGGCTCCAGCAGATGAAGGGTGCACCTCTGGAGCAGGTCCATCAGCAGCGACCTTCCAGAGCAATCCCCGTGCCTACCCTGGCTCAGGAGATCTCAGTGCTCACAGGACCCATGCTTTGGGGAAGCCTAGGGCATGACCTGCTCCCACACTGAGGCTTCATTGACTTTCACAGATAATTATGAAACATTTGGCTTTTGTTCCAATCTGGAACAAACCCAGATTTCGAAATATCAAAATCCTGTGTGAAAGTCAATTAGTTCTCTATGCAAAGCTGAAACTATGACCACATACTTCCCACGTGTAGCACCTGCAGGAAGATGCCAGTGCCGAAAAAAATGGCAATGCTGATGAGGTCATATTCAACATTTTGGGAGACCAACATCTTGAATATAGTGTGGGTTTTTACCTGTTAGAGGTAAAGAGCCTGTAGAGCTCCCTGATGCTAGAAAGAATAAACAAGGATGACACTAGATATTAGATGACATTTAATATTATAACTTGGAATTTTCTTGCATTTAAGGTTTTAAGATGTGGCTACATCACAAACATTAATGTCTCAGTGCCTTCAGAAAATGTGTGGAATACAGAGAGAAAGTATTCTTTGACATTTTCAATATCTAAATTTCTAACAAGAGATTCTTATCTCTCTTTATAAGACATGACTCATTATAAGCACCCTGTGTCAAAACAATGATTAACTTTCACCAATATATATTTTTTTACAATTTCATTATAAACTTTCATTTATCACCCTCCAATGAGCAATGTAAAATTAATTACTCATTAATAATTTAATTGACATTAATTCAATTCTTGTTTCTCAATGTTCAGGTCAATTTATGACATATATTCTCAATCTGCTGTTCCCATGAGACTGAACACAGCTACATCATTTATACACTCTTTTGTGTTATCCTAAAGGTGGCTGTGTTATAACACAGAAAGCTCCTAACAACCTTCATCCAAGCCGAGCGTTGAATGTTGGAGGGGGAGGCAAGCAGAAATACTGCAATTCTCTCCAATGAAGCAATGAACTCCACGCTTCTGTAGCCTTATATGTGCAAATACATGAGTCAAAAAAAAATCTGCAATTAAACAGCGTTGCAGTTTTAAGAAAGAAGCCACATCTCATACCCTTTTTGTTACTGTCAGTCTAAAGTTGGGAGAGAACACCTGCAGATATAGCACTGATGTGCTTGGTTGGTGGCCACTGTGTGGTGGTGGAGGTGTCTGTACTTAGGCTGATTAAACACAAGCTTCTTTCTACAGATTGCACATTAGTTGATGCATCTGCAAACATCCTAAATTGATACATGAAGCCTTGTAGCACATAAAGAAACATAAATTTATTGAAAAAATTTCTTAAAACCACTTTGTCAAATGTAGGAGTAATGCCCTACAATTTAATTTATTACAATTTAATTTTGCAGAACAATTCATTGGAATCTATAACAGGAAGATCACTTTGCACAAAATACTTGTGCCTAGTGGTTTCAAACTTAGCTGAACTTCAATTTCTAAATGAGGGTCTTTGTTCCTGAATATATCTTCTCTGTGTTTGAAGAGCACCACATCTCAGAGTAGCTCCTGTTTCATTAACAGGACTTTTGTTTTGCTGCTTAGTGTTGCATCTTTGTACATCTGTAAAGCCTCAGGTTAATGCCCTGTGCTGCACATAGCTTTGCATGAGAGATTCTTGCCTCCGAAGCCCATGGGAATATCATAAAGAAAGCAAATGTATTTTCTTGCCAATTCAACAAAGCTGCTGTACAGTTACACTGAGATATATCCATTTTCATAGCATTCTCTGGATGGAGAGAGGTTTTGTTTTATGTAACTAAGACATATGCATCTAAACCATAGTACGTTGTAACAGCAGCTTGTTCATTCACTTTTTGGGATGCTCAGAAACTTTCTGGTTTCCAGAATCATTTATTTCCATGGTCGCCTTAATAATTTCTGTTCCGGACCTCCCAATTACTGCCTCATTTCTATTTTAAATTAAATTTATATGATACAGTTAAAAATAGGAGTTGGTAGAAGATTCCAGGTAAATATATTCTCCATTATTCTGTGTTGCTTCTCTTCAAAAGGCTTTTGTGGTATAGATTTAATTTTTTTTCTGAAGATAACTTTGGGCTAGAATGCATGTTCTTTTAGTAGATTTCAAAATAGCAACAGAAGTTGTTTTTATATATCTGGGAAGTAGACTTAAGCCAATGTTACAGTGATTAAACTCATTACACAATCAGTGACCCCTTGTATCGAGCCTAGAGAGCAGAATTAGAAGTTCATGCAGCACAGTAGCATTCCTGAACAATATGGAAAGCTCTAATTCCAGCCAGTAAGGAAGGTGGAATACTATATTATACTGTGTAGGAATATGAAACTATATTTTGTTATATAAAGATTGGAATCCTGAATGCAGCTTAATGTACTAAATTTTTATATGCTATTTGATCCCCACCCTCATAAAGCTACCCGTCGGAAAAAGTGAACCTTAGAGGAAGTGTACAGAACACACATGACATTTGTTTTTCTAGGGTGAATAAACAGCAACATTGTTGCAAGGTTATTTTCCTGTTTTCTTCTTATATGACTAAGTTTAATGATTTTTTTTCTTTAATTATTGAATGGGGCTTTCATATTTCTCAAACTATTCAAGAACCTCCCACTCTCACAGTCCACAGAGATTTGCAGCCAGCCTTACTCAGAGGACATTCCAGACTTGTCACTGCACAGCTGCTCTTGGCAGCCAGCCCTCCACGCAAGGGCTTTGCCAAAGCACCGCCTGGACCCCCCAACCTCTCTGCTGAAACAATAGTTAATAGTATGACATTTGCACAACTGCTAATTTTTTTTTTTTTTTGGCCTTAGAATTAATTTGTTTACTTCACTTATAAAATGTGTTGTATCTTTGATGTCACAGGATTTGCTCCTGCAGCCTCATGTGGAAACTGCCATTGATATTGTACATTCCACATATAGGCTGGTAGGTAGCATAAGCTTAAAAGTCTGGGTTGGTGACAAATAAGGTTCATTACATTTCTTTAGTTGTTTGCTTGCACTTTGCTCAGGGAGTTATTTACTTGGGAGGGTCTTCACTTTCTAAATCTTTGAAGAGCTTGCTTCAGATATCAGTGTTATATAGAGATAAAATAAATCTTACTTAGAAGACAGTCCTTTCCTTTTCCTTACATGCTGAATTTCAACCTGGTAATTTATTGGGCCTGGTCCTGAAGGATTTGATTCCAGACAGTGAAAGGTGGGGCAGTCGGTATTTCTTTTCTCCTATTCTGAATTTCATAGAATCACAGAATTTTTTGGATTGGAAAGGACCTTTAAAAAATCATCTAGTCCATCTTTCACTAAATCAGGTTGCTCAAAGCCCCATCCAACCTGACCTTCTACACTTAAACTTACAAACTCCCCATTCCATGTGAATGACAGGAAGTTTGATGCAGATTCTAATAAATACTTTAAAGAAGCAGATTGAAAATGTTCTGTGAAAAAGCTATGTTAAACTTTTGAGGTCTTGAGCATTTCCCACATCTATTCATTATAATTTTTATCATCCTCTAAGAACCAAAGCACTAGCGATTCTCCCTCTACATAGGAAAAATGCGCTGTACAAATAGTGGCAATCAAACATTACCAATATGCTTAGAGAATTTTCAACATAGTTTGATTATAAAATATATTATAGATTCTGTCTTTTTTAATACAGGACAAACTAACTTTCTATTTAAACGTCTTTACTTTGTTTTAGAGTGAATGTGGTGCTGGTGAAACATGAGACAAAGACCTCAGAAATCCTTTGTGCATCTAGCAAGAAGAGCACAGGGCACTAGCAGTGAAAACTTGTCCCCTACCAGTACAGTGTTGAGGGATCATATTTGGCCCTAACTGAGCAACATCCCTCAATGTACATTTTAACCATGAGGATATGCTTAAATACTGAGATGGAATCCACCTCTGCCCCTTTGTATCTTGTTTCAGCTCCACCATGGGTTTCATCCATGTTCTGCATTATGGACCAGGAATATGTTTTTTTAAGGCCAAACTCAAGTTAACTTTTTTAGGAAGAGAACAATTTTTGTTGTGTAAGGATTTTTTATCAATACTGATTTCAACAGTTGTTCTTAGGCATGTCTTTGAAAATATTGGTTAGTGTGCAGATTGCTTTGATGGCGTAAAGGTTTTTAATGGCAATTACTGGAATGTATGTGAGCCTCTGAAGCTGGAAACTAAAGTTCAAACTCTTCACCACTGCTAAGAGGTTGCATTAGACCTTTTTCTCAGCTACTGTGGTACCATCTTCTTTATTTAATCTTTGTACCTTTTTATCTTGCATACAGTTATTTTAATTTCATGAACTATGGAATGCAATCAGATTCTAAGTCTGATGAATTCTTCAAACATGAGTATACTATTTAATAGAATTTTTATTTTTAGGCATGAACCTCAGTAAATTTACTTTCTAGTAGTACTCTGCCTGTGCCATTTGGATCCTACCTAATCAGCTTTTGAACTTTCCTGTTGTAGTAGTAAGGTCAGAAACATGTCATAAAGAAAATTATTAATTTTATTTCCTTTGCTCGAGTTGCAAGTGCTATAAGTTTATTCCCTAGCTATATCCAAAGTGCCATTTGTATTGCCAATCCAAATGGAAAGCCATAATATGAAAAATGAAAAGACAAACAATTACAAGGCACAAATATCTCCAAAACAAAGTTTAGTTCACTTAGAACAGGGTGACTCAACCTTCCCTGCTAGAAAGTTAGTGATTCTTTCTCTGGGGAATCAGAAAACCCTCAGAATGTCCTTTTATACCACCTCCTGTAATGCAGGATTTTTCTTTCCTTATGCAACTGGTCCTGTTTGTCACACACAGCTTCTCAACCTGTGATTAAACATGCAAACATTACCTATTTATTGACACAGCTAGAAAGGAATCCATGGCTCTGCTACTTAAGTGACATTTTACAGCTGTGCTGATGTCTTTGTTGTTCTGACCTCAAGTCCAAAATGCAACAGATGTTTACTAGGATTCCTCTTGTGATGATATTTTTTTTCATTATTATGTCATTTATGCCTATGAGGACATTGAGTGAAATGGCACTATAAATCTCAGCAGACTGGAGAGTTATCTAAACTGACAACAGCTATTTTTCATTCTTTGTGGAAACAAACACAGGCCTAATAAGGCTATTTTCTCTATGTTCCAAATGAAGAAAACCTTAAGAGACTCCTTTAGATTCTTTCAAGAATGTGCAGTTTATTTCTCTTTTATATGTTAAAAATCCATAAAATTCCATGCATCATTGACACATTAGTTCTTACAAGATTTGTAGAGAAAAAATGGAAGATTTTTTTATTGTGGTTTGGCTGGGCTGAGTTCATAAGGACTGTTGAAGGAAACCTTCAGATTAGCAGAACCCTATTAGTTACTTTGCTATCAGTAAAATATAGTTGCAGTTACAAAACAAGTGTTCGGCTACTAACAGGCAGAATTAGTAGTTCAGCTGCTGACAGACAAGAAGTGGTGAGAGGAATTAGTGATTTAATATTGTCAGTGATTTTGTTTTTTATGGTAACAACAAACAATTTATTAATAAAATCCACAGGGGGCTCATGACTAACGGAAAGTAACCAGCCCTCAACTTTCCCATACAAGGCTTACTAGTTAAAAATAAATATATGTGAGCTGAACTGCCGTGGCCTGCATTAAAATGCCTAATTAAATGGGCTGGGATAAAGTTCAAGCAAATAAATGAAGATGAAATATTCATTTGTATTAATCAATCACAGGATGACTAAATCTCCAGGAAAAAAAATCAGATGTCTAGGCAAGCTTCAGATGTAGCAGGAGAGGCATTTTCAAGAGACTGTATTAATGTTTTTGCACACAACACTGGGAGACCAAATCCAAAATTAAAAATGTGTACAGTTCTGGTCCCCCACATTTGAGGAAATTTAGCGAACCAGAACAAAATTACACAGTTTATCAAATCTAGCAAAACAAAAGTAGAGAAGATGTACAATTGTTTTCTTGAAGCAGAGCCAGAATAAGTATCAGTGAGGAAGAAAGAGACATACAATGTGAAGAATAAAACATTAATTTAGACTGGAAGTTAAAAAGTTTCTGACTCTCAAAGGAGTGAGTTTCTGAAACAACCTATGGGAACACAAGGAGAATAAATGTGATGTGGTGGCCTGCACCTCAGTCATATAGATTTACTGAAGTTTTTAGCTTTGTATCTGTGCAAAATATAAAAAGAAAGCAAGGAAAAGGTTAAAGACAAAAATTTGAAGGAATGTGCCTCAGAATTTTTCTAAACAGGTATGCTTTATTTCTTAGGAATGAGGAGTTACATGGGAAAGCTTTATGTAAATACGCAGAGTTAAACACTAAGCCAGTAGCTGTTCATTCTCTGGAAATCTGAAAAAATGACAAAATTAAGATAACTGTTATCAGTAGGCAAAGGTTATTAATCTCAATTTATACAGCACTTTTTCTCTCAGAGGATCTTTAAAGTCTCTTTAGTCCTCACCAAACTAACAGCCTGTGTGAAGCCCTAACTATTCAAACTGAACTACACTCGTGCTTAGGAAAGGTTCTGATGAAGATACTGATTTCTGTCCCCACATAAACAACCACTGTGATTCTGTGCAGTCTATACATTTTAAAGATCATTTCATCTACTCGTCTTCTTTATTAGACTTGCTATAATCCTGAAAACTCCTTTATTGAGATGGAATATGCAGAATTAATCACAATATTTAAGGTGAAGCTGTACCATTACTTTAGACCATAGAGTTGCATATTTTTGCACATTCGTTCCTGTCTCATGCCTTTTAAAGTCTGACATCTTATTTGCTTTTTTTGTCAACAGCTGAACGTGAGCAGAGGTTTCCACTGACCATGCAGTCAAAGCTTTGAATGCGACTGCACAGATTTGGTAGCTTATTGTTGCCTCATAATGAAATATGGTGTGTGCTATTTATTTATTTATCCACGTGTTTACCTATGTTGCCGTGGTTCCTGGGAACACTGGTCAGATGCCAGACAGTGTATGGAGGTAGAAAATGAGGACCCAAACACCTCAGAAGATAAGGGGTAGGGAAAGAGAGGCCGTTGAAGAGAGAGATTGCTACAGAACTGAAAGGAATCAATCAGCCAGTATCAGGACGATGGCTGTTAGCACCAGTACCTAAACACGCAAAATCTGATCCATAGCAGAGGATGTGAGGGGAGAAGCACTCCTAGGCCAGACAGGGCAGCTGCAAAAGCAATGCCATAAACAAAGAAGAAAAGAAATGGATCTCATCTCTCTGAGAGCCAGGCATTAAAAAAAAATAAGCTATAGAGAAAATCTAGATAACTAAAATTTTAGTAGTCGTGGATCAAGCAGCCAGAGAAGGGATGACAAGAGAAATGGATAGGTGTAAAGTGAGGAAAGGTGATAAGAGAGATATGGAAGTAGGAACAGGAATGGTGGAGAAGGGAAGATTTGGAAGGAAAAGGATGAACACAAACAATGTGAGAAGATAATAAAAGAAGGGTACGGAAATGGAATCTGAATTTTTGCTGCTCAGTGGAGGCAGGGTGAGGGTGATCAAGATAAAAAGCAAGAAACTGCCCAGCTTAAATGACACAAACCATAGGGAGGAGAGAGGAATGAAAAGGAGCAAATGGGATCAGTATGGGAGTGGAAGGCAGAGGAGGTCTGTAAAAGACTGTCCAAATGTCAGCTGTGAGAAGTGTCAAGGGAATATGAGCGCACTATGAAAGTTTTAAAAACTGGGCAGTGCAGTGAAGGTACTCCTGTGCAGACCTGCTAGGTAGCTGTTTTGTTATACATAATTTTCTTGTCCATGACTGAATCATATTTTTCTAAGTTGAAGAAAAAAGAACCCGGGATGTTTTCTTGAGAATCTAGCTGATGACAACATATTTACTGAACTTCTCACAAAAATCATCACATAAATATTTGACTCTGATTGTGATTTCAGCAAGTTTATTTCCAAGAGTTTGATTTATAGATAAAATTCCATGTACTGAGTCTCCAAGCAAAACAACAAAGACTGACAATATAAGAGAGACAAAGTTATTGGGTTTTGTTGTAACATATTATTTTCAGCTACTCATTTTTGGTTTTAGGATATAAATCACAGAAACTAACTGAAGCTGGAGAACATCCTTTCAGTTGTAATAATTTGCATTTCAATATTAACTCTTTCTGCCTGACAAATTCCTTGCTGCAGTTTTTATATCTAAAGTCCTGCAAAGCAATGCAAAGTCTGAATACTGCTGAATTAAAAAATTGAAGTAAAGTAAGACTATTCAGGGTAACATAAATGTAGAGTACCAGTTATAGCCTCATTTAAGTGATTGCATAATGCTGAGACTTTGTTTATGTCAGTGGAGTAAATTCCTGATTTACAAGGGAGACCTGAATCCATCGAAACACTTCTAACTTTTTCCACAGTCATATTTTTAGAGGATGAACTGTTGGCCATAAAAAGGCATACAAGGAAATCAACAGGTTCCACCTGCCATCATTTCAGAGCTGAGCTGCTGTCTGCTTGACAGCTGACATGAGAATTTACTTGCCACTGAGCTTGATGAAAATAAGTGGAAAATCTATTAACTCTTCTGCTCTCGGCTTCTTTTGGATCAAAATCTTGTTGCTTTAAAGTAGCGTTGCTGAAACATTTTGAAATCACATGCCTGAAGCAAGTATCCTTGTTACTTGAAATCAGTTCTAATTCTAGCAGCAGCTGAAAGAAATGTAATTTCAGGAGTGTGAACTGGTGCAGCTGAGATTATAAACCAGCACTGTACATATCCTCTCTAGTGCATGAAAGCCAGTGGAAGTTTTCTCTGGCGAGGGACATAGTACCTGACATGTCAGGGCCTCATCCTGGCTTTGCTCTTGTTTGTACATTTTGCACATTCTTTTTATGAGTTGCCACAGAGCATGTATGAGGACCCTATTTTTCTTGAGGACTGAAGAAACCTTTCAAACACTGTTAGCAAGCTATACATTTTCCTATTTCTACGTGGCATCTAATTTTAATATTAAAAAAAAAATTATGTAGTTATTCATCTGAAGTAAAGGCTGATGAGCTGTAAGTTTCTCAGCCCTGCCATAAAGGAAGCAGTCAGTTAATATGGGAGATGAGAAGTTTTTACGCTTTTGCTGTATCCTAAAAGAAAAACAAAGTCAGGGAAATGACACGGGACTGTACAATATTTGGGATGTGAGCTCTGCACAACGTAAATTGAATATACTAATGTACAAGCTTGGTAAAGGAATCCTAACTGTGTATATAAAATGTTTCCCTGATGAATAGTCAACGGCTCTGGTTTATGTTTAAATTCCTCCCTCTACGCTCATGCATCTAGGAAACCAGATTAGAAAAGATTAATTTCTGTCATTACCAGATTTACTGGAACAAACAGGAACCCATTTACTGTGAAGAAACTCTTTCTGAAAGAGGCACTGATGTTGTTGTGTCAGGTGGGGAAGACATCTTTAGGCTGTGACATAGCCCCCATAGAAAGGCTGGCTGAAAAGGTCAGGGTGCACCGAAGCAACGTGATGTTTTGTTTTCCCAGAACATACCACCTGCTTTAACATGATAAATTACACCAAGTTTGAATATCAGATGTGTGCAAATGGCAACGCTTTATCATTTAGGCCTCGGTCTTCACCCACAAACATCTGATACTTTTGGCCTGGAAATGTCCTTAGGATTTATTCTTGCCTAGATGAACCCTGAGGGCCACTGTTCTCTAACAGAGAAAATAAGAGCACAGCCTTGATGGTGGCCTAACTGCAGTGACCTGGCATGTTTGTCCCATTTTACGAACCTGTTTTTAAAAATGAGCAGCACGTCATATGAAGAAACTGTTTTCAGCTTCTGTTGCTGGGATGTTTTTAAGAGTCTCTTTTCTCCTTATTAACAAAAAAAATGGAGTGAAGCTTTGGAGAAAGGTATCTAAATATACCCATTAATTGATGAACGTGCTCACTTTGTTGCTTGCAAGACAATAGACAACTTCTGATCATCAAATAAACACTAGAGTAAACGGAAGGTTTAAGTAGGAATTGTTTTTGTGGGAAGCTGTAGTTGTGGTTGTGGCATAAAACATTCTTTGAATACATAGAAAACATTAATCATTGGCATCTAAAGAGGAAAAAAATGTTAGTGATGTTTATTGAAGGCATCATTAAATGATGACTTACTATAAAACATGAAAGAAAACAAGCTTCAACAAACCACAGTAAAAGGGAGAATTTTTTTCTTACATTACAAACTTTTGGAAGAGCTCAATTTCTGCTTTTTGGGAGCAAATATTTCCTACTCAATGTTTAACCTTCCAGTAGGAAAAAGGTACTGCAAAACTAAGTTAAATAGGTGGCACTAAACCAGTACATCATTCCCTGACAGAACATAGGAGAAGAAAGAGAGGTAAGCTTGGAGGCAGAGGACATGCCACCTCCATGTAACCTGCAGTACAGTCACTGAGAATAGCAGGTCTTTTTTGCTGCGCATACTTTCTCCTAAAATAAAATAATACAAAATAAGACAGACTAAACTAAAAGCATCCAGCTTTTTTTGATTTCCATATAATGTCAAATTGGAGAAACATTGCTTCTGAGCTGAGGTTAACAGAAGGGTACAGCATGAGTTTCAGTCCTTCAGTATGAAGCAAATATTAGTAATGAATGGGATCAGCAGCTATTCCTGATTTACTCAGAATAACGGACCCAATTTTTTTAAAAATCAGTATCTGTTTATTAATCCTCAAAACCAGCATTTTAATACTCCTTATTTCAGTATCAGTTATCCTCCACTAAGTAATAAAGTTACTGTATGCTATATAAATGTCATTTTAATATTGAAACCAGATGGATGTATGTAGATGTTTTTATTACATGTTGTTTACCGTTTATAGTGAGATCATCTGCGTTTCCAAGAAATAAAGGACAAATGTATGGAAAATTCAAGATAAAACTTTATTGGCTTCCCTCTGTCCTTGCAATTCTATTCATAATTTGTAGCTTTTGAGCAGGTAGAAGGAAAAAGTTTGATTAAATTTCAACTTGGGCAACTCTGGCAATTTCTGGAGTAAGATCTCAAATAAGAGCAGATGTTTTATAGTTTTTTATTACCTTCTTGTAGTGTTGTACCCAACCAAAAGTTAAAGCCAATAGCCGTTTTACAGATCTGTCTTCCAGACTTTTTTGTTTTTGAGTTTTACTACATGAAGAAAAGCAGCCAAATCTATAAAAGGCCTATAACAAACTACTATTCCATCTCACTGCCTAAGATCATCTGGATTTCTCCCATTATTAGTGTATCCCAAACATTCCTAAACAATGACAAAGGTTAATGTCCTACCCAAAGTCAGCATAGATTATTTTAATTCTGTCAGCTGCTATAAAAATAATCTATACTGTAGAACGGATAGCTATTTTTATGCATCTGAGGTATCCCTTGTTTTGTTCAAGTAGTCACAACTTAAGCTTCATCTGGTACACGGGGAGGCTGGTGTTATGTGGTTTGTCTGCTGTTTCTCCTTTTAACAACCAGTAAGAGCATCTATATTTTTACTGTTGGCTTCGATACTACTCCTGGACACAGACTAAGTTGGTTTTTTACCTACTTACTATATCATAGCTCAGAAGCAACATAACTCCAGTAGCAATTTCTGTGTTTTACTCCTCATTAGTATTGTAACATTTCAGTAATGTTCTTGTGTTCTCTGGATCCCTTGACTATGGGGAAAATAATTTAGCTTTAATACTCTTCACAGAACTGGTCTGACTTGGAAGTGGTCTTTAGGCCTGATTTAAAAGATGCCTTGCTGATGCTGCCAAAAAGTACTGTACAACGGGCCTGCTCTGAGCAGTACAACAGACTAGGTGAACTCCAGAGATCCTTCCCAGCCCACATAATTCTGTGTTTCTATGTTCATCTTGCAGTTACACGCATGAGTATGTAGGGTATGTGTTGCCCTACCTTTATGAAACCCATACTGTGGAACTACTTTCAAATCTAGAACACTTTCCAGTTTTATTGCTCCTGTAATGACACTTGCTTTCTGTCTCAACTATACTAAGAATATTAAACAATCCTAAAGGTGCACCTCTGGAGCTGCTGGACTCTGTTATCTTCTCTTTGTTGTATTGTCAATACAGCTGAGCCAGCACGTTGGGAGGGTGCGAGCTGGATAGACACGCAGCTAAAGCAGCGTAACAAAAACTCTGGGATCTTGTACAATTGCACAGTTAGTATATGGGTGGATGCAACAACATTCTCTCTTTTCCTTTGGCCTGTTCATCAATGTCTTGTGTACATAACAGAGCAGACAACAATCCTTACCAATATACAGAGTCGACATCCAACCTGTATCGACCAGTGGCCAGGAGCAGCTATTTGAGCAAGAGCATGAGAAGAATAAGGTACTTGATACACGTGCATTTCAGTGCAGACACGCACAAAAAGGAATAGACAGCTCTTTCTCTTTCCAAATTACAAGAAGATGGTTAGACTTGCAACAGCAATCCACGAAAAATATAAAACCTTACAACTTGCTATCGCAAGAAAATGCAAAATGAAGCAGCAGTTCTCATGCTTATTTGACTTTATTCAATAAAAAGAATCTGTCTGGTGAGACCTTTGCAATATTCCTTCCATACCTATCAAGAAATAACAGAGGTAGTGATGACACAGTTTATTGCTCAGGTACTTTGGTTTCCTGCAGAGTTAACATGTTCCCTTAGAGTTATCGTACAGTTCCTGCAAAATAGCATGTGGTATTTTATCTTTTCAAATCATTACCTTGCATTCCTTTTTCCTACTCTAAAAGTGAAGCATATTAAAAGAAAATTCATGAAAAGTGTTTAATGAGGATTTGTATTGTTATTTGGTAAAAGATGATGACAGAGGCTGCGCTCCACTTCAAAGACATAACAGTCTTTTTAATAACATGCCAGCAGTAATCTTTCTGTGAGTTTCCAAACCAGAAAATGAAAAACACGTGAGGCTATTCTGCTATAAAGGATTGTGTGTTAACTCTTCACCATTCCATTAGCAAATGATAAACTACACGAATTTCTACCAATGAAAAGAGAGACAGCAAAGATGATGTAACCTGGCTTCTACTCTCGTAATTAAGTAAACAAAAATACCAGTTCCCTAATGCCTCTTTTTGGTCTGTCAAACTAAACAAAGGTTAACAATAAAGGAGCACTTGATTATTTCGGTGGTCCAGTTAGTGAAATTTCAGTCATTCATGGACTACTGTCCTACTGTCTCAGAGGAAACTCTTTGGGCAACCTTTTGGCTAATGTGGCAAATACCTGGCTTCCAGTGAAATTATGAGGGATTGGCAGTGTATCAGATGAGTTAAAATAAAGCTATTATTTAGGTATCTGGATAGGCATAGACATTTTAACCCTGGGTCAGACCTTGGATCACAGTTTGTATAAGGAAAGAATACTATATACCGCTACTGTGGTAAAGTAAAAGCTTCTAAAATGTGATCTACCTCCTGTCAGCTCTACTCTGCACACACAGAAATATGCACACCCCAAAAAATGCATGCATACACTCACAAACACACATATATGTATACATGTAGGAAATCAAGTTATGTAAAGGTGCATAGGATTTCCGTGAGAAGAGCTGTACTGCCAGTTTCTTCCTTAGGTAATACTTTTTTTAGGATTTGAAGAAAACAGCTATTCCAGTTAAACCAGTCCAGCTCAGTCATAGCAATATTTACTATGTCTGAATCTTCACTAGATATTTGTGGACTCTTTTTGTGGGTTTTTTTTTTTATTCAAAAGCAAGGGAGGAAACACCTGAATTTGACACCAGCCTAGAAGTTGCAGAGTAAAGAAGCAAAATCATCATAGTCTGCAACTGGGAATTGCAGTAGGTACCCACTTTGGGGAGTGCAGCTGTGCTCTCCTATCCTCTACACATATCCAGCTGTTAAGTGCATAATTAAAGATGAATTCATGCAGAGGTGATGGTGGAGTACATTTTTATGCAGAATCTTGTCTTTTGAGGCTTGGAGTCAACTTACCAGACAGCAAAAACCATATAGACTGAATATAAGCCTCCCATCACACTAAGAAGCGGTAGGCTAGAAGTACGTGCCACATACTGAGATGAGAAAGGAGCACTGTGTATGTGCCTCACTAACCACTTTGAATATGTTCTTAATTCATAAAATCTCTCTCTGGATAATGCTAACTCAGAAAAGGACAGAAAAAATGATTTTGGCCAGTAGTTTATCCAGTTCTCTCTGAGTCCTAGGATGTACATATACGCTACAGCTGCTGAAAATGCTTGAACTTGCAAGGTGGCAAAACTTCAGAGAATTTTGGGGCTTGTTTAGATTTACACACGTAATTAATACCATTGAAGTTAACAGGACTAGTGCCCTTTGCCGTTTGGTTGGAGTGCTCAGCACTGACAGTGACAAGCCCTGAGCAAGCCAATGGAACATGCTTTTGTAAGAAACTGGAAAGTTATTTGGATTTCTTTGAGCACTTCCCTAATGCAGTTGTTTATGGACATCCTCGAAGTTTTACATCTCTTGGTGACTTAATCTATCTGTTCACTAATATAAACATTTCTTCAAATAAAACAAAGTTCAAGATTTTGGGGTTTTTTTTCATTATTCACATTTTGAATAGATCGTGACTTGGTCTCAGAAGCAAATTTGTAGTCCTTCCTCACTATTCAGCACTGTGAATGTACATGAATCACTCATTACCGTGATTGTTTTTCACAGCAAGCCACTAAGAAAATTGGTCTTTAAACTTATCACTTCTTATCATTCTGATCTGCCATTCCCCAAGATGACTCTAAGAAGAAACAATTTGTCATTATGACAATTGTTAAATTCAAGTATATTAAAATTGTTTCAGAAATCGATATCTGTTACAGTGTGGCTAAAAGACAACAGCAGTTCAAGTGCAAGAAGCAAACAATAAAAATAGATATACAAAAGCTGATCTCTTGTTTAAAGGTTTTAATATCATTGAAAACAAGTTAGCATCTACCCACATAACTAAGAAGCACTTCCCTCTGTTTTGAAGAGACCCAAACTTCTGTGTTAAAGAAGCACATGCAGTTGCTGCTGTGTGCCTCCAGCCAACAGCTTCCTGCCGAATAAATGCTGAGGGCATTCCTGACATTCCCAGAGGAAGGCTCCTGACAGAGCAAGCTGTGGCTCTATCCGTCCCAGTTACGTACTGAGGGCTGGGTTGCACCCATGCAGAGGAGGGTGCGCATGCTGGGGTTTCCAGCCATATATGGACAACACCCGTATGCAAACACGGTGCTCGTCTCCCCCGAGCACGAGCCGGGAGTGGAGCGCACTGAGGTGTCACGTTATAGATTCCCAATGATGTAATCACATGTATCCAGCACCTAAATTTGGTAGCGACATCACCAAGGCAGAGTGGATGATTTTTGCCTTCATTTGTTGTTTTCATTTGGTTTGTTGGGTATTTTTAATAAAATAAAGTGGAAATTATTTAAGTAAGGTGAAATTTATTTTAAAAATTCAGCGTTTTATTATTTTTTCTAAGCTTTTGACAGAAATACCATGGATCTGCAATACAGCTTATTTTTCTCAGCAAACTGTGACTAAAATAATCATTCATATTATTTAGCAACTTGAATCTTCTTCCAAATGCTTTATCTTTACAAATCTGACTTAAGAAATGGAATCAGAAAAATAAAATAAGGCCCAATTTTACACTATCCTCTCTCATGTTCTCTAGGAAACCACTGCTTTCACTAAAGTTCTGAAAAGTCATAAAGGTATACTTATGACTTCTCCCAGCTTAGAAAACTGAACATTTCCATTCAGAGAGTCACCGGTAAATTTTCTTCAGGAGGTAGAAATGACAAACATGCATGAAAAACTCTTTTATCAACACAGCGGTTTTGGCAGCCAGTTATAAATGTGTTGTCACCCTTTTCTTCAGCAGCAGCAGCTACCCATTTCTTTCATTCCTTCCCAAAATTTCTAGCTACTCTGGTGCAGTCATGTTACTCCGAATACAGAAGGAATCAAATAACAAAATCCTCCACCCCCCGCTCTCCCCCCACCTTTGCCACCTCAGAGCCAGTGTTGTTTCTAGTCTTGTTTTGTTTGCATATGAGACTTATCTTGTTATTTATGCTCTTTTCCTACTCTGTATTGCCAGTGTTTGTGCTAGAGGCCACTGCCATTTCCTCCGTCTGCTTCCAGGGATTTAAATGTTTCTTAAAAGTGTCTTCAAAAACAACTAGTATTTACATTCAGTCCAGAGTGTGTGTGTGTATATATATATACATATATATATATATGTATATATAAATTGCCGCTCCTTGTCTACATTGTCATGAGATCCCTTGAGCTATGTTGCCTGTGGGGAATAGGCAGCATCAATGTAAAGGACCCAAAGTATGGACTAACACTGCGGGGTACTAGAATGGTTTGCTGCTTCAGGTGATCCTCATCAAAATGTCAAGCAGAGAAAATAAAGTATTCCAGCATGCACTGAGCTTTCTCAAATTGGAAGACATGCTACAAATACTAATTTCTCTCAAAGGCATGTTCTGGCACTAGTTGCCTCAAGCCATCGCTTAAATGCAGAAGCATCCAGCTGCCTTTACGTGTTAGCTAAAGGAGAATCAGGGGTTTATATAGCATATAAAACTTTTGTAAAATACTTATAAAAATGTATCATTAACATGATTAATTTCCTTCTCTGTGATCCTTATGCATGGCTCATAGGGTTTATGAGTTTTGATGAGGCAGAAACATAGTGATAAGGTATATTTAAAAGCTGCTATGAGAATTAATTGCAAGTTTCACAGTGAAAGTGCTCACAAATAATTCAAATGCCTTTGAAGAAGTTTGGCTCTGTAACATTGAGCTTTTTATTACAGCACTGAGTATTTAGGAACTGTAATTTAAATTACAAATATGAAACAGCTAAAATACACAACGGTGTAAAGAACAGATTAATTTGTCTTATTATTCTTATTCAACAAATCTGATGTATTGGCTTTCCCTGCACTTGCCCCCAGCCCTAAATTCTGAGGCAGAGATTGTCGTCTCAGTATAAGTTTGTTTAGTTCTTAACTAACGGGCCCATGGGCTAAGATCAGGAGTCCCTAGGAACCCCAGCAGTACAAACAATCAATATTTTCACTAAGCAGGGAGAAGAGAGGCAAATGACATAATACTTTCTTTTGTTATATTTTATTCTCTTTTAGCAAGGAGTATTTACGTATGAATTACTGGAATGTCCATCAAAAATGGGTGTAACTGTAACAAACTGTAACAAAAGAATGGCCCTTTCACTGTAGCGCTCACTTGTCTAAACTGGGACAATGTGCATATCTAAGAAAGAGAGAGTGAAAACAGGATAAAAATAAAACCCTTGGATTAACATGGTAATCATAGCATATCCCTTGCTTATTTTTGGTCTGTATGTATTTCTACTAAGTGGAGATGAACAAGTCCAACCAGGGATTAAATGAAACCCAGCAGAACATCCAACTATTGCTTTTGAACTACACAGTGTCCTAAAAACTTAAGGCTTCCTTATCGGAAAGTGTTAGGAATTATTCCAAACCTGAGAATGCCAGCTAACACCCTGGTTACTGCATTTTTCGTTAAAATCTCTCAGGTGACACTAAAACTAAAAATGTTAGTTTGCTCTACCAAATGTTCTCTGAACCCAAAAACTTTAGCTTGTTATTTACGCATTTCAAAGCACTGTCCATTAAATAAAATTTCATCAAAAAATCCTGTTTCATCAAATCCAAGCTTTTTAGGAGATCATTAGGTTTAACAACAATCAGTGGGGTTGTGATGACTTTGGCACAAGGAAAAGAGCCATCAGTACTTCTTCTCATTCCATTATGACCACTTTAACTGCTATGCTATTTGTAATCTGTTACCATGTTCTGCATGTTTCTACACTGCTGTTTAGCTAACATATGTATTTCCGGTATGTATTTTCTGCTTCAGCCTGAGGAGTTTGAATCTCTTTGTATCTCTGATACATTTTGATTTGACTATACCCTCCTGGCACCTTTGCTTGATGCGCATTCCCATGGATCTTCCACAGCTACAAATGTCAAAGAGAAGTCTTATATTAGTGTTTGTATTTCAACAAACCTTCATCAGCAAGGCTTCTTAGGTCAATGTATTCAACATCACTTCTGACCTGAAAGAGATCACCATAAAATCATGTGTAGGGCATAAAGAACGGCAAAAGTGAAAAGAAACTCTCTCAAGTGAGCATTTTCCAGGCATCACTGAGAGGCAAAGGATCCACATCATCCTCCTGGTTTGGAATACAGAATCACATTGAGTAAATGCCTCTCCAAGAGAGAATGGAGGATAGGGTTGTTTATTGTTGGCCTGGGAAAGAAGGTGTCAGCATGTTCTCAATAATTTAAAAAAAAAAAAGCTGCCATCTTTCACACAAACCCGTTGCATAAGAGGGAAAAAATAGGCAACAGGAATATGAGGGTTCCCCCCATATAAACAATAAAAAATAAAACAGATGAGAAAGCACTTCTAGAACAGAGGACTGTCCCCATAGGCAGTGGACTGTAGCTTCCAAACAGGGTTTCAGCTGCCAGCTTCCAAGCAGGCTGTTGAGATTAGATCAGTGGACACTGTCTAGTTAACCTAGTTGGGATGGAGGCAGAAATTTAATTCAAAGATAGAGCCTCAGAAAGGAAGGAGAATTAAAATATAGCAGTTCTTAGAAAAACCACCAACTGAAAAATGCCTAATCCAGCTGGGCACATACAAGGATTTAACGAACGTCCTAAATGGAATAGCAGAATAAAGCAAATACAGATTTGCCAGACTAGAAGGCCTCTAAAGGAAGGAATAGGAGTCAAAGTCTTTCTTCTATTTGCATGACAAAGAAGGGAGTACACAAGTAACAGTGATATTTGTGGGAACTTGTGAAAAGTCATTCACTTCTCAGACTGATCAAGGACAGTGCCTTCCTAATGAAAAGTAGTGCAGGGCAAGACACAGCCAAGAGCAGTTCTGAGAAATGTGGCTGACGTGATTCTAATCCTGAGTGGAAAATGCCAGGGTGTGACTGAGGATCAAAACCAGCCCATTCCGCAACCTTCAGGCTGTGAGACAACTGAGAAAAAACCCACATCCCATGAAGGAAGTCCAAGAAGGAACTAGTATTATTTCTTCAGATAGCTCAGAAGTCCACCCGCAGAAAGAAAAAGAAATTATTGTATATTTTTAAACTGCAAACCATGCCTCCCCTCTTCAATAAGTTCATCCCAGAAGCATCCAGTTGCAAATGCTGAGTGGCAGTGAAGAAACAGTGTTTTGGCTAGAGATAAGAAAATTACAGTTAAAAAATACTTCCTTGTTCATATTTGTTAATATTGTCATGAGTAAAAGGCAGCATCACTGTTTGCTTTTACTTATGGTGCCATAGTGAGATTTGTGAGTAATAAGAAAACGGCAACAATCCCACAAAATTTTTCCTAATCCTGTAAGTTCCTTAAATTTTACCCCACCTGTTTATTCACTTCAAAATTCCTACCCAGAATATATCTGTTATTTTGTTCAGGCAGAAAAAATGGTCCCTCAGGAATTAAGTGACCAGCCATACAACACAAAAGATGACTATTGAGCCGTCAGGGCAAACAACAGCAGATCAGAATTTCTCCCAGATAATTACCCAGGCAAATACTTAAAAACATCAAAACCATGTGAAGAAATCAAGATCAGCTTGTAAGTGATTTGCTAAACAGCAGGGGGGAGTAATTCACAATAAACACTGATGTATTTTTTCTAGCATCAGCATCACCCCTCTGCTGAGCCCTAGCACGTGTTCAGGACCTGGTGAGGAGAAGCAGAAAAAAAGGCAGAGAAAAATTGGTAAGCTTTTAATGCAATTTCTTTTGCTTACAGCGTACACCATGTGAAGAAGAAAGCAAAAGACCTGCTTGCCTGCCAGGATCCCTTTGCAGAGGGGCCCGAAAGAGACAGTATGGTTGGAATTTCCTCATGCTGAGCTTGCCCATACAGTCAGAGAAGGAACCTCAGCAAGTTTCTTGAAACCATGATGGCTGGTGATGCCAGGTATGCAAAAATAACAGTCCCAAAAGCTTTAATTTTTTCATGAAATATTTTGTGGAAAGAATTCCTATTTGGGTCTTATGGCAATGGAGGTGCAGTTAGATGAAGCTGGAATGTCTGAGTATTTTTCTTCTGCTCTTGTTTTCTTTTGGACTAACAAGTGGATATGTAGCAGAGAGCATCAATGACTGGCAGGCAAGCGGTTAACACTGTAAACAGACGTGGCCATAATCAAGAAAGGGTCAATAAACTGGGGATGCAAAAGCAGTTCTTGTGCTTTTCCTGCATGTCTTTTTCTGTAGCAGCTCTGCCAAAGCATTAAGGAAGTCAGGCAATGGGCTTATAGGTCAAGGCTCTCCAGCAATCTGAAAACTTAAAACAGTTCTGGAAGAAGAAGACACAAGAGTTTTTAAATGAATAAAAAACTGATGTGAAATGTTTTACCACCATATTAATCTGATGTAATTCTGTTATCCTACATCCTCTGTAAGAGCAATTTGCCCACAGTTTAGTACAATATTACTGGTGCAGAACATGGGCAGATAACCTTCGGCAGCAGATGGTTTTCTCCCCATCCCCCATTGCATTCTCTGGGAAAACTGACAATAGGTAACATGCTGTTGGGACGATCCTGCAGGGGGTACTGAGGGGTGAATAATGGAAAATTCCTGCAGGAGGCATCTTCCAATAATGAAATCCATAGAGCGGAAATCCTCTGCAGTGAAGAGAAGAAACTTCAAAGATACCTTCCCTTAAAGAGTGAGAATAATTTCACAGAATCTGATTCATAGAGCCAGATAATGCTTGCTATTAGTAGTGAAGATGACCAAAACCACCACCAAATGTTGCCTGTTCTTCTTAAGGTACTACTCTTAATTTTTAATTTTTAACTTTTAATTTTTATCTCTGTCCATCTGCAGGAATTCATCACTGTACTTTTTCAGACTCATCTGTGGCTGTATACAAATTTTTCAGGCAATGTGGCTGTGTGTCCTTAGGCATCTATACAGGCTGTGCTATCTGCAGTGCCTGAGCCAAGCACACTAATAAGCTCATGGTAATTAATTTATACTAAAACCGGACTTTTTTACAGGGATGAAAATATTCTTGTCAGATATGAGCTGTCTTCCTAGTAGGATTCTGGGGAAAAAAAAAAAACAAAACACAGTTCTTTTTCAAGATTTGCAATACAGACAGGAGAACTGTAGTGCTGCTCAGAGGAAAAAATCTGTAGTAGCAAACCTTTGATATGTGTCGCTGAAACCAGAATTGTATCTTTTAAGTAGATTTATTCCTAAAGATGATGCAACTTGAATAAAAAAAGCAAACCCCTAGGTAATATGAAGCTCTATATTCTGTTTCAAAAAGGTAAAAATGGGAAACTAGCATAAAAAAACATAAAAATTATTTCAAAGGAGCTAGACTTGATCCATCTGTGCTGCAATTTGACAGATCATAGGCTAACATGGTTTAAGTAAAATGCGTTTGACTCCAAACTCATGCCAAATGCAGAGTTACCACTAAATTTTTAAACAAGTCAGAATATAAAATGTTTCAACCTGGACAAATCTTTCCTTCTCTCACTGACCTTTAAAAGTTGGGTTTTAATGATATGCATGTAGATAGGTGCATAGTATAGTTTGTCAAAGAAATAAAATCCCCTTGCCAATTTTAAATACTTAAAATTATTGATTTTAAATAATCATGATCAGCCTTGCTTCATATAAAGTAAGTATATAAGGAAGGTCTGTCTTGTTCCAGAAACATCACTGATTCTCATGGGGGTCACATTTAAGTAGGGAAAACATTTCTGTCCACCATAGTTCTATTCCTCAAACTATCATCTTCTGCAGTTTATTTTATAAAGTGCCAAACAGTGGACAACATCTATGTGAACAGAGGTTTCTCCTCCCATAACTTACTCTGCATTTGCATTTACATTCTGTGGATGGAATTTGGAGAGGCAGAGATAATACATCAAAAAGACAGGTCAATGATCAAGGCTAAAGAGCTCTTAAATCTAGTAGTCAAAGGCATGTGAAGGCCCAATGGCTGGCAGCTGAAAGCTTCTAGGTTCAACTTGGAAATAGGATGGAAGCTTTTGACAGCAAACACAACTGGTCACAGCTCTGCTGACCATCAGCTGGAGCCTTCTACGCAAGATGTTCCATGCTTGTGAAAGATAGGCTCTAATTCAACTGCAGGTTTGGGGGTTTGATGCAGGAATGACTGGGTGAATCTGTATGGTCTGAGTTATGCAGGAGGTCAGACGTGCAGCCCAGAACAGACTTCTGGAAAGGAAATTTATAAAAATAGTAACAGAAATATGTAACCCACTGAATTTTCAAGCATTTATTTAGGACTTGGGTTCAACACCTCGAACGTAATGTACTTTTCCCCCTCAGATTCCTAAAGTCATTTATATCAGGCCAGTTTCTCATGACTACTTATATTTATAGTTTGTCTCCCTGGTTGTCGCTGGTCACATTTTTAGGCTTTGCATTGCATTTTAAATTGCTTGAGTCATTTCGTGTTCATGTTTACCACTCTTTTCCTTCTTTTATGAGATTTTTCCATGAACCTGAAATTAAAAACATCCTTTCCTCCTCTCCACTGAAAAGTCACAACCACAAGTCATCCATCACAGCTCAAATTTGTCCCTTAAAATTTTCTCTGATCCCTCATGGAAGAGGCATTTCCAAGCAAGAAGTTCAAGCTCCATTTCTTCCTATTTCCCAGGAGAACTGAAAAGTACTTGCCTTTCTTCCAAATATTTAATTTACATTTTTTCTTCAAATTCTGCATAGAAAATGAGAAAATGAAAAATCGGTCTTTTCACTCCTTGGCACCTCAAGCACTGGCAGTTCCTTTTCAATTTTTTTGAGATGTTTTCAAGCTGGAGGGGAGAGACCTAAGAGGGAATGGGCTATGCTGTGGTTGTGTCCATCATCTCTCTCCCTTGCACATAGTTCACCTGTTTCAAGCTTCAGAAACTCATCCATTTGTTCCCTGATAATAAAGAAATAACTCATGCACAAACTGGAAGAAAAGAGAATCAAAGTATGTCCAGAAACACTGCATAGCAGCCTTTTCTTTAGAGAAGGGCTTTTAACTCCATGTTGAACTACAGGCTCCACGTGCAGTTACAGGCATACAGCTAATATTGTCCTGCATTTTACTGTGCATTGTGAACAATCTCAGACCTAACTGAGATTTTTCATCTGAAGCATCACTCTCCCCAGATGTAATAAGCCCTTTTCCTACACCTTTCCACAGACGGGAGTAGTCTAGTGGTGCCAGGCTATTACATACATCTGTGATACCTGGATGTCCATAGGGTCCCGTACAGGGGACCTCAGCGAGGCATGTCTGCCTCCAGCTTCCTGGCACTTTGGCAGTGCTGTGGCCCTCATGCCCAGGATGGTGAGTACATGAATTAGGTTTGCAGTTAACTCTGTTAGTTTCTACATCTTCATGTCTAGTTATTGGTTTAAGAGACAACACAATACAAAGGGAAAAATAACGTGATGTCTGGGAGTTGGCAGTAGAGATTTCTCCCAAATGTTTGGGAGGATCCCATTTCTCACAGATGGTGCTGCCAAGAAACAGCCTCTTTTTCTTTCAGAAAATGCAGATTGTCAGCAATAATCTTCTGCCTAAAATATTTCCCCAGTCCAAACGCTAACTCTACTGTAAAACAAGAAAATCCTATGCAAAGATACTTATTATTTCAAGGTGGGAAAAGATAGCCAAGAGACCCAACAAGTGGCGGTGAAACAATTAATCTAACACCAACAGAGGTGACTACAAAATTACCTTGCAAAAGACCTTGAAGGAGTGGAAGGGAGGAGAGAGAGCAGGCCTCTTCCTAAGCAGAAGGCCCATTGCCCATCACCCTCAGCTGCAATGCTGGGAAATTTTAACGTTGGGTGTGTCCAAGATCAAAGACTGACCCTTTAGAAAGGAGGCAATATAATATAGCACATTTACTTACAGACCTAAACATGGTTGTGTCATGCTCTGTTTGTTGTTCATTCATATTGTTTCTCTTTTTAATTGATAGGCAGAAAAAGCATTTCCTTGCCTTAAGGAAAGGTCAGGCAGGGTGGTGAGCCATACATGTTTATTCCTCTGGCTGCTATTCAGTGCATTAATAAACAAGGAATTTAAATATCTGTATATGGCTGGGGGAGAAGTCCTCTGCTGCAGCTACTGAACAGAGCTGCTGATGGTGAAGCCCATACAGGGCACTGCACAGGCCCTGGCATTAGGAATAGGAGGAAGACGGACACAGCGGAGCCTGCTACCATTGGGTTGAAAGGACACAGCAGGTTTCCTCCTGACTGAACAATGTCAGTGATCACTCCTAGTGAAACGAAGTCAGAAATCAGAGCAGCGTGACCTGTTGGGCTTAACTACAAAAGCTAATTCAGAAGCCCTTGATGCTGCCAAAATTATAAGGACAAAGAATTTGGCTTAAAGACACTTTTCCTCTCTTTCTTTGTAAATGAGTAACTCCAAGGTGGTGTAGAACATAGACCTGCTAGAGAAATATGAAAGCTGGCAGGTTGTTTGTCATAACCATATCTGATATAATTACTGGTACCAGAGATGAACTTGAGTTAGAAACTATGAATCCCCAGTCAAACGTCCTGAAAATTTAGCATGTGTTTGGGAGCGAAGGTTTGGGTTGGACTTCTCCCTCATGGGCAGACAGAATGTACTAATTCTGAGTCCAATTCCATGTTTTTCTTTGTTTTGGTTGTTATGATAGTCATGGCTACTGCTGCAAAATTAGGCCATTAAAAAAAAAGCCAAGCAGCCCAATCCAAATGATTCCCATTTGAGCTAAACTCCTTGGGCTCAGCAATAGACAGAGAAGTACCTATTTAGGACATGTGTTTTCTACTTATTTCTGTCCTTGACTAGTTTTGGATGGTACAACTAGTTGACAGATGGAATCTCCTTCCTAGGGAAAAAAGGCTGATATTTTCAAAACTATTTTCATCCCAAATTGGCATTTTCAGAGACCAATATGTTTAGAAAAATATCAGTTCAGAAATGTCAAAATATTTTTTTAAAAATCAAACCCAAATATTCAACATTTCCCAACCTCTTTTAAGTTTGCTCCCACATGAGCTGGTGTGTGCTCTTAGGCTGGAGTAAAGTTGCTTTCATAGGGAGTGGCAAGTGCATTATGCTTACATTTATGCCTATAGATTACAGTCAATATCTCATAAGATTTTGAGCTGATGGAAAGCCATTCAGAAACCAGAATCAGTATGGGTGACTTATACTTGTGCAATGCAACATATTGCTAAATATGCTAAGGGCTGGCCAAGATGAATACCCTGGTCCAGCACTGATGGATCTTCACCATGTGAAGACAGTATGGGAAACCTAGCCGTATTATCATGACACAGAACCCACAGATGCTTCAGTCCACCTCTGAGCCAAACAGTGTAAAAATTCCCTGTGTCTTTCATCTGTTGCTGCAAAGCTTCTACAGTGCACAAGACAAAAATCACTACCAAAAAGTTAGCTGGTCAACCTTACCATAGACCTACCAATACAAATTGTTCCAGCACTTGCAGAACTAAAAAGTGGGAATGGAATGGTCTCTCAGGATCTGCAGAAATCAGGAATGGTATTATCTGGAGGGAAAAAAACCAAAAATATTCAGATTCTGCCTCCAGAAGAATTATTGGTATTTTTTATAGGTTTCATACTTGTTCTTTAGCCTGAGCTGTGCTTTGAGGTACATTAACTCTTATATCTTGAGTAAAACATGAAAAATGTTCCTTTCTTGCTGATTTCCCCACCTTTTAAAAGATATTGTGAAAGTAAAGTACTCTCATAAGAGCATTTTAATGAGAGAGAAGTGTAGCTATGTTGTCTTACAGACTTCATTAAATTGTGCTTAGAACTCATTCACTTTGTTGACTCAAATTATGGAAGCAATTCTTATTGTAGGATTGTTTATATGTCCCAGAGCATTCATAACTCACTGAGTTCAACCATCTACAAGTGCTTAATTACAGACTGTCTGTTTCATATAAAAAAATGTTTGCCAGCAGTCTTTTGGCAGAGTAAGGAATGAACTTTGAAGAGGAAAACTGAGTTGCTCATGAACAGCAGCAATAGAAATGGGGAAAAGAACTTCCCCAGAGTTCCTTGAAGATTCAAGTTGCTGGATCCTGGCATGATTTGGTCTCTTATATAAATCTTGCTGGAATTATACTAAATTTTGCACTGAAATTTATTTTTTTCCCCCACTTCTACAGGCACGTGAAAATTAAACTCACAGACATGATTACGCAAGATGTGAACTCACACTTTGTCCAGAAAGGGAGAGAGCATCTTGTCTTTGAAAATAATATTTCTTTGTGATTTTTGAAAATATAAGCACAGATCATCAATATGCTACTAAAGTGAGGCTGCATCTCACATTTCACAGGGTCAAAACATAAAAATTCCCTGTATTACTTAATCTGATTATTGAAACTGACTATATTGAATATTTGAACTGACTAGAAGATGGAAGTTTTGCCTCCATATTTCTAAACTGATTTTTTTTCATCATAGATTTCTATGAAAAATGTTGTCTTGCTGTGTTTATCTGATAACATCTTTTAAACTAATCTGAAGATTTGGTTTGAAAAATACTTTTTTTTTTTTTTTTAATTTGGAAATATGATTATTTTGACTCCTGGGAGGTTTCATACCTTATCTCCCCTCTCTCTGCCTTTGGTTTGAGAGTCATGGCTGCAGCTGCCGTGCAAAGCAAAGATTCCATTGAATTTCCATTTCTGAAGCAAAATTTCTGGTTCCTAAATCCTGAAGTTTCAGATCCTGTATTGGGCCAGCACATCATATCGCAACCTCAGCCTCCCCTACCCGAGATGCTGCTGCCTCACCTCAGTGGAGGAACCCACCCAATCCTTTGCTGGCAGACATCAGATACACCAAAATATGTGAAGACTTATTTGAAGAGTGATGTTCTCTCACCTTGATCCAGAAGACATCATACAAAATTGAAACAGGTAGAACTTAAAGAAAAAAACCCAATTTATTTCGGTGTTTAGTTTCTGAGGACTAGTTGAGCAAGTTTGTCAGAAAGGTAAGAAGGGTTTCCCAAAGCTACCAAGGCAAGCACAGTGAGTCTGAGCATAGGAGAAGGTGCTGTTTCCACCATCTCTCCACCTCAGCATATGCCAACATGGAATCAGTGTGGTCTTCCCATTTCTGTTTCAGGGTCCCGGATCCTGCTCCTCACCTTCCACGCGAGGGGCCATGCCATGCCTGCGAGCAGTCCTGGCAGGGAGGCCAAAGACCCAGGAGGTCCAGAGGTGGCAGGAGCTCTGGGGGAAGGCCTGGCTTCCCTGCTGTCGGTGTGCCCTGAGGGGGGGGCAGCCCTGGGGCTCCTGGCCTCCCCCCCCCCTCCTCCTCTGACAGCCGGGTGCCCACAATGTGCTAAGCCAGACTGAAACCCTCGGACATTGATCAGCCGTAGGGCTGTGGGTGGCGTGTGCCTCGGGAGCGCCTGGGACGAGGGAGCCAGCCTCCCGCCCGCAGCCCCTGGCACAAATGCAGGAAAGTTCTCCTTAAAAAGCAGTGAGGTACGTGGTTTTGCACCTGAGTCCTCAGCTGAGAGGGTGGAAAAGGCCATTTCAGGCTTTTAGCAGCCAACCAGCCAGAAGGCCAAGGGGTCAGTTACGAGGGAGGACGAGGGTGAGTTATTCCCCTCGGATGGCTCCCATTGCGGGCTCAGTCTGCTCCCCGCTGGGGCCTGGCTGTGCTCCAAGGTACCTTGAGGTACTCGAGTCCTTGCAGTATGAGCTCATTTGTTGTCATTTCCACTTCTGGGAAAAAAAGGGTCATAAGAAGAGATCAGTAAATGTGCAGTATTCATAAAGCACGGCCTCTAACAAAACAGACACATTGCAGTGTTATCATATCCAGGAAAACAGCAGCAGACAGCAAAACTTTAAAATACCACCCAGAAACTCTTGTTTGGAAAGGACAACTCATAGCATCAAAGCCTAAATATTTTTGCCAAACCATACTTTAACTTACTGCCAAGACACCAGATTTAGCCCCTTAATAGCAGTGATCCCCTAGGTAACATGGTGACTGCTACAGCAAACTGGACATGGGTTTATTTCACAGAGGTTAAGACTACAGAAAGAGCCCTACACATTCATCCTTGGTGAGAATGATAGAATTTTTTCCATATGAAATAGGCCTGAGACTAGTTTGTTAATAAATAAGCCTCATAGGAAGAATGCAACAGAATCAATGTAACTGCTAGCTATCGAGCCTAAGGATGAAAATTTCAAATGTTTAGATGAACAGTTTCAAACCAAAAATAAACAAGAAATAAGTGTCTAATAGAAATTGGATTGAGGAAGGGTAAAATTACAACACAAGGTGTACAACCATGCACAGAAAAGTGAAGGGAATGCCCTGGTTTCTACCTTGCTTTTTCAGACTGTCCTCATCTGCAGTGAGGCAGTGTACGTGGAAAAACTTCCTCCTGTACCCGCAAAGAGGGAAAGGCATGGAGGAGCTGTGACCTCCTCGTCCCTTACCCTTCTCCTCAGCCAGAAAGCAATGTCACCTCTTCACCTGATGTAGCCTGATTCACATCCCAACGCCCTGCAACAGCGCGCTCCGTGTACTGAAACACAGCTCTCCAAGCTGCCGCCTGGCTCGTCAAACTTCTGAGGCAGCATGCATCCAAGTCAGGGCTTATGATAATTGTAATCACGGTATCAGCTGACATTCTGACATACGTTTCTGCCTGTGTGCATGGGTATGTGTATGCACAGCTCCAGAGGGAAAATTCTGAAGACTGTGATATGCCTGGCATTGCTTTATGACATTTGTGTATGATGCACGTGTGCGTTGTGGTATGTTTCTCCTTCTGTTTGCTAGAAACTCTTTGAGGGAGATGGGGGGACAAGTGGTGGTGGCAGTTTGCTTTTGTAATGTTGTTTTTGTTTTTTCTTTATTCCCAGAAATACATTTTGTACTCTGCATGCATCTTTCAGAACTGGTCCTTGGACTACTGAAAGCAAAAATGCAGATGCCATAGCCAGCTGGAATGGAAAAAGCGGATAAGGGGTTTAAACAGGAAAAAAAAACAACAAACAAAACAAAACCAAAAACTGTGTGCAAAATAGATGCCACAAATATATGTAGCACATACTTTTTGTATACACAAACATTGGTGTGTGCATGCATATATGTCACATATGCAAATATACATGTACACACAAAGACATGGCATTTATAATGTACATACATGTAGGCAAAAATCCTCCTGAACCACCCCGCAGGGCTAGTCTTGGTCAGAGAGGGAGAAGATTGATTTTTCTGTTTAATATTTTACCATCTGAACACTGGGGATAATAATAATAATAATAATAATAATAATAATAATAATAAGCATGTGTAATTTTGAAACTGAGGTTAGTCATCTAGAATTTCCCTGCAAGTGCTTTGTCTCTTGGTATCTTTTGGTGAGTGTTTATAACTGCCCATGTATACTTCTAGGAACTAAATATATATGAACTAGGGGAATTACACTTTTCTAGGTGTAATTCAAAGTGTTGATGCTGGTCAGCAGGACCTAAAGCAGACCTTACAGATATTTTTCCTTTGACTTCCTTTACTCTGATACCAGGTGTTAAATACCATGTTTAGATTCTGATAATGCAAAAAGACACCTTCTTAGCATAAAGGTGAAATCAGGTGATTTGGTTTTTGATGGCTATCATTGAGTTTAATATGGGAGCAAAATATTCTGTGTAAAGAACTTGTGAAATTTATGTCCCCTTTATTTATACAATCTGCCCATGCTCACTCACAGGACATAGGATTCAAATTTATGAGAAGCAGGAAGGAGAGGATGGTAGTCATTACTCCTACAAAATGACAGGTTTTGCAGATTTAATGGTGCTAACCAAGCAAAGAATTTTTTTTTTCTTTCCCGTATTTCTATATCTGTGCTCAAAAAGAGATAGCTGTGTTTTAAATCTTTTTCAGCACATAAACACATAGACTTATCTCAACCACACTACAATTTTCTGAGCCTAGCAAGTCTTACAAATTCCTAATCACAGTTGTGTGTATTCAGTAATGCATAAAAGTCCAAATTTAAGGAGTAACAGCTGAAATGTATCTATATGGGGTTAATTGGTTTCAGCAGTTGTATGGTATTGAAATACTAAGGTGCTGGGCTGGTAGCAAGGGCACCTGCCACCTGTTTCTAGCTCAGCCATGACGTGCCATGTTAGTGATGATAGGCCTTTATTGCTCTTTGCTGCTGCTTTACTTGTCCTGTTTTGGCTGTCCCATCAGACTGTAAGCATTTGAGAACAGGCACATCACTGCTGATGCGGGTGCGGGGTGTTTGTGAGCAGCTCTTCTATTCTTACAATGCTCATACTAGCAATTATAACAGTTTATACTTGTCTTCAGTGAAGTAATCTGACAGAAAATGAAGAACTTTGCCCAGACTCTTCTCTGGAAGGGAGATAACAATGAATCCATTTTAACAAAATACCGGTTGAACCCCAATTTGGAGGTCCTAAGACATAATGTCTGATCGATGCATTTATACACCATCGGATGCAAATTGTTACAAAATGAATCTGTCTTATCGGAATTCTTTTGCTGATGAGGTAAGTTTGTGGTATCTGAGCTACAATGTATTTTTGGCAGGCTGCGTCTTTAATTTGGAGCAATTCCACCTGTGTCATTATACTTATGTGGCTGCAGTCACTGACAGAGGCCCTTGAACAGGAAGATGGATGAATTCCACCAGCATGGAATGATAGCTGCCCTTAATGCAGCATGTAAAATTACTTGATAATATATGGCATAGTATTGAACAACTTCCTGGAAACCTTAGCAATGCAGAAGTATAAAAGAAATGGCGTGGCCTGCAGTTCATAAACAACACAGGCTGAATAAGCTGCTTCTAAAAAATTTTGAGATTTTCTTAATGCCAGACTAAAAAGGCAATGCAGCAATAAAAATTCCAGTTTGACTCTAGGGATAGCTTCAGAGACATTGTGGTCAGAATTTTCTCCATTATTTGCAAGCTGCCAAAGAAGAACGTTTTTCATTTTGGATTGGCTTTGGGAAATCTATTAAGATTTTTAATTGCATTCAGAATTATTCTTATGTTTTGAAACCTAGTCTGCAGGAATTTTAACCAGCCCTTCATTAAGGTCTCTGAGTGTGGCTGAGACTTGTGTATTAGCAAGGTGCTTTGCTTGTCTCTGCCCAATAAAAACACAAGGAATAATGCCAGTTTGGGGAATGAATAGAGCAGAAGGGAAGGGGGGGGGGAGGGGTGGTGTGTGTAACACAAGTTACGAGCTGCTTTGGTCTTCATACTCAGGAAGTACTTATCAACTTCCATTGCCTCATCCCATCTCTTCCATTAGAAGGCCTGTATAAATTACAGGAATAAGTGGCCCTTAGCAAATAACTTCACAACAGAGAGAAACCAAATGGGACTGAAGCAGAACAGGAAACTCCCTTCTGCTACTGCAGATAGTTCTGAGCTGCTAACATTTTTCCTCTCGGATCAGGATGAAAGGCAAAAATCTCAATAATTTCCACAAATTGAAAATCTGAAAAATGTGTGAGCTGAGTGCAGATGAAACATTTCATTTCCATAATTTTGTAATAACTTGTTACGATGCTGATCTGTCTTTAATAATTTTATGTCTAAATTTGCTAAGATTTCAAAGACTTTACTTCTGTAAAAAGTTCCAGCTTGAAGGAAACAAAAGCTTTCTAATTCAAGAAGTTGAAACAGGACTATTTTTAATGTTTCTTATAAAAAAGATAATAGTTAAGGAGCAATGGGAAATGGAGACTTTTCTTATCCATTAGTCTGAGTCATAACTCAGATCAGTAACAAACGCTATGTGTTTCAGCCTGGTGGCTCTTTGGTGACTAACTCTTTTTTCCTATCTGGTTGACTGCAACGGCATTTGGATCAGGCCTAGTAAGATGGTTCTCTGAACTGTGCCAATACCAGAAGGAGGCTTTTCTCATATGCTGATAAGTCAATGGAACATCAAGGAGAAATATTTTCTTAGCCAAGAACAAGATATTTGACAGTGGAGCTGATCACAAATGGAGTGTATCCTTTGGCAATAAAAATTTTCCTTTACAGTCAATTCCATGATTAAGCCAAAGCCGCTGCTTTGTTCCTCCACCTGTCTCTGTGAGTCAGCAATGGTTTCCTCTTGCTTTCCCCCCAAGTGGGATGCCAATGTCTTGCCTGGACTGCAGAGGCACAGGTGTTGTGCCCACATTTGTGAATTGTTTAGGTTTTGCAATCTTGGCAGCCTGTCTGAGCTCTGGCAAGCTTTTTGCTAAATGGGACAGAGAATGGAGGGGTTGATCCACTTTTCATGCTGCTCATGGGTTTTTTACTCTAAAAATCAGGAGTTTGAAAATCTCATCGGAATAATAGAATTGTGACTAACAAAAATGCTAACTTTTGTTCATTAAAAGAAGTACTGAAATGTTTTAGAGTTTAATACCATGGGATTCTAAAAGTCAGAGATGTGATATTCACATTTGGGCCAAATTTTCACATTCAGTTTGTGCAGTATGTGCAACTCCAATGACATAAGCACATCCAATAGGTAGTTTTGTACCTGTGAATTATGCTGCTATAGAAGACACATCTCTCATTTACCATATATATTTTAGGTTATCTCATAGCTGCATTTTGCACTCAGTTCTCTCTACTGAGGTACATATTTGATGGCTTTTGCCAAATTTTCTTCTAGAACCAATAAGAATATGAACAACATGAAGTAAGAGGTGCCACCTGTACAAGTGTCATGCCAGCTCAGGCAGTGTGCTTCCCACCTCATCCCAGTGGGAAAGAATCTGTGTGACTCAGAGGCAGGGAAAGGAAAATAAGGGTCAGACTGCTGGACCAAGTGCTCAGCTTGCCAGGGAGGAGGTCCATCAGAGCCAGTGAACTCTCCACTGCCTTATTCAATGGATTGTAGATTGGTGATTTCTGTCCCTGTGGCATCCATCTCCCCCATAGAAACAAAATTCTTCATCTAGTTCTCATTGGTTTGGTGATAGCAACTTTGAGGCATGGTGTTGCTAATATAGCCAGTAAACAAGTCAACCCCAAAACACAGAAGAGTATGCATGTCTCCAGTGTGAGCGTGCACAAACTTTAAACTGACTCCCCTCATGCCATACTGATGAGCAACATACTGTGGCCATTCCTTTCCCATGCAGGCTTAGCGTGGCTGATTTGTGTACTCAGCACTGAAACCTACACTTTTCCCAGGACCCATCAGGTCAGACTGCCCATAACCTATTGCTCCTTTGATGGCTCTCATCCTGCTTTCAAATGATGTGGCAGCGCGTGAATACATATGACCGAAAGCTTGATATAAAATTCATTTGTCTAAACACCGGCTATTTATGTTTGATGGCCTGAACAATTATTAATCCTGATTGGAAATATAAGTCATTGTGTCTACAGTGTCCTGTCACAGCATCCCTATTAGCTCCCCTGAGGCCAAATTCTCTGACAATGCACACAGTGTCCGGTTCTTTCTGCACACAGTACCATGTCCTAGCTGAAACCCCAGGCAGGAAACCTCTTTTTCTGTATGCTCACCAGTGTGGATGATCCCCAGGAATTTTCCTGGTCTGCCAGTGTATATCCCATAAGGCAGGAGACAGACCCTGCACCACTGTGTCCAATAATTTCCATGCTTTCACATACTGTTCAAAAATGCCACGGCGCATGCACCCCTCATCCTCAGTGGGCACAACATGCATCCTTCCTGCCAGGGCATGAGCTCCTGCACTAGCCCTGCGTCTGGGGAAAACCCTGAAGGGACTGGAGCCTCCCTTAACCTAAAAAGAGAGTGGAAAGCTCCAGAGGAGCAGCAGGCCTGCTCTTTGTGTTAAAAAAAGTAATATATCCCACCTTGCTTCCCTCTAATCTCTGAATTCACACCCTTACTTGAAGACTCTGCTCCCCCACAGCCAATGAAACGCCAAGCTCAAGGATGGCAGATGACCCATGTGTGCCAAGCAAAGAGTCACATATGAAACCCAGTACAGCAGGCACCAATCAGTCTATGCCTTTCTGACCTGCACCTAGTACACGCATTCACCTAATGCTATTTTTTCAGTGGTTATTCTCCACAGGCACCATGTGCCAGCCTGTGCACAGCCCAATGAGATGCAGAGGCTGGCCTGGGCAATGGTAGCAGCTACTGCTGTGGTGGGGCTAGGCCCTACTAGATACAAAGGATTTCCAGTGCTGCATGGCCCCACGGCTCCTCTCTCTCCCTGCAGCACCAAGCTGCAGTGCTAGGATGAGGTAGGGGAGCCCCATGGCAAATAACCCCACACAAACCCACAGATATGTCTCTCTCCCAGGCCAGGAAATGGCTATCAAAGCCACACATAGCTCAGCTGTTGTGGAATAGCATGGTTTGGTTTCTGTCCCCAGATATCCCAGAGTTTCTGAGCATTTGCTTGGTCTGATGTGATGGGAGGCTTCTAGGCAGCCATGGACTTGCAAATGTTGGTCTTTGGGGGCTGGCACTAAGGGTTTGGTCTTTGCACACAAGTGGTGTGACTGGGGGAAGCAAAGGTACTTCCTTCACCATTTTTTTTTCTGATTCTTACAAGAAATATGTGTTTGTTCTTGGCTTGTGTTTTGTCTTCCAGCACAGTGCCCTGGGGAGGATCTTGACTCCCACATTCTCACACACGCATGCACAGTGAAGGGCTGTCTCCTCCCAGCTTTCCAGCAGGCTGAACCATGCCATACCACATTGTTCATCTCCAGGATTTTTGGACCAAGCCCTTAGCTCCCTCCAGGGAGAGAGCATGGTGAGTGGCAAGGCATCAACGATGCAGTCAAGTCAGACAGGGCTGTTAGTAGAAATGTCTTTCTGGGTGAATGAGAGGGGGGAGGATAGAAGAGAAATGTAGAGTAGATACTGTCTGAAGGCACACCAGGCAGAATGTGGCATAGACACCCCTGGAAAACTGCAGAGCTGATTTATGGATCTGCAAGGTAGATTGAAACAGGATGTTTCTCCGTTCTCTGTTGCCCATATTGGGATAATTATCAGGAACGCTCTACCAGGGGATTGCAGCAATGAGTAACAGAAATATTAATTTTGACCGTTCAATCTTGTAGAAGAATCTTCAACTTGAGTACATCATTGTAACTTCATTTTGACTTGAGTAGGGTATTCAATTTTCCATCAGATGACAACATTACCCTATATACAAAAATATCAAGGCTGTGTTTTGTTTTGGTTTTTTTTTAATGCTGAATGAATTAGAAACCCACTGTAAGACTATAAATAATATTTTAGTGCTGCCAGCTAAAATTTCTGGATCTTAATCCAAAAGGGACTATAATAACTGTTTAGTCAGACCTCCTGCCTGAAAATGGGCACAGACTGAATGAAGGAGCATTGTACGTCTGGGTATATATTTCTATATTTCCTATTTCAGTGACACAGAATTGAGAACATGGGAGGTTAGCTGCGCAGCAAAAGCCAAGTGTGCCATCAGTTGATACTCTTGCATTTCATATACACTTGATTGCAATGCTGCATTTCCTTTGCTTACAGTGAATCAATACAAGGATATAACCTGTTACAAAGAACACAGCCCTGGAGAATCCAGAAAGCACTTCAGTCAAAGAGTAAGTCAAGTTTCCTTAAAGTCTGAATGAAAATGCATACAGACTTTTGTTGGGTTTTTTCTATATGCATCATACCCTCATTTGCTAATTTTACTTACATTTTCTCCAAATGAAATTAAAAATATTAAGTAAATTCCTAAAAGGTAAAAATGAATAGATCAGAAAACCCACAAATATTTATTGGATTCTTCCAGTTATTTTTTCAGATGAGTGTGAAAAAAGTGGTAAAATATTCTATCCAGAAGCCTACACTGTGTAAATGATTATTATTAGCTAAAAGTGCACACTAAATCATATCGGACAATTTTAAGCTGCATTTATAGTGAGGAAGGAGGTTGGTTTGATTTTGGAAGTTCTGTGTTTTATTTTTGTAGGGTTTTTTTTTTGGGGGGGGGGGGAGGGTGGTATTTGTTTTTTTATTTATGAAATGGAAGATTCTGCTTGGTCAACTGATTCAATGATGGAGTTGCTCCCAATAGTCATTTGTCAGTGAAAGGAGTAATGAGAACATAATAGCTAATCCCTCAAAAGTTAAGCTGGATTAAAAGCAATTTGAATTCTTTTTTGGAACCAAAAAGAAAACTATTTGCAGATGGTCTTCATTAGAAATACTGGTGGCAAGAATTATTTCACAGCTCTAATAGTGTGTCTAGCCAATATCCCTTAGGCCTTAATATTTTCAGTATCAGAGATCAACATTCTCTTTGTAGTCATCTGCTTGCATTAAAGAAATATACTTACCATACACACATATAGACATGATATACATACCTATATACATACACGCACACACAATTTCTTTAATGTAAGCAGATAATGATATATATTAAAAGATTTTCATGTGTTACAAGAAAATGAGATACACTTGATGCTGAGAAACATACAGATTCAGACTAATTTTTTTTTTTGAATCTGCAACTCAGAAGGTTAAAAACTTTTTTTATACTATACTGATCATGTCAATTATACATAACTATTGCAAAACCAATTTCCTGCTATGGACAAAATGGATGCACCCTGGAAAACATAGCAGCCTCTGTGTCACCCCACTGCCTTCACTTAGCTATAGTACCACACACAGGCAGGTAGTTAGATATATAGTTATCCAGCCTGCATATATTATCTGATTGGCATGTTCACTTGCTCCTTGACTGCCATAAATGAGTGGCTGTGCAGGTGCCATTAGCACATGCATCTTTTTCTGAATGCACCATTGTAGGAGTAGCTGAAAAGCTGTTTGTACTACACAGTCAGAAAGTTGGCAGTAGCTCTGGGTGAAAAATGGCAAGTATGTTTCAAGAAAAATTCAAAAAACTTCATGTTTACTCTACTTTTTTTTAACATCTCAATGAGAAATTCAAAAAACCTGGAGGTACTGAAACCAAATACTTTCAGGTTTTGATTTAACAATGATTGCGTTTTCTTCTTGCCTTCCTTCCTTCCTCCTCCCATTTTCTTTTGCTGTTTTCATTTCTTTCCCTTTTTTTTAATGATCAAGTAGAAGAGAATGAAGATAAAGGAACAGAAGGAATGAGAGGGAGGAGGAAACAATACCTGAGAAGCTGTAACACTTTTAGCAGGTTAGTTTAATAGAGAGGCCCTTGTATACCTGCACAAAGGTAATGAATGTGCCAGTAGGTGAAGCTCAACAACATACAAGGTAGTTTACATCTGCCCAATTTGATAGAAAACTATTTGGCTTGCCCAGGACATGTCCATTCAGCTGATTGTAGATTTGCCCCCATCCTTTTGCTTTGTTAAAAATGGAATAGTGTTTGTTAGGCAACACTGTAAAAGCTATTGCCTCCTTTTGCTTCATGTCTTGGGGTGTGTACAATTTATGACCTGAATCAGCAGATACATATGTTTCATGCTTATGTATAACACTTCTGAAAAGTTGGCAAGACACATCTTTGAGTTAGCAAGGAAAAGAAACAAAAATGTAATGGTTACAAATTTGGTCTTAAGCTATTCCTCCATTTCAAGCTTCATTTATTTTTGCTTTCCATTTCAGCAGCTGTTGGAAGCACTCTTCAATAGGAACCAAATAAATCCATACCACCTGTCCAACTCTGAGTTGGAAGCCAAATCTTTGTTAGCTATCTCAACATTTAAGAATTAAAAGAGCATCTCAACCTCAGTTTCCTTGCCATGAAAAAAAAAACAGAAGAGGAATAATAAGAGCTTTGTTAGGCAATTTGCAGGCATGTGACTTGCCATTACACAAAAATCTTCATCATTCCCAAAAAAAATTGTTTGCAATCTGAAGTGCAATGTCTTCCTCTCCAAATTTGGTAAATGCCAATATGTTCTGGCTGGAATTTAATGCTGACATATATCTATTTTTTTACAGGTACAATTTTAAGGTCTTTTGTTATTTAGCCCCATCCCCTGGTATGTCTCATGGCAAAGTGGCTGTTAAGAAACTTATGGATTTGTGGGTATAGAAACAATTATCTGAGAAAACTATCAGGATTCTCCCAGAACCACATGGCACATTTATCCCTATAGACTTGAAAGTTATTCTGCTCTAAACTCTTCAGGTCTCCCACACAATGTTCATAAATAAAAGCAGATTTTGAATCTCTGCCTTTAGTCATAAATCCCAAGGTAAGGATTGACTGGAATATATTGGAACAGATCTTTAGATTTGGACTAAATGCTAGTCTTAGGTCATCACCATGCCTTTCAAGCACTCAAAAAAACTACTGTAATATGTTATTTTGGTACTGGGCCATGCAAATCTTGCCGAAATTTTGAGTGCGTGAGCTGTCAGCAAAGAGCTGTATAGTTGTAAGCAGGAGGCACTTCAATGCAATTCAAGTGAGACTTGTCCCCCTGTTTCACTTCTGATCAGCTGATTAGAAAAAAATGGCTTATTGTGCCAAGATAGAAACAGATAAGCCAAACCACTCATTTGTTTTTCCTGGGAGAGTTTCATACAGTTCATTAAATAGAGAATCCAGAGCAGTAATCAGTGCATTCACGGGGATGTTACTGGGGACATGGTAAAACAGTGTGTGACAGCCAAGGGACAGAGTGCACTTCTTACTCACTCGCTCCAGCCACGAAATCAGTAAGTCAGATCATTTGTCTAAGTCATCTACTATTAGTTTGGAGTGAATCCGTGCACGGAGGTTTAAGGACATCCCAAGGAGATTTGTTCATTTAATAGGGAAAAACCAAAACAAAAATAACAACTGCTTTATTTGAAAGCCAGGACCAAGGGAGATTTAGTTTAGCTAAAGCAATATTTGACTCCAGTTCAAGTTGGGCAGGAGTTCAGCCAGAAGTTATCATATGATTGGGTTTTGGGGATTCTATTTTTTTGGAAGTCTGTGTGAAATGATCTAGTAGTGGTCTCAGTCCAAATTCCAATCCATAAGTGCCTCTGTTCCTTGCAAAACCCCACAATTTACACAGTTGTTAAGAATCCCAGAATAGAAGGCAAGAGCTAGAACCCATAGTTTGCTCGGGGTCTGCTTTGCACATCTGAAATAAGGAGATGGGGGACATGAAATGACACCACTACCTTTGCTCTCTTGACAGTCCTCCATTAAGAAGAAAAACTCATTGCTGAGGAAACAAGGAGCAGAGACTACACCAACTACTCCATTCACATTTTTGTCCTTGTCCTGGCTTTTTTCTTAATTTTAGCATAAGCTAAAGATGACAGTAGGATCTCAGCAAGCACTTCTTGCCATTGTCACACTGTTATAGAGCCTGGTTAAGAGTAAGCAGGATCTACACAGTGAAGATGAAACAACTTTGACTTATTTTTGAGCCATTTGAAGAGCACGTGCCCTGAAGTTTGTTCAAAGTTAACTTTTCAGTCATTTGCCTTCTAGGAGGTGTAAAATAAAAATATCAATACAGATATTAAGCAGAAAGTATAATGAAAAACACTGATGTATTTCAAATATATGAAGTTATCCAGTTTTAAGGAATGCTTTTTATGTGTTATACACTCTAGACTTCACTGTAACCAAAGAAACATATTTAGTCTGTATTTAAAGTAAATATCCCATGGAAGAGCACATGTTCAAAGTACAGGAAAAGCTTTCACTAATCTCTCACCCACAATGCAGCCTTGAACTACATCATTTGCCCTCTCCTTGTAGAGTTTTTTAGACAGTGCTTCTCAGAGCACTGTAATCAAGAACGACATTTTCTCCGTCCTATTGCTGCTGGCCTCCTCAAAAAATAAACTATACTCCTAAGAGTCTATCAGGACAATTCAGCTCTAAAGAACACTTGCAAAGCAAACTCCAGTAGGCTAGAGAGTAATGCAAAATGCATTAATTCATTAGATATTTTCTTTGCCAACACCAGCCATTACATACCGATGATGATTATATATCATTTCCCCATCTGTTCATTGAACTGTTTAATCTCTCTTCCTCCACCTCCTTCTATACCTCCCCTCCACCTTTCCAAATGACATTATCCTCTTAAAAGTGATCCCTGTCACTCAGGGTTTCAGCTGAAAATGAAATTTCAAATTGCAGAATATGCCATCAACTTCAGATAGGTGGATAAAGTACCATTAAAACAGATGTTGAGACCAACAGTAATATTCTATGTTTGTATAGTTATACATGCTCAGACTTTGGAGTAGTTGAGAAGTCTTCTCTCCTGAATAAGCCTTACTAAATCACACAAGAACAGATATTAAAATGTAAAATAACTGAACATTATTTCTTCTCTGCAGTTTCATTTTACTCTTTCTCATCCTTGCACCATACTGAAAACAACAGATTGTATTGCAAAGATTTTAATCTTATTTTATGTCTGTTCTATTGAAAAGCACCATGCAGACTATGTGGCTGCAGACTATTTCTGATTCCCATCACTTAAACAGCCGTAGATTCAGGCCTGTGTAATCCTGCAAGGATTACAAAGATATATGGTTTCCTTGGCATTAATCAGAACTGTTGGATAATGGCTCCCCTCAGAGGTAGTATAGAAAGCATGCACCAGTCCAGTACATCTCCTCCCTACAAGATGTCAGGAGGAAATAGATGGTGCATTATGCATGATAGTTGAAAATACACTGCAAACTCCATCCTACAATCCATTAGAGATTGCCAGTTTAGTTTTTTTCCTTTATGGGAAATGACTGTAGCTAATGAATACAATGTTATAATTAATAATGGAAAAATATATAGGAATTTAGAAATTAAATATTGGTATCAAGGATTAAGCTTCATTTTACAGAATACAACCAGTTTTGAGGTCACATTAGAAGCATGCAAAGGAGAAGCTTACCTGACTACATTCTAATCCTTCAGCTTCACAGAACTAAATGAAGGCAAAATAATGAATAAAATATTTCTATTGATTTAAAAGTCAATTACATGCAAGCTAGAAATTTTAACATTTGTCCAAACAGATGTTTAGGGTGGCTCTGTGCCAGGCTCAGCTACATTTGGGAGAATTCTCTTTCTCATTAGTGTCCCATGCAGTGCTTCAAAGCTTACAAGCAAATTCTCTTGCCTCAAAGCTGTTAACTTAGGATAACACATCAGCATGTACTCTGTCCTATACCTGTTTGAGGGATTCTATTAAGGAGCATGGAGATTACTTTTTCCAGTATTATCTCCTGCCGCTTTTATGAGATGTTTTTATGTTCTTGAACTGACATTTTAAAAAATATCTTAAAAGATTTCTAAAAATTACTCACAGTTTGACCATCAACTCATTGTGGAATGTATTACTTTGAGTTGTTTCTTAAACAAGACAATAGAGAAAAGGATAAATTAATAAATGGAACATATTTTTTGACATCTACTGGTTCTTCAGATTTCTCCAAAACAAGAAATAGAGGGTATCAGATGAAACTTGCACATGGCAGATTCAAAATAGCCAAGAATAAGTGGTGCTTCATAAATGAGGGGAAAAATGTCCAAGTATATAAAATTAGAGTTTCTGAGATGACCACCATCACCACAGGAAAAGTCTGGAAGTTGTAACAGGTATAAGAACTAGGAAAACATCAGCTCAACTGCTCAGTAGCAGCTGAAGTAGCAAATAAAATTATAGGGATTATTAGGAAGGGAACAAAGATTAGAAAACACACAGAGCTTTGCCACAGTGTAAACCCACACTGCATCTTGAATCCTCTGTGAAGGTGAGTCCCTCGTGTCAAGAACAGATACCATGCAGTTGAGAAAGGTATGGAGAGGGGCAGCAGTAATGATAGTGTGCGCACCAGCTGCCATAGAACGGAGCAGCCAAGTAGCTAGGGCTTTTGTGCTTAGAAAGGACTCAGCTGGGCAGAAGTATGACAAAGCTTTATCAAATCACGAGAAGCATATAAAAGGTGGATTGGGACTGATTGCTCATCATCATTTCAAATCCAAGAAGTATAGACCATGAATGGAACCTCCTGGGCGTCAGCTCAAAGCAAGCAGCAGCTGGCACTACTTCACTGAACACATCGCTAAGGTGTGGAACCGCATACACATGTGAAGCTTAAATCCTTAATGGGCAAAACTACACACAGAGAAATTTTATATTCTCTTAGAGATTATGAAATGGCAAGCATCACATGGAAAACAGCAAACCAAGATTAATTTCCCTCCCATCAATCTTTGCATTGGCAGTTCTAAAACACTTTTGCTCACATACGCTATTTCTCACACTGTTATAAGGTGGGCCAGTAGCATTTTACTCCCTAGTTTTCAAAGGTTTGGTCCATCTCTATCTTTCACTGAAAGGGAAACCTGTCACTATAGTTACAGGTTACAATGGATGGCAAGGGAAGAGTAAGACTCTTACTCACGACATGCAGCTGAACATAAACCAATAAAAAAGATGTGCCCAGTTCCAGAAAAAAAAAATATAAAAGTTCTGTTTTCTTCCAAACACTCAGGAAAGCAATTTTTTTTTCAAGCAAATATAAGTGATAAGATGTGTAATAATTGCTTTGTGCATCTTCCTTCATTCAAACAATACACTAATTAATTTCCTGGCCATAGAAGCTGGAATAAACTAACACTAATTAGCGCACTACAGATTTTAAGAGCCTAATATGCTGCAACAGGACAACATTTCACATTTCTTAATTTTTCATGGGCCCTTGCTGAATGGAACTTGGAATAGAAAGATGGAACAAGTCCAGAGGTAGTTCTCTTTAATAACATATATAATGCTAATTGAGAATAAACATAAGATCTGAGAAACCGGAAGTAGGATTCCTCAAGCACTTTCCATAAAGAAAACAAAACTGGTGTTTTCATAACCCAGTAAATTTCTTTAACTAAAAAAGCAAACCCTCAAATCTCAGTATAACCTTAGGACAGCCATTTACTAAGGGTATTACTGCTAGAATATACGTAACAGAACTGCTAAACTGTTTGAATGCTCTAAATGCCAGAATAGTAACAATAGGATTACCTGAGATAATCAAGATATCATGGTGGAGTCCGAGTTCAAGAAGGATGCTTAGTAATTCCTGAAAATCTGCATCCTATACTGTATTTCAAATAATGGGCTGTTAACCCACAGATCTGAAAATCACCTCTCCTTTTCAAAAGCCTTAATTTATGTTTTGAGTAATTTAAAAATTCACAAAAGTTGCCAATACAATCCAGACAATGTGCCTTAATGATAGAGTGATAGGATCTCACGCTCCAGGAGTGAAAGAACACTTTCTTCCAAATATAGCTCACATGAGTGGATGAATTAGTGTCGTATGATCTTCTGGCATTCAGAGATCTATCCAGTATAAAAAGAATTAAGACCATTATCCAGCGAGTATTCTTACAGCATCATCTGTTCATCACTTTCTGTCAGTTCTCAGTTCATACCTAGTTTAGCCTCTATTTTTGTATAATCCAGAACACAGAACCTGTAGTAGAAAAAAGTCTACCTAAGCAATGTTGCTTTACAGTTTAACTGTAAAAAAACTGTAAAGCAACGTTGCTCAGGTAGATTTAACATTATGTTTCTATGTCCCACAGCTAAAAAAATACCATATACCATGGAGCAAGGGGAGAATGTGGAATGCAAGTGAAGGCCTTTCTTCTTTCAAAGGCATCGCTGTGACCGTGGTGGTGCCATGCAGTGCTTGGCTCTGCAATGTATGTGCCTTTGGGCAAGCAGTGCCGAAACAAGCCTCAGAGGTATTCTGCCTCAGTGAGGAAGAATGTCTCCTGCTGCCACCAGTGTGTTGCTGCTAACAATATTCTTTCAAATGACATATGGAAGAAGTACAGGGCTGTCTTTGGCTGGATTTTTCCTGCCTGCTCTGGATATGCTGTGAGATGCCCTCTCTTTCCAGAAGTCTTGGGATGGAGCAGTCCAGTAGTGCTTCATCTCACCACTAAATGTTCTCACATGGCTGTTGATGAATATGGCCATTACTGGCTTCAGAAATAATGGCTTCATGTACCACATTATAAAAATAGAAATTAGTCAGTTTTCCAATTCAGCTGGCAGTTTTTGTTTTTAATATTTTTATTGCTGCAGACATCATCGTCCAGCCATCTGCTAAAGATGAGACAGACAATAACTGAGCAGAACTGGAATGAATTTTGCTGCATCTGCAGCTGGGCATTTCATTACTGTACTCTGATGGGGAATTGACGGGGGGAGGTATTTTGTTCTTTTTATAGAGACAACCAAAATGTGATGCACAGCAACACTTCACTGTGAAAAAGGTTGCTGTTGTTTACAGGAAGACCAAGTGACCCATACTGACCTTTGCTCACCACTGCCCTATCACTGTTAGGAAGGGAGAAACAGCAAGTCTTTCTCAGCTCCTCCTTCATCATTCCTGAGGCTCTTCTGACCACTGAATTAGTGAGATTTTTGCAAATTTGAGTAAGAAGGCAGAATAACCTACTCCAGATGCCATAACTGTCCTCTATCTTGCTTTAGCTCCCCATGCTGCTTCCTTTCTCTCACCTCCCCTTTTTCAGTTCTGCTGACGAGTTATCCTCCAGAGAAACAAGCCGACCATCCTCTGCTTGAGAAACTGGCAGTCCACAGGCTCTTCCTTGCTTAAATCCAAAATTACTCCACAACAGACGGTTAGGATGAGTAGCTTTGGCCAACTATAGGCCATTTTGATTTTTGAAAGGACAGAACACTCACACTGAGATAAGCATGCTTTTCTATGAAATAAAAATCTCAAAGAAAACCACATATTTTTCCTTTTTTTTTTTTTTTTGTTTTAGTTTGGCAAAAATAAAATAAAACAGTGCCTATTAGGGTTAGTATTATGTCCAAGAAGTGTGTGGGCGGGATGCCCTGGAGATATATACGGACACGCAGCAATCTTTTGCACACGGAAGTTGAAACTGAAACCTTGAAGTCCCACAGTAGCTTTTACATTAGAATTTTCTGGGGTTTGGTGGTCTTTAGCCAAAACTGCTCCTACACAGTTGTCCTGTCCATCTATGTCCTCTCAGCACAAATACAGTTCTTTCTATTGGTTCTTTCTATGGGATCTTTAAACAACTTGTAAAACTCGCTAGGCTAGAAGATGCTTATAAACACCAAATTTGCCACTTGTGTAGAATTACAAAATAATGCAAGAATTGTCTCTATCAACTTCAACAAATCTCAGCATGAAAATACTGCAGAATTAAAGAATGGAGAAAACACAGCTAGAAGTAGCACATAAATGAGCCCTGATCCACTGCCCATTGATGTCAGTGGAAAGACTTGCAGTGACTTCACCAGATCAGGCCTGTTGTGAAGGTCTGAAAAATGCTAACAGTATATTTATGCAGGGTATTTTCAAAATCAAATGGCTTTTTTTTTTTTTAAATCAGTTGCTTATATGGTACAGCATTGCTGCACAGAATGTCCCTGTCCATAAGAAACTGATAGAACAATGTGATAATATAAGAAGTGTAGCAAGGAAAAGCAGAAGATGGAAAACATCTTTAATTAGCCTTCCATCAGTTGGAAACTTATCTATGCCAAGAAGAAATATAATTGAGGACAATATGTGGTAACATATTACAGCTGTTCATTTTAGAAGACACAAATAAAATCATTTCATTGTTGCCTTTTTATATATTTACTTCCCCCGCCCCCCAACCACATTTTTTTTAAGAAATCCCTTAGACACTTAAATTGGAAGGCTACACAGGAATTCTTACGCCTTTTTATTATTTTACCAGATAGGGTTAGGCATATTGGTCATTTGACCTCCTTAAATGCATTGGCAGAGCTCTCATGTTCATGGCCAAGAAATTGTCCTTGCTTCCTTTTTTCAAAGTTGTTTAAGTAATAATTTGTATTAATTACAGAAAGTACATCCTTAATTAACTGAGGAAAGACTTGGTTTTTTCCCCAGGCATCTCTCACATTTCAGCTGATGAATCCCATGATTAGACATGGAAGCTGATTTGTGAGCCAGTTATTTTATCTCATTTAGAGAATGGGGAATGGGAGTGACGAAGGAAAAGGTGATCAATACACAGAGAAACGATCACATATGCATTTGCAATTTGAGTCCAAAAGTTCCCATGTTAATAGGAGAAGCTGTAAGTCCAAGCTTCAAAAGAAAGCCCAGATTTTATTGCGCAAAGTGATACACAGGATCTTGATTTAGAAAGGATTCTGCACAGTGCAGTGAGTAAAAAAAACACTAAACTTGACGAGGATGACTGTTCCAAATGAAGCATGTACAAACATACCTGAGAATGCACATTGCCTATAATATCTATTCACACCAAAGGAAGGTGGTACCAAATCGGTGCATTTAAAATCAAACAGAGGTGCCCTTTGTTATAGAAGTATGCTTCTGGGGAGAACAGGATGTTACTAAATATAAATGAGTTTCAATCAATTAACCAGATAATTATCCAAACTTATATGCCTTTTCCAAGAACCTTTTTTTTTATAAACTTCAGTGCCAGAAGTCAAGCATGAAAGATATTGCAGATACAAAATAAAAGGGCCTGATTTTTACAAATCCTATCAGGATTCAACTCATATCTGAAGCCAGTGTTAAATAAAGCATTTACTACCACTGAAGTAGTCGATCATTTCTTTTGGCCGAAAGATTTCTGAGCTTAAAGTTTTGCTCACAGATATGACATTTTTATCCTTGGAACTTTTGGGTACATTTTCAAAAGTGCTTTTGCTATTTAGATGGGTTTTGGCATCTAAACCTTTGAGTTTATGGGAGAAACGTTAGAAGATTGGAAGTGGAGGAGCTATCAATTTGCACATTTTGCAGCTCCATCAGAATAGCCTAACTCAACAAAGCCCCAGTGTGATAAAGCACTGAACAGTGTGCTCAGTTTCTGTCTCATTCATGATTTTGCTGATTTCAGCAAGGCATTCACATGCTTAGTTTCAGTACTTCGCTGAAACAGAGCTGAAAAGGTGCTTTATCCATTCGCAGTGCCAGAGCCGTTCAGGTTCTCACCCGCTCTCCGAAGGTCCTGTGTACTTTGCAGCCCCCGTTAACTGTTCTTTCAAGAAGTGTTCTTATATACTGCTGCAGCCTCCTGGAATGCACCATATACAGACAGACGGTGTGTACCAACACTCCTCAGCAGGCCCTAGCACTTTAAGAGAATAGCAATTTTCCAAATCCATTATCTATTTCACACTCAACTCATGAAAATAAATTAGCTAAATGACTGAGTCTACACATGACTTATTAAAATTAATTTTTTTCTAATATTTCTTATTTTTCTATTTACATTCATAGACTACATGAAAAATAATACAGATACTAATAGAAAATGCAGAGGTGCTCATTCTAACATACTCGTTTACCATATTAATAAACATATGCTAATTTAGCAATGTTCTGGATCTGTATCAGGATGGGGTTCATAGAATCATAGAATCACAGAATGTCTTGGGTTGGAAGGGACCCCTAGAGGTCATCTAGTCCAACCCCCCTGCAGTGAGCAGGGACACCGCTAACTAGATCAGGTTGCTCAGAGCCCCGTCCACCCTGGTCTCGCAGGCTTTCTGTAAACACATCACCAGAATAACCACGGAATGGTATGGAAATGAGTGGTCTTTTACTTGAGAACAGGTTGCCACCACAGTGAAACAAGTGAAACAAGATCCTCAGCAGTGAAGGTGGACAGAAGCAGCTAGCTTCGCATGCGGGATGAAATATGAGGAAACACTAATGGACTAGTGACAAACTCACACTCTTCTAGTGCAAACAGGTCCAAGGCAACAGGAAAGAGAGCCAACTAACAAAAGGGGGTTTCAATAACGCACTTTTTTTTCCCCTCTGAGGTTTTGGGCTAGCTATTCCTCTTTCTAGACTGAATTGCTTGATAAAATACATTATGGATCACTTAACTTTTCTTAATATTAAATTCTTCAGAAATATGTAGGAAGCCTTAGACATTATAAACTGTGTTTGTAGACAGTGGCAATTCAGATTTTTCCCACTGAGAACATGAGGAGCAAAGATCAAGGTGAACTCAAAGTTGAACTTTAGAATAGGTATGCAATTTTATTTAAAAGGCAGGCGTGTTAGCCAGATGGGGGCGGGGGGGGGAAGTTCATGAGGAAAGGAGAGTATTTTTCTGACTCAGACAGGAACACTGCCTTGTTTCAGTGGTGTATATGTTCCAGCACAATCTCAAAACCGACCAGCTAATGTTACAGAAATTACTTATATCCTCATATCCAGATCAGATCTCATATCTAAGGGTAGGTTTCCCTTTTACACCCCTCAATACTTCACCTTTTCAGCTACCATCAGTGCATTATCACAAACTTTGTTTACTGCATGCAACTATGGATCTTCTTTAAGTAACATCAGCTTCCCTGGAAGCTGAATCTAGACCACAGCAATGTTTAAAGCCATTAAAAGGGAATGTATTCACATTGTTGAGCATGTACCCAAGTACAGATCTTGCATACTCGGGTCCTGAGAAACAAACAGCCCATAACTCCTGTAAGACCCTCAGGGTTACCATTCTGTCCTCCATAGATCCAGCTACTATTTTTGTTGTTAGTGTTTTAATTCACTTTCAGTTGCAGAACTTTTCTCAGCAATTTTTAAAGATTTTAGTAGACATACATATGTAATATCACATATATATATGGGAGACTGCAAAAATTCAGCTCTAGAAATTTTTTTTAAATGTCATTGGAGCATATTTATGACAATAAACCTTTCACATGTGAGGTGTCACATTATACATGACTGTCTGGGACTAGAAATCTCAATACATGTCCTTTATCACATTCAAATTCATGCTAGATAAATGATATGCAAGCAAAAGTTTAAATGAGGACAGGTGTCATAAGAGTGGTAACTGAAGTAGGTTCCTTTCACCTTTCTTAAAAAGTTGTTTCATACTTACAAATTTATTTACAAAATAAGTTAATGTCCTCCAGAAATTACTTCCTAGGCTAGATCTTACTTAGGATTTCTTTCAGATAGTTGACCATTTCCTTTCTAATTATTCACAGATGGCCTTGTCAAATGTCCTGTCTGCCCAAGCAGGACTTACACAGTGTCATTGGAAAATAGGCTAAGAAATCAACTGTGTTTTCCAAAATACTATGCTAAAACTTTTGATTTTTATTTTTTTTTTAGATTATGTATAGTACCTGTCATGGTCTGCCAGAGCACGTACTACACTGGTCTTCTCCTTTTGGACACCATTGCTATCTTATCCTGGAACAAGAGTCTCAGGCTTTGAGGGTAAGAGCATGTAGTGAGACTTTGCATAGATCAAGCCATCAATGTCTCCTCTGAGCCAGACACACATGAATTCACAGGGAAGTTGCCCTTTGGAATTAATGAGAAAACAGAAAACAATTCTAAAAAGTAAGCAGGAAACCACAAATTAAGTAGGGAGATTAAATTAGACACAAGCTTGCAATATACATACCATAAGAAATGGAAGGGGAACAAACTGCTTCATTATTAAATGTATCAGCATACAAAAGCATCTGCTCAACAGGTGCTTTTTTAATCCTTTTCTCTGACAACAGGACAAAAGTATTACATTAGAGGGACACACACACCCATCTTGACCTTATTGTAGGCCGCTACTAGTAATATTTGTAAGAATTATACCCATAAAAAAGAATATATTCAATTCCATGTTGAGTAATACCATTTATAACAGAAGGTGGTTGTTAAACTGACAAACATACAGAAATATAAAGGGAGTGCATAAACACTGCCAGGGATGGGAAGCCCGGATAGCTAAAGAAAACTTGAGCATTATCTGCCAGAAATGGTGAGAGTGGTATTCCACAAGGAGAAAATGGGCTGCAGGATACTACTTGTGGCACCTGAACCACTTCAGCTGGCTTATCACTGAGGTTAAGAATCACTGTGTTTCACTGGAAAAAGCTGAGGAACCACCCCGGCAATGAAAGATAAAGCCAGGAGGTTCACAACAGCTACTCCCATGAGAAAATGATAGGCATTAATCCAGAAGCTCTCTAGGCTAGAACCACGTGCCCTGTCAAACTAAGATAGGGCCTGGGAAAAGGAAGCAGATTAAAAATACAAGCACCCTGAAGAATTGCTCCTGTATTTCTTCTCTGGAGAGCCAACACTTCCAGATCAAAGCACCATTCCTCAGTTTACTGAGGACCAGGAGAGGACTGCATACACTAGTCACCCTAGAAAGGCTGGGTACAAAGAGAAAAATCATTAAAAGTGACAGGGGAAATCAGAGGGTGCTACATCACCTAAGGGTCATAAACACTCAAGTGTCGTCCATTTGCCCTGTGAGTCTCCAGAAGACAAGTTGAAGACAGGGCTCCCAGCACATGTGCTCCCTCTGATATGACTTAAGGTGTCTGAATATAATTTCTGAAAAACAGACTTTCACTGAACCAAAATCTTCAGTTATAACAAATGTGCTCCTTAGAGTTAAATCTTAAAAAACCCCACATATTAGCCGAAATTATTATATAACTGCTCAGGGATGTGCACATTTAAAATGGCTTTAACAATCTGCCTCTAATTTGGTAAAAAATAAAATTCTCAGGGTGCTGCAGCAAGTGAATAGATTACAGACACAAACCCCCCAAATCAAAGAAAAGGTATTGCTACCTCTTCTTAGCTCATTAAAAATTATGCCTTATGAAATGAAAAAAAAAAAAATACTTGACAAACCCTCTTTGGTACTATATTTATATCAGTTTTTTTCCCTGTGCCTCTGAAAGTTGAATACTGCAAGCAGCTTTACGTCTGAGTTTCAGAAGGAAGTTGAAATCATGGAAAATACCTAGAGGTAGAAAAGTACAATGTGTTTTCTAATGGTTACAGGAAAAAAAAATCTGTGAACTAGGATTCTTGGTTTCGAGTCCCGATTTTATCAGAGACTGGCTTAAGACACATCCAGCTTAGATGTTTCAACAGCTAAAAGATGCTTGGCCACAGCAAGATGATTCAGAGTGCCAGTTAGGAACCTGTCTCCTTAGTCATTCAGCGAAGAGATTTTTTTGGAGATATGTGTATTGCCAGGCTCCCAAAATAGTCAATGGAGGCTGATAGGCTGCTTTTAAGAATGAAGTCAGAGCAAAAGTGTCAGACAGTTATTCCTGTAATCGCACTCTGGAGGAGCCCATCTCTCACTGTCCATTAGAGGAAAAGTGCATCAGAAGCATCGCCGAGTTACCTGGCCTCAGCTCAGTCCAAGGGGAACCCATCCCTCCACATCTCATGTGGAAGCTCAGCCAGCTGAGGCCATTGTCACCCCAGCGGCAGGACCGAGCTCCCACTGGAGCCCCAGCTGCCCTGACTGCTGACGTGGCCTCTCTGCTGGCTGAGGCTGACATGAGCGTGGAAAGAGCCAGCTCTCTCTGCACACAGGGCCACCAGGGAAAGAAATGTGACACCATTCTGGACCTCAGCTACATCTCCATGACTGATAGGAGTGGTCCCAACCCAAAACATCTGACCCAGAGAGCCTCATTCGAGCCCGGGTACCCAGAACTGTGCAGGCAGGAATCACGGGGACATAAAGAATAAGCCTGAGGAAACTAAGTCTCTAGCTCAGTTAGTACGGCACTTGCTGGGAACAGGGAGGAACTGAGTTTCCACTGAAGCAAGTTTCTGACATGAATATGATTTTAGAAAACTGTTCCCAAGAACAGAAGAAAGCATTTCAAGACTATATCATGACTTGTTATAATTAAACTGTCCTAGGAGTTACCTGGAGATGTACTGGGATAGGTCTCCCTCTGGTACTGATACTTCCAGGTAGTCACCAGTTTTTGAAAAAAGTCACTGAATACACAGCAGGACCTAATGCAAAAGAACACTTAAATATCAGAATTAATAGATATGATTTTCTGTTGAGATGAAGCTACCGTTTCAGCAGATCCCGTGCGTTTAAACTGTGGGTTTAAAAATCTAGGTTCCTTCTGATTCAGAATCACTTTTCTAGGCAACAATACTTCTTCCTCTCCTCTGAGCTTGTCTCCTGAAGCTGTAGCTATCCCAGAATAAGGATTTCAACCTCCTATCCCTTGTCTAAACTGGGCATTTCAGTTTCTCAACTACTGCCATATGGGGGGCTTCAGAAGCAGCATCACTACAGCTGCACCCACACGGACCAAGCAGTACTCACTTGCGCTGCTCCGCTGGGCTTAAGGGCCTCTGCTACTGCACTGTCCTGCTTTCTATTCAAACATTCTCTATAACTGAATATAAAGAGGTATGTTTTGAGTTGCCACATTGTTCATTTTCAAAAGCTACATTGACTTGCAGGCAACAAATTTTCAGTGCTCTGCTTGTATCAGAGGGGCTTGATTCACATGTTTCGTTTTTAGAAGAAATTATTTCACGATCCAATTTCAACAGTTAAGCATCTTTGGGTTTCCATTTATGAAATCAGCAATCTTTTCTCGTTTTCAAATTTCTATGCACCATAGCTGTACAAGTGGTTTTTTTCATTAATTACTACCTTTTGCTGCTAACAGCTTAAGATTGAGTTACAAATCCAAAACCGCTTTCTGAGTAGTGAGTCCTTCCAGACTGTGAAAAACTGTTGACACCAATACAGCAGTACTGATGTTAATAAGTATATACTGTAGCTTCTCTGCAGTTAGACTACAGTCTGGAAAGCTCTCAGTGTATTCTTTTTCAAAGGCATGTAAAAAAAAAACCCACAAACAACCTTGTTATAATTAAGAAAAATAGTTAGAATCCAATCTACTGTGAATGGCTGTTTTTCACTGTATTAGAAAAAGAAAAAAAAGAACAAGTTAAAATAAAGAGAAATAAGTTACCCTTTGAACTGCTTGAACTCTTGAATCTACAAACGAATTTTGGAAAATCTGACAGATAAACCTAGGTAAAATGACGTAATTTCATTTCTGCTTCTGGGAGAAGAAGAGGAAAGGGGGAAACTATTGTGGTTTTGAAATCACAACAGAATGAACTCACTCTCATTCTCTGACCTATTCATTTCTCAATACTTATTTTTATAGCTCATGTTACGAAGTTATGTAATGATAATTTATAGGTCAGCTCGACAGAACCAGGCAGACAATACTGAACATGATCCTTACTGTTCCGGTCCACAAATCCAACAGCCTATATTGCCTCTCCTCTCCCCCAGACTGTTTGAACTTTCCTCACAGAGATGTGCGATAAAAGGAAACATATGAACAAAAATAGGGAACAAAGGGGAGAAAGGGAAGACTTTTATATCATTCACTCACAAGCATTTCTAAAAGCCCCAAAGGGCAGCAGTCAGCAAGGACGCTGCTTTCTAAATGCAGTTTGGAGAACGCCTATGGAACTGGTGCCCATAACATGGACAGATGTTTATTTTCTCTGAGTTTATGTCTCAGACTCAGGATTCAGCATTTCAGCAGCTCATCATTAAGCTTCTAAAGCGATTCAAGTGTGGCTTGCCATGAGCGCAGAACTGATAACTTGTCTGTCACCAGCAGTCACATCCAAGCCTACCCAGACAGGAACACCCACACCAGAGGCAAAATGTGGATCCTATGTATAGGAAATTCTATTTTCAGCTACTGAGCTACCTAAAAATAAACTCCTACTCAAATGCAAGAGTTTCCTTCAGTCCATTTTATTAGTACTATTAAAATACAAAGTACCATTTTGATTTGCAAGAACTATTCCTACTCTAGCAGTGTCAGGTGGCTGGGTTCCAGTATCCTGTGAATACACTTTACATTCTTCTAAAGAACTGGGCATTTTCAAAAGGACAGTACTTTATATTTTGAAAAATATCCCTCAGTGATTTTCTGCCAGCTGAAACATCCAAAGTGTCTGCCCTCAAAAAAGATTCAGTGCTTTTGGCAGCATTTGCAAGCTAGTCTGTTTTTTCCAATCCAGAAAAAATTTCTTTGCCAGACAGTCATCTGAAATAATGTTCTTACACAGAAAATACATGTTCAGTATGTTTTGCATTTATACACTGTAAAGAGGCCAGTATGCAAGAAGTTCTGAGCTCCTAGAGGCTGGCACTGGATTACAAGGGCAGCTACTTTCAGATTGAAAGTGAAGACACTGGAAGATGGCGAAGGTGATAACGAAGCCCTGAGATTTCTGGGACCATGACTGGGACAACATGACTCCCAGGACTACAGGGTCATGGGGCAGTGATGCTAGAGAGTGCTATGAGATTACCGGTTTTGGGCAGGCTGTGACAAAAAGTCAGCGACTCACTGTGAGGAGAGGAAGAGGCCAGCAGCAGGTTCATGGTGTCTGGCCATGGGGCAGCGGTACCTTGGATATCGAACTGGCGTACCCACCCAAAGTATTTCCAAGGTGAAAATGCTGATGGATTGTCAACAAGACAGCAGTTCTGATGATATGATAGAAGCCTCCAATTTCTAAATTTGAAATGTTCCTCCTTATTTTTATTTTTATATGTATATATATATATATTTAAATTTGAAATATTCCTCCTTATTTTTATTTTTATGTGTATATATATATATATATATTTATATTTGAAATTCCTCCCTATTCTATGGGACTTCCCAGAGTAGTTTTTTATTTGAATAGTGAGCTAGCCTTACAATCAGATTGTAGATTACATCGTTTATCCTATGAACAGAAGATCCCAAACAAAATAGGATTCAGAACCTACCATGATTTCAGATTTTGAGGGATCTGTGTGGACCTCTCACAAACCATAGTCTTCATTCCTTTATGAAAGGAACAAATTCAAAGGATTTAAGCTTTTGGAAAGATTTCCACATGCTAAAACAGTGTACAGCACCCTAAAGACATGGTCAGACATAGTTGTATATCAAACTATGTCTGACAGATCTAGCTGCTCCCCCAGTTGCTTGTTCCATTCTGCTGACAGAGGTTAGCACCCTCGCAGCAGAGCAGGACAGGTAAGCATTCCTTATCTGCTTCTCTGTGAATGTAGAGATCTCTGCTTAGGCTGCTCTTCTTTGACAGGGCAAGCTCAGATTCTGCATTTTGCACTGAAATGGTTAAAGTATGTGTATTCAGTACACATGGCAGAAACCTCTTCTGCCCTTCATTCCAGAGGAGGTTCAAATGCAGGGCCCAATAACTTGCAGACCAATCTGTCGATGGTCTAAAACATCATCACATTCAAATTTAATAAGTATGTTGCTGCATTATGACAACTTTAATATTCTTCAGAACTAATATTTCTTTCTGGGGCAGCCTTTCCTTTCAAGTTTCATAATGACCTTGGATTTTTTTCCCTCCCTCTCTCTTTTTGGGTAAAAGAAATACAGTTTTCTGGGGACATACAAACAAACACTGCTGAAATTAAATACACATACTTCCCACTGACAGTCTTCTCGAGTTGGTTTTTTTTTTTTGTTTGTTTTCTTTTTGATTTCTGGTGCTGGGATTTTTTTTTGCATTAATATGTGATCTCAGAATTTAAAGAACTCATTAATCGTGCTCCAAATTCTCACAGGGAGCAATCATGCTCCAAATTCTCACAGGGAGCTTGGCCTTTTTTTCAAAAAACAGCCTATCTGTTCTCAAGGTGTAGTATAAAATGTGACACAAACTTTCAGTGTGTGTGCTTCAAGAAAATCACCTACCCACCATTATTATGATAAATATTTTTTTTTAAAAAATTACTTTCTGTGTGTAACTTCATGAGGCACATAAGCCTTTTGCTTTTCTTCTGTGAAAATATCTATGTGAAATGCCATGGCATATATTATATATAAGAGCAGATGAGACAAGCAAATGGTCCTAAACATGCATGCAGTAAAAGGTTTGTCCAGAAGACAGGTCAGAGAAAAGAGGTGGTTTTCACATATATTCACAAGAAACGTCCAATAGCTTCTAAGCACAGTCAACCTGTCATTCCCACAGCCACGGAGCAGATACAGTTCCTGTGTGAATATGGTTCCAACTGACACAGTTACAAATAGCAGCCTTTGAAGTGACAACAAAGCATCAGCAAGCCATCCCCAAGCCACTCAAACATATTTTTAACGTCACACAATTGGGAAAAAAAGACCAGCCTGTGCTCTGCCTCCATGGGCATCATATGAAGGCCAAGGATGGCAATGTGGGCTGCTGGGGCCTCCAGCTGGAGCTGCCCTGCACCTTCAAAGAAGTCTTCAGAGCAGCCAAGAGCCCAGAGCCCCAGAAGACATGCTGCAAAGACTATGTACTGGTGGCCTGCTCAGAAGTTAGGTCATGCTCTGCCATGACTTGGGCCAGGGCCAACGTTTGCAGGCTGGCTGGCTGGCCAGACATCAGATACGACCCCAAAGGCAGACAAAAAAGGCAGTCTGCAAACAGGATCCTTGCCCAGCTTATCTGCTACAGGCTGAGGGAGTTATCTGACAGGAGGCTCAGTACCAGGCACAGGCTCACCTGGAAAAGCATGAGGTGAAAGGCCTACACAAGCACAACCCTTGCTGCCAGTGCACTGGTTATAAGTGCAAAAAGCCACACTGAAGACCTGCGGAGACCTTCCCAGGGAAGAGCTTGTTAGACTCTTGCAGCCTACCATCCTTTTGTGTTTTTATTCCAGTTTCCTATTTTACATGTCACCCACTGAAAAAATTGACTATCATGTTTTAGTTTCCTGAGAGTTCACCACGTTATCATGCTTCTATCAAGTTTTGTCTAATGACTTCTTTTTGTAAAACATTTTTTCCATCTTAGAGGTCTTTTGCACTGCTTTTTCCATCAGTCTTTTTCTTCTTGCTCTGAGATTGCCCTGACTGGGCTTTAAAATAGCCCTTTTCAATTCTTTCTCTTCTACTGATCACTAGATCTGAAAGAGAACATCTGGACGCTCCAGACATTTTCTATCATCTCCTTAGTCTTCCTTCGCTTTCTGAGATCCTGCCAATGGCAGCAGAGGGGTCACTGGACTTAAAGGGTCAGTCACACCGTACAAAGGTTTTGTTAAAAAATTTTCCTTAAAAATAGCCTGCCCATCTCTATTTGTGACAGTGACCTGATATTTTTAGGCTCTTGATTTAATAATAAGAAAAACAAAGCCCAGCTAAATTCTCCATCTGATTGTTAAACCAGCAATCTGAAAGAGCATTTCCTCCTCTAGTGACAGCTGAATTGATCTCCGACTTTTGTTTAATTTCTCCTTTGGCTTCCATACTTGGATGATGTTTTGTTTGTCTTTTAAAGCTTGCTTACCAGGCAGTTTCTCCAACCACTCATTGCTATGCTCTTTCTTTCAGCAGTATATACTTGAGATGTCAGATTTACTGACTAATCAGAATATTTGACATCAGCAAAAAAAAAATATGCAGTGGGTCTTTTTAACCAAAGAAAGAAGCACAGGAAATAACCTAATGTGATATTAGTTACCAAAGAAGTAATGGTAAAAAAAGGTTTAGCCATTGGGTCATCACATCTCTAGCTGTATGCTTCTGCATAGAAGACTTCCCTTTGGATTGCTTTACAGTAAAATAATAACACTTCTTTGACATGCAATGCAACTGACAGCCTTTAAAAAACACAATTTTATCGTAAAACTAATTCTTAAAGTGATGGACCTTAGTCGCTTAGTTCTCTAATGCACTGTCACATAGAAGCCCCTGCTGGTCAGATTTAATCAGATTTCCATCGTGACTAGCCCTTGGGAGACAGCGGCTAAGATTTTCTTCAAGTTTTGTATGACTTTATTCATAAGTGTTGTTCAAAATTAGACAATCTGTCTCTCTCCACATGCTGGAACATTTTAGCAGTAATTCTAAACTACCTCAAATACATGTTGTAAAATGTTCTGCATCTCTGTGGTTTCTATATTCCAAATATGCGTGTGTGTTTCCATATTACAAATGTGCATGGCAGAATCTAATAAATCTAATGGTTACTGCAGTGTTGCACATTAATATTGGGACTGTGAGTCTAGGCAATAGGCAGTATTTTACTAATTTTGAGTGTCACATTATATGCAACCATCATGACTGCAGGAAGACAAGTAGTGTAGCAAATCAGTAAATTAACTACTGGATACTGTGATACCTAGGTGCAAGGCTATGGAAAATCTGGACAAGAGGGCTATGGACTGGCAAAAGGCAGTCGCAAAATCTGGGGAAAGACTTTGTGCTGTTTTCTTCCATCATACTCCCACGTTAATAGGCTACAGTGCTGAAAGCAATTATACACCGAAGTGCACTAAAAGACTGAAGTGTGTCGTAGTACTGAGGGAACAGGGTATCTGGATGGGTCATGGCAGACAATGCCATGCTAGCAGTGAATGTTGAAACAGCTGTGATGATGTAGTATTACAGAATGCCAGATTCAGTAAGAGCTTTAACAACTCAAACGTTTGGCAACAAAGGCAGACAAACAGTTACGTTCACCAGCCATGCTTAAGTTATGCACAATAAAGGAAGGACAGAAGACAGAAAGAAGGGAGGAAGGAAGGAGCCCCTTTGGAAATAGTTTGGAATTTACAGGGGGAAAAAACAAAACACTAAACAAACAAACAAGAAAGATCAAAATAAGAACAGAAACATAAAAATCTAAGGCCTAACCTCAGTATATCATGACACATTGTTTCCTGAGAGTTCAGGCTCGGGTACCTAATTCACATATATGAAACATGCCCTTGACCAAGTCCTCACATAATACAGTGCAGTCATTCAACCAAATGCATTAATGCTCCATGGGAAACTTCACCCAGGCAGAAAAACCACCTCAGAGGGTAGAATGCGAATGCTCCCATTCTCAGGAGGTAATTTGTATGCCCAGGAGATAATTTACAACTCTAGAAAAGCACAGTTCAGTGTGAAAATGAAAAGAAATTTTTCTGGCCAGTTCAACAATCCAAACCAAAACATTTTTATTCTTCAATACTGAAATATGTGATTTCAATTTAAAAACAAAAACCATTACAAGATGTGGTTATTTCTGCATACCCTTTTTGGAATGTTTCATTGCAAACAGAAAGAAAAATTGTATTTCAGTTACTCGTTCTAATAGGGATTGAAATCAAGCAATGAAATGCTGAAATTTCCTACTGGGTGGACATCCCAATTTGTATCAAGTCTAGAAAACAAATATTTCTTTTTCAAGGGAATATCTCGTTCAAGTAAGCAAGGGTTATTGAGACTGTCATCTCTGACATGGAGCTACTTAATGGCAACTTGGTTTGTGAAAGAAGGAAAAATTCTAAGTGCACTTATGTAAATCAATGAAGTCCAAAAGCCAGAACTTTGTTGTGCAATTGTTCTTCTGCACTCTTCAAAAATAAAAGATTATTGTCCAGAATTTTGGAAGACTTGTTCTCTCAGTGCTTTGAAACACAAATAACATACCCTGGAGCAGATAAAGCATGGTAACACTCTCCACACTATTTCCCCATATTACACTGAAGCATAAGCATGAGGTTATTTATTTCTCTTCTACTAAAGGGTAAAGTCTTTCACATTTACTGTGAAATACAACTATGCAAGCAAGCAGAACAGCTGACCCACAGTAATGTTCCCCAGCAATAACTTTTTCGGATGTCAAACCTCTCAATAAGCATTAACTACACAAATAACGTTTTTTTCAGGTGCCACTACTTCAGAGATCATAGCTAATATGCTTTCAATGACTACTGAACAATTCCAAGCACAGCCAGCCCTAATAAACAAGAACATCATTTTGTTATGCTTTTGTATTGAGAAGAGCGTGATGAGGGAAAATATTTGGAGACAAGTGAGAGTGCATTGAGATATGAAAGAGCTTCTAGGAGGTTTTATTTAACTTGTTTATTAAGACTGGAATTCAGCTCAGCACAAAACTTTCTGTGACTTGCTGGAAAAAGTGTTCAGTCAAATGCAGAACAGCTGTGCTCTCCTGCAGTTGCACTAAACAACAATATCCGTCATAGCATTCTACCAAAAAAGGTCTGCTGAATGCAGTTTTGGGGATAGGAGGAACCTGAAGAATGTATCTTAAAATGATGCCATTTTGGCATACAGTTAGTGGGTCAAGAAGGAACTTGTATCTCATTCCTCCCAGGGGTTTAGAAGATCCTCAAGGTGATGCTGCCCAGCTGTAGTAACTGAGAAATAAGCCAGGCTGAGCCTTCTTAAGCCATGAAGAAAATGTGCTTGCACTTGCATGGTGCAAAACACTGAAGAACAGAACTGGCATAGTTAAGAGAAACACTAGCAGAAGCTTTGGGCTGAGTCCCAACTACATGTGACATTAGTCTTAGTAGAACATATATCCCAGGATTGTCTGAATGACAAGAAATGCAGCTACCTAATGTGTTCCTTCCCAGAAAATGACAGGAGAAGTTCTGTCCTTACTGGGTCTCAGAAAATGACAGAAGTTCTCTCCTTACTGGGAAAACAAAAATTCTGATAAGGCATGAGGGGACTGGCATCACTTGAATTTTACAAGTCAGCTCCCATGCTGTGAAGTGGTCAGACTAGCAAGTGATGAAATTTCATTAGAGCATCTCTTGTGAAGTCAAGCTCTGACTCAGTTCAAAACTGCTTTGAATTAAGCATTTTTCTTCTAGCAATCTGTTGAAATAGGTGCCGTGATCTGCACCATTGCTTCTGATTTTCCACATGGTCCTATCAGCATCCAACCAAAAGAAACAAGCAAAGTTCATGTGAAATGGTGCATTCCTCCTTAAGATGTTCATCAATAGGTACCAAAGTGGGTTCTATAGACCAGACATAAGGCGGTTTATGTTTTATTTTATAGTCTGCATGCAAGAAATTAACAGATAGGTTAAAAAAGACATCCCAGCACTAGAAACTGGGATTATCAATCTAATTCATGTCCTTAAACAGGTTTATTAATACCTGGTATGTAATGAGCAAATCACAAATTATTAACCTCCTGAAAAGGCACATACCTGATATTCAAGATATTAAAAATGCGTTCAGCTATTATTTAATGTGGTATTACTCTCACCTCTGTCACCCAGACAACTATGTCAGAGTTTAACCTGGAATTTAGAGACGCACATTTGGTCCTCCCTTTGCATGAACTGAATCACCTCCTTGAGCCTATTTCTTCTTCCTCTGTATGCATGCTTCAGCCAGGGTAAGCAGGTGAGTTCACTGGTTATAGCTGTTAGACCTTATCACGAAGTTCTCCAAAGCAGAGAAAGAAAAACTAAGAATGACTACATAGTGCATTACTGCCTTGCAAGTCCTGGATTCTTTCCTTAGTCCTAATAGGTTAGACAGGCTCTGACACTGTGGTGTAATGATCATAAATGCATTCTGTTGCTGGATTTAGTACAGTTTGTTATGCTGGCTGTTTGTGGGGGAACTGTAGAGTATTCAGTTTTACATTTGTATACTTAAAAATTTAAAATACCTAAAATAAGGCTGTATGGATTGCTGAAGAATATGTATTTGCATGAATCTAGATAAATTACTAAGCACCAGCCCACCCCCCAAATAAAGAAGAGTTACAAGAAAAAAAGGATAGGGAAAGAATAAGAAAATGCCAGAAAAAAGCAGAGAGAGACTGGGAGCAAGACTATGATATCCTGTCAAAGAAGTGCTTAGACAGAGGGTGTGATTATATGTATTTTGAGTAAAATTGTGATTGGACATCCTTCAGGTATATATTCTACATATAAATATGTAGAATAAAGAGGCAAAAGCTATCCAGTTACTTGAAACAAAGCTAAAACATTTAGATTAGAAATTATTCACTTCTTAAAGCAAAAATAAATACCTAGCAGGTTACCCAAGGTTCTAGCAGATTTAGTATCACTGCAAATGTTTGTTTGTTCACCTATTTCAAAAATAAATGTTGCAGCTCAAATGAGGATTAGTCAGGGTAATATTTTTGTTTCTTTTTCACTGGAAACTTACATTCACAACAGTGCCCCTAATTTCACAATCTGTTCATCAGTTACATATGAATTATAAATTCAAAAAGCAGTTGTTTCAGAAATCATTCACAGTCCTTAATTTTATCTCATCTTTGTGTATTTGATAGCATGACTACATTAAGCACTCCATATAGTAGCTGTTATTCCGAAAATCCCAAGAAAAATATTTTTAAACCCAAGGACTGTTGTGGAAACGCCAGCTGTTAATATAGTGGTGTTACCAATTTGCACTGCACTGGGCTGCATGTTGTCATTCAGGAACAAGTCAACATCTCCAGTGTCACTGTGCACAAAGAAATGTCCACTTTGGGAGACAGGCTATGTTTCCCCATAAGATATTTGTGGGGTTAGAAAAATCCTTTGTGCACCAACCCAAAAGATGGAATCAATCCCAAGTCTTCTTTTCAAGCTGCCTTCTGACCTAGGCAAAACCATCATGGAACTGGTCTGAAAATCAGAAACTACAGTTTTAGTATTTTGAAAGAGAGGAGACAGAGCACCTACATTTTTTTCTTCCTAAATGCAGGCAACTTTTTTTTAAGGGATAGCTGCTTTATTTCTTCCCAAGGATAACCCTTCATTTTGGTTTGTTTTTTTTTTTTTTACATTAATTCTTCCTCCCTCCTTCTGATGTTTTGCTTAAGAATATTCTTTTGTATACACACTATGACCATAAGTGCATTATGACATGGTCACTTTAAAAGCCCATATAACTTTTCAGTAATAGTAATGAAAGCAAGAAAACAGGGAAAATGAGGACACGCCATTAAAAGCAAGATTCCTATAAAGCTCTGTCTTTCCCAGCTAGGTGTGATATTGTTTATGAAGCAGTAGGAGGATACTCATTTTCTGGCTTCCAACACTCTGTCTGCCCTGGGAAATTTAATCTAACTAACAGTAGGCAAAAATATTATACTTTGACCAGACTTCACATACCGTGAAGAGAGAAAGGGTTGGTACATATCTATTTTTAACCAAAAAGTTTCTAAAATTGAATCACTTTTGTGTTCTGGCTCAGTAAAAAAAATTAAAAAGTATTACTTTTTGTGGTAAGCCACAGAAAAATAAAAATCTGTTGGACTTTGATTGGAAAGAAAAAAACAACACAGCAATAATACACCTAGTAGCAGATTCAAAACATAATAAATCTTTTTTTCTCTTTTATTTTTCCTTTTTATTTTTGAACAGCAAGGAGTGTCAAATTCTAACCTTTTGCCTGAAGAAGCTCAAAACGACTCATTGCCTTTCTCCCAAGTATGGACATGCTAAGAGAAAAGATTAGCTAACAGAATAAGGGCCATTCGGCTTTACATTGCTTTGCCTCTGGCAGTTAAGAAACGTGATAAAGATGCTATTAGGCCTGCAGATTCTCTCTCCAGTTTTTCAGCAAGTTTATGTATGCAAACAAGACATAGAATATAAGCTACAGTTCAGCTTATTTGGTGTACGGCTGTCACCATAGAAGGAACTTCCAGAATTGTGCTGCTGACTTAGGATGACATTTAGATGAGTGACTTTTCTATTTTATGAATGTGTCTTAATTAGATAGGTTTGGTACAATACCTCTCATGACGGCAGTTAAGTTCCTGTGTGGGGTGCCTGCACATTGTATCATCTCTTGTCCCTCCTAAGAAACAGAAAGCAAGTATCTTATTTCTATTCTTACTCAAATGACTTCACAATATTTTCCTTGTATGATCAATCATTTAGAGGCATTACAATCTAACAGACTTAACAAAGAACTGAAAAACAAGAACTCATTATCAATTTATCACTAAAGGAATATTCAGCCTTTGGCAACACTAATAACTCTTTGTGAACGCTTTCCCAGCTGTGTCAGGCAGAGCTGTATCCAACAGCATCAATATTAAGATTACTTAATAGGCCTCATTTTCTTTTTCCTCAGTGACATGGATTATTCAGATAAGACTATCATGCAATCTATTAGCTCATATCACCTATATATGTTATACATTAAAGCTTAATAGGGTTGTGTGACACTGTGCAGATGTAAAGTGCTAGCTGAACTCCAAATATTTTCACTGTCCTAAAAGGGGCTGTCTTTATCTGAAGCATGTGAAGAATTATGCTTGAAGGTCAGAAACACAACAGATAATTTGGAAGCTTATTCCACAGTGGAGCTTCCTTGGCAACATATTCTATAATTGTCACATACCACAAGAAGTCCAAAGATCATGCATCTTCTGTGTTAGATCCTACATCAAGTTATTCTTACTGTCATCAAAAGATTTGTTTTCAAAACTAGGTGTTACACCATGCTGTGACATTTGTGTCAGCAACGTGAAAGGCATAGCATTTGCTCTTCTGATGTGGTATGTTACCCTACTTGTTCTATAAATACATGTGTCCAAAACCAAAGCCTTAACCATAACCTTTAAGACTTAAGTGACTCTATAACATTCAACTGTGGAAAGCAACAAAAAAAAGCAAAGTCTTCAACGGGAAAAAAGTACAGCTATCTTCTTGTGACAGGCTACAGCAATTCTGCAAACAAAGAGGCAGAAACATTATGTATAACCTTCTGAAGTTCTTACATTTACATGAACTGCTGGTAGCAGATGACTTTCAAGAGCAAGACGTAGAATGAAGAGTGGTCTATGTTTTGCATCATCCAAGAAATTTCAAAATCTGTTTGCACAGATGTTATTTAAAAAAAAAATTAATCTAAAATTAGTTCATTAGTTTGGGAATGTTACTTTTCCTACATGTTCTGCTTATTCTGATGACAAAAATATCCTGCAATATTCAGATTTCAGATATATCTGAAACAGTGCTAGTATAGCATAGCTTTTCAAAATTACTTCAGAAAAATAATTATTTCTGCTTAATGCTAACTAGTCTACAAATGCCTTCCTAAGACAAAAGAAACACTGCCACTTTATACATTTAGAAGAAGATCAGTTATTCCTTCTTTAGATTATAGAGATCAGATTTAACATACCAAACATTTGTTTCCTGGCAATATCAAGCTTTTTTTAGACACTTCCAACCAAATCCAAGGAATGCCCAGTACCTGCAAAATCAAGAACGTGTTTTGTTTAGCTGTTCCTAAGATAGAGCAGTAATTATGTATCTACAGAAAGGAAAAGGAAAAAAAGACTTTACCATACCCAGCTAGATGATAAAAATGTAGTGTAACACCTGGATGAAAAAGCAGGTTTACTTGTGCAGATACTTGAACAGTTTTTTAGCTGAATAGAGGTAAAACATAGAATTTAGGAAAAACATCACCTCATTAGGAACACAGATAGGCCTTCTGTTTTCTCTGTCAGTTATGCTGAAATACCACCCAAATACTATAACCAGTCATATTGGTATGTGCTGGCTAACATATAGACAGATATGGCCTCTGCTCAAAACCAGAGACTGCTCAAACTTCCACCCTACCCTATGCTTTGGATGTGACAGATATGATTAATAAGACTTTACAATGTTGCATGCTTTACCGTTCATTATTATTTAACCAAAATTAATCAAGCCACAGGGTTCCATTTAAAAAATTAGAGTTATTATCTACAAATAGACATTCTTGTAATGGAAAACCGCAGAAGTTCCAAAAAGTTACTATTAAAAAAAAAAACAAAAACCCTCTATTTTTTTCCTTTCTTCTAGTCCAAACCAGACTTTCTCCATCCTTTAATTCCGTTCCCAAGCAAGCCTCCTCCTTTAGAGACACAAGCCCTAAAATGTAACTCTTATTTGTTTGTATGAGAGGGTTTCACATTCCTCTGTAGGGCCAAACAAATAGTTACAGTCAGACCCAGCAATGAGTGGAACTGTTCCATGCCATAGAAATCCAGAGTGAGTCCAAGCAATGTGCCTTTTACATGGGATGTGAGTCAATCTGCATCAGAATAGTTGGCAAAGTCTCAGTAACAACTGAAAAAATACCATTTACTGAAATGCTACTGGAGTCTGAGAGAGATGAAGTTCAGTCTGGCTCAACTCAGCAGACCAAGATGCACTGCAGTTGGAGTCATATCTGCAACTCCTGCCAGATCATTCAACTGTATTATACAAAGCCCTCTACTGTGCCTGACTGCATGGAAAGTGGTAATGACTACTGGTTTTCTGCCTGACTCTGTTTGGGGACCATTTTATATTCTAGGGCACTAAACAGTGGATGTAGACTTAATATATGTCAGATTTTCTTAGAGGCATAGAGGTCTAAAGCTGACTTCCCATGCACTGTACCCTGCAGTCCCCCTGTATCCCAGCTACTACCTGGCTCAGCCCACTGAATCTAGGCTGGATCTAGAAAACCAGAATTTCGAAAGGATGGACTGCTAGGTTTCTCTTGATTCACTCAAGGGGAAAAGTTGTTGATTCACTCCAGGGGAAAAGTTGCATGTAATTTTGTTTGGAAGAAATGTATTTTTGGGTAAGGCTGTCTTTCATTTCCATTTTGCTTCACTAGTTCATGCAGTACTGTTATTGAACATAAGCCAGATTTTTCCTTCAGTTATATTTGTGCATGCTTTATCAGCAAGCAGCCTCAGGTTACTTTGGTTCATTGTAACTCAGCAGTGAACTCGGCCAATTTGTTTTAATTTATACAGGCAATTGACAATTATTTTAAATTTGACTGAGCTTACTTTGTGTTTAGTTCAGGAATACCACAAAATACCACACCTTCTAGCTTGAAGCAAGTAAAGCACAAAAAGTCCTGTAAATTATTTCAATAGGCCACTCAAACCACTCTGGCCAAGGAGCACAGCTGAACAAACTATGCAATTCAGGAAAAGATTGATTTTACTGGCACTTGAGCAACAGAGAGAGTACCGGCCTTACCTTGTGAACTTTGAAACTATCTATAGCATATCACTGCAAGAAAGATGTTGCATTGCTGGAACATGTCCAGAGGAGAGCAACCAAGCTGGTGAGGGGTCTGGAACACAAGTCATACAAGGAACAGCTGAGGGAACTGGGTTGTTTAGTCTGGAGAAGAGGAGGCTGAGGGGAGACCTGATCGCCCTCTACAACTACCTGAAAGGAGGCTGTAGTGAGGTGGGGGTCGGCCTCTTCTCCCTGGTAACAGACGATAGGACGAGGGGGAACGGCTTGAAGCTGCGCCAGGGCAGGTTTAGGCTAGACATTAGGAAAAACTTCTTCACCAAGAGGGTTGTCAGGCTCTGGAATGGGCTGCCCAGGGAGGTGGTGGAGTCCTCATCCCTGGAGGTATTTAAAAGAAGGATAGATGAGGTGCTTAGGGACATGGTTTAGTGGTGGGATGGCAATGCTAGGTTAACGGTTGGACTCCATGATCTTAAAGGTCTTTTCCAACCGAGGTGATTCTATGATTCTATGAATTCCTTTTACATTTCTGAACTGCAAGCAGTAAAGACTTGCCCTTACCTTCCTTCCTAAAGGGAAGTTTTACAATGTCTGAGTGGGGGAAAAAAGGGTGATGAAATTCTGGGGCTGATCCTGAACTTTCTTAGTGCAAATCAGAAGTAAATCCATCAAATATAAACTATCTTTAACACATAAGAGGATTTCAGAATCCCGGTTAATAGGTTATTCATGAAAAATTGTAATCATGATGAATAATTGGTAGTAAATTGCTATAAAAACTCTCCTAAGTAACTTTCCCAGTGTATCTGTAAATGCTTTTTGTAATTATGTTCTGACTTTACTAGAAAGCCAACTAATAGGCAACCTAGCAAGGAATGACATCCACTTGTATGGACTTCTACCAGCCCAACCACAACAGCTTATCACAAAAATACAGCTCTAGGCCTGGATGGCATATGCTGATGACACTCTGCCCATTTGCTGGCAAGATCAACACAAATCAAACATAATTTGAGATGTTGGTGACTGAATCCTGAAATAAAGCCTGTAAATAAATTTAGACGTCTTGAGAGAAATGTTATGGTAGATATGGGACTGTACAAAGTCTTTGTTTCACAAAGCTCTCCATGTTAATCATCTTGCACTTCTATTGAATGGGCTTATGACAATGTTTAATAGCATGATAGGTGAAAGTAAGCCTAAGAAGGTTCCAATTAAAGATAAGATTGACCCACTGCACCACATGCTTAAACTAGCCTGAATTTTTCCAAGCCTGTTTCTAAGTAGAACACTCTTCTGTTCCCTGCACTCAGAGACAAACTTCCGATGATAATGGAAAGTAAGGTCAAGAGCGCTTTCCCTACTACATTAATACAGCCTACAAAGTGTGATGTGGTTAGGCATACAATCAGAAGATTAGTTACCTCAAGAAAAAAGACAACATGTAGACAGTGGACATCTGGCAATATCAGTAACAAACAGCAAGTGATGATTCTGTTCAAGTGGAAATATATGTCACATTGTAACTGGGTCAGTTACAGACCTACACAGACATCCATGGTAGAAAGTTCATGATAGAAAGAGACATTACTCAGTCTTCTTTGTGTGGAATCTACTTTACTGAGTCAGAGGATCATTAAAGCCTGCAGAGTTTGAACAATATCCAGATACAGGACTCTGGCAAGGACCTCTGAACATAAACTTGGAGAGCATTTCCAGTTTTCAAGTCCTTCTGAGGTTTACCGGACACATGTATTTTCCCAGAAATATGCTTGTTCTCAATGGGAGACAGCATCCATGACTTCAGGCTCTCTCACAGGTCTAAAAAGTCATCTATTTCTCACTCAACTAGAGAATTTCTGGGTAATCCCAAACCGAACTATGGAATCCTTGTTTGAGGGCCAAAGTCTTGTCCTGCTCATAGATTTGTGCAACAAAGCTGAAATGCACTTTCTCTTAGAGCTCCAGACACACAGTACTTCACCTTGGGATTTTAACTCTTCAAGATGTGCAATAACATAGACAGAAATAGGCAGAGGAAGACTCTTTACAGGAATTTGAAAAGAGATAGAGAGAAAAGACAAACTAAAATAGATGTAGACACCCGTGTCCTTTTCTCTGCATCAGCTTTCCCACCACTCCAGAGATATATTTAGTCTCTAATCAGAGCTAAGATGCCTGGGATTCTTCTGCCCCTTACTTGTGCTTTTAATTATGACTCTTCCATTCACAGTTTACTTGCTTTCATTTACCTTCCTTGAATCTATATTTAAATTGTTTTCTTCCTTCTGCCACTGTAATTAACATCGTCCTGTGCCCAAGCTACCTTATATTCCAAGAGACATATGCACCCACATATCCTCCTAGGGTTTTAAAGACAAGTATCAACATATTGCTCTCGTGCTTCGAGATCTTCCACCTGCAAAGGAATTATGGGTCCTGATGTTGATAGACTTGGTCCCCCTGAAGTCAGATTACTCACTCTGTCTCTATTCTTCTAACAGGAGAATAATCCAAGCTTTCAGATGAGCTCTTCTGTAAGTAAGAGAGAGATAGATTTTAAGAGAAAGATTGGAATCCTGCAAAATTCACATATGTGCATATCTGCATGTTCCTTGTTAATGAAATATGGAGCCAGCTAACTTGTTGCTTTTAATTTTATTCTTAATGAATCCATAATGGCTAGAGATATTAGAGAATAAATACCTAAAAGGAAGCCATTTCCAGTCTGGGAATAAATACTGATATCCACCTGCAAACAACTTCTTAAATTTTTTAATTTATCTGAGCAAATGCTTCAAAAATTTTGGTCTAAAAATATAAATAGAAACAAGCAACGTAAAACTCAATAATAAAATTATGATAGTAAACTAGTCTGAATGAGTAATAAAACAGAACAAGTATTTGGTCCTGAATGTATTTCTGTTCAAAGCATCCAGGAAGATTTTATAAAGAGCCAGGTTAAAGAGACTGTACAAATTATTAGCATATTTTCTAAGTAGAATATGAACTGTCAAGGAATTGCTCATAATATTTCCAGTTATGCATTCCTAAGATACAAATAAAAATTCTTCCGCATATCACTCAATTCATTATGAATGCTTCCAGTTGAAGGCAGAGTTAGTTTTGGCCTTTTATGGACCGTTAAAAGCTGCACCTGCTTTATTCTGTTTTATGTAACAAAAGCACATTATCCTTTTTTTCCTGTAGTGTTTAACAGCCCATTTTTAAAGGGATATCTTGAATGACAACTAAAAAGCCAAGCCTGTCTTCCATTTCTGGATTTGCTTTTTTGGTATTTGTTTTGTGAAGTAGCTTACTACTGTCAAGATGCAGTAGAAAGTTTATGTCTGTTAACAGAAAAAAGGGAAATAGTCTAAAGCAGTGATTCTCAACTAAATCCAGTTCATTTTAAAAAAGTGCTGCTGTTTTCACCAGTCCATAGTTCCAGTTCTTTGTTCATTTACATCAGCTATGCCATTCAAGCAACTTTTCTGAAGATCTTGCTTGAATCCCTGGTATGCTGCTGTTCCTGTGTAACATACTCCTAACTAAGGCTATCAAAATATAATTTGTTGCATTCGATGAAGACTGAGAGAAGACTGAGACCACCAAAGTCAAGACTTTGGGAGATAGTAAATTTTTTGTACCCAAATCACTGCACCAAAAGAGTACACTTCTACCACAGTAATGAACAGCATTCCTTATATGAAAAAGAAGCATTACAGTATTTCCTAGAGGAAATATTTTAGTCTTCGATAATAAAAGCCATAATAATACCCTTTGATTTGTTGCTATGCTGAGGATGACAGAAAATGCCTAAGTCATCAGATTTACTCTTCAGTCTACAAAGTAACCTGGGAGGCAGCAAAGTCTGAAGGATACTCTCAGTAACCCAGTGAGTTCTGAATGTTGTTCTTTGTCCTCTGCTGCAGTTCAGACATCTGGCATACCTCAGGCAAAACTGTTCTGCTGCACAAACTAATCCCTTCCATTGCCTCTTCAGTTGCTCAGTGTTTGTGGAAGGCCATAACGCCCTCTCACATTGCTTTCATTAGCCTTTAACTTCAGCAGGCTCTTACCTTTCCCTTTCACTGTTTATGGCTCTCAGTCATTTAGACATAATACCCAGATCCTGGACACCATTAACTGAGTAAGAGTGGTTTTGGAAATAGAGTGAATGTAGTCAACTTGGGTGCGCTGCTTTGCAGGCAAGATTTCCCAAAGAAATCAGAGGGTTGGGTCTACAAAAGTGCTGGTCTACCACCTGTGCCTAGAAACACCAGTATGTAGACATTTTTCTGGTTAAATCACTTCATGGTACAACAGAATGTCTCTTTGCGTTTGTGGTCCTGTACCAGACTTCAACACACAACATACCTGATCCTATAGAAAAACAGCTGGAGGGGGCTATATTCAGGTTTTGAAGGAGTTTGAGGCAGGTCTCCCTTGGAGAAGCTATGGAAGATTAGTGTGCCAAAATCCAGGTTATCCTAATTCTCAGAAAAGAGAACTCTATAAGAGATGTTTCAGGGGAGAAGAATATATGGGTTGGAGAAGAAAAGGAACTATGGAGTTGTGCTACTCATGGATAAAAGAAGAAAACGAGGAAGGCTGGAAGCATTAATTTCCATCCTGCTGGTTCTGTGACTAGTGAATTACTGGAGCAGAAGTAATTCTCAGAAAATCTAAAGTTTCAGGCCTCAACCCCCTGGTTTGGTTTGTTTGTTTTTTTTCCCAGCATTGAAAAAAATGTAATCCGATTTTCTTTACTCCCAAACATCATAAGTATGCTATAAGGTTATCCTAGAAAACTATCTGAGATACTTTCTATAAAAGGGAGTGAGGTCAGTCTGAGTATGATCAGCCAGTCTTTATGGGGCTATATTGTTTTAAACAATTTTTGGAAAATGTGTTATAGCCAGCATTTCAAACATGTCTCATGCTCAGTGTAAAAGAGGCTTTCCTGTATTAATTCAAAGCACTCTGAAGCCCAGACACAACACAACACTCAGCAGCTCATAAATTTGTCAATGGATGAATTTAGCTTAAGAAAAATAAACTGCATGAATTATAGGTGTGGCAGGGAGCACCACCTATATTCTAAAAGTTGCTTAGACCCTTTCCAGTTGGTTGTAATTTGTTATAACTTTGCCAAAATTTAACTTTCAGATTTTTTTTCTAATTTTAACTAGAAACCTTCCATGCAGTTATCTGCTATTTGAGCTATTTGGGGAATTTTCAGTCAAAACAGCTCAGCAATTTCTGAGGGCAAGTCAGGGGGAAAAAAAAGGAAAAGCTCTTTATGTCCAGGGTGATAAATTCTCTTGCTCTTTAAGATGATGAAGGGCTCCCATGCTTTGGTGTAGGATGTCCCATTCCTAACTTTGTGCAAAATCCACCATGCCTTGTCCAAACAATAAACACTTCAGAAGGCACAATTTGTACATGGAACTGTAGTAGATATTTGCTGATTGGTGAATGTTCCCTAAAATCTCTGCCTACACTGAGCACGCCCTGAGCTAAGCAAGTCCTAACCTTTTAAATGGGGTTTCCAGCTCCTATGGGGAGTATCAACGCTGCTGGGGCGCAGTGGGGCCTGGTGGCTCCCTGAGGCTGGGCGCTGGGAGTGCCAGGGGCTCCCCATGGCAGGGCTCAGGGCAGGGCCTGGCAGCCAGGGCCCATCGCATGCCCCAGCTGGGAGCGGGGCAGCCGGGGGGCAGCGGGGTGGCTGCAGCCCTGGGCATCGGGCACCTCCCTGGGGACAGGCTGGGATGTGGGCCCGTGGGTGGGCCTGGCTCCTCAGGCCCGGCCGGGGCAGGGCAGGGCTTTGGGAAGCTGGAACCCCCGCTGCCGCACGTGGAGCAGGGGCTGACATGGGATCCTGGGCCATTGACAGGGTGGGGGGAGCCCTGGGGGTGTGGTCAGGGACAGGAAATTGCCCATGGCGGGGAATTAGGTATGGGATTGGGCTAGATGACCTCTAAAGGTCCCTGCCAACACAAAACATTCTATGATTCTATGGCCTGATGGGGGACAGAAGAATTAAAATGGAAAAGACATATGGAAACTGTGAAGGATGAAGGTGGGAAGGATAAGCATGAGGAAAAGAGTGGAGTCTGAGTAAGAAAAATGTGGGGACAGTAAACTGGAGACAGAGATGAGTCTGGGGCACAACCTGGAGGGCTAGGACATAAGAGGAAGAAAGATTTGGCTCAGTAGTTCACATTTCTTTGCAAAACATGGAAGGGAAGCCAAAATTTGCTGGCCCTAAACACATCTCATCTCTCAATAAACAAATTGTAAAATTCATGCCTGAAGTACTACTGAGCAAATGCAATGATATCCTACTACTTCAACCGGGTATTCCATATTAATTTGAGTGGTGGCAGTCTATGTAGCAAATCTAAAATCTCTATCCTGACAGTAATCAATGAAGCTCTCAGCATGATGCCACATAAAGAGGTTTCTGGATGTTTCAGTGTCCACTTTCAAAAGAAAATGTAAAAACCCCAAAACCAAACAGTGAAATATCTTGTGATATTGTCAGCACTGCAAAATCAAGCAAACAAAATTTAGGGGTAAGGTGGCAGAGTGGCATGAGGATATTTGTGTTCTGATACCACTTGTGGCAAAATTGACCTGAAAATACCTGGTGTTAATGTAGCAGGCTAGAAGACAGTCAGTTTGTGTGGTCCTGGATTCCTTCCAAACTGTCTCATCATCCCTAGCAGAATAAGCCCACGTGGGATTCAAATAAGGCTTTTGTCTCTGTTATCAACAGACTTCATCAGTGCATGCATTTTCCAGATTACACACATCCATTTAAAAATGCCATTCTGTCGAAGTTGTACTGAGAAATTTAATATTAATACCTCAGGTGTGGCAAGCATGGAAATAGCTGGAAATGTGATTCTGAAACTGAACAGTCAAAGGAAGGAAATAAAACTACAACAAAATCCTGAATTATATGATCCAGAGGTAGTAACAGCAATGAGCTTAATGAAAAAAACAATTGAAAATTGGAATCAAATATGTAATAGGTTCTTCATAAATTACTAGATAATAAAAAGGCAGCTGAATCTGTGCCTGTTTTGAGCACTCAAAAAGCAGTCAGCATTAATGTTTTAAATTGGTCTATTTTTCTGTTATTACTATGTCTATGTGGAACTGCAATCCACAAAGATTCAAAAGTATTTTGAAATGAAACAGTTCACTTTCACCTGAAATACTGCCACCTTTGGTGCAAAAAACCTTCCAAATAGGCTTTCTACAGCAGAGAAATTATTTAATTAGATTAAGAGGGGGAAGCGAAGAATAATTTTCTCCAACTGAAAACATGTAAGTAATTTAGGTAGGCTAAATGTAATGACTAGAACTGGAATTTATAAGGCAAACAAGAATTAAACACTCTGCTGTTACCAAACATTCCTTGGATTCCTTTAAAGCAACAAGGGACAGATTGTCAGATTTGTATCTTCTCTGGTTGATGGGGCCATGTCTGCAAGGGGACTTGTGGCTTCAATGTCAGACCAGAAGGACCAAAAAGCCTATCCACCTTTTTCAGCCACAGAAGATGGTTTGGTTCTCACTTTATTTGTCAGCATTTCTTCCTTTGGCACCCATGTCTTTCTGGGCATTTCCTCTCCATCATTGTCAATGACCCACTCTGGTAGTATGTCTCATGCTTTCAGATGGTTTCCTGTTTCTTATCCTCTCTATTTGAAACACAAGGATTTCTCATCTTAAGTCAGCTCTTCAGTTCTCATGAATACAGTTAGACTAATTTACCAGAGAAGTAAAATTACTTTTGTTTTCACTCATACCAACAAAAATAGAAAAATGTTTCCTGATTGTGGGCAATGCAACTGGACCAAAACCCCCCTCTTATATTTCATTTGGTGTTAAGTTTAAGAAAAGTCAAACATTCTTAGGCCAGAATGTTACAGTTTCCAAGAAAACCATTACAAGAATATAATAGTAGAGGGAATTCCATATTTTGTAACGGAAAATTAGAAATGTGCTAAAATTTGCATTGTAAGACAGTGGACCAGTTATATGGATTATGTAGCAATGGAAAACTGGTAAGAAGGAAGAGTTGCCCCTAAACTAGTATGGTCAAATGTGTTCTTCCATTAAGCTGTATTGCAAAGTATGATATTTTCTTCTTTATTGTATTGCCTGATTGCTAAATGATTGTTTTATTAGCAGTGCTCACTCCCTTGTCCTGGGATTTATGATCCGCAGTGTTCAAAGTAGCTCATTGATTGCAGTGGTTCATAGATGAAAATGTCTATTTTCTGTGTAGCTTGATTATACCCAAACTGCTACATAGTTCTCAATTCGGTTTTGATGCCAGCTCAAGGTTTTACTCCTCATTATAAAATTAATGAGTAGAACAAGTCACAAGGACAAATGTGGGAATTCAGGTATAATTAACAGAAACAATGCCACAATGTCAGTTTTTTCCCTGACATTTTCTGTATCTTAACCTCCAATAGAGGCTCCCATTGTCTCTGCTGGTACTGGCTCTTGATTATTCCTCATACCATTCCTCTGAATCATGGAGTAAATTATTCAGAAACTCTTGATCAGAGTGCTACCATTTCTCCTTCTGCTTCCACAAATGAACAACTAAAATTTTCAGTTAGGGAAAATGAAGAGAACAAAGCAAGTGTTCCATGGATGTTAGAAGAAAGGAGATCCTAAAGCTCAGAGCTCCTGATAATTATCACACAGTTTTGTGACACTAAATTGAACCAAATCAGTAGGCAGAATTAAATTTTCAAATAGGGAATATTGTCCTTGAAAGCTCAATACACCAAGGTGTGTGTACATATGGTGAAGAGCTGTGTCAGATTCCTATATTCTGAATGTCCCATTGAGTACAAATGAAGTGAAACACTTGTACGAAGCATCTGAGACGCCCATATTTTAGTATCTGTTAATAAAATTCTCCCACAGTGCCTTTTTCATAAACATAAAATCAAAACTGGACATATGCATGCACACATGTATGCATTCATGCCTGTGAATTGGTCACAAAAATAGGATATACCCTCATATATACACAAATGTGTGAATTATGTATAAATTGCAGGCATTCATTATATTTTTGGTTGGATGCTTTTATGCATGTGATAGCAAAAACATTCCTTAAGGCTGCACTGCTATGCTAGTAGGCACTGTGTCAAGACCAAACAAAGAGCCAGTTTAGTAGTTCTGCCTTATAAGCTGGAGTGTACAGAAGCTTCTCCATTTTCCTCCACAGGTGAATTTTGTGGATCTACCCTCCCTCTGCGTTCTGTGGCTCCTTATTAGTTACAGTATCGAGGACTCAAATTCTTAAATGATTGCCATTTTACCCTAGGAGATCATGGAAACCTGGCAGTGAGGTGCTTGCCTAGCTGCACCACAGGAAAAATATACTGCTGTGTTTTAGAAGCTCAATGTTATTACACAGCAACTATATCATAGGGTTTTTTTCACATCTTTCCAAATCCTACACTGTTTATAACATTGGCATGATAAATATGTCTGAAAAAGTAAAGTTTGAAAAGTGCTTCCCTAGTGCCAGTTAACTGTTAGAGGGATGCACAGACCACCGTGAGAAGGGATTTAAACACTTAGTGTCCTCTCAGTCCACTTTGATTCAGCAAATGGATGTCCCTCTAATTAGTTATAGTTCAGCAACTGTTTTAGCTACGTTCAGCCAACAACACATTCAAGAACGTCCGTGACTGGGATTTGTTCAAACAGCAAGGTCATGTCTTCAGACATATGTTCCTCTAGAGAGACTACCCTTGGAATAACAACTTGTTCCCATCCTGTGTTTCACAGGGTAATTACAATGACACTTTATATCTTAAAGGAGATTTCTGAGATGGTTCTACAATACTTATGCTGCCCTATCTATCTGTATGCACTTGTCATCTCTGATCTTCCTGCTTGAGTGTAAAATCTTCTTTTCATTTGTAGTAACCCAGAGCAGGAACTGGGCCTGTCTGGGGGAGCTTTTGGCTACAATGCATAATTGCCATTCTCAATATATTGTCCACTCAGTGGACAAATGCCTAATAAACTGCCTATTTTTATCTAACATATAGCTGACCAAGTTCAAATAAGATACTCAAAACTGTCAAGTAATTACTTCATCTGCCAATACACCTGATCATCTAGAAATAGCGTTAGAAATCACCTTTTGTCTGTTCCTTTTTGTGCCAGGTTTGGACTAGCCTTTGTTACCTTTCTCTGAGGCCTCTTCATTGTACATGTTGTCCGGTATTTTCCTTGTTTAGGCAAAAGTGTACAGAGAAGAGGCTGTTAAGTCGTTGCTGCTTTTTTCAATACGGCCACTTCCTTTTCCACAGACACAAAGTAGCCCTGTTTGCAGTAGAGCATTTCTGGTGGACCAAATGATTGCTCTAACAGACTTAGCTTTTGGCAGTAAGTGCATACTATTTGTAACGCCTGCTCTCCTTTCAAATACAAGTCATACATATAAACATGTATGTATTTTAAATATATTTTCTATATGCAGAATAAGCTCTTGGGAGATTTATTTTAAATATCTAAATAAAACATCTTTTTAAATGTAAATAGCTTGCTTCAAAATCTAAATTTCAGAGAGCTCCACAAAGCTGTCAAAGTACTTCAATTTCCATTTCAAAATCCAGTCCCTAAGCCATCATATTCTCCAAATTCAGATTCTTTCTTTAATTTCTTTTGCAAGGACCATGAGGTATCAACACAAATAACAGTTGAATCTGAAGGCCTTCTTCAGTAAAGTATTTAAGTGCTAGTATTCAGCAGAATACTTAAAGACATGACTAACTTTAAGTGATGTTTAGAGTTAGGCAGGTGCTTACATCCCATGATTAAAGAAAAATGCTTTGCTCTCTGAGCAACATGTCAGAATGGTCGATCCAGCTGGTGTAAAATAAACTTACTGACATTAATTCCCTTTGGAATTGTAAATTGTTTGCAACAGAAGATATTTTTCCTATATAAAACTATGAAGTACTTAAACCATTGTTAGTGCTCTAAAAATAGAGGTTATCATAATTATGAACAACCATAATGCCAATTTCCATAAATATGCTATCAATCAGAATAGGTTCAGCAGAGACCACAACTGAGCATGTATGTGCTTTAAGTTTTGATAAATAGGTTCTGAAAGCTTCCCCAACAGCACTTACCTTCATATATTCCAAATTCAGGTGTTTTTTTTCTCCAGGGTTCAGAAATTCTAGGTAATCTTTCATCTTTCTTGTACTTGGGTTCCCTTTAGACCCGATTCGGATTGAAATTGAAAGAATGCAATTAACATTAACGAGGCTTTTCTTGAAATAGTCCTGCTGAGATCTGAAAGGGAGATGACAAACCACATGCAACAAAAGTTATTCTCATGCTGTTGAAAGTCCAGTTTTACTGCCTGGGGAACTTCCATGCTGTTTAATGCACGTTTTCTTGGTCTCCTGTAATCCCATAGCAGGAATTTCCTATCCCAAACCCAAAGGAGACTTGTGCATTACCAGTGCTAGCCACACACATCAACAGACAGTTTTTACTATTTAAACAAGAGAAGGTTACATACTACTCTCAGTCTTTGATCATAGTCTTCCATATCAGAAGAGATGATTTATTATATTTTTTTTTTAAAATCTAGCATCACAGATTGAAAGTTAAGCTGATTTCTAGTTCAGCAACTGCTACTGCAAGACTAGCTGAAGTACTCCAGACTCTATTCTGCATGCAGTAAATGAGACAGAGCTGATAAGCACAGTTTCCTAGATTAACCGATCACAGGAAAGCAATGCTTTGTTTGCATGCATGAAAAAGACTGAGTTTGGTTTTGTGAATTCATATACAGCCATGTGGAAGCATGTGGTCATATTTCTTAAGGGCTGGTATTTGTTTTCTCATTATTAGGTAAGTTGTTGGACGGTAAAATGAAGCCCAATAGCAAAGGGGAAATTAAAGAAATCTGTGGAGAAAAGACAGCCCTGCCCAGGAAAAGTTGCTGAAAGCATTTGTTTTCAATCTTATTCCAATAATGTTCTGTTTCGCTTTTCAAGTGTGCTCTCCATAGTTGTGTATGTTTCTCTCTTCTGTTCAAGCATAAAATTACTTTTTGCATTTCGTTTTCACTCATCTTTATTTTTAATAGATGTTATTCTTATGTTAGTGAATTGTGAGTGGCAGAAATAGAATGGAGCAGAAAGGAAGCAGTCTCTTAGCTTGAGATTTCCTGAAATTCTGGTCTCTCTGTTAGTCAGGAATTGTCAACAACATTAAATGCATGTTAACACTTCCATTTTGAGATGGTGCTCAGTATTTCCAAGTGTAAATTAAAAACGAGTACTACAGTAGAATTCTTATGACAAAATTTTTCTTCTATTTTCCCTAGACACTGTCTACTCCTTTCATATGTCGACTGCATTATACTAAAATTCTTTTCTTGTTCATAGCAAAGTGTTCCATCTTTACACAAAAGTGTATTCATCAAATTAGCTTATTTTAATTTTACATACCTTGATAAAAAGGAAGAAGAGATGGAAAACCAAAGTAAGTCTTTTGTAACTTTAAGTGCACTCATCCTCTATTGCAGATATTATCACCCATACTTAATGATACAGTTCAGATCTTCAGCACTGCAACAGAAAAGTTGAAAGGAATTGTGGAGAATAGTTAATAATTTTCAAAATACTTTGTTTCTAAAACAGCCAACCCTTCAGAAAAATCTAAAAAAAAGGGAACTTAAGCTAGAACATAACTTTTGTTTGCAAATTTAGGAGGAAAGTATCTTCTGCATTTTTAAAAGAAAACCAAAGCATCTCCTCAGATTTTGCCTGGGCTTTTCTACAGCTTTAGCTAAGCAATAATGAAAAAACCCTCTATAATTATGGCTACATAATGCCTGTAGAGTTAAAAGGAAACCATATTATGTACCAAATCTATCACAAGAAATGAGACAAACATGTTTTTCTCATAAATTTCTTCTGTTCCATTCCTATCCTTATTTTTCTGTTGACTTTAATTAATAGCTGAAATTAGATTGTAACCCTTTGGAAGAAATCATATTTTTAGCTCCCTACTGAAGTTTCCAGAATGATTTGTAATCCTGCAACAATAATAAAACATTGGATAATTTTCATTTTCTAAAATTTCATCTGGAAATTTGATGGAAAGAAACCTTTGTGACATTTCTGAAATTCTCATTTTAACCAGTGACAGTTACTTTGTTCAAGTTTAGTTCTTTTTGCCACTGATATCACCAGCAAAAAAGCAGATGAATGAAAATGCTGCAGAGAGCAAAAGAAACCAAACCACCAGGGCTTTTTTATGAACTCTGCTTGAGTTTTGTGTTATGCTTCAGTTCTCTGAATTTTTTCTTACCACTGTATCTGTAATTACTGGTAAGAAGGAACCAGAGTACTGTTTATATACAAGTATTGGGTGCATCTGAACAAATGCAACACGTTTTCTTTTCAAGACTTCTTGTGTATGTTCTAGTTTTGGACCATCTGTATTTTTATCCCCTTGGCTTGACTTTTAGCAAAACCAAAGGATAAAAGTGGAATTCAGCCAGTACTGTCAAATCAGGTTTTATCTGAGTTTTGCAAATTTTCACCTAAATTCATAAAACTCTAACTTCACCTCCAACCCACTTTTGACTCAATTCAGGTTCTTAAAAGTTTGCAAAATATACCTATATTAGAGAAGAACCATTTTTTTCAAATTAAGACATAACTTTGGCTTTGGGCTTTACTGTGTAAGATATTCCCTGCTCTACTGCTGGGCTTCCTGATTTCAGAGTCCAGTTCTAAACTGGAATCAGACTGAGACCAAATTGACAGGTCTTTGCAGTTGAGGCTATTAAACTTCAGTTTTAGAATCTGGCTCAAAACTATAAAAACATAGATATTAGAGATGAGCAAGACGTGTTAAGCAATATGCTCCATCTGCTGCCAAAATGTTATTGTTTCTACACTATATTTTCCAGAGCTTTATGGAAGTTCTTTTTAAGTGACTCAGACAACAAGCTTCCTGTTTTCTCCTTGGGAAGCTATTCCATAGTCTAACAGATTGCTGCAATTAACTAATGTTTTCCTTATAAGTGGTCTAAATTTGTTTTGCTTTACTTCATCAGGTAGCACTGGTTACTTGCCCTGTGAATATATATATGAATATATGATGTACATTACCATTCCCCCTGCCTGTTTACCATGGTTTTTGTCCACATGCCAAGAATATCACATACTACAAATAATCAACAGAGCAATAGCTGATATTCCCTACACATAAGGCTATCCCATATGTTCCCACATTATTCTCATACAGAGATTGTTTCCTAATGATAGACAAAGGATTTAGTTCTGCACCTCACTAATTTTGAAAAAAAACAAAACAAAACAAAACCAATAGGAGGCAATCTATTATGTGTTGGAATGAGGAATTAGATCTGACCTACTAATTTTACAGCTTCTCATGGGACTGTGTAGAGTGCAACTGCTTATCACACTTAATTCTCTGTGGCCTGTCCTAGTCCTTGAATTAAGGATGCAGGCTATTCCTGGAACAGGGCTTTTCATCAGACTACTGTTTATATGGATGGAGTCCAGATGTGCTCCAGAAGATGACATTTGAGCAGTTTAAGAAGTTACTGTCCTCAATTCTTCAATGTTGCTCTCCTGTGCAACTTGTCCTTTCAGTAATGGACTTTTAAATCCATTTCAGTGCATCCTTATTTAAAGCACTGCTATCTGACAACACAGCTGATTACATTCAGGTCAACAAGATCGTTTTACAAATAAGTAAACAATTCCTCAGCTGGAGGAAGACTTTATGCACACAAACAGTGGACTCCAAACAGAAAATCTCTCAACATTTGGGAGCAAGTAACATGTCTTATCAGAGATGCACCCTAGGATTAAACACAGAATGACTCAGGGGTTAGTGTTCTTGACTATTCAGGTTTGTTAACTATATTGGTACTTACAGTTCCCTCTCCAAGTATCCAAGAGAGTATTTTGCAGAGCAATCATGCAGCATATTCATTGGCTTTGTCTAACCATGTTCTGTGTTATTTCTATGGTAGATATTTTTGTCCTTCCACAGGACAAAGATGCAGTTGTATGAACAGGTGTAAAGCCTAGGAAGCATAGTGAAGCCTAATTTAGTCTTTACTGAGAGCTAGTCTGGCCTCAGGCAAGTTAATATTATTACCTTAATAGTGCAGTGAGACAATAAATAACAAATCTCTTAAAAAACAGGTATTTTTCTCCTATATCCCAATCTATTTTGCCCAGCATACTTGCAAACAAAAACCAGAGGGTCTTTGGTCAAATGCAGCATAAAAAAAAATTATTCTCCCTTTATCTCTTTGGAAGTCTCCAAAAGAGATTTCATTTTGCATTGGCCACACTCAGTTCTCACTTATGAATGGTTTCAGTGTCAGACCCAGGCAACGAACAGAGCAATAAAGAACAGTGGCAAGGAAGGAGCTGCTGACACATCACAGCACATTGCTCATGAGAAGTTCTGCTTAACTCTTGATCCTCAAACTGCTATTATGGCATCACTCCCAAACCCTGTGTGGACAAGAATCTTACCATAGCCAGGGTCTCTCTCTGGTGGAATATTTTCATCCAGCTCTAAGGAGGCAGGATGGCACCTGCCATTGGTAACTCAGAGGATGTGAGATGTTTCTTCAGGAAAGGGGCTTCAGTATTCTAGAAATTACAAGAGTTGGGCTGCTTTCCTTCACTAGAAAGGGGCAATACATTTCACGACTGTTTTCCTGCACTTTAAATACAACAGAAGGAATAAACAGGTATGAGAGCAATGCTTAAGAAGTTGTTTATGACACTTTCTAGCATTCCCTGCTTTAGATACTTTTCGTCTGGTTCAGTTCAATGAATATAAAGAGTGTGCCCCTTAGTGAAAAGCAGCAAAATTATATCAGACCAGCAAACAACCGTGCTAAGTGGGATGCATTTCAGTTCAGTATGTAGACAATCATTTCACATATGTGAAAGTTCACCTGAGGCAGAGCTAAGCATAGAGGGTAGGCCCTGTATTTACTTTTTTGGAAAGAACATGCTAAAAGCTGTGTGCTTGGCTTGGCTGACTGTATCCAAAAGCTTTGCTGTTCCCATAGCCAGCAACAGCATGTGGGAACAGTGATGCTAAACTTCCTGCACTATGTCGCAGTTGCACAAGGCATAGACAAGTTGTGTCACGCTGTAGCTATTGGTCAACAGAGGACATAAAAATTGCTTTTACTGACAATTTTAGCTTAATGAAGTCTGCAACTGCAAAGTTTTTGAGCAGCCTGTGTTCAAAGCTTCCTTTTGACTTGGCATCAAACAGAGCATGGACTTATGCAAAGGAAGGCATACCACAAGTACATGCCCATGATCCATGAAGCTATCCTGACTACATGTACATTTATGAAGATGGAAACTAGCTTATTAAAATACTGTGCCAGAATTGTTCATACATATAGCTGCAAAACCTGGCAAGGATTGTCTCACATAGAAATCCGAGGTAGAAGAGTGAATGACTGAAGGAAGGAGAAAAAAACAGAGAAGGGTAAATATTTCTCATGGCATAAAAACAAAATATTCAGCTGCAAGCCTGAGCCATCGATTGGCCTGAACTTTAAACAAACATCTCTGCCAGCTGAATACTGGCCAAGTGGCAAGTGGCAACCTCTCTGCAGCCTGATATGTACCCAAATGAAAAGGTTTTGGGTGCCAGATACCAGGAAGCCAGTGCTTTTAACACCACCACCCCATAATTTATAGCATCTTGGTTTGTGCTGCTGCAGTTAAGGGTCTGTTAATGTTTGCCTTCTGAATTCGAATTCTCAAGGGTTTATAATTTGGCTATTAACATGCTCTCAGTATCAAAACCTCGGCACACACAATGGCTAGCCAAGAACAGTTTTTAGGTAATTTTTTTAGGAAGAATGTTAGTTGGTTTCCAAAATATGAGAAAGGAAGGAAAGAAGGCAGGAAGGAATGACTAGTTAAAATAGTTAAATATTATAATTTTCTTCTGTGCTCGATGAATAGAAATGCTTGTATTTTAAAACATGAATTATTGCTAGGAGGTGATATTATTTTTCTTGCTTTAAAACTCTTTTCAAGATGAAGCCTTTTGCAGGAACCTAACCTTTCAAGTGATTTTTGAATGGCAATTGTTTAAAAAAATCTCAGCTCCTCAAAATGCCCATAGATACACATTGATGTAGAAGCTACATTAGTGAAACCCACGACTATAATTTTAAAAATGCAATTTTTAAACAAGAAAGGAAAACACATACTTAGGAATGTTTTCTATCAATTTACAGCTCACACTGTTAAAGCACTTTGAGCTCTGAAGTACATAGTTCCTCTGAGTCCTTTTGTGGCTGGATTAAATAAAGGAGTCTTAGCATAGACAGTACCTGTTCAGCTACACTGAAATCACATTCTTCTTCATTTTAATAAGCTACAGAACAAAGAACAATACCTATGGATATCCAGGAGTATCGTGATGGCCTGTACAACCCACTATAGGTCTTTGTGCCTCACTGTACTCCTGGGATTGCTGATGGGACGTGAGAAATGGAAATCCTAAGCTAAAATCAATCCAAGAGCTACAGTGACTCTTGACTTTTCACTTGAGCAAAAGTAAAAAATTTAGGAATAATTTCAGCTTCTTGCAATTGGCTTCAAGCTAGTAACTGTTGTTTAGCCATGTATTTTAGCAGGATTTTTGGTTAGGATGATTGTCAGTCTTTTTCAGAATGAAGTCTTTACTCCTGAAATCTGAAGCTGTTGTTGTCATTTGAAACAAGGACGCACTGTTCAGATCCTTTTTACTTCTGCCATATTAACCTGCAACGGTGTCTGCCATAAGGTGCATAGAGCTCCCTAATAAAACTCTATTTGCATAAATATGTACAAGTACTATGTTGTAAACACCAAGTATTTAAAGATGCCCTATATAAGGTAACAGCTTGTTAGTCTCTAACTGAAGGTTTACACCACTGAACAGAACAAATGAACACTGTGATTTGCATTTTCTGGCATTGCCTATTAAGCACCTCTCAAGGTACATGTCTGGTTATGCTAAAAAAATGTTTAAAATACAGGTGTATGATCATAAAATTACAGATAAGCCTGGAAAAAAAATCAGGTTTGACACTATCAAGTTTTGAGGAATTTCAAGCCAAAAGTTTGGTTTGGTTTTTCATTCAGAGTCATTAGACAGAACATGGAGGCTGGGCAATGATTAGAAAACTAGAAGCAATTAACTCTGTTTACCCCCTGCTGAATCATGCCATCTAGGGCTTGGTAAAGGGAAAAGGTATTTACACCTGCAATACACAGAAAATATTCCCATTTTATATGCACTATATATAAACATTTTTATTAATCTAATAGGTCGAATGAATTAAATCCCCTTTCAGTATTACATTCAGTGAGTTGTCAGTGGTGGAATCCTTGAAAATTGTGCACTGGTCTCCTTTACTGCACATGCCCCTGCTAACCTGCTCTAGGGTCCACAGACTGGCATATGTGAGATCAAGAAGAGTACAAGAACTAAACAGTGGCCTCGGTAAGAGAGATCAGACATTTCCATAAGATAACATCTTTTCTTTAACATTTACAAGTACCATGAGCTGAGGGACAGAACATACGTAGTTAACTAGCAGGTTTGTACATTCTGCTTTTATTTTTGTTTGTTTGTTGGGGTTTGGTTTTTGTTTTTTTCTTCCCTGACCACATTATGAAATTCCCTTTATGTTGGCTTTCGTGTTTGGCCCACAACCTGGACCAAAGCAGTCAGCCAGTCATGATGTTGTAGGAAATATATTGGCCTGAAGATTATGACTTGGCAACATAGGCAAACTGATTGCATTCCCTGAGGCTTTTACTGTAATGTTCTGGTGATATATTGATCAGGATTCAAACACCAATATTTTATGACCACACTGACCAGTATCAATTCTAGAAGCTGACTAATTGTTTGTTCCCAAATCTTTGTACAAAAACAGGACTAAGGAAGAAGGTGTAGTTTGACAGCTATTTTGTATTGTATTGTGTTATTTTACCTATAGGAACGAGATTATTATTTTCAAATAAGTTAATTCTAGAAGTAAATGGGCTTTTGGAGAAAAGAAGTATCAAAAAACCCCATTATATCTGACTAGATCTTACCAGGATTTTAAAATCAAAAGTTGTAACATGTTCTACCTAATGAGGGTCTCTGTCGAAATTGCCACTTGAAGAATAAAGTATGCCAAATGATGGCAAGTCTAATGCCTTACATTAAAGACAGTGAAGGAGAAAAAGACATCTTTAAATGTTAGGTTCACGGAAGCAGGTTAAATATAGCTTTTCTTGTGGTTATTCACCTTTTTTTATAAAAATTGACAACTGTACTGTGTATTTTGGATATCATAAATGAATGCTTTTATTTCCATTTTATTTTACTTGAGTTCACTGTGATTTAAGGTAGCTGGTAAAACAAGGTATTCCAAGTGTGGTGACTGTGAAAGCTTTACAAGTGCTCCACACCCAAATCACACAAAATTTTCAGTTAGAAATAATACCTTTTGACAGAGAGCTAGAGAAGATGGACAAACTTGTCTCTAGCCTGAAGATTTTAGCTGCTTGAAAGCCTGTTTGCTTTACCCAGCTATTACAGTCTAATAGAAGATTCTACTTTTATCTGCAAACCTGGCTCAGCTGGCATTTTTTGACTATGAAGGCAAACAACTGATAGCAACATAACCACTGGCTCCCCAGGAAGGTCCCAGAAGACCCAAAAGGAAGCACCATGTGCCCCACAGAAGCCGTATGAGACAGATTCAGCACTTAGGAGTCAGAAGTCTCTTCTAGTGGCTGATGATAACATGCAGGAAGGTAAAGAGAGCATGACTGAATCCAGAAAATTTCCTTGAACAGCAAAAGGTGAGACAAAACTCCCAACTACATTTGTCAGGTTATACCCAGTAGCATTGCAGAGTCCACAGACTGTAGTTTTAGCTTCACACCAATCGAACCATACTGATTTAAGATATGTAAAGAAATATCCAGAATGTCAGGCAGAACTTGTGAATAGAAAAAGACTCAAAATGTGGGTTTCAATTTAAACAAGAAGGTAATGTATTCCTCATAAGACAAGCCACAAGTTTAGACACAATGTCTTTCTCAGACTGCCTTTCAAGGCAGCAGTCATTCTGGTTACATTAAATTACTCGTAAGTGAAGGCCCAGATGTATGTTTATCAACCTCTTATAAAACCAGACTTCCTTGAAAATAAGAAGATAGTTTTTCAGTTAGCTATTTTTTCTGACCAAACATTGCTAGCAATGCTTTAAATAAGTTTTAAAGGAAAAACAAATAGTAAACCAATTTACTAAAAGTTTTGATTGCAGCACATTTACTTTTGGAAGGTACATTTGCATTCTCTTCAAGCTACCATTTTATAAAGGCTTTGTAAAACATAATGGATTTTTTTTTTTTTTTTGTTACGGAAGATGATTAGATGGCAAAGCAGCTGTGTTAGATGCCCACAAAATGTGAGGAATACAGAACGCAACTTGTCAGATGGTTACCATGCTCCAACACAATTCTAGTGGGGACTCTGCTGGAGAGTAGACATCTGAAATGTCTAGCCGAAAAGGATGCAGATTATTCTGCTTTAGAGGGACTGCAATGGAAACATAGAATCTTGGCTTCTGTTTACAGCAAGAACAGTACAGAAACAAACTCCTGGCGTACATGTGAGTTTCTTTTCATAGTATGGATCTCTGATGTACTGGGTTGCTCAGAAAGAGGGATCTCGTCCTACTGCAGACAACCATTACTAGGGCCCTGAAGTACTTTGAGTTCTGCAGCCCACTTTTCTGGGCTGAGTACCAAAGTTTGCCCTCTCACATTCAAGACATTATTTGAAATCTTTTTTTAAATAATAGAGGGAGTAAGGATACTTTTGCAGATCACTCAGTATTTCTTTAATCATTAGCTTGTCATGCATCACTGCATTGATGTCATAACTAGATTTGTACTTAACAGGCATGTCCAAACTTTTTTTTTAATTCAACATGCTCTTATATTCTCCTTATATCTCCAAACTGTTTTACTAGAAGAATGTATTTTGCAGTTATATTTCTTAAAAGAAATTTATCCATCCACCTGAAATCAAGCAAAGGATCAATTCAAGTCAGGATTGTTGGAGGTTTTTTGCTTAACTTTGTAAGTCCCACAGAAATTAATAAATTCAATACAATATTGAGATGAGAAATAAGTGGAGCACTGTTTTTTGTATTTTTGTTGTGTTGACTTCACTGACTTCTAGACAGGGCTCACAGGCGCTACACTAGAAGAGTAAATCATGCATATTCCACAGGTTATTCAGAGAGCAGACACATCTTTATTTATGGTTATTACTTTCAGGAGGAGGCCATCTTCTTTTTAATGTTTCTAGTACCTGGTTTGAAATTTCCAGAAGAAAACACTGAAAAGACATGTCAAACAGAACAGAGGTGTTTTGCTGTAGATTTTACAGACAGAGAGAGTTGCATGAAAAGTCTGCCATCTGTTTTTACACATCACATTGTTATGATGTCTTTCAACAATACTACCGAAGAGGCTAATTTCATGCTATTTCCAATGTATTCAAAGGCCCAGTTAAATATATTTGGTCTGATGTAAGTGTCATGTGTGCAAGGAATCTGATCTGGAATATGGCCTGCTAACGATCACCAAAGGAAAGTTTAGCTATATCCAGTTTGCCTCAGGGATGAAGATTCTTTCATATATACTAGGAAAACATTGTATGCAAACCATTGAAAAATGGATTCGGATCATACAGTGTTCTTTTTACAGAGATGATTTCTAAGGTTAAAACAAGACTTTAAACCCAAAGATTTCCCCTTTATCTTGAATTTCCTAAAAGGAGTACAAATCCTGAATAGCAGTATACATGGGTGGGACATCTATGCTTAAAGCTATGTGAAATTAATGACACCCATGTAGCTAATCTTTAGGAAAAGCAATGAACACTGTAAAATAATTCAGCAGACCTGTAGAAAGGCAAGGTGCCACTTTGTTGGACATATAGATTATATGCCTTGGCACTAGAGTTAAGGGAGTGGTTATTTCATTCCTATGTATTTTATCCTGCTGGGAGATAAATAGAAAACTTCAGCATGTAAGAATAATAAATCTATTGGTGAAAATAAATCTGGTATTTTACAGCAGTTATAGTTCTGTTATTGGTCTGGAAAAAAAAAAAAAAAAAGCTGTCTGGAGGTCTTGCATCCAGTGGATGTCTGCCAAATAATACGAATCATGAAACTTAACCCATATGGCTTCCAGGCTGTTTTCATTTATGTTTATATAATATTCTGCAACCATCTAGAGTAAGAAACTCCAGTGCACATCTCCAGGATATGACAAAAAGAAATCACTGGGAGACAGTCACAGCTGAGTAAGTCCTTCCTCTATACAGTTTGTTCATCTGTTCTTATACACCTACCAAAAGTGACTGAACACCAGAAAGAGCCAACACTTCAGAACGTAAGCTAGTAAAATTGTCAGGCTTCTTCCAAAGTTATTGCAGCCATAAAGCTTTCCTGGAGTGACATGCATTTTTAAAATCCTTTAGTGAGATCTTAAAAATGTGACGGAACAATTCAGTACAAGACAGCATTCCTAACTCAAGCGTAGTGCTGGAAGTGCGTACATACACAGTACAGCTTCAGCTCCCCACCTTGTTTTGCTTCAGCAGAAGTGTGCGGGCTCTTCAGAACACATCTTGCCGTAATAACAGGAGCATCTAGTGTGGCTAGCATCCCTTTATATATTTAGTTGTCTCACTCCCTCAACAGGAGCAAAGCTAGCACAGTATCCAACTGGGTACAGAGGATCTCTGTAGTCATTTACCCAAATGGCTGGGGTTTGTGTAAGGGAAGGAAATTTCTATATAAGAAAAGGAAAGATTCGGAACTATAATACTGTGGTGATCAAGACCTTTAGACTCAAAGTGGAATCTGGTAGCCATACATGAGGCTTTTTGTTCTGTGAAAGTTCAATACATTTAGCCCAAAAAATGTTTTGTGTCATTTGTATATGATGTGGTAATTGCTTGTCATGCTTCTCATTATTCTTTTTTACACTTCTATTTGATATTTAGGTTCAAGTCAACGCAAAATTGCAAATGAAAATAATTTCTTGTAATTGGTATGACTCAGACTGAGAATTTGATGTAGCACATCTGTTAAGCTTGTACTGATGGGAAATACAATTGTCAGAATTGTCTGACATCATTGGGGAATCATGGGAGACAAGAAGACAGACTGAGGAACTGTTGAATTGGTTGAGATTGAATGAAGCTTTACTCACCCATTGGACTAAACATGTGAACCTCATGAGGCTCAACAAGGCCAAGTGCAAGGGCCTGCACCTGGGTCGGGGTAACCCCCAGCATCAATAAAGGCTGGGGGAAGAAAGGATCAAGAGCAGCCCTGCTGAGAGGGACTTGGGGGTGCTGGTGGATGAAAAGCTGGACGTGAGCCGGCAATGTGTGCTGGCAGCCCAGAAGGCCAACCGTACTCTGGACTGCCTCAGAAGCGTGGCCAGCAGGTCGAGGGAGGTGATTCTGCCCCTCTACTCTGCTCTGGTGAGGCCTCACCTAGAGTACTGCGTCCAGCTCTGGAGCCCTCAGCACAAGAAGGACATGGAACAGTTGGAGTGGATCCAGAGGAGGGCTACAAAAATGATCCAAGGGCTGGAGCACCTCTCCTATGAGGACATCTGAGAGAGTTGGGCTTCTTCAGTCTGGAGAAGAGAAGGCTGCAGGGAGACCTGATTGCGGCATTCAGTTCTTAAAGGGGGCCTATAGGAAAGATGGGGATAATCTTTTTGGTAGGGCCAGCTGTGTCAGGACAAGGGGTAATGGTTTTAAACTAAACCAGGGTAGGTTTAGACTAGATATAAGGAAGAAATTCTTTACAATGAGGGTGGTGAAACACTGGAACAGGTTGCCCAGAGAGGTAGTGGAGGCCCCATCTCTGGAAACATTCAAGGTCAGGTTGGACAGGGCTCTGAGCAAGCTGATCTAGTTAGTGGTGTCCCTGCTCCTTGCAGGAGGGTTGGACTAGATGACCTCTAGGGGTCCCTTCCAACCCAAAATATTCTATGATTCTATGATTTTTCCCTGTTTTTTCATCTGTACCTACCTCTGAAGAGGCCGATTGCCTGGTATTTCTGGGACACCAGAAGATGAAAACATCAGAAACCTGTTCTCATTATAAGAGGAGCTGTTTTTCATTTCCTTATGAGAACATAAGCTGGAAAGAGCAACTCATTGCCTAAAGCAATATTTTGAGTCAAAGAAATTCATGCAGAGAGAAGAGCTGTTTCTTGTGTCAAATGCAGCCACTAAGAACACAAATATTTGAAGACAGCACATGAAAATCACAGTTAAATGCAACAGGACAGAGTCACTTCCCTGATGATAAAGTAGAGGTGGTCACACTCTGCAGATACTATTTCTTTACTGGACCAACTTGACACACTTCTACTGATGGGGGACTTATTATCACAGTACATATGACTCCTGGCAGTATCTCTTGGGGTTACAGGGTGTCTGACTTCTCCACTAGTGTTTTTCATAATTTACCTTCTCATTTTGTATTGCTTACATATATCCATTTCTCTTTATGCAAAGCAGAAGTTAAGCTGGACAGCTAAAGGTAAAAAGTTTCTTCATCTCTGTATTTTTGTTAATGATTTGCTAAATGCACAGATTAGGTTTTTGGTATGATGACTTCTATTCCAATCAAATCTTAAGTGTGGTTTGTGTTTTGGTTTGTTTCTTCCAATCTGTGTGTCCAAGTACTGTGGAAGTCACAGAGAATGAACATTCTCATTGGTTACCACAAATATATATCCTGTTCTAATTGCAGGGGAAACAGTTGTGATCTCAGATGTTTCATGTGGTAACTGTTGGCAAATGGGAACATTTAATGGTAACCATAGTCTATTTATTTCAAGTCACTACCCTAAGTATAATGTGCTCTGTACAGATAAGTTTTGAAGTGAAATCCTAGCTACAAGCTCTTTTAGTATGTAATTTAAATGTATTTTCAGTAAAGACTATTTTTGCCTTGTAAGCAGAGAAAATGTTGGTCTTCCCGTGTCACGTTCTTACTTTTTGTTTGTGTTATGTAAATTATTAGGGAGTTTTTGGCTAACATTGTAAAACCTAACAAGCAAAAGATATTTTCCATGTTTAAACAGCATATGGGAGCCAAATTCCTCACAGAAATCCAGATCCTCCCTGAATTAATGCTTTTGGTTTTTAAAACATCTGGTATAAAATTTAGCTCTTATAATTAATTGTTTAGGTTTTTTGTGGTTCTGTGATAGATTAATGTTTTGAATATGCCCAGTTATTGACTTGTAAAATGAATAGTTATTCTCATCCTAATGAGTTCAATTGACCCATCCTGTGTTTCCTGGTCTTGGAAAAGTTTGGGCAATTGCTCTCCATTTTTGCCTCCCTTGGATCACAGTAGTAATACAAATTTTATGGATTAAATGAAATCTACTACTGAACATTTTGATGTTTTCCCCTAATATATACAGAATCTAAGATCTTTAAAAGTAAGGAATGGACTACAGCCCTTAATACAGAAAAAAAAAAAGTATGACTACCTCTCCTCATTAAATTTCAAATCACCTCCCTAAGGTTTTTTTTATCTTCACCCAGAGTGATGGTACCCTCTTGGTGTTCCCATCCTGCTGTCTAAAACTACTGCATTTGTTAGAGATAGTAGTGAACCTATTTGAGTCTTCTGTCACAAGAACATCCACCTGCACTGTCAGTTTGGTATTCTGAAAGGACAAAGGCAGAAACCCTTTCATTCTTCAACACTCAATGAAAATCATTGAAAATCATCTTGTTCTCAAGCCAACGTTATTGAAATATTCTGAGTTTAAATTGATTCAAGGATGGCAATCAGCAGGAATGTCAGCAACACCAGTAGGATCTTGGCAGTGGACAGATGGATAAATTCAAATTCATCATATGTACACAACTCTATAATCTGCATATTTCATTGGAAGGGAAAACACTACTTGTAATTCTTCTCATGTATGACTATTTACTATTTTGATAAAAGCATAATGCTATACACTACCAAAATTTTTTTTATAGATACACATTGAAATATCTGACAGGTGGAACAGATTGAGTGTCAATTATCTGAATGCAGAGTACCTATAAAATACATTTTGTTGAATATTTATCCAAGTTATTTTATGGCAGTGCTGGAAATAGACTAAACACACTACATAGACTGGATGTTTTTCATTCACTCTTATAAAAAGAATCTGAGCCAATGTTAAGATGTTCAGAACACTTAGAGTAAAATCTGGACCAACTACATTTTTATGGCAGAAATTCCCTTGACTTCAGTGGGATGAAGATTCCCCCCATGTCTAAATATAATACATAGGTAGGCTCCCTACACCTGCTCCAAAATAAAACCAACAAGCTAAAAACTGCTGCCCCAACCATGGTCAGAGTGAGGCATGAAGAATATTGCATCTATTGCAAATAAGCCTGGAGGGGCAGTTTATGAACACAGAATTACTTTTCCTAGATTAGCTTTCAGGCAGTGTATTTGGCTTAAGATTCATTCATTTTCAAAAACTAACTACCAGGCCTTTATTTGTTGCCACTGGTAAGGACATTCACTGATACCTCTATCTAATAATGCAGTCCTGCTTGTAGATCCTTGTCCTGATACGCTCTGCTGGGATATTGGCTTATATTTGTTTAGAGGAAAGAATGCTTGATGATGAATCACCCAAACCATTTCCCTCAGCACCTTAGTGTTCAATGATGGCCTTTCATCTGTTTCTTAGTGTATCTCCAGTGATTACTAGGCTGTACCTCTTAACTTCTTTTCACCATTTTATGAAGACCGCGAGGAGTGGAGGGAAATGCTCCTGGTGCAGACACTGCTGATCTTTGGAGGTGCAAAGCACCTGCTGTGAAAAGCTGAACTTTACTTTCCATTAGCTTGTCCAGAGGAAGGGGGAGATATGTGAAGCATTCGGCACATTCCCAGGACTGAGCCCTAACTTCTCTTTAACCTTTCACTTTTCTCCTGCCTGCCTCTCAGGAGATGGTGAAAACAAGCTGAGAGACAGAGTCTAATAATCACGTAAAGTCACATGGAATTTCCTCTTGGACAACCACAAGATTATACTATCCAGTGACCTAGCTGTATTTATGGAATACAGGAAACCTTTACCTCCTTTCCTTTAGGCTTTAAAAATAAACAGTCTTACATAAAAATACACAACTGCCACACTGTGTCTCACACCATTTTAAAGCATCTTACCTAGCAGTGTCTGCAGCCAAACACGTTAGAGATGAGGAAGGGAGCCTTCTGTTTCCTTTGCTGTACCTCCTCAGGCACTGTCACCTATAGAGCACAGAAGGGCTCTGTATGAATAAAGTGTTGTCTGAGTGCTGAATTGTGAGACTTTTGGCAGTATACAGTGGTTGATTGATCATCTCACAGATTTGTTTAAAAGAAGAAATTTACAAACCACCCACACTTTTCAAAAACAAGCTCATGCATTTCTTTAAACAGAAATGAAAGGTACCTGAGCTAATGCTGATACAGGTCAGAAATTACCAGGCAACACACGAAGTACCCAATTTCTGTGAAAAAAAGGTTTCCATAAGTCTTACATTTCTGGGGGTGAAATGTTCCAAAGTAACTGCTTACTCCAATTGTTTAAGTCCTATGCAGTATGCAGATTATCCAGGAGACAGGAGGTTAAGAGAGCAGATCAGGACTATTCTGCTAACACCTGCAGATGGGAACTAAAATATGCCTAACTTCATGTGTATGCAGTCAAAACAGTCTGCATTTTAAATAGCAAAGACAACTAATGGACTACTGGAAAGCAAACTAAAGTCAAGTATTATTCCAAAATCATGTTTGATTACCTTTCTTTGAAAATTGCAAACCGATGACACACAATATAAAAATGGCAAATATTAAAGCACATCTACAAGTTATTTAAATAATGACATTAAATAATCTGAAAAAAACCCCCACTATAATTTCAGATTTCAAATAGGCATTATCTAAGGATGTTACATTTCTACCATCATTTCTTCCCTGGCATCTTCTGAGACTGCCAGTTACCATTAAATTTAACAGCTGCGTCCAATAATAAGGATGTCTGTGTCCATTAGGAAATAGGTGACAATTACCCTGCAGTTTAATGGGCTGCTAAACAACTGAAGTGACAATAATGCTAAATATTTTTCCCCCAAATAGACTTCTGCCTACAATGTTCAGGAAGCAGTCCATTTACAGTAATCCCTCGAAAACTTCCAATGCATGCTATGGTGCAGGGCCTCACAATGCCTGGAATGCAACATCTCCTCAAGCTAACAGTAAAACTGCAGCAATTAACTTTTTTTTTTTCTTTCTTTCCTGATGTTTAAAGAAAACAATGTCCTCATGGTTCAGGGACACAAATGAAAACCGCAGCCTAAATTCAGGCTGCACTTTTAGCACCACCCTGACCAGTATGTGGTTCTTTCAAAACCTTTAACTCACAGAAGGCCACATGCTCCTGGATAGGATTTAGCTTCCAAGAGGTAGTAGCTGGTTTTAATACTGGGAATGATTTTAGAAAGCAAGAATTTCTGACATTCATTGAAAACTATGCTGACTTTTCCAAAAACAAACACCATCACTTGGTATTCTTAAGCCAAAATAGGAAACCTGAAATATCATGACAGACCTGAGGATGATGGATAATGTGCCTTCAACCACTATGGCAATGGGGAAGCCACATCTACATTACCTACTCCTTCCTATAACAAGGCAGGAAGGTAGCAGCAGGATTGCTTTAATGGTTTTCCTAGGAGGATTCTCTCTTTACCATTACACTGCCTTTTAGGCTGCTGGCTGCCACCAGCTGACCCACAGATCAAGCTGGGAATCACGGAGTTCAGGTCCAGATCTGAAAGAGAACCTGGCCAGAATGTGAATAGGGATAGCTTCACTGTTTCACACTAGCCCCTCCTATGTAGCTATATGCTTTCTTCTGTATGCATAACTTACTTCTTTTTACTAAGTATTTTAACTGAGGGAGCACACAGGAAGATACATTCCATATCCCAAGCAGTTTACAGCCAACTTTTATGGAAGATTCCACAAACCCACATAACAAGAATTATAAAGGAAAGGAGTGAGGTGGAGTGTAAGAATATACTGAGGATAAAACATACCTTCACTGCTCAGAATGGTCCTTGGCTTCCCTTGAGTTCCTAGATAATCATGTTTCAGTAGCATTCTGCCCATTTGTGCTGCTGTCTCTCTGTTCCCCATCTCCTTTTCCTAGGATTTTGTGCAAAACGAAGTTCATAATACTATTCATACTTTGACCAGAGATTAACAGAGATTGACAGAATCAGTAATAAAAAATTGAATTATCATTTTATGCTTTTGCACTCTAAAGTCATTCCAAAATAGTGTTTAGGGTCAGTATATTAAAGACAATAATAGATTATGTTGAATGAGTCACAGTCCCACTCTAGCATTGCTCTATGCATGCATACAGTGCCAAATGTGGCGGGGACAGAGTCTGATATCTTGGAAAACAGCTATTATGATAAGGAAGACCAGAGAAAGGAAATGAATAATGAGTCTAAATGCCAGGTGTGCTATGGTGAACAAGCATGTTCTGACTATTCTACCCAGCTCACATACTCTGTATTTTGTCATGTCTTGATATTTCTACACTTACAGTCTCTAAATCCCGGAGCTGAATGTTGGCCTGTAAAAGAAGTTTTTTGTTTTCTGTCTGTAAAAATGAATGAAATGCACTGAAACCATATGGCTAATCTATTCAGTATGTTTTTGAAATGTGTTCTTGGTTTTCTTCCCTCAGTCATGGTAAGAGAGGTGTCCTTTCAGCCTAATCTCACTCCTCCAACCAGATGTACAAACATGCCTCTTAGAAAGCAAAACTCTTGGAATGGAATGGAATGGGAGAAGGTTAAAAACACACATCAGTTTTCAGTATCTCATCATTTTCCCTTCAATGACATACATTTGTGGATGTATTTGTGTATACAGCCTGTGTATTTATTAAACTCTCATCCTCCCACTTTACTGAAATTCCCTTTTAACCAAAGTCCCCAGAATAAATCATTTCCTCAGTTGTTTATGATTTGTCCAAACTTCTTTCTTTGCAGTTCCTGCAATATTTTAAGAACTTAAGGTCATTCTTGGGCACATGTACAAAACATTTATATTAATATACATGTAGTCAGACCTGTTTCTTCCCCCAGTTTTTTTAAGGGAAAAGACAACTTAGTATCTTAATTTTGAGCTGCAGAAACAATGTTTGATAATACATTTTTTTTCTATTATGGTTTTAATTTAAATATCTCACAATCATTTAATATTTATTTTCTTCAGCAAAATCAAAGTGAAATGGAAGACTAAAATCATCACTGCTTACAGTTAATATTTCAAATGTTAGTCCAGTAAACCTAGCATGCAGAGAACCATACTTACTGCTGATATGTAGGTGCATCTGCATTAAAGTCAGAAGAGTTACGCCCATAGATGCTTACAACCTGTAGTATTTGCAATGCTTTTATCCATCACAACTATTTTACCAGTGGAAGCTATTGTGAACCTGAGACACTCTGCAGCGTTAGAATTAAGTAGCTGGTCATTGGGGCACTTTTAAATTGAACTTAGAGATCTTACCCTTTAAGAGGTCAAAAATTCCTCCTCCTTTTCATCTGTGTAACCCCAGCAGAGTCATTTCCATTAGTTGAAATAGTTTGCAAGAATGCAACTGAAGTAGAAGAAGATCCCTGGTTCACAGCACACCAACATAAACTTGTCAAGGCTTTAAAATTAAGAACACAGCTTTGCCCAACAAAGCACTAACTACTTGAAGTCAATTTAGTCATTTATTAGATTTACACTTTCAAAATTCCTCTTTACCCAGAATTTCCTACTGCTTCCTCACCACTACCTGAGACACTGGGCTAGGTTCAGCCTCAGAAAAATGCAAGCAATATGTAATAGTGTTAATACACCTTTTGCTATTTTATATCCATGCAATCATTTTTCTGATTTTGTGATAAATATAAGCTTAATAATTTTGATTCATCTGAGCATTAAGAAGTGTGTTTTACCCTGCAGAATATTCCATTACCTGTAACTGGAATATGTAGAATGTGGTTAATAAGAAATCATGCTTCTCCTCCATTTTGTAATAACCCAAGCCTTTTTGTAGTATATCTAGAAACTGATTCTGAACTCATGTATGGTGCTCCACTCATCTTTTTTTCCAACATTTCTTTGAAGGTGTTTAAATTAATATAGAAATGAAGTAAATACTGTGTAAAGGAAGACTTCAGTATCAAAGCAAAATATAACTTTGAGCAAACACTGTAAGGATTAGAAGTCTTATTTCAAACCTCTGAAATCATTGGGCAATTTGCCACTGGAATGGATGGAGCTCCTACTCTCTAGGAAGGAACAGTTTCAATGATGGCAAAATAAGAGTGTTTTATAGATTTAAAGTAACTAATTTTGAAAGTAAATATATTTTACATATAATCTAAATTCCATGTATTATAAAAGTTCCTTTTATCAGGGTTTCCTGCAGCTAAACCAATGTGATTCAAGCAGAGGCAAATGCTGAAGCAGATTTAGCAAGGATATTGTGCAGAAACTGAAAGCTTGTTCACTCTAGCCTCTAACCCTTTGCCCTTCCTTCTATCTGGGAAACACTGACAATGGGCAAGTTCGTAATAATAGATCCTTTCTGTCTGGAGATCCCACCTCCCCAAATATAGAAGTCAAACACTGCCTACGGACTGTACAAAAGCTTCAGATTTGGCCTGTGTTTGACCACTAGTCTTTGACCTCTCCTGAAACAAGAAACAAGGATGCCAATTAGTTCCAGCAGTGATTGTCCTTTCTGCATTATAGTCATCTGAAGTGACATAGGAACTCAACCAAGCTCATGTATCATTAAAAATTTTGATCATTTCCATGCTCTGCTAACTTTGGACTGTCATGTGCAGGGTAGCGGCTCCACATTCCCCTAAGAAACAACCATTGACAATTTTCAATCTAAAAACCTCAGAATTCATAGTGCTATCTCCACTCAAGTTAAAATTCAAGTGAAAACGTGAGTCCTTCTGAGGACCAGTTATTATCTTTGTCGCTGATTACAGCTGTCACTGGAATGGATTCAAACTTAAATTTGACTTGAAAAAGATAAATTCTTCGATGAAGGCATGGAATTATTCAATGGAATTGGCTAGCCAATAGGCATATGTTTTTTAAATCTTTTAGAACTTAACTGAGTCTGTCAGGAGTGTGGAATTTATTGAACTTCACTGCAGGTCAGACACAGGTATTAATCTAGCAAAAATCATCGCAACGATGGTACAAGCAGGATGAAACATGCTGCAACGCTTGGTTTTCCAGATAACCTAAAGTTTGATGTCAGCCAAATCTACTTGTACACTTCTCTGAAATAAACAAAACACATGACGTGCCTTCCTTTGCCAGCTCTAACAATCTGCACTTCGAAAATGATTACTGCAGATCACAGAACATGAGGAAAAGATCTTGGATTTTAGGTCTGGATTTGATTTCCTGTCAGCCAGAAGAACCAGAAAGAGGTCTTTCTAGTAATATGGACCTGAAAATAGCTTTTTGAGTCTTAAACACATATATGAAATTATAATTTCATTTACTGTTTAGCAACTTTTTTCACTGGGGAGTGAAGACAGAAAATTTGTCTCAAAGTAACTGGACATAATCATCTTGCTTTTTAAAAGAAAATAATAAAATATGAAGTAAAGGAAAGACTGAACTTAGAGTACTCAATCTCCCTTTCATAGGCTGTGCTGTGAATTCTGGCAATCTGCTTTTAGTTACTGCTTTTTTATGTGATGCAGAGTGGCATCTTTTAATATATTGTCCAAGCCATATGATTTGAAACAGCAATGAATAATACTGCTTGCTGGATTCTTTTATTTCTATGAATGGGTGAAGTTGCCTGTGTATCCACAGCCAGTATATATAGTCTTAAATAGTATCATACCTTGTTTACATACTCCACCTGCTCAGAATATAAGTATAGAGAGTATAAGCAGCAATGCTGGATCCTTTTCAGAGTGCCACCAGGAGGTCTTGGTCCTAGCCTGAAATAGAGTATTTTTAGTGATGAGAAATAAATTATGTCTCTAGAACTCATAACAGTGAGCCATTCAAAAAGGTATAAGTTTTCATTCTGGTTTCTGAAACTAAGAGTTCCTTTCAATTGTAAAAGGAATGAGTGAAAAATTAAATAGGATATATTTAAATGCACACTTAAAGTATAACTTGTATATCTGCTAGATTCTCATTACAATGGTGGTTTTAAGTATGCAAAAGAGGTCAAACCCAAGGACCTCAGCTTGCAGGCTTTTTCTTTGAATCAGTACTTTGTGGGAACTGGCTAGGCACCATGAACTTGCACCTTGAAAAACTAGGAAATCCACCTACAGAACTCACAGCCCCAGGACCCATGAAATCCAAAGGGTTCAAGTTTATTGTAATGCTCATAAAGGACTGTGCAGAGATGTCATGTCTGTGCTGTGCACTCCCCTGATTTCAGGGAGACTATCTCATGAGAGAAAACAGATTTCACAGGATTCTCTTATTAGTGATATATGCAATTAATATAATTTATAACTTTTATGTCATTTCTATAATTTCTAACACTTTTAATGTCATAAATGCATTAGTTTTATTTGCTGTAGCAGGAATTTCACTGAAGCAGTACAGACGTGCATATATTAAATTTTATAAAACAAGGTTTATATAAAAAGAAAACAGCAATTACTTTACCAGTTCAAACTAAGTCTGTGAAGTTCAGCAGCCTCATTCACCTGATACAAAAGTCAAAAATATAAATGAGAAAACACAAAACATGTTGCCACTAACATGTGATATATTAAAAAAACCAAAAGTGAGCAGAGATGTACCAGTGATGCAAGTCATGGGATCACTTATTGCCTGGGAACAGGTAAATCTTTTCAGCAAGACTGCATTTCCAAGTGTGTAAATTGGACTCCACTTTTAGCTGGAATTTCAAAGTATCTAGAAGCATTGCTATGGCCTGTCTTCTTGTCAGACTAATACTAAAATCTACATTCATTCTCCGCTAAAGAGAAATAACAGAGACAGCATCCTCATTGATTCATTCCTTGTACTCTGGTGGAGGAGCTTCAGGGCAGTGCACAGGTAAAATCCCTCATTATTTGAAAAAAAAAAAAAAATTAATGGAATAGAAATTTTTCATTTGTATTTTGAATTATTTTGCATCTTTCATCTGCCTTTCAGTAGGAGAAGACAACGCATTTTCTTTCAGAGAAACTGGCATGGCTGCTAAAGCATACGAAGTAAAGCTTTTTGCTATATTAGTTGGTCTAAAAAAAGCTATGACTTCTCCCTACAGATCTGGATTCATTCATATCAATAGACCCTCATGGCTACAGCAACAGTTTGAATACTATTTTTAAAATAAGGGCACAGGATTTATTTAAAGAAATTAACATGTAATTAAACAAACGAATGTATTTCTCTGATTCATCATGGAACATATTTTATAAGGTTTGCCTGATGATTAGGCCATCCTTTCTGAAAATGATCAACATTTTTACACACAGAAGAAATTTTCTGGGAAGAAATTCGCATAAATCACTAGGAGGATTCTACAATAAAAGCATAATGCCTGTTCTGCTGATCTAAACATTAACATTCATGCAAATCAGCTGTACATGAATCAGCAGACCAGAAAAACACCAACAAATTCAGGAGACACTGCCTTGTCTTAGACTGCATGTCATTAAAGATGCAGAACTGACAGATGCCAGCCTAAGATATCTCAGACATTTATCTTTAACCATTGGAACGCAAAACCTTTCCCAAAATGTAACCAGAACACTCAATACTTGTAAAATGGCATAAGGAAAACACTAACTCCAGCATTTCCCATTGGCTATAAGTGCAATTTCAGACCTTACATGCTATATAGACCACTCAAAATCCTCAGCACGTCAGGGAGAAGCAGCATTAACTGGTTCAATCATGACACGATTTGCCTGTGCCCACAGCGTCACCGACACTCACCTCACAGCCTCAGCCAAAGGCAGCAGGCAATCCACCTGCTCAGAGTTCTCAATGTACTGAACAGGAGGAACCTACAGCTCAAGAATTAATGAAACCAAGTAAAATATTTGTACAAAATGTTCTTACACATTAAATGGGCAGATCTGGGTTGCTGTTGAAATCAGTGACTCAACTGGATTTCTAATTTGCCATGAAATATTCTTGGATAATATTGCATACTCAGAAAAGAGATGATAGATCAGAGCATGTGTACTTTTCTGTAAATATGAATCAGGAAACCAGGACATAGTTGAGGAATTTGTTGGCTAGTAACTCCAAATTGAAAGAGAAGGAAAGACAGAGGTCGTGCTTTTTTCCTTGGTGAAAGAAAAAAAAAAAAAAAAAAAAAGAAGCAAAACCACCAAAACCAAAAACCTAACAAAACCCCTATTTGTCTAGTATTAGGAAAAAGCAATTCTGTGATTATTGTTGTACAGTGGGTGCATTATCCTCACACATTCCCAAGAATATCAGACTCCATTCGTGTTCTGTATCTTTCACAGAGGGATGGAGGACTTCATGAAGTCTCAGCCTTCTTTCTTGGGTTCTTCAGTTTCCATTGTGTGGATTTATGCTGGCTGGGAGAGAGTCTGAATGCTGTAGCACCGCAAAAGGTTTCTACTCTTTGTCTGGTAATGTCATGACATATGAAATGAAGGACTCAATCCACCCACCAGTGCTTCTCTCACTGCTTGGCAGAATTCATATACCCACGCTGTGTGCCTGTGTGAAGCTGTGGCAGAAATGGGTGCCTATAGATAGCATGCGGGAAGCCTGAGTGCTAGGAAGGGCTCGCTGAGAGATAACCAGCCACACTCTGCAAGGGGACTGAAGCCCCTGACCTGTCTAAGCCACCCCTGACTTATGGGGTTCTGCAGCAGATGTAGCCACTGGTAAAGCTTTATCATTGGAAATGCAAATGTTGGGGGAATTTGTGCTCCTACAGTTTTAAGCAGCAGCTGCATGATAGTTTTGTCACTAAAAGAGGTACCTTACTGCTAAATTTACGCTCATATATGTCCTCGTGAGTTCAGCTCCTGCTGGTTAAATTTTGGGCCTTTTGGTCTTGAAATAATTTATTAATATCAGTGTTGCAAACACAATCTGGAACCACTGAATTATACATTTTAATTAAATTCAATTAAACTAAAGCCACTTTATTCCTAATAAGAAATAAATGAGTACTTAAATACCTGATTGAAGCAGATACCGAAAATAACAATTCTCCCAGTCAGTGGGATCATGCGTATATTCTATTTCGCACAATCTACTTTGGCTTCCAAGAAAAGACAAACTTTACACGGTAAGAAATCCCTTAATTAGGGTAGTGATAGAGAAAGCAACCCCAGTGCATTGCTGTAAGCAGCAATGTGTGAATTTTCTATTCAAGACAGCAACAGTGGTCTATTTATTCGGCTTACGTGCATAATTAGTAGTAAAATTACACAGGTTTTTTTCTTTAACATACAGTAGTTATTCTTTATGGGTCTGGATTCTGAACAAAAATATTTCCTTTAGACTTTATTTGAGTAATGCTTTCTTCAGGTGAGCTCTGGCTAATGCCATAAAAAATTATAAATCTGGAAACCTAGGAAGTATAGAATGGGGAAGGAAATTACCTCAGTTTGGCATGAGGTACAATGTTACTTTCTTTAAATAAAATGTATCCTCTGTCCTTAGGAACCCCTTACAAGCTAATTTAACATTTCATTGTACTCTGTCACTTACCCTTACCATTGCCAGACACACACAAGGCAGCTGATATTATGGTACCTGGAGTTACAAAGGGCGTATGTGTTTACATACGCTATTTTTCACTTCTTTCAGAAAGTAGACTGGCACCATTCTGACTTATTAATAAATGCCCTTTTACTTACAAAAGCAAAATAGCACATAATGGAATGTGCATCGGTAACAAGACTGTAGGTAAACATAAAGGATATCGTACACTTGTCACCACAACTGCAGTTTAACTGGCTATATTGCCACATTAGCTACTTTTTTCCCCTCAGCTATTCTTATCTAAGCAAGCAGAAAATCCAATTCTAGAAAAAAAGCTGCTGGTGAACTGAAGACCTGGGAGGAAAAGTATGCTTGATACAGGTGATAATCTTAAAAGTGCATTTTAATATGCGATAGAAGCCATACAGGTTAAAAGTGTAAAAGTTATCAATGCCAGTTGCTGTAACTCTATATAAAACAGAACATACAATTTGATCTGAGATTACATACATAGTGCTAAAGACCCATTAGTCTGATCTTTAAGATCTCTAAGAGGAATCAAGAATCAGCAAAGTACATGTAAAATCAGTTAAAAACTAGTTAAGTGACAGACCTCAAATTGTACTCGTGGATATTTCTAAGAAGGTTTGAATGGGGATAGATCATTGTCAAATACCATTGAATATCTTTCATAAATTATCTGAACAAAAGACAAAATGATATCCAGTGAATTTCAAGAAAGAAAGACAGAAAGACTGATGAAGTGGTATGTGCAGAAGATAACAAGCCACTTACAGGGGGTAATCCGCATAGTTTTCTCAACCTACTTTAGGAGAACTGCGTGCTTAAAAACACAGCCAAATGGAAACATGAGGCAAGAGTAAAGAAGGAAGGTACTCTCACAGGACAGGGACTGTCACCTGGAATGTATGCTGAAATGGTCATGGTAGATAGTTAAATGACCATGGACTTTCACCTGTGCTTTTCACATTTTAAAATGTATGATGGAAGAAGAAAAGCACTTTCAGAAGACTAAGTATGATGTAAGACCTCAATATCATGTCTTTTAGCAAAAGACTTAAGTTAAATCTTTAAACTATACAAGGGAAGATTAAAGCCAATTCTGCTATTTATATGCCAACAGGAAGCAGAGAATTAGAGTGTCATTTAAATAAACACAGAGACAGAAATTGTCCAATAACAGAAAGATAAAAAATACATTCAAATGAGCAACAAAGCAACAATTTCAATTTTGGTGTGCTTAGTTTTGATAGACGCTTACATTTGTATCCTCCTAGGAGGCCAATAACCACCCTTCATTGTTTGGAGTAAAGACAGGGTGATGTTGTCCCAGACCATCTCAGACAAAACTAGAGGGACTGCTTACCTATCCATTTTCATTAAACCATCACAGGCTACAATGTCTTTAGAGACATTGTGGGAGACCACTTTTAATGCCATTCCTCTCCCTAGATTGAAAAGAGGCATGAACTTAGCATGTTTAGACATTCAGGCAGGGCCCTCACCTACAGAATATTCTAGGGATACAGCTGTTAGCAGCTCTCAAGTAAAAGCTGCCACATTTTTGCATAAATAATGAAATATATAGTAATAGAAGAATGACTCTAAAACTTGTTAACTATGACTCTCTCCCCGGCTTTTCCAAGCAGCTAATTGAGCTGGCTTCCCATGCTTAGGCACCTTCAGAGCTCATGCACTGTGAAAGGTCCTGCACACCTAACCTAAGGCTATGTAGTTTCAAAAGCATCTTTTTTATGGACTTTCCCTTTACTGGCAATATGTCAACGCATCAATTTTCCGTTAAGTAGATTGGATCTATCAATCTATAAGAAGATCCAGAAGTTACCTTTAAATTAGCATTGAAACAAATTAACAATTCTCATTCTACTGATTATGGTCACATTCCCCAGTAGACTTCTCATGCTTAACTTTCCCTAAGAAGAAAAAGTCACCTTTCTCTGAACTCCTCACTTGCCTATGCGGGTAATTAATCAGTCAAAAACACTCAAGTATAAAGTTGATCTGACAAACTTTGTTGAGAACACGTGTGCTGTAATTTCGATGAATCCCTACTGCTGGACAGAGTGCTGGCTAAGCCCAAAGGTTTATCAAAACACAGTGATAAATCCCAGATGTGATCTCAGCTTTTCATGCTTTCTATTTTGTTAATGTCTCCAAAACCACTCATGGGATTTTTGTTGGGTGTTTTCTTTCTTCCCCCCTCTTCCAGAAATTCAAAGTAAATTGGCCTGGCTTCTGGTACCTGGCACAGTGGCACACTTCCTCTCAAAAACTGTAAGCCTGTCTGAAAAACAGAACAACATCTTTGAGATGGGGTGTTTATATGGGCAACGTTCAGCCACTGCAGTGAACGTGGCCCCACCTTCAAAGAGACTCCAGAGCACCGCTCACCTGATGAAAGCATTAACTGGTTTTGATTGACTTGATTTACATGGAAGCAGCCAGCTCATTAGCTGAGCTGAACCCAAAGAAATAAATGTAATGCACATGCAGATGTTTTCCTAGCTACTTGATGTCAATTTTGCTGCAGCTTTCCTTAGGGTAAGAGTACAAAGACAGCAGTGATAAGGCTTTGCATAATCCCCTAGCAGCTAAGGGAGAGCAAGCTGTTGAAAAGATTTACATCAGGGCTACTTAGGTCAAAGAAGTTAAATTAATGTAACCAGATCTTAGTGGATTTGCACTATGCATTGCATATAGGACTGCACTATACCCATATTTCACAGAAGTAATAATTTAATATAACTAAGGTGTAAACAGAGGGCCTGGCATTCACATACTGCGCCCTAAGAAATCTACATTTATTTTAAAGTTCTGTCAATTTCTAAGCTACAAGTAAAGTTATACCTAATTATATAACTAAGGCATCTCCTCTCAGAGTACTCTTTCAAACGTGAAACTTGGGTAAGCCAGATTTCTCTGGTCACTAGAAAAAAAGTTCTTCCTTTTCAGCTGCTTTTCAGACACCATTCTTTCTTTGAGTAAGAAGGTTTAAAATAATAGTCTAACGAATATTCAAAAAAGTATTCACAGTATGCAAAAAAAAATTCATCAACAAAATGAAAATGGATAAACTGTAATGACTGTAATATTAGACTCTGTTCCTAACTAATATGGAAAATGTTTCATACTCATCACCTCTTAAATATGAAAGCTACTGTCTGCTGTCTTTCACTCACAATCCTAATTAAAATTGCACCTCAACATCATTTCTCAGCTGGAAAGCTTAATAAGAGCTCCCTAATTTGGTTGCTTTTCTTGGCTTGTTATCAAATCCTCACCACAGTAATAACAGGTAAATATTAATGAACCTGCTTTTCCTCAGTTCACTAATTTAGCTACTTTGCTCATATAATCTGTCTATGTAGAACCTGATGGTCTTTTACTCCTATTGCAAGAGATCATATAATTTGATCTTTAGTTAAGCATATGTTGAGTATGTCATCTTCACTAGTCTATAAAATTCCTCATCACTTTTGCTTCATATATTCTTATATTCTTTTTGAGATTTTTCTGCTTTTCTAATACTTGTCTGATACATTCAGATGGTGGAAATATCCACCTTCTTTCTTCTCCTTTTTGTCATGTGTTTATACACCTTTGGATCCTCCTATGTCCTAGATTAGTATTATGTTTATCTTAGATTTGTAAATCAATTTTTTCCACCACTGTGCTTTTATTGATTTAGAAGACAATATAGGGAACAAGAAACAAAGTGGAAAAGGCAACACAAGTCGCGTTTGTATATGTAGACATTTATTTAGTTATAACCATGCACCAAATTCAATGACTTCTGCTTCTGTCTGGAGGCCCTTATGGGCTTGTTTTCTTATTAATTTGGACAGCGAATGAGAATTTCACTTGCAAAATTAATCACTTGCAGAAGAATTTCTATCTAAGAATATCCACATTAATAAAACAAAAATCAGAATGGGTAGAAGGTTAAAGAAGGAGATGGCAAGCTTGAGAAAACAAAGAACAGAGCATGTCTATGATTTGTAGTAAGCACTGTATACCCAAAGGCCTTGTTTTCCCACTTCAGAGACAAGCAATTTTTTAAAAGTCAATGTCAGTTATTCACTTCCAGTGGCAGGAGAATATGGTGCACAGATAAAAACCACTTTAGACTTCAAATTTCAATTCTCAAATTGGCTATTCAACTGTAGCCTTATAACTACTTTTCAGATTCTACATTCACTGTATTTAGTCAGTGGTCTGATGGTCATAATAGGCTACTGTGCAGTCCTGTGTGAGAAACCATATGCTTTCCCCTGACAAATGCTCTTCCAGTCCTGGATGCTCAACATAAGAATTTTATATTGTCAAATTCCAAGAAAGGAAATGTCATTTTCCACTGTTCATACATAGTAACTGTGCTCTTATCACAGTGCAGACTCTTTCATTTCTCACGACAGTTTATTCAGGGTCCAGTCTACGTAGATATATTCCTTGATTTTAGAAAAATAAGTCAATTTATATAAGGTGATTAATCTTGCTGCTAGTTACTTATGCCAGGCAGTAGTAAAAAATACCCGTATCTTCATCTTCACACTCCAGCTTGAGTTTGTAAGCACATGATTTGTTGACCTGTTTCAGTGTGTTGCAGAATCTTCACAAGTCAATTTTGTACTTGAGATCCTTAAGGTAAAGCCAAAAATAACTTCTTCACTCAGCTTATAGTGATTATTATGCCAGCAGTAAATGCAATAGCAGAGAGCCCTGAGCACACTTCATAGCATCTAAGCTGAGCAAAGGGCAGGGAGGGAACTGTAGACGCGTTATTAGCTCTGCCACAGTACAGATTCCTCTGAAAATTTGAAGTTCCTTTTCCTACCTAGATTTTACTAGCTATGATGGCTTTACTGGTAAAGTTCCGCTATGATAGCTCTACTGGGAAAGCTCCTTTTACTAGCTATTAAAAATGGCTCTATCTGGAAAGAAAACGTGGACTGAATTTTCTGTGTCTTCAGTTTTGGAGGGGGGCCCCTGTTAGTGCTATAGGTCTCATATCATATAGAACAGAACTACTTTATGTGCACAGCAGACATACACTGCAGGTGTGTAGAGGATCCCTATATTGCATGTACATTTACTGCAGAGTGTCTCTGAACCATCTTCCACGGCACTGCAGAAGCCATCAGTTAATGTCTTACATTCTTTGGCAAGGCCAATACTTAGTCTTTGAGGATGGGCACTGGCCAAGCCAGCCTTCTATTTCTCAGCATCTGACATAAGAAATCTGCAAACAGGGAATCTTTGGCATTTCTCTAGCATAGAGGAGATCAGGTATTTGTTCAAGAGAAGATACAAGGACTTTCTCTGATGTCATTCAGTCTGGGATAAATCCAGAGAATAACAATTGGTACAATTCTATCTAAATGTGAAGAATATTAAGCCTCTTATTCTAATTTTTAATGTATTTGCAAAGTTAGTTAAGCCTCTTCCATGTTGCTCCCCCATTTCTTATCCGATGTCTATCTAAATAGTCATGCAAGTTGAAAAATAAATCAAGGTATCTTATTCATTTTGTTTGTTTCCCTGTAGCGAATACCAGTGTTCAACTTCCCATTTTCCCACACTTCATGATAGACTTGCACAATAGCATTCGAAATTAAGAACTTTGCACTAATTCAATTTTTACAAATGTTATTTTGTTGGCTAGTCCAACAGCTGGGAGTGAATCGTTTTGTTAAAGACTTTCTAAATACATACTCCTTTATTCATTCCTTTTTTTGAGGCTAAGGAAGGGGAAAGCTGGACACATTTTGCTGCCAGAAATAAAGGAATAATTTGAGAGTCCATTATCAGTTAAGAATAATGCATTTTCCTCCTCAAAAAGTCTGACCTGGATACGTTGGAGGGGGCATATTGAAGAACCTGTGTATTAATTAGTCTGATCCTGAAAATCTGGATGATCCTGATTCTCTTTTCCTTCTTACCCTCTTTAGTGTGAGGTAACAGTACCACTGGCCTCTTCTGATTTACACTGCTCTGCCTTGGAGGAATACTAGGGATGAGAAAATGGGGCACTGAAGGAAAGGTGAGGCGGCTTTTAAAGTTAAAAAGAAGAAGGAAAGGAAAATCTGAGTGTCTGATGTAGGGGAAAATACATTTACACATGATCAGCGAGGAATAAGCAGGAGGAGTGCCAGACTATCCTTCTGCCCACCCCTTAACCAACTACCTTGACTTCTTCAGCTTTCATCCATGCTGCCTGTCTGTCCAATTGCCTTTTGAATACGCGACAGTTATGGTTGTCTTGCTCTTGGATAACTTTCAGCCACAGAAGAGCTCAAGCATGTGTGGGAATTCTGTGATTACAGAGTTTGTCAGAGAACCTACCTTCTTGCCACAAAGTCCGGCTCCAAAAAGTAAGTTCTTACATCTGTGCCACACGCATGCTCACAGTCTTTCTCTCTTCTCTGACTAATCCTTCTTTTCCATGTTACTGTGGAGGAAAAATATTAAAAATATGAACCAAATGTATACCGATATGATAGTATGTTCAACTATTTAAAATGCTGTCTGAAAAATTTATTTTCAAAAAAAAATTGTGATGGGAAAATATTTTTCATGGGAAGAAAGAAAATCAGTATTTTATCCAGAAAATCACTGGCAAATTGCAATAATGTTTAAATGAAAAACTGTGCTAAAACTGAAACCCCAAACCTCTGTTCTAATTCTGCTTCCCTATATAGTACCATTTATCTTAGCCATTTACAGGACTGGGGCTAACGTTCATTCATTATGCTGCAAAACAAGGAAAATCCTTGCATTAATTAGAAACCTCCATACCTACCTTACTGATGGATGTATTTCTCATCTCTCTCTAACAACTCTGAGGTTGGCATGCTGATGTGATTATAAATTTTCATATTTAAAGGAACAAAGAATTCTCTTCTAATTTGAACAATGCCAAAAGTTTCCTGCCTGCTAAATGCCGCAGAAAATTAATATACAACTTAGAGTATGCAGTCACTCCTACCCTTGCCTCTTTATTTTCTCCTTCCACCCTCACCCCTCTTATGTCCTTTCTCGTTCATTTCTGATCACCTTACTCATTGCTCTAAAGCTTTTCATGTCTTTAGCCTTTCAACCTCACCTTTTATTCCTTCTTGAATTTGGACTGGGACCTTGGTTAAAACAAGTAAGTAGTTTATAATTTCCTCTTCTTTTTTTTTTTTTGTTTAAATTTTCAACATCATATTGCACCTTTAGAAGCACTGCTCTCAATGAAGTTATTCATAAAACATTCTGTGTTTAGATTTGCAGTCACAGTGCTGGCTGCCTCTCTGTCTCAAAAACGGTGTGAAGAAGTTGGTCTTAATAAAACTCCTGACTGAAGATTGTAAAGTCTTTGATGGAAGGACTGTCTCTGACCATGTGTTTGTATGGCACCTAACAGACTCAGGCTCAAAGTCAGGTTAGAACCTTCTTGCTGTTTACATAGTTAGTAATACCAGTAATAGCATAAAACCCAACAAAATTATTTCAGGAGGCATCCTTTTCTTTTGCTTAGCATATGAGCCGTGTACTGAGATTATTTGTGTATTTCATTTACCTGCTTCCTGCATAGAAGTTCAGCTTCATGTCCTAGACTGACCAACAGGAAAGCCAAAATACTGAATTTACGGTCACTGATATCACCGTTTTCAAAAACTAATTTTATTTCTTTGCATACTTAAAGTAGATAAAGATGCTATAGCAATAATGTAAAAACAGATACAGCTTCTAGCTGCAAAATTCAGAACCAGGTTCCTAGCTACATTTAAACCTGTAAAGGTTGGTCAGACTTAAGGTTTAGTTTAATCATTATATATGCACTACATATGTTGGCACTGCACCTATGTATAACAACTCTCAATATTTAAATTCACAGGTTTCAAAATGCAATGTCAGTGGGATAGCAAAATCGTATGAAGGGCCATTCTGCACTGCTGAGTGTAGGCAGACTGGAGTTTGTTCAACCTGCACTGAGCCCAGGACTGGAAGTCAGAGGATCACAGTGACAAGACACATACTCCTACAGGACAAGAGCCACCACAAGCCAGGCTTTGGAGCCAGGCTGGCCCTGAACTGCATCCATTTTAATAACCCTATCTGAGAGCTAGGACATGTTAGCATGGGTCCAACAGCAGCCTACCTCAGGCAGAGGGCATCTGGACTACTGCAATGGTGTGTTTTTAGCATTCTGGATTTCTTGAGCCCATCGAAGAAGGATCTGTCCCAAGGTAGCTGTGCCATGCCTGCGGCCACACAGAAACTCAATGGCAAAGCTGGGATTAGAATCTAACTGTCCTGGCTCAGTTGTGTCCATAGGCTATTTCTAAAACTTTCCTCAACATTCAGGTTCCCATGGCCAATAATATAAAATAAACTGTGCTCCCTACCTTCTTAATTCTCAGCAATGTGTGCCAACATTACCACTGCAACATCAAAGACATTCTTAAGCCAACAAAATGACTTGAACTCTAAACTATGCTTTCAGATAGTAGGAGCTACTGTTGTAACCCATGGGCTGGGCATTCAGTTTTCACAGTTCGCAGCAGACACTCAGTGAAAGTCATCATCCCTTTCTTCTGTACTGTAACAGCAGGCCCAGGGTAAAAATAAGGTTACACTTCACCAATCAGAATTTCAGAAAAAAAATCCAAATTTACATGAATAGGAAAACACAATTTTGAACATTATATTGCATTTCCTGGTATCACATTCTTGTTCTAGAGATCCTCTCTGAATTAACCGCAGCTTTATCTACCGCAAGCCACCCATCTGCAGACCTCCATCACCATTTCACTACTCTGATAAAACAATAAAAGGCAAAAAAATTTTTTCCAAATATGTTTCTTCTCTTTTCCTGTAATTCTCTTAAAGTTCCTGATTTATCATTATCATCCATCTTGACTCATAAGTTATTTCCAGGCTGAATAAGCAGAACTGTGTTTTTAGCTTTTCTTTACTCTTTTATAAGTGCTTCATAGGTTAAGAAAATATTGCTCTGATTTGTGCACCAAATGGAACTAAAATGCTTTAACTAAGCTGCATCTGTTAGCATCCTGTCACACTTCCATTCCAATTATCTGTAGCAGACTTTCAGAAAAATCTTCCAGAGACACTCGGACACAAAGAAATTTGTTAGGTAATGTGATTACAGCCTCATCTCCAAGAACATGAAGGAGTGGAGAGACACATCAGTAGATGGGGAACTCCAATAACCCACTCAGAAAAAGAAGCTGTCACAGGGGAGCCTCAGCCCTATGGGCCAGAGGTGACCCTCACCTGTAAGTCTGCAGGAGAAGCTCTCCAGGTCTCCTTTCAGACTGAGATGGTTTAGCGCATGGGTAAGGGAGTCATTCTGGGATGCAGGGGATGAACATTGTGGGATTGTACAAGACTTATGAGATGTTTAGGGTAAGTGCCAAAGAAAGGGAAAGGGAGAGTTCAAGGAGGAACAAGTGTGGGAAACTAGAGAAAAACAGGGATAAAAGACATCTATAAACTGGCACTTGATCAGTACACTTGTCTGGCCATGCATAGGCTATCCCATCTTCCCATTAAACTCCATTTCCAACTCTTCTTGTGGGTGAGGGGCTCTCTACTCCATGGGTCTGTGTATATATGGACATCCAAGTGCAGTAAATGGAGGCAGACCATGGGGCATCATGGCACATACATGAGGGATGGCAATGACTGGAGAGACCAGGGAGTGTGCATTTGTGTGGGTGTGTATGTCAGTGTGTAATCACTACTGAACATCATGCCAGGCTAGCCAGCAAGTAGGATAAGATGCTTAGGAAGCAAGTATTGGTGAGGCTGTAAGTCTGGTCCAGATACCAGAGGAACAAGAGGGCTCTGAAAATTGGCTAGTGGAGGACCAGAAGGTCCAAGGCAGCTACTGGAGAGACCTTGGGATTTGGAGGTCAGCTTCCAGTAAGGTCATAGCTCTGGGCCAGCCACTGGAGAGACCTGGGCTGCACACGTGTGTCTGTGTGTGAGGCAACTGGGAAACCAGAGGATCCTGGGCCAGCTACTGGGTAGACTGAGTGTCTAAAACCAGCTACTGCAGAGGGACTCATATTGGCTTATAGATGTATATACTTATATATATACACTACATATATATATTTATATATACACACTCTATAGTGTGTGTGTGTATATATATATATATACACACACTAATAGGCTTTCATCCTGAGCAGCCAGGGGAAGAGGAGGAGGGCACTGGTGCTGTTTGTGTTTGTGTGAGTGCTGCGTTTTCTGTCTCTATTGATCTGTGTGACCAGCCGCATATATTTGTATATTTGTGTAAGTGTTTTGTGTATCTATTGTGAATACATGTTCCGTCTCACTACTGGTTGGACCTGGGAACATGAAATTGTGGCAGCCTCACCTCTACTGGGCTACCACTTTTGGGAGGTCCTAAAAGAATTAGAATGATACCTCTAAGAAACCTCAGAACTTCCAGAAGACTTATATATTATATATTACTATATATTATATATCATATATTATATATTCTCAGTATTGGCAGCTTCTACCAAAATGTTTACAAGGCTGTGCAAATGCAGGTGAGGCTACCAAAAGTGTACTTTTGTAATTCTTATAACCTTCAGTTGGCAGCAAGTGTCCTTCCTGGAAGCTAAAACAAAAATCATCTCATTATAGCAACTTAGGTATGGAATTACTAGTCTGTCAATATGTTCGTGATAGATGCGGAAATGCTCAGCCAAACCAAAACTGAAATGCTCCTGGTCCATGTTCAGAAGCAAAAATTTAGTTACCCAGAGATTTAGGAAATTACATGGATAGCTGAAGAAGTATCTAAGCAGTGACTAAGTGAAGACTCGGAAACCACCGTTTTGAATTTAATTCTTGAATTCTTCTTAAATTCCAATTCCAGTGCCTAAGCTTTGGTATTTACTCAAATGTACTGTGATTAAGTATATGTTAAGAATGTCAGATTAAACAAAGTATTGTAAAGAAAAAAAAACACACCACCAGAAGACTTGACCATTCTTAAAGCAGAAATTGGTCAAAAGAAGTTGTCAATCAGCTACAGAGTTAGGTCCCTTGAATATGAATCCTGTTATGAAACTGGGTGGCCTATGCCTAACACTGTCTTTTGTGTTTTGGTCTGGCATTTCAAGGCTTTTTACAATGATACACAATATATTATTGCAATGGAGAAACACATGCCATTTCCTTCTTTTCTTAGCCTATAGTTTCCTACAGTGTCACTTGTTTTTGCTCAGAAGAAACCAAAATATGCCTGGAATTGTAATTTGGAAAAATTTTGTAGGGTTGTGGTAGCAGTGGCATTGACTACATGCCATAAAGCTCTTTAATGAGCTTCACCATCTCCATATCAAGTTCTGCAATGAATGCAATTTGATCCCAAAAGAGCCCTTTTCAGAAACCATGTAGCCTTTAAAGGGCCACATATAATATATTAACTCTATTTTGATGAAAAACAAATCTGCTAGATACTTAACAGACTTCATCCTGAAGTAAAAGCTGATGTATGGTGTTGTTCTTGGCAAAGTAGCCTCAGTCTCCTTAGAAGTTCTGATTTTGGATTACCGCCCCTTTTCAGTAATAATGAACATAGGGTAATCAAAAATGTTATATGCAGGAAAATATAGTATATGCAGAAGATATGTTATTCTTCTCATGCAAAGCAATGAGGACCAGGTCCCTGTGGCTATAAATCAAAGCAGCACCACTTACATTTATGGAACTATCCCAACTTACACCAATTCAGGTCTTGCGACTGCAATCTGCTTACTAGAGCTAGAGGCGATTGTGAGTGGTTACGGCACGTGCTGTACCTGCCATATGAACTTATCCTTTTGAACAAGACTTTTGCTCAACTTTGCTTCCATGATGATCTATGCTTTTAGGAAAGGATGTGTGGTCATTAACAATGTTGAAACTAAGTAACATAAATTGAAGGCTCTTTTACATTTCAAAGATGGTGTAACAGTGAGTCAGGACTGAAGAGTAACAGGAAAAAATACCAGCCACAAAAGCAAAAGGCAGTTCTAGATTTCCAGCACCAACATTTTAAAGTTCAGAGGCATTCAGGTCTTTTTTCAGAGAGAGGTCATTTGCAAAATGTGGACATGGATCTACTTACAGTTCATTATCTCCAACCACTTTCTTTTCCCATAGAGCTTGGGATGGTCAGGTCCAGATTCAGGGCCATCTTGAGTAGAAACCATCGTCTTGAAAAGCTGTATTGTTACAGAAAATGTTGTACATATTTCATTAAGAAAGATTCAGAGAGAAGTTAGCAATGACAATAAAAATAATATTTTCCAGTTTTCTTGTTTGGGGCATGGGAGACAGCTTTGTGTGCAGTAAGTTTCACTGATCCTTTGTACAACCGGTTTGTTTCTTTCCGGGATGTTTCTTAATCAAAGACCAGATTGTTATTGCAGGGAAGAAGTTGAAGAAAAGTAATTTGCCATCCCCATTTTTCAGTTAGGTGTGTTTTCTGTATGTATGATCACATGCCATTAGAGCACTGTAACTATTTGGTGGTCTGTTGTGTGCAGGAGGCTGAGTGTCGCCATGACAATGGTTCAGTGAAGAGATTTTGTGCCCTGATACTGTTCTGGTGGAGATGATACAGCAGCATATGTCACACCAAAAACAGTGCGGTGATCCAGGTTCTTCTTTCTGTACAGGTGTAAGTGTACTCCTGCAGAAAAGTGCTTGAAACTGACTGATTCTGGATCCTGACTCCATAGAATGCCAGGAGGTGCTATGACACAGCATCAGTGCCTACACTGTCAGTGGCCTTGTGTTCCTTGGTATGAGTCCACTCAACATCTCTTACAGTGACGGAAACTTTTCTAGCCTTGAGTCAGTCAACAGAGTTGGTCTTGGAGGAAAAGTAGGGCCAAGTTCTTTTGACCCCTTCTGGGACATGTCCTCATAGCAACTGAGGGAGCAGGAATGCCCATCAGATGTAGGGAAGTAATTGTTGAAATCACCACATCTTGAAGAGAGACTGAAAAGATGTGACTGTTGCACCAAAATATTTATAGATACCTGCTTGGGGAAATGAAAAATATCCCCTCCTGAAGCTAAGAACAGGGAAAAAAGAGCAGAAAAGGGGTGTTAGAAGAGACTCCATGTTCAGATAAATTTGTCAACACAAGACAGTCTGGTGTCCATACAAATAAACATGTGTGGCTTGGTCTGTCAGAAATCAGGGTCAGTTATAAATCAGACATCACAGTGCAACTCACCTTTAGTGAAAATCTAAAGCTGTGATTGTTACTATACTTCAAAAATATTTTTCTGGTGCTTTCAGGGAAAAAAGAAAAGATTGGCTCATAATTGGACTCCGAGAGAATTAAATCAAATGCCCACATCCAAATGAAATACATGTGAAGCCTATTGTATTTGGAAACTGATATTTACTTCCTCTTCTATGAAGAAACGATATCCATTCTCTGAAAATTCTCATACATCAAAAACCCCAAAGAAGGACTGGCTCTACAAACTTAGTATTTTGCTAATTTTGCACATCCGTCACTGTAGTTGTATGCACTCAGTATGTGTCTACATAAATATACAATTTCAATGGTGCTTAGAATCCAGCTTATGAAGAAATTGTGTGCAATATCTCTGATCTCAGAGACAAGAGAAGGGACAAAAAACAGACAGGAAATTCATGTTTCCCATAGGAATGTGTGCACATGTACAACAATGTTCTACCCCACTTTCAGTGAGGTTGCTTCTGCTCTGTTGAAGGGTGAATTTCATAAACAGTCTATGCAGTTTTTCTGTCCATCAAACTCAGCAACATTTAATACTACTGTTTGGAATATAATTTCCTGTAAACAAATTTGCAGTTGCCATACCATATATCAAAGTCAGCATTCACATGCAATCTACTCAAAATATTGTGTGGCTGAGAAACTGGTAGCATTCTGAAAGTAAAAAACATCTGGTCTGAAAGCTAGGCCAGCAGCTACAGTAAAAGAAATGTAATTTTTTCCTGTTAACAAAGGAAGCAAGACTCTCCATAAAGTACATCCATTTTTCTCTTGTACCTAGCTCTAGGTTTAACTCCTGTTAATATAGAAAAGCTTTCTTGGCAGTACTACTATCATGGAAAAGGAAAAGAAAAAAAACCCCAACATTATTTTCTTTTGTACAACTACACAGACTGAGCAGGATCTTAAAGGGCTGAATTGTTAAAGATACAGTGATTTAAGCTAAACTTTTTGCCTTTGCAACTCATGAGAGGCATCTTCATACCATCAGATAAAGTTCAGATGTTTTGGAAGAAGTTCTTTACTCTCTCTGCTGTCAGTTGTCCCCTCTCAGCCCAGTCTTAGGTATGATGGACAGCTGTTCCAGCTGCATTACACAAGGAAGATCTCACACAGTCAAGTTTTTTTAACTCTAATCCAAGTTCTTTGGAGGCTTTTCAGTTCTAAAGAGGGATGATTATGGTACAGGACTCGGACAGTTTGGAGTTCAGTTACAGTTCCAGGCCAGCCATGCACTGCAGACACAGCCTAAGCCAGAATGCTAGTTGGGACTTTGGGATATTGTACAACCTCTTTTCATCTACAGCTGAATATCTAAGAGTAAGCCTAGATTGCTATATTTCCTGCTCCCTTTCATGTAATTAGGTCTTGTTCTTCCACAAACCAATTTTTGCCCCCAATTCAGCAACTGTACATTGGTATAAATTAACAACAACTCTACTGCAGGTAAACATAAGCAGTATGAAGGCCTTCATATACTATGGTCTCACCTCTTCCCTTCCCTTCCCTTCCCTTCCCTCTTCTCTTCCCTTCCCTATTCTCTTCCCTTCCCTTCCCTCTTCCCTTCCCTTCCCTCTTCCCTTCCCTTCCCTCTTCCCTTCCCTCTTCCCTTCCTTCTCTTCTCTTCTCTTTCTTCTCTTCCTCTCTTCCCTCCCTTCCCTTCCCTTCCCTTCCCTTCCCTTCCCTTCCCTTATCTTCTTATCTTATCTTATCTTATAACATCTTCTAGTTTCTCTTCTCTCAGACACATATGAGTACAAACAAAGCAAGTTTGAATGCACAGTGACCATTGCTCCCTTGAAGTTAATCTTCCTTCATTCAAGTCAAACAAATGGAGAATCTCACCCTAGGAGAGTCAGATCAAAGAAGAGAATTGTTCACCCCAAATATCATTCACTCAGTCTTTAAATATCTATCTATAAGATAAACAATGATAAAATTTAACTTTTAGACACACATTTTTAAATATTCCAGGTAGTTTATCTCATAGCAGCAACTCTTCAACAAAAAACAGACTTAATTTTCCTCCAAGACCAAAAAAGGGATAGCATCTGAATCTGGAACCTAACTGAATGAAATGAAGATATGCCAACAATGGGACTGCAGTTAGGCTACCACAACCTGACACAGCAGCGGGCACAAACAGGAGGCAATGACAGTTACAAAGAGTCCCAAGGGATGGGGTCCATAATTAGTGGAGCCATAAGAATTGCACGTGAAAATATTTACAGTGGTAGGGCTGCTATGTGACAGATAAATCCCATTCTCTGGCCTCACCCCAGGAATACATACACTGCCCTGGATAATTCAAAAAAAATCTAAAAAAGAGCGGAAATCCCTCTTTTTTAGATCATCATCAGCTCCCATATCTCTCTCAGCTCCGAGGCAACTTTTGATCCTTCTTCCATGCTAATTTTGTCCCACAAGATTTTAGAGATTTTGCCTTCTCATCCTGAAGGTATGATTACTCCTGCTTCCAGAATCTCATCACTTTTCCTGCAACAAAGGAGGTTTGGCTGAGGGACTCTTTTGAAGTCTTCTAGTGGTTTTTTTCTTTATACTTCTTCTATTCTTACCCCGTCAAGTAGTTTGCTGCCTTGCCCTAAATAGAAATCCTAACGGAGATTCTGCCATGAATTTCACACACACACCCTTTTCTTCTTTTCCCTGGCATCTCTCATTCTTGGAGCCTGTTGCACCCAGCTCCCATTTTGGGCTTTTCCTCTCCTGCTCTCCTCACACTGTGCCTGCTGTCTTCCATAAGACAGATTCCTTTCCCCCTTACTTTTCTAGATGACTCAAGCTCTCTCTCTGCTCATGCAACCAAAACCTTTTGCACATTTTTGTTGATTTACAGGGGCCACCTCAGGTCACTACCTCTTATGCCCATAAAAACATTTCTCTTTCTTGCACACCCGTTTTGAGTGTAAGTCTCCACACATCCCCTGAGGGCTACCTGAGTGTGTGGAGAGGACCGAACTGCCAGAAGAGATCCCAGAAAAATGCTCTCTCCTGGGTTCAAGTCTCTGGCAAATACCTGAATTTCTGAAGTTGAGTTTCTAAATGGAATTTATAATAACAGGAAAGAGAAATATACAGTCTTTCAGTACTTGGAATGGCAATATGTCATGTGGCTAGGAAAGGTATGTCTGGGAGTATCATATAGCTGTTACTCAACCTAGAGACAGAGGAGCTTTGTGCAGCGTGCTGAGGCTTCTTGAGCAAGTCAGACCAAAATACAGACACACAGCTGAGGCTGTTCTGGCTTAGATTGACACAGAAAAGTTTCACACCCAAGAATAAGTAATTATTCTTTCTTACGACAACAAAATTTTGTGAAGGTAAAAAATTAAGTCCCAATATTAGATCCATCTGACTCCACGTCCTGTGCAGGGAAAGCCCTCACTCCTTGCAGTCCTCATTCTGGCAAGGACCAGGATAGTTTTCTATCAATGCAAACGAAAGAGGAGATATAAGGATCATGCCCAGGCAAGCAGAGGTCAGTGGCACTCTCTGGAGACCTCACAAGGGAGAAGCTTGCTTGCTTTATCCTGAAAATTTGCCATTCTGAATTACTCAAAATAATTCCAAGATTTATTAGCTTTCTAGTCATGAATAATTAGATAAAAAAGATATAACTGCTCATATTTCCAGCAGTAACACAGGAATAAAATGTTGTGAACAACCAAAAATGTTTGTTTCCTAAATCTTTCTAATACTTCAGTTTTCAGTGTTCTAAAAGCTAAAAAGGAAAAGTGGCATTTTCTCTTAGGTTACCAATAGCAATGGGACACCGTAAGTTACAGAGCTCCAAGGTTTGCCCCTGCATAAAGATGTAAAGAGAATCAAGAGGATCAGGGGAGGAGGGGGTGTTTGTGAATACCTGCGTGTTTCATAAAATGCATTCAATAATGTCATTGAAAGGGAACATATGGAAAGATCTCAATTATAAAGATTAACATAGGACTTCCTATAAGTTGCCTCGGTAGAAGTTAGGCATTTTCAAAGCTAATTTGGCAATAGTGTGCTTATTTGGTGAAATTTATGGTCAGGAAACAGAACTCTAAAGGAAGGAAATTGGCCAGTTTTTTCTTTCCATGCAGTACAGAAAAGTCCCAAAAGTCATCAGTGGCACAGGTCCCTTTGATGTGTATTTAAGCAAAAATATCATTTGCAATTGGATATACAAGCACCATATAAAACATATTTCTGGCAGCAGAAAACATAGTGTCCTACAGATATTGCATGTAAGTCAAAGAGTTTGAGAAAGATCTTCATGATGATGAGACTGGATCCTGTACAATAACCAGTAACAGTCATTTCATGTTGCACGTGGTAAAGCTAAAGCAAAAAAATGTACTACACACATTGAAATTGCATATTAGACAAAAAAGCTACACCAAATTCAAGCCAATTTATAATAGAAACTTCACTTTATTATTGGCACTGCTACTGACTACATTACACTGTAAGACTCCATAGCAATTTCTCTGCTATGTGGTAATGTAGAATAACTAATTACAAATGGCAAAGCGACTGCAGATAATGCAGTTCAATAGGGGTCAAAAGTTGACTTTCAGAAACAGCATCGGAAAACAGGAATTCTCTGAATTCAAGCTCTACCCAAGCACAGAGAAACACTTACCAATCCATCTGTTAAACAATCGGGACAGTATATGCAATAACATTTCCTAAGCGCAACAGCAAATAAGCTAACTAACCCCCTACTCCGCCTCCCTTAAGTCATGGTTTCTATATATTGTCAATATATAGCTCTGAGTTCATAAAATGTTTTGGGTTTTTTTTCCTTCTTCTCAGTGCACTGGGTTACCTTGCCAATCATTCTACCCTTTCAGAGATATCTGTCCAAACTCAGGATGTATCATGATTCCTGTTATCATATCCAATTATTCCTCCCTTCATCAAGAGGAAATTAACACCTCCATTAAATCCATTTTCTGAGATAATCTAGATACCACTGGAGAAGCTGCAAATAGGATCTATACTGCACACAACTACAGGATACAGTAAAGAGCAAACAAAGATATGCAAATAAAAGAAAAAATCCACTAAGACCTGGTTGATTTGAAATATCAGTGGTAGCAGATTGTCTGTTTCTCCTTGTCAAGAAATCCTCTATTTTAGTCATCTTGTACTATTCTACATTCTTTCAAAATTCATTCTCTGCTGTCATTGCTGCAAAACCACCAAATTGGTTTAAATATTAAAGTGACCTTGTGAGCATATATATATGAAAAGAAACTGGACTGCATTCATCCACTAATTTGATAGTGGCCAACTAGAAATATTACATATAACAGCTTTGTGACATAAGATAAAGGCTCTGAGCAAGTACCTGGGAGGTCAGTATCCCAATACCTTGTGCATAAGCATTTGGTATTCTTTAGTGGGACATGGTGTACAAATTGCTTGGTCCAAGATATCCTCCACTTTTGTTATTATTGTATCCATATTTGCCTCTATTAGCGTGTTTCTATTTTTTCTAGAATAAACTGAAGATAATGCTTAAATCACGCAAACACACATTCCAAGAGGAATGTAATTCATTACTTATCTGTAAGTGCATCTAAATATTTTCAGCAAAAATAGCTTTGTTATGGAGTAAAAATGCCATCACACATGAAAAATCCTATAAACATCTTTAGCCTAATTCCTGTGAGAAAATTGTTCTCATAACGATTGCAGTTTCCTGAAGACTCAAAGTTCTGTCTAGAGAGTCTTCCGTTTATATAAAATCATAACTATCTCTGTACTGACTTCCTCTTAGTTCCCACAATAACTCTGATTCAGACTATGGTGATGTAACATTTTTAAAGTCTGAAGCAGGTACTGCTGGTACATGAAGTGGATCCGAATCCCAATGTCACTGGCTGTTCCCGTGTCCCGTGGTTAGAACAGCAGCCTCCAATTAAAGTTTTTTAGAAAAACTCAAAAATTCCCACTGGGAGATGAAACTGAATTCTTTTGAGCCAAAGATACACATCTGCTGGCTCCACAACACATGAAACCTTCCTTATTTTTTACCATTTCGTTTAAATTCTGTGTACATATGTACCCACAGACACATTTAAAAGCAATACTTATTCTTACTCTCTCGGCACCCCTGATATAAATAGATAAATAAATAATAACCCCATGGACTACAAAAACCTTTTTTAATCTACTACTCTGACAGAGCTTAAATACTGTGCAGGCTTTTAGAAATACTTATTTAGGGAACCTGAAGTACAGATGGCAGAGCTGTCTGCAGGGTGTGTATTTTGTTTTCATAGCAATTTTCAAGCTTTCAGCATTTTTATATTTTGTTGGAAATATTGCCAGAAAGGAATTGGGTGTCAAGAGCCAATCTTTCCCATTCAAAAGGCATCCTGGTCACTGGGTGTTGAAGCTATGGGTCTGGGAGTCAGAACACAATTTGTCATCCCAGAGTATTCTGAAGCAGGTAGAAGACAACCTGAATAGGATCTGTCATCATTCCAGCCCCGTTCCCTAACTACCACTCCACTGAAAGTGAGACATCATGTGTAACTGAAAACCTTTCCCAAAGAAAGGCTTATTTACATTAAAAGAAACTTAGCCCAAAGCATCCCAAACAATGGCAAAAGGAAGCACTTAGGAAGATAATGGCATTAACTAGCTATTTTGTGTAAGATCAAAAGTCTGTCTAATCCTGTCTTTTCCAAAAGTCTGTAGCAGCAGGTAAAGGAAGTAAGAAAAACAAAGAATGTATAGAATCATATACCTACTCCTTTATATCTCTCTCACCTATCAGTTTAAAAAAAAATCAAACATTTTTAAGTTCTTTTTGCAGAAAGGTCTACTGATAAATCTTTTGGTCTATTGCAGACTTCTGCAACCATTCAAGGATTAAATTTATTTCTGTTTCCAGGAAAAATACCAGCAAGTTTCAAACAAAGGGACAACAGCATGGTTAGGACTTCTTAACACTCTTAATTGGTATCCAAGCATGACTACTGTATTCTTTCAGCAGGACATGATACAGATTTTCCAAGGTCTGGATCAGAATTCCCACCTGCAAATACCAAATTCATGAAACTAATTTTTGTGACAATTGCATCAGTGCAACTCTGCTGTAACTACAATGAGAGCACAGCAAGATGTAATCATTGCTATTTATCCCTAGCTAGCCTCATTTATGCAGAAGAGTGACTATAGTTAATTTTTAAACCCTGAGGCCCTCAGCTCTGCTGTGAACTGCTCAGCTACAGACAATATCTAGCTTCATTACTACTGCAATTCCTGGCTCCTGCTCCCCACAGCTCCAGCACTGCAGACCAGTGTGTGCGGAGTGCAATGTTGCTATTCGGTCATAATTCCAAAACAGTGTTTCCCCAGCTCACCCACCCTTAATTCTTTGGTCAAGACTCTCATTAGATCTTCTCCAGCCTTATGAAAATGACAGGAAAAAAAAATAGCTCTTCCACATTACTCTGTTTTTCTCCTTTTGAGACTAACATATTGCAATTTAACTGATTATGCTGAGTCTTACTTATGCCTTTAGTTCAATTTGGCCCATGACCTGAAAAGACCACATGAAGAATTAAACTTCAAGGCTGCTGTTTTTCATCAGCTCCTTTTTCTTGACTAGCTAAATCTTCAAAGAATCTGAGCTATAACCACATTTTCCAATGACACCTCCCTGCTACTAGTCATTCTGAGGTTCATTGTGTAGGTGTCAAGGTCTTCCAACTGCAGCATTCCTCATTTAAATGTCACCTGTGATAATATGCAGTAACTGGAGGAAACTCCACTGATTTCTTAAGGCATGTTAAATATCTGGAAGATAGCCACCAGCTAAAAAAATTAGAAGCAAACTTCAAAGACAGCACAAGAATTATTACCAGATTTCTCTGGATGAGCACAAAAATAATGTGTGATTCTTGCAGAGAGCTTGCTCCTAAGTACCTTCAATCAGTGGAGTGAATACCACTGGCTGTAGACCAGCCACCTACAGTGCAGCCAAAATTGCTGAAATTGGGTACCAACCCAATTTCCCTCAAGTGTAACATAGGTTATTTGATAATCAGGTGAAGTAAAATGGCATCTGTTATGCATGAGGCCATAAATACTAGCTTATATCATTGCAAATATATTTATTTGCAAATATATTTAAATCTGACAAATGAATATGCAGATGAAGTATATGAAACCTACAATTAACATTTGTATTTACAAGCTTTGCTACTTTGCATTGTTGATACCTTCATTCATTAACTGCTTGCTATCACAGATTTTAGGGCATCATTTTGTAGGCTCCTGAGAATATATTTGCCTGAAAGTCCATTAACATTCAACTAGAGATTTTACAAAAACAATCCACTAGACCAGCAGGCACTGGTTATTTATGAAGGAGTCTATCAAAGTTAAAACAGTAAGATTTTTTGTCATATTTTGTTTCATGATCTCAAAAGATGGGAGAATCGCTGGCTTGGGATTCTATTGTATTCTATCAGATGGATGATAAAATCCATAAAATTCAAGTCGAAATATCTCCATAGCTTGTGGAGCATCTCCTCAGAACCCCATCACATTGATTACATCTTTATCAGCTAAGAGTGAAATAAAGTCTGAGAAACTCCTCCATGATGGTTCTGCAAAACTTCAGTAGCTTTAGGTGTTTCCATCCACTAAGGAACAAGTAAGTGCTGACTCCCCCCTCCCCGATAAAGGCTTCATGATTTGACTTATTGTTGTGTTTTCTTTTCTAGTGAACAAAACCCTGTCATTCTTTGTCCGCCTTTCCCAGCCAACTTCAGTTTGGACATTTTAAAAGAGTCAATGTAATTTATTGGCCAAAACCCAATAGATCTTAGTAAAATACAATTCCCCAGTTTTCATGAATATAGTCCAAGAAAATGAGCAATAAAAATACAATTGCCCAGTTTTCACAAATATATTCCAAGAAAATGAGCAATAAACAGTGTGGTAAACATAGCTGAGGCAACGAGTGATTTGACTGAAAAACGCTTAACCCTCACAACAAAGAAAAAATGGTTATGAGTGATGAGAAATCTTACTGGAGATAATTACGCATACAATTTTTATCAGTTATTCTATAAGAGAAATAACTTTTTAGTATTTTTTATTCCTTATTTTACTCTTCACTTATCCTCATGTCTCCAAGTACCCTTTAAATAATATCACTTGCAAAGCCAGCCGAAAAAGTGTCTCTTGGCTCCAAAGAACTCTGAAGAATTTATAAGCTGTTTTTCCTCCTATCCTTGGAGCTACTGCGAGTAGAAGCCAAATCCAGACATTTGCAACTCAACACCAGGAATGACAAGCTAATCTCATCAGTGTTGTCAAGGCCTAAGCCAATGACCTCAGGCATAGGACATCTGACAGATGCTGAGCCACAATAGCTAATTCTGTTTCATTTTATATGAAAGCCCTTTTAGATTATTATTTTCTTATGTATTGCTACACTGAGATACAGCTCAAAAGACACAGTGAATATTTTCAGTCCAGGCTAAAATTCCAGTCCCTACAAAGCCTCTGGCAAGCATGATAGGTCAAACAAAAAGGTGGTAGGCAAGTCTTTAGAGACGCAGAGATTTTCTTCAGATAATCAGTATCTGAAAGTTGAGATGTTGATGTAATCTGCAAATGCACTCTCTAAATCTCCCAGTTATAGACACCATTACAAAATATCATACCTTTTTGGAAATTTGTTCTGCTGAGGCTAAGAACTACATAGGAGCCATATTTCATGTAATATATCAGTGTCTCTGCTTCTGGATGGAAACAGGAAATATCACAGCAAAATGAAATATGAAAGTCAAAGAACAAATGTCCAAATGCCTGCAAACCTTGTTGAAGGTTCAAGTCACTTCAATCCAATTGCCCAGTCTTGATTAGAAGGGCTCATATATTTCTACCTAAAACACAGAAGGAAAATGGGTTTTCAGTAGCATTATGAAGATGAATGTTTGGTCTCTGGCACATGTGCTCTCAGACATATTGCTTCCTAGATCATGTAAAGTAGAAGGAAAAGCTCAGATCAATCACTGTGGAAGCAAAACAATACTTCCTGCTTGCCATGGTGCTGTCTGGAAGAGATTTATGCTATAAAATGAGTTTCAGATTTATGAGCTGAAAACCTGGACCTGCTCAAATTAAACACATAACTCCCACTGAGTTTAATAAAGACAATATTTTATCTATGGAGAGCTGAGAAAGAGCTGGAGGACCTGATAGGAGGACCCAGCCAAGCTCTTAGCCTACCCAGCAGGTGTCTATCCCACGTCCTAAATATGTCTGTGGATCCTTGCTGCTTATTGAAAGGTGGCAGTGGCCTTCTTACCTCTAAAGGAAGTTAATTTGCAGTTTGTTTGGAAAATGGTAGCTATATCAAGAATCATGATCCTGATTTAAAAAAAAAAAAAAAAACCACAGCTTGCCTGATCATACAGCAGAGGAGAATCCTTCCACAGTGACCACAATACACGAAAGAGAAAATGCGATTACTTGGTAATCATGTCTAATTGGGGGCGCATCAAGAATAGCTAGAACCCAAGACTGCACACTCACTTTACACTGCAGAGTACCTTTTTGGTCCCAAATTAAGGACTAGCAAAAGCACATACTAGAGATTATTATATCTTGAAAATGAGCTTACATGGTATACACCATTCTTGCACAAATATTTTTCAGGCATTAAAGGCAATAAAAAGCATGGGAGAAGATGAAAATGCAATGATGCACATACATGTAAAGGATCATGCATGTAAATGAGTGGCACCTTCCATAGAGTTGTCAATAAGCCATATGCTGAATATTTTAGAAAGAGGTTAATTACAAGATTTTAGTGAAGGATACTGACACAACATTTACAGAACAACACAAAAGATATTGTTACTCATTACATGTTGTAGTCATTAAGACACAGTAGAAAGAGGAGATAATTAATGGTAGCTGATGAACAGAGGAGGTTCAGAACTGAATTTTTTTTTTCTCAGTTTATGAGATAAGCATACATTAAAAGTTGCTTTTAAACTTTTAATCATTTTTCACTTTCAGTTTTAAAGACTTAACATTAATTTTCAATTACATTAACTTCAGTTTTACACCTATATGACTGCAATTATTCCAAAATGAAGCCTCATGTCTCCTGAAATACTTACACAAGAGAGAATAAAATGAGCCTTTAAGTAATCCCTAGCTATTACTGCAGAGACAAAGGACACAAATTCCTGGATACATTTATAACTGCAGCATGTAGCGTGCAACAGGGGAAAAAGTAGAATTTGTGTGTCGTGGGGAATCCTGACACGTCTTATTTTACCTCTGGATGGCTGTGACAAAAATTAGTTACTACCAACTACACTGAGAATGTCTGAAGAAATGATCAATTCTCTTGTCTAATGTAAAGTGAATCTTCTTCTCCGCTGCCCTTCTAGATCCCTTGAATGCTTCAGTAGACACAATCAAGTGTTGAGTAATTTCAGTGTAAATCCTATTTGAATTTGAAAGAAGGGTATTTTCTTATCTTAGAATCACAGAATCACAGAATGGTTTGGGTTGGAAGTGACCTTGAAAGATCATCTAGCCCAAACCCCTGCTATAAGCATGACCATGGATACACTCTCCATTATCCATTTTATTTATTTTTTAAATATATTAATGTATCTACTCTTGAAAGTAAACAACTGTAAATTTAATCGTAAATTCTAAGGGTGGGGGGATAAACTTAACACACTATATACACTGGACAAACAAAAGGTTCCAGCAGATAATGTCACTTGCTCCAAAAATTTACAGAATTAATTTGGAAAATAAAGCAAAGTTTCATTTACTTTCATGTCTTGATATCTGGTTCGTATAACATAATGTTCATGATACTTCTGTAGCTCTCAAAGGAGGTTAAACATGTGACTTTGCTTGTAATACTTAATAAGCAGTCTAAAAAATAGTTATCTAAATATAATGAATAGTTCCAATTCTAGATTTCATGGTGATAGAAAGGATGGCACAGATCATTCCGTATTACATATTTGCAGGCTTTGTTGAAGACTCATGCAGGATTGTTTCAGTTTCAAGTCTAAATGTGACATTTAGGGAAGAGCACACAGAAATTTTAAGCGCTTAATCTAGCTATCTGAAGTTCAGATCCCCAGGAAGGTTGACTGGGAATGGAATCACTAGACCTTTGAAGAATGGGAAACTTCTGAAGTTTCCATTGAACATAGCAATTTATAAAATTGTCAGTATAATTTTAAGCTCATATACAAATAGCCAAGTAAAACTTCCAGCACAAAACTAATCAAGGTACCAGTCATCGTAGCTGCAAAATTAAAAATACTTTTGCGTAACTTGGGCAAAGCTTTTTATTTTGCAGCCAAGCAATAAATCCTAACACCTTAGGTCCCTGAGCCATCATCTTGACAGAGGCTTGTTTTAATCACCTGAGAATAATTCCTTTAAAACATAAGCTTGTCATATTATGTGGTCACACACAGAGCACAGAAGTACTTTTATCACACTTTTGCATATATAGATGCATTGCAAATTAGCATTTTTAAATCAAGACTTCATTTTCTAAACATTAACTATTTCATTTTCTATTTTTTATGTAAGTTGAATATTTGCTTCAAAGGATACGAATTTTCATTACCCGAGTCAGTATTGCTATTAATACAAAACCAGTGGTATGCTTTGTTAAAAACATTACCTAAAATACTATCCAATGTTAACCATTTACAGTGCACAATAGCAAGAACTCTTATTATTCAAGAACAATGCTAGATATTCTTGAGCACCATCTACTCTCACCTATTAAATACTTGCAGACTTCAAAGCAACTCTAATTGTAGCACAAATTTTAGAAAAGTAAATTGCCAGGCTTATACATCAAAGAATCAATTATTTAAATTCTTAGTACAGCCAAGGTACACAAGGACCTGAGTCCTTGAATTTAAGTCATGTTGGGAATTAGTATAAACAAAAGGCAATCTTGGAGACAGCCAGGATGAGTGCTAAAGCTCCAAGATATGGAGACATGTTTACTTTGTAATTAGTCACAGTGTTGATTTCTCTGTGTTTTAAACATAACACCACCATACCCAACACAAAAGAGTTAGCATGTGGTGAGAAGGAATTTTTTCCTTGTTTTGTTAGTTGCTTGACATATGTCACAAACAAGTCAACAATGCCAATTTCAATGAGAAACATTTGGTGTGCGGTAAGGAATGATTCTTGCTATGTGACCTCCAAGGGAATTGTGCTAGAAGGGGTGGCTTATGGTGATATAACTTACCAGTGCTATAGCTACTTACAATAGCTGGTTTTCTGTTAAAGATGCTATTCAATTTAACAGTTTCTAAACCATCATGATTAATTGGATATCTACTTCACGCAATCTGTCAAAAAAAAAAAAAATAGAAATTTTCTTTAGTTTGGCAGGTTTTTTAATTAAAGTGAAAAAAAAAAAAAAAATAAAAAAAAAAAAAAAAAGCAAGATACAAAGCAATATAAAACAAGAAAGCTTGCCAGTGAGATCAAATCAGAGTCCTGGGAGGCTGAACATCCATCTGTAATTAAAGCATGTCTTGGGATGACAAAGCAACTGCCAGATGCTGAAATTATCTACCTATTCATAGGTCATATTTTGTGCAAGGACCTGCAGACTAAATTCTCTCCCACTAGTCTGGCAACGACTGCAGTCACTTTCACCAAAGGCGGTACTCCTCTTAATAAAAACATCAAGCACAGGACAAAATTCAGGGACAGGCTTGCAAGAAAGCCCCAGAAACAATCTTAAGGCAATGTGAAAACTGAATTTGGTAGCAGGTCCCTGCACCAGAGATTAGTACAAAGTTATTGTTGGCTTCTGAATTTCTAATGCAGATTAATACAGGTTTACACCACTTTGAGAACTGAGATACATTTTCTCCAAGTATTTTCCAAAAGCTGCTGTGTTTATTTTAAAAAAAAAGTGATTAACAACTCAATGTGTAGCTCAGTGAAACAGGTTTCTAAGATAACAACTGCATTGCATATAGCCCGAAAAGCATCCTTGTGACCTTAATCTTGCTGGAGTAACACTAGCTAGTAAAAGTAAGCAACTACAGACAAAAATCAACTTCTTATCAAACTTTTCAAAATCACAATTGGTTTGATTCGAAAAGAACAGATATGCACATTCATTATTTGGATACTAGTAGAATACAGTTTCAAACATACTAAAATGCCATTGATGTTGGTTCCCAATGCAGGATTTCAGCACACAGTTTAAGGGCCACACGTTGCTCTAAAGAAGTAAAACAAATACTCAAACATGTCAAACATTGAAAACTCAGCTACACAATGTAACTGAATGTAAATATTCAGGATGGAGAACAAAACCACGACTCAGCCCTCTAAAACAGGTGTTGCTTACACAATGCCCTCACAGTATGTATCAAATGGAAAAACTGAACCCAAATCCTGTCCTGAAGAAAGATTTAGAACAAAGTGATTGAAAAGCTGCTTCTTGACCAAAACATAAGCAATTCACGTTCCCACAATTAATTAATTTTATCAAACATAATTTCCTCAGAATACTTTAAAAGCACCTACAGTGTTTTAAATATGCATATAAAATAAACAAAAGGGCTAATTATTCATTTGTATTTAGCTGAGGTTTGCTGAATTTTAGCACCATATTTGCCTATAGAAGTTCTGATAAGGCATGAGTAACTTAGATGTAGCACACAAGACACCTAACAGCAAGAGCAATAGACTGACAATTCCAGTCTCACTGACTTGACTAGAAAGTCTTGAAGTGCCTTGCAATCCCCTGGGGTTCTCAATTCATTTACCTTAACATGGAAATTTGCCTAGAGTGCATTTTCATATCCAGTGGAGAAATCACTGAGGACAGATTATTTCTTCCCACCAGAGAACACCAGTGCCTGTGATACCTTCAAAGTGAAGGAATTTACTCTGGGCTTTCCAGCAGCAGCAAGCAATTGACACCTAAATAATTGTTTCCTCTCGCCTCAGCTCCTCGTTTCTAACTATATGAGAATTGCCATAGAGGAAAAAGCATAAAGGTAGTATTTGCATTTGTCAATCCCATTATGGAAACCAGAATTCAAGAAGGCAGTTTAATGCAATATGACTATTTCAGTTACAAGGAAAAATTCAGGAAGAGAGTAATGCTTTTTAAAAGGAGAAGGGGAAGAGAAAGGTTGAATGGTGATGGATCAACTTCCTCTGAGCTGAGAGACAGGCTGCATGGTCAGGAAAACAAGAGCAGTAGGTTCAGCAGAAGCAGTGGGGTGTGAAGCATGACCGAAAAAGTGTTTTAAAGAAGTCTTGTTGCATTCATCACAGCCTGTCCTGCCTGACGGTTCTGGTATGATCCTGTGATCAGAGTGTGTTAAAAGTCCCTTTCTGGGCTAGGTTGCTGAGGTGTTATGTTTAGCAGTGGAAACCTGAGCTGCTGAAGTTATTCTGCAAGCTAGCCAAAAAAGCTATCATTGCACTTATTTTTAGCATTTTTTGGTTTTCATACAACAGGTACAAAAATGTCAGTTGTGGATAAACAACTCTATCAGGCATCTGCATTGGTGAAAAATCCATGATGCAGGCAGCCAGAATCTTTCCACTTCGATTCCAGATCATGTGCTGTTCTACCTACGTCTTCTTCCTTCACACTACCACACTGCATGCGATGTGACAGAAAGACTGTGTGTAACTTCTGTCCTGCCACAATGGCAAGGAGTCACCAGAAAATCAGTTCTGTTTAATACTAAGCAAGAACTTTAGCATCAGACTCGGAAAAATAATCTTATCCCTAAATTTAGCCATCTTTTTCTTTGCTTTCCTGCAGCACTTCCAGTTTCTTCAGCTGCAGCCAGAAGCCGCCTCCAGTTCTGAATGAGTAGATAAGCAGCTGTCACACATCCTTCTGCCATTCACAAGAAACAGGTGCATCCAGAACTAAAGCAGAATCTAAGTGCCAAATTTTATCTTCCCCTTTAGGTACATATTCATTGTAGTAAAAATGCCATGCACCACTCCTACAGTAACATGTCTTGACCCACCCATAGGAGACTTTCATTGGGCTAAGCCATAGAAGTCTGCCCATCCAACTTTCCATTTGCTACACGTGAGTCAGAATTTTATCAACCTTTCTTTTCCTGTGATCCCTTGATGCTAGGTTATTAACAGGAATCAACAAGTAATGGAAAACTATTATGATCATTAAAGTACGCAGCAGAAAAGTAGCCAACTCACGCTTATGCATGTGCCAGAAACCAGAATACACATTTTTTCCAGTTCACAAACACTTGAGAAAGGAATTTTGGTCCTGGCATTCTTGGGGAAAATCAAATGCCCGAAGGACATTTAGTTCCAGTAATGGTGAGGGTTTTTCTTGGTTTGAGGGGGGTGTTGGCAAAGTTATTGGAAGATGTCATTTTAAAAGTAAATACAATCAACACGTTTTATTAATGTTTTGAAAAAGACACACATTTCAGGTAGCTTGTTTTCAGCCAAATACTGAAGCCATTTTTCAAAACTTGCTCAGGAAATCTTGTTGAAGTCAACAGGAGTTTTGCTGAGTGAGGACTGCAGGATTTGTTTCTAGGAGTCATCAAAATAGTGTGTTTATTACTGAAGCAGCAGCATAAAAAGAAGTCACTGTGAACCATCCAAAACAACTATTTCCCTTAAAGGCTGACACTCAGCCAGATAATTATATCAGATCGTTGCGGACTTGGATGGAGTGGTCTTCAGCAGACATTTGGGTAACCTACAAGAAGCATATAGGCACAACAGGTCTTGTCTCAAACTAGAAAATCATTCTTTACCTCTTTTTTTGTAAGTGTGAGGGGATATTAAGGACAGTGGGAAGTTTCTGCCAGGATTAAGGCAGAGTGGATTTCTGGAAGGAAACATGTTTTCACCAAAAGAAAAGGGAGAAAATAAACAAGGTGGAAAGAGAAGCCAACACTTTCCACTGAAAGAAAGGCAAACTACTAAAGGGAAAGAAGAGGTAAAAATAAGAATAGCTCCTTTGCAGACTTGTCACTTCCTATTGCTCTTTCTGTTTGACGGAGATGAAATCATGAATTTACTTTTTACTTCTGTATTTAAAGGCTATATTACTTTGCTCTTCCTTTATTCATGTGTTTGCTCTTAAATTCTGCTTGCTTTCACGTTTCCATTGCCTTTCCTCCTAAGAAAAGAAGCAGGTATGGATATGGATTTCCTATAGAAGAGATGTTAACGCCCTTCTTTTACTTTAGAGCCTTCTCAAGAGAATAGGGATAAGGGGGAGTTTTAGAAGCAAACCATATTCTAGCAAGCAGCCTACTTTGTCTGATGTCTGGTGTTTGACATCGGGCAGTTTCAAGACGCATTTGAGGAAAGCACTGAATCTCCCATTCCTTGACAACCTGCCCAGAGCAAAATACATTTTCTAGTATTTGTTTATTTACCGAAGTTGCTCTTTCCTCTGATTTTATCCTTAGACTGGCAAGTGTTAGCTTTTCCTCTTTATTTGCTAAGTGCCTGATTTATGACTGGGGCTGCTAGGTTTCAGCACAATGCAGTGCTGATAGTCTGGCAATTGTTTGCCATGTTTCTTGAGTCTCCCATGAACCTTGTTTAGGAAAGCATCAGAACTCCAGCCCACAGGTATACTTTTGTAAGCGGACAATATTCAAAGATATTCCTTTGCAAATGCCATTCTAAAAGAATACTTAAAGAAAGCAAAAAATAATAACTTATAGGGGCAAAAATGGCTAGCAACATTTAAAAAAATAAAAAATTAAATATGCCTGTTTTCATAGACTTGGCACTTTGAACTGTCATATTATTTTCCAATTATTATTAAGAGCACCACACATTTCTTTCAGAACCTGGCATGTGGTCTCCAACAGAAAACACATTTTAAATCCTAAATACAGCAGATGTCTCTGCACTGTTTTCTCATGAAGAAAGATTCATCAAGTTTCATGTGCAGAGTATATCAACCTGCTTTCAGTCACTGACATCCAAATGATAGATGTGACACATTTCCAGGGGATTTAATCTGGGGAAGTATTTCTAGAACTGAGTCAAGTGAAGAAGCAAGAACACTGAAGTCAAAGCCCCTCTGCTTGAAGACCCATCTGTTATTTAAATGATATACTAGCAGGGTGCATGCTCGTCAAAGCAACCCCTAGATACAAGATGTCTCAAAATATGGAATATTCAGACACTCTTGGCACCATGGCAGTAGTCAGCTTAGGTTACATAGTCCGCTGACAAATTAGTGTAATTATTTCAGTGTGTTTTTAAGAGGTGCACAGTGTGTTCCCTTGGAAGCCCTACTCTCAGCAATACATTGTTTTTGGAATTTTTCCTAACTAGGTGCAATATCAGTCAGAGGGAAACAGAACAAAGTTCTTGCATTTAGATAACCACCAGGCACTTGGCTAAACACAAAATACCAATGTAGCTACTTAAGATTCATGGCAACTGTGCTTACTATGTGGATTTGGCCTTACCGCACCAGCCTGTGTACATGTATCAAGATACTAAACACTGTCCTCATTCATTATCTCATGGATACTTAGAAAGCCCAGCTTGATGGTTTCTTGAAAAGAAAAATTTGTGTCCTGGAAAGAAAGGCTATTTTCCAGTACAATCAGATTTTGGTGATGGATACTATAGCTGATTCAGAAAGTGATATATGTCATGGGACAGACCTTGGCTAAGGTAGGTTCCCAAGAAGAAACTTTCAGAGAAGTCGCATCATGTCTAGAATTCACTACACCTCTTTATTGACATGTAGCTTCAAGGTGGTGAATGTGATTTGTATCCATACAACTTCATTTTTAGTAACTATTTTACCAACATCAGTGAGAAGCATTTGCAAGCCACATGTGGGCCTATTTCTGACCAAATGGAAACTTTCTGTGGAAACTCAACTTCAACGGGAAATGTTTCTTAGATGCAGGATGTAAATCACACAGAGTCCTCACGCTAGAAACTCCAGTTGTCCTGTGGCTGCTACATTCATCTTACACTAAAGTGTTCTGTCTTTGCATCAGATCAGGCAAACAAGGACTTCATTTGTATTTCCCACTTCCTAGTATTGTCTGTTGAATTATTGACTACTGTAGGTAAGATATGTCTCTCCTTGGAGCAGTTACACTCCTTCACTGAATTTCCTTCTCTCAAAATACATAAAAATATGTCTAAATAAAAGAAAAACTGCAAAACTTGTCCCATAAATAGTAAAAATATTTGGAAAAACTCAGTAGTTTCCATTACACAGAAGAACATTTCCCAGACAGCTCTTTTCAGAGGCCAATACTAGCCTTCGATAAGACTTAGCTTAAGGCAGAGTAAATAAAAAATGTTGGTCTGTACTACCAGCTTCTCCATAATGCCACCATCAGTTCTTCAATATAAAATGAATACAAGTGGATCTTGGACCCAGAAGGCAAGTCAGATCTGCTGTAAAACAGAGGATGCTGAATCAAGCAGCATCCATCCCACAAGTATACCTTGTGTTTACTGGGTGAGCGTGGGGATTGAGTACAAATACTCATTGCTTTCCAAAAGTGCAAAGACGTATCACTCTGCCCAAAGAATAAAAAAAGGAGTTCCCTTCTGGCCTTCACACTCCAGACTTGCTCTGAAATGCTGAGAAGAGGGACAACATTCTCTCATGGTCCTTCTCTGACAATAGATTTCTAACATCTTTGTTACAGCTGTAAGTTTTGTCATCTGGAAAAATTGCTACTGCACAAATGCTGCTGGGCAGAAAAAATTAAGGCAAATGTTTGACAGCTTTATTCCTGCTGTGAATTGTCATAATTATAATTTCAAATAATAGTTTCAAATTATTCACAAAATTACTGGTGATGTTTAAATTAGCAGAAATTTCAATGCAAAGGGAACATAAAACATTGATTTGAAATGTAAGTTAGAGAACTATGATAGCAGTCAGTTACCTCTAGAATCAGAGCTGAGCTACTGCCTCCAAATTCAGATGAGGATTTGTAACATTCCAGCATCTGAGATTTTTGAAGCAAGGATTTTGGGAATTGTATGTTTTAAAGATTTGATTCAGTCATTACATAATAATATGAATTAGGGTTTTTTAAACCCTTTCACCAAAAAAACCCTAAATTTTTTGGGTCCAGGTATTTTGATTCAATCAGCATTTTAAATGAAAGCAGCACTTGTTTGCATAAAATCTTGTGTTTGCTCCCTTTGGCACACTGATAAATGATAAAAAAATCATTTTGCTATCGCGATAAAAATCCTCCCTGACACAACACAATCCCACTGAAAAGACAGGTAGTGATCTGGACATCATTTCCCTGAGGAATGTGAGCCAATTTCCTATCATGAAATCCCATGACAGCTTTTAAAAATATTTTCTAAGTAAATAAACAAATCCCAATTGATTATCACCTCAATTCTCCATCTTTAATGTCTTGTGTTGCCTTTCTGACCTGTAATCAGAACAACAGTTCTGGAGTCTGTTAAGAGAGTAACTACACAACTCCATGATGTCAAATGCACAGAGTATTACTGTGATTTAAGGGCAAATGCTGTCTGCTGCTTAGACGGTTCTCTGGAAAGGTGACAGCCAACAGGAAGAATGTTCAGCATCACTACTGTCTATTTTGATTTGAGGACATAAAAGCTGTACAATGAGACACCCTCTCCTAACCACTGTTGGGATATATTTATTTACAGCTGGAATGATAATTACATGGATGGTTCTTTTAAGCTGAAGTATGGTTCCTCCTTTTCGCTTTAAAGTAAGGGTGATCATACTAAATCTGTTATTACAAGTGGCCAGCCTGCCAGCTCAGCAAAGATATCAACAAGCACTTGTTTTGTTGACCAGATGAAAACAAGTGCATTTAAGTTTAAATACTTCAGCATTTGAAAAAAACATGCTTTTCAATCAAAAAAAATATACTCTTCAAGCAAAAAAAAAAAAAAGCAGCAGTGTCTGGCAATTTGTGTAAACAAACAGTTCTCCCATGTGATGACAACTGCATACAACAAAGTTGCCAAGGTGTTATTACAATAGATTAAACTGGGATGCATAAATCTGTCCCTGTGATTGGTATGCAAAGAGAGAGCTCCATAACTTCTGCCTCGCCTTTTGCATCTTTGTCTCTCCAAACACAGGCAGATTCGGTCATACTTCATTTCCAGCAATGGACTTGATTTGAATTCTGATTTGTTCTGAGAAAATAAATGAGCAGAAAAAGAATACAGCAGGGAGCAGGTGTTGCCCAAAGGAGATGAAAGATATTTTAATCCATTAATCCAGAGACACAGGCAGGACAGAGCATCTCCCTCTCTCAGGGAAGGAACAGAGGACGCCAGACCTGTCTCAGAAGAAGGATCCACTGTGGCAGTACCCTGCGCAACCTGTGGCCACGTACTGCAGTGGAGGGGCACGTGACTCCAAACAAAACTGAAGTGTGTTCCATAGGTGAATGCGTCACACTCATTTTTAATTACTACTGTAGGGGTTTAGACATCAGTACACACAAATGCTTGCTGGATACAAGCACTCAATTTCTCAGCACATGCTCAGATCCCAGGTATTTGCTAGCTTGTAAAGTAGCTTTAAAAAACATTCTATAATTTACTATAGACTGTCAGTGCTATATGTACTCAAAAAATCTATTGGTCTGAGTAGAAAAAGATCTTCCAGCAGTTTTGATTTTTGTTTTAGACATCTATAAAAACATGAAAAGAAACATAACAGCTTTCTATTAAATTTCATAGAATGTTTTTCCCATAAATAAAAAAAAAAATCACACCTATACAGAAAAAAACCCAAACATCTAAATAAGAAGAGTTAGAATATCTGATCTTTGGTAGAAGCTTGGCTGAAAGACTTATCTTCACTATCTGGCTTTCCAACAATTATAGCATTACATATTTTCATACATTAAAACCAGATCCATTAATATAAACCAGAAATTATTTCCATGTGTTCCCATATAAAATATTCCTTCTTCTCATGTTTAATAAATTTCCTGTTTGAAGAGATGTAAACTGATACCCTCATCCAGCAAAGCACTTAAGTACATGTTTAAACTCATGCACATTAGTAGTCTTCTTGATCAGGGTCTAAATAAGGCTGCCATCATTTCTTTCTTCTGGAGTCTTTCCCCAACAGTAAGGTGATGTAAAACTATGTTGGAAAGAGACAAAGTATTGTCACCAGTTACTGTAGGCATTATTGGGAACCAGTAGTGGAGCAGCTTGAACAGATTGAACAGATCTCCATTGTGCCATAGGAATGGTTCCCTCTCAGGTCTCAGATAGCCAGAGATAAAACATGAAAAGGAAGGACATTCAGAAAAAGTCAGCAATGCTGAATACATCAAAAGAAGCATGCAGGTGACTCAGGATGGGCTATCACATCACCTTTCCACTCCCAGTTTCCCCAGAGACTGCAAATATTTGGGTTTCATGCAGGGGAAGATGGTTATGCCATTTACAGGAATTATTCTCATCTATGCTTCAGGTTTCTTGCTGAAACTTTCTTCTGATCAATGTTTTGACTGAAATTAATCATTAAGTTCATATTCATAAGTGTAATATGAATTATTTCCTTATCTGAAAGCCACAAATAGTAGAATAAAATTGAATTTCTGCCTCTTCTTTTTACTCCCTTTTCCTGCCTGGTCACCTCTCTTTTATCTTCTCATCTTCCCTTGACTTTCCTCACCTAATACATTATTTTACAAATAATCTGTTCTTTTTCAATATTCTTCTGCCTTTTCTTTCCTTATTTCTTTCTTTTCTTTCCTTGCCTTCTTTCTTCCTTCTGGCTTTTTCTTTGTTTTTTCTTTTCTTTCCCTCCCTCCCTTCCCCCTTTCCTTCTTCACTCCCCCCTTCCTTTCTTCTTTTTCCACTTTCCCCTTTCGCTTTTCCTTTTTTCCCTTTTCTCTTTTCCATTTCCTCTTTATTTTCTACTTTTCTCTTATCATCCACTTCTCATTTTCTTCTTTTCACTCACTTCTATGCCATGAACTTTTTTCTCTCTACTGTTAAAAAATAATATACATGAGCATATGTACATGTATAAATTAAAAAATTTAAAAGTATATTAACTGAGATAATTTCTGGAGGGTTCATCCTTCTAGAATTTCTTCTTTTAGAAATTGACAACTGTCACTGCACATAATGATTTAAGAAAACTGAGAAGTAAAACTAGAAAGACTGTATTAGAAAAATATTTAGACATGAAGGCTCAAGTTAGCATACAAACATACATATACATTAAATAAAATCCTGCTATACATAACTGCAAGTGCTATATAGGTGCACACTCTTCCTGGAGAATAAATAAAAGGAAAGCTGACATTCAGCAGTGCTGAATCTCTATGCTTCTTTAAATGTGGGCCTTGAAGATATTTGTGTTTTGTAAGAATAAGCTTATAGAATTTTATGTCTTGCACATGTCACAATAGGCATCACAGGGAAACTTTGAAGTCTGCTGCTTGAGCATACAAGGCAAAATCAAAAGCTTGGCTACTGAAAAAATACTTCAGATCTTATGGTTTTGATACAGAAAAACAACTGAAAAGAAATAAAGCAAGCCCACTTTTAATACATTTTTGTCTAAGTGTATAAACTAATCCTCATGAAGAATTGACTTAAAATAATCTCAGGCCACTTGATGCTGATTCTGGTGAATTAGACAACACAGTGGGACACTAGGTTTTGCAAATCCCCAGTCATATTTGCTTTAGTTTGAGAGACAATTTGCGTACAAGCAATCCTCCGGGTTCTCAGTCCATCTTAAAGAGAAAACATCATACAGCTGTATTCTTAAGCAAACAAGGCATTTGGGTTTCTTTGTATGACTGAAAATTCTGAAACTTGAGGAGAAAATAAACCAGTATTTAGCTATGCTGTGACAGAGTCACTGTTATTTAGACGCTTAAATAGCATCCTGTGGTGGTGCTGGTCAGCAGCAGCCTGTGGAAACCCTGCGTTGAACCAAGGTGCCCTCCGAAAAGGGAAGCATTGTAAGGAGGCACCACCTGTAAAGAACAAATGTTACATGAAGACATAAAATTCAGCTCCATTTTCCAAGTAAAAAGGGTTATGTCTGCACAAGAGCACTGCTCATTTGTAAACTTCTATAAACCATATGGCTGCTCGGGAGTGAATATTCAACTCAACTCAGTGCCATCAGAAATGCAGGAGCAAGCTGACTTAGCTACTCAGTTAAAACAAAAATAACATAACAACTAATGTGAAGTTGAGACATTGCATGAGACAGCTTCATATTCCAGGACTCTCTGAAGTATGTTATACGTGTTGCTATTGTGCACTATAACCCATCTGTCACTTTTCTCAAGCATTTTCTCCACAAACCAGGTATTTGACATTAACAAAAATAAAAAAAAATCTCATCCAATAGCTAGATAACATCCTATATAATATAAGAACACAAAACTCTTCACCTTAGGGACATGGAGGAGCTAATAACTGCTCTCTCCCATCTGCTGGTCATACTGAAACTGCGGGACATGTGTTACAGCTACATCTCTCCTGTAGGTCTCCAGTAATCACTCCAGTTTTGTTTCATACTGGCATATTCAGTGACTTCACACAACACTGACCAAAAGCAAAAGACCAAAATATCCAAAAATGTGGGGGAAAAAAATAGACATTCTTTAATTCATTAATAACAGGAATGCAGCCATATAAAAGGTATTGCTATCAAACACCATTTCAGTGTAGGATCATTCCTCATATCCCTTTGGGGAAAATAAGAAATAACTTACTGCTAAAATGACTTATTTAGACATTGTCATGGGAACAAACCCACTCTAAAAGAAACATCATACAAAACCTTCTGAACCTTGTGACTAAATATTCAAAACCAGCTAAGCTATTTTATCCACAAACATGGATATTTTTGCTTATGTTTTTGCAACGTGCAAGTTTAATGGAGTCTGAACATGGGTCCTCTTACACCAGCCTACACAAAAGGACTCAGAGGGAGATGTCAAGCCACCTCTCTGCTCCCTTTGTCCGAGGCCAAACGCGTGCCTGGCCAATTTTTCAGTACAGATTTTAACATCCCGGAGGCGGCTCTAATTTGTACCAGTTGGCAAGGTTCCAAAGGAGCCGTCTTTCTGGCCATAGCTGACAGGGGCTCAGGAAAGCATCAGTCATGACTCCATGCTGACACTGGCACTGAGACAGAATACAGCTTTTTCTGGCTCTTTGCGAGAAGGCATCCCACCCACAATTTTAGGTACGTATCAGATAGCAGAGTGGTGTAAGTATTCTTGATGGCAATATTTCTGGAATTTGCTATTTTAACTTGTTTATAAACCTATACAAGTAATCACAATTTGCATTTACTGCATATTACATCAACATACAGATAGTTAAAATGTACATTGTTAGAAAGAGAAGGGCTGGATCCTCAAGCAGGAGGCCTGTAGGGAGAGTTTTAAAAAAAAATTGTATTTTTCTTTCACGATGTGCAATATTGAAGTTTCAGCTTGGTATTTGTTTTACATTTACTTATTTCTCTTCAAATTTCTTTGTTTTATGAAAGCAATGTCTATGTATCATTAACTGGATCTTCCTTTTTCTATTGACATGTAATATAATTACAGGGCTTCTTCTGTTGAAAACAGTCGTATTTTACACCTTTTTTCCTCCTGCCCACTAGGTAGTGATTTTCTTTCTTAGCCACAGATTACTCTCTTTCAAATCCGTCATTCCCAACCACTCATTTGGTGGAGCACAGCAAGCTTTTTCAATCACTCCTTTTTGCTGACCATGCATATGAGGTTGCAGAACTGAGTCTTGTCCTCACAACAGAATTGTTTTGGTACGGTTTTGTTGTAAACCTGAAGTAATACAGTTATAAACTTACATGAAGATGTTCTGATTCCAATACCACAAAACTTTTTTAAGTTTGTTTGCATCACATGGAAAGAGTTCTGAGCTAAACTAAGCAAGCACTTCTCCTCTAATAAAAGTGTTCATGTAGGAGATTATAGCCATGTAACAATTCAAGCGATTTGTCTCCTGTCGAGACAAAGTCCTAGACAATGATGTGCTCCATGCAGACATAGAAGCAGCATCCAGATGGTAGGTCTCCATGTTGTCTTAATTGGTTCAGATAATATGGTTTTCTCTTATAATAGCATGTCCCTTTTTTGTCAGTTTTTAACAGGAAAAATATCCTTTCAGCTGAAATCTTACTATGACTATAAGTCATTAAGTTGCTAAGAACCCTCCAAAAGCTTGTTATAAAGGCCTGGTAAGCCCTCAGACTCTCATAAAATTTCTGTAGTAAATAATTTCTCATATTATATTTTCCATATGCACAACACGTTCTTTGTATTTTCAGCCATCTAAGGAACAATAACATCGCATGCCATGGCAGTCAGATGAGGCAACAGTCCAAAGAGCCACTCCTGCATAGACTGCATGGATAGGTACTTGGAAAGGAGATTCACATGGTAGAAAATTAAATAGAAGCAACTTAGGGGAAAATTCAGATTAGGAAAATAAGGCTTTTCCCACCCAACAGGGAAAATAATCCACTTGTCAGAAAAGGCTGCAAATGAACTTTATGATCTGAAAAAATGAATTTTCTTAGTAATTCAGTGACAGATTGCTACAATGAGGTCCCCATGGATAGATTATTTTCATGCACATTGAGGCAGTTTTGATTAAAAAAACCTTAAAATTAACAAATTAGATCTGCAAACATTTGCAATATTTTTGTCTGATTCACCTAATCCTTGTGCTCTGAACACTCTATTTCCTGCTTTCTATTTCAACCCATGAAACGTGAGGGTGAGCCATGTTAGTTCATCATTTCAGAAATGCTCATGTTGTCTTTTCTATGAAGTAGAGAAACATTTCAGATCATAAAAGTTAAATAACTACTAGAAATGGAATTTTAAGTCCAGGAAAAGGTGGGTAGCTGCTGCTGATGTGAATGCTAAGCAAGAAAGTACTCATCATTTTTCAGAGTTTAGGTGAGAGTACAGGCAAACAGGTTTAGATAACATTAAACAACTGGCCAATTAAAAATGTTTTGCTCATCAAGCAATCACAAAAGCCTTTCCTTGAAGTTGCCTTTGCTCTATACTTGACCATTCCATGGTTAAATAGAGATAGAAATTTAATTTTCAGTACACTTGCAGATCTTCAGAAAGCCTTATTGCCTCATATAACCGAATATGTATTAACTTAAAAGTCTTGTTTACCCTCTTATACATCATGCCTTTGTTCTAGATCTGTGGAGAACTCAAATCTTTCAGTTCCTATTACAGTTCCTGAAAATAAATATGCTTTCAGTTGGATTGGAGTATACCCTGCACTTTCTATGGTCATTTTTTTCCTATGCAGGGACACTACAGGCATCTATCAATTTATAGAAGCAGTTTATAAAAATAAGTGAGAGGGAGACACAAAAATGGGTAGCAGTAAGGAAATAATTTACCAGGTGACCAGAGAACAGCACTACTTTATCTGTTGTAGATGAGAGCAAACACTGAGAAGGCTAATCTTGTGTTCAGCAGTCCTAAACTCTTCTGACAGAATATTGCTAGATGATGTCCTGGATAAAGAGGTGGAGTTTTTTTCTGGGACTACTATATGAGGAATTATTCAACTGACATCTTACTTAAAAGACTAACTGGCTCTCTATGTCTGTTTATCTTGCGTTCAATAGATTCCAGTCTAGCTGATTTACACAGATTCAGATTTCCCCTTCCAACCAAACTGTCTACCCAGCCTTACAATTTTTTTTTTTTCCAATTCTGATATCCAGAATTCTTGAAGTCTAGGTTATATAGCACCAGTTTACCCATACCAAGCTTTCATTCGTGATGAGGAGACATTTTAGGGCACTGAAAATCTCTTTGTATTCAGTTAAACAAATTATTTTGAAAGTAATTGTGATCAGATCAAATATGTGATTTGCATCAGCATACTTTTAACACCCCATAGAAGTTCCTCAAAAATCAAAACTTTTAATGCCTCTTTATATTTTGGGACATTAGAAGTGTAAAAAATACAAGAAATACAATTTCCATAAACACTAACAATTAATGACATGCTGCTTACTACGGGAACAGGACGGAACCAATGGAAATTGTGTATATTACTTTAATTCTAAGCTAACTATGACTTAGTAGAGAGGACAGTCTTAGGGTTCAAATCCCTTCATTCAACTTAGACAGTGCCCTGCATTGTATGCTTACAATTTATTTACTACCTACTACAGAGCACTTCAGTAATACTTTTCATTAAAGAAAGCATGGAAAACAAACCAGCAGATAGAAAGAGCACTGGAGTGCATTGCTCTGACCCCAAAACCATTAAATGCTTAAGGCATTTTTTAAAAATAAGTTTACAACCTCAACTTTTATTTAAGAGGGAAAACATGTTTAACAGTCCATGTCTCAAATAATTCTACTGTAAGAGATCTTCAAGAGTATATAGCAGTTTGGCCCTCAAAACTTAAGGATAACAGAGGAGCTTTTTTTACACTAACTCTCCACCTGCAGATGGGATTAAAAAGAATCAACGTCCACAGTCTCAGCTATATCTATGTTCTCCATTTTCAAATACATGATTACATGATGTCCACTGAACAGAGCGACTCAAGAATATTCCGTATTACTTAGCTGTAATATGTTCTAAGCATAGGTAAACATACACGCATGCAGTATTTGTTGTATTGTATTGCTTGGTCAGGGCTACCTCTAGACATGTAGAAGACAGGAAAAGGTTAACTCCATTTAAGGAATGATGGTGCTTCCCAAGCTGTCCTTTCAGAACTGCAATACAAAGCAGTAGTTTAACCACAATCACACACACAAAGGAGCACGTAAATACTGTCTAGGACTTCAATAAAAATAAATAGAAGTTTCCACCCCATTTATCACAACAGCTTTTCAACATGGATTTCTCTGATTGGACAAAAACAGTCTGCAGGACATACAGGAAGAGGTTGTTCCTCAAGCAGGTTCTGATGGCAACATCCCTTAAACCTTGAGAGCTTATTCTCAGGTATCCAGCTTCACTCTGAAAGCTACTCTGATAAATCTCTGATTTAATTTCTGGACAATATAGGGGAAGCTCAAACAAACTATGTCTTTTATATTCTATTTCTGATTCACAACTAGCCTTTGACAAATCATTTACATTTTTTCCTTTAATTTTTTCCTATCTGTATCCTGGAGTAATAACATTTCATTGCTGCAAAGAATCAAGTACCGTTCAGTGCTATATAAATGCCAAGTGTGGTGAGAAGAAAATGGAACCTGGAATGAGACCCTGGAAAAACAATATCACATGGGCAAGAAATGAAAGAATACAAAAATGAGAGATAATAAAGACTTAAGAAAACCAAGAATAAATTACTAACATGTAAGACAACTGCTTTTAATTTGCTTGTTTCCCCTAATTTGTCAGTTCCTCTACATCAGGAGAAAGACAGGATAGATATTTGGTGAGCTCAAATTGCGTTATGAAGCCATACCTACCTGGAAGGGGAAAATGACTCACCAAAATGTACATAGATTCCTCTAGCACATGAGAAGTCACACACACAGAACTGCTGATGGAATCGTTTTAGTGTCTACAGCTACATAAAGCAAGATGGATTTAATCTCAACCATAGAGAAGGCTGGCTTTGTCCCATCTTTATGCAAGTTTTTTCTGTCCTGAGTATAACACGCTATGAGTAGTACAGTATTTTTACAAACTGCCATGATTGCTCAGAACTTCCACTGATATCTGGAATTTCATTCATTTTTCATATAAATATCAAATGTTTTCGTCAGCATTAGCAAATGGATACCTTGTTCCACAACCAGTCTGACCAACACTTCTAACTAAAAACAAAAATGTATTTCTACCTTTTCCTCAAAGAAGGAAAAAGTGTGTGCTCCTGGAAATAGGTCTGTGTTTCAACATTGCACCTTCTGCTTCTCAAAACAATAAAGAAAAAGCCAGTCTCCTCTGTTTGCACAAGCAGAATATCTCTTTTAGCAGCTGCTCTTTCCTTGCATAGGGTGCCTCTAAGCAAAAATGATAACTAAATAAATAAACTGTTCCTCTTTCCCTTCATCTGCCTCTTGCTCCTGAAATGTCTCATTTTTTTACATAATTGATCAGTGTTATTTGGATGAATGTGTGTGCACAGCTTTGGCAAGCAAATGCGTATTTTTTCCTTCTCATGCTGGAAGAAACAGTTTATTTCAAAGAGTTAAACAGCCGCAGGGACCCTTGAGATGTTCTACATCCTCTAGCTGCGGTATGCACTCTGCTAAGCTTTGAACGATACACTATGCAGCAGCCCCTTTGAGGATATGGCTATGTAAACCATCTTACAGACTCTTTTCCTACCTATACTAAAGGCCTAGTGTCTTCAGAAAAAAACCCTAACGATTCCTGTAATTGGAAAAAATTACTGCTAGAAAGAAGCAACAGGAAAGGATTCAAATGAATAGGTAATCTAAACCCGTGCCTGAAATTCCATCATTAATAATGTAATTGGCACAAACGTTCTCGACAATGCTCCACTGTTAGTCACACATACCATTGTTTACATTGTTGTGATGCTTAGATTAACACAGATATAACTAAGTCTGGGACATTTGTGGCATAACATAAGTCAACCTCCTGTCACACATCCATTTATTTTGCCGCCTTCGAAAACAGAAGAGGCAGTCAGCAACAAAGATGCAGATCCCATATGTGCTGAAGTCCCAGGGCCACATGGGCTCCTTTTGGAAACTGGGATCATTAAATGAAAAAAGCTATGAAATAAGCCCTTTAAACACAATAGCCAAATTCTTTTCTCAGTCTAAGTGTAGCTCAGGAATTTTGACTCTCTTTTTTTTCAGCTGCCAAATGAAGCCACAGTAGGAGTACATGATTGGTCTCACGAAAAACCAAACACATCTGTACTGGTGCAAGTCTCAAATCCACTCAAAAAAACCCACACTTTAAAAATAATTATTATTTAGTGGAATCATTCCTTTTCCTCAGAGAACAGAAATTAGTAATATCCCCTGTGTCACCATGTGTGATGGCTCTGTGTAACAATCTTGCGATCTCTCTCCCATTCAGTATATACATGCAGCCACTTAGAAACAGCAAAACATTTAGTTAAGTGTCTGCAGCAACGATCTAATTTGGACAAGGGATATTAAACCCTACATTTCCATAATTAATTTACATAGCATTTCACTTCTGAAAATGATGAGTTGTCAGGCCAGTCATTCTCTGCTTCTTCATTTAAAGACAGACAACATTTCATGACCACACTACACTAGCTACAGCATATAAGGAACGTTTTACCCACTTTTGAAAGGCTGCATGGGAAGTTACCAGCTTTGTCTTGACAGACAAAGGGTATTTTTAAATCTGCCAGTCCAGACTCCTTTCTTAACAGTCAGTTGGTTCTCTGTTATTATAAATTCTTATACCCTTTTTTTGTTGCTCACATAAGTATTATTTCAGTGTAACAGAGGAGGGACACAGAAAAACTGAGTCAGGGAAGGAAAACCAATCAAGGATGAAGGTAAACAGCACAGGAAAAAATTATTCCTAAAAGATTTTTCCCTGACAGGGAAGACAGGCATAGGTTGTACTAAGGGTATTAGGGATCAAGGAATTGAGGGATCTATCTGCATCGACTGAAGAAAGGATTTCTGGTTATAAGACATTTGCTATTACTGGAAGACAAATAAAAGGGACAGAATACAGAACCTCTGTAAAATGAATAGACCCAAAGGAGACCGAAACACAGCATTCCAAATAATTTAGGAAAAACAACACTGAGGGCAAACATTTCCTTTATATAACTTGGCAAGCCAGTGCTAAAAAATGAAATGTGGATCTCTAGCACTTGGCAACAGCAGATGGCCAAAAAAGTTCTTGTGTGAATAATATGCAAAGCAACTATGAGTTTTAATTCAATTTATCACAAAAATTATGAAAAGGAAGATTTTCTACTTTGCCAAATTTTAAACTATTTTTCCCATCTGTTTTTCTTCTTTTTTTGTTACTGCTGTCAAGTCGTTTTAACTTCAATAAATATTGCATATCAAGAACTAACAATTATTTTTCTATTACAAAATATTATTCAAGCAACATAGGATCAATAGCACAATGCTGAGTTTCCAAATGTCTCTTATTAATTTTGTTAGAAGGTAACTTATCGACAGTGGGATAGCGGGACAGCCTTGGAACAGCAAGACTTGGAGAAAGTAGTTTATCCATCAATTCTTATCAATATATGCTCATTCCTTGTCACACGGGAAAAGTTCAGCCAAATGATCTTATTATTTATTGGTCCACTCAGGTTATCATGTCTTTTTTTCCTAATCAAGAAATTTGCTCAGAGTGCATGAGCTCACCACCAGGTTTGGAGATACCTTTCTATGAAAGAAAAACATTTTTGATACTTCGTTTGCTTCACTTTTCTATGAATTAAAGTTATGATCCTTTTTCCTAGAGAATATATCCTTCTGAGGCCAAAATTCTAAAGATTTTGAGCACTCGCAAGACCCTCTTGCATGTACCCACAGGTTTTGCTCTAACTTGAAACATCCTGAAATAGAACAGTAGATTAGAAATTGGTCTGCCTTAATGCTACTGCTAATAAGAGAAAATATTCTCAGGTTAATAGACAATCAGCAAAGTTACAACTGACTAAAACACTGAATCAGATAAATAGGAACTGGCCTGACTCACGAAACTGTGTCTGGAAGTTCTGGGGGAGACTTCTAGGTGGAGCAGACCAAATCCATGACACAGATCCTGTTAACAATGTGACAACATTGCCTATCCTAAGACTTTAGTCCAAGCCTGGACCTTAGCAATGCTTACCTTTCTAGCTTGTTGTGAGGTGTCAGTAATGACCTAGATATAGTTACCTTCAAACAACTTTTTAGTTTATTTATTCTTAGTGATGATAATGCTTTACAAATGACTTGCAAGAACAAAGAAAAAACATCCTTGCCAAACCAAGTTTGTCAGAAGAGAAGACACTGTAGGCTTCTCCTTGCCACGGGGGAATGGCCAGGCCTCAACAGAGAATTTGAAGAACAGCTGACAGTGGACCTGAGGCAGGAGAAGACCAGGTTTCGGGGCATGTGGGTTGCCTCTACCCTAAATCAAAAGTGACGACTTCTCCCCTTTTCAGGAATTTTTTAACCACTTTATGTTGTCGAAACTAATTTTGATTTTAAAATATTGTAGTCCTTCTATTATAAACACAATTCCAAGGACAGTGTAAAACATTTTCTCTTTGAGCAGTGGGCAGAGCCTACTACTAGAATACAATGACACCATTTAGCCATATTTTATCTGCACGTTCTTTGTTTTGCCATTTCATCCTCTGTAATATGAATTAGATTTTACAGAAATCTACCTTATGCCATACTATAGACAGTCATGGCAAGATTATGGTTTTTTGCAGAAATAGTACATCATTCTATTCTTTTCCTTGAAGTTCATCATGTAATGCACTTAAAAAAAACCCAAAAAAAACAACTTAGTAAAGGAAAAAGGTTAGTATTAAGTTCTAATACAGAAACTTAAAGCACGTTTTTAAGGAAATACTTAAGTGTCTACCAAAGAGCAACTCAATTTTAATAATACACAATCTCCTCTTTGTTTGGGCCTCCCCTAGTAAAAGACAAGTTTGTAAAAGATAAAAAAGGTAATTATTTGAGAGATTACCAGAGAAGAAAATGACATGTGCAACAGCTTTTTCCATTAATTGCTGAGCAAATCTCTACCTCCTTTTCCACCACATTTATTTCTCCAAAATACACATTTCAGTTAGTTTTTCATTTAGGCAAAGGAGCTTTACAGGGTTTTTTATAATGAAGAGATGTGAAACAGGGATGGGTCAAGTCACTATTTCTGCCACTGTTTGTTCTGAATGGTCTTTTATTTAAAAAACTTGTTTTCAACTGCAAGAACTATTCCATTATGAACACAAAAAGCCCATGGATTTCAACAGAGCAAGAAACTGGCGGATCTGGGACATGAAAATTTCTGAAGAAGCATCAGTTTTCATTTTAAGATCTAGAAATTTGTCAAGTCATACTAGGCTTAATTTCTTCACCATCTAATGAAGAAACACTGTTTAATTTCTTTGTCTTCCCTTTGCCATTTCATATGCCAGATTATTGCATTGAAGCTCTTACGATTTATCAGCTACAGGTAGCAAGTCCTGAGAAAAGTTAATCCTACAGAAAGTCTGGTATGAAATGATGGCTTTTTCAACTCGAAGAAAAGAAACTCAAGGAACAGAGACTGAAAAGAACTGAAAGTGTGGCAAGTCGCCAAAATAAGGCCATTTTTAGGACCTATTGATCAGGAAATTATAGACTTTTTCTGCAGCTTTGCATCACTTGTGGGGAAAGCCTTGGAAATGGTTGTTAAAGAGCAAATGGAAGAACAGTCAGTAAACCACATCTTGAATCAAGGATAGCCAACATGGTCTCAGGAAGGGAAGGGCATGCCTCACTTACTTGCTGGAATTGTTTAAGCCTGTGGCTGCCAATATAAACATGGGGAATGCTGTGGATACTGTGCACTTGGATTTTCAGAAAACACTTGCCAGAATTCCTAACTGAGATTACTGTCTAATGTGCAAAGCCATAGCCTAACTCAAAAAGGGCAAAGGGGCCCTCACAGAAGCAAAAGGCTGCCCCTTGGGCAGGAAACAAGGCAAGCCCCTTTAAGTTGCAGGGAGGTTTCTAGTATTAAGAGTTGGCCTTACCAGTAAGCTTATAAATGCTCTGCGAGATGGAACTGGAATGTACTTACACTTGGAGAGAATGAGATATGATACATCCAGAGGCACAAATAGAACATTGTATTATTAAACATGAAGGGTAATTAATAATCAAACTGTAATTTTGCTGATTTTTTACACATAAAAGTAAATTTCAGGATTAAAGAATCTCAAGACAAGGGGCACTGTTGTAAGCTCACTCACCAAACCCTGACAAAGCATATTAGAAACATAGGCTTGAAACACAGCAACACAGTTTTAAGCCTAAAAAAAACAAAAAAGTTAGAGTAACTGTGAAGTTGTAAATAACTAAATTGTCAATTTAGCTACAGAACTGAACAGAAAAATCCAAACTTGGTAAGATCTGCAATGAAAGTTGAAAAAAAATTCAAGGTGAAAAGAATATTGGGGACTAGGAAAAACAAACTGACTCAAACCTTCAGAAATGTTTTATTTCCAGATACGAGTAAAAAAAGCAAGGCAATGAAGGTATGAAATGAGAAATAGGCAAAAAGTCTTTTTTACCTACATTGCAATTGAAGCACATCACTCAGAATTTAGGAAACACATATCCTCTGCCATTTTCCTAGGCCCCAGGAGTCTGACTTTAACAAATGTGCTGTAAGGTTTTTTTATACCGTTGGATGTATTTGTTCTTCTGTTGAAACTGTTCTTGCTGAAAAAAGTATTTACATATTCATTTAGTTGGAAGGGGGGAAAAAGGTACTTTCTAACCAGCAGGGAAACAGCCTAGTCCCTGATGTAATTATTATTTTACAGAAAGTAAATTTAGTGAATTTAATGCTGACACCTCCAGAGTGGACTAGATGTCTTCCTTCTAACCAGAAAAATGTGAGGGTTCTGTGCAAACCTCCCCAACAGAGAGGACACTCTGTGGTCTAGTGAACATCAACCCTGGAAGCCCCCAGCATTTTAAGTATCATAACCACTGCTGGATTATGACAGCTGCCCACTTCAATTCCAGGCAAACTTGGTGAACCACCTCACAGTGAATCACTTCACATATTCCATCTGTCTGGTTATCATAAAAATCTACTCTCATTCTCCCAGAGCAGAAAATATGAAACACAATGTGTAAAGTATTACTATTTTTAAAAAGACATACGAAGGTATGCGTTTTAAAGATGAATCATGGAAGACAGTGCTTGTGCTTAATTTCTGCAAAATCACCTAAAGCTTTTGCTTTATCAATCTTTAAAATGAAAAAAAGGCTAGTCATGTAATTGCTAGGGACACTTGCAATGATAAATGAAGTAACTTGCATTCTGTTATACTTTCAGAGATCATAAATTCGATTGTCTTGTACTCATGTTTGTAGGTTACAACATGTCTGTGATGCATTAATGAAATTAAATACTTTTGCTTCGTGTCAGTGCTTTCATAAAAAAACCCCAAACTTGTAAGGCCTGATCCTGTATAAATAAGTAGAGGCAACACAGAGGAAGACACAACCCCCACTAGTTTAGGAGGATTAAGCGGCCATCCAGTACAACTTCTTTACAACATGGGAACACCTCCACTCCAGCTGTCACTACTGGTAAGAGAAGAAAGTATTCACATTGCACCAAATCTGCAGCATGATAATAAAAGACTGCAAAATATCAGACACAGGAAGGAGCTCTGTGGCAGCTGATTTCAGTGTTTTGAGAGTGCCATTCAGTAGCAACTCAGTTCTTCCTATTTACACAACAGGACTAAAATAAACAGGAGTTTATGTCAGTGATTCATTTGCACCTTGAAGATTTCCTTGAAACCCTTCTGTGTCCCAGTCACACCCAGCCCTTCTATTTCAATGACCCTATAAAGAAGTAAGGCTATTGCTGCAAGAGTTTGTGGCTTACTTCTCAATGCATTTTGCTCAAATTCAGTACCATCTTTATCACACCAAAACCACAAAATGAGGATTGGGGTGAATCAACAGTATTTAGGAACCAAAAGCAAGCGTGATGTGTTGCCTGTTTATACTGCTAGATCTTTTCACACGCTATCAACTACATGGGAATGTCTCATGTTAAAAATTTTTTGCAACACCAGTTTTGTTTTTAGGTTGGGACTTCTGTCTCAAATTACAGCGAAGGGATTAACTGGATGAATGAAGGACAAGTTGATTTTCTGTGCACTGTAGAAAATACCAGTAACAATGGAATGGTATTTTGTAGAAGAACAGAGAAATGCACGGTTACACATACATCACAAAGTGATACAGTTTTTACTATTTGTTCACTGAAAGTTTGTCATAAATCATGGATGAATGTAATTGCAGCACTGTAATTACAGTACTGTACTTTAGAAAGGCATGGTACTGTGACAATTTAGAGATTACTTAAGTAGTAAAAACCATGGCAAGCTATATAATTCTAGAGCATCAGGTCAGCAAACGCAAATATGGCCAAAAGATGAATTTAAGAAAGGTTTTTAAAAACCTCAGTGGGACAGCTGTGAATCCAGATTTTATTTAACACAAACCACTAAAGCCTGGGGAGAGAAGGAGTTCCTCAGGATGGCCCTGGTTTTGGCATGGTGCTTGCTGTTTGAATAAGACACACAAAATACAAAAACTAAGTTGGCAAGTATTTTTTTCCAAAAACAGGAGAGAAAAAGAAACCACATTCAGGGTCTATACCTCAAAGGCTGGGATAATGAAATCAGATAAGTGATCGTTGTTTGAACAAGTCTTTACAGCACACAGCAAATAGTAAGATACAGGGAAATAGCAAGTTAGGGGCAAATCACCAGGTGACTCCTCCACTCAAGAGAATTTAGCTTAGCATATTGCATGGTTCTTCTCACTGGTACACAGACCTATACAGAGATAGCCTAGCCTATATATTAAGTATCGTATATACATTATAGCAATGGGTATTATAATTTAAAGCACGAGGCTGTTATTTCATGAAACAACTTGTGAGAATCTACACGATCTCATATTAGATTTAAGCTAGTTCAAAATTAGCAAGCACTATGGCTCTTGCATTGTTTTTTTAGCCCTGTTAAATTGTCACACAGAATGATGGCAAGTATCCTCAAAGAAAAGGGTTATTGTTTAATTGTAATTAACCAAGCACAATTACCAACTTTTCTGATCTTCACTAAATTGTAGCCAGTTTTTCATATTTAGTGCAGTATCCTTAGAGGACTTTCAAATGTTAGTTCCTGCATTTCTTGCCACCCACAAGAGCTCAGGACAACTGCATGCAAACCAACACCAGCACGGCTCCGGGAGCACCTCAGCCGTGTTGGCACACAATGCCACGGGAAGGGCCTTACAGAAGGCAACCGTCAGCATGCTCCATGCAATCACTACATACTCGACCCCTCCTTCCCACCAGAAGCACCAATATTACAGCCACATCCATCTTCAGAGGGATGGGCAGAAAGCATCCATGAAAAGTAATTTGGTCTAGAACCTGCTTACTTGACATGCACTGTTAGAATTTGGTGCTTATTTCACAACAGGAGCCCTTAATCTGTTTTGACAGTGTCACTTGCAGCTTTGTTCTGTGGGATGATTTTCTTTTCAGTCCCCTTTTCACGTGAATCACAACGCAGACGACAAAAGATGGTGATAATTATAGTCAGATTGCCAGGTAGTTTTTTGCCTGCATGTGAGCAAATAAAGCAGGGCTAATAAAATCTGCTTTCTATAATCTTGGGATTTTTGTTTTTTCCTTTAGATGTACTTATTTAAAAAGTTCCTTTGTGCCATCTAATGTGCATATAGATAGAGGAGGTAGATGGAGGATGAAAGCAAACATTCTTAAATTTATTGGGGTAAAACAACTCTAAGTGTGTCCACTTGAAAAGCTAATGCCCCTAATTAGTAAGATTACTAATTATGGTAAAGTGCCTTGGATTTAAATGAGGACTACAGCACCGGAATCAGTAATATTTCCAAAATTACATACTTATTTTTAGAGATGCTCCATGCAACTTCACTTCAAGAACCACTGGATTACAAAACGTAACTCTTCACTATTTTTTTGGCATTTAGTTACTAAACACAAGTCTCCCGAGAAGATGCAGTGCAACACTTGCTCACAGATTTTATTGCTGGAAGTTTTTAAAAACATGTAATGAATTAATGATACCACTGCAGAGCATTTGATATGTATCTTGTCGTTTGACAAGACAGGAAAATGACAAAAATTGAAAAAAAAAAAAATCATAAATTTTCTACAAAGTTCTATCTAAAATGAGTAACTTCATTTGGAAGCACAGATCAAAGGACTAATTTATAACAAGGCACAAAACAGCTAGAAGTCATCACAATTACAGTTGTTTAGACATGCTCCTTAAAGGTCAGTTGCAGGAAGCCAGCATCCAGCAACAGAACGGCTCTGAGCAGCCTATAGTCCCAAAATGACTCTTTCACCTTAGGACATCCACCAGTCTGGCTACGCCCCATCCTTCTTTTCCATTTTATGCAGCAAATGTACCCAGGTCTCACTGTGCATAATGCAGGGAGCACACGACATCCTGAAATACCTTCCAAATACAGTCATCTCTTTGTAAAGAGAACCATTCAACTTCTGAGACAACTAAACCAGCCTGAATTACCTTCTCTGCCCACCCTTGACTCCTGCGTAAGAAGGAGAAGTAGGTTTGACAAAAAACTCTGCTGAGCATTAATCCCCTGCTGACAGAACTGTCATATCCAGTCAAGTACATTTGATGTTGGTAAAGATTTAGGCTCTGTAAAATACTAATGTTGATAGTTACAATTTTTAGCTGTCAGATTATACTCCTCTACCAGCAACCTGTTTCCTACTAAAAATGCTAACTGCTTCTCTGAATTATAAAGGGAAAAAAGTGAAATGGAAAGATATCATGGACAAAGCTGTAATTACAGAAGGTTCTGGTGACAACAGCAAGCTCTGGAGCCTTGCTCGTCTGGTTAATGATGATGTCATTATCCCCTCAATGCACAATGTTTATAGGACTTTACTTCAGGGCCTATCATTTATTCTATATATTAACATCTAGAACTATAACCATGATAGAACCTAGTCATTGCAAAAGGCCACAAACCCCGCTATGGCATGTCTCCATGCCAGTGCTCCTGCTTTACTGCCTCTGAGACAGAACCACAGAAAAGGCATGGCTTTCAAAACTGATCACTGAGGTAAGTCAGAAAAGCACGGCTAATTGGAGGTGTGATGAAGTAGCCGATAGCTCTTCTGGTGCTGTGCATTTTAAAAAGTGTCTGCAAAGGATGTTAGTTAATTAACCTGTATCACCTCTGCAGCAGGCAAGGCAGTCCTACTGGAGATGTGTCTCAGTTAAACTATTAAAATGCATGGACTGAAGTTTAGATGTTAGGTTTCGGATCCAAGCTATTTTTCCCATGTGGAAAACCAGAAACAGATGTAGAGTATCTGGTTCCGATTTCCATGGCAGTATAGATCAGGAGGAACTCCACTGAGTAAAGCCAGATTACATCTAAGTGAATTGCCTTGTAAGTATCGCAGAGGATGTGGAATTAAGAGCCCTGAAACTTGTTTCAGGCCACAAAATCTCCCTTTCTCTCTAATGTCTCAATAACAAACCTCTCATATCTCTATTTCCGAAACAGGAGATGGTATCCCCAGTCTGAACTAACCCTGCCCAGAAGCAAACGAATATTTTTAATGCTTAAAAAAACAAGGGGTTTTGCTCCAAAGACTCCCATGACTGTGTATCATTTACCTGGTGCACTGCTAAAGAAAATGGCATTTAAAAAGAAAAGTATGGTATTGGAAAGCCAAGTTCTCGCATTTGACAGAGTATTTGATGCTGCCCTTGGGATTCTTTCACTTCAGATCCAAGATACCGGGAATGCTATATTGTGACTTGCTCTACATGAAACACTAGCAACACTTCTAAATAAAACATTAAAAGACTGTCAGCACCAGAAAACACATAGGGAAAACTCTCAACACCAATACAAATGCTGTTCTTATATAGGCTTAATTGAATACCATTTTTAATGGTGTCGATACACACTTAAATTAAATGCACGTATCTACACAGAACCTGGACGTGCCTGGACCTTCCTGTGCAGAGACACAGTATTTTTTTCTCCCGCCTTTTGAAATGTACACTCGGAGAGATTTTAAAAGTATCGCTATCAGGAGTTAAGCCCTGCACAGGTTTGACGGGCCTGGCTGCCCGAGGGGCGGCGGATCCAGCCAACGGCTGAAGGGGCGACGGGCAAGGAACTGCCCGAGCGGGGGGAGACCGGTACTGAGGGCTCTGCCCCTGGGGAGGTGGGAAGTGCTTCTGAGGAGGAGCGGAGCCCGCCGCAGCGGATCACCAGAAGGCGACTTCCTTCCCGTTTGTCACCTGCACGGCAAAGCGAGCGGAAAGGTGTTCACAGTTTCCCTCACGCAGTTCGTCGTCGTTCGCCCGCCGCCGTAAGGCACCTGGCAGCATGGCTGAAGAACCGATTCAGGCCGTTGTGCAACCGGAACCCGCCGCCCAAGCGGACTCCCGCAGGCCGCCGCTCCCGGCGGACCGGGGTGTGGGGGGCGGATGGGCCCGGCGGCGCGCGGCAGGGGCGGGGCCCGGCCGCTCCCTCCAGGCCTGCCCGGCGCGTGCCCGCGCGCGGCGTGGTGCGCGGGCGCCCTCTGCTGTCCCTCCCGTGGTAGCGCCCCCCGCGCGCGGGCGCCCGCGGGGCGGGGTCGGCCCAGCAGTCCCCCGGAGGCCTGACGGGCGGAGGGGGGTACGTAGGGCACCGGCCAGCCGGGGGCTGGCGGCCCGCTGGGGCTCGGGGGGGCAGGCGCCTGTGAACAGTAGCTGCCGGGAGCTGGCAGCGGGTTCAGAGGCGAGCCCGCGCTACTTTCCCTGCAAATGAGGGGTAAAGCCGTTGGAAACGAGAGGTGAGGGTGCCGCCGCGCGGGCCGGTGCACCCGTGTGCGCTGCCTTCATTCTGGTACCTCATGGGTACCGTCAGAGCTGTGCCTCCGACCGCACGATACCGCTGTACCGACTTTGTAAGTACAGCGAGAAACGTTATTCCCAGGGCAAGGTTACTCCCGCTCCCAGGGAAACACCACTCCCGCTTCAGCAGCGGGGACTCCAAAAGGGGCTGAAGTGGTCAGGCTGGCTCACACCAGCTCGGAGACAAAGACAGCTTCTGGTCTCTGGCCTCTTAACTTGCAGGTAAGTCCACCAGTCCACAAAAAATGAAACCCAAGTAGCAAAAATATACAAGCAATCACCTGGTCTAGGTCTTCGCTTCTTCCATACCAGCAAGCCTGCCTAATGGGATACACAGTGTGCTGGTTCACATTTACCGGATCGAACCCAGTCCAGGCCAGTAATAACCAAAACTCGTGCACTTCATCAACTGTCAGAGGAGGACCGTTCTTCACCCCGTCACTGGTTCAGCAAACCACCTGGGGCAACTGCCAGTATTCAGACTGGGGTGTTTTTTATTGTTGCTGCTGTTGTTTTAATCTCCATAAAGGGACCAAAGAAGCAGAATGATTATGGGAAATAAATTCTCTTTCGTCACACTGTCCGCTTGAGGAAGGCAGAGGTAGTGGGCCAGCAGCATCCTACACTAAATGAGCGTGGAATGAGAATAAACAGATGGTGTGAGCCCACAGAGTTTAATCCAGTCTTGTGAAAAAGACTTAAAGTGATCTTTTAAAAGGATTTATGACATTAAACAAAGTAAACTAACAGGTCACTTTAGGAAGGCTATATCTGGACTGTGAAAATACTGGAACCTTTGAAAAAGAGACCCAAATTCTTTCATTCACATCAATTGTCTTAAATAAACAGCATACTGAGATGGGGCTTCATATTAAATATCACAATTTTAATGGTTTTCAACAGAAGGAAATGGAAAACATTGGTGAAATTAACCTGACAGATGAGGTAGCAGAGCTGCAAATTTATAAGTAATATCCTTCCGCAAGATCCAAGAAAAACGAAACAGGGTTGTGTTTTTCTGTAGGCTCCGTATTTTATTTTCTGTTGCTTTGACAGGCAAGCCCAAATATTTTAGCATCAGTTTTATTACTGAGGAAAAAACCATGATTATTTCATGAAGATTACGTTGGAAAGGTATCTCATACCTCTAATAGCATATTATTAACTTAAGAAAAAATGTTTATCTGGCCGTTCTTCTTACTAAAAACCTCAGTAGATCAACATGACAATTATAGCTATGCTTTTTTCCCACTGTTTTTTGAAATCAGCGTACACAGAAATCAGCATTCCTGCAAAATATTTCACCTTTGCTAAATCTAAAATTTCTGATAAAAGATTCCAGTGAAAAAATGTCAAGCAGACATCAGTCAGAAGGATATTCTACTTCTACTATACCTGTATGACCATTTTATCATTTTCCCCATTGATGGTCACTGTCACCTGAAATGTGATTGGACCCCATGAACTAAAACACTGAGGAGAAAAGGAAATTATGGAAATGTGTATTTCTAGTTTACATGGATTTTTGAAAGTATCTTCTCCGTGAATTAACTGTGTGAATTCACACACTTGTTATTTACACTCCAAGACTTACATTTCAGTCTACCAGAAGGAATGAATTGCAAATTTAGTCAAAACCTCTCAATGACCCATTTTAAGATATCAATCAGATCTGCTAAACTGTGGCACAAACTTGCTTGGAGGTTGTCATCAAAGATAGTGAGAATCTCTTGACAAGCCTGAAATGCAGGACACTTGCCAAAGTAAACACTATTTAAGATCCTTCTGATTTGTGTAAATGTAATGATCATTAGAGCAGTTTCAGGGATGGTTATTCAGGAGGAAAGAGTGAACATTAAGAGGTCCCTGCCTGATAGCATTACCTGGGGTTACCTAAACACCAGAGCATGGTTGCATCAATAGCTTAATCGTTATGGACAGGGGAAAAGAAGCTGGTTTTTTTCTTTCCTATATAGTTACAGCATAGAAAGGAACTGAATTATTTACCTATAGCTGATACAGTCCTTTACCCCTGGTAAAACGAGCAATACAGATGTTTGCTGTGGTAGGAAATGTGTTGTGGAGTTTTATTCTAGACAATAACTGTCCCCTTCTAACTGGAATGAAATAAATTTTCTGTAATCCATGTAAACAGCCTTTCAGTGGTATTGAATATTCTAGTTAAGTTGAAATTCTAGTACAGAATTTGATCTGTTAACTGTAACAGTTAAATGTAACTAGTAGAACTGTCCCAGGTATAAAGGATAAGGATTTATGCTGAAAAATAAAAGGGGTAGATGTTGTCTGGCTGGGAAGCACAACTGACAGAAGGTAAGAGGAACGTGAAATACCTGAACTACAGGTCCATGTGACAAAAGAGCAACATTACAGAATGTTTTTCTTGGCCTTCACTACACAGTTGCTTTTTCCAAAAGACATTCCTTAATTACAAGAAAAAGAAAATAAAATACCAGTATTCCCTTGATAAAAAAAAAAAAAAACCCAAACAATTTTCATAACCAATACGCTGCAGACTGTTTTCAGGTTTGAGTTATCATCTACTTCATGCATGTAGACAATAGTATCCTCTTAATGGGTATTGTAAAGCTCCTTAGCACAGGAGAGTACAGCATCAAATAGCAATTTCAGTAACCTTAGAGGCTTTTTGATCCAAGGTTCTGATTGAGGCTGAAGTTGTTTAGTGAAGACTGAAATTTTGTGGGCTCTGCACAAAGAGAACATACGTTTTGCATCTCATACGCAGGGATTAATGCAAAAATAGATATGGTTATTTCAGGCTGCAAAAGGAACTAATGCTTCAAGTCTGAGCATTAGAGAGCAGAATGAAATACTTGTGCTCACACTGAGCTTATCCTTTCAACTGGAAAAGAAGAAAAATAATCACAATTTACAGGAGGGTCTCTCTGCACCTGCAGTTCAGTTGCTGCAGCCCATCATCTCTATTACCTTTAGAAGTAAGACTATTTAAAAAATGTTGAGCCACACTTAGGAAGAACTCTGAGTGCTTCCTGTGCTGTCTCCTTGCCTCAGTCTCAACCAGGGCTGGAATCTAATAACTCGGAACTAGTGATTTCCTGGCAGAATATTATATTTCTGCTTACAGTCATTCTTTCTGGGAATTGAGGTAGAGTTGTGGAGAGTCCTGAATCCCTAACTGTGCAGGCTGGATTAGATTTACTCTAATCCAATGTTTAAAAACAATATTTACCTTGCTTTAGTGGAATTTTAGCCATTTCCTTTATTACTTTGATGATACTTCAGAGATAGGTCTAATCCTGGACAGGAAGAAAGAAAAATTGTTCCAGGGAAAATTGCAGAAGTCTATATAAACATGACTTTTTCCAGCATTCTGCTATATGTGTGTATATATTTATATATAATTTATAGATGTATATAATATAAAATCTATTATGAAGAAATAGTTTACTGCAAATATTTAAATAAAGCATACTGAAGCCAGGGAGTGCATACTATTTGGCAGATTCTGTTTTCATTATCAAATAAATGTTGGTGCTTTTTGAATGTGCAGATGATATGAAGGCAACCATAAGGTTAATCTTCCAGGTTTCTAATACTCCAAATCTCCTTTGCAAGAGACAACATAAGATGCATTCAGATTTTTATATTCTTATAAGAGATTTGTGTAAATCTAGCAAGCAGCTACTTATTTTAACTAGTCCTGAAATTATTTGACTGATATCAACCCAGATGCAACTTGGAGATTTATAAATACCGCTGGAAGGATCAAAGTTCGTTGTCACCATGTCTGGCTAACACAGGCAACTATTAAAATGAAGGAGAAAACTATTTGTGCCAGAACTTGGACCCCTTAATAATTCAGAGTTCTATGTTTAGAACAGAACAAGGAGTTGCAACACACAATATTTTGAGCTTTTATTTCCACTCACTTTATTCCATTCAGGATTTCAAATAGAAATCCTAAGCTGCCACAGGTTTTGTTTTTGTGTGCACAGTTCTTCCACAAACAGGGCAGAAATTACTTTCAGACAGGAGTCATTATTTAAATAACACATGATTCCACCCAGTTACAAATATACTGGCTGAGCAAGAAAATTAAATTAAGGGGGGAAAGACTTGGCACATTTCACCAGTTTAAAGGATTATGAAATGGAGAAAAAGATCTGCAAACCCAAAACACCACAAAGGTCTCTTATCCATAGCTATTTATGCTGCTATGTTTAATGACAAGTTTTGTAAGCAAACCATTTGGTAAGAGTTTCATCCTGAAGAAATGAAAATTAAACAGTACCACTTAGTAGTTACATAAAATCATATATGTTTGAAGAGACATACAAAAATTAAATGATGGGGGCTTTTTTTGCAAAAAAAATACCTTCTAATTGGTAGCGAGTGGAAATGTGAGGCCGCTCAAAGGACTTGGGGTGATTCAAGTTCCCACCTTTCTCAGGGGTAACAAAGAGTTCACAGTCATTCCTTGAAATCCAGAGGATCATAGAATCAGTCATAGGTCTCCGTCCAACCTGGGATTCATTTGTTCTTGGCTTCTTGTCTTCAGGATGATCACTTCTCTTCTGCAGAAACAGGGAAAATTAGATCCACCTTCATCCCTGTAATGCTTGCTGGCCTGAATCCCCACCTTGTCCCTTTGATCTCACGTGTAAAGCCTCTTTGAGGCAGTTCCCAACCTGTCCGTGTTATTTCTGTGGGCAGTATTCTTTCATAGCACCTGCTTTTAGCAATCTCCTTGAGTAAAGCTGGGGGCATAATTAGGTCCTCCATGGACACTGAAATCCAGAAGATCTACATACCCCCTTAACCGGATAGAAGAGTGATCCTGAAATTAAAATATTCATAGTCTCTGGGATTTTGTAAAATGTGGACTTTCCCTAAATTTTCCATTTGGCCAGTCTTCACAAGAGATTAAACAGCAGCATGTCTATTAAAAGCATATTTATATCTTCTATATAAAGAAGTGAAGACCTTCAGAAGACCTCTGAAGTGAAAGAAAGAAGACTTAACTCATCAAAATTCTTTCCAGTTAGCTAGGAAGTTTATTTCTTATACAAACTTTAGCATTACCAATACTAGAGAGCTCCAGAAGATACAGGAATAAAGGAATACCATCAGGAACTAAAGCCATATTTCTCAGCTCTTGCTGATTTGTAATAAATCTTAACAGTATTAAAGCTCAGCGGAAATTATGTTTAATTTCCTTTTGTTCACTATCTTTTTTTTAAGATTTCATGGAAAGTTATGAGAGACTCATTATGCCTTTTGGAGACACAGTCTATCATAAATCCTTAAACAGACACATTGGTCTATTTAACAGACTCTGCTGCTTTCATTTTTCTTGTGCTTCTGCATTTCCTGATACCATCTGGGACCACAGGTGGAGTGTTGAAATAAAGCTAGAAAGAGTTTTCTACTGATGAGATGGCCAGACAGATACGGTTAAAGAGATGTGCCAGCTGCCCATTTCCTAACTCTGAGGTTCCATTGTTATATTACCCAGCACTGGGGGTTCCATCCAGTTTGTTTAATTCATTTTAATACTGACATTCCATGCTGATATTTTTCCCCACCTCAATATATTGTGACCTGGGGTTTTTTTAAGAGACAAAAATCTGTGGAGTCTATGAAGGAAAAAAAAAAAAAAAAAAGCATTTGAGAAACAAGTTCTAATTGTTTCACACTACCTCACCAACATTCCTTTTTCTTTAACTCTTTGGACATTAAGCACTGTCTTTATTTTAAATTAACTTCATTTAACTAAGCAGTTAACAGTAATTGTAGCCATGTTGTGATCTTCTGTGGTAATTGCCCATAAGATAGTGGAACAACAGGGTGAAGGAATAGGTCACCTAGCCTTCTTTGACCAAAAGATCTATCCAAATATCACCAGCTACAGAAAATCTTACCATACGCTTTTTCTTGTCAAAGGCATCTTGCTCCACAAGTTAATTCACCTTCCAAAAATGTACAGGACAAATAAAATCAGGGCCTAAACTGGAGTCTATCACAGCAATTTCAAACAGGACCAAATGAATATAACAATTGTGCATCCACAGAATATAGCCATCAAGACCTGCATGAGGGCACCAGAGCTGAAGTGTCACTTATGACAGGGAAAAGGCACAGGAGCATCCCAGAATAAAATTTCTAAATTAATATATGCCAGGCTGTTTACTCTGAAAGTTCAGGAAAAGAAAACCGATAGGCTAGGGGAGACTTCAATCACAGATTGTCATAAAGCCATATTTTAATATCTAAAATACAAGTGTATATTTTTTTTCTGTCTCACAGGTTTTTACCTCCTAATTCCAATATAAATATGTCTTCCAAATTATCTGGCTGAGGAACAGCTGACAAACTGATGTTTTGTCTGTGCATATCTAAAATATTTAAGAAAAGCTGGTTTAGCCTCTGTTTTCTTTCTTCATGCAAAGCAAAAGTAGATAACCAGCCTTCAGGTATAATTTGGATCACAGAAAAATTCCATCTGTGTTAGTTTGAAGGTCATCCTTTGAAAACTATGTATAGTATGTGTCTTCTATGCTTCTATACACAATTATTACTTTCCTTGGATTTGTTAGCATGTCCTAACTATCAACCGCAACTCCTGTTTTGCTTGGCAAACCTCCCAACAGTCAACAGATGTTTTCTCCCTCCTCCAGCAAGCAAATTACTTCCAAATGATATCCATCTCTTCTTGAACACAGGGTGACTCCTTTTGTCCCGGGGTTCTCTTCTAGTTTTTAGAAATTTGTGTTTAGAAACTTGGTACAGAAAAAGCACCCCTTTTCAGAGACCGTGCACACTCTAACTTTGTGTTTACAAAGTTATACTATGGACGACCAAGGCTAATAGTATAGCCAACCAGGCTTACCTCTGAAGTGTTGGAAGACAGGGGTCTTAGATATGAAAATCTGTCATTCAAAAGGGGTTTACATGACATGTTTCTGTGCCCAGTAAAACTGATTCAGTTTGCCTGCTTGAAAGCTTTACGTTTGGTAAGTAATTTGGTGCTTGCCACATGCTGTCTGACTGCCAGGACAAACTGCTAGGATTCAAAGAACATGTATTGATCATCTGATGCTACTTCCTTTTGTACTTTCATAACTGGAGGCAACATAGGAGACTGAAGGAAAATCAAGACTTCTCAAGCTTGTGCTGAGTTGAAATATTACAGTTAAATTAAGTCATCTAGCTTTCTCATGCTAAAGGTCTAAATATAAACCAGACATTTTTCAGAGTTAACATTCTAGACCAGACACAAAAATCCCAGGAAGTATAATCCAGAGAGTATTTTTCAATTAGTACTTACTACAATTAAGGATCCTAGACATCTCTTAAGACTAGGCTGAGTCCTCTTTATTCACCTGGAAATCTCAATTAGTTAAAAACATAATTTTGCAATCTCTGTTTTTGAAATTTGTGTCCACCAAAGTACAGTAAGTATGCTTTCAGAAAAGGATGTATCTGTTAGCACTTGAAAGCATGTTTTTCAATCTATATTTGAAAGATAAACTTCTACCAAGCACTTCTCTCTCTCAAGCAATTTGCAATTCTGAAAGTGTGATCTGCAAAACGAGCATACACATGAGGAAGAAATTTGTGAAGAAAGAAGCATTCTCTGTATCTTATTCTCTTAGTTTTCAACATGGAGAGTTACGACTGTTCAAACCAGAAAACTCCATTCTCTTACATAGCCAGTTACTCTTCCAGGCATTCTGGTGTTAGTCGGGCTTTTTCTAACCCTTCTCAGAATAGGCTCTAGCAGTGTGTTACCCCAAAATTCTGGACCCACAGACACTAATAACTGCAAAGTGAAGTTGCAGTAAATTAAATACTATTAGGCATGGTGCACAGTATGGAACATATTGTAGGAAGAGCACAGACAGCTTGCTGGTCCTGGATAATGTTGAGCATTTGCCTTAGATAAGCCTTCTGTGTCAGTGCAATGGTTGTCCATGGCCTCTCCCCGTACAACATGCATCTTCTGGCCTGGAGGTCCCGATGTTCAATATAAAGCTTTGTGAGAAATCCTCCTTCAAGGATTTTTCATTGCCTGACATTGTCTACAGTGGTTCCAATACTACCATTTCAACTAAGCTGGTGGGCCCTTTCTGTCTCAGAAGAGTTGCTGTTTTGTGAATAATCTGGCAAAAATGGTATTATGAGAGAAGAAAAGAGATAATCACCCATGAATGTGAACAATGCCATCCAGCACAAAATACAAAACCAATCTCTAACTGGTACACTTTGTCACACGAAATTTAGCAATTATATTGGCCTTTATTTTTAAAACTCTTTACTGACATTGGCAAACCCTAGACATAGTCTTGTAAGTGACTGACATATTGTGAAACTAGAAAAAGGTGCAGAAAAATTAAAAAATTACTTATCCAGACCACAGAGACAGACAGTGCTTCAAGCTTAAAATAAGAAGCAGCAGAAATTCTTGGATCTCAACTGCATAATCAGCCACAGATCCTCTTTGCACACATACAACCAGAATACACAGGCATATGTAAACTTTACAAAATGTGTGTTATTACTAATGTATCCAATGCATTGGGCATCCATATGTTTCAATTTTTCACAGGGTGATTTTTGGTGTTGGTAAAAATTCAGTCCACTCTCCACACAGATGAAATCTTGTATCTGCAGGAGCAAGAACAAGCTGTCAGAGAATCATCTGCTGTTGGATAGCTTTTGGCCTGCAGGAATGTAGTAATTTCTGAAAACAGGTAAAATTCTGACACAAGGTATGTTCAAGGGGAATCTAGTATGAAAGTAAGCTTGCTACAGGAAATACTGTGTAATCAAGTGGAGAGCTGAGAAGCTGTTTAAGAAATAATGCAGATTTCATCCACTTGATGCAGGTTTGTTGTAGGCTCAGGCAAAGCAGAAGGTATTCTAAGGCAGCAGACTGGGGTGTTATCAATAACCTTGGCCTGGTTGATTCCTTTGCCCACACCTGAGGTCTGGAAAACCAGCCTGGCTGCTTCTGAACCAGAGTGGGTTTGGCATAAGCTCATTCTGTGATGTGGAGAGGTCCCTCTGACAGCAGCTGTCAGACCATCCTTCCCATGGCAGTGGAGCAGCAATCCCTATTCTCCAAGGTCCTTCCCTATACCTGGCTTCCCGTTCCCACCTTGCCCTGTGGTAGGACAGTCCCCTGAGACAGCAAAATTCATGGTTTTCTACATTGCTGAAAAGCATCAGGCCAGCTCTTGTTCAGTATCACATTTTTTAACGGCCAGTAAGTGGTTAGTTAAAAAATCATTACTCTTACAAAAGGCCTATGTTTTTAATCCTAAAGACGGACTGGCACCAATGCAAGGAAAACCACCCAGTGCCAAGGCTCAGTAGCTAATAAGCTGATCTGCTTCACTGCCTGCCTCCACCTTTCACTAAGTTGGCTGCAATCTTAGACATGCTTTACTGCTATTCAGGGATCTCTGACACATCTTTGAGACCTACATCAAAATTAAAACAGACAATTTATAAGCACAGACCACCTACACAGAGTTAAACCATTCGAAATTCTCTACTTCGCCTATGATGCGGTGTTAAAATCCTTACTGTTAGTACAACTTAGCTTCTTCCAGATTACAAATTCTCAATTTTACTTCTCATGTGAAGCCTGGAATCTGGGAAGCCATTTTTCACTATAAGTAATATTTTTTCCATTTGATATACACTAGGAATCATCACTGACCAAGCTTTTCCCCCATCATCACTTTTTTCTCATAACAGTGCTGTTGGATTTGAAACAAAAATGTGGTTCTCTAACCACAAAAATCCAACAAGGAGCACAAAGCAACAGAATCCTTAAAAGGCTCCTGTTTTTGGTTTTGATTTTAAATATAGTATTAGTAAAGCACTTTTAAAATTAGATATGGCATAAATGTACAAGAAGAGCACCTAACGTAAACTGAGTGGAGCCTGAAATCGCAAGTCTTCATATGCCAGCTTCATATGCAGCTACTTCAAAGGTATCATTTTGAACCTCAGAAATACAGGGATGAGAAAGGACATTGTGATATGTCCCTATTCCATCCCATCTCCTCTCTGCAGAAAATACTGGCATAACTCTTCGAAGTTTTGGTGTATTCTGAAGAATTTATTACCTTCTTATCCATTAAATGAGTTGTAAATTTTACTACAGTTTTGAGATAATGCTTTTAACAAAATAATGGATTTCAATAAAATGAAATTAGTATCCTTCTAAGCATATATGTTTTATTGAAATTGATCCAGAATTAAAATTAAAAATCCCTGTGCAGTAGTTTTTAAATATGAGTTTAGAGCTCACGTGGTGCTTCCTCAACTGTTTTGGGCATGAAATGCCACATTTTTCTCAGTCATGAAGTAACACTTAAATTGCCCTTGTGCTTGATTATCTATTGGCATATGTTTCATTATATTATATTTTAGAAGAAAATACATTACTGAGAAAGACACAATGTTTTCACAAATGTATCCTCGTTGAACACTTTTTGGCAAACCAAATGAAAATCCCAGGAGTTTTGATAGGTCTTTTTCATTCCATTATATTCAAAGATTGTTTTCTAAATCTGGCACAATTCAAAAAAGTGCACAGTCACACAAGTCTGTATTTCTGAGTCCACTGACTTTAAACAGAAAAGAAAAATTTGGCCTAGCTTTGCTAACAAAATGCTAGCAGAGGAAAGGAGGGATCACATGAAGATGAAAAATTCAAACTGTACCCCACAGTCTGAGTTTGTCTTCTGTGTTTGTGGTGATTTCCTGGACTACTGAGCAAACAAGTGAAGTATGAAATAGTCAAGGACCCGTGGGACAACGATGACTACATCTCAACACCCCCATCCGTTCAGAAAATGCATCTCAGTCATATAAGAGATATGACAATGAAGATACCTAGGTGCAGATGAAGATACCTAGGTGCAGAATTTGCTATGTATAACAATCACAAATGGTCCTGACAGGAAGTCTTGATAATTGTGGCAAAAATTTTAAATATACCATTGGTGTTGCGCCAGATACATGTCCCATTTAGTTTTTTCTTTGACAGAGGCTTTCTCAGTTGCATGATTTCATTGCTCAGATAACTGCTTTATTTCTTCCAATTTCTGCCTCTCGTAGGCTATCTAAAATGCAGAGTAGTGGCACTCTGCCATGTGTCTCAGGATATCACTTCGCCACCTGTCTGAATCAGGTACCTGTCCAGACTGAAATGAAGCTTTTCTCTGTTGCACATCTAGATTTAATTCTGAAGGAAATCCAGGGCTGTGAGTGATGAGATGTGCACCTGCATCTGACTCCAACACCGAATCAAAATGCTTCTTGGGCACATGTCCATCACCAGCTTAACGTGGGCAGGAAGTCCTGGATTGCTTTCATAGAGCCTCTGTAGCTGCTGTCCTTATGGATGCCTCTTGCAGAGGTCAGCCAGATCCTGTCAGATCCTGTGCTGGAGACCATTTGTCACGTACCTCTAAAATCTTGTCAGCAATACAGATTCAATTACCACTTGTGGTGCCATTATCAGTTCTGTTTCTTATCAAAATCAAGCATTGAGCTTTCTCTCTAATAGGTAGTGTTGGCCATTGAATCAAGTTCACCATGAGTAAATCCGTTCTGAATCATCTTCCACCATGTTTTCACTGCAGACAAATGCTATTTCATGTCTGATTAAGATGCCTAAATTGGACTTTGCCTTTGCTGACCTGACTAGAATTTTTGCAATGTTTAATATCTGCTATCAGAAATTATTTTTTCTATCCTTTTTCTGGATCTAGAATATTTCTGCTTCTGAAGTATTAATAAGTTCCATAATTATCCATTCTCTGAAAAAACATTTTTGCTTATTCACAGATGTACTGACAATTTCACTGTGTGTCCTATAGTTCTCAAACTGTGAGATACATAGTAAAAAATAATTCTGCAGTTAAGAATATAGTACAACCAAACAGCAGCACTCCTGGACTGTCCTAGCTCTTTTTTAATCAGAAGTTTATTATGTTTTTGTCAATGACATATGGATCTCACTTTCCTGTCCAGTCTGTTCTTGAGGCTTGTATTGCTCACATACAGGCTTTGAAATCTCACAAAAGGAATCAGTTTGGTTCTGATGCCATGCCTGACCTTTTTCATAATAATTTCTCATTTAATGTCACCATCGCCAATTTTGCTGGAGGAACAATTAAGCAAAGTTAGAAGACCTTTAAGTAAACAGTCCAACATACACTGTAGCCACTCTACCCCGGGTAAGGAAACAGCAGTGGCAAATTAACGGTTGGACTCGATGATCTTAAAGGTCTTTTCCAACCGAGGTGATTCTATGATTCTATGATTCTAAATTACACCTATACAGCTCAGCAACGCCAAGAACACCAAAGGACTTATGCACAACTTCCTGTGTCTACCCCTGTGCTCAGTCCACATCCATGAGCACTTCCAGGACAGAACTTCAGTGTCTCCAGAAACTGCAGATTTGAAAATACCCAATGATACTTTCTACAACAAAATTGTGTGGGTAAAGTCCAGGACCAAATGGCTCAGTGTTTAAGTCTTAGTCAGTCCAAAATCAAATTGACCTCTGTAGCATACACAATAAGAGCATGATAATAAACTTAACATAAAGACACTCTTTTTAAAGCATCTTTGCCCCTTCCACACAAATATAGACCTATACAGCTGTTCAGATTATTACCTACTCTCTTTACTTTCCTACATTTTACAGTCCTAGAACACATTCAGATTTTTGGCAAGCATCTCACTGAATCTGTACATCATAAACAAACTTGAAGAAAATCTAAGGCTTAATTTTGTTATTAGGACTAGCCAATAGAAAGCATCCAAACACACTTTCTTCAGTATTTAGACTGGTGCCTAAACTCATGGAATAAAAAGTGTTAGAAATTTTCCAGATGGACCAAAACACCCTACTACTTGCTTCGAGTCTCACAACACAAACACTTCAGGTTAAACAGCTGCCAGGATGTGTGTGTTTGTGTGTGGTACATGCATGTGTGTGTGTTCTCTCTCTCTGTCTTTCTCTCTCCTATTTTCATAGTCTGCTCTCTGGCTTTGCTTTTTTTCAGCAGTTTTTGCCAATCCAAAATATGTAGACACTAAGTTAAATTACTCATTTTGTTTATGTGGCAACAAGTTCAGACTTCTTGCCGAAAAAATGTTCTTGGCTTTGGACAAAGCAGGCTTTCAGATGCTTCCATCTGTTTTAAATACACCACAAATCGTAGTATGGAAACCATTGCCCTCAACTGGTAGCCAATTTACTGAATAAACCTATATTAAAAAAAAAAAAAGAATGATTCAACAGCAGACTGTTTTCATATTTTTATATCATTTAATTTTAAAGGAATTCAGTCCTTGTATGGAAGAACTTTAAATACTTGTGAATTTGTCTTGCTGGGTACAGGGTCAAGTAAGTAAGTTAACAAAAATGGTTCTTTCAAATTTATGAATTGGTATTATCAGTGTGAGAAAAAGGTTTAGGCCCTTTATATTCTTACATAATACCTTTCATAATGGGACCTAGCACTGTTGTAAAGGGAATATTTCAATCTCTCAGCAGTTTCACTTATATTTTAGGTTCTACTAGTGCTTGAAAGGAGGCATTTGAGGGAATTTGTGAGTCAACAGTATACAGAGCCTTGGGAAAAGCAAGATGCTCTCTTCTCTGCCTTTAGTCTGTTGTGGGAATCTCAGCACATCTTCTTACTCTTCCTCTTCTCTCACTTCCTTTTTAACTTCTACTGATAGTTTTGGAAAGTGTGAAGGGTTTCTTTAACAACATGTATGGACAGCACCAGCAATAAGGACTCCCAGACAGTGAGATCTGTGCCTTGATGGAGGGAGAACTCATGAGAAATGATGCATAGCAAGGAAGAGGTTATCCATTTCCTTTCCATTCTTCCTGCTTAAATATTTGCAGTGGCAGAAACAGCAGCTCAGTACTGCCTAGCAGGTCCATGCCTTCAAGCACAGCTACAATGAACACTTTTTGAGGGGAAGGCAGAAAGCAGAAGAAACAACAGTCCTGATAGACTTTTTTCCTTACAGTCTCATTAAGATCTCTAGGACAGACCTGAGTCTGAATCTGTTGAGGTCTGATATTACCTCTCTGCTCCCTTCATCTTCTCTTCACAAGAATAGCATGACTTGCTGGCAGCCCCTGGTCTCCCTGCTGATTTGCTCCCTTTTTTCTTAATAAAATCCAGCCACCTTGATTTACCACTTACAGTCCCTGTATACCACTTATACCCTAAATATAGGTGCCAGTTATAAGTACTATATAGTTATATATAGTACTTATATATAAGCACGCTCCTCACTCCTCCCACCCACTCAAGACTCTCCCATAGTGTATCGCCATGCTGGAAAATTGGAAGTAGCTGCCAGGGAAGCTAGGAAGATATACTACATTTTGCTTAAGAGCAGGGCACCTTCAACTTTTATGTCTATATGAATACATATATATTCATATTTATGTCTATATGAATATAACTGTGTTATATTGAAGACATTGAGGTGCTGGAGCATGTCCAAAGAAGGGGACTGAAGCTGGTGAGGGGTCTGGAGCACAAGTCTGATGAGGAGTGGCCTAGGCAACTTTGGTCGTTTAGCCTGGAGAAAAGGAGACTGAGGGGAGACCTTATCGCCCTCTACAACTACCTGAAAGGAGGTTGTAGCAAGGAGGATGTTGGTCTCTTCTCCCAAGTACCAAGTGATAGGATGAGAGGAAATGGCCTCAAGTGGCACCAGGGGAGCTTTAGATTGGATACTAGGAAAAAATTCCTTCACTGAAAGGGTTGCCAAGCACTGGAATAGGCTCTTCAGGGAAGTGGTTGAGTCCTCATCCCTGAAGGTATTTAAAAGACGTGTAGATGTGGTGCTTAGGGACATGGTTTAGTGGTTGGACTTGATAATCTTAAAGGTCTTTTCCAACCTAAACAATTCTATGATTCTATGATTCTATACAGATATATAGATATATTGCTGGAACAAGGAACTTCATGGTAGGCTGGCAGTCAGTATCTCAGCTCTGTCAGACTTTATACCACACTACATTCTTTTACACATAGGCAAAATTTAGAATAATATCAGGGCTGCATGACTTCAGTAAACAGAAGAAAAAAAAACCCTGTTCCTTCATTTGAAAACAATTCTTATGTGTCCTAACTCGTATAAAGATTCCATCTTATTCTATCTACATGCTTTTTGTGGTTGCAGATGTTGTGGAGTGTAACCTACAGATAATGCAGAAGTAGTATCTAAAGGTATGCAAAATCAAATCAAAACTACGACATGTTAACGCTAACAATTGACCTGTGATGCTAGTCTTCCACCCCTTTCTATATTCTTGTTTCTACTTCATCAGGTCTCCTAGCACTGCCTGAACAAAAAGGATGGGAAGCAAGAGGCAGCTCTGCTCTGCACCTCAGCTGGAAGTGCTCCTCCCCTCAGCACAGTGCAAAGCAGGACAATGTTGCTGCATGCGTGGAACCTGTGGCAATCTGTGGGTGCTGTGAGGAGCATGAGATAGGTGGGGGTTGCATGCCCTAAAGACAAAAGGAGAAAAAAAATCTCATTTTCTGTACCATGTGGGTGCCAAGACACCCCTGAAAGAACAGATGCATGAAAGGTTAGAGTAAGAATTCCATCTCATCCACAAGCCCCCACCACAACTTTAACACTTTGGCCAAAATACTTATTAGTATTGCAATACTTGGTGATCCTTTCTGCTATCAGTATTATTACAAATTTAACTGATGAGATCTTTCATTGCCAATCTGCTAGTGCTATTAATGTTTGCTCCATGGGTTGGGAGATGGCTCTCTCTTGCTTTCCAATAAATTATATCTTTTTAATCTGTTCCTGGTAAATGTTTATTGCCATTTCTTCTGAGGACAAAACCTCATATCTTAATAGCACCAAAACCATGAAAAAAAGCATTTGTAATTAAACCATGCTTACCCTCTCACTTATCTAAATTTGCATAGCATGGGTTAAGGACAACTGGAAAGCACTCCCACACAACAATTAATTGATTCATTCACTCACTTATTTTGGACCCTGAACACCACATATATGAACTTCATACAGTTTTAAGCGTAGCTTAGGAATGGTACAAAATGACCTTACATCAGTAACTTCTCAGCCATAAAAAGAGACCTTCATATGACTTCTAACTATGTTGCAATTTTCACTTCATCACCTCTGACGACTCCTCAGCAGATATCACTGCTTAAATCTCCGGTTAGATATATCAAAGAAGGCATCTTTCTGCTATATTCCTAACTTTTTATTAGCTTGTTGAAATCCTTGGAATCTGTAGCTTTACTGAGTCATTCCTGCAGTTTGGCAGAGTCAGATGGATCTAGTACTCTGATCTGGGAGCAAGCTGAGGCTCTGGTGCTTACAATTATGTCCTTATAAGGCATCTTGGATCACTTAAAATCATTGCTTTTTCTATAAAGCTTTCATATTGCAGTGAATTATTTATGCTTAGCAAACCAAGAGCTCTTATTGCAGATACTATTACAGTGTTGTTAGGTAAGAAATAACACATCCCAACTTCTATATACCTCCACAGACAGAGTGAGAAATTAAGAAGCTCTCTGTGCTTCCCCATTAGCAGATAGCTGGAATATTAATGACACTATAAGATGAGCACAATGTACAAGGAAACCCTAGCCCCTGGGCTTTCAGCAGGTTGTCAGCTCGTGCTTGCTCATGCAGCACTCCTCTACAGACCTGTTTGACACCACATATCCTTCACCCAAACCTGCCAAACATCAGAAGGCAACAATTTTTCTCTTCTGAAGTTCTGAACTGTCATTTAAGTGAGGGAGGGAAAACACTCAAAAGAAACAGCCCAGATTAAAAGAGGGGCTGTCCTCCCCCCATTAGCACTGGCCGGAGCGGAGCATGCTCTCGCGTTGGGTGACACTTGGCATTAGCACAGCTATGCGTTCTTTCACCTCCTTCTCCAACCAAAGCTGCTTACACCACAGCCTCCTAGCAATCCCTCCAGCCACTTGCTCTTGGATCCCAAATTTAATAAACGTGCTTATTTTACTCCTGTGCTGTGCTGCTCCTCAGCTGCTGCAGTGTTTATCTCAGTACCAATGACCTCAATACCAAGGTCAGAGGCTTACAGGACAGGCGTCGCTTTTTGTTGTGCGTGCAGTATATGTGCACTGAGTTCTCTCTGATCAGGGTCTGGAACTACTGCAACACAAATGAATAAATTATATCAACATATTGGAAAGTGCTGGCATCGTCTAGCCATATCCAGCTACTAACTCAACATCCCAAACAGGTACCTAAAGGGACTTTCCGAGCTTTGCCAGCAGTATCTGCTATCTAGACACAAGGGTAATCAGCGCACCATAAATATTTAATAAAAATCCTATCCTTTGTTCAGATCTGCCTACATCAGCAGGTTGAAATACCAGCCAGTTCAGTAGGAGAAGTGCATTTATATCTGTGATTCAGTTTTCATGCAGACAGAGTATCAACATAAATTTTAGTGAGAGGAGAAAGGTGTCATTCTTGTTGGTAATTTCACAATCAGACAAAAAAATCAAAATGCAAAACTTTCTAATTATTTTTAACAAGCAGTTAATCAGAACTAACTGGGAAAAGGCCATAATCTCAGATTAAATCATGAGAAGCACAATCAGTCCTTTTTTAAGTAGCTCTAAGTAAAGCATTCTGGCTGGCCCTTTGCTTCACTAATGTGCTGTTCCTGTGAATTCAGTTTGCTTTGTGTGCTTTGTTCTCTTTTCCTACAGCAACCCCTACTGTTAAAAATAAAACCGGACTTTTCAATTACAAGTCCACAAGGTTATTTTTAAGTAACCACTAACTAACAGCTCAAACTTTCAAAGTGATCCTAATCCTGTTATACAATATGTTTTGTTTCCTCAACAACTTTTTTAGGGAGTAATCTCCTATCTAAACTGGTCTCTGGGTGCCAAAGACATGAACTACAGATTTATAAGACAGTTTGGGAGGCTAAAAAGTTAAGTGAATATTTAAAATGGAACAACAAAAAACCATGCACTTTGTGACTTATTAGGAGATTGTTTTGACAGAAGGCTGGTTCACAGCTTCTGTTCCCAGATTTACAGAAACTGAAAGCAGAGCTACCACTATTTCTTGTTTTGAAAAAATGTATTCTATGTTTTTCTGTGCCTAAGGTCACTGTGTGTCATCACGTTCCCTAGAGCATGCTGCGAGCAAAGTTCAGCCCCAAGTAGCCCATCAGCAGGCTGTTTTTCTGAAGTCATGTTCTATGTCTGTCTTTTATATCTACAAGGATTTAAAACAATTTTATAGATAGAAACACCCTGTAACTATGTTTTACTTTGGCTGAATCTGAATTACTCATATATTCAAAAGATAAGCTATTTAAATGAAAGACATCCTTTGACTTGAGCTAGCTGCAAAAAGATACAATTTTTTATTTTCCTAAGTTCTCACAACTGACTTACATTAACCTTTAAAGATGAAAAAAACCTTTCAAAATCTCACAGATTCTTAGGAAAAGAGAAGCATTTTCCATTGCCCTCCAGTCTTCCCTAATCCAGTCTTTTGGAAATGAACCTACGTTTCTTTATGCATTGCCCTGACATGTCATTTCGTACATCCATGAAGGTGAGAATTTCCTATGGACACAGCGAGAAAGTTTGAATCACAGGATCGGTGAATAGATGGCAGCCCAGTAGCACCACTAACTGCTTGAGTCGGCCAACAGCTCTCAGCAGTTTCTGTTGACTTGCCCTGAAGTCTGCACTGCCAAGATTCATTGATCTTAGTATCCAAGCAATCTCTGTTTACCCATTCAGTCACCAGAGAGAAGGATATGTATTACATACACTGGAACAGGTTGCCCAAAGAAGTTGTGGATGCCCTGGAAGTGTTCAAGGTCAGGCTGGACAGGGCTTTGAGCAACCTGATCTCATGAAAGATATCCCTGCACATGGTAGGGTGTTGGACTAGATGATCTTTAAAGGTCCTATCCAATGCAAACCATTCTGTGATTCTATGATTTGTTGACTTACAATGTCAGTCGTCAGCAATCCCACCTAATAATAAAGTACTCACTACTGGAAACTTGGCTTTTGTCATCTTCATGTAGCAAAATACTCATGGCTCAAACTGAAAAAAAAACCTTCCAGGATCACTACAGAGGCAAGAAATACACATCACAGGAACTCAGCACAAGGCTGTACAGAGGCTGCTCTTCACTCTCAGTTGACGTAATTTTCTTGTTCAAACTGCCATCCCAAACCAGACTCCAATCATGTCACAAGGATGAGTCTGGCACAGGTAGCAATCTGCTATGAGCTTACAGCTTATGGAGTTACTTCTTTAACTTAACTGGTAAAGGTAGAGCTACAACCTTGATTGAAAGAAAGCCTGCTGCAGTCCATGTGAAAATTTCCACCAACTTCAATACACTTTAGTTCAAGCCTTCTCAGCCTTCTCAGCCAAGTGGGGTTCAACTGATGAAAGCAGCATTTGTATGCGGATGTGATTTGCTATGTAAACATATGATGGAATATGCTTTCTATGGATTCTCTGGCTGCAACAAAGAATCTGGTAAACATTCACCCCCTTCAGACTGTAGTTTCAGCAACTGGAAGTTTTGCTTTTTCTGAGAACTGTGTGAACAGAAGCTAAATTTCATAATAGCTCTCTAAACACTGCTGTCTGGTTTCTGTTAACATTTCCATTACCGTGTCTTCTCAGATGGATTCACAATGCTGAATTCTCAAGGAGGCAGTAGGGAAAGAGATTGTTTCCCAGTGGGTGTTTTTTACTACACAGCTCATGTGTGATGATGGAGATTGATATTTATGAAGACACTCACCTAGGGAGAGCAGAATCACCTAGGGAGCCAAGTCTGGCCAATAATAAGCATGCAATAAACTTGCAAGCAGAATGAAAGCTGAATGCCTATCTATTGGTGGCAAGAAATGGTCTAGAGAGGGTGGTACATGGCTTATCAGAAAGGAGTGTTACAAGAACTGGCTGTGGATTTGTGTACTTGAATTTGCACAGATAGACATAGATAAATCTTTGCACCTTGTATGATTGTGCCTTGGTAGACATAAATAAACTGTCTAGTGTGACCAAGAATCTTAATTTTTTTTATTTTATATATAGAAAATATCCTTTTTAATGCTTCTAATTATAAAAAAAAGAACTTTAATTATTTTCAGCCAATCAGTTCAGCAAAACTATTACAGCTAGTGTATTCCATAAAAGAATTTCTCTTGCATTTTGGCCAAGATCATCTGGCAAAGCTTATTTGCACTCAGTGAAGACATAACACAAGGGACTGGGGTAGCGCTAAGCTTTATCTCAAGGACGACCTGGAACTCACCTATCTTTTCTCTCTGCAGGTAGCCATAGTAGAGAGGCATTACTACTAATAATAATTCCACTGATTTTGTGTATGCACTGCCTTTGTACAAGTGAATTGACTTGGAGAAAATATACCCCATTCATAAATCAGGCTGCAAGATGCAACCTGGAAAAGGTCACAGAATACCTTTTTCATACACGCCTGGATAAAGCCAAGAAAACAGAGAAAGCTGCCTACAGGGAATGAGTCTGTCCCTGGCTGATGGATGCAGAGAAAAGCTTCTGATAATTCTGACCATTGCTTTCAGCTTAAATTACATTATAACTATGAAAGAATAGCTATAGGTACAAGTTATATTATTTCACAATACCTGTTCTCCTTCACTGGCACTAACAAGTTCTCCAGTTGAGGCAAAATTCTCCTTTCAGGGGCAACAGCAGATTGCAGTTCCAATATTTTGCCTTCCCAGCATGCACAGAATTGATCTCAAAGTCTGACGAAGCACTAAGAATGCTCTCTGGAAGAATTAAAAAGCAGAATCTTGGAAGTAAATGTACGTGAACCACAGATCATAAATAACGTTATCCCAAAGGAATCTCTAAGAACTTCCACGGACTTTTCTGCTCCACAGATATAGTATTGCCAAATGATTTGCATTGCAGTAAGATGTGAAGTGCATATGCATTCACATTCTGTATAAAAGATACATGTTATCTGACAGCGTTGTAAGGGTAATCTTGTGATGCTCTCAAAGTTGCCTGCTCTGCCTTATTCTACTTCTATAAACATTGTTAAACATTTTAGTTAAACATTTTAGTGAGGCAGCAATTTCAGCAGAAAAGGAGAGGATCTATAGTTTGTAACGCACTTTGAGATTTACCATAAGGAGAGACGGTAAATGTTTTTGTATTACTTATACAGACATAAAGATAAAAATACACATTTGTGCACACACACATAAACACACACACGTATATAAAACCCCACACATATATCAAGCTAACAAAAAGACAATGATAAAGTATCTAGATTACTTTTCTAAAGAATGAATAATTTAAATATGAGACTAACATACTACTTAAAAAATAAAGCAGCATTGTAAATGCTATACAGTGCTAGATCATTTGTTTTCAGAAGCAACTGTGATATGTTAGACTCTCCAGAAATTCACAAATGGCCAGTCCCTGTCCTTAGGTGACCATGTGGCAAACTGACAAGTACACAAAGGTTAGGAAAAGGATATAAATATTTTTTCCTATAGTCTGTCAGAGAGCAATATTTTCACATATTTGAAACATTTCCTATGAAGTTGAGTATTTAATATTAGTCAAAAATTCATAAATTACTCCTTATGCTTTTACTGCCAGGGACACTTGAAGGAAGCTTTGAGAGCAGTTTCAGACTCTAGGAAGTGAAAAATTCTGCTGCCCAAAAGAGGCATAAAAATGCCAGTTTCACAAAATAAACTCTGCTAAAGCGATCAGACTGCAGACTGAAAAATCTAGTTCAGAAGTCAAAAATGTAATACCAAACCACGGCAGTACAGACTAGATATAACAACATTTTCAGCACCAGACAAAGAGAACAAATTGGCTCAGTAGCCATCCTGAAGGAAATTCTTGACTGCTCTGTAGTATCTCTGAGCAAAAGGACAAATGCTGGAAAGTGACAAGAGCTTCAGTGGCCTTCCAAAAGGTGTGTTCAGAAGGCCTTATGCCCCACGAAATCCACACACAGAGTGCTGCTAGGGCTATTCTTAGTTTTGCCTTCTTTTGAGTCTTGCTACTTTAGTGGTTCAGATCTCTTTGCTTTTTGTTTCTTCCAAACCTATGGTTAAGTTCTCTTCCAGTCAAGGATATTCCTGAAGTCCAGTTTTAAAATATTATGGCTTTTAAATGCCAGCTTTTAAGAAATATAATAAAGTTACACATATCCTGTCATTTCTTCTAGAATAAGCATAATTTCTCACATATTTCCTTTAAAAAGTTCTTTGCTAAAATAGTGACCTTGAGGGCATGAGTCTCATCTATTCATGGAAATGTTTTCTTAACAGAAAACAAGGGTTCTGTGGTTTCATCCTGTATGGCAACCTTCCAGCTTAGGACCATCTAGGACAAACCAGAAGGAACAGAAAGCCTTGTTTACCTAAGGCAGCAATTGCTTGTAGCTGAAAAATGAAGGTGACATCTCCACTCCATTACAACGGCATGGCTTGTTACAAATTTGACATAGTAAAATATAAACAAATCAATGCACAACTACTTTTGTTTGTAGAGACAAGAAAAAAATATCAAAGACATAGTGTCCTCAGCTGGCATTACTTGTAGACTGGCTGGCAGCCTCTGCAGAGAAAACAACGAATGCTAAAATACATTCAAAGGTGCTATTTCCAAGTCACTTTACAGAAATGCTGGCCAGGCAATGTGGGAAATGGGCCTTCCACTTGTCTGTGACATCCCTATTGATTTAGAAGATAAAGAAAAGGGATTAGTAGAGTTTATTCTAAGAGTTTATTGTTGTAGATATATTGGCACAATTTTTCTCTGACAATCACGCTGTATGGACTCATTCCCAAAGCTCAAAATGAAGCCTTGCACCATTTAGGATTGGCCTGCAGTGCTAAGCTATATGTTTCTGCTCTGTCAGACAAGGGTAAGAGCAGAAAATAGATACCATCTTCTGCAATGGTTGAAGGAAAGGATATACTGCTGTAAAGCTAAGGCATGTTACCTCTATACCATGTATTTAATCCAATTTCTGCCATTGCTAGTCCCAGTAGAACTGCATTGTAGACATCAAAGGCTCTGAATTTTGTTAGTCTTGAGGGTATCATAGAAGCTACAGTCTTGCAATTCACCTTTAATAGTTGTTTACATGGAAATCAAACAGCCATGGAATATCTTGAAAATAGCCAAGGATCGTTCCTAGCTCCTGTCCAGCACTCTCTTAAAAACAACTTCTGTGGCCATACATCAAATATCACTGAGTGAGATTCAGAGCTGTAATAAAGCTGTTTACTGTTTCACTCTGGACATGGTTTTCTTATTCATGTGCCCCAGCGCTTAACTGCTAAAATATATACTACCTCTTATTGCTGAGGCCTGGAATTTGTTAACAGTAGAACAGAACTCCTCTCACTTTTATTCCTTGCTCAGGAATAGGCTGGGAACCTCTACACGCAGCTGTCTGAGCTTGAATCATTTTCATATAAAAGCATTATTTATGCTGTAAAGTATCCTAAGAGCCTCCTAGACAGAATTGTACATAGTTAGGATCTGCCCATTTTCACAAGTGGGGAAACCAGGCAAGATCCGTAATGGAAAATTTCAGCCCAGATATCCATTTAGGTGAACCTGGACCATGCACATGCACACACAAAGTTTAATTAGCTGCTTGGGAGGTCATTGGATCTTCAGCATCATCACTTCAGGAAAATGCCAAACTTTCTCATTGGTTCTGCTGTATCTGTTGTTTCCTGTGTTCCAGTTTGTTCGTTTTTCAAACATCCCTTCTTAGTCTGACTATGCTTTTTCCAAAATTGTATATTGTTTATTTGTTTTTCAGATCTCAAGAGTTTTACCTCAGTTAGTTCTAAGACACACTGTTCCAAGTAAATGTACTTTGACACTGGATACAATCCAGGATGAAATGTATAAAATCTGTCCAGTCACATCAAAGGATACTCAGTAAATTCAGTCCTTTAACCTTATGGCTTTCACCATTTCTAATTATACTTTATGTGTTAGGATCTTTGTGCATTCAATCTCTAAAGGGAAGCTGTATTAGGTACAAGAGCTAATCCTAGTTATAGTGTAGCAGAACTCACACTCTGCTATCAAAGCTCTCAGTAGCACTTGCTGAATTCAAGAGCTTGCTCTGTGTATTCATCCGGTTTTGTCAAGGTCTCTGGGATGAAAGGCACTGCAGAAATGCAAAACCCTATCACTATTCATTTAATACCAAGCCAGAAAGGCTAGCAGGACTTACACAAGGTTTTAAATCTGAGAATGATACGATTTTGTCCTGTTTTGTTTTGAACTAACATGTGACTACAGAACCTAAGAAATTACCTTTAACTTGCCAATCTATGTGTAAAAAGACCCAAATAGTCCTTTAAAACAGAGAAATACCAGAAAATCTAAAGCTTAAATTAAGACTTTTTATGTGCTCGTAGGAGAAAGTAGAGACATGCAACTGGAACGAGATCTAATGGTATTAAATTATAATTATAATCAAGGTGAATGAACCTGAAGCCTCTATCACAGACAGACTGGCATTTTACTGGCACTGGAACTCAAGGCTTCTATAGCAATAAAAAAAGAGATAATTTTGGACCGTACCTTGTAAGCAGCTGGGTAACAGCAAGACCCCCATATAGAAGATAGGTGAAAGATTTGCTAGGGCAGAAAGGTAACTCTGAAAGCTTAGCTTCACGTATGTGTAAGTGTGATCTTGTCCCATATTCCTATTATGATTTTAAAATGGCTCATTTTGAAAAACTCTAAAGTTTAGATGAGGAATATAAAGTAATACCTTCTGACCATTCACCAGTGAAATGCAACTACCATGGAAGAAAACAGGTCATTCTATGGCCTCAGTGACAAGCAATTTTAATGAAAGCGTGGTCAGCATATCAAGTAGACACTGCACACTGGAAAATAATTGACCAAATATGCGGCAGGCAACTGGACATAATATTTGATTTGAAATGTCGTATAGCTAAATGAAGTCATTTCACTCTGACAATAAACAATTCAGAGAACAAAGAGGCAGAAGCCAGACAGACCTTTTTTCTGAGAAATAACAGAAGATGACAAAACTGTTATGAGTTACTCTGTTTACTTTCAGTAGTAGGAATTGACAAGACTCACAGCTACGAAGCAAAGTAGGATGGATCTGCTTCATGAATTAGAAGGTTCCTTTGAAACATTTTCTGTTTTTCTAAAGAAAAGGTTGTCAAAACATAATGTTTTTAATTACTTTCAGAGATATTTTTTGTGTTTTCCTTAAGTGTCTACAGCTGTCCCTTGCTCAATCATTTATAAAAACAGATGAGCTCTCCTAAAAAACATTCTGCTCAGAAGCAATTTTTATATATCACATATTCTCCATATTTATATTCCTTGACAGTTTCAGTCCTTTGAACTTTGGAATGAAAATAGGATGATTGCTTCATAAAACAGGTTTTTGTTTCTGCCACTTATTTTCCCATTTGCACAATATTTTCTTGGATTTAGGAACATGATTAGGCTTAAGATATTCCTAAAAAATACTTAATAAATCAATAACATGATAAAAATATAAAACACTGTCAACCACCAGCATTCCATTTGCCAAAACAGTCAGCATGGGATAGACTGAACCAGAGAAAGAGCTGTGTTCTGCTCTTTGTGTACCGAAATTTCTTTATCAACATAACATGTCATCGCAGAAGAAAGAATATAAAACTTTGGACCTTCGAACAGCTTCTAACAGGAGCTTGAAGAATCACTGTCAAGGAAAGGATGCTGGACAAAATTTTCAGGCAGTATTTTGTATTTCATACTCTTTGAAAAATTATCTGTGTGCATCCTTCAAGAATCGTGTCAGAGAACATACCGGGGCAATACAGCTAAAAGCACTCCTGAAGTCATGCTGTTCCTCAGCTGCTGTAACATGTAGCAGAGCCACCTGTACTTCAAGTGTATATGCAGAGCCGTCAATACTTCAATAGCATATAATGGGAATGGAAGTATTCCTGTTTGCACCAACTTAGTTGAACTCTTTAGCTGAAGTACTTCCTGCTTCTGACTGTAAGTAGAAAATGGGTATCAGGAATATATATTTATATTATTAGGAGTTTTACTTCCAAATATGTGTTTACAGAAGAGCTATAATAGTGAAAAAGAGAGGAGCATATGTAGTTTTCAAATACTACTTTTAACTGGCAGAACCTTCAGTTTCTATTATTCACATTAACAGAATCCAATGCAACGTCAATACAAATCAAGCCCACACCATGCAAGGCCTTGAAAAATAAATACATAAATAAATAAATACATAAACACATAAATACATACATACCTAAATAAATAAAACCAGACTTTTTTTAAAAAAGGATGTAACAAAGAAGTTGGTGGTGTTTAAGAGGTATCAGAGTACAATCATACAGATGCATGCACTATCCATGTATACAGTTTTCTACAGTGACACCTAGAGATTTTGGCTGCTTAATTAAGCCTTAAAAGGTATGCAAATGTCAGGTCTATAGAGCCCAATATGACATTCCATGACAAGCTTCTTTCTTTTTCATTTCTGTGGATGTTACACCAGACCATAGCTCTCTTCTTTATCTCTAGTCATATCACACACTTTTAGACAGAACTCCATGTGGTCAGTAAATGGGAGTAGGATTGTATGGAGAATGAACAGGGCCTTTGCTAATTCCTCTCCCTGATGCACAGACTACCAGTTACACCAGAAAACATGGCCTGTAAGAGACATGGCCAGTACGGTTCCAAAGGAAGCCATAAGAAAAGTCACAGTCCTCTTGCTGCTCCTAAAGAAAATCTGTTTCTGAAGTTCAAAATAATATAGTAATAGCTGACCAATCCTCTATCTTCTTACCTCAAAATTATAAGGCATTAGTCACCTATTTTAAAATTCATATTATTTAGTTACACAGAATTTCTAACTTCTGAGGCAGATATTCTAGAAGTACAGTTGCAAATCAATTGTGTCAGTCTTATATGCTTCTTAGAAACTATCTGGTAAAAGTACCAACAATTTGGGAATTATTTTATCCAGAATTTTAATCAAAAAAAGAATATTGTAGTTTACTATTAAAAAAATCTCTTTTCTCTGTAATAATTCCCAAGAGGCTGCTTGCAGACCTTTGGACTGACATGCCCATTACTCTGCAGGCTCACATAAAAAATGAGGTTTTGATGTATTGATCCTATTTGATAGAGACAACAACAACACTTTACACGACAGACATCGTTTCTGCCACACCCTCATAATATAAGTTGTGCTTCAAATTCAACTACAGAACCTTGGCCCACAGTCTGCAGGAGCCTTCTTAATCCTTGGAGCATATTTAGAGTTACAGAGGCGGATTACTGAGAAAAAAAAATATTTGCCACTGAAATGGGAGATCAGTAGCAGAAAAGAACCAGAACGCTGCACATAAGTTTGTAATTAGGGGCCTGATTCTGCAACAGTCTGAGTATTTCCTGAATGGTTTGGTGCTGAGTACCTTTAAATCATCAAGTGATGTCATCCATTTAGTTTATTCAATAACACATCACTGCGGTAAGAGGAATGAACAGGAGGTTGTTTAATAGGAGATGTGTTTCAATTGCTATTCAAAGGCAAAAAATCAAGTGTCAAACAACTGGAAATTTTTTGTTGGGACTGCACACATCCTGTGCCAACCAAGGCATTAGAGCTCCTCACCTGAAGCAGAGGGGAGGCCACTTCATGAATTACATGGCTGGACAGATGCCCAGCAGGTACGCATATCAAGTGAAAGGCATAGACTTGCTTTCACACTCAATGCGCTCCCACAGCATTAAAATATGTTGTCCAAGCCACAGAGCCACTTTTCTTTATACTGATTTTGAGGATAATGTACAGCTATGTTGCTTGGGCTTCAAAACTGTCCAGATTGGCTCAGAGTTTGTTTTGCTTCAACTGTCTAACATGAAAAAAATTCTTCCCATAAATCCATACCTTCAAGCATGCTATCTTATCAAGCATTACATGCTTACCCACAAGGATGAATATGACTGTGCTATGTCCTAGAAAGTCCAGATCAACAAGTTCATAGGAACATTGGAACAAGTTGGTATGATCATCTAGTTGTATATGAAGGAGGAAAGAAATTAAGAAATCGTAGTGTACGAATTACATCTGGTGAGGCATAAGTTCAGCTTTCCAGGAGTTAAACTTTTTTCCTCATTGATTTAAATAGGACTAGTATGAAAGAAAGAGTTTATACTTTTAAAAGAGGCCTGTGAATTCTATTAAGGAATTTTCAAACTTTCACACCATTTCCTTGTGTCAGGACAGGACATTTGGATCCAATTTATCTTTGCTAAAAAGTATTGAAATAGAAGTTAGCAAATGCTGCTTTGTTTGGCAAAGGTCCATTTAAAGTTTTAACAACAAGGAAGGACACAATTTAGTTTTGTACTCTAACAGCTCTGGAATATCAGGCTTATTTGACAGCATTTAATTATTATAGGAAATAAACTCACAGAATTAGAAGTTAATCATATTCCCACAATGGCAAATAGAAAGTAGTAAACAAATGTTTTCCTATTCCCCAATCTTCTATTCATTTTAAAACCTTGAAATCCAGAACCTGGGGTTGCAAGCTTGCAACTCTGATACCTCTTAAAATCCAATATTAAAGAGTGCTTTTATACCTAAAACCATTATTGCCCAAAGCATCATCTTAACCTAGTATTTCACTTTCCTTTGCTGAAGTGGAATGGCCAGCAATGGCATACAGTTCACCAAACTCTGAGGTCTTTTGAGCCCAAGAGAACCTCAAAAGTATATACAAGCTGTGAAAGCTACAGGATTACTTAATAACAATATCCACCTACAAAAAGGCAATCTTGGGACATGCAAGTGAGTTCATATTCAAAAATGGTGTCAAACCTTCCAAAGAATCTCAAATTTTTACAGCTAGTCAGATGTCCTGGTTTCGGCTGGGATAGAGTTAATTTTCTTCACAGAAGCTAGCATAGTGCTGTGCTTTGGATTTAGTACTAGAAGAATGTTGATAACACGCTGATGTTTTTAGTTGTTGCCAAGCAGTGCTCAGACTGCTCAAGGACTTTTTGAGCTTCTCCTGCTCGGCCAGGTGCATAACAAGCTGGGAGTACAGCACAGCTAGGACCCAAACTGTCCAAAGAGCTATTCCATACCATAGAACGTCATGCTCGGGGGGGTTGGTGGGTCGGTCGGTCGCTCGGGTACTGATCGCTGCTCGGGACGGGCTGGGCATCGGTCGGCGGGTGGTGAGCAATTGCATTGTGCATCATTTGTTTTGTATATTCTGTATATTTTGTTATCATTCTCATTATTACTATTATTATTATTTTCTCTTATTAAACTGTCTTTATCTCAGCCCTCGGCTCTAACCTTTTTCCCCTTCCCGATTCTCTCCCCCATCCCACTGAGGGAGGGGGGGGAGTGAGCGAGCAGCTGCGTGGTGCTTAGTTGCCAGCCGGGTTAAACCACGACATCAGAGTGAACAGATTTATTGACCTTTTCCTTAGAAATCTTTTCCTATTTCTTCCTCTCTCAACTGAGTGAGGGCTATGAAAATCTACCTCACATTCATAAATACTTTATTATGTACATTCTTATTTCAGTCCTCTTTCTGGGTTTCATTAATTTCAAGGTTTACCTCAAAATACAGTTCATATGAGTTGGTACTAAAATAATAATATACTTACATTGCTAAAAGAAATCAGATGTTGTTATATAAGGAAAATTACAAAATGTAATATGAGTCTCCATTATTTTTCATCCATCATTTAAATTTTGAATGAATAGTGGGATTGACTTTATGCCTCTTTTATGAGGTTGTCTACTTGGTATATTTTCTAAGTGACTACAGAGAGTATCCACAGCCAACGTAACAACTATCTGTCTAGCCTGGATTTTCAACTGTCCTTGTTACAAGCCTGAGAATACTGGAAATTGCTTTTGTGAGGCTGCAATGAAGAGGTCAGGTGTTGAATTCTCTCTCTCTCTACAGCGTGAAGAATCCTCATAATGTCATATGAGCTCTCTTTGGTTATTTAATTCCAAAGTTTTTATTACTCTGTGTGGTTAGCAAAGGATAGGAAATTGTGGATGAAGTACTGTTGATTTCCTTAAGAATTATATAGCCCCCTATAATATATCATTAAGAAGAAAAGATTATATTTGTCTTCTGGCTCAGAAGGTTGTAATTCATTCAGTTTCTTATGGAATAAGCCCAAAGGCCAACCAGTTTTGATAGGACCAAACTACAATATTTTTTAATTAAGCCAGGCCCTTGATTCTGTGGATATCTGGCTAAGTTAGAATTCCAAAATTGTATCTATTCCTTTGGCTGAAGTGTAAATTGCCATTACTCTCAGTTTCATATTATCTATGAAGGCTTTAATAGCCATACAAATTGAATACAAAAAATAATTTTCTCTTCAACACTTCACTCAGGAATGCCATTTTGTACTTTATTCTTGCTCCATATGAAGAACTTTCATAGGAAATGATGCATTTCTGCACTTGTCTTACAAAAAAAAGAATAACAAAGTATGAATCATTGAAGAGTACTGATCTTGGAAACAATTATGTTTTCTCAGTCATATATTGAATGATTTGATGACTGTTACATTCAGAACACACATGACTGCAATATAAAGGGCATATCACAAATCCAAAAGGCAAGCAAATGATACTGAGGGATGTAATGCCATTCTATTTGTTGCCGTGTTCAATATATATCATATGCTATGATAGAGTTACTACTATTTAAAGACTTCATGCAAATCCTGACCTTTCTTAAATAATATAGAAACAGAATTCTACAATTTCTTTGTTTGGAATCAAATGTCCTTGCTCTGTATATTACTTTATATTGTGTACCCCAATTATTTTAACATTTTCTTAAAACAGCAGCAAGAAAAGGTACTAAAATCCAATATGTACAGTGGCACAGATATGTTACGTTATAGCAAAAAATCTGTTTATGTGACTATGAATGCTGATTTCATCTTATTTTCACATTTTTTTCTGCAAATATTTAGAGAATGGAAACATTAAAAGATATATAAACTCCATTAAGGAAAACGGGTAAAAGATGGAGCTTTTTCTCTAACTTTAATTTGTTTGGATATGTTATAAACGCTTAATGCTACTGTATCACAAGATCCTCTGGTAGTTTGTTGCAACACGAGAGATCAGAGAATACTTAACAATAGCACTTTCAAACATTTTCATGGAACAATATGGTTCTCTCCTATCACCATCTGTTACTTCAGGGTACTGGAATTACTGCGCTCCTTCCCAGTCTTCCCAGACAGGCAGGAGGTACACCTTACTGTTACAATACTTTTACAAAGTTGTAGGAACTTCACTGGTTTTGAAGTGCCTTTAAAACCAGTTACCACTGATTTTCATCTATTCAGATAAAATTTGATTAATGGGTTCCGAAGTTACACAAAGATGAGTGTTATGATCAAGTGATCTTATTACCTTCCAAATAGAAAGCATCATCAGTAAACTACACAATTTTTATAAAACAAAACAAAAAAATGCCAATATTATGCTTCCTCATAATTTATAAATGTTTTATATAGTTGAGTAACGGGACACATATAATGCAATATTCCACTATCCTAAGAAAAAATCTGTAATTTTCAGGACAAATCCTGCAGAGAGATTTGACCAAACCAGAAATACAGGCATATATAGAAGTTTACAACTTTCCTAACACTTAAGAAATAATAGCTGGCCCTGGAAGTTTGCACTTTCCTAACACAACCTGGAGAATTTGCCAGAAAATAGCTATTATTTTTTATTTTTCAGTTCAGAAAGATATTTGTCAGTCTGAGACAGACTTTCCTTGCACACGCCAGGATGAATACCAGCGATTCCAGTACTGGTTAAGGTTCACTTGACAAGTCCTAGGGATTTTAGTTCAAGCTACTCAGAGTATAAAAAATAAGATAAAGTGGCCACATCCAGCTTTGTTAACATTGTCTACATTTATGTGACCAAAGTGTGAACATTTGTGAATGCACACTAAGCCTTATTAAACGACATGCAAAACTGGGATACAGTCTCCCAATACGCTTTTCTAAACAGTGCATTGACTTCAAGGAATGGAAGTTGTAGGTTCAGAGTCTATCCTTTGTCTACTTTGTACCCTTGAAATGTAAAAGAATGTTTCCATAAGGGAATGCTCCAGAAGACCTTGGTTTCCTTGTGGTCAATTACATGGAAAAGCTATTTGCAAAAGGAAGTACTGAATTACCTAGTTATTTCACAAATATCTATTTCAAGTGAAGCTGCCAAGCCCTGAACACTTAGAACATTAAATGTACATTATAGCCATGACTATTGATTGGACTAATGTTTGCTTAAAAGAATGCCGTGGCAATTCACTGTTGGGGACCTAAATCAAATAGTTTGGCCAACAGTTCAAGTAGGAGTTAAATCTGATTGTTTGTGTGGATTTGATTCATATTCTTGCAGCCATTATGGCATCCACTGTAAGCTACCAGTCATCACAGGTTTGCTCCACATTCGATCCATACCACTTAACAGCAATCCAAGCTTGCTGAAATGTTTTCAAATTGCAATAAACAGCAGAGAAACTTTGCTTTCTCTTGCAAGCCTTCTCTACTTAAGGTTACTCCACCTTCTCAAGCTTAAAATTGAAAACTATAAAGACCATTTGAAGCCATCCTGTAGCACAATTTCTTAAGATATGTAGACAATTTAGTACAATGCACATATGTATTGATCTATGAAATGCCATGTGGTGCCAGACAAATAATGTACATAGAGCAGTGGCTTTTCTCTAATAATGGGTAGGAAGGGATGAACCCCTACAATTTCTAGTAAAAATTATTAAATATTATAGTAAAATAAATAGTAAATATTTAGTATGGCCAAAGAGAAACTTCCTTCTAGATCTCAGCATTAAATAGCTTTCTAACCATCAGTAGTTTTATCCTTGTATTTTCCCTTTTTTTTCTGTTAAACTCCATATTCTTGTTAGTTTTGCAGCCATCCTATTAGTCTCTCAGTGTCCATGACAAACCCTGGCAATAAGTTTCAGACACTATGTATGCATTTACTTTTTCATTTTCTAATCAGCTAAATTTTAGTTTAACTGAATGTGGTTTTGTTCTGCTATTTAAAAACTAATTAGGAGAGCTCAATGGGTTTATTACATATTTAAGATTTTTACAACACTTCTTAATATGTTTTTAAACATTAATCTTTTACATTTCTCTCTATGTAAAAGCCTTTGCATGTCATGGGTCATTTGCTGCCTTTTGGCCTTTTCCTTTTGTGCATAAGTAAAAATCTTAAAGTCACTTTTCACCACCTGCTTCCTCACAGAACTCTACTTGTACCCTGTGAAAAGCTACCACTGCACTTGGAGCCACCTCACATTTGTATGCACTTGTGCATTAGCAAGTTAAATGAGACATCTGATTTGTATAGGGGTGTGATGAGGAAGGACAAAGGGAGCCATACACTGAGCTGCAATGAGGTCTGTAAAATCATTAAGGTATTAGACAAGGTACAAGTCTATTTGATTTGCTCAAAGTTCCAAGACCCTTCACTTGGCCTGAAGTTAAATTCTCTTTAGTCTTAATCCATCACAGCTATGTTAATTGACACAAACAGATCATTACTGCACTTTTAGGGAAACCAAGTTACAAAATAAACAACTAGAAGAAAAGAATTGCCATAAGAAGCAATTAGGGAGGACAGAAAACACTGTGTTCAGCTCACATCTGTGATTAAGACAAGTTTATTCCTATATAGCTGGTACTTGGGTACATGCAAAAAAACCTGCAGATGATAAATATGAAATTATTAGCTTTTTCTCAGATACTACATTCAAGAGAGAAACAAGAAGTTGGTGAAGGTGTTCAGGCACAATTTTTTTAATCAATTTCAATTAAATTGCTGTAGTGGAAAACAATCTTTCTGTAAAGTACTAGAGTAATAGGCTTATACAGAGCAAAATATGTCATTCTGAGTGCATCCAAACTAATTGTTACTCAAATGTTCCTGATATTTTCCATTGCCTAAGATTTGTACACAGAAAAGGGCAAAACGTTTTCATGAGTTTAACTATCATCAGGAGGACCAGAATTTGGCAAGTATCACAGTGGGAAGAAAACACAACAGTGAGATACCTCACATATCTTTCTTTTGAACCTGAGCCCTGTCCTGTGATAAATAACATTTCTTTAAGTAACCAGATGTCCGGGAACACTAACTATGATATCGGTCAGAATACTCAGTGGAGGAAGACCATCTGACGTAATAAGAAAGAGATGGTTGGCAAGAGAAAAGTCCAAGCTGGAAAGCTCTTTGTTGGTCTATGATCTACAAGGCAATTGTTGATGGTGTTTTAATAGGTATATTCCTTCCAAGAAAGGAGCAAAACCCTAAGAAACGATCAGCAGAAAATATTCTACAGGAGTTGAAGTATTAGAAGTGATAACTTTATTAACAAGTCTTCTCCAAAACCAAGCAGAATTTGTGTAAATCATTCACTAGGAGTTAAAGTGAATGGAAGAGATGTGGGGAGAACTCTATATTCTGACGGTCTCAGCATTCATCAGCTGTTTCTTGAAAGGGACTTCTATTAATGCTTACTGCTTTTAGACAAGGGATAATGTACTCTCCTACCTGCCCTAACTGGACATACTGAATGGTTTGTGACTGTTTTTCAAAATCGTTAGTGCAAGTGACATCCAGCATCAGTTTCTTTCTAGTTCCACAAACCAATTAAATACATGCAGCCTATATTTGGCTCCATACAGAAGCAGGGAAGTTCTATAACTAGAGATGCAATTCAAGTGATTTATCAACTGCAAATTTGTTTAAAATTGCCACATAGCAAGTCAGGCATTGCTTCAAGAAATGAAACTCAGGTGTCTGATACTTAAAGGATAAAAATCACTAGCTTGAATACCTTCATGAACTGTTTCCCCTCACATTAATGGAGGCAAATAGTTATTGAAAAGTTCATTATCCAGGAAAATTTCAGGAAAAGCTAATTTTTCAGTGTGAGTAGTTTGACACCACCACCCTCTTACTCCTCATACACAAATCTAAAGGCAAACACAGCCTATTCAGAGACTGAACTTTAGCTGACTTTTTTTTTTTTTTTCTATCATCATCCTCCAACCACTTTGATGTTACTAGAGATTACATTGAGGTATGATTAGAAGGGATGCTGGAATTGTGCCCACTTCTCCTCCCAGGATTTTTAAGAGAGATGTGAGTAGAACTTTCAGACTTTGGCTAAAGATGAAAGACTCTAAAAATATGAAGTGTGGAAATGTGAAGGGCTCACCATGCTCTCTGTATCAAATAGAGTCCTCACAATTTTCTTCAGTGCAATACCTCACATGAGAAACTCCTCAAAGGAAACAGAATAGTTAAAAAATACACATTTAGTAGACACACAGTCTGGATCTATTTTGCAAAGAATCCTGATAGTGAATGTTTTTGCCCACTTCATCAACTGGGTTTAAAAAAGCCAGTGTTATTCTAAGGGGGAAATACCTTGAAAAGATATTTTGGGAAAATGTTCTAATAGAAAAACAGACCCTAAAGAGTAGTAAAGATTAGTAAGATGCATGTATTCACAAAGGAAAGGAACTGCTTGCATTTTTGTCAATCTCCACTGGTTCCCATGGCGAAGGAAGTCTGCTTTGGGATGGCTTTTAACAGTCTCCAGCTGAACATCCTATATGTTCCACCAAACTCAGTACACATTTACTTATACAGGCAGACTGACTTCCTCTTCCTACTCCATCAGGGACTACCTGCATTATCACTGTAACACAAACAAACAAAAATTAATTCCACTAACTTTTTTGAAGCTATTCAAAACTCAACTCCTTGCCAGCTCCTCTCTTTCATACCATTGTGAACTGGGAAACTTAACTGAAACTGGGGATGGGATTATGTTCAGCACACATCCTTTGAAATAAGCATAGAGAAAGTAAAATCTCTTTATGGAAGGAACCAGATAGCCAAAGGAATTAAAGCCTCCAACTGAAACATAACTACATTTAAACAGATGGTAACTATACTGTGAAGGCTTACGCATCTAGCAAAGCAAAACAGACAGGCTTGAAAGCAGAAATAGCAAGGTAGCCCAGGAACAAGCACCTTTAGGAAGGTGCCAAGAAAAAAGATGGGAAGAGTTTTTTGTGGCTCAGGATGGTTGAAAAGGTTATAGAGTTTTAGGCAACTCTTACTCATTATTTTCTTCCTCTTTTCTATTACTGCCTAAGCGAGGGAAACAAAAGTTCTTACTGTATTTCAACCTGCTTTTAACAGTATTGATTGCACCATTAGTTTCTCCTCCTAACTGGAATAGCATCATACCGCTTTTCAGCCATTACTGGGATGCCATTCACATCAAAAGGAGGTAGCAATTGACACTTGCAATGCCATCTTCTTTTATTCCGAATCTGGCTACGGTGTACCCAACAGTCAGGTGAGGAACACATTTAATCCAGCCTTTGCTTGCATGGAGCTTGTAATGACATCCCTGTTTATAAACACTGTAAAATTCTGTGCTGCATGAAGATTATATAAAAATAGTCATTTGTACATTAGAATCTTAGCTTTGGGTTTGTGATCAAATATCCTCTCACAAAATAGTCAATAGGGACAGCACTTGAAATACAGTACCCTGCAGTGTGATGGTATGCATTATTCCTGAGGAGTAAATAACCCACACTGGATGCCAGCTCTTCCAGTACCACAGAGGAGCTGGAACAGAACCCTGTAAGCTGCAGGTCCCACAACCCCATTGAAAGTCTTTGCAGAAAGCTGCTCCTCCCTTAATCCATACCCACACATCTCTCACATTCTGCAGAGCCAACAGGAAAAAAAAAAAAACATTTGAATGTCCTTTCTTTAGGAGATGCTTTGTGACCAAACACTGCAACCAGCAATAAAATTGCTGAACTAACCATTAGCTAGCAAACTATTAAGTGCAGCAGTTAAGAAATTATTTTTTATATAATGAAAGTGCTAAAAGTGAACTTTCCTCAGTCCAAAAAAAAAGTATGTTTTGTTCAATTACTACATGATAAAACTAATTCTAACTAAGACCTGTTGAGCGAGCAGTGTTAATCCTCCATTTTGACCATCTGCCAATGTAAAACTTTGCTCAGATTAACATTTATTAATACTGTGGGGCCTGTGTTGGGAACAAAATCAAAAAACAGTATCTAAATGTGATCTTTTTTTTTTACTTGATTTTTTTGAGATCATCAACAATGGTAGGACAATAGAAAATATCTCTTCTTCATGTTTTGTGAATGCTATGGATAAGTACAGAGCTGAACATGTTGCTGCGTATGGTGCAGTGCCACCATGCAGCTATTATTTCCATGATACACACAGTTTTTCCCGTCTGATGCCTCAGCACAAGTCTCAGACACAATTCAATAAGGAACTTCTCAGATAAGAATTTCAAAGCAGTTTGGACAGAGTAGGGTTTGAGCAAAGGATTTAGAGTCAGCTTTCTGAATTTTATATGCAGCTCAACTGGTTATCTTCTGCATGACTATGGTCAAGATCACAGGTATGCTTCAGGTTACTCACCAGAGCTTCCATGGGCCATGGAAACTAGAAAAGCAAAGACTAATTAAAGAACAAACATGCTCTTCTTATTACCAAGCCAGTGGTGTCCTAACTGTCGCTCACAAGTAACACTTTGCACACAAGAACCTCCACCACTTCTCATACCACAAGCAATAAGAGAGGTACAACCAATGACCCTAGAGAGGCTTTGATCAGGAGACTGGACTACATGACCTTCAGACGTCTCTTCCAACTCACATGATACTAAAAAAACCAATTTATTTTTTTTTTTATACTCCAGAAGTAATCATAACAATAATTTAAAAATCCAATACAATTTTTTTCCTTTTTAAATTTATGACGTTTTCAAGTGGTGAGATTTAGTCTATATTCCTTGAGAAAATAAATACTGTCAAATATCTAATATATACATAGTGCTTCTCAAACTCATAAATGTTTTTTTCTGAATTGCATGCAACTCATAGACATTGTAAAGCAAAATACTTGGAAAGATCTAAGTTTGTGCATTTCATTGTTACAGTGGGAAATGTCAAAACAAAAGCATTTTGAAGAAAGAACTAAAATGGCTTCCTTGCACATCTTAACAAGGTCATTTGAATATGAAGTTGGGTGCTTTCAGCTGTGATTAAATAATGTAACATTTATTCCAGAAGCAGATAGGAAGCTATGGAAAATCAGGCAGTTACATAAACTGTCTTCTGTTCTTAAATGAATGAGAAGGAAACAAATATCCTAAGATTAAGAACCCTTCATGAAAAACAAGTATACCAAAAAATAGCTGCTCCTGCAATGACTGATCACTTGTCTGGACTTTTGGGTGGGCAGACATGGGTATACAGGTTAGTGTAATAGGTCCTGACTAAATCAGCTGCAGTAAAAACTAGGCTTACAGTAAGAAATATGTATTAAATTATTTACCATTTTCCATGCACTGTCCTCAGTTCCTTATATGTTATGCTAGAATTCCTTGGGCCATCTATTACTTCCCCCAAGGCCTGATTCTGCACATGTGAAGGCAATGGGTATCTTGCCCTTGACTTCAAGTGGAGGATGACTACATTCTGAACTTGATTTACCTAAAGTATGAAAACAACCTCAGGTTTATCACAAATCAAAGGTTTGGCTAACACTGCATTGTTATTCTCACTACAACTCTTGACCTTACTCACTAATTATAGCTACAGTTACAAGCCCAAAATTTGTTCTTAGTAACAGCAGTGAAAATCCAGCCTTCCCTGAAGCCAGGAAAGAGGAGTAGATGCATACCTGTGAAATTTCCAGGAGCCAGCTCTAGCAAGAAACATCCATAGATCACCTGAAGGAGACTGTCCCCTCCGACACACTGCATCTGAGCAGAGACTGAATCATGACAATAGCTGTGGCTCCCAACAGCAAGCCCTGACTTTGCAGCAGGACTTTTTCTTGGACAACATTTCTCTAATACTCAGAATGAGGTTTTCTGAGAAAGACAATCTCAACTGGAATCATGATATATTTTGGGGAGATTCTTTAGAGGGGAGTAAGAAATATATGCCTTCACATTCCATATGCCTTTGGCCTATTATGGCTCTGCCTCTTCGGCCAGAATGGTATCTGCACCACAGAAAATCTTAAAACCCAATGCACTGAATCCAGTCAAGCATAAACAAAGATTGCTGTTGCCTGAAATTTCTAGAGCAACTCTGCCTCATCATTTTATCCTGAATTTTCATAGGAAAAATGGTGACATTTGTGTTCCTTCAAATCATAGAATCATAGAATGTTTTGGGTTGGAAGGGACCCCTACAGGTCATCTAGTCCAACCCCCCTGCAGTGAGCAGGGACACTGCTAACTAGATCAGGTTGCTCAGAGCCCCATCCAACCTGGCCTTGAATGTTTCCAGGAATGGGGCCTCCGCTACTTCTCTGGGCAGCCTGTTCCAGTGTTTTACCACCCTCATTGTAAAGAATTTCTTCCTTATATCTAGTCTAAACCTACCCTGGTTTAGTTTAAAACCATTACCCCTTGTCCTGACACAGCTGGCCCTACTAAAAAGATTTTCCCCATCTCTCCTAGAGGCCCCCTTTAGGTACTGAAAGGCCGTAATCGGGTCTCCCCACAGCCGCCTTTTCTCCAGGCTGAACAAGCCCAACTCTCTCAGCCTGTCCTCATAAGAGAGGTGCTCCAGCCTTCGGATCATTTTTGTAGCCCTCCTCTGGACCCGCTCCAACAGTTCCATGTCCTTCTTGTGCTGAGGGCTCCAGAGCTGGACGCAGTACTCTAGGTGAGGTCTCACCAGAGCAGAGTAGAGGGGCAGAATCCCCTCCCTCGACCTGCTGGCCACGCTTCTCCTGATGCAGCCCAGAGTACGGTTGGCCTTCTGGGCTGCCAGCGCACATTGCCGGCTCACGTCCAGCTTTTCATCCACCAGCACGCCCAAGTCCCTCTCGGCAGGGCTGCTCTCGATCCTTTCTTCCCCCAGCCTGTATTGATACCGGGGGTTACCCTGACCCAGGTGCATGACCTTGCACTTGGCCTTGTTGAACCTCATGAGGTTCACACAGGCCCACCTCTCCAGCCTGTCCAGGTCTCTCTGGATGACATCCCGTCCTTCTGGTGTGTCAACCGCACCACTCAGTTTGGTGTCATCCACAAACTTGCTGAGGGTGCACTTGATCTTGCTGTCCAAGTCATTGATGAAAACGTTAAACAGCAAAGTGGCAATGTGTTGTGTGACCAATGCTGAGTATTCAAATAGGAATAAATTGCAATAAGTACATTTGTGATACTCTTGTTATTGTCTTTCAAGCCTTTCTAGCCTTTCAAGCTACAACAGAAAGCATGCTTTGAATCAGGAATTCATCAGTCACCCGTCTCTCAGCTCGGTGGCCCTGAATAACATCAGATAATTTTTTGCACAGCTTCTTCAAGAAGGGTAGCAAGTGCCCAGGTAGAAATCTCTAGCCTACTGATCAGGAAATTCTGTTGGATATGGGTGTGAATAACTTCCAGAAAATTTAAGAATTAAATTCAGAATATGCTCCAACTACCACTCTCTATTCACAAAAGAAAGAATAAGCCTAACTTGCTCTTCGAGGAAAAATGGACATCAGCAACTACCTCCAGGAGGTAATTTATTGCTGCAGATCCTATGCAAGTAGATGTAGCCCTGTAGACTGGAGAAAATAGTCTGTGGAATGGGATTTGAGATTGCCCCTCACCTCAGTTTAGCTATCAGCCTAGATTCCTTCTTAGCAGTTGACCTTTACAAGTCTTTCACTTCAAACCCACTGTTGAGGGAGTGTAATAATAAAAACTGGGTTTGAAGTCTAATCCAGGCGTAAAGTGGCTAAAAACCTAAGTGTTATGGTGTCAAACTTTACTGAATCTGGCCTTTAATTTCTTTTTTTTCTGGTTACCAAATAAAAACATCAAAGACAAATTACTGAGATTATTGCCAGCATAGAAATAAAGATGTATTAATTATTACTTAAATAAGCTTGTGCAGACTCAGATCTGCTTTTCTTCCTAAGGTCAGTCTTTATTTCCTTACATAAAAGAAAGACACAAGATGAACAAAATATCTGAAACAAAAAAATACTTGGATAATATTTTTGTAAAACTTAGTTTATCTTATAGGTGTAAATTTTGGATTAAAAACATGTAAAATAAGATAGAAGTCCAGCAATTGAAAAGATTTGACAGTGAAAATTCTGTGGCTGCTCCACCCTGTCCTACATAAATGTTAAAATGAACAGTAGCAGGAAGGCATGTGTGCTCTTAGAACAATTTCTTCTTGTTTACAATTGCAGTAGGCTAAAATGACTCATCGGTCTGTACAAAATGAGAACTGTGTGCTCCTAAAAGATGTTTTGGTACTATCTGAAAAATTTCAGTAAATTAGAATGTCAAAAAGCTATATACAATTTCTTTGAATATAAATTTGAAAATCATGGTGCCTACAAGAATGTGAAAAGATATGCAGTTTCTTAGAATTCTGTTTCATGCTGATAAGCTAGGGGACAACATCTGTTTTACTTCATAACTGTTCAAATGGCAGGTGTTATAAAACTAAATTAAGACCATTGCAATACTTGTCCCTCAGGAATTTCTAAAATAGAACACTTTCCAGAGTTATAAAAATTATATGTATCATTTTCGAAAATGTTAAGAACTCTTTTCGTCATGAGTTTCTCCTTATACACATAATAAATATAGACAGTTTTTACAAAAGGCTCCTATATTAAAACATAAACTGTAAAACATAATTTTCATAAGTTTCCTGTACTAACCATGTGTGTGTCTTAGTGATAATTTCAAAGGAAGTAAAATAAGACAAGCACTTTGTGCTTGAAAATTACTCCAAAAATTAATTGAAAAGTATAATTCTGCTCAAATTATGTTTTGGCAGCTATTATAATGTCGATATAAAGAATACATCTCTTCTCAGTTTAATAAAAAAGTTTTGCTTTTCTCTTCCCTTTAAAAACTACCATATATTTCAGTAAGTTATCAAATCAGTTGGTGGATAATGCATACAATACATAAACACAAATTCCAATACATATTACAAAAGATGTACATACACCACGAAAGATTTAATCTATTCTTCAGCCTCAGTGCCAAAACACAAGCCGACTTCACTTGAAAAAAATGAGGTTAAGGGGTCTTAGACAAAGAATGAACCTTCTTCTACTTGTCTGAAAATGCAGTGAACCTGATAAGCAGGCTAAAAACTTTGCTTCAGGAATGAAAATCAAATGGAAAGAAGACATGTTCCTTCCTGTAAGTATTCTCCATAAAACAAGCTATTAGAAAGGAAAGAAGCCTAACCCTCTCAGCTACTTAGAAGGAAGCATTCCAGGAAAGAATATTTGTGTTTTGTGGTAGAGGAGAATACCACCATAGAAGAGGGCTTTTGACTTTCTTTGAAGGTCACAAAAGGGGCAGAACAAGGATTTTTAAAAAACAATACCCTTTCACATCAAAATCAAGTATCAAAACCCACCACAATATATACAGACAAAAGGTTCACAGCAGCTCTACTAGTGGTTTCTGTATTCACTCAGAATTTCCACATAAATTAAGAAAGACCATAAACAACCATAAATGACCTTAAACAACCATATCAGGCCTATCATGAAAGCCATTTAGTATTAATGAAAAATCTAACCTAGATCTGTTTGCAAGCCCTTTGATGATGTTAAAGGTGCTCTTATTTTGCCATGTTTCACAGAACAAGAGGAAAATACACAGAGAAGGAAAACAGTCCGTACCTTTGTAAAAATCAAAATTCAATGTACCCAGGAGCTGTGAAATAGTACCTTTATTCCTCACTGTATATGGACCTACATGCAGGTACAAATTAGGGAAATTAAAATGATAGTGGAAAGTCTGAACATACAGTTATCACAGCCTCCTATTTTCACTGAGATTTATTTAATGAGTAGAAATACAAATATCTCCATAAAATTTGTGTGGAATATCAATTTTAAGAAATTGAATGGAGTCGGAATTGTTGGCTCATTCCCTGTGTTTGCTGTCTTTTCTCTCTGGGTTTGGCAAAGTTCATTAAGTTCGTAATAGAAATTTTTGCTACTTCACAACAGACCTCATTATGAAAGGGATTTATAAAACCCATGCTGATTATAGCCATGGGGGCTTTCTTACAGAAAAAGCAGTAGCTGGACAGGTAAGATTCCTAGAATTTCAGGCAGAGTGTAAAGGAGAGCAGAATGGGAAAAGACTTGTTAACTTCTCAGAAGAAAGTCCTCTTTTGTCACTTTTACCTGTCACTGTTTGAAAAATCACTTCCATCAAAGACTATTTCAGGGGGTTTGCTACAATTTTAGCCTTAAAAGACATGTTCAAAATTTCTGAGGCAAGTCACTAGAGTTTATTTGAACTACAAAACATCACTGAAAATACCCAGCTACTTGATAGACAAAACAAACCTATAATCAACTTGCATTGTTAGTAAAACAAAACTATTTTGGCCACATGGAATCCAAACAAAATCCCATGTGAATTAATGTGTTAAAATAGCCAAGTTTAACAAGAGTGTTTATGACTTCATTTCCAAAGTAAACATCATCAGAAAAGACTTTATCATTGCCTTGATTTCTGTTTTGCACAGAAAAATTCCTTAAGGATTTTTCAGACTTAAAGATGAGAAAAGCTACAGAATGTAAACAAATTTTAAAATGTTTTGTGCACTTCATTGTGTCATAGATACGCATTCTACTTTGCAGAAACAACATATCAAATTATAAGGGGAGGAGTCAAAGTGCAATCACTTGGCCAAACATCCCAATAGCCCACCTTGGAACAGCTGTTAATTTAAAAGACAAGTTAGAACAAGTCAGCACAAAAGAAGCAGTAGAGAAGCAAGGCAGATGGAAGAGAGAAAGGGAAGAACTAGAAATTTTTGAATTAAATGTAAATTTAATTAAAATTAAAATTAACTTATCTCATAAAGTTGATTGGATGCATATAACACATAAAATCCTTCTCAGATGGATCAATCCCTAACTAAGCATTCAAACAAATCAATTGATTGGTGGTACTTTAATCTCAATATGTACTTATAAAAGGAAAACAGTAATTAAAGCTTTATTCCAAAGAGCCAACCATGTAAATCACCAGGTTATGCTCAGAGGCTGTACAGGCTGAAACCACAGTATCTTCTTTGTAAATGCAAACCATTTTACAACATCAAAAATATAAAAAATTACATAACAAAACTTAATCTCTCTATTCTGTAAACCATATTGTTTCTTGAGGACATGTGTATATATATTGGGAAATGGGGAAGAAAAAGCATGGACTTAAGTACACAGGAAGACTGTATAAATATTACTTCTCTGACCACTATATGAAAAGCTCCATGCTGATTCCTAATTTTTTCCAGCACATATGAGGACCACTTCAAACAACTTTGTGTTAAGCTGCATAAAAAACTATTGGGAAGAAAAGATGAGTTTACTCACACAACATTATAAATCAATATAATATACTTTCTATTTTTTAAGTCCCAATTGACTTCCCACAACAGAGCGTTACACAGATGTCTATTGTCATTCAAAGAGGTACCTGTCATATGGGTCGGACAGGTAATCTATAAAACACAAATTATAAAGAAATGCCAAACTGACCACAAGCATTTCAGGAATCCTGTGAATTTTCCAACCAATGAATCAAAAAGGAAAAAACAGAAGACCTAAAAGACTGTTGCCTTGTGGTGTTTATTATTGTCTGAACAATCTTTCATCTCTTATAATCATTAGGAATGCTTATTCCTCCTATCGCTCAAAAGGGACATCTTCCCCAGGATGTTCTGCTTGCTTACAGCTAGCAGAAAGCTAAACTAATGGGGGACAAAGGTAGTGTAAATGCAATGATCAGTCTCATGTTTCTATCACTATTGGACATGCCACTGAGCGTAAGAAATTACATTTTCCTTTTAGTTGTGGATTTATGCTGGCATTTTAACATAATGGCATTCATAGTCAACCAGACACATCATCATGGAGAAAATATAAATAGCAATATATAAGTTTTGTAAAAGCCACAAATGCAGAAATGCTAGTGTAAGTAAATAAACTTGATAAGATTGGGTTAGGAAAGATAAAGATTGGATTAGTATATATTTAAGTTCAGTAAAGATAAAAATTGGATTAGCAAATGTGATTGCATAGATAAAGGCATTGTTAAAAATAACAACTTGTTATATCCAGCAATTGTTTGGATTTATTTTTATTATCTGGCAGATATACTTCTTTCTGATACATATGTAGGGCACATGGCAAGCCAAGAAGAGTTTCTGCTTTACCATCTCTCTCTGTAGTAGCACTGGGTCATTTTTCTCTGTTCTACTACAAATTTTCACAATACTTGAAAAACATTTGGTATCCTTAAGACTTCTACACTCGTAGGAAACCTTGAAATTCAAATGTTACTTGGAGAAATAGAGGAAAAGAAACTTACAAACAAAAAAGATACTTTTCCTAGTCCCACAAACTGAACATAGACAGCTGGTATTTTCTATAAAATAAATATTGCTCATTCAGAAGAATTAGAGGTGTAAATTCTTTTTAAAAATCTACACTTCTGCATTTTAATTTATGTAGGGCTGATTGTGCTACTATTGGGATCAATTAATTCTTCTGATTTTCAAAAACATGTTTACATTTACTTAAAGTTTTGCCAAATCTTACACACTTAAGATCAAATTTTCCATGTTATTTCTCTTCATATTTCAACCATTGCCTTTCATCAATTCTCAGAAAAGGCTAAGCAGAAATGCATGATTTTCAGTTTTAACTGCTGGTCCTCTTTATGCTCCTCTGCTTTATAAAAAAGAAAGAAGCAAAACACTGGTCTTTCCATCAGGAAGATAATTTCACCGTTCTGGGAAAATTTACCTAAATTTGGCCACTCTGTTAAAAATAAACCAACTTGAAAAAATCAAACAAAATTGTCTGTGTCCACAAAAAGAATGCTCTCCGGAACTTGGAATTAAATAGAAGTGCCCAAACTTGTCTAAGCATCTGCTACCAACAAATATCTGTGAAACCCACTGGCTACATATCTCATTCTTCTCAGGTGTTACTCCACAGAGAAAATTACAACTTTCTGTTGATTATTCGGTTAGCTCAGTATATTTGTGTAGCCGTTTTCACAGTTTCTATTCTTCGAATCTGTGCTTCACTGTGATACTGCACTAGGGGGTTTCTGGGGCCTTTGAGTTCTCTTTTCTTAAGCTAAGAAATTATCCACACAAAAACACATTAAGATAATATTATCTGAGTGTAGAATCAATCACTTAAATGTTAGGAACTCCTTAAATTATCTTTGTTTCTGACGGCATTATGATACAGCCTTTAATTATATAGTCTTTTTTTCCACAGCTCCTCCTCATTCAATACCACACTTCTTATGAATTCCTGTGCAATACTGACAAATCATTTAAACTGAACATTTCACAGACTGCCAGCAGAGCGTGCTTCTAGATGACAAGCTTATTACCTTCAGGCTGGTGTACAAAAATACCGACCAGTCACAAATGTACCTAAAATATATTGGAAGTCACGTCTAAACATATAAAACGTTTTATGTCAAGTTCAGTGAAAAAAATCACACCATGAATGTCCCAAGCTAGATACTCAAAATTTATGTTTATTTTTACCTGTTTTTTCTGAACAGTATTCAAACTTCTGAATACACTGTAAGTTCAGCAGACTACTATGCAATTCATAATACCAAATAGACAGTCTTAGCTTCCCTTTGCTGGCAAAACTGGCAACGAGGGTCTAGCAGCCCTGAAGAGTGATTGGCTTAAACCACTAATTGTTATCTTGAATTGAGATCACAGTAGAGAGTGTGAACATAGTCCTTTAAATCTTTGTTTCCCCTTCGTTAAGTAAGGTTCATAATGTCTCCTTCTTTTGCAGAGTTTTGTTGAAAATATGTAGTATCTGTACTGTATTCTGAGATAATATTGATGGATGTGATACAAAGGTGCATGGGGGAATTAATCACTTTCTCTGAAAAGCAGAATTTGAATAAGGTGAAATATAGGTGGTGCTGGACTGTTTTATTCTCACTGAATGAGAATTACTGTTTTTTATCAAGGACTGTAATGAAATGGGCATTACTTTACACTATGCTTCACAAGAAGCTATCTTCTATGAAAATTCTCTTAAAAACTGACAACTTTTGCAATTTACTAAAATGTAAATTGACAACTCTAGTAATGAAACCCTTACTCATCACTCATTTGCTTACTTTACTTACTCATTTAACAGAATTTGGAATTTAGCTTCTCTTTCTTTCTGATATTGCTGAAGTGGAGCTTTTTAAGAATAAACTTGTTTTGGAGACTGAGGTCATGCAATGGTGGTTCTGTGAGCATCTGCAAACTTGTTTTAATGTAAACATAATGCCTATGAACCAGTGACACCTATTAATGGCTCATGCCCTTTACACCTTATTGCTATATTACCAAGATTGACCTGGGAATTCTCACAACCACAGAGAAAAAGGGAGTCTCAGCCTCAAATCTTCTTTCATTTAAATCGTATTATAGATCCTCAAGAACTTTACTTGAAGCAGTTGGAACAAAAGTCTGTTCCTGTGATAAAGGTGTGATAAGAGAAGAAAACCAATACATTACAGGTAAGATTTTAAGAGGGCTTTACATTGACATAGAATATTTAAATTTATGAAACAAGAGGAATCAGAGATGTCTGTACATAGGCTTTTGCACCAGCTGATGACCAAACTTCAAAAACATACTATGAAAGACACCAAGCATGAAAACCTAACTTACTATTGAACAGTAATGGTGAAAGATTTATCATGTATTTCACTGTGCACAGTGTTTTAGTCAAGCTCCCAGTGGGATTTAAGATCTTGATAGACAAAATTACTATTTAATTTACTGTGAGTTTATCCCACAAGTACCTGGAAAGGAGGAAGCATGGGAAAAAATCTTGCATGACTGTAGGTTTCTTTCCCTAAAGAAACTGGAACATTTTCATTATAAGTAGCAGGAGCTTTGCGTCCTGACAAAGGCCTGGAGAAAGAACTCTCTCCCAAAGTTGCTGTCTCACATGTAAGTTAATTTATGTTTTATTATAATAAAAATATTTACAAGCCTAATAAGAATATTTACAAGCTTTGACTCAGAGCTCTGCCTCCTCTGTTAGACAGTACCATGTCCTCTCTTCCTGCTGGAGCTGTGGCATGATTCCATGCAGGAAGGAATGTAAGACTTGCAGGTGAGAAACTATCAGGAAAGTGGGAGTTCAGTTGGGGCGGTGTGGGGGATTTTATGCTTTGATTCCTGATCTTTTTATCTGCATTTTAAATGTCAATGCATGCTTAATAGAAAAAGCAGGAAACATTAATATAAACAGGGTCCAACACCTTGCAAGTGCCAGAATACTCCCTAAATAATCATATTTCCTTCTGGGCTTTCTCATTCTATAACAGAGCTTGGAATTTCTCTTTTTTCTTTACAGTCAGATAGTTTCAGAGGAGCAAGAAAGTGCCTCTAACCAGCATAGCCAATAATTTGGTGACTAAGACATCTTCTGGGAAAGCAGTGAAGTGGGTTTCAACTCCATTCAATTAAGAAGTGCACCAAATCTATGGCTACCACTTTCTGGGGGAAAAAATTCTCTGAACCAGCAGGTATTATAGGCACTTCTTGCAGTAGGTTTTTGAAATAAAATAGTGCAGGATGCTCTAGATTATTTTAATATCTAGATGCAGGCAGTGGAAACACTGAGGGAATGCGGAGACAGCTAACAGAGCTTCAGCCCCTACCCAGCTTACCTATTGGGATGCTATCACAGCAGGGAAGACTCTGTGTAGTATCAACCCACTACCACTATCAATCACCTTTACAGTCACAGTACTCACTCACAGCAGCAGACACAAACCGGAGATAAATATATGAACTTGCCTGCCACACATATGAAGTATTCTTCCTCCACTAAGGCACAGGATTTTAGGCACATTCATTTACTTACTGTTTCTGAGTTGGCTCCCTATTCAGAGTGAAAAATGTTCAAACAATCTTTTAAAGGTTCTGATGTTCCCATACATCACAGACGAGGCTTATAACACACCGTTCTGGATCTGGAATGCCAGTGACTGACTACATAAAAGGCATAGTGACACCTGCTTTTTGTGGCTTCCAAGTCTTTTATTGTCCTTGGCAATTTGCTGTGATGTAATTTCTTAAGTGTATCCATTTCCCTTTAACTTACAGTTCTATGCTTTATACTTCATGCTCCGTAGAGCCTTCTCTACACCAAATAAAGGCAGTGTAGGCATTTCTCTTTATTTACTACTAACGAATACTAATTCAGTGAAACTTCTCATTTACATTCACCTTGATCATTTGAAATACTGCCTTTATACCCTGATTTTTGGAGGATTTTCAGGCTTTCTTATACTGGTTTTCTAATTTCAGTGTACACAAAGAATTGAATATACTAGCTGTCATGCTTTTAACTACCTATTTTTAAAAAGTCCTCTCTTCTCCTTTTTTGTTTCCATACTAAAATTCTCCTGGGGAAAAAAAAAAAACCAAACCCACAAAACTGCCAAAATTATTTTTAGCTTGTATAATAGCTGGCCCAGGTCTCCAGGCAGTTTTTATCTATGATAATCATCATTTTATTCTTGATAAAGCAAAACCAAAAGATCTCACTCCTTTAAAAAAAGCAAGTATTTTAATTATAAGATTAGGTGGGAAGACACAGCTTTCTCAGCAGAAGAGATGACCCATGCACTCTGACACTTTCTCCAATACCAATGAAAACAGTGGCTACTCTGGCTTTCTAAAGTCTGGGAAGTGTCTGTGAAGCTCATTTCCACCCTACCACAATCTCAGTAACCAAGACATTCACTGCAACTGATGCTATCACAAAATGGAAGAAGGAGCCTGTGAACGACTTTGCCTGACTGGATGACCTTTTATATATCACAATTTTTTTGTATGTCTTATATCTTTCTGCATGTCTCTCTGTCTTTCTATATGTCGTACACCACTATGCTTTGGATCCTCATCACAATAACTCACCAGCACACTAAAAGTAGTATTTGATTTTTCTCCCTAATGACAGAGTATTTCAGACCTTTGCATTTGCATGTTAGGTAGCAAGAACAACCATGAAATCATACAATAGTCCAGGTTGAAAAGTGGCTCTTGAGATGATCTGGTCTAAACTCCTCCTAAAAGCAGGGATTTAGATTAGGTTATTCAGGGGTCTGCCAAGTCTTGAGTAATTCCTGTGAGGGCTATTCCACTTCTCTGAGCAACCTATTCCAGCGTTTAGTTGTTCTCATGGTGAGAAAATCTTTCCTATATCCAGAGGGAATTTCCCCTGAAGCAACTTGTGCCTGTTGCCTCTTGTCCTGTCACTGCACACCTGAGAAGACAGCACGTCCTTTGCCACCATAGCTACCTTTCAGCAACTGGAAGACTGTGACTGGATCCCCCCAAGCCTTCTCCTCTCCAGGCTAAACAAACTCCATTTCTCTGACTGTTCTTCTAGGGGAATTCTTCACCTGCCGCCTTCCACTAACTTACTCGGGAAGCTCACCTACAGCAGCATATTGAACAACATGGCTTCTGAATGTATGTATTTAGAAAGTAAAGAAGAATCTCTTCAAAGCCTTCAGAAATAAAATCAGTTTCTCCTACCAGTCTTAACTCCCTAAAGCAATTTAAAATTATTCATTTACTAGGTCACGTTCCTTCATAAAAAAAATCTAGCCTTCAAAGCAAACAGCTTTAAATCTTGTAAAGTGCACAAGTGGGTCAGACACGAGCTGTGTGTTAATACGTATGTGCACAGGAGAGAAAGAAAGAAGAATGAAAGGGTGGATTTGAAGGGAACTGGCTTCTGAATTATTTTTAAGGATTTACAGTCCATGAAGACACCATGTGGAGTGATGCAGAGTAACAGGCTTAGAAGTAAAGTACAATCAAAACTAGAATTATAACCTGCTTCTTTTTGACATGTCTGAGATCATTCGGACCCAGAATTAAACTTTCTATACTTTGAAAGAAGAGAGAAACAAAGAGAGAGTACAGGCACAGAAGAACAGTTGTAAGATGAGATTGTTAGGATATGGTTCTGCAGTACTGCAGTTAAAATGACATTTCCTCACCTTGCTCTTTCCTTGCAGACATGGATACACATTTGTAGCCTAACAGCTGCATACTATTTTTGTTCACTGTTGGATGAGCACTGTCTCAACCACGGCATTTTCGGTTGTACTTCACATTTTAATTCCATTGCGGCATAAAAACACCTTATGTAGTCTATTTGAATCTGATGTTGAGAATAGCTGTTTTACTGAAGTTATGACAAATTGTCTCCTACAGAGCCCAGGGCATCAAGTAGATAACCCTGAATAGAAACAAGTCCTGTATCTTTAACAAAGATTGGCAGAATCTATCTGCTTTGAATCCTTATGTTTTTAAATAAACCAGCAAATAACAGAAATAGTTCTAGAAGTCTCCATAAAGCTTCTCTTCAATCAACAGCCACAGAATTTATGTTCAGAAAACTCTCTAAGAATGACAGCACTGCAAAATATAATTAAAAATAAAAATGGAGGTATCATCTGAGATGCAGTAACGTGACAGTGTAAGAATGCCATTGCCACTAAATACATCATAAGACACACTATTAAAATGTGAATGAGGAGGAGACAACTCTCTCCATACTAAGCGGAGAGAGGTGCAAAGAATCCCACAGAAACCGACCAAAATAGATGGATTCTAGAAGATGCAGATGACGTCTGGAGGTTCCCACACAGCCCCTTCACAGCTCTCCCTCCCCTTTAGGCAGGGACAATCTGGATGGCAGATACATAGGAGCAGGTACACAGCAAAAGAAAGATAAAAAGAGACAGGAAGAAGAATTATTTATCTTCCAAATCTGTATCTCATGGAAGTGAACCATGTAAAGAACAGAATATGTAGCCCACAAGGTGAAAATAATAGATCAGATGGCTTAAAGACTTATTTCCCTCACTTAAAGAAAAAAGCTCAGCCTGTAAGTTATCCAATTTTTTAAACCCAAATTGGAAAAACTGTAGAAAAAAAGGAAATACTCAAAATACAATACAGAAGAGTAAAAAGCCACAGAAAGGATAAAAAGGAGCCAGATTTAAAAGATAAAAATAGAACCTAATATCTCCTTACCATTTAGAAAAGTGGCAAAACATTCATTGTGTCATAGCCAACACTTGCAGAGACCAAGTAGAAGTTTAAAAACTAGTCAAATCCAAACTCCCCGAAGAACAACCTTTTTTTTGTCTTGACAGGCTTCAACAAAGGTAATAAGAAGATGGTAACTAACCAACAAGAAAGAGCTACACAGACAGGTCTAGGAACTGTACAAGATTAGGCTGTAGAATAGACACAGAGGATTTTGCATGTGGCTAACATTTGGTGAAAAGAGGAAAATACGCCAGAAGTTGTTGCTTACTTAACAAGTTACTCCTGATTAACAAGGAAGCAGGTCTAAAATGAAGAAACTAGGATGATGCTTTGTTGCTCTAATAATGGTAGACTTCTGATGCATAATGCCTATTATGATTATTACTAAAAAGGCTGCAGGGACTCAATACCACTCATTGTGAACAAGTATGGCTGGTCCTTAAATTGATTTAATTCACTTATAGCTTCTCTTCACAGCTGTAATAATTTCATGCAAGCAATGGCAAGCTCAAAGATACTGTAGTCACTGTGAGTTCTCTTAAACAGTCAAGCAGTGTAGTAGTCTAGGATATTTTCAGTTAATCTAGGGCATTTTTATCAGCAGTGACAAATGCTAAAGGAAAGAGCAAAATAATGGGTCTGACAGCAGTATTAAAAATGTGCCATTTTTTTCACATTCCTACCAATTACAGTCTTATCCCTTAAATTATCAGTATTTGTAACATTTTAACCTTAGTGTAACTGAAATCCTGTTCTCATTTATATTATATCACACCATATTGTGCTGTTTGTCTAAGCAACATCCTGCAGAGGTGAACTCAACTGCTTTGTTAATCTGTGCTGATATAGATGTTTGTTTGCTTGGTTCACATGCACAAAAGTTGTATGTGTCCCAAAAGGTCTCCATTTTTCCAACAGTATTAGCTTGGTCTAAAAAACTGTATTATCTTTAGCTACACATTTTGTCATAGCATCTGCATTTTAATTGCTGCTTCATAGTTTTTTTAATTTTCTCATTGTATTTAGGAATACAAGAAATGTATGCTGGGTACTGTGCTTTGTCAGTGCTCTTCACCAATTAGTAAGCTTTTTCATGAGACAGGTCTGCTCTCATTGACTTCACTGGGAGGAAATCTGAGCTCATATGTCTCCTCCGCAGATTGTACAGTGCAGGTTTTTTTCATGTCTCTTCCCTGGAAATGCCTTTTCTCCCACATCCTATCTCTTATCATGCTTGTTCCCTCTTCTGGTACCTACAATCACATCCTTTTTGGGATGGGATGGGAAAGTGAATTTAGGAGTCTGTTTAGTTATCCTAAAAACAAAACAAGGAAAGAGAAAAAAGGAACAGCTGGTTTACAAACCTTTCGTTTTCAATAGCTTAGGCTCAGTTACTCAAGCACAGAAAAAATATTGTCCCAAGAAATCGTATTGAGAAAATAATTCCAGGCATTCTGTTGTTTCCAGCTGGGCTTAGTCTGCCTTATAAGGAGAACTCATATTTTCTTAGGCAGAACGTCTCTCAAAGACATGCTGGAAAAGGTAAGGCCATAAATTTGTGCTAGGTCCAGATGTGCAAGACTCTGGTGCTAAAAGTCATCCCAGCTTATTTTTATAAATGCTTCCATCATTTGTTTAAACAGTTTAAAGTAATGCATGTACATTAGAAGAAAATCACTCAGTCAGTGTACATCTGGTAAATATGCCATGTATAAACTGTACATAAAAGGCACAGAATTGAGGACCAGAAGCTCTGGCTCAAACATTTGTTAGAGAATTTTGCTCACAGGTCATAAAAACAGTAACAAGCACAGTCTCCTGCTATTTGGGCTTATAGGATTCAAGCTATCTGTGTACATCTCTGTATAACCATGTGTACATACCCTCCATGACAGCTTCTGAACAGCTGAACACAGAATACAGATGCAGATTTCATGACTTTTCTGTTTATCATTACCCCCAAAGACATATATCTTTCTCACTACACAAGATATTCAGAACAGTTTAGAGTTTTTCCCTAATATAGATACTTAATGTTGAAAATAGGGTTGGGGTTTTTTTCAGTTAGAATCATGACATTTAATACAGCATTTTCAACTGCATACAAAATTTATAGACTCACATTTTTACTGCCTTTATTCCTTCAGGCTAATTTGTTTTATTCACATTCCAGATATTTGTTTTCCTGTATTTTCACATGCTTAATTTGATACCCCTCTTCTTTATATCTTTCTGATATCTTTCCTGTCTCTTTCTGTCTCAATATTCTTTTTTCCTCTGCACCTTTTCGACCTTACTATCACCCAGTCCCTTAAGACATTAACACTTGGTTTCAACATTGTCAACAAGTCATTTGCTTTCAGTACCATGTAATTAAAATTTGTAGCCTTTTCCTAAAATTCCTGCCATACCTATATTTCCTTTTTCCCCTTAATAGCATTATATCAAATTGTTCGTCATCTTTTTAAATATCACTCCTATTAAAAAAAACACTGATTAATTTTAGTCAGTCTGGCCTACTCATTACTCTTTCAAAAAATAAAATAAAATAAATAAAAGTTTGACTACTTCTTTACAAATATACCTTACAGGAAAAATTATAAGTACCATAAACCAGTGTCCTCACCTAGTGTTCAGAATTTCCTAAGGGAAATTAACGCAATGTGTTTATGAAGTGTTTAGAAACATATTCAGGCAACCTAACATGGTATCATAAAGTGCTGTCATTCTTAGATGCCTGAATTAAACTGGTTATATGCCCTACACAGTATGTAAAAAAATACTTGTTGAAGAGACACAAAGAACTTGGGAATAGTTACTTGAAATCGAAATCCAGGCTTTGGACTCCTATTATTTGGGATTACATCAAGGTCAACTATAAGTTCGTACTAAAAGAAGCAATTGTTCTAATAGTAGAAAGCAGCCACTACAATTTTTACCATGTTCATAGTAATACTGTGACACTGAGCCCTGCTATAAACAGGAGCTATGTGACATGAAATTTTCCATCAGTATCCTAGGAAAGAAAACGCAGCAGTAAACATCATTAGTCAAGCGAGACCTACACGTCATAAGCAATAGGCAAGAGTCCAGGAAGGCCACAAGGTTAAAATGCTTTGTTTGAGTAATTATAAGATTTGAAGGATTAGGCTGAACCAAAAGATTTAAGGACATGGAAAGATTAAAGGAATAAATAAATAAATTAAATTGAAGAGAGTGAAGGTATAGAAGGCAGCACAAAAAATATACTACATTCAGTGAAGTTTTTGAAACAAGAATTGTTAAATAAAATACTTGCAGTTGAAGGCAACAGGATTTTGCTGTATTTGTTTGCTATTCAGCAACTGAGTCTGCAGAGACAAATATTTTTTAAAACAGATCTGTATGTTTCTGAGATTAAAGACCTAACAAAACAAGCACATATTTGAGGTGAAATATCTTAGCCAACTTCTTTGTATCCCAGAATGCAAAGTCATGAATGTGAAACCCCTGTACACAAACCATAGGTGAGATCACACCCACTGCAGCCTGTTACTGAAATTGGAATATCCTTGCCATATACATGGAAAAATCTGGGCACCTCAGTAAGGACATCTGAGAGAAGTTCAAGACTAAGAAAAAGGACGAAATGATAAAGGGGAGCAGGCAGAAGAAAGAATCAGTTACTGAGAAAGAGAGTAAAAATGAAATATGAGGAAAGTATTAAGCATGTAGATGCATAAAAAACCGGAAAAATTCAAAACACAAAGCTAAGACAAGAGAGAACAAATGAACAAAATATGCATTTTCTAAATGCGTGTTTCTCGCTCTTACACCTTTTCTACAGACGTACACAACCTCAACTAAAACAGTGTAACTGCGTTCGACTGAACTGCTCGGGCTCACGACAGCCCGACCCTGAACCTTAGACCACAGCCAGGTTTCTGGTGTGCTGAGCCGCGGGGCGGGGGCTGGGGCTGCGGGGAGCCCCCGGGGAGCCCCCCGGGAGCCCCAGCCCCTCTGCCGCGGCGGGCCCGGCCGATCGGCGACGGCCGCTGCGCCGGCACCACCTCCTGGTCAGCGGCGGGAAAGCAGGAAAAACTCGCGTTTTGAACCAGTTTTCAGTTCACTTTTACCGGACACAGCATGCAACAGGTTGATTCTTAGGCGAAGATGAATGCAGACGGTATTGCTGTCTCATCGTACCAGCAATTAGGGGTCTGGAACGATGATAATTGTCATTCAGGAGTCTGACTTCAAACAAAAAGAGTGGTAGCAACCCAGAAAATCAGATCCCACGTTCCTCATGCATTTTCTTAAGTCTCTTTACTAAGGCCTAGGTGTTTAGTTTCTCTAAAAATTATCACCCTAAAAGCATAGTTTTGCTTTAAGAAAATTAAATAAAGCCCCAAAGTGGTTAGTGTTGGTTTATGATTTTCATATTAAATTATAGTTACAAATAATACATTTCAATATGACCTTTTCCTGAATATTACAGGAGAGTTTTTTCTTTCTCTCTTAAGTGGCTATTTGACTTGGGGTTTTTTTTGTTCAGATACCAAATTTTTGCTTCAGAAGATTACGGAAATTCAGACGCTAGCCCAATTCACGGATTCTGTAATTACATCTGCCTCTACTTCTAAAATAGGAAATGGATGCAGTGTTCAGAAGTGTTACGTTACAAAGAATTCCAACGTGGCATACTGATTCCTAACTTTGTGTTCATTAAGTCAGCCTGAGCTAACCTGTCTCAGATTGCAAAAATTCTACACATTTGATTTGAGCATCTCTTTTCAGCTGAACTATGTCCTATTCGAGTATTGCCATCACATGCCAACCAGAAATATTATTGTTGGATATTTGCATTTTGAAGACCAGTGGGACTCTGTAGGATGCTGATATCTGCTTTTCTGCATCACAGAACAATCAAGTCACTTTCCTCACAAGCTGCTGTCATTTTCAGCCAAGAATTATCAGTTGTTTGCTTCATAAAAAACTAGCTTTCTATAAAGTGAATATTCCCAGTGAAACAGCATCTCCTGACAGGCCACTTTGACAAATTTTCCTGTGCTCCCTTCAGTGTGCTGAGGCCTGACCATTAGGTTTCTAGTGGGATTTTTAGTCCTCATCTTCATTTGGAGCTGTTTGTGATGCAATCATTCTCACAGTGGGTGTGATGGTTTTTTTTAATTGCAAACCCGTTCACCAGCAGCAGGAATGATGACTGATTTCTCTCATATGGGTCACTGACCAGACACCAGATGGTGGAAATACTCTCTTCCTACTAATCTGGCCCAGAGTTGGCAATTCAGAGGTGAAGAGCTTTATCCCATTACCAACTGCCTGAGCCATCCTGTCTCGAACCGGCAGGCTAAAGATTAAACAGTTAATAGTCTTGAAGTAACTACCACCCCCTCAAATATCCCATCTACTATACATTCCAGACATCTACTGGGTAGATCTTAAAGGAGATCCATAAATGTCAGTACAATTTACTAAATTTAAATTCTACCTAAGAAGGAATAAAAAAAGAAGCCAGGCTGGTAAAATAACAGTGTCAGTTGGGACATTACTATTTATGCCACAGCTGGAAGGAAAATTTACTGCAGATAAAATATCGGGAAAAATAGAAAATACAAGTAGGCTGTTTGTGAGAAATGCAATCTGCAACAAAGGGGGAGAGCATCATAACAAGGCAATGCAAGCACAAATAAAAGGCAGAAAATATTAAGATGCAACTCTCTTTTGTGGGTTTCAGAAAAAAAAATCACAGTATCAGTACAACACTACACAGTTGTAACACCTTAATCAGTTCTGAATAGTAGAACTAGATTTTTTCAGTGATTTATCCATCATATCCTTACAATTTTCTTTGCCTCCACACAGGTATGTTGCTTTGCTGCACATTCAAGCTTTTAATTCTTGTACATGAGACTTCTGTGTTGCATCCAAAATCACTACCAAAATTTCTGTTTTCATCATAAATTGCCAGAGGAACTACTGTTACATTTGCGAAGACGACACCAAACATACAATTTGGAGTTCAAGAAAACTGCAAAGGAAACAATTCAAAGAATTCCTGAGCACATCTATATCCAGGTGCAATCACTGAAATTCTTTAAAAATCCAAATGTGTTTAATACCAATATAAATTTTGAAAATATGAGAACATAAGAGGAAGGAGCTAGCAGGTTATTTTTTTATATGTAGATATGTTTACATTTCTGTATGTTAGACCTGCATATCTTTGGAGCTATATTCTTTCACTCCTGCAGAAAAACATGACTCAGATTATATATCATGATTGTATAAAATCCTATTACACCATAATTAACTTATCTAGTTAGACTCTTTTACCCTTCTGGAAGATCTGACTATTCAAACCTGTCAAGCAGCACACAAAGAGCTCATTTACAAGGGAACCATGAAATGTACAAAATCTGCCCTTGAGAGAGGGGGAAAGGGTAAGCATAGCTCCTTGGTGCTGTCTTAGAGGTCTTAGTGTTCATTCCTCACTTCGTGTTTCATACAGCTTCACTCATGGCAGGTACAGAAAGTCGTGCAGTATGTGTAAGTGCTTGGTCAGTTTTACTTATGATAACCTGGTTAATCCATTTACAACTATGATGTTTCTAAGGACTGAAAATACCCCATCATTTGTCCATAAAGCCATCCTATCACAGCATGCTATGTGTCATAGTAGTAGTAGCAAAAAGCAGTGTTCTAAGGTAGATTACATAAACTGGAGTCTTTAGGCCGTGCCAAAAATTTTAAAATATTAAAAATTCCTCATGTGTATATTTTTCTGTATTAGAACTGCAGCTAAAATTGAGGTTTGAATTTATTGCAAATAATTGTTTTAAAAGCATGAATTTTTCTTTCTTCATCTTCAGTAAGAAGATTGATGTAGCTCTTCTGCCAAAATCCCCTGTTTATACCAGTGTAGTAAATTTGGCTCAAGAGGATTAAAATAAGCAATGTTAAAGAAGTACCATTTTCTTAATGCAAACTTCAAACACATTAAAAGTATCCTACAAGCGTGGTGCACTGGCATTCTTCTATTGGCACTGTGCAGAAGCAGCAACATTAGATCTCTCCTCTACCGGTCAAATTTACACAAATTGAAAAACCATGAAAAGGAACATGGAACTGGAGAAGAAAGTTTCAAAAAAGAATATGAATTTTCAGTACATTGCAGTTAATACAAGAAACTCTGATTTTTTCTTTAATTTAGAGGAGACAGCAGCAAAAAGTAAAGTAAAAGAAAATAGGTCAAGGAAGGTATTTAGAAAAGGTATAAGGATGCTTAGCTGAGAGGACTGTTTTTCCAGGCCCAGATAGCAATGTAAAAAAGGTGAGAGTATGCATATCAAAAACAGAATCAAAGGAAGATACATAAAAGCAGTGGGAACTCTCAATGGAAACAACTGCAGCTGAGCCCTAGGATGGTTAACCTGTCAATCTTAGCAGCTAGATGGTCCATGGTCATTGCTAAGTAGCCAGGGTACGGTTTGTGTGCTTCTGAAAACAGAACCAGGCCCTTGACAGAAATTACATTACTATTGCAAAATTTGACCCCTATGTCAACTTGCAGAACAGCTTCTTTTCAGAAGAGGTATTTAATAGCCAGGCCCAGTAACAAAAATATTATTCTGTTTGGCAACCTTGACTGAACAAACCAGTTGCTCTGCCCTTTAAAAGCTAAACATAAGATCACGTCACGTAAGAAGCACTTCTGCCGTTTTTGCCACTCTCTAGTGTCAGCATCCAACTTAGACACATTTAGCTTGCAATCTTCTAAAATCCATTTGGTATCTGACTATGTGCTCCTGACAAACTTCACAAGAAAGGTCTGTTTTAGAAAGCCCAAGCACTTTTAAGTGTGCATCATCTGGTAATTGTCATGTTCTCTAAAACAATATATCATCTATTTCCTTTGACAAAATTTTTTGTCAGCACACCCAGCTCAAAGAAAATAATTTTTAAAAACCCTCATTGACCTGGATACCCTCATATGTACCTGGATATCCACAGCTGAAGTGATCCGATGAGTAAGAGAACCATGTATATATTAAACACTGTGCACACAGGACAGCTTGAACTGAAACTGCAACATCTGCAAGAAATGAAGGTAAAAGTGACATTAGGATGATTAAGCAAACAGAAAGGCTAACCTCAAATAGGAGACTAAGACTGTTAGGCTAGCAAAATTAAATTGTTGAGAGGATAAAATTATTCTCTTACGGCAAACAGACATGATAGAAGGTGAGAGCTGTTTGAACTAATGTTGGCACTAGAAGCATAAACAGGACATGAATAAATTTAGACTGGAAATTGGAATGGATTCCTAAGCACCAGGGCTTTTGGGGCCAAAAGGAGAATGATGATGGTGACAGACTCTAATGACTTTTAAGATTGATATGGTTATGAAACTTTTGAGGTGATACATTGCCTGACATAAGGACTTGATTATGTATTTGCAGCTTATTTTTAATGCTATCAAATGCCTTCTTAGTACAGTTTTGTGTCAGAAGCTGGTATCTTATGGATCACCCTGTTCTAAAGTCTGATTATACTGTAAGATGAAAAGCAGGTCACAAAAAGTGGTAATGTAGCCTCTGATTAAATCCAGATAGCCTTGGAGTTGTTCAGACACTGATGAAATGTTTTAATAACCAAAGTACAATTTAAATTGTCATGCTCAGTTAACTTATGGAAGAAAGGACGTAATTTGTCAAAGCCTGCCCTCTCATCCCCCAAAATTGAGATTAAGGTACACTAGGTAGAAAAATGTCGGCCAAGCCCAAACTTACATGCCTGTAACAGGGACAGATGAAGTCTCTATTTTACAGGGATGCTGTGAGGTTGCATGAGAAAATAACACACCTCAGGTCCGAATTTCATATGAAGGAGGAGCAAAGTGAGGGGAGATGGGGAGTAAATCTCACATTTCCTGCTGTTTATCACTAAACAAGCCATTTTTTCTCACCAGCTTTAGGTATTTTCTGAGACGTCATACCAGATCAAAGAGAGAATCTTAGTAACACCCAAGCCTCAGGAATACTAAAGCTATTCATACTCAGCTATAATCTGGAGCTAGCATGGATTTCTCAGACAGTCTGAGCATTGCACACTCATAACCACGCTTCGTCATTAGCAGCCTGCAGACACAAGAGCGAGGGCTGCGAGGCTCCTGACACAATATAAATATTCAAGGATAATCAGACCTCAGCAAGCTTTCTTCACACTGAGCAGCACCAAGGGGGAATGCAACACCGCACTCAACAACGCCAGCGGTAGTGGCAGCTGCAGTTCTGATACAGGGCTGAATGACGCCTTGCTGAGCCAGCTTACGAGGCCTTCGCCTTCGCGCCTTCCCTGCAGGTGCTCCTGCAGCGTGAGGGCCTGACACCTCCGAGACTGGGCGCACCCTGGGAAGCGAGGAGGCCGCCTGAACCCAGCCTGGGCCTGAGGAGGCCCCACTCCCGGCGGGGAAGTGGTGGAGGACGCGGAGCTTTTCCCAACGAGCAGCTGGACACGACCGGCACAGGTGAGGCACGGTCAGGCCAGGGGGCTGGCGGCCCCGGCGCGCACTCGGGCCGGCAGGCGGCCGGAACACACCGCCAGGCGGGAAGGACGGAGGAGGCCTGAGGCGGGGCGGCTGCGGCAACCTGAGCCTCAGGGCGAAGGCAGACCCACCCCGACCAGCGGCCTCGCTGAAGACGGAGGCAGCGGCCCTAAGACCTCCGAGCGGGCGGGCTCTCGGCCCCTGGGAGGTGCCGGCGGCGCGGCCGCCAGGGGGCGCCGCCTGCCCGCGGTGCGCGGCGCGGCCGGTGGGGCGTGGCGCGGCCGGCCCAGCATGCAGCGCGGCGCCGTTTGAATGGCGCAGGCTCCGGGCGCTGCGCCCCGGCGGTGAGGTCTCCCTGGCTCCTCCTCCCCCCTCGGCGTGGCCCGGTCCGGTACCATGAGCGGCGGGTGAGTGACGGGGAGGGTGAGGGCTCCCTGGGCCGCGGCCGAGACGCTGGCGCTCCGGGCCGGCCGCGGTCCCTGGTAGCCGTGGGGCTCCCCTTGGCCCGGGGCGCGTCTCCGGCCGCTGAGAAACCGGGGGCGGGAGGGATCTTCGGCGAGGCCTTCCACCTGCCCGCCGGCTCTGGGGCAGTGGAGCGGGGCGGGCGGTGCCGTCCGGGCCGCGCTGTGCCTCGCTGGGACCAGCTGCGGTTCCGGGGCGCCCCGCCCGGCGTGGGGGCTGCGGGCTGGCCGCCGCGGGTGGGGCAGCGGGGCCGCCTCCTTCCCGCTCCCCTGCGGTGGGACGCGCGACGGCCCCTGCCACGGCTTCCCCGCCCGGCACCCTGGACGGCGCCGGCCGGCACCGCGGAGACCTCGGCCGCGCCGGTGCGGGGACACCCCCACGCCCGCCGGCCGGCCTGCGGCACGGCTGCCCTCAGTCCTGGCAGCCTCCAGCGAGCGAGCTCTGGCGGTTTTGTCTTTTTCTAAAATGGTGACATCAGCCACAGGTCAAAGTAAGCGTGTGCAATGGTAGATAAACGCAAGGAGAGCAGGAAGGGTTTTACCGAAAGGGAGGATGACAGGCTGGGTGTGAGGCCTGCTGACAGATTTTATTTATTTCCTGGGTGTGACAGATTCCAGTGTGGAAAAAGGGTGGGGGGTGGTGGAATCTTCAGATGCTTGGCGATCAGATCCTGTATTAGTTACTTTGTTAAAGGGCCTATCTAAAGGGCCTTCAGGGGTTTTTTTCCCCACTGTGGTGTTGGAGTAGTGTGGCAGGCAAGTTGTTGAGTGCAATGTAAAATAATTTCTGGGTAGTGAGATCTGTTAAGGAGAGAGATTGGGAGGTAGTTTTAGAAACTTTTTGTTGCTGTTTTTGTAACATGCTGTGCTTTGGAGCAAGGTTAAGTTGGTTTGCGTAAAACCAGCTTTCTTCCATCTCTTCTTGAACATGAATTTTGCTTTTCCCACTTCCCTGGGTTTTTTTTGTTCCTCCTGGCTGCAATCGGGGGGGAAAAAAAAAAGGTATTTATCCATGTTTAATAGAATTAAAGCATAACAAAAGGCAGGTTAGTGCCTCTTTGGCCTTGTTGCTTGGAAAGAACAAATTGTTCTAGTCAAAATCTGTCACTTTAATTTCTTATTATCAGTGCATATAGTTTTGATTAAAATGTCTGTAATATTATTTGGTTGAACTCAAGTTACCATTGGTTTGAATTCCTAAACTTTATAACTTCATTATAATATCTTAGAAATAATATTAACATATTTTACAACTATATATTAAAAACCATATATAAGAGCATACTGATACATATGTATTATTAGGGTGTGTGTATACTTGCGTACTCTCTCACCCAGTTTTGAAACTTCTTCTTTCAATGTATTTCCATTGGAATCATTTAAATAAGCTTTTTTTTTTTAATTTTAAATTTTGTATGTTGGTCCAGGATGAGTATGAATTAAGAAGGCTTTTTGAACACTATAAACGGACCGCGTTCTGTAATAGAACTGTATTTAAGGGTAATATAGAAGAAGTCATGTGAACCCAAGCTCTGTGAAATGTAGTCACGGACTGTGTTCAGCCAAGTAAGGATGAGGTGGGTACCCATGCCTCCACTCAGCTTGGGGTTTGAGGCATTTTCCAATATGTCTTTCTCTGGGTTTGACTTTAAAATTCTTGTTGCAGGTTTTTGAAGCTCTTTGGATTGAGCAGTGAATAGAAAAAATTACTGTATTTAATTTTGAGTAGTTTCTTAAAGCTTGTTTAAAAGATTAATGTGGGAGTTTAAAGTATTAATGTGGAGGTTTCGGTGTATTGGAACTTTATTTCCTATATAACAACTCCAAGATTTTTATAGTAGAAATCTTCCAACTTGGAGTGTTCATAAGTGAAAATCAATAGGTAAAAGCATTTTTTATTAGTAAAGGATGAGTTCAGAAAGTGCTAAAATACTGACAAGCAATATTACTTTATGCCAGCTTAACATATCTGTAAGTGGTACCTAGAGATGCAGAAAACTGGGTATTTGTTTGTTTGACTTTTTTTAGAATTTTTTTTTTTTTCCAGAATGTGAATAAGCTTCAGCTATTAGACTCTTAAACTAGCTCCACAAGGAGATCTAATTCACACCTGGATTCATCCTCAGTTAACTTAACCAAACTCTGACTTGTGGTCATTTTCGTATGTTTGTTATGACTGCTTGGACCTGTAGGCCACATACAGATTCCACATGTAAGAGTAATAAGAAAATGAGCTTAAATTGTAGGAATAAGCTAACTTTAACTAGTTACTCAAATAGTATTTGTCTTTACTGCAAATTTAACGTAATTCCTGTAATTTTTGTCCACACATGAAACTTTAAACTGGAACAAATGGATTTAAACTGGAACAAATGGACTAATGGGTATAAGCACGTTTAAAAAAATTGTCTTGCTGGCATATAAGACATACTTTTTATGGTGTTGCAGAAAAAAATTTCATTAACATATTCTTTTACTCTTTAAAATCTTTTTTAATGAGAATTCGGTATTTAACACCTGGTGAACTGTCAGGGCATAAATTACTAAAAAAAGGAATGGGGGGGGAAAAACCTGTTTCATATTCAAAGGATGTGGAAGCCATCTAAAACTGAGAGACAGATGGATTCTGTAACATTTGTCAGAGTTAAAATGAAAGGAAATTATGCCAAGCTTACAGAATTGCTTCTACATTATAACATAGTGCTAATTTATTTTTGTAGACAAATTACCCTTTTGGAAGTAAATTTGGAATAACCATTCTTGGAAGTTTCTCATGAGCATTTTAAATCTGTTAATACTTAGTGAAATCAGTTGACCATTGCTGGTTCCCTGATGTGTACCTATTTTGAATGTTTTCAAAGCATGAACTTGGGGAGTAACAATTAACTCTTTCATCTGAGTCTAATATTGTCATCCTTGAACTTGTACTTGATTTAATATGGAGTGGGGGAGAATCACAAGAACATCCATGATGGCTAGTGTATGTGAAATGCTACAGGAAAAAATAGCTGTTAAGAATTTGGGCAGGAAGAATGTTTTAAAGGGTATTTAACTGATGACTTAAGAAACCTAGCCATTTTACATTTGCTTTGCTGTCATGCAAAGTACTCCAGTCTGTGTTCTGTAAGAAATTAATGTTATGTTAATACATGTGTAGATTACATAACATGTGAAGAAAAGTTTGTCCCTCTCTGGGGGCCATGCCCAGAACATAGGACGATGGGAGGGAGTGGCAGAGTTTGTTAGTACTTGCCTTTGATAGATATGCACTTGAAAGCCTTTTAGTGTTGACTTTCTTTGCTTGATTCTGGTATGACTTGAAGAGTTGTATTGCATCCGGAAGAGATCAGAGTTAGAAAATAGCAGTAGAGCTGTCAAGAAAACTTTGCACAGGTACTGTCTATTTACTGTGGGGACAAATGAGCTGACTTACCAGGATATACAGCTGCTGTTACTCCAGTCCTTCTGTTTCCTTGAAACTGAGGAGAGTAAATGGGGGAGGGAGGATGGTTGGCATCTGCTACAAGAAGTCACCCATGAGATGGGGGAAATTGGTGGAATGTGAGATCGTCATCTTAATGAAATTGTGCATATCTGTTCAGATTTGCTGACTACTTTATTACAGTTGTAAAACAGTTTAGGCTCATGTGAGAAAGGGCTAAGTTGGAGCTGAAAGGACTTGCATTCTATTCTTGGTTTATTTTTAAAATTTTTTAAAGCAATGGAGTTGCATTGGCCTTAATGAAGTGCTATAACAGATTGTTCTGGACGAATGCAACCAGCTGTACTCATCACAAGGGAATAGTCAAAAATTCAAGAAGTTAAGGTATAAGTTGTCTGATCTCGTACAAATTAGATTCTAATGCCAGTTTAAAAATTCTCCATATATATCCCAAAGTAACAGTGGGTGGTAATGTCTAATTAGCGATCCCTAGATGACATCTGATAGCAGATAGGAAATGGAAGTTGTAAACTGCCTTTCATTCTCTAGCACTTGTCTATTTAATTGCTGGCCAGCAAGCATTTTATCATGTGTTACTAAGCCTTTGGAAGCAGGTTTCTTGAGATGTGGACTAAGTTTATTGTAGCAGTATTAGGTTTGGATGTACCAGATTCTTCTGTTGTGTTCTGCTCTGTGTCTGTGCTACCAGGCTTGTATTTCTGTGTTTAATCACTTCCAGTGTATTTCTTTTTTATGAATTTGCACAGTCTACCCTGGAACCCATGTCAGCCTCTGGGTCAACAACATCCTGTGGCAAGTTCAGTTTGGTTATAATTTGCACAAAAAGCCACGTCATTGTATTAGTTTTGAGCCTGCCTTCAGCTAGTGTCTTTTGCCCCTTCATTCTTATACTGGGCAAGACAGCAAACAATCTTTATGGAACTTCTCCAAGCCATTCATTTTGTAAGGCTCTGTCTTATTTCCCCTCTCTGCTATAAGTAGCCTTTTTTCCAGCCAGAAAAGGCCTGATCTCTTCAGTTTTTCATTGTATGGAAGGTATTCCATACTTTTTTTTTTTAATTTGCCTTTGTCTGAGCTCTTTTTTTACTTGGCAGTCTTTTGAGTTTTTTCGGTGGAGGTTTTTATTTTGGGGGTGGGGTTGAAGAGAAGAGGACTAAACCTGCACTCAGTATTTGAAATACAGGCACAAATTAGTTCTATACACTGTCATTAGTTCTATGCATTGTCATAATAATGTTCTGTTTATTTTTCTATTTATTCATCCATGTGGAGCACTGAGCAATCCAAATTATCTAAAGTAAACTCATGTATCCAGATCTTGTTGTGGGTGCAATTATTAGCTCAAAGCTTCTGGTTCTATATGCGAACCCAAAATTTCCCCATGCCTGCAAACACACAGGCTTTGCTTTGCATTAATGTATGATCATTGCTTCTGCTGATTGTACATCACAGTCCTTCTCTAATTCTTCAGTTAGCCCTCATATTCAGTGCCTGGTATAACTTTGTGTTGTCAACAGTCTTAGTCATTTAACTACTCATCTCCTTTGAGAAGTAATTTATGAATGTATCAAACAGCATAAACCAATGAAGATTTTCTGCAGGATTCCTGTGGTGGCCTTCTTCAGTGTGGGAACTGCTTAGATGGTTTATCACTGCTTCTTAGCTATTTCTTCATGCAAAAACTTTCCTTCTTATCACTTGGTTGCTTAGTTTCCTCAAGAGATTTAAGTGGGGGACTTCTGGAAGCTTTTTGGAATCTCAAATAGACTCTCATTCAGCTGTCCTTTATCCATGTTATGCTACTTCATACTCTCAAAGAATTCCATTAATTTTTCAGGGCAGAAGTTGCCTTCAGAACAGCCAGGTTGAATCTTTCCCAATATATTACTCATTTGTGTCCACTAATTCTATTCTTGATTACATTGTTTACTAATTTGCACAAGCGAGATGTCAGTCTGGATCTTCCCTGAGGCTATCTTTAAATACTGACTGTATTTTCCACCTGTGATTTCTTGAGGTGCTTTTTCAGCCTAAGGGAGAAGTTCTGCACCTTGGTTAACACAACAGCTGTTCATTACTGTTTATATGTGCACTGCTGCTTCTGCATCATCAGAGACCCTCACAAAACAGGTTAAACTCTGGAAACCTCTAAACTGTAGGACAATGAGCACAGACATAAGGGTTTTACTTTAGTTCCTCAGATGTTCCTTTATATCCGATCGTCTGTTGGCCTTTTGGTTTTCTGTTCCCAGTCTTAAAAGAAAGAATGGTTTTGTCTTTTCCTGTTCCAACTGGGAGGTTAGGGAGCATTATGTTCTTGTATCAAATTTGTCAAAGTGTAATTTGCTTCATTTTTCTCCTGGATATCTTCAACTTTTTGCAGGGAACTTCTTTCCCTCCAGAATAATCTCTCTCCAGTTCAGATATCTCTAGTTCAGGTCTTTTGAGATGCTACCTTAGGTACTTTAGAGACCCATATTAAACACTGGTATGTTAATTGAGTTTCCTTGGTAAGACATTTCTTTCTAGCCTTCTGATATTTTACACTTCTATTAAGTAAAAAGCATTCTAGTTTAATAGTCCTACTTCATATGTTGGAGATTAGATTCTCACTAACTGCTTAGCTTGAAAGAGGACAGTAGTTTGAGATCACTTATTAAACAAGCAAGGAGAGGTTGCTGTTCTGCATGAAGAGTTGTAAGCTGTCAGTGTGTTATGGGGATCATTGCAAAAATGATTCTACAGGAACAGAGATTATGGATTTTTTTTTTTTAGCATCTGATGGGATGATTCTATGGGGTTTAGCTCTGGTGGTTGCAGGTTGGCCTCCCTATTCTTTTGGAATTTATTGCTTTCCCCTCAGCAACATTCTTAAACAGGAGATGCAAAAAAAACCCGTTTTTTTTTTTTTTTCTTTCAGGTCCTCCTAGCTTTCCACCTTCATCATTGGCCTGAATATAAGGCTGGATTTGTTTGGATTTTAGGGTTGTTGGGTTAGGCTTTTTTTTTTTTTAGAAGTTCAGTTGTTTGCCTTTGTGTTGTGCTCCAAGTTCAAATTCTAATGCATGGCCCATTTTGAGTCCAAATAATGGTTTCAACCACTCCAATAAGTGGAAAGAGAAGTTGTTTGTTGTTCTTGTGGTTTCTTCTAAACTTCAGGGAAAAAATACTACTTCACTATTTATTTATAAGCCTGGTGGCTGGAAGTCTTGAAGGTGTGGAGAGCTCACAGAGTGACAACTATTCTGTCACCATCTCATAATATGCAGGGAAAGAGTCAAGTTAATGAACCAGCCTTAAGCCAGCCTTGTATCTGGAAAAGTATGGACCACCAAGTGTTAAAGGTCTTATAATGCTGCCATTTGCAATGCATGCTTAAGTCGTTGGTCTGAGGGCTGCATGTTCCCATCTTACAGGGTAAGGGTTTCTGTCAGTAAATCAGTAAGTCTTCCTTTTTTTTTTAAGATCTCTCTCAAATGAGATTCTTCAGTACTGATCCTGTTCTAAAGAAAACTGAAGCATTTGAAGAATTTTTTTTTTTTCACTGTATCTAATATACATTATGTGGAGAATATACCTTCTACTTTGTTTTGTGCCTGCCACCTGTTTTGTTTTATTTGATGGCCTTTAGGTACTGCATTGAAAGATCTTCTGTGGCTAATAAGCTGTTTCCCATCTGGCTTTTTCAGTGCTTGGTGTTTTAAAGACTGAAGTTCTTAATGTGGGATAAATCTGCTACATAGAGGAAAAGGGATAGGACTATTGGTACTAAAGGTGGAGGGGAGAGATTGGGGCACTCATTTTGGGAACAGAGTTTTGACATTTAGGGGGTAAACAATAAAATCAGAGCAAATAATTAGTTTTTAAAAGTAAGGTAGGATGTCTTGCTAAAACATTTTAATAATAGTGTTCCATGATGATGTAGTTTGTGAATCTAGTCTCAAGCAATGTATTTTCTGAATCACTTGCACAAAATGCAAAACCATATGTACAACTGTCTCTATCTTAGGTTTGATTCTTGTAGAAATATTTGCATACTTCAAGACAAAGCAATTAGACATTTTCTTACTGGTTAACTGGAATAAAGATTTACTTAATACGAAAAATAGCCAAAGTTATATGCTGAGAAAAATCGGGGGTGGGGGGGGTGGGGATGGATTTGCCAGTAAATTAAGGGGAGATTTTTCACTTCCATTTTTTTACCTTTGCTATTTTGATGAAGTTTGCTGCCTTCCTGAAAAACAGGGATCCTTACTTGGAAACAGTTGTGGGACCAGTTATTTTTCTCTAGGTGGCAGATGAAATTCATAGTGTGAGAAATGGAGGAAAGAGTCTTATAAATTGCCTTATTCTTGTCTGTATGGCACCCGTTAGTGCAGGTATACAAAGCTGGTCTGAGAAAGATGATGTCTGCCTCTGTTTCTTTTAAGGGGGCTTGGTTTTGTTCCCTTTTTTTAGAAAACTAAATGGGAATTTTGAAGGGCTCATCAGCATGTTACTAATGATAAGGTCTCTAGCTAATATTTGCTAAATGATGATGTCTTAAATTATTTATATGATGGAACATCTTGCAACTAGTTGAACTGTTTTAACTGATTTTGCATTTGAAGAAAGTTGACTGAATGTTTTAGAAAATATAACTAAATATCTTTCCCTTCAAAACAGGGATTTAAGAGATTATGGCATCTGAAGCCCACAATGTTAGAAAACAGAAAGTATTGCATATTGAAGGTCGTCCCATTGATCTCCCCAGAAAAAGAATTTCTTCTTCCACTAAAAAGATCATGAAGGAGGTAAGTTGTTTGGTGGTTTTTTTTTCTCATGTCCCCTGATGAAACTGAAGCAACCATTCAAACAGGTTCATAGTTCTGAGCAGTCTAAAACTAGAAGCACAGCACTACTGGGCATTTCACATTTAGATATGCAATAGAACTTTAGCTTGAACAGTGATTATATTATGAAAACTATATATTATAATAGGCACAGGCAGTGGCATGCAGACAGATACATGCATCGTATCATCCATGTGAGTAGTAGGTACTTGATACACTTTTACTCATGCCTACTTCTCTCCAGTCTAGCCAAGAACTGTTTCAGTAGATGAATTCTGTCATCAAAAAGCTGCCAAGGGAGCTACATGGCACAAGTGAGAGGTGGGGTAGATGAAATACCTGCATTGAAATGCACCTGTCACTTTGTTATCATACAGCTTGATCTACCACATTGTCTAGTGACCTGTACTTTCACTGGATTCTTGCTAGTCAGAAACATTTTCTCATAACCTCGTACCTGTGTTACTGGCTGAAGACTAAGGCAGACAGTGAAGTACAGAGGAAGTATTAGGGAGGTATATTCCTGTAAGATCACTTAAAGCAGCAGTGAAGATGCCAATATCCTCTGTTTGTTTATTGAAATTATGTATTAAAACACACATGATTTTATGACTTGGTGTTACCAAAAAAAGCTTATAGTATTGTTTTGCACAATGTAAATGTTGAGTAGTATAAATACTGCAGTTGAAATGCCTGCATTATATAAGCATAGTACCTGTTTATATGAAAATACATATTTCTAACTTTAGCATCTTAGTGCTTTTTTATTTTTAATGTGTTTACTAATGAAGAAAGGTAGACCAGAACATCACAATTCAATTAATCTTCATTACATGAAGCTTTAAAACATTGAAGATTACTATATAAAAAAAGTCTTTACAAATTTATCTTCAAATTGTGTTGCTTAATTTTTAAAGGTTTTGCTAATCTCTCGTGGTACAACCTTGAATGAATTTTGTGATTCCTCTAGGATATCACTGTTCTATGCAGCCTAATTAGTGTGAGGGTGCTAATCTGTTCCATATGAATGAATTCAGGATAATCAAGCTGGTGTTGTCCCCAGCAATCTTCATTTTGTGCTTTGGTGGGAAGATGTTCTGCTGTCATCCTTCCCAATACTAGCATCTGATGTATTATGGGCCTTTAAATATATGTGTGAGACAAGTAATACAATTTTGCCATCAGATTCCAGTAGGCTTTTTATATTAGTCACAGTTTTTAGTTTGCTGGTAACTGAAGAACTCTGATGTCACAATCCTGTCTCTTGCCAAAGATACCCTGGGCCTATAGCTGACCATGGTGCTCCAAGGACAGCCATGGCAGAGCTAGTCCATCTATAGGTTGCTGTGAAGTACTTAAAGATTATAGGAAGGTTAACATAGCTGTGCTTTAGTTGCAGAATAAGAAGAGTGGGTGGAAGGGAGGGAATCTGTGGTAAACTTAGCCCATGGTAAAGTAGGACTTCTTTTTGGCAAACTGCAAGAGTGTTTGAGCCTTTTCAGTAATAAAGCTTTTTTATTCTCTATTCCCTTTCTCCCAGGGTAAGAAATCTCCAAAACAGCTGGCTTCATACACAAACAGGTAGGAGGGCTGTGCCATGTACAGTCCAAGTTTCAAGAGGGAAGCAGGGAGGAAGAAGCAGTTAAATCTATTACCACACCTAAGCAGACACAAATGGAAGATGGGCCTTAACTTTACTGACAGTACTTGGTTCTTCTGTCCACTTCCATAATAATGAGTCTCTGCATTAATAAAAGCTGAAGGAGAAAAATATTGGGGCTAGCTCTTACTTCTGATAACTCAAGTGTCATGAAGGTATATCCTGGGCATAAAATGTTTGAAGTAACCTGCAAGTTAACTGCTGAATTCAGAATTATACATACTGACACAAAGTATTGCTTAGGTTTAGAGCAACCTTCACTAAAATACTGCTTTATTATTGCAGAATAACAGTTGGAAAAACGGTGACCAGTCCCCTCTCTCTTTTCAAAGTAGTATATTGTAAAAGAAAAGTTCATTGTTATACTCCAAAGGCTTGTTACAGAAAGAAACAGTTCCCTAAATCTAGGGGCTGTGACATGGCAAATAAAGAAAATGAACTGGCTTGTGCAGGGAATCTGCCAGCAAAACTGCACGACAGTCGTACACACTTGCTGAATTCTAGTGACTCTGGCTCATCTCAAACAGAAGGCCCCTCATCCAAATATAGTGGATTTTTTTCAGAGGTAAGTAGAGTTTAAAGAAACTTCAGTTTAAAATTAAAGTATTCCTGGTAGCTTCTTTGTGTGGTTAGCTGTGAAAGCTTTCAGACATTCATTTTCTTAAGATATAGATTGGCTAAGGTCTTGTGATTTACAGTCTTCATCTATCGGTTTACAGATCAAGCTTATAGTTGTCAAAAGTAGTAGTCCTGCCAGTTTTCCCCATGTTTCTGTCACTATGGAAACTCATATCTGCCAGGCTTGTCTGGGTTAAAATTGTACCAGCACCAGTGCTTTGACCTGGTTAGGTTTCATGATCTGGCATGATGCATGGCCACATGCATGTTTATGGACATGTGAAAGTTTTAGTGTATGGATGGGAATAAACTAGTGAGGTAGACCAGGACTATTTTCAATAGCAGTATTGGCTCAGTGTATATGGAACTAACTTAAGTGTTAATATAAGACTGTATTTCTTGTTAAGATTGCTTGATGAAACCCAATGAATGTTTGCAGGGCTTCTAAAACTGGCTACAAGGTCAAATATTTAAATGAAACAGGTTTTGTGACAGTGAAGGCCACTTCTGTCCCTTAATGTTGACGCTTCCATTTCTGTCGCCATAGAATTCTGTTGCCCATTCAGGCTTGGAGGTGTTCAGGTCCCTCATGAAAGTGAGGCATGGCAGGGAAGATGAGATCAAAGGCTGTCACCATGCTGTCTTTTCATAGTACTGTAAGTGTGGGCTGCCATGAAGAGAGCCCTCAGAGTCCAGTGGGCTGGAGGTACAAGTCTGTGGCACTCTTGCACTCCACTGAATTTGATGGTTTCAAGGAGGGAGCAGCAGAATAGCTAGAATAAAGAGGTTGCGGGAAAGAAGGGTAAAGAAATGAAGCCTGGGGAAGATTCATCCTCTGAGAAACTAAAGACCAGATCACTGGCCACAGATGACTGTCTAACTGGTTTGAGAGATCTGGGTGGCTCTGCAGTGTTCATTCCAATCCAAGATTTTAATAAAATACCTAAATTTCATTCTGAGAACAAGTGTTTTCAGAAATTAACCTTTTCTGTCAAAGTTTGGAATAATGCACGTAATTACTTGTGTCTAAATTGTTAAAGTTCTCAAAATTAATGAGCATCTAAGTAAAAAGTTGGTGAGAATTATAGGTTGATGCTCATGAATGCTCTATTTAATTATTAGATACCTTTCTTTAAGTGTCTACAGACCTTACTCTTGTAGCTTTTGGGTAATGTAGTCTTAATCTATTTGTGCCCTCTTCTAAGGGAAATTTGTGTTTCTAATGCCATTGTTAGCTAAATTTCTAAACCCATCAGCAAATAGGTAGGAAAGTGTATTTTTCATATACTAAATTACTGCATCAGAGTAGCTTATTGTGTTGTTGCTGGCTACTTAACTTGTGGTAAACTTCTTTTATATTTTAAAAAATATACAGGTTTCTCAGGACCATGAAACTATGGCTCAAGTTCTTTTCAGCAGGAATCTGAGGCTGAACGTAGCTTTAACTTTTTGGAGAAGGAGAAGTATAAGTGAACTGGTAGCCTATTTAGTGAGGTAAATTGAGTGTCTCCTCTTTTATATTCTTAAAGTGCTAGCAATCCCAAATATGCTGCAATATTTTAAGGGTTCTTCAAATGTTGTAACTTTGTCATGCTTATTCTTTAAATCATAGTGGAAGCATATACTTCAACCTATGCTCTACTAGTAACATTTCTGATTTTTATTCTTAATGTTTCTAGGATACAGGATCTTGGAGTAGTAGTAGACTGCCTTCCTGTGCTTACAAACAGGTACAGACAAAAAGGGGAGGGAATAAGAATCTGCTATAACCATGCTGAAGTTCAGGCATTTCTGAAACATCTTGGTTTTTAAGTTTACAGGAAGAAAAACCTTATATTTCAGTTGGCTGCTGTGTAGATCTTTTGCCATTAGTGAAATCACTGCTTAAAAGCAAATATGAAGAGTAAGTATCTGTTTCGGATGTTTTCAAAACACTATTACTTCCTGGCTATGGTGGGTATTTAGTCCCCTGACTCTTGTTCACTCTGCCCCTTCTCCTAACCCTGCCTTTATTGGGGAACACCTACCTGAAGGGGAGCTTTCCTGTGAACCTTTCTCCTTTAACAAATCTGTGGTGCAAAAAATTCTTTTCTGCAAGGTTAAGGGCCTGGGGGGACTAGTTTTGCCTTTATGCAGATTTATTTATCCTAAACAGTAAAACAGAATAGCACTGAGTTTCTAGTATGCTTTATAACATGAAATCAGGGCAAAGTTTTCAGGCAAAATACCTGAAGAATTTCTAGTTTTTCAACAAGAGCTTCAGTGTACCACTTTGAAATTAAAAACATAGGCAAGTATTTAAAATTACCAATTTGTCTAGATTGTTTCTTCCAGAATAGAAAACATGTTGCTTTCTAAGTTGCTTACCAACTTGTTGTGACACTTTAGCTGACCTGTAGATATTGGAGGGGAGTGGAAAATAGTATAATATGTAAAAAAAAAAAAAAAAAAAATGTTGTTACAGATATGTGATAGTTGGTTTAAACTGGCTTCAGGCTGTCCTTAAAAGATGGTGGTCAGAACTATCTGCACATACAGAAAAGGCAGAGGACGGGTGAGTATAGTATTGGGAAATATTTAAATGTGTTTTTGTAGCTTTAACGTTGATCAGTAGGAGCACACCTTATCTACAAGAGAAAAAGTATAATTTGAAAGTAAAAGCTTAAAAGTACTCGAAGTTCTTCTGTTCTTAAGACACAGGTGGTGTTTGGAAAATTTCTTTAAGGATTGTAATGTTTTGGGTTTTTTTTACTGGAGTTTTAATACATGTAGAACATAGTCATATCAGGGTTTGTACAAATGCTATGGAAGTTAGATCATTTTTTTTATATTGTGGCAATATCTGTCATATAGGCTAAGTCTATATGGAATATTAATCATGTGTTTCAGTCAAAGTACTGAAATGTAATATAGATGTTATAAAGTGTCATTCATTCTTTTTCAGAAATATTCATATTTTAAAACAACAATTAAGTGGATTATGGGAACAGGAGAATCATCTTACTCTAGTTCCAGGATATACTGGTAATATAGCTAAGGTAATCCAGTTCCAGTTGCATTTAGTAATGAACATAGCTGTATCACTTGCAGTATTCCTCTCATTTGATGTTATTTACACTAAACTACTGGCAGATAGAAACACCTTTATTTTCTACTAATGCTCAAGTACATATTTACAGATATCTGGAGTGTATTTCCTATACTAATAATAGTGTGGTTTAGAATGCTAACAATGATTTTTTTTTTTTTACCCTTTTTTCTTTACAGAGAAAGAATCTCCTTAGTAATAAAATAGCTAATAGTAATAAACTTTAAAATTGGGGTAAAAAAGGGCCCAGATGAGTAGGTAGACTGCAAAAGGACAGGTGTTTTCTCTGAAGTCTGCTGTACCTATTGTTCTAAGTGCAGTGCATCATGGAGAATCTTAGCCCAGCAATGTTGTTAGCATTTGCATATCAGGGGCAAGTGACAATATACTAAATTCTAAAGCTTATTGCTGATCTAATGCTTAGAACATGAGTTTGTGGGGAGCAGAATAGTGTCTCCGTGACAGTGTCACAGTGTTTGCCTTTCTCAGTACGTTGTCGTATCAGTAATACAACAAGAGTGTCTGATAAATGCATGATTTGCTGCTCATGATACTCATATCTATAAACGTGGTTTCTGAGGTTGAGCACCAAGAGTTACACTGAGTAAGAAACCTCTCCACATGGTGGGACCCGGTGAAGGGAGACAGCGAGAAAGGACTTAAAAGCAGGCACTTGATTATGTTCAGGATTTGAGTGAACTTGAAAAGAACTTGGAAACTGCATGCTTTACTTGTATCTGAAGGAGCTTTGTGGAATCTCTAACTCTCTGGCTACAGAATTTGTCACTTTGATGTATCCACCAATTAAGTTGTTCTTCTGGGACTGCTGTGCACCTCTGACTTCAATTTTGACATGTCTGCAAGGATAATTACAAACTTCTTGCAGGGTTTAAGTCAGCAGGGATGCAGAAGAACTGAGTTCTAGCTCCCAACTGGTAGAGCAATGGGAGCTTATAATACAGACTGCCTAGTTCTTCTGGTAGATCAACATAGCAGTTATAGCCAGTGTCAGTGTGTTTCTTTAGGATTCAGGTTCCCTTTCTGTTCATTTACTTACTTACTAATGTGTATGAGGATAGACTGTGACCAAGGCCACGTGAACAAGTCAGGAGCAAAAGGAGTAGTACAAGAATGTTGGAAGGATGGGGTGAAGGAATATCGCTTTTAATAAATGTTTCAAATATGACCTCATGATGCTGACTTTCTTTCCTGTGTGTGCAGAGGAAGGAGGAAAAACAGACCAAATTGATGCCTTTGGAAACTAATACCACTATTCGTGCAGGCTTTTTAATACATAAAGAAATGCCACTGAAAGTAATCTTGAAGTTGAAGATAACTTGTTCTGAAACTTGGCCTGAATATAATTATTCTTGTATTAGAGACTTAATTGGTTACCATGCCTCAGACATGCAGTTAATGTTACAGCTCTAAGTAATGTGACGAACACTTTCTATTTTTTTCCTTCTAGGATGTAAATTCTTATTTATTGCAGCTACACTGACATGATTGGGAAACTATGTGTGCTTACATGGTGAAACAATCCCCTGAAGTATCCCTGAAATACGTACTATTTCTGAAAGCCTTCTGAGAAATACTGGCAGAAGAGAACAGAACTGTCAAGCTGTTCAATGAAACCACTAACAAAATCCTAACGATCTACTTCACATTGAAGTGGAAAAATGTCTAGTAGGAGCAACTTTTACTTCAGTGAGGTGAAAGTGCACTATGAAAACTGTATGCCTTCGCTGCATTTGGGATTCACTCAGTTACTAGGTATTCATTTAAATGCTACTGTATTTTACTACAACATTGCATAAAAGAAGATGAATTACTGTCATGAAGACAGCACAGCAGGACCAGTTGTAAGGAACCAACAAAAGCATTCAGCATTAAAGGCTTTTAAATGTTTCACAAGAAAACTCCAAAATGCACAACTATCTTCCAATTACATTAAAAAAACCCTCTGGAATGTTCAATTACTTCTGTTTTAATCCAATTATTAAAGACAGTTTTTGTTTGCACTATTGAGAAACTATACAGCAAAGATGCCTTAATTACTAGAGTTTCAAAAGCCAATGTGTTAAGATGCAAATAGCTATTATGTTCAGATGGTGATGAAAAACTACAAAAATCAGGGTTTCACATTGTGTAGTTAATGAAACATTGCACATATACAAAAATTCATGTATGAAAAAATATTATAAATACCTAAAGTTAAGCTTGGATAAATTTTAAAAAGGAATTTTTGGTTTAAAGTAATCTTGTTCTGTATCATTTAAACTACATGCAAATAAGTAAATATATTAAATGTATCTACTGTTTTTTTCTCTTCAAGTTCATAAAAATAATTTCTAGAATAATCTCTTCCACAGTACTTTTTATCATAGATATTTATGTCTATTGTTTGAAATGTTTACAGCCAGGTGAGGCCATGTTATTCAAATCGCACCCTTTTTATACTACCTCCTTTAAGAAACTGACAAAGAGCTTTTGCAAAATTAAGTTATAGCCTGATCAATGATGGCAAATTCATACCAACAATAGCATTGAAAATACAGCTATAAACTCTTTTACTGTCCTACTGTTATCCTCTACTATTTTAATTTAAAAGCTATAGCTTAATAGCTCTGAGGGAGTCTTGATTTTTTAGGCTTGCTATTGCCTTTTTTAATTTTGTGATTAGGAAGCGTGCTTTTTCCAATTAAAACTTATGAAGTGCCAGCTGTTCACTGAAAACATGCACAGCATGTATCCCTAAATAGTCTACTTCCTTAAACTAAGTACTTACAAGATTTGCTTTCATACCTAGCATTAAGTATATGCACTTTTATTGACATGCAGGAGAAAAGTCTTTTGATGGCCCCAAGTGGTTTTTGCTTTACAGATGAAATAAATGAATTTTAAACTCTTGCAGTGGTCAACAGCTTTAGGCCTCCCGTTGCTTCATTTTGTATTTAATTTACATATCCTTATTGCTGACTTCTGAAGGCCAACTAGAAATCTGTCATCAGAACTTGGTGCTTTTGGTTATTTGAATATTCTTTAAACCACCAAAGGTCTTGTGCTTCCCAGGGCAGTCAGCTACAGGGAAGAGTTTCTGGGACATCCCAAAACTGAGAACTCTGTGGGACAATCTCAAGTTATGCACATAACCAAATTCTTTTGATAAAATTGTTACGTACAATTAGAGATATTTCACTCTCTTTTTTTAAAAGAGTTTAAGATAGAAATTACTACTTTTCAAATGTTCTTGCTGTCAATTAAAAATTTAAAGGAACTACAGTATGATGGCGTTCTTTTATTACTTTACCGTTCTGTTGAGCACTTAAATGTAAAAGTAACGTAAAGACTAGCTTCATAATTTGGGTAGCAACTGCTGAAACTTAGATTATTCCTCAAGGAGAGTACTGTAAAGGTGATGGAAACTCAGATCTTACTTTCTCCTGGTTTTTTAATAGACAAAATGAAGTAACTCATGGCCATTTATTTCTGATAATACAAGAAGTAATCATTGTAAGTGATGAAAGTGAAATACTCTAGTATTCAAAAAATCCAGCTTGACTGTAGATGTAAATACATGGGCTCATAATGAATCCTGCATGTGGCCATGGATGTACCAAATCGCAACTGTGGATGGTGCTTTTGTTCTAGTGGCAAGGTAAGATTGATTTGAGGATTGTTACTGAGAAATATCTAAGAAAATAATGCATTATTTTTAACTGCCAAAAGTTGTATTTTGACAGCATCAATAATACAGTATTAAACATTAAGTCACTAGTATCTGTGCCTTATTTTAAACTACTTTTTTTTTTTTACCATTTTCAGGCAGCTACTAGACTGTCAGAACAGGATTCTGGTCTCCATTGTGAAATTATTTTTCTGTCATGATCTTAAAGAACTCGTTTAAACTATTCATGCTGACATTCAGGCTCAGCTTGTTGTATGCTCTCCAGTTCTCAAATGGCTAGGAATCAGTTTTGCTGTAATAGAATGTGTATGTATGATACATGCTCAAAGGTGACATGAGTAAAATGTCTTAATAGCTGTGTAACTCCATGAAATCCATGTAGTTGTCTCAGTGAATCAATTAAGAATTAAGTTTATGAACAATCGTGCATAAATGCTAATCTTTGTGATACTTTTTGCAAAGCTGTTTCTAGGATCTGTCAAAAGATCCAGGCAGAATGAATACTTTATCCTGTATGTTCTTGTGATGCAGAAGCATGTATGTACTTGAGAATGAAGGATGCCTCCGCAAAGCTGTTCTTCATGTTATACCACTTGATATGAAATTAATGTCTTTGAAAAACGGTATGTCTTTTGCCTCAGTGTTCCCTGAGAGTACTTGAGGCTGTTTGGCTGAAAGGGTTCTTATTTGAAGCATGAACTAGGACTTTGCCCATCCCCTAAACTGAAGTTAAAGAAACCTGGCAAACTGCCTCTTCAGAGCTAAAACCCCCCCAATATTCTGTTAATGTATGAATCAAAGCTTAGGTATTGCTGATAGCTTGCTGAAGAGTGGAGACAGAAAAAGCTACCCCATTAATTAGCCGGGTACAAAGAAGCTAGCATGTCTTAATGATTACGTATAGCTCCATTTTGAACGAGTTACACCCATTTCTTAGTAGAGAGTACTCTGCGGTGGAACACCCTTGTGTCATGCAGGTTCCAGGCTACTTAATAGTGCTTATAAATTGTTACTCGTATGAGCATCAGTCCTCCAGGAGCTTATATTCTGCAGTGAGATATAATTAAAACCATGTTTCTGTGGGCTGCCTTATTGTTATCAGAGGCTGCAGTTTTAATATTTGGGGTGCAGGAGGGATGGGAGACTAGGAAAGGACAAAAAAAAAAAAAGTACTTGTGCCCTATGCTGAGCGACAGCCCAACTGCATTATATCATGTTTCTTAAAGCAGGCTGTATTTTCATTTTCTGGGATCTGAAGTAGCAAGTTTGGAGTTACAGGTCTTTATGCATTTTGCATTAAAGAGGGAAAAGATGGATGCTACACTGGTGATTTGTGCTGGGTTTTTGGTTTGGTGTTTTTTTTTCCTTGAAAGGGTGGATAGTTTTTTGTGCAGAAACTTGAAAGTATCTTGTGCAAAGCTTACATTTTGAAGCTAGCAAGTAGTTATATTTGCCAGTTTATCTTGCCAAGTCTTCCAGTTTTATAGAAGACTGAATGTCTGCCTTACTGTGGAGTTTTGCAGCTATATTTTGTGCCCAGTTTTCTGGTACAAAGGGGAACGGGAGGTTCATAGTGAGCTATTTCAGAATACAAAACCATGCAAATCATGCTGTTGGTGTGAAGTTATTCCAGCTTTTGTACGATGCAAATTCTTTTAATCTATGAAAGCAGTTGCTTCTTGTGTGAGGAACTTTATATTGAACTGATGCTGCATCAGAGGAGGGGAAAAAATGAAGCCGTTTTCAAGAGCCTTGGTAAAAGCTAGACAGCATGGTTTAATTTTTGTCTTCAATCTACCTTCCTACGCATGATAATCATTGTAGGCTACAGATAAGGATTCACGGAGAGAATAGATTGAGCATGCTTGTGTTGCTAGTGCTTATATTGCACTTCGTTAAACAATTAACTTTTATTCCATATTAGTTAAATGGCTTGTTTGCTGTCTTAGAATGAGACTAAATGCAAGTATTTATTTTCCCCTCCACCCCGCATTCATTCTTCAGCACTTAATGATGTTATTTCTTCCTCTTCTATTTTAAATATACTGTGAGTATCTATTTTTAAAAGCAGGGAGGGGAGGATGGAAATTCTAGATAAAACACAGGGATAGCTACTTAACACTATTGATGTTAGAGCAATTATGAAAACTTTCCCTCTTTAAAGCTTTTCCCACAAACTTTGTTAATACCTATTAATTGAAGTGGGCACTCCTGGCTGCAAGTTTGGGTTTGAAGTTGGTTGAAAAAAATAGTGTTTTCACTCTAAATAACCATAGCTGCATTTTCTTTTCCTTTTTTCATTGGATACTAAGCTGGACTCTGATACGAACTTGCTGCATGGGCAGGTATTCCTTCATGGGATAGAATAAAAATAATGACACAGACCTCAACTGTTGGAGACCTAGAATATTTTTGTTTCCATACTGACTAGAGTTTTGTAGTATAGCTCGATGTAGATTGTAGCTGCCGATCATACTGTTATGAGCTGAGAACTGCTACTTTCTGGTTGAAGGCGGTGTGTAGTTGTTCCGATCCATACAGATCACTGCTTCAATTCAGTCAGTTAGTATTTGGAGCACTGTAGTGTAGATGAACAACTAACTACCAGGGTCTCAAACATCTGTACTGGGCTGTAAAAAAATACACGGATGTCATGTTCATGTTTTCCACCTTTTTTTTTTTTCTTATTCCTTAAGTTCAGTGCTTAAAGCCCTTTGAATTCCCTTTGGGAAGTGATAGCTGCCAAAACAGATGTGATAAAAATGCTTTTACAGATATGCTCGTGACTTGCTTTAATTCACTTCTGTGAATAGTAGTGTTCTGTGAACGTGGGAAGGAGGCTGTTTTCTCTATGCATAGGCTTGAAAGAAACAGAACTAGTGGATTTTGCTGCGATTGCAACCATTTTTTTTTTAAGTAAGCATTATGTGTGCTTCTAACGAATCTAAATATCAAGATAATGTTACATTCCAAGACTGCCTGTTCTTGTGGGTGTAAGTGTTGGAATACATACACACCCTAGCATCATAATTTAAAGGGACCTGCAGTTTCAAATCGCTCTTGTTATTCAGGCTGATGGCTCTTTTTCAAGTTGCATTTAACGTTTGAGCTTCGCTTTCAAAAAGTCTGAATTATTTGGATTTCGCAGTTGCCACTTCACTCTTGTTTCAGATATTCCATGGATCAAAAGACTTGGTCAGATAGTACAATACATATTCCAGCTGCAGAAAAATAGCATTTCTGGGTTTTGTGACAACAGGCTTTCATTACACCTCTTTTCTGCATGAGACAAGCTTGTTTTCTGCCAGAGTTAAATGATTTTTGGAGATGCTATTTCAGAGGAGGATTGCCGCATCCAAGAAGTCTGTGGCATGCTTAGTTCTAAATGGAGAAGTTGCACAAATACAGTCAGGTGTTAGGAGAATGCATATTTCGTTACTGTCAAGTTGTCTTACTGCATGTGAATCAGCTGTGCTTTATTATCTGCTTAGGCTAGATAAAAGTGGGATGATAGATTAGTGGGGTGTTGATGTCTTGACAACTCTTGGCTGTAAGAAACCAAAAATGTTATTTCCATGCTGTCGAAACTGATATCGTGAATGTGGAAAGGAACTACTTGTGTGCTTGGTTTGGAGAGCAGAAATCTCTTCTTTCTATGCCTGATAATAGTACTTTGTCTTGAAGCTAAAAGGCATAGGCATTTATCTGTGTTTATTTAAATAACGTTAAGTTTCTGACTGAAAAGGAAAAAAAAAAAACCTTGCTGCATTAGTTTATTTGTGGATGACTGTGCCACCCTATGTTCCAGCTGCAGGAGAAAAGTAAATAAAATTATAAAAATCTAATTAACCATCACTGTACAAGTAGTGGTAAAACTTTATTTTCAACATTGCAATGTCTGGCTATTATTAGTGAAGTAGTGAACCAAAGCAGGACTAAAGAATAACCGGCAGGTTCTGTTCTCTGCCTTGTGTTCCAGTAAGTCTAAAACCTTGACTTTTTTTAATCAACCAAAATGAGTGATGATCGATGGAAGTGTTAATTCTGGAGTAATTCTGTGCCAACAGCCAGCATTAGCATAAGAATAAGCTGGTTGTGAAGTGAACCCTGCCTACCAGAGCAACTGTCTTCTGAAATAAATTTTCTTAGGAAGAACTTTTTGGTACTTTAACTAAAACTCTGAATTTGCCTTTTGTTTGTTTGGGGGTTTTTTGCAAGACTACAGCTAGGGTGCTCCCTGCTAGAGAGAGGGAATTCTGACGGTTAAGATTTTGAGATCATCCTGCTGTTTGGATGATGGGGTAGTGCTGCAAGGGTTCCCTCTAAAAGTTACTTACTGCCTTCCAAGTGGTGGCATCAGTAATCATTAAAGGGGGGGTTGAGGGCTTGAACACAGGCAAACTCATCAGGACTGTAGCTGATGTGTGCCTCCCTAGCTGTGTGTTGGCGTGGGGAGTTGACTTGTATAAAATTAAAACTAGGGAAGGGCGAGTGTTTGCTTTAGATATGGTAAAAAAATTCCCACCACCTGAGAACAGTGCCTGTGATAACTGGAGATTCAGGTTTGATGATGCAGGAAGCCTTTCCAATCCTGTGTGCCTAATTCCACAACAGCGAGGCACTTAGCAAAGGAAGGCTGGAGACTCGGTGCTTGCCAAGCAGTCACGTTTCCTCCCAGTTGCTGCATTTCCATCCCTCTGACGTGTTGGAGCACATCTGCTTGGCTGAGTTCCCAGTTCCACATCAACCTTGTCACTTATCCAAGTGAGAATAAAATGCCTTCATACTTGGCACACCTGCTTTCTCAAGTAATGTCTTGTATCTCAAGTATTCCAGCTTCTCACTGCAAACAAAATCATTAGCTTAGTGTCATCGAACTGTGAAAGCTTGGAGGCTTATACTGCTGATGAATAACACATGGCCACTGTGGATGCTACCACTTGGTTTACCCCTCACATTAACATTAAAGAAGCAGAATGGTGTGTGTTAATGTAGTGGCTATTTCAGTTACCAGGTTTAAGATGAAGCTGTTGTATTAGGGGTATATAAATGTTTTTTAAATGTAAATATTCTACCAAGTATTAATTAAAGGTGCCCACAGTTCTGAACATTTAGAAATAGTGGGCTGGTGACTAGTTAGATCCTGCTTAGAGGTGGGTGGTTTGTTGGCCTGGGGGGTTTTCTTACTCTTCACTCATCTGGCCTCCCCCTCCGAGTACAGGTCTTTAAATTTGTTGATATCTTCTTAAATTCTCATTTTTGTAACCTTATGCACGTTCGGGTGGTTTTCTGACCCCACAGAAAATGATCAGGGAGTTGGGCAGAGTAAGGACATGTTTACTAGCCTTGTTCATGCAATGCTGTGCAAGCACATGTACACACTCGCTGCTGCACAGAAATACCATTTTTACACTTTCTGCACTGGTGCATTTAGGCTTCTATTGGTGGCATGTCTCAACATCTGTAAAGGGATTATTTCCATCTTGTAACTGTTGATTCAAAAAGCAGTATTAGTTGCTTCTCAGCTGAACAGAGAAGCTTCCTACTAAAGCTAAAAACAAATAAAGAGGGGAAAAAAAAAAAGACCAACCCCCCAAAAAAGACCCACCCAAACCCAAAACCCAGAATTTGCTTGTCTACAACAAATGACAAATGCTGCTACCTGTTTTTCACTAAAAAGGGGTACATAAGAATGCCTCTCTGAATGAGGTGTGTCTGATGTTAGGAATTTTTAGGATTACTGCATTGTGGTTTAGCCATTTACTTTCTAGATTGTCTCGGTGTTTGGTACGTGACCTCAGCTCCCTTACTCTGAAGGGCTGTAAATAGGAGAACGCCCTTGGCTCTGTCTTCACAACTGGCAGCTTAATATCAGCCTTTACCTTGGGGACTAGAGAGGTGTATTTCAGCATTTCTGTATGCAGACTTTGGTGTATGTACTTCTGATACGTGCTTCCTCATTTAATAGTTCTGTGTCAGCTCTGGAAAATGAGAATTTAGCCTCTGATGACTCACTCGAGTCTGATTTGGATGAAGCAGTCCTCATACCAAGAATTCTGCTTTTATGAAAGGATCTGCAAGACTCTTCCTCCATAAACTCACCAAATCTGAACCTGTATATCGTAATAGACTTCTGTATTGAGAAATCTGTTTACGCATGGTTCTTGGTATCCTCACTAACATCTTGTTCTGACAAAGTGGGTTGGTCTGTGGTTCCTTTGTAGTATTTGATTATCATTAACCTTATGCTATTTTTCACACCTTATAGAGCAGGTTCTATCCATTAGTTCTGAGGTGTAACTCCAAGATAACTGCTGCCCACATGTTCCCTGGCATTTGGCATAACTATGAGATTTTTTCAGGCATTTATTTGAAGCTGTCTTTTGCCCAGGAAACAAATTCAGAACTTGAACTGATTTTAATGGTCTGAAATGGTATCTTCACAGGTGTTTAGGAGCATTGTGCTTTTTTTGATGAAAGTATCATTTGAGGTGGCTTTGCAGCAGTATAACTGAATTCTACCATATCAATGAGAGACTTGAGTGAGAGGAAAAACTAATTTGAGTCAGATGGCTCCAGCAAGCCCTACCTTTTGCTCCCACATCCAGCAGTGAGATAAAAGGAGTGGTAGTTGCTGCTTTGGGGAGTATCTGAACCCAGCATCAACCACAGCTACTGTCTCCGATCTACTGCTTTTTCTCCTCGTGGCACCACTGGCAGTCAGTCATGCAGAGTTGTGGCATGTGTGGAGCAGCTGCAGCGCTGCTCCCTGGTCTGCTGCTCCACATGAGCTTCAGGCACAGCCTCACCTCTGCTAAGAAAGGAGGAGGCCCTTTTGCTGGACCCTTGGTAGGATTCTTTCCTAGCAGAACTTTCCTTAGAAGATGTTCCGAGATCATATCTAAAGTTGTGTCCATGATTTAGTACAAAAGTACCTGTTTTTCTTCCTGTATGTGCCTCTTCTAGGTCAAGATACCACCGTGTGCTTTGTATGCCAAGAGAATCTTCTAATTTTAAATGCACGAGCTCAGACTCTTTCATCTCCGCATGTTCTGTCTGCCACAGAGACTGTCCAGCCAGATAATTGGCTGTGTAAAAGCTTGCAGTGGGACTTGCTGGTGGTCCACCTGAGCTTGAGCTCGCTGTGGCCTTGCTGAAGAATGCTTCTATCCCAGATACCTACACTGAGGCTATTAGAAGGTCCAGTTGCTTTTTTGTTGAGCATGATGGAGAAAGGGATATCATGTATAATAAGATTTTCAGTTTTAGAGATGAGCAGGTTGGTGTTTTTTTTAGTTTGTTGTGTGGTTTGGTTAGGGTTTTTTCTTCTTTCCTAAACAGGTGTTATCTGGGTGCTCAGTTTGTTGATGTATATTTGCAAGAGTTTACGCACTTTCTTTCTTTCCCTCTTTCAGCCACCCTGTACCTCCCAACTCTTGCATGAATACAAAGTAGCCCTGGCAGTTGATTTTTGCTTGTCCTTTCCAATACCTTTTATTATTCCCCTTTCTGATGCTTTTTATTTTGACATATTAATACCCTTGCAAAAAAATAATTCTAAACTAGACATGAGAGTCTCTTTCACCTGGAGTGAACACCACTTTTAAGATGCTTTGCTGAATTCTTTAGGCTTGCAGGAGACAGTAAAAGCTTATAAATTAAATCCTGCAATTTTCCTTTAGGTCATTGTTTTATTTGCCTAAAATAAAAACCCTAAACGCAAAATATAAATTAAATTCAGGGCTCCTGCTATCTGTGGCAAAGCTACTGCTTCCAGTGGGCCCCAGATTTCACCAGACATTACACAGAGCTTCCCAGAGGAGCCTGCTGTCAAATACATTTACAAATAATGAAAGCAAGTAGCTAGAGGGGGCGAAGAGGCATTTGAAGGTGACTTACACTACTATTTTTTTCCAAAACTTAACAAACCATTATATGAGACAGATAAAAATGACCTATTCCTACATAGTGCAAAAAAGTAAGGAGAAAAAAAAATGTAGGTGTCCAAACCCATTAAGTATATGGCAAGTACAAGACTTCATGCTGCAATTGGAAAGATTTTATATGATAAAGCTTGTATTGTGAATCTAAAAATTACTTAATTTAACCCCACAGTGCTGATCTGACAAATGGCAAATCCTGCTTCAGGCTGAACTATTAAAAGTAAAAAAAAAAAAAAAAAAAAAAAAAAAATCATCAATGTATTATAGAAAGAATCGCTGTACTTCCATAGGTTGACATAGATATATTTGAGTCAAACAGGAAATACTACTGCTTACTGCAAAGCTTCTAATCACGTTGCTTTAATGAAGCTGTTGAACACATTGAATAGCAATGTAACAACGCAGAGAAAATTAGCTTGTTTGCCATTGATTAATGATAGATAATGTGTGCAATTCACCACAGTGGTTCATTTGAGCAGTTCTGTGTGATATACTAACTCAGGTTCATCAAGGCAAGTCTTTACCTGTAGTCTGATGATTCAGCATAAAAGCCCACACAAATAGGAATGCACATTAAACATAAAAATGGGATTCATATTTAGCTTTCTTACAGTGTAAAAGAGGTGTAATGCACCTCCAAATTATTTCATGCAGCTAACCAAGGCAAAGATTTAAGGGTAGAAGAACAAAAAGTTGCTTATTTCAGTAACAGCTTGAAAATAATTACAGAAGAATCACAGGCCAATACACTGAAACAAGACAATAGGAAAAAGCTCTTCTTCTAAGTGTTGAATTTCAAAGAAGCAGCAGCTGGTAAACTCCCTCAGGTATCGGTTGTGCATGTGTAAGGTTTTATATATCAAATGCCAGTCCTGTACAAGAAAGGTACGTACAGAGAAACTTAACACCAAGGAGAGTTACAGTTCTCAGCTTCTGAAGAACAGCTAGAATGTTTTTTAAAAAAAAAGTTTCTACAGCTTCTGCTGAAGATGACAAGCAGTAGGAGTAGCTAAAGCTTCAGAAAACACCAAGCATTGCAGAAACATTTGTTCATTTCTGAGATCAAGAAAAAGCCAACTGAATTCAGAGCCACTGTAATTTTCTATAAATAAGAGAATGAAGGCCCACCTTTGTTTCTTTTGCTTTATCAAATAACACAAGTGCACAGGTTTTACTACTTTCATAGTTGGTTTGCATCCAGGTTTGCTAACAGTACACACTGTAATAGTAACAACATATTTAATACACTGCGGAGAATGTTTATCATCTAGAAAATGCTGTTCCAATTACAATTACCTTGTTATACTTTTAAGTCCCACTATAAATTGTGTAAAGGACCCCCAAAAAATTAAGGAAAGGTGGGCTTAGAAATGGTGCAAATCAATCTTTAGCAGCCTTTGGTTAATCACGCTCTTGAAAACCAGCATAAAGTTTCATGAAAGGCCAGAAGTGCCTAAACTTCCAGCCAGGAGGAGACTGTGCTGCTTTTGGCCTTTCTTCAGTTCCTCCTAGGACAGAAGCAACTGTAGCATAATTTAAGCAACTGCTTAAGGCTGTCTGAATTACAGCAGCCAGCCCTTTGTATGTCGGACACAGGATTTCCCAGACTCAGAACCTGCAGACCTGCTCTGATTGCAAAAGCGTCACTTGGTTCCTGAACAGGATTCTCTCTGGTAGAACATCCCACCAAAGCGCTCGCAGCCACTTTGTGTTGCTCTGGCTGCCCAACTGACGTGAACCAATTCTACGCAGCGCGTGAACTTTTTCTTGAGCTTGAAATACAAAGAAAGGAATGTTGTTTTGTGGTGGTCTATTACCAGTACTGCAGTAAAGCAAAAAAATACTTTTGTATCTCACTCTGTAAAGGATGAGATAATGCTGTATTATGTGGAGGCCACCTTGTGGCATTATGGAAGCAGAATCCAGATGAAAAAAAAAATACCGCATTTAGACTGCATACCCAGAAATAAGGATTTTAAACTGCTTATATTGTTGAAAACCAAATGCCACAGTGATGTGTCATTCTAGCTGTAAGTGAATGATTACAGGTGGTGTCCGTACAGGCAACAACATCGGAATCTGAGGACGTGTGTAGCACCATTCTGTGTGGCATTGCTTCTTACATAGTCAGCTTAATGGCTGTCACAGTTCTTAAACACGCTTCTTGCATGGTTTATGCGCAATTGTTGTTAACAGAGATGTAGGGACAAATTCTACAGTGAACAGAAGCAGATGAGGACTGCAGTCAAAGTACTATAAAACCAGCTTCCAGGTTACCATCGCGTTACACCCATATTTTTTCTGCTTGCAAGATGGGGTCTGGAAGTTTTTAACAGCAGGAAAATTATGCTCCTGTTCCCTGCACTTAAACTAATAATTAAATTTCTAACACCAAAGGATGAAATTTGAGTTCAGTAAAGATCAGTTCAGTCAATTGCAACCAGACAAAACTGGCTATCATCTGGCAATCTCAATGTCAGCATTTTCTAAATCCTATGAAGACTGTACTGAAGTAGTATCCTGTCTATGTTTTTGGACATACGTTATCAGAAAGGTGGAAACAATTCATTCCTGAAAAAAAATAGTCCTGAATTTGGAGGTAGAAAATGGAGGTAAGGAAAGCCTGAGAGAGAAATATCAAATATGACTGCTGTTGGAAAAGGAAGGTAGGACAATACTGAGTACTGGAACACTGGATCTTCCAGTGCCCACCTGCCCAGCAACATCTTTAAGGAAAAGGCAAAGAGGTTTCTTCGCAAAGCTCTACAGTGTGGGAATTGATAATGTGGAGTGTCAGGGTACAAGAAACCTATTTCATGACTTAGCTTTTGTTGGATGGTCTTCAGCATACAGCAAAACTTTGGGGAAGGCATCTGAATCGCAAATGAAGTTGGTCCAGTCAACTTGAGGTAAAGGCAGACAAGGGGGTAGGTGAAAGCTCAGACAGAAAAGTCTTCAGTTGTACATGCTGACTCCATGCTGTGGGGATGGACTCACTGGAGATGCAGAGATTATTCTGACAGCTACTGAGTTTACAGAGGTTTAGGAGATTTTTCTGCCCAACATGCACAGGCTGTCAGAGATGGAGTGTGGGGTAACATCCAGAGCGCTGACGTCCCCCATTGCAGCGGGGACGGCAATCTGTTTGAAGCGGACTCGTATTCTGGAGCCTGGCAGCCTGGATACCCTCCTGCCCCAAGTCAGAAGTCGGACGCTCTCAGGGCACTTTATATTCAGGACAGCACAAAGACTGTCACAGAATCCAGGCTGTAATCCTGATTTAAGGAAGTAAATGTTTCTAGTGTAACACTGTAAATTGCCAGTAGATGGCATAACGATTCCATGCTACCATAAATTTAAAAAAAAAAAAAAAAAAAAATTAAGCACAGAAGGAAATACGCTGCACAATTTTTGTTAATTCTGTGTTTAATCATAGCAAAGCTCCTTGTGAAGGAAAGAGCTCAGGAAATTAGTTAACTGGCTGTGGCCTTTCACAGTACCTTTTTGCTGAATTCTTCCATCTACCTTCAGTTCATGTATTCTCATAGATCCGCTTGCTTGGGTGGGCGTTTTGATTTCTTCTCACCTCTACTTAGTTTCTCAAAAGAAAAAAAAAAATACAGGATGTAGATATGAGTATTCTGATGCAGATCTAATTCTTATTTATTCTTTGTATCAGCCAGGTCTGTGTCTTTGCTTCCACCGAACATTTGTGAACCAGCGCTGCTCACCCGGTGCACTGGGTATTACCTGTGTACCTATACTGGGGGCCTGGCTCAAAGACTGCCGTGGGATTAGAGGCAGATGGCTGAAGCTGCTCCCTGCTTGTCTGCTGAATGTCAACAGCGCAGCGTATCACTGCCTGGATCTCACAAAAACCAGACTGTGGGCTGCTGTTGTTTATGGTCCAGTGTATTAAAGAAAACTGGTATCAATGGCAGGATCATATATGTTTTCAAAAGTAAAACATTTAAATACTGGCCACAGCATTATCAGCTTTACAGAAAGAGAAGTTTTTGGAGCAATTGCACTGAGATGTTCAAAGGTGAATTAAAGTTTATGAAAATGCTTTACTAGTAATGAGCTATGCAAAAAGTGTATATAGCAAGCTTTGCTAGCGTTCAAGGCCGTGAAAAGGATTCAGCACAAAAATAAGTTCTGCTTCATTTTTGTAAACTCTGTTTACCTTCGGGGGAAAAAAAAAAACCCTCTCTTGCTACTTAAAGTGTATCCACCAGTACCATGGACTACATGATTCTCTGTGAACAGCTATGTTGCTCATGGATTTTGATGTTGCATTCGGAGAGCCAAAGGGGATTTAATGGGTCTCCTCTGCTTTTTTTGGTTTGTACATGAAACCTAAACTGGCAAGAATCTGGAGATATGGATTTCAGTGTTATCAGCATTACATTAGTCTAGACCTCCTCTTTGTTCAACCCATTAGGGACTGTCAGCTCTCATCCATCTGGCTGACAGTTCTGTAGCATTAGCGACAGCTGGTTGAAATAATTCAGACACCACCGAGAATTTGCTTGTGAGCAGGGTAGAACTTTTCAGAAACTTGCCAGTTTCTATGTAGCTGTTACTCAGGGAGCGAATCCATCAGTGAAGAGACAGCTATAAAACATGGAGGTCATCCTTGATTGCACTTTCAGGAGGTTGATGGAATTGTTCGGTTGTTTCAATTGAACCAAGATGGTTGCTTGGCAGTTTTATCTGTCTCTCTGATCAGGGATTCATTCAACATCAAGCTGCAGACACAACTTTACTAAATTCCTTTCAGAAAAAAACAGGTAGTGTCTCCCAGATGATGTACTAAGAAAATGAGTTGGTTATATTTGATTATATTTATACCTGGACATTTTTATGTCTTTGTTTCCATTTGTAATACTTCTGTTTCAGGTTTTGTTCTTTTTACCTAGAAGGCAAACACCCACAGCAGGATATCAAAACTCACAAATAGCATTGTGCAGTCCACTCAAATGAGATGCTGTTATAGCTATAGTCTTAATCAAAAAGGCAGTAATCAGCCAAATTATTTTCTCGGTTGCGTACAGTTAAAAATATGGTAACTGATTTGTCTGTATGAAATAGAGCTATTAATATGTAAAGAAGTTGCACAGTGTAAGAACAACTGAAGTTTTATTTTCTTTGGGTTCACAAGGCTTTAAACCAAGCAACTGTATTATCAAGGTTATAAAAATTAATTCTTAAGCTTCCACACCTGTGTAGCCACGACAATGAATATGTAGGACATGCCGTGTAAAGGGAAAATAGGGGTAAGGAATGTATTACAGCCCTTTTGGTTTCTCCTGTAACTCTGTGCCTGCTCACTAAGAAACAGCTTTTCTTACTACTGTACTGTCAACGAGTTCTAGTTATTTATCAGAAACAAACGGCAGCACTATAAATCATTGGTTCAAGGAAGGCACTTTAGCCCTGATTTAATGACCAATTTTTTTCTTTTGGAAGCTTTTTTGTGACTTTTTCCTAGAAAAAGCTTGATTATTATCCTTTGCATAATAACTATTAGGATTTAACTTACTTAATTCTAACGTAAAAGTCTTAATTCTAAATGGATCCATCTGTTGCCAAGGAAAACACATCCACTTCTTAGACATTCATGTTCTTCAGGTTTGCATTTGTGCCCTTCCGCATTTTAAGTAGCAAATTATCCTCTGTTTTTCCTCACAAACTGAAAAACAAAGGAGCCCTCCCTACTGCCCTTCCAACACCCACTCCCATTTCTCATCTTGGAGTAGCAAATAATTGAAAAATTGTGTATGGGGACAGATTATCCAGGTTGCAAGTTAGTGGTGCCACAAAGTCAGACCGAGCGCCGCAAAACATTTTTAGCAACTGTGCTGCTTTTAGGGCCCAAGAGCGCCAGCTGCAAGGTCCGAAAGATGTCCGCGAACAGCCAGCCCTGGGGGGTCTGCGTCGCCTCTAGCGAGGGGCAGGTGCCCCCGCGGCCTTGCTGGTGCCCAGCCCCAGGTGAGGGGCTTCCCCGCGGCCTGCACTCTTTCACGCGGCGGCGGGCAGCAGGGCGGCCCGGCCGGCTCGGACCCCGCACTCCCGCCGCCCGTAGGCCGAGCCGAAGCGCCGCGCCCCGCCCCGCGGGAGCTCGGCACGGCAGCCCGCCTCCGCCACCCGGGCAGCCACCGCCCCCTGGCGCTCGGGCCCGGCGGCGCCTCACCCAAGGGAAACGGCCGCAGCGTTTCCGCCTCGCTACACGTCACGGTCTAACAGTTCCCTCACTCCTATTCGCCAGTGAGCGCTACGTCACCTGACGGCGCGCCACTCGCATGCACATGCGCACAAGATCCGAGCCCTTGCCGCCCGCTTGGTGCGCACGCGCGGCACGTCTCCCCCTCTCCTCGCGACTGCGCGCTAGGCCGCGACGGGGCGCATGCGCGCAGGCGAGGCCCCGTCCCGGGGCGGGCCCGGGGGCGGTTGAGATCGAGGGCCGGGCCGTGCCGGCCGGGGTGCCGCGGGGCCCGGGTGCGGTGGACGGGGGGGCCGTCGGCTTCCTGAGTGGCGGCGGGCGGGGCGGGGGGCACGGTCCCGGCGGGGAAGCAAGCGGCACTCGCCGGGCTGGGGCCGGTGTCACCCTGCGCCGCGGGTAGAGGTGCCCGCCGCCTCCGCGCCTCTGGCACGCCTGGCGTCCCGTCGGCTGCGGCGGCCCTAAGATGGCGGCCAGCTGTGGCAGAGCGAGCAGCTCCCCACAAGCGAGCGGCCCTGTCCCGGTTAGCAGCGCACAGCGGTGATGAACACCTCGCGGCTGGCTTGGGCTGCACTGGTACACTCGCAGCTTAACCTTGTAAGGGCATTAGAGACGGCCAGGCCTGTGGTGGGAACCTGTAGTGCTGTAGGTATCGCTCTTCTCGGCCTCCTGCGTCTCAGCAGCCGTAACCAAGTTGATGACTAAGGCTGCTGGCTTTTTAGCCAGCAAAAAATTGGAACAGAGTTTTAATAAAAAAACCCGGACAAACAAACACATCCGTATTAAATTCTAGAGTACAGTGTTTGTTTTAAGCTTTTGTGGGCTCAAATTCTGTCCTTATGTCCTTCATAAGTTAAAAACTACGTTTTTAACACCTCCTTAGCTCAGAATTCATCCATTCTGGAGAAATGTTTGTGGCAGAAAGTTACAGCTGTATGTATCTACTACAGTACCTGTGGAAAAACTGTTTCACTGCACCAGTGAAAGCCATTTCAAGGGTTACAGCTTTATTCCTTCCCACAAGATCATGCAAATGCATTTGTAAGCTGTGAAGAATCACATTAGCTTATTCAGTCTCAGGCAGTAGCAGGTATATTCAGATCAGCAAAGGATCTGGAGATACAAAGACACAGCAAATGTCCTCAGAATTAAGAATTAACTAATCTTATAAACAGTAGGAGCTAATTCTAAAATTCTTTTTATTACTTTTAATACAGCATAATACATTGCCTTTAAAAATACGTATTAAAATGAGAACATTTATGTGGAATTAAGATACACTATCTCATAAATACCAATCGTTTTTAATTATTCCCTCTGCAGTAAGAGTTGAACTGAACTTTGACTTTGGGAACTGTTGATAGGCTATCACAACAGATTTTACTCTGCGAATCTTGCAGAATCTTCTCAGTGTAGCACCTGATAAGCCAGTACAACCAAGTTGTGGGAGCCTGACATCATATTTAGGAGCTGATTTAATAAGTGCCATGGAGTTGGTAAGTTTCCAAATGCCTGCTTGGAACTCGAGTTCTCTGAAATATGAGGAAATAGTCTTAGCTAAGAACATACCGTATTTATGACAGTGTAACCTAGATGTCAAACTCTATTGATTACATTAATTTGATATGTCTATTTATAGATGTATCAAATTATATTGATATCACTTAAATCCAAGCAATTAATATGCTCTGCAGGTTGATAAGCATATTTGTAGATGTTATGCTACCGTAAGCATGGCACATTTTGGCAAAAATGCTTTAATGGCAGTTGGGATTTTTTTGTCACTTGTAATTTTAAAATTAAATTTTTATAATACACAGTTATCAGGCTCAGTAGAAGGATCCTTCACTTTCAGTGACAGATTTAAATGCATTTGTTACATCAGAAGATATATGTGTCACCATCTCTTAGGGAGGTTTTGATTATATGTTACATGGATGTCATTCCAGTTATCAGAGAGAGGGAAAATATTTGACATAGCAAAGTTGCTTTTTGAGTATTTCAGGAGTCATTCTCTAGTACAAGCATTTGTAGAAATCTGATGAGTTTCCCCGCTGTAATAAAAAAAACTTTTTTTCTTCTAAAAAGGCAGCATTGGATACCTGTATGTGGAGAGAATTTGCTTTGTCGTATAAATAAATCTTTAGGAAAAATACGTAATTGAATTTTATCAAAATAATACTGTAAAGAATGAAAAATTAAAAGGAAATTCCTAGGAAAGCATCCTTATAGCAGTTGCAATACAAGATGCTGTAAGCATTCTTCAGGGGTTCAAATCATCACATAAAGTATTAGTGAAACCCACCTACACAGAACTGTTTATATGCTTCTGTCTTTGTGGTAGGAAGGTCCTTAAGTGATGCACGTCTTTGAGAGAGAAAACTTGTGTGAAGGACATAAGGACAAAATTCTTTCTGAGGGTTCACTTTTAAGAGGGTTCATTTATTTGTTTTCCTGATGCAAGTTTCTAATGTGTCAGGGTTTGTTACTTCTTTTCCCGCTTTGAACAACTTTTTTTGTCTTAATTTTCAGTCTTATTTTTAGGAGAGATATATTAATTTTTAAAAGGGTAGAGAACACTAAGTTTTTCTTCCTGGAAACTTCTGGAAACATGTAGGAGGAAAACTATAAGCTTCTGTAATTTAATGGCAACTGGTGCTGAAGCTTTCAAGTATCCTTTTCCTACTCTTTTCACCGAATATTGAAGTTTCATATTTTAAAATAAAAGCAGTCTGTCTAAAAGTCCCTTCTGTGTACATGTTCAGAGCTCTTAGTTTCCTTATTGTTGTGATAGAGCTTTCCAGCGTGGGCTAGTCCTAAAGGGAGCAATTAAAAGTAAAAACCTCTATCTTGCAATAAGGGCACAAACTGCAATTTTTGTGCATTGCAAGTCATCTCTAATATCTGCCCACACTCTGTAGCATGTCAGTTTTTTGGGTTTTTTGCTTCCAGCAGAAGTACTGAAGCAAAGTAAACTTCATGGTATGTATTTCAGAAGGAGGAAGGAAGGTCTAAGTCTATTCTGCCATCATCTGAATACACGAAATCTAACCATTTCAAATTTTACTTAGGCTGTTAGATTATTCCTCCAGAAAGACAGTAGCGTGAGGGCTCAAGAAAGTCTTTAACGTAACTGGTAATTGCTGCGGCTGTAGTGGCACGAATTGATGACCTTAAGGGTCTTGGTGTTATGAATGCTGAGCGATGTAAATTTTCCTTTTGGTTATTGTTACATTAATATAAAATGATGCTATTACAGTTTCTTCTTTAAAAAAATAAAGCACCCTCTCGTGTGTTGGAGCATATTGAAATATAGTGGGACTTACTGCTTTTTCAGGACAGATGGAAGTTTTGTGGTTCATGATGTACCTTCAGGATCTTACGTAGTGGAAGTTATATCCCCTGCTCATAAATTTGAGCCTGTGCGAGTTGACATAACTTCAAAAGGCAAAATGAGGTGAGCCTTTCCTGTTTTGCTTCTGCATTGATCAGCAACAGTATAAGGAGTAACGTAAACAGTACCATAGATCTGATGTTCTATTTCAGGCCATATGTTTCAGCTTCATTTAACATCACTTCTGGGAGCATATTTCTTAAAACTCAAAGTCTGATTTCTTTCTTCCTTTCATATTAATGGCTTTAAATAAGAGGAAATAGATAAAAAGAGTCCTTCTATTTGTTTACTTTTGTAATTTTCTTATGCAGCTGTCCTGGAATAAAATCCAGACATAAATCTGTTAACTGGTTTATCCTTTGCCAATACCTTTTTTTTTTCCTTCTTCCTTTTTCTTTCTGTTTTGGTAGATGTTCTGTCAAAACTTGGCACAATGAAATTATAATTCATTCTAATTCTGAATTCTAAAATATTTCTGTTACACCTCCATAAGATACTCTTTACAGTTACTGGCAAATGCTAGTAGTTGCCAGCCTGCAGTATTTCTGTACCATCGTTAGCTTTTTTTTTATGTTACGGCCAGATACGTTATCCCTAACAACTATAACTGTACCTCTGTAGCTGCACACTACTCAGTAAGTAATACAGAAGAATGGATATCTAGTAAGGTAATTTTCATTTGAATGAACATATATGTAATTAATTTTCTTTGTGTAGGCACACATATAGTATCTTAACTTCAAGTTTGTCTTTAATGGCATCTTTTATGAGATACTGTAACATTTGGGGAGTACAATCATAAATATAAACACTGAAGCAGTATTTATAGGGGAGGTTAAAAATTGAAATCTCAAACTGAAAACAGTGCAAACAGTCTGTTTATAATAATAGTAATAGCACAATTTGTGCTTAGTTTTTTCTCCAAACTTTATGGAATATTTATTTTTATACTTTGTTGGGCAGTATCTCATTGGCCACATTTAATCCGTAATAAACACAGAAGCAACTCACTGAAATAGACACAACAGTGTGTACAATCTCACTAAGCACTGTTTTGGTATCTGAGGAGTAGAGGTAACAAATTTGACCTTAAGTAAATTGCTAGGATATGTCTGCAGAGCAAAGTACCAGTAGGCTTGACATCTCTATGAGTCAAACGGGTAGAAAGTATAATGAGGAATACAGTTGGGAGATGCATGAAAAAATGTGATACACAGGGAAGATGTCAAATGAGCTTTTCTAAGGGAAGTTCTGCCTTAAAAAAAAAATACTGGAATTCTTAGAAAGAGGCAACAGCATGTGGGTAATGGATATGTTTGATAAGATCTACTTGAAAACGTCAAAAGTTTTTTAAGAAAATATGTAGTCATAAGGTAGGAGGGAAAGACATTCCACGGATGAATATTTGGCAAAAAATTCAGAAGGATTAAATTATTTCTGTCTGTAGCTTTTCTTGCTCATTACCAAGGTGAGAAAAAATGTTTTGCAGAAGTCACGTTTGAACAAATACTTCTGATGTTCTGATCTGCAGGTCTGTTTTCCATATCAGGTTTTTCAGCCTGCTTAATAGTTTGCCTGGAAAAAAGGTAAAGTATCATTTGATTCCATAAAGTATGCTGCTGAGAGAAATTAGCTTCTGAAAAGTGAAGCCTAGCTGACACTGCCTAGCAGATAGCTTTGTTTGTAGTCTATTATTAAAACTTTGTTTGGAGTATTATTAATCTTCTTTTCTTAAAGATTATATTTTTAATTATTTGCATTTTGCTCATTAGAGCAAGATACGTGAATTACATCAAAACCTCTGAAGTTGTGAGGCTGCCATACCCACTCCAGATGAAATCTTCTGGACCTCCTTCATACTTTATAAAGAGAGAATCTTGGGGATGGACAGATTTCCTCATGAACCCTATGGTACGTACAAACAACACACAAAGGTTAAAAGTATACTAAGGATCCAAATATAGCTATTCTTCAGAATACTGAGAATAAAATAATCAAGAAAAGATGCGCACACTTTGCTCTTTTGAGAGGATTGTTGTGTTTCCTTGTATTTTGTTTTTTACTTGTTTACAGATAGTTTTGTACTACGTACCCACTCTGTCAATGTATGTCCTCTGAGAATAGCCCATAGTCTGGTTCGTTTGACAACATGATGTTCTAGTAGTGTGGACATCACCATGTTGCAAGATTGTAATTGTAACAGTTGAAAGATAACAAACCTTTACTTTAGTGTTCCAGCTTTGAAATCTGTTATTTAAAACATAATGCTTCCTTACCAAGATTCTTTCCTGACAAGAGGATTACTATTACTGGGTTACAGAATGCAGTAGTTCTAGAATTTGGCTCTGTAGCTAAAAGCTTTATGTTGGTATGTCTAAAAATGTCTCGAGCAACAAATAAGCTGAAGAAATACTTGCTGTTTTCTGTGTAGGTGATGATGATGGTTCTTCCATTACTGATATTTGTGCTTTTGCCTAAAGTTGTCAACACCAGTGATCCTGATATGAGACGGGTAAGTATGTTCAATTGGTGCAGACATAGAGAACAAAGATACTGAGATTTTAAGGTACAGAAAAGTAATAAAACCTGGACTTTTAAAGAAGTGTTAATAGGCATCATTTATTCAGTTAATACAGTGTTGCTGTTCTAACAATGAATTCTAACATTTTAGAGTCATGAGTTTGTTGTTTAGCAGCACAACACAGAATTAAATTGTTTACAACAGCTTTGAAAGTATTGCAGTATGCATGGTGTTTTCCAGAGTTTCATTAGAGCAATAAATATAATTTCTCAAAGGCTATTTTTTCTATAAATTTCTAGTGTATTTCTGCACTATGTTTAAATCTAGTACTTCATTTTTAGACATGTAATGAGTGTCAAGTGTGTTGAGAAGAGTATGATGTGGGGTTCTCTTATCTATCAACCTAAACCACATAGTTTACAAGCCTGTTAAATCCAGATGTCACAATAGTGTATACGATATGGAGTCTTAATGTAGTCATTCAATTATCTGATTTATTGTCCTTTCATCATGCAAAATGCCGAATAGCAGAAGGCTAGGACAAAATGGAGATTCAAGGTGTTTGCTAAATCTTTTCTTATTTCTAGAAGTATTCCTTGTCTGTCTTGGGTGGCTGCTTTTTGAGGGTTTGGTTGATTTAAACTCCTTTTCCTCTAAATGACCACTGTCTTCAGTAGTACTTTATAGGTGTCCGAGTTGTTTTTTTTGTTTGTTTTGGTTTGTTTTTTAAAGTAATACCTATAAAAAGCATATCAGAGCTGTGTAATGCTCTTTTGGCTCTACTGCTGATTAAAAACAGGATACAAAGATGTGTTAGATATTCATGGCATGTTCTTCAAACCAAGCTGAACTTCAGAAGTTGAATTTTAAAAAAATAACTCCTTTTTTCACTGATCTGACACTGCTTACAGACAGGCTGTTCTGATGGTAGAGCATCAGGGCTTCTGATGATTTAGTTCTTATTAGCTGACTGATAAGACTTGTTAAGGAGAAAATTTAAGTTGAAGGAATCTTGCTTGTAATTTAAATTATCTTTAAAGAATAGAAGGTAGGTTTTTGAGAACTCAATTGTAATGGCATTCTCTAGATGACCACGTATGAAATTCTTAAGTGTATATTTAACTTCAGGTTGCCTGTGGAGGGTATGGAGCTTGTATTACATTTTTCAAGCTGGCTTGTTCTTTCTTTATGGAATCGGCACAGTATTAGTTTATATAGAAAGTTAATGATTTAGTAACTGTGCTTGTGGTAGAGGCATTAAGTACAGATGTAGTATAGATGCAGTAGTAACAAAGGCTACCGTAACAGCTTTTGCTTTGTTTGTACCTTGAAAACAGTTAAAGCTGTACCATTCTGAATGGTAACTAAAAAGAGCAAGGTGACAATCCCACATTAAATTGGCAATTACTGTAAGCATTATCACATTGTGGATGTGCAGTTCAGCTGTGGTGTGCATTAAAAGTACTTCAGGGTTTGTTTGTTTTAAACTATACTAATTAATCTCATAGAGCCACTATGCTAAACTCTAAAGTTACGTTAAGCTTAGCTGGATATATGGTCTCATATTAAAATCCTTCTATTCATGAAACAAAGAAAACTTAGCTGCTGTACACTAATAGCTTGGTGTTACAAAGTAGGGCAATAAAAATATCTAATATCTAATCTATTAATATCTAATATCTAACAGTTCTAAAAATTTGTTAGATTTAGCATAAATAATACTAATTTGAAAACACAAAAATGTGTGTAATCTATGAGAACACAGATCTGAAAATCTAAAAAGCTTAAATTTTAAAATGGGAGAAAGTAATGCTGAAAATAAGCAATGATTTTTTTTCTGCTAGAATTTTTTAATCAGGTAGTTGCCCTGTAAGACTGCTGAAGACGTGGTTACCTTTTTCCATACACCAGTGCTTTTAGTTTTGGGGTTTTATGTTTCTGTGTGTAGCTGGGCATTTGGCTGTGGTTGCATAAAAATATGGAGCAATATGTACCTTGGAGGACTACAAATAGTAAAACAGTATTTGGGAAAATTTGACATCTTCCTGATACTATCTTTCAACTCATGCCTTAGAAACAGCCAGAATTTTTACAAGCTATTAAGGTTATCTAATCTTTGCATGCAGGAAATGGAGCAGTCAATGAACATGCTGAATTCCAACCATGAGCTGCCAGATGTCTCTGAATTCATGACAAGACTTTTCTCTTCAAAATCTTCCAGCAAGTCTGGTAGTAGCAGCAGTAAAGCAGGGAAAAGTAGTTCTGGAAAAAGGAGGTAGTTAAGTCTTCCTCCTAAGCCTGAGTTTGCACAACTGTTTGTTTTGTGGTATCATGTTTATTTGTCTTGAAAGATCAAAAAACCACTACTGTAAACTTTAATCAGGCACAAAATACGGTATGCTACAACTGTGGTGTGTAGCTTTTTTTAGTCTATATAAGCTGTTTTGTACTTGACAGTAAGCAAAAGAGGACATGGCTTCAATACTGTATCTGTATAAAGTTATTGATGATACTGAATTAACTATATTGTTCTGTAGAGAATTACGATAAATTATATGATGTGCTAAACAGTAATGAATGTCTTAATCATAAGACAATGTATGAAAAAATTCAGATAATAGAAGTGGAGTTCAGTCTCAAGATGGCTTTAATGTTTTATACTTGCTGTTGGGTTTTGAAATGAACAAATCCTTTCAAAATTGAGTTGTGGGTTTACTGAGTAAGTAATTAATTTGCTGTATCAGCTTTTCATATATGTTACATATAAAATCATTTTATTTTACATTGTTTGCTGCCTGTACACTTTAGTTCAAGGACTTCCCACTTTTTATTGCCCAGTTTTATTCTGATCTACTTTCTGCTAAAAACTCTTTGGGGGGAGAAAAAGCAAAGCATCCTGCATCAGAAAGTCTTTTAAGACACTGTCAAGTTCATTTTGAATCCAAAGTATTTATATAACATGATGAAAGTTTATCCAGCATCTTGCCTTTCTAAATCACATGTATCACTTCTGGTTCTTACTCTTTTCTGTGTGCTGTGCATTCATCTTATCAGTGGTATGATTTGAGGGCAAACACAGAACAAAATTTTAAATATGAAAGAAAAAAACCTAAAAGTATTGTAGGAAGGTAAACCCCACTCATCTTTTAAATTATATTCCAAAGTATATGGCTATATCTAGGTATGCTAAGTCACTGGCAAAACTTTGTTCTTTGAGCATGCCTTTGTGTCTGTACTGCAGTATCTTTTCAAGCTACCCAGTAACTTCAGAGAGAAGTTGAAAAAATTGATTGTTTTCCACTAGGTGAACATTTGCAAATTAAAATGACAGCAATACCTGTCAAACCCCATTAGTAACTGTCTGTAAATCATTTTTTAAGCATAAATGCTGTTCTTTTCCATTTTTACAATTGCTAGCTTCTTCTAGGTAGCAGTATCCATGCAGTATGGGCAATGTATAACTGATACCAAAAATGATATTTCACATTCACCTAAAGTACACCTGAAGCAAAATCAATTAATGCATTTATTTGTTCTGCCAAACACTTAGGAAGGCTGTAAATTGTCTTAGAACACATACTTAGAAGTATGCTGTAAAACATAAAAGCTGCAAAAGAGTAAGTACTTGTTCATAGGACTAAGTAAACATTTAAGATATTGGAGAAGAAATAAGCCAGTGTTTTTTGGACAATGAAAGATTTCAGTCTTTGCAAAGTAAGCTGCACAATTTTGGTCTCGTTCGTGTTTTGCTTGAATGGTCTTTTTGGTTTGTATAAGTAAAATATATCCAATAGAGACAAGAGGGCATTTGGGTATTCTTGCTGGAAGGATTTTCTGAAATGAGTATCATGTTGCCTTTGTAAAAAAAACCCCAAACCTCCTCTTTCAGCAGCATCTCACTGGAAAACTCATAAGAAAAACAGGGAGCAGTTCTTTGAAGATGGAGCAATTATCTTTGTTACCATGCTGCCCTTGAAAGTACAAGCCACGAGTTACTTTTGTTTAACAGTAATTGGAATGACAATTAAATTGCATTAACTTGTTTTAATCACAGTTTGTTTGGTAATTAATCATACTGATGCATTTTTCCTTGTTACAAAGGTAAGAACAGCAATACTTCTGCCTTCTTTCATTGTGTATGTTGACAGTGTTGATCGGTCTCTAAGGGAGAATGGAGAATTCAGGCCATGAAGAGATGAAAGTCTTTGTTAATAGTTCAGAGAAAAAAATTGACAGGAATTGTAAGGGTCCTAATAAAACTTTGGAAGAAGCATATGGAATATTCAATACTTTATTTTTCTTAGAACTGATATATCAAGGTCCAGGCATTTTCTTTGTGCATCAGGATCAGATGCAGTGTAACACTCCCCTGCCTTCCTCAACAGAAAACTCTGCCCCACCCCCAGAAACCTGTTACCTGAGCAATCCAAGCCCAAAAATCTTGTTACCTAATGTTGTTCCCTCCATCATGTGCGTTATTCCTCTCCTTTTAAGACACCTTTGTGATAAAAGTGATTTGTAGAAATATATTGGTCTGCTGCTGAACTAATGCTAGTTATAATGGTACCAACATTTTTTTATTTATTTTTTTTTAATTTAGGGCAGCAGTCTGTGTCAGGTGAGAAAAGAGGTTCTAGCCAGAGTGCCTTGGTCACTTAAAGTTGTAATGTCATCTTGGGGTATCATAAATGACAAAGTAGGCAAAGCTTATTTGATAGCTTTCCTATTGCAGTTAGTTGTATGATGCAAGGCTGTCTTTCTGCAGAGAGTAAATGTTTGGTATATTTCAGTTTTAATTCTGTGTCCTTATTTACAGATTTTAGTAGTCTGTCTTCTGTGTTAGGTCTGACATTTCCATTTTCCCAAAAAACCATAGCTGCCTTTGAGTGGAGCTACTTGAGATAACAGAATGCAGACGATAAGTTGAAGCAGCTGATACCTCAGCACAGAAATGAAGGATGTACAGAATCTGCTTGGACTATAGACAAGCTGATTTCCTTGTTGCCAAAAGGAGGAAGACTTGCTCCCTCATCTTGGACTGGGTAATCCTGCTGCCTTCTGCCTACGAGTTCTGCTACTTCTTAGGCTTTGGCATTGGTTGACTTAACAAGAGAAATTTGTCCATCTTTCTGCTGGATTACTGTTATGTTTTAGAGAGTTAAATCAGCTCACTGAAGGATCAAAGAAATACCAGAGCCAGCAGAAAGTAAGCACCAGAGGCATGCAGTCGGAAGCAGGAGCCCTGTTTCTGGCAGTGAGTGCAATTAATACAATCAGCTCACTGCATCTTAAGGATTTGCAGCCTAAGAGCTCATTTAGCCATGTTCTGAATGAGCAGGCAACCCTGAGTTTATGACAGGCTGTGTAGAAGGGAGAGGAAACATACTTTGCTGAAGTCTGTTTCAAGTCATTTAAGACAGTCTGGAAGGCCTTTAATATGGTTTGAAATAATTTTATCAATTACTTCATCAAAGATGCTTCCATTCTTCACATGTAAGGAAGAAATTTAATGTATAGATATCTCACCTCAGTGTTTTAAGCGAGTGTTCTTACAGGCTAACAGTGATAGTAGTACCTTAAGGTACTAAAAGGATTTCACTTTCATTTTTAAGACATCATGTCTGACCTTAATCCTGCTGCTATTGGTAGCTAGTAGGTAGTGAATTTGTATTCCTTTTTGTTTCATTTGAAACGCAACTTCTTTTAGGAAGATAACCAATATGAAATATAAATATTGGTAAATCCTTAGTGGCAATGCATGGTTTTCATTCTGATGTGTCAGAATAAAATATGGAGATATATGGAGACACATTATGCTTATTTATTGAAATGAAGGAGAAAAGAAGTTTTTACATCTACTATCGATGGGCTAAGGAATACAGAACTTAAAATTTTGAACTTTGAATCAGTGGAAAAGCAGATTTACTGAAGCATGTATGTTGAAAGATTAAAAACAGACGCATGCACATTTTGCACATCCTTGGGCAGGAAAAGCACAGGAAGTACCTGCGGTGCACAGGGCATTGGGAAGATCCTGTTTAATAGGCTTAATTGCGATCTGTATCTCCAAAGGCTACTTACTGAACAGTGAGCTGGCACTGAGGCCAGCTTGCCTGGGACAACTTCTGTGCGTGCTGTCCTCTGTGAAACAGAGCGCATAGACACTGCACCTCGGGAGTTGTTTCTTGCCCATGCTGACTTCCCTACTATATCCAGGAATTACTGGGAGTGGAGGAAGAGTGCTGTTATTTGGCATATCTGAAAGTGTATTGACAACTATTGCACAAACTTAATGCTATGAATTAGCAGATCCCTGTGTACAGTGAAGTTCTCTGGCAGTGTTTCATTTAGTAAGATACTTGAAGCTGTAGATGATTGAAAGGAGAAAAATTTGGAGAAAACACCCCAAGGTAATGTAAGGATGTGAAAAAGCCTGAAGAAATTTTGAGTATTGCTGTCACGGCAGATTTGACGCAAATACTAAGATTTGAAAAAAAAAAAAAAGTAGACAAAAGATGTTTTTATGATGTTCTATAGACATTCTCTTTTAGGTGACTGTGACATTGGCAGTAGTGCTAGCATATATGGACAATGATTATAAGAGCAAATGAAGATGTGTGGTCACTTCATGACTCGTATGTCTGTATGTCATAACTGTAGTCACAGCTTTTAGGAGAGCACAGACTTCTGTATTTGCCTATTACCCATGTGAGTGAAGAAAAAGTGATCCCAGGTTTCTATCCAGCTGGGTAAGAGTGCTGTGTCATTGAAGAGATCAAGCTCATCATCAGTCTTTTCCTCAGTCGCTGCATAAAAACGGGGCAGCCGTCTAAGGCTCTTCCCTAACTGGTGTAATCCAGCCACCAAGCAAGCCACCTTTCCCTCACTGTTAGTGTAGAGTTCATTCTGCATGATAGTCTGTCGGGACTAACTAAATACAAAACACATTATTGCACTTTAAGTGCCAAAAAGCAAGCAACATCAATTGTGAAAAACACAGAATTTCAAAAGCATTACTGCTTTCATCATTTCAGTGTCTGTAAAGACAGGACCTTAGATCTTCATGGCTATTTTGAACTTGATACTGTGTAAAATCTGGTGATTCAGACCATAAAATAATACAACATTCAGGGAGCCTTTAGTCACAAAATTGTCTGTAGGAATAGTACGAAGTTTTAGGCTATTTTCAGGTTAAGCCAGTGAAAGCTTCTTGAGGTCACAAATAGTTGTGGGGTTTTTTTTATTTCTGTTGTTTCAAAATCCATTAAGGATTATGAGTCCTCTGTCATAATAAATATTGATTCTTCAGGAATACCTGTCTACTTTTGCAATTACGAGGTTATTCCTTCTAATCATGCTGGCAGTCACCCTTGTGTAATACTTTGTTTCCAGTAAGGTTCTGAAGGTTTAATGACAATATAATTTTCTGTGGAAGTGGAACTTAGCTAGTTAGCTCTTTTATTGATGATGCACAAAAACAGATTACAGTTGAGCTCATTTTTATTATGTATTTTGTTCTGCATGGCTGACAGGAATAAAAATCAATTAAAGTCTGTCATTCAGTCAAGGGCAAATGGTAGTCAATATACAACAGAAAGAAAACCTTTCATGGCATTTTTTGACCAAAACTACATTTTGAACTGATCTTTAAAGCTGAATACAAACATCAAAAAGTAATATAAAAGGTGGTGAAACTCATTTGAAAACAGAGCAAGTAAAAAAGTTCTTAAAGGAATATTTTCTCTTTGAAATACTAGAATGTTCTCCTCAGAAGCTCTCTGGATTCTTTAAGGATCTTCTTGCTGTCTGGTGCACGGAGGTGTAACGTTTCCCTTTGTGGTTCAGGATCAAGAATCGGACACCCAAGCTCATAGTCTGGTGTGCAGGGCACAGGACTGCTGTTTACCATGCAGATGCAAGGAGAATCCAGTTAAATGCTCGGAATAATACTTCCAATTCCTGGGATCGGAACAGAATCAGTGGGGAAGTGGGGAGGAGTGTTTCTTTTCCTACTGGTTTGTTTTCTCAACCATCCATAGATGTGGTTCAGATTGCTTCAGTTTGGCAAGTGGGAAATGTGTAAGCTGTATTAATAAAGATTTAATTTCTTGACTGTGGTAGTAAAACACCCAGAGGGGAAAGAATGTCTAAAGAAATTGGAGATCAAGATTAAGCCTCCTAATGAGGTGGTATTTTTGCAGTGCTAAACATTATCTCTTACAAAGAGGAGGAGCTCAGATGAGAGGTAGAGCAGTTACTACAAGACGGGCTTAGTGTGGACTAAGTACAGCATCCATCATCTTATTTACCAAAAGTGATGGGAATTGAACCGTGGTGGTGTTACTGGGTATATGACTAAAGGATCCAGATGGTCCTTTCATAAAGATAACACTTCTACCTGTAGCTTTGTAAGGGTCCCCCACAAGTTAAGGCATGTAGATCTATGGCCAGCTGGTAGAGATTCTTTGAGAAACCTTATCTTGTAATCCTCTCATTTTTGGATATGAATTGTAGTGTTGATACTCCCTCTCGTGTTTTGGTTTGTTTTCTTGCTAATTCTATTCGCATGGTATTTACACAGAGTTTTTTCACTTCTGTTTGCCTTTTGTTTTTATGAAGACTGCAAGGGTCTTGTTGAAATTGCTGTAGCAAAATCTATTCAGCTGGTGCTGGCAGAAATAATTGTATACATCACTTGTGCTTTCAAGTGTTCCAGTGGTAGCAACCAATTATTTCTGTCACCGGGTAGCTAGTTAATGGTGGAGAGGTCATTTGTCCTGGAAAGATCTGATCAAATTGCTGTGCTTTCTTTGTAATATGTTTGAGGCTTATTTTATTGTAAAATTTTTTTCAAACCCTTTAAGTGTACCCAGAGGAGAGTATCAGAAAGATTGTACAGATTCAGCCACAGTTCACTGAAAAGAGAAGAGTTTAACAAAGTGCACTGTTTACAGTTTTTTTCTTTGGGAAAAAAAAAAGGAAGAAAATGCCCAGAGGGCCTGGGTGGCTCCTCATGCAAAATGTCAACTTAAATCCCAATGCCTAACACTGAAAGTCACTTGCTGCTTTCAGCCCACTTCATTAGTATCACATAGGAAAGAAACACACTTGAAGAATTCTGCCTCTTTCAATCTTACATTGAAAATTTAATCCACATGCTCTTCTCCATACACTGTAGCTGTTTATGTGCCTTTTATATATGATGGAGTAAACTTGCCCTCGGAAGCTCATTAAGTGCCTTTATAGCTTTGCAGTACCTTCTTAGCCTTTTTAAATCTTTGGTACGTTGTTCAAAGTTGATAGCCTTTTCTAACTAGGTAAACTTCCACTTTCTCAAAGGTGCTTTTTTGTAAGAAGTTATTATGGCTGTAAAGACTTAAATTTCTAACTTGATTTAAGCACTGTTTGCTGGGGTTTTTTCTTTAAATGGTGCTCACATTACCTACTCTCTCTTCTTGTATTTTTAATGCTTTACATATAGTTTGTATTTGCATACTTTTACTGCCTAATAATTCTTCTATGTTCCAGGTTAGGAATTCGAATAAGCAGGTATTTCTGCAATAACAACATGTGTTACTGAGAATATTAATATAGTTTATCAACAGAAGTCCAAACCATGAAATGGGCTCTGCTGTGTTTGCTATTTTTAGCAGTGCTTACTTGCTTCAGTTAGCTCCTTTATGAGCAAAATGCAGACCAAAATTACCAGTGCAGCCAGGTTATATAAATACCTGTGGAAAAATACGTAAATGCATCTGAAGATCTTGCTCTGCTATACAGTGTTACTTCTGAAGGGAAGTTTAGCATTCTCTCTCCAGCCAACGCAAGGGGTATTGGTCTCGGCTGTTGAACACAGCATTATGGCTATTCCACATGATGGCTGCAGATAGTAGATGATTAAAAACTCCTAGCCTACTCTGTAGGAATGTACTTTTTGCATGTGTATGGCCTTGTACTGCTGTAGCACTTCCAGGTAGTCTCCTCTGAGTGATCATTGTCTGTGGCCCAAGTACACCATAGCCAGGAACGCTTAAAATTCGGTAGTCAGGAGAGGTCATTAAGCTAACCAAACTGAAACAAGGGTAAATAAATGAGAGTTTAAACCATAACCCTGAGATCTGTGCATGACCTTCCCTTAATTGCTAAATTCTATAGGTTAAGTTTCAGAATCACTGTGTTAAAGAAGTATTACAGGTTTTCTAGTCTGTATACGTTCTTAGACTATAGGTTCTTAACTCCACAGTTCCTTAAAACCTCTCAGTAGTCATTGAGCAATCTGACTAATTCTTCTGATGTGATCTCAACCTCTCTCTTGGGGACAGCTGTGGGCAGAGAAATGTCTTGTTTTGGCAGAAATTTTTCTGCCCCCACCCTATCCACCCCCTGTGTATTATTCACGTTGCTATCCATTTTCCTTAAACAACAGCAGGATCAAGAAACTAACTCACGCAGTTAGTGTGAGACGGCGAGATCTGTGATAACCATCATTTCCAGGAGACATTGATTCCACAATCAGCTACACAGACATGCGTTAGTGTGGCGGGATATATGTGGTTTGGGTTTGGTTTTTTGGTTTGTTTTTTCCCTGAGCTCATCATCAAACTGAGAATGTAATGTGTTTATTTAAAGCCTGCCTTATGTTCTGAAGCATTCTTTTCATGATCCCTCCAAGCATTTCTTGTGAGGGTATATTTCTCTATATGAAAACCCCCTCTTTTTCTTGGTTTTTTTTTAGCAATGCTCCTTCAGCTGTGAGGTTGCTAGAGAGCAACAGAAGTCACAGAATCTCTCTTTGGAAATGAGATGGTTGCCATGACAATGCTCCCGGCTGCTTCTTGTCCCAGATGAGAAAATAATTTTTAGACTCCTATGTTACAAGGCTAGGCTACAATGTTTTAAACTAAACAGTATAGCTAATTGACTCTAGTCAAAGATCAGCACATTGCTTCTTAAAAATCTTTGGGCTGATAATCAGCTAAAATTGTTGAATCAAATATTTGTGCCGGTACTTATTAAATATTTTTTGCTCTTTGTTTTTGATTGGCCACTTGAGGTAAAACAGGTGCCTTGAGATGGAAAATATTTTCATCTTACTGAATTTACTCCATGTCTTTTTTGTACTAGAAATTATCCTGAAAGCTGACTGATCTCTAGGTAGTGTTTAAAATATGGCTCTGAGTTTGAATCTTATTTTGCAATATGCCAAATCTGGATCAAACATGAAATGCTAGCTCCTTTCAAGGTTTATTATCTCTGAAGTCCAGACAGTTGATGGTGGCAGTGTTGGTTGGTCTGGAGGTCTCTGGTCAACCTCACTTTGAGCAGGATTATCACCAACACTAGTTCAGGTCAGCCTTGTTGTGGCCAGCCATTAGTAACAACATCCAAGCTTGGAGGTTTCACAACCCATCTGCAAAAGCTGTTCACATGGTGCACTACTCCTGGTGAACAAGCTTTCCCAAATGTTCAGTTTGAACCTTCCAAGTCACAGGTGGTGGTCATTACATTATTGGTAGCCAATGTGATTAATCGTGGTAAATACAAAAGCCTGGTGAGGTTCAGATGAATAGTGACAGGCAGAGGAACCCTAGTTAACCTAATCAGTGAAAACTGGAAGACATGGACTTGACTGCTTCTAAGGCTACCAAAGGAGAATGAATAGACCATTGTCCCTGGTGTGAAACCCAAAGAAACTGTCCCAGAACTCCTTGCAGAGTGAAGGAGTCCCTACAGGGGACTCGCTATGGTATGCAGGGGGAAGGGCAGTTCAGAATTGTTTAAAGGTTATTATGGGATGCTTATAACAGGACTGTGGGAATGTGTGAAAGTTTCTATGGAATGTTTAGAGGAAGGACCAAAGGATGGGAAAGGGAGGGATCCATGTAGCAGGGAGGAACAAGCCTGGTTTGATTTCTTTCTTGACCAGTCTATGCTGGCTGCTTTTCATCACCTTATCATCCCCTGTTTTTTTCAGTTCTCTTATTTTCTGAGTTTTAAAATGTAGCTCACTGTTCTTTATTTCTCTTAGTTTTTCCCCTTTTAGAAAAGATTGGCCTCTACTATGCCTGCTGAAGTCCTCTGGGACCTCCATGACTTGTAAGTGGTTCAGAGAGGACTTTTGCTAATTCATAAGGTGCCTGCATTTAGCCACTTTGAAAATACCTAACTTCTTCAATATCTTTGAGATGTTTTTTACCTAATCTGGCCTACAGTCCTACTCCTTCATTAAAATTACGTTAAGTATCCGATCACTGTTTATGAAGTCTGCAACAAAAAAGGCATCAAATATTTGCCCTCCTCCCTAATTAAATAATGGATTTTTGGTTTTGATGACTTTTTATTTCCAATGCATTTACAGAATATTTGTCTTTTTTTTATATGTCCCTTCCTAATGGTAACCTGGTAACCTTTTCAATCTTAAACTCTAATAAGTTGTCCTAGTCTGGTTTTGTATTATTCCTATATAGTTACTCTTAGGGTTGTGTCCTTTTATTACACTTGTTTGCACAACTTCATTCTGAAATTTTTAAAGAACTCTTGAACCAGAAGTTTTGAACTCTTAGTATGGTTCCTGTCTGTCTTAATTAGAAATAGGTTGTCATCTCTCCTTCATTATAGTACCTTTTATTAATTGCCAGCCCCCTTAAAAGGGCCTTTCTCTCTCAGACTCTTTGCAAGAGAGGATAGAAAATTACCTAAGTTTCTTGGTCTGTCCTTTTTTTTTTTTTTTTTTTTTTGATATATTGTCCTTACGAATGCTGCACATACTTTTCCTTTCCTCAGAATCACAAATTCTACCATATTAAGATAGGTGTCACCTAAACTGCATTCCGCACAAATACTCTCCAACAGTTTTCACCTGCAATGATTGTATCTGGTAATTTTTGCCACCTTTAGAATAAAAAAGTCATTTACAAGATGTGCCCTGTCATACTCTTTTCCAAAGCTACCTGAGTAACTTAGGTTTTCCATTACCACTAGTCCTATCTGTCAGCTAACCAAACAATTATTTTCTGATGTCCTCCATGATGATGGATTTGGATGTATTTTTCAAGGTAGGTCCTACTTCAGTGTTTTTGTTGAAAGTGAACCCTTTTCAATTCAGCTTCAATTCAGTTAATTCTATGCTTTTAGAATTTAGTCTACGGTTCAACAGGAAAACATGAAGAATACGTTTTTAGTGTTTACTTCAGACCTTGGAATATTTTCATAAAGAAATCTGAAAAAAAAAGTCACTAAAAATTTGAAAAAAATGTTTCTAAGAGGGAAACATTTGTTTTGTTTACATTCAGTCAAAAATACGTGCCTTGGTTCATTTCCCAAATAATGGTTCATCTCACAAATAATGAATGTGTAAAAAGAGATTGAGAAGTTACATTGAAAGTAGTTTTATGTGCAATGTGTTTCAGCAGTTAATAACTGCTTTCTGCATTGTCAGACAAAACACATACTTCATATGCCATTGCCAGCTCAGAAGTTCAAGAACAAGTGAAAACTGTGATGAACACTTTTTTTGTTAGCAATCCTATACAAAGATACCAAAGTGCATTTAGCCAAGGTTGCAAATCAATTCAAAGTCACTCAAAGTTGCAGAAGTATTTCTATGGCCTGGTTTTGTTGTTTGGTTCCCCCTCTCAAAGCAATCACTTGTGCTGCACACCCATAAAACTTCTTTCAGGAAAGATGCTCAGTGAGCCCTTTTATATATGTTTTGTGTGTTTTGCCTTGTTAGAACTTTGTCTCTTGAGGTCCTTGGTATGCTGAACAAGATTACTGCATGAAAGTTAGCATTTTTACATGTTTCTGACAACAATAAAAAGCCATAAGTCACCCATCTTAAGCCTTTTGAGGCCTGGGTACACAAGTTGCTAGCCTGTGTCAAAGCCTTTCCCATAATGACAGAGACCATCTTGGGCATAGCAATCAGGAAATGATAGGAGGTTTTGATTCTCAGAGAAGCAAAGAGTGGGGTCAGTAGAACTGCTACCATGGATTTCCAGAGGACAGACTTTGGCCTGTTCTGGGCAGTGTTTGACAGAGTCCCTTGGGAGGCAGTCCTGAAGGGCAAAGGAGTCCAGGAAGGCTGGACATTCTTCAAGAAGGAAATCTTAAAGGTGCAGGAGCAGGCTGTCCCCATGTGCTGAAATACGAGCCGCAGCCTGGGTGAACAGAGAGCTTTGGCTGAAACTAAGGGGAAAAAAAGAGAGTTTATGACCTTTGGAAGAAGGGGCAGGCAGCTCTGGAGGACTACAAAGATGTCATGAGGTTATGCAGGAAGAAAATTAGAAGGGCCAAAGCCTAAGTAGAACTTAATCTGGCTACTGCCATATCAGACAATAAAAAATGTTTCTATAAATACCTTAGCAATAAAAGGAGGGCTAAGGAGAATTTCTATCCTTTATTGGATGCAGGGGGAAACATAGTGACACAAGATGAGGAAAAGGCTGAGGTACTTAATGCCTTCTTTGCCTCAGTCTTTAATAGTAAGACCAGTTGTTCTCCAGATACCCCATCCCCTGATCTGGAGACAGGGATAGGGAGAAGAATAAAGCCCCCAGAATTCAAGGGGAAATGGTTAGCGACATGCTACACCACTTAGACACACACAAGTCTATAGGGTCAGATGGGATCCACCCAAAGGTACTGAGGGAGCTGGCAGAAGTGCTCACCAAGCCACTGTCCATCATTTATCAGCAGTCCTGGCTAACCAGGGAGGTCCCAGTAGACTAGAAGTTAGAAAATGTGACGCCCATTGACAAGGAGGATGTGGGGAATTACAGGCCTGTTAGTCTGACCTCAGTGCTGGAGAAAGTTATGGAACAGATCATCTTGAGTGCCATCACACAGCATGTCCAAGACAACCAGGTGATCAGGCCCAATCAGCATGGGTTTATGAAGGGCAGGTCTAACCTGATCTCCTTCTATGACAATGTGACCCACTTAGTGGATGAGGGAAAAGCAGTGGATGTTGTCTACCTAGACTTTAGTAAAGCCTTTGACACTGTTTCCCACAGTATCCTCCTGGAGAAACTGGCTGCTCGTGGCTTAGACAGGTGTACTCTTCACTGGGTAAAAAACTGGCTGGATGGCTGGGCCCAAAGAGTTGTGGCGAATGGAGTTGAATCCAGTTGGTGGCCAGTCACAAGTGGTGTTCCCCAGGGCTCAGTGTTGACACCAGTTCTGTTTAACATCTTTATCAATGACCTGGATAAGGGGATTGGGTGCGCCCTCAGTAAGTCTGCAGACAGCACCAAGCCAGTTGGGAGTGTTGATCTCCTTGAGGCAGAGGCTCTTGAAGGCTCTACAGAGGGATCTGGACAGGCTGGGTCGATGGGCTGAGGCCAATTGTATGAGGTTCAACAAGATGAAGTGCCAGGTCACAACAACCGTGTGCAATGCTACAGGCTTGGGGAAGAGTGGCTGGAAAACTGCCAGGCAGGAAATGACCTGGGGGTGTTGGTCGACAGCTGGCAGAATGTGAGTTGGCAGTGTGCCCAGGTGGCCAAGAGGCCCAATAGCATCCTGGCTTGTATCAGGAATAATGTGGCTAGCAGGACTAGGGAAGTGGTCGTGCCCCCGTACTCTGCAATGGTGAGGCTGCACCTTGAATGCTGTGTTCAGTTTTGGGTCCCTCATTATGAGAAAGACATTGAGGTGCTGGAGCATGTCCTGAGAAGGGCAACGAAGCTGGTGAAGGGTCTGGAGCACAAATCTTACGAGGAGCGGCTGAGGGAACTGGGGTTGATTAGCTTGGAGAAAAGGAGGCCGAGGGGAGACCTTATTGCTCTCTACAACTGCCTGAAGGGAGGTCGTAGTGAGGTGGGTGTTGGTCTCTTCTCCCAAGTAACAAGCAGTAGGATGAGAGGAAATGGCCTCAAGTGGCACCAGGGGAGCTTTAGATTGGATACTAGGAAAAAATTTTTCACTGAAAGGATTGCCAAGCACTGGAACAGGCTGCCCAGTGTAGTGGTGGGGTCACCATCCCTGCAGGTATTTAGAAGAGGTGTAGACATGGTGCTTAGTGGTGGACTTGGCAGTGTCAGGTTTGTGGTTGGACCTGATGATCTTAAAGGTCTTTTCCAACCTAAACGATTCTATGGTTCTATGATTCTATAATATTTATGGGCACTTACTGGCATCACTATCCAGACTACTAATGTTAAATTAACACTACTTTGCCCTTGCTAGAACTGATGGCTTCATTGTATGGGTTAGAGATGGATATTTTTGATAACATTTATACAGAGTCTGATTAGCTGCAATATAGTAGCCAGGTTCTTTTTGCAACTAACTTCAGAGGTTGATGAAGTAGTAAGTTGACAAATCTCAGTCAAATTCTTCCTTTGCAAATGTGTACCGTGAGTTGTTAAAGAGAGAGATCCTATAAAGAGACTTTCCACATAGGAGAGGCTGCATTGGAAAAATTTAAATGAATGCTTTCCAGTTAAAGCTAAGCAGAATCAGAGGCATAATTAAAACTTCAGCATATTGTGGAAAAAGAATATGTGGTCATTGGGCTGATAAACTAATTATCTTAATTAACATGGCTAACAATAAGTCATTATAATAATGCATTATTTTGAAATCTGTATACGACCATACTATACCAATGTAAAGCAGTCCTACCTTAAGATCATTATACAGTCTCAGGGCTGAAAAATTATTCTCAAAATACTTGTTCAAGAGCAGAGAGAGATATGTAATGATTTTCATTGGGTTTGATTGTTTTTCAAAGTTTTCATCTACAGAAATAGATGCCTTTCTGAGCATGAGTGAATGAATGCGGCTGCCCTTTCTTCTCTCTTCTAATTAAACACTTCCCACTTCACTTCTGCTCTGCCAGCTCAGATGAAAGTTTGGAAATCAACAGAGAGAAGCAAACAGCAGGAAAGTAAAGAAAAATGGAAAGATGGGGGAGGAGATAAACAGTGATGGAAAATGTAGGAATCAAATGCACAAACCAAAGATGTACCCCAATTTATATCTGGGTGACATGAGACCTATCAATAAATGCCACTGAAGTCAATGGCGTTTTCTAGAGTGTATCAATATGGACAGAGTGGAAAGGTACCTTCTCCTGCCCTTTCTTAGCAGAACTATTTCAGCAAGGTCTGTGTCTGTTCAAAGCACTTCTATTATTTCATAAGCTACAATACAGTACTTTCATGCCTTAGCAAAGGTTTATAAAGCTTGGTACTAACCAGAAATTAGATATGTCAAACATACAGATAGCAGAAATCCCCTGAGCTACATAATGCTAAAAGCAGAGAGAATGTGTTCTTAAACTTTTCCCTGTAGCTCTGCTACTGACCCGTGTCAGGGAAAAGATACTGCTCTGACTCCCTGTGGCCATTCTCATGTCTAATAAAGCTTTGCTTGTACTTTAAATATGAAGAGAAATATCACTGAGTTTTAAATGTTAGAAGCAAATTACCCTAAAACATTCGTTACGTGTATTTATTTAATTGTGCATGAAATACAAATCCTCACACGTGCTTTCACTGAGGATGAATTACTGAAGAACAGAAATTATGCATAGTACAAATCCTCAAGTAGAGCTTGCATGGGATTTATATGCTCCACCAGTTTTAACTGTGGCTTGTTTCAGGGATGGAATCTGATCAAAGTGGGTTGTAGGCTGGATGAAGGAGCATAAAAACTTCAGTGTTGGCTCATCTTGAAAAGGGTAAATGCTAGATTAGACATCGTCTAAAGGCCATGCAGATAGACAGTACCACTTTCAGATATATAGCAACAATTAGTTCATCTAATTCATTACAGTTTTGACCTGAATTAATGTTAATCAACTCTTGTTAATCCAAATAAACTAAAATTTAGTAAATTTGAGCATCTGCCCGCGTGTATGTAAGCAACATAGGTAATTTTCTGAACTAAAACCTCTTTGTGGTTCTCTATCACTGTGTGGATTTATTAATCAAGGAAATTTAATTTAGTTACTATGTTATGTTTTACTACGTTTGGAAGAACTTTGTACTTTATAATTCATACATAATTACTTGCAAGTGTAATATGTTGGAGCAAAGTCTACTGGAGTAAGCACACAGTGTGAAATAATGAAGATGCAATTTTCCTGCATTTGAGATAGCGTGTTGGAGCTGATTTATTCACCTGGACTTAAGTAGCAGGCAAAGTACAACTGTAGAGAAGGAGCTCATTCATTTGTGTATGCTTTTCTTTGCCAGGCTCCACCTGAAAGAGGTAAGGTGTCTGCCTAGTACTGTTTTCTTCAGTTGCTTTCTTAATAATTTATAATATCAAGTTCTATCCTGGAATTACATGGATCTGTAAATAATTTTGATGTGTAAATATGAGGGAAGAAAAAAGACTGACTCACTCAAAAATGCTTCAAAGAAAAACAAAACAGCTAAAAAAGTAACTCCAGATCCAAGTACAGATTTCCTGAAGTTTAGTGATGCTTGTGGGTTAGGTTTTGATTTTAAGTCATTTATAATATTATAATTAATAACAGCAACAGTGATAAAAGCTTTCAGGGAAAAGGATACATGGCAGTGGGAAATGCAGGCACAGCAGAACTTAAATGCTTTAAGGGAAACCCTGTGCTAAATTTCATGGAGTGTAATTTTCCAGTTTATTACAAACCCAATGTCAAATGACTAGCTTTGCATAAAATAGTAAATGGTATGTTAATAGTAAATCAGAATTATTACTGGATAGTTTTAGGAAGAGTAGAAAATTCTGTTTTGCTAGTTTTCTGTATGGTAGGTATAAAAATTAACTTTCAAACCTGAACATTATTACAATGATTTATCTTGGATGTTTTTTAAAAAATGTGCTGAATATTTTTTCACTCTGGAAAACAGTTTGCTGAATCTGCTGCTAAGTCATTAGATCTATAAGGAATGTAGCTCTGTTGCAACATAAACCACTGTCTGTGGTTTAACCCCAGCCGGCAACTAAGCCCCACACGGCTGCTCGCTCACTCTCCCCTGGTGGGATGGCGGGGAAGAGGATTGGAAGGGTAAAAGTGAGAAAGCTCGTGGGCTGAGATAAAGATGGGTTAAAAGGTAAAGCAAAAGCCGCATGTGCAAGCAAAGCAAAGCAAGGAATTCATTCCCTACTTCCCATGGGCAGGCAGGTGCTCAGCCATCCCAGGAAAGCAGGGCTCCATCACACGTAACGGTGACTTGGGAAGACAAACACTATTGCTCCAAATGTCCCCCGGTTCCTCTTCCTTCCCCCAGCTTTCTGTGCTGAGCATGGCGTCCCATGGTCTGGGATATCCCTGGGGCCAGTTGGGGTCAGCTGTCCTCACTGGGTCCCCTCCCAGCTTCTCGTGCCCCCCCAGCCTCCTCGCTGGTGGGGTGGGGTGAGAGGCAGCAAAGGCCCTGTGTATGCGCTGCTCAGCAGTAATAAAAGCATCCCTGTGTTACCCACACTGCTTTCAGCACAGATCCAAAATATAGCCCCATGCTATCTACTATTAAGAAAATTAACTCTACTCCAGCCAAAACAGCACAGACACTGTGGAGAAGGGCACTGGCCTCTGCAGACTCTGTGCTGACACTGGTGGGAAATAAGCTCTGACCAAAGAGCTGCTTGCTGGATCTATTTTCTGCCTTCATCAAAGCCAGCATGGGGAGCTCAGTCCTTTAAAAAAAAGGAAATATTAAAAGAATTTGGCTAGAGTCTAAGTAAATGTGTCCTTTGAGAGTATGGGAAACATTTGCTACCCTGATTCACTCTAAGGTGTCGTTGATATAGAAGGTCTTCTTCAGTCAAGCTGGGATCTGCCTATGTGAGGACCCCAGGATTTAGTCCAGTAATAGCCTAAGCTGCCTTGCTGTGTTGGATGCAGGGTTACTAGATGTGTAACCCCAAAAGGAGGAGAAAATGAGGCTCAAAACTGTTTTGATTCAACATATTGAACCCTTGTGGGTTTTGAAGAGGTTGAAGAAAAGTTCTATTTGCTTTGTTTATTGAACTTTTTTTTTAAATCTGATTTATTTAAAGCTGTAGATGGAAATTCATAAAAAGTGTAGTCTGGATGTGCTGAAATGAGTTTTCTAGTGCATGGAAATATTCTCAGCACTTGGAAAGCCATGTCTTTGAGTACTTTTTGAACTACAGACAGTCAGCAGAGCCAGCATTACTGTTTCTGCCAGTTTGACAACTGGTGCCTCTATTTCACTACAGTTTGGACTCAGGGAATAACAAAATTTAATTCTGATAAATATAAGACATGCTTTTCTTCTGTCATTACATTACTTTCTATGACTTTTTGTCACACACAAAATTACAGTAGGTTTCATTGCCCAGCATGGTGACAGAGGTGAGAGACATTCCAAGTGTCACAGCACAGTGCTCCGTCTCAGAGGAATGACCGGTCAGGAATACGGTGTGAGACATCAGGAAAAGGAGAGGTCCTTGAAGGATGGGAGAAGCCAATTTTGGCAGAGGCTCACTATATTGAAGCTAGGTATTTCAATACCTTTCTCCTTCAGGACTTCTGTACTAAAAGTCATAAATCTTTCCATTTTCAATTCCAGTCTGTGTTACAGTTCTGTATTGCTGCAGGAGGGCTGACTCGGAAGGAAGATGCTGTGGATGAGCTCAGCGGGATTTATTCTGATCTTGTTCTCTCACTGCACTGTGTCAGTGAGCACCAAAGAGGCAGTGGTCTTGGCTAATGCCCACCTTCTCCCCCAAAGAGGCTACGAGAGACTGGTTAACACGAATGAAAAAGGTACTCATGAAGACAGTGAGTGAGTCATTTGGGCGCATGCTGTGTTCTACTTTATTGCTTTGCTGTAACATTTTTAGTCAACGCATTTGAAAGTTAGCCCTGCAAAACCTGCTTGCAATATGAACATGTCCTGCCCTGAATTCAAGAATCTTTAAAATCCTTGCTCAGCTGCTATCTAATTCAAGAGAAGCTAACAGGGCTTTTATAAAAAAAAAAATGTTGTGGCATTTGAAGACTTATTCTTAGGACAATCATACTGAGATTACATCTGACACCTCAGTACCTAAATCCCATTGGCACCTATAACTGAGGCATCCCTCTGCCTATCTAGCTTGCAAGGTCCAACTTGGTAGGTTTTCTAATATATTTACCAGAGTAGATCCCACATAAAATGTACACAAAAAGAGTATTGTTTAATTTTCTTCCTCTGACTGATGACTCTTCAGGGTTTATAAAATTCACTTTCCAAGTGAATCCTGTAACAATCAGCCTAAAGGATTTTCTCATTATCTGTCTATAGAAGTTGTTGTATTTCACATTAATAATTTTCACTGAGAAGGGAAAATACAAGTGTCACTGTATATACTGCTGACTTGGACATCCCTATATAAATCACTTAAATAATCATTCCATAAAATCATGGGATCAGGTTTGGAGTCAGGCTATGTCTACCAGACAAATGTTCCAACACCTGGGGTTACAGAGTCATGTAGACAGTTATGCTCTTTCAGGATATTTAATAATGGCATGCAGATAATATTAAGATTTAAAGTATTCTATTAATGGCTGTAGATTCTATTAGGCAATGAAAGGCATAAAAGTAAGACCTTGGAAAGCCTATATACTCCTGTAAATCTGTCCCGAATGGCTTAGAAATACCAATAAACTTCTGAATATCAAATATAAAAGACTGTATTTAACACAATACCAATACTATGAATAGTACCATTTAACAGTTTTAGTCCATCTGGACTTCTACAAAGCATATGATACAATGCTTCATACAATATTAAATCAGAGAGGGTAGGGTTACATTATCATTTCAGTAGAGATTGAAAAGAAAATTACAACGACTTGGGTAGAAAAGTAGACCATAAAGTCCAGGGGAGCCTGGAGGTATTTGCTTATAAGTGATCTTTTCAGTTTTCTTGTTAAGTATACCAATGCAAAAATAGGAATATGCTGATAAAATTTAATGATAACACGAGTAGAGAAATGCCAATACAAAGAATCAGAATATTACACAGAAAAAAAAAATAAATCAGATGTACTTAAGTAATACCATTGGGATGAAAAATAAAGTACAAAATTCTAGGTTTTACTGCGAAGTGAGGACCTTACCAGTTACGAAGATCCAAAGACCAAACTCTAGATTAAAGGAAACTAAGCAATACAGATGCAATCCTAGAATATATCAACAGAGATGTTTTTAATAAGACTTGGGAAGAATCAGTGGCCATTTGCAATACTGTGTGCAAATCTTACCCACGTTCTAGGAGATTAATTTGCAGTGGAGAGGTGCAGAAAAGCTACTAAAACAATTAAGGAAGAGATTTTATGTTACACTTAAAGAACTTATTTATCCTAACAGAATTTACCCTATTAAAACAAAGGCTGATTAAATCTATAGTTGTCCTCATGGTACATCGCAGCTTATCACCCAGGAAGAAGCACTATTTAACTAGAGGACAACATGACACAAGAAAGAAAAAGACAGACAGTAGACATTAATAAAATTAGATTTGGAACCAGATGAGTATTTCTAACAGAGTATTGACAGTTATTGACGTCTACAATGCTTTCTAGTTGGAAGAGAAGGAATTTAATAATTCTATGAATAAGACTGCATAATATAATTCTCTACAGGACCAGAGGTAGATAAAATAGTCACTCATGGTCCCTTTTTCTTTCCAGGAAGTTGGGGGTGTTTTTGTTTTTTTTTTTACACTGACCAAACTGTTCAGTGTACTTTTGACCTGTTGGTCATGAGACCATACAATGAGATTGACTCTTTTCAGATTCTGTTCTTCTGTTCAGGGAAAGAAAAACAATGTGTTCAATAAAAGGATCAGCAGGGGCCCTCTGGTCAGTTATTTGGGCAGAGAAGATCTTTTTTCTGAACTTTTATTTTAGATTTTTAGCTTTGGAAATATTTTTCCTTGATTGTGTTTTGTCAGATTTTGGAAAAAAAAGTTAAGACATCTTGCCATACTTTTCCTGAATTATCCCAGTTTCCCAGAAGAAAAAATTAAGTTCTAAACAGAGTATCTAAATTCTAAATATCTAAATATCAGGCATTGTCAAGACAGAACATAGGATTTCATAGGTTGGAAGAACTGTCATTTTACATTACAGGTGGTCTGTAGGAATTTTTCTCATAGAGAGATTAAAATTATCAAGTTTTTATTAAATATAAATTACAAATATTCCATAGTATAATGACATAATGACATGCTTTTCAACTCTATGGAGAAGTGAGTGATTTTAATTCATAAACATATTTCTGAGTAATGGAACAGACATTGAATAACATCCTTCTCTACAAAGCAGAGCATTGTGCCTTAGTCTCAGAGATGCTTCATACTATACTATAGCAAGAAGTTACCTTATAAGCAAGTTACATTTAAAAAACACAGTATATATATTTCAGCCCAATAGAGAGGGTCATCCCAAGCCTTATATGCTGGTTTATCACCCTCTGAGTCTACTGGGTAAGCAATAAAGTGGAAAAGCACTATTTTCCTGATATTGGTGTTCAGCACTGCACAGCACTGCAGTTCTACCTGCAAATCAGTGGTAAGATCTAGCCTGGAGTTTGAGTGACAAGAACTGTTCCTAAGAAAATCCTCAGCTGTTTATAAGTTTTGTATTAGAAAGAAAGATGCTTTAATATCTCCCTTTTATCAATGAAAACATGGCATACTTATTGGAATTTAATGCAAGTTGGGAGTCAATACGGAGTCAGGATGGAGTTCAATATCTAAAATATACTATTTGAACAGAAATTTACTTTAAAACTTTTTTTTTTCCTACTCAGACTATCCAAGGGACTGTTTTGAGATTTTTCAGCGCTCCAAAGGAAATTCCAGAGATGGTCTTTACATCATCCAGCCAAAGGAGGACCCTATTGTTGTCTCTTGTAACATGCAGGATGGTGGCTGGACAGTAATCCAGCACATTACAGCCAATAGTACTGTCGACTTTGATAGGACCTGGCAGGATTATAAATACGGATTTGGCTCCGTGCATGACAACCACTGGTTAGGAAATGAATATATGCATCAGTTAACAAGCAGCTCTGTACAATATATACTTGGAGTTAAACTTGTCAATCTAAACGCTGAAATCAAATGGGGACAGTATGAACCATTCCTTATTGAAGATGAAGAGTCTCAATACCGAATCAGGGTTGGTCTATACAAAGGCAATGCCACTGATGCTCTGACCCTGGACACAGAAGCTTATCTCCATGACAACCAGAAGTTCACCACCAAGGACAGGGACAATGACAATTACTTTCAGAATTGTGCTAAACTGGAGCACAATGGCATTCCCGGGGGAGGCTGGTGGTATGACGCATGCGCTGGGGCAAATCTAAACCGTAGGAACGTGATATACTGGCAAAAGGACTGCAACAAGCAGCGCATGTGCAAGTTTGCATGGATGATGATCAAACCCATTGACCGCAGCCTGCCATATCCAACAAAGTCCTGTCCATGTCAGAAAGTTGAACTGTAGATAAGCCACGTGTACTTTGAAAGGAACAAGGATTCTTTGTCCAGTACCTGAAGTGAACTCACACTGACTGAATAATCACACTAATAATCATGATTGATAATTTAATTTGGGCCTCTGCAAGGGCTTTATGACGGCATATTTTCCAGGACATAGACATCTACCAGCCACACAAAAAGAGAAGTCACTGTCAGAAACTGAGGCCTCTACCAGCAGATTTAAATAATTAATTTTATAGTATTTTAGCCCTAAGAGGAGTCAGGTATGAAATCCAGGATATGATGTCTTATATAATATACACATGAATATACAAGCATTTCGGAAGGTTTTCCTCCAGTATGAATGTCCACTGTTGATCTCCTATAATTGCACATCTTCACATACCATGAAGGAAGGGAATTTCCAGTGAAGTACCTACATTTACAAAATGCATATTGGAGATTATGGTGTACTATAGGGCAGCATCAGGCCTTTCCTTTTTACCTTTAGTGAAAGGTATTTTAATATATAAAATTGGAATTAGCCTCATCTCCCATGGCTTCTTTTCCCCTTCCTTGACTCTTCTTTTTATCTCTACTTATTGAGAAGTGGAAAAGCCAAGAAGCAATTATTTTTTATGATGCACCGCAATATTTTAAGAAAGAGATACGTTACGTGAGTGAGGCCAATATAGCATACATGTCTATTTTGCAGCATCTGATTTTTTTTTCCCCCTGAAACTGTGTTTGAAGGCAGAAGTATGATAGGGGAAGAAATGGATAGTAGCTGAATTGAGTTTATGTCACTGAGTCAATTTAATGTGGGTTCTGCTGTAACTCGATCAGGATGCCTGCAAAGTTGTAATGAGGATACGAGCACATCACGTGAGTGCTGCCAGTCTCTTATAGCTTTTATCTGAATTCCTGGCCATATAGGCAGATTCTCACACACCTCTCAAAAATGTGTTTTGAATAATGTTGGCATGGAAGTGCACATCTGAAAGTCAGCAAGCTGCATCTGATCCTCAAAGGCAAGTAACCTGCTCTGCGGCCCATGGTTGGCCTGTTTTGGAGGGTTTTGGAGGAAAGGACTGCGCAAATAAGCTGTATGAATGACTCAGGCACCAGCAGCCCAAATCCAGCTGCCCAGTTTCAGAGGCACTCCCAAGTAGTAACTGGAGCCCTACAAACCTATGCTGACACTAAATTCCAGTATGGGAACTAGATTAAAATGTAGTAATAACTCATAACAACAAGTCTTTAAACAAAAACAACATAGAAAGATTAATCCAGTTCAAACAAAGACATTTAATGGGACTCAGGGACTGAGGTACGTTCCATACTTCTAAACAAAGTACGGATGGAAACCAGAGCTGGATTTGGGATTAAGTAGTGGATGAAAATAAGTAAGAATTTTCCAATATACCCACCAGCACTTCTTTCTAGAGCTCTTAAAGAGAAGGACATAGAACCTTAAAAAGTGGACTAAATTCTACTTCATAATTCCTTAGCAAAAGGCTGTCTTAACTGAACAGATTTTTTTCTCCATCACTGAACCTTAATCACCAGATACCCAGAATGATGCTGAGAGCAGCTGGCCATCAACTGAATCAGCAACATCACAGTCTGAAACACAGGGGTTTCTATTCTGTCTACTCCTCTTTTCTTTTTCCTATCACATTTCTCCTATCCTCTCTCTCTCTTTCTTAGCCTTTCCTGACTATACTGCCTCCTGCACAGACTTGAAGAAAGGAGGTGGCTCCTTCCAAGAATATCTGATGGAAAAAAATTATTTGGTCAAATAAATACCTTTCCAAAATAAAGAAGCATGACAAGGTCTAGAGCAATAGGTATATGGCTGACTTCCAGCTCCAAGCACCCCTGAATGGGAGGCATCTTCTACTTTAAACCTGCAATCTCCTAACAATAGCAGAAAAATATGTTTCTCCACCTCTTCATTACTTTGTATTTTTCCCCATACCATTTTCTCAACTGCAGGAAAATTAAGCACATTCTCACATACAATATCATGCTGATCAACTCAGAATTTAGCAGAAGGAAAAATTCTTCCTCAGAAAGTATCAACTTACAAAATAAGCGAGCCTGATGGCTTCTTTCCAGAAAAACCACTGATTTATTATTATTTGTCTTTAAAAATCATTCAACTTTCATATGAGAAAGTGCTTGCTTTTGTTTCTGATTTTCATGTGTGTAACCTAAACAACAGATTTCCAGACTTCCACATTACGTTTTTTTATGTGCTAACCATAGATTTAAAAGTATGACAAAGTGATTTTAGGACCAAGCATTGACTACTGAACATCAATAAATTAGCAACATTACCTGCCTGGGTTCATTTTTTTCTCCTACACTTAACAAAACAAAGAGTCCTTTAGCCACTTTCACGTCTTCTCTGCATTTCAGAAGGCATCGGGACGCAGGCAGAGTGCTGGGGTACAGAGCTGAATCCAGCCACACTCCACAGTTGGTAACCTCCACCATACCCTCCCTCCACTCTTCCTCCTACAGCTTACCTGATGAATTGCACATCTAAGGAGGCCTTACGTATTGCATACAGCAAAACCAACTGTCTGACCTCCACTATGTCTAGATGGCTGCCTCATGTAAGGAGTAAAAGATATTCCAGTTTATAGTTTGGCATTGTAATCCAGGAATTCAGTAAAAATCCCCAAACTTCAGAGGTCTACACAAACAGGAGCCATCAGCGACTGGGGTTTGGAGAAGTACTTGTTGAGAAGAAAACTTTTCAATGATTTTAAATATCTGGTTGTTTGAGGAAGGCTGACTTGATATATCAGCAGATACATGAAGAAACTAATGGCATTTAGTGGCTAATGGCATAAGTATTGAGTAAAAGGCAAGGGTTCTGCTGAGTGTCATGAAAACTCCAGTTCCTAATCTGATACATAGCCCAGCAGTGCCTATTACACCTGAAGAAATACATTTACCAAGATGGAAAAAACAATTGCAACACCATCCCTTTCTGAAATCACTAATAGTCATAGATTATATCTAATGTTAGAACACAATACTATCAATTTCTCTTTTTTTTTTAAGACTATATATAGATAAGGGGTAACTATTAATTAAATCATAAACAGGTTTATTTGAATGATCAAAGTTTCAGGTTTTATGACACCCAGCTGTCAATTGTACGTGGAAGAAAACTTCTTAGTGGGTACAGAAGGCAGCAGTGGAGATTTGGGATGACCACGTAAGAAATAAATGGTCTCTTTCTGATTTGGTAGAAGGAAAGCCAAGTAATTAAGTGAAAAGACAGAGTATCCATTTTTGGAGTTCAGGTTTGGAAGGGCATTTCAAAATGGAGAAGTCACTGACTACCCAGTGGCTGCGGGAGCATTTCAGGAGCTGATGGGGCCCTTGGAGTCCCCAAGGCAAACACTGCAGGGGAGTCTTTCAGGGGGAAGTTCTCACCTGTAATGATCTGCAGCTCATAAAAGTAGCGAATGTGGGGTGCTGATTTAAAAAAAAAAAAAAAAAAAATCCAACAAACCTAACCTTCCATAATATCAAAAAGGAGTAAGGAGTATGTAGTTTCTTGGGGAGAGTCCTTTCCAACAGAGGGGCACCTAGATGTACAGGTCACAGCAAATGGTAACTCCAGCTTGACGGTTATGTTCGACTGAGGAAATGGATATTTGCTTCTCACTATATCCCAGTTATTCCTTCATATTATATCTCTCTCTATAGAAAGCAAAGAAAATTAATTTCAGAGGAAAGTTACACCATTCCATTTGTTTGCTTGTTTGTTTGTTTTCCTAGAGCAAAGAATTCAGAGAAGGCAGAAGTAAAGTTTTTCCCCTAAAAATTACAGAGCAACTTTAAAAAAGAAGCATCCAAAAATTCTCCTTCCGTATGAAGATTTTGGGAATCCCAAACTATGAAGGGGTGATTTTGAAACTGTGTTTCCTACCAGAAGTAAAGAAGCATCTTACAAAATTCTATTCAAAATCCAGAATCTGAAAACAGTCCACAGGTATTCAATTCCGTTTCAAACTGGGTATCCAGTTTCATAACAGCTGTGTTCTATGAGAAAGCAGCATCTTCCAGATTGATATGGGATTCTTTAATTGTTGTAATGACTTCTCATTTAGATTTAACATACTTACCACATCCCAGTGACATTTTTATTCCTTCAGGTATGTGAGTATCCTTAGCTACATTTGCATTAAGATTTATCAGTTAAATTAGTTTGAGATGTTCAGGTCCTCTAACAAGTATACAAGGAGGCAGTGTCACAGATTTCTGAGAAAAGTCCCATGTGGAAGATAAAATTATCAGAATAATTAAATTAAAGATGGGGACTTTTCATGAGACTCAGCTCTAAAGCTGGAACAATATCTAAAGGGTGATAAGGAAGTACAATTAAGGTTTTTGCCTTGAAGTTCATCACTGGCTCTGGATCTAGACTCCTCAAGTCCATATATCCCAGTGCAGGTATCATTATGAGTACAATAGAGATGAGGAACAAAAATCCACCTATAAAAATAACTTTAAACAGTTAATAGCAGTTACTAATTGACATGCATAGTTGAACAGGATAAGCAATTGAATTATATAATGCTCCATCATATTTTACAGTTCTTATAGTATTTTCTCTATAACCCTTTTGGATTTTTCTATAAAGGAAACCCCTGCATTTATGTTCTATTTTGACTTTCCATCCTTTCCAAAGCTCTTCCCTCTGTGCTAAGTAGTCACAGAAAGTGCACAACTATAACTATGTGTTCTATACCCATTTAAAAATTCTGGGAACTCTTCCAAGTATTTATCTACAAACATAAATTATATTTACAGAAAATGAACGTTACTTGATAATTTATGGGAATCTGGAATGTATAGGGAGGCTGGTATGTATGAGAAGAGACAGACAAAAATGATACCCTCCCATTTGCGGGAAAATTCAATATTCAGGAATATTAAAGTGTGCTGGGTCTCTGAAAAGCTTGTTAAGGATGTGTATTTATGAACCTATATTGATAATACATACATACATATCTATATATAGATATGTATATGTGTGTAATTGTGTAGAAATAAAATGTGATTTTACAGAAAAAGACCTTTTCACTAGTCCATGACCATAATCAATTACAGGATCAGTAAAAGATTCATTAAAAGGACAGAAATACAGATAACACGATTGTTCTACATTGTACAAGTCCCACAACACTTTTTAAAGGCACAAAATATTATTTGAAAACAAAATATAATTAAGTACTAACTGATACTCTGATGAGGATCACGGGGGTGGTTTTTTGTGGTTTTGATTTTTTTTTAAGAATAAACATCCTACGTAACAATAAAGCAACACACAGCTCTTTATATAATTCTAGGTATTTACAATGTACCCATGCCTGGTCATGTAATGTCTCACATGGTGAAGTGCTAGCAGCATAGTTTGAGCACACATTTCACAACTACATTGAACCAACACTGTGTATTCTAATACATTTACTGAGCACAGAGTCCATGAACATTTACAGAACACTCTTGTTCAACAGAAGCCAAAACCAACAAAAAATATCCCATTTAATTTCAGTAGAAGCCAATGCTTTACTCTAGCAACAACACTGCAGCTAGCAGGAACTGTTACTACCTCATAAATTTTGCCTTTAACTACAGCTTGTGCCACAGAGGGACACATTCATTTGCTAAAAATCAAACACAGTTTACCGAATGTCTGATCCAATGTAACACAAAATAAACCCACTATAATAGCCAACTTGCAGGTAGTTACTGTACATAGGAAAAGCTCTGGATAGTGACAGAGGAAAGTTGACGAAAGGTTCTTTATAAAGACCTATGCTTTCCTTTAATATGCAATCATATGCTAATTCACAAAAAATAATAGGCACAGTATGGCATGTTACAAAATCAATCATGTGGATTTAGAAACCATATTTTTACATTACTACACTGCTAATCTTTCACTGACACAATTTTCCCCTCTGGAGATTGGGGATAAAAAATATTAATTACTTGTACCATAGTTGTTGACATGGAGGAATTATTTATCTGTAGGGAAGCATTTTGATGGTATGATAATTTAATAAATGACATGAACAATTTCACTGAGAGCAATGGTACATTCAGGATGACTCATACAATCCCTGAAATGTGCAACTGGGTCATGCCACCACTGCAATGTCCCACTAAAGCGTATAGTAGATATAATATGAAGATTGGCCCAAACCAGTATTCCAGAGCATCTCACCCCGAATTTTGATAGAAAGGCTAGAACTGAATCTGAACTTTGGAGATCTTTCTCATTTATTCATAATTTGTTTACTTTAGGACTTCATTCCTTATGACTCCTCTCACCATTAACTTTGTTTTCTTGTGGCCTTTTCTGAGGCTTCATGTTTGTTGCCACCACAAGAAGCCAGGTCACCAGCTCCATTCCAATGGCCTTCTGCTGAAGGCAGCTCCTTGCTTATGCACTCACTCGGTCAATGCTGCAGAACTCCTGCTAATCTAACACAGACATCAGACAGGCACGTGCAATTCAACCCTGCCATGGAAGAGTCCTCACCACAAACCCAAAGCCTCAGCAAACCTCAACTAGTGGCCAGAGTCTCAGCTCATTGTACCCTGGCCAGTACAGACCAGTCCCAGAAGCCACAGCCATCAGAGGGGTTGACTCCACCTCCCAGTACTGTAGCTGATATGGTTCTGCTGGACCAAAAGACAGTGACTGGAGATAACTTAGGTTTCCAAACACCTGATGTGACTAGTATTTGTAATGGTATTTAAAAAGTGCTATGAAATTGCAAAGTGTCCTTAATAGTTTTATAGAAATATTCAAAAGTTACTTAGAAAACCTTCATTCTTTCAGACATGCCAATTCTGTAACATTTATAATAAATTCATAGTATACAGTTAAATGTGCAGGGCATCAATACATATTTTTTCTCTTGTTCTGCATCATTCCATCAGTAACGGAAACTTTTGGGTCAAGTGGAAGCGCAACGAAGGAGACTGCAGAAAAGACCTGTGTTGTACAAGTAGATAGACTATGCTTTACGGTCAGTTCTGATTTGTACCATTGTCACTTTTGCATAAAATTTTAAAATTTCCTTCATAGGCATTGGGAAATGGAGAAATTTGGAGGTATCTGCCAACCATCACCATTTTTTACAGTGACTTGTATGATGTAACTGAGATGGGGACTGGCTTCTTCATACAAAAAATAAATTATCTATTTCCTCCACTATAAGCCCTTCCTATATCTCCACAAAAGTCATCCTTAAAGTGGAAATTTTCTCAGTATTACATTCTCCTATAGGTGTGTTCATCTGGAGTATTATGAATCTCCCTAACTGTTTAGTATTGGGGATGACAGCATTTCGCCTTTTAAGTAGTCCTTGTTTCATTCCAACAGCAGGTGGAAAAGTCTCAAACCAGAAGTTAGTACGAGCTCCATTGCTTGGGACATTGAAAACTAAATAGATGATACACTAGAGAGGAACTATAGGAAGAAACAGTTCTGTACTACAGGGAGATTAGACTGGATGACCTGGCCTGATGACTGGATGACCATCCCACTCTAATTTCTAGTAGTTTGTAATTTACTCTACGTATTCGCAGGCTGAAATAAAGGACAGAAGACCCCAAACATAGTAACTTTAATGCAGACCTACTGCATAATCAAAAACACCATGTTGCTCACAGCAGCCACTGATTTCTTTACCCCAAGCGCACTACTTTAATGCAAAATTTTACTTTTCTGCAGAATTTTTTTAACCCCTAGACATAGAAAGCAACAGCTTTGAAAAGACAGAATTACAGTCAATTTACTAGGTTACATCAATATCTATTTTCCCCTTTATCCCTTACATAAGAGCAATTATGGCAATCTGGTATTGCCCTGCCAGTATAGTTTCTCTTCAACTTTTTTCTTTTTCCACTGGCAGAAGAGCAGCATCTTAAAGGTTTTCCTGAAAGTTTTGTTACAGAGGGCATAACAAATGGGGTTAACAGTGCTGTTCACATAGCATAGCCAATATCCAAGGTGCCACAGTGTCAGGGGAATGCAGTCAGAGCAGAATGTGGAGATCAAAACCATGATATTGTAGGGAGTCCATGTGATGATAAAAGCCAACAGAATGGCACTTAAAGTCTGTGCTGCTTTGCGTTCCTTTATAAGAACCATCCGTTTCCTTTTGGTGATTTGGTTATTTATATTTGGATCCATGCTTTTGATGGAAGGATCCTTTGACAGAGCAGCAGAACAAGGAGTTATTTTTACTTTACGGCAACCATTGTTGGCTTCTTGGGTACCATCAGCCTTAACCACCAACCGGAATTTATAGGCCACACATTTTTTACTTTTTTGTACGTGGCCTTTGGCAGGTGACAAAAAGTATTTCTGGTTCTCAAAATCATTTTCTTCAGGTTGGTCTTTGACAACAACATCCATACTCTCATTAAACTCTTCTGCCTTACCTTTAGATGGACTTTTGTAAGTAACTTGGAAAACTGAATCAGCAGTTAGTTTATCCTCCTCTTCTGAAGACGCATAGCTGCTGCAGGTGGTTAACTGGTCAGCCTTAGCCCAGTCGTTACAAGTACTCGCTGCCTGAGAGGCTTTCACTGTAGCTGACGTACTTCGACTAGATAAACCAGGAAGCCTGACATCTCTCTCTTTTGACTAAGTTTTGTTGCTTGCAACTGAAGCAAGACTTCAGGAGAGCTTCTGAGGCTTTATCATCTCAAACTCTGCCACAGACTCCGAACCCTGCAGTTCAGCAAGGTCCTTAGTACGTTTCTCTGTCTCTTTATAGATACGGCAATACAGAATGGTCATCACTGACACCGGAATGTAAAAAGCAGCAATTGCAGTACCAAAGGTGATAATGGGCTCATATAAAAACTGTATCTGGCACTCTTCAGGTGGTACTGTTCGCTCACCCACAAAATACTGCCAGCACAAGATTACGGGTGCCCACAACACAAAGGAAATTAGCCAAGCCAGACCGATCATGATGCCAGCTCTTTTGGGCGTGCGTTTGGCCCTGTAAGTTAAAGGCCTTGTGATGGAAAAGTATCTGTCAAAACTGATGACTAGGAGGTTCATTACCGAGGCATTGCTAGCTACATAGTCCAGTGCTAGCCACAGGTCACAGGCAAGGCTTCCAAGAGACCAATGGCCTATGAGTATATAGGACGTATAAAGGTTCATGGAAAATATCCAATTATGAGATCTGCACAGGCAAGGCTGAGCAAATAATAATTGTTGACAGTTTTGAGCTGACTGTTAACCTTGAAGGATATCATTACAAGAATATTTCCCACTATGGTTATTAAGCTTACAATTGCAGTTACAGTGGCAATAGTAATGACTTCCCAGAGGCTATGCCCTTCCAACTGCTTGTCGTTGATGGATGAACTGTTTACAACAGTAGAATTGCTGAATAAATTTACTTCCATTCTTGTTCTTAGTGTATTGTCATCAGGATCTTAGTGCTGTTGCATATTGCTTTCTGTACTCAAAAATATTCTTTTGGAGACAGCTGTAAAGATCAAAGGAAAAGAAAGAAAAAGAAAGCAGCTCATTAAATAGCACAGAATTCCATTAGAGTTACCATAAAACACTTGTAAAAAAATCTATCAAATTAGTCATGCTCTCTTTTTGCATTTTGATTATTGTTTCTACCATGTGAACTTAACTAAAACACAAAAATGTACATTTTAGGACAACGTACTCTGGCATCTTATGACATTTCTAAATGCAATCAAAACAACTATTCTTTCTTAAGACAGTCAATCATACCAGCTCTTATATTTTGAGTACCTTAGGACACACTCTACATATTCTTAAAGACACACATTTAAAGTTTTGCAGTGCAATAAGACAGTGAATCACTGTGTTGTTTCCTACAGTACCATGTACAAGACATGTCAAGATTTCAGAAATTGTCTTTGGAAAATCTGGAGAAGTCACCAACAACAGAAAAAGAGTAAGAGGAAACTGAGCATGCATGGGGAGTAAGGAACCACGCTGGCATGGTGGCAGCAGCAAACCGTTAGGTGTTAGAAGTGCTTGGGGCAATTGAGGGGGAATCTCTGAGTTAAGGAAGCAGGCAAGGCCAAGAAGATGTTTTTGGAAAAATAAGTTAGGCAGGAAAGACTTTTCTCTATTGAGAGGTCTTGGGACAGAAGGGACTGATTGGGTGAGGTGTAGAAGTGCAGTTTGCGTAGTTTGGGTAAGTGAATGGTAGGGCTGAGGACAGAAAGGAGTAAGCTGAAGAGGAAGCAGCAATGGATGACCACAGTGACAAACAATGCAACAAAACCAATTTAATAATTGCATAAGCAGTGAAAGGTGCAAATGTCACCACTGTCACTCTGTTAACGCATACATGCCTCTGATGTCCATCCCTTCCTATAGTCTTCACTGCTGTTTTCTCATCCCAGTGAATGCATGCCTGAATTAGGCAATTTGATTCTTTAACAGATATCTGGTGTTTTTTGAGTCATTCCATCACATCAGATGATGGTAATCACTTGTTTGGTGCTTAATCTTGCTAGACTGTGTAATTTTGGAATAGTCAAATAGTAGTTGTTTTTTTAAGTCAGAAATGAAAGATACATTATCAACAGTTTGTTTATTGGGCATCTAGTCAGTATAAAACTGGTAAGATGATCCCTTTTTTCAAAGCAGACACAGGTTCAATTAAAATTATCACATAAATCACCTACTAAAGTCCAACTCTAAGTCTTTAGGATTCTCTCTGCATCAGATCTCTATTATACAGTCCTCCCTATCCACCCACACCACTTCTCTATGTTTTCCTCTTTCATCCTAACTCTCAGAACATTTTTTTTTTCTATTGGCAAGTGTCTTTAATTAACTGCAAGCTTTCACAGCCTATCCCTTTCCCACATGTCATCATCTATCTTTTGTACCAAGTAGTTGGGTCCTTTCTCTTATCAGCTGAATACATCAATATTTTTTAGCCACTTGCGGAATTTTCAGAAAAGCATCTTATTTTTTTTTCATTGTCCTCTTATTTGCTGACATTGCTTCCTTCATGTTTGTCCTAGGTCTCCTAAATATCCACAGAAGTGTGTCATCTTTCTTCTTCAAACCCTCCTTGATGATTATCTCTTATTGTGATGAAATTCAATGATGGTACATTTGCTGGCGTACTGAGATAACTGTCTATCGTACTACCCAAAATGGTCCTCCTCCATCTGTGTGTGTTTGTCATCTCCTGCCTTATATTTAGATGTTTGTGCATCTGTATCCTGTTTATACACAACGTATATTGAACCTAACTCAACAGGATTCTAGTTCATGTATCGGCCTTGCAGCCTAGTAATAATCACAACATATGAATGTTGACATTGATATGCTTGGGTCTCTACAGCCTCCAGAGCCAGCCTAGCAGCCAAGAATATCTGAAGTGCCACAGCAGTCCTAACAAGCCCCATGCAAGGAAAGAAAATTTCATCCTAGTTCTGCATTCTGCAAAGACTTCCCCCAAGTCAGAGCTGTCCTGATGGCTGGGCACGCTGGCTTTATAAATGTTTACACAACTTTGAAGTGTAGGAATTCATTTAATGTGAAAAAAAGGTGTGTGGAGCAGCTGCATGGCTGTGAGAGGTAGCTGAGCTGTGAGAGATGAATCTGTGTGTCTGCTACCTCATGTGGCCTATGCTTCTTTTTCTGTGGACAGTCAGCACAGTTGTTCTGCACGTCAACAGCTCCATGTGATTAATTTTTAAGCGTGGTGGTGCAGTAAAGGGTTTAGTGTGGCAATGTCAGGGGGCAGCGGGGGCCAGCTGCTCTGCAAAGGAAGGTGAGCCATGGGTGGAGCACATCACCAAGCCAGGTGGGAGCAGAGACGTCACCGAAGCACAGGAGCGGAGCAGCATGTTTAGTTCATGATCAGGGCCAGAGGCAGTGATCAGGGTCAGACATAGTCTGGTGATCGCACAGCAAGTCAGCAATGATGAGGCAGGTCCAAGCGGGAGAGTGAGCCAACACAGCGAAGTAAAGGATTGAGGAGATAGACCAGGCATAGAGGTAGCTGCTGCCCAGCTGCGATGTAGCACAGGTGAGGTCCAGCAGTACAGCCGCAGCGTAAAAGCAGTTCCCAAGGGAAAGGAGAGGAAGGCCCTCATGTCTAGCTTTCTCACAACAGGTCTTATCAGCAGAGCAGCTGACCTTGGACTCAGCCGGCTAAACTCTAACATAGCCAACAGTGCTCCTAGAAGGGGGCTGCGCTCCAGGCCTTGACAGTTAATGCACCTGAAACACAGCCAGGGCTCATGACTGTTTTGCAAGTTGCAAGATTTCAGCAAAGGCTAGAAACGGTCTTAAAAAGGTACCAGCTATGAACGTCAAGCACATAGATAAACCTCTAGTAACTTCTACATTTGCCTAACACCTGGGGTTGACAAAACACCAATGGGCTGGTTTACTGTGATGCCTATAAAAATTGCCAGTAGCTAAGCTGCTAGTATGCAAAGATCTCTTTGCTGACCATTCTCATCATTTCTTCATCATCTTTGTCTCATAGGTCTGTGTTAACCCTTTGCGGTGTTACCTTTTTTTCCCTATTTGTGTACCACTCGAGCCAATAGTGCCTGTGAGTGGAACTTCTGCGTGCCATGGTAACATAATTTATTATAATTTTCTATCATAAGAGATGATAATAATAGGGAGATCAAAATTAAATTACAAAATCAAAATGCACATGTACAATATCATGACTTTGCTATCTGTTTCATAATTATTGATGCATGAACTTCACGCTTCTGAGTTGTAATGATACTTACTATTTGTTGCCAAATAGTAGTGATTTTTTTTTCAGTCTAGCTGTAAGTATTAATTAATGTGAGTTGTTAAATTTGTACATGTAGTCAGCTTACAGTTATCTGCAGGCAGATTGTTTGTGCCACAGATTAATTGCACCACAGATGCAGGCACAGCTTGGGTTCGCCGGGTTTCATTAGCTCTAGCTCAGCACTGGGCCTGCCAGACCTGTGCTGGCTGCACAAGGAATTTTGCAATGTGCTTGCCAGTGCTGCTCCCTGTTACTTGATTTATTTGCTTGTGTTGCACCGGAGTCATGCTAAGCTAATTTACCAATTTGCCACACGCTATGCCCCAGAACTAAGCAGCCCTTACTGCAGGTAGCAGTGCAGACACACTACAGCCCATGATTTCACAGCATGGGAGTTTTGGTCACATTTTGCTGTAAGGACAACTGGGTTTAAAAACCCTTCAAAACCAAATTGATGTTTTAATCTGTGCTGTCAAATGACAGCCTGTGTGCTCAAGAGCCATCAGGCAAGCCTACTATTAGGGAGCTGGTGAACTTCCCCGAGGACGGCATGGGTGCCTGGCTAGTTCAAGCAGAGCAGGCCAAACCAGCCTAGCTCTATGGCACAAAGCTGTTCCCGTGTCTCTGTGTCCTCAGAGCAAGATGCTCCTCAAGAGGCTGCAGAGCCACCGCATTCACTTCAAGTAGTGCAGGCTTGTGTGCAGCACCCTGTCAGCCAGGGCTTAGTGGCTTTTTTCCCTCCTTTACCACAGAAAGCTACCTTCAGCTCCTGCACTTGGGTCACAACAACCAAATGCAATGCTACAGGCTTGGGGAAGAGTGGCTGGAAAACTGCCAGGCAGGAAAGGACCTGGGGGTGTTGGTTGACAGCCAGCAGAATCTGAGCCGGCAGTGTGCCCAGGTGGCCAAGAGGCCTAATAGCATCCTGGCCTGTATCAGGGATAGTGTGGCCAGCAGGAGTAGGGAAGTGATCGAGCCCCCTATACTCAGGTGAGGCCACACCTCGAATACTGCGTTCAGTTTTGGGCCCCTCACTACGAGAAAGACATTGAGGTGCTGGAGCATGTCCAGAGAAGGGCAACGAAGCTTAGTGAGGGGTCTGGAGCACAAGTCTGATGAGGAATGGCTGAGGGAACTGGGGTTGATTAGCTTGGAAAAAAGGAGGCCAAGGGGAGACCTTATTGCTCTCTACAACTGCCTGAAAGGAGGTTCTAGTGAGGGGGGTGTTGGTCTCTTTTCCAAAGTAACAAGCGATAGGATGAGAGGAAATGGCCTCAAGTGGCACCAGGGGAGGTTTAGATTGGATACCAGGAAAAATTTTTTTCACAGAAAGAGTTGCCGAGCACTGGAACAGGCTGCCCAGGGAAGTGGTCGAGTCCCCATCCCTGGAGGTATTTAAAAGATGTGTAGATGTAGCGCTTAGGGCCATGGTATAGCGGTGGACTTGGCAGTGTTAGGTTTACTTGATGAACTTAAGGGTCTTTTCCAACACAAATGATTCTAGGATTCACATGGCTTTAGCAAAGTGCTCGTTTTCAAACACTAAATGCAATTTTTGTTTGTCTGAAATACACGTGGAAGGCTATTTGGTTTTTATCCCGTGCTCCTTGAGATTTGCAGAGGATACACGGCCTAACGCTCCCGAGGCGCCTGCCAGGGGCTCGCCCCGGGAGGAGCGGGCAGGCCACGAGTCCCCTCTGCCGGGCAGGCCGGGCCCGGAGCTGCGCTCCTGGCCCGGCCGCGCGTGAGCCGCCGGCGCCGCAGGCAGGGGGAGCTGCCGAGGGCGCGGGCGCCGCCATTTCCCTCTCGCCCTCCCCGTGCGGCCTCTTTCCGGGAGTAGGCGGGGACCGGCGCGGCACAGGCCGGCCCGGCCGCAGGCGGCGCGGGGTAAGGGCGCAGCCCGGCCATGCAGCGGCGGCGCCGGCCCCGCAGGGAAGGTGGCCGGCACGGCCGGCGGCGGCCCGGCGGCGCGGAGAGGGCGGCTGAGGCGGCGGCCGAAGGAAGCGGCGGGGACGGCCACGGCCACACAGGAGGCGGTGGCCGGGGAAGAGGCGGCGCTCACGGGCACCGAGGAGGCGGGGGCCGGGGCAGGCGAGAACCTCGCGGCCGCGGGGCAGCACCGCCACCCGCCGCCCACCACCACCGGCGGGTAAGCAGGAGGAGAGCCCGCCCTCCGCCAGCGTGGGGGGAGGCGGCGGCGGGGCCCCGGGGCGGCCGTTGGGGCGGGGGCACAACCCTTCTCTCTCCTCCTTGCTCCTCCCCTTCCCGAGGTGGAGCCGGGCTGGCAGCCGCACCGCGCGGCCCTTCTGGGGAGGTGGAGGTGGTGGGGAGGGGGCGTGGAGTGGCGGGCGCGGGGGGCGCCGGGGCTGGCACCGGTACCTCCCCAGTCCGTCTCCGGTTCCTCTCCGGTCAGCTCGGCACCTGCACCCGTCCTACGTCGTGTCCCCCCACCGCGAAACAGCAGCAGCCAGCACCTACGTGGTCTGGTGGAGACATACATAGGGTTTTTCTGGCCGAAACACCTTTATAACTTTGTGCTGAAAAGTACAAGTCTCGTTTGAAAAATGCATCTGAAAAAACAAATCTCTGCTTGCAAATAGAGGTGGAGAATTGCTGAATATTTTTGGTACGGTTGATTAGAATTTGAAATGAGCGTGCGTCTTGCCCAGCAATGAAGACAGGGTAGTATAGCTCATCTTACAGAATTGGCATCTGTGATTCACTGGAACATGTATTTGTTATTAATGCAAGTTGCTGGTTGTGCTTTGACCAATTATAAAGTGTTCTAGCAAATTAAAAGTAGCACTGACATGCCTAAGTGCACCACAATTACACCTTCCATTTCCTGTGGAGATGTTAAAGTGCTTTCTACAGCCCACCATGGTATGAGGTCAACACCATGCCTTTAAAAACAGTTTCCATTTATAAATGCTCTAACAGTACTACATTCAGATTGCTTCCGTTAGCATTGTTGTAAGATCGAAAGCATGGTTGTCCCTGGATTGGCAAAAAGATTACAATGGCGACCTAATACTGATTAGTGTTGGCAGCACTGGGAGTCCTAGTGTAGATGGACCAGCTGCTACCCCATTTTCAGCATCATGTTGATTAGATTCACTTTGACTTTTATGATGCCATGGCATCAACTGGATCCAACCACTGTTTTGTCTGTACTAGAACTCCCAGGGTTGCTGGTGGACTTAAAAAAATGTAAAATATTCATCCCTCTTGTCATTGTATTTAGATGCACTTGTGTTTTGGGAGATAAGAGATGCAGCTAGATTGGTACTGTTACCTCGAGCACTGGTCAGTAATTTCACTTGTAAGCAATATAAATTGCTGAGTTCATACAGATGTGTGCAGAGAGGTTTGGATTCTGGATGTGAAACAATAGCGCTCGTAAGCTCCCTCATAAGCCACAGAGGCATAGGGGGGAAGTTCAGCACCTGTATTAGCTGAGGAAACTTCTGGACTGATTTTTTTTCCAAGTCATTCAACTGTTTCTTTCTAAGTTGAAATACATTTATATCTGTGTTCTCTCTGGTACTGTTGACCTAGCAGGACCCACTTCATAATTTAAAAGTGAACTCAGGAAGGGAGTCGTGTTAAATGTACGTGTTTTTGTCTGGATTGTTATTTGAAGTATTTCAGGAAGCAGTTAAAAAAAAATCTTCTTTTGGGACAGCTTACAATGTGTTTTGCCTGATCACTGTGTTATTGAATTTGATAGGCTCTTCACCTTAGTCTAGCACAGAGACTTTATTTATTTTTGGCCAAGGCCAAAAATGGATTGGGTCTTTAAAAGTGAAGCAATAGCAAAGATTTTCCCGGAACACTACTTAAGGGTGTTTAAGCCTAATGCTCTTTCTGCACCGGAGGCTTTTGATATTAAGCAGTGTATGGTCTCTTAGCACACCTGCCACAAATCTTGTGTTTAGCAGTGTGGAAGGGACTGGCTTCCAGCAATCTGGCCATAGCATCAGCAGCTGTGCCAGCCTGCAGCTGCTGCTGTCCAGCCTTATGGCTCAGCCAATCTCATAATTTACCACTTCTGAAGCAGGGAGGACCTCCTTCTTCCTCTTCTTTCTTCCATCTGTCTGGTCAGACAAGTTTCCTTGTACTGTTTTTTGTACCATGTTTTCTGAACAGGTCCAGCTCTTACCTGGCAGGATGTTACCCCCTTTTATTTGCAGTTCCTTAGTGTTCTCTGTGTTCAGCAAAGTGACTTGTTTTCCACAAGTGCACTGTCTCAGTGAGAGGGTGCTTGGCCCAGGGTAAGTAGTTTGTGTGAGAGGAGACCCGTCTGTCTTTCAGCGATGGGGGTCAGATCTTCTCAAATGGTGATGTGTAAATTGTAAACCTGGAGAGCCAGGTAAGTAACGTGGGGAATGCGAGTGGGCTTACCACATCACTTTCCTTATTGTGTGCTGAGAAGCTGCAGTCTTCTCTGAAAACCTCCTTTCTTTTTTTCAAATGGGCCTTGAAATCCCCTGGAGAAGGGAGGCTAAGAACAATTTTGTAATATGTAGGATTCCCAAGGGCAATTCTAGCCCTTTTGCTTTCCAGGGTAAAAATTGTGGAGGATTACGCTCTGTATTTCCACGCTACTGGTTTCAACTTGTATTTTGGAGGAATTTTCCTACTAGATTGGGATCATTCTAGCATTGTATAGTCAGGATTTAGATGACCTGGTATTATTTCCTGAAGATAATTTTAAGTCTAGGTTCTTCTATAGTTTTAAACCTATGCTAAATTTATAATTTTATTTGTTTGTAGCCTGCTTGTTTATAAAACTATTGCTGCTAAACTTGCTATTTAATTCTTATTGCTGGAGCTTTCTGTGTTGCCTGTGAAGTTTCTTCTCTATTGTGTCTTCAGTTATGAAAAGCTTTATGACAAAATCTACATCAAATTGTATTAAAGTAACTGGATTTGGATTTGTTGAGCCTGCTATGGACAGAGGAGTAAAATGCAAGTAAAATTGCGGGTGAATGGATTCAGTGAAATGTAGTAAGAGTGTTAATAAACCCAAACTTCGTTAAAAACTCTTGGAAATACTAGATTTTTACAGTGAAGTAGAAATTGGCATTAAATTGCCTAATACTTTGGCAGCAATGTTTCTTAGTCAATTGCATTCATTTATAACCATTATTCATCTTCAAATTCTGTGTTTTGGATGTTTTAATTTAATGATTCCTAAGCGTGTGTTTGGGCTACAGGGGAACGTTCTTTCTGACCTGTACAACAGGGAGAAGAAAGTGTAGTGGTGGCATGTTTGGTTCTCAGTTTTCTGTGGACCAGTGAAGGCTGGACACCAACTTATGTGTTTTACACTGCTCTAACTGTACTGTAATTCTTTGTTTCTAGTACTGGGTGATCAGCTGTGCTGATCTGCTGAGCTGTGCAAAGCCTGTCAAGGCCCAGTACTTGCCAGAGTCAGTTGTCCCCTCCTCTCCTGGGTGCTGATGTAGAAGGAGGTTGGGTTTATAAATAATTGACTTGCTCATACCCTGCATGGTAGATCCAGCTGTGGATCAGAGTCTTAAAGATGAAAGCTTTTGTGATTTCTGTCAGCTCTTGAGGAGATAGCTCTCTGAGGAACTCCCCAGCTCTGCTCTTGAAACAAGATGCTGCCTCTCTCAAACATGGAATTGGTTTAGAAACTGTGAAGGAAAGTGTTCTTATTCCTCGTGAAGAGGAAGAAGGATCTTAAACTTGTTAGGTCTTTTTTGTAACTAATGTGCATGTTGATTTAACTGGCTGGATTACTGAAGATTTTGTGTCCTCCCTTCAAAAATGAATCTGAGTCTAATTATGACCACCTGGTTTACCAAATGGCAGATTTTTTTTGTAGATCTGTCATCTTGAATAATTTTCCTTTATTTCTGTCTGCTTTAATTCATGTATTCTATGTTAAATAAATAGAAACACACTTGCAGTTATGCATTTTTAGTAAAATAATGTGGAATTGTAGTGATTAAAGTAAAAGGTCTGATTGACATTGGCCCAATATTATCTCCCACTCGTAATTCTAACTCTAACTCTGAATTTTTCAATTGCTCTCTCAATGAAATATAATCTATTAAACAAAAACAACTTCCTCAAATTTTGGACGTGATACTGGGTTTTATTTTGATGGTTCCTGACCACATCCTTTTTTGGGTAGTTTAAGGAGGCTTTCTTTTGTCCTTTATGTTTATTACAATTGCAGTTTACAAAGTATTCTTGTAACTTTTCAGTGATACATTGAGCGTGCATGCGAAGTTCCTTTTCTGGCTTTAGGCATTGGTTGCAGTAAACATTTTATTCTTAAGGAATGGAGGTTAACAGACCGCTTTTAGTCAGGTCTTTCTTACTTATGGTTAGTTTCAAGATGACATCACATTTATTTAGTGTTTCTTATATCTTCATTCTTGTGGTCCATGCACACGTAGAACCTGATCTAAGAGAACATCTAATGCTGTCAGCATCAGATAAATTTTTCCTAATTAGTATGAGCTAAATCTTTACAGTCTCAGCAACGGCAAAAGGTAATTTGTTTGCTGGCACGGTAGCAACAGCTTGGATTTTTCAAATACAGATACATTTAATTTCCTTTAGAACACTGTAACAGAGCTTGTGCAGATTGGAGAAGAATAGATTTTTGGATGTTGAACACAATAAATATTTTGATTTTATTTTTTTATGTTAATGTTCTGAAAAGCAATTGGGAAAAGACACATTTAGATTAATGTACATCAATTTGTGAGCTGTACTTAATTACTAATGAGATGCGAAGAGCTTCCTTTCTTAGGAGTTTCTCTACTGTGATGAGGTGTGAAGAAGCACTAACTGATTGTGAATGAAGTGTGGATTATTTTATATTGAGTGTGTGGATTTAGATTAACCCTCTTGAAAAGTGTGTGAACAAGTGGTTGGAAATTTCTTTAGGATCGGTTCAGTGTCAAACTGGTGTTTGTTAAAGGGGATTCTGCAAGGCTTCATTCTGTATCTGCTCGTGTTCAGTGTTTCTATTAATAATACTGATGAAGGAGTAAAATATACAGTGTTAAGATGTGCAGACAGTGCTAAACTGGAAGGGTAGGCAGGAGGGTGGAGCACAGAACAGTCTCAAATGGGAGAAACAGCCTGCAGTGAGGTGTGATTCAAGGTCAAGTATAACACAGCTACATTTACACAGGTAAAATCTGCAGAGGTGTGTGGCTGGTTAAGCTGTAATTTTATAGAAGGGCACTGGCAGCTTAATGGCTGAGAAAGTATCAATTAGTAATGCAATCACACTGAAGAACTGGTTCTACTAGTGCAAGATTTGGACCAGCTGGGGAAAGGTCAGAGGGAAGGAAAGAAGAAAGATGTGAAATCCAGAAGATATGGCCTAGGAGGAAAGTTGAAGGACCTGGATTTGGGTTTTTTTTTTTGGTGGTGTGGTGGGTTTTTTGGGTTTTTTTGTTTTTTGGTTTTTGGATTTTTTTTTTTGGGTCTGGCAAAGAGGACACTTTGGGGAAGCCTGGATAGCAATGTTCCATTAAGTAGAAAGATTGCTGCAAACTGATCCATTTTAGGCAGCACAAGAAGAAAAATATAATTAAGAAGGAAGAGGTTTGATTTCGGCATTGAGAATAAAAATTGTGACTGAAAGGCTAGATAGATCGTGTAATGCATTGTGTAGGAAGTATATGGAGACCAGTACAGAAAAATATTGTCAGAGGTTTTAAGAGTCTGGCAAAGGTTACTGAGCCTATTCAGTAGAGCTGCTGTGTAACCACTTGTCACAGACCTATTTTTTCTTTTTATTTTTTCAAGGCAGTCTTTGCAATGGAAAAAGAGAAACACTTTTTATCCAGCCAAAGTTAATTTATTCTTTCCAGTTTCTTGACAACAGAGAAACCTGCTTTTCACAGTGCTGGGGGAATGCCGTGTTTCGTAATAATCCCTGATTGTTTAGCATGGAATGATTTAGTGATATTTGTTATTGCTTCATTGTTTTTTACCAACTTCCTTGCTGATTTACCTTGAGACACTTGTACTGAAAGCATCCCATTACACAGGTGGACATGCAGCATCATTGCTGCATAACACAATACCTTCATGTCTGACTTGTTTCTTTGTTTTTTTTGTAAGTTGGAAAACATTTGGTTTTTTATAGTTTGGATGGCTGTGCATTTCTGTCCTCACCTACTTAAATGCTTTTGTTCCTCTTTTTTCCCCTCAAGTTTCTGGGGTAGTAATTTGATAACGTTCAAACAAAAACTGTCCTGAAAATTTGCTAGCTTAAGCAAATAACTTTTATCAGCTCTGTATTTTGTTAATTGTACAAAACACAACTTTTGATTGTTCCTTATTTAGATTTTATTATCCCATGAAATGGAGTGGATTTTATTCGAAGGAAGTGTAAAACGTTAATACACCGGGTATTGGAGAAGCTCTCCCAAGAACTTCCTATTGTATTTAACTACACGTTTTAGAATTTAGGGAAGAACTAAACCTATGGATTTAAGAATTCATCTGTCCTCCATCACCCAAATGTGTTTTTGGATGGATGGATGCAATGCTGGTAGGGACCAGGGGTGTAGGGCAGGCAGCCCTTGGTGCTCCCTTGGGCAGAGGCACTACCTGCATGGAATGATGAAGAGCAAGGATGCGCAGGCAGCATGGGATAGGAATGTTTTTGTTTTGGTTTTTTTTTTCCCCTCAGGGTGATGTTTTCTGAATGTACAGTGGAATGCATGAAAATGACACACACAAATGGATTATTGGGACTTGCTGCTGGGTATTTGTTCCAAATGCAGCTCTGAAGGGAAGTTATTAGTAGGAAGGGAACGCTTAGTATTGCTGAGCTAAAAATCTTGTTGTGCTAATGGGATGAGTAGTTGGCCCCAGAGAACATCATACAGCATTTCATATGGGTATGTCAAGTGAGAGATGGTAGGTATTTATGCTGAAGAATAAATGGATTTGTAGAAGTGATGAAATTTGATTAAAAAAAATATTCCATACAGTACTGTTTCCCTCACAAAAGTAACTGGATAGTTTCAGGAGCCCTTTTATGGGTTTCCAGCTAGTCTAATGGTGCTGCACAGCTTTTTGTAGCTATCAGAAGGTTTCCCTCTATTTTAAAGAAATAAAAAGTGCTGATTATTGATTCAGTGGTGATTTAGAGCCTTATAACAAGTACAGGGGAATATTTCTTACAGGGCTTCACAGTCAAAGGATTTCAAGCCTGCGTGGTTTGGTGTTCTGTGGTAAGGCATAGAGGGGTCCCATTTCTCACTGTTTTCTTTCATGTATGCAATTCCTCTGTATTTTTACGTGCATGTGGGTTTTCTTTTTTTTTTTTTTTTTTTTTAAATAAGGCTTTAACTCTTCTGCAGGTAGACTTAATAATACATCCCGCTGGTAAAACCTGTAAATCTTCTGGAGTGTGTGAGAACCTTGCCTCAAGGTCCTGTTTCTATTCCTGCTTCACTTTTCCCAGAGGATAACTGTACAGTTACAGACTGTACAGACTCTCTCTTTAACCCTGGAATAGCTAGGATTTCTGTCTTGTAGAGATTGGAGCGATGATTGTGGGCCACAGCTCTTCCTAGGCTACTGCTCTGTCACTGACATGTTATTAGGCCTTGACCTTTTTCTGATTGCCTGACAGACTAAAGGTTTGGGTTTTGGTGGTGGGTGGTTGATGGTGGTGTTTTTTTTTTTTTTCTTTCTGTATTCTTTTTCAGGCTGTATTACTCAGGTTACGCTGCTTTGCTGACTTCACTGGCTTAGAATCATAGAATCATAGAATGTTTTGGGTTGGAAGGGACCCCTAGAGGTCATCCAGTCCAACCCCCCTGCAGTGAGCAGGGACACCGCTAACTAGATCAGGTTGCTCAGAGCCCCATCCAACCTGGCCTTGAATGTTTCCAGGGATGGGGCCTCCACCACCTCTCTGGGCAACCCGTTCCAGTGTTTCACCACCCTCGTTGTAAAGAATTTCCTCCTTATATCTAGTCTAAACCTACCCTGGTTTAGTTTAAAACCATTACCCCTTGTCCTGACACAGCTGGCCCTACTAAAAAGATTTTCCCCATCTCTCCTAGAGGCCCCCTTTAGGTACTGAAAGGCCGTAATCAGGTCTCCGCTCAGCCTTCTCTTCTCCAGACTGAACAACCCCAACTCTCTCAGCCTGTCCTCATAGCAGAGGTGCTCCAGCCCTCCTCTGGACCCACTCCAACAGTTCCATGTCCTTCTTGTGCTGAGGGCTCCAGAGCTGGACGCAGTACTCTAGGTGAGGTCTCACCAGAGCAGAGTAGAGGGGCAGAATCACCTCCCTTGACCTGCTGGCCACACTTATTATGTTCCTGTTCCCTAACAGTAGGTGGCATGCCTGTGGAAGCAACAGAAGCTCAAATGATCCCATACTCCTTATTTCCTTTCCTTCTACTTCACCCCAATTATTAGCAAGGGTGTCTCAGATTGAAATTTATTTGTAGAGGTACAATTAAATAACAAATTGTGCTAATGAGAAAAGTTAGTTCCTTCAGTAGTTTTGGCATGGCTCTTTGTACTTAGTTTGAGTTACTGTCAAGGATGGGTGTTTTGGGGACACCTTGTGGGATGCACTTGAGCGTAATACTGGTGGACTCAAAGTGGTTTCTCTGCTGATGGAACCACAGTTGAAGTTGTCCACCAGTTGTCTGGACAGTCGAGCACTTTATGGAGCTCACCACTGCAAAATGGATGCAAAGTTCTCCTGCTGCTAGCGTTCTTTATGCACCTAGGGCTGGCAACCAGTGCAAACTGTTGCTGGTAAAGATGTAATGCGCACATATAAAATCCTGGGATCGTTATATATATTCCAATGAGTACAGCCCAGTCCTCCTTTACTTTTTTTTGTAATTTGGATGTGTTTGTACTTTCAGCAAGTTCTAAATGATTCTTAGAGCTTTGTCACAGTAGTGTTAACTTCAGGATCAGAGCATCACTGTGAAGTAGCTCTTGCTTTTTAGAATTATACTCTAGACCAATGGCAAAATAAAATGACATTTTAACATCTTGTTTGTGTAAGTATGGCATTAGGGCATTGAGGACCTCAGACAATGATTCTTTGCTACTTTATCTCATGTTGCATGTTGGGTTTAGGGAAGCACATTCTTTAAGGCTATTTGGAAAAATATCTTTCAGAGGATTTCTCCCCCCTACTCCCCTCCAAAAAAGCTGGAGGTGAATAAGGAAGGGGTGTCTGAGGTTTGAGTGGTGATCTCTAAAATGTTGGCAGTAAGTTGCATTCAGATTTGATATACAAATAACAAAGGGGCTTTTTGAGTGAATGCAAAGACAGATATTTGAAAACGACCACGGTAGGATACCACCCTGGTGTAGTTATAAAACAATTTCATGAAGGTGATTTAAAAATGAAATGACATTACTGCTTCTTGAGCCTCTCAAGAGGCTGATAGTCACAGAATAAACATGGAGAGTCAATACACAGTGGAGTTTTTCATGAGCACTTGATAGGTTTACATCTGTCTGTATAGAATTATTTGAGCCTTGTTTTATGATAGGCTTTTAACAGATGTTCTGTCTAGATAGAAGTCATGGTTTTGTCTTCAGCTGAAATAGGTTTGAACATAAGAACTTGTCAGGATCTAAGACTTCTGTTATTTCAGGTTGGTTTTCTGCAACTGCAATGGTGCTTTTTTGGGGGGGAAACTTTGGTTGCCTTCTGTCTACAAATGTGGAAGACTATAGTTCACACCAGGTCATAGTCGCATGACTAATCTGTTTGAATTACCCATAAAACACTTTAAAAATCAAGAGGAGAGAAATGTGTTTTGCTATTGAAGTCAGTGAGACAGCTTCTAGAACCATACTTTGTAAGCATTCGAGCAGTAACAGTTTTATGTCAGAACTTCAAGAACAAGTCTCTTTCTTGTGTGCTTCATGAGGTGTTTTTCCTTTTAACTGAAGCATCATTCCTGTTATGCAAAACATAAGTTTCAGAATAGGATGTCTCTCTTGGCTAACTCCATCTTTAGCTAACCCTAAGTGATGAGTTCTAGTATTCAACATTTATGAAGCAGTCCTAGGATTTCTCTTTCAAAAATTCTCATCCTGTACAATAAAGACTAAAAGCTTTTTTCTTCATGTTACCTGTTCTCTCAGCTGCCCTTTCTGCTAATTAAGCTTCTCTTCAGCTTTGGTAGATCTCTCTAAAGGTCACCAATAGAGCAAACTAGTGAAGAGGATTACTCTTTGCAGGGATATTTCTTCTCTTTTCATGAAAGAACCTCTCTCGGGGCTCTTCCTTCCTTAGTCTAAAGGGGAAAAAAAAGCATTAGCTTTTTCCTTTTTCCTTCAAGTTGAAAAAATGGTTTAGAACAGAAACTTGAACTTGTACTAGAAGAGGTATGATATCTAGGTGAGCAATAAGGAAGTAAATAATTTCTGTTAATGAGAGGCAATGTTTAAAAATCACTGGAGGCTCACTACAAATTCATCAGTAGGTAAATATGCCAATATGAGAAGACCGTGAACATACAAACATATGTATATGACCTCATACCCACTAATACTTTTGAAGAAATAATTTTTAACTTACTCTGTCACATGTGTCACTGTAATGATGGAATAGATTTAAGATTTGGCTATACTGTTTAATCTTTTTAATACTGTTGAAAAACATAAAGTACAATGCACAAAATATTAAATATAAAGATTTTTTTTTTTTGTTTTTGCATTTCATTAGGTATAATCTGGAAAAAAGTAAAGCATAAAAGCAAAAGGATTTGCAAATACCTATACTGGCTTGTTTAAACTGGCTGTCAAGAACTGCAATTAAGCGACTTTTACAAATGCTTGTTTTCTGTTGAATAACTGGAAGGGGAAAAAATCTTATCTAAATTATGAGAAACCCTGAAGGAGGAAGTATAATGAAAAGTGGTTTAATTATTTTCAGTGAGACAGCAAAGCAGATTGATTTTTGGTTTTTTTGTTTATTTTCTTGCCTTATTGTATCCTTTTGTTAGCCACTGACAATGCTGTTTATGATGCAGAAAAAAATGTCTCTTAATAAACTAATGCATTATTTTCAGCTATTTCTCAACATATATAGCAAAATCATCCTTGTGTCTGCCAGTTTACATTAGAAACAGCTTGTGCATAAAGTTAGAGCCATTAGTACTGATGGTTTTTTGTAAACCAGCAGTCAGTGGACACACAGAGCCTGTTTTAGGTACAGAGAGGGCACAATGAAAAGGTTTCAATCTGCAATGAGTAATGAAGCGAGGGGTTTGGAGAATATGGAGGAAAGGAACAAGTTCAATCTGCGGTTTGTTTGCTTCCTAGTTTGAAACACGAAGTGCAGTTAAGTTTTTTTCGCTTCTCAGGTAAGTGACCTGCCATTGGACTTTAAACACTTCTTGAACTGAATTTCCCTCCGTTCCTTTTTTTCAGTCCCTTTGTACTTTATGTAGAAACATGATATTGTCATAAAGATAGAGCAGGAATGAAAAAAAGAATGACATGAAGTGTTAATGGGGTTTTTGTTTCTTTTTTTTTTTTGTGTGTGTGTGGTGGTTGGGCATCTGCATGGTGCGTAGGCTGCCGTCTTCCTGAGTTCTCCTGCCTGGAATGTCCAGTTGCTGCACTAAGTAAAATAGGTCTGTCTGAGAAAATGGGTTAATTCACCCATTTCGGAGTATGTAGAGTCACTGTATTCTCAGGGGATGTGGGAGATGCAACTTTAAATGCATTTGTGCAGAGAAGGGATCCACTTTCTGGATAAAATGCTGTAGTTCTGCAGTAGCTGAATAAACATGGATTGTATTTATTTGAGATGCTTTGTGTTGGCACTCTCCTCTCTTACGCCCCAGTCCCCATCTATTTCCAGGCTATTTCAGGACAAGCAGAACTATTTTTGCTGGAGGAAGTTTTATGTTTGTGTCAAAAATGTATAGTGGTGATAGAGTTGTTAGAGGTTTTTGGTAAATTCTCATTCTTCTGTTGCCTGCAGTGGGTGACCAGTGCATGCCACACATGGGTGGTATAATATTCTGCTTCTGACTTTCCTGAGTCAGGACAATGTGATGTCTCTACACCTTTTTAAAATCTGTGTTATGCTGATATTTTGATATATAGACAGAATCCCCAAACATGTTCATCATTAATTCTCGAACTGTAGTATGGCAGTTGGAGGACATACTGCTCTGGTAGCTATACCTGTACCGTCTTTGAACTAGCCTACTAAAGGAGCTTGAAAATGGGGGGTGTGGTGTGTTGCTGCCTTTTGCCTTGAAGGAGCATCATGCAGACACATGATCCATCATAGAGTTATAGTTTGAATTCTAGTGCATGTGGATTTAACGCAAGCCTATCTCACCTGGAAGCAAACCCACCACAAATCAGATGTTTGGCAGTAATGTGCTGTGTTATGGGAGAGCACATTGCCTGGTGGCCCGAGGGAACTGCAGCTGATTAGTTCCTCTTTTTTGCTGAGTTTGTGCTAGGAAGGGGGCAACTGACTTGCACAAGGATAGTTGATAATGGCGGGCGCAAGTGGCTGCTTTTTTGCATGGCTTGGGAATACTGTCAGGTAAATCCTGCCTTGATTGCAAGGCAGGGATAACAGTCTCTAAGTTTGGAAGCTTATCCTTGATAAAGTGCTTTTTTGCTCTTTTCCCCTTTCCTGGCATCACTATGTTGCCTGTGTGGTTTGCAGACATCCATGAAAATGGAAAGGAGAAGAACTGGGCTTGCTCACTGACCAGCCCATACATTTCTCATGTCATTGAAAAGACAAGGAAGAAGAAGGGGTTTAGTGTCTGTTTATCAAGTGGGTAGTTAGTACTCTCTGCATCTTTTCTGGTTTTCCACCATCTAAAGAAATTAATTAATTTTAGTATTGGTCTCAGAAATGCTGTTTAAAACCCTGGGAGTTGAGGACAGTATCTTTTTGATGTAGCATTGCTGTTATATGTGGTTATTTTTTCTAGTGTGACTGGATTCTTTTTTTAATCAGTGGCATTCAATATATACATCCTTCTTTTTTTATTCAGCTTTATAGTTATGCATTTTGTTTGCGTTAGGCAATCTGCTTTTTATCCTTAGTATCTTTTATGTAATTTATTGTTCATTGATTTACTATGTGGCTGTGTGTTGGTCCTAAAAATGATCCCTTTTTGGCCCCCCTTTCTGAAAATATTGTAAAATGAGACTCTTTGTAACTCAAGTCTTACTGCTTTGTCGTGCCACACCATAAATGTAATAATGTAACTTAATTTCAAAAATGCATGATGGCTGGATCTGCCAGTTTGTTGATAGAAGGGTAGTAGAGATGTGAGGTTTTTCAGTAGCATGTGAAATTATAATTAGGAAATGGCAGAATATTAGTAATAAAAGATGAAAAACTTAAGGACTGTGCTACTGACGGTGGTGCAGACAGTGAAAGGGGGGAGGAAAGCAGATTGCTGTCCTTCTGAATTTCTTATACAGTACCTCTTCAGGGTTTCAAATTAGTAGAGTGTCTCCTTTTATAGCTTTAATTTTCATTATGTGAATATTTTTTGTGTTTGCAATATGCTGTTATTATGTGATAGTTGATCTGAAAAAGCAACAGATGTTGGGTGTTTTAATTTAAATTCAAGATCAAATTTCCCACGGTGAACCAAACAGCAACACTTGTATACTGAACCTCTAAAATGATGCATTACAACATTGTCTCGGTGACTATCTTGAAGCAGTAACTGAAAAAGGGGACTAAAAGCAGTCACAAATGTTCTAAAATTCATGTTGAAAGTTTTACTGTTTTTTTAAATGTGTGAATGACAAGTCCTCTGTGTCCATGTGTATTAATCGACAATCTGCAAGTCTTTAATGGTAAGAGAAAACAAAATTGGCTTTAGAAAACCAAGTTTAATATTGCAGTAAATTAAAGCCAAGGATATGGCTTACCAATATAATATACTTAGCCAATCTAGCAGATAACTGCTGCCAGATACGAAGGAAGGACCTGCTTCCCAGATCCCGTGTTTCATGGCATGTTTCCAGCCTATCTAACCATTATTGGTACTTGTCTGATTCTGCTGTGAACTGATACAAAGAACTTAAACTGTCAGAAGGTTAACAGTAGGAAAGAGAAGGAAACTATTGATTATTTTTCTGCCAGTTTAGGTGTACAATTTCAAAGAATACTGCTCTGCTTGGTGTCTTTCAGAATTTTTTCTTCCCTAATGCTGTGCTAATTGAAAATATAACAGTGTGGGTGAATGTCACTAGTTATTTTCATGTTTTGAAATCCATGGGAAAATAATGTCTTACTCCTTATGTGCTTTCTTTTTTACAAAATTGATGCATTTTAAAAAACCCTAAACTTTTAACTTGGTACTAAATATTATAAAATATTCTTTTTTTAATTTAAAGGCAGGAGTTGGTTATTTTGTTATTCAAATGTAACAAAAGTTTCATTCTTAATACAGCACAGCTGAAGTCTTTCAAAAGGTTGGGTTTTGTTGGGTTTTTTTCTTTCTGTTGTAGCAAAAAATTGATCTGTTGAGAAACTTTGTCACATTTTTCCTTGCATGAGACACTCTGAAGCTTCTTCAACTTGTTGGTTTTGATCTTGGTAGAGAGTTGCTGGATTTGTGTTGCTTTTGTTCTAAAACTGTGTGCATGTAGGGGGTGTTAAATAAACTTTAGGCTTGTCTGTATAATTGAGGTGTTCTCTAAACTTTACTCTTTTGAGCGGACTTTAAGTTTATGGAATAGCCTTTGTGGGTTAGGATCAAGACTCAAATTTTTATCTGTTCTGCAGATGGATGCTGCTCTGAGTGAGCTTTTTACATAATTTGTCATACTTTTATGTCATCATTGATGTGGTTGCAGAGGTACAAAGCTTTTCAACATGTATCAGTTTATAACAGGTATGTTTATTGAGAGAGGCTGTCTTACTCATTGACTTATGAAGACTAGCAAGATCCTTTAAAAAGTCTGTTGTTGAACTGTTGAGGTGAATATATACTGCCAATAAGCTTTGATTCCTTGCTGTTACAGAACTCCTCATGTGTGTTCTTTAGAAGTTATTAAGGCTGCTAATACAACTGCTTTTGCAATTTTAGAAGTGCTAGAATAAAGCAACAACATGAAATGCTAAGAATTAGGTATACTATTGGAGGCTTTCAAGCCTTGAGTGGACAAAGGCCAACCTGCTTGGTCTGATTTGAGTTTTGACCTTCTTTTGAGTAGGTGGTTGGACAAGATGACCTCTTGCAATCCCTTTCAGCTTGGATTAGTCTGTAATACTGTGACATTAACACATAAGAATTGAATCAATTTCTGAATACAGTCAATCTCTAATGCAGCTCAGGATACTTCTATTTAGGAATGGCAGGTTTGGTAAGAACAAATAACTTTCTGTAGAAGTTTTCCTTAACCTATCCAGAATACTAAGTATAATTTGGTTTTAGGACATGACATACAACATTCACATATGTAGATCCATATGTATGCAATATCTAAACCCCCTGACTTTGGCAAATATAGCCTATATGTAGGAACAATCAGTAATCTGTCTGAAAATGCTATAACCTTTGTGGCAATATACTTAATTTATAAGGTTTCCTTGAAGCTTGTTATTTCTCTCAAGACAGAGGCTCCTATTATACGTTTGCACTCATATTTTTGACTGAATGTTTGTAAGAAAAAAATTTGGCTTTCTTAAGTTACTGTCAATTTAAAAGTAATAGAGCCGCCAGGTTTTGTGCAAGTCCATGTGACGATTTTGTATAAATTGCTTGATGAGTTTGCATAGTTGCCAGTAACTTTCATATAATCATTTCCACTGAATTAAAGAAAAATTTCTGTTGGTGTAAATGTATTGGCTTGGCAAGTTTAGAAAATCAAAAGTCTCTTTATCTATATACAGCAGCTGGACAAGCTTCCTACAGGCTCTTTGCTCGCAGCATGGCTCAGCCTTGGGGAAGGGAGGCAAAGGACTACTACTACAGTCAACTCAGCTTGTTGATTACTGAGTTTCCCAATTAGTGCTGAATGAGTGCTGAATTTATTATGATACCATTCTCGCAACATACCCCATCAAATATCCTTCAGTTTGGAGTTTTAATCTCAATAAGTAGAGCTAAATTTTAGCTGGTGGCTTTGTAGTTTGGAAAATTCTGTATCTAATGAGTGAAGTCTTGAAATATGCAGGTTCCGAAATAAATGTTTGGCAGGCTTAACCAAGTTCCCAAGTCTACTTCTAATGTTAGAGAACAGAGCTTTTGAGACTTTCTTCCTGTGAACACACATTTCATGGTTATTAAGTTTATTTTATCTGTAAGTCAACAGCTTTCCAACTGGATCTTCAGAAGCTGCAGTACAAAACTTCAGTGGTGTGTAGTAGAGGTTGGTTCATTTTGCCCCTGTACACTGCCCATCTGAAGGGCCCTGCAGCTGATCCTGTGCTAGCAGGTTACAGAGGCCTTTCCGAGATAGTAGTGGAAAGTGAACATCAGAATTTATGGATTCTTTTCTAGTTCTTTGAAAGGGAACATAGTCTGCCATTTAAATCAGTAGTTACAGGCAAAATAACCAAGCTGTTTGCCTGTAGGGGTTTGGTTTTTCTTTTCCTGGCTCAGTGAGTCTAAGGGGGAGATTTAGCTCCTAATAGAAGCTGTTGTTCCAATTCAGTGAGGCATAAGACTTGCTCAAAATACGGCTATAGCTTGTGGAAATATTAATAATGATCTGTGAGGAAGATGAAATATGACTTGTAGCCTCCTGGTGCTTGATCATGTTATAACTTTACTGAGTGCAAAGAATATTTTATAGGTGGTGTTTTCAGTTAAAACAGTAATGAGAAACCAGTCTCTTTAATTTGAAGTTTTAAATCGGTTCCAATTATTTGCATCTCATAGGTAGAATAAGCAGGAACTTTGAAGCAAAATTATTTGGTGGACAAGGTTATTATATTTACTTTTTCATTGGTTTTGTGGTCAAACTTGTGAATATGATGTCTGTTGAAAACAATTCAGTATAGATAAGCTAACAGCTCACAGGTTTTAGCAGGTGTTGCTGAGTATTGTTACAAAATGTTCTTTCCTGTCTCTGAAAGAAGCTATGGTATGTTATGGTATCACTGTGTTAGGAAAATCTTATTTTTCAGGGAAATTTGCAAATCTTAACTTTTCTAAAATCTTGATTAGAGTACTAAATACAGTAATAGTTTGGGGGGTTGTATTCCGCTCTTACTTCATACTGAATTTTTTATGTTGTTCTAACTTGCTCTTTTTTTCTCTGTACAGAAATTTATCATTAATTTTCCTAGGTAGACAGAACAATGTGTTGGCATGCTTCATGGGATTTTCCTAGATAGTGGAGTATGTATATAATATACTGACAGACACGTTTACCTTGTTAATTCACTATTGTAGTTTGTTTGTTTATTTATTTATTTGTTTTAAAAACTAAATTCCTGTTAGTCTATATAAATGTGAATTGCATTTCAAATTCTGTCATTGAATTTCAGCTGTCTGTCTAGGTAACTTCATAAAGATAACGCTCTATTATTTCTTGTTGGCAAGGACTTCTTGATTCTAAACAATTACAAACTTGCATCAGTATTGGTAAAATTGCACTAGTACTTTGTCTTTTGTAAAACAATAGTATTAATCTAAGAATTGCATTTAAAAATGCAGTTCTGCTTTCATTTGCCGTAATTCTGAATATATATTCTGTTTTTCTTTAATATGCTCTACAGTTAGTATTTTAGAGAGCCCATTACACTTCCACCACAATAAATCAGATAATGTATTCCTTTGCCAAGTTTAGATTTAGTATTAATAAATCTCTAATTACTTACAAGACAGAGAAGACGGACATATATCTAGGGGTTGTAATTGGGTAAATGTGGAAAATCAGAACAACTTTTTTGAAGATTATTATACTATATATAACTATCATAAGGTATAAGCCTATCAATCATCATGATAGAGAAAATTAAGCTGTCAGGGGATTCTCCTGTACCTTTCTGGATTTAAGGTAAAAAAAAGTGCATTTAATGAGCACCATTACAAAAAAATGAAATCTTTTTGAGATTGTGTGGTATTCATATTGTGCTAAGATAATTCTTGGTGTAATCTCATTAGTCCTGTTTGGTTACACCAGCAATAACTTTGAACCATTAAATTAAAAGCAGGTATGTCTTTCCAAGAGCAATTTAAGTCATTAAAGTGCAACTGTAAGTCTTTCAAGTTTCCACTTATGTCTGCCTAACCACTCTAGTTAATATCAGCCAAGCTGCCTTGCTTATTGTCACTCACACGAACCTCTGTGTACAGACTTTTATTCTTAAAGTGTTGAGATCACAAACTGCTTTGTTGCTTAATTATATATGGGGTTTTGACCCTATGACTTACAAGTTTCATCTGTGAGAATTTGACTGTAACAGATGCTGCTCAAATTGGGATGAGGAGGAGAGGAGTCATTGTACAGACACCTTACTATTTTAAATACAAATGAGGAAAAGATATATGCCCATTCATGATGCAGCTGATAGTCTAGGTCAGATTCAACCCATAGGATATTTTCATTTTGTCTTGCTAGCCTTTTCCTCTGATGAGAAGAGAAATTGGGATTGAGACAGGTAAGCCTGACTGTCATCATACTGGGCCACAGCCTTACAGCAGTTTCCAAGAAGGGAAGAGGAAATCAAGAGAGAAGTTTACTCAAGGAATTGGTGTGTGCTATTGCTGGTTGGGAGAGCAGCAAATGTAGACAGTGGTTATCACTGCCCATGAACATGCGAGTGTCCATGCATGGCAGTGGCTAACTCTTTATTGTGGGCTCTGTGTGGATATAGAAGATGTCTGGGGTACTGTAGGTAAGTGTCCCTAATAAAGAATGGAAAAGATAAAGGAAATGTCTATGTCTTTGAGTGGTGTAGCATTCAAAACAGTAATACAGAAGTTACAGTAACAAAGGGAAAAGTATCACTTGATCAATATATATTTGTAAAAAGTTTCTAAAGAGAGAATGAAAAGGTTATTGTATAAATTTGGGAAGAAGGTGAAGGAGAGAAATAGATACATTCTTTCTAACCGATAAAAAAGCTCAAACTATGTTTTCATATGTTCTGTAAAGTGACACACTCAGGAAGAGAATTGGGAGAAATGCTGCAAAATAAATAAGAATGGAAATATGATAATTCATGATACCTACATAATGGGTAAGGGCAGTTGGCCCAAAGAAAGTCAAGCTGAACGTGTGTTATTTCTATGTTCCTCTCTGTAGCAATATTCCAAGTACTACAAAGATAAATTTTTTAAACTTTTCTTACAGAATTAATAGAACTGAACAGGAAGAGGGGTATAAGCCTTAACTCCTGTGGCTTCCTAAGGGTAGTAAAATACAGTTTTAGAAGGTCTTAATGGAAGCTCTGACTTGTAATGCACTCTTCATTTTTTTTAAAGGGCTGTGAGTTCAATGATTCTTGTTGGGTGTTTGCACACATGTGCTTAACGTGCTAGGACTGACTGCACTTACAGTGAGGAGCGGTTGAGTAATTGAAGCAGGATGTAAGAGGTCACTGCTGCACTTTCTCCATTGTGTAGTTCAGCTGTGGTTTGATCCAAACTACTCTGAGTTCCATGGAAGTGGAGAAGGATGACCCCAGGGGAAATTCCCTGTTCAGAACAAGGTTTACTTCATTTTGACACCTTCATTCCTGCATCTGCATCAATGCATTCTTGTCTGTAAGAGAAGTCAAACAGAAAGCCTGCTTTCCTGTTTTTTCTCCAGACCATACTGTCCTGAACCCTATATGCAAAATTAGTGTATAAAGGAGGGTGTACTAAAATATCCTTTTGCTGTGGTAGAGACTGTAGATTGGGATCATCTGAGCTATGCATTTTGCTTTCCTTCAGAAGGAAAGTGGAGTCATGGGCTCTGGTAAAGGACGGGAATACGTTCCTTGGTGGGACACCCCAAATGGTGCAAAGTCCTCTGCAGGGGAGCTTGGCTCTTTCAGTGTTGTTTGAACAATTTTTATGAACTTAGTGTTTAGGCAGAATGCTGTGCATATATATATATATTATTTTTTTTCTTTTCTTGTTCTTCTGATATGCAAACAGTCTGAAGGTTTCCTGGTTTTGTTCATCTGGGCTTTTGCATGCTTTCTCCAATTCCAAAATTTCAATGAAATGTGCAAATGGTAATGCTTGTAATACTGTCTGAAACAGAGGCACAGCAGATAAGTACTGTATCTCGTGTGGTATCGGTGCATTATAGCACTGAGCAATAATGTGTAGATGTAGTTCAATACTGTTTAAAGGCGTAAGTTTTTCTCCTTACATAAGTAACACTGTTTTAAAGGTTGTATTTGAGTTGGCTTCTAGAATTTGTTTCAGCTTGTATCGTTTGTTATTTGAGGATGAGGCAGGAGGGAAGTTATTTCATTACACATAGGACAGATGTTTGCTCTGTACTGATTAAGACTCATTTTCCGTAAGGTATGATGACAATAGCAGCAGCATATAGTCTCACTGAATAGGTAGCTAAGAGGAAAGTAAGGAAGACTTATGTTTATGTGTTTCTGAGGTTGTTACTTTAGATAGTAGCTATCTCATGTGAGATGGTAGAAGCAAATTTTATCTGAAGCCTCACTGATTGGAATTTTTTTTTTATGTATTTGATAATTTGACTGCTATTAACTCTCCTGAGAATTTGTGGTTTATTTCTTAAAGCTCGAGTTAATGATTTTACTTCTAAGAAACGAAATGTCCTTGAGGTATGCTGTATAACACAGCTAATAACAGTGTGAAAAATAATTTAGTCCAGTTTAAGAGAAAACATTTGAATCTATATTAGTTCACTGAAAGCTTGTGAAAATAAGAAGGTGATAGTCCTGGTTTGTTTGTGTTGAGAGTTGAAAGGAGTGAATCCTTTAAACAAGTGTATAGTAACTAATTATATATAATGTCATAGTTGCCTAAGGTGATTCTGATCTTTTGTATCTCTGTGTGTAGCACTATTCTTGCTTTGACTTGTGAATTGTATCAACTTCAGGTCCTTTTGGGCACTGAATTTCATTAGGTTTGCTGGATTATAGCAAATAATTCAATTTATAGGAGAAGAACAGAAGAGAAATAAGTTGATTCTTATCTTGATATAAGTGGATTTGGCCTTCGTTCTGTGGAAAATATAGCTCTGGATCAGTCCCCAGTAATAGAGTGTTGTGACTTCATCCCCTTGCTCACACAGACAATTGTTTGTCCACAACAACTGTTTCAGGGTATTTATCTGATGAACAGAAGGAAAAGAGAATTTACCTAAATATTGCACAGAAACAGTGAGAATACACAGAATATTTTCCTTCTTGTCAGCTGTTTGACAAATGGGAATATATTTGTATAATTATCACAACTTTTAGATAAGCTCTTTGATGAATTTACCATTCCTTCATGCTGTTCCTAACCAGATCTCTCAAACAGTGCCAAAAGAAGCTTGTTTATGAAGACTGGGGGATTATTTTTCTTGGGAAGTCATTCTTCTAGTTCTGATTTTGCTACTTGTATGATATGCTGGGCAGTTGTTTTTAAGGCATCAAACATGGGCGATTCTAACTCACAATTGTGTTTGAAGATGCTTTGCCTTTCAGTGGGAATTTGTGTAAAAGCCACGAAACGGACTTTGCTGCTACTTTTGGTAATTTTTAATATATATTTTCAGAACTAAGAGTAGTAATGCTCCACTGTCTACAAACTGTTACTTCCTACCTTTTTCTCTGTGTCAGTCTTCTTTTTATGATGATGCGCATGCATACGAATATAGGATTTGGTGAGCAACAGGGATTTATTTAGCATTGATAGAGGGTTTTCTGTTACGTAATTGGGCTCTAAAGGAACATCAAAATCTCAGTTTGTCCTCGTCTCACTGAGCCAAAACGTAACTACAAAATTTTCTATGGAGTACTTAAGCCTTCTTCATGATGGATTTCTAAAATCAATCTAAAACATGTGTTGCATTGCTCTATGTCCTTTCTTGAGCTATAACTCACTGATTATAAAAGAAGTTAATGAAGTGTTGGCCGTTTGTTCCTGGTAGTGGCTTTGTGCAGTTGTTTTTAGCAGGTTGTCCAATGTTGTACCAGTATGTTAAGTCCACGGTATGTGCTTAAAAAAACCCTCATGTAGTTTTAGAAACACAGTAACTACTAGAGATTTTAGTAATTTTTTCTGCACAAGATGTTTCGGCTCTTCTTACAGGCCCTCTTACAAAGGCTTTTTTTAAACAAATTATTGCTTTTCACATTTATTTCGGGATTACGTTTGGTTTAAACTATCAAAGCCAAGGTTCTACTTAAAGCCAGTGTCTGATGGTGAGCTGTAAGGGTGTTTTGGTTTATGGATATATAATGATTTACTGAAAGGTAGCTTGCTTTTTAAATTGTTTTATACTGAATGGGTGTGGCTTTAAGCTTTAAAGCAGTCTAGATAAATTTGAATTTCACTGCCCTGGTCATGAAGAATATACTTACTATTGGGACAGTGAAATTTAATCTTATGATGGCAGCACACTGCGGTTTGTGAAAGGAGAGATGGAGTAACGGAGAGAAGAGAGAGTGGAGCTGTCAGCAGGAATGTTTGGGAGCAGACATGGTGGGAATCTTCTTTTCCTGACTCCCTTACTCCACCTCTTCAGAGCTTGAGACCTCTGCAGAAAGTGTCTTGTACAAGAACTTTTCTGGTTGCTCTCAGTTCCCCTCATGCCTGTAGAGTGCTCAGCAAGCAAATCTTTCTGTTTGTGAACAAACAGCTGAACCCCAAGCTCTGGGAGAAGAGAGCTCTTTTGATATAGAGGATTTAAGGGAGGGGACAGTTTTCCATGGCTGTTGAGTACTTGTGGCAAATGCCTCTTTTGCGTGTGTCTTAAGCTGACTCTGCAATGAGTTCTCATTTTGACCCTAGAGCTTTTTAAGAGTTTGGCTCATAGATTGACTGCCAGCAGTCTATTTAATTCTTCCATGTGTATTTCCATAAAATGGGTTTCATGAAGGAAATTAATTTGATTAATTATTCCATATTACTTAAGACCCTGTAGTTGGTTGTAATGGAAATTCTTGTATAGATCACCCTTTCTGGATGTTTTTCTGCAGTATTTGTTGTTATCTTTTTCCTCTTCTGCTCTACAAACATCAGTTCTTTCAGTTATCTTAATCACTGCATGCTTGGACAGAGATACTGTGATTAAATTCTTAGTTATGCTCCCTACACATTGCTCTTGGTTTCAGGAAGGAAGCTGTTAATTATGGGCTTCCAGAATAGGAGGGAAACCAATGCAACTTGCATTGGTGTCACTGCTTTAACCCTGTAAGAACTGAAGCTTCACTAGGTGCTTTTAATGATACCATTGATGAATTCTATAGAGTTCAGGAAAATGGTAGTACCTGATTTAAAATTTTGACAAGGATCCAGGCTGGTTTGTGTTTCTGGGTTTTAATGCTGTGGTTGGAGTTGTTTGTATGAATGACTGTTTTAATACAGAACAAAATGCTATTGAGTTGCAATAGCTTAACTGTCCATTTAAATGTCACAGGTAGAGGAGAATGATGATACCGAATCACGAGAGGAAGAAGAGAAGGAAGAACTGAAAAACTATTCAAGAAGAAAGATTTTTTCTAACTGGAGCCGCTATGAGGATGCAGAAAAAGAGGGACAGAGTGAATGTGGGGAATCACAGAGAGGAACAGACTTCAGTGTTTTGCTTAGCTCAGCAGGTAAGAATTTTCTATTGTGTAGTTTTTTAGTTTTGCATTTTGAAACGTTACTACTTTAATGGCTGTTGCCCTTGATGATGAAACAGGACCCTAGAACACCATTCCTGTCTTCCTCAATAAGTCTGCCATTGAAATATTTAGGAGTGTTCAAAGTCTCCAGGGGAGCAGCCTTATAGCATACAGGCTGCACTGAGCCATGGCAGATGGGAAGTAAAAGAGGGCTTACTGCATTTGTAGCCTTCTCGTGAAACTATGTATGGATCTGAGTGTGTGCAGCACCCAGTTACTTTGAGCCTATTCTTGCTGACAACGAATTTCTTGCCTATTTTCGTCATTGGGTTGCTTTCCAGAAAACAAAGAAGGTTGCTAATATAACTAAACGCAGCAAAGCAGTCAAGCAGCTGCTTGCTGTTGTTTGTTTTGACAAAGATTTGTAATCAGCACTGTACAGATGTGTGCGTGAATAGCAAATGTTACTCTCCTTGAAAATAAAAATGAATTGTTTTCCCCTCTTCAAAGGAGATAATAGAAGGAGATGGAGGGACAGGCTGTACTAGACCCTATTTCTTTTTTTTAGCTATACATGAATAATATGAGTAGTTGCACAAAAAAGTTACCTAAAATGATTTTTAGAAACTCGTGTTATGCTGTTGTGTTGGAACACCATTCAGTAAAAAGCTGCAAACAATGTGTTAGGGGTGTTTCTGAGCAACTTGGAAACTCTGAAATGTCTACAATCTAAATAATTGGATTCTTCAGCCACAGCTTGGAGAGGGGTAAGTTAAAAATTGTCTGCAGTGAAGAAACAAGGACCAGAACTTTCTTTCTCTCTGCCAGAATAAATCTCTGAAGTTCAGTTTTGCATGAACATTGCAGAATTGGGCCTAAATTGCCAGTTTTAATCATAGGATCATGAGATGTGTATTGACTTCTCTGAATGGTATGTTGCATAGTGTTGGAGTCAAGATGCCTGGTATGGACCTCAGAGATGGATAGGTAACATAGCCTGGGGAGCAAAGTAGGTATCACATCTCAAAACTATTTAAATCAAGAGACCTACTCTGAGCTGCTTGTTGCCATGGTTCAGCTTTTTAAAACAAATTTTAATATCTCTGACTTCATACTTAGCCTTCAGAATGTCTTTAAAATGTTCTGATGAATCGTACTTTTGAACTGAGGATATAAGGAAATACTATATATTTCTACTAATTTGTAATTTTTGTAACTTATACTCCAATACAGTTATTACCAACCCATTTATTTTACTCTGTAGATTCTCTTAATGCCTAAAATTAAAATCTTTTTAGTTTGTATTCTTACTAGATATTAATTCTAAATCTTTCATTTGAAGAGTGCTTTACTTTATTTTAGGATATATTGTGACTGTCCCTGACATAAAAATAAAATGATAAGAAACAGGAAGGAAATAAAGTACTTTCTTTCAGGAGAAGAAAAAAGTACCTTCTAAACAATAATGCAGATTTCTTAGAGTCGCATATAAAAGCCATGTGTGTTTGGGGGGGTTTCTTTGTATGGTTTCTTTGGCTTATGTGCGAAAACTGAGAATGCAGTCATCTTTATTTCTAGCGGTATGAGAAGAAGCTTGCTGCTTTATTTGATATTTTGACTTGCTAGTATATTGCTGTTTCTCATTTTGAAGTTCTGCAATGAATCCAATTCAATTGCAACAAGGAGTTAGGGGAGTACTGGAGAGGGAATGGCATTAAAGTGCCATTTTTCATGAATGCAAAAACTTAGAAAGGTCTTGCAATTTACTACTAATACACAATGAAGTCATTAACTCAGCCAGTTAATAATCCTTTTGCAAAAGCTCAGATTAAAAACCTGTTCTCTTATGTAACATTTCGGTTCCATAATATTGAAAGCAGGGCCTTAAAGAGAATGCCATCCTTAAAGATACAACTTCGGTTTATTACCAGAAAATATCCTGTTAATTGAATGAGGTAGGGTAGAAAAAATAATTCATAGAATCACTTTGGTTGGAAAAGACCTTTAAGATCGTCGAGTCCAACCTTTAACCTAGCACTGCCATCCCACCACTAAACCATGTCCCTAAGCACCTCATCTATCCTTCTTTTAAAGACCTCCAGGGATGAGGACTCCACCACCTCCCTGGGCAGCCCATTCCAGAGCCTGACAACCCTCTCGGTGAAGAAGTTCTTCCTAATGTCTAACCTAAACCTGCCCTGGCGCAGCTTCAAGCCATTCCCCCTCATCCTATCGTCTGTTACCAGGGAGAAGAGGCCGACCCCCACCTCGCTACAGCCTCCTTTCAGGTAGTTGTAGAGGGCGATCAGGTCTCCCCTCAGCCTCCTCTTCTCCAGACTAAACAACCCCAGTTCCCTCAGCCGCTCCTCGTATGACTTGTGTTCCAGACCCCTCACCAGCTTGGTTGCTCTCCTCTGGACATGTTCCAGCAATGCAACATCTTTCTTGTAGTGAGGGGCCCAAAACTGAACACAGTATTCGAGGTGGGGCCTCACCAGCACCGAGTACAGGGGCACGATCACTTCCCTACTCCTGCTGGTCACGCTATTCCTGATACAGGCCAGGATGCCATTGGCCTTCTTGGCCACCTGGGCACACTGCTGGCTCATATTCAGCCAGCTGTCAATCAGTACCCCCAGGTCTTTTTCCACCAGGCAGCTTTCCAGCCACTCTTCCCCAGGCCTGTAGCGCTGCATGGGGTTGTTGTGAACAAACTGCAGGATCTGGCACTTGGCCTTATTGAACCTCATCCAGTTGGCCTTGGCTCATCGATCCAGCCTGTCCAGGTCCCTCTGCAGAGCCCTCCTCCCCTCAAGCAGATCAACACTCCCACCCAGTTTGGTGTCGTCTGCAAATTTACTGAGGGCACACTCAATCCCCTTATCCAGGTCATTGATAAAGATATTAAACAAGACTGGCCCTCAAACTGAGCCCTGGGGGACACCGCTTGTGGCCGGCCGCCAACTGGATTTAGCTCCATTCACCACGACTCTCTGGGCTTGGCCATCCAGCCAGTTTTTATTCCAGCAAAGAGTACATCCATCTAGGCCATGAACTGCCAGCTTCTCCAGGAGAATGCTATGGGAGACTGTGTCGAAGGCTTTGCTGAAGTCCAGGTAGACAACATCCACAGCCTTTCCCTCATCTACCAGGCGGGTCACCTGGTCGTAGAAGGAAATCAGGTTGGTTAGGCGAGACCTGCCTTTCATGAACCCATGCTGACTGGGCCTGATCCCCTGATTGTCCTCCGTGTGCCTGGTGAGCACACTCAGGATGAGCCTCTCCATAATCTTCCCCGGTACCGAGGTTAGGCTGACTGGTCTGTAGTTCCCCGGATCCTCCTTCCGGCCCTTCTTGAAGATAGGCATCACATTTGCCAACCTCGGTATTTGGGATAGTGTAGAATTAAAGACAGAATTAATGCTAGTAGACAAACTTAAGTGGAGGAATTCCTGGCATTCCAAATTTGGTATTGTTTAATATTTTGTGAACGTGCTTCTACATGTAATGTTCTAGTTAAAATCAACTAAAAAATAGCAAAATGAGAAGACTAATATTCTGTGATATGGGTGTCATGTTGATAGTTAGCAATATTGGAGCTTTTAAATCTAGTACATGAGCATTACTATTGCTTGAATTAAGAAAGTAACAGAGTTATGGGTTGTTACACTGTATTTTTATCAGTAGTAGAAGAAAGTTGGGTATTTTTTCTGAGAGGGGGAGCAAGGGCTTTGCAGATGTTTGCAGAGGATGGTAAGTCTTTAGGGTATTTTATTTTACATTTTTCAATAGCTTCTGAAGACACATACTTCTTTTAATTTTTTGCCTATACTTCCAGCTTGTCCCTGCCTCAAGCCGATCTCCAGTACAGCACTGATTTTGTATTTTCAGTCAAATATTTAGGCCTGACTAGACCCGGACTGTTTCTGACTGCACCTTGTCTCTTCTGTCAGCCTTTACCTGCCTACTAATTCTTCTCACTCTCCCTTGCTTATGTTGATTTTTCTTCTTGTCTATGTTTCTAATTCTTGGTGGGTCTTTTCTCGGTCTTTTGTTGTGAGCCAGCTTCCTTCTGCATATATCTGCTAAAAACCAGCTCTGTCAGATGTAGTCTGTCCCTCGCTCTAACCAGTCCTGGTGATCCCCAGTTCCGAGTTGTTCTGCCTGGGATTGCTTGTTTGGCTTAATTTTCTCTTGTCCACTACCACATCTTCTTAACATTCCTCCTACTTCTTTCCTTGTCTAGTCAATCCCAGTTTATTCTTTCAAGCTTCCAATTCTATTCTCCACTACAAGCTGTTTCCTCCATCTTCCCTCCGCATGCTCTGTGGGTATACCCTAAATCCTACTCAGTCACCCAACAATATGAAGCAACAAGCCACTGTTTTCAACTATGGTAGGGGATATTGTCATAGGTGAGGTTACAGAAATATGCAAGACAAGACTTTTTGTTCAGTGTTGTACCTAATGCTTGTTAAATGCAGAAAATCTGGTTCTTCACTCATAACGAGAGGTTAGAGGAGACTTAATTCAGTTGCCTTGCACATTGAGATGACATCCAGGAGGTTGCAGAGGATGGACTGTTTGGGGATTGGTTGTTAAGCTCCAGTAAATCTTGCCAAAAAATACATACAAACTTTGATTTCTAGAAGCTTGTAGCTTGGCTAAATTGGGTCCGATTTTTCATAAAATGAGCATAGTGCAGCTCTCATACAGAAACATTTTCCAGCCTGATTTCAAATAACTGATTCAAGGCAGGAAAGTGGTTACGTTTTTCCAAAGGAAGAGCTTACAAGGGTTTTTTTCCCAGGTCCTTTCATGGTAGAAAAATGTTCCAGCCATTCTCTGATTTTTTATTTTTTTTTTTTTTTTAAAGGCAGCAGTGAGGGGAAGGTGAGGAGAAACTACCTGAAGCAGACAATTGACATGGAAAATTTCAGACTGAATAGTCAAATAGCAGCTGAAAATAGTCTTAAGTGAGAACTGCCAAGTGGCTTTGATACCAGCTGATGTCACTAGCCTGGCAGAGCTTTTTTGTTAGGGCTTATTATATTTGTGTGTAAAGTAGGGTGATAACTTTCAGTTTTCAAAGTGTGTTTCTTTCCCTTTTTTTAGCATTTTATAATTATTTTCTTTAATTAACCTTGAATATAGCAAAGCCAACTTTTCTGTATTGCTTTTGATGCCTTGCTGATGTAAACTACAAGTCCATTGTGAAGCCTTCAGGGAATATGTCTTGAGGCAATTTAGTAAAAATGCTGTTGAAGCGTAAAGAACAAGAGAAGTGGAAGTGATAGGATAACTTTACTTTGCTAGAAGAATCTTGCCGTGTTTGAAGAGCTGTCCTCATTTTTTGACTGATGAGGGTTAAGTATCCCAAAATAGATTTAAGTCCTTCATTAGGTTTTTGGTTGTGAATAGATGCTTTAGGTTTAAAAATAAGTTTTAAAATCTCATTACAGAGCTGATCAAAATGTATCCAGGGACCTGATCACTTTCCTTTAAACATGGTAGGCATTACCAGTAGAGAAGCCAAAAGCAGCCAACATACATGCCTCCATAACAGTGTGCTGAGTTGTGGGGTGTGATGATTATCAAGATGAAAAAATAATTTGGGACATGAATTTTTTCCCGTTTGGTTTTCTGGCCATGGCTGAATAATTCTGATGGCCTTAAAGGGCAAGAAAGAGAAATGCTATGAGTTCAAACAAAACTGGTAGAATGGTTTTGATATTGTATTCTACTGCTAGGTACCTAAACAAATTATACATATTCTTACAATAGGAAATGTAGAATAAAAATCAAAAGAGCAGTCATTGGAGCATAATAGGAATGAACAGTAAGTACAGGGATTGTGAGGTAGCAGTTACTTTCCATTCCATAAAACCCTGTTTTGGTTTTTTTAACCTCTTGCTTTTGGGCCTCTCTGTTTAATTTTGATGCATCTATTGCAATACGTGTTGGATCGATGGGCCGAGGCCAACTGTATGAGGTTCAATAAGGCCAAGTGCCAGATCCTGCAGTTTGGTCACAACAACCCCATGCAGCGCTACAGGCCTGGGGAAGAGTGGCTGGAAAGCTGCCTGGTGGAAAAAGACCTGGGGGTACTGGTTGACAGCTGGCTGAATATGAGCCAGCAGTGTGCCCAGGTGGCCAAGAAGGCCAATGGCATCCTGGCCTGTATCAGGAATAGTGTGGCCAGCAGGAGTAGGGAAGTGATCGTGCCCCTGTACTCGGTGCTGGTGAGGCCCCACCTCGAATACTGTGTTCAGTTTTGGGCCCCTCACTACAAGAAAGATGTTGCATTGCTGGAACATGTCCAGAGGAGAGCAACCAAGCTGGTGAGGGGTCTGGAACACAAGTCATACGAGGAGTGGCTGAGGGAACTGGGGTTGTTTAGTCTGGAGAAGAGGAGGCTGAGGGGAGACCTGATCGCCCTCTACAACTACCTGAAAGGAGGCTGTAGCGAGGTGGGGGTCGGCCTCTTCTCCCTGGTAACAGACGATAGGATGAGGGGGAATGGCTTGAAGCTGCGCCAGGGCAGGTTTAGGCTAGACATTAGGAAAAACTTCTTCACCGAGAGGGTTGTCAGGCTCTGGAATGGGCTGCCCAGGGAGGTGGTGGAGTCCTCATCCCTGGAGGTCTTTAAAAGAAGGATAGATGAGGTGCTTAGGGATATGGTTTAGTGGTGGGATGGCAGGGTTAGGTTAAAGGTTGGACTCGACGATCTTAAAGGTCTTTTCCAACCAAAGTGATTCTATGATTCTATTCTATTCTATGATTTTGTAATTTTCATGGTCGATACATGCATGAGAGTTAGCAGTATACAGAAGAGCATTAGCTGTCTTGGAAACAGATAAACAGGTAAACTTTTGGAGCAAGGCTTGTGTCAAAAATAGGATTTCCTTCAACTTTTCTATCTTAAGTATATACTGAGAGAGATTTGGGAAAAAAAAAGAGCAGAGTGAAAAGTAAATGAGTGTTCTTATTTTCAGTGCTAATTCTGCTCCAACAAAAAGAATGGCAATGGTGCAGCATGGTTCAGATGCTAAAAAAGAATCCTTTGAGTTTTAAAATTCTAGACAATAGCTGAAAATCAGTTTTCTTTACAGAACTGCCTAACTCATTGTTGGTTTGAATTCCTGTATATATCAGGGGTCCCACCTTCCAGTGGTATTTGATTGCCAATTTCTACTGCTTCTCATTATGTATGTCTGTTCTGTGAAATTATTTATGTCCATATGTCTCCATAGAACTGTTTCTGCATCTGTTTCTTGTAGCATTGAGATATCTAGACTAATGAAGAATCATTGTTTATCAGCTCCAAAAGCATTATTGCTCATTGCAAAAAAGAGTGAAAAGTATTTTTTTAATTCTGTTTTGCATGTGTTTGACTGTATGGGGAACAGATGTGTTTTCAACCAGTGCATCTTATTTGGACAGAAATTCACAGATGCAAAATTTCATGTCTTTGCTGTTCACCAGGTGACGTGAGCTCTGTGTAGGACACAGAGGTATTGGTTACTTCCTACAGTTTATCAACAGCTTTAAGATTAGTACCAGGACACTGGTCTTGAAAGAAGATTACACTGTTGCAACTTGAATATTCCTAGTGTGTGTAGTCCTGAAGTCAACAGTTAAGGCGATGCACTTTACTTGCAGCTTTCCTCCCGTTTTCCTTTTTTTGCTACTGCGTTCCATAAACATGCTCTGAGCTTCCCTGACATGCTGTCCTCTCCTGCTTCTCTTTCTAGCCTTGTTCCAGCACATCAGAACTTTCCTTTCCTTTTTGATGGTTGTGTGGTAGATACCATTTCCCATCTGTGGAGGCTCTTTATTCAAGTGATTGCAGTTCCACTTGCAAAGGTTTTCTTTGTGACAGTTATGCCCTGGGCAGTCTGCAGCTTCGGAGCTGTTGATAGACCTGAGAGATACTGCTGTTTTGTATACCTGTAGGTATTTGAAATCAACCAAAATGCAGCCTCTCCCCCTCTTCCCCCTAGCCAAAGTAACTGTCCCAAACAAACAGAAAAAAACCTTCCACAATAAAGATTTGCAGTAAAATCACAGGACTTGGCACCAGTGGAAGCTGGTTCTCCATCTGCTCAGTGCTTCCTCCTGAACTGTTCCTAACATTACAGAAATTCATCTTTTTTGTTCTAAGCAGACAAGCTGTCTTTTTTTTTTTGTCTGAACTAAAAATAGGAAGTGCCAGATTTTAAGTATTAATTACACTTTCTTGATAAATGTATTTTCCTCTAATAGGTAATCTGTGCTCATAATATATGCTCTCATATCTGTGCCTTTTTTCCTCCCAAGTTTTATCTAAAATGTAACCAAAACTGTATAATTGAAGTATAGAAGTATAGTGTGATTCCATGACTTGAATGCATATAAATGTAGGATAACATTTCTTATTTTAACTTTAACATTGTGATATCCTAGAATGACGTCACCATATGTGTCAGGGATAGTACTGCAAAACTAATGGTAAGTAATAAAAGAAAAATCTGAAAGGTTTCAGTGTTTGAGAGAGATTGCTATGCTTTATGATTTAGAATTGAATAGAGTAAGATTTGCAGACCAAACAGGTTAAATTTTGTTTCCATTAAAATCAGTGTGGTAAGCTTTTTCCCATTCTTTTAATTTGTCATGCTTCAATTGCACTCATTTATTAAGTTCCAGATTTCTGGATTTAAAAATCTTTCTGACAAACATCCTTCTCTAATCTTGGGCCTTAATATTTTGCTGCTACTGTGTATTGATGGTGTTTCTGCTGAATCGTGTTTGAGTATGTTTCGGTTATTAAATCACAAACCAGTAAGTTTAAGTGTGGAACAACTTGTCCTTATTCCCGTTTTGCTGTTGTCAGGACCACTACTTTAATTTGTAGGCTAGAGAGCTAGATAAAAATGTCTGTTCACCCGATTCACTGTTTCTCTCATTTAATCATGTCCTTTGTTTTTATAATACACCTAAACCCAGTTCTGTCTGACTAGGCCTCATGTTGGTCATCATGGTTTCTGTCACATCATCATCTCAGACTTTCCTGCCAGTGAAAATCCCCTAACCGAAAATGAGTTACTCTGACTCTTGTACTCAGTACATTTAGTATTCCAGTCTACATTTTCATAATTCAGTATGTTATTGCCACTACATTCCCATTCCCTTTCTCCTTTTTTTACTTCTTTTTACTTATTTTCCGCCTTTCCCCCTTCCTTTGAGTTTTCCTTTTATTCCACGAACTCTGTGATTTTCCTTGTTGGCATATATTACTTCTGATTTTAATAATTTCTTTCAGATTCCTTTTTATGCTTCTGATTCTGAACCACTGTTAAATCACCTGAGTTAGACTGTACTTTTTAGAGCAGGGACTTTCTTTTGCTTGCCCATAAAGTATTGGTTCTTTTCCAATAATGACGTTAGTAGATATTACTTCTATGATAATATTAAAAGATGTTGATTGATTTCAAGGAGCTGTGTTGGTTCTAATTGTAATACTTTTGTTCCATCTCTCAGCAGCCTACATTATAGAAAGAAATAGAAATAGAAATTTTATAAAATTCTATGAAACCAGAATTTTTTGTTTATAATAAGGATGATAAAAGTATCAGATGTAGCAGATTGGTTTAATTGGAGAAGCCAGGCTTCATTTACTGTTCTGTTTCTCATAAGGATAAATTTATTCATAATATCAGTTTACAAACAAAATAACTGTGATAGGAATGTTTCCTTGTTCATTGACGGATGCTCCAAAGCAGTGTTGTGATCAGACTGCAAATAAACCACTGTCAGAAGAGACTGACAGACCTGTTCTTCTAGCAAGATTCTCAGAAATTTGTTTGCAGGGAGCAGTGCTGATTCTAAGCATTGGTTTTGGAGTGAAAGAAGGGCTGTGAAAACAGGCAGTGCTCTAAAGGACACAGAGTGCCTATTTCTTTCTTAATCTCAGTTGCACCTCCTCTTCTCTTCTTATCCCATTTGTGGTCCTGAAATTCCTCCTCACGTTTGCTACTGATGGCTTCGGCTTTCCTAGTCGTCCTCCTCCTTTTAATGCTGAGTTACACCTATTAGTTTTGCTGTTATTCTTTCCCTGATCTCATCCAGTTGCTCAAGAGTTCCCAGTTCCTACATCCAACTTCCAGTCTATGCTTTCTCTTGATCCTTCCACCACCCTATATTTTTGTACCTGTCCGAATCACATGTTGGCTCCTCATCTGTTTTGTGTTCTCTTCCCTGTTGTTCACTCTCAGCTCTCCTGGAGTGCTATCTTTGGCATTTCTGGCTGTTGTATAGGAAGATGGCTCTTCTGAGCACTTAAGCCCTTTGGGAAAAAAGCAGGAATTTTTTTCTTTTTTGGCTAGATTTGGGTAATTTTCTTGAAGAATGTTGAAGGCACATTGAGCATTGCCAAAGTCTTTATTTCAAAACAAGGGTTGTATTATCTATCTGTTCCACCCTCAAGGGAACTCTCCCATCCTGTTGTCCTTTCTTGCAAACTAAACCCTCCGCATGTGTAAAATTGTGAACTAGAAAGTCTTTTAATAAAATGCATGTTTGAGGGACAGAATAGGGTGTGAGTGGGGAGGAATTATATCTTTGTTGGTTCTGACTCATTTTCAACCTTTACTGGAATGTGAATCAGATGACCTTCCTTTGACAGTACACACTCATCATCTCAGTTTATAAAGCGTGGTATTTCTGAATCTGCTGCAGATAATTTGGATTGTGAAACTGATCATACTCTAAGTTCTTGATTGAAAACAGCCTGTGTTAATGTGGTATTTTCTTCTTGAATATGTGCGTGTGCTTCAACCTGCAGAAAATGTGTCACTGAAAAGTGTGTGCCAGCTATCTACAAAATGTAAGGGGGCAAAGTGGAAGAACTAATTCAAGATGGGAGAGCTTTAATAGGATGATATTCTACTGGTTTTTGTATCGCAGAATTTTTGTGTCATAACGGCTAGAAGCCATAATTGCAGATATTTATAGCAAGGAAATTTTCATTCGAGACACTCTGTTAACTTTCTGCTGGGAAAATGGTGACAGAATGGAGGTACTGGAAAGCTAAGTATTTTAAATTGACAGTTCAGTGGTAATACGAGGTAAACTGGGTTAGCTTTTTCTGAGTAAATAAAGTGCTGGAGGTGCAAGAGTGATAGTCCATGAGAGAAAGTCTATACAATTTGTACTTTTTCAGGAAAAGATACCCTGTTTGCAGTCTTTATCGTCACCTTCCTGATGCCCGAGGAAGTGTACCAAAGTGGTTATAATGGAAAACAGCACTTTTGCCCTGGCTTCTTTATTGGTGGAGTCTCGTTAGAGTTTTTTTTTTTTTCCTCTAGGTGTACTTTATGTTTCTGAAGTTGATAAAAGATAGAGTTCAGCATGACAGGTGACAAATGTTGATTGGTTTTTATAACATAAGATTTGCTTTGGGCTAACCCACTTCTTGACTGAAATCCTTAGATGCAGAAATAAGGGTGACACTAGCAAGACAGAAGTTAGGCTTAACTGAAGAGCCAAACAGCCTTCAAAGGCAAAGAACACTCAAAAAAAGATGTTTTGAATTTCTCATGTAGATATATTTCTTAATGCATGTTGCAAGCCTGTCTGACTGATTGGAAGACAGATGCATTCTGAAAGCCAGTAACTACATCTCACCTGACTATCTTGCTGTCTGCACAGGCCTTTGTCATGATGTGTCTGTGGGCCCAGGGGTGGGGGGCAATTAGGATCCTTTGAGAAAGCCCTTATAGTCTGGGACCTCAGCATTGCCAACTGCCACAGGTTTCTGCATGCTACTTCAGAGACTACAAACTTGATCTATCTCCTGAAACATCAACAAACCCTGCTCTTTGTCACCGTGCGGGGGGCAAGTCGTAGGTGCTGGTTAATTTTTCCAGATGTCTTTCTTAAGGCCTGCATCATTCATTCTCTGTCCATCTCACACTCTTCTGTCTTGGACATGCTTACTTTTTGAACACTTTCTTTATACCTTCTTATCTTGAAAAGCATGCTTTTCCTTTTAAGGAAAACAACAGTATATTTGCTGCACCTTTCAGGTGCCCTTTTCAGGACTACATTACCCCTAGGACAAAAACTGACAAGGAATTGTATCCAGCACTTACTAGTGGTTTTGTTTTATCTGTGTTTGAAAGGGACATGATACCCCCGGCACAACAGTGAGAGTGGAAGGTGTTCACATGTTCCCTTTCATCTTATGGTGTCACCCCTCACTTCAGATAGGAGTGGGTGCATAAAATAGTGGAGAAACTGACTCTTACCCCAAGGAACAAAATACTTTCATTTGCCCCAAAATGGGCTGGCTAACACTGCTTGTTCCGGCTGCAAAAAGTGGACTCATATTGGCTTCTGCTGCTCCCACACATTAAATACTAGGGAAAAAAATTGGTGGCTGTTACCAGTTACATCTGTGAATTGGCTTCATTTAAGGATGTTTTTCATCTCTAAGTAATTATATATGCAATTATTAATTGCTTTAGTTGTCATGTCAGTCACTACTAAAACATGAGTTCTGATGAAAGTGGCTATAATTTATTTTGGATTTTCTCTTCTTTTTGTACATTCTTAGAAGGAACCTAGTGGATGTCTGTGCTTTGTTTTTTGCATGTCTCTGCTTCTCTTGCTTTTATGGAGTGTGTTTTGTTTTGTTCTGTTTGCTATGCAGCTGTGGACTTCTTATCAATAAAAATGTAATGAATTTGAAGTTCCTTTATATTTTGCTTCTGCAAAATATAAATTAAGATCACCTCCCCTCCTCTGAAGAAATGAGGTTGAAAGACGCTTCTGTGATATTATGGATTTGGCCCATCACCAGATACGGATCTAGTTGCCTGATTTGACTGCATGAATGGTGCAAAAAAGTTGGCAAGAACATGAAATGGAACAGCTGGTGAGAAGGGAAAGATCTTGGGGAACTGGGGAAATACTAGGCTTAGTATTCGTAGTTGTAAGGGAAGAAGCAAGAGCTCCTTTTTCGGTGGTAGCATGCATGTGTATTGGATTAAATTGGATTAAATCCATATGCCTACTTCTGATTTATCTTAATATACATTTGCAGTTAGAATATTGACAGCAAGTAAATTTTCTAATGCAAAAATAAAGCAAGAGAGATCGTAGGCTCTTAGATTTTTCTATTCTGTAACTCCATGTGATTCTGTCTGCCGCTTCTTTTACCATTTTTCTGTTGTTCATTTCATAATGCCTTATTAATTGCTCACTCTTATTTTTATATATCCTCCTTCTGTCTCACAGACAACTTTATTTCTGAGTTGTATTTGAATAGGAAAAAAGAGGAGGGATAAAAAGGAGAAATCTCAGAGAAGAACAATCTAGTCATTTAGAGGAAAATTGCCTACAAGTATGAGATGACTAAATGAACTTGAAGAAATGCAATCTGAAAGCATTAGATCTCATACCTGTACCTTACAAGCACACTTTAGCTCGTCAAATAAAATTTATCTTTATAAATATCTCAGTGTAAAGTAACATTTAACTAGAGACAAAGCATTTTAAAGTCTCCAAAGTGTTTGATTTGGTCATGTTATCTTTGTGTTTAAAAAAAACCCAAAAAACAAAAGGAAAAAAACAACAATCAAAACCCCCCTTGTGATTATTTGTGTTCAGTGCCTGTACTTCAAAATAGTTTACCTGTATCTGTTCATCTGAACTTTAACAATTTTCTTTTGGCTGTCAGTAGTAGAGTCCTATAATAGTTCTTGGGGGTTCTCGTTTTGCAAACCTTTCTACTTTAAAGTATTTTAACATACTACCATTTTCTGCTCCTGCAGTGATTATAGGAAACAGGTGAAGTGAATAGTGGAACCCCTTTGGGAAGCAAAATCAGAGTACGAATTAAAGACCTGTGTTTACAAACTTGCTTGGTAGAGGGAAAGAGTATTTATGGTCTAAATTTTAGCATGAATAAAAAACCCTGGCAGTTGTTTTTTAATAAAGTTGCAGAGATATGTAATATTTCTTACCTCACAATTGCAAATGCTTTATGGTGGTGACAGATCACAGAATGGCAGGGGTTGGAAGGGACCTCCAGAGATCATCTAGTCCAACCCCCCTGCAGATGTTTTTTTCCATGTTTGTAGAATAAAATAATCTGAGCTATATTCCTGAAGTCTGTCAATCTCCCAGACTGGTTGTAAATTGAAATTATTTCATTCAAAAAAAGACTAGTGAAATAAGTTTGTTCTGTTACAAAAATAACTCACTGAGCAAGCTCTAGCGTATGATAAAAAGCTGCTGTAATGCATTTTTGAAAACTGAGGCATTGAACGACTACACTGAAAATGTAATTTCATGTGACTAGAATTCATTTAATCATGAAAAGAAAGCACAGTAGATTAATCCAGGGAGAATATAACATGGACAAGGTATATTTTGGTGACAGTGATAGTGTACACCTACGATATCAGTCAGGAGGAGATGACGTCCACATAATGGCATTAGGGATGATTTATCTAATTTACATTACAATAGGTAAAAGAATTCTTGAACAGCCTATTAAGGAGAGTATGTATAGGTGTTTAAAACAATGACTTTTTCTAGAGTCTGTTTTTCTGTATCTGAGTTCTGACAGCTTGGCACTGCTAAACTTGGAAACGGTTCCATTTCCTCCTCTCCTTGCAGCACTCTTTGAAACGGATACAATTTTAATAGTTAGGTGACACAATATTTGCCATTATTTGCTTTTTGATGTTAGAGGTAAAATGCTACCAACAAACATCTTTGAATTACAGTCCCTTCATTTTTTTAACTTGCAAAATGTGTGAAATAGTAAACATAATAAAAAAATCAGCTTCAGTAAGGTTTGGGGCAAATTTGAGGAAGTAAAACTTGCTGTTGTTTCTTTCCTTAACTCATAGCCCTACTGACTTGAAGAACAGTGGACCAGGTTCTGTCTAGTGAGTAATTGTACGTGGAAGGCTAACCCCAGCACAGGCAATAAACATAGATTACAAAGCCAAAGAAACATTTTGTGATTGGATGAACTTCTCTGGATAACGTGTGCAGTCATAATAAAGTTATGAAGTAGTTATGGGTTGAATTAGGGCACGTCTCAGTATAGCTACTGTCAAAAGGTATTGTCAGTCTTGATTTAAACAATTTCAGTGACAGAGAATCCCCCAGAGCTCTTAGAAGGTTGTCCCACTGGGCTCTTGGATTGATCCGATGTGCTGTTACCTTCACTCTTAAAAGTGTGCATCTTAATTCCCGTCTAATTCTGTATAGTCTGAGGACTGCAGTGAGTTGCAGAAAAAACACAAATGACAGATTAAACTGAGTGCAGATGAAGATTAAGTAATGTACATGGTGTGTGTGTGTGTGAAACAGTCCCCCATCACATTTAAAGACTTCTGAGGTGATTGTTACTGCTCACTAGTTGAAAGCAAATGAACCCTAGAAATTAAAAAGAAGAGAAAACACATCACCGTGTCACTATATAAATCAGTGACACAGGCATATCGTGTAACTCTTTCCGATTTGGATCCCGGAGGCTCCACAAGGAAACAGTAGTACTGAAAAGGTACAGCAAAGGGCAGCAGGCTGACTGACAGTATGGAAGAATCTACATATGAGGCATGGCTGAGGACACTATGAGTAGAGTATAATAGAGATCTTCAGCCTCAAAGACAGATGACTGAGAAAGGTATGGTGTAGGTGTCTGTAAAATCATGGAAGGATGGATGTGGTGCATAAGAAATTATTACTGTCTTTTCTAGTGCAAGAAGTAGGGAGTATTGAACGAAGCTGGCTGGTGGCAAATTCAAAACAAAGAAGGTATTTTTTTATGTAATGCATAATCAGATATGGAAGTTTGTCACAGGATCTTGTGGAAGCTTAAATTTTCTGCAGGTTCAAAAAAACCTGGAAAAATACTTTGAAGTTTATCTTATAAATAAGACATCATCTCTGGCTCAAGAAATCCCTGGACTACAAATAGCTAGAGGGTGGCAGAATATTTCTGAGGAAGTGTCCCTGTGTATGTGCCCTGTTCTTGGGCTTCTCTAGACTTACGCTGTTGGGCACTGTTGTGCATAATTTGGGGCTATACAGAGCCTCTGATTTGATCTGGTGTGACCTTTCCCGAGTGATGTGCTTTCTCCCCTGTTTGTAATCTGCAGAATTGATAAATTTATATATAAAGTTTGAGATGTTGTCTGTTCAAAACTATTGGAAGGTGTTGTGGTCCTGTAAAGGATTCACTTTTCTGTAATTTTAATATTTTCAGCAAGCTTGCTGACTTCATTACTGTTTGATATATAAGTATATAGTAGGGGGTAGCAAGTTTAATTCCTTGTAAAGCATCAATACTGCTCAATGGGGCAGACTATGAAAATGGATATTTTTAATGTTTCAGAATTGCAGGAATATTGAAGAAGACCAAAGAATGTCTGTCTTGAATACTGAAAAAATACTATCAAATGGAACGAGTTTGGTAAATGTAGGCCCGTGTGGTTGACATCAGTCTTAGAAAAAATAGAATGCAAAAGCTGATGCAAGATCTGATAGATTAAGATGTAAAGTGTAGTGGTAGGCCTTGCTGGACCTAAAAGTTGGTCAAGGACCAGCAGCATCACAAGCAAAAGAGAGGGGTGAGCTGAACAGATATAAGTCAAGGCTGAAGGGCTGCAGGTTTTGAGTTACCAGGAGCACACGGTTACATCTGCTGTAACAAAGCTTACTTCTATGCGGATGCTGCTTGGCCCTATCAGGCCCCTCCACAAAGCAGTTTATACCTGCCACAAACATATATAGCCCTCATACTTTTGTTTTAAGTCAGATTTTGTATTGATACAGGGCTGAACGTCTGTCACTGTACATTCTCTCTGGTAGCTATAAACTGCTTTTGTCTGACCTGGCTCTGCCCGTTTATTCCACGGCAAAAGGATATGAATATAACTGGTATCGGTCTATTTGGCTTTCTGGTAGGTGTCTCTTTACCTGTGGTTGGAAATTCTGCAAAATGTTACCTTAATGTATTTACAGTGCAAATGGTCCTGAAGTGTTTTAGTGCCTTTTTTTCATTACAGTAACTGTTGGAGGCAGGGGATTCTTTAATGAAGGGCGTGAGAAAGATGCAAATGGCTGTGGTGAATTTTGTATTAATCTGTAATTTAAGGTGAAATGGACATATTGGGCCAGCAATTTAACTATAGGAGCAGAAGTTCTGGATTTCACTCCTTGCTTTCTATTAGGTTATGTAAGTTATATCTCTTAACAAAAAGATGGAAGCATACAAGTATCTCATGTTTTATCTGTAACATAATAATCTTGAGTAGACATGGAAGCGAATGCAGAAGGCAGGTCAACAGTTTCGGAATATGCATACCTACAAGTCTGTGCTGCTACTTGTTGATTTCTTGTGCTGCTACTTGTTGATTTCTTTTAGCAGATAAGTGCCCAGAAGGGACAGTTTGGATTTATGGTCTGTGTCTCATTTGCATAATTTCTAAAAGGCTCATTAAACCATGCTACGCCATTTTAATGTTTGTTACCTGCTGAATTATTTGGGAAGAGGGTCCCATTTGTATGTACCAGGCGTGCTGTTTTGCTGAGCAGATGTACTCTCTTTAGGCAATTGACTGTAGTTTATTTTGTGATGCGGCTTACTCATTTCACGTAGAGGAGCAACTTAATACAGAGAGGAAATGAAAAGATATCCTTGTCGGATGCTTAGTGATCCTTGAACAACTGATTATGATAAAGGTGGAAAATAAATACTGACTCACTGCTTTCAGGTGAGGTGATTTTACATAATTACACATTTTGGAAAACATTCTGTGATATATTTATTTCAAGTGTAATTACACACTTTGGAAAACATTCTGTGATATATTTACATTATTATTAAAAGCAAGATTTCCAAGTTCTTAGCCATCTCGCATTTTCAACAGAGAGCTTAAAAAGTCTTAACTGCAACTGTCAGTTTAGAAGTTTCTGAAACACTAAGTTTTGAGTAAGCTTTTTGAGAGCTTGATTGAATAATAACCTGATTTTTCTTAAATAGGCATGTTGGCTAGCTGTTTTGTTTGGGGTTTTGGATGGGGGTTTTGTCTGGTGGGGTTTTTTTGGGTTTTTTGGGGTTTTTTTAAGCCATGATAAGCAACACCTGTTACAAAAGAGGAGGCAAAAAACACACACAGTGTTCAAGGTAAGAAAACTTTACCAATGTGAGAGCAGCAACTGGAGAATCAAAACTTGAATTACATTTCTTTTTTTTCTCTCTCTTTTACTTCCAACTCTGAACCAGATTCAGGAGATACAAGGCTGTGTTCTGAAATCAGCTGACAAAAGCTGTATTACATCTGCTGGTTGTTGTAAGTTTTAATGAGTTGTAGTAGGCTTTGATGGTTCAGGTTATGGAAATCTTGAACTGGTGCCATTGGTGCTGTATTGTTTTGTATTGTACAGAACCTACTTCTTAACTGATGATTTTTTTTCTGCTATGTTAGATGAGAGACGAAGTATCTGTGTGTGTTATATAGGAGCACTGAGGAGGCAGGAAAAATTCATACTGGATCGATGGAATATGTGAAGTGAGGCAGAGGGAAAAAAGATGGAGAGATGTTTAATCGAGCAGTTGGAGCTACTTATAAAAGAAAAGGACAAAAACTGGGGAAATGTAGAGTGTGCTGGAACCTGTCAGCAACAAAATGGCTGAGTGATCGGTACTCTAGCAAAAATTCCCATCAAGTTCTCATCAAATACAGCAAGTGGGAAAGTGGAAAAGGCTTAGAATAATGGAAACTTATTTTCCTGGATTAAGCGGAAGACTTAAGCATGAATGTTTAGAGAATATGAGATGCGTGTTCCCCCCTCCTCCTTCCCTGCCCCCCCATCATGGTGGTTAAGAGTGGGATCTTGTAGGAGAAATTTCAAATACATAAAGTATTCTACAGTAATATGCATGAGATGACCCCTCTCCTGCAGAAGTTGTTTCACATATCTTTCCTGGTAGGAATTCCATTATTTTGGGAGTATGTTGTTGACTCTTGATCTGAGACAAGGCTCAGCATAGTATCAACTTCTGGTTCTTAGTCTCATGGTATTCTATCAGTCTTTGGCAAGTAAGTTTAGTCTTCTAGTACTTGGTAGAATTCATAAATCCTTTGTGTACAAGTGAAGGGTTCAAAAGAGGTGCTTGTGAATGGCAAATTAGTCTGTCTTTAGCAAACATCAGGCAAGAGAGAGATTATTTTAGTAAGTTTGCAAAACATAAAAAAAGAAAAAACAGGAAAAGGATTGGTGGGTATATTAAATATGAAAGATGTGCTAAATAGAAATGAGGGAAGTGATACAGAGAGAATTAGAGGGAGTATATTTAAAACAGTGCTGGAAAAAGAAATATTACATCCTAGTAAATAGAAAAAATGTTGTGAAAGTAGTAAGAGACAGGAGGAGCAAAGATGTAGGTTTTCAAAGCTAATATTACATCCAAATTGACCAATGTGATAGTATAAAATGATGTGTTAAACATTATATGACTGTTTATGCTTTTTCAGTTTCTAAGGGGTCTGGGGTCTTTTGGCCTTTCTCCATGACTTGTAAATAAAGTTTTTTTGACAAACAGATACTGTGTTTATTTTTCAAGCCCTATTAGATGTTAGAATCTCATTCTAAAATATTTTGCATGTTATTTCCATGTCGAATTCATGTCTATGTGGCTCATGCAGTGGATGCTCCATTACAAATTAGTGTAATAACTGAGGTGACCTGCACCTTCTTTTTTAGTTTTACTGGGGCACTGATGTCCAGTCTTCTTAGTGAAACTCTGTACACAGTACCTTGGGGTGTGTTAACATGGTGCTGTTTCCTTACTGTGCTGTAGTTTACCTTTCATAAATAACTAATCAACACTTCTAGCTTTGTTTAATATCCTTTTGTATAAAGAAAGATTCATTACCCTATAATAAGAGATATCCTTTTACATTTACTGCTGTGGTGCAAAATGTTGTTTGCTTTGCCAGATTAAATAGATAATGAAGTACAGTAAATGTTTTTTTGGTAATATTAACAGAAGCATGCTTTTTTTTATTAATTTCTTTTTTCTTAAACAGCCATGCATGGAAATATGTATTAAAATATTTTGAAGGATTTAAATCTTAAGAAATATTTCACTCTAGTACAAGTCAAGAGAGAGAGAGCATTTAATAGTTTTCCTTTGCATAACCTTAATATCAAAAGACAGCTGTTATTTGAGCAGTATAGGGAATCTAAGAACATCAAGTATTTGTCATAGAAGGATTTAAACTTCAGTATCAGTATAAAGAAATATAAATTCATTGAGTTATTGTTCATGCATTAAAGTATATATTGATGTGATAAACAATTAAAGCAGTATATGAAATAAAAACTTACCTCGGAGATACTTGACTGAAGCTTTATCTGTGCTCTGTCAGAATATACTGAGGCTCACTCAGCAGATAGGAAGCCTTTTTCTGTTTGAAATGCATTGTGCACTGTCGTCTTGTGATTTCTTTTTCCACAGCGTCTTGTTGTTCACTGCTGCTTCGTCTTGTCGTATTGGTTGTTTCCACTTTATTTCCAGGTATCTCCAATATCTGATTTCTTCCACATTCAGCATTTTTGTTTATTCTGCCCTAATCAGGTAACAGAAGAGAACCTGTGAACTTTGCATCTTCCTCCCCCTGCCCCGGCCAAGAAGAAAAGACCAAAAAAAATAAAAGGCAAATGCACTGACCCCAGTTAACTCAAGTATTCAGCACCCATTTAAAAAATAATTTAAAGATTTAGTATCCAGCAAATTCCATCTGTTTTCTGTAGCTATTCCAACACTGAAAAGTTATTTTGGTAGCCTCCACGTTTTAGATTTTTGTAGGAAATGTGCAGGATCAGTAGATATCAGGTCCTAACTTTTAACCCATGCAACCTTATTCTGTGAAGGATGATGAAGGTCTGCCTCTCTCAGCTCCTTATGCTTCTGTCAGACACAGATGTGAAATGCTGCTTGAGAACAGAGGGAAAAAGAATCCCAAAGGGTGTAGTGTTTTGTCATCTCTCAGGACAGTGAGCACGCATGGCATCAATGGGTAGCAGATATGAGCTATTCAAACCAGTCACTGAACTGACAGGATGACGCTTTCATACATAATGGACCCATTAATTATTTCTTCTGATGGACAGCAGTGTCTACTAGAAGAAAAAAGCAGCAGATGATAATACTAGGTTTGATAGGTGCTCTGTGTTTGAACAGCTTGTCATCGAGAAACGAATCCAGGAAAAACCTGCTGTTTTGGGATATAACCAGGTAAAATGGACCAGAGTTGTTTTGACATGGCAGATCTAATGTATAGGGTTAAAAACTCCATTCAGGTTAAGGTCTATTCATAGCTAGTTTTTGATCAGAAAGATGTTCCAAAAGATTTGCTTTAAAAATTGTGGTTTGTATTTTGCTTCATGTAGCCTTTCATTTGGGTAACCTGGCTGTAGCCTTGTGGTTTTTCTTTTATAACTTAATGTCAGATTAAGCCTACACATTCGGGGGGAGGGGGGAACTGTCTTTTTCCTTTTTTTTTTTTTCCTCTTTCTTTTTCTTTTTTTCCCCAGCAAAAAGAAACCTTAATGTTTTAAAGAAAAGTTTTTCAATGGAGTCTATGTATGAAGATGATGTTCAAACTCATTACACACTTTGTATCAAACAAAGGCTTTCTGACTCACAAATCCATTTCTAATTAATTTAGAAATTTAAATTGTCTGATTTAATGTTAATTAACTGCTCTTGAGGTTAATATGTAGGAAATAGTATATATTGAAAAACTCACTTTAATGTAGCATAAGCCCTTCATAAATCTGTCCTAAAATATATGATGGGTAAAATGTTCATTCACATACCGATGTTGTTAGGGGCAACGTATGCTGATTGTGGGGAAAATAATGCAACATTTGGAACTTTTCCTTGAAGATAGTTTCTTTTTTTTTTTCCCTTGGAACCTTATTTACTTATTTACTGTAACTTTTAATTTATTGAGAAGAAAATGTTTGCAATAAAATAATTTCTTTTTTTTGTCTTCTGTACATTGAAGGTGAAGAAGAGATAAAATGATGAGAGAAAGAAAACAGGCTATTTACTTTAGAACTGGGGTGAAACATGAACGACACCAAAAAGATGGTGGGAGAAGGGGCTACTTATACAGGTCTGTGCTTGATTACTATAAGTATGAAAAACCTCTCTCGTAATTTGCCCTAGCCATCCTTTGTTGAAACAGCAAAGCTATCTTCATCTTTCTTGTTATGAAATGATGGAGAGCATCTGGATAAAGCTTTTTTGGTTTATCTGGTCAGTAATGATGAGCACAGGTGTGCCCTTATATCAAATCAAATAACTTTCAGAATATCTTTGGCCTATAGCTTGCATCCTATCTGGCTCCAAACCAAATCCAAGCCTAGTAGAATATGATGGCTGTAACTTTAAATCTAAGTTGTCAATCTTGTCTCTTTAGATAAGGAGTTGAGTTGCCAAGGATACAATGGGTACATGATGTAAAGTCCATGCTGAAAGTACTGGAATGAGGCATACTTTCTGAAATAATATTAACACTTTCTGTCTCATGATTTCTGTCCTCAAGCATACAGTTCATACTTGGATTTGGCAGCCTAACCTGAACTGAAAGTGTCCTAAATTTATTAGGATATTTCATAAAGGTGCTGCTTCTTATGAAACCCTTACAAGTAAATGGAATCTGACAAGACACAATCTTTGCGTGTGTAGCAGTTTGTATTCTCAGATAACCTTTCAGGAGACAAAGAACAAACACTAGCCCCAGTTTGCTTCCCCCTTGCAAATCCCACAACAGGGCACTCAAATATCTACTCCGTGATTATCCCCAAAAGAATTCCTGAAGCGCAAAGTAATTGAGCTTTTTTTTAATACATACATGTGCACGAGCACACATGTACATATATATGTATAAAACCCACTTTTTTCCCCTCTTTAGAACTAGGTAAGCTGAGCTATTTGTATGTCAGTATCAAAAATATTCTGCTGTCTCAAGCCTGGAGATGAGGGTAAGCCTGGATAAAATAGTGTGTTAAAAGTTTAGGGGATGACAGTGATCCTGACATCTTGGTGTGCAACCTGAGTCTGAGATAAGGAGATGATTGGTGATAACAATTCAAACTCTGAAGACAAAGCTGGGGTAAAATTTTTAGCCTCAAATATAGCACAAAGAAGAGGAATTGTGTTTTTAGCATGGTGTTCTGAAAATCTTTTCAGTTTGGTCAAGCTACAACAGGCATGAGATATATATATATATAAAAAATATATCTTATATAATATATTAAATATATTTATATAATATATATATAAACTATTTAACTAAATGGGATAAATAACATCTCCAGTGGAGAATACTGCTGCTATGTCTGAAGTAGCAAAAGCTTCAAGCATGCACAGCTATAAACTCTGTAGGGCCTATAGTCTGTCTTGTGACTGGATGTCTACTATGTGACAGTCAGCGCTGTAGCGTGTGATTAATTCTTGCAGAGTCTGGTTATCTTGCACTCACAGAATGGTGTGATGAGGGATTCCATGTCCATAGATAACGTCAGTTGACATGAAGTTCTCATACCTCTAAACCAGGAGTAAGGAATCACAGGGGACTGGCTACATCCCTCTGCTTCTTTTCATTTGGGTCACAGGCGTATTGTTTTCTGCATTACTTTCTGATAACGGAAAAGTTAATTGGTAGTAAGGAAAAAGTCCCGTACTTCTTGGACAGACTTCTGTTTCAGTTCGCTCTGTTTTTTGAGTGGTGTTATGCACATACACATTACAGCCCAAACCCTCAAAATAACTACTGTGTAGCTTTGGTTAACAATGTGTTGAAACTCTGCACCTGAAAATCAGATCTAGGGTGAACAATGCACTTACCTGCTTTAAGATTACTTTTTAAAAGTCGCAAAAGAAGTGAGCACAGAAGTTAGCTTTCTTTAAAAATGTTTTACATTTTAAGCGCATGAGCATTTGAGGTGAAAGCCCACTGAAATTTCATTATAATCTCAGTGAGATTTGATATTTACAGTATCAAAGCCGATTGCTTTGCAAATAGTATTAAACCAGGTACTGCTGTCTGTGTTAGTCCATTCGTGATTACTAATTATGGATTCTTCAAGTCTAAAAGGCCAAGTGTTACCCCTACTGTATGAAAGTAATTTGTCAAATATGTTGGGGAAAAACATTTTTCTAATAAAACTGAGTGATCAGGAAAGCCATATTTCAATTAAATGTTTCTACGAATTATAAATGTGTGTGGTAACCATTAATGTTAGTACTGCAAATAAATTTGAAAAAAAATTAAAAGAAGACATAGTGTTAGAGAACACTTCCAAGCATTTTTCTTTTTTAGGAATTTTATCAAGTATATATCTAGCAAACAGCTATGCATGTGGGAATCCCATTTTTACCTTTTTTCTGAATGTTGTCATTCAGCTTTTATAGCTCTGTATGATTACCAGTTTTGAGTGAGTTGATAACTGTAGTGGTTGCTTTTCAGAGAAAAGCGGTGTACATATCAGAATTTCTAAATTGCTGAAGAGCTAATGTTCTGAAGAAAATGTCATCATTATTGCCGCTTCTTTTGTTGCCTGCAAGTAGTTCTTACTTTTGTGAACAAAATTATTTTCCTACTTACTCTTCAGCCTTATTCTTTTTTTCACTTTTTTTTTGGGGGGTGGTGGGGGGTGGTGTTGTGACCTCATATCAATAGTTATTGGTTATTGCAGATTAAATAGTTCTGTTCTGTCAGTGGAATACGTGATTATCTTCCATCTAAATTAAATTAATCTGCAAAACTTTAATTTTCAGTGATCAATATAGAATACATTGTAAGTTTCTTAAAAGGAATCAATAAATGTCTATGTAAATGAAAACAGTCTTCAAAGTTTTTGAATTTTGCAATCAGATAATTAACACTGAGTAATTTTTGACTTAAACTTAAAAACATGACAACCTGAATCTTAACAGTATTTTGAATTTAACAGGAATATCTGTTAGCTCTCAGTGAAAATAGATGCTTTCTAATTTCTTAAAGAGAGATCATTCCTCATAAAATGGGTCTTCCCTGTAGTCTGAAAACTGGTTTAGAACAACAAACTCAAGAGAGAAATGGATTGAGACAGCTTAGAAGAAAAGCAGGTTTTGTTACCTATGAAATGAGTGAGTATAAGCACAACTCTTATCGTGTCCGACGTCTGAGGGCTTTTGTGTTTCCTAGATTTTAGTTATGGCAGTCAAGTTTAGACTTGAGGCAAAGTGGCTTTAATATGAAATCCTTTGAAAAAAACAAATAATTTGTTTTTCGTGTTTCTAGTGAAGTGATGCTAATAGATGTATTTGGACAGAATGCTTTAATAAAAATATATAATAATGATGATTTAACATTCTTTCTAGGACTGTTGATTTGCTACTAACATTTTTGTTGCAAATTTTATTCAGTGAAATTTTACAAGAATAATACTTGCAGTTAAACTATAAAATGTTTTTGAGAACAGTAACTAGGATGCTGGCACAGGTTTTAATTAATATGTTTTATAAATTATACTTTGTGCATTTTTGTGTGTTAAAATGTGAGTGCCTTGCTATGTTTTTTTCCCCATTATTTTAATATTGGAAACACCCAAGATTTCTGCTTTTGTCTAACACAGTATTAGGAAGGATAAGTAATGACTGTTTCACAAATCTGTGAGCTTCAATTATATTTTTAATCACATTTTAATTAATGGATCAGTATTTGTGAATGTGCTGTCTGTTTGATTTAGTCAAATTACAGTAGGGTGCTGTTTCTAAACTATTCAGATTGGTAACAAGTTATGAAACTGTATCGAAGATTGAACAGTTTTGCATAATTGTGGTTTGTGAACTTGTGGAAATATTTTTGTAATATTTTAATACTGTTATGACCTTGAGGAATATGTGCTCAGCAGACGCTGTCCAGATATCTTCCAATTGACTCTATTTTTGTAGACTATTGATATGTGCAAGCACCAGATGGATTATGACCTTGGATTTAATTGTCTTAGGTTTCATGCTCATGTGGAACCTCTTCTCCCTCACCTGTGTTAAAGGGAACTTTTGCAGTTAAATTTTTGGTTGTAAAGGTAAGGAGTGATAACAGTGTGACCACAGATTTTAGAAGAGTTTGTAGGGAGTGGTGTCAAAGATTTTTAAGTTTTGCTCATGCGCACTGTTCCTCCTTCTCTCCCAACTTGATCATTCTAGTTGCCATAACAACTTCATAATAGCAGTGCATTTGCTGCTGTAGTTAAGGTTGTGTCAGCACTTCCATTATAAGCTACTGTTTTCAGGAATTTGTAATTTATCCACAGGCTTAAAAATTACATACAGTAAGCCTATGTAATTGGTTTTAATGTACGGTACCAACTTTTTGAAAGCTGCTGTTGTCTGATCTGTGATGGCATGTATAAAATATCATATTGTTTCAAGTGTGTTTTTTTTTTTTTCTTTTTTACTGGGAAGTAGCAAAATATTTTTAGTCTAAAACTAATTTTGACTGGTTCCCATCTGCCAGAGGTATGAGAATCAACATGTTCTTTTGCTCTACCACAGTGCTCCATCACGCCTGTATCCAGTTAGACCCATCTGTTCCTGTTAGTTAAAAGGTTAGTGTGAACATGGTGCTTTTCTGGGAAGTTAGAAAAATATAACCTCTTCAATAAGAGAATTTAATATCCCATTAAGAAATAACTGTTTGACGTCTTCAATACTTTTATAATTAATTTTATGTTAAAAAAAGACTAGCTATGTTAGATGGTGGATGGTTTTTTAAATGCAAGAAGTAGAGGGGGAGCCTGTGAACAAAAGCTACTATTGAAAAAAGTCAGATATTCATTGTAGATACAGTTCCTGTTGCAGAGTTTTAGGAAGGAATTGTGCGTAACTTTAATGTGGCTTTCTGCATTAAATCTGGAGATTGTTTAACCTGGAACACCCATCTAAGCAGTTACATAATTTGCCAATGATCTGCTCCATGCTCTGTAACAGGTGATTCCACTTGGAGCTTGATAAAGGACTTTCCTCCACTCAAATGGATTTTTGGTTTTTTAGACATATTAGTTCCAGGCAAATTTAGAAGGCACAACACAAAGTTGCTGCCCTGAATAATTATGAATTGTATACTTGTGAGGATTTGTGGGGGGTTTGTTTGCTTTTTTTAAAAACCTATTTTATTGCCAAATGTACTGCAAGGCACTTGCCCCTAAAACAAAATGATGCCTTTTTGCTGTAGGAAACAGCATTATGACAGTACATCATACAGTTCTAGAAACTGTTCTGTATTATTGTTACTCATAAATTAAAGGGAGCAAACTTTCATCTGCTTTTTAATCCCTTATTGTTTTTATTTTGACTTACACTCTTCATTTACATAAAGTTCCTTACATGTGAAGCAAGTATGTTCTATTTTAGTTCATCTATATGACTTTTTCACTGTAATAACACCTAATTGCAGGTATTTAGACTTTGTTTATATCCCTTCAGTTGATTGATGTTTGAAAAACTTTTGTATCAACTTGTAACTTTAAAAGAAAGATTCATTTGATTTGATTTTAATGGTCTGTAGTTAAGTGTAGCTATTAATTTCAAAGGCAAATTTATTTGATTTTATTTTTAAAGGAAAATCTACTTAACCTTTGAGTATTTTAAATCTAATTTAATCATCCTGTTTAGAAAGTATTTGTATAAGTATATCCTACACTGAAGAAAGATTGGGTACTTCCCAATTGAAAAATGCAAATAGTTTTTTAAAAGCTCATTGACATCTTTGGCACAGACTTTCTGTTTGATTCTAGACAGGTGAAATATTAAACCTGGATTTCCTATGTCCAAACACTTTACCATCCTTTTATTGCTTCACTTTTTAATGTATTTCCCCTTCCCTCCCAGAAGCTGATTAATATTTAGCCATTTTGTATTATGCTTTTGAAATAACGTTCACAAAATTGATTTTGGAGTGTTTTGTTTCCAACTGACTATTAGATTTTACAGCCCCAAACCCTATAGTTGTTCTAAGAAAACCCACTTAACTCCTGAATAAAGAAATTACTTTTAAAAAGCTATATCATGATGGTAGTTGCAAACTGCATCTCTTTGTCTAGGTTTTACAGAAGCCTGCATTTGTTCTGTCATTTTCTGTTAGTTTCTACTTTTACTCCCTCCCTACCTCACCCCCTGAATTTATGGAGGTTTGAATTTCAGAAAGTTCTTTTACCTGGAGGATTAATTTTAAACCTTAGCATGAGTGGTTTATTCACCTTAGTTTTTTTCTAGGTTCTTTGTTCTGTTTTGATTTTAATTTCAAAAGATTTTGGCCTCTCTCTGATAAGTAAGAATTCATAGAAACGTTTTCATCCTTTGCAGATTTCATAGCTATCAGAAGTGATAGCGTCTCATTTCTTTGACATCCTTCTTTTGAGTAAATATCCGAAGAGAATCCTAACTTAATATTAGCTTGTTTCTTTTCTTCATAGTATGCTTCAGATGAGAGGCAATACTGAAAGGAATAGTTTAATTTTTCAGGCTGTGGGTAAACTATAGTCTGTCTGCATTTATTTTGAAATTTGTAATGCAACTCTGTGGAGCTATTAAACTTACATTAGTTAAAACAGTTTGCTAGAAATTCTTTGTACAAAAGTTCTCTCTCTTCTGTCAATGAAGATTGGGATAAAAGATGAGGTTTGATGTCAGCTGCATTTTGGAACAGTGGTATGGAACTAATAGAATAAAGTCTGGGTTGTTGGGCTAAGTTGTTCCAAAAGCTCTTAAAATTTTTTTCAAAGATACCTGCTATTTTGATTTGTAATGTATTAGAGATTAGGTAGTGGAAGTATCATATATTTATGATGGGAAGCATAAAATGGAATTACATAAATAAATTTTTTTGGTTTTTTTTTAAAGCCCTTGTTTTGCAAATTTGTAGATACCTAGATATGGTATTTATGGATAACCATTTTTATGGAAAGCAATTAGCCATAGATCCCTTCTCTTCTCACTTCATGTCTTACATAATTTTGAAAAGAATTCCCTTCAAAAATACTACATGATTGCAAAATTACCGAGATTAAAAGAACTTTTTGGATATTCACTAATGTAAAATTTTGTCTTTGCTTTCTAATAGGTAAACATTCATTTCACTGAAATGATACTGTTCAGCCTTCAGTTGAGCTTAGGTTCAAATTTTAAGTTTCGGCCTTATCTGAAAGCTTATTAGTTTCCTTCTCCCTTCCCCCCGCCCCCCCCCCCCCCCCCCCAAAGAATGTTCTCTGAGCTGTGTGTGTAGGTCTGACCCAGAAGATATTCACACATCTGAAAAACACATGCCCATAATTCAGGTCTTTTATAGTGGTGTTGTGTGAATCTAGTTGTGGACTAGATGATCTTCTGAGGTCCCTTCCAACCCTTGCTATTCTGTGATTCTTTGTGGTCACATCCTCTGTCTTGGGATGTGACAAATGAGCTAGTTGGTTATATTCTGCAAATGAGCAGGGCTGTCCTGCGAAGGACATAAACAAAATTTGCCTGTTTCCCACTGAATGAGGAATGATTTCTTGAAGTCTTCCAGGAGAGGTAGAAAACCAGGTCTTGTTCAAGAACCTCTATAATCTTCCTGATGTATGTCTGCTTTTGTATATGTATTGTGTGGGAAAATAAATCCTTTCTTCCTGCTTTCAGACTGTATGCAGGATTATCTAAAGACTTGTTTCATAAACTGGACAATTTTGAAGTGAAATTGGTACACAAAAAATATAATTTGGGCTGCCTGATAATTAGGACAGAAACAATTAAGGATTACTGCAGTGGTACAGTTTAAAATCCGGGTCATTATGCAGTGAATTCATAAATTAATATTAACAAATATTGGAATTTTAGTTTACTCATGCTAATTATGTATGTTACTGTCCAGCCTATTAAGTAACATTTTCTGGTTTATACAATTTAATGCTATAATTTTGCCAGTTTAAAAAAAATCTACTGGAGCCTTTCCAAGAAATAAGAAGAACGAATGAAGTAATGAATTCGCTTTCACAGGCTAGTTAAAAGCCAGTTCTAACAATAGATCAAGAAAGTCTAGAGGAAGAAATCCAGAGCTGCTCTCATTTGGAAGGGGAATATCAATGAATACGGTACCATTGAAAGTGCATATTGCAAGGCAAAAAAATCGGAATATGTGAGAAGCTTTCATATATCCCTGCATTATGACATACATTGTCTTGCAGTTTTATATGGATGAAGGGGTGTTCTTTGTTGATAGCTTGGTTCTTTTGCATTTTAGTCAACACTTTTTAGTATTTTATTAATGAATCTTGGGAGCTGAGCTTTATCATCTTTGCCCACTTGTGGAGAAGGAACCCGGATTCTTTCTCAGGAGGAGGAGAAAAAGAAAACACATAGAAGAGATGTCTCTTCTAAGGTAACCTATGAGAATTGTTTTTGTAAGTGGTTTGGGTTTTTTTGGTGTTTTTTTTTTTTTTGGTTGGTTGGGTTTTTTTCTCCTGGGAATTTATTGCTGCAGAATTGGGAACTGGAAAAAAAACGGTAGAACACCTTTATAACCATTTATGACATATTCCACATTGTAACTTTCAATTCATGGACTATTTTAAAATTGTTTTAGAATTTTGAGAAAGCTTATATTTTGGTACCAGATGTATCTTTTAAGATTTTAAGGATGCTGTATTTGTGGGAAATAAGGGAAGGAGGGAAAAATAGATTATAATATTGTTTGCAACATAGTCCATCAAGTAACTGTTTACACCTCAACATTTCAGTAAGCAAAAGGAGGACAAACTAACCTATGTATAATATATTACTTACCTGTTTCCATGCTGGGTGTTTTAATTATGCTCAGTTACAATTTTTTGAATTGCGTTTTTAAAAGTTTGTCAATAAAGATGTTCTAGGAGAGAATTGGCTTCTTGGTGAGTAGTACTGGTGTAATGCAAATAGCATCTTCAAACATCTGTTTGGGCATGCAACTCTGGTTTTGTCACTGAAACTACGGGTCAGAAGTATTCCTTATACCTTTAGCTGTTGAGTAGTGGCCAGTGCTCCTTTCTACATATGGACTGGGAATGTACAGTAGGAAAGACCCAATAACTTTTAATAATTATTTAGTTATTTAAATGGTACTTGAGTGTAATTCTCTTCTATTTCCGTTCAACTAGGGAATTATGAAAATATTAGTCTTTGTTTTTTCATTATGTGCTTTTTATGAGTGACTCAATGTATGAATGCATTTGTCAGTTGGATTATGAATATCATGCTTTATGCCTTATCTCAGCCTTATTTTTAAGGAATCTTTGTATTTTCTTTCAATTTCACAAGTGTCAAGTCTCAGAGGGGAGCACAAGACTCGTGCTTCTGTTATTCGTCAAATGATCTCCTGCCACACTGCAAGCATCCTGCATACTGGCAGCAAAAGCTGCTATCTCAGTACCCTTCTGTCAGCCCACGTGTGAAGCATACTTGGGTAGAAAATGAAAAATTTGCAAGCTAAAGAGGCATGGGCATCAAGAGCTGGGTGAGAGGCACTAGGGCTGAGCAGAAGCACAGAGAAAGCCTCAGGCCACATCTTGCAATTGCAAGTACCTGTAGGACAGGGACATACGTCTTACGTGAGCTGGTATAGATGTACGCTTGCATTATCACTGAACTGGATTGCCCATTCCCCTTGTTTTGCCTAATGCATGCACTTTCTACATTTGATTCCAGTATGCTTCAGAGAACTGCTTTTTGGAAAAGTCTGTCTTGTTGATTGCCACCTTAAAATAGAGCTGAACACTAAAATTCAACACTTGCAAAATAATACATCTTTGCAGTTAAAATGTCTGTGTTGGAGACATGACCAACTGTATGATGAGAAGAAAGAGGAAGTTAAAGCTGTGATTCTGTTCATCTTGAGCCTTCAGGTACCTTTGGAATTGCCAGGCTTTGCTTCCTGCTAGGTATTTGAATGGAGAAGGGTTCTGCGAAGCTCTGCCCTCAGACAGAATTGGCTGTACACAGGTGGCAGTTCTGTTCTTCTGTCCTTTGTCTCTCTAGGAGGTTTCTTTGACTTGCCTTTTCAGGATGGTGCATCTTCCCAGTCACCAGTTTTTTACAAGTTTGAATTAATTTCTTTTGGGGGTAGCTAGCCAAGAGGATTCCACACACACCCCTCCCCCGGGGGTGGGCGAATGGGAAGGGTATTTCAGTATCGTGAAGCACAGTTAGACAGAGAGACATAAAAATAAGAAATTAAATCTTAGAATATAGAAGTTGATATCTGTGTGCTTCAGTTTTTATTTGGCTGGTCCAGGAAATGTAAAAAACCCACCTTCTAGAATCAAATGGGACCAATGAAACAGCTGCGTGGTCTTTCAGTACCTTTAGGAACAGATCAGAGCAATGAGAGCAATTTCATACACTTTATCAATCAGTTACATACTGTTTTGAGACTATTTTGTGTGTTAGTTGAGACAGTTAAGACATTTGAGTGCCTTTTTTTAAAATATCATGCATTGGATCGATGGAGAGATATTCATGCTTCAGAGACCTCCCTCTCCATCATCCACTTTCCTGCAATCTCAGTAACATAAACCTGCAAAAAATATCTTAAATATATTAAAAAATATCTTAAAAATATGTTATGGCTGACAGTGTTTTCTGCCTAGGAGAAAGGAAGTGCTGTTTGTTTAACTAATTAAAGATGACATTTACCTCCAACAGCCTAAGAGATGCTGCTATCAGTAGAAACACCTTGGTGAACAATCTTAGCTTTGAAGCTAGTCCAAATGAGGATGGCTGAGTACAAAACGTACCTTCTGTTATAAAGTGTGGTTTCTTTTGATCAGGCAATCTCTTTCTGAAAGTAAAAGAGATGATGACTGTTGTGTTGGTATAACACTATCTATATGTATAGTTGTGTAATTGGAATGAGAGTCATTAAAAATGTATGTTGAGCACATTGATTTAGACATTTGATTTCCTATGGGTGTTCCAAATCACTGTAACCTTCTATGCAGACCATGCTGGTAGGGCAACTTCAACATTTATTGTAGCATTTTGAGAATCCATAGTTCCATGTTCTTGGAGTAAGCAAGCACCTTCTTTGCTGGGAATGATGTTCAGAAAAAATGACACTGGAGTAATCAAACCTAGAAAGCTTGTCTCAGGTAAGACTGAATTTTATATTACTGATAGTGACTTTGAAATAACAATTTTTGATCTGAAATAGGAATTTCTCATAAAATTTATAATTTATACTTGAATAAGAACTACAACCTTTGTAATGATGTTTGATTTAGTTTAATCTGATGATGATTTTTTTAATGGAATTTAAAGAAGAAACATCTTGAAAGCTGAAAATAAATGCTGGTATTTAGTTCTTGTCTTGAAGCTGTTGTGGTTTTTTTATTTTTTAAACAAATTAAGATTTTAATCCAGTTTTGGTTTATGGCACTCAGTTAGAAAAGCAGAGGTTTGGGTGGCTTGTTGCTGGGAATTCTTTGAATATGACTGTTGCCTGGATAGTGAATATTATTTATTTACTTATTTTTATGATAGTGTTCTTAAATAGAATAGAAATAGTGATGCCAACAGTGGAATCTTCTAAGGAAATGGGATTTTTAAAAATGAAGTTCATTTATGCTTTTTGTTAATGAAAATAAGAAATTAATAGGAAGCAGTAATGTTAAACATTTTTTCTGTAAGTATGAGAAACCGAATTCTTTTCTGGTGTAACTGTTTGCGTTTTAACAGCAGTAATGCCCATCTGCTTCTCAGGGTTTCTTGGCAACTTCAGTGCACTAAAAGTTATAAATGCTTCAGATGATACTGCAAGTTGCATAATTTTGGTTTACTGAAGTCCATATTGGAACACACTGTTCTAACAAATTGTAATGAGATATTATATGTATTTATATTTTTTTTGTGCATTTGGCGCTGAATTTTCTCAACATTTATGATTAAATAATAAATCTCTTAGTTAGAAACTTTGGCACTCAACACAGAAAAATGGGCTAGTGTAGAATCCGTATATTAAATTGTGAAATACTTCATTAGGGTTGTATCTTTAAAAATAGGATGTATTCATTTATTGTCTGGATAGACACTTATTGTAATTCTGTTTATCATGATGAAAAATCGTATGGTGGGAGGGGTTTTGCCATAACTGTGTTGATCTTCCCCTTTTTGCTCTACTGATCCACAACTGTCATTTTGGTGGAAAACCCAGGCAAATAATTTGAGGGAGTGAAGACTGGAGAAAAAAAAAATAAATAAAATGGACACTTCTTAAAAACCAAAAAACCAAGCTACAGAAACTCTGAATTTGGCCTGGTAAAAAGAGATTACATGTCAGTTTGTGAACCACGTACATATGGTTTTTGATAGGGGTAGGAGAAAGGAGGTGATCCTGGTGTCATCAAGGAACAGAGCAAGAGTCTGCTGCCGGAAAAAAAGCAGGGTGGAAGCATGCAAAGGCTCTAGCATGAGAGTAATTAAAGATGCCGTTCTTTTGTAACTATCTCTGCTCCTAGTTGTGCTGTAGGTTTTTGAACAAATACGAGCAAAGAAAATAAGGAAGGAGTTGTTCTGCTGCTGAGCAGAGAGGAAAGTTGTCTACAGGTGAAGGAAAGAAAATGGAAGCTTTGAATGTCTTTTTTTGCATAAATCCACACTTACTAGGTCCCCTCTGACTGGATAACTGACATACTTGACAGCACTTGGAAGCAGGGTCTATTAGAGAATTCTGGAAATGTCAGGTTCAGAAGTCCGCTGAGTTGAAGGATTAAGGAGGAGAGACTATCCTTCTGTTCTTTTACTTTGCCCTAGGCAACTATTTGTGACCATGCATGGAGGTGAGATACTGAGTGATGGACCATCAGTCTGAAAAAGTACAACCATTCTTACATTGTAAAGGAAAACAGAAGACGCTGTATGGATGTTACAGGATCACAAGATAATTCAGGTTGGCAGAGTCCTGGGGAGGTTTCTAGTCCAGCTTCTTAAACAAAGCAAGGTCAGCAATGGTCAGGCACAGTCACTCAGGGCTTTATCCAGTAGGAACCTCAAAGGTTGGCAGTGGCACAACCTGCTCCACTGCCTGATTTAGGATGAAAAGGTTTTTCCTTATATCCAGTCTAAACTTCTCGTTTTAATTTATCCCTGTTGTTTCTTTTCCTCTCCCTGTGCACACTGGACAGCCTGGCTCCATCATCTTGATAACCTCCCTGTAGGTTCTGGCAGGCTGCTGTTAGGTTCCCCCCCCAAAGCCATCTCTTGCCCAGGCTGAACAAGCCTGGTTCCCTCAGCCCCTCCTCACAGGGCAGGTGCTCCAGCCCCCAGCCTTCTTGGTGGCTTTCTACTGAACTTGCTGCAGTTTATCTGTGTCTGTACTGGGGGCCTAAAATAAAATGCAGAATTCTCAGTGTGATCCAACAAGCTCTGAGGGAGCATAGCTGGCTCCTGTGCAGCGCTGCCTGGCAGGGTCCCAGTTGCAGCCAGTCAGACGCAGCCTGGGCACATCTTTGTGGTATGGACCAGAAGTAACATAGCAAGTACACTGCAGCGAGATAGGTTTTCGGTTAAACATGGCAAAAAAATAATCCTCATGTGAGAACAGCCAAGCATTTTGAGTAAGCTCTCTAAGACACTGGGGAGTATGTGTCAGTGAAGATCTATGACAAATTAGAAAAAGATCTTCCAGGAATGACATAGGAATAGGTGAGCCTGCTTGGGAGGGAAGGAGGTCTTACATGATCATGTGAAGCCGGTTCAAGCCCTGTGATTTCACAGTAGTCTGAACAGGAGCACAAGTCCCTCACATTTTCTTTCTAAATATTAGTAGAAGTTTAAACTAATATTGCATGAGATAATTATGTTTATATGAAAGAAGATAGCCCTACACACCATAATCTGTAGAAATGAACACAGAGGAAATTATATGAGCATATGTGTCACCATTTCTCTTCTGCTTTCCATTTCAATCTGTGTATCTTAAACTGATGAAGTATTAAAGTTCAGTTCTCATGCGAGGCTTGTTTAGCAGTATCCTTTCATATTTCTCACAGTTAATGATATTGTTTCTGTCTTTCCTTTGATTATTGTTATATTGTTCTTATATATTGTTGTTTGATTACGGTATATAAAGTGTTACCATATCACTGACAGTTGAAAGAAGCAGCAGCTGATGCCACTAGCAGTCCTAGAAATTACCACTTATGCTTCTTTGCTGTTTCTCTTCACGATCTGCCTTTTAAAGATTTATTTCAGAATCAGATTGGTTATATTGTCATCTTATTAAATCTTCTTTGAGTTAATAACCTGTAATGCAGTGAGTATGATTTAAATGGTACACATGATTATAATAAAGAGTACAAGTATCATGGTGATCAAATAAAATTAAATTATGTACTGGGCTTCTAGATGACTGTCTAATTACTGTATTTTTTTAATTTTGATTACAAAGCAATAAATAAACTTTATTAGAAATCTTTATTAGAAATTAGGAGCAATCCCCCTTGTCATTTGTATCCATTTAAGAGATAGACTTTAGATTATTTAGCACCAATATTTGTATCAAAAATAGAAATTATGTATGCTATGTAGGGTGTATTGAAGACCAGGCTTGCTATTGCTTTCACTGCTTGATCAACATTCTTGCATTAATGGTTCTATTTAGGTAAATAGTAGATAGCAATAGCAAAATAACAAAAATGGAACATAATAAAAATGTATTTAACACCTCATTCCTTCCTCTGTTCCCCAAATAAATAATTCAAGTTAATTAATATAAGATTTTTTCAAATTCTTGACAATCCTTTAGTTTGAAGAAACATTGATAGACATTGTTTGTGTTATATGTGTGTTCTCAGAAACACTTTAGCATGAATATATCTGAAAACTGTCCTATTTGCTATTTCTATGTTTAAAAGGGACAAATAAATAAAAAATATAATTTCTGCTTTTGGGGATTTAATAAACGTCTGTACTTTGCACTAAATATTAAGAACTTAAAGGCTAAATGTATAACTCTAAGTATGCAAATAATTGTCTTTGCATGAATAATCTAGCTGAATATATATACTGTATATTTATGTTTGTTTAATATTATATATTTGCCTGAGTGTCGATGCTACAGGAAAAGTGAATAATTCACATCCACTACTAATACAGAATCTTATTAAAATACAAAACTAAACAAGAAGGAAATAAGTTCAGGTTGCCTTCTGTATTTGTGCATCTGTTCATGCAGAATTAAGGCATAGTAGTTACTTTATTAGGCTAAAATATGGAATTAAGGCAGCTATTGTGATGTGAGATTAATCCGATTAAAACAGAGAATAGCTGTAGTAAAGCAAAATGAAAAAAAAAAAAAAGAAAAAGGTACAATGACTGTTTTCTGCTGCTTTCTGATCCTCTTCCCTTGCAACTGGGTATCTATAGCTCTGTGTAAATGTAACTGTTAGGACTGTAAATATGCTTTTTCTCTCTGACATGTTTCCTGCCAGTTGCTTGGTTACCAGTACTTTGCCACACATACATGCAAGATAGTAGCTTATTCTGCTGCCTTCACACTTTGAGCTTTAACGGGAAGATACATGATCAAAATTCATGTTTTTATTTCTCTGCATTATTTCTCTAGCTATTAAGGGTTAAATGGCTTATTGTCCTAGAGGATTTAAAAGTAATTATGCATAATTTATTGACTTCGTATGGAAGAACAGGATGTTCCACTATATATGGAAGAGTCCTTCAGGGTATGTTGTTGTTGGGTTTTTTTATAAACATAAAAAAATCAGAGAAAGCCTTTTTTAGCATTTATTTTTTTAAGGTTCATAAAAATAACAAAATACATTGGGGATGGTGAAAGAGTAAAACTAGAAGAAAGTCTTAAAATTACCAGTATTTTTTTCCACACATGGCTAGCCAAAAGAGAATTCTGTTCTTTCTGATTTTACTCTCACACAATATTATAATTTCAGGATAGTTGCTTTTCTATTTGTAGATTCTTCCTGACTTAGGTACAAAAATGACTCTTGCATATCATTTAATGAAGCTGCTACAATTTTTGCAGTTTTTATTGACAAAGGTATAGCTGTTAAGTTTTATCCATTTGACAATGGGTCCGTATTTTAAAACGTTTTTCTTTCCCTTTTAAAATGTCTGTGTGTTAATTTGTATTCAGACCTACACACCAACGAGAACAGACAAATAATTTCTTCCCTCCATGTTGTTACATTGTGTCCCGTCCCCATCCCCTTTTTTTCTGAGGATGTGTATTCTGGATGTGGTTAAATAGAGGAAGGAAATTGGTGCTATCCTCCAAAATATGAATGGTTTATTCATGTTTCTTACTTCCATGCTTGCTTGAAAAGATATTTGTATGTTCGGTTGAATCCATAGACGATGGCTTTACTTTCCCAGTTAGGAATTTTTGTTGGTGTGACAGTCACACACAAAAGGTTTGAATCCATATTGGACTAATTTCCTATGTGCTTGAGCCTTCAAAAGCTACATTGATAACTATGCAGAGGTTTTCTGCTTTTGGGAATTCTGTTCTTTGTAAAGATTTAACCTCATTTCTTGTAACTGTCCTTATGCAGCCTATGCAGCTCTCTTCTTTCATCACACCTATAACCATTCTTTACTAGTTGCAAACAAAGAACTGAATGACTTACCGTAAACTGTCATCGTTACCTTTCCCTATGATGGTTGTCTTTGCCATTTCTCCTCTACCCTTATCCACAGTATATTGTTACTGTTGGGATCACTACAGAATGACATGTAGGTGTTTCTATCACATCGGTCACTATGGTACCTAGTAGCTTTCTAGCTTTCAACTAAGTGGAGTAAGGGGTTAAAGAATGCAGGTTAATTTATGTTACTATATTTATTTATTTAATTGCCTGTTTTTAATTTTTTCCCCATATTTTCTATGGGTAGCCATGGAAGTAGGACACTGAATTAATGAAGCATCATTGAATAGATGAACATAAGCATGGTCATGTCCCCCTATTTTGGTCTCCCCCTGCCCCCCCCCCCCAAAGGATTAATATTTGATTTATAAATAGTGTACCTGAGTCAAAAAGGCAAAGGTGTATACACATTGAGAAAATTCTTTAATGACAGTTGAAGGTGTGTTAATAGAATATATAACTTGAGAAGTCCAGACTTTTAAAATCAGTCTTCAATGCATTGAATTGTGCTTTCTTAAAATATTTTGTTCTGTACATGCTAATATTGGTAACGATTTTATAATTTCATGAACATTAAATGATACGCGTTACAAATGTGCCATTTAACAGTCATTTTTGTAGTGAGTATGGCTTGGGGTATCAGATGTTGGAAGAGTAATTCCATAGTGATATTTCCTGAAATAGACATTCACCAATGAAAATAATATTCAGATAAGGTTGCATTTTATAGAGTACAAATTTCTTAAAGTCATTTAAAACAGGCAATGTCAAAGTGTATTTTGCTATAAAGGAAAAAGTAGTAGATCTTAATATTCCAGCCTGTTTTGGCAAGTCCTTGAGCATGTGTCTTACAAAAGTGTATAGAAATTCATAAATGTTTTATCTGCCTTATATGGTTAAACTATGTACATGCATGTGGGAATATGTAAAAAGTATTTAAAAGTTGAACTGTGCTTTACTTGTCAATAGTCATCAGACCTGTGATTTTTTCCAAGTTATAAACTTTAAGAGCTCCCTTATTTCATAGTTATCGTCTTTTGAAGGTTTTAATGCAGATGTGTTTATGACACTGCTTTCAAAAATTAGTCCCATCGTGAGATTTTCAAAAAAAGATAACTTACTGTTCTTTTCCAAATTCCATTTTCAAAGGTGTGCTCCCCCTCATCTTTCATTCCCTAAATACTTAGCTATGCTGAAGTAATGGCAGTAGAAAAGTGAATGAGGGAAAAACAACTTTTCAGACTCTCAAAATATCTTCTTAAAAGGTACACTTCTTGCTAAATCTGTCAGATGCTTTAATATATACTACACAGTAAAAAATTTGCATTTGTAAAGTGCTTTAAAAAATGTACGCAAAAGGTCACTAATCGTCTTAGGAGAAAAAGAATATAATACATTTCTATTAAGTGCATTTTCTTCTGTTTTTCTTAATTTTTCTTTTTCTTTCTCTCTCTTTTTTTATTAAAATGTTTCTTCAATAGCTAAAACAATTTGAACTTCTCTTAGCTTAAACCTATTACTGTTCTACTTTTCTTATGGTTACATGTATTAGCCTAGGAACATAAAAAAGAATCCCTGTTTAGGGCTTCCAGAGTGGAAGACAATTTATCACAACTATGAAACGATACTTGCACGGTGGACAAACTTATTTTCTTCGGTTTTCTACGTGCCTTTAGTGAAAAATGGTTTGCATTCAAGAACCCAAAGCATTCCAGAATGCACAAGTTGATTAGGATTATGAAGTTCCATTGCCATGCAACATAAAATGTTACCTTTTCTCCTTAAAGTGGATCAGGAAAGTTGGGAAATTCTCTAAAATAAAATGAAACTATGCTTAAACTCCCCTCTAGATTCTTTCTAGGATAAAGTAATATAGGATGGGTTTTGGAGAAAAGGAAAGATGGCTTCTGCAAAAGTGAAAAATACTAATCATATTGTGAATTCCTACTGCATCATGTTAAAACTTTAAATTGAATAAAAAATACTCTTCCCATTACTTATGAAGCAACAATAAAATTCATTGTATTACTACCTCTTTGACATTTTGTAGATTTAGATAATATATTCAGAAAAAGAGAATAAATATAGTAAGTGAGTTTAGGTACTCAATGCAGGTCAAGTCTGATTCTCGTTCCTTCTACTTTTTCCGCCCCATATGTTAGGCATCCGCTTTAATGTTAGCACTGAAAATACTAACATTGAAAAATCTAGTGTAGATAAATGTATACATTGAAGTTTAAAATGCTTCTTTGTGAGGTAGTTAATTATTTTATAAAGTGACTTCTCTTCCTTTCTAGAAGAGTGTGTGTATAAAAGATGAACTGCTTTAATAAAGGGAGAAAAAGGGAGAAAAAAATTCTTAAATGTACAAACATCAATCTTTACTTTTTAAATGAAATTGTTATCTCTCTGTTTCAGTAAATCCAGTTTAAACTCTTTACATTCTGAAGATAACACCAGTAGTAAAACTCTGAAATGATTTAATTGAATTAAATAAAGTATACTTCATGTATATCATGCTAACTAAACTGAATACAAACACATGTGGAATGCGTCTACTTACTGTTTCTTAAGAAGCTGTCCATAGTGTCAAATGTTGTGAGTGGTTTTATGATGTGTGAAAATGAAGGGCACAGAAAAAAATCTGTTGCTTTATTTTTGTAGTTTATAAAAACAGATGACTGTCCAGTGGAGAAAGTAACTTGCAATAAAATGAAATGGTATTAAATGAAGTGTAGTGAAAATTGGGAGGGTATATAATAGTACTATTTGTTAGGTTATTTGGCCCCTTCCTAACACTGTTCAGTTTGGGTAAGCTTCTTTGGTCTGGGTCTGTGTCAGTCAAGACTATGACAGCTACCGCTTGGTGACTTGTATATTGGAGTTATTTGTCTCTTTGTGAATTGGACTGAGACCCTCTGGCTTATTTAAGTATGTGTTCTTGTACAAATTAGGTAGTGACAGTTGGGGAATGTCTGGTTTTGCATATAGTCATAAGAAATCTGGAGGTGAAACCTTCACTTTCAAGTCTTAATCCTTTCATCTGCCTGGCCTCTCCCCACTGGAGGGTTCCAGCATTATTATTGGCTTCTGATAGTTTCTTCAGTAGTGTAAATAAGAAATTTCCAAACCATGATGTGTGTTTGTATGTGTGCGAAATGACACGGAAACCTCTTCAAGATGATGTTTAACAAATAAAAATTATCTAACTTGAATGTTTTTCCGGAGGAGATTGGAAGCAGTTCAGGTATCCCAGTTTGGTGCAGGCCTAAGAGAAGCCATGGGGCTGCCACAGCTTCTCACCCCAAGGGGAGAAGAAGCAGTGGGGAAGCATCTTCTTGCCCCAGGAGCACGGGCTACTTAAAAATTGTGCCCAAAAGGCTGTGTAACTTTTAATCTTAAAACATGAATAATGTTTCATTATTTTTTTTTAATCCTTTTCCTTCATAAAGTAGTTTGGTACTAAAAAGTCAAATAGTCAAGAGTTTCTACAAAAAATGTAATTATTTCCTCTTATGTCGCTTTCAGTCACCATTAGGGAATGGGAATGTGTCTTTGCTAATGGACTTGGAGGCGGGTATTGATTTGGAGCTTTGTGGCTATCTGTACATGTATTGACATCTGCTGTTCTTGAATTGTTGTTGTTTATTCAGTTACAAACAAAATGATTGCTTACGACTCCTCTTATCCCTGTATAATACTTGTATCATACTAAAATTTGAGGGGAATTTGCTCAAAAAAATGGTGCAGATTTTCTAAATGAACTAAGTTAAGCCTATTTAATAAGAGCAAGAAGATAAAAAACCCTCAGAAATAGTAGCTTGAGATGAATCAAGCTTTTGAGTTCCTTAGTTTGCAGTTCTTAGAGGTCTCAAAATGCTGTCTCCCGTGGTTTTCAACAGTGAAAGGCAGAATGTTGCTGTAAAAAATGCCAGCTCAGCAGAGTGAAGAGCAGTTAGCCTGAAGGCAGAGGAGAGGCTGAAGGGAGCATCAAGGCTTCTTTCTCTCCTCCTGTTCCTCAGTTTAGCTTTAGTGTTGTCATCTGTGTTCAAGTAAACAGTTGACTGAAATTTTGATCTTAATGCAATTGGAGAAATACGAAATTCACGTTTTAGTTCTGGTATTAATTTTTAATGCTAGCTTTAGTTCAAGGTTTTTGAACGTGTTTGCATGGCTGATCATGCTTATGAGTGACTGTATCCTAAAGATACAGATAGAACAAGCCTTGCATATGCTACTCTGTTACTTTTAAAATGTTTCCTGGTGAGTCTGAGTTTGTATTACCTGCACTTGATATTTTGTATGTGTCTAACCAGGTATTGGTGAAGTTCCCCTAGTAGAGATTTAGTTTTCTATTTCTAAGATGGCTTATATTTTAGAGGCTCCTTTTAAAGACTGAAGTAGAGAGGTCTAAAATTAATGCTCCCTTCTGCAGCCCTTAATTTCAATGTTAATGATGGTAACAGCGGAAATAATCAGTGCCATTTCCTTCGTCCCCTTACAAGCTTAAGAAAAATCTATGTCACTAATTTGTTTATGTAATGCATTTTGCAAACTAATTTACTAGATGCAGTAGTACAAATAATCCTTTAAATAGCATTATAGATTAAAGGACAGATTCTGCCACCTTCATTCATATTAAGTTATGCCCTATTTTGCAAGCAATTATTTTGGTTTGAATAGGACCACTGTAAGGGTAGAATTCCACTGAAGTAGAACCTGTTTGTTTCCCTTGGGATTTAGTTACACAGTTTTAAATTCACTGTACCATTTTATGCTCTCTCATATAAGTAGCTGTGTATAATTAATGGAAGTGTGAGTTTCTCAGAAAATATAATAATCTCATTTTCTGAGATTGCCTTTCAGCTTGCTTCCGTCCTCTGCCTTTCTCCCCAATAGATAGTCTGTTTCTTCATTTACATGTAAAGGAATAGAATATGTGTGTCAAAAAGCCTTGACAGTAAAAGAATCTGAAAGAGGTAAAAGAGGGTTATTAAACAGTCAGGTATGAACTGTAAATCATTCAAGTAAGGCAATAATAGCACATTTTTGAGCCATCTTCCCCATATTTTATTCACTATTTGTTTTATAATAACAACTATATGCTTCACAGTAAGATTCACCGGAAGATAAATTCCTTTCCCTGAAGACCTTATAAATTAGGTATTCAGAAATGTAATATGTTAAAGTTCCTACCAAACTCAGCTAATAACCAGGAAACACAATATATAACAATTAAATGGGCATTAAGGTGTCAGAAAAATTCAGTTGGTTTTCTGTGATTTAAATGAAAGTTTTTGTGAAGGTTATAGCCTTCTGTCTGTAATGAAATCTTAATGATTTCATTTTGGAAAGTCATTAACGTGAATCGGAATAAGTGGAAGACTGTGTAGTCAGCCCAAGATTTGACAGTGACAAGGAAATTTTTTAATAATGCCATGAGATAATACCCTGATAACAAAAAGGGTCTTTTCTGAAAGCTCTTCTTAAAAACAGTTTTTCCCATGGGCAAGAGAACTAATAAGTTTATTTTCTTTAGTTTGTTTCTATGTGCGCTCTTTTCTGTTCCTAGCTTTTTTGTCTGGACAGTTGTCAGTCCATGCTGTTACTGGTTTAGACTTACAGATTTGCTGATTGCCCTGCTGGTTGCTGGAATTTTTTTTTTTTTAGGAATAAGAGGATGAGTTTTAATTGTCACTCCTCTGATAGACACATTCAAGGGCTCTTCTTTAGCTGATGAGTGTTGGTCACAAAACTTGGACCTTCATAGGTTCAAAAGCTCCACCTGCTGTTATATTTAATTGAAATTTGCCAAACAGATAAAAAATTATGGGTATATTGATGGTATATCTCATAAACCATGTTTCCTTAAGAATTATTCTTTTAAGTAGCTAAATATGTCACAAATTGAACTAAATCAGTGTATATTCTTTTAGGCATTTAGTGGGGTTTTTATTGTTAAATCTTTGTGTGCTCTTTAAAATTGTTGCATGTACCTTTTTTAATATAATATTTGTCGTATTACTTTAAAATAATTTCTTGCTGAAAGATCACTATCCTCTGAAAACAAGTCTTTGTATGGGTTGGTTATTGCTTATTGAAAGTAGCGTAAATTGTTTTCGTTACTTAAACTGTCTCAAAGGTTGTAAGGAAGAAAACGCTCATGAGTATTTTAGGAATAGTAGGGAGTATGGTCCTAATCATAGCATTAGTACAGCAAGCTATTCCAGTCATGGATGCAGTTAATTACAGCAAAAGATATTTTCATTTTATTTGGGATTGCTAGAAAATACTCCCCCTCTCTTTCACATCTTGCTTCCGTCCTGTAATAATTTCAACTCTTCTGTTTTTTTATGAATTCCAAGTTGTTTTCATTCCTTTGTATGAGGATAAACTTAGGAGAGTGTCAGTCAGATTTATGGACATGTAGTTTTCACACTCATTAGCTAATGTTATCCTAGAAATAATACACAGGCTTGTGAGTCTGAGAGAAAAGAACCCATCTATCGTAATTTCTCTGCAAAGGTTTAGATACTGAGATGGACACGTTATATGAGGCAGCTGCAAGCCGTAGCCTGGTTCTGTCCAAATGCAGAACTAAGATCAAGAAAATGTTATTAACTATATTTTGTAGTTCTTTTGTCCTCCAAGTGCTTAGTTGTTTTTATTTTTGACTGCTCTTGATTTGTCCACTGAAGACGTGTGGGCTTTAGGGGCAGGGAGGGAAGAAAGAAAAACTTTAAAAGGCCCCAAAAGAACAGCTGTGTTGGAATTTTTCTGTCTGTATTAGAATGTCATTTGCAGGGTCACCTTTTTATGATTGAATAGAACAGCATTTATAAATTGCTGAAAGCTTTTGTTGGCTTGTTACTGGAGAAGGATGAGGATACAGCAGTGAGGGATGCCTTAATTATTTTCTTTGCTAGCACCAGCAACTGAAAATGTGAGATTCTTCCCAACTTTTAATAACCCACTTAATAGGACTTGAATTTTGGGAGAGGATAGGCATGACACAATATGCTGGTGGAGTAAAATGAAAAACAGATCACTCAAACAAATTTCTATTTAGAAGTGCAAACATTTCCAGCTCAAATCCTGTATTAGTGTAAAATAATTGAAAAAATATTGGTTTGTATTAATAAATACCATAATACTTAATTCTAGATTTTTAATACTCCGTTTTGAGGCTGTTGTGAAGTACGACGGAAATTAAGGCTAAGAAGGTTTACATTTTCCTTTACATTTTCCTCTACCTGCAGTTTATAAACTAGATCATTGGTATTTAGTACAAAGATACCGAATGCTTACTGGTAACTAACAAGGATAGCACAGCAGTGCAAATGAAAACTGTGAACATCACGATCCTGATTGTTTTTCATAGAACAATCTTCTTGTCATGTTCAATTATAATTTGCTGGTTAACTGTCCTTCCGAGTCAGCCATTATATCACTTAGGAAAACAGAAGCACTTAGTTCTTTCGCTAATTGCTGTCCGCTTTTTTGGTGGAATTGCTGTTGAGCTCGATTTCTGATTAGCAGCGCAAGAAATAGCAAGGCTGAGGTCTCTTCAATTCGGCTATAGAAAACTATCACATTTGCTGCTATATGCTAAAAATCCCAAGGACTTGTTTTGTTTGGGGTTTTTTTATTTGTTTGTTAGGCATAGAATTTTAATCCTTTTCTCCTACCCAGGTTTTGTAGGGTTTTTTGTGTTTTTAAAAAAATCATGATGTGTTTATACATATATTGATGCCTTGACTCTTAGTGGGTGTTTATTTTTTTTAGTAGATTTATATTAGAGAGGAACACAGACTGCTCTCTGCCTTTCAAATTCAGTTGATACTGGACTTTGTATCCTGTTCTTCTATATTGACAAATAGACACACACATATGCGTATTCCTACTGTAAGCTCCATTTCTTTGGGAGACCGGGCTAACACCTATGTCAGTGCAGAGGAAAATACAAAATTATTCCTGTGGTTGAAAATGAAGAGAGTTATTCCAGGGGGAGAACAGTCTTGACAATTTGTGTTTGAGAATGCAATTAGAAGAACAGGGAGCGGCAAGGGAATTGCACAAGGAATTCGTGTTACTGTAGCGAAAGTGAGATGTGCTATCTAGGATTTTTAAGGAGAGAGAAAGCTAAAAAGCTGAAATAAAAGGTTTATTTAGAAGTGGACAGCATGTCTTCCACTCTGTTTTTGTGATGATTGAGGATTGTTCGTGATATCTGTCCCTCATTGGAGGAAATGAGCTTTACAGCCTTGTTTTGCATTGTTTTGACAAATTTGACTTCAGAGATGCTTACTCACCTCCAACCTTTGTTTTGTATGGATTAAAACATAAAAGTAATCCAATGCTGTGTAGCCAGTTTTGGCTGATTCCCTTGCTACTGAAGTTGGAGAGACATAGTCAATCCCTACAGAGGTTTTGGGTTGGATGTTAGAGTCAGTGAACCCCTGTTTAGTTAATGAAATAATTTCTTGAAGTCCTGACTATGGTCAGTGAGGCAACTGGGCCTTTAGACATGGAACCAGCTAGAAAAAGGATACAATTCCATATAACTGTCTTAAAATTGTACATGTATATGCACATCTCATGTATTTTGAGGAGAGGAATTACAGACAGTGCGGAGAATGAAAACCACAAAACACTAAAAATTGAGGGTAAAAGTTAATTTTAAGGGAGAGTCCTGCCGCAGTCACAGAAAGACTACTGTCCTTCGCAAGTGTTTTATAGAGCTGCTCGCATTTTAAGAGTTGGCAGGCCTTGTAATATAGGCTTTTTTAGGTAGGCTTTATGAGTATTAGGGCAAGATTACTGTGTGACAGCACAAGCACTTCACAGTACTTTGTTATAAATAGTTTTATCCATGCATAGCCATGTAACTTCTGCAGCACCATAGCTGATAATATGCAATTTAATTTACCTACTAAAGAATGTAATATTTTAATAAGGTTTTTGGTTTTCCAGGTGTGGAGTATTTGTACTATGGAAGTGGAAGACTTCAGGGTAAAGCCTTTTTAGAATGTGTCTTCCTTTAGAACAAGTATCTGTGCCAGCCTACACACAGATACTTACAGCGGTTTAATAATTGCTTTCTCCCATGAGGCTCCTTGGCACTGAAATGAGAACCAGCATGGTTAACCCTCATTAAAACAAATAGATTAATTTCTTTCTAAAATGAGAGACCTCTTTTTAATCATTCAGCTTCATGCTATTTAGAAAAATGTTCAATTATTAAAAGGCTGCTGTAATTTAATGGACTAGAAAGACTCCGCACTTCATTACATTGTATGAAATGCCATGTTTTTTCTTGATACAGAAATTATTCACCTTATATTTCTCAAACCATATAGGCTTTCATCTTACTGTTTGATGTCAATTTAAATCTTAAATTTGACCCATAAACTTTGAAAATAAAATTGTTTCTGTTTAAACTCCTCATAAAAATAGCAGGGAGTACTTTCATGAGTATAAGTCTTGTAACTTCAGAAGCAATGCTTCTTGTGAAGTAGAAGTGCAGTATACAAAGTAGGAAATGTAAACTGTGGGCATCTCCAACAACAACAAAAGGCAGGTGTTGGAGATGGTTCCATCTATACATGTGGATGCCCACAGGTGGGCTTCAAGTGGTCCAGGTGTGAGCCAGCTGCCCTCCAGAAGCCATGTGAGCAAATGAAATATGTTGGCCCCATGCTCAGTGTGAGTGTTGTTATTGCTTTCTTGTCAACTTTTTTGCCAGCTGACTGCTTCATCTGAATTTTGACTTTAAATAACACTGAATGTAATCGTTTATTTTAATCTGAGGCTTATATTAGAGAAATAAAAAATACGTTAACAGTTAACAAAGCCAAATTAAATGAATGTTTAGTGATGAGTTTTACTTACATGGTTTCAGGTTTACAGTATAAACCTGCTTTTTCATTCTGTGGGCAGGGTTCATAGGATCACACTGTGCTCACTGCAGATATGTATAGAAAAAGATCTCTGAGCAATCTTATTTGCATGCTCTGGATGCATCTGTGCTAGTGTTTTAGTCTGGGTAAAGAAATGCAGTTTTGAAGTGAATCTCATACTTACTGCGGTCTGGTTCGTACCACGTGTGATCGTGTGGTTAGTACAGACTTTTTTTCCCTTTAGAAATATTCCCCTATTCATAGAGACCCTTCACTGTAGACTGCTGAAGAAAACTTAGTGAAAGTTGATTTAAAAGTGATCAAGCTTTTCTTTCCAGTGTGTTTAGCTTAACAGATAGGAACTATTTGTGAGAAGAATTGGCGTAGGCGTGCTGTTCCCAGATCCGATGTACTTGCTTTTAGGTATTTGGATGTACTAATATCAACAGGTTTACTGCACTTGTTTACATCTCTCAGGAAGTTTGTGCTTTGTTTTGGTTTTGTACGAGACTTATCAGTAAGAGTTATGCAACTTTTGCTAGTCATCCAGTTGTGTCTTATACAGAAATACGATGCTTACTTTCTTCAGCTGCATCGTTTTTAAGCCAAAGCTGCTTGCCTCTGCCACATGTAGACAGTTGGCTTAAATCTATTCCTCTTCTAGAAGTGGACGTTCACCTTAGTTGACATCTCAAGCTGACTTTTTAAAACAGATTATTCTTTTTAAAAATAAGACACTCTTAACTGTAATTGGATGTGCCTGCAAAATTGTATTTATTATTTAATTTCAGAGTGACTGATAGTTTATTAGTGTATTTTATGCTGGAAATTTGTTACAAATGAAATAAAAAGCGAGGAGTTTGGCATCACAGAAATGTATTGAGGCATCATAAAGATATTTGCAAGAATATAGACTGGAGGATATTTTAAATTATTTTTACTTGCTATCTATGAGAAGGTTTCAAGCTTCTTAGTAAATGATGTTTTTATGTTGTTTTTCATTTCAGCTCTAAACTGTACTAGTGATTATGCTGACTTTCTGTGGAAGTTGCAGTCATTTTGATATGATCTTTACTGTATTTTGAAGTGAAAAGATAAGAAATACTGCAACAATGTTGATTTTTAATAGTATGAAATAATCATCATAATGAAGTGAGGGTGTTCTAGGTTAATTTAGAAAAAGTATGAGAGTCTGTTTTTAATAATTCATTGTTTTGGTTGAGTCATGGAACTTCTTAAGTTAGGTGTGGGGACAGAACGCTGTTGAGAAACAAGTTTAATTGAAAAGGAAAAAACAGTTTTTGCAGAATGGAGGACTAACAAGCAAAACAAATTAGATAGCATTCCAGATATTAACTCTATTTACAATCAGTTGTGCATGTGCAGAAAACATTTTACGTGCATTTATTGGAAATTTTGGAGAACAGCACTTATGTGCAAAGTAATTTTTGCAGGGATTGAAGTGTTTTATTCTTTAAACTGAAAATTAGCATTAGTGAAACCAAGATAGAGATATTTTTTTTTTCTTCTCTCTGCAGGATAAATCTCTCTAGTAGCAAACTGATACCACAGATATGGATGTATATCTTTTTAAATACTGTGACTATATAATCCTAGTTGGCAAAGAAATTAAATGGCTCTGCCTAGGAGGACATTTCCTGAGAGTTCTGTTAGTAGAGAGATGCTACTTTTTCATGCTAAAATGCGTTGAGTGTCCTTCAAACAAAATGTGTCATCTGGAAACTTCACATTGCTTAACTTTCCGGTAACTGAAGTCAGATAAGTTGTTTATATTAAAATTACTAGGTTGGATTTTTCATTTAATTGTCTTCAATATCTTTAAAATTAATGTGGTTATCCATCTGATATTTTTGTTCTGATTGCAGAAGACAAAAAATATTGTTCAAATATAGTAAAAAATGGTTTGTATCATGCCTTGCTGGTAAAAATGGTACATTTTCTTTAAGCTTAGTAGCTATTCTTGTTAAAGCTCTGCCTAACAGTTAGTATGCGCTCCTTGCAATGTTTTTTGTTTCCTCTTTCTTCCCCTTCACCCCTGTACATACATCAAGAAATTTTATTTAACGGTTCAAATTCCAGTCCATGGCTACTCTGCCCCAATTTTGTCAAACATATTCTGAAATATTTCTCTCTCTCTCACTGAGGATTCACAAATGAATGCTTTTCTCTAAGGCTGAGAAAAAAGTGTTAGTAAGAGGGAAGTGATTGCCAATAGTTCTGCTGTTGTGTTATGCTGACTTCGTCAAATGGAGGATACATGCAAGCCCATTTCTTACTTGTGCTTTTATGTTACATCTTCAGCTTTGTAAACTTTGTACATACTTTCTTGGGAGAGTATTTCTTTCTGAATAATACAGTCAGTTTGAGAGCAAATGGATTCTTTAATATTAGCAATGAATGTTATTTTGAGACATTCATTTCTAAGTAATTGCGCTTGTTGCAATTCTGTTTCTTCAGTTATAGACACACAGTTGTAGGGACTCATGTAATGCTCTGATCTTGAACGGAGCTCGAGTCTTGCTTAACCCTAAGTTATCATTTCTCTTCACTGCTCCTAACAACACATATCCATTTTTTCTGCTATGCCAGCTCTGATGTTTCTTGGAATCTGCTGGCTAAAATGGCAGAAAGTTTAATGGACAAATAAAAAAGCAGTACTTTTCTGGCAGTTTAGCAAGGTGAGTCAGCTCAGTAAGGATTCAGCATGAGGGAGGATGTGCAGCTCCACAGGTAGGACTTGAGCAAGAGAAGGTGTGACTGGAAGAGACCCCAGAGCCAGCGGAAGGGAGAAGGTCTATGATTCTATAGCTGGGGTGTGTGTGGAAAGAGGGGTGAGTGGGACAGTCGTCTTTTTGACATGACTGAGTGGTAGATTCTGTGCCAGAAGCCCAGTGCTTACAAGTACTACCTGTGTATTAGCCACTGCTGTGCTGAACACTGCAATTTATATAATTATGCTAGGTGTTAAGAATGACAGGATAGGTTAGCATAAAAAGCCCTCTACCATAAAATTTACACAGTAAATATTTGTGATGCGGGAAGTTGTTTTTTTTTTAGAATGGAAGTGCACGACTGTACTTCCTAGAATGGACTGGTCTGATTTTTTTACTGGTAGCTTGGAGTAAAAATTGCCTAAATATTTTATATTGTCTCATTGCTTCCTTCATGTTTTGCTAAACAAAATGTTATTTGCATTTTATCTGCCTAAGAATGTTCTCTAAAGATAATGGAGCTTGAGGGGTAGAGGTTGGTCGGAGTACAGATTGCTGGGGATTTGTTTAGTTGTGGAAATGAAACTTCTGGACTGATTGAACACTGGTTTAGTGGAAGGAGATCCTTGTACATTTTTGTGCACTTCTAAATGCAGCTGTCTCATAGAAGCATCTCACTCATATTAAAATAAGGGGGTTTTTAATTATTATTTTTTGATATTGTTCCTTAATTGCAGTTTCTGAAACAGTCAGTGTTCACTTTTAACTACTGTGTTTATTTGGAATGTGACTGACTTAATTCCAGATTTTGTTTGGTTTCTGTTTTACATATGTTTGGCTGTCTGGTTTTGTTTGGTTTTTAACCATTATTGAAACTTTCATTCTATTTCTGCAGCTAAGTGTTTAAAAAGATACAAAAAATTATGAGTAAAAGTTTTCATTTTTATATTATCTTGACCCAAGTATTGCAAAATATGCAGTTGAAAAAATAGAGGGGAGAAATGACAAAAGATTCTGGCACATAATTGACAGTTTTACTCCTGTACTTGAGTTCTGACTACAGGAAAGGGTTTTGCTTTGTCAGTACTATATAGGTCTTCAGCAATAACTGAATCTTGTTTTAAGGGATTGTTTTAAAGGAACTTCTTATTGGAGCTGAAGCTTAAACCTTGTGATTTTATTTCGTACATGTACCATATAATGACCATTACTTCCCTTTGAAAACTTGCAAGGGAAAGCGTGTACTATTTTGAGAGTAAACATCAGAGCACAACAGCTTCTGTTTCAGGATCTTCAAGTTTTTCATTAAGACTAGTTAATGTAGTGTTTTATCATTAATCTATTTTTATAAATTAAAAGACACCTTTTTAAAAAATATCTGCTGAGGAGCGTTGCAAGTTACAGCAGAAAAATGCAAAGAAACATATTGCCAAGTAGGGTAATGCATACTTATTGATGATAGATTTATGTATGAGGTGTTTTTAAATAAGAATGCAGTAATAATACATTTTTTTTTCAGGCTTTAAAAGAATTGTATTTGCATCTTGGTTTAGATTATTTTCAAAAATCTTACAAGAAAGAACTAGAGTATCATATGATGTTTTCCATACATTAAAAAAACCTTTTAGAGCTGCTTAGAAGGTCTGACCTTAGGAGCTAAGAACTACTGGCCCGCAGGGAGAAGAGATCAAGTGTCACCATAAGGGTAGTTGTCATATTCTCAGACCGTGAAGTTCAGATTTCCGTTCTGAAAATTAACTTCTCTTTGGCTGTCACTTCAGTGACAACAGCCTCTGAACTAAATTCTCTGATCCCTCATTCATTTTTCATGTTCCTCTCTGAGGACATAGTACCCTGAGATCAAAACTCCCATTTTACCAGATACACTAGTTCTCTGTGTTATGGCTAGATTTTAAATGAAAATTACAGCTTATACTTAGATGTCATAGGCTTCAGAAATAGAAGAAGATGCTATTAAAACTTCTGATTTCACCAGGATCTGTTTAACAACCAGAAATATTTTTTCAGTAAAAGAGAGCCACTACTATTGTTTTTTCAGTTAAACAGAAGCCACTAATGTGGTATTCACCAACTAATGAAATGAAAAATGCATTGAGAATTTTTACATAACCCACTGTTCTTTCTATTTCTGGGTAGCTGTAGCATCTGTACATGTAGCAGTCTTATTTGGGCCGCTGATGGAATAAAACATTAGCTACTTTTATTAAAGTCTTAAGCACCAAATTTGTAGAAACTTTTATAAAACAATGGCATTTCTTGCTCTTGCATAATTCCAAAATTTAACGGTAACTGTCCAGAGAAACAAATTTAAAATGTATCAGTATAAAATTATCTGATGAACCTTTACTACAGGAATATTCATTATCAGATTTTGGGGACTACGTTCTGTCAGCATTTAACACTTACAAAGGAGGATCACAGCAGATCAGTTGACATGGTGTTCACCAACTAAGCACACTTTCTGACTGGATGTTTGATCTTGACCATATCTGTTCTTCATAATCCTCTACTCATAAGAAAAGTGCCTCTATTAATTTTTCATATCACAGAGAACACTGATGAAGATCAAAGAGGTAAACAGTCCACAAAATGCACATGCTGTCTGTTTCCAGCTGTCCGTTTTATGCTTGCAGGAATGTGTCTCATTGAAAAACCATTCAAAGAGACAGTAAGCCCTTATCATCGCTGGAGGCATGGGATTTGTATCTTCTTATCTCAGAGGAGGAGACTTTATTACTTCCTGCTTCCAAAGAAGAAAGGAGGTGAATTCAGTTCAGGGAATTGAATCATTTCAGCTGCTGTGCTGTATTCACGTTGGTCACTTTTTTATTTCCATTACCAGATTAAAAGCAATAGCAAAAGTACCTCCTTTCATAAGTATCTATCCAGCCAACACAAAGCTTCTGAGATCCTCACTTGGAATATATTATATTTCTGTATTAAACACTGGTACAGGGTGCTGCTTTGACCTTTCAGTAGCAGTGAGAACGTTCAGGAAAACACTGTGGTGGTAATGGCCTATGTATGCTGCCAGGCTGCGCGGTTGTTCATGTATGAAGATGTCTACCTTACAAAAGACATTTCCTGTGAACAAAGTCAAAGACTACCAAATGCAATCATCAGTCCGGTGCAAGAATATAAAAGGTATCAAAGGAAGCCTGCAAACAATACGTAGCTAAAGAAGAGGGCTGCTTTTTTCCTTTTGAGTAGCCTCTTATGAAGGGTAACCCTGAAAAAGTATGCAGTAGACTTTTTTACTACATCTGCCCTATAAAATGTATCGCCACAGTTCCAGGCTCACCGAAGCATGAGTAAATGCACTGTTAATGGATGCTAGACTGCACTGTGAAATCAAGTTTGCAGTTTCCAGTATGAACTTGGTCACCTTTTAGGCCATGTGACCTCTTACAGATATGTAGCACCTCATGCAATAGCTTTTTTCATTATTTATTTATAGACATGGAAGAAGCAAAACGAATTTACGGTCCAGATAAGTACATTGTAGAGAAACTGTGTAGAGGTGGGGTTTTTTTGAGAGAGCGCAAAACTTTCTGGAATTTTGGAAGATAGGCTTAGTATGGAGTCATGTTTTTATGACTGAATCAGCTGATACATGCTTTTCTACCTTGAGCTATTACTGTCAAGTGACGTAGAATTACTTATAACTCAAAGTAGGCCCAGCAATTTTGTCTCTCCTAATTATCTGAAACATGTGCAATCTATATGCTTGACTCTCAGGACACACCTGATGACAAAAGCCGGAGGAAGTAATTTGATTTACTATACCCAACAAAATGTTAATGACTGTCTGAATTAGAAAGATTTTATTACAGCTTTTAAACTCATCCTCTCTAATTGTAGAAAGAAATCGTACAAGAAGACACGTTTTCAAATGAAAATATTTAAATGATAATGTAATCAGTGTCACGTTGCTCTTTGTACTTAACATCATCAAATACACTGGTTTTTGATTTCTCCATGTAGTCAGTGAACTTCTTCCATAGTTTGCCTGCATCTAGCACGTATGTATAGCACTCTCCAGTTGACAGTCTCTTGACATTTTCATGTTCACTTACAGCAGTGTTGTACAGAAGATGTAACATTTCTCATTATACCAAAATGATATGACTCATGAATCTGGCTCTTTTCTAATGAGATCTCATTCATCCGGTAGTCATGTTCACTTCTACACCTTTTCATGAAGGATGCTTTCCTGACAGCCATGAGGAAAAAAAGGCTTTCTCAACCACAGTGGAACTCATCTACTGAAAGAATTTGGTGTTAATTGAATTATTGAGCTATAGCTTTAGTTTTCTTCCATACATTCTGTGGTGATTACAAAGAGGTTTGCCATTTTTATGCAGAACAAAAATTTTAGACCAAGATCCTTGATTGGTTTTTGTTGTTGTTAAGGGGAGTTACAAGCAGCCACAACCTCCAGCATCTCGTAGGGACTCCTGCTCAGCCCAGAGACCCTGGGTCTCTCCAGCTCAGGCTGATGGATGTGGCTGCTGCTTTCCCATTTGCAGATTCAACCAATAGCGAGGGTAAGTCTGGCTTTACACTAGGCTGATGACTCCTATCTCCTTTTTATTACCCTGCTTGGAAAGTCTCACAGTGGAATGCAGACGTGATAAACAGAAAGATTGCTCATGAATTCAGTAGGTGGCATTTTCCAAAATTTCCTGGTGTGCATTTTGACAGTCATAGAAAGAGAGCTTGTTTCTAAGATTATCAATTGCCAAACTGTTTTTTATTCTTCTGAACTTAATAAATTCAAGTGAGGCTGAAAATATTTTTCATACGTATATTTTAAATGTGAGTCATTTTCAGCTGTTGTGTCTTCATTTTTGTAGAACCAGACATATGCATGGCTTTTCAGTGTTTAAGGGTGTTTATATTTATTTACCTTTTTTTTAGGTGCAGTACTGATTGTTACTGATCTCTGATGTTTTGCTACTGTACAATGTAAAAAAAAAATTTCTAAAAAGCATAGCAATCTATTTTTTCATCACTAAGTAAAATAGGATAACAACCCATTGTACCTTATTTCCTCCTGACATTAATCCAGAAGTCCTGTGGTAGGTTACCCACCACCACCTTTGAGGGTGTAGGAATAGGTAAGTTTTAATTTGAAATGTGTATTTGACAAGAAATATGTGATCTTCTCAAACTCTCCTTGGTTTTGCTATTCCCTCCAATGGTTGCTAATCCCTAGTTCTGAGTCATCCATCAAAACTGGCCTTGCAATACGTTTAGCTTCTGCAGTGACTCATCACGGATTTGATGTAGGTAAGGGAACTGCAGCTGGCAGGTTAGAGCAGTTAATGTCTCAAAACCATATGTGAATAAAGTGCAAGTGAACTTTGACAGTTCACGTATATTTTTAACTAGACTTTTGGAGAACCCTAGATGCCCTATGTGTAATATAAAATGGAATTATTGCAGTAGTTAAACTGACCTGAATAGGCTTTAATCTTTTTTTTTTTTTTTTTACTGGCAGACCTTTAGTGGTGATTTCATGGTTTTTTGGTTTGTTTTTGGCTTTGGTTTTGAAAGTATCACAGTCTCTTGTTGCCTTGGTCACCTTTTACAGGTTCCCTGAGGGGTAGTCCATAGGACCCATGGCTGAACCCCCCCCCCATACAGAGTTCTCTGAGTAGAGAAATTAGGAATGGGTAAGAATGTGTTTAGCTGAATTGAAACATGACCTTGAAATGTCATTTTTGTTTTCTTAAGCTTAAATCTTAACTTTTTATATCTATATTTTGATTGGTACACCATTCTAACCTTTGCCTTGTCACTTTTTGTTAATGAATTGCTGTATTCTGAGTATTTTCCAGTCACTGTGATGAAGTACTGTCTCCTGAGAAGGCTCAGACACCTAACTGCAGTTTCCTGCATGTGCTGTTTTGTATTCTCAAACTGAAGTATCTGTAGAAGTTTGTATGGGAAGTACTCATTTCACTATCACTTCTGTGACTTTGAAAACACATACAAATAATGTATTGTGGAAGGAAAATACACATCAGGGGACTGGCTCTCCCTTAAATCTCTGGACAGTTATGTTGAACCTCTGAATACTTTGAAGTTTGTCCCTTGAAATCAATGGGTATGCAATACTCTGGAAGAGTTTGTGGTTTGTCATTTATCTGAAGATAAGATCAATCTCTTAATTCACTTCTGAAAGAGTTAAAAGCCTAGCTTTGCTCTTCAAACTCAATTTTGGAAAAACTGGGAACCATTTGTAGAATGCCCGCATTGTGTATCTGCACTTAGCAAAAGCAAGCTGCGTGATGTGAAAAACACAAGCAAAATTGACTGACTTCTTCCCTTTGAGAACTGTGGATTATAGAAAAGCAGAGATGTTTTAAAATTTGAGCTCAGGTGCTTGATTTGTTAAAATTTGGGTAATTCATTAACCAGACTGTCATTCGTCCAACCATTTAACCTCTTTTTTTGCCTCTACGGTAGCTGTAGTCTTTATTTTTATGTGATGTTGAAATAATTACTTAAGTACCAGGCTTCAGCAGGAAGATGATGTTTTGGTGGTAGTAGGACTGGCAACAAATACTGGTGTTAGATCTTAGCACTTGTGTGTAGATCTTAAGGTGCTTTGCAAAGAACGGTTTAAGTCTGTAAAAGGGATATATTTTACAACTGTGAGTACTGGTACCATGGATACTTTTCTTGGTAACAATGGAGAGACTCTTTTTCCCTTCCATCCTCTCCCAGTACATTCCCTCCCAGTTGAGAAGGTCGTTCCCATTTTTGGGTTGACCTTCAGATGTGCAAAAAACCTGTTTGCTAACTGAAGCCTTGCGGAAAAAATCCACTGGCCCAGAAAAAGAGATGGTATCTCTGAGGTTGTATATTAGGCTACCAGTGGAATCATGAGTGACCTTCTTGTTGTCCTAAAACTTGGTAGGTTCTGATTCTTTTCTAGTCTCTGAAGCTTAAAAACAAAATGAAGAAAGGTACTTTTACAAATGTTTAAAAAAAATATGTGCCAACGAAAACCAGAAGAGGTATTAAACCACCCCCCCACCCCACCCCAAATGTGTGTTTAGAGAAAAGGTAATTTATTTTTCATCTGTAGGGAAACACATGCACGAGAGCAGATTCAGTGTGAAAGCTTTTTTCTCTTATGCTATGAAGACTATAGTTTTTCCTTTTTACATATATATGGCTAAGATTTATAACTGTAAACCATCTTTTACTTGTTCTGAGCACATTTTCATTGTCTGCTAATCCTTGTTCTCAGATTACTGAATGAGCTTTGGCTCTGTGTTATTGCAGGTTTGTGTTGATTCAGTGGGAAGGATGCATTGTAAAACCTTTGCCTATGTGATTTCTGAAGAAAAGTGAGAGTCAGTTGATTATTTTGTGGAAGACAGTAATGATAATCTAAAAACTTGCTACAAATCTCAGTGTCCCTGATACTGCTTTTTAAAATAAATTTTGATTAGATTAAGAATTAGACAATTTGAGCTGCTCATGAAAATTCTGCCCAAATTATTTTTTCCAATGAAGAATGCAGTTTCTGAAAACTTGACATTTTTCACTGAGTGCTGTGCCTTTGTTGCTTAAACGCTAAACCTTATTCAAGTTCTATACTGACTTGGTATGTACTAGACAGTGACTTCACTGTTGACATGCTAAATGAGAGTCAAAATTAATATGCCAAATAAGGAAAGGCCGACTGAAAGCCTTCAAAAATGGTTAAAAAAACCAAAATTATTTCTACTCAGTAGTAGGAATATATACTCAGTAGTGATCTTTTTCTAAAAAGAAAAAAAAAAATCTTGAAATTCCTGTATACAAAAGAAAAATGTTTTAACTTCTTGTTTTGAAATACTATTTTCTCACCACATTCAAAATGAAAACAAGCAATGAGAATAATGTTTGATAGAGGCTTTGCATATTTCTGTGCATAGTGAAATGTTTACCACAAAGTAATGCAATGTGAAAAGGCAGAGCAGAGATAGTACTTTCTACAAGATTCACAGGTCATTTCCTGCTAAAGGATTCACTGATCAGCACTTGCTTATTATGTTCCAAGTAGGCTAGAGGGACTTAAGGTACCATAATCATGGTCAGAAATCTGTAAGAATTAATTTAAACAAGGTAGAAAGCTAAAATAAACCTAATAAACAGGGCTAGAACAAGCAGGGTGATTGATGAACGAATAGGCAGGGAAGGCTTTAGCACAGCATTAAAATGTATCACAAAGTAATGTCCTTCGGGGGCAAAGTCATGCAAGCCATTTTTTGGATTGTATAGAACTAGATCATAGAAAAATCTACAGGTAAACAACAGCAGAAAGTAAATATGTCTAGTGAACAGCTACAATACAGATGATTTTTCATTTTATCATTATTATTATTATTACCAGATATGCCACCATCTTCAGGATCTTAAAACCTGATTTTTTGATGTTGCTATGATAATATTTAATAATGTGCCAATACTGTGATGGAAAATAAATTCTCCAAGTGAATATTTAAAAACGAACACTAGAGTGCACATTTCAATTCTGTGCTGTTTGAATATAGATGATAATTAAATAAAAACCAATACTTTCGCATTATTCAGACCTGCAAAACACTGTGTATCACTGGTAAATGTGTAGCCCAGATGGTGTTTGTCATCCAGAAAACGGTATTTCTCCATTCTGTGTCATCTCTTCAGGTTTTTTAATTTGTGGGAGAGCTGTAGTTCTTATGCATACCATGCAGGGAGAACTTGCGTAAGAAGGCTATGGGATGTGTTGCTAAGAGGTATTGTAAGCTATAGAATGTGGAATGCTGTAGTGTGTTCAGTGCAAAGGAGCAAGCGCAGGGGTCAACACGAGGGATACTGGTGTTTTCACTTGAGCTAACCCAAGCTTTATTTATTTACGATAAATTTGTTAGGAAAGGTACCTGATACAAAAGATGAGCAGAAGCTTGCATGTGGCTACAACTTGCTTTTTAACATGACCCAAAGAATCGTAGATAGTAAGTAATTATTTTTCTCCTTTTTACTTTACAGGAGAACTCTTAATTTCTATTAAGGCAGGTTTTGAAACTTTGCATTTACCAATTCATCTGTAGCAATGGGAAAACTCTGGTGTAGATAATGGTAACTTTTTAAAAAGCACATTTTTTGAAAAAGAAACAGGAGCTTCTAGCTCACTGATTATTTTTCTTACAAATGTAAGTGGGACCAAGAACGTAGTGGCTTGCTAAGCCTTTGGTAAGACAAATCCAGTATGCTGCTTGCTTGTATTTTTGATCTAAAGGGAATGCTGACCAATCTGTTGTTAATTTTAAGGTGATGTTCAGAACTCTCTGATAAGTGGTTACACTACTATCTTTGGAGAGTTCTGAGTAACTTGCATATGCAAAGAAATACTTTCCGTGCTTTTGCATGCTTATAGAACTGGTGCTTTACTAGTTTTACTCTTTGCTAATTGAAATCCTTCTCATTTTATTAACATATCGGAAGCAAATCCTCCTGTCTTGTTTTCTGAAGCTGCTCCTTTTTATTCTTGCATTGCATTAAACAAAAAAATCTTGCAAGTTTTAGTACTATGACTTGCCATATCTTGAAGAACCCTTCATAAATGCAAGAAAGCCCAGCCTCGTACTCACTGTATCAAACCACTTGAATATTTTTAGGCCTGCGCCTTTATGTATAATTTATGAATACTATTGAAAGATAGTCCCATAGACATGGCATACTGTACCACTTGCATGAATAGTGAATTCTGCTTTAGGGAAGAATGGTACTGATTTGGATGAGATGACATTAAAAATATCCAGCACAGCAGCATAAAGAATATTTATTGATTATATAATTGCATTCTTTGCTGTAAGTGTTCTATCAAATACAGAGTAAGGAATGAAACTGTAGCACTAAGAAAAATTTAGAAAAGGTTTTTTGTGTTAGCAAATTCTAATAATGCAAAGGCTGTCAAATAATGTGTGCAATCAACTGTCAAAACTATTGTAAACTTTCATGATTTATCTTCTATACAAATTGGAGGGAAGGGGGAGAGAGAAAGGGAAGTTTCCCAGTGTTTGTGTGGCATGTAAGAACTATAGATAGCAGACTTCTTTTCTCTAATTGTGTCAAGTCAGTGGCTATTATTGGAATAAAAATAGGAAGCTGCCTAAAATAAAGTATTTCTTAAGTTTGCTCTAAGATTACTGGGGTTTTTTGTGGTTTATTTTTGAAAGATGGAATTTTTTTGGATGGAGGTACAATGTGGAATAAAGGAGGCTTATTTGTAGTCCTGCTGTTTGTGGATAAGAAAGATATTTCATGAATTTTGAAGTTTTCAGACCAAATATTGTGACAGCCTACTTGCAGAAAACATTAATTATATGTGGATTTGGAAACATTGTAAAAGCTGGTCTTTGTGTGTAATTTAGAAAAAATGAAAACGTCCTGAATAAACTGTAGAAGTTATGTGATCCATTATGGATTATTTTTTTTAATTTCTTGCTCAGAAGTGTAGGATATTGAATGAATTGCAAGCTGTACTGTCTAAGGTATGAATGAAGGGTGCTGTTTTCAGCTTTAACCTCAGAGTTACTTGTCTCTTTTCTGTATAAAACTAAACTGTTCATCAAAGCTCTCATTTGCCCTTGAGAGTGGTTGTGTGAGCTTGGAGGTACTGTCTGCCCCAAGGTCTCAAGGCAGTATTTTTGATTAATAGAATCCATAGAAATGCATCCTTCTCACTTCTTACTCATCCTCTGATGCCTGTTCACCGTGGCTGCTGCACAGCAGTTCCTGTCAATAGGCAAGGCAGGGATCTTTTTGGATGATCGTCTTCCATTCTGCTTGAACCTTGTTCCTTTTGTTTTGGATTCTCTTCTTTTCATTCTGTCTCTTCTTTCCTCACTTACAAGCCAGAATCTGACATGAGTAATTTGTGCCAGCACATGCGAACAGATTCCTCTTTCGAGTCCTGCAGTCTGAGGTTATGCAGACCTTCCTTTGTGGCTGTGAACCTTGCCATTTCTTCCTTTCTTCCAGTGTTGAATTTCAGCTGTGCTTCCTGCTATGGACACATGCTGTACTGCTGTTAGCTGCTTATACAGTCTTGGAGAAAACAGGGTCTTCACAAAGGGCCAGATCATTAGGTTCCTTAACCTGTTGGTCTGCAGGAATCAAAACCTCTACTATGTTTTCCTCTGTTGGGTCCAGGCTTATGAAAATATGCGAGTCCTCTCCCTTTCATAGAATCATTTAGGTTGGAAAAGACCTTTAAGAGCATCAAGTCCAACTGTGAACCTAACCCTGCTATCCCTCCACTAAACCATGTCCCTAAATACCTCGTCTACCCATCTTTTAAATATCTCCAGGGATGGGGACCCAACCACCTCCCTGGGCAGCCCATTCCAATGTCTGACAACCCTTTCAGTGAAAAAAATTTTCCTAATGTCCAACCTAAACCTGCCCTGATGCAACTTGAGGTCATTTCGCCTTGTCCTGTTGCCTGTTACCAGGGAGAAGAGACCAACCCCCACTTCGCTACAGCCTCCTGTCAGGCAGTTGTAGAGGGCAATAAGGTCTCCCCTCAGCCTCCTCTTCTCCAGGCTAAATAACCCAAGGAGAGTTGTCTGCCCCTCTCCGTAGGGAGAATCACACATTTCACTTCCTGCTATGTCACAGTGATGCTACATTCCCCCCCCGCCCCCCCCGAAAGCCTTTTGTCTTGAGTACTTACGCATTAAGTTCAGCCTTTCTCTTGAATTATATTGCTCAAAACCCAGTATGCTTTATGGATTTTTATACTTTGTCTAATCTAGCAAGCTGGTTGCAGTGACATTTAAAAATCACTACGTATGTTATAAATTAGTGACCTGAAAAAAATGACACTAGAAAATGTCATAAAGCATCAGGAAAAATGTAAATATTTAAGGTGACTATCTTAAACTTAATGAAAGGTTTAAGCTTAACCTATGGGGAAATCAGTAACTTCACACTTAAATATCATTTTATTGTTTATTCAGTAAAAAAGTGAATAATGGAGAAGATATGGGATTGGTACTTATGAATAACCACATCAGGCTACTGTATTTGGGTGAAATTTTAAATATACTTTTTGTTCAATGCATTTAGTGTTAATATTTTGCATTTTTGCTGCATTCTAAGAGCTATAATCACTAAATATTTAATAAAAATTGCATATGAAAAATGGTGATACATTTAAGAGAATGTGGAAAAGTTAATTAGAAAGCAGAGAGAGTCTGCTTGCTGCTGTTTATACAATTTCCCGTATGGTAGTGTTGTCTGTTGTCTCCTTGTACACCCTGCAGATATAAAATGTGTGTTGACTTGAAAGAACTCTTGGCTACAGATTAAAAATAAATTTGTGGATTACCTACTTTTCTTTCCTATTTTTCCTGCAGAAAGATAACTAATTGAAAGAAAGGTAGAGCAAAAAAAGCTATTTGCTTTAATTTAAGGTTGGTTCTATTGAATGAGACCCAAGGTCCATCTGGAGACACCTGAGGTAAGGCACCTGAACATGCCCTATGATACACTGCTCTCCCAAATACTTTCTTGACCTGCAACAATTTATGTCCCAGCAACTTCCTGAGCTAGGTGTGGAATCTTTGTATTTAAAAATAATTCTCTTGTATATCCCTCCTTGCATCTGTGGAAACTTGTGGCATCTGCACCATCTGATGGCATGGAGTCCCACAACCTACTTTTGACTTTATAAAGATTTGCCACTTTTTGTTTGCTTTGAGTGCATTCCCTGCTGGCTTCATTTGAGGCCTCTAGGTCTTCTGTGAGAAGAGACAATGAGCAGTGAGTCCCTATCTGCCCTTTCTATGCCTTTCATGGGTTTTAGATCTCTGTCACGTTCCCTTGGTTCCTGTCCCTTGGCTTAAGTTCCTAAATTGTTTCTCCTACAGGAACTGTTCCCTGCCTTTTCTAATGCTGATATTTTTTGAGATTGGGCTTGGGAAACCAAGACTGTGCATGGAATTCAAGATAATAATACATGATAAGCATGTGATGGTGTTCTCTGTGTTGTTCACTATTCCTTTTTTAATAATTCTGAAGAGTTTCTTTGAGCACTGCAGAGCACTGAGATTCTGATTCTGAATGGTGTTGGTCAGGTCTGAACTTAATTCGTATGTGAAGTTAGAATTGCAGCATTTTGCATTTTTGATATTGAGTTACATCTGCCATTTTAAAATCTGCTTTCTCCATCTTGTGAAGTTCCTAAGTCACTCTCCACAGCCTACCTTCATCTGGACTACCATGGGAAGCTTAGTCATCAGCAAACTATGGTACTTAATTTTTCTTATTTTTTTTTCCTCTTCTGTTTCAATTGCATGGAGAGGTTAAACAGCTACGACCCCAGAGAACTGTGCGGGTGGTTTCTTTTAATGTGAAAATTGACAATTTACTCTCTTTCTTCCTACTTTTAGGCAATTATTTATTCATATAAAGCCTCCTTTTTGCTGCTCCAAAGTCTTGGGTGGGAAAGGGAGTGGGACGTCAGTGAGAGCTTTTGGAAACACATGTAAATTATATGAACTAGATCCTGCTTATGTGCATGACTTTTTTGCTTCTTTCAAGAAATTGTCTTAGGTCGTGCAGCAGAACTTTCCTTTTCAAATCCCACATTGACTCTTCCCCCAAATGTTATGTTCATCCACACATCCATTAAATTCCTTAAAGTTTCTACTAATTTGTTCATCAAACACATTGAGCTGGTATTGCAGTGTCCTCCTCAACCTTCCTTTCACTGCTCCGAGTATTTCTGTGTTGTCATTTAGCTTTGTGAAGCTTTAAAGACTGAAAGACATTCCAGTTTCTTATTTCTTAGTCACCTGGTGTTCACACAAAAGCATGTGTATTACTGTTTCTTTTTCTGAACCTCTTCAAGTATAATTTTATTTGTTCTGTTCTGACTCTTGCTAACCTCTGCTTTAGCTTTCAATAAAAAAAGAGAATTTGGGAGGGTTAGGGTTTTTTGTTGTTTTTTTAAAACCATTGTGTTCTTTGGCACTTGTTGGCTTCATGTGAAAAACTGGCATCTGACCTTGATTTCAATAGGCTGCTGTTCCTCTATATGTTAAAATAGTTCCGTTCTTCCTGAATAGACGCTCTTTGTTCCAGAAGCAGCACTGGTTTCCAAAGATCCTTCCTTTTTACCGCTTTATCTGTGACACGTGTTATATTTTGAGAAGATCATGATTTTGAGAAGATCTGATGATCCTGCTACTTGGTCAAATTCACACATATATTTTTTTATATTGTGACTCATAGTACTGTGTAGTCATGCCAGGGAATTAATTTATAATACTGTTCTTTTTGAATCTGGTTATATGCTTTATAGTTTGCAGTGCAGGCTACAAATATCCTTGACATCAGTATGTTTGCACAGAGCTCAAGAACTTCTACTGGTAACAGTAGAAGAATGTTTTTTAAAATACTTTCTTTGAGATATGTAGTCTGCTGGTAGTTAGAATTTTTATGCTGAGCTGTTGCATAAGCCTTCTGGAGTTTGTAATAGGCGGATGTGCAACCTACTGGTGAGCAGCAGAACCAGGGAAAAATGTAGGCTGTGCTAAAGTATTTGTGGTGAGAGGAATGTTGTTTGGAAATACCTGTCGTGTTCTTGATAAAAGACAGACTTTGCAGTGACTTGCAATATTACTGATCTTAATAGTCATCTGAAGAAAATTAATAGATGTGGAGTTCTTACAGGGTCTTTATCTGTTGTTTTTGTATTCTCACATTCTGAAAATTGCTATTACTCAATCTATGCTCGTGGCAAATTGCATAAGTAGCACATTGCAGCCTTAGTCATAGTAAAAGATAATAGTTACAGTGTGTACTCTGCCGAAGTAGAGAAATTAAAAAGGCAGAAATAGAAATTAGTGATGTTATTAGAACTGCCATGACGAGTCTTTGGAAGCTTTGTGTCTTCCAGAAATTTGTTTCTCAGTATTATATGCTACCTTTTGTGGGAAAATTATCGTATTGGGATGATTACCTGTTTATGATGTGTATAAAATTATTCATATAAAAACTTTGCAGAACATATGTTTCCTAGGGTTGGAAGAATATTTATTATGAATTTATATATATGTAAGTCTCCTTTTGTAGGAGAAAAAAAGGAAAACCATTAGTTGTCCTATAAAAGGAAATCTTCAGTAGTGTTTATCCAAAGATATCTTTATATAAAATGAGCATTAATTGTAGATAGACAATTAATATATATAAATATATATAATATGCCTATATAAAAATTGCACTATGTGGAAACACTGTGTAAGGAGAAAAGACACCCTTTCATTCTGATGATGTTCCAAAGCACCCAGTCTGTGGTTCTTGTTGTTTCCAAAATCTTCTAATGTAGAGCAAGCCATGGCATGGATGGATGGGAGTTCTGCCTCATGTTTTTTCGTTCAGGTTGAGAAAGATTCACTCATACCTAGTGCATCCCGAAAGACTGGTAAGCTTTAGTTTTCTCTTTGTGCTTGTAAGTTAGCTCAAAATTAGTGACTTAGTAGCTGCCCACCTTTTCTTTGATCTATAGATTTTGTCTTCCCTTGGACCTTCTACGTGAAGTCTTGCACTACTTAAAGGGAAAGAATACGTTGCTTATCTTCGCCCTGACTGCTCAGGAGAGTTGGTCAGTCTTACATGAACATTGGATAAGGTTGCAAGCGTCATTCATGCGTAAACTTCAGATTGTTTTTCCCTGCAGAAAAGTGTTAGATTGGAGGATCTGGTTCTTTTTTTCACTTTAAAAATAACATCTGTTTTCCTCCTGCATTACTGCAACCCATGAAGAAGACTGGTGGAACAGGCAGGTAGCTTGCTTTGATATTATATCCTTCTGAAATAGTGATGAACTGGGGATCAATATAGAGAGAAAGGGATCCCTTGCAAGTTAAACTTTCAAAATTGCTTAAAATCTATCCTAAAGATGGGCTTTCTGTGGAGGCAGTCTTCTCAATTTAGTAACTCTGGAAGAACTTTGACTGGTGTAGTAGATGGAGGGTGCTTTCTGAGATATTTTAGGTCTCACTGTTAGTTTCCCAAATGTAGCTAAGTTGTAGTTTTCTGTTGGGGTTTATTTGGTTCAGCCACATACTGCTGTCATAAATGCATTGCATATTATTTAGCTGGCAGAGGTTTGAATTCCCAAAATAAAATAAATGGGAGATGAACAAAGGTTGGAAAACCCCAAATAAGTTGATCAAAATCATTGGTGCTTATACAGAAGGTAAATTCTGATTAAAAAAAAATGGGTTTAGAGTCTTGTATTTGCCCTTGCAGTGCTTCTTTACAGTCATGGCAGTTTTAGAAGGATCCTGTGACATTGTTTATCGTCCCCCCCAATTTGAATATTGCTAAGACTACAGAATATTTTTCCTCCATCTTCAGTAATGTTTTATGTCTTTTGTTTTTAATGAATTAGAGAGTTAAAATGAACAAAATCATTCCACTAATAAGTCAGTTTTCCTACTGAAAACCATTTTTCTTCAATTTTTTCAACTTTTAGACTCATGATTTCACAGATTGGGAAATGTTTATTACAGATTACAGGTAGGATTTCTTTGCTGTTCAGTGAACATTCGTATGAAGAGATAATTGGGCTGATGAGACTGAAATGTGGTCTATTTAAATCAATTGATTTAGCTTTAAAATATATTCAAGTGGTAAGGAAGCATGGTGGTTTAGATCTGCTGTTCTTTCATAATAAAGTTATGTTTTATACAGTAAAGAATATTCAGGCTTGTTATGGATGTTACCGAAGACAGTGTGTGAGGTTTACCTGAATGCGTTATTTTTAGCTACTCTGTATTTGAAGGCCAAGTGATATTTGTAAGTAATATAAAAACTGTTCACATGAAGAAAAGTATTTTTTTATGTTGGAAGGATCTCGGAGTCATTGCAAGATGTTTGATTAGTATTCATGGCACAAAAGGAAGTTATTTTCAGGGTAAAGGAATTTGTGAAATGATAATCGGTTAGACCAACATTCTCATTACCCTAATTTGCATTAAATGTGCTACTGTGAATTGTAGTTATTGCTTTTCCCATTTGAAAGGCATGCTTTGTTAACTTATTTAAGAGCCTAGTTAAACTACAGTTTAAGTCATGCTCTTTTATTCAGCAATGCAACATGAAACTGAGGATCTGTTATTACCAACTTTGTGAGTGTGGAGAATCATAAACCAGTTCTTGATCCCAGTGGATTCTCCTGATGAAGCAGGAATGTAAATGTACATGTAAAGTCATTCTCAGATACTGAAAGCATTCGACTAATCCTTTAGTTTAATTTTACTTCTTTAAAGAAGAGCAGAGGAAACTCTTCATTTCCTCTGTGACACATGGTGAGAAATAGCTGAAGGAGTCTTGGGGGTTATTGGAAGAAAATACTCATGCCTTCGTTCTAATGGTATGAAGATTTTGAGGATTGCTTGGTTTAATTATTTTTGAATAAAACTTCTTTACATATGTAACTAAATTGAGCCTTTAAAATATGAACTGCTAAAACATAATTTGCACATTTATGTATCCATTTTAAAATCATGAGATCCAAATCCATGAATTTGGATTTCTTTAAATTTCAGCATTAGTTATTACTTATTGGCAGTATTCTAGATATTTGGAAACAGAGGGATTTATTTGCTGTTGTGGTGTGTGCAATGAAGAGGAAGGCACCTTTGTCAGCTGAGTGCTCAGGTTAAGCATTTGCATCTGCAGACAGATCCGTAAAGACATGATACTGCTGAGCAAACCTAGCATACCTAGCTGTCATGGAACCTGGTGTTTGTGAATTATATAAACTAAACATTTAAAAAATTAGGCTGCTTCTTATATATCTAAATGTTAATTTCAGTGCTCAATTTTAATTATTTGCACTTGTACCTTTTGACACTGGTTGTTTTCAAAATAGTAATATAGGCAAAGTAGTAATGCCCAGTAATGCTGAACAATGTTGGGTAAACCTAATGAAAATGAGAAGAGGCAAATTCAAGCCGGATATGGTAATGGTCATAAATATCAATTAAATACTCATCTGAGAAGATAACTTTCTTGCTAGAACGGTTCTGAAGATGACAATGATGGACGCGCTCGGTACACAGTCTGATTAGGATACGAGTACGCTGCACGTGAGCATGCATGAAATTCAATGAGTTAGAAATGCACTCTAGAGATAACAAAAAACTCCCATGGCCAATAAATTTTACATTCCAGCTGGGAGGTGGCTAGGTCTCCCTTTTTTTATTGTTTGGCAAAGAAATATGCCAATTACTATGCCATTTTGCTGCTTATTCATTCTGTTTGCAAAACAGAAGCTGGCTGATGGTTGCACTATTGAGTAAAATTGCTGAAAGGCTGAGCTCCCCTATGTTTTGGGACAGGCAGACAATGGAAAACCAGGCAGTTTTGGGGACAGCACATTCTGTGTTCAGATTTTGTATGTGGGATTAAGGGTTTGACTCAGGAATTGTCAAAGGCATGAACGGCAGGCTATTGAGAGCCAAACAGAAGTTGGATACTCACTTGTTGGTGATGCCATTGAAAACTTCTAGTGCATTCCTTCTCTATTAGAAGTTGGGAAGGAATGAGCTGTTGCTTATCAACTAACTGCTGGGCTAAACCCTCGTGATTTATAGGTGATCTGCAGTTCTCAGGATCAGTTTTGAATTTGTTGTGTCTTTTTCAGTACTGTTTTGCAAGTAAGAGATTAAAAGATCTTTCTATAGAACTTTGGCTTAAAGAAATTTAATATTGTGAATGCAAACAGCATTAAAATTAAATGCAAATTTGTTGAAGATGGGACATGTATTGATTGAATTTATTTCTGTAGGGTTGTGAACTTTGGAGAGCACTTGTTATTTTTTTTGAAAAATAAATTTTTTAAAATTTCTTTTTTGTAGGAGATTCCTTTACACAGTTCCGATTTGCTGATGAGAAGGAATGGGATAGAGAAAGCACATGCCATAAGCAGGTAACAGAATTATCATTCAAATGAGTTTGTATGGACAATTGCCTGGCACAGAATACCTAGGCAGTTTTGTTTTCTGCAACAAATTGTTTAATACAATAATAGCACTCTCTATTCTGTATATTTTTATTAATTTGTCTCTGAAGCTGGAGGCTCTTCTTGGGTCTTTTTTTTTCCCCCTATTGAAGACTAATCAAAGCAGCAGGCTAGGGTTTTAAGTAATGGAAGAAAAGAACAAGCAAATCCATCCAGCGAAGGGAAGATGTGGGACTGTCACTGTCGCTTTGCTTTACTGACATTAGAAGTCAGCTCTCCTTTTTCAGCTGTATTCAAGAGAAAATCAGTTTAGTAAAATGCCTGTGACAAAACCTATGTGAGTATATTCATATATTTGACTATGAAGCTTGTTCTAGTTCTTTCAAATTAACAGTTCATATCCTCTGCTTGAAACTTCAGCCTCAAAATGACTGTGGAACCAGCAGGGTTTTAGGCTGTTTGCATGTGGATTCTTTATGCTTGAATAAAAAGGGGCAAGGCAACAGGAGCCTGCTGTTTTCTGTATCAGGATACTGGAAAATGTCTTAATCTCTGAGGCTGTCTTCCTCATGTAAGTCACCTAAACAGTTGCAAGATAAGTGCTTTTGTCTTCCACATTTTTCTTAAAATTGCTGTGACACTGTGCTTGAGTGTTTCTTGAAACATACATGTATATTCCAATTTTAAAAGTTTGCTATTTATTATTTCCTAAAATATTGACAATAATTATCCCCTGGGAAGTGATATTTAAAGGTACATTCAAGTTGCAAAGTCAAATTAAAATGAGGAAATAAAACCAAGTGCAGCATTTGTTTAAACAATCACATATTTGTTCAGTGGGTACACTCTTTCAATGGCTGTATATTTTTCTTATCAGTTCCTCCCGCCTCTAGTGTGCAAGATGTCAGTATCCAGAATATTAATTTCTTCGTAATTTCCTCATAGGCTTGTCATTATAACATTTAGGTGATTTGAACATGTTAATTACTTTCTGCATGGCTAAAGCTGTTGTGAGCAGGGTGAAGTTGCAGGTTGCCAGTGGTTTTCACAAATATTCTTTGGGCTGCCAAAGTGATGAGACTGCAGTTCTGGAGCCGGTCCCACGCTCCCACTCATTGCAAAGTGTGCGATGGTGGGCACGTTCTTCTGCCTCTGTCCCGACCAAACTGTAGTCATTCGTCCTGCCCCATCCAAATTTGTTGTTTCAACCTGTTTCCTGTCTGTCAGTGTTCTTATGTCAGTTTGAAATAGTTTGCTGCGCTAGTCACCATTACCCTTCCTTGGATTTCTTATTTTAGTCCAGAATCCTGGCCCAGATGGTTTCATAGCATTATCTAATTTTTCACAGTCTCTGGTCTTCAGCCTGTTATCTCCTTTTTGTTTCTGGCCCATCTTTCTTTTCCCCATGTAAAAAAAAAAAAAAATAATTCCCTTGTAAATATGCTATTGGAACACACTGTATCTTTGATGTTAATTTTTGCTGTGTGTGCAGGTGTCCAAAGCCATCTTGTTGGACTTCTAAATGTCTGTGTCTGTGTGTACCATATTGAAAGGGACAAATTTTTGTCTCTTTAAGCTAGACTTAGAAGCAGTTTCTCTGCTTCCGTGAAAATGAGAGTATAGACTGAATGTGTTTTGTTGTCAGATTTTAAAATTTGTGATGGATATCAAATAATCTTGTTCATCGATGGTGAACATGCTCAGAATGTTCTGCTGTGCTGTGAGCTCAAAATCTGTTTAAGTAAGTCTACCAAAATCCCGGGTATTCTGTAAAAACATCAAATTTTGCTGGTCCATTTTGTGTAAATTTGTTTTGAATAGTTTACAGCCCAAAAAAACCAGGCATCAAGAAAAAAGAAACCTCAATACTTGCACGTTAATACATGACAGTTCCACCTTTTAAGCAACTAGGCAGCAGTAAGTATCTTTCTTGAATATTGCGAATATAATTTTAAAGTGTATGTAACTACAGTTTGTTGCTTTTGTAAGCATTGAAACAGCATTTTAGAAGAAGTATAGAAAGGGTGACGTTATTTAGGCACTGAAAACAGTAGAGCCACACACAAGTTTCATGGTTTGATTGCTCGGAAAATAGTAGCAACTCATTAAAGAATGGTGATTCCCACTGCATAGGAAGCTTCACAGATTAAAAGATGTTGGAAAAGCCTTTTATGGCATTGTCAACTTGCAGACTGTTTCCCAGTTTGGATTCTCAAGGCATTGCCTAAAGAGCATTCCATTTATACCTTGTTTTTAAACCTTTAACATTATTTGCATTGTAGGTGTTTATATGGTAATTTAGCCAAACTGCTCTGTACATGTGTAATTTAAAGCTATGAATTCCTGTATTTCATTAGGTTGTTCTTCACTTTGTGTTTTTGTTTTTTTTGTTGGTGTTTTGTTTTTTTTTTTTTTTAATACTGTCTTGAATTACATTTCAGTTATCTGCACTTTCTGTCGACTGCCAGTCTTTGGTCCAAGCCCTTCAGGAATTGCCTCTACATCTGAGGTTGAATGTAGCTGCTGAACTTGTGCAGGTAATGCTGTGAATTTTCACCAGAAAATGCAAACATTTTAAGTGAAACAATCTATGCAAGAATGCTTACTTTACGCTTGGTCTTCAAATGTAAGTAAGTAGAACGTGTTTGAGAAGTAAATAGATGTCTTGAGACTGGCATGTCAAATGGCATGTAATGTGGGATTCCCCTCTATCAGCACATTTTAATGCTTTGTTGGCTTTAAGCAAAATGCTTCCATGTGCAGCACATGAGAGTTGAAGCCAGGTATTGGAGTGCTTGATGTGGAATGATTGCGCTGTTTTTCATTTGCTTCTCTTGTTAGCAGCTGTTAAAAGCTCGCACCGAAATTTTCAAAGTGCTTTCACATTCTTTATTGTTAATTATTTTAACTGTAATTTACTCTTCTACATAATTAATATTAACATAGGTGTTTATTCCATGAATCAAGTTACATCTGTGTTAGAACAGGTAAAACTGTCAATCAGACAGGTGACGAAAATGTCATTTATACTCTGGTGAAAAAAAGCAACAGAGTATTAGGAAAAATGTTTCTTCAGGCTGCAAAAAAGAAAATAATCATGTAAGGCCAAGACTTAAAGATAAAACCAAAATTCTTAAAAAGAATAAATAATTAAAATCCATCTGCTCAAGCAAGGAAAAATAAACATGACCCTTACAGAAGAAATTTTACTTCTGTTTGGAGTTGCATGAGGCATTTCTGTGACTGACACAACTGTGCTCCTCTATAAGGGAGTATCTGCAGATGAGATATCTAAGGGAATCTGCAAATGTTACTTTCAAATACAGTTTTCTTGTTAAGAGTTCTAGTCACAGTCTTTATCAGGATTATAAAGTATGTGTTATGACATTTAATCTTTGTCTTGTTATTCTGACCAGTGATGTGGTCATCAGATATGCTGCAGTGTTATTAATGCTCAGGTATCCTGATAAAAGCAGAATCTGTGTTCCACAGTTAAATAATGAGTTGCCATTTCTCATTTTGCTATTTGATAATGTTTTGTAATTTGGTTTCATTTGTCAAAATATACAGCTTTGTACTATAACTTTTGCTAAATTAATTTCAGTGACCTGTAGCATGGTTTAGTTTCAAGACTGGAATTTTGGAGGGAAGGCCTAATATGGGATACTGTTTCTAGCCAAATTATGACTTCAGTCATTCCAAAATTCAGAGTATTGATGGGATTTCATGACAGAAGTAGTACAGAAAAGTAACTCTCCGGGAAGTACTTGTGAAACAATGGAACTTCCTGATTTAGCATACAATCTGGTATTCCATAACAAGGGATAAAAGGAGTTTGTATTTTGTAGTTGCTTCTGTAAAAGTATCATCAGGATGATAACTTTAGTTTACTTTTTATTTCTGAATTAAATTCTGCTTGAAATTCATTGTACCATAAGTGATCAAATGCAGGAAGCATGAATTACAATCCAACAGTAAAAATTGAGTTAATCATTAGAAAGACTGAAGTCCTTTCCTTTGTATTCTTAGGCATCAACACCTGTAGAGCTTCCACAGTTGAAACCTAAAATTACTGAAGACTGCAAGAGGAGAGAGCTTCTTTTCCGACAGTCTCTGGCTCAAACTGAATCGGTGTTAGTCTCCCGTCCCATTGCTGATTCTGTTGCTTCATCAGAGCCTGGAAGTAAAAATGGTCCTAGGGCAAGTGCAGCAGAGCCATTTCAGAGAGCTCATCCACCATCAAAGCAAGAGACTGACCATTTGGATGAAGAACTAGATCTTCTCCTTAATCTAGATGCTCCCATTGACACAAGAGAGAGACCTGTGTCAGGTGCATTATCCTACAACCTATCCACTGAGAAAGAGTTGAAAATGGATTGTAAGGAGAAGGGTAAGATTTCTCTTTTCCCCAGCATCTTTTTTTTAATTTCCATTGCTCTCTGTTTTGGTGATGTTTTTGAACTCTTGATTAAGCTGGTCAGCGGTATCGGCTGTCCTCACCTCTTGTCATGCTGCATGTCATTTGTCTGGAGCTATCTTGTGACCCGTTTGTTCCTTTTCAATTTTAACTCCCCACTGAACTAAAGTTTCACCATTGTCAGTTCATTTTAAGCATTAAGAGAAATTCTTCTGCAGAACAGCATTGGTCTTTCTTATTATATATATATAAATATATATATATATATAAAAAAGTATTGCTAGAGAACTTTAGTTGCTTCTGGTTTTGGAACATGACTGGCTATTCTTCAAGAGAGAGACTGTGCTTAAATAGAGGAGTCAGTTGTGCATTAAAAAGCAAAATGCTGGGATGGAATTGTTTCCAGATTTTCAAGTCTGTTCTTTTCACTTTTTAGACCCTTTAAAACTAGATGTGCCTGAAGAGAAGAGTACAGCGTCACAGCAACAGCAAAGTACGTCTAAAAACGTTACTGAGGAAGAGCTCGAAGACTGGCTGGACAGCATGATTTCCTGAAGCTCCAATTCGCTTGTGTGAATAATTGAATATAGCAAACGTTAAGTAGAAAGTTGAATCTTCCTTTACCTCCTCGGTTTTTCCTTTATCTGTGTCACTTTTTGTTCAGTATGCCAAATGCCCAGTTTTCTTTGCTGGCACCTAAAATTCTGTGCAACCAATTAGTTTAGATGCGATTGAAATTTGTCTAAGACTATTCGTAGAAAGGTCTAAAATTTGTGATGCAAGTAGTAATTTCTTTGCTAAAGATGCAGGCTACAGCACCCTAAGAGAACTGTTATTTCAGCCTGTACTTGCTCTGTGTAGTCCTCAAAATAAAGCTACGAATGAACAATGAATAACGTGTGGTTTTAGTCACCATCCTCATGCCACATCTCCGTACTGTAGAAAAATGAGAAAGAAGACAGCAAAGGTAAGAATTGGTTTCTAATATTTTATTGCAGTTGGCACTTTATATTAGAAGAAAAAAAAAAAAAGCATAATCCTAGCAGCTTCTACTTGCAGGTGACCATAGAGCATTGTTGTATTTTGGCCTAAGATTTAAATTGTATTCATTTTGATACAGTGTATGTCTTCTTAACAGCAACCTCTAATAAGCTGTTATTTGAAGGTAGTATATAAACAAACTTCAAGTGCAATTTCATACAGAAAGACAGAAAAGCAATACAGTTAATGGATCTGTTCATCTAGAACACTAACAGAAATAAAAAGTTTGCATAGCTATGTCTACAGAGGTTTTAAGGCACTTAAATGTTTCAAGGTCAACGAAGTGTTTGAAAAGGTTTTCTTTTTATCTGCTTAAAGCTTCTCAAGCTGTATCCGAATACATTCACTAGCAAATACTGGGGGGGAAACTGGACAGCAGTTAGTTAAAATATTTTTTCTGAGGCATGGCCTCTAATGTTCAAGTTCTAAAATGTCACACATTGTGCAATTAAGACACCTTTTAGCCCTTTCAAGCTGTACTGCCAAACATTAGGTTAACGACGTGGTTAAAAGTTGTTGTAATTTTAGACCACGTTTGAACTGGAAGGCTTGAGTTAATCTGGCATAGTTTTCTCTTTTCTAATTAGAATTCCAACAAAAGACCTGTTTCAAATGTGGTCGGTTCAAAAAGCCTATGAAAGTGTCAAATTTTGTGTGTCTTGAAGTTTAAAGACATTTAAAGCAAATACAAGCTGTGAAATTACACCATGAAAAGAAAAAGACTTTTTCTGTATACTGGATCTTAACAGTTCATGAATAAATAATTGCTTTTTGTGATATTAGCCAAGCTGATCCTCATACTGTTTCCGGAAGCAGTCCCCCGCTGGGAAAAAGTCCCAACATCTTTCCTGGTACATCTTCCACACAAATGACTCCTGGAAATGATAGAGAGTATTTATTTTAACAGACACCTTGCAGTTAGTGCTCTAGATAAACTTTTAACAATAACCCGTGCCCGTTGCCACAGAGTAGAATTGTGAACACACTAAAACTCAAAGATCGTAACTCAAGAACATTTGTAAAAGTATTGTTCTGTACTTTTCTTGATTCGGTACTACTGAAATTTAAGCCCTATTAGAAATATTTATATTAGTTATAGTTATGTCATTATAATTAGTTATATTGGAGAAAAGCTGTACATAATCTGCTTATATAAAATGTGTTTTAGTTTGCCTGGAAAACATGGAAGTGTAAGAAGGTACTTTTGTAGTGTTTGCATAAGAGCTTCTTATTTGAGATAAGATATAATTAAATTCTCTTTATTTTCTTATTTATTTACGTTTAGGGCCTAACAACACTAAACATACATACACATATCCATATCTATATATACATATATATGGATTTAGACTATAACTACAGTAGCTTAACTACTTAATCTTTTGGGAATAAACTACAACTGGTCTATTTCAGGGTTTGATTTCAGAGATGAGAGGACAGATTACTGAAAGTGACATTGACAGAGTTCAGAGCTGGGTGGAATAGCACCCTGCTGCAGCCCACTACCTCCTTTTTTTTAACTTGCAGAAGCCTCTGGGGAAGGGTGGCATCATCTCCACACTCCTTGGTGGTACATCAGTTCCACCTGGTGGTACACAGCTACAAGGCTGGACAAGATAAAAACGTTGAAAGATAAGAAAAAAAACATTAAGCTTTATTTTCTACTCACCTGGCCAGTATGCTCAGTTTCATCCTTGTTAATGAGATACATTAAGAAGAACCTGAAACAAGCGCATAAAACGGGTATTAATGTAGAAAACAGAACATCTCTGCCTAAACTTTCCTAGACTGGGGCATGTGAAGGAGAGTGTGCCAACCAGCAACATACTGATACTGCCAGGCATCTAAAGTGCTTATGGGAAAGGAGAAAAATTCTATTTTATCCTCCAGCACTTCCCCTGTGGAAGTGCTAACAGATGTAAAATCTGAACAAGTAGAAAAACATGGTTTAGCATTTTCTTCATTTCAGTGCTAGGAGCCATACCTGAATTAGGCATATGCCGACTACTATACACAGATGCTCCAACTCTCACCTTGGAAGAAGTTAATATTGCTACTATCCAAGAAAGTACAAGTGTGGCAAATACTCAGCTGCACTGAGATTTCCAAACACTCATGCTCATAAGCTGAGCCTATCATCTCAGAAACCTGTGCTCACTCAGGTGTGAAGAGCTTGAACTAACTAGGAAGGCTGTAAAGCACTAACAATGCTCTGGTCATAGGTAATGCAACGCTTGGTTAGCCACTTTTGATGCAGTCCATTTGGACTTGAACTTGGTCTGTGCTTCCATTGTAAAGAAAGGACTGCATACTGATTTTAGCGTTTGTCTAATTGAAGGGCAACCTGGTTAGAAAGATTGCTCACTATATGTTCTGATATTAAGGAAATGGCCATTTTTAACTTCCTGTGCATGACGGGTTCCCATACACCAATTAAGCAATTCAATAGAGTAAGAAAAGCTTGGAGGTTGTAGACTGGTAAAACTCTGGATGTTGTTAATGGAAATTTGCCTCATAAAAGTAACGTGCATTGATTTTGCAGTGTCAGTTGCTATGCAAGGAATAATGTGGCTGCCACTCCAGGAGGCAACTTCTTTTTTTTTTTTTTAATTTAAAAAGTTCAGATGCGGTATTCCAAAGCCAGACTTCTATAAAATACCACCAGTTCAGCTCTTTTGGTTCTGCTGGCACCATGCTCATATAATTATCATTGTTGCATGAGTAATTAATGCAACCAAATTAACTTTTTAAAGATCCTCTTTGATCTGCTCTGTAGTTACTAATGAAGCCTTGGGAGTCTGGGCAATAGTCTAAACACATAAAACTCCTGAGTGCTTCGAGGTTTCAGAAAGCTGCACTGTCAGTAAAGAACTAGAGGATCAATGCATACGTTATTTTTTGTAGCCTATCGTCTTTCAGGAATCTTCCAGAATTGCTTTTTTTATGTGTTTGATGTTTTGGTTTGGGTTTTCTTTTTGTCAAATTGAGGCTAATTTTCAATGGTCTCATCAACGTTACCAAGACCCTAGAAGTCACAGCCAAAACTTCCAAACTAAAGCAATTTATTAAACTGTTGTTCCCTACCATTCCACATATCTGGGTTTCCTTCCAGAGGAATAAGGACTTGGTGTGCCTTCAGGTCTCATTCCACTAAGGCAGCTCATAGGTAAGGTGAGCACTTCAAAGATAATCAGCAGTGTGGAGTAGAGGAGGGGAGACCAGAAAGGCATGGAAATATGCCTCAGATCTCCAGAATTCTCTATTAGGACTGTCAGGAATGTGTGCACCTGAATTACTCTGGAGCTGAAAGGTTTCTCTATCGTAATTCCTGTAGTAGAATATACTTACAGATAGTTTGCCAAGTTGTGTTCTTGCAAAGTGTGTGTTTCAAAGCCATGTGGGGTTGTATCAAAATAGTCATTGCCGATTCCACAAATAAAACATTTGGTCTGGAAACACAAGTAGTGGTTACAAATGAATTTTAACTCAAAGACACTGTTTTAACTGGTAACAATCTAGATGAATAAGAGTAATGAAAAACATAGTGTGCTTACTCATACCTCCATATCTTCTCTCACTTGTTCTTGCTGGTCTCTTAATTCACCAAAAGCGTCAATAATCAGACCTGTTTCCAATGGAAAAGTAGCAACACTTCAGTACTTGGCAATATTCGTATTTCACGTAATGTCTGTCAGGCATCCTCCACTGTCTTTGGAGTTCAGTGTACTTATGTCTAGGTTGAACAATTCAGGTTAACCATCTATCAATTTCCAGACAGCTAACATTTGTTTATGCTGCACTCCTAGCACTAAGACCACCTTTTCTTCACCACCAGATTGCCATAAAACGGTGGCTTTTTCCGAACAGCCTTAGGTCAGTTTATACAATGAGCGTTGGATACTGACAGTCACTGAAGAGAGGTCTCATTCTCTGTAAACCACAGTTGCAAACCAATTAAAACTGCAAATCATCCTCTAAAGAAGGGAGCAAATGGGTAGGTGGCCTCCATGACTTTCTCCATGTCTCTTCGCCTTTCCCAGGGGAAAGTCTCCATGCCCCAGCCAGCTGTGGTGGTTCTAAACTAAAGGTTTGAAGAGTGTCTACAGCAAGGGTCCCCAAGTTTAAATGGTTATTGTAGGAGGAACAGTGATCCCACACCAGCTGTGTCGTTGCTGGGTCATTGTCAGTGTTCATAAACACTGTAACCCAGATAAGTTATGTTTCTTGTGCTCTGTCTTTGTGTAGTACTTGGGATAATGCATTATTTATGAATTAAGTATAAAATTATTACTTTCAGAATTAATTATTTTACCAGCTCAGAAATAAGTCTTTATAGCAACACTGCTAAATTTACCTCAAACACAAATATGGTTTAAATACATTGCAGAATTTAAGTAAACAAAATCAGAAGTCTCTACTAAGCTAAGTGACAGTACCTTGAATAATGGCCAGTAGGATAACAATGACAAAGAAGAAAAATGTGATGTCAAAGACAATTCGATACATTTCGTAAGGGTCTCCAGCAGGATCCTCAATTTCATCTCCAATGCCACCACCAGCTCTTACACCCACGTACATGTGGAACAGGTAACACTAAAAAAGAGAGAGGAAAATTACAGATACATTTACCATGAATGATTCTGTGTGCCTTTTTTTAAAATGATACTGCTCTGCTAAATCTCCTCGCAAGTTACAGTAACAAAGAAAACATACTATCATTCCTCGTGTATCACAGACACTGCACCAAAAATCTGTTGCTAACTCAGGTGATTACATCTTCACGTGCACTTTCCAAGCATCAGCTGTTACCCTCTCCTCACTCTCTAGGTCTTACTTACAGACTAAGACTGCTCGGGGGTGCATTTTTCTTGTATTCGTTACTGTATTCAACTCTATTCTACCCCTTATATTAATTCCTGAGGTTCTAGCTTGCTCTGAGTAGAAGTCTTGTAATGGAGTTTACAAATGCTGGCAAATATTGCCATAAAATAAATAGTGACATATTCACAACAGGTAGATCTATCTGTGTTTAGGTGGTTTCTGGATAATTTCATTTTGCACTACTAGATGTCTGGTTTAGTATACTGTGAATTATTTATGATCTGCAGAACACAGCCTGTGTTCAGTTCGATGCAGAAGATACACTTTACAAAAACATTGCTGTGTGTCATATTTTTTGAATGTGTAAGTCTTCATGGAAAAAATCTTTAATAATTTGGATATTTAAGCTATATAAGTGTATTAGAATGGAATCTTCTGCTGGAGCAATATACTACTGGTGCTGCTGTACGACGCAGTAAACTGCCTTCAGTCACATGATGTGGGTTAAAAACAATGGGAATCTGTAAGTCCTGCTGGTGTTCTGAAGTCACACTGGACAGCAACGCTGGCATTAAATAATCAGCATAAAACCTGAACCATAAAACCTGGTCTTTCATAAGCAAACACTAAACAGAACTGTGCATCCATTTTTATAATGCAACTTTACTGTTGACGTAAGATGCTGGTACAGGTTTAATCATACTTAAAAATGTAACTTGAAATTGATTTACCTCACTTGGTAGAGTGGTTTAAAATGCAATATAGTTTCATTATTCCAATTACTCCTACATCTATTTTATGACCAGACCATTGTATCCAGCTCACAGAGGGACCAATTAAATCACACTGCTTGGGCAGTTTTCCTAATTTCATAATTTCATTTGCACATCTGACTTGCACCGAGTGTTTGAAAGAAAGTTCAGGAATAGGGGAGATCATTTTGGTCTATGACACACCTCTGCTCTGAGGTATTTTATTCTATCTTTGGCATATAACACAGGGCAGAGAGTAACTATTCTGTGGAAGAAATGAGCTGGCCACAAACTCTGAATATTACATTTTTAATACCTGAATTTGCACTGTTTTCTGGATATAATAAGGAAATCAAATTGCTCTTCATACCATAAATTTGTAGTGTTAGAGTATGTTTTAATATGACATTAATAACATTCTGTAGCAACAGGTAGAAATCAGAAGGGAAACTAGTGGCATTAGATTATCACCTGTAATAAGTTTAAATTTCCCCATTCTCTACCCACCCTTGACTTCTTTCTTCATGACTAAATTACTAATTGTAAGAAGTTTGGTGCAGGCTTTTATAACTAGTTCTGGTAACATCATATACTTCATGTAACCTAAATAAGGATAGGAAGAGCTTGCACACTTGCAGACATTGGGAACAAATTTGGTTTATTTGTGCTGTGACAACACAGCTGCTTTTTGCAGGGCTGCCAGTTTCTTATGAAATACCTTCCATGTATTTTAAGGGTCTGCCATCTTCACATGTAAAATAGTTGCAGCAAACCGGATACCACAGTATAAAGGAGAAAAATCCAGAATATCTTCCTATACTGGGTGAGTGTCATCTATTTACTGTTGAATTTAGACCACTGGACAACGCAGAGGGAATTTCAAGACCATTCATATTTTCAGAATGACATATAGCAAGGAGACCCAGGGATTTTATAAAAAAAAACATTCCTCCTTGCTTATAATTTTAAGTATCCACTTGAAAATTCAGGATGAAATTTGAAGCATGCTGGTGATGTTTTAGTTACCGTCATCATGTCGTCACATTTCATGTCTGGTTCATCTTCATCTTCACTCTTGTTGTAGAATTTGCGGAAGAAGTTGAACGCCACAACAGTGTAAAGGTATACTACGACAGCGAGGAGTCCTACAGTCAGCACAAGCTGTGTATGGAGACATGACATGAAAGTAGGTTTCAATTTCATTGTCAGAAGAGATACGCCAGCTTGCTGCATTGCCTTAAGTACTGAAAACTTATCACATGGTACCTTTCCCAGTAAGAAAACTAAAGACAGCAGTTATGATAGCTTTGAGGTCTCCCTATGGATCAGTGCAGAGGTGTTACTTTACCCTGCTCTCACATGAAAATCAAAGGGGAAAACAGTATCAAAAACCTGAAGTTGTTTCCGTCTTTCTGAGCTATATGTATACAAACTATACATTATTGAAGCAATGTTTCCACTATATAATTTAAAAGTTAAATTCTAGTAACTTGAAAAACTGGATATACAGTGAAAATTGAATGATAAAAAATAAACCCGTTTAGTTAATTTGATAAATAATCTCAACTGGGACTATGACTAATACTGTGACTTACCACAGTCCATTTTCTGTTCCAAAACTGGTTAGAAAAGCCATCAATAAAGTGGATAGAAAATTTTTTAGATAACCAAAGAGTAAGTAATTTCCAGGTCCTGCTTTTAAGCAAACAAAATCCTTAGGTGAAGTAGTTTAGCAGTTAATGAGACTACATTATATTGTTTGTTGGAGTTGGCATTAGAGGCCACAGCTCTGGAGAGGAGTTACTGAAAGCTGCGTATTTTAACAAGCGCAACAATTGGTATTGCTCTCTTAAAAAAGAAATGTAAGAGTATTGACCAACGAGCAGGATTGTGAGTTTATCGCTTTCTGCAGATCTGTAACTATGCTCCCAAAGTGAACATTTCAACTGAAAAATCTGCAGCTGTCTTTCAGTGTTTGTATCTACTAGCAAGAAAAGCAATAGGGTTAGAAAAACTAATCTTCGCTTGTTGAGTGCGTATACTAAAAGCTGCGGTCTTGAGTTGAAACAGTTTTGTCAGTTATACTCAGTTTTGAGTGTTACATTTAGAAAAATCTCACAATCATTAAATTAAAAGTAATACGACTTTGATCATCCTGGAGGAAAATGAAGGGGAGAAACCCAGAGATGTCATTTGTGTGATGATACGGGAAACACTCTCGTACGTTCTATTTTAGAAACTTCCTTTCCTGATAAGGAAAGAAACTTCCATTGGTCAGTACCTGCTGAAAGAAAGGATTAAGCAAACAGAAGTGATGTATCGGAATTAAGCTAAGGGGATATTCTTATGCCTGTTCCAAAACATTATGTGGTTTCAAATGTTTTGGCAAGTCTAACAGGGCATAAGAGTGGGCTTAGAATATATGTTAATGCATTTGAGAAGAAATGGAATGTGTAAGTTTGAAATTAAGTTTTCGGGAAGTTCTGTTGGATTTCTTAAATGTAAATCAAAAAGTGTGTTAGTAAAAAGCTCGTTTTTGTTGGTATGCTGGCTAGGAACATAGAACCTTTAGAGATCAGAGGCTGATTCCCTGCATTTCAACAGTTAGTTTTGGAAGTAGATTTTATTAATGTGACTTTCGCATGACAAAGTGTCATATAAATGTATACCACAGTGCAGAATGCCCACACCTGTAAGAACATTCTTACTACCTAAGTATTGAAATCTCAGTGCCCAGGTCAGTATTACTACTGTAGCTAAGGAGAGGTTGTGAATTCTTATTAGTTATCACCAATCAATTCATCACTGAGCACAGAGAAAGAGCTGGTTAGGTCATAATTCATATTCTTGTATTCTTCTAAAATGATGCATTTTTCTATTGTGTACAAAACTTTAGCTATCAGCACTCTGTGGGTGTAGATTATTCTAATTTCATAGGGTTTAACATGTATAAAACGTGCTACAGAAGACACAGTGGGATCTATTCTTTAATCCAATCGTGATTAAAATGGATTGCATTCCAGTATTTCCTCAGTACCACACAATTTTTTCCAGTACAAAATGCATTCCCTTTCAAACCTTTGCATGTAGCACTAACCTGTTTGCCATTGTGAGTGACTGACGACAAAATGGTTCGCAGTGTCTTGAAGCCCATTGCAATATCCAGCAGATGAGCAGCAAAGAAGAAGTTGTTGTAGTGCCCAAGGATAGACATAGTCGTGTACCAAGCTAAGTACAAAAATGACTGCAGAGAAAGTGAAAAGTGGCAGAATGTTAGCAGGTGCTAATGTGCATTAGTGGATCCAGAGCACAGCCTTCTTTTAGGCACTCAAGTTGTGAAATAAAGTAACACACTCATGATTTGATTTGAATCCCAGTCTGAATGTAATACATGTTCAAAAAGACTGTCTTACTCTATTACAATCTCCACTGTTCACTTAAGGAGTGTTTATCACTTAGTTATGCTTACGAGACCGCTACCTTTACATATTTAAATGAAGTCTTCAGCATATATGTTATTAACATCAAAATCCTTAAAAAAAACCCCTTAAAACCATTTTGGTGGGGGAGCTTGTTACGCGGTACTTTAAATTTAAATACAGATTCTGGAGGAAAGAAACTGCATTGTATTCCCCTTGAGACCCTTTCCTCTGTTTAAGTCTCAGACCACGTCAGCCAGGGCACCCAGAAAACCTAAGGCACGTAACACAGCTTATTCCTTTAACAAGCAGCGAACCTGAAGCCACTTGGACGTGAAAGCTCTTATTCAAGAACAATGGCTCAGTGCGCTTTTAGTGCGTAATGAATTTATACATTTTCAGTTGATTCACCTTGGCCTTCTTGTTTGGGGATGCTCAAGAGGATGCAAAAAGAGGATTCATAAAAAAAAGGAATTTTAATGTAAATGTGGTCCTTTCAAAGGAGGAGGTACGAAAGAAAAGAATTGACCATGTCAAACAAATGATTCAAGAATATAAAAGGATAACTTTCTGTAGACTGTGCTTCGTTTTAGAAAAGGCACCTTTAGCAGCTAGATTGATTTCTACAAAATTAAATGAGTGTACTATTAACTTCCGAAATGCTGACAATGTATTAAAGGTGAGGAGGTGCATATTGCCCTTTAGAATCAAAAGGAAAATTCTAACATAAATTAAAGCAATTACTACAACACAAGACAGAAAGAACTATTTTAAAATGGCTCTGTAATGCAATATCATTTGTGTATGTTTGTTTAAAAGAAAAGCAGATGGTGGAAGACATACAATCATGTTTAGAGTAAATCAAAGCATATTCTTCTAGGCTAACATACTCACATTATCGGTGAAAACAACTCCGAGCTTCCAAATGTGGTACTTTGTATCAATGGAGCTTAACCTAGGAAAACCAAAATTTTTGAAATGCATCAATGTCAAAATTAAATACTGAATTCTCTAAGTATAAACAACAAACTAGGTTTGACACTTCACATTTGTTTGCTGAAGGTGGTGATATACATTAGCTGTTTATTTTTTGAGTGATGTAGGTGCTTCATTTTTCAGAGAGTATTCATTCATTCTGAGCACCCATATACAGTTTCTAAACGACTGAAACTCGTGGAAGAATGTCCAAAGTAAGACACTGCCATATTCCAGACTTATGAAAATTAAAATGTACGTTAAAAGTAGTGAAATGTGGAACCCAAATTGTTCTGTCTAGTGTAAAAAAGAGGTAAGTGTTCTGTCTAGTGTAAAATGTTTCCAAAATTACCAAGAGGAAAGGTAATGCCTTCTGCAAGATTTTAAATATTTTATTAGCCATTAGATAACACGCGCACAGAAATCCTTCTTCTTGTGTGCCTTTAGTATTGGAGAAACCAAACTCCTGCAGGAGCCTAAATCATTTGGGACTTGGATACTTTGAAGTAATTATCTTCACTGACGGATCAAGTCAGGAAAACATCTCTGAATTTTTTCTGGATACATGGCACCTAGATATTTGTTATCAATACTTTTCTATCCTTTGGTTTATAAACTAACTCTGCTGTAACACCTACAGAACTTTTAAATGCTGCAGTGATTATTGTCTAAAATAAGAGTACCCAACTATATTAGTCAGCATCAACTCCTGTGATTTTTTTTCTTACAACACAAGTATTGTGTTTTGGTTTAGAACAAACAAAAAGCATTTTTGTTTTACTTCGACTTCAGGAAGACTTTTCCCTTTGAATTTTCCATGTTGAGGAAAACGTCACTACAGTTTCAATATAAAATCCATTTTTATCTTTGACAGTGAAGTTATGCCAACACATGATTTGTCTATGAAGTCAGAAACCATACCATGATACAAGAGATGCCTCTTCTGGTTCACTCTCTTCCACTGGGCTAAAATCAAGGGCACTTTTGTCCAAACCCAGAAGTTCTGCTATGCGCTCTGCTCCATATAAGTCTCCGTATTTGTTAATAACCTGAAAATGGAAGAAGAGAAGCTTTTGCTCAGTGAAAGACCTCGGTGACATTCACCCTACTTTAAGTCAGTAGTTGTCAGAAACTAAAAGAAACCAACAAACCCAACTCTTTCAAAATTAACACTACTAGAACAGCCAGAACTCCCAGGAAGTCAGGCGGGGGGAGCATAAAAAAGAAAAATAGAAGCATTAAAGGCTATTATCTGAAAGCTTATGTATAATTTGCCGTCATTTAAGATGGCATGTTTTTCTTTTTTTAGGGGGACGAGGGGGCTTTGTATCCTAAAGATGACAATGACAGAAAATTAGACCTGCGTGGCTGATTGACAGTACAAAGTTATTTCGAATGCCTGAGTCTAGGAAGGAAACCACAGACTTCTGTCTTCCTCCTCCTCCCACCTACGCTGCAGCTGCCTGTTCACCGAGACATTTACCACAACAATGACTTCCATAAAACAAATTTCAGTTCTCAATTATTTGTATACTTCTGTGTACAGAAGTATATTACACAGAGATATCCAAATTAACTGAATAGTAGGTTATTGCTATGACTAACGTAATAGAAATATAAAAAGCCTACCTTCCGTTTTACAAATTTGTCCCAGTAATTGTTAGGAAAGGACCTACATAGGTAAGGCAAAGATATTTCAAGTTATTTAACTTGTTAGGGGAAAGAAAAAACCCAAACCAACAACAACAAAAGAAAACACCATGTTCCTGATTACTGCAGATTCTCATACAATTTCACACACTGCACTTCGAATTACAAGAACAATTTCTTTTCATGTGGACAACAGCTGTTATTAATCATCATTCGCTGCAATATCATCTTCCCCCCCCCCCCCTTTCTTTTTCACATCTATAATTATGATTGGCTACAAAAGGACAGCAGGCTAAAAACTACCACCTGATGAGCCCAACTCCTCAATAATAGCAGGGTAGTCACTGTAATATCATTCATCTCCTAAATAAATACTTTATTGCTCCTAGCCATGAAATCAAATATGGACAATCATTTTCAGAGGCAAATAAGAGAGTCTGGTAGCATAAATAATTTTTAAGGTCACTGGATTACATTTCAAATAGAGGCTGAACACTTGGGAACCAGCGTATAGTTTGCCAACAGAAAATTAAAATTCAAAAAATATTAAAATTGCAAAGATCATTTGGCAGGGGTTGGTGGTAATCTTGTTCTCAGGTGTATCATATTGTTACTGGATCTGACATCCCAGAACAAGACAAGGTGAAACATATTTATAATTCTAAAGCTGCAAGACAGTTCAGCTAAAGAGCATTTTGCATCATCTGCCTCTGAGCAGCCATGCCCACACTGATAATTAAAAGAAAAGCTACTGTGTATACAAAAGAGAAAGAAAAGAAGCAGTAAATCTTAAATATTGAAGAACTGTCAGGGTATCTTTTATTGAAAATTCCCTGCTTTTTGAGAGTAGTGAGCAACCATGATGCTTCAATAAGCAACCAGTTTTATCCAGGGGAGATCTTATGACAGCCACTAGGAAATACATCAGCTTTGACCTGCTAGACAAGGGATAGTGTTCTCTCTTATCAGTGACATTTCCCTGATCTTCAACTTGATCACAAAAAAAAAAAAAACGTTCTTGAACTGTCTTATGGACAGCAGTGCCCAGGAATTCCTCATTCTGATGGTCTTAGTGTATATCATGTCAGTTTTGAAGAATGCCAATTAGCAGGAAACACTACAAAATTTAACGTTTTTCTCTCCCCAAATTCCTGGATGTAACACAGAGTTGAGCAAATACGCAGGCAGGTAAAAAAGTAAAATAACTGCTTAAACTAAAGGACAGTATTGGTAAAAGAAACTGTTAACATCGATGAATTGGATTCCAGAACACTGTTCTGCTGGGATGTGAGGCAAACTTCCCAACTACTATTAAGTGCTCATATTTTTATTTTTCTGAATTGAAGTTCTGAATGAAATTACTCCAGATAAAGGCAAATGGTTCCAGTGACTCGGGTGGTATTTTCTGGTCCAGTGGTCTATATTATTTCTTTCTTTGATTTCTCAGGCTTTTAAGCAAAGTATGTCTCTAATGTAGCAAGCTTGTGTCTCTCTCTCTTACCACAAACATCTAACGGTGCTGCATTTATCAGGGTACCTGTTCTGCCTTTTTAATTACTTTTTTTCCACTTCTAGAAAGCACATTTCAGTATATACACAGCAGTGGGCACCCTCCAGAAGTGGTTATCCTGATGGTACAATACCTGCACTAAACCTCAATAGTCAGTTCACGTCAGAGGGGAGGATTAGTCTGCTTACATAGCCTTAATCTTATATTCAACTTCAGTAGATAGAGCAACATGCTGAGAACAGGCTGTGCAGCATGTCGTTTGGGATCAGCTGACAATATATCTCATTAATTCATGTTTGGTTTTGCTGAGGATAAACTTACTGGATGTCTAGATAGCTTGCTATCAGTAGTTAAAGAGAAGGGCTGGAAATTAAGCAAACTCTCCAGTTTCCCAATTACTTTCTAATTGTAACTTTAGTAATATGTGCTAGTCTGTATTTCTAACTGAAATTAAGGAAAATTCTTAAAATTCAGGGGTAGGAAAACAAAGTAGTCAAGAATTTCTGATACTTTAGACATTCTGATTTTAACGAAAGTAGTAAGGGCAAGTATAGTGTACAAAAATTGAGTATGACTGGTAATATAGGTATTTTGGCTATTTGGCAGCGTATTGTCACTCTATGCATTTAGTTTATTATTTTTGCTGGCTTGTTTTTATCAAATACGTACTTATGCCTGTACATCCTAGTCACAACCGCTTTGTGACTTGTAACTTTGTGACTTCCAGCTTTCTTTTACTGTCCTTAAATTATGATACTATTAGGGAAAGACAGGAATCTAAGCCTAGGTGTACTAGTACCAAAATGTGATTCTAGTTGTTCTGAAAGAGTAAATTCTGAAAAATAGCCTGTAGACAAGGCATTGTTTCAAGAGAAGAGAGCTGACTTGCTGTATTTCTCTGTGTCACTCCTACAGACTGCTGCCACTTACTGGTATTTTTCTTTTTCTTGCCTACACTTGTATCATTCACTCACAGAACAGCAGGTGAGTCTCCTGGAATTGGTGTATGACTACTACAGTATTTGCTAATGCATACAGCTTGACAGTAATTCCTGTCAGACCTACTCAAAATCTGGGATTGCTATTTTACTCTAGATGTACTTCTCTTGGCATATACAGATTTTGTTAGCAAGGAGTGGGAAAGAAAGGCAGGGGAATACTGCTACAGAATATGAAATTGAGTTCCTGAAAAGGATGGAAGTTATCTTTTTAAAACCTTCTCAATAGCGACTAATATGTGAAATGTCTTGGAGAGAGCTTGTGGGGGAAGAGGCTCAATCCTTGCAAATACTTGAGAAATGAAAGGGAGGTGGAATATACATGTTATGATAGTATTTACTAAATAGACAGATAATTCAGGATTTCACATTAGAATCTACTACTGTAGCATCTGATATAAGGTGAAAAATGCCTTTCTTTTATATGAACTAGGTGGCAGGTGGACAAGGAATTTTCTAGATCAGTGGCTTAATGAGCTATAATATTTATAAACAGTTTACATATAACCATTTAATTTTACATACGGGGTATTTATAACCAGGCGATCCCATTGTCCTTTAATATCATCTTCAGATGGTTGTTCAGTTATGTATAGTCCGTCAAATTCCAGCTTTCTAGCTACCTCCTTTTCTCTCTTGAATACAACCAGAGGCACCTATGAAAATGACAGTGGACATCTTTGTCATAGTTTATATATTTTTAGCAACCATGATATCTACCTACAGTACTAAGTACTCTTTATGACACTATATAAGTCCAAACATCACACTAGCACCTCCCACAAGCAGATCAATGCCTAGCCAGTCTCTGAAGAGTGGCCGCCTTGGAAGTCAACCCATCCACCCCACCCCACCCCGCCCCCTTTTGATTGCTGGGCATGACGTTACGTGGTATGGAATATCTCTTTGATCTGTTCAGGTCAGCTGTCCCAGCTGTGCCCTCTCCCAACTTTGTGCCCCCTCTCAGTGTACTCTCTGGGGGATGCACAGAGTGGGTAAAGCAAAGAGAAAGCCTTCATGCAGTGCAAGTGCTGTTCAGCAATAACCGAAAGGTGGGTGTGTTACCAATACTGTTTTAACCACAAATCCAAAACACACACACTGCTATGAAGAAAGCTAACTCCATCTCTGCCAGACTGAGTACACGAGGAAAACATCTACATATTGAATAGTGAGAATTTGTAAACAACTGGGTACAAATAGGTATTCCGGTATTAGCTCCAAAAATCACTTTGGGACACAGCTGATGTTCTTTAACAAATAATAGATTAGTAATAAGATTCAGAACTTGCCTTTAAGCAATAGTATCCAATCACACAAACAAAGGAGATGATAGTATGAACAACTGCCAGTGCTCTGAGAGCAGGTGCCATGTAACCTGTACTTTCTTCTAAAACAAAAAACACCATGCCCTCCTCCTCTTCCTCTTCATCAAAAGAGTTCCAGAGATTAGAGTCTTCCTCTACTTCATCAAGTGGCTCTTCTGTCACCTGAAGAAAAATTCAAGCACACTGAAAACACACAAACTTAAAAGCTTTTCCTTTACTATAATGACAAATGATGTTTGCAAAGCCTGCTCATGGGAAGATGATAGAGCATGAGCTTTGAACAGTAATGTCCTTCATTCTCACAGCAGAAATCTCCACATCATCTCATGTCACTGAAAAGCGAATGTAGAAAAAGCAAGCACAGGCATGACAGTTTACAAATCTCTCCTTTAACATTGCCATGGCAAAACCAAAACAATGAAAAAGTTTGCAAAAATGTTTTCTCAGAAGAACCAAGCAATGCCATGGTTATCTAATATGACTGAATTTAGGGTTTGTTTTGTAATCTACATTGTCCCTGATTACTAGAGTCTAGAAAGAAACAAAGTTCTCAACTTTCATATTGTCCATAAATTTTTATTTCATGACTTAGTTTAGAGCTTACAAATTAATATTTAATCAATATTTCGTAAATACCCCAAGCCATAAAGCTGACAGACTGCCCTGAATTCTTCCAGTGACTTAAAAAACCTGGCCTTTAAAATAAAAGCCCTAAATACCCTTCTTTTGGCAGCTTTATCAGAAAGTTGAAGTCCTGTTCAGTCCTGTTTGGCTCCCACTGACCCTGTCCTATCTATAACAGATGGACCTGCACTGATAAACAGAAACTTTTGTCCTCACCCTGCAATAGAATGGGTTGTTGTGTAACGCACAAGACCCATTGAAAAGCAAAAGAGAGTGTGGAGAAAGGACTGGCATAGACAAAAAACTTCTGCATATACCTTTGAAGTCCATCCTCTCTAACCATAAGGCATGGAGAGAGCGAGCCAAGAAGGGAGTCTTAAATAGCCCTGATGGTCTTTCTCCTGGAATGGTGCACATACATTGCACCCAGTTTTCAAAAGCCTTTTGCATCTTTACCTGCCCTGTCTCCGAGAGTGTAACTATGCTGTAGGAGTTGCTTTTCAAGATATTTGAGATCAGGATTCAGTTGCTTCTAGACTGAATGTTCAGCCAGCTGCTTTTGTGTTCTCTGAAGTTTTTGGTTGTGAACAGAACTAGAAATTGTAATACTGGAAACCACAAGATTCATCAGCTTATTGCAACTTGCATCCTAAATCTAGGAGGGCAAAATCAAAAGGCCCAGATTCCAGGATAAACGAGGACTTTTCTTACAGACTTCAAATCTGTAAGGAAAGTTTAAAAAAAAGAAGCTTTTATGGATGGGAGTTCTCTTTAGTGACTTATACTCCTTTTCATGGACAGAGTTTGTGAAGATTCAGGAATAAAATCACTGAAGGCTGCTGAAGATGTTCTACTTTGTATCATTGGGTTATACACCAGAACTTGAAACAACTCGTTAGGTTCAGGTAAGACCCTAAGATTAGGTTTAAAGTATGGATGTATAACCTTCTTCATTAGTGATACAGAAAAAGAACTGTAGCCTACTATGAAAAACCTTCTCTTGCTTTACATTTCTTCTGCCTACTCATACTAATCAATTCAAGTTCCAATCCCACTATAGAAATATTTTCATTGCAGCAGTCATTACCAACCATAATGGCAACGACAACAAGAAAATTGAGTAAATAAGTATGTAAACTGAATTATATTCTCACTTGGAAACACAGAACAGAAAAAAATATGCACTTGATGTTCATTAGAGATTACTAAATTTATGAAAAAGTATTAAAAGAGAAACTGAATAAAGCAAGCACTCCTCCCAAAATGCCAAAGGCCTGAAAGGCATTATGAATAAAAAAGATTATTAACAAATTAAGTATAGCTAAAACATATGAGCTCATCTAGTTAAATTGAAACATTAATCTGATTCTGAAATTACGTATAAACTATTTCCCAGTCAAAAATAATTGTAGTCAGTAGGATTCTTTAGAAAAAGCAGAAATACAATAATCGAGAATAGTCAGGTGAACTGAAGTCTTTCAGTATCTATAAAACAAACGAGTGAAAAAAATGCACCAGTTTTGACATTTGAGTTATGTTAGTCGCATTTAAAATTTCCCATGAAAATATTAACAATCCAAACAAGAACAGACTTATGTGAGTAAATGAAAAATGCCTAGAAACACAAGTTCAACTATGAAGGATGAATGAAATAAATCTGGTTTTATTCAGCCTGATTAAGATAAAAACAGAATAGGTTTAACATCATAAATTTTAGTTACAAAATTTAAAATATTATTTTAACTACTTCATATCTAAATGAGCTAGTTTGTGTTCGAAGGGCTGGTAATAATGGCTTTATTAAACAAGCCTTGAAATAATCATTAAGTATTCCTCTGGAAGTAACCAAAAACATTTAAAGAACAATGTATAACCTTACCTTGTAAAATAGAAGAATAAAGTTGATGGCAAATGCAACAAATAGAGCAAGAAACCTTAAGTTATAAAAATTTCTTGCCAAGTAGTGCTGGAAGTAAAAAAACAAAAAAAAAACAAACAAAAAAACCAATTAGAGCTGGTCTGTAGCTAATATCAAGATAAGAAAAGTAGGCAGCAAGGTTTCTAAGAAAGTAAATACATGACTGTGTTGCCTTCATACACCAGATTTAATGAGCAAAGACATTTCTTGGCAGCCCAGTCTCCCATTTCATGGTAAAGCGGGATTAAAAATAATGGGCTTAAAATTGCGACAGGGAAGATGAAATAGAATATTAAGGAAAACTTTCTAGAATGAAGCCTGGAAAAGAAATGCTAGAATACTGGAATAAACTACTTCGGAAGATTTCACAGAGTTCATAATTTGATGTTTCTAAGAACAAAGAAGAATCTTACAGAAAATAGAATTACAGATTCTGAAAGTTAGATTATGGAAAATAGGGAGCTCCTAGCCAGGAGCTCAAGAGGTTAATCTGTCCTGTTAGACAAAGATAGGAGGAATTACACACACAAACACTTTATTTATATATAACTCTATGAAGTATTACAAAAATCACAAAAGACTGAATACAGCCAGACATTTGAAAACTCATGCCAATGTTCCTCTTATGACATTTCTCCCTTCAATATCAAATAAGTGTTCTATACTACACAAATAGAAATTCAATGACTAAAAGAATTTAAGAAAAACTTACAAGCATTTTTGTTTGATAAATTTCCAAAGCTTTGAAGAAGTTAGCCATAACAGCCTCCGGTTTCTCAATTTTTTGTCCATGCCTTCGCTTCTTTTTCTTCACTTTCCCCTCTTCTAGCTGCTCAGATTGTACTTCCTTCGCTTTGTCTTGTTTCTCACCATCTTCCATGCTAGAAAAAAGGTTATCTAAACAAAAATACCTAGCCAAACTTCTGTAGAGTAAATGCATTCATTTTAGAAGGAATTCTAATTCAGAAATTTGGCTTTGAAAGTTTGTTTTGACACTGGGAGAAGAATGACTGTAAGTAAAAGACTTCAGGTACACAGTAAACCCAGAGTAAAGAAAGTGACCTTAGTTTCAAATGATATGCAAGAATAGAGTTGTTGAGGGGACATCTAAAGAATAAAAAGCCAAAAACCAGGCAGAAGTTACTGCGCCAAGTGTGAAGCAGGTAATGTTTGCAAAAAGCAGTGACATGCATATATACTCAATATAAGCAACATCAAAATTCTAAGAGTTCATGTTTACTTTCTTGAGCCTGGGGCTGAAGAAGAGAAATAAAGCTTTGGGGATTTGGTACACAGTATCATAATTGAATCACAGTATCATAAAATGAATTCATTTCAGTCAAGGCAATAACTGTTGTTAGAGACACGAATGAGTAATAACAAGGAATTTTGCTTCAGAGGTTCACACCTTACAAAGTAAGCAGATGACAATCATTCCTCCTGCACCAACTGAACTGCCTTTATGAAAATTAAGTATCCAGACTGTATGTAGTAATAGAGAAATTTAGTTACTAAAATAAAAAAAGAGCTGAATTTGCATATATGTAAAAGAATGTTGAGGCACAGAAGTGGTTGAAAGTTTTGGGCATGAGGATAAAGAAATGCAGCATGCTGTTCCCTTTATCACACAGTAGGAATCATATGGTGCGTGTCTAAGAATGTGTTTGTCTTCTACCAAAAAAGTCCCTGTTGCAGCCTCAGAAATGTAAGCCATTTAAACTCAAATTTTTAAGCTGAAGGAAATTTGAATACGCAGCGAAAGTACTCGAGAGGAGAATTAAGCATGGTAGACGAGAAGACAACAGGGAATAGGGAAAATAAGTCCAATAAAATAACAGAGGTAGAAACAGATGATGCTTATGGAAAAAATTTTAAAAATTAATTTTGGCAAATACAAGGAGAAAGATAAATGAGGCTGAAGTAAACATTTTAACCATTAAACAAAATAGAAAACAAAACAAAAAAAAAGACTTATAGCTTTTGAATATGTAAGAATCTCTTGGAGATCTTTTGCATGTGTCTACAAATATTTTAAGGGCATTCATCAGACTGCAAGCCTATATTGTGGCTGCAGGTCCAGAAAGACAGCATGCCCCTTAAAAGTAGGATGCTGCTAAAGCAAGTTAAGCATTTTAGAAGTTGTTTATAAGGCAGTTTTATGTATCTGCTGTCAAGTTCACAACTTGAGAACAGATAAAACAGCAATAATAAAAAGATTAGTCAAATCTTGTGTTTCAGTGCCTGAAGATTATAATGGGTAGTAGGGAAAGTGTAAATAGCAGTAATGACAAGCAGCAGAGTTTTTCTGAAGACCGGTGCTCATTTTTAAAGGTAGTTACGGGAATTTTTAAAAAGATAACAGTCATAGATTTATACATGCAGAATTGTCAAGGGCCACAAAAATCAGATTACCGTTTTGTTGCCCACTGAGATGATCTGCCACCTCTTAGGGACTGTGCTACTTTTCCAAATACTGATATGACAAAGTGTACATAAAGTGCTTTCAATACTGAGCATTGCTTGGATTCTTTCTGGCCAATTTATCTAATATTAGGAAGTAGCAAGGAATTAATCAGGACTTCTGTAAAAATAACTTACTCTGCCTTCTCAGCTTCTGCTTTTCTTTCTGTTTCAGCTTCTTTTGCAATTTCAGATATCTGCAAAAAGTATTTTAACTGTCAAAATGGATCCATTCAAACATTTTGCTAACTTTAATCACTGTTTTCTAAGAAAGAAAATTATCACACCATATTTTTTATAACACTTTGCACTTTTAAAGTGTTAGATTTTTAAAAATACACAGCTCAGACTAGATTTTAACAGGGAAAAAAGCAGAAATTCTTCTGATAGCCTTTTGCAGTATAGTCTTATCAATACTGTAACTAGCCCAGTTGACTGAACAATGTAAAGTAATTACACATGGTTATCAGACAGATTATGTGACCGGTTGAGGGTAACTACATCCAGATCATACCCTAATACAAAAGTCACTCACAAAGACTCAGTGCAGTTACTGATTACGTGGAAAATGAGCATCAGTTTGCCTCATTCCAAATATGAAACGAGGAATAATAATGTATCAGTGATAGCATCAAAAATCTGAAAAAGATCCGTGTAATTATCAGATATTACAAAACCCAATTACTTTGTCAAGATCAACTGATGCAATTGAAAACAGACAAATATTTAAACAACTTTTACTTATGCAATGTTTTCTTCAAACTAGATCGTTCATTAAACCTTTACTGGCACACCTCACAACCATCCAAGTATGTGTTTACAACATTCCCTTGAGATAAGGAATACCAATACACAATTTTACAGATGGCTAACTGCAGCAAAGAATCTTGGGACTGGATTTCAAACACGTTCAGGCTCAGTGTTGCAAGACCAAAGTAAACTCATTTCCAGTGCAGTTTGGGTATCTAAGCTTTACTGGAAATCAGAGATGCAGGCTCCGAAGTCCTAGATTCGCAAAGGAATCTAAAGTATCTAAATTTTGTTACCATTCACTTTTGGAAAAACCTGCCTTAACTCTTTACCCTCTTCTGTATTCTCTCAAAGTGCTTAGACACCAATTGTCCATTGGTATATTCCCCTACATTTCTGGTTAATACATAATATTGTTATCTAAACTTTTCCCCCACTACTCACCTGGATGCCCATCTCTCGCACATAAGCAGTGAAAGAAGTTACGAAAGAATTTACCAAATCGATCTTGCCTTGCTTATCCCACCTCTTACCTGTGGAGCCTCACCTAGTAGACGTGAGGGAAGGAACCTCACCTAGTAGACGTGATGGAAGGATGTGTAAGTCTTCCACAGACAGTTTCCCCTAAGATCTCAAGCTGGTGGAAGGTAATTGAGAGATCATTTGATGACACCCAGTTCTTCTAAGGGGTAGGGTGGGGGAAGAACGAATAAATCCCTATACGTCCTCTCCATCCCTCTATCATATGCTCTCTCAGTTGTCTCTTTTCCAGGCTGAAGCACTTTAACCTACTTAATTCCATACACAAGATTTGATCCGTACCAAGTTTTGATAACTTTTTGACCTTCACTGAGCTTTTTCAGTTTTATCACATTCTTTTTGAAATGAGAGAACCTGGTCTTCAAGATACAGATATACTTTGGGTTCATGGAGCTAGTAATAGTATAGTAATATTCTGGGGGTTTCCTCTCTCTATTCCTTTCTCAACAATTTGAAATTTCAGTTTGCTTTTTTGATCTGTGTTGATTGGCAGTTTCATTGAACTGATACTCCTGCACAACTCTATTATATTCCCAAGATTTCATACCCAAGCAGTAACAATGAGCTCAAATTCCAACATTTTACATGTAAAATTATAACATCCTCCCATATACATCACTTCACTGATTCTCATCTGCTATTTTCAGGCAACCTTGCAGTTACCTCTTAATTTTACTGCTACAAATAAGAGATTTATCAGCAAACTCTGTCAGCTCACTATTCCTTTTCTTATTTGTGAATCTGCGTGGCTCTCAGAAGAGATCCTTGTGGAAATTCACAGTAAAAACTAGTTCTAACGATCTTCATCATATACAATTCCATAGATTATTTTGCAGTTTCTCTGGCTATATGGTAATGTCATTGACATTATCACTACACAATTGGTTTTCCAGTATACTGAGGTGAATTTCTGTTTCTCTCCATTTCTCTAGGTTTTATTATTGTAAATGCTTAAGAAAGACACAGTGACTTCCTGAAAAGAATTTGTGATTCTTATGTTGCTGTTTCTTCTTAGTAGTTATATCCAGTGCTCTAACTGGATTACTTGAGCTGTTCGTATACACAATCTGAATAGCAATTTCTATAATATAGAATTAGTGTAAACATTATGTTGGAATATGTCCAGATAAGGGCAACGAAGCTGGTGAGGGGTCTGGAGCACAAGTCCTATGAGGAGTGGCTGAGGGGACTGGGGTTCTTTAGTCTGGAGAAGAGGAGGCTGAGGGGAGACCTTATCACCCTCTGCAACTCCCTGAAAGGAGTTGGAAAGTTGAGTTGAGTTGAAAGGAGTTGAGAAAGTGAGGTGGGGGTTGGCCTCTTCTCCCTGGTAACAGGCGACAGGACAAGGGGAAATGGCCTCAAGTTATGCTAGGGCAGCTTTAGGGAAATTTTTTTCAATGAAATGGTTGTCAGGCATTGGAATGGGCTGCCCAGGGAAGTGGTCAAGTCCCCATCTCTGGAGGTATTTAAAAGATGGGTAGACGAGGTGCTTAGGAACATGGTTTAGTGGTAGGATGGCAGGGTTAGTTTAACGGTTGAACTTGATGATCTTAAATGCCTTTTCCAACCTAAATGATTCTATGATTATTTGGTAAGTTTCACTAGATAACATATTAAAGGTAAAACCCAGATAAATTGCATAGCTGACTTCACATTAACAACTCAAAGTATCTGCATAAATTACTGAGCATTTTTATCAGTAGTTACAAATAAACAGATTTTTTAAAATACCCAACCACATTACATTTATGCTAAATGAGTCAGGATTTTAAAAGAATGTCGTTTTTGAATACACACATAAAAATGAATTAATAAATAAGAAAAATAAATGGAAAAATACAGTTTGATATAGGCAATAAACGAATCTTGGAGAAAAACATATGAATGAAGAGGAACTAATGAAGTAAGAAGCTGTACAACTGAGGTTTATCTTGAAAATATCTGGAAAGCATACCATAAAGAGGTGGATTAATGATGAGGGTAAAGATATATTTGAGTAACAAGTAGAAAGAGATCTGAAGTGTAGAGTGAAAGGATGCCTTCCAAATATGACAAATGCATTTGGGTTTTGACATTTAGTTCAATCCATTTTTAAACAGAAGGATAAATTATACTTAGCTCAGCTGAGTGGATCAAAATATATTGTTCATAAAACAGAACAGAAGTAAAGAATGATTATATGATAAACATTAAAGTAACAATAAATTCAGGCAAAATTATTTCAAATAATAGGAAAAAAAGATTTTTTAAAGGAAGAAAGACGATAATGATAAGGCATGATTATGGAGAAAGTAGATTGCAGAAGTAATTAAAATATACTGTGAAAAAAATGGGGTATGCAGAATAAACAAGACTGTAAACCATTGAAAGCAAAAACCATGCCTAGAAAGCTGCTAGTCATTTTTGTTTTGAATAAAGTCCAAATGAACAATAACAACAATTTACTGTAGTGAAACGTAAACACACTGGGCTGAATTTTTCTGCCACGCTAAACTCTCCTGTTTGTTTTCAGAATACAGATTATAAAGTATGTATATTACTTAATATATTATACATTATTTTCTGCAAAGAAATACAAAATCTCTTTGACATACCTGTAATCCTTTTTTCTTATGAACTGTGTTTTCCAAAGATGACTGGATATCAGTCCCAAGGATTTCTGAATCTCCAACCTCATGACCATGTTTTGAGCCACCTTCTTTCTTTGCATGAATGCCAAAAATGTCTGAGATTATGTCAGCTTCTCCCTTTTCACCCTTCACAAACTGCACAAGTTCAGCTCTGATGCCATGCTCAGTGCCTTCAGCTTTTTCTGCTTCTATAACATCATCATGGATTCCAAACTGAGTTGGGTCAGGCATGTCCCCTAATATTTTAGTAACTTTAATGTTTTTGGCTCCTTCAACCAGGCCACCCCCAAATACAGTGCTCCAAAGAACCTGGAAAATTCCCCACACTATAGTAAAGAACAGTTGGAACATCCCTACAAATAGGATCCAGAAAAAGGAGAAAAACACTTTCACCATCTCTTTTACTGTCATCTTTCTAACCTTCCTGAATTGTTTCCTTAGGTTCTTCACAGTGACCATTTTAAAAAAGTTGGCAACATTCTTCTTCACTGCAACACAGGCCATTGCAAAGGCTGAAGCAGGTTCCAGGGACTTTTCTTCTTCTTCATCATCTCCGATATCCACTACATAACAAGGCTCTGCCTCTTCCTCTTCCTCAGGCCTCTCAGATGAATCTGTTTCAGAGATCTGGGATGCTAACTGCATTTCAAAGATCGTGTCTTCACAGAAATTCACAAAGAGTTCCATTTTTTCTTGCTCTCCACCTTCATTTACAACATCAAATATGAACTGCCTTTTGGATTCCTTCACCTGTGGCTTCTCCCACTGCATTCTACTGGATTCACTGATTTCAAAGTAAACTCTTTCTATTTTCTTGGCTCCACCCATTATTTCAATACGGCCAAGGTATGGTTCAAAGTAATTAAGAACACTTTCAGCAGGTTCAAGTAAGCTCTGAAGGCGTGAATCGTTAGGCATGTGTTCTGAAAGGTTTGTTAGCAATACTGCTACATTAAATCCAATGTCTTTGGCTGGTTCATGGAATCTTTCCACAAAATCAACATAGTTAAACATATCATTTTCATCAGCTTCTGCACAGGACAGCAGGAATTCAATCTCTGACTGTATGTATTGTTTTTGAGCTTCCATTGATTTCTGGAATTCCTTCTTTGAAATGATGCCTTTACCATCTGGGTCATGCTCTTTGAAAGCATCTGAGTTAGTCAGATCTTTTAACTTGAGGAACATGTCAAAGAACTTCAAAATCATTTCTACGTTGCTAGATGATTCTACAAGTGTGTCTACCATTTGTTTTCCAATAGTTCCATTTACAACGTTACCTAAGTTAAAACAGGAAGTTATTTGGCATCGCTACATTCTGAACAAATAAATTTCATATTCACGCTGAGAACAGAACAAAAATATTCTTGTATCTTTGTAATTTTTCTTTCAGCGTGCTTTTCTGCACCAGCCCTCCTTTTCGTGACTATATACATTCCAGCATACTTATTAAATAAATATGAAATAGGTTTTTTCCTAGCATTACATAAAGGCAATTAACAAACAGTTTAGAAAGATTAATGTAATTATCATCCTTTACATTATAAAGCTGAGACAATCATATTTGACCATAAAGAAAACCAGGTCCAACCTTCAAGCAGTGACAAGAGCATCACTACCATATCCTTTAGCAGATCTAGCAGTTCTTTGAGCAATTCAATCTGAGCAGAGTCCTGTAAAAAAAACCAAAAAAGGTGTATAAGGTAGTTTTTCTTTGTATTTATCTGGAAAACTAAATACATTTGGAAAAAAACAGTATGCAGGATGGTAATCTATATGTAGTTCACATTCTTTCGCAACATTTCATTGTCATTTTATTATGATTACTAGCAGAAGTCTTATACAATATGAGGATAGCTTACTACTACAGAAGTATTAATACCATAAAGATAAGCTTTAACAACGCATTAAGGAGGACTGAAGTGCAGACAAGGGACAGCAGAAACTCACAAAACTGGTTACTCCACAGATCTGACAGTATTAATCTCAGGAAGAATCTATCCTTTCTCACTTCACAGGGAATATTTAAAGGCATATGAATTACTACTTAAACAGAACCAGAACTGTTTGGCTTAACTACAGAACATTGTAAGTCTAACATGGTTTTGTGACTAACATTAAGGACTTACAAAACCATTAAGTATCCTCAAAATTCTGGTATACTTCTGTAGGGTGGGAAGAAATCTTATGAGTAAGTCAGAGGGTAGCAGAGACACTAAGAGTGTTGCATTCAGTACCTAGTGGCTTGAATGTATGGGTACATTAAGCAGGAGTCACAAGAGAACATAGAAGCCTGAAACTGTGAAGAGGGGTGGAACTCCACAATGCCCTGCACAGTGAAATGAACACTGCTGCCCTCCTGCTCAGTGCCTGTCAGGAATTAACACTGGGTAAGCTGACTGACTGTCACATTCCCTACCTCTTTGAATCTTTCCCAGCTTTTCTCTTGCCCTACTGAGCTGTAGCGTGGGAACAATGCTTTTAATGGTGCTTCAAAAGCAATGAAGCTGGTGAAGGGTATAGTGCACAAGTCTTACAAGGAGCGGCTGAGGGAACTGGGGTTGTTATGCCTGGAGAAGAGAAGGCTGAGGGGAGACCTTATCGCTCTCTACAACTACCTGAAAGGAGGCTGTAGTGAGGTGGGTGTCAGTCTCTTCTCCCAGGTAACGGGCGATAGGACAAGAGGAAATGGCTTCAAGTGGCGCCAGGAGAAGTTTAGATTCGATATTAGGAAATTTTTTTTTCACCCAAAGGGTTATCAAGCACTGGATGGGTTGCCCAGGGAAGTGGTCAAGTCCCCATCCCGGGAGGTATTTAAAAGACGGGTAGACTACGTGGTGGGATGGCAGGGTTAGGTTAATGGTTGGACTTGATGATCTTAAAGGTCTTTTCCAACCTAAACGATTCTATGGTTCTATGATTCTGCTCTGACAGATCATCAGGTTTTGGCAACAGGGAGGAAGGGACACAATTACCACCTTAATTATTGGCAGTAAAAGCAAGTGCACGGTGGTGATTAATGCTAAAAGGAGTGATATGAAGATGCTAGTCCTCAGATTTAGTCTTGGACCTCTACATCACAATAGGCCCATGCACAGCAAATGAGTATCAGCACATTAACTCCTTTACAGCTTTCAACATTCACTTTACTGTAATTTATAAACATATGCAAAGAAGGATTACTTGACTACTGAAAATACCTGTGAAAGTTTCATCTGCATATTGGCAAAGACATGAAGAAAGCCAACAACTGCATCCCACAGCCTGCTATGAGCCAGACTCTGTTGATTACCTATGCAAGGGCCCTATAAAAATTAAGAAAATGACATTTTTTTATTTATATAAAATAAATCAAACCAAACAAAACAAACCAATTTGCTTTCCTAAGATTTTCCTGCAAAAATAAAAAAAAGAAACTTCAGGCTTCCATGAAGCTTCATGAGAAAGCTTCCCAAGGTCTCCTTGGTATCTAGTACACAAATCCTGGATTGTATAATGTTAAATATTCAGCCATTCACATGTTTCAGTATTAATTTTACACTGGGCCAGTGATTCCATGTAACTTTATAAAAATTAAGAAAAATAAAGCCAAGGTATTTGAAAATTTATGTAATCATAGAACTTCACTGTTAGTACCTTGAGCAAAACATTTCGTTTACCTGGATATATTCTGTAAGGGAATTGAATATTTGTTTGGTGACAGCCAAAGCTTTAGAGAAGTTACGTTGTCCTGATTCATCAATGACATCCTTTCCTGAATAGTACCAATAGAAATCACTGATTGATTCCTAAGAAAAAAAACAACATTGTATTTTCTAATTCTGGATTCCGTTTGCAATATTTAGTGCCTGCATTTGTATCACCAAAAGTTGAATCATCAGCAGATGAAATTTAGTATTTCTGTGTCAATCTATTTCTAATTACAATAACTTTTTGCATTTTTATCTAACTACGCTCCCTGCAGAAAAGAAAAATGAAATAAATTAACAGACATATAGTTTCACACAGAATTCTGAAAGGTCATCTATTTTAGAAGGAAAAAAGAAATTAAATAAATTAAACCAGAATTCTTTATTTTAGATAGCCTTGAAAAGAGGATTTTCACCTTTGATTCCAGCAAAACGTGAATTTATAAAAATGGAGGAAAGGCAAATATGCTATACTCCATTTTCCTGTTTTTTCCTCACCTGAAGACGCAAGAGATAGTCAACTGTGCTAATGATAATATTCACTGTTGTGGTGTTGCCCATCTGAGTACGTAGGTAATTTTGAAAATCTGAAATAAGAAGCAATTTGTGCTTGATTAGTATATAAAGGAATAAAAAAATAAAAGGTTATTTTCCTATTTTCATGAAGAATACATTCTTTTTAAGTACCTTGTTGGGTACAAATGCTTATGTGGTGAAAATTGAGCTATAGTAGATCACAGTAGAAATACAACCGAAGAACTGTTATCCACATGACTTGCAATAGGCGTTACTACCCCCGCTGATGAGCGAGACTGGCAAGCTGGTAACAGCAGATGAGGAGAAGGCTGAGGTACTCAACAACTTTTTTGCTTCAGTCTTCACTGGTAACCTCTCTCCTCACCCCACCCGAGTTGATGGATGGCATGAGGGGGACCGGGAGGGCAAAACCCTTCCTGCTGTAGGAGAAGATCAGGTTCGTGACCACCTGAGGAACCCGAACGCACATAAGTCCATGGGACCTGATGAGATGCATCCCAGAGTCCTGAGGGAATTGGCCGATGTAGTCGCCAAGCCACTCTCCGTGATATTTGAAAAGTCATGGCAGTCAGGTGAAGTCCCTGGTGACTGGAAGAAGGGAAACATTGTGCCCATTTTCAAAAAGGGTAGAAAGGAAGACCCCGGGAACTACCAACCTGTCAGCCTCACCTCTGTGCCTGGGAAGATCATGGAACAGATCCTCCTAGAAGCTATGCTAAGGCACATGGAGGCCAGGGAGATAATTCGAGATAGCCAGCATGGTTTCACCAAGGGCAAGTCCTGCCTGACGAACCTAGTGACTTTTTATGATGGTGTGACAGCATCAGTGGACAAGGGAAAACCAATGGATGTAATCTATCTGGACTTCTGTAAAGCCTTTGACACGGTCCCCCACAACATCCTTCTCTCTACATTGGAGAGCTATGGATTTGATAGGTGGACTGTTCGGTGGATAAGGAACTGGCTGGATGGTTGCATCCAGAGGGTAGTGGTCAATGGCTCGATGTCCGGATGGAGACTGGTGACGAATGGTGTCCCTCAGGGGTCCGTACTGGGACCGGTGCTGTTTAACGTTTTCATCAGTGACTTAGACAGCGAGATCGAATGCACCCTCTGCAAGTTTGCGGATGACACCAAACTGAGTGGTACGGCTGACACACCAGAAGGACGGGATGTCATCCAGAGAGACCTGGACAGGCTGGAGAGGTGGGCCTGTGTGAACCTCATGAGGTTCAACAAGGCCAAGTGCAAGGTCATGCACCTGGGTCGGGGTAACCCCCAGTATCAATACAGGCTAGGGGAAGAAAGGATCGAGAGCAGCCCTGCTAAGAGGGACTTAGGGGTGCTGGTGGATGAAAAGCTGGACATGAGCCGGCAATGTGCGCTGGCAGCCCAGAAGGCCAACCGTATTCTGGGCTGCATCAGGAGAAGCGTGGCCAGCAGGTCGAGGGAGGGGATTCTGCCCCTCTACTGTGCTCTGGTGAGATCTCACCTAGAGTACTGCATCCAGCTCTGGAGCCCTCAGCACAAGAAGGCCATGGAACTGTTGGAGCGGGTCCAGAGGAGGGCTACTAAAATGATCTGAGGGCTGGAGCACCTGTCTTATGAGGACAGGCTGAGGGAGTTGGGGTTGTTCAGCCTGGAGAAGAGAAGGCTGAGGGGAGACCTGATTACGGCCTTTCAGTACCTAAAGGGGGCCTATAGGAAAGATGGGGAAAATCTTTTTAGTAGGGCCAGTTGTGACAGGACAAGGGGTAATGGTTTTAAACTAAACCAGGGTAGGTTTAGACTGGATATAAGGAGGAAATTCTTTACAACGAGGGTGGTGAAACACTGGAACGGGTTGCCCAGAGAGGTGGTGGAGGCCCCATCCCTGGAAGCATTCAAGGCCAGGTTGGATGGGGCTCTGAGCAACCTGATCTAGTTAGCGGTGTCCCTGCTCGCTGCAGGGGGGTTGGACTAGATAACCTCTAGGGGTCCCTTCCAACCCAAAACATTCTATGATTCTATGATTAAGGATAGCATAAAAAATGAAATTACATTAAGACTTAAAAGTTCAAACTGAACTCCACAATTCAAACTGTTGGCATGCCAGTTTCCCCTCAGAAAACTAAAAGAATTAGAGGAAAAAAAACCCCATTAGAATAGGTTCTATTCAACTCTGTTCAAGAACAGACTCATCACATTTTTCCCCCAAATGAATTCAGTTCACTTACCATTGTTATGTCCTTCACAGAGCAGTTGTAAAAATCTAAATAGATCTCGAGTAAATTCATCATGCTGCAACACTTTTTCACCTTTAAAATATATAAGTACAATAACTATGTGACAACTGTTATGATTAAGTATGCAGAACACATAATCATACAGCAACCTTTAAAACTGGAATTCTAATAAAAAACAGTATTATAAAAGCGTTAAAGCAATTTAAAAGAAACAGACAAAGCCAAATATTTAGCACTCCAATGCATCCATGGTTAAAAAAAAAGAAAGAAAAAAAAAAAGAAAGCAACAGGATATGTATCTAATAAGTAAATGGTTAGTTGTAACTAAAATCATGCCTTAAATAAGGACACTTCTTTAGTAAGCATCAAACTGTTTATCCAAGCTGAACACAGAACCTGCTGCAGACCATAAAGCTAAACCTAAAGGTATCTGGGAAGATGCAATGAAAGATTTCTCTCTGTATTTGCAACACATTTTTGCAACAGTAGTATTGAAAACTGTAAACCCAAACATACCACGCTCACGAACGATGACTGTGGATCAAAGAAAAATAACAAGAATACAGGATAAGAATATTGGAAGTTACAGTGTTTTTCTCAAAAATTATTACTAAAGATTTCGTCAATATAAAGCATATTCAGAACTCAAAGCCTAGAATTATTTATAGTAAGTAGCAGTATAGTAAGTAAATAACAGTTCTAGTTAAAGAAGGAAGCACAAAGAATGTTTTAAGCACTACTGGAATAAATTTCATTCTACTTACGAGTTCCTTCTTCAGTAACCATTCCCAGGCCTTCTGCTTTATTTTGTCTCTCAAACGCATTCAAGTCAAGAACACTTATATTGGGGGAAAAAAAAAATCAGGAAAAAGTACTATAGTACACAATAGAAAATTTTCTTCTAGGAAATCTCTGAAGGTCTTCAACAACTAGTCTTGACCCACTGAGACATTGCCTCATATTTTATTTAATATGAATATTAAATAAATTTTCAGGATGAAAATAAACGTCCAGTGTCCATTGCTGAAAAGATATGAGTCTCAGGTGAGGTCTCACCACTTACCTAACTTCACTTCCAGTAATGTCATTCATGATTTCACGTATAAATTAAAAGCAGAGAAGGAACCTGAAATATTACTCTTTATATTGACTTAAACCTGCCTGCCAAAAGGACATTACTGCAGTTATTTCTCAGTCACACTGTTTTCCACTAAGTCATCACCATTATTTCTATTATATTGTTACTGTACATATTATGCATAATTATGTTATTCAGAAGACATATGTGGAGTCAGAGATTCCCTGTCTTCCAAGGTCAAAATACACTGATACCTGAATTTTCTTTTGCTAACTTAGTATAGCCCAGCACATGGGATAGCAGATGATGATTTTTCTCACCACCCAGTCAGAATACTTTCATTCAAACAGTCCAAATATAATTTTATGATTATCTATTTTTTTTCAGTTAAACAACAATGCAGTCAAATATTCTACTAACAACATCATTAAAACCAAAAGCATTTTTTAAAGCATCATTTTCTTTCTCTTGTCAGTGATGATAGCATTTTATCAAAACCTTTTTAATGAAGTCCTAACAATACGTATACACAATTGGCAATATCATCACTGCAGGCCCTGTTTGAGAAGTCCTTGCTAAATTGTTCTACATAAACAGAAAAATTACAAGATAGAGGTTATTTAATTAGGCTGCAACTACTCAGCGATAATTTCTGCAGTGCAGGTCACCATTCCTTCCACATTTTTTCCTGTCTTCCTACAGCTCCCTCCATTTCTAATTCCCTGTCTACTCCTTCAGAACCCTTCTGTTGCTTTAAAAGACTGAGAAAAGGAGGTTGTCTACTGTGAGAGTAATCAGAAACACCAACAGTTTTCCACCTTCTTTATGGTAATCCTTTACCTTAACTAACTTGAACTTCTGGTTTATCAAGGGAACAGACTACTACAGTCTCACTGGCCACATGCCATCTCTAACAAACCTGATACATATGCAGAGGATTCAGATGAAGAGACAGACATTATGTAACTCCTCAGAGATGTGCAGAAACTGAAAGCTTAGTAAAGTTCCACTGGCCTGTCTCTCCTTCAGTGATGGCTTTTCTCCATTCTTAGAACCACCCAGACAGAAAACTTGAGGAATCTGGGACCAGTAAAGGAGCCATTACATTTTACTTTTCTGCCCCTCCAAACTAAGCCTTCAAAGGCATACAGAGTCTTTGCTTTATTTTCTCCTTTGGAAGAATACTCTAAAAGATTAATATACTATACTGCTGATTCGCAAAAATTTCCCACAAGAGTTCTGCAATCTGTGACTCCTGTAATTTAAATCTAACAAATCTACCTGCACTGAGCAATAAGCCAATCTGAATAAAACTGAAACTTTAGTAACACGATTTATGTTTTTACCTGCAGGACTGCATCAAGCCAGAGAGACTTTGAAAAAATCCAGCATCCTTTTTCTCCTTCAGGTAGTCTAGCATTTTCTAGAGGGTATAGATTTTTTTGGGAAAAAAAAAAAATCTATATTAAAATTATATGAATTAACAACTCCCTGAATTACCATTCAAAATGCAAATCACTGACAAGCAATAATATCATTTTTATTGTACCAAAAATACCCTGATATTTCTTCACTGCTTAGCTTAAAATTAAATACACTGAAATGAAACCATGACAAACCACTAATATTCTCAAAATTACTTGCCACCTCTATACAAGTAAGACTCACAGTAGTTAAAAAGCATTACCTGTTGAACTATGGTATTCCCACCGTTTAGAATAGCAATACCAAGTTTTAGTGTTTCAACAACCATGGGCCCTGTGTGACCTGTCAAAACAAGGATACAGTCATTAAAACTTGCAATTATGAACTGTTCAATCAGAAAAGCAGTCTGGAAATTTTACCTCGTATAGTTGTAATTGACTTTTGCCTCGTTGTATACCATACACAAATGGTATATGATATACATATCATACGTATAATGACATAATACACTATGTATACATATAGCATTATACATATGATACACATATCATATCATGTATACTTTTAATACTTCACAGAACATTACCTTTGCTTGCACTAATCATCTGAAGGACCATCTCAGCAGCTCCACGATCATGTAAGCGAGCTTGCTGGTAGAGAGTTCTCTGTTTTTCCATTTCTTTCTCCTGGGTTTGGGAACAAAAATGAGAACAGAATACAGACTGGAACTGATTCAGGAAAAATAGGAAGATGAGAAATCTGAAGTTGTTGAAGACCATCTGCCTCTATAATCCATGGCTTCTTTGATTCCAAAACATCAGAACACACCATCTTTCTTTTATAAGAATATTATAGTAAACCAGCTCAATACACACTGTGTTATCCTTGCATTTATTCTAGTGGACATATTTAAAATACTTGCACATTAGATGATGAGAAATAAATGTTATTTAAACTCTTACCTCAAATGTCTTTTCTTTTTCTTCTTCTTCCTCTTCTTCTTCTTCCTGACAGCTCTTTTTATATTAGAAACAGAAATCGCAAGATTTTGCTTATTATGAAACATAATGCCTATTTTTGCTATAGTATTTCTACAAAAAGTGACCAAACCAATTTTTTAAAGCAATAATTAAAAGCATTAAGAAGATTTAAAATACTTGTAATCATAAATATTTGTGCTCATCCACACTAAGAAGTTGATTTTCCCTAATGTATGAGCACTTCAGGGTATTCATCCAACTACATATACACACTGTAACTGCAGACTATGTGTTCTTGTGTCGTATCTCTATTTATACCCACAATATTTATCTTCACAGTCAAACTCTTCTCACATGTAAGCTGTAATCAGTATGTTGCAAAAACGGATTGTCAACTTATTTTTGACAGATTTCAAATTTTAACTCCAAAATAATTACCCAAAGAATAAAGATAACTAACACCTTAGGACTGCTCATGAGTTAATCCTGTACAAAACAAAGTGCTAAGCGATATCCACAGGAGTGCACCTACTAGAACTCTATACTATTATTTTAATGTAGGAAATGTCCCATTATATATATATAACTCTGATCAGCATTTGCTTCATTAAAAACATAGAAATTACTAGTATCAAGCAGTCCATGTATGAAACAGAAGGAAAAGATTTAAAAAGCATCTAGAATTAATAGGAAGTACCTGAGTGGAGTGAGGGATGGAGCTTGAAATGATATATTTACCTTTGCCATCATGGCGGAATAGGCAATATATAAAGGATCATCTTCTAGTTTGCTATAAAGAGTAAAAAATACTTAAAATTATCTTGAAGTGTAGTAATAAAAAGATGTCATACTCCTACTAATATTTTTTTTTTTAAAGGGCATTTTTATTGAAGTAGATACACGTGTCTACTTGAAATGCTATTACACTTGAAAATTATATTATAAATGTATTTTTTAATCTCAAACCGAGTCTCTGTAACTTTTTAATTAAACAATTTAGAGGTACATTTGGACATCCAACTTAGTGATGTTGGGTAAGTAAGGATGACTGGTCATTGCAGAAAATTACTTTGGAGATTTAAGTTAGAATAATTATAACTGTCAGATGGCAAGATTGTGTTAGTCATACAGAAAAAGTGTATGAAACACTGGAGTACTCTACTCATACAAAATACATATTCTAATCAACATTCTAAATTCAAAACAGAAACTGGCACTGGAAGAGATTCATGCTAGTCATCAATGGAACCTTTTCTGACACACTGAATAAAATGTAATTAATACCAACAACAATAACGCACATCTATTACCAGCAGAGACCAGGGGAGGGTACTCTGATTGAACCAGCAGTTTCTTTAGACTTTATGTTTCTATGAGAATTCATGCTCAGTTATTTCTACGTTGGGTATTTACCAAGCTTTTAACACGTCAAAAATAGTCAATATTTGTCTCAATATAAAGGTTATACCTATTTGAAATACATGAAAACTCTAATGAAACTGAGAGGCAAAAAAGTATTCACCATGCACCGTAATAACTGCAGTCGTGTTAAATCACTTCTGTATGTTATTAGAAATTCAGTTACTGTGTGCTTTTACTCAATGTGCTTTTCAACACAGGTCTTTTTACCTTCTCTCTGTGAGAGCACTGCGACTAAAATAGAGGATAATCTGATGAAGTGGATCAGGCTGTTTCTTCTCGGTCTCTTCCTCTTCTTCTTCATCTTTTTTTGGAGGTGTCTGTCTCAAGATTTATGTCAGAACATAAAAATTAAGCTTCATGAGTATGGAAAAAAATGAGTAATTAAGCTTAGGAAAGGATTTCAGTAATTTTATTCTGTCCAACTTGTATTAATTTCCAGTACTCATCTTAGCAGCTTACAGCATTACAACCTGCAACATTACGTGCCTGTATGACTCAGAAGGAGTTTAGAGTATCTGATGGTTATTCATATTTGATAGTAACATTAGAAGTTTCTCATTTGTGAGGTATTGAGAATGAGACAGTGAAAATCTTAAGGAAGCCTTATTCAGCAGAAATTATGTGTTTCCAGTGGACCAGAATTGAAAGAAAGTCCCAGCTCAATTATTTAGCAGGAGAATTACTGGTAAATGGAACTATTTTTAATAAAATCATCAGATATATCCTATTCAGATTACCGTTTGCTACAATACTTTCATGTATCATTTCTAGGTAACCTTGATTCAACAAATGTAAGGACTGTTTATTGTCAACTTTGAACATTTTTGGCAGTTTGAAATATAACATAGCCGGCACTGGCAAAAGAGCAACATATCAGCTTTACCTTACTTGTGTTATCAGCACTTTGTAGGGTTTGTAATTATTGTAGAATTATTGTAATTATAGTAATAATTGTAATTACAGAGGTTCAATTTACTTCTCTAGTAAATCTGAAAGAACTGTAATTAATTGTTTTGATTAATGGCCTCCTTCCTTCCTTTAGAAAGAAGCAACAAAGTCAAGCAAAGACTGGGACCATGTAATTGTCCAGAGTATGAGAAAAATGTATTAGCTGTAATTTGGAAAAATCATACAACCTTCTATTACCAGTGGGTCTTTAAAAAGCACATGACTGCTTCTGCTAACATTGAAGCATCTCCTGATATATCTTCATGTAATCCATGAAGCCATATATTAATTTTCATGGCGTTTAGACACTAAGGAGATAGGGCTCTTTTAGAAGTATTTTAGACAAACTAACTACAGAGGGAAGGAAAAAAAACAGTAGGCTTTCTGAATCAATATTCAGTAACAAAATGCTGAAGTTTACCAACCACTTTTATCAAGTACATATGTAAACTAAATTTTTGCTGAATATGGCTGCTTGTATTTACTTCTCCTTATGATGTATCAACAAGAAAACAGCAAAATTAATTTGTATCAAAGCTGAAAATGTTAAAATTAAATATTATGCATCAACAAAAATTTTTAAAAGGGGAAAAGGATCAGTTGCGTCAAGCTTTAAAAAACCAGTAGATAAAATATAGGAACATAGGAATTACCATAATGACAAAAATAGTCTGACAGTTCATCTAATCCATTTCTCTTCCCAAGAATGAGTATCACATAGTTCATCTGAAGGCATAAACCACCTTAATGCACTTCAGCGTGCACCACAGGATGATGTCTTTTTGACCACAGCAGGAAATGACCTTATGCCCTGAAGCATAAGGATTAATATTTTATAAGTTTATGCATATGCATACAGTACACAAAAATTAAATATAGGTTATAATAGATACATAAAAGATACACTGAAGTGGGCACTGAAAAATATGCCCAATTATGTCAGTACTTACAGCCAAATCCTGAACTAGTTTCTCCTCAAATGAATATTCCTCTGTTTCTATCCAATAGTTCTGATAGCCATGGAGGAAGAGGTTAATAGAACGGTGCCTGGGGGGGTTGTGAAAGTGAGATCAAGAGGGGTAACGAAATATAGTATCACAGCTCAGGTGGTTAATGATTAGTAAGGATACGTATTTGTACAATTCTGATCCTCTGATTGGTCAGTGAAACAAAACGCCAAACGTAACTAACAGTCAGTGACAAATCTGCATGTACTTCTGAATATTCTTACTAATATTTTTATACACGTATGTATACATGACTTTTTGTTTTGAAGGCTTTGGGAGTGCTATTATATAGTATACATAAAATCGCAGGACTGGAACCTTAATGCAAGCATGGGAAAAATACACACTTGAACAGACTGAGAATGAGTGGGTGGGATTTACACCTACAAGATGTAAATCTGGTGTACTAGATTTAGGACATTGAGACAGCAGAAGTTGGCCATCAACACCAAAATAATTATCAAGTGCTTTACAGCACATTATCTGCATACATTCATTGCCTTCTTCCACACTGAGAAGCCTAACCTCAGCTTCTTTTCTTTTAGTTCCAAATAAGGGCAGTATTAATGTGTCCTCAAAGAAGCTGGATTAGAAATACACAAAACCTGTTATAGAAGATGACCAATTTTAGGAAACTCTTAGGCATATTAATTACTACTATACAGTAATCATTAATTTAACTTTCCACAGAAAATACAGCTCATGGCAATAAGACTACACGTAATAATGGGCAAACCAATCCATCTTTTCGTTACATGTGGGGGAAAATTGTCATCTGAGGTTCACTACATGAGGTTATAAAGGTTGTTCCACACAGCCTTTTCATTTACTTTTATCCTGTACCACTAGCAAAAGCTATACAAATTGGCTGTATATCCTAAGACTTGTTTAAGTACACTGTGCACATGAATAATTATTTTATAATGGACTAGCTATTGAGCCACCTTCTAGGCTCTCCTGCTGGCACTGGTACCATTTTATTATCAAATTTCAAATAACTGACCAATCAGAATCCCCTCTGAAAATTGTACAAATTCATGTTTTATGATAACATTAAATCATGGCTGGGAAGGAATAAGTGTGCGCATAAGGAAGAGGCTCTCCACAAGTTACATTACCGTTAACTTGAGTATAAGCCTGTCATACTGAGTTTTTTCATGTACTTTTTCCAGCCAAACACGTTGAAAGGTGCTCAGGAAGAAATTGCTAATTTTGTGTCTGAAGAAAAGCATATAGGTTTTCATTGAAGAAAGGCACAAGTTAAATTCAATAAAGTAGTAATTCGTAAACTGTGTCTGAAAAATTGCCATGTACAACTTTGCTGTATCTATGTGCATATACAGATGGCAGACAATAAGACAGATTTTTTACAAATTAATTTCCTTAAAACATCAAACATAAATACATACAACTCAGAGAAAACATTTATCACATAAGACTTTTTCAAAGCCGTGTACATCCATTAAACACAGAACACGACGAATTAGTATTTCCTAACTTAAATGTTTTTTTCCTTGAAAAATAAAAATATTTAAAAATACAACTATTTCTTTTGTATCTCCAGGCACTTCTTGGTAAAGGGAGTACTTGGAATATTTACAGTAGAAGTTATTTTTCTATGATTTAACAAACACCTGCACATCAATAGACATTTCAATTTCTGAAATACCTCACTGGAATTCCTAAAAACTGATACATCTAAGAATGTCTTTTAAAGAAAATTAAATTAAAAAAATGAGATTAACATTGAATTATATTGAAAGCCACCTAAATCTCCAGAAAGTTTTCAAAAGAAAGAGCTCATTATCTACTGAAGATATTAATCTTTTCTAGGATAAATGAAAGGGTACTACCATGTTTGCTTACTGCCCTTTAAACTAATTGATTCTAGCATCAAATTTATAACTAACACTCCCAATATACAAGATAAGGAGAGCTGCATTTTAAACTCTGTTTCAAAGGGATTTACATGGCTCCTAGAATTAATCATACCCCACTTGAAATAATCTCCCTGGGGTTCAGAGATGTCTTAGCAACACAATCAATTTAAATGATGGAGATAGTTATAGATGCGTAATAGTGTGAAAGCCTTATTTTCCTGTCAGAACTGTATGATTTATCTAGAAAAACTAATGAATTTAAAAACTTTGTTCTACATCTATCAATTGATAATATACCTAGAAGTCCCTGCTCATTGCTGGGGTGTTGGATTAGATGACCTTTAAAGGTCCCTTCCAACACAAACCATTCTATGATTTTATGATTCTAAGTCCAAAGTGTTTTTTCACTCTTGCCTGTTTTGAAGTGCAGACACCACAATTAATTGGCTAAAATAGCTTTACGACAGTTTATTTTTAGAACCTACAAGATGAAATAACTGGACAGATTTGCCTCACATTCATATTTAAATTAGCAGTAAACTCCACCACAAACTCTACCATCAAGTTTGAGAAGAACCAACCTCAAATCTTTTTAACACAAAGTTTTTAATGAAAATTTCAGATAATGTAAATGATGTACTTCTATGAGTATTATTCCATATTTTCTTGAAAATGAAAATACAGATTCATAGCCCATTTTGCCCCTTGGCAAGTGTTCCATCAACCTCAAAAGTAATAAATCAAAGTGTTTTCTTAAAGGCAAAAATAAAACAAACCATTTTTATCATTTGGGTGCTCATACATATTCCAAACCTTTTAAGAATTTATAAATCTAGAATATGGTTGTAAAAAAAAAAAAATGCTCACAAAAATGTTATACTGAAATGGGTGCTCTTCATACCACTTCCTCTTGTTTTTCCAAACACAGTGCTTGAAGATTAAATGGTCAACACTAGCCAGTTTGTTCTTATGTTGAACTTAAACCTTTTCATTTCTCTGGTTCTTTAAAGATTGCCTGGTGGTAGTGTGACGTCTTAGAGAAGTTGTTATACTCTAGAACTAATACTTTTGTAAAGGAAGGGTATGTGCTTTTTACAGTATAACCGGCTTTTTATTTGTCTTGTACAAACCTAATATTCTTCCAATATGTTAGTGGCACAGCTACAGACCTTTAGCCGACATGAAGCAGACAGAATGGCTTTCAAAAAGGCATTTAAAAATGCAATGCAACTCTTCTGTTAAAAACTTTGCAAACAATCTTTGAACAAAAATATTAATCACAAAAGGTGAAAAAGTGCAGAAGAAGGTGAGAGGCAAACTAATTAAAGATGTACTTAGGCTGTATCTGAATAAAAAGCAGATTTATTGAGAAGGAACAGGGTAAAGGAGATGACCCCAATGCCACATGGTCTTATATTCTTTTTCCATTCCATTTATGGATGGATCCAGGCACAGGATGCACTTTATCTTGGACTTTGTGGTATCCACATTCAACTGGAGTAAGACATAGAGCAACACACAAGTCCGAAGTACCATTCTGCACTGCTCTGCCCCAATAGCTGCTTTAATGCATATAACATTCTGATGTAGTAGCTACAAATTGCCTCAGACAAGATAAAGAGCATGCAGCATTCATGCAATAGGAGAGGAATAGCCATACAAAGTTAAAAAAAAAAAAAAAAAGAATACAAACACAGGAGAATAAAGAGTAAAAAGAGCAACCAATCAGAGGCAAAAAAGGGACAGAAACAGCAACATCTTAACAATTTTCACAGATAACTTGAGGAACTATACAGAGTACCAGCTGACGAAAATGAAGCATTTTGGTTTTGAAGCAGTGTAATTCCTATGGTCTTTTCCCTCTCTGGTTATTTGTCATGAGACAAGTATTTTGCTACTGTGAGGAATTAGCTGATAACTAACCAACTCTTTTGTCTCTTAACCAAAATTACACAGGCCTAACAATCAACAAACTTGTAGGTATACACACAAGCAATATTTGCACTCAGAAATGTAAACAAACGTTACAAAAAATTAAACCTTTAAACCATTTACCTTGGCAGGTTGTATAATGGTGCCATTCTGAAACATGCAACAACAGCCCTTTTGCGTTGTTTTGACAGGAGTTTGTGCCAAACAGCTTTCTTTGATCTCAGTGGTTGTTCAACCTATGGGAAAATATCTTCTAGTACATACAATGGAAACTCTTCAACTTTTATTCAAAATTTTGAATATAAAATTTTGAATAACATAGTTAGTAAATTAGAAAATGTTATAAATGCTCCTCATCATCTGAAAAAAAAAGTGTTCTTTTTGGATTTTATTTTGGTTTTTGTTTTTAAATTAGTAAGAAAAAATATTGGGGGCCTTATATATAGTACTTCTCAGTTTATACAGTAAAGCTCAAGATACCAGAGTGTCTCATGTGTGGGACTCCTTGATAAAATTCTCAAATGGTTATTTTGCAGATTTCCAACTATGCATATTCAATTGTTCATGTGAACGAATTTCTGTGCTGTATCGTAGAATCATAGAATCACCTTGGTTGGAAAAGACCTTTAAGATCATCGAGTCCAACCGTTAACCTAGCACTGCCATCCCACCACTAAACCATGTCCCTAAGCACCTCATCTATCCTTCTTTTAAAGACCTCCAGGGATGAGGACTCCACCACCTCCCTGGGCAGCCCATTCCAGAGCCTGACAACCCTCTCGGTGAAGAAGTTTTTCCTAATGTCTAGCCTAAACCTGCCCTGGTGCAGCTTCAAGCCATTCCCCCTCATCCTATCATCTGTTACCAGGGAGAAGAGGCCGACCCCCACCTCACTACAGCCTCCTTTCAGGTAGTTGTAGAGGGCGATCAGGTCTCCCCTCAGCCTCCTCTTCTCCAGACTAAATAACCCCAGTTCCCTCAGCTGCTCCTCATATGACTTGTGTTCCAGACCCCTCACCAGCTTGGTTGCTCTCCTCTGGACATGTTCCAGCAATGCAACATCTTTCTTGTAGTGAGGGGCCCAAAACTGAACACAGTATTCGAGGTGCGGCCTCACCAGCACCGAGTACAGGGGCACAATCACTTCCCTACTCCTGCTGGTCACGCTATTCCTGATACAGGCCAGGATGCCATTGGCCTTCTTGGCCACCTGGGCACACTGCTGGCTCATATTCAGCCGGCTGTCAACCAGTACCCCCAGGTCTTTTTCTACCAGGCAGCTTTCCAACCACTCTTCCCCAAGCCTGTAGCGCTGCATGGGGTTGTTGTGAACAAACTGCAGGACCCGGCACTTGGCCTTGTTGAACCTCATACAGTTGGCCTCGGCCCATCGATCCAGCCTGTCCAGGTCCCTCTGCAGAGCCCTCCTCCCCTCAAGCAGATCAACACTACCACCCAGTTTGGTGTCGTCTGCAAATTTACTGAGGGCACACTCAATCCCCTCATCCAGGTCATCGATAAAGATATTAAACAAGACTGGCCCTCAAACTGAGCCCTGGGGGACACCGCTTGTGGCCGGCCGCCAACTGGATTTAGCTCCATTCACCACGACTCTCTGGGCTCGGCCACCCAGCCAGTTTTTAACCCAGCGAAGAGTACATCCATCTAGGCCATGAACTGCCAGCTTCTCCAGCAGAATGCTATGGGAGACTGTGTCAAAGGCTTTGCTGAAGTCCAGGTAGACAACATCCACAGCCTTTCCCTCATCTACCAGGTGGGTCACCTGGTCATAGAAGGAAATCAGGTTGGTTAGGCAAGACCTGCCTTTCGTGAACCCATGCTGACTGGGCCTGATCCCCTGATTGTCCTCCATGTGCCTGGTGACCACACTCAGGATGAGCCTCTCCATAATCTTCCCCGGTACCGAGGTCAGGCTGACTGGTCTGTAGTTCCCTGGATCCTCCTTCCGGCCCTTCTTGAAGATAGGTGTCACATTTGCCAACCTCCAGTCATCTGGGACCTCCCCTGTTCTCCAGGACTGCTGATAAATGATAAGAGAGTGGCTTGGCAAGCTCCTCTGCCAACTCCTTCAGCACTCTTGGGTGGATCCCATCTGGTCCCATAGACTTGTGGATGTCCAGGTGGCATAGCAGGTCAAAGACTGCTTCTTCCTGGATTGTGGGGGGTTTATTCCACTCTCTGTCCCCATCTTCCAGCTCAGGAGGCTGGGTACCCTGGGGATAACTCGTCGGGCCATTAAAGACCGAGGCAAAGAAGGCGTTGAGTATCTCAGCCTTTTCCTCGTCTTTAGTGGCAATGTTCCCCCTTGCATCCACTAGAGGATGGAGGTTCTCCCTGGCTCTCTTTTTGCTATTAACATACTTATAAAAACTTTTCTTATTACCCCTTACAACAGTGGCCAAGTTAAATTCCAGCTGGGCTTTTGCCTTTCTAATCTCCTCTCTGCATGACCTGACAAGATCCCTGTACTCTTCTTGGGTTGCCTGCCCCTTCTTCCAGCGCTGGTAAGCTCTCCTTTTTTCCCTTAGTCGCAGTAGTAGACCTCTGTCCAGTCAGGCCGGTTGTCTTCCCCGCTGATTTGTCTTACAGCACATGGGGACAGCCTGCTCCTGTGCCTTTAAGACTTTTTCCTTGAAAAACACCCAGCCTTCCTGGACCCCTTTGCCCTTCAGGACTATCTCGCAAGGGACTCTCCCAACCAGCGTTCTAAGCAGGTCAAAGTATGCCCTCCGGAAATCCATGGTGGCGGTCTTGCTGACCCCCTTCCTTACCTCACCAATGATCGAAAACTCTACCATTTCATGATCACTAAGGCCTAGATGATTTCCGACCACCACCTCTCCCACCAGTCCTTCTCTGTTAGTGAACAGGAGGTATCACTTGTGAATAAAATGGATTAACTATGTGGGAAGAGTACAAGAGCCTTTTTGTATTTAAATTGTATCATTTGAATGAACAGCCAACCAATTCAAAAGTTGCTAGAGCATCCATAGGTGCAGAAATAGGAGACGGGATAAAACCTGTATATTATAAATAAGTGCACGTGCAAACATCTCCTCCCAAAAGTACAGAGTTTTCAGCTACTGAATGCTGGTGATTTATATACTACACTTCTTGCGACTGTTCACAAAGCTTTGCAGAGGTAAATACATCCCGAGTTTTCCCTGAAGCTAAATTTAGGCACTTCAACAGATTACATTAAAAACACTGCATATATACACGGGTATGTGCGTGTGTGCATGCAAGCACAAAAATAATTTTTATCTGGAAACGTTAATAATGACACTCACTTAAGTCAAAATAATCTCTACAAGGAAAAAACTCATGCTATTTTAAAACAAACACAGTATAGACATTTAAATTTTTACCTGTTCCAGATGATACAGAGCAGCTGATATCCTCTGTACTCGTTCCACATTTCTCTCAGGGTCAGTAGGTTCATCACTCTTCAAAATGTCCTTGTACAGATTTAACTGCCATTTCACAGCTGGATCATCAGACTAAAAACCAACATATTTTGTACATAAGCTGCTGTATGAAGATACTTAATTTGACTACTACCACTACCATTATTCTCACAGTATAATAAAGACTTCATCTGTCCCCTTTTAGTCAAAATTACCATCTGCTAGCTGCTCAGAAAAATGCCATTAGGTTCTGTACACTGTTGGGTAACTGAAATAAATTCTTAAGGAAGGTTCTGTATTTTTACTTCATGAAAATAAATAAAGCACCCTGGGACTTCTGTATACCATTTAACTGCATTAAAAATAAGGAAGCACATTTAGCACTGGGATTGAGTTTAACCCATTACAGGACTTCTGTACCAAAAGTGGAAAGCTGTTTTATAGAGTCTATAAAAGACAGCTGGAATTTCAGTAGGTGAAGAGTTACAGCCAAAGCTTTTGGGGTTTTTTTGCAAGACACACATAGAAAATACACATTACTTAGTGTGTCCAGTTTAAACTTATGTAAGCACAAATTTATAGCAACCAAACAGTGATCTCCCATGACAGATAATGAGTTACTCCTGTTATGTTCAAAGACAGTAGGCAATGATCTAAATTATTATTTACAGAATGATGACAACTCCAATTTGGTATCACCTTTGACAGTATATTCAGCATATAAATAGTCAGAATGTAATTGCGCTTGTAAAACTCTTAAGGTTAAGATGACATAAGCTCTGCTTATTTATCATAGTCACTTTAAAATGCATATATTCTTAGAAATACTATTTAATCGTTAGTGCAAGTTAAGTTCAAGAAGAGATGCTGAAATACTACAGTTTTAATTTTTTTCTTCTTGAATCAAGTCCATTCTAAGTCATTATAGCTTTAAAACTACCAATATCTCAATTCTTTACACTTGTCCCATTCTATAGGACTTCCTGAAACTTGAAAATACCAGTCAAAGCTCAAATAAACTAATTATTGTCATGAAAAAATTATGAAGGAATATGTTAAAATGTCAATTTTTCTAATAGCTTTTCACATTCTCTTTCTTTGTTTTTTCTGTGTCACGATAAGCAAAACAATTGTGACCTTTGTGTTTTAAAAGCGCACATCAGCATCTTTAAGACATTTTTTTTATATTACCTTTTCCTGCAAATGTAAGTTGTTACGTAAATGTTCTTTGACTTCATCATCAGTGTCTCTCTGTAGAAAGGTAGAAGTATTTTTCAATTCAGATTATGATTCATCTCATAAGAACATGTACAACAGAACAGCTATCATTTTAATATTGATACTTAACCTCTTTTGTTTTCAAAGTATGCAAGTTACCAGAAGGGCACAGGACAAAGGCTTTCTTTAATTTTGACCACAAACCAAGGTTTAAACTTTGAAGAGAATAAAAGCTAACTAATGGTATTTCCGTATTTCATCCAAATGAATATGCATATGTAAAAATGTATATTGTATACAAATGGAAAACAACATGGAAATGATGGCAGCTGTCTATACACTTTTTCTTGTGAAAGCACAATCAGCAGCTATAATTGCTTACCGTGCGTTGATATATTTAATTAACTGCTTCGATAGCTATGCCTCAAAGGTCAGTTTATAAAGTTCTGCTTATTTTGCATTAAAAACTATTACAAAGTATACACTTACATGGCTGTATCTAGTCTTAGCCAAAGAGATGAGCTCTTGATCTCCAGGAGTACACATATTCAAACCAATAGGAAGCATCTTTTTAAGTGCAGCTACAATCAAGGATGTTTGTATGGAGTACAAATCCCCTCTACGTTTTGATTTCTTTCTCTCTTGATCTTGTCCTCCAGACTATAATGAAAAAAATAAAAAAAGTGAATGACTGTAATTCTCTGATCATACACTTTTCCAACACGCTCTTCCCCTAATGGTCCAAGGAAACTATGTTCCTGATGCAGTACAATAATTAAAAATGGTACTTTAGAGGAAGGGTGTACAGTCTTGAGTGGGAAAGGTAAGGGAATACATTTAGTGTGCGCCAATGCAGAAATTGCAATAACAGTAATATTTTAACAGCAGTAACCTACTTTTATGTGCATTCATACATATGAATCTAACTATATTTTCTGGATCTTACCTCTCAAATCAGAAACAACCCTAAAATTAAAAGCTGATTCAGACTCAAGGGACAATATTAGTTTTCCATGTTAGAGACAAAATCAGGATGTTTACATTTTTGTTAGAAACTTACATAAACATAGTTATCCAGGGTCTGAATGAATTAATATTGTCTGATTTTTCTCAACTGAAAAATACCAGTATCTAAAAGGCTTTGATTCAATGCAGTAAAATGCCAATGAACTAGGGCCTCTGGAAAAGGCACAGCCCTTTGGCTTTGGCTAATATAAATAACTCTGGGATGAAAAATTAAGTCCTTTGCATCTTTGGAGATCATGAGTAATAGGAAAAGGAAAACAAGAGACAGAGACGTAAACAGCACAACCGAGTAACATCTGCCCTATCTTCTTACAACAGACACTGTACAACAATATTTCACACACAACTTTTCATTTATGAGACAGCAAACCAAAATCTTTATAACAGACCCATGTATTTAATGAACATATGGCATACAACAACAACATAAAAATAGCCCAGTTCTGAATTCTGTACCTAGATTAAACTCCTACTACATTCAAGGGGAGTTTTGCCTAAGATAAGATTTCAGGACTAGGCCTCCAGGCTTATACAACACTACAAAATAGCAAATGCTTGCATTTAACCCTCCACATCCTTTTCCCTCTGTCAGTTAAGTTTTACTGGCTACTGTTTTTACAATACATTGTGTAGTTCCATGTAAGGATACAGCATAATCCATTGCAATTCATTATTTACCAATTATTACCACACAATTATCACAGTAATCACTGGAAGAAAAAAAGGCAGCCATACATATTCTACTCAGTGGTAAATTTTGGCAAATTCTGTCTTCTAGATGGTGAATCTCTGTACGTAGCTGGTGTAGAGCTTTTTGCAGGTCAGAGGGAACACACAATGGATGTGGCTTCCTTTCTTAAGGAATTGCAAGAGAGTACTTTGCCTCAAAGCTTTGCTTTTAAAGTGCCTCAGAAATAGCAGTGATGTAATGGCTATAATAATGACATTATTTATACTTTACATTGACAGCAGACAAACAAATCCCACAATGTATCGCTGTATTCCAGTGGCGTCACTTTGCATCTTAAATAAGGAATAACAAAATGTACAATAGATATATGAAAAAAAAAAAGGAAAAGAAGGGGAGATACTGGTTTACTTTTCTGTATCTTTATTCTGGAGGACATTTTACACATCCAATTTTATTTTCATTTGAGATTAATAACTAGGTATGAACAACACAGGTGAAACTTAAAACCTGAACATTTTTAAAACATGAAAAGAAAATTCATTCTGCCTTTGCCATCAAATTCTGCTCCCTGTGAATTCACAATTCCTGCTGCTAAATGTATAAGTAGAGTCACAGACAGAAACCTAAATGACAATAAAATTATGTCTCTTTCAGTTCTAATATGCACCTATATTCATAAACACAAGACCTTCATTTCATATGTTAAGAGCATTAAATTGGATATATTCTGCCTAAATAATTAACCGTGCTAAAAGGACCTCAACAAGAATCATAGAATCATAGAATGTTTTGGGTTGGAATGGACCCCTAGAGGTCATCTAGTCCAACCCCCCTGCAGTGAGCAGGGACACCACTAACTAGATCAGGTTGCTCAGAGCCCCATCCAACCTGGCCTTGAATGCTTCCAGGGATGGGGCCTCCACCACCTCTCTGGGCAACCCGTTCCAGTGTTTCACCACCTTCGTTGTAAAGAATTTCCTCCTTATATCCAGTCTAAATCTACCCTGTTTCAGTTTAAAACCATTACCCCTTGTCCTGACACAGCTGGCCCTACTAAAAAGATTGTCCCCATCTTTCCTAGAGGCCCCCTTTAGGTACTGAAAGGCCGTAATCAGGTCTCCCCTCAGCCTTCTCTTCTCCAGGCTGAACAAGCCCAACTCTCTCAGCCCATCCTCATAGGAAAGGTGCTCCAGCCCTCGGATCATTTTAGCAGCCTCCTCTAGACCCGCTCCAACTGTTCCATGTCCTTCTTGTGCTGAGGGCTCCAGACCTGGATGCAGTACTCCAGGATGAGGTCTCACCAGAGCAGAGTAGAGGGGCAGAATGATATAATCTGGTTGCCTAACACCACATAATGATCTTGCTTATCTGAGCATTTAACACACAAATAGACATTTTTTTCAACAAACATATAGCGAAAAAGAATTACAGATTCCCCAGTAGATTCACAGTAATTAAATATACAATCAAAAAGAAGAATTTATTTACACTAAAAAAAAAATCAGCTAAAACTGATTAAGATGATAGAATTAGTATTAGTATTTTTAGAATTTCCAACCCTTCTTAAACCTTCAATTCTCTGAGATTATCATGAGACCATTCATTAAATCCTACTCTATATACCTGAGGTTTTGACAATAGCAAAGCTTGAAATCAGGTCTATTAGTTTAACACAACTGCTCACTTTTTAACTTATGCCTACAATTTAATTGATTAAAAAGTCTTCACAGCATCATGTGTGCTTCTTAGCACAGGGAGTGAAGAGAAAGATGAAAGGGTGAAAGGGTTTTATGCTCCATTTTGCTTTTCATTCTGCTTCACCACTGAAGAACACACCACAGGTTGGAAAGTACTCACCTGTATTAGAAATTCATATTAAAAAAATATGAATGATGCAAAGGTGAACTATGGTTCACTGGAGACAAAGAAAGCTTTGAATACATTAAAGACACAAAAAAGAAACAAGGAATAGTCAAAAATTTTTTCGCACCTCATATCTTTAGTAAAGATCATTTTAATTTTGGAAAAAGGTATGGTTTGAACTCTATACCTTATTTAAACTTATTGGTTCTAGTACCATCTTCTATTCATCTACAGACAGGGTATAGGTTATAGCACATTTCTCCCATATATTTTTCTTGAATATCATAAGCCAAATACATGTTTCTGATGGCTCTACTTATGCATTACTTTTACAATGTCTGCTTCAATATATTAGCAAAAAAATCAGAATGCAGAAAGACAGCAGAGGCAGAATGCACATCCAAAATAACTGCAAATGGTAACTTTACTACATTTTCACATTAAGCAACATGTGGGAGTGCCAAAGGGAATTTCAGCTGCTCTGGTTAAACACTGCCACTTCAACTCAGAGAAAATTTCTAGCAGGTGGAACCTGGGCTTTCACTTTGTGACGCCACTGCTATGATAAATGGAAAGAATGCTTGGAGCCTGATCATGTCTAAATCTAAAACAAAGACACATCATGCACTTTGACCTGTACCTTTACTTGCATGGCCTGTATGAAAGAAAAATAAAGGACAATTATCAGGAAATTATCAGGAAATATCAGGAAAGAAAAATTATCAGGACAATAAAAATATTGTAAGTTTGTAGCCAAAGCAACAGACTAAGTGTATTATCAAATGACATCGTAGTGAAAAAAATTTTATTCAGCTTAATCCTTATTAAATGATTGAACTTCTGAATTGATCTGTCACTATTCAGCACTACCATTTGTTGCTTCAGCACATAAGGAAGTACATCTACTAAGCAAGCACATCATTATACAAATTCTTGCATCTTTCCCCAATATTGTTAAAATGAGGAAGCTGTCTGGAACTCTGGGTACTCCAATCATGAAAAATACTGATTTTCACCAAAATATTGCTTTCTACGTCTTTTCCCCACCAAAATATGATTGAGAAAAATTATGTTTAGAAGTGGAAATCAAACTATCACTATGAAGATGTAGCATTTAATTTACAGATGTATTTTCCCATTCCATAGCTCATTACTGTTTTGATGACAGCCTGAGAGAAAACTTGATTTAAGCTCATTTCTCTCAGCAGTACCCATTTTGAGAACACTATTATAAACTCAACTGCAACTCTCATACGTACACCGTTTTTCTCCTGTTTATTATGTTAATACCATAAATACACTTAAATAAACATGTACTCCATAGTCAACACTGTATTATCACTGTGTCAGGTAATCTTAAGATAACAACAAAATGTGTAGTTATGGTAAACCAGAAAAAATTTCAACTGTTACTCAAAAGAATCGTTGAATGGGAAAATACTATAGAAAACTGTTAGTTAAAACAAACAGAAAAAACATAAACATAACCTACTCCCCCTTCTGTGGTAGCTCTAATAATACTTGAATTAGCCTCAAAATGTTGAAGCCAAACTATTATTAAAATCTCTTTTTATAACCTACTATACTTATATCACACAGTGGAGAAAACCAGCTACAAATCAAGAAAGACTGAAATACTAATCATCAAATTGAATGTTAAGCATCTTAGAATCTTCAAGACTACTCAGACAAATAGCAAACTTATTTGATAATTTCAATTGCGTGAAATATGTAGATGCTGCACAAACATGGCTCAGCAGATATACACTGAAGGTAAGTAAAGACAAGATGTTAAATATTTATTATTTATTAGAGATGACCATAGAAGTAATCCACTCATGATTTACCATAGTATATCTAAAGGAAATGTATTCTATGCAATTGAAATAGTCTCAAAGAGAAGATCTAAAATTCTTACAGAAAATACTAACATGAAATCCTCTAGTTACTGTAAAATTGCAAATAATATGTATAACAAATTACAAACAGGCACAAACCACAATGTTGTTTCGTAATACAAACTTGGATTTTATAACTGCCTCAAACTTCTATAATAAGTCTACACAAATGCTCTTTAAAAATAAATAATAAAAAAAATGAGGGCCAGTCAAATAAAACTTCAGTAGGATATGCAAATGTTTAGCAACTGAGGTTATATATCCAGCCACACATTCATTTAGATTCCAAAACTTAAGAAAGAAAAATTGCCGACATATATATTACGCATTTATTATGTACATGTGAAAGTGTATGTTTAGTCTTTTATACCAATTAACTGTAAAACATAATAGGACATCATTGCATCATAATCAAAATGCTATTTTATTAACAAACCTAGGAAGGGTTCAAAAATAACAGATTAGTGGAGTTGAATGTGTTTAAATTCTCCATTTCAACACTTCTATCACAAATCTGTTATTTCAAGGTAATTTAAGTTACCAGTCTCTCTCAGACTGAAAGTTCTCTAACTTACCATTCCCCTCCGAGCAATCTGCTGCCATTTTTTTAGAAAAGAAAAATTAAAAAACTTTCTCAGCTGTTAATACAATTATTTGAGAAAATATTAACAGAGTTATTATTGTATAATCAGAATACAATGGGTACTTAATTAATTTATTGACTGTAATGATGAATCATTTGTTACCACTGCTATTAGCTGCGATAAATAATGTAAGCCTAATCTTTCATCCACTGCATATTTTTTTTTCTGCATATGGCACGTAAAGAAACAGAAAGTTCCATACATGATGTATCAGCCCTTACACACTAGCACTAGCACAGCATCTTTTATCTTAGGAAAAACACTAAGTCTCTGTTTAAGACAGACAGTTGTCTGAAACAGTCCAAGATCAGCACGGGGCCTTACTCTTTTTTTAAGAGACCCCAAACTGTTCTGTCTTGGGCCAACTGTTAATAGCCAGTGTTCAGATTCACAGTTATCTATACATTCTCATGCTTGATAAACACTGGATATGATTTCTTCCACTAAAAATAATGTGAATAAAGAGGAACTGGTGATAATGAGGAAAAGTGCTAATTATTCTGTTAGCTTACTACTCTCTGAGCTGAATGTTAATATTAAAGCAAGAAATTATAAAAATAATTCCCTAATGTAATGTCCCCTACCACTTATTCCCTGAGGATATAAATAAGTATCAAAACTTGTAAGAAACCCTGAAATTCAGTTACCTAGAGAATTTCTTGTTTATTCTAAACTATGCAGTCTTAAAAAAAAAATATTCAGATCTAAATGTATGCATTAATGAATGTGCTGGTTTTAGAGCACTTACATTATATATTATGAAATGTTATCAACTTCCCGCTTAGAAACCATACACAGAAAACAATACAACACTTTAAAAGATGCCTCGTGTTGTATCATGGTATTTAAGTCACCATGAAACAAATGCCTATGTAAATTATCAGCTGTTCTGCAATCACTCCTGCAGATATGATACCATATTAATATTCAGTCATGAAAAATACAATCTTTTAGTTCTTCCTGTATTAGCAATAAACATGCACAGTATCACTGAATGCTATTATATGATATTAATACACTTACAAAAAATATGCATATAAGAAACTTTATAATCTCCCTGTACTGTATACCCATATGAAGAAAAGCACATTTACTCATGCATCTACATCCCTGTTACGTATAAATATTTTTATACAAGTATTTATACATAACAGCTGTATATTTAAATATACAGAACAGGCATTTGAAAATGTAGTCTCAAAACCAAATTCTTTCAAATTTGGGTCATATATATTCTTGATGTTAAATTCCTGTGATTTCATCCAAATTGGAGCAGGATGAGGGATACCAATTCTTTATTTTGTAAAGATTTGGTTTGTCACTCCTGCCACCCAGAATGACTAAAATATGACACTAACAGTTTACATCATATTATCCTATTATCAATACTGCAGTGAGACACAATTCAGATTAAATATGAATCACCTGATTCTAATCTATCATGCTTTAAAAAAAGTACATCTAATTCTTGGCTGCTTAGGCCCATTCTAATGTATAAATGTTAAAGTATACATATTAAATATATGTGTAGTGATTTTATCATAGGAGAAAACACAGAGCTACGTGTTAGACACTGTTATTGAGCAACTGATTGTCAAATAGCCTGGACTGTGCCCACTACTCATCTTGCTAATGAGGATAATACAAACATTTCAATTTTATCACACGATTTCAAGGAGCTGCACCCTGAAAACAAGAAAACACATTAAAAATTTCCTTTTCTCCAAATATGGAATTCTCTATATAGTTTGAATATCTGTTCAGTGCCACTCATGAACTAATGACAAGCAGAAAATCTGTTATTTTTGCTTGTAAACTTTCCAGTATCAGGGCTCAGCTTAACCAAGTTTCAGAACTTAAAAAAATATAACAGAAAAGAAGCAAACATTTTTAAAGAGAATTCAGAAATGTAATGGCACATTTTATCTAACACTATTGCCTAAAGTTGGACTTAAGAGTAGCTAGGTTACAGACAATCAAAATATAGGGACATACAAAACAATAAGCCCCACAACTTCTCTGGAACACTTTCAAAATAGGATTACTCCAAACGCATTGCAAATACAAATAAGACAAAGGGTTCTTTGCTACATTTACCAACACCAATTTGGAATTAGACTTCAACTTGCTTTACTTGAGTAAAGCAATCTTCCTCAGCTAATGTCAAAGCGGCATTTTTTACCTTGACAACATGCATTTTCTCTATTATACAGGTAACAAATGTACTTTCCAGCCATCATGTCGGCATCTTGTCATATTGAAAATGAGCAAAAAGAGAAATGAATGCAGTCATTAATAAGAAACCAAGAAAAACTGCAGGTGGCACGCTGTATGTAAGAATAAAGATGTATAAGCAAAGACAGCATTCCTCCATCAAAGCTGACAGAACAATACTGATGGATGTTCACAAGAAAAAGATCAGGCAACCAATGTTTCTTCACTTGCCTTTACAAAATAGTCTACCTTTTTTTTTTTAAAAACCAACAACCCATATTATATGTTACATATTATATACATAATGTATGTTACATGTAACTTTTTCAAATCAAGACTTTTATTTTAATCTTGCACCTTTGAATACTTAGCAGACCTTTAATAAGTAATTCAAAGGTACTTAGCCTATATTTTGCATAGTAGTTGTCATGTCTATCGTCAAGAAGCAAAATTATATTTTGTGTCTTCTACCAGCACAGCAGCTGCAAACTGAGTATACTTTCAGAGCCTTCTTACAACATACTAAAAACATGCTGAAGATTTAACTGATCCACAATTTTTTATTAACTTACTTTAGACATCTTGCTCTTGGTGTCTCCTGTTAAAAATGCCAAATTGTTGATTTCATTCTGAATCACAAAATTTTGTTCTTCTCTTTTGAAATTCTAAACATGAAAAAAAAGATCACCAGAAGTTTAATTAATCTGCATGTATCACATTTATATTTAAAGATAGAATAAAATGGAGGAAAAAGTATACATTTTCTCTTACATGTGATTTACACCACAGGATAAAAACTTCAGCTACCATTCGAAAGAGTTCATCAGAATCTGCATCTGGTTTCTTTAGCCAATTGGCTCTAATTACAAAAACAAGAGAAATTTAAAATAAGACAACTGAATGTAACAACCTCTATGTAATAAATCAGGTTACATTTGTATAGTTAATCTTGGAATTTAATGAGAATCACTTCAATTTTCCATAAACATGGTTAGAGAGACCACTTTTCATGGCAGCTTAACTCTTCTCCAACAAAACTACTAATTCTTGGCTACTTATTTCTGCCTGCTCCTCCTCCCCACAGTGCCAACACATGTTTTTGTGCCTGTTTTGTGAACCAGACTAGAAAACAGACCTGGCTGAAAAGCAAAACTCTTTCTCTCAGTATTTCTCTATTTCTTTTTTTTTCCCCAAAATTAAACTTTGTTATCAAAACTTTATGTTGATCCAAAAGAGAACACTATAATGGGGAGAGGAGGAAGAGTACAGGGAAATGAGTAAGTGGGCAAAACTGTAAATCAGGACTGACTACTTCAGTGGGTTTATTTTTGTAATCAAGGAACTAATACAATGTTAGTCTGGGTCTGTCTGCACAAGGATGCTCAGAAAACTTGGGCAAATGAACTAACAGATGCAGCCCTCTTAAATACCTCTAAATTAAAATGCATTAATATGAACACACATAAAGTGGGCATCTGACAGCAGACATGGAAGGAATTATTGCATTATAACTTATGCTCATTAACTCTATCTTTCTAGATTGATTTCTCCACAGCCCAGTTAAATCTGTTTTTTAAAAATTTTAGGTGTTTCCTTGCCAACAAGGTCTGACAGAGTAAATCCTTGAATTCATCTAGAAAAAGCAAATAATTCTCAGTGTAAATTGCTTCACAGCATAAATGATCATGCATGCAATGAAAATGCTCCTAGCCAGCCCAATATGTACTAACACCTAAAAAATTTAAGTGGACAATGATTGTGTACAGAAGAACAATGTTGTTAAGCATAGGATTAAGATACTGTAGATACTGAGATATTATAGATACTCTTCTGAAGAGCATCTTGGGGTCTTGTTCTGGGACAAAGGAAAAGCAAAGTGTAGGCACAGAACAATACTTCAGTAAATGGTTGAGGAGAAAAACGGTAATTCCAAAGGCAATACAATGTTGTCCAAACACTTTTTATTTCTGTCTTAAAAAACAACACAAAAGATTAACATCTTTGTGATATTATCACATAGAATGAGTCAGTTGAGGCAAAACAGTTTTTCACCCCTTTGTTAACAGTTAAGGGTTTTAGCCATTTTTTGATTTTTGAAAGGAATATTCATTTGTAATGTCATTGGGCTGAGGTAGCATCTGTAATGAGTCTGGTCAGGATATGCGTTCTCAATGATAATACTGCAGTTACAATACAACCAAGTAAGCCACGTACATGTGAAAAAAAGGTGTGAATTCAAGGTACATCATTCTGTAAGTTAAAAAACTCAGAATACTCAGGATCCGATTCTCAGCATAACATTAAATGCGTTATGTTCTTTCTAATTATCTATCATGGACTCCAGTACATTAACTAATAAATATGAGTTTAATTATTCATTTTTATTTACCTGTTGTTGTCTACATAACGTATCAACATTGGATAGAAGGCATAAAGGTCTCTACAAAGAACAGCAAACTCATCAAGAATGAGTAGCTCAGCTTCTTGGGTGTCAGTTTTACTATCTGCTCTCAGTTGCTCCTCTTCCATAACTATCTTTATTGCTTTCTTCTTCAGCTTCTCCAGTGTTGGAATAAAGTGAGTTTTAAGCAGATCAGGCCTGGCTTTGCTGATGATGGGTTGAGCATAAACTAAACATAAAAATATAGATAATCCTATGACTAATGCATAATTGATGTTTTTAATCATATTAACACGAACTCTGCAGTTCTAGAAAACATAAAGGTTACAGTGCTTCACATATTTCTGGAGCATCATAAAATTATTATTAAAACTAAGAATATAGCTTTGTAACAACTGTGTGTATTGAGAGGTTAAAAGTTAATTACTGTGAATCCAGACCTTAAGTCTTTCAGTCTTATGTCAATTAAACTACCATGGTTTTGGCAAGTCACGTCTCTAATTGAGAACCTAAACAAAGTAGGGATTGAGACACAAAGTCCTCACAAAAGTACTGTTGTAGGGGTTTTGTGTGTGTGTGTGTGTGTTTTGTATAGTGTCAGAAAATAGTCAGATCGTGTTCTGGAAGAATTCCTTTACCTCTGGAAGAATTCCTTTACCTTGCCTTGGGCAAGCTAAAAGGCAGAGAATGAATGACTAATTCAAGATCATAGATCTGCTTGGTACAAGCATTAGTAATAAACTGCAGATGACCTGAGTCAAAAATCCTTGCAAGAATCACACTAGTACATTGTCTCCCTCCATAGATAAGCAGCCATTACAAAATGGCAAGCAGTGGTCTCTACAATTAAGCAGCAAACTCCTTAGTAAATTTTAATGGAATCCGTATTATTATTAAAGATCTGCCAGTATCTGAAACAATACTGAAAAGCCAATACTAATGGGGTATTAAAATGTAGCAGGAAATTATTACCTTTACATAGATTTTCTTCAACCACCTCATTACATATTATACTCCTACACTGTTTAAGATGAACGATAAAATTTGGATACAGCACATTTCTTTAGCTAGCTAGCTACTAAATGTTACAGGACATTTTGAGAAATCTTTCTGCTCATTTAATAGCTGGCACAGCTACTCAGGCAAAGCAACTAATTCTGAACTTGGGTTACTCCTGGGATTGTTTCACCATATACAATTTCTTTCCCTTGTCCCCTGATATTTCATGAACAGAATTCAGAGGACTTACACCCTCTACTGCAATACTCAGCTCTTAGCTGTCTTGAAAATCAATGGAATTCACAGCTCCAAATTAAATGCTAAGATTCTTACACAGTGCACAGAGAAGGTAAGATTTCCGAAATCCATTATGTTGTATAGAAAGCTCTCTGCTTATAGTAATGCTACAATGCATGCAGAGAAATAATACGAAGTTTTAAAAATTTTAAATATTTTTCTCTTATTGTCACTTATCTACTTTTTATCTTTCTTTCTGATTTTAATTGGAATTCATTATTATTATATCACTGGATAATATGGTAAAGCGTAGCAAAGTAATTAAATATTATTAGGTACAATTACTCTTTAAAAGTATTTACAGTACCTGCAATTCTTTTCATCCAAGATGCTTCATCTATTCCCAGATTGTTGTTAATGATTTTCAGGATGTTTCCAAGAACGATGCTCAGATGCTCAGATGTTACCATTGTACAGCAAGGACCAGGACTTTGAGGAACACTCTCAGACCCTCTTTCCCACCAGTACGACAAATAGTTGCATAGCATGGGTAAGATAACCTCAATTACATGAGGCATTTCAGTATACCTTGCTCCAGATTCTGCTAAATCATTAATTTCCTTTATTAGCCTATCCAACTGAGGGATCTCTGGACACATCTCCTCTACTGTATCAGGCATACCTAAAACTGCAAGTAAGGGTAGAAAAGCAAAAGATTAATTAACAAAATAAAATGTTTAAACCCTAAATACAACATTGTCACTCAGGTTTTTTGTGTCACCATACTGGGCAGATATAACTATAGTAAGACTTTGATGTATACACAGGTCTCTCATCTCATAAATTATGTCTTTCTGATGATGTGCATATAGCACTGATGTAGACAATAGATGCCATAAAGCTATGGCTTTACCATATAGTGTCCTGTAATTATCTGGTGAGCAGCCCAGCTGTATAAAGTGCAGAACTGAGAGTTTATATGAATATTGGATAAACTCTGGCCATTGTTTCCATAATCATTCACAAGTTTCACATCAATTTGCAAAAGATTAAATCCACCTCAGGGAAAAGGAAACAAACAGCTCAAAATTATGGGTGAGATTAAAATTAAACTGTACCTAGTTCATGAACTCTGCACGTCTATCTCCCAACAAAAATGCCAGGAAAGAATTCCAGTTGTTAGATGCCTGTATTAGAAACTGAAGAGTGCTTATCCAGCAATTAACAACCCATTATAATCTAATGCCACTAACTCTAGCAAAATTCTTCTTCCACCAGTGCTGCTTCTATTAAGTAGAGCTGACAGCAAGGAAGGGCTAGCACAAGCTTTTCCATAACTGCTTTTATTTGGAAAAACTTATGAAGCATATTGAATCGATCTACCTACTATTTTTTTTTTGTTGTTATTTAAAAGGACAACGATTTTGGCAGGTAATGACTCTTACACGGATCAATGAGGGAAATACTGAAATACTTTAAGATATGAGAGTCCATCAAGAGTAAGCTGGGAAAGAAGCAAGTGAAGAGAATCTATGTAGAAGGACTCATGCTCCTTTGATTAAAGTTTAATGGAAACAAAGTCATATTCTGTCATACTCTGTCAGGAGTTCCCTATACCAAACTGCACTGGAGTACTGGTAAGACAACAAAAAAATATAGATCATTTTCCTCTTCACATAAATAAGATATTACACTTCTTCATGTTGCTAGTAAGAACACAACCATAGAATTTGCTAAAATTTTTTGTAATGTAGATATGATCTTTGATTAAGCTTCAAATATTACATATACAGCTTCAGAAAATAATTCAAACATCATGTTCAGAAAAATATCCACATATGCTAGGAAAAGGGGAACAATGTTGACACAGTCTCAACAAAGCAGAGCAAGGCTAAAAGTAATGAAAGAGCAATAGTAGGAATTCGGTACTGAAGCGTACGTTTGGGTTTTTTCCTTGTTACAATTTCTTTCTATTACTATCAGTTAGAGACAAACACTTTTTTTTTTTTTTGCATGAGGAACAGTACTTACTCGCTCTTTCTCTTGCACTTTTTGTGTTGAAGACAGACAATGGGTTGTAATGGTTGAGAGAAGGTTCAAGGAATGCTACTGGAATTGCTGCTGCAAGAGATGCTAAGCACTCACCAAGCGCGGGACGCTGCCTGTATATGAGACACACTAAAAATTACCTGAGAGGAAAAGTCTTTCACCAGGCTTTCAATGTCTAGCACGCATTATAAAGCAGTGTTAACATTTATTGCTGATTTATTTTATCTTTTTATTACATTCCGAACTCTTTGACAATTTTGAAAAATTATTTCTTACATGAACAAAATACTGGAAATTACAGTGGTACAAGAAACACACAATTTTTTAAAAAATAACCTCCACCAAGTATTGTATATTGAAGGTAAACTGCTCCACAGTGCAACTGCGTGACTACAAACTACATGTCTAGAATATGCACAAAGAACAGATTAGTAACTGCATATTCTTATTATATCTTCGGTTTGCTTAAACAAGGAGCAAATGCATACAATCGATAGGAATTTGTTTTGGCAGTCATACCTATTTCACGATTTCACTTCTTTTCTCTCTATAAAAACATATATATTTCTTTTGCTTCACACATTATACCATTTACATAGTCAAATAATGAGAAACACTAATGCTACTTATTGCAGACTTGATTTCATGACTTTGTGGCATTCTGTGCAATGTGTTCTGAAAGGGGCGATTCTGCACTTCTACCCACAACCTTCCCATGTTCCTATTTGTCTGTTCTGTGCTAGCACTGAAACTCAGATAGCATCTTGATAAGCTGCATGAAGGAGCTGGTGCAGATAAAAATAAACCTCACCATAAAACCAAAATTAACCAAGCCAAACCAACAGCAACAAAACATGCTTATCATCTGGCTGCATAAACACTATTTACCAGAAAAAAAGAAAGGGGTGGATGAAGGTGCAAGGGACAGACCTTTTCAGGATAAGAACAGACTTGCATCGGCTTAAAACTAAAGCTAGGGTACTCTCTTGAAGTTCGGAAGCACTGTTTCTGCAAGATGCCTTACAGATTTTGTTACACTTGACATACTGTGTGGATAAAGACAGCACACACCTTTCATCCTTTGAAACTCCATGGTAGTTTTTTGGAATAGACATGGACCCATTGGAGCGGGCCCAGAAGAGGGCCACAAAAATGATCAGAGGGCTGGAGCACCTCTCCTACGAGGAAAGGCTGAGACTCAGAGTTGGGGTTGTTCAGCCTAGAGAAGAGAAAGCTCCAGGGAGACCTTATTGTGGCCTTTCAGTACTTAAAGGGGGCTTATAAGAAAGATGGGGACAGGCTTTTTAGTAGGGCCTGTTGTGATAGGGTAAAGGGTAATGATTTTAAACTAAAGGAAGGCTGATTTAGACTGGGTATAAGGAAGAAATTTTTTTACAGTGAGGGTGGTAAAACACTGGAACAGGTTGCCCAGAGAGGTAGTAGATGCCCCATGCCTGGAAACATTCAAGTTCAGGTTGGATGGGGACTCTGAGCAACCAGATCTAGTTGAAGATGTCCCTGCCACTGAAGGGGGGTTGGATTAGATGACCTTTAAAGGTCCCTTGCAACCCAAACTATTCTTGATCAACTTCCAGGAACAGCAACAATCTTTTTAAGATTCCTTTGTGTCAACAAAGCCTTCCTCATTGGAAGGCCTAAAGTCAAAGATTGTGACCCATCTACTACCTCATCTACAGCTGCCTATGTCAATTTTTATTTCACAACCATGTTGGAATGTGAGGAGATATGCAAATATATACCCTCCAACTTCTTCTGTTTCAGGAGAAACAAAAGAAATTGGCAAAAGCAATGGCCTTACAGAATTGAAAAACATTAGGAAAAAGGATTTTTGTTCACTTGGGTATTTCACGTAACATGATTCACATAGTATTACTCTATTTCAAGGGTGAATGCTCATCCATTCTCTCTACAGAATTACTAAAGTCTAGTGTTGGTTTACTGCCATCAAAGAAATGGAAAATGCAGAAATCAATTACCACAAAATGAAAAAGAAACTATGTGCTCCCCCGTATGTCATTTTCCTTAAGTTCTGACCATCCATATATTGTGTATTTTGTAACAGAACATATGATGCATTAGTGTTACAGATAGCAACCACAGAACATTTCATTAAAAAACAAATTTTTGATAATGTTAGAATTCCTCCTATATTTTAGAGCACAGCAATATTCTCTTCCAATTTGAATTGTAATTAAATATATTTCAGAAATTTTCCTAAACAGGAAACTTTATTACAACTTTGCCTTCTGTTGGATCAAGAAAAATTTGCTGTGCATATATATATGTATGTACACAAACACATATTAAGAAGTAATTTGAAAAAAACTAAGATCAAATGCCCTGAGGTTATTTAATCACATGCATGACAATGTCATAATGCATACCCATCTTTCTGTATAAAAGGAGGATACCAAGCAGCCGAAAGAAGAGAAAGCAAACAATTATACAACAAGGCTAAGAAAATTACTCTAAGTGCACAGATAATTTCTGTCATATTGAAGTCCTAAATATGAGAAAGCAAGGGAAAGCCTCTAATTTTGCTGGATAGAAATTAGAAAAGACAGAAAGAATTTCAGAGCATATAGTCACTGACGTAAAAAGCAAATAATGTAAAATAAATCACTCAGGGAACTGAGAGGTTCAGCAGAATGAACAAAGTAAAAGGTACTTAAAGAAAAACCAGATGAACCCTTTAGACAAAACTTGTTAGGAAGACGACTAACTAGAAACATTCACTCCAAAGAATGCAGAAGAACTGTCAGAGGCTGATGACTTGTGCAATTCTTGGAGGAAGTGGAAAACACTTGAAACTTAACCAAATCAATCTAGACTTTGAAAAACCAAAGCAAGATAAAATAACACCATCTGATGGTAGTCATGAAGAAGCATTTCCTATTATACCATTGTTATAACAGACTTCCTTGCATCTTTGGCAGTCTTCGTTTTGAGAAGCCCCTAATAGGTTAAAGTGAAGTGTTAAACTGAACTATCTGGATATGTTCTGTATGACTGAATACAGCAGTTCATTTTGTCATATTTAATAACATACATTAAAAAGGTGCTATAATTTCTTAACTTATGCAAAAGTTTGTATTTCTTATTATTAACATAGATATTTCATTATTTGCGCTAAAAAGCCTTTGTAAAAGTGTTTCTATAAACTAACCAGGAACAGACCAAGACACCATAAAGGGACATACAATCTCTGGGTACTGAGTATGAAAAGGGAGTTTTCAACCCCAAATTTAGGATCTAAATTTCTGATGCAGTGAATTAAAAGAAATGGATATCTGGGTACAGAATTCATAGTCAGAATGCCTATAGCAATACTACACTTGCCACTACAGCACTGGGGCTCAAAGTCATAGAACAGAATCAGAATCATTAGGTTGGAAAACACCTTTAAAATCATCAAGTCCAACTGTACCTGTCCACTACTAAGCCATGTCTCTAAGCACCACATCTACACATCTTTTAAGTACCTCCAGGGATGGTAGCTCAACCACTTCCCTGGATAGCCCATTCCAGTGCCTGATAACCCTCTGGGTAAAGAATTTTTTCCTAATATCTAATCTAAACCTCCCTGGCACAACTTGAGGCCATTTCCCCTTGTCCTATCACTTGGGAAAAGAGACCAACACCCACCTTGCTACAACCTCCTGTCAAGTAGCTGTAGAGGGCTAGAAGGTCTCCCCTCAGCCTCCTCTACTCCAGGATAAACAACCCCAGTTCTCTCAGCTGCTCCTCATAAGACTCACTTTGTTGCCATTCTCTGGACATGCTTTAGCACCTCAGTGTCCTTCTTGAACTGAGGGGGCCAAATCTGAACACAGTGTTCAAAGCGCAGCCTTACCAATGCTGAGTATGGGGGGACGATCACTTCCCTGCTCCTGCTGGCCACACTACTCCTGATACAAGCCAGGATGCTGTTGGCCCTTTTGGCCACCTGGGCACACTGCTGGCTCATATTCAAGCAGCTGTTGACCAGTACCCCCAGACCCCTCTCTGCCAAGCAGCTTTCCAGCCACTCATCCCCAAGTTGTAGCATTGCATAGGGTTGTTGTGACCCAAGTGCAGGACCTGGCACTTGGCTTTGTTGAACCTCATACAACTGGCCGCAGCCCATCGATCCACCCCATTCAGGTCCATCTGTAGAGCCCTCCTACCCTCAAGCAGATCAACACTGCCACCCAGCTTAGTGTCATCTGCAAACTTACTGAGCGTACACCCAATCCCCTCATGCAGATCATTGATAAAGATGTTAAACAGAACTGGCCTCAATACTGAGCCCTGGGGAACACCACTTGTGACTGGCCTCCAACTGGATTTAACTCCATTCGCCACCATCCTTTGGGCCCACACAGTTTTTTACCCTATGTGATGGCACTCAAGATGATCTGCTCCATGACCTTCCCTGGCACCGAGGTCAGACTATAGCCCCCTGGATCCTCCCTCTGGCCCTTCTTGTAAATGGGCATCACATTTGTCAACCTCCAGTCAAAAGGAACTTCCCCAGTCATCCAGGACTGCTGATAGATGATGGAAAGGGGCTTGATGAACACCTCTGCCAGCTCCCTCAGTACCCTTGGGTGGACCCTGTCTGGCTCCATGGACTTGTGTATGCCTAATTGGCCAAGGTGGTCACTAATCATTTCCTCTTGGATCATGGAAGCTTTGTTCTACTCCCCTTCCCTGCCTTCTGGCTCAGCTGGGAGAACAGCTGACCTTATTATTAAAGACTGAGGCAAAGGTGGCATTAAATACCTCAGACTTATCCTTTGTCACTATGGTTCCCCCTTGCATCCAGTAAAGGATGGAGATTCTCTTTGGCTCTCCTTTTGTTGTTAATATTTACAGAAACATTTATTATCATCTTTCACGGAATTGGCCAATTTAAGTTCTAGCTGGGATTTAGCCCTTCTAATTTTCTCTGCATGACCTAAGTTGCCAAGGACTACTGCATTTTGCATCCAGTCCTCAACATTTTTGAAGCACAGGGACATTTAACGAGGAAAGGTCCACAGTGAAATCAGAAAAATCTCCAACATCCTAAACAAGCTAAACACTCTTTGTACAAAGGATAAAACCCCTTACAATTAAGTTTTTCACAACAAGGCAGCAGCAGCAACCCAACTTAGCCCTGACCCCTAGCAGCCTGGAGCCTTGTAGAATCAGCCGAATTATTTCAGCCATGAGAAGTGATACTCACCTATGAAAAGTGAACTATGACATCCTGCAATGGAAGGTAAAAATTCTTAATGTCCCTGCCAAAATTCGCTAGGAGAAAAACTGCACTTTGATTCTGAATCTCAGCATTGTTTAACTTGAATAACTGTTCGAGTCAGCTCAATCATTCACTTCTAAGTTTTGCTGAAATATTGAGCAGTGTGTTTGAAATCCTACCTCCCACCTAGACACTGATGTCTGCCTACAGCCCTAATTTAAGAGCCTGACTGAGTCTAGTGAAAACCAAACTAAATGAAATCTACAGTTGGAAACATTTCACACAGCCTTAGGAGACTAATTAATTTCCTCAGATACATCTGATCACTCTTCACTTCTAAGTTGACAATTCCAGTAGGAAAAGGTGATGCTGTTAACATCAACATCTAATGTAACTGTCCAGTACTTATAGCTCTTGCCAATCAAGTTGAGGCCTGTGCTGTGAGCTCTTCTCATCAAAAGGCAACTCAAAGACCTTTTACTTCATGCGAGTAGACCCTGACCACTAGTTAGAATAGGGGTAAGGCACTTCCTATTTTGCCTATCAGATTTGCGCCAAAGGGTATTTAACATTTTCAAGCCCAAAAAGTGAAAGTATAACTTTGTAATTTAGTGATAGACATATAAATGACTGAATGTGGACATATAAAAGAATGAGCTTGTGCACACATGGAGAGTGGGAGGAAAGAGACAGTCTGTTCATCAGACTGCTCTTGCATTTTGCATCAAAGAAATACTGAATAACCTCTGGAAGGAAGGCTGTGGAGACCAGCTTTCTTCATACTAGGCAAAGCCTCTCCTAACCAGATTAGAGAGTTGTATTTCCTTCACTTTTGTCTCTCTCAGGCCCTGTGGACCTTAAGATTTTCATTATAAGAAAGATCATGAAAAGCACCTAACCTAAAGCCTTCAGAAGCATAAGTAAGGGTTATGACTACTTTGTCTCCTTGTGATAGACAGACCAACAATTAGGATTCTCTTTTCTGAAGTAGCAGATATGGATTTGAGCCTCTTTTAATGGAAGAGGATCTAAAATCCAGGGCTTAGAACATATCACAGCAAGATGCTTAAAGGAATTGTAGACCCTACTCTTTTTAAAATGCAAGTAACTGGTAAAATGGGTTCCTTTGTACAGTTAAAGGCTGTCAGAATGCTCTACATATGCTCAGGATTTTATGCTCAGGACAACTATTTTGAGAACTCTGTACAGACTTAGGTGAGAGACAGACAGAGCCTACTTAGTATTCAGCCTACTTACCACAGTAACATACAGTAGCCAAACTTTGGGAACCTTAATGGCAACTCATGGAAAAATTTAGTTTTCCCTATGGGAAAAATAAACTCCCTGCAGATACACTGCCATATGCAGGATGAGTTATTTGCTCTTATTTAGTTTCGAGTTGGGCTTTTTTTGTGTGGAATTGAACTGTAAGATATAGGCACCTACATACCCATTAAAATGTATTTTAAACGTGCTCACACTATTTTGGATTCACCTTTCATTCAAGCTGCTTTATTACCTAAACAACACACTCCTAAAGAAGAGAAAATTTTACATGCTGAGTTTTTCACTCAATACCTTTCAACATAGATGTTCTTCCCAGTCCCAAGGGAATAGAGGCTACAAAGAATTCTGTAACACGAAACTTGTACATCACCCACTAGAGGAAAATAAGAAGTAGACTATCAGTATTTATTCAACTAAAGACTACTTTCCAAATATTAAACATCTGTTTAAGGCAACCTGATAAATGGTGCCTAAAACTTTTAGCATACTTATCACTGAACATTCTAAGCTGTCAATACTCCACATGTGTTACTTATCTTCAGTTTCTCTGATACCTGGTGTGTCATCTACATTAATTCCAAAACCTAACAGATCATCAGACATTCCAAGAGGCCAGTAGATACTTTCTACTAAGATATTGCAGATTGTAACATTTGCAGAGTACAATTTTAACCACATCGGTTTGTGCCTAGCCTCTAGGAACATGATCTAAAGGCTCCCCACCTTTTTAAAGAAAGTCTTTTTATGGCTATCAGTCTTCTAATTATCTTCTGCTTTGGAACTGTGGTCACCCAAATATATACCAAATTTTGGAACAGCATATTGCTGAATCTCAAGGAGATTAAATTATGCTAAAAATAATGAAAAAAAGAGGTTTTCAAATGTAAGAAAAAAAACCCACAAGGAATCTAATGATCAAAAATGTCATTACTGGAGATGTACAGGTTAAACAAGACATGACGTAAGTCTCCCACCTCAAGTCACTGGAGGGAGAGTTAGGTCTCATGCTAGAACTTTCAATTTCTTAAGTCCATTTCCATACAAGAACTAAAAAAATAAGGAGTTGTCTCCTTTAACCTAATGAAATAAAAATATGTAACAAAAGTAAGTATAATGTAGTTTTCTATACAAAACTAGTCTCATCCACACAGTTGGTAAGAGAGCACTTAAATTGGAAATTTTAATTTCTCTCTCTTAATGAATGTTTGGAGAAATATTGTACATGATTAACTTGAAACTTACTGAGTATTACTTTTAAACATTCAGTAGAAATAAGGTACTATGCAGCTAATTTCAGATTTAATGCTGGAAATGTGTGTGTTACTAAAACCAGAATTTCATCCTTCAAATTCATGCAATTATTGCTAAAGTGTTTGTATTATTATAACACAATACACTTAAAAATTAGAATAAACTACTTACATAGCAAATCAATTCCAAACTGATATTGTGAAATATGTTCAAAAATTGATGTCAAAATCGGTAACAATGCTACTGTAGTATAATTGATATTCTGTGAAACACCCTTGATTTGTGTTCGTGAATGGGTAAATTTTCCAAGTTTAAGATTTTCTGATGTTTTTTCCAGGTCTTCAGCTGCATTTTCAAAAAAGGCACGCAATCCAGCTTTAACAAGCTCAGATCCTGATTTCATAACAGTTCTGAAAAATAATAAGGGAAAAATATTAACTTTGCATTGATCTTTAGTAGTTGTATAGATACATAAGTACATGTTAGTTACAGTCTATCAGTCTTTGAAGACACACATGTACCAGTGAACTTTGCATTATGAACTGAAAAAGACAGTTACATATAGATAGCAGTACAAGCAACAACTAGCTTGGAGTATTTCATACAAAATAATAACAAAGAACTTGCTTCCTCAGTCTTGTCTTTGCAGTTTTTTGTGATCTGCTTTCAAATTAGATAATGCCTTCTCAGCAAATGTCACAGGTGGTGAGAAAGCTCCTCTGTACAATATGCTCAAGAAAAATAACTCTTAATCCCTAAATGTTTATGGGAGTCACAGTAACTAGGTATGCAAGTCAGGGTACATGCTTCAAAGCACCCTAAATCTAGAAAATGCAACTGCAATATCACCATCGCAGTCCCGTTCCTTAATTATTTTTTTTTCTTCACTCTTCTCCAATCCCTTAATGAAGCTTTCTAGTGTTGTTATTCACAAGGATTTCATTGTCAGGCTGCTGTATACATAACCAGGCCAGAAAACAACTCAAATTAGAAAACTATCCTGGCCTGTGTTTTAATCTACATAAGCATTTCAATGGTAAACAGTAAAAGTTAGCAAATGTAACTATGCTCATTTATTAGTACATTGTGCATACTTCTAATGGCAAACTAAACTGTCTCAACATCTACAGGTATCAGTACTTGCAGTTCTAAAGTTTGTCTCATTTATATCTCCCAATAAAGTCTTCATATGCCCTTGGAAAGGGTGACAAAAGTTTTCAATGTTTTAATAACAGGCACTGAACAGAAAAAAGTAGATGAAACCCTTTAGATGAAATCTGCTAATATGGAGGTCCACATCTGAATTATTGATACTGCTAGTATCATTAGTTACAAATAAGGAACAAAAAATACAGAAACAATCCAACTGCTCCGGAAAAGCACTGCAACTCCTACGTAGTTTGTAGTTGGTACAAATGTTGCAAACCTACCTTGTGTCAAGAGACTGAGCTAAGATGTGCAGGCAGTTCACCATTGTAGCAGAATCACTACCTGGTTAGAAAGAGATACTATGAGAGCACAATAGTATAGAAAATATAAGATAATCTAATGATCCAAAATGTCATTATTGGAGATGCACAGGTTAAACAAGACAAGACATAAGTCCGCCACCTCAGATCACTGGAGGGAGCTTCGTTCTAGAACTAACTTTCAATTTCTTGAGTCCACTTCCATACAAAAACTAAAAAGAATAACTAGTGTCTATTTATGGCTCATTTTCACCACTTGACCCCCCAGCATTCTGAACTTTTTATCTCATAGTACCTACATTTCTTCATAATTTTCTTACCAATTCCTTTGGAAAAGATATGTTATTTTTCCCCACATCCCCCTAGTTTATTGGGAAATTAATCTAGTGGTTTCAACATTTGGATGACGGAAATCAAAACAATTAGTGTAAGAAGAGTTTGGAAAAATTAATAGTAACTGCAAAGGCATGAGATTTTTTTTAAAGGAGTCTGAAAATCCTAAAAGCTGCTATTTCTTCCTGCTCCTATACTTTACATATTCTATTAACTTTTAGCTTCAGAGCCATGTTCAAATGCACTCACTAATTGTACTGGAAGTTTATGCATAATTTTATAGAATTTTGCCTATATGAGGTAAAATAGAAGCAATGGTTATACATTCCTTATATTTTTAACTTTATCAAGATCTTTCTCAACAACTTACCAAAAAGTGAGATCCTATGTCTAACAAGAGCAGCTAGTTTGCAGAACAGGCTAAAGTTGAAAAGAACAGAAAGAGCAAGACAGGACAAGACAAGATTAAAGACTTATTTAGAATATGAGGCAAATAGCAGTAGAAACATGAAAGAGAAAACACAACATAGTTCCTGGAAAGCGTATTTTGATTCATACATGATGATAACAGTCAAATAACTGCATTAAGCCAAAGAACTTCTTGAAGCTTCTGAATTCTATAATTTTCTAAGCTTCACTACTTCAGAGATGATTTGAAATGTGAAACTTTCTTGTGATTACAGTGGTTTCCAACAATTGCATATTATATAGTTCAGTCATTCTTTATGACAATTATTTCTGAATAAGAATTTTTTTTTGTAAAACCAAGAAAAAATGAGTAACATTTTAGTGGTTTACTTGGCATTCTGCAAGAAACTAATGTTACAAATACTCATACTATTTAAAACAATTTGCAAATATATTCTTTTGTAAATAAATAAAATCTGTGTTTAGCCACTGCTGATGATAAGGTGAATCCTGAAATATATAGACTAGAAGAGCTTCTGGCAAGTATGTCAGAAACTAACATATCTAACCTATCCATCAAAATAATAGGATAATTAAAAGAAAGGAAAAACCACCACCAATCTAAAGATTAAAGGGGCTACTTTAACTCCTAAATACAAAGACAGCTAGGCAGACTTGTTTATCATCTGTGCTATGCTTTACAAATGTAATTAGGAAATAACAAGATGAAGCAAAGACACCTCAGGAATTGGTATGGCCTTTTACTAACAACAAATTGTCATTGTTATCTTCACAATAGTAAAGAAATACTATACTTTCTACAAGATGAAAATAATTGATAGTCACTTTTCTCAATGAAGAATGGACAAAGAACTGTAAGATATTTCTGAATTTATAATAGCAGATATGCAGGCTAGACATCTAACTTCCTTCAAGTGCCACTGTAATGTTGTTTTGTAAGCATCTTTCTAGCTTTATTAAGCTGACCTGACTGACTTCAGGGAAGTAACAGGATTATTCGGAGAGGAAGCATGAAATTGAAATGAAATGAAATGAAATGAAATTTCCATGCTCCTGAAGCTGAACTGGCTCCCTCAGCTACTGGAGGACTGTCTTGTATATTTGTATATAATATATCTGAAAGCTCAGTAAAGCAGAATCTTAGGGACTTAATGCTCACTCTTATAGGCAACTGCTATGTAAGGACTACCACTCATCTAGAAGATGGAAACAAATGGGTAATAATAATACAGGGAAACGCAAAAATACATTGGAAGATCAACTGAAGAATCAAATCCAGGAAGTTCAGTGCTAGGCCTGATCTTATGTAACAACGAGCAAGCAACCTTTACTTTCAAATTTTATATCTACCCTTCTGTTGGAAAATGTAATCAACTCTGGTCAACATAGTGAAGGAAAACAAAAGAAATCTGAGAGACTGACAGTTAAAGTAAGAAAGCATGAGAGTAAAATACAGTTTGAAAGATTATGATACAAAATTCCTTAAAGAAAATAACTGGCAGCACACCTTTAAGTGGGAGAAATAAATTGGCAACAAAAATGTTAGATGACAGTCATAGTTAAAAACAAATTAAATATTATTTTTTAAATGTTAATTGCAGAAAAATTAAATTCTTATTTTTGTAAAGGCAACACATTATAAATTAAAAGGCAACTGTCTCTTTTTAATTGAGTTTTCTAGAATAACTTCGAGTCAAATGGCTGATTCCAACCAGATCTGAAACAGTACAGATGTCTAAAAACTATTACATTCCAGCAATTTTTGTGTGGGGGCAGAAGTAATTTTGTAGAAGAGGGATAAATTACCCCTAACAAGCCGCATCATGGTATTTTCACATTTTTTGATATCTGAAAATTTAAACGTGAGACCATTTAAATGACCCAACAGTGGGATAAGCTTCAACCAGAAACTGCCATCAACACTGAAACACAAACCCATCAGAAACTAAGTTTTATTAGTTCCATTGCTCACAGAATCATTTGGTTTTTATGTTATCATCCACGATTATATATTGTAATATATGTTATTAGCATATATATTTAGTTCTTTAATGATATAAAGAATATAAAGTGAGGAATTCTACTCACTGCCACTGATACAGAATATTCACTTTCTATCTGAGGAAACTGAGCTTTTGAACTATGTCTTTAATCTAAGAACAGACCTTTAATTATCTATATGGAACCCTCCTGTGTATATCTTAATTTTCTACTTACCTTGCTACCATTTCCTTTTCCTTATTTGATGCATATCCACTGCTACTGAGTGTTTTTGTTGGAGAAGACAGGAAGTAGAGGCAGTGATTTGTAAAGTACTGATCAACTAATGGTAAAAGAACCTAAGAAATACAGATACAAAATGTATTTTTCACAGAGCACAATGGTAAATGTAGCAACAATGCTCTGATTGGTCAAAGTTCATTCAAAGAATTTTAGAAGTTCTGTAACAGCTGTATTTTCTCATTTCAGACACAAAGTCATATAAATTAAAACCTTAAAACTTACAATTTTACTTAAAAGTTATGTAAATAATAAACAGAGTTACACAGATCTACCTGTTTTGGACTTAATATTGCAGGCTTACATTATTCACGTTCAACAGTGATAAATATCACTGAAGTAAGAGGAACCTTCCTCTCCACTATTTACATAACTGTCCAGTACAGACGTAAAGGGAGAGGGCTTGCTTTTTCTTTTTTTTAAGATCCTAAGTTAAATCCTAAATGTTCCTTACTTCAAATCTGATTATTGACAACATTTTTTCTTACTAGGTATACAAATGTGTATGACATTACTATGCACAGGAATACTTTTCCCTGTTAATTAAACTATACTATGCACTTTAGTGATATACTGAGGCAAAAATTTTCAGAAATAATTTATATGTCCTTCCAGTAAAGCCTTTATATTAAAATATTTTGAAATATTTGAATCCATCAAATATGTTGAAATATTTTTGAAGATATTTTGAAATATGTGTTTACAACATTTAATTGATTACTTACCATGAAGAAAAATGGGAAAGATATATTTCTATTACCTGAAAAGCAGTCTAACATTACAAATTCCCATGTTCTGTATAATGGAATGTATATGTACATTACTTGAAATACTAAATCACTCACTTTGGCAAAGAATTTTATTTCTTGGTCATGTGGAGATTTTTCAGTTTTTCCACTGGTTACAATGGCTTCTGCAAGGACACAATCAAGGCAGACACGAATAAGAAGTTGTCTAATAATAAATAACACAATAGCTCTTTGATATAGCCTTGTAAACTTAGTTTTGCTGAAATACAAATAGAACAGCAGAAACAGTTTAGGTAGTTACAGATGTCCAAGAATTCAATCTGCAAATTAACAGACATAATTTAAGTTTCTTAAATGCAAAAAACCAGTGGTCACTACAAATTTAAACATATCAATCCAAATATTTAATTATCAACAATTTTAATTATTTTCAAAATAAAATCTGCAGCTTACCTAAATGTGCAATAAACTCTTGGGCAGAATCAACGTATTTTAAAATTTTCTTCAGAAACTTGAAGGCAAACCTCTTTTCCATGGATGAAGCATCCAATTCTATGTCATTCATACCCCTGTTTTAGAAAGCATTAAGATAAATAGCACTGATGATGACAGTAGTACAAGCGATGACAGTACTATGAAGCATTCCATTCCTCATTATATTTTGATTGTGGTAAATTTTCATAAGACCTTCCATACCAACTCTTAGTTATCAACTACATAGCAAGAAATTTTAAAAATCAGTTAATGTTTCTCTAAGAGGTATAATAGCTTTGGATTAAAGTATCCAAAATATATGTATTTTAGGATAAGAGAACTTCAGAAAGCTATCTTATTGCACAAATGAAGCCATGATACATCTGAATCTAACAAAGCAATGCATTGGCCACTCAATTTCTACTGCTGGCAAAATGAAGTGCCAAATGTTTAGGAAGTCAGCAATTACAGATCAGTCCAAGTACTACACTTCATTTCATTATTAACTATGAAACTTCATTTTTGCCCTTCAATTTTATGAACGACTGAAGTTAAAAGACTTAAGCTACTAAATGAAAACCTAAATGCAAGCGACAAACTACCATACTATTCAAAGTATTTGAAAAAATTCAACAGTATACAATACTTTCTAAAGGGGTACGTATTATTTATTCTTTGAGATAAATTCATGACCTAAATCATGACTGGTGCATGCAGGATATTAAAGAGACATCTCCTGCTGCCTCACTCTCACAGAGGGTAATGCAATTAAGTATTTATCTGTATTTTCACTGAGATCACTGTAAATATTCTCTTTTTGTGTTTACAGTAAGTCATGGTTGCTAAGAGATTACATGTACTTTCCCAAATATTGAAAGACATTGGTATCTCTGTTAAATAACAAAGGCGACATCAAAAGAACTTGCAGAGGTTTAAAGATGCCTAACAAAATACCATGTTGTTTCTAACATATACTTGAGTAATGCACGAGAGATTTATCTGTATATCATAAACACCCAAAAGTAGTCCAAAAGTGTTTTCAACAAAGAAAAAGGAACAAAAAATCAAAACAGAGGCAGATGGTATATGTAAAGTACACACACTGTGCCGCCTATATGTTTCCAATTATAAAGAATTTCCATGTTTTAATGATTAGTCCAACATTTCTAAGAATGACATTCTGGAAATGTGATAATTGCAATCAGTACTTCAAAAGATTTTATATATACTTAAAATATGCACATATTCATCTGAAGAAAACACTGAGAAGAGGATAATTTTGATTCACCCTGATAAAGACAATTACTGCCAACTCTTTGCCCATACCCTGTAAAGAGTTTGAACAGGCTTTTTCAAGTTGACTTGTCCCATTAGTTAACACTGAAAACATTGTCCTTCTAACCTGAGCAGATGCAGCTGCACAGAGATATTAAAACTAATATTTGAGCAATTACATTGGTGTTTCAAAGGACCATTTATTTGCAGGAACTAAACCTGCTTTTCTTATTCAATGGCTCTACAGCAATTATGGAGGATGTTTGGTGGCATACCTACATTTGGTTTCAGGCTGAGAGCCTACATATGTGGCGGGAGGGAATCACTCTGTAGTGATGCAGAAATGTATATTTAGATTCATCTTCTAATACCTTAAGAAATGTTATTAACTGTTGAAGCCAACAAAGTTACCTTTTGCAGATCCTAATAATCAATTTGTATGAATTTCTGAGTGTATACTTTCACTAGACACACAGACGTGAAAAGCAAAAATAAATGAAAACAAGATCTGACTTTATGCACGTACAGAAAAAATTGTTCATGAATACAGTTTAGGTTACAAAAAATGCTTAATGCCAGCAAAATTGTAGTTTCCTATGTGCTCAGGTGTTTCATCTAATAAAAGGTGATACTTATAGTATAATAACTGACAATTCCATCATATAAAGCAAAAAATACAGTATAATAAGTTATTTTAATTTCATTGACAGTGGAAGCACCCACAGGCCAGCTTACTTCCAGACACATCAATTAAAGTTAGAGTACAACTAATGAAGTCTGGATGAAATGCCCACAAAATAGCCACTTTGTCTTACTGCTTCACAGAACTCAAACCAGTATTTTTCTTAAAAACTAGATTAAAAAGCACTTTTACATGGATGTGTTCAGTATCAGACCTCAGATTTATTTTCCTGTGATCCTTATTGACACCGCTGGCTGCTAATTTAGAAGTTTTGAATGACCTGCTTATTTAATTACATTACTGTTGCATTTTGTATTTACTATGATCGCATACTTATTAAAAATGTTACCTGTCTACCCTATTTCAGAAGGGTCTTTCTGAACATAAAAATAACACGGGCTCTGAGTTACAGAAGATATACCAAATGGTAACTATATTATTAACTAACAGACTGCAATGAGATAAGCACAATCATCATGGTTTGTGCACTGAATGTAAGCAAGAACCTCAAAAAAATGTGCAACTTACCGAGATATGATTATACCATTGACTTGAAGGAATTTAAAGAGCTCTTGTGCCTTTTCACGGTCCCGTGCTTTCTCTTTGGCTGTCAAAGTGTCGTAAGGTACCAGTAAAGGATGACTACCTCCACCTTTATAAGTTGAAAGAACTGTAAGTTTTTCTACTGTAAGATTTATTTTGCTTCAAGTACAAAAAGTTCAATTTTGATTGCCTTACACTGTCTTCTTTCAGACTGTTTCTTCTTTATGATATTTACCTTTGCTTTCCAACTCCATTTTCTTCTTTTTGGCCCATATATTATGGTAGTTTTCTGCCATTACCTCAACCATTCCCTACATTGCCATCAGAGAAAACAAGTTGCAAAATTAAAAGGTGACAATTAAAAATTCTGTAATTCTACGTAATTTTACAGTCTTGAGTAAAGTCTACACTCTTGTGGTAAAGAAACATCACAGTTAAGTGTCATTTCTACATTCAGCTGAAGTCAGCACAGGATACACTTGTATCACATGCTGTTTACAGCCCCTTCCCTAGCTTCATCATAACTTTTTCTAGGAACTCAGGAACCATCAATGGGATAAACAGTAGAAATCTCTTCTTTAAATATGTAAATAGTATGGTATGCACATTTCTACAACAGCATATCACAACCACAGTCACAAAACCTGACAAAATTCAAGACAATAATAAAAACCAAATCTATTAATTCTTTTCAGCACAACATACACAAAGCACAAATACAAACCTGAAGCTCCCTAGAAAGCACCACATTAGAGAGATCAAGTGGCGCCGGGCTATACCCATTTCCCTGCAGGGGAAAAAAGTGAATTATTTTCAGATAAAAGTATTTCAGAGAAAAGAATCAAATATTCAACTACAACTTCTCTGTTGTTGATCTGATTAGAGTAATACCATTCACATTTTTAAACTTTCTTTTAAAAACTGTTCACCTTTTATTTTGCAAAGTGTTGAAGATATATAGGATGATTAACAGAATACTTCTGCTGGTGTAGAACCAAGAAGTTTGCTGCAGATCTCTCTAATTGCAACAGATGGCAAGCTGCTATGAACTACGCTTCTCAGTCTAAGAGAGGAGACCAATCATGAGGCATACAAGATGTGCCTTCAAAACATGACAGAACAGCGTGGCAGCAGCCTGAATGAACCATATACTTAAGACAAGACATCACAACAAAAAGTTAAAATAGGTTATAGTCTCATGGAATTTACAGACTAAGAAAAAGGAGTGTGATATATTTATGCAGTCTTTAAAGTGTGAAAGCTCCAGTGCAACAAACCTATTAGGCACATGTTAAATGTGAACGATCACATATAAATCAGTGATTTCAATCATCTACTAAAATTAACCATGTGCTGAAATCCTCTACTGTCAAGTCTTGATCATGCATCTTATTGGGCAAGAAGGCCCAACTGCAGAACAGGTTCAACTGGCTGGAAGCACAGATGCCAGAGACAGAAGGACTTCCTGCAAGGGAGTTTGCTGAAAAGGTAAGAAATGCTGAAGTATTGTCTGGTGACAGAGTGCTCAGGGGCCACTTTTGGTAAGCAAAACTCGTGCTGGGGAATGAACCCAACACAGGCTTAAGATGCCTGATGCTGATGCTCACAGATCAGTGCTGGTCAAGTGTATATACAGAATGAGCTCATGACACATCTTCGCACGCTCCTTGCAGAACTGCTTATGGTGGCAGGACACTGCCCAATACATTGCTCATTAAATCTCACTACATTAAAGCACAAATGTGTGTTTAATTCACCTCAAGCAGTAGAATAAAAATTCCCCAACACTTGTCATAGTTTTAAAGAGCTTCCCCCCTCCAAGACATAGACATATCTAGCAGCAGTCTCAACATGCTACTACAAAAAACTACAAATGAAAAAACCAGTCTATATCACATCAAAATGCTAGGTACTATATAATTACCTGCACATTTTCCCTGTAGATTTAACAAAAAGTATTAAATGCACAATCTTATTTGTCAGTCATAATTATAATCTTGATAAAAGCCCATTTCAGGCTCCCCTGTTTGACCAAAAAAGAAAATTACTACTTACTTATTATAAACCAGAAAGCTTTAAATACTCTGCCACGTGTTCTTTGAATGACTATATGAAAACTCTCTTCAGGACTTCTGAGAAAATGAATAGATATGGTCTCTGACAGCCTTATTGTCTTAAAAGTTGTTGTCTTTTTGCAATAATTCTTTAGTGTAGTGCTACTGCACAGTTGTTATTATAGTGACATGACTTCCAATCTCAGAAATTTAACAATAAAAGTTTCTTTTCATTAAAAAGAGTACAAAATTAATATAATTTTGTATAATTTCTTAATAAATTTACAAACAAGCTTTTAGGTTTCTAAATTTAAGCAACTCTACCTTACCTGGCTAGACTGTGATATGCTGCGGAGCTTTTCATTTTCACGCTGATGTATTATTGCTTCTCCTCCTTCCTTGGTCCTCTCTAGGCTCCATCCCATGGCCAACATGGTTTTCAGTGATTCTCTGGCAGGCCAACGATAAATTTCTTTTTCCTTTGAAGAAAATAATGTAAAATTTCTCAGTATTTAGCAAGTAGCAAAAACTCAATAAAAATATTCTGTTCTTGTGTACAAATTATCATATGCCACAAAAGTAAACCAAATTTTTATATCTGAAGACACGATACAGTTCTTTTTACATGAGACAGAAGCTTTAAAATACTTACAAACTTTTTGGGTTTATTCTTACTGGCATTTATTGCTGGGATATGTGTTACAAACTAAAAGCACTCAAATGAGCTCTGGAGCAATAATGCCATTTGTATCTGGAAACTTAATCATTGATTTCTCCAGCTCAAAATAATGAAAAATTGATGGCACTACAAGTGCTATGAAATTAGTTAGGTATGTGTGTACATTTAAACGCATCAGCACATGAGGCCTTTTTTTATTCTTCACATGTTTATATCCATTCATGGACATAGAACATTACTGATCTATACACCTCTTCATATAAATGCCATTGATAAAAAATTAGGGGACAGCGTGTTTTCCAACACTGCTGTGAAAAGTAGAGGCGTTACAGAAATCTGAAAAGTTGTGGCAAAAAAAATTCTCAGTGTGTCATATCAAGACTTCTCAATTCAACCTAATAAAAGTATTTCAGTTCTTACTATCAAGAATAATTTTTATGACAGTTACTTAATATGGCAGTTTTTATGGAAATATCTGATTTTTAGGTTCAAATGTTCTAATCTGAGACAATTCAGAAAATTCTCTTTGAACTGCTTTAATAACAACTCAACCAACAATTCTTCAGCTCCTCTCCAAAGATTTCAAAGCGATTTACAAACCTTCAGAAATTAAACCTTTTGAATCCCTCTTGAGGTTTGTCATCTCCATTTTCTGAACAGGAGAAGTGTGGTAAAGAGGGACAAATGTAATTGCCTTATTTGAGTCACCTGATGAATCATTGCAAAAATATGTAACAGAATTCAAACTCAGTGCACTGTTCTGATAACTAGAAGACATTCATGCCTAGTCAAGATATTCAAATAAATGCATTCAAAATAGTTTAAATGTTTTCCTCCATTTTCAACTGAAGCATCTCCTACGCTTTCTTTAAATTTTTATACCATCTTTCTTGAACACAAAATTGCCTTCAGATATATTAAATTACACTTTGATCTAAAAGTCAGGAGTTGCTGCCAGTCATTCCTCATCCATAAAGGCCTGAACACCCTGTGTTATTAATACTTGGAATACAAATTGGTCCAGGCCTATGCAGACTGCCTAACAGAAGCAAATTACACAAGACTGTGTAAGATTAACTGAACAACCATTTTAGCATACAGATGTTGCTATTCTTAACTGCAAAAATTCCAGTTTGTCTCTCTTCCTTTTATATCTGACATGGATTTAAAAAAGTACACAAATCAATCTACTTTGTATTAATACAGCTGGATTTCCTCTAATACCTTTTCAGTTAAAGTTTTGAAAGGTCTTATTAATGGGTGAGTCTTCATATTTTCATCCAGTGAAACACCGTATTTCCATCCACTGTTAGTCTGAAAAAAAATAAACATACTGAAATAAGTTGAGAACAACACAGATGAGTAAATTGGCCAGTTTAGTTTGTCATATTGAACTGCCAATCTACTACAATAGCTACTGAGTGCTACAGAAATTTCTGTTAAAAGAGCATGCATCCATCTGGGGATACACTGGAAAAAACAAGGCCCAGACGGATTAGATGCCATATGAGTAGTAGGTCTCATGCAACCAGTTCTGAGTCTAACATACATTGGCCCCTTTCAGACTCGTGCATTAAGATGGCACTGGCTAAGGTAATAAATATTCTCTGGGAGGCCAAAGTCAGCAGCACAGAGAAAAAAAAGTAACATTAATAGATCAAGCACTAAAGAAGGTAATTTTAATAAATCCTTTACCTTAAACAATATTAATGGAAATTTATGTTTTGAGATTAATGTATGCATACATGCTTACCCATACATATGTATACCTTTCTCTACAAATTGGCATACACAGCCCCACATGACAACAGAGTTGTTATTTCTATATAACTGTTCTATAAAATTGCTATGAATTTGTTATTAGTTGTTATAATAACTTAACCCCACCTCTATTTTTTTCCTCTAAGGAAAGAGGTTTAAAATTCGTACTTGGGTTAAATGAGTTACTCATATCCAAATACTTCCAACATAGTTATCAAAAACTGCAACAACTCCATCAAACTTCATTTTTCTCAAATTTAACTCTAAAAGTTATATTTATTAACATTAAAATCTACTTGCAAAATGTAACTCTAAAAAGGCCTTTATTAAATGTTTCACTGTAACATTAAAAAGATATAAAAAATTACTTGGTATATATTGTCTTGTCTTATAGCTATTTTGAAGAAGTGAAACAGAAACACAACACAGTGACAGAGCACTTGGAACTTTATAGAGGAAATCAATACATAACAGCCTTCTTAAAGCTGAAAAGAACGAAAAGCTGTAACTACATTTTCTGAAATAAAAAGGACATTAGACTTCCCAGGTATTCTCTTAGATCACAGAGCTGCTGCAGTAAAATTGAATCTGTGACTCCCTATCAAAAACCATCATTACCAGGCAAAATGAAGCTACGATCTATATATTCTTAAAAACCAACCAAACAAAAAAATCAAACCAAATGAAACCCCAAACCAAACCAAGTGCCTCTTTTTCACTCCCCTCAAATCTTTGCCCCAGTACTTTCCGGCCACTTTGAAAAAGTGACAAATTTCAATAAATTTTCTTGAGCAAAAGGTTTCTTCCACATATCCCTAAAGAAATGCAGATATTAATGCACTCCGAACAAGGGCCTATCAGTTGAACTGTCCAGTTTTTCTTTCAATATTACCCTAGGTATTATTTACTAGTCCTCTTCTGACAGTTGCCAGTCTTAAAATAATTCCTACCTTATCAAAGGCCCATTTATCATGGGAATGTTCAGCATACTTGCTGACAATATACTCCAACTTTTCAGGAAGTACAAGGCTGTAAACAAAGGGAAGTATGGTCATTCAATCATAAGGTACTGCAGCCTGATTTATGAAAACAATGTCAATATAATATAACACTAATCAAAATGCTCCACCACCAGATGAAGGTAAGACACTTGGCTTTGCAATTCCATCATCTTTAGAAGAAAATGCTACAAAACAAAGCAGACCTATAATGGCATTTAGAGGGAATCTTCAAATACATAACAGTTGCACTTATTAGCAACTGAAATCACAAGAAAAAAAACAAACCCAAACCTGCTTCATCATAACCTACAGGTATTTTTCCTGGTAATTCTTAACACAGCATAATATTAATATGGATAGTTCACATTGCATAATGATGGATGGGTAAGACTTTAATAGTAAGAATCAACTAGTGCTCCTCAGTTCTTGAATATGAAAGTATAAGAAATCTGTATTTTAAAAGCACAAGATTACTAGGAAGGCCAAGTCTCTATGATCTGTTTTGCCATAATCAGGTTGCTACTGATCAATTCTCAAAACTAAGTGAAGGTTTTACAAAAATTGGGCAAGAGACCAACTGAATCACTCACCAGATTTTGATGATCTTGTACCATTTGTCACTCTAAGCACACTCTAAATAATGACAGTATCAAACGTATTACAGGTGTACATATCCCAAACATTTGAACTATTAGGTAATAGGGTACATAAGAAGCATAGAATTTACTACGTACTCTGCAGATGTAACGTGGAAATATTTAACATCTGTACAGTGCTGAGAAGAATGTTTTATATCTGGTAAACAAGATACGTTGCAGTGAAGTATTTAGCAGAAGGAAGCAAAAATCCCTAAACTACCTCTGAAAGGTACTAATATCATTAGAAGGTCAGTCACCAGCAGAGGAGAAAAAAAAAGGAATAGTATAAAAATAATTAAGGAAAGGAAATCACTATGATTTATGTGACTCACTTTGCTGTGCTGACAGGTTTAGGATCAAAATTTCCTTCTGGATCCACCGAAGTCTGCTTTTCCAAAGTTGACCTAATTCGTGTATCTAAATAGTCAGGGGGCAAGGCACCAGCTATAGCACTTAGACAAGGCAAAGCCATTCGAAAGAGCTCTGGATCATACTTCTGCAGGAGAGATAGGAACTGGTTGGAAAATCCAATAGAAAAACATGCAAAATGTTAGTGAAAACCAAGCAGCCATATGTACAAATATTAGAAGATACAAACAAACAGTAAAGCACATTTAAAAATGAAGCACAGGGCAAAATTATTGCTGCATGACATCTGTTTTTCTTGGTATCAACTTGATACTTTCTTAAGACTACTCAAATTAACATAAGAGTACACTGACAACTATATAAGTATATACAAGTATGATTCTCAAGCTTTCTTTGGGCCATTACGGCCTATATAGGAAGTGTCAAGGGTTGTTTGCCTAGTTATAGAAGTACAATCATCTATAAAATACTCTCTTAGTTCTAAAATCACTAATTCCTATCTTAATTGCAGAAGCCATTGTAATATCTCCCTCTTTTTCCCTAATCTATTTCAGTTTAAATCATGCTAGTTAAAGGAAATTGTGTTTTACTGTAGCAAAGTCAGTTCATTTTTTTTTTTCTAAATTGCTCTGCTAAGAGATGAACTAGCAAAACTGCTTTTCTAAATAGTCATTTTAGCCCTGGAGAGAACACAGAAGTACTTGATACATAAAAATATAAGGTGGAATTACATTTGAAGAATCTATCCTTAGTAACTTACCATGAAACATATTAAAGGTCAATTGTTACACACTAGATTATAAAAAACATTTGCTAGAAGAAGTAGAACCAGATCACTGTAGGCCAAGGTTTTCCTTCTGGCTCTCAAACAACATTCTTAAGTATGCTCGGGAGGAGGGATGGAACTCACTTCTCTGTCTTTCAGATTCCCCACTTGTAAAGTGGGTATAATGATACAGCTTTAAAAGGCTTCAAGACCTACTAATGAACATTACAGTACAAAAGTTTGATGCTATCATATTTATTTAATAAAGTTTTACTCATATAGCACAGGCATCTTTTTGATGTGATGACACAGGCACCAATCAAGCATATACAGGAAAAAAATTTACACTGCAAAAATATTTCCCTTGCTTCATTATTAGAAAGACTACATGCTTCAATAAATCTGAATGACCACTTTGTGTGAAAAAAATGTCGAAGAACAATTTTAAGGTCCATTGAAAATACTTGCTGATAAAATCATACATTCATATCACAGCAAGCAGAATGCCTAGAATTTTGAAGCTTTAACTTCCTCTAGTTTTGTTACAACATTCTTTAGTGTCTATGACACAAACAAAAGAAGTGAGATCACAGTGTAAATTGCTTCCACTAAACAGCTGGAAGCCATGAAAATACCAAACCTGTAAATACCTAAGTACGAAACAGAATGATGGAGAATATTGCAGCTCAGCAGATTTCTCCTTTCATTGGGCCAACAACCATTTACAGAAAATTAAAATACTCTTATAGAGGGCCACCAATATTGGTAGAAACATACCATCTTCATTTATCTGTAAAAAGCCAAGACTGATTGGAAACATCTGATTGTGTCATGCCCTCCTGACACTCTTTGCACTTGTGACAGCAGTAAGAGAGAGAGGTAAATGTCACTAAAATCAAATAGCAATGAGGCTTAAAAAGCCATTTTAGAATAATGCAGAGACCAGAGTCATTTCTGTACTATAAATCAGAATGCCTAGAGAAGCAATCTAAATCTATTGATTAGAACTGGAATATAAATTCAGTGAGATGAGATGAAAAAAAAAGCACTATTGTCCCACAGTGAGAACTTGATTTTTGAGCCCAATCAAGTACAACAAGTATTTACTCGGTAAGGCATTTCTCCTATCAGAAATATAGCTTTTTCTTACTAGAGAAAAAATGAGTAGGTGAAAAAATCCCAAGATCACACTTTGGAATAGGAAAATGGAAAAAAATTTTATTTCTAAGAATGTTGCATCATATTTCTTAAGCTGGGCAATAACCAGGAAACTAAAAAAATGCAAGTCTATGTTTGAAAACAGATAATGTAAATTTACTGTGCATACACCAACAATTTGACAAGCATATACAAACATTTCTTAAAATTAATTTTACGTCAGCAAAAAGTATTTCAGAAAGTTTAGTAGAGCTAAGATAGAAGAGGAGACAACACTGACTTGTTAGTGTGGCAAGCAATCTGCCTCATTACTAGTGTGAGGCTATATGGGTATATTAAGACAAAGATTTGACATTTCATTAGTGTGGAGAGAATCTTTCGAGATTCACCACTCAATTTTTCATTAGAAAGTTACTTCATTAAAAGCATTCATTGCCATATCTTCCATATTAGGTGAAAGAATTGTTAAAACAGGAACTTTCTGCACTTGGCACGGCAAATTATCATTGTAATACTTTTATAGTCATCCTATACTATAATATGAATTACAGTCATTACCTTATGAGACAAGGAATCAAATATTCCCCAGAAAAGTTTTTCAGTTAAATGTAATTCTTCTTCTGCTGCAATTCCATAGCTTCCCATTCCTGAAGGCAGACAATAATATTTCCAGCACTGCTCATAGTGATTTGTCAGAAGCTAGATTTTCAAGAAAATAAAAATGCATGTAAAACATTGGTATTTAACAAAATAACATACTGGTTAGTGAAGTCTGAATTGCCAGTATCTGTTTAAACAGTTACATGAGTAGTATTATTTATTTCTGTGTCCATTTCTAATGGCTCATAAAAACTGTCTTTTTTTCTTCTTTTTTTTCTTTTTGGGAGATCATAGAATCATAGAATCACCTCGGTTGGAAAAGACCTTTAAGATCATCGAGTCCAACCGTTAACCTAGCACTGCCATCCCACCACTAAACCATGTCCCTAAGCACCTCATCTATCCTTCTTTTAAAGACCTCCAGGGATGAGGACTCCACCACCTCCCTGGGCAGCCCATTCCAGAGCCTGACAACCCTCTCGGTGAAGAAGTTTTTCCTAATGTCTAGCCTAAACCTGCCCTGGTGCAGCTTCAAGCCATTCCCCCTCATCCTATCGTCTGTTACCAGGGAGAAGAGGCTGACCCCCACCTCGCTACAGCCTCCTTTCAGGTAGTTGTAGAGGGCGATCAGGTCTCCCCTCAGCCTCCTCTTCTCCAGACTAAACAACCCCAGTTCCCTCAGCCGCTCCTCGTATGACTTGTGTTCCAGACCCCTCACCAGCTTGGTTGCTCTCCTCTGGACATGTTCCAGCAATGCAACATCTTTCTTGTAGTGAGGGGCCCAAAACTGAACACAGTATTTGAGGTGCGGCTCAAATAGTAGATAGTAGAGCCCATGCTGTGAAAGTATAAAGTCTGTATTATCCCCAGCTGCTGCTGGGGGATTCTCATTGATGACAGTGAGGAGCAAAATTACAAAATTTCAGGATTGTCACCATCTGAGTACAGATTAGTTCATGGGATAAAAATAGAGACAATGAAATGGGTGTAAACTAGGACATGATAGATTCTGGTAAGAAGTTTTACAAATTCAAATCAGTTTGTAAATAATTTGTAGTTGATGGCCCCGGTATTATTCAAAACACTGCAAAAGACACCTGCAATACACCCTTTTAGCTCATCTCCAGAAAAAAATGTGGAAACAACTATTGTCCAGACAATCTGTAACATACCAGTTAAAGGGCTAGCATATAAGATTACTGGTGCACTTTCCACATAATTTCAAATTTCTACTGATTTTTTCTTTAGAACTAAAAATTCCTATCCCATGGGAAATTCTAAAATTTCTTTTAGCATCAGACTAGAATCTTGACATTTTAGTTTTTCCTGCAATTCTGTTTAGGAAAGGAAAATAATAATGAAAAACCCGTATCAAACACTCCCTCCTCACCACACTTTTGCTCCAAAATTACTGATGCTCTAGGGTATGTCTGTGAATCTGGCAGCTCTGCCTTAGAATATGACAGAATTTCAATTCTGCATAAAGAGACATGCAGACCTAAGATCAAGCCTTTTTGTCCCAACAGGAGCAGGAGGCAAACCTGATGGAAAAATTCTAAATAGAAGTTATTTATCATCTCACAATTATAACTCTCTATTTACAGAACAAGAAGATGGATAATACTTCAGTTAAAGATTACTCAAAAATAAAAGGTGAATTCTGTTCTCTGTAGACTTCACTTAAGATTTATTCCTGGACTATGCATCCTAGCACGAGTTATTATAGTTCATATAGGAGAATAAGAAATATCAAGAAAATGCTAACATTTAAGTTGATACTTCCAACTACTCTTTTGCTGAAGCAGTAAAAAAGTCAACAGTTGACTGAACAAAATCACATAATCAACTTATTATATACTGTTTGCATTAGGCAAGATTTCACAAAACCTTCAACCATTATATTCAATTCAAAAGACTTTATAAAACAATAACATTATTTTCAATTCAGAAGTCATTTCACATTGCTTTACCCTGCCCTGTTCTGTTTTTAAAAACATGGTGATGACAGATTATTGTGAAGTAAGTTTTTCACTGAACGCATGTAGAGAAAGTAAAGCATTTACCTTTAGAGGCATTTTACAGTATTCATTGAGCAGGGGCACATCAAAAACCAGCCTTCTCAACAGCTGTTGCAGCATAGAGGGACGTAAGTGGCTGTAATTTAAAAAAAAACAGAAGTTCTTAGTAAAATTCATACAGGCCAGTGAAAATGGAATAAAAATTGAAATCAATTTGCATACTGACATTCACATAATTCATTAAGAGTATTTTGAAAAAACAGTAGTAGGTGCTTAAGGAATCTCACTATGCCTCATCTACATATAGAAGGGTACAGCACAGAGAGATGTGCTACTTCTGGGCTCTCTTAAGTGAATAGACAACATGTATGATTGTGCCATATGACAGCAGAGGGAAGGGTGCCGGATTTTTTTCAGAATACACAGAAGGGACAATCTAAGCAAAAACCCCAGAATATTACACTAACAGAATGGTTTCTGATATGACACTAAAAAGCAACAAAACACTCCTAACTGTGATTGATCTGGAAAATACATTATGGTTATTCTTATAAGAAATAAATCTCAACAGGAAGACTGAATAAATCACCCAGCATTTCTTTTCTAGCTATTTAATTTCAGTGATCTGTACACTCAAAATGAGTGTAAAAATGCTCCTTTCATATCTCTCCCCCTTCAGTCATCACTTTTTCAGGCTGAAGATTCCTGGTCTACTAAGCTGTTCCAAAGGAGCAAAATTATTTCATACGTTGATCCCTCTTGCTAAGCTTTTCTGAATCTTTTCCATTTCTACTATAGCCTCTTTTTGGCAGGGGTCCAGTGCTACGCACAAACTGAAAATGCACACTGCATTACTAATTTCACAGTCCACTGCAGAGACAAGTAGCCCTGCGGTTTATGACAAAGATCAACAATTATGATTTAGTTGGCAAATCTACATTTCAATTCCTGATAAAACTTCAGTGCTTAGTTCAGTTTTAGGATCAGTTTTAGGATTTGGAGAGTGCGGGGTAGTTGTTGTTTTGGGTTTTTTTAAACTATGTCCAAGGTTCTTCAAAACACAATCAGAAATACAAACACATTGATCCCTTAAATCCCCAACACGCTGTCAGATTTGCCAGATCATTTTTAGTCATTATTAGGGTTTTGTTTTTACAAATAATCAGAATTTATCCTGTACCACCATAAAGCTCATATCAACATCACATCTTGAACAATGCAGTACTCATAACGGAAAAATCAAATCTATTTTCTCTTAGGAAAAAAAAAATCCTATCATACACTCTGGTCATTTATTCCATGCAAGAATAAAATAATCTCACTTGCATGTTATACATAAAGAAAGAAATTATTAAAATACATATACTGTACAAAAGAAAAGAATTTGTACACAGGTATCATACATACTGGCAAATAGCAAGCAGGCATTCTTCAATAGTGTCTCTTTGTGCTTTTGTAAGAGAACGTCCCTTGGATAACCTATATATGGTGTGAAGCATGGAGTCAACCAGAGAGGCATGATGCTCTGTTCCAGAAAACAGGGGAGCACATCTTTTGAGTAATGGAAACACAGCTGAGCAAATATATCTATTTAGTGCAAGAGCTGCCTCTGTGGTACTTAGAGAAACCTGTATGAAGTAGTAAATGATTGTTAGTATTATATGGAATAAAGGTTACTAAATATGAAGTCTATAAAACATAATAATGAAATACACCTTAAGTCCCCTTACTGGCTGGGTGCTAACATGATATTCCCAGTATACACGAGGACAAAAGCTCTTTTTCTGAACTTGAGAAAATCCAAGTCAGCCACTTAACTCCTGTCTCTTGCCCCACTGCACTCTGAACCAATAGGAGCAGAAAAGAATATGCAGCTTCTTTCTTTAAACAGGTTAGCAAAAACCATGAAGCATTAAATAGCACTTTTCCTCTCACTTCATTTCTTCATACCTATACATATATGAATTTTCAGTGTACTTCTTGGAAGCACACATGAAATAAAAGTAATCATTAGGCCTATTACAGTATATCCAATGTATTTACTGTATAATTAATGTAAGCCTGTATTAAAAGTTTTTAAATTACGTTACAGTTGCTTCATAAGGTGGTGCTGAATGCTGATGATCAGACTTAAACATTATAAATTAACAGTAACTGAATTATTACTGTTTGTGTTTATAGCAAGCCTATACTACCTTTTTTTTTTATTTTTAAAAGCTGTTTTGACTTGAAGTTCTGCTTACACTTACAGAGCCACTATATCCAGCCACTGCCCCTAAACTCCACAACTAAATACTTACTGTATCCAGAGAGGCAGAGGCTCTTAAATCTGGTAAAAATCCAACTTCCAGTAGGTGAAGGAGGAAGCTTTGGTCCTTAATACCATAGACACGGTCCAAGAAGAGTACCATGGGTGCTTTATGATCAGGACAGAAATTTGCAGACATGTCTGGCTCATTTACTGTGCCATCTACACAAACACATAATGCAATTTTTAATAGTAGATATCTGATAGAACAAGAAACACCGAGACAATGAAAGACACTGTAATTACATGTAATATGTAAAATCACATGTTCAATGAAAATTATGTTCTTATTCACTTTTCTTGTAAGCTGAAAAAGAATTCTAAGTTTTTATTATTTCAAAAACCCTATTATTTTGCAATTTATTAATCTTTCACTCTTAAATGAAAGCTTAAGAATGAATAGTAAAGTATTCTACTTATTTCATTACTATTACAGAGAACTTTTACATGGTAAAATTAAAGTTAAATATTACTGCAAATATTAAAAATATATAGTAACTGTAAAGTCAAAGAAGGGTAGGAATTTTTTGTCTCATGTAAACTAGACTAGAAAGAATATGGAATCCAAGGGGAAGACAACAATAACACACAAGTTAACTGTGTATCAGATAAACCATCCCTGACTGTAAAAGGGAAAAGACAATACTTGTGAAACAGAGAGGACAAAAGAAGGAGGGAAAGGAGGATAAAGTTATTTTGCCCTAGAAGAAAATGAGACACTGGTAGTTTACAGCCCACAGAACATGGAGAAATTAATAGGAAACATGGAGATCGTATGCCATAAAAACCTCATCATCTGTTGAGTTCATGCTTTATAGAAAATTTCAGTTTGTCTGGTTATCTTTGAAGTTATTTTGTGGAAATAAATCCACCCTGGATAACCACACTGACTGCTTCTAGGAAAGAATCAACAGTTGTATAACAAGCAAGCACACCACCGTCAATACACCTTTGCACTCTGATTTTTGAGTTCTAGAGTGAAGAGGGTGAAAACACAGAGTCTTCACTGACTTCCTTTCAACAGGTAGCGTTAAGAAAGCTGTTAGTTCCAGTGACACAAACTCAATTTCAACCTGAATGACAGGTAGGGATCCAGGTGCAGATAGGGAGCTAGGCAGTTTGATGCAGAGAGAGCATCAGGTCCATGTCAGGCCCTTGGTTCAGGTTGTCTATGCATACACACAATGCACAATGTTTGGGTCTTCAGAGAGTAGTCTCATTCCTCAGAGGCGAGAATGGATGAATCAGAGTAGTATGAGAAACAGCTAAGTCCTACAGCAGCACAGCAGCATAGCCTCAACTCCAGAGGAGCAACCCCTGAGGTACTGAGGAGGACATAAGTCTTGCAGAAGGAGTGTATCTACCTGGGAAGGAACGATCTAATCTCTTAAGAGACGAACCACTCCTCCATATAGGATTCTCCTGTGGTAGACAGGATCTCAAAGAATATGAAGAAGCAGGCAGTAGAAGCGGGAAATTACTGTATTAGGCACTAAGCTGGGTGGCTTCATGATGTGTAAGAGGATTCCATGATAAAATGTCTACACCTTATTGGAGGACCTTCTGGGAAGCAGGCAGAGATCTCGAGTCTCAAAGGATGGATGACATAGTGGTGTAGAGAAGAGGGATTTAGTTAGATGGATTATAAAAGGGAATTATTTTGGGACAAGATGAACAAGTACAGAAATAACCTCCACCTTAATAAAAAAAAAATCACGTTTCTAGGATTGAACATTAGAGGTCAGAGTGGACCATTATACTAGAAACTGTGGAAAAGACAATAGGTATAGAGGAGCACCTTCTTAAGATCAGGACAATCGCAGAGTATGTGTGGTTTTCACTTCCAGGGAAGTGAAAAGGCCAGGGAAGAAATAAATAGCACACTTCCAAGAAACAGGAAAGGCAATTAAAACACAATTTGCATGTGTAACATTTTAATCAAGCAAAGACAAACAGGATTCTACACTGAGTCATCAGTGACCTGGAGAAGAAAGCAAATGAAGGAGCCTAAAAGTCTGTATACAATAAGTTTTTATGTATGGTTAAATCGTTAACAAAACTGAGTGGGCAAAATAGAGACAGCTGCACTTCAGTGCAGACAACTTTAAGCTAATGCACTTGCAGAAAAATAAGACGTACCTACATGATGTTGAGCTTGGAACTGACATTACAAAGAGATCCTGATGTCACCACTGAAATTCTGTGAAACCACCAGCTCAGTATGTAGCAGTGACCAAGTAAGTCAACAAGATACTGGGCACAATCAGAAACGGGTATTCACATTATGAGGGGGGGGACACAATTTTGCTGCTATATAAAATAGAAAATTAATACATAAACCAAACTATTGTGTGCCCACATTATCAGTAAAACCTGCTCATGTCTTCTGTACATCCCACATCTGTTTTCTGTATCTCAGGACTGCAGAATAGAGATAATGAAGGTACACAGAAGGGCAAGTAAAATGATTCAGGAAATGGAGCAGTTATGATAAGAGACTAAGAAAAGTTGAGATTCTTCAATTTGGTAAAATGAGGACTGAGAAAGTAGATAACTGAGATTTAGAAAAGGATTAATGTAGCTGACAAGGTGAATGAAGAACTGCTATACACCAAATCCCAAAATACTACAATTGAAGCGTGTTAGTTAAAATTAGTAGAGTATAAGTTAAAAAACCCATACACTTAAAATGCTTCTTTATGTAGCAAATAGTGAAGTTCTGGAACTTATTGCCACAGAAGTTTGTGAGTACAGACATTATTCCAAAGGGATCAGATACATTCTTGGACACAAGGTCCAGAATCAAATATTAATGGGCAGGGAGGTACACTATAGTCTTTCTAAACAAATGACTGGATGATGTGGAAGTACAAAAGGACCAAGTCCAAGCTTACACATTCTACCTAAAGAGACAGCATCTCCACTGCTGACAAAGTACTGGGATGGATGGCACATTAGTGTGATCCTGTAAGGTATTTCTTATGTTCTTACATTCTCTGCTCCACAAGAGTAAGTATCTGTTCTGCTGGAGCAGCTCTAATGGACAGGTATCTAGTTAAAACCTGAAGAATAGTTCTCTGCTTGTACTCAACTATAACAAAGCTGCTCTATTTTATACCTGAAGTCTTATGTGCCAAAACATTATTATGAAAAGATGAACTAGTCTAATAAAAGTATTGAAGTTACCTTTGTTAATTGTTGACAGCTTTAGTGGTATACTTATAATCCCAACCAAATCTTCAGTTGGCACTAGCGATCGAAGGATTGACCTGATTCGAATAGCTTCCCCTTTTCCACTTTGAATAAGCTGTTAGAAAAAGTTGATCAATTAAGAAATTTAGTTCTGAGGGACATAAGACAAATTTCCTCAAAATGTTGATATTAATATGATTTTTTTCAAACACTGGAAAGAATGCACAGAAATTCAATTTATCTCAGCACTCTAATGAAGTTGTGGATTTTCAGCTCTGTATCACATTCTTACAAAAATTATTTTTATGGCTTTCTACAGAACAGTAAAGAGCCAGTTTCAGAAATTTCATTAAATGTGCAACACTAGTAGTTCATCTTTGCTTTGATTCTGTATTCATATAAAAATTATGAAAATTTTAAATAAATAAAAAGCATAAGAAATGAAAAGACCATGATTTTTTATAAACATCTTGCAAGGAACACATCTGTCTAGATAGAGCAAGAAATGCAATAAAATCCACCTTCTGAAGGGAAGAAGCCTTTGAATAGAGAACAGTTTAGTTAAACATGTACAGTTCTGTTTACAAATCTACATTTTCTGAGCAAGTGACAAAAAGAACTTACATGCATTTCTGGTGCACAGCGTCCAAGTAAATCTATGAGAGCTGAGTAAAATGACATGATTGCATTGCCCATGTGCACAATCTCCTCCTCATCATCATCATCATCACTAAAAGGTAAACAATACCAGTGAGCATTTTTGCTAATGTTATTTTGATAATCCAGAGACTATTAATCAGATATACTAATTTCCTCTGGCTTTGGATTACAGGGTTTTTATCCCCAGAATAAGCATGCACTTGAACAGTAATAACTGAGTTGACATGAGCCTTCTATCTTTCTCTTTCACTTTACCTTAGCTTCATTCAACAACAGCCTTCTCCTTTTCTGTCTCCTTCAGGCTTCTTCTCTTCTGTAAATCTTATTCCACTTTTATCTACCTCATGCTTTATGAATTCCATATGACAACTGCTTGTGGGTGCAAATCATTAATGCTCTATGTTTGTATAATGCCTTATACAACAGGGCTTATTATCCAGATACTGCAAGCATGATTAAACCAGCTATTAAATCATCATTTGCCGAACAGGCATTCACATTTACTTACCCTTCTCTTTTATACACCTGGGAGGGGAGGTCACGAGTAGGATTCTCTGAGATCCTGATAGCTTCCTGCATAGCTGCCAGCAAACCATTTCCTCCTTCTCCTCTAAGGTCTGGTCCAAAGCACTCTGGCCGTCGAATAAGGAGCTTGACGACAACACTTGCATTTTCCTCAACGCTTTCACCTGAAGACCAAAAAGCACTATACATACTTTCTCCTGCAAGGTATCCCTAAGTCAGAAGACAACCACATTTCCCCCTAAATTTTACAAAATATAAACCAAATCCTCATCCTTATTTTGGAAAACAAAAGCATACCAAGTTGGCAGCATTGGATGCACTTTATCAAAAATATACCAAGGCTTAAAAGTGACAGTGTAGACTTGCCTTGCAGAAGTTTTACTATACTCAATCTAGAAAGGTTCACTTTAGAGGGTTAATTTGTTTTTTATGGCAAAGTCTACTGTATCTGGTATGAAGGCTAACAGTCCCAAGAGGCAAGAAGTCTGCCAGAAGGAAGTTTTCACTCCAGCCAACCCCCCAGCCTCTTGCTCTCTCCCCTCTCCTGCAGGACAGGGAGAAAATAGAAGGAAGGTGTGACAACTCATGGATGGAGATAACAACTGTCTAGTAGAGAAAGCAAAAGCTATGCAAGCAAGCAAAGCAAAAAGAAAAATTCATTCCATGCTTCCCAGGCAGACATTTAGCCTGCCTTGCTTGTAAAAGATGTAAACCTTGTAAAGGTTATTTGGGAAGAGAAGCACTATAATCACAAACATCCCCCTCTTCTTCCTCCTTCCCCTGAGCTTTTATTGCTGAGCACAACGTCGTGGTATGGAACATTCTTTTGGTCAGTCTGGGTCAGCTGTCACATCTGTGTCACCTCTCAACCTCTTGCCCACCCTGAACCTACTCACTGGGGCCAGTGAAGAAGGAGAAGGGGCAGAGTGGGAAAAAAAAAATAAATGAGAAAGCCTTCACACTGCACAAGCGCTGCTCAGCAACAGTTAAAAGACTGGTATGTTATCAACACTGTTTTAGCCATAATTGAAAAGCACAGCACTACACCTCTCTATAGATATACAAACGATCATCAACATGCACAACATTCAGCTAGTTACCAGATGCACCTGAATCCTTGCATGTTTCATGTATTTTTGAGAAGGCAAATAGAAAACCCCCTTAAAAATTGTAAGCGGCTGTTTGAATCCATATTGCAGAATCAAATAGCAAATACAAATAGAATTATAAAATGTAATTAATTTTTAGTTTAATAAAAGCACTACCAATATTGTTCTGAGTGGCTCATTTCCAATACAGTTTAGATCTAGATGTTAAAAATTTATCTTAATTTGGGCAGTTTTCAACACACCAGTGTGACAGCTTTGTGAGGAGTGCAATTTAGACAAAAAGGAAACACATATCAGCAAAAGCCCCTTGGCAAGTAGTTTTAATTTAGAATGTGCAGGAAAGAAACTTGCTTTAAGCACAGAGGTCAAATAATATTTAATGTTGCCCTACTGAAGTCAATAAAGTTTATCGAGAAATAATTGGTCTACATTTTCAATTTACAATTTCTTGTACACTGCATTTGACACTAGAATCTTATTCTGACTTTCTCTGTATATGTATTTCTTTTCCATATCCTTCTGATGGCATACCAAACTGCTGAAAATAGCTTTAAAATCCTGTAGCCTGCTCTAATCTACCTCACAGGCCAAGTTACTGAATAATTTTGATTGAAAAAGTTTTCCTTATTCCAAGGATTCACTGGCCAGAATCAAAATTCATTCATGTGTTTACAAGTGTGTGTTTCTTTTATCTCAACAACCCAAGTATTTTACTAATTTATATTTGTAATTGTCCTCTCAAGCAGAGGACACGGAGAAATTAGTAAACTGGTTTTCAAAAGTGCTGTCTCCAAAACTGTCATAATGAGAAGGTTTAAAACCACAACCATAACTATTTTTCAAAAAAAAAAGTAGCTGAAGCACTTGAAACTAGAACTTAATTCTACTGACTAGCAGTCCATCCAGCAAAGTTTACTCTTCATACTAAATAAACTATCACAATTAAGATCAAAGTTATCTTCATCTGATTATACAGAGTACTGTTAACATTTATTTATAAAATCAACAGTGAAACACACACTTTATTAACTCAGTGACTACTTGTTCTACATTTCTTATAAGTTTGTCAAGCTAATTTAGCAGCTCGCTCAAGAGCTACAGGCTTATCAACTAATGAACATACTTCAGTTATGTTTACTGAACTAACAGTAAATATGTTTATTGTTTCTGTTTCAGATATCGTTTGCTAATTTCAGATCAACAGCATGTGAATACAACAGCCAAAATCTAAAAATTAGACTCTTTAAAATTATTTCCCTTCTGGCTGTCCCTAGCTGTCCTTTAAAACACTTTCCATATGGGCAGACCAGATAGGGGGTAAACAGACAAAACTTTTGATCTCACCTAATCTCTAATCCAAATTACTAGTTCGATGAAAAAATCCACATGAACTGGAGGATGTTTTTTGTTTAGTGGTGTTCAGATAATCTAAATTTGACTTTAGCATATTTGTTTCATTAATTCCATAAGGAAATTGCCCAAAGAAGCAAGTATAAGATAGTTATCAAAGGAGAAGATTTTTTTCTTTTTTTAAGACATCAGATTTAAGGTACACAGTCAGGGTGCTTTACAAACACCAATCCCTCAGAACTATGTAAACAACGTGACCTATTGGAAATTTGCTTTTTGTTATCAAAATGGCTTAATTACAAATGTCTAAATCTCCCAGTGGTCGAGAAAGGTCTAAAATAATTTCTCACTGGTTATGTTTATAACCAGCATATGTGGTATACGTAAATACTTCCTGAAAGAATTCCTAACATAATTTGCTACCTTAACAGGTTACTCTATTAAATTATGCAAGTTGCAAAAGAGGTAAGGAAAAAAATGCAACTATGATGATTCAAAAAATTACAATAAGCAACACATACCAATAACCTTGTATTTGTAATGAGTATGCATTAACCTCTCTTCATCCACTAACACATTTTTATGATTAGAAAAGTAGTTTTAATGAAACTTTTTGATGGAATTTGTATGCCAAGAAATTATACTTACTGTTAACAAAAACTGCAAATCTTAAGAATGACAGGTAACGTTCACCCTCTATTGGATTCCAACCAATGTCTGGATATCCTTTAGCCAGCAATACTGGACAACTCTGCAAGCCACAACCCGCCAGGTAGGTAACAACCTACAATACAGAAGCAATTGTTTATTCATGTGATTAGAAATAAATTGCTAAAAATAAGTATGAAGCAAAATGAACATAGTAACTGCTTAATAACAAGGTCTTAGTTTCTAGTTCTTGCTTTATTTCTGAAGTTACCTAATTATATGATGACACAACAATACAACATGAACAAATGTGAAAAGTAGAACAAAATATTGTGAAATTCAGATCTTTTTTACAGTACATTAACATTTAAAATAATTTAAATTTAAAAATCACATCAATAACGACATGGCTAATTTGTTACAACAGCAAATAAATATTGCATCAGAAGTTTATTTACCGTAATTCCAATTTTAATAGATACACAATTACATTTTTCAGAAGACTGATAAATATCAGTGAACAGTTTTAAAGTCAAAAAAGAAAGATTAAAATTTTTGGTAATACATAAATTCTTAACAAAGAATTTCTTACCAAGAGGACTACCTTTAACTAAGAGAAATTTTTGAAAAATTTCATTCACTATAGTAAACTGAATTTCTGAAACTTACAGAACGATTTCTTAATCATTTAAAAGGAAATCTGCAGATAACTGCACAAACATTAGATTTTTGTTTTTATTTAAAATACACAAAGGACAACAGAAGAACATATTTATAGTACTTAAATATAACTTGAAAAATGTAAAGGACATCAAGAAACCTTCATGAACCTGTAAAAAGAGATGTAAATTATCATTTGTTTCAATGGAAGGCAGCCAAAAATGGGTGGCAAAAGGGAGATGGGTTTTTCTATTTGTTAAAGGGAGATAAGTTATTCTGCTTAAGTGCCCTGTAGCAATTCCGCCACCCATGAGATCATATTTAATCATTATCTAATTCCCTAAGAGAGAAACTAGTTATAAATTCAGGAAGAAATACACCTCTGCTGATACAGTATATAGGTTGCCTCCAAAAAGCTGCAACAGAGCAAAACTGGGCTGATGTGAAAAATTTGCTTATTACTCAGTGCACTAGGTGGAAGAAGTATGCAATTCCTAAGAGGACTCAATAGTTTTCTAGTAGCTATTCAGAAGGTATGAGTGAACACACACTTGTAGGAGTCCAGAGATGCAGCTCGTATAGAATGTGAGAAAAACAGTAGAATAAATATCTTCTCCCATTTCTTTTCTGATTTTACAATGTTACCACCAAACCTCATAATTTTAATCTATTCAGTTTACTACAGTAAGTCATCAGACTGTGGGATATTTTTCTTGTGCAATCCTCTACCTTCCACACATTCACACATTTGCAGTAAAGAGAGATCAAATTTGCAATGGCAAAAGTTCAAAAGTTAAGTTATCTGTGTGTAATTTATTTACTTTGAACACAGGCTTTATGGTACAAAGTTTGATCACACAGATGCTGTATCATTCTGTGAATAGGGTATGTATGCCATATTCATCGAACTGATAGCTACACAGTATTTGTTTTTTCTTGTTATTCAATATATAGATTTAGAAAAAGTTATTGACTCACCACAGTTAATATGTAACAGCCAATACATTACCATTCTTACAGCTAGAACAACTGATGAATTTGGGAAGCCCAGTCTGAGGTATATACATCCTGATTTTTCAGCATAAAATACTGTGTATGTTGCAGCTGAGATCTATTACTGTTTGAACATTCAGCACTTGTATGATGCCAAGTATTCCAAGGTAAGCAATCAGTAGTTGATGAACATGCAGTTACTGGCCAACACTGAAATTCAGTTTAAGGGACTTGCCCTACAGTACAGAGACAATCACCAGTGGCATTCCAGTCACTAGTGGTGTAACCCAAAGGTCAATACTGGGGCCGAGAGAGTTTAGTATCTTTATTAATGACAGGACAGAGTGCACTCTCAGCAATTTTGCCAGTGATACAAAATTGATCACTGTTCTCAGTGCTACCTTTATCTAATTAGTACATTCCTCTGCTCTCTCACACCCTTCCCATTCATAGCCTTGTCTGTCTTCTCCTAGCTATTGTCATCATACATCCATTTATTTCCATTTCCCAATTTTTCCTCTCCCACAGCATATGCTGATCACAAACAGCCCCCACAACCAATTCTACACTCATCACAGCATTCTCCCACACTGCACAGAAGCTTACCCTGTGCTAAGCTATCAGTTAGGTGCTTAACTGTTCTCCTCCATTTATATTAAACCCTTCCTTCTCTTTTCTGTTTCCCAGTGCTGTGCTAGCACATATCACTTCCTCTCCCTGCTTTCCTCCTCTTCTGACCATGCAGCCATCTTCCATTTCTTAATCTGTTTTCCTTCCTAGATATACAAACAACTTCTATGCCAATTTTTGTATCCTTTTACCCACCATTTCTAGTTCATCCTGCCTCTCCTCACATTTCCCTTTATTCCTAACCATTGTCAATGACCTGAGTGCTGGATTCAGTTTCCTACTGCAACTACCCTTAAAATCCTGTTCAACTTCCCTTCTACAAATACCTGCCCTTCCACTCTCTTAGCTCTTACCTCCATCACCATCAATCTCTATGATTTACTTAAGCCAAAAGACCTGCTTCCTTTCTTCACATTCTCCTCTTAATTCTCAAATTTGCTGCTCCCCAAACAATGTTTCTTGATATGCCTTTCTCCTGTTTCATGCCTTTTTTTCTCGTCATCCTTTCTACCTGATAACAATAGTGAAAGAATGCAAAGATAGAAATAAATTTCTTTTGCTGTGATTCTCACTAAGTATAAAACAAAATCAGGGAAAATACTGCTCAGACAATCTTACCTTGAGATTGCACATACCCAGAGCAAGTATTTCTGAGGAGATCGTATCCAAAAATTACTATGATCAAACTTGCCCTTTTCTCTTCTAGCACAAGTATACCATTTAATAAATAGGTAAGTAGGTCTGAGTGATCACTTACCTTATCGAGATCTGGCTCCTCCAATGCTAGTGCAAGCTCATTGTTGTCCATTACAGAGGCTGCTGCAACATCTAGTGGAGTTGAACCTCTCATTGAAGGAAATGCTGCAGAAGAAAGTTAATACACAATAATTAGATTCAGTTTGCAGGAATCAGAGTCACACAGCAGAGGGCAGCAATCACACTGGAATCTATTACTAGTATATTGTATGTTTGGCTGTTCTTCAGTCAAGAACATGGTTAACTGTTTTGAATAATGTTAGAATAAATGCTGACATTTTTTCCTGATTTGACATCCATATCTATGAACGTACTTAACCACACTCGTTTAACATGCAGATGAAGAAATCAGTATTAACAACAGCAAATCAGAGGAATATTGTACTATTTCTTTAGCAGAGCAACATGTTAACTATGTAATACTGCACAACCCTATCAACTGAAGATTTAAAAATACGCCTATATTCAGCTAAGAGACATTTTCAAGCTTCAGTGTTACCTGTTTTCTTTCTTTTACTCTTATCCCATTTTCTGTGTTTAATATGGGCAAATGCAGGCATCGAAATGCTCACCACAAACAGCTAAAGCATTGTGAAATCACATGCTATCTTCCCTTGCTGTACCTTACTAAAGCCATCTAGCTAGCCAAGACAATTTTCCTTGTGTTACAAAACCTAATGCACATTAGAAAACATACATGCAGTGTTCCAACGGAAAAATATGAAATTCACATCAGCAGCCTAAACTTTAGACGGAAAGGAAATGAAACCAGATGAAACAGGCAAGCACCATAAAGGGTTAATTTGGTCTTGGATTTCAAATCACAACTATTTTGAATGGAAAAAATGTCAAACTCTATGGATTTAATCATAAATTTTCCAAGTTATTTAAAAACACAGATTTAGACTATTCTGTTTCTAATACAATTCACAGACACATAAGGATGAAAGGAAAATGGGGGGAAAAAAAAAAAATTTAGAGGTGAAACCACAAAGTGGTTTAAGCTTCAGAGAGACTTCATGACAAGCTTCAACTTGTTATAGAAATTAGATACTAGTCTTGTGAAATCACAGTTCCTCCTTTCCTCCTGGTCTTGCTTTTAGCTGTTATGGCTACATGACATACCCAGTCCAACACTGCTGTTTTCCAGTAAGTAACTAAGATGTTCAAACATGGCCTTTTGGTTTTGACGACTAATTCGGCAGAAGTAGCAAAGGAATCTACAACAGCTAGCCACCATCTTAGGAAAAACGATCTGCTGAAGAAGAAAGTTGACAAAGCAGTGAAATATGTTAATTACCAATCTGTTCCAATTCTTTTTCCTGCACTCCTAACAAGGAAAGCATAGTGAAGTTACCAAGGTGATAAGCAGCTGACAGTTGCTTTGCTTCTAACTTAAGAAAGGACTCTCATTTCCTTTTAACTTTTGTATTCATTAGGCCATTAGGTTTAAAATGTTGAAAAATCATTCAAAAAAAGGAGAAAAAAATGGAGAAATAATTGTCATCAAAGCAATTTGCAGACTAGCAAATGCAGCTAACACAAAAACTCTATCTTAGCAGCATTATGATAACAAGCTCAACCCCCAATATTAGGTCATAGCAGAATAAAGAATATTCAAGAACCTTAGTTTATCCTCCCATATTACAATAAGAACACACAGTCCTCATATAAGACATTTCTGCAAGACTGCTATGTAGTTCAATGCATAGGCTGGATAAGATAAACCAAAACATTAAATTGCATTAACTAAACAATGCTTATAAAACCAGAACCAACCAACCCCCGCCAACACTTTACTTGCTGCACATAATGTGCAAGGATTTCTCCTCGGAAAAAAAAATAATTTCATCAGTAGCACTCATGAAAGAATGTTTCACAGGTTGCAATTAGTCATAAACATCTTCTGAGATGAGCAAGTTACGAGATTTTTGATGCTTGTGTAAAGGTTTTTTGATCTGATTTATTAAATGTACCATTACATAGCACTTTTTAAAAAGTGTCAAGTTCAGTTGCAGATCTACGTCCTAAGGATAACTCACAAAATTAATGAGAAAAATCGTTACCATCAAGGAGAATTCTTTTTTAAATAGTCTGACTAGCACCCTTTAGGCACAAGCAGGAATATATTCTATATATTACACATATATTCTATAATATCCAAGGTGATATCTGAGCATTTTAATCACAGTACCATGGGCTTTTTCTTCCTATGACATCCTGCCTCCATCACTTTATACCTTTCAACTATAAGTAACATGGCTTATATTTTATTATAACAAAGCCTAAATAATGTTTCCTTCTTTACAGCACAATTCTAATTAACTGAGATGTGCAACCTTTTCACTTAATGAGACAACAATCTTGCAAAAAAACTGATTATGCATTTAAAAGCTTTATGTTATGTATTGCCTTTTCAAGACATCAGGTGCAGTTCCTAACTTCCAGCAACTTGATTAACTGTAGTTTTACTTTGGCACAGGTTTTTTGCTAATATATGCAGCTCATTTGTCTATTACAGTCATGAAGGAGCTGTTATGTGCAAGCAGCATTACACATGATTTCTGTTCTTAAACATAGGGTAGATGAAAATGAATGAAAAACATTCATTCATTCATGAAAACATTCAACAAAGCTTCCACCCCCAAAATTTACAGGGATTTTAACAAAATGTGAGACACAACTTTGTTCAGAAAATTACAGTAACAATAATAGCATTAAAAATTGTCACTTTAGAAATACCTCATTAGTGACAGCAATACATATGAACATGAAATTCTAAAACTTTCAATCAGTAGTTTCAATCAATTTTGAAGTATTTTTGAAGTAAATTTTGAAGTAAAATTATTCAATTCTGTCAGTCAAAAGGGTGTTGATCAGGATTCTCTGAAAATGAATGAACAACCAACACCAGAAACCAACATGACATTAAGATTCCAAAATAATAAGACCTAAACACATAGTCTTTAAAGTAACTATTTTAGGCATTAAGATACACACTAAAACCTAACTGTGATGGAAATGCTGAAGGCTTGCCCAAATTTTTTCTGAGATATACATTTCACTAATGAAGTACCTCTCCAGGGTTTTTTTAGCCAGTACTAGCAAAATACTTCTAAGGTACTGAGATACCTTTAGCCACACCATATTCCACAGACCTCCTCATTTATTAATAGCACAGCTGGAAAGAAGCCTAGCATGAATTTTCTTCAGTTTGAACTGACAAGTTTTTACCTTCTCACCATTCCTTCTGAGAAGTGTGAGCTATAACACTCTCACTACATGTCTTGGTACAGCCTCATGATGAAATCACTTAATCCAAGAAGATGGAGCTTAAACCATCTGCTGCCACAACCTAGGAAAATGCCCAATCCCTAAACCAGAGACTATACTGCATGGTTGCTCATTCCATCTCTTGAAGCTCTAACACTGAACAGAAAGAAATGTCCATGAAGCTGGAAAGAGAAAACAAAAGGGAACATACTAACAATCTAACCGCGAGGGACTTGCTTGAGAGCAGGAAATGCAGTGTTCTTGTGCCTGATGCCACCACTATATCTGAATGGTATATAAGCAACTCAGGCATAAGTAAAAAGAAGAAAGATAAGCCAGCTTCGCTTCTGACTTTCTTCAGTAACCTAAACTTCCAGTCAGGCTTCTCAAAATTTATGCCACCCTGCCTTTAAACTAACACATACATATTCAAGCATAACGCTAAGAAATGGGAAAATAAAATACTGAAAAAAAAATTATTGCTCAGTTCAAGTATTTGACTTTGAGCATTCAAAATTAAGTTGTCTAGTCTCTACTTAATAGTTTATTGCTAATAACACTTTATCTAAGATGAAGAGGTATATTATCCTAGCAGAGCTGTGCCTCCCATAAATGCAGCTAACATACATATTTAAGTTAAAGTAAGAGCAAAACCTTTTGAAGTGATATTAAAAGACAAATTAAACATCTATAACCTCTCTTTAAAAATCAAGTCCTAGAATGCTGGGCTTCTCCCTCTAATACTATAAAAAATGTTCTATTTTTAACATTAATCAGTATTTCAGTTTGGACAAGCAAAATCTTACATGAAGGAGATCTATTTTTCTTTGGATACTTCTTAAACATCCTAGTATACTTTTGGAAAGGTTTGAAATGCAAACCACAATAAAATTACAGTAAAATTACCTGAGATTTATCTCCTCCAAGCACATTCACCATCACATCCATAACAGTCTCATGCATGCCCAAGACTCTCATTAAGTTAGGATGCTGATAAAACACCTTGTTGTTCATTATATCCCTAAAATGGAAGAAAAGGTAACAATGTGTTTTTAAGAAACACCATTTTAATTTAAATCAATGATGCATTATTAGAGATTTCATACTCATTCACTGTAGTAACATCATTTTACATTTTTAGATTTCAACATAATATAAAACCACCTGACAACTAAATGCTTCACATTTCAATATGCTGTCATCCGTCTAATTTTCATGAATTCTATATAATAAGAACCTGAACTTTTAAATTATTTCAAAATGGCATTTCTTCATATTTAAATTGCTCCTACCATCTGGTCTGTTTAAAGAAAAAATATATTCTGTGATGATCTAAGTGGAAAAGAGTATGTTCTGGGATGTTTTAAGTAGAGAATGGGAATTAAGAAATCTAAATCTAATCTTGCCTCTACAGTAACACCCTTAATTAATTTTCTCAGTTCACAAAGTAGAAGACAATAAATAGACTTAATATTCAATGTTCTTTGTTAATTGTGTTTCATCAATATTTCTGAAATTAAGACCATCTGTCAGAACATGTAAAATGGCATACAGTCCCCTTAAATAGGAGTATCTTAACATTTTCACTCTGCCCACCATCCTCTCAACATGTTCTAGAATTCCTTGCATTGCTTTCATAATCCAGAACACAAGTTATGTGTTTCAATAGGGAATCCAGGGATTTCTAACATTTTAGGTCAACCTGTTAAAAACAAATGGCAAATAACAGATATCCTGCCTGCTTTAAAGAAACGCAGAAAACTGGGAATGGAAGATGACTCATAACACAGCGCCTCTGGGAACGGGTCTACACACATGCAGAGTTTAGACAAAACTTACCCTTTATCCCTCCTAGAATTCTCAGTAACTTTACAAACTCAGCATCAGGGTCAAATTAGATAATACTGTCACATACTAACTAACGAGTTGTTACCTGCTCAATTCAACTGAAGAGATTAGTCTTTGCAATTTTTACAAAAACAATACAATTTCTACAGTGAAATAATAAGAATAATGGAAGTTCCTTAAAACTGTCTGTAAAGGAGAAAAATTGTTCAAAGTTCTTGATGAAGGACAAATAAATACAGTTCTCCGGTAATTGTACTATCATTTTCTCCCTTTTTAAATATGCCAGGCATGCACCGTAATACCGCTGCTTAACAGAGGTAATGTCATAGCAAAGATGCAGAAAAAATATTGTCACATCAGCAGGCATTACAAAAGGCACTTTCTTATAATTCTCATGTTATAAAGGATAAAATAAGCAGTCTTCTGTGTTAAAACATTTTGTTTCCACATAACAAATACTAAAGAGTTTGAAATATTTCAGATCACAATAACACTTCGCTGGTTCTACCTAAGTGCTTGCACAAACTTCCCAATTAAAAAGACACCAGCAAATTTATTCGCTCATGCATGAAATACAATATGAGCTTTAAGTTTGGGAAAGATGTAGTATTGACACCAAAAAATATTTAAGTTCTCTGTTTTCTCCAGAGCTGCTAAAACATGTACTTTTGACAAAGCTTTAAGCATTAGGCTTAACAACAGCAAAAGGAGTCCATTTTCCTTAGATGAGAAAATAGCTTAGTTCACAGAAACTTTGACACATTTGATACCCCTGGAGAGATCAGTTGGAGCCATCATGGAAATATCTATAAAAACAAAAATTTCTGGTACATATCTGTATTTCAGTACAGCAGTAATTTTCACCCAGAATCTAAAATGAAAGCATTTACTAATACAACAAAAAGCTTCACACAAACTTAAAAATAAAATTATGTTAATTCCATACCCTAATCCATTAATCATTAGCAATTCCTCCTCTTTTCCCATCCTGACACTGAGAAGTGAGCGAATCTGGCCCAGTGCTGCAAGCAGATTAATGGTATCCTTCACAGAGGCAGCACTAATAGTGTATGCTTTCCTCAGAGCTTGCAGTAGCTCACCAATGCTGTCATATTGCCTACGAAGGAGGGTGTACATAATCCGAACTAATTCTGGATCTTGAATCTGATCTTCCTGGGACCAGCGCACCATAGTCTGGGATATGAGTTCTTTCAGTGTAGCTAAAAGAATAAAATACATAGAAAATTACTAGCTATTACAACAACAAAAAATGTCAAAAATACATATTACAGTAAAATATTAGATAACAGTAAACAATGTGGCAGTTTTAAGAGAGCAAAAACATGCATAGACTGAACAGGATTTTTCAACTGGAAAAATAATTTTTTAGATCCTTCAAGATAAGTGTGATGCTCTTGAGAGCTGGAAAACAAGAAACTACTTGTATTCTACTTAGCATTCAAGTCAATACCAGCATTGTTGGCAATGAAAACTTCTTAATTGATCACGACTCTAAGAATCAACCTTGTAAGTTCAATTCTGTATTTAAACTTTTAATTTATCCTTCATTTCTATATCAAGATTTATAAAATAGCACCAAGTGCAGCACAAACACCTCTGCATTAGGAATGACTGAAATCTAATTTTATAATCACAGAATCATTAAGGTTGGAAAAGACCTCCAAGATCACCAAGTCCAACCATCAACCCAACACCACCATGCCTACTAAACCATGTCCTGAAATGCCATATCTACACTTTTTTTGAACACCTCCAGGGATGATGACACCACCACTTCTCTGGGCAGCCTGTTCCAGTGCTTCACCACTCTTTCAGTAAAGACATTTTCCCTAATATCCAATTCAAATCTCCCCGGCACAACTTGAGGCCATTTCCTCTTGACCTATTGATGGTTACTTGGGAGAAGAGACCAACACCCACCTCAATACAACCTCCTTTCAGGTTGTTGTAGAGAGCAATAAGGTCTCCCCTCAGCCTCCTTTTCTCCAGGATAAACAACCCCAGTTCCCTCAGCTGCTCCTTGTAAGACTTGTGCTCTAGACCCTTCACCAGCTTCACTGCCCTTCTCTGGACATGCTCCAGCACCTCCATGTCCTTCTTGTAGTGAGGGGCCCAAAACTGAACACAGCATTCAAGGTGCGGCCTCACCAGTGCCCAATACAGGGGCACAATGACTTCCCTGCTCCCGCTGGCCACACTATTCCTGATACAAGCCAGAGTGTTGTTGGCCTTCTTGGCCGCCTGGGCACACTGCCAGCTCATATTCATCCGGCTGTCGACCAACATCCCCAGGTCCTTTTCTGTCAAGCAGCTTTCCAGCCACTCATCCCCAAGCCTGTAGTATTGCACAGGGTGGTTGTGACCCAAGTGCAGGACCTGGCACTTGGCCTTGTTAAACCTCATACAATTGACCTTGGCCCATTGATCCAGCCTGTCCAGGTCCCTCTGTAGAGCCTCCCTACCCTCGAGCAGATTGACACTCCTGCCCAATTTGGTGTCATCTGCAAACTTACTTCAATCCCCTCATCCAGATCATTGGTAAAGATACTTAAACAAGACTGGTCCCAGAACTGAGCTCTGCGGGAACACTGCCTGTGACCGGCTGCCAAATGAATTTAATTCCATTCACCACAACTCTCTGGGCTCAGCCATCCAGCCAGTTTTTTACCCAGTGAAGAGTACACCTGTCTAAGCCATGAGCTGCCAGCTTCTCTAGGAGAGTGCTGTAGGACACCGTGTCCAAGGCCCAGGTAGACAACATCCATAGCCTTTCCCTCATCCACTGTGTGGATCACCTGGTCACAGAAGGAGAGGAGGTTGGTCAAGCAGGACCTGCTTTTCATCAACTCATACTGGCTGGGCCTGGTCCCCTGATCGCCCTCCATATGCCTGATGAGCGCTCTCAGGATGAACCACTCTATAATCTTCCCTGGTACCATGGTCAGGCTGACAGGCCTGTAGTTCCCTGGACCCTCCTTCCAGCCCTTCTTGTAGATGGGCATCACATTGGCAAGTCTCCAGTCATCTGGGACCTCCCTTGTTAAGCAGGACTGCTGATAAATGACGGAGAGTGCCTTGGCAAGCTTCTCTGCCAGCTCCTTCAGTGCCTCACAGGTGGATCCCATCCAGCCCCATAGACTTGTGTGTCCAGGTGGCACAGCAGGTCATTAACTGCTTCCTCCTGGATTATGGGGGGGTTATTCTGCTCTCCATCCCCATCTTCCATCTCAGGGGGCTGAATACCCTGGGGATAACTGGTCTGACTATTAAAGACTGAAGCAAAGGCGGCATTAAGTACCTCAGCCTCTTCCTCATCCTTGGTGACAATGTTTCCCCCTGCACCCAATAAAGGATGGAGATTCTCCTTGGTTCTCTTTTTCTTGTTGATATATTTGTTAAAACATTTCTTCTTATCTCTTACAGCAGTGGCCAGGTTGAGTTCTAGCTGGGCTTTTGCCTTTATAATTTTCTCTCTTGCATGACCTAACGAAATCCCTGTACTTCGTCTACCTCTTCATCCTGGTTGGGTGGTCTATAACAAAATCCCAGCAGGACATCTGCCTCGTTGGCCTTGTTCCTCATCCTGACCCATAAACACTCAACCTTATCATCACAATCGTTGAGCTCTATACAGTCAAAACACTCCCTAACATACAGAGCCACCCCACCGCCTCTCTCTCTTTGCCCATCCCTTCTGATGAGCTTATAGCCATTCATTGCAGCACTCCAGTCATGAGAGTCATCCCATGGTGTTTCTGTGATGGTGACTAAGTCATATCTATCCTCCTGCACAATGGCTTCCAGCTCCTCCTGTTTGTTGCCCATGCTGCATGCATTGGCGTAGATGCACTTGAGCTGGGCTATTGATTTCACCCCCAACATTGGTACACCACCCCAGGCTCCTCTCTAGTGAACCTGGTTATATCCCTTTCCCCCTTCAAATCTATTTCAAAGCCCTCTCGATGAGCCCTGACAACTCATGAGCAAGAAACCTTTTCCCACTTTGAGACAGCTGAACTCCAGCTGTTGCCAGCAGGCCTGGTGCTGTGTAAACCTCCCCATGATTAAAAAACCCAAAATTCCACCAATGGCACCAGCTTCTGAGCCACAGGTGAGTTTTCCTGTTCCTTTCAGTATTTTTTCCTGTCACTGATGGGATTGAGGAAAACATTACCTGTGCTCCTGATCCTTCAACCAATCACCCCAGTGCCCTGAAGTCTCCTTTGATCGCTTTTGGACTTTCTGCAACCTCATCACTGCCAAACTGCATAACCAACAGCAGGTGATAATCAGAGGGCTGTACCAGACCAGGGAGTTTCGTAGTCATGTCTCTAACCCAAGCCCCAAGGAAGCAGCAGACTTCCCTGCCGGATGGGTCTGGTCAGCATATTGGGCCCTGTGTTCCCTTCAGAAGGGAATTGCCAATGACAATTACCCTTCCTTTTTAGTCTTCGTGCCAAAGAAGTACATTTTTTCAGTTCTTCATGCCAAAGAAACATTGTATTTTTTTATTATCATCAGCCTAGGTTTGGAATACAGAAACTGGTAATTAAGTTTTCAGTAAACAGCTTATTGGCTAACAAGTATGAGTTTGGTTACAGCAGAAATATTCATGAATGTGAGCTCAGCTTGCCAATCAATTTTGCCAGAGTGGGGGAGGAAATAAAATGTTCCAAACTTACAAAACTGCCAGAGAGGAGGGTGAGATAGCCTCCTTTTTAAATCAAATATCCAATTCAGGGCCTAGCCAGGGTGGCTTGAACAGTTTTTGCTGCTCATTCACTTGATGAATATTTAGCTATTTTGTTGTTCAAACAAAGGATCTACATTGTGTTCAAAAAGATGACCTACCTGGAAACATCTCAGAAATTGTATGATGATGCAAACACACTAAGGAGTAAGAGATGCAAACTGACAGAATAGGGGGATTTAATCTGTATTTCTCATCTGTTTGGAGAAAGTCACTATCACTTGAGAATACTCTTTCTAAAAAAAGGAACTACACAATGCATATTGCTTAAAGTAGTTCTGTTGTATACATTAAACATTCAATGACCCTGAAAACAATTTTTCTGATCCCAGAGTTTAGGAAATTACCTGAAAAGTAGAACATAAAGAATCCCCTTCCCTCTTAAAACAATGCAAGTTTCTTTCCTCAATTTCCAGCAAAGTTACCTCTTGACTTTCCCAAAGTTCTTCCAATGATAAGAACTTCCCCCTCCCAATTTCCAGCACAAAAGTGTTTGTAGGTAGTGTATATCCATTTATTTTTGTGTCTACACTATCCTTTCACTTGCTAACTCTTCTCCCTTACAGCTTACTTAATGATGTATTTATAGAAAACCATCATTAATTCTTAGATTTTGTTCAATAAACAGGCTCTTTTCTGTGGGGACAGATTCTGTATTTCATTAAGACACCCCTATTCTTAGGGGCATGTTATGAATTAAAACATTAAACAAGCTTTGCTCCGAAACACTATATAACTTTTTCAATCAAGATGAATTATCTTTCAGTGCAACAAGCCAATCTCCTCTTCTTTGATTCTTGCACTAAATTCTTCTTTCCTAGAATAACCAGTAATTTCCCATAACTTTCCAACTCATTGAGTGTCACTGATTTCTGGTTACATAAATGTAACACACTTCTGTCAGAAAGTCAATGATCTTATTAAATAATATAATTACTTTCTGATTGAGGGGCAAGGGGATAAACATGGGATAAAAAGCAACCTAAAGTGGTAAACTCAAGGAGGTGTTAAGGTTTCCTCCTGTGAAACTATGTTAGGTCTTTGATAGCTCAGGTGATGACCTCTCTCACAAGGCTAAAGGACAAAATGTGCACAAATTTTTGTCTTTTTGTTTTACAAATCTAGTCCCTCATTTCCATAGTGCTTCCAGCAATACATATTTTCCGTTGGATTGAAAGGAATATTACTTTCAAAGTAATGTGCTATTTTGGATTTTTTTGTTGTTTGATGAGGGAAAATACCATCTGATTCACTCGAAATAGATATTTTCTACTTTGGCAACAAAAATATTATTTACACTGACTCAATTATGAGGGCGATTTTATACACTTGAGTTAACTGTCAGATATTTATACATATAACTAAAAATTATAATTTTTAGTACAAACATAATATTCCACAAGAAACCAAATCTCATGAAATGAACAAATGAAAAGCAAATTGTTTCCCTGATACTGAATTGTCTACGCAGATGTTCTTATGTGTAAGTGCAACAAATTGGTCCTGTGTTTTTTAGAGCTTCTCTTTGGAGTTTTGAAAATGTTTCTCTATAACAAGTGTTAGTGTTTCTTAGGTTTCAGTACCTCTGAAGATTTTGATTTTTTCCTTCTGATAAGCTTTTAAGTAGCATATTGCTATACATAATTACTTTTAGGCAATATGGCAAATAGCCTTGGAGAAATCCATGAGCCCTGTCCTTGCATGGATGAATTTTTGGTCACAAGATAAGAAACAGAGGGTAGAACTAAATGGTGGTGGTCACAAAGAAGGAGAAACAGCAGTGACGTTCTGCATACATCCGTGCTGCGTTCTGTGATGTTAAGCACTTTCCTGCACTAAAACACCTAAGAAGGGGATAAACAGATGCAAGCAAGTTTGATGATACAAAGTTATGAGAGATAGAAAATATGAGTGTAACTGAAAAAAAATGCAGAACTTAAAAGGACAAAACTGGGCAATAAAATGGTGGTAAAATTCACTTTAAATAAAGTCACTGTAAATAAAATGAGGTAGGAAAATATAGTCTTCATTTATAAATAGAACGATGAGATGTTAACTGGCAGTTCTGTTAAGATCTGGCAGATAGATCCATGAAAATCACAGAATGACAGAATAGTTGAGGTTGGAAGGGACCTCTGGAGGTCATCTGGTCCAATCCCCATGCTCAAGCAGGGCTACCTAGAGCCAGTTGTCCAGGACTGTGTCTAGATGTTTTCTGAATATCTCTACACGGAAGACCTCCCTGATAAACTTATAAAACTATCAGCTCAATTATCAGTATCAACTCAAATCCTCTCGCAGTCAAAAAGATAAAATCAAGATTTATTAAGAAAGGAATGGTTAAAGCAGAGTACATTATGCCACTATGTTAATCCATAGTTCAGTCACACCTTTTCATCTAACAAAAGAAGAGGCCATCAAATTAAGCCCATTCACAAGGCAGGAGCTAAGCCAAAAAGAAAGGTGTTTCTTCACATAATGGATGACAGAACCCTGAAACTCCCTGCAAAAATGTGGCAGATGCTAAAAGTTCACATTTGCTGAAGTGAAGACTACACAAATATCTGTCAGAAATGCAATGGGGATATAAAAAGATAAACCTCTAAAGACTCAGGAAATCTCCTTAGCTGAAGATAACTGGAGACTGGGACAGCATTAAAGTTGTGTCATATCTGATTGTTTTATTCTTACTTGTCCCTAGATAACCACTTGTGGTCACTATTTGAAACAAGGTATTGGGTTGGATGGTTCCGAATCATTACAGCCTCTTACCCATCATATTATTCCAAAACTGTAGAGTCTGCTTACTGCTTCTAGCCCAGAGTGTATAAGGCTCATTCCCAGAATAAATTTCTTATCTGAGCACTTCTTAAAGATACAGAACTTTGCAGTCCAGTTTCTACTGCCTAAAACTAGAGACTTCTCAAGTTGCTGCTCCCAGCCACTTGCATATACTTGCCCACATCTAAGCACAGCAGTACACTCTCGGGACTTGTAGCTGAACTCCTGCAAAGAGGAAAGCCAGAAACACTTGTAAAATTTGACAAAGACTTTATTAATAATCCTTTAACATGCATTAGAGTTAAAACTCCCAGGAAATAAGAATATAGTTCTTTTTAGGCTGCTCTTAGGCCTTCTGTGCATCTTAGTTTAGGTTTAGCAGAGTCTGCTTAGAATCTCTTTCTAATCAGATGTATTCTGACAGTGATCTCGTTTCCTCCCCTCTAATCCTTTCTACCCTCTTTTGCTCTATAGTGAAACGGAGAAGCTGCTGTGTTTGTTGCACTTGAGGAAAAAGATCTCCCTGCAACTCAGCCAATAGATGAGAATAGAGGAGAAACAATCAGATGTGATGACTCCAGCATGAACTCAATAATAGTCAGCAATAGTCTGATACTTTGACTGCTAATAAATCACAAATGTACTTTACTGCAACCAAATGTTCTGTACCAAAACTTAAAAAACAAGCAAAAAAAATAAAAATGGAGCTAACAGTCAGTGGGAAGTCTACTGTAAGTAACAACTAATAAGCTAACATTCTGTGGCTTCAGTAGAAAAGCACTCTAAGGAGCAAAGTCTCAAAGGACACAATCGATTCTTCAACTAATGCTACAATTGCATCTTTTTGGGGTTTTTTTTGAACATGCAATGGGTATTATTCAACAGAAACTTAACCTTGTCACGCAAACATTCTCATATTTTTACACTAAGATCACTTGGAAAGATCCATGGTTCACTGTTTTAACATGGGAACTGAATTAGGGCATTTGTTCAAGCCAGTAAATTCTATTTCCTGATTTCTGTTCTAGGACCAGTAATCAAGTGGATAGCTTCAGAATATATGGTCCTACATGAGAGATTTGTATTATAATAGCAGATACCCTCCCTAAGTTAGAGGCAGCTGAAAAGCCATTGTTAAGTGAGCCTGACAGCTATAGTTTCTATTCCCCAAATGCCTGAACAGCATTATTGATCTCCTTTCATTTCCACCTGCAGAAAAACTAAAGTGCACACATATCACTCACTATCTTATATGAACAGTCCGTCTTTTCTATTTCTTGTGCGTAAGGGGTACTATCCATTTTATCACACCCAAGCTTCTGGCTTGGGGAAGGAGGTGAAGGGCAGGCCAGCAGATTAAACTGTAACAGAAGCTGGGAGCAATCTGAACACCGGGCATGGTGACATCGATAACCTGCTAAAAGAGTTGCTAATGTTTTTCCAATTTTTAAGTTTTAACAAGAAATCGCAGTGCCTTAACAATCTTGTAAGGCTGCATAATGAGTCCCCCACATATATATGCCTAATCTAAATTATGACTTGACAGTTACAAAAGTCCTATCATCATAATTAACACTAATTTATTGCCTCAATGTGTTTATTTTTAGTTTGTTTTTAAAAACATATTTTACTAATTCATCATTAACACTAGTTTAAATTGCTGGCATTCCTCTACTACATTTGTGAGTAGATATAAATGCATGCTTAGAGGAAACGAAGATTTCTTTGTAGAAAATAGTTCCTTCCTATGAATATTCACCCTCAGTATCTATGACCAGATACTCAAGGCCAGAGTCTTTTAGCCTTGGCAATAGGTACACATCATGCACACCACCACCCCTCTTCATGCATATAAGAGGATTGGGGTACCTCAGGCACCCATTTCCTTTCACTCTCTGAATTCCAGATTTCCTAGGGGGTAAAGAGGAAGTGCACACACAGACTACATATCTCACAGTCCAACTACAGTCAAGTATATAGTACAATATAATACAAATATTATATAATTTTTCATTGTCCTTTGAATTACATCCATATGCATATTTGTACTATGCATCACTCCAAGGAGAAGCCCAAGCCTGAAGAGCCTATCTGAAATTTCTAGAAAAACAGACACCATAGAATGTTTTGTCCAACCCACATTTGTTGTGATCCAAAGCTCCAGTATATGAAATATGTAAACTGCTTTGTTCCACGTACCAACCACCATGTGCCCTGAGGCTTTAGGAGTGAATGATTCCTGATTCATGACAACAGAACCCGCATGAAGCCTGAAGAAGAAATGATACTTCCCAGATACTGAGTAGGTTCTACTACCATGAAAGAGAAAGCAAATACTAATAGATGAGTCACTGGAGAATACAACCTAGTATCAAACTTAACAGACCAAAATATGCTTCCAGGGCAGGATAAACCCTCTCCAGTGCTTTACAGAACAAGCAGATCATGTAAGAGGTGTCCTGAGTTATAAAATAGCATTGTTGTCTAACCTCGCACAACTCTTGATTAAATGATTAAGTCTGAAATGAACTTAACTGTTACAGGTCTGTACAAGGACCTATTGCCAAACTGAGCAAATTGGAAATAAAGAGGAGCACTTACTACCATTATTGGTTGATAGATCAACCTCAAGTCACTTGTACAATTCTGCACATGGTATTTGGATAGTAGTAGAAAAACTTAGAGCTGGCAAAACCCAATCTTGATTTACTAATGCAATGAGAAAACTCAGCAAAAATTAATGTTTTGGTGGAAGACCTGGAGAAATTTGGCTTTTTGCCTTACTTACTCTTCACCATCCATAGTCACTACTAAGGACTGAAAACTCATAAACATATGACAGCAAAGGCAAAGTTTCTGAGATTCACACTACACATCAACCTCACTGGGGATAATATATGACAGTGAAAGACAGGTGAGTTGCTCAAAGAGACTCAACAAAACGCTTGTGCAGATGGTAGAGGAATTGAAAGCACAGAACATGTCTTGCCTATTTAGACCATGAACACTCCTCCTGTGTTATGGAATAGGGCATGAGAATGTACATGCACAGGAGTACTGCTCAGAATGTGTGATTTCAAGTGTTTCCGGGTGTTTATGAGCATTTATGTCTGTCTGTATGTATATGTGCCCTAAGAAGAGGTAGTAGTAGGAAGGAAAATGAATACTTTGTCTTGCTACTATTCCTTCCCTGCCAGTAACAGAACCAGCTACAATAAATAATTTATTAGAGGAAGTAGAGCCAATAGAACAATATACTTTCAAAATGCAACATGAAATATTGCAGATTAAATAATAATGACAAATTGCTACTCAACTGAAGCAGAGAGAACCTGAGATAACTTCAAGATGTAGGACTTTCCTGTCTTCCATTTACAAACAAGCTCTGTTTTGCTCTCAAGTAGCCAAGAGTTAAACTAATTTCTGTAACAAACACTACAGGATGGTATCTCTAACATTTGTTATTTTAGTGCTTCCTTTAATGAAAAGTAGTGTATTTTTGAGACACCAGTAATACATGCAATAGTCTATTTTCAGCTTTCCATTGCTAAAATGACTGCATGCAGTTATCAATTACTTAATATATGTACATTATTTCTTAAATTGGTCAACCAACTAAATAATATTCTTCAAAGCATTATAAAGAAATGACCAGCTGCTATATATGACAGCCCTCTGTGGTTATAAACATGCTTGGTTTCTCTGAAAATCCAGCATTTCAGAGAACCATAAATGGTTCACATACAGTATAGCACTTACTACAAGCTCTGGCAGCATTTACAAATTATAACTGATTGAATGCAGTTATATACCTCTGTATCCTTATATAACAAAACATATTACACCCTGTAAGTGTTCAAATACCTGCTGGGTAATGCTTCTGAATCTGTTTGTAGGAATATGAAGAAAACTTGCCGAAACAAATTCTTAGCCTCCGTTTCTGCTTGTTTTATGCCATTAGGCATGGTAAAGTAATAAGAAGACTGATATGAAATATGGCAAGCATATGGCATTTGCATGTCAAAACAACAAATGTCATTTTAATTTAGTCTTCTATAGAAAAGACAAACTTTCCACATTTTTGTATTAGAAAAACTATGCATTACAGTGCTAAGTTTATCCATCATTCCTCTGTGTGTAGCATAACCTCGATTCAACTACATTTATGTTTCTTACAAGAACTAACTTTAATTCAAAGTAAAAAGTTTCATTGATTAACATCTGTCAAGCTTTGCACAGCTTTCTCTTAATGCAATATATAAAAATATATGTTATCAGCTGAAACATATATCATATGAATAAAACCAACCTCCACAGTGCCTTGCAACATGCAGTGTCATGCCTTTTTAAGAAGAAGGCTCCTCAACCTATCTGCTCAGCATCAAACGGGAGAGAGCTTGGACTGTTTGGCCTGGAGAAGAGAAGGCTCAGGGACAATCTCATCAATGTATACAAATACCTTGAGGGAGGGTGTAAAGAAAACAGAGGCAGGCTCTTTTCAGAGCCCAGTGGTGGGGCAAGAGGCAATGGGCATAGATGGAAACACAGGAGGGTCCATCTGAAAAAAGGAAACGCTTTTACTCTGAGGGTGACTGAGCACTGGCACACATTGACTAAGGAGATTGTGGAGTCTCCATCCTTCGAGATATTCAAAAACCATCTGGACATGGTCCTGGACAACCTGTTCTAGGTGGCCCTGCTTGAGCAGGGGTGCTGGATCACATGACCTCCAGAGGTCCCTTCCAGCCTCAGCTGTTCTGTGGTTCTATGAGTCAGCGCCACAGAGCATCAGATTTGAAAACAGAGGAATAAAGACTATCTATTGGCTTACTCTTGAACATCAGTAAACTAATTAACTTTAAATAAATTACTATATTGTTTCAACAGTTACTCTTAGTTCTCTGTTGTGCTTATTCAGCTGTGCTAGGTGGAAGGACTGTTTTCAGTGATGTAATATATATTCTCCATGTATATGGTTGCTAGGTCTGTGGATTAAATTGTCTCTCAACTCATTAGTTTCAAAACATATACATAGACTTTTCAAGTGTTTTCAGTTAAATATTTATATTTTTAAGAAATGTTAATAGCTTAATATTACTCAGAAAACACACAGGGATATCCCAGTCCTCCTCTATAATATACTGCTGCAAAAAGGAACGTCAAAAAAATGCCTGCTAAATGGTCTCTGTTCTTCTTATGTATATTTAAGCAACATGAAAGCTCACTGTGAAAGGCAATGAGACTTATAAACTATAGAGAAAAGTTTTCAGGCAAACTGATGGTATCTAGACAGTATTTTTCCCTGTCTTCTGATTTCAGAGACAGATGTAGAAGCTTAATAAAAGCAAAGAGCAGAATAAAAACCAGCAATACTAAATTCTGGAAAATTCTGTTAACTCAAGCACTTATGAATAAAGAATTGGTACTTGTGAAAATAAGTTCTTCTGTTTAATTAGTCAAATAGATCGAATATTTCTTTAAATTCAAAAAGGATATGGTATGGATGTATATGTGTGCATGCACGTGATGCTTAAGATAAATCAGAATAGATTATTTTTTAATGAATGTATATATTCACCATCATCAGGTGAAATAAGTGAAAGCCATCCCTTTTTATACAAAAATGAAACCATTTTGTCACATAATCTTGATACTGAGATGCATACAGTTTCTCATGGAGAAAAGAAAAATGAAGTTAAGCTGTAAAGAACAAAGTTTTTGCATTTAAAAAAAAAAGGAATCTTGTCAAGTTTGGAATATTTGAGTCTAGGTTATTGTGCCATAATTAACTTTTTACATTTGTTTGCAAAGAATATGAAAATTTTCAACCACAGAGTTAATGACCTGGATCCAAAATCTTCCACACATTTAAAATTCTTGTTTAACAACGCATGTAAGATATTCAGTATGTATGAACATTGATTGTTCTAAGAGTCAGAAGAAACTTAAAAAGGTAGTCTACTTCTTCAGTCTGCTATAAGGTTTTATTAGAAAATACACTCTTGTTTACTACTTACACTTTTAACACTTAATCATGGAAGCATTTATGTGGAAAGAAAACTTACTAGGAGATTGCTCCTCTTCCTCCTTAGGTTCTACTTTTTCTGCTTTTGGTGGACCTTTGATTTTATACATTAACGAACGGAGTTTGCCAGTCAGGGAGGAATCATCTTCTTCCTCTTCCTCCTCTTCTAGTGGAATACCTTAACGGATAATAAAACTGGTTAGAAACAAAACTTAAAACTTTGAAGATTAACTCCTTCAATATTTAAACAATATCAAAATATCTACATGAATTTTTTTTTAACCAGAAAATTTCATACAGGAAAAAAAAAATGTAGTAAGGCCAGCAGCTCTAACATATTAGCTACAGTAGCACCACAAAATTATGTTTATTTCAGTACACATACATATCCAGATTTATAATGTTATTTTTTCAGTATTACAACCAAAGAGGTGGTATTTTTTTGAAGATTCTACTATGGCAATTAGTTTTGACACAGAGTCATATTTTATTAAATATGTGATCCTTTGTTTCATATTGCAGAATGTAAGCTAAAGACAGACATGTATGGCTGTATCTCACAATATAGTACAATTTTTCAGCCGAGGTATTTAGCAGGCACAAACAAACATATGAACTGAATTTAAAACTGTAAGAAGGCAAATATTCAGAGATTATACCAGTGATACATGTTTTTCATGAAAATGTGTATGATGGGATGTCATTTTACAAGGTAGTTTAATACAGTTCAGTTCACTACATTGCTTCACAACCATTCAAAGCATTTTCAAATCTTTTACACCTCTTAGTGATGATCAGACACCACATGTGTTAGGTGCAGAAGCACAGAACATATAAAGCAGGATCCCTTCAGACCAGAGCTAATTGTGCTGAGCTGAAATGTAAGCTTTTGCTGTTTGGCTGCTGGTCAAAGTGAAGTTGAGAAAAGGAAAAGATTTCCAGACAGAATACTAAAGAGATACAAGCTGGAGCAGAGGGAAAAGAATACACTGCAGAGGCTAAAACTGGTATTAAAAAAAGAAATGAAGAAACAAAAAAATCACTGAAATGTGGTACCAGGTTGGAGAAACTCTGCCGCTGGCAGCTACCAAGGAGGAGGAGTTAAAGTTATGAGTAGGAGTGACTAAGTGACTAGGAAGAAAAAAACCTCAGAGGCAGTGGGAGAGAATGAGAGAACTAGAACTTGAAATTGGAGATTACATAGGCAATTTAAGGGATGGGGAAAGCGAGACTGGCTGGGCAAAATGAAAAACTAAGAATGAAGGAAGGCCGCAGCACGAGTCTGGAAAAACTAAGAAGAGGGAATGTAGCCAATAAGGAGAGGAAAGAGAAAGCAAACAAGGATGTTAAAGAAAGCAAGAAACTATTCAGCATTGGGAAAAGCGCTAGGCCCTGGAAGCAAGAGAGACACACTGGGAAGAGAACTCCTGAGATGCTGAAGTGGATGGATAAGAAGGCTGGCACTGGCATGATGAGTTAAGACAGTGTTGGACTGGAGGAGATTGGGTCTGTGACTCCTCCAGATGGGGTCTCATTCACTGCTCCATATCATTCATTATTCACTCTACGTCCTCTTAGAGCTGCAATCCATTCCAGAAGCTGACCATCTCATGTTGCTACTGGCTAACCACTTCAAGTGGCAGAGATCTGTGCACTGGAACAGATGGTTCCAACCCACATCAGTGTCAATTTGTTATTATGCAATAAAATCTGTTGTAAATCTGTTTGTTTTGTTTATAACTGAGAAATTACACACAAAAATTATGATAGAGGACTATTATTTTGCTGGCAAAATTAACCACTCACAGTTAGGACATGCTAGGATTAAGACTGCCTGAGTAACTTTAATTCAGACTATTTGCGTATATTCATTATGAAGCAGCCTTTAATTACTTGATTGCATACATACTGTTCCACTTAGACCGCAAAGTATACTTAGTATTAAAAAGCTGATTAAATATTCCAAACACTACTCCTATTCATTTTATCTGCAGCTGTGATTGCTTAGTACTGATTTTCAGGACTAAGTCAGGACACAGATAATGAGGAGCATTTATCCGCAGCGACCACCTATGATAAATCTGTAAAAGTAATGAATATAGTTTCATTTAGAATCCAGATGATTATTAAACTATTTTCATAATGAGACTCTGCTTTCTCTATCTTCAATTCTCTCTCTTATTCAACATACACATTTATAATGTAGTGAACAGTAATAAAAGTATACCCCTAAAAAGAAAAAAACCCACACAATAAGTAGGGTTTTACCTCATGAAAAGATGAAGAGTGATCAGGAGCATAGCTAACTCACTAGTAATACCAGCAACAATACCAGTAAAATAAATATATTGCAGAATTAAGATATTTCCAAGTAACTTGGCGGACTTCCATAATCTTCATCCTGGAGTCTCAGAGAACTCTGATGCCAAACAGGCATTATCTTGAAAGCTAGAGGTCAGATCAAGTGCTAAGTGACTGAACAATGGAGATGACTGTATCTATTTTAATAAAAACGGGGAGGAAGAGGAGTAGCTATGACAATACTCACTACACACTTTAACTCTTAGAAGAAAAATGTTGGAATGAAAGAAACAGGTTTTGGTAAGCACTTAGAAGCAAGGATGAGTAACAATCAACACAGGATTGTCAAAACCAAATTACATTAAGCCAACTAAATTTTGACCTATAATGTAGCTAACCTTATAGATACAACTCTTGGCTGAGGCAGTTGAAAAATGGTGATTGGCTTATCACAAAATCACAGCTTGGTGGTTGCTGGAGACTGTAATAGGGCGCTCAGAAATAGTAGCACAAGATGACAGCAGAAGCCTTAACAATACAAACACAGAATGGTATGGGAGGCACTATGGCTAAAAACAGAAATCACAAACTGTTAATTACAGGTCACTAAAAGAGTGCAATTCCATGAACTGGGTGAAACTGGTTTTAGGGATAACCAGCGAAGAAAGAACTAGTAGACTGTATCAGTAAACATTTAAAAGTGACTTCAAGCAAACAGAAGGAGGAAGAGAAAGAAGAAACTATTAAGATCACCGTGCTTTTCCTGGGGAAGAACTTGAGATGCTATCAGTTCACTGTAATGACCATATCCCCTTCTTGAACAAGATGGGTGCCATCACACATAGGACCAAGAAATGCACTGGAAGAATGACTACCAATAGATCTACCAAGTAGAGAGATATGAAAAAGCTTGTGTATATCAGTTTTAACTGCATAATGAGCAGTAATAACTGCATGACTCTGACTATAAATGTTAGTAACATTGTAAATGGACTAATAATTCCATGATTGTCTTGATCAGACTAAGATCTCAATAGACTAACAAAAGACTTTTGGCATCACATATAAAATACAATTCCTTAACCCACATAAATTGCACAGGGTATTTGATATAGCTCACCCTTAAGGATACCCTAGGAAATTCAATGACTAGGGCAACTGAAGCTGTAATGTGCAGTGCAATAGCATTTTATAATGATTGATCATCACAGTGATGTATACACCAGGAAACTAAGCTAAAGTAGCAGCAGCACCCCTCATCTAATTTTTTTTTTATTAAATTTTCTGCTGTTCAGCTTCACAGCAATAATGTTTGTTCAATACCTTTTATCTGCTTGTACACATGCCTATGTAAATCTTTTAAGGTAATCCAACCTTCTTGTTTGAATATTTTTATTTTTTCTAATTAAGTCTAATATTGATACATAAACAGAATAATTATGGATAATATTTAATAGATACATAACAATGAAACTTAAAACCATGCACAGGTTTCCAATATTTTTGTAATAAGCACCAAAGACTGTCAGGAAAGTCACCATGTAGACAGTAACACATCTAACAAAAAAACTTCATACTAGATTTTTTTTTTTAACTGATCTGTTCTTTTGTAAAGTGTCAAAAAGACAAACAAAAACTGTAACAAAATCTTGCCACTCACCACAGTGAATTAGAAGATCATCATGAAATTCATACAACTCATCCCGAATCTCCTCTGGACAGGGACAATCCTCTCCCAGTTGAAAATTCAGCAACATATTAATCTTTAAGGTAATTAAAACACAGTTAAAACACTGAGATAGCCAAAGACATATTCTATTGACATACTTAACTTTATAATCAAATTAACATAAAACAGATTCCTAATACAGCTTAAAGGAAATACAAAAGCAATGGTACTTTGTAAGCTTTAATTATAACTAACATCAAAACAGTTACACTTAATAATAAAGCTATTTCCTGGAGGTAGAAAAGACTATTTCCAATATACAGATGTCAGCACAACACTAACTTCATGCTAACTTTTAGCAACTAAAATCATCAATATATCATCATCTTGCAGACCTGGATGAATCTCAGCTCCTCAGCATTCAGCAGAAACGTTCAATTTTTCTATACTGTTGAGAAATCCTAAGTCAACTTTGGTTTAGAGCTTGAATTCTGGAGTAGAGGTATAAACATTCTGACATTCCGTATTTTGTGTCATCTTAATAAATTTTATTTTGAACTCAATTTTGGTTCTCTAGCAATTCCCAATGGTAGTTTAGAAGTCAGAACTGTATTTTATCATCACAAAGAATTTTTTTTATCTTTAGATTCAACCATTTATTTACTATTACCTGTTCTTGAGGAGGAGACCGAAATTCTTTAGTCTTCTTGGCAGTCAAAGCAGCAGACATGTTCAAGGCTTGCATGAGTTCATTGTACCTGTATTTCTGATTATACTGCAGTTTTGATACATAACGGTCTGCAAATGATACAATTGCTTCCACTCTATGTTGTAGCTCACAGTCACAGAAATAATTCAGTAAATGACACATCTAGGATAGAAAAAAGATACTTAAGTCGAACAGTTTAATAAACTCTTAATTGGGGAAGAACTGCAGTGGATACTATACCATGCAACAGACTGTAAAAATGAGAGACTTTTTTCACATATTTTTCTTTTTAGACTGTAAAGGTGACAGATTTATACAGTTTTATTATCTGATTGATAGTACTATATTGCATTCAATGTCTTTCACTCCATGCACTCAAAACGTGTAGAAATCATAGAATAATAAAACAGTTTGGGTTGGAAGGGTCCTTTAAAGATCACCTAGTCCAACCCTCCCTCTTTTAAAATACACCTATGAAGTAAGTAAGTATTTGCATATCTGTTTTGAATGTAGATCCATGTAGGAAAAACTACATCATCATCAAATTTGGTTATTAATGGGAGGTTATAAGGAAAAGCGGAATACAGGTCTTCAGGATTTCAAATCTTACAAACTAGAGAACAGACAAAAAGCCCTACCCTTCTTTCATCAACAGTAGAACGTATGTAATACATTTATATTAAATGGTCACCTGAAGTTTAACAGATTCTGGTAATCTTGTCTGCAATAAGCCCTTTGCAGGAGCTTTTGTTTCTTTTATTGCTTTCTCCCCAGCTTCTACAGCTTTTTCTTCAACTTGCGTAACTTCTTCCTTCTCTGTCCTCTCTTCTGTTTCTTCCTTGTGATCTCCAAACACATTGGGATCAATGAGGAGTAACACCTGCTTCACATCATCATCATCAAAAACCCCCATTATGAGCAATGTTGCTATCAGTTTAAGAACAGGAACGAACTGGAATGCAACCTGTCCTCCAACAGGGTCTCGTATATGAGCACCACTACACTGTACTGCCTCTGTTAGCATACTTATGGCCTTGGATTTAAGTGTATCAAGGGGTATCTCTGGACTGGATGTCTGACGTTCTTCACTGGTCACAATAAAGCATGGAGTAGAAAAATTAAAGCCTGGTTTCAGACAAGTGCTAAGCCCTACTCCAGGTAAACCATGCTTCTTTGTTTCATCAGGATATAATTTAATAGTTCGAGTTTCATCTGTAACTGGAATGATAAATTCATTGTTCATCATGAGCTTGGCTTGCTTGGCGTGCTCCAAATGAATACTAATCAGCAAGTCATAGAATCCAGAACGTAGGAGTCCAGGTAAATATTGATTGTCTATTGTATAAAATAGCTGAGATATGTCCACGTGGCTACAAAGTGCATAAGCAACTCTAGTGTTACCTAGAGCACTAACTGAGCTATAGAGTTTTAAAGTGTGGTAGTGAAACTTCATCAGATCTTCTTGTTCACATAGTTCCAAAATATCAACGCATCTGTTATGAAATAAATAAACAGAACACCAGTAAACTTCATGAATAATTTTGTAAAAGAAAAGCTTTATAATCTCTGCACGTTTTGGTCAGTTCCACTTTAAACCTTTAATATTAAGGTTAACGCTGACTAACCTTAACATGTGCACCATTAAACCACAGTAGATGATGGTAACAATTTGATGAGATTATTTACAATTAGTACTCCATTAAAAAAAAAAGGAAGAATGTAAGATAGAGAAGCCTGTTTGGAAGCTACGGTAAATTAGAGCTTGTTTTTAAAAGAAATTTATTTAGAATGCTGAAACTCTGTGGTAATACTGTCACTAAGCAGTGCCTTTATAGTTTATTGAGGATTACTGTTCCATTTTTTTCCACAAAACACAGGATTTTTTACTTTTTTCTTGAATTCAGTTTTATTAATGATAAACAAAATTGGTTATTGAATTATTAAAAGAAGCTGCAAAATAACTGGTAGAAGTAGAGCAGTTAATTATCTTTCTGCTATGCTTTTGCTTATAGTTTGATTTGTCACTGGTTACGATATTTGACATTTGGATACATCTTTACTATTGTTGCTGAAGATAAAACTTACTGAAAATTAAGAAAGTCAGGATCTTGCCAATAAGAACATAGAAACTTAATTCATGTAAATTCAGAGCAGATGAAATAGGAACAGATTACATGTTTTTATTACAGAAAAAAATCAGCAAAATAGTACTTTCATGTTCTTTATATTTGTTTTTTCAAGCTGAGAAAATCTCTATGTTTAAATATCTAGAGCTTTAAGAGATATTAAAATAAAAGTCATGTTTTCTCTTATAATATATACATGGATTAAAATTATTCAGCCTTTAAATTTAATGACTATATATTATAGCAGGTATGATCAGAAATTCTAAACAACTCTAGTGTAAATATTCTCCAAGGCAGGTTTAACCAATACCCTGATATTAGCTTTCAATACAGTTTGTCCACAACAAGTCACTAGTTCCTTCCAAACGTACCTGTTTTCTTCTGGGATATGAAGTGCCATCATCTGCAGAGGTTCCAAACACTGCACAACCCAGCCATGACGTTCACTGACACGCTCAGTTTCTACTTTTAGAAAGCTGTTTGGCATCCTGCTCCATAAAACAGGCGTAATTGTTTGCACATCAAGGCGAGGGGGACACTGAGGAACAGGATTTCTTTCTTCACTTTTAAAAATTGCAGCTGATAAAGGCATGGTATTCTGAAACAAGTAAGCATATTAAAATTATTTTTGTAACATAATTATGAATAAACCTATAATACAAAAAGAAAGTCTAATTTACTGATAGCAAAGTACTCACAGAAATATATAAATTATTGCAATAAACAAAAGCCATTAAAAAAACCCCAACATTAAGGGTGTTCTCCCCAAGTAACTTCAGTTTATTTTGACAAATGCAGTTTACATCTGTTGAACAATTTACTTCATATAATTAAATTTACAGAGGTAAATGTAGAAGTCAAATAAAAATTCATGCTTTGATTCAACAAATTTAGCTGAGCAGGAATTTCTGTGGAAATAAACAGATTTTAAAAAGCACCTTTATAGAAAGTATTTTGTACCTTTAATTTACCAAGTTCAAACTGAACCAAGTTAGTGCTGGTAGGCTGTACAAAAGTTGCTGGAAAAAGCTTTGTGTTTGGTTCAACCTAGAAGAGAAATGAGATTAAAAAAAAATTAAAAATTAAAAAAGCACAAGAATCTCCTCTCAGAATAGGATGCAATATAAAATAAATACCATATAGCTTACACACCATTACCAAATAACTGCAGACACTATATTAAAGCGTGGATTAGTGTTTACCTGTAGTTTACCTCTAATTTAGTAAAGCATTTGCTGAGTTATCTTTACAGGTCCACCTAACTTTCAGGCAGGTGTGTCTGCTACCTTATGTGCTCTCAACACCTATAACAAGAACTTTTGTTACACTACGTGTTGATTCTTCTCAAACATACCCAAATCCAACGCCTCATTCTAGAACAGCTCCTTAAAAATCCAGCCACTTCACAGCTGCATACTTTGGCTCTTGCTCTACGAAAAGCACCCCCAACACAGACTGAGGGTAGAATACAGGGTTTTAGACCACCACACACCTTTTACAGTTCTTTCACATTTTATGCTGGATAAAATAATTTACTACCAAAAAAGTTCAAGAACAAATTTGTAAGAGAGAGGGAACCAGAGGGGGACAAGAAAAGGGCGAGAGTGCATCATTTGATCAGGACAGTGCAAATCTTTATTTCCTATTAAGATTAGTGAATTTCTGATCCATACTCTGCAAGAAGAATATAACTTTTTTTAAAAGATCTCAAAGATCACTTTATTTCCAAGGCTTAGCATTTGTCTCCAGTCTTACAAAATTACAGTGAATCACACTGAATCACAGTGCTCCAGTTTTAAAGGGTCTGGTTGGGTTTGGGATTTTTTTGACAGTTATATTACCCTAATTTTTCCCCATTATAGCTAGACTCAAAGTAGATGTCAGAGTGTAATACCAGTTTATTCTGAAGAATTCTCTACATGATTGTCCATCCCGCTACTGCCCTCAGAAAAAGAATTTAAAAGATACTTATAGAATAGCGTATTATTAAAAAGATTTCAGTGCTCCAGGGTGGCTGAAAAAATATACACTCTATACAATCAATTCAAGGTTTCAGGAGTTCAATTAAATATTTTAATCACATCATTGTGTATTTTGCGTACTATGCATATACATTATACATACTAAGTACAATACTTGTGCTGTGACGGAGTGCAACTCCTAACTTTGTGGATAGCAATTTTTGCAAAAATTGCAAAACAAGGAACTGAGAGTCATTAAAAAAAAGAAGTAATTCTTTTAGATGAGAAAACAGTTGCAAAACACAATATAACTTAAAAAAAATGTAAAATACCAGATACTGAAAACGCTGTATGCAGAATAAAGTTTTTTCAGCACTATGAATACTGGGATAGACAAAATGAAGTAGGGCCAGGATAAGGGAAAAAAAACCCAAAACCCCAAATCCAGAAACAAAAGATATCCTGGATTAAAAGACACTACTAATAAAACGTGTCTTTTATTTCATTAAAGCCTGAAAGTAACTGACTGAGGCAACACAACTCACAGCCTCTGACCAAATATAGTAATAGTAATAATAGTTGAATTTGTAACTAGTAATAATAATTTAATTTGTAATTTCTAATCTCATTTGAACGTCAGAAAACCATTACTAACTCAGAGCAAAATAAAAGGTCTTGTAAACCAATATTTAAGATTTCCTTTCTGCTATGAATACCTTAGTATTGACCTGACAATTAATGACAAAATCTCAAATTTATGTGTATACACTATCTTTCATTTACTTTTCTATTATAGACAGTGTGGTTTTTTTCTGATTATCACCATGGCATTCAATGGTTAGATCAAGAAGTACAGGAAAATTCATTCCTTCTCCTCAATATGTTGACCTGTGGGCCCTCTACAATGAAAACAGCATACCAATATTGTCCCTCTACTTCAGTTAAGAAAACTGGAAAGTGCAAATGGTTACAAGGTCAGAATAATTATCCTGCAGCCTCCAGACCAGACCAGACAAATATCAGTCATTTGCTGCAATTTGGGTGACAGATTAGATTTACTAAAGTATTTCAAAGATTTTATTTTATGATAAAAATATTCAAGAAATTAAAATGAAAACTACATAAGACTATTTTCACTGCTTTCAAAAATAGAGAAAAGATTTAAATTACTCAAAATAAGCAAAAGTTCAGAAAAAAGTTTTATTGTCACAGAAATAGCATTCAGTTAGATGTCTGAACAAGAAAAAACAATTTTATAATAGCATCAAAACGACCAGCTTACTAGATAGCTTCCTGAAAATCTGATAATACCTGATAACAAGCGCCAAGCTCTTTTCCATTGGCTGTGAATGACAACATTCCGGTAGCCAGGTCAACAAAGCATCCGATTTCTAAATCAACATTAGTGCGACCTGATCTCTGGGAATTAGCAATTACATCTCCTCCCCAAACCATGTAGCAATTGCTGCGCTTCACACTGAAAGAACAAGCAAGAACAAAGAAAACAAATCATAGGTCACAATGAACTTGACTAAGTATTCTGTGAAAATGTACTTTTCAGAGTTATAACTAGAGATCCTCAAAGATGCTGCTATTAGTTTTGTTTTCTCATTAAGAACACCCCCCACCCCCCTTTCTTAATAATGTAAGCATCGTGGGCAAGGGATCAGACTAAGTGCACTGGTTTATTTTTCCTTTTTTATAATTATGAAACAATTTTACATGCTGCTGTATGTTATGTAAGATACATTAAAACAAGTAACAGGTTCATCCACAGTGACCAAATATGGATGTTAAAAGAAAGAAGCATCACAAAACATTCTTTCATGCAGAACGTTAATGATAAATATACTCTTTAAAAGGTCTTATACACTTTAAAAGGTCTACGTAAAACACATTTGTATATATATGAGCACAAACCACTCCTACTCCATAATCAATTTTCTTATTAGTTTAAATTAATATTTAAAATATCAATCTCATGAATAATTTACTTTTGAACAACAGTATTAAAATACAATCTTTAATAAGTGATAAATAAATCCGTACCTTTCATGAACCCTGCCTCTCTCATCACCTAAAGTAACTGTCACTGTACAATTTTTATTTAGGTCAAAATTCTCACTGTAAAAATGATAGTCTGGTGTTACCCAGCCAACCCAGACAGAGGATGGGTCTTGGCCAGCAAATATCCGTAGTGAATAAAAATACTGAAAAGAGGAAAAGACCATATTAGTAAATATAAATCTAAATTATTTTGTCAAGGAATAATCAAATGGTGATTAAAAAATCTCCCATATACCAAAATTTGATAATAGTAATTCACATTCTCTTAATAAGTGACTTAAAATGCTCATAAATAAAAAAACAGACTAGTGGTTTAAGATAGTGAGGTTTGTGCCTCGAGTCATACAACTCTGGGCATTACTGTTTATACAAAGTGTTACATCAGAGCAAATGATTAAAAAGGCTTCTTTCAACAGAACAATTTTTAATGAACATGCTGCCAGTAAGAAGAACTAAGCATCTCAACTTACTTACCGTTGTAGAAGTAGCAGCAATTTCTTGACTGTGCTTTCTAAAGATAAAGGAACATCAGTAAATTAGTTTTAAAAAGAAAACTAGTTTAAAAAGTACACATTATTAAACTAAGTGTACTTACAAGCTAACACAGGTTTGCTGGGTACTGAGTATGCATGAGTAAATTAAGTATGCGAAGTCTGTACAGGATACAAATAAGACACCCAAAACAACTGATTGCAGTTAAGGTGGATGGGGGGAAGATAGATTTCAAGCAATTAGCTAAAGATGAAGACAATGCTGGAAGGTGCTGTACTCCATAGTACCTGGTATCTTTAAAAATCTGTCCCACAATCATTTTTTCTTTGCATGGATTAATCACTTTTCCAATAACAATGAGGTATTGAGCAATTATGTAGATGAGCATTAAACCAGTGAGTAAAAGATTCTAAGCCAGTTTTCCAGCCTGGCTAGAGCTGTGCAAATCCCAATGATTTTGAAAGGATGGCAGCTGCTTAGCAATGAATAACTATAAACTTTGTGATGCACCTCTTCAGAAACGGTTGTCTCCTGTCTGGATACAGCATTCTGCAGCAAATTTGTGTCATAGATTTATTAAAACCATCAAGAACAAAAAAATCTCAGTAACATGCACCCTATGCTAGTGTGTGCTTAGTGCAAAAACAGGTATGAAAACTTGATCATACAATAATAAAGAATTAAAAAAACATATTGTATTTGCATTGAGAGCATGAAAAGGCTAACTAAAACCAAGCCTAACCGTTTTTGGAAAACATCAGATGAGGCATTTTCCACACCCATGCTGAAGTTGAATGAAGAGCGGAACTCAATGGGCATACTCAAACGACAATATATCATGTCTGAACTGCTGTTCTGTGTGCCAAATGTTTTGTGAGTAACTTTTAACCGAGGTGGATTCTCAATAGTTCCATCAATTCTCCATATCTAAAAGCAATAGAAACAATTTTAAAATAATACTATACAAGAAAAATGCTGAAAACTTTCATTAAGCAACTAGAGGATGAGATAACTCAGAGAGTCAACTTAATTTTTCAAAATAATTCATTTCAAAACTATGCAACTTTCTTCTCTGACAGGGAATCTAGCCTGAAGAGCAAGGGAAACAACAGATTCATTGTATCCCAACTACAGTAAACATTTTCAAGTTGTTCCATACAGCATTTAAAAAAAGAGTATAAACTGACTCACTTTGAGTGCACAAGTCATTGAAAAATTTCTTTACAAGTTTTCTACCACAACGAGAAGAAATATCAATTAGAATCCTTCAGATGATCATTATGAAGTCTGAGTCTGATATTATTATTTTCCCTTGTGCTGAAAAAGTGAGTATGCTTTTAAACTCAGTGACAGGAACATTTCAAAAACTTTTAAGGACAGGATTACAGTTGAAATGATCCTGATAAACTGAAAAAAATGCTGAGATAATTTAGTTGGAATACAGTGAAGTGTATTTTGTTTAAGAAAGAAATGTTCAAAGACAAGTATTAGGGAATAATTGCCTAAACACCTATATTAAAGTAAACAGCCTAGGGATTATAGTAAAAAAACTGATCAGGAATTCAAACATATCTTTGTGGAATATATTACTATGGAATATTTTATACAAAGCGCAGGATATATTATTCTGCTCTAGAGTAGATTAGTTAGGGAGTTGTGGAATTCCTACCACTGGTGCCTCATAAGAATGAGTGAAACAGATATCATTCAGTGTACAAGTACACTTAAATGTCCCTCAGATTAGTGAAGTGGACTAAATCAGTCTCTGTTCAGCTTACACTTCCATTACCTGAAGCGAGGCTGAATTCAGCTGAATGATTTTTAGGTATTTTAAAAAATGTATAGTAGAGAAGGTTTAAAAAAATTAAAGCAAATGTAAGATAGAATATAAAAAATGGTTCTAATAAATCACAACCGACATGTTTCAAGTAGGTAACCACAACAACATAGATTAGTAAGACATATAATAGAACAGATAGGTATATCCATATGAACGGTAGTACTACTATAAATGAAGTTGGAGATAGACAAGATCATCTGGAATTATCTAAGAGTGACTTAATAGATTTATATGACAAACTATCTGACGACAGTAAGTATTAGTAAGGGTTTAATGTCTCAGCTTGCTAAACAAACAGTTGATAAACAGGTGTCTCCCCAACATGTAATGTTACCTCAATGTGAGGATGATTTTTTGGCACATTGACAAATGTTGGTAGGCGTTTACTAAACCACATAGCAACATCTCGGTTCATGTTGACAGCAAAAGGTTCAAAACCTTCTTGAAGGCCACACATTGTATAATACTTGAATGTACTGGCATCCATTCCAAGGTTCATACGACCAATCTGAGATAGACCCAGAGCACAAATTGGAACAAAACCTAAGAAAACGATACAACAACAAAACCAACAGTAATTTATTTGGAGGACACAAGCATTCTATTCTGAATCCATGTATTGTGAACCAAACTTTAGCTCCTAAAAGTCATACACATGAAGTGATGACAGTAGCAAGGATTTAAAGCCACTTTAAATACTAATGTCTGAGTTCAATATAAAAGCTACCAAAACCCCTGAGGGCTTAGGCAATGAACTGACATTACACACACTAACCATTTATTTAAACATTAAACCAGTTTAACAATTCTTACTAGTAAGTAGTAGTAGACAAACAAAAAAAGGCATGTAAAGAGGTAGTTTTGTGGACAACCAGATTTGAAAAACCAAGATTTGCTCAAGTCAGTAATTTATTAGAAAAATCAGTTATCATCATAATTTTTAGACTAATAAACATGCCTTTATACAATGAGTTGCACACTGGAAGGCAACCTGGGCTAGATCAAAGTTATTCAGAAATGTTATGTATGCTCTCTGAGGGCACTGAAGCTTCAAAAGGACTTTGAGATGAGGTTCAGGTATCTCAGTATACCTGTTTAAAATTCAGTTTGCTATCAGTAGCTATAAATTTACTGCCAACCTTCATCCCTCCATCATTCATAGACAAATACACACTTTTTTAATGCTGGCATTTTTTATGACTGAACTTTTTTGGTCTCCATATACCTGTAGCAGCCAACAAACAAGGATGAAAGGCTGTTGAATTATTTCTCCATCTCTCAAGAAACAAAATTTGGATTCAACTTCAGGGAAAAGCAAACAGTTCAACCTCTAAAGGAGAAATTTCCTCTCCTACACTTCAACTTTAAGCCTTCAGAAAAGCTCTCTTAAGGCAGTCTCTCATTCTATACTATTAGAAAAACTGTATGAATGGTCAGACCAAAGAGGGACCGTGAGCAACTGCGAAGTCCTATGGCAATTACTAACGGGCATGAAGCTACTACTAGTTGGAGGTGATACAGTTCCAAAGAAAATGTCAACTAAAAAAAATAAAACAGTTTGAAAATATTCCCTGCCTCCTTCAATACAGTCATATAGATACTACTGTTCAAAAAAGCAAAGGCAAAAACAGAACAGGAAAAATAGCCCAGGAAAAGGAGAAATGCAGATAAGCTATGAATAGGACGGAGAAAAAAATATTACAAATCAGACTCAATTTACGTTGCAAAGGTTTCTTCTTTTGGTGCAGCCTCTCACCACAAAGTATTCATTTTTTCCTTCACAGCAAGAACATAATACGCATATGCTCCAGTGAGATAATCAGAGACTACATTTTTAGCTTTTGGGAATTTTTCAAGATGTTTGTTATTACCACTTCTTAACGCTGAAGTTCAGCCCGGTGAGTAAGCCTAGCAAGGCTCGAAGAAAATTTACCCATTCTGATTGCTGAAATCCCATTAATATAAGCTTGTGGTTAAAGGAAAAAAAAAAAAGAAAACAAATTTGTGCAATATAAGTGTGCTTAAAATAAATTTTTATGAGGTTGATGTGTAGCATAGTCTGAAGGCTCACATCAATGAAATATGATTTCTCAGCTCACTAAGCCAAAACAGACTAGTTTTTCTGGGTTTTGCTTTGTCTTCTCGTAACCACATAACTGTAAAAAGAAAATTACCACTTTCTATTCCAAAGTCAGCAAACGCAAGTTCTGAACCTTTACTGGTTATAAGCAACTCTCCATTCAGAGTAAAGATAATTGATTTGTCATCCAAGTTTATCATACAACCAACCACATCTCCTGGTTGCCAGCTTCGTCCAAAGAATCCACTGCCTTGGTGCCAACGCTGGCCCTAAACAAAAAACCAAGTAAACAAACACAGTGCTAAAATTAAAAAAAAAAACAAACACAAAATAAATAAAGTAAAACAAAGAAGTATTTCACACCTTCCAGGATCTCAAAGTAATTTGCAAACAGTACTGATAATGACTTTCAGGTAATTAATTTAATTACTACCTTAGTTATTTCTCATGAAGAAACTAAGCCACCCTAACTTCAGTAATAGGCAAACAGCAATTTAGAACCTGGATGATAATCACTGTTCACTGGATTCCACTTCTCACATGCAGTGTCATTATTATCCTTCCAGTCCTTTAGAAGTCAAGTTTGGAAAGAATGTTCAGAAAGCAGAAAAGGGAAAACAGAACGGTGGTTCTGTGTTGTAGTCATTGAAGAAACTTTGTTTTATTTTTGTAAAACACCACTTAATAAATAAAAAAAAAAAAGGAAGCGAATGCTCTATTTTGTTTATGCTTATGACAGACTTCTTTACTCAGTTGGGTATATCCTAGGAAGACAGATATAAACCAAAATACCGTTCAATGACCAAAACCAAAATGCAGATACTACCCAGCATGAAACAGAGGTCAGAGGTGACTTTATATGAATCAAAAATATTCCAGTAGCTGATCTGGAGTATACAGAGGAAACCTACATTGTAGGTCTCTTCCTAGCCTGTCATAGGTCAAAAAAGATAGAGATGTACTGACTTTGCTTCCTTCAAATACAAATGCTTGGTCATCAGCTCCCAACTCTATGTCAGGTCGACAGCCTGGCCTGGCCCAGCCAACACGCATATCTCCACCTGTCACAGCTTCAAATTCAAAGTACCACTTTCCAGACTTCACTGCATAAGACTGTTCTACTCTGAAAAAACGTATCTTGTCGATGCTGACTTTTTCCACTGTTTGGTCAGCTGTAAAAATAAACAGAGAAAAAAACCCCACCTCTTAGAATTAGATGGAAATATAAACGCCACTGTTTAGCTTTTCATCTGTCCCCAGTACTTTCTATCTCTGAAAACAGCCATTATCTACCATTGCATGTTTAAGAACCTCATAGTAAATGTTAAAAAACAGAGGAACAGTAATCAGTATACAGAGGCTAGCACATTCTAATTCTATACAGGATTGGGGTTGTTCAGCCTGGAGAAAGAAGGCTGTGGGGAGACCTTATTGCAGCCTTTAAAGGGGGCCTATAGGAAAGATGGGGACAATCTTTTTAGCAAGGCCTGCTGTGACAGGACAAGGGGTAATGGTTCTAAACTAAAGGTGGGCAGATTTAGACTGGATGTAAGGAAGAAATTTTTTACAATGAGGGTGGTGAAACACTGGAACAGGTTTCCCCAGAGAGGTAGTGGAGGCCCTATCCCTGGAAACATTCATGGTCAGATTGGACAGGTGTCCCTGCTCAGTGCAGGGGGGTTGGACTAGATGACCTTTAAAGGTCCCTTCCAGCCCAAAGCATTCTATGATTCTATGATTATCCACTATTTAGGATCAGAATAGTTTGGAGTATCACTCAATGCAGAGTCCCAAACATAAAACTCACTAGAGGAAACCTCAGAAGTGTAAGATCACTACATGCAATATAATTCAATGCAATAATGCAATATTAAAATAGAACAAAATACTTTCCTACACGAGTCAATACATTTAAAAAAAATCAAATAAGCTTTGTTTTGGATTTTCACAGAAAAATTACAGTGGTATAGCAAATACAAAGAAAAACTTCTAAACAAATTTCTGCTCCTGATTTCCATTAAAAAAAAAAAAAGATATATTAACTTGGTGCATTCTTTGATGCTTTGAAGAACTGAATTTGACTTGAAGTAGTCAAACCTAACTGGCATATCATGTAAAAAAATTCTTTTAAATTAATCCCGTATTATTTTCTTTCTTTCATTACTTCCAAATGAAAACAGTATGTCCACTCACACTCCAGATTTTCTCCAACCTAAAAATCACAGAAATTAGAATTATCATACCATTAACTACAACCGATCTTTAAAAAAAACCCCAAACTAGTAATATACAAGTCATTTACCAAGTATATTTGCACCTTTCATTAAAGTCCACTGCAAAAATATACTACTTTGATTAATCTCGTATGTTTTTCCTATCTATTTCAGGGGTTTATGGTTTTTTCACAGCAGTGAGGGGAAAAAAGATCAGGATTATTATTGAAAATACATACTTATCTCTTGGTCAGGTGGCTCAACATTATAACCATAGCCCGCAAATGTTCTAACAGCTTCACGGAGGCTATCTCTGTTTGACTTTTTAGTACGTTCATCTAATAATGCATATGGCACTAACCGAGGATTACGTTTGTTCTTAAGATCCTAAAAGGGGTTATGAAAAAGAACAAGAAGAAAACTGTGTTTAAACATCACAAAGATTTTATACAATGAGACAGAGTGTATTCTGAAATAATGTTAAGATTACAGGAGAGAAACAACATTGCAGCACAGTTCTATGAATGCAAGCCAAATTGTTAATGATAATAAAAATCTAAAGACAAGAATGTAAGAGAACTATGAAAATATATTCTCATACATCCTGCAGCTGCAGCCATTCAAGTCTGACAATCTACTCAGACTTGCATGGGCAAGGCTACTTTTCCTGCTCCCCAACCCCTCTAGCTTTTCCAGACATTACACGACATTCAGTATTTATCCTCTTATTTAACACTCCCAACTGATGTTCTAGAAAATCTCACATTCTTTACTTTTTCCAGATGCATCTAAAGAAGCCCTTACCTGCTGAATGCCATAGGTCCATCCTTGCTTTATTCTATCTTTTGCCCAGACATTATGTGCATTTTCTGCTAGTTTGTCAACTAGAAATTCTTGAGAAGGTAACAATTTCACTTCAGAAAGATCAAGAGGGGCAGGTTTATATCCATTTGACATCATGTAACTGTAAGTCAACAGAGGAAAACAGAGTCAAGATATCCCACTGATGGTATTTAAATTTTTCTGTGGCATTCATAGTGTGGGGTTCACTTTCTCTCCATTTTTTGATCTCCTACTCTCCCATTTCTTTGCAAAAATCTTGCATTGCATTTGGTTATTGCCTAGGATATAAACTGTATTCTAGCAGAGAGTCTCATTTTCCACCCACTTGCACCCTATCTTGACCCAGATCTGTATGTGCATCCCTAAACAGTTGCTATGAAAAACACAAACTGTTATTAAATGAGTATTCTTCACTTTTTTTATATTTGTCATTTAAACCTTTCTAGCAATTTATATTTTAAAGATCTGCGTGATGATTTCTTATACTATTTTTATGCATTATTAAGTATGGTACTTTATGGTACCATTTTTCCAACAGAAGAAAACATTTTTTAACTATTGTTCTTCCCACTGCTTCACTGAATAATAAGTTGAGTAGTTTTTTTAGTAGTAGGTATTACCCTCTCCAACCCTTCCACAAAGTATAAGTCTACTCTGCTGTTTTAGAAATATGCAGACTCTCTCTTGCTCAAATCAGATCATTTCCATTTGTTAGGATGATTCATGTAGGCAGTAGGTATTTTAACAAGAGTCAGAAACTAAGATTTATTTGTTCTGTTATTGATAGTATCAAAACAGTATTATGATACACTGCCTGCAATATGAACCTTGGGAAAGGTTCTTTTTTCCTTTTTTTAACTAATACCATCAACTGGATCAAGATTATCATCACCATTATAATAAAAAATATTTATTTCATTGCTCTCTTTAAAAACCTAACTTTGTTTCTGGTGGGTAAAGCTGCTTCAGGAAAAAGGTATCTTGTGTAGTGATAAACTGATGTGAAATGGCAAGTATCCAGATCGCTGTTTCTGTCTTTAAGTTTTGCTGCAGGACAGGGCTTTAATCTGTCCCAGGAGGACTACAGAATCCCCCCAGACAAGGCTAAAATACAGATGTAATCTTTGATGCTTTTGGGGTGATTACTACTGATGACTTAAAGATGTCTAAATAAAAAAGATCGTTCAACTATTTTAGCTCTTACTGACACAGTTTAGCTACCAAATAAAAATTAAAGCAAAAACCTGATTGTATTTTATGCAATAATCTACATATGAACATTTCCTAGAAATGTGCGACATTATAAGAACAGTAATTTTCTATTTTCTCTTCTTTAAACAAATACGTTGATAATGTCTCTGGAAATGTGTGTATGTTGAACAACCTTTTCTTGAAGAGGAGGGAAAGAGAGGTACGAACTGAAACAGGAGTTCAGGGAAAACGGTATATCCTCTTTCAAGTAGATCAATTTACCATCATATACATATACTGTTCTTTGCTATGTGATAGAAAAGCACTGAAATGTTGCTTTTAACTTTGGAGTATCTATTCCAAGATCACGCAATGCAGATATAATTGCATGTGGTTTAAATATGTGACTATTTATGTGTCTGTGAAACACTCCACAAAGTGATGTAATGCAGCACTATTCACAGACAACCATCATCACAGACAACCATGTGTTCTGTAAGTTCATATACGGTATGGGGTTCATATCAAGTATTTTTTAAATGATCTTTCATAATTTTTGTTTAATTAATACCTTGTAGTTAGAAATAACATATAATAGTTATCATAAAGTACATACTTTTTAGGAAGTTTGACTTTTTTAAGATCTTCCTCTGCTGCTGGATGAGCATGAACAATGTGACATCCAAGGGCCAAAAGGGTTCTGCCAATGAAAAAAATTACAGTAGTGAAACACAACATTACAGTGCTCACCTATTTTATAAATTTCTTTTGTTTTAGTATAAATACGCAGAACTAATGATATTTAAAAAACAAGGAATTCATTCAAAATAATGGAATTTTAAAATCCAAATACTTCAACTTATCAAAATTAATACATAAAACCTTTGACATATAAAAAGGCACAAATCTGTGGCTTGAAAGTTATGCCACTTTATTAAAACCAACAGGATTTGGTGTAGTTTTTCTCTTTTTACCTCTGTAGAGACAAGATTTTTTTCTAAATTGCTCTGAATGTGTTCCTGGAACTCCTAGTAAAGTTAGCAGAACACACTTTGAATGAGATATTCTAACGGTTGTATATCTTACAAGAATATGAAGTACTTGAATAAAAATAAAAAAATAAACTTTATTTTCTTTTAAATTTAAAGCTCACTTGAGGGTTTCAGTTGACATTTGTAGATTATAATTCTTCTCTGTCTCAGGTAATTTTGAGAATTCCACAAGACAAGGATGATGCCTTTTATTATCATCCCGTATCTGTAACAAAGCAACAGAAAAGAGTACTTTCCTGATACTAGATTCAGGACAGAATCAGAGTAAAACATCAGTTTTGCAATAATGAAGACATTGTAAACAATACCGTTTATCTTTGCTCAATGACAGTTACTCATCATTATATAAATTAACTTTCCTGTGATTCATTTATAACGCACACTATAAGTACTCCTCCCTAACCAACAAAATCAGAAAAAATATAGCTATTTCATGTGTTCTGCATAAATACACGAAACACAAGAAAGCAAGCCTGTAAAATCAATAAACATTTCTGCTGAATGCTTGAGCAATATATGCTCAATAGAGCACAATCTGATCTATTGTACACATTCTCATTCAAAACACTTAAAGAATCATTTGCTAATGTTTTCCAAATTCTACTGGAATAATAATGCAAAGCATTCTTTTCATGCTATCTACATAAGTCTTTGAGTATTTAGCTGACTCTTTATTAAACAAGCTCTTTCACTCAATGCCAAGCACTTCTATCCTATTGCAACTACGAGACACAACATTTCACATACAAAACCATTTTTCAATTGCCAAAGCTCAGAAACATTAAAAAGGTTAGTAAAGCTCAGAATGTCAATAGCAATGACATTTTAGCAGGTAGTATGACAGAGTTATTGAAGAAAAAGGTAAATCAAGTCCATAAACAAAACCAGCAGAAGATAAGAGAACGAAAAAGATTCTTCTGAGGTGGGATACAGTTGTGATGGGCACATGGAGGACTATCCCAGTAAATCTGAATTTGAAAAGAAGCAAGATGAAATAATCTAAATTCAATGCAGAATACAGCCTTTAGAATTTTATATTACTAGGGGAAGGTACCAATTTTAATATAATTGTTGAATTTAATATAGTATTCTGAATAGAATATTCTTGGCCTACCCTTTTAACTGTTTTTCATTTGGTGACATCCACTCGGCAGGGAATGCCTTGTCACATGCACTTAAATAATGTTGACTAGATGGCCTTACTCTTCAAGCTGTTAGGTCATACCACATTATAAGGGATCATTATAATGATGTTTTAACTGTAACTAATTAAATACAAAACCTGAGCTTTGAGGAATTTGAATGTTTAAAAAAAATGAAAACCCTTTCTCCATTATCAACAGAAGCAAGTTTCCACAATGGATTCTTTGCTTGTTTTCTCTTTGATCCCCAACACTAGAGCAACCAAAGAGTTAGTCGATGGGTTACTCACTGGTATGATTTTAAGTGGAATTCCATCTTGGTATAGCTATTATGTTTCTCAAAATATTTTTTCAAATGGTTTATTATGTACAGTACTAAAATATGTACCTTATTTATATTCCAAACTTGCCTTGTAATCATTAGTTAATATCACTTTCTCCTACCAGCTTACATGTTCATCTATTGTTAGTAATGTATAGACCACAATTAAATACTCCGTTCAACTTCCAAGTCCACATTTTCTGGTAGGAGACTTAACCTAACATAGGTTTCTGTACCCAGACAGGCCATTCAAAACATACCTTGCCGTATGTCCAGCCCAGTTCTATTTTATTCATTCCCCACAGTTCATGGATATTTTCAGCTAGCTTGTCCCTGATCTTTTCAAGATGAAAAGGAAGAGCAATCTAAGAAAAGAGCATAACAGTTCCACAAATAAGAAAAAGTTCCAGTTACCACACCTTGTAGATCCAAGATCACCTAGTTCAGTTAAATACACCACAACATACAAAGGATGAATTGCTAAGAAAGGGGGCAAACTAGCTTAGTTTTTATACTGTGAATTTAAATTTTGTTAAGACATATTTTATAATCCCATTATTGCATACTTAACATACCTGACTGGTGTCTATTGGACAAGGGATAAAGGAAGCTTGGGAGAGGAACTGTGTTGTTCCCAGCAAATCCCTCACTCCATCAGAATCTCTCTTATATTCTTTCACTGGTTCCAGTTTCATCTTCTCTTTTGGAAGCAATGCTTCAAAACAAGGAGCATAGCCAGCAGGAGGCAGAAATTTAAACTCTCCATGACGTCCACCCAGTAAGAAACGAACTCTGTGCAATTTTCAATGAAGAAATTATACTTTTAAATAGTCAGCATATACTAACATTATAAATAAATAATTTAGAAACTTAAACATTTATTTGATTGGCATTTACAAAAATGCAGGTGCATTTCATGCTTTGATAAACACCAAAGAGTTACCAAGCATTCATACTAGCAGATACTCTCCGTAACTCCATCACTTACCTACTACTAAAGCAAAACTAATTATTCAATGCAGTAACATATCCTAAAAAAAAGTTTCTTACTTAAAATCAAATGGTTGTAAATTGTGAACTTTTTAAAGGATTTAAATTATTTGGAAACATAAATGTCATTTAAATTGGACTGTTAGTCTAAAAAGACCCATAGAAACTATTTATATACCACTTAAAAGTTTTAAAGTAACTTCTCAGTGCGCTCATGCAGGCAGTTGGCACATGAGAAAAAAACCACAGGGTATGGTGAAAAAATCCTCTATAATCATAATTCATAAATCAGGCAAACAATATTATACCAAATACTACAACTGGACAGGCTGGATCAGTGGGCCAAGGCCAATTGTATGAGGTTCAACAAGGCCAAGTGCCAGGTCCTGCACTTGGGTCACAACAACCCCATGCAACACTACAGGCTTGGGGATAAGTGGCTGGAAAGCTGCTTGACGGAAAAGGACCTGGGGATGTTGGTCGACAGCCGGATGAATATGAGCCAGCAGTGTGCCCAGGTGGCCAAGAGGGCCAACAGCACTCTGGCTTGTATCAGGCCAGCAGGAGCAGAGAAGTGACTGTCCCTGTACTTGGCACTGGTGAGGCCACACCTTGAATACTGTGGTCAGTTTTGGGCCCCTCACTACAAGAAGGACATGGAGGTGCTGGAGCATGTCCAGAGAAGGGCAACGAAGCTGGTGAAGGGTCTAGAGCACAAGTCTTACAAGGAGCAGCTGAGGGAACTTGGGCTTGTTTATTCTGGAAAAAAGGAGGCTGAGGGGAGACCTTATCGCCCTCTACAACTGAAAGGAGGCCGTAGTGAGTTCGGGGTTGGTCTCTTCTCCCTGGTAATGGGCAATAGGATGAGGGGAAACGGTCTGAAGTTGTGCCAGGGCAGGTTTAGGTTGGACTTTAGGAAAAATTTCTTCACAGAAAGGGTTGTCAAGCATTGGAATGGGCTGCCCAGGGAAGTGGTTGAGTCCCCACCCCTGGGGGTATTTAAAAGATGGGTAGATGTGGCGCTTAGGGCCATGGTTTAGTGGTGGACTTGGCAGTGCTTGGACTTGATGATCTCAAATTTCTTTTCCAATTTAAATGATTCTATGACTATGATAACTGGTAATGAGTTTCAGAAGCATAAAAGATTCCTATTAAACCCCTATGGTTTCCTATTTCTCCTCAAATATGTATCTTTCATATAAATTTAGAAAAACAACAAGGACAAAAACTGTCCAACTTCATACTTTGGTCCTCATGTAGACAAACTCTAGAGGTAAACAACCATAGAAAATTAAAAACAATTGCTATCTCTAGGAAATAGCCCATACATTTATTGTGATGGGGTGACCAGAAGAAGCCTATACCACTTTTTACTTACACTTCTACAAATACTAGAACTATCAGATCAACATATTTCATTGACAGTAAGAGACATTAGTAATATAAAAAGAGGATAAAAATTAAGACACAGAAGTTTTCTCAAACAGTATATACACCAGCATAAGTCACACATATCTGAAACGGCCAATGCCCACAAGAAATATTTTATAATTGATTACTTCTATTAAGCTTGACCTTTCTAATTTCATTTTAAAAATATGTTGTTTAAAATATTTGAATGATCCCAAGGCAGCCAAATATTTGAGATGACAACTTTGAGCTTAGACCTCTCTCTGTGGCAAGCCCCCACACAGATCAAATACTTTAAAAATAAAAAGATCAATTTTATTTTAAGACCTATAAGTCTAACTTCCTAAATAGACAAAAGTCAAAGACTCAAAATGAAAAAATTTTTCCCTTGCCAACCACACGCCAGTAAATAGTTCCTTGCTTCCTGCCAACTTGGGTCAATTTTTTGGAATTGGAGCAAATCATTCAATCTCACCTGATCTTTGTGATGTTTTCATTCCTTTCAAGGCCTGTCTTCTCCCCGCTCTTAACTGCAGTATCTAAACCTCCACACACGCTATATCCTCCTAATGCTGAAAGCTTTTAAAAACCTGAACACTCCAAGAAGCTGTGGCTTTTTGTCTCGTTTTAAAAGAAATGCTCAGATCTTTTGATTTGAAGAAACTTGTTTTAATTTCCCTGACCTTAACCTTAAAAAGAACCCTCCTGAAAATCAAATATAAAGCCATATAATTCCTGAAAAGACACATCTAAATAGTTTTAGGTTAATTACTATTCCTTTTGCTCCCTTTTGGAGTTGGTCTGTACACAGGCAACTGCACCTACCACTCTAGCAATTTGCTAGCAGCTATACTTAGTTTTCGTAGTCTGAATGACAAGACTACGATAAATAGTCTTTTGCTTACCACAAAGGCTGTCTGTGAAAGACAAGACCCCCATGATAACGGTATTTAATGCACCTCATGTTTAATTGCTATAAGCACGAGGCATTTACTTTAAGATGTTGACATTTTTTGTCAACACATCCAGACCCCTAACTTCCCTAAAAACACGTTTAATGGCTCATTTGAAGTTAATCACATATTTAATTTCTTTATCTCTGTGTTTACACACTTTTTAAGATGAGGTTAAATAAATCTGAACAGAAGAAAAGAAAAATAGAAGAAAAGATAATGAATTCTCAATACAGAATTGCTGTTTAGATTCCTTGATTATCTGAATGGCCATATTGTAGTACTACAAGTATAGCTCATAGCACCATTGGTAGAAAGAGATAAAAATTGATAGAAAATACCTACAGTAAAAAACAGAATAAGAGACAGTGTGGGTAAGCAAGTGCTGTCAAGTGTTTAGAAAGGAAAAAAAAAGATGGAATGATGAAGCAGACCCAGAGTCAGAGCCTGAGAAAGTCACAGAAAGCAAAGGAAAAGCAGATAAGCCACAACAGAAGTAGAAACATTACAGTTTGCACCCAGTGCAAAACACACTGCTTCACCGATGAACTCAGGATTCTCACGTAGTAACATTTCTCTGATATTAACAGATACAGAAGATGACATATAACCTGCTGCTGCCGTCAGCTACTATTAACTATAAGGGAAAAGGCTCTCACAAAATACAGAAACATCAAATAAGAATGAAGAAAAATTACACCAGTTTAGGCAGATTTCTTAGAGAAAAAAGTATATGAACATTTTCAAAAGCCCTTCTACTAATGCAGCTACATAGCAGGGTCACTCCCAGAGAATAAATGAAAATAGATTTATTAAGACATTCCCAGGCCTCCTTTATTCTGTTTGGTCTCTGTTAGTATTCTCACCTGGGAGGTTCTCCTAAGCATGAGATGCTCAAGGTGTCTCTGTATTGATCACAGAAGAAAAACCCCACAGAGAACTAGTTACCTGATTTACTTCACCTCAGAGAAGCAAAGATGTCTTTTTTTTTTTCTTAATTGCTAAATGTATGAACCATTAATAACCTGAGCTTTCTTTCTCTTATGAAAGCTGTATACTGTCTATTCTGGCCATACTGAACCTTCACTTCTCAAAAATTACCATGTGCAAGAGAAATCTTCCTTTAAATAAAAGCTAGCCCTACACATCTTTTCACTCCTTCACCGCAATCTCTTACTCTGCTCCTGATTATTTCTTCTAAGTTTGGCAGTTTCTGTCAGCTGTTGACATCTAGACTATTAGCATTTTTTTCATAGTGAAAAATTTTCATAACTTATCCATATTTTATGCAGAAATCATGCTCAGCCTACAAAAGACAGAAAAAACCCCAACCTTTCTTACTGAAGAATTCTTCCTAAAATTGTTGTCTGTCAATACCAGCAACAAAGATTCTCTAAGATGAACTGAACAGAAAATGGTCATATTAGAACAACCGTGCAAGAGCTACTCGCTTGTTGCTGTGTCGGCTTTCTAATGTTAAGTATTTTGGCCACATAAGTAGACTGATATTTGCAGATTTTCTGAATGAATTAAAGGTAAGATAACAATAGAAGCCTGAAAATGGCTCAGTATTTGAATCTCAGTATTTTAGCTATGAAACAGGTAAGGAATGGGGAATATTAGTAACAAGACTCCAAAACTGCTTCTCATCAGTTCTTTGTATTTCCTACTGTGAATATAGTATCAGTTTTCATGATGATTTAGGCTTTTTACTTCCTGCTGAGAAAGCCAGTGAGAATTTTAATTAATGCCAAATGAGGTGCTGTGTTTCTATGTGCTTTTTTTCCACTGATAATTGGAACGAGACAAAATTAATTTCCCCTAGGTCACAAAATACCCATAAAAGAATAGTTTTCAGAGACAGTGACTTGGTCAAATTGCTAACAGGCTTACTTTTCACCATTAAGTGAAATCATCACTAAACAAAACGGTACTTTCCTGCCTCCCTCCCTCCTAGCTGCTGGTTGGGCAGAACCAAAACAACGTAACAGAAAAATCATACATGCATTTGGACAATATTTTGTGTGACAAGATAGCAAAGAAAACAATTAAGTTGTACTTACTTTACACCTGCTGATAAGCTTACAACAGGGAAGAAAAACCCTTCTGTACTGAAGTTCTCAAACATTCCTTGTACAGGCTGTCCATTAATGCGGAATGAAATGCTGGGTACACCTAAATCCAAGCAGCAGCTAACCACATCATCAGATGCTAATAAATGCTGATTGACAGATGCTACAGCTCGGGGTACTCGACCTAGGATAAAAGTATTAAGCAATCAGAAGCTTTAAGCAAATTCTCACAAGTTTAGTGATGGAATCATTTCCTCAGAAACACCATCAAATTTTTGTTTGTTGTCATGAAGACATGATCTTGCCTTCATCTGTGTTACAAATGGTTATGCTTTTAGAGACAGTGAGTTGACAATCTTCAAACTGATATGCGGCAAAGAAATGCATAAACTGAGCAAATCACTTGAGACCTCTGACACTGTTCGCAAGACAGAACATGCGCAGCTGAAATCACACAAGTTCACACTGTAGCCTGATGCAAGAGTACTGAGGCACAGTAAATGGTGCTCTATTTATAAAGCTAACATTGATACATACAATTCTTTTTTCTTTAGTTACTTGTGAAATACCAGATTCACGTATCTCTGAATATTCAGTGGTGAGACACTGGAACAGGTTACCCAGAGAAGTTGTGGATGCTCTGTCATAGGAAGTGTTCAAGGTCAGGTTGGATGGGGCTTTGAGTATCCTGGTCTAGTGAAAGATGTCCCTGCCTATAGCAGGGTGTTGGACTACATGATCTTTAAAGGCCCCTTCCAAGCCAAACCATTCTATGATTCTATAATTCTCCTGGACCTGTGATTATGACCAATATCCAGGTTTACAGTATCAAGAGGCTGAATGTTTATACTGAGTTACCAAAAAATGGATTAAGAATTCATGGGCCAGGTTTTCTTTATCAACTACAGCCATACACTAAACAGAGGGAGCTTCATTTTACCTACCTGGGAAGGTGGAACCTTACAGCTATGCACAGGACTCGGCAATTATAACTACTTACTAGAGGTAATATATCTGAAGTAATCTAACTATACACATTTACAGATAACTGCAGTTTTTCAATTGCACTTGAGTATCCGAGTATATTTTTAGCCAAGGAATATCTCTTCAGAATTCCTTTCATAACAATTTCCTTGAAAACATTGTATTTTAACTGTAAAGCAAGTCTATAATTAAGCAGTTAAGCACTATTCCAAATTATTGTGTTTAGAACTTAAGAACAAGTCAAGTCAACTGTTCAGGACAGTCGAGTTTTCCCTTACTGCAGGAGATGAGAATGAAGAGACTTCCCAGCACTGTATTTCTGAAGTTCAATTAGTGTTTAATTTTGTATTAATGATTTATTCAGCCATTTCTAATAAAGTATGTTACAGATGTCTCCCAGCCTACTGCCAGAAATCATTATTCCTGTCATTTGAGAATTGTTCAGTAGTGCTGAAAAAAAGATATTGAATTACGTGCACGCACACAAACACAGGTATTTTATATACAAATTCTATGCTAGAACAATGCTAATATAATTGAAAAGTCAAACACACCCAAATTAGGTAATATTAGAATTAAGGCCATGAAATCGAATTCAGCATATTTAAGTAGGCTGCATTTACAGCACACCTTTTAATTGCATGGCCCCACCCTATTCTTTTCTGAGTAATTAAAGAGCATTTAGCTGTATAGACATTTCAAGGCACTAAGAAATATGGGGAAATTAATGATTTTGCGTACATGCCTTGAATAGTGTACAGTAAAATAAAGCACAAGCCACAAATTGAACAAGCTAAAACATAACCATCATTTACTGTATGCAACAGAGATCTGGAAGGAAAAATAACATGCTACTTCATAATTAAAGATTGTACACAAAAGGACTGAAATAATGTCTATTTTTTCCCCAAACTTCTGAGTGCTCACGGATGGCTACACACTTGAGAAACAAAACCATTAAATTAAGACAGATCTATCAAGTGTGCTGATACTCTTTTTTTTTTTTTTTTTTTTTAAAGATTTTTGAACAGATTTTAAAAGTCTTTTACAGGAAACACAGAAAGCTAAAAAAATTACCTGTACAACAAAATGTTAAATTCCCAACTCAATGTTTGAACATTTCGGAAAAAGGTGGACTGAATTGTCTAACTCTGGAAAAAAATGTCTACATCTCATTCCAGAAAATTAACTCAGTTTTCAATTTAATTCTGTCTTGAGGCAGAGACCCAGCCAATAAAATTTTCTCTCCAACAGTTTATGATTAACAAAGGCGTAAGCCAGAAAAAACACAATTTTAGACCATAGTAATACAATGTTATAAAAAATGATCCTCCAGTTCCATCTATATTCTTAAAAAAATCTATATGAATGAAAGACCTTACTAATTAAGGTAGATTGTTACATATTTTAGGTACAAAACCTAATTTCCAGAGCTCTGTTTTAAATATTTATGTAAGTAGAATACATATGTAAAAATATGGGAAATATTAGCAATTGTTTCGCTTCCTACTGCGTTTCTTTCTCCTTTCATTACTTATTGATAGTTCAATCAAGAATGATGTTACAAAACTAGCAGATTATATAATTAAGGATCTGCAGCTAATTACCTAAATATTTTCTTATTTTATAGAATTATGCATTATTTCTTCTCTGAAATGTTCCTTGTTTAGAGAGTATTTAAGAACTTTAAGAAACCAAAACCAACCATCAGCATTTCCTGTGTTGCCATTTGATTCTTATAATTAGCCAACAGCACTTTGCTGGTTGTTTCTATGGGAACATACACTGACACAGTCCAAATGTATTCTGCTGTGACAAACCTGTTGGTTTACAAAAAGTATATTCTATACTATATCCCTCTCCCTGGATATAGTATTGGGGGATGGATAACCACACAAAAAACCAACAGCCCTGCTCATAAGCTCCAAAGCCACTTCCCAGCTAACTATGCACCCCAGAGGCCTTTCACTAATCCCTCTCCAAAGCATCCTAATCAGTTTCTTGTGTTTTCTCCTTTTTCCTCAGTGGTTATTCTTTATAACACACTCGTTATTACAAAAGTTATTTGAACTGCAGCATTTCAGATGAGCCCTCCTTTAAACTCCTATTACTCTTACTCAAATCTACCCCACTGCATGGGCAGTGAATTCCACTTTTTCGTTAACTCAGCCCACTAACATCTACAATTTGCTTGAGCAAAAAATGGCTAACAAGACCACAAGTTTCATGTCACTGATCGTTAAGTGACCACAAATTATGCATTCGCTGGCATCCATCAACTCCCTTCTTCATAAACTCTAAATTGGAGAGATATGGATTTGCTGGGTGGACTGTTCGGTGGATAAGGAACTGGCTGGATGGTCACATCCAGAGGGTAGTGGTCAATGGCTCGATGTCCGGATGGAGACTGGTGACGAGTGGTGTCCCTCAGGGGTCCGTACTGGGACCGGTGCTGTTTAACGTTTTCATCAGTGACTTAAGACAGCGAGACCGAGTGCACCCGCAGCAAGTTTGCGGATGACACCAAACTGAGTGGTGCGGTTGACACACCAGAAGGACGGGATGTCATCCAGAGAGACCTGGACAGGCTGGAGAGGTGGGCCTGTGTGAACCTCATGAGGTTCAACAAGGCCAGGTGCAAGGTCATGCACCTGGGTCGGGGTAACCCCCAGTATCAGTACAGGCTGGGGGAAGAAAGGATCGAGAGCAGCCCTGCCGAGAGGGACTTGGGCGTGCTGGTGGATGAAAAGCTGGACATGAGCCGGCAATGTGCGCTGGCAGCCCAGAAGGCCAACCGTATTCTGGGCTGCATCAGGAGAAGCGTGGCCAGCAGGTCGAGGGAGGCGATTCTGCCCCTCTACTCTGCTCTGGTGAGACCTCACCTAGAGTACTGCATCCAGCTCTGGAGCCCTCAGCACAAGAAGGACATGGAACTGTTGGAGCGGGTCCAGAGGAGGGCTACAAAAATGATCCGAGGGCTGGAGCACCTCTCCTATGAGGATGGGCTGAGAGAGTTGTGCTTGTTCAGCCTGGAGAAGGCTGAGGGGAGACCTGATTACGGCCTTTCAGTATCTAAAGGGGGCCTATAGGGGAAAATCTTTTTAGTAGGGCCAGCTGTGTCAGGACAAGGGGTAATGGTTTTAAACTAAACCAGGGTAGATTTAGACTGGATATAAGGAGGAAATTCTTTACAACGAGGGTGGTGAAACACTGGAACGGGTTGCCCAGAGAGGTGGTGGAGGCCCCATCCCTGGAAGCATTCAAGGCCAGGTTGGATGGGGCTCTGAGCAACCTGATCTAGTTAGCGGTGTCCCTGCTCCCTGCAGGGGGGTTGGACTAGATGACCTCTAGGGGTCCATTCCAACCCAAAACATTCTATGATTCTATGACTCTATGAAACTGCAAGTGTAACCACTTCACTGCAGTCCTAATTAAGAGTCTCCCAGATAACTACAGAAATGAAGAAGCATTCCTAGACAAATGTGCTTTTTTCTGCTAGGCCTATTTTAGATAATAATATGAAAAAAACTTTTTCAAACAGCATAGCAACTACAGGTTTTCAGTTTGATATTACACCACAGAAATTTATGTTCTAAAACCAACTGAAGTGTAGAAATTTTTATTTCTAATCACCAAAATTATCTTTATGAAACTATGTATCAACATTTGAATTCAATTTATTAAATTTGTCAATAAGTGTGAGGATAATAATGCCATTTTACTTCACCTGTAGATACAAATGAAAAAATAATGCAAATGTAGATCCACATACAGTGAATTTGTCTAAGATTAATACATCCATTGATTTTGAACAGTATTAATCTAAACCTGGAAAATGCAGGGTTTTGATCAAAATTATGAAAATAGACGCTATCTGCTAAAAAAGCCTAATTGGTAAAATTCAATATTCACTAAAATCTCAAACAGGAAGTCTTATCTGAAATTCTAAATAACTTCATGGTATCCTAGAGTTCTGAATGTAGCTCATTATAAATCAGCATGCTAGATATGCACAGGTACTGAAGGTAAGATAGGGAACTCCTGAATGTAAGAATAAGTGGAAGTGAACAAAAGTACGTACCAGACCACAGATGAAGGCCATCAAAACCATAAGAGTACAGGTCATCACCAACACCATTGCCTCCCCATCCTTCTCCACCTCCAGGATAGGGGGCATAACCTGAAGTGGAGGCCCATCCAACTCGCAAATGGGTGGGTTCTGCCGTCAAGAATGGATCAACCTGATCAATTATTAACTCAAAGTACCACTTCTTGTATTGCGCAGAGCCCTCAGCAACACCCAAAAATATGTTTGGCCTTATGCTAAGAAAGAAAATGTAAGCCAGTTAGTGTGAACATAAAATACAACATATGAATTATATTGCTGTGTCAAATTCACTTTGCAAATATGGTAAGAGTGTAAATACCCACATTTTGCTTATGAAATTTAAAATAGTGACCCATTTTATGAATTTATAAAGCTGCTGTAGAATCATCTTCTAAAGTATAGGTTCTATGCTTTGAAAACTTATAGTCAAAAAAGGAACAACAAGATCATTTCCTAAAATCAAAAAAAAAACAGGAGTGAGGTTGCCAGGAATCAAATCCCTCTTAAAACACACAAGCACTTCACAGTATGTTTACGTATTCCATAAGAATTATTAGATAAAGCCATGCTCTGTTTTGAATCAGAAAACTTCCATTTCTCTGTTTCAGAACAGATCTTACTATTAATTATCAATTTCTATTTGAGCCTAGTTTTCATTACAGTTGTCATACTGTTAGTAAAAATGGGTTTTTCAGAAGTTAACACATAAACTTGTCCTAAAATGCGTGTCTCAATATTGAAAGCTGTGGAATATCTTTTACGTTGCATATTTTCTTCAATTAATTATTAAAGACTATTACTTCCATTTTTTTCTAATATAACAACAAAACATGTCACTATACCTTGTCACATCATTAATCAAACGTGTTTGCAAGAGTAAGTCTCTTCTAGGCAGTAGATTGTCACAGATCAAATTTTGGTTGGCACGAACTGCAACTCCATTACAGACACAGAGAGAGCAAAGCACATCGAGAACCTTAAAAACAAAATCAGAAGAAAGTTGGGTAAAGGCAGCTGTATATACTATTACTCAGTTGTTAGCTTAATTTACATTCAGAATAGATCTAAAGAAAGGAATATACTACACATTATAATTAATGTTTTCTAAACACTTTTCACATATACAGACTGAGTGTAGTCTGTACTACTGATAGAGCATATTAAACTTCCCTAGAACACAAATTCAGAACACAGGGTTTGCAAAATGCCTCAAAAAACCTTCCTTTGAGATTCCTTATTCTCATTTTGATTAGCAAAGCTGATTTTGAAAAGCAAAGCTAGAACAGCTGTATGTTTTTAATTAAATCTCATTTAAAATTTGAAAGGTAAAACGGCGTTCTTTGAGAAATTTACTACAGCCCAAAAAAGCTTTCTGAGTAAAATTAGTGGACAATTCTCAAATGTAGTTCTGCTTCTGAATCTGTTCCGAAAGCATGTTTTAAATATGACAAGTAATCCATTCATTTTTAAAATGAAAAACATTTAAAAGAATTCACTATAAAGCAAAACAGAGTTTCAGAAAGATCTTATTCTAAAATTTCAGTTTTCTTTTTTTTGGTCACAGTCTGAAAAGTGAAAGAGATGGACATAATTCTCCCACAGGTTACCAGAGCAAAAGGTTTCAGAAGAGAACATAGTAACATAGTGTTGTTTAATGCTGAGGGACAAAGCTGCACACTTTTGTAAAAAACAGGGAAGCTTAAAGATGCATTTGAGCTCTGACAAGCAATCATTAACCAATGAGTCAAAACGGTCCAAACTCCTAAAGACCATCTCCACAACAAAGAACCGTTCTCACGCTGTTGATTACCATTTTGGAAACTGTTGTACAACACAAGGAGCAGCAGAACAGAACATTTATTTTAGAACACTGTTGTTCTCTGCCCAGTGGATTAGCACAAACCCACTCTCAACAGCAGTTTAAACTAATCTATTGTGAATTTTGCTATGTCCCATCCCATGCAGCTTCCTTTCTACCATCTCAGTTATTGGGCAGAAACCTCTAGCAGAGGGATAGTGGTAGCAACTTAAATAACCACAGAAACTCTGACCAGTACTCAGCTGTAAAGTGTCTTAATAACATTAATGATTATCACTAACTCAGAACTTACATATAAACTGTTTAAATAATCTCTATGTACTCGCTGACCATATTTCTGACACAAGGCTTTTCATTTAAAAAACCCTTCAAATCAATAATTTCCAAATAATTTTGTTTAACAATATCACTGTTTCTTATTTCCTAAATCACAACAGAATTTCTAATCTAGCAGGAGAACAAGATATACTGTTTCCAGAGTAACAAATAAATTAATTACATCACATTGCTTCATTACTTACTGATGTTTAGTCAAAGACATTACAAATGGAAATGCACAAATCCATTACCTAGTCTAATTTTTCTCCTGTATACATTTTCCTTAACTGCTTTAAGTTCTCACTATGAGGTCTACATTAAGATGCTCCAGCTGAAAGGTTCTCTTTGCAGGTGACTGGCACAGCACAATAATCTTGCTAACAGCTAAAAATAGTACGCTAAATTTACCGCTGTAGTTTCAACTTTTTTCTTATGCCTATCTGTATCAGTTCATACTCTTTAACCATGCTTAATTACCTTTGTATATCAGTAATTTCAGCTCACTAAAACTTTCCTTGTTCTTCCTCCAGGATATCAGTCTCTCAAATAAAATTTTAATTGAGGAAGGAAACTCACATTAGAAAATCACACATAAAACTATATCCTCTGTGTTGTGATGTCATCCTGATCGCAGCCAGAAACTGTGTTCACCTTCTTCTGTCATAATAAATGCATATTGATGTCTAAATTAATTTCCACCATTATTTCTTCTGGTACAAATCAGGGGTTTTTTCTTTCTTCTGAACACCTGTGTTTTCAGATATTTGGATTATTTTTCTGATTTCTCATTTTATTTTGCTCTTTTCTGCTACTGTTATTATTACTCAAGTTAGGAATGACTTTGCAGGATTTAGTTCTGTCTTTCTGCAGGTACAACAATGGTAGTTCACTGCTTCTGCAGAGCCCTGCATGGGAAAACAAGCTACTCTGTCCACGTGCTTACAGCCACCAGAATGCTTCATTTTCTCAGAAAATCCAAACTTCTGACTGATTATCAATATTTCTTAACTATTTGCTTGTCATATATTTTTGCTGTATTTGAAACTGAAAAGCAATATATTACACATTTTTTTAATCTAAATTTTGCAGATGTACTTCAAGGTTATTTTATTCCTTTAAAGATATTAGAATTTCATATTTCCACGTAGACATTTCTCTGGGATTTTTTTCCACAAATCATTGTAAGATTATCAACACATCCTTAGGTTTTCCAAACATACCTTGTAATTGCGCCCATGTTTATCCAACAATGAAATAATGGATTTGATGTGCTCCTCAGCTATTATATTTAAAGCTTCTGGGCTTTCAATCAAGATGCAGTGTAACACTTCCAAAATACCTGTAATGAAGGCCACAGAAATACTGTTGTCATTAAATCATCTGCACAACTGAACACAACCTAAAAGCTCAGTAAATAACAGAGCATCTAAAGAGATGCTATCTTTTCTCCAGCCTAAAAAGAGAATGAAAACACTTTTAGAGAGTATTGATATGACTATGTCATGAACTGCATTACACATAAATGCTGCTAATTTCTGTTTTGTTTTGAAAATAGCCACAATTTTAAAACAACTTGAGAAAAATGCAAATTTAGCTCCTCCTTTCAGTGAGAAAGAGATATTTTAGTAGGGAGCATTGTAGAGTATTTTGATATTTTGCTGAACAACCCATAGTATAAAAAACTTCTCTCTTATATATCTATTATTTATTATTTGTACTTGTGCCCACAAAGAACTCTGGTGTTACTTGATAGCAATGGGACAGTAGTCTTGATACTGTCTGACCCAATCCATTATTTCACCAAAGTCACATTCAACACTGACTGGATGTGGTACTGCATATACCAAATGTATGGAACCAAAAAATGCCACAAAAATGTCTGTTTAAATGTAACACTTTGCTCAAATAAAAAAACCCGCAGTGTATTTGTTTTCTAATGCATGTTGTTTTCAAGGAAAACTGCTCTAACACTCTTCATGTAAGACAGCTGTGTATGGTGTATTGACAGTTAATTTACATTGATAAAAGTGAGTCTCACCTGAGGAAGATTCTAATCTGTCCAATTTACTTATTAGCCAATCAAGGTTACTGGAAAACTGAGTACAATTGTTTCTATTGCCACGAATGAGAGCAGCTGGAAAAAAACCCACAAGGTATAATTTTATAACAGGAAATTTACTTTTTAAATCACCAAAGTTAATCATACATATTTTAACACATTCTTTATAAGAACTTCACAAAAATAAAAAAAGATGGATCCTAAATACACATGTTACAGTAATAAAGAATTAAGATTTTCATTAATTTGAATATCAGCAATTGCTATAACTTCTAAAGAGCATGTAGTTTTTTAAGTTGATAGGGATGTATGGGATAAGCAGGAATATCAGCAAAAAAATTGTTTTATGCTTTTATTGTTAAATTTAAATAGAAATTATCCACCACCCTTTTTTGATGCAAATGTCAAGCACTGTCATTATCAAGATGCTGAAACACTTCTTTTTCTATTTCTTCCTACCAACAAGTGGGAAGATCATATGCAGAAGTTTAAGCTGAAGTGCAGGTTGGGTGTGCTGCTCTTTAGCTCTACTTTCTGATTAAAACATGTTATAGTATTTAAAGCAATATTGATTTTTTTCTTCCAGAAGTTATTACTGATCATAGGGGGAAAAAAGCACCTTTTGTATACAACTGTCAAGCATTTTTATTATGAAGCGAAGCATTAACTTAAAATTTATTACACCAGAACAAATGTCTTCAAGATGTACCTGCAGAAGAAAATTAAGACAAAATCTGAAAAGGCCTACATAGCACTAAGGAGGTTTTTTTTTTAATCCTACTTTTCTTTAAACGAGTAACATTGTAGGTAAAATGCAGGCAATGGTATCTCATTACTTTCCAAAGCAATGAGATTTCATCAGAAGGATCTGCACACCTGTGCTATGTGAATAAGCTCAAGCTTCAAAGCACTCCCCCTTGTTTCTTTTATTCTTGTCCTAACTCTCGTGTATTCTGCTATGGTTTGGGACTAACTAACTTTCTTTGTAATGAAACTAGGATATATGTAAGCTTCATCAGAAGACTAGATTCACCTATATGAAGAATTATGCAACTCGGGTATCAAATTAGTGATTTAAAGAAGTACACATACACTTCTACTACTCTGTAATTTCGGCCCTACTACAACAAAGCAGCAGCTTGCTCTAGAAAGCATGGCACTGAAATGGAAAAAAAATCTTTTAATTTTTGTTTTAAGTCATTATTTTTATTAACATTTAAATCTAACCCTCAAGTGACAAACATGGATTCAGCAGACTTACAAGTTCTGGCTCTTAATTTTAGGCTTCTCTTCAGCATCATATAGAATGACTGTCTGCAGGTTTTTCTAATTTTTAAAATAATAATTCACACCTATTTGCATACCACAGGTACATTTAAATTAAAAACAAACCCAAAAAAACCCCAACCTATTTGGCAGGCTGCACCAGTCTTTTTCCTAGCAGAGATTTATTTTTCTGCTGTATCATTGCTCAGTAAACTCTGTTCTCTGTAATAAATTATCAGTAAGTATATAGAAGAAATTCTGTAATTTATGTAACAGAATGAATAAAACACAAAGCATTTTTTGGTGGTGAAGCAGCAAGTAGAATATAAAGAATACATATCCTCTTTTTTTACATTACTAGATTATTGAAGAACTTACCTAACAATTTGTAAAGGAGATTCAAAATTTCTTTCCATGCTGTACCATGTTCTTCTCTTGCAATTCCTGCAAAGTGAGCTGTGCTGTTGTAGTCATTTAAGCGATCAATGCAATTCAAAACGAGTGCCAGCATTCCCTAAACACATGACAAAGAAAGTGAACCATCCATGAAAAAGCATTTGTTGTTGTCCTTATAATAGAATTTTTTCCTGTAGACACTTAAAAGTTGCCTCTGCTTAGATTAAAAAAACCCAAACTATTGTGCTTGCAAGATTTAAATGTGTATTTTTCTGTATCAGAATCATCCATTTTGGAGAATGATTCTATACTGTTCTTTACTCAGTTAAGTATTATAAAAAGCAAGGAATATACAAAGCTGACAATAAAGGCTTTTATAATTTTTGTGAACACTCTTTTTTACAGAAAATCTTCCTTACACAGGAAAACAACATTGAAATTTATATACAAAAGAATTTTTGTTGATTAAAAAAGGTGGAAATTTTACTATTCAATATGTAAAACAAACAAGTCCAAATACTAGATTTTTAGCTTCAGTTAAAAAATGGTATTGAAAACCGGTAAACAATCCAATAGTCTAAAAACATTGTCAAATATATTTCCTATTTGCACAGAACTGTAATTATTCCATTTTCAGAGAAGAGCAATTCTACAATTATGTAATACACATCCTTCTTAAAACTAGCATTCTCCCAGTTTCCAGAGATAAAAAGTTCCTGTTTCAAACCCTGGCGGATAGAAAAGACATCAAAAATAACATCTATCACTGACCAAGTTTTATTATTCATTTGGGTTATCCAGAATGACAACACCTAATTTGAATGATTTCTAACTTCATAGATAGAAAAAGAAACTTCTTGTTACAATTGTTTCTTTTAAAAATGGCATCTGTTTCAAGATGCTCAGAAGTATTAAGACCGAATTTTATGAGAGCGAGCTTGTGGCCTGTAACAACTGTGGAAGTGGAAAATATGTACCAGCAAGTTATCATATGGGATTACAGTCTAATTTTTATATATACATATATATATAAAAGCTACGTAACTTTACATCATAAATCATATGCATGCATCCAGATGATAATGTTTAAGTTCCTCTCAATGTTTGTGACATGATACACTTAAAATTAAAATAATGTAACAATTCCTCTCTCTGTACCTCTTCTTTGAATAGATTTTGTCTGTTTTTGAGTGACCGAAGCTTGCTTTGCTTATCTTCATGTTCCAGGTCTTCTTCAGGAAGCTGGAAGTAAGTAATCAGGTCTTGCAGAGTCTGAGCCATCTCCTCAATAGGCAGGGCAGTGGGTGATAGCATTCTGTTGTTTCCACTACAGAAAACAACAATGAGAAAGACTGGCAGCATTACTCATTTTCCCACTGTAATTTACAGTATTATGTAGCAGCCTATTTTCTGTTGGTATCTAAATCAAGTCTTGTTATGTCCCTGCTCACTGCAGGGGGGTTGGACTAGATGAGCTCTAAAGGTCCCTTCCAACCCAAAACATTCTATGATTCTATACATATGAATACGAGCAACAGCTGATTTGAATGGCAAATCATTCAAACATCTTATTGTTTGGCCACCCAGCGCTCAGAGCTTCCTGAAGTGGAATCACGTTTCCCTTTCTGCACTGATGTAAAGAGAGAGAATGATAAAAAAAAATGGAAAAAAAATAAGTAGAAGAAACAATGGAAGTGAGCAAAAAGATGAAACAGAGAGTAAAGATGCACCAGAGTCCTTTCCTACAGTAACTGATCTTGTTCAGATACTTTAAATCCTAATAATGATACAGGCACTATTGTGCAGATGGACTAAAATAGTAGCAGTTGTTGAGGCTGTGGCATACCCAGTCTTCTAGACAAAGAACACAAAAGTAACAGGTAATCCTAACCATTAATTCGGTCTTCTTTATCAACTCTACGTAAGAAATAAAGAACAGTGGGATTTAAAAACATAAAGCACTTCAAGGAATCTGAGTTGTCAGTAAAATTATGTCTTTCCTGTTCAACCATTTGCTCAATCTTGGGTGACAACCCAATTTTGCAGGGTCTGACTCACTATTATACACAGTATAATCTAGGAGGAACTGATTACTGGCATAGCTGGCTCTGGGTTTTGTATCCTCAGTACAAGAAATACAAATGAGTAGTGTAGTCCCTTGTGAAACTGAAGAATTAACATTTTAAACACAATCTTATATGGTGGGTTCTATGGAAGCAATTTTTTAATTATAAAATCATTCTTCTTTATTTTTTCATCTATTAGGCAGTAATACAAGGATGACCATTTGAACATCATAATTAAAACTTCTGCCAAGCACTATGAAAAGAATAGTTTCTTCAGTACTACATATATTCTTAGTGATTTCATTCTGTATTCTTAGATGGTGATCTCAGCAATTATAAATGAATATGCATTGACACAGAACTGTATTTTACAATAAAAATCTTCAGACAAAAACATATGGTATGGAAGACCTATAGTGAAGGAAACATGAAACTGAGGATCTTTGTCTTGCAGCTTGTTAAAGAGCTATTATCGTGTAAGTTTAGTAACATAAGATAATGTAATGAACAATTTACCCTAAAGAATGAGTGAAGGGGAATAAAAATAACAAAAGAAATAGCATAATAAAATTATGCTTAAAAATGCCCCATGTTTTCAAACTAGTTAAAGGTATTATTCAAAAAGTCAAACACAACCACATACGTAAGACAGTTTTCATAATACTTCACTAGCCGAATCTAAAGCAGTAGAACACACCTTTTTAAGCACAACATGTACTTCAAGAGGACTGTAAAAATCTAAGCTGAAGAGAGTGCATTAATATGGTGAAAGTAAGTCAAATTTTGAGTCAGAAAATCTATTTCATTAATAATTTCATTTAAATACACGCTTGAATCCAGAAAACCAAACTAGGGATGAAACGTGATAAATGTAGTATCTTTTCATGCTTATTTTGTCAGTGGTTCATTAAGATTCAACATCTCCTGAGGATGCAAAGGGTCAGCAATATACAAATTTAGATCAACTGCTTTAAATTATATTCATGCCCAACTTATTTGTTTTGCTGTTGTCCAAGACTGTATTTTTACATGAAAAGAAAGGTATTATGTTGCTGCAAGGATATTAGGAAACTACTTAACAAGTACACCTCTTTATACAACTTATTCAATAAATCAAGATTATGACAGAGCAAGTCTGGCACCATATTAAATTATTTAAATTCCCTGACTTTTTATTATCCTTTGTAGTATTGACTCCATGCTTAGGGTACTCCCATTGCATGTTTCACAATGCCCAGGTATCCAACGGCTTTGCTGTTTTGATCTGTGGAAATAGCCATCACTGTTTCCGCATTAGTTTCTGAGTTGTATTATACAGTTAGTGGAACAGTCCAATCTCAGATAATTCAAGGTATAACTACTAACTGCATTGCCCTCTGGTACAGCAAAGATTTGGAAGATAAATACTATTCAGAAAGTAATTGTACCAATTCTGTTCTGAAGTCTTAGAATGACAACTTGAATTACTCCTTAAAATCAGATATAGTCACTGTCTCCCTGCTGAGATGGTGTTACTGTCTTTGAATACCCCTAAATCCATTCCACTGCAAATAAACATGTTGGTTTAAACAGGAGATTTAAGAATGCCCGTGTAATAATTTAGCTGAGAGAGAGAAGTTGTTCCTTTTACCTTCTCAGCTGACAGTTAGCCTTCTGCCCTAATTGTTGTTACTGTGTATGATGTGCTATACTGCATAGTTTACCAGAGAGAACTGCCTCTCCTCTCATCTTTAAATCTTCCAGATATGATCAGAGGTGTGACAGAGAAGTAGGAGGATCCTCAGGATGGGTGATTGAAAAAGTACAGGTAAAATATTTCAGCCCATATTTTGAACACAGTAAGTTGGTATTCTCCTCCCAGACACATAGAGATCTATTTTGTACTTTCTTCTGTTGTTTATTTGCATGGACTTGGGGCTGCCATGGTTTCCCATCATATTTTTGATCTAAATCATATTAGGCATCAATATTCCACCCAATTAGTTTGACAAATTTGAACAGAGGTAGCTATAATACTTGGTCTACCAAGAAAAACAGAAAAATAAGAACCCTTTTATGAATATTGTGAAGTTCTAGCTACTGTAGAATACTTGCTAATGGAGTTACGCTAAGATCATTTAGCAAGTTTTCTTCAACCTGGATTATTGATCCAGTTTGCTTCTGCCTTCAAGGTATTAGATTTCATGTAAATAATTCTAGATAAGATGTTTGATCTCTTTAATGACATTACTCATCAAAATTACAAACTTCAGTCAGTAAAAATACATTGCTAATAGCTTCTAAATACAAATACTTGAAAGCAGGAAATAAGGATTCTGTTAGAGAAATTCTTATCATTTCAGAATACTTTGAAAAACAAACAAACAAAAAATGATTGTATATAAGATGGTAACACCTACCTTATAAACTGGCTGAACAAGCTTGTAGTATTGCGAATGATTCGAGCAGCCTGGGATTCCTCATGCTGACATCTTTGTAAGGTTAGACCATCATCCATATGGCCTTCTTGGTGTAATATAACCTATTGAAAGTCAGTAATTATCACAATAATTACTTAAAAAACCTCTGCTTTTAAATATTTTGTAACTTATTTCAATATTGCACTGAAAATAGTAATTGCACATATACTGAGCTGCTACTTGTTAATCACTTTATCTGAACACCTGTTCATTAATTAATTACAAAATTTTCAGTCACATAGAAGTTATTCAGGAAAGACATTTTAATATACCTTTATTCTCCCACAATTCATTGAACATATACGCTTACCAAATATTTTCCAATTGAAACAAAAATGTAATTTTCACCAGATGTGAACATCATACGAACTTCAAGCAGTAACTGAGATCCTTTGGATGGTTTTTAATTTTTCCATTTAAATAAATACCCAATTCCACAAAAAGCCTACACAATTTTTACATATCACAAAAACGAGTCTTGACCATTTTGAGTCATTTAAAATCCTACAGCACTTTTGTAAGAATTAAATGTGAGTTATCCTGCTTCTTTGCCCGAGATGCAACCTATTGAATTCTCCACTGAAAAATACATTTTTTTAGCTCTCAGATGGTAAGAATTTGCTGCCCAACTTCCACTATGTTGAGGAAGTGTTTTTAAAAGAGGTAAACATCACCCAATGAGTTTATCTGGACCCCAGAATCCATGGAAATGTGATGGAGAAGACAAGGAAGACATTTTTTAATGAATATATTGATAATATTATCTTAAAGGAGACGTTTAACATATTGGTCATCTTTCCTCTTTGTTCAAGTACTTCTTTATATAGAGTCACACTGTGGGTGACCTTGTTATCTGAAATATCTCTCTTTCCATAAAGAAGGGTTCTGGGGTCTCTTAATTGAATAGTAATTAAAGAACTGTTCTTCCCATCACAAAACTAGTAAGAAAACATTTGACAATCAGATAATGTTTCCTCAGGCCGCTGCACATAGCTCCAGCTTTTGGAGCTACAGGAATGAAAACATTTGCCAGACAGGATATTAACGCTGCCATGCCTTGCAAAGTAATTGCACCTTCACCACTGTGTAGCAGATATGCACTCTTCCTAAGTATGCAGCAGATCAGGGAAGAGAAAAGTCTTTTAGAAGGACGTAATCTTCCCTATTTCTCTGACAAAAAAAAAAAAAACAAACAAAAAAAAACCACAAACCCACCCAAAACCTCAACTAAATCATCCAGAAACTCCACAATAACAGGAAAGTGCTGATTAGAACTCCAGTAAGTAGATCATGGCCAGAAGCATCCAGCACTGCCTACTCCAATTCCTCAGATAAACCACCTCCTTGCATATAAAAGGGCATTTGGCACTGCCTTGCTTGTTGAGGTATAGCAGGGCACTGGTATCAACCAACAGCCTGTGCAGTGGTCTCCAGGATGTGAATCCAAAACATGTAGCATATGTTCCTCTGTTCTCTGAGCTCTAGCATTCTGAAGCTCTGCAGGAGCCTACAGCTTGCACAGAAGCAAGCTCTCAAACTGAAAAGATAAGCATCCATCACTCTCACTGGATGGTGGAGGAGTGTTGAATAGAATATTGATGTAAATGTCATCAGTACCTGGCAAAGTCTTGAACCCTTGGTTACCAAGATCGCAGAGAGAGAAATACAACAGATCAAATTTCTGGCAGAAATCATGCAACAGAAGCCTCATAAATGATGCCAGAATTTCTCACATAATTGTGTCTTGCAAAGACAGCATGAAAACTGGATACATGAAACTACACCAGAGCCAAACAGCAGAAATTTTTATTTGGCATTTTGAGTATTTTATAACAGAACTAATCCCATAGTTGTTTTCTCCACTCTATAGATACGCAGCATCTGTCAGTGATAATAACTAGGTTATGTGAAAAAACCCACCCTTTGCCTCTTGCAAAAATAAGGTATTTCTCAATCCTCCTGAGCTATTGAGGCATGCTATAAAAAGTGCAGGTCAGCTTTAGAAGGATTACAGTGATTGAAAGTGAAATCTCCTGACAAAATGATGGTGGAGTTATGACTACATGAGCTATGACTTCACTTTTACTATACAAAAATAAATTTTATATGAAATTTAAAGGCATGTATATATCTAAACTTGCTTACAAAATTATAGTCTAGTACCATACTTTGCAAAGCATGAAAAACTGTTTCTTGCCTCCACAGGAGTATCAATTACAGGAAGCGAGAAGGTTTGGGTTTTCTTCTGTTTGAAGGCACTTAACAGGAGAGAATTCTCCAGGTGAGAGGGCAACAAAAGATTAGGAGTCTTTGAACATGAATGAAATGGTCTGAAAGGAGAGTAAAAGTGACAGGCAATTATGGAGGTTCTTTTTGTCCCTTGCTGCTGAGCAGAAAACTGGGGGAAAAAATACTAAACCTCACAGAAAGCTACTGCAAAATTCTTCATTGCATACAGAGGAAGAATCTACATGTTACCTTCTCAAGAAGTAAAATTGGGCCCTCTGAGGAAACAGAATCCCATAGCCAACACTGCCATAGGAAAAGAAGAGGCTATAATTGTGTGATTAAATCCCTTATCAAGAAAATACTGCATGACTGGCATACAAAGAAGAATTTCTCTGATCAGCCAGGTTGCTGAGAGGAAGTCAAAGGGTTGGGCATTCACTGCCCATTTATGACCATGCGTGCTGCATATATAAAGGAGACTTAGCAAAGGGCATGCCAAAGACCTAATTCTTCGTGTTACAGTGCTTCTGTGTGGGTATCCTCTTGTGAATGTGCATACATACAAGTAATTAAAGAAGCATTCAATTTCTGTTCAGTAATGAACTTTTTCATGTTCTAACGATAGGTTCAAGTTGTAAAAATCTATGAATACAGAACCACAGAATCATTCGGTAATGATGCAGTTATGCGAAGCTAGTGCTACACCCCTTAACTTCGAACAAAATGTAAACATAATTTGAAGAGGTAACAGGTCATATGCCCCTAATTAAGAATATACTCTCACCCTGTAATCAAAAGGCTGAGAGAAAGACCTTCTTGATGCCACATCACAACTATATCTAAGATTTTGGCAGGAAATTCTTCATTAATAACCCTTAAGAAACTTGAGGGCTTTCTAGGGCCTTTTCTTAAGTAACAAATTTGTCATTTCATACACTATACTCAATTAAAAAAAAAAATTTAAAACTCCAGTGAATGTAAGATGACTTACAAGTTTATGCTCTTGAACAGTTAAATGTAGATTTTCAAAGAAGTTATTTGACTATCCGAATTAGGAATTTCTGTATTTTACTGAAGTGTCAAAAATAAAAATCAAGCCCAAATTAATAATTTCTTCTGGCAAGAAAAATAGCTAAATACATATGTTAGTGGCAAAGTTTTTCTTCTGTTACATAGTTCTGTTAACATCCACCATTGTTTTCACTTTTAGAATGAAACATTCACACCATTTTCAATAAAACAGTAGAAAACAATTAAGCCCACAATTGCCACAGTGGTAAAATAGCAAAACACAGGACAGACCAAAACTGTTATGCAACTAACATTCATTTCACAAGTAATTAAAAAAACCGTCAAACATTACCTTTCTTTTCAAGGGACCTAAACGTGCTGATTTAGCATCTTGTGCTTTGTAAGTCAACCATAAGGCACTGGCCACATGTTGGACAAAACAGATTGAATCACCGTACTTTATTTCTGGGACTCCCATTCCATCAATGTCACGTTTAAGACTAGAATCCTGCTTTTCTTTTAGCTCCTAAGAAGATAAAATAAAAGCTGGCATTTAATCTCTGTACTGGAACAGCATAAACCATTGAATTCTACACAAATACATTCCAACTCTGAACAATGTTTTATGCTACTTATGTTGTTATGCTGCAGCTAAATTTCCCTTCACATAATTTTTTCTATCCAATTAATTAAGTCAGATTCTGATTAAAACCAATTTCCAATCTGAACCATCATTTTCACTGAAGCAAGAGTCTCCAGCACTAAAGCAAGTATATTTTTCTTTAAAATAAAATAGTTTTCCTTTCAAAGCTGAATTCAGGAACAAGAACAGAATTATGCAGCAAATTCTGTAATAGCAAATTATGGATGCATGTGCATGAGTGTGATTAAACAAAAAATTCTATTTAGAGTAATTAGATTCTATAATTTTTCTTGATTTCAAATGCTAATGGACTTAACCTGAATTGTAGGTAGTTGCTCATTTTTGCGAAGTAAGCAAAACATGTTAAGACATTGATACACAGTTTATATTATTATATGTGTAAGAGTTTTTCTTATTTCATTTCAGTTTACTGAATGTTCAACATCTGTGGATTAAGGAGAAATTCTGTTTTAACTATGATAATCTACTTTCATTGATATGGAATGTAGCTGTCACATTTCAAGAATAATTTTATTGAAACTGATAGCATTATAATGCCAAGATGAAGTAGAATGAAATTACTTTGGGGATACCATTACAATATCCAGACTACAGGGAAATTATGTCACATATTTATGTGGATAGCACTATCACATACAGATAAAGATGAACTCTTTCCATACACATTTACAGTTAGGCCATTAAATGAAAAATACTATAAAATAGCACAAATTCATTAAGTATCAGCGATTAATTATTTGGCTTTATATAGCACCCTGAAGATGAAAACATTTTTCTCAAATATTACATCTGTGTCAAGAATCAAGCATCAATGACACTTTCAATGACAGAAATCATAACGTGGTAATAAGTAATCCTAATTAAGTTGCTGTTTTAAAAAAACTGAGAGATACTGATCCTTTTTGATGACAATAAACATAAATAAACCCCAAGATTTTTCAAATTTTGGCAATAAAGCTTTAGAATGATTTTGGGGGCCTGAAGACTGTTCTCACTTTAAGCAATACAGCATAAATTTCTCTTCATGATGTTTTGCTCTTTGTGCCCTGTCCAGTTTCTCTAGGATTTCAGCCAAGTCATTTGATAGCAGTGTGCAAAGAGAGGGTGTATTTTCTAACAGCTGAAAAGTATAGTCAGATAAAGGTTATCGGGGGAGAAGGGAAAAAAAAAATCTCTTATCTAGATATTTGTACAAATCTTAGCAGCAAAATATCCAAACACTTTCTCCTTCGAAACTCACTCTCCACAACCTATGCTCAGTTAACTCCCTCAGGCCATGAATGAATCAAGTAGAAGAAAACAAATCACATGGGTCTGAAGATGGCAAACGAAAAGTAACAGTAACAAAAAATAAAGAAAGAAAGAAGGAATGAACAAAGGAACTTGAGGGCAAAGCTGTCAAAGATGCAATTTTCACAGGATATTTAATATACTAGAAGAAGGGCAAGATTTAGAAAATTCATAGAATCATAAATCCCTACGTGACAGAAGGAAGGTAAAGAATGGCAGTGTGAACAGCACAAATAAACCCAACTGTCTTTACAATGGTTTTTCAACAGTCTTCTTGTAAAAACACAGTAGGGCACTCTTGATATCTTAAGGGCTTGTTTACGTACCCCTAAGAACAGTAAGACAACCTGACTGCTGAACTCTTACTAAATCAAACCTAATTAACATTGTATCCTTTGGTGTTGCACACTGTTATTGCATTAAAAGTACTGCCATAAGCTACCCTAATTTAACAAAAGAAAAAGACAAAAGGTCTACAAATGTAAGAGCAGAGGACTAATACAGTGAGCCTACCTATCTTGCTAGCGGGCTTACTGAACTCTGTACTTTGCTGTATACAGTTCTACAGACTAGTAGGTGAGAAAAAAAGAAAGGTGATTTTAATTTTACCTCCTACTTTCTCCTCCCATATAAAATGAGTAGAAAAAATAGTTTAATACTGTACTTGAAATGCAGTGCTTACCAGGAAATGATAACTGTAGAATATTAACATACAAATAAATACTTGAACTTTCAGAGACAATTGTAGGTAAAGGACTCTGTAATACCTATCGTCTTATTCTAAAAACAAATTAAACTTTATGATTACTACTAAGCTATTACAACATCCTAATGCCATGTTCAGCCCCTAAGATAGCTACATGCTGGCAGTAATATTAAAATATCAAATCCTTCTGCATGAGTCATCTGTGACTTTTGAATGTGTTAGAATGTTACTTACTCAGACTACATCAATAATTTCTTCATTGTCAATTGTATATACCATCATGAAAATAAAATCTGAAATCTCAAATATTAATTCTGGGCTACAACAATTTTTTAAATAATCAAATATTTTTAAATATGCTCTTGTTCTTCACTGTGTTTAGTGTCAAAGAAATTTATAAACAGAATCAAGGTTCTGCTCAGCAGAGTATACTGAGCCAAGTACTGCGCTGGAATGAGAACATCCCATTTCAAAACAGGATTCCATCTGTTGTAGGGAAACTGCTGTCTCTGTGGTCACAAGGCATTACAGAACTGTTGCGTTAAAATATAAAGGTTGACATTTTAGAACTCTGTCAAAAGTAAGTTCCATGTTAAACACAACAAAAGGCATAATTCCAGGGAGGGAGGGAGTTTCATCAATTTCTGATGCTTGTAAGCTTAGTTTACAGTAATTGGCACTAAGTAGACATATATTGCATATGCTGTTTTCATTGAAATCAGCACCATAATGTTCTTTAGCATATTTTTTCACTTTTTTAAAAGCTCCCTTCTATTCTTATCCATGTAAGGACACATTAAGGAAAACTCTAATTTGAATTTTATAATTTAAAATATCTGTTTTGATTTCCAGTGTTACCCAGCAAAAGGAAACAAAATATAGAAAGTAAATATATTATAAATACAATCACAGGTTTTGAAAAGCGAGGAACACACAAGACTGCTCAAGTGGTATATAACAATACCGAGGATGAAGATGTGTTTTTTCAACAATAGGGTCTCTGTAACAACTGTTGGAAAAATAAGTCATGTGTTACAGGCTCCTGGGAAGCCTTGGGGATTTGGTATACTCCACTTAGCTCTGCCTACTGGCAAAGATAATCTCTTTTTTCCACAAAACCCCTTTTGCTGGCTTCCAAACTGGAAAGAATACCTCAGTGGAGAAATGTTTTATTTCCTTTTGGATACTCCACAGCAATGTACATTCTGAGCAGTCTGGTCTGAATTCAGTGTTGACCCCAGCTGGCGTAGAAGGCTGGACTAGATGACTTCTCAAGGTCCTTTCCAATCAGAATTATTCTATGACTCTAAAGGACAGGAGTGCTGTAAGCAGCCAGGTATTCCAGCACCCTATTTTTAAGAATCTGTACACAGCTGGATAGAAAGGTATTAGACAGTTATCTTGAAATTTCCCTTAATTCATGCCATATTAAAGTCCAGGCAAGTGAAAATATTTCTTCATTGAGAAAATGAACACGAGAAAACAAAGGTCTACAAATATATATGTGCAGAAATTAAGATAATTACACTTGCATCTATCTAGTCTAACTATTAGCTCGACAGTTCTTTTTCCCTCTCAATCTATATGCAATCCACACTTGGCTTTATGAGTCCTTTCCTTCTTACAGTCCAGATCAATCTTTGGGGTTTATTCGCTTCCATAACCTCACCTTTCTTTCTTCAGGAAGAGTTATCACTGCTTGTTCCCCTCACCTTTGGAAACACTAATGTCTCTACCCATGGGCCAGTGCAGCTCTCACCTGCCCAGACAATAAACAACTATTCTTATTCTTGGCACAGGCAAAAGCAAATTTATAACCTATTGTGAGATATAAATATTCTTTTCTATATAGGATAGTACAAATCCTAGGATCATGAGACACTGAACTTGCATTTCATATAGAAATGTATATTAACAACCATATTATATGTAAACACATTAGAAGGGATGAATGCATTACACAGTCATTACTGACTTTTGCAAAGTTAATTACTACTGGACTTCACCTTAGTTGTTTTGGGGATTGTAACAAATTTCACTAAGGTACCTTTGAGGCACATCTCCACAAAAAGAATAAGAAAATAGGGTATGTAACAGAAACTATTTACTTTATGACTATGCATACATAAACATAGAATGTATATACTTTAAAAATTATGCATTTATATGCACAGATTAAAATACTAAGAAATTGGAGGACAGCTGGTGTCCAATTAGGCAGTGAGTACATTATAGGCATTTGAACACAATGTTAAACAGTAACTGCGGCATTCCTGGCATACTCACCGTCCTTACCAGGATGCCATGATTTCCCAAAAATGGGAAAAATCTGCAGCTGTAATAAACATCCCTGCACAACATCATACGTACAATCTACACCGCATAGCCTTTACACTAAAGAAAGAACTAAAAGCTATTTGGTGAGCATCTAGCAATCTAAGGAAATTTCCTGTTAGTTTTTCAATTATTTTAATTGTTTAAAATAAAAATTCTCGGCAGACAGTATGTAGTCACACTAATAAAATAAAAATTGTTATTTTAAACATGCTAAAAAGAATAATTTGCTTTACTATACTAACAGAAGTCTGGCATCTGTCAAGACCCTTAATGCTAGATTTTATCTAGTATATATCTAACTTTAAAGATTCTTTTTCACTGCCTTTCAGGAACCATATAGAATTTAGAATTCCATGGAACATTTAACTTCTTATACTTAATAACAAACTCTATTGTAGTAGCTATGGCAACTATTTATAAGTAATATCATGAAAGCATGTAAAAACTTTTCCTCATCTTCAGTGTAAAAACCTTTCACTTTATGGAAAAGTTATTAATTTTGCCTATGTCCATAACCATTCTTCATTCTCTCTCATTTGTACTGTTTTTCTCACTTGAAATGATGAAAGAGCTAGTAACACACAATTAGCAGCTCACTAAAGAGCACAGGTTGAAAAAACATATGGTTTAGAAATCACTGACTACATTTTCCTTGCAATTCACCTATCAACACACTGCATGAAGAATAGCGAGGGCAGAATTTTGCCTAACTGAACTGAATTCAACTGAATTCAATTATGACAGAGCTGGAATGAATAACATTCTAATGAGATTCTGTCCAACTAAAATGATTCTATAATGATTAAAGCATTCATATTAAAACACTGTATCTTGCATTGCATTAGTTTTCAATGTTGTTTTTTTAACCTGTTAACAGTTTAGTTTACTCTAAAATGTATTCATCTTCCTTATTTTTCCTCAAGGAAACCTTTGTTACTCTGGACTCCGACTGTTTACCATTGTATCTAAATGCATAATCCCTGTCAATTGTTTCAATTTAGAAATTACAAATAATTCATTAAGTCATTGAACCAACTCAGATCTAGTATTTGAGCACTCCACATTTAAGACAAATTTGCACTGCTGTTATTTACCTTTGATGCTCTAAAACAAAAAGCAGTAGATGTTGTGTCTGACTTCTCTCTGTCTAACATTGCAAGTCCTTCATCTTCATTCAGAGCCAAGTACTTTCCTGTTGTAATATGTCGAAGACGGAAAGGCTGTCCCCATCTGATGTTACTTCCACTCCAACTAAACATATGGGACATCAAGAAGTTTACAAAGTAAGCAAAACTAATATTTCTATTTTAGGCTTTAAAGGATGTTCAGAAAATAGAATGTGCTATATATATTCCTTTTTGCTTTTGATTTCAATATTTACATTAAAGCAGATGCAAAACTGTTAATACACTGGCAAAGGGAACCTTGGAAAGGAGCATAGCTTTAATTTTCTTGTTTCTAAACCCTCTCACTGTTTTATTAGGGTGTTCCATACAGTATCCATAAAAAAATCCTACAAGTTTCTGAAAAATACTAAAGTGCAAATTAACTACTGTATTTCAGTTGACTGCCTAAACAAATGAATTAAATGTGAGGACTCAACGTTCCAAACAACTATCCTACACCTCTGTTAGTTATGAGAGTATTTCATTTGCAATCACAAACACCAAAAGTAAAACAAACATACAGTTCAGAAGGTCACCAAAGTTAAAACATGTATGGTATACATTGGTAAATGTATATAAGGTAAAGCATTATGGTATACATTGAAATTTCACTTGCAACAAGTTGACAGGTAACTAATCACCTAGGAGGGAGACAAGAGTCTGGGGAAAAAAAAAAAACAAAAAACAAAAAAAAACACAAGACACCCATGAGGGACCTAACTGTTCTGATTTCCACACATGGTTCTAAAATTCCAAGTGAAAACTAGGAAAGCATTTTACTTTTGGACAGAAACAATTTCTCAATCAGACGTACCTCATAGGCAACACTGCTTTTAATATGGGACACAGACAAAAAAAAAAAGATCTTAAAATACTGACATTCCCTGTATGATTACATCACGATAGATTACTTTTTATTATTGACAATGAACATACTAACATATCGTATAACAGGACAAATATATTACTCAAGGGTCTGTAACAATCAAATTGCTGTTAACATAACAAGAGTTGCTAACAAAAAAATTCAAAAAATATCTGTACCTTATTCGAAGGGGTTCTACTCTCCACAAAGACCTTGCTCGAACACCAGCCCCTCCGGTTTCATAAAGTACTTTCCTGCAGAAAAGGTTCAGAAGATCGTCCTCCTCTTGTGTTTATTTGTGCTACACATTATTTGTAACTTACTCCTCTGTAAACTGTATAGGACTCACTTCTCCCCAGCTAAACAGATGGAGTTGAATGGACAGAAGATTCCTACTCATCAGTGAGAGCACGATATGCAATCCGAATGCCCCAGGTAAATTAGGCTATTTCCATTAAGCTATTCTCTCTCAGGCGTTGATAAAATACTTTGCCGTCAAAGTGGCTGCAAAACTTTTGCTGCAACTTAATCAGTTATAAAAATTCATACAGTTCCCAAGAGATTAATCTAAATTACTAATGCTCTTAAGCACATATAAACACAGTATTAAAATAGCTATACACATTTGCATACATTAATGATTATCTGTATGAATACAACATCAGAGACTTCATTCCTAGAATTACTTCTAACCTAATGGTGGGTTAAAACAAAAATTTTGTATTATAATCCTTACAAAACAGATAATACAGATAAAATTATGTCTTAGTTCTAGGAAATTCAGAGAAATAAAAAACAGGAAGTGAAGGGATTCAGCCTTTAATATAATCTAGTTTTCTTGAATTACTGGCCAGGGATTAGTGACATGTTTTAGTGCTGAAACTAACATTCTACTTAATAATCAAACACAAACAAATACAAACTATGGTAGATTAGTCCTGTTCACAGGAACACATGTAAGAAAGATCTTAATCTTTCAGTAATCATTCATGTTTTGTCATATAAAATATTTTAAAATAAGTAAAGTGCACATCAAACTTCTGAAATTATTATTATAACTAAATAAAGTATTTGATTAAAAGTTTATTATTTCCTAAATTTTTACTGTTGCAGAATGTAAACAATTAAAAATTATTGCAAATTATTAATATTTTTTTTTTAAGTTTCTATGTATCCTGAGTTTCACAAGACCTTTCTGATTATCCACTGTATTTTCTGTATCCATTGTATTTGAGAAAGGTTATACAAACTCTGGTGCTCAGATGACAAGACATGAGTGATGGAAAAATGAACATTTTTTGATTTTACTCTCATTTACATAGTTGTAAAAAAACAGAAGCAGAGCTTAAGGCAGTAACAATACACACCAAACTTATATTAAGAAAAATATCCAGGGCAATAGGACTCCACAATTATTTTTGGTTTTAACTGTATCTGACTTCTAGATAAGAAACAGCAATAGCAATGTACAGCACGTATTTTAACCTTATAAAGACTGGCTGTTTATAAAATCAGTCTGCATATGACATCTGTTCCATGTAATGTATCTAGATCCTAATACTTTTGCTAGTACTTTTATACTAGGTGTGCTCATTTTCACACTCCATGCATCTTGTATCTTTTTTTTCTATACAGATATGAAGAGACCAGCGATAAAAAATTCATCACCAAGTGAAGTTTTCTGACATTCAGTTGGGTTTTCTTTTGGCTTTGGAGACATTTTCACTCCACAGAAATGTAAAAATGGAAAATTCAGAGCTGAAAAGTTTACTCGACATAACTGAATGTTACTTGTGCTATAATATTACCTAAAGCATAATTTATTTGCCACAACAAGTATACAGATCTTATTTGTCAAATATAATTTTTAATGCTGGGGGTTTTGTGTATCAAAATGATTAGCTTGCTGTGCTTCTTATTATCATCAAAATGCAAATTTAAATAATAAATCAACATAATATATAACAGCTGTAGATTTTAAGTTTAATACAAAAGTGATTTGGTCTAGCTAATATTTAATTATCTTAACATATTAATCAAATTTGAGATAGTAAGAAGTTGCAAAAAGGTGCTAAACATAAAAAATATGAACACCATGATGAACTTTCAGAGTTTTTTCAGGGCTTTTTTTTTTTTAAATTACCATCTTCCCTGCTAATGCTTTCTTACCTCTGCGTACAGTAATACAAATTAAAGACAAACAACATAACAGGCTGAAATCTCAGTGGAAATCAACTACTTGAATTTCAGCAATAGAAGAACTTACGACCGATCTGCTTAGTATGCCTCAACTTCTTGTAACAATGCCACTGCCTAATTAAAAATTGCTGTAAAGAGTGTTTAACCTACCTCACCTCAAGTTCAACTGATAATCAACAATCTACTACTTTTCAGAGAGAAGGAAATGTATAAAGAAATGCATCACTGCTTACTTGTGCTGTGAATCATTCTGATCTGTAGATGGAATTGTCAAACACTCATCATGGCCATGGAAAAAACGTACTACATGCCCACCAAGAAGATAGCCTGTAGAAGAAATGTATTTAATCATTAGCTTAAACATTGACAATACAAAAATAACACCCTCAAAAAAAATAAAAAATTTAAAAGATGTAGGTGAAATCTGTTTTCCTAATTTTCACTCATAACTGAAATTAAACAAGAACAACAAATTTAGTATGACAATGTATTATTTTTTAATATCTTTTTCAGTTAAAAATATGTCTTCTGAAAACTAAAACAAAAAGAAAACAGTCTCTTAACATTTAAAAATCAAATTAGGATTCTGGGACAGAAAAAGAAAATAAGAACTTCTGCAACAATTGCTGTTTTGAAAATTGAATGCTCTAGGTAAAAGCCAAATCAAATATATAATACCACAGTTTCCTCCCCCTTAAAACAATTTAAATGTTGTCAATAAAAAATAATTTGGTGAGTTCATCAGTTTGTTCGACATTTATAATTTGTGTCAAAATCAAAACTGCACAGCAGCAGGAAACAGAGGACAGAAAAACACTTAGCAGTTCTGAAGATTAAGTTTAATGGAAGCTAACTTTCCAACCCATTTAACAGAAAGACTACAGGTCAAAACCAGGCACTTTGCCTCACTGTAAAAAAGAAAAGAAAAAAATTGTGTAGGAGGAGAATGATTCATCAGACCCTCAGTCCAAACTCTTCTGACCTTGTAAGTGAGATTAACACCTTTTAAAAGAACAAACACCCATAAAAGAGGAAAGGTAGAAAAAAACCCTCATATTGCGCAGCCGATTCAATATAAATTTGTAAATTAGGAAAATGGTAACTGGCAATTATCCTGTTGCCAACTAATACAAAGGTCAAAGCAAAGAAAGAGTGCAGAAAAAAAAATACTTTCCTGATATTTATGTTCTTCATGAAAGTACTTCAAACATCACGAAAAGTATGTTGTCTGACTTCCAGTCCAATTCTAGACTCAGGAAATCCCACTTTCTCAGGCTGTCCATTCAACTTGCGCTAGGCTGCTTAGCCTTTTGACATATAATCATCCCTCATGCAAACCATTCTGAGAAGTTTATATACAGCTAAACCTAAGCCTAAGTAGTTGGGAAAAAACTAAGACACAGAAAACCTGCTTGTCTGCTTACCTCACCCTATTTTATTTATTTATTTATTTATTTTGAGGGGGACTGTTTGACCTAGAGAAGAGAAGGCTCTGGGGGATCTCATCATGAACATAAAGAGGATGGAATCAGGGTCTCTTCAGTGGTGCCCAGTGACAGGACCAGAGGCAACTGGCACACACTGAAACACAGGAGGATCCATCTGAACATCAGGAAACACTTCTTCACTGTGAGGATGCCTGAGCACTGGCACGCATTGCCCAGAGAGGTTGTGGAGTCTCCACCCTTGGAGATACTCAAAATCCGCCTAGACATACTCCTTGGCAACCTGTTCTAAGTGCCCCTATTGAGTAGGGGATTGGACCGGGTCCCCTCCAACCTCAACCACTCTGTGATTCTGTAGGCATTTAAGAAATTTAGCTGCCAAATCCCTGTTGTTACAGAAATCTAAAATACACCACTGATCTTCCATGATCTCTCTGTGTAGCTCATAATGTTGCAAGTTTTTAACTTTACTGTAGGATGGCTCTTGTGTTTGCTTGGTTTTGTTTTACCTGTGAAACCTGAGAACATGAGGACTTTTCCAGAGTTAACCTCTATTCTATTTATGACCCATAATGGCAGGGGACCAGACAGCCATTTATATACAGCTCCAGCATAATACACTTCTTGCAAGAGAAAGCAATCAGAAAGTATTACAAGGAAAATCCATACCCCATATGCTCTTAAAATGAAAATCTAGAAACATTCTGAGACAATTTCTTCTGGACAGTGCACAGAAACGCTGTGGAATGCTGATTTAAACCACTTGGGGTTAGAAGGACCCAACCATAGTTTAAACAAATCTAGTGACTGTTAGTCTTTAGCATCAGGGTATTCTACTTCTAGCAAAACTTAGTATAGCTGGTCCCAGGGAAATCCAGTCTCTTTCAGGTACCTTATAGCTCCATTTTTTCCTTTGATCCTGTATATTATTATATCATAAGTGATTGGTTTTAGGGCCAAGTGATACAAAATGATCCTGACTTAAAGACATTTACCATTCATGAATGTGGAGGGCTGATAGTTCGAACAGAGAACAGCAGAGTTAAGGCACAATGTTTGTTATGACAGTGTTAATGACAGAGTATGGCATAGAATAGGGAGCCATACTGAGTGGATGAGCCTTTCATTATAGAACAAGACATTTCTGAAACAGAATAAAGTGATGTTTCTCAAACATGGCTGTCAAGTGCAGTCAAGTACCTAGAAAATCCTGACCCTGTGGCATGGGATTTAGGGCTGATTAAGAGGACGTGTTTAGAGAGCTCATTTTCGTTGACTATTACAGAGAGGCAATAAGGAAGCATGGCTGTGAAATTCAGAAAGAATATTGAGCAAATATCCTTAAAAAACACAACTAAGAGACTGCAATAGGAACTATGAAAAACCTGCTTTCCATTTTGCATGTACCTTTCTCTCTTGACCGTTATCTCTGTTACAGGGTGATTGAAAATCCTATGCAAAATCTCAATTTACTGGCTTTAGTTATTCTGCAGCTCCTACTCCCCAAAATTAAACTGAAGACAATAAACTCATCTGCTGCTCTGTTTTCATTTCTCATGCATTTTTTTATGCTTTGCTATTCTAAAGTTACAGCAGTTACTTAGCTTTTCTTCAGCTAATCCAGCTGACATATCTGTATTTCCCCATTTTCCTTTCTGTTATTCTTCTCTCCTATGCTCATTTCCTTTATTTTCATTAAGCTCTTTGGTTTGATGTTCTGAGAGTGGGTTTTTTTTGATTTTTACGCTTTATGAAAAGCAATAAATAAATAAAATGACAAACCTTCTGTAATACTGCTTCCTGAGCATGTAGGATGCACATTCCATAGCGTCTGCATGAAGGAGGCATCCACCTGAATACTTCCATTTGACATGGATAGATGCTGAAATAAGATGACAGTAACAGGAAACAGTGACATTTATGCATTTAAAAATATTTAGTATATTAATTTCTCACAAAATACAAATAAATAATAAATACACAAATATTCTTTAAAAATCAGTAGTCACTTTCTTTTAAAATTAACTCTTTTCTAAATCTAATCAGCAGACTAAAGCTGCAGCTTAGAAATCTTCCACAGTTACAGAAATAAAACCCTCCCAAGATGAAGAATTCTGAAGTACACCTCGCGATAAAGGCACAGAAACAGTCTTGTTCGGGGCGGGGAGGATGGGACAGACCTTTCACTGAGAAAAACAAGTGCACTAGATTAGAAAAAATTTCATTCATAAGAATCCCAACCATCTTCCCTAACTCCACACAGCACTTTGTATTTTCCCACCATGCGTCCACTTGCTAAACAAACAAACCTACCAGGTATCTTTCAGAGGACACACTGACCAGGATAAGATCATCACCTATTCGAACTTTTTCTCCTTCTGATCTTTGTTTAGAAGCAGGGTGTATTGTCCACCAGCATGCCTCACCTAAAGGACAGAGATACTTATCAAAGGTATACAAAACAGACAACTCCCAACAAATGCAAGGATATCTTCATACAACATTGAAATAACATAATAAAAAATTGTGCCTTGTAAGACATTCACCTTATAAAACCACCTCATTCCTCTTTTCAACCCATTTGATTTTTTTTATTTTTCCTTGACACTTTGTCAACCAATCTTTGTCATTATTGAAGATGGTATTTCTGTTTTCATGTTTTTTAAAGCAACTAACCACTTCTCAAAACACTGCTCAGAACTGCTGTCCCTTGAAGGCTCTCACTGCCAGTAAATTGCTGACAGCTACCTCAGTCTTAATTATCCTCTTTTGTGTCTTCTTCTGCTTAATGTTCATATTAAATTCACAATCTTCTGTATAATTTCCAGTCTAAGTTACATTTATGTTGTAGAATACAGAATTTTGAAACTCCATACCTTTACAATATTGCTACGCTACAAATATCAGTGCTGGGAGCAGTTTCATCAACCCTACAGACCGTAACTACTGGATAGCCAAGCCTAAGGGTGACAACCATAGAACATTTCCTACACATTAAACATAAGATTCCAGATTACTTTTGCACACACATGGCCCCCCAATTCTGCCGCTAGTATCTGTTTGAGACCATCTTCTGTATGGCTACAAACAACTGAAAGACAAACTTCACTCATTCAAAACAGAAGGTCAGATAGATAAACAGAGAAAAGGAAGGTTCAAAGACCATGGTCCACAAACATTTTAACACCTACATTGGCAGTGCCTCTCCATCATTAATTAGTCGATTTTTATTTTAAGTTCTTTTCAAAATAATGAAAAAGCAATAGAAAGCAGTTTTATGTTAATAGAACTATCATTTCTTCATTTGAAATGCCACATTAATGAGGTGTGTATACGGTTACCTAGATTTTCCCTTCAAGGTATATGTCTGGGCCTGGGGTCACTTGTTTCTTTCCGGTGAGTACTCATCACTTGCAGTAACCATTAACACTATGTATACAGCAGCATGTAAACCTAGTAGTGTCTCATTGTGGCTGAGTTGCTTTTAAATTCTTTTAACATAGCTCCCAGTGGCACCTTGTAATTTATATGTGATTTCATGGAAGCACAATTTTATTTTTTTTTTTTACTAAAATTCTGTCAGCAGCACTGTTACTGGTAGTACACCTGGAAATCTATTAATTAGATTTTGAAGCTTTCTTGTCATTTCTCGCTTGTGTCTTATCTCTTTCACTCTGTCCCATTATTGTTTTGTTCCATTTTACACTTTTATTTTTCTTCAGCTCTTTTAGAAATGTGCTCATTATTTTTCTGTTTTCCTGCATTAGAAGTTGCATACTTCTTTTGTTGCATGGTTACAATGCAAATTGTGAATGCACTGATATATGCCTTTTCCATACTCTTAATTCTATTGGAAGTGCCAAACCATACAAATAGAAAACAAAAGCATGAAATTTATTTTATTCAATGGAAATTTTTGACGTTGACCATTATCACACCAGTGTTATTGCAGTTGTGGTAACACAGTTTAATGGCAAGGCACTCTCGCATTCTTACAGTCAGTTAATTTACTGAAAGTCATCAGTATTGACAGTCATCATTTACTTAAAGTCATCTTATTTCTAATGGACACAAACATTACATTCATAAGCTTACAGTGCCATTAATCTCAATGCCTCTTCTAGAAACAGAAATGCATGAAATGTTTTCGTTCAAAAGTAACTTGCCATACCTGCTGCATTTTCTCGTAGTCCCACATCAAATGCAAGTTTATCTGTCTGGGATCTTGATGATGTTAAACATGTCAAATACTGCAAAACAGTGAAGTAATTGAAAACAAAAAACCAACAGCATCCGTTAACATACATGCCAAATTAAAACATTCACATTACCCCATCTATCAGCCTGTGCTTAATTTTAAACTAGTTAAGCATGTTGTTATTTGTATACAAGCTCTTCCTGATTTTAAACATCAATATCCTTTTCCACTTCAGCACATATTTCTCTGTGCAGTTTAGCTCCTACCTTCCAAAGTTTCACATAGTTCATCAGATAGGAACAGGCAAACATCTTATTACAGTGTTACTGTAGTAAGTTTACTTCATGAAAACATAGCAAACATACTAAAAGGTGGTAATCATACTTGCAACTCTGGTATGTCAAGGCAACTGCAATTTGTATGGTTCATAAACATAAGTAACAGAGTTTGAAGACTAACGTAGAGTCTTCTAGTACAGGAAAAAGGAGGGACGATGTTTTCTTGACTTCTCATTTCTTCAACCTCCTATTAGGTAAACTTGCCATATAAATCAAAGATCCAGAACAGCTACAATTTTCCAGTTGTACAATGTAGTGAAATAAAATTTATACAAGGTAGCCTGGAGATAGTATGTTTGTGGGCGTAGTCTCTGGGAACTATGTGATGTTAAAAGGAACACCTTATCTTACAAATATGATGGAAAAAATAACACATCACAACAAAGTCATTTGCGATAGTGGCAACTTGCTAATGGAATTATCATTACAATGGACTCCTTAAGGACACAGAAATAAACCATGGCGAAAGGAGCTTTTCAGCTACATTTCTGAGTGAAATGGATTGAAGAATCGCAATTTAAAACATAAGGGCCACTTCCATTGTGTTGAGACACCATAAGCTATTCACATCTTTTGTCTAGTGCAGAACAGAGCTTAGAAAGAACATTCTTCCAAATTTATGTATTTTTTGTTTTGATAAATACTTTTATTTGAGTTTCATGTTACTCATTCTGTGCAAATGCTCTTTCACTTACCATTTCACTAAACGAATGGCGAAGTAGTATAGCATGGCCATACAGCAGGGTTCTGTGACCACCCCCTTGAGCTGCCTACAGAACATGACAGAGAAGGTCAGAACTCCACTGCACTGCATGGAATACGACCAGAATTATGTAACAACATGAACCACTACTACAGTTCAAGTAATAAGTGTAAATATTCAAGCAAATTATGAAATTTATATGCTGGGCAAAAATCATAACAATGAAGTAGCTACAGCAATAGCCAAGTATCTGCCAAGGGAACAAATGTTGTTCTTGGTCAGACTCTTAGTGTGACTTAATTTTTATTGTAATTAAGTAAAACCACAGCATTTTCAATAAAATGTTTCAAATAAGATACTACTTACCTTTCTTATAAACTTCTCAGAGGCATTAAAAAAATAATAATAAAGTAAGTATATATACACATACACAAACCGAAATCTGCAAGAGGAAAAATACAGCTATTGCCCAGAATTGTTATAGCACGTACTAAGGATACCTACTTGCCAGGATTCACGTTATTTTAAGCATTTACCAGGTTCATTAAAGCAAACACATCCATAATTTCAATGAAGCACAGTTATTAATTTTGAATATAGAAATTTATTACAAGATCAGGGAGACGCAAAACTGGATTTTCCATATGCTTCCTTTAGAGAATTTAATGCATATCTTTTGAGCACCTTTTGGTGTCCAGAAGAAAACAAATTCCAAGGGAAGAAACTTAACAAGAAAGTTACCTATAGAACAACAGACTTTACAGGTTTTCAGTTCTGCCTCTCTCAGCCTTTTTCTGCATCTACTAGCTTATTTCCTAGTTATTTATAAACAATAAGCTTATTCAAACTTAAATAAATTATATAACCAAGAAATTAAATTCTTGATTTATTGCGGTGTTTTCCACTGAAACTAAGATTTTGCAGAATTATGGATAGCATGATTAATATTAATACTAATTACACTATGGTGGCCAACATTATACTTCATTTTTTTCTCTCAGTCCAGATAATAGCATTTGTACCTGGTAAGTCTTCAGTAATAATAAAAGGTCTAACACCAGAATCCTGATAAATCAGCAATTTCTGACTTAAGATTATCTAGCTTCTTACGTAACTGCTTAAAACTGTTCTCACACACAGAGAGAACTTTTTTCCCATTTAAAAGAGCATCCACTTTATCGTTCTTCTTGTTTCAGGTATTCTTAGGCAATCATTAAATATGAAAGATGATTCCGCAAAATATAACTTTAGAACAGGGTTTGTCTCTAGTACATTACACATTGCTAGAAAGGACTGCCTTTAAGGTCAGTTCTTTTCCTTGGATTAACGTGGAAGGGACCAAGGTAATTAAAGGTAGTTCCAGGAAATCAAATAATGGTTATACGTGTGTAGGCAAATGATTTTGCACTCTATGAAAAATACATTAATTAAATTACCAATTAGGTCAATAGATTTACAAGCTATGTACTACTTGTGTTCTACAGAACCCCAACTTGGAAGATATCAAGCTAAATACTGCATTCTGTACCTCGACAGATAGAATACTTAATACTAATTCAATAGATTAAAAATGAAATGTTATTTCTCCAAACAGAAGGAATAAAAAGCAATTCAGGAGAGGTCTTTTATTACAAACACAATAAAATGAAAATCCTACTTCTATTTTTCTAGCTAATAACAAAGACATTAATAAATAAGGATTTGGGACCTAGTTACGCTGGAACTTAATGCTGTTAACAGATAGTAGACAGTCATGTAATTTTATGTAGTAAATTTTATTGAGAAATTTCTCAGAATTATATGGTTACTATACATAATATCTTTCACAATATGATCCATATATTTATGTAAAATTTCTCAGTACATACAGTAGCAAACTAAAAAAAACCAAACTACTGGATAATAATTTTTGGACCCACATAGAAAATGTGTTAGATTATTGGAAAAAATTGGAGACAAATATAAGATAGTTATTGCTAGTCATTCAGAAAGCATAGCATACTTTTAGATATCATGATAAAAGGCTGATCATAAACAATAAATAAAAAAATTCCAAGAGCTTGTCCAAAACGTCATCCATAAAAAAATGGTTTTAATAATATATCCTGCAGGAACTTATCACTGCTTGGCGAAGAAAATCAGAAAAGCATCACGTAACCGTGTATATAATACTTCTTTTATAGATTACAACTTCTTATAAAATCAAAAAGGAAAACCTTAACAGCAAAATCAACTGTAATATCAGACAGGTTGTCAAAGAATATTACATGTAGTCAGTTTGTAACAAATATATGCATACTGAGAACAAGCAATAAAACACCTCGTGCTATTTTTTTACTGAAAGCTTTTAAGTTATTAACTTTTAATTTTAAGGCTGACTCATTAAAAAAAAACATACTACAAAACAACAAAACCCCAAAATCAAATATGCTATGTTCTTCCTCTAGAAAAATCTGAAACTAATAGCAGAACTCTATTCCAAACTAAATTTAATAACGAAAGCAAACTATTCAATGGAATGATAGACTGGTGGAACCAATAAAAGATTAATGTTCATTATATGAGGCCAAATTCTATTATTAGCAATGCCTCTACACTGAGAACAGAATGTAAATTAATATTTTAAGATGTGCATTCCCACATTTCATGCTGTCATTTTTTCTCTACATATATAACCACTCTTAAAAGACAGTATTTTTGGATTATTCATCTCAAAACCAGCTTTTTTTCTGACTTCTAGTTTAGAAATTACTTACTACCATATCAATTTGCTTTCACAGTGCTAAAGATAGTGCCTCATAATACAAAATATTTAATTTGATTGGTAGTTATGACATGTTTCAAAGCAGAATCAGTTAATTGTAATTTAAAAAACAAAACTTCCATTGTACCAACAGCTTGCTGTCAGAAGCTAATTAAGAGTCCACTTTCTCCGAATATAACAAATCCTTGTGGTCCAGAAAGTTTCTCGCATTATTGTGCAGGCTTTCATTTTTTTATTGCATCCTTGCTATTTATATGAACTGCTGTGTTCCTATTACAATTTCCCCAATAGACGGTATCCAGCTTCAAAACAAGTGCAGGGCAAGGTAGTTTCAAAATAAATATGGAACAACAGACTACATTTTCTTTTTCATTGTCCACTGCGACCAAACAACAGTATGATCATTTTTACTGAAGAGATTATTTGTCTTCTACTGCCAATCCCAAATATAAAAATTCATATATTACTAGCAATCTCAGGTTAAATATTTGGCTAAGTTTTGGGGTGAATATTTTGGAAATACTGAATTACGTTATTGCTAGGAGTTCTACAAGTGTTTACATCAATTTTACTTTCCCAAAGTAAATGCTTTTTTCATCAAGAGTTCCATTTTCTAAGAAAGCAATGTAATTGCAAAAATCAAAATTACACTTTAAACTGGAGAAAACAGTGGAAAACAAGAGCTGAATAACAATGAGGTCAGAAAACCGTGTATGGAAAGGCTGACATTGCAAGATCAGAGATGACAGAGCAGAACTCCAGCTTCCCTGAGCTGTGCCATGACATGGGCCAGTTAAAGATCTGGAGTGCAAAATAAGCCAGTAGGTTGTGGTTATCCTGCTGCTAAGTTACAGTGAAAAATAAAGGTTCTTCTGCTTCTCAAAAAGTAGAAATGAAGGAAGAATTTAATACCTGTGAATCAAATAGCACTATGTGATAAGAAAAAGTTAAATGAAATACTGAAGTCTTTCTGAGTACATATAATACAGTCTTTCTATAGCACAAATCCACCCCCATGCAATCTAAACAGGAAAGATGGCTACAAGAATAACAAATTAAAATGGAATTAAAACAATGGTGATCATAAGACATCAATCTGTTTCCCTTTCTCTTTTCAATCTGACATATTTTTGAAATAGAATCCATATTCATTATTTCACTATCATATTTTTCTCTTTAATTTGTAAGATATAAAAAGACAGAAAATATTTAAGGGATTTTGATTTATAAACTATAACAATAATAGTTTATTATGGTAAAGGCCAAAATTTGTATCCAATAATTTCATAATTATATAATTTAGTCCATATACTTTCCCAATTTGGTACAAAAGAGAGATTTCCCAAGATGTATTCAAGAATTTTTCAATATACAAAGTTACTCTATTTTGCTATTTATGCTGATGTATCACTTGGTACCATAGTTTAATATTGTACTATTAGAGAAAGTTTCAGAATAGTAAATAAAATAGTAGTATCATTGGTTTCATGCATTTGAAACAACAACCTAATGGAGGCCTATTGGATGACTATCACTGAAGTTTTGAGTATTAAATGTATGAATCTGCAACAAGCCTCTCGCCACATAAGAAAATTTCTCATTAGGAATTACTTTATTTCACCACGTATACTATGCAAACAGCATTCACAATGTTCACAATACCTTAGGGCATTTTAAGCCACTTTCTGTAATTTATCCTAAACTGTGCTCCTATAGACTTATGGCCACTATCCAGTACAAAACCTCATTATTTTAGTCTTCTGAACTGCACCTAACTTAAGAGGATTAAAAGAGCATAAAACAGAGAGTAGAACGCTCTCTCTATGCAGGCATATATACATAGCTATATGAATATGGTTTACATACCTTGGTGCTACGTCTTCAATATATCTACCTCTTAATTGAACTTATATGATTTCCACACATAAAGTACAACAGAAACAAGCTTACAGAGAAAAAGAAACCAATATTCTTTAATAGAATGTAAAGTAGGTACTGAAGATGGCATTATGAAATTGTGAAAGCATAAAACTGTAAAGTTTCACTTTTTCTTGTCAATCATTCTTAAAGAGCAACCTTCTCTTCATTTTTTAGAATTTAAATTCTGCAGCCATCTTATTCAAATAAAAACAAATCCTAGTTTTGAGTCTGATGTATATGAAATCATGAGGACTTTTAATCCAGAAGCATTCTAAACATCTTTATAATTTTATATAACAGAGAAGCCATCTTGCAAAGTGTAACTTCTTCCTTCAGAAATAAGACACTCCATAGCTCACCTAAATGCTTGCAAGAAATCGGGCAAAGAAGGGAAGAGACCGGCATGGCTGAAACGAGAGATGCTGGTCAAACTAAGGAGGAAGAAGGAACTGCACAGGCAGTGGAAGCAGGGACAGGCATCCTGGGAAGAGTATAGGGACACGATCCGGTTGTGTAGGATTGGGGTCAGGAAAGCCAAGGCTCAGCTGGAGCTAAACTTGGCTAGGGATGCAAAGAATAACAAGAAGGGTTTCTACAGGTATATTGGCCAGAAAAGGATGGTTAAAGAAAGCGTACCCCCGCTGATGAGCGAGACTGGCAAGCTGGTAACAGCAGATGAGGAGAAGGCTGAGGTACTCAACAACTTTTTTGCCTCAGTCTTCACTGGGAACCTCTCTCCTCACCCCACCCGAGTTGATGGATGGCATGAGGGGCCTGGGAGGGCAAAACCCCTCCCGCTGCAGGAGAAGATCAGGTTCGTGACCACCTGAGGAACCCGAATGCACATAAGTCCATGGGACCTGATGAGATGCATCCCAGAGTCCTGAGGGAATTGGCCGATGTAGTCGCCAAGCCACTCTCCATGATACTTGAAAAGTCATGGCAGTCAGGTGAAGTCCCTGGTGACTGGAGGAAGGGAAACATTGTGCCCATTTTCAAAAAGGGCAGAAAGGAAGACCCCGGGAACTACCAACCTGTCAGCCTCACCTCTGTGCCTGGGAAGATCATGGAACAGATCCTCCTAGAAGCTATGCTAAGGCACATGGAGGCCAGGGAGATAATTCGACATAGCCAGCATGGCTTCACCAAGGGCAAGTCCTGCCTGACAAACCTAGTGACTTTTTATGATGGTGTGACAACAACAGTGGGACAAAGGAAAAGCAATGGACGTCATCAATCTGGACTTCTGCAAAGCCTTTGACACGGTCCCCCACAACATCCTTCTCTCTACATTGGAGAGCTATGGATTTGATGGGTGGACTGTTCGGTGGATAAGGAACTGGCTGGATGGTTGCATCCAGAGGGTAGTGGTCAATGGCTCGATGTCCGGATGGAGACAGGTGACGAGTGGTGTCCCTCAGGGGTCCGTACTGGGACCGGTGCTGTTTAACGTTTTCATCAATGACTTAGCGAGATTGAATGCACCCGCAGCAAGTTTGCGGATGACACCAAACTGAGTGGTGCGGTTGACACACCAGAAGGACGGGATGTCATCCAGAGAGACCTGGACAGGCTGGAGAGGTGGGCCTGTGTGAACCTCATGAGGTTCAACAAGGCCAGGTGCAAGGTCATGCACCTGGGTCGGGGTAACCCCCAGTATCAATACAGGCTGGGGGAAGAAAGGATCGAGAGCAGCCCTGCCGAGAGGGACTTGGGGGTGCTGGTGGATGAAAAGCTGGACATGAGCCGGCAATGTGTGCTGGCAGCCCAGAAGGCCAACCATACTCTGGGCTGCATCAGGAGAAGCGTGGCCAGCAGGTCGAGGGAGGCGATTCTGCCCCTCTACTCTGCTCTGGTGAGACCTCACCTAGAGTACTGCGTCCAGCTCTGGAGCCCTCAGCACAAGAAGGACATGGAACAGTTGGAGCGGGTCCAGAGGAGGGCTACAAAAATGATCCGAGGGCTGGAGCACCTCTCCTATGAGGACAGGCTGAGAGAGTTGGGCTTGTTCAGCCTGGAGAAGAGAAGGCTGTAGGGAGACCTGATTGCGGCCTTTCAGTACCTAAAGGGGGCCTATAGGAAAGATGGGGAAAATCTTTTTAGTAGGGCCAGCTGTGTCAGGACAAGGGGTAATGGTTTTAAACTAAACCAGGGTAGGTTTAGACTAGATATAAGGAAGAAATTCTTTACAATGAAGGTGGGAAAACACTGGAACAGGTTGCCCAGAGCAATAGTGGAGGCCCCATCCCTGGAAACATTCAAGGCCAGGTTGGATGGGGCTCTGAGCAACCTGATCTAGTCAGCGGTGTCCCTGCTCCCTGCAGGGGGGTTGGACTAGATGGCCTCTAGGGGTCCCTTCCAACCCAAAACATTCTATGATTCTATCATCCATTTTTCCTTTTACTTAATGTGACATAGAGTCTTAACTCTGTGTGTAACTACAATAAAAGAAAAATTACAACTCAAAGCAAATATGAGTCTTCTGGTTCTACATAAAATAAAAATGAAAACTTACAGGCTAACTAGCTCTGCAGCTTGTTTGCATTGTAATTAGTTGCCATTTAGTCTCATAAAATAAATAAAGCCTTAGAGTTTTATCATTCTGTGTTCATAAGAGAATAAAAGTTCAATTCAGTTTAGCTGAAATTGGGGAGTTAGGGTCAAAGCAATCAAGTTGTAAGTCTGCCACGCAGGCTTTTGGACTATGCTGGGAAATCAATTAAAGCACAGCATCACAAAAAACATTAACAAGCTGATCTGATCAGGCAACAAAAATCTGAGAAGTGTGGTAAACACTGAGGTTTGTGTATTGGGTTGGTGTGGGAAGGTTTTGGTAGCGGGGGGCTACAGGAGTTGCTTCTGTGAGAAGCTGCTAGAAGCCCTATGTCTAATAGAGCCAATGCTAGCTGGCTCCAAGACAGACCTGCCACTGGCCAAGGCGGAACCCATCAGCAACAGTGGTAGTGCCTCTGGTATAACTTTTTTAAGGGGGAAAAAACTCCCTGAGGAGGAAGGATTGGCAGAGACAGTGTGTGATGAACTGACCGCAGCCCCCATTCCCCGTTCCCCTGTGCCGCACAGGGGGAGGAGGTAGAGAAAATTGGGAGTGCAGTTGAGCCCAGGAAGAAGAGAGGGGTGGTGGAAAGATGGTTTAAGATTTGGTTTTATTTCTCTGATTTGACTGGTAATAAATTAAACTAATTTCCCCAAGTCAAGTCTGTTTTGCCCATGGCTGTAATTGGCAAATGATCTCTCCTGTCCTCAGGAGCATTTCTATTTATTTTCTCTCCCCTATCCAGCTGAGGAGGGGGAGTGATAGAGGGGCTTTGGTGGGCACCTGGCACCCAGACAGGGTAAATCCACGACAGGTTGCATGCAATAAATTAAAGAGTTTAGTCAGCTTTAAGAGACATACCATATAGCCACTACCAAATTTAACTCTCAGAGTGAAACGCAGAAGATTTTTATTTACACAAGTTTTGTCATTTTCATGGTGCCAGAAAGCAATTATGGAAATTGTCATAACAAATAAACACTAAAGTCTTATTTAATATTAATTTGTTACTAATACTTCATGCCATACATTAAGAAGTGGCATTTCCATTTTTTTTTTTCAGATTTCAGTAGTTCACTGAATAGAAGACAACAATAAAGGTAATATCACATTTTATTTTGATTTCCTAATATTTATACACATGAATATAACAGAGCAGTGACCAACTGAGTGGAGACCATAGGTCAAATTAATTTACTTTCAGAGAAACACAAGCTCTATCTAAGTATATAGAATTAGGCAATTTACCTAAATTACCTACTTGTAAGCAATTCACAGGTGCAACAGCAAGTGTAACTCCTAAAACTTCAGAATATTAGTGCGTAGATGAGAATTAAGTCTGTCTCATCTCAACAACTAGCAATGGGGTTCAGCTGATCATTTAAAATGATCGATGTTCAGGTAGATCATTGAATATACAGGCAAATCTGTATCTGGGGTTTGGATTAGGTTTAATTTTTACTTATAACACCATCACTTTTTGTCAAACAAACAGCTCAGAAGTTCTATGAACAATACAGCTCTTAAATAACTTTGTCAACAATAAATAATCTATAATAAAGCATTCTGATTGCTCCAGTGTGGAAGTTCTCTTTCAGTCATTCTTTGTATGTCTTATATTAGAAGTGATAATTCAATTGAAACTTCAGTAATATGAAATTCAAGCATAGTTACAACACTTCACTTCAATGCAAAATTACTTTACACTATACTGTTTAGTTATGCAACTACAAAGAAAAATATTGTATTTTACATCTGAACTAAAATAGATTTACATTTGTCACTTTGTTTCATTGAAAGGGATTAATTTCTAGCTGTTAATTTCACGTGAGGATAAACCAAATTAAATTCAAATACCTGAAATACTTTCTGAGCTCAGTGAAATGAGACAGAATATATATTCTATGATGAGAAAATGATTTTGCTTTCCCCATTAATAAATAGCACTATAATATAAAAATGCCTCTATGGCTTATGGCAATGATTTATGTTTCAGACAAAACCGATCTCATATACCCTCCTCAGGTTCATAAAAGACAGATGCAGCCCAAGGGTTCTCTTACTGCCTTTTCTGTATCCAGTCCTGGACCGATAGTAATAAATGATCTCTGATGTTTCTGGTTTTTGTAAACATTTCAAAAGACTAACTGCACCTGCACCTCAATGCTAAAGAGAAATTAATATGAGTATAGTAGTGGAGCAGTAACATCCCAGAAAAACTGAGGAATCTGCTGTGACATGAGGCCCCTTTCCTAGAAAATCCCAGAGCAATGAAAGACATGAGAACAAAGCATATTCAGAAATTTAATATTCTTTGATGTCAATCTACTTACCCCTTCACTAGCATTATCCCCTGTGTTGGCCAGCATTTCTTGAAGGGCTCTGACAGACAGGGACTGTTCAAGGACGAAATTACAAATGCAAAGGTCTGGAGGAACATACTGTAAAAATAAATTAAACAGTGTAAGAATAGTTTGGCAGAGCAGGTGAAACAGGACTAAAAGTGTATTTGAACACACATGTATTTTAATTTTAAAATCCATACTTAACATTTACTCATTTGTTTTTCAGATACATGCTATTTCCCTGTATGAAAATGATATAAATCTGTTCTTCATAACTTATCAGTGCAGTAACTTTACTTTTCCTAGAGCTGTATTCCTCACAGTAAGACAAAACATCTTCAAGTTCAAAACCACAGTTTTCCTCTACATATTATTGTTTTCCTGTCTTTAAGAATGACACCATGAGCACTATATTTGTTCTTTAATGTCATTGACAAAACAGAAAAGAAGGTGTATGATCTTATTTGACGTACAAGGTTGATGGTCTGAATGTATTTATAGTTGTCAGTAAATGGCAAAGATTCAGAATCTTATGGTATAATATTATGAACTATTTTAGGAGATCTTCTCAATTGTTGGATCAATATGTCTGCTGGTTTTGAAACATGAAACTTACATTCACTTCAAGAACAGCAGACTTTTTTTCCATTTATTGGCATTGATGTGCCCAAGGAAAATGTATCCAGGGAAAAGTCTCAAGGGGAATCATCAATGCATATAAATATGTGACAGGAAAGTACAAAGAACACAGAGCCAGACTCTATGCAGTGGTACCCAGTGAAAGGACAAGAGGAAACTGACACAAGTTGAAATACAGGAAATTCTATTTAAACATAAGGAAAAAACCCTTTTTTACTGTGAGCGTGGAAAACACTAGAACAGGTTGCCCAGAGAGGTTGTGGAGTCTCCATCCTTGGAGATATTCAAACCTTGACTGGACAGTGTCCTGAGCAATCTGCTCTGGCTGAACCTACTCTGAACATAGGGGTTGGACTTGATGATCTCCACAGGTCTTTTCCAACCTCAATGATTAAGTATTCTGTGATTTACTACATAGATCATGGCTATGAATGACCTTTAAAATGGATATACACACCTTTTTCAAATCAGTGACACTAGCGAATAAAATTCTTGATAATGCCAAGTTTTAAGGTGGTGAAAAGCTAAATGATACAAATAAGAGATTTCTGAACTTGCCTTTATAGCAAGCTAATCAAGTGCAGTCTTGGAATTCCCACCCTCTGATCTCTTCTATAGACTCTAATAATTTATTTTTGTGTGTGTGTTTTCAAACACATTTTGGAAAACAATTTTAGGCCAAAGACTTGAGATTGAAATTGCATACATTTTTTATATATATATATAGAAAATATATATATATTACACATATTATTGAGGTAAAGTGAACTCTTGCATTTTTCTTACGTGACTAAACTGTAAATAAGAAGTAGCTTGTAATTTCATTAACTGCAACAGGCACAACTTAAACTGTAATACCTGTCATCATTCATCTCCATTATGGGGTACTAATTTCTTTAGCATTCATTAACTGCACCTGTGTACATATACACACACATAGACAACATACACAGTTATATAACCCCTTACTATACACACATATATATATGTGTGTGCATGTGTGTATCTACCATCCATATACACACACACACGTGCACACAGATTATAACTGGAAGTTTACTTTTTAATATATCACATTCAGGGCCTCTCACATAACCAGACACAGAAAGAGAATGTCATTTCTCAGCAAAATGAATTACAAACAAAACCAGGTTAGACTTTGTCTCTCCTATTTGTTAAAGTCTGGAAAGACTTACTTAGAATATTTTATTGCTATGAACATAAAAAGCTACACAACATTAAGTAGTCTCTACTTCCCAATAAACCAGACAGGTAAACAAAATCTCTGTGTAAGACTTCACCCATTACTTCACTGTGGCAACTTTCAGATTATGCAGCATCCATTTTATTAAGACATTTTGAGTACATACTAAACCATACTGTCCTTGAAGCAAATTTGAATTTAAAAAAAAAACAAAACAACAACAAACTTTACAGCGTCTTTCTATTTTCAACATGGAACTTAAATTCAGAAGCTAAACCGGAATTTTACCTGGGGAAAAATAACATAGCTGGTAATATAGTTTTAATCAGTGTCGGACTACCTCTGGCACTTAAACCCACTCCAAACTGAATACGGCATAATCAATATGATCCAACACCTATCAACCGCACAAAAGAACTCCCATCTGTTTTGCTGGCCACTGGTCTTGTGCAACACAGGCTGCATTTTGATTTGATAAGTGTTGCAGCCCTTACTTTAGCACTATATTATTGAAAGTCACACTCTAAAACAATGTACTTCTAGCCACAGTTTGTATAAAATACACATCTTACGTTAACACAATTTTTCACTTCTTATTCTTTTTCATAGACTATGGAGCACGCAGCTTTATTTAAGAATATTGACACTGGGAACTATGAAATAAATTATTTTTCCACCCACGACTTAGAGCACCTAACCCCTCTTTCAAACTAGCAGTGTTACACTATAAGCTACCACATGCATGCTATCACATACCCCATTCCTGTGGTTGAATGGCAACAAATTCTTTTTTAAATTCCACTGATCTGAGAAATGCCAATGAAAGGTAATTTATGTGGACGGCACATGAAATAAGTAGCAACTGACCTCCTTAATTAATCTAGACTACTTCCTGGTTTTAAAAAAATAATTAAAAATATTTTTAAAAAAATAACTATTGAGTCTGTCAAGGCTCATTTATTTTCTGATATTCAACAATCTCTGTGTGACAGACCATTTTACACTCTTAGTACACAGCTAAAATGGGTTTAATAAAATCTTAACCATCTGCTAATGTATGGGGGTTTTTCCCCAACTCTGAGCAATATTGTATTGTAATGGAATCGCACCAAAAAAAAAAAAAAAAAAAAAAAAAGAAAGAAAGAAATAAAAGCGCCAATAAGGATGTTCAGTGAAACAAGAATACTGAGAGGTGAAAGCTACAGGTAGAAGATGGGAAAATACTCATGTCAGGAATCTCTATACGGAAATGAAAAACAAAATCTGTTCAGGTACTATGATAATATTTTAGAAACCTGCTGTAAAGTAACAACAGACATAGGTATTTATTCCCCTTCTAGCTATGGGACGTTGGAAGCGACATACAGAGGTAAGACAACATCATTTTCAAAAATCATCAATAAAGGAAAAAATCCAAGTAGATAACAAATTATTTTATTTTACAGGCATTTAAAGATATGCTGAACAAGCATGACTATAAGTAAATTTGTGTAGCAGAGTAAGTAGACTGCTAAGATATATGATAAAAGAAAGCTGGAATTTGGAATAAAGTCAATGAGAGTTTTGGGGAGTTCTTCCAGCACACCTCTGTGCAGTCTTGTCCACACATACAGGAAGATAAACAAGAAGACAAATTTCATAGAGGAAACCTACAGAAATTTGCAAAGTAAATCTGAAGAAACAATTGACAGTTCTACCCTGACAGCTGTTCTTTTTATAAAAACAAAAGTTTTATTTCTGAGATTATATCCAAACAAGTCTTTCATATAGAGTTAGCAGTTTTCCATCAACACACTCATAACACTGAATACACCTAATTTTTCTGAATGAGGTGTTAAGACAAATAAATAGCTACTGAACTGGAAACGTTCAATAGATCTGCAAAAAACTTGAGTCTTAAAATAACTCTATTCTCTCACACAAATGAGTCAGAGTCCAGGTCAAATTACTTTATTTTCATCTAAACTGCTTTCTGGAGGAAGAGCAGAGAGCAGGTGAAGTATATCAATAGGTCAAAGCTGATAGGAAAGGTGATATGAAGAAACAGATACAAGCTACACAGTAGCTAAAGAGAAGCAACACAAGCAGTCATAGAAAAAATGAAGACCTACAGCAATAAAAGGGGACATCTTTGAATAAATTAAAAAAAAAAAACTTCCTAAGTAAGTACAGAATAGAACAGCAAGCCACCATTTTCAGAGACTTGTGACTGACCACAGATACTCATCTGCCTTAGTTTTCCATTTAAAAGGGAGACACCAGAGAAAAATTTTCTCCTGTAAGATACACTGTGATTTACTGATAAAACATGGTATTTTCACAATTTGGTATTGTTTATTAACATTGTAAAGGTATGTGCATATCTAATCACCAGTAGTGAATGAGAGCTACCCATCCTAAGCCAGTCAATAACACACACTACAATTTTCATTTGTAGTTTCTTAGAATACAGCAAACACAAAATACAACAAGACAAAAAATAAGGCCATGAGAATAACCCCTGGTAAGGCCACACCTGGAGTACTGTGCCCAGATCCAGGCTCCCCACGTACAAAAGAGGTATGAAGCTAATGGAGAGAGTCCAGCAAAGGGCCACTAAGATGATTAAGGGACTGGACTATCTTTCCTATGAGGAAGAGATGAGACGATGATCAATGGGTATAAATACCTGAAGGGGAGGGTGCAAGGAGGATGGAGCCAGGCTCTTTTCAGTGGTGCACAGTGGCAGGACCCAAGGCAACAAGCACACACTGAAACACAGGAAGGTCCATCTGAACATCAGGAACCACTTTTTCATTGTGAGGGTGCCTGAGCGCTGGCACACGTTGCCTGGAGAGGTTGTGGAGTCTCCATCCTCGGAGATATTCAAAAGCCATCAGGACATGGTCCTGGGCAACCTATGCTAGGTGCTCAAGCATGGGGGTTGGGCAAGATAACCTCCAGAGGTCACTTCCACCCTCTGACATTCTGTGATTCTGTGAAGAGTGAACTGCAATGAAGTTTCCAATACCAGGTTTCTACATACAGCCCCAAGGTGGATAACAGATTGACCCAATGGACACAGTTGATGCTGGCTGAATCATTCCCACAAGCACATTCTGATGAAGAGAGTTTTGTATGAGAAGATTTCAAGGAAGTATGTTCTACATCAAAGAGACACAGACAGGCAAGTACCAAGTGGCAGTGGAGGGAGCACTGGGGTTTTATACTGATTGTTTCTCATCAGTTCTCTGTCTATTTTGTCAGCCTGCTATTATTTCAATATGCAGTAATTATTATTGATTATAAAAATAATAGTTGTGCAAATAGCTGTAGGGCAGTTTTAACCATTTTATATATAATTATGCTAAGTTTGTGCTGGGTTGCATAGGAGGAAATGGAGGCCCATAAAATAGCTAACAGGAAAACACAGCTCCCACTTACACTCTGAATGCAATTCAGTCTTCTGGATTTCTCAAGGCACTATCAAAACTTTAAATTCTTGCAGGTGATATACTTACTAACCAAATCTTTGCCCACAACTTCTGGTCTGCAGTGTGAAAAAGCTGGTACAGGTTACTGATTTACAAGTCTAGTAAATGTAAACCTAGTAAACTATTACATCCTGTTGTTAGGACAGAAATCTTATCTTAATTAGTTATAATTCCCTTTAGGCGTTTAAGTTTACTTGACAATTTTGCTACTAAAAGAGATGCACATACTTAAAGAGATGCAGGAATTATTTAGGCAAACATCTTCTGATAATTCAAAAAGGACCCATATAGACAGGAGGAACATAATTTCGTACTACTGAATTAATGCAAAAGTGCTTTTAAAAAGTGCATTTAAAATCCAGTCACCATAATATAGATTATTAGCAAACCAACACTGTAATAGCTTTTACTAATAAATTGTAAAGAAATTACATCTAAATTGCTTATGGATTTGTAGTAAAAATTTGAACAGAAGTATCTTGTAACTGTTATTCCCTTCAGCATGTCACAAAAATTACCAAAACAGCTAATGGCCAACTATAGAAAACCTGTTTTTTCCCTTTAAGTTTCTAAGAACTTCTTTTTTAAAAGAAATATACCTTCTGTTTCCTTGCCCCCCTTTCCTTGCCTTCCTTTCCTTTTAGCTACTTCTGACTACATACAACTCAGATTAAAAAAATTAATCATGAAGTTACATATTTACATTCTGGAGTTATCAGATACACTGAGTTTTTTCCCCTGTCTACCCTGTTATGTTTTCCAGAATTACTTGAATGGAAAAACATTTCTTTTCTTGACTTAACAACATTTAGCCGAAGTTTAATGAGTGAAGCAGCTGTCATGTACTGCAAATAGATTTTGGCTTTGGTAAAGTGGTCAACTGGAGAAGAGAAGGTAGTAGAAGGTATCACTGTGATTTTCTGCTCTGGACTTCTGTTGATAAATGTGCCTTGAATACTCTTTAATGCAATTTCTTCTTAATACACAGAAGAAAGCTAGTTTCTTCATAAAGTAATTTCCAGGGATAAGGAAGGGATAAAGAATCCATCCCAGGTAAATAGTAACATTTTAACAGGGAAGACAGTCTTCCACTAAAATAAAAGGACTTCTGTTATCAACGTTCCCATTTTAGAAGCTTATGGGCAGTGTCCACACTTTCCTTTTTTAAAATGAACAGACTGTGTCCTCCTCCAATCATTATTCTCATAGAACTTCCTGGAGCAATCTCCATTTTGTTGACATTCCTGTGAATTTGAATGCCATGACTGTACTCTGTGTTCCAGCAGCACTACCACAGATGTAATAAAAAAAAAATCCCCAAATTTGCAAAGATAATATAACTTACCATCTCCTACCAAGTTTCTTTTGATTATACCTCTGAACACTACGCTAGATCCCTTGAGCACATCATCACTTGGGGAACTTATGACTGTGTTAACACCCACCATGATCTTCACATTCCTTACAGGAGACAAGAATAGTTTCCCATTTTGTAAGTATATTTAAATGCTCGGTTATTAGGCTTTACCATGGCTGCACTGAAATATACCTCTGCTTTCTATTAATATACAAGGCAGTGCAGATCTTCCTGTGTGGGGCATGACTTCACCAACTGCCAGCTCCCCAATGTTTTTATCACCTGAAAAAATTCCATATGTTAATTTAAATGATGTCTTAATTAACAAAAATACTCAACAGCATAGCAGTGAGAACAGAACCCCGTAGGATTTCATTAGAAACACATCTATCGAATAACTATTTTTTAGTACACTGGATGTGTGCCATTTTGGTTCACTCTCTTATTTCATCACCAAAATTTTGTCGAAATCTAAATGAAAGTAAGCATCATCACAAGGGTTGTTGGTAAGTACTGTATTCTCTGATCATTCAGCTCAACCTTCTACACTTATTTTTCAAACAGATGTATTTATATGCCTCTTTCCAAAATTCTTCACTGTTCTCAGTCAACACCAGTAGTTCAGAAAGCTCCCTGTAAAAAGCAGTTACGTACAAATTTTAAAGCATTTACATAAAAATTTTCTGAACCTCTTGATTTTAAACTTCAGAAGCTTCTGTAGTATTATCTGCTACTAAGACACTTATGAAATGTAAAGTAGATCTATGGCATTCTATAGTAATGCATACCATTGCTCCTTTTCTTATTACAAGATGAGCAACATGCTGTCTTACAGGTTGAGATGATCACTGTCAGTAATAGACCAACCACACTCAGTTGAGCTGTCAATTAATAAAAAATTCCCAATCACTGTCAAAGATTTTTTAAGACAATAGTTGAAAATACATATGTGAAAACTAACTGCTTTTACTTAAGCGTTTGAAAATATTCTTGCTGATTTGTAAAGTACACCAGAGATAATTTATCTGACTAAACTCTTGGAATGCAAAGAAATGCAAACTTAGAAGTTGCATAATTTTTCACCTTAGAGATGAATAAGGACCTCTCGTACTGAATAAATAAATACTGTGGATGTGGATGGCAACATTTCAAGACCACTAAAAAAAAATAAGGAAAAGAAATAAAGACACAAAACAAAGCAAAAGAAAATGATGCAGAGAGAACAAAGAGGAGAATCAGGACGTCCCCCTCCATTTGCCTTTATTCTTAATATTCTGCTCTAGTATAGGTCCAAAGTTTCATCTCTGCTCTCCTTTCTCCTCTCAATCTCCTCTTGCTACTTTATTTTCTTTCATTTTTTCTTCACGGCTCTCTAGCTTCTTTTTTCCATTTGCCACTTGTTATCTTGAAAACTTTTCAATTACTTAATAATTCCGTTCCCTGTACTCTCAACTTTCTGATTAATCAACACAGTTAGAAGCAACACTTAACACCAGTAACTAACAGGTGACAATGCTTCTAAAATTATCAATCCAGTATATCAAGTTATTTGAACTTACAGCAGTAATAGGAATTAAATTAAGGAAATTTAATCTTGAAAATATGAAGTATTTCAGTTACAGGAATTATTTTACACAGTTAAAGAATAGTGGCTTTTGAGTGTTAACAGGTATGCCGCAAAGTATATTTAGAATCTTTAAGAAATCTCATGTTGCAGTCACAGAAAGAAAAGCATACAAAAGGTGCACCTAGCACCACATTAAAGAAAATGTAATTAAATGTATTTGTGGATAATACGTAGGTTAGCATTCACTGATCAGTTACACCAGTTGAGAGTATTGACTTCTTACTTTAGCTTCTGAAGTTGGTTCCAAAAAGCACAGGCGATTCCCCAGCCCCTCAGCTGCCAAGCAAAACTTCCTTTGTTCTTTGTGAATACTGGCAACACACTGAAGTACTACTTCGTCATCCTGTCACAAAACAAGGTATGAGAAAAAAAGTTAAGTATTTGGAAGTTACATACACACTATAATGCTAAGAAATCCTGGAACACAGAATCTGTTGAAAATGAACACATTATACTCCTCTAAACTGAAATCATGTACGTATGCAGAGATTCTTTTGATGTGTATGTAAACAGATGTCTATGTGTGGATTTATATTCAAGACTACATCAAAGTGACAAAGACAACATACTATCTCCAGGGCTTTCACAAGTGTTGTGTCCTTCTGTTGCTTTAGCAGTGGCTTGCTTTGGTGCCATAAAGAATGGTAAAAACTCACTGTTACCCGGTTTTACTCTGTAAAACACACGTTTAATGTTTACAGTAAAAACCTATTACTGTGATTTTGCAAACAACAGTAACCTAAATATAAACAGATTTATTTTGTTAGCACAGTAAGCCCTCAACACAAGTCCTCTGAATGCACAGTCTTAACTTTTAAGGTCTCGTTTAATTTAGAAACCTCCGAGTACAATCCAAGAGGCATTTTTCAAGTGACAGTTCAAATGAGCCAGAAGAACTTGCTCCTCAAAAGACACATTCCAAGAATAAGAACACTCTGGACAAGCGACATGAAACATCCCCATTGTTTAGTTATCCTAATTATTCTAAAAGCTCTTTTACAAATTGTTACAGAATGCAGTGCCAAAGATGTGCTTCTAAAGTTCCAAGCCCTTATTCACCTCTTATCATGTGATACTAAAGCTGATGTAAGAGAGTCAAACCAGATTATTTTTAGTGTTCAACCGTGTCAAAAGTATGTACAGAATTAAAAATAATTTTATTTTCCAAAACTTGTCCACTAACCAAGAAAAACACCACTTGATGCTGCCTTAGAAATTTTTAAGGGGGCAGAAGCTGATAAAACAAGAGCAATATGATATGTCAGTGCCCCATCCAGCTATAAAGTTATACTGGTGTCAATTATTATTGTCAAAGCAGATACACAACAACCGCCTGTACTGAACTCAGAGATCACTTGAACAATTATGTTCTAAAAGCAGCACTGCTTTTTCCAGTCCCCTTATGCAACTGCAATACTATGACAGTAGCACAGCTACTGGCACTTGAAATAAAAGCTGGGAGTGACAAAGTGATTTTCACCAAAGGAATTAAGTGACATGCCCTTTAAAATGGGAATTCAAAAGCAGGTTTTTTACTTGTGTGATTTTGCAAGTGTGTGCAAGTTATATGGCCTTCTTTTAAGTGACACTTGACTGCCTACTCACTACTGCTGAAATGGACAGCTATTATATTTCAGACTAATCAGCAGTTACAGTGTTTTCCTTATCTAGCCCTGCATAACAATCAATAGCATTTTTAACAGTACAGAATAGGAATTCAAGAATTTTTTTTATAAACTATTTAAAATGTATAGGCAAGTAGGAGGTGGAAAGAATTAGCTAATTAGTGCTAAACAAATTCATTTTCTTTTTCCCCTGCTGCTTCTGCTTCCATTTCTGTAAAATACTCTCTGAAATTCTCAGCTTTCAATCTCATTAGTAAAAACATTTCTGCTTTTTAAACTTCAACGTAGTAAGTTTCAAAATATAAACAATGCAATTAAGCACTCATTACTACGTCCCTCTGTTCATGAATTTTTAAAAATTTTTCATCACTTCAACATACATATTTCAGAGATTTAAAAGGAATAAAATAATAAAACATGAATTTATAAATACCAGGATTACAAATAAAATTGATATTTCCCACTTAGCTTACACTTATCAGTGTATTACATTAAATTACCTACATATAGCTGAAACTGTATTTAATCTCCCTACTACATTAAAGTATTTATCATTGCAGAGGCATATAAGTAGTATCTATTGTAATTCAGTTTTCTAAAAAATAAAATTATACCTTCAGACAACATACATAAAAAAATGATAATTACTCAAATGAATTCTTTTCTTTTTAAATCCACAAGCATAAAAGGGCAAGAGTTTCTAGCATAATTAAATGAATATTTGAATTTTCTAGAATTCAAAAAATAAGCATTTCTTTTTAGAATTTACACTGGCATCACAAAGTCTTTATCAATCATTAAATGCCATAACCCCAAAATACAAACACTGATAATATTTTACATTATTCCCCTGAATTTCCAATGTACCCTTTCATTTGTGCTACAACATTTGACAAACTATGTATTTGCTCCATAGGACAAGCAACTTCAATAGTTTCTAGAAAGTGGCAATAACAGTATTTCAGAATGTTCTGGAGCAGGGTTTTACGGAGTTTATCATTCAGGTGTAGGTGGACTGAACATAAGAAATCAGTGGAATCTATATAAACTGCAGATAAGACAATGACTTGCTGTTAAGATGGCTCAGTATTATAGTGTACTTACTGAAGTAAGATCATTCTAGCTGAGGTCTGAAATTGCTTTTCTGGCCTCAAGACACTAATAGAAATTAGTTTTATGGAGTTGTTACCCTATAATGAAATTGCAGACTATGTCTCAGCAGTATCTTGTTTTCTTGAGTCTTCTCTCACATGAATTCTGGTATTCTAAAACTTTTTTCCTCATAAACTCATCTTCTTCTTCCCTTAGTTTTTAAAGACACATAGTGCCAGAGCCATTTAACCTCGATTGTCACTTCTCTCAAAATTTCATCCATTTACTTCAATATACCTTTTTTAGCATGACAAGGAGAAGTCTGCATGCCCAATGAGACGAAGAGACGAGTTGTTAGTTAAGTTATATACAGCCTATTCTAAAAGATAACCAAAAGCAAAGCAAAAGAAGAGAACTCCACACAACTTCCTTGAGATCCAGTTTGACAACCAGGAATTTAACTAATTTAAATGTTTTAAATTTAGTTAAGTGTTTTAAATGCAATCTCTCTCACCTAGCAACTCTGACATGTCCGTGTTCAGATATTTAATTTGTTCTAGTCCTCTTGGTTTGGTGGGGTTTTTTGTTGTGGGGTTTTTGGTTTTTTTAATAGAGTGCATGGAATCACAGACTGGAAAGGTCTTCTGTAAGCAATGGTCCAACACCTCACTAGAGAAGGGCTAATTTAGATCAAGTTTCTCAGATGAATTCATATGCTTAATTTAAGAAAAAAATCTACTTCAAAGTTCTGATCAGCTTGAGGTATTCAGATTCACACCTCTCTCTCCACCCCACATTACACATCTCAAGATCAAAACTGTAATATGCAACAGTCGTACCAAAGTTCTTTAAATTTTTCAAGGTATTGTTTCAGTGAGCAATCGGGGGGAATAATGGAAAAATAATACATTTGCATACCACTAAGCCTCACACAAGAAACTGCCTTCGCTATTATTCCTTGAAAAGTGTACACATTCTATTGTCAATTACTAATAACTGGTTTCCACCATTAGCATCATGAATAACAACATAAAGGAAACCATGAGATTCATTTTGTATTACCATAATTAATTATCTATTAACAAATACAGTTAAATAGCAAATTTTAACTTTTCCCTGAATGAAGAGGAAGTGAAAATTCTCCCCTTCTGTCCAGAAATCACTTATCTCTTTAGGATTCATCCATCTGTCCTTAAGCAAAAGGACACAGAACAGGTAACTCCAACCCCAGTTCTAAGAATGTTTATACATAGAAACACATTGATATTACTAAACTATATTTCAGGTGGTCTGAAATCCTGCAGTATCTACCAAGTTTCACGTAGCTAATGTGTCCTAATTCTGTCCAGTATTATTCATCTACTCACACAAATGCATGACTTTTGCAAAAAGAAAAAAAGACAGCTTTGGTGATTTGTTTTCTTTTTTTGAAAGTAGGTAACTGCATAACTGTGTGTACTGAAAACATAAATTTCTATTAGCTTTGGCCAGAGCTGAAGCTGCAATCTGAATTTGCGCTACATAATAATGTCTGCATAGACTGAGAAACAAAGGCATTTCTAAACAAGAGTCACTCACTCAGTATCTTCTGTTTTTAAGACGGAACAAGTTACTAAAATAGAACTTGGCTCTTCGCAAAAGTATGTCTAATATTAAACAATTTCTTTAACTGAAAACTGTGATTCCTAGCCTTCAGCAATATAGCATTTAGCAGCATACTGCCTAATTTTAAAGAAGAGATTTGAATGGACCACAGTCCAGTGGTTCATTACCAGACAGTATTTATTCTTGGTCTTCAGGTTGTCTTCCTCCTCAGGTTTCATAGTAAAGTGATGGTGAACTTAGAGATTCCCGTGATGAAGGAGTAATAAGCCAAAACATAACCAAAGTCAGTTTTAATTAATCAATGTCCTGACTTGCTGCAAAGTGACTCAGTGATCATGGTGACTCAATATACTGTAGGCATGACCTTGCTTCCACTCAGTTCACTAGTTTTTCAACTCAGAATTTGAGTTCCAAATTCCAACAGCTATGCAACATAAATGAAGTTTCATTATATATCACAAAATTAAGAATTATAGTCATTTATGCAATAGTAGACACACTTCCATATGTTTCATATTAACAAGCACAAAACCATCAATAAATTAAATATATATATGCACATTTACATATACCTATAAAATACCCAAATTTTGCTGGAAAATGACACCCTAGATTTAGTTTGTTACCTACCAATTCAACATCTACCAAATCTCTATATTCTCTATTACTCAGTACTGAAAATGAACCCATAAAATAAAATTCACATCACACTGAAAACTAATCAGTTTAATCAATTCATCTGCTTTGTTATTAAACATGTAGATTGCAATAAGAAGCTGTTTCCTCAAAAAAACATACATACTTTGTTTATATTTTACTCACAGTTGCACATAAACACACAAGTGGGTGCTTGCACATGAATGACTAACTTTAATGTAAATTGATATGGAATTGTTTTGAAAGTACATTCTTCTGTAACACCATGGCAAAGTTTTATTTGATAATATATCTTTTTCCTTGAAGAAATGTATATTACTTTCAAAAAAACCTCACCCGTATCAGTTAAACAAAGAAACTCAGAGCTCCTGTTTTCTACAGTAAAACAAGCAGCGATATCAAGTTGATGCTCTTTACAGGCCTGATTACTGTGAGACTGTGACACTTGCTGATTATAGATCAGTGTGGCAAAGAAATATACAAAGTAAAAATCCACAGCAGTCTTTGCTCTTTGATAGGCAACATCCTACTCATGCATCTTACTGTATCACAAAGCACAGGATAACATCCTGATAAGCATTTGAATATGAGCTGCAAACTGGTTCTTCCACAGGACTGCATTCCTGTCAAGTTTTCTGGAATAATCTTGGAGAACAAGTAAAATTCACCAGAAATTGCCATCTACAGTGGCTGCATTCTTAACAAAAGAAGGAATTATAGGCAGAATTCAGAATGCTCTAACCAAAGATGGATTTGGTGAATTTGTGGGTGCCCACCACTTCCCTTCACAAAGCAAATGGTCTTACTGCAAAGCTGTCTCCATGCACTTTGGGTTTTTTGCAGAATTTTGATCAAAATGCATAGTTTCAGTGTATGGCTAATGTCAAAAAATATTTTCAGTCATTTCTAAAAACAAGCACAGGAAACATACAGTCTTTGGCCAATTTTAAAAACAATCTTACAGTCTTTTAATTGAGAAATAGAAGAGTATTTCTACTTCTAAGCTGGAGCTTGAACAACAGTCTTGCCCCAGGATATGAAACCGGTTTTTTGTCTTCCTAAGGGGAAAAAAAATCTCTCCTAAATCTGACCCCCATTAGAAGAATTCAAAGTGGGTGAGGGGAGGGTATGGTGGAAATCACAACCGATGAACAAAAAAATCCTTGCTGGAGTTTTACATTTGCTAAAGTTTGGCAACTTAGTTTTGCAAAGATCTTGACTTCAGAGTACAGAAGAGAATTTCTTATGCTGCCTATCATTTCTTTTCATTTATCCAGGATTCAAGAAGGATGAGCACCATTATTTTCAGATCCATACGTAGTTTTTGAACATGAAGTAGATATGCCTTCATGTAAAATTTTAATTCACAATCTCCTTGGCTTTACAGTGATACGCAACTTAGTTACAGGGAAATCAAATCCTTGTGTTTGTTTTGAACCTGGTCCCTACAAGCTCCGTTCAGTATTACCAAGCTCTCACATCACAACAGTCCATGAAGATTATTGTCCATCCTCATCATGTCATACCCAGCCTGTATTTTCCAGGCTGAGAAGTCCCAGCCTCCTAACAAGTTGTTCCTTCTCTGACGATCATCCTGATCTTCATCTGATCTCTCCCTGAATACTTTCCAGTTCTAATGGTTGCTTTCTAAAAAGAGGTAACCAGAATTCCGCATACTATTCAAAGAACAGGAAAATTTACATATTCAGCAAAAAGATGGTCTCTGTTGTGTTCTTTATTCTGTTCTTTGTGATTTCTAATATTTGATTGCCTTTTTCGGCCATTGGTGAATAATAAGCTGATGTTTTCTTTCAACTATTATAACACCAGGATCTTACTTTTCAGTTCAGGGCCAATCATTTTAAACATGAAGCTGAATTGCTATTTTTTTCCCCTCATGTCTATAATTTCACATTTACCCTGAATTTCATCTGCCACTTTACTGCAGTTACTTAATTTCAGATGGTTCTTCTAGAATGGTTCACAGCTTGCTCGCATTCTTGTTACCCTAAATAACTCACTACTGTAAGTGCTCTAACTACTTATCCCTTTCTCCAGGGTCCTCTATCTCTCTCTCATCCCCCTCCCTGCCCCGTGAGCATGGTCAAACACACTACTTGGTTGTGGCGTATCCATCTTTGAAGACCTCAAAACCCAACTGGACAATGTCACAGCACCCTGCTACAGAGATCCCTTCCAATCTCAGTGACTCTGTTTAGTGAAATAAGTTAAAAAAAAAACCAAACACATAACTAGGACCACGATAAACAATTTTTATACATATGTAAGAGGCTGTTCCAAAATGGAAGGGATTATTGTTTCCCAGATGTAACAGACAGAACTAGTAATATAAATCTTAACTGCAGCAAGATTCAGGCTGGCTATTAGAAAAAAGGTTTCCTTCTCCTTGCCTAATGATAAAGATAGCAAGGCACTAAAATTGAGTAGTTTGTAGAGCATGTATCACCACAGGTCTTTCAAATCAGGTTATGTTAACATCTGTGGGTATGCTGTTGCATGGGTATAGTCAGTCTTTTCTTAGGTAAGGGAATATATGCCCCATGAGGTCTCTAAGTTCTGTTTTTTCAAGATCCCATAATTGATACATAATCCTTCATGGCTACTGTATGCTAGAACATGATTTATAATATACACTACAGTATCCACAACTTAATTCTGCAACAGACCCTCATGCTGGGTTGATCCTGACTCAAAAAGGTAATGTCGGCCTCTGTTTTCTACATCTATATGTTTTCATCTTGTCTCATCAGAAGGAATGCACAACCTGAAAGAAGACATTAGAATAGGAAATACACTTTACTATTCCATCTTATCCCTCTCTTATTCGGAATATGTTTTATTCATGTGATTTTATTCCCACAATATTTAAGCACACAAGAAACAAGGCACTCTAAATTTCTAACTGCTTTATTTCCTCATTGGTGCTCATGTTCTCTATCCATGAACATTTTACAATCGTATTATAAATCAAATTAGAATAAATATTCTCAAAATGATTACCACAACATCTCATAATTAGCTTCTCTGCCAACCATACCATCAGTCAGGATGCTAACAAAACAGAAATCACACTTAATTTCATACTGCTGAGTTCCAGAGAACAAACATCCTGGGTTTATTTATTCTATTACAAAATGTGCGTATAGAACTAAAAGTTTCTACTTTCAAACTTTGTGCATGCTGATGTTTAAGTATCTTGATAACACAAGTCCTCTTTTTGCTTTATTCTTTCTTTGTTACTCACAGGGTAGTTCTCCCAGCAAAACCTAGCCCTAATCTGACAGTGACTTTCCTTTGAAGAGAAAAAAACAAGACAAAGACTAGGAGAACAAACCAAGACGTGTTCATTTCAATAAGGGAATGAAATGCAACACCACAATTATAGTAAAGTAAAAACCAATATACATTTAAGAATAATGTGTATTCATAGAAATATTCCATGCTAAAACATTTGCTGATAACTTAATTCTAATGCTCCCAGGTGCAAGTATTTTGTACTTGCCCTTTTGCGATTCTGTTTCTGATTATAAATTTCAAGATCTATAGGGCAAAATATATACTTTTTGCCCAGCACTTCTCACCTATACTAAAAGGCTATATAACAAGATATAACTGTGACTGATTGAAAAATGTACTTGATTCCTAACAGGTTTAGTATAACCCTAAAAAGCTGGAAAATCAGAAATTGAGTCTAATTCTGTTCCCATATATAGTACTGTAAACCTTGTTGAACCTTTAAATCAGAATAACAAATGCTAAAGCTGATGTGAGGAATCAGACTTTGTCTTTTAGAAACTGTATTGCAAGTTCACTTAAATACAGGAAATAATTGTTTAAAAAAATATGAATTATGCCCATCAAAATTACAGAGAGCATTTAAGTATTATTTTCAAAAAAAAACCCCAAAGTATCATAGCCAGTTTTTATGAAAAAGGAAGATCATATAGCTTATCAGATATACTCAATATCCATCTTCATCGTGGGTAATACACAGCTTTAATAAAGCCTGTAGGTTAGACCTTTGAACTTTTCTAAACAGTGTTTTGCAAGAAGCAACTCTATATCACCAGACGATAGTGAAAAGCATAGAATTAAGTGAGTAGGCAAAGTACTTTTTCACTTGACTGACAGTATTTTTTTTTTTCTTAAGAGTGATAAGTCACTTTGCTGTAGTTGAATTTCACACCTGGTATAACACTAACAATGTATATGCAAAGTCTGTGACACACAACCCTCGGTTTGTGACACTGAAGAAGAAAAATGAAGGCGACTCAAGGTAGCAAGCTGATAAAGCATACCAACGCTTCCTAAATACTAGTATAAAATCAGTTACTTACGTGTTTCTGCTGAATAAATGATCAATTTTTTTAAATCAAAAGGTTCATAATTAACTTCCAACTTCTGAATGGATATATTCAATCACTCCACACTCATTCTAAAACAGAAGCTTCATACAATGCTACTTTATAGGATTCCACTGCTTCCACATTTGAAAAGAACAAAACTTCTCAAACCTATAAACTCATTCATTACTATTAGGATTTCTTACGGCAGTTATTATTATTGCATCGCTTGGTAAGTCAAGATTTGTATACCTTCTCTCTTGTACATTGTGAAAAATTAATTTGCATATAACTGATAGAGAAAACCATTCTGTTAGGGCTTTTTATTTGTGCTACTGCTTTTCTACTTCAGATGAAGGATGTGGAAAATTCTGGCTGTTGAATTTATTATTTACCAAGGCAACACAGTCCTAACTATTTAGGCTTCCTAATTAATTAGTTCATAAAAATGAAAAGCTTCTTTGATTAAATTTTACTTGGATTATTTTGGTTTTGAGGCTATGATCCAGAAAAATAATCTAATGTATTCGGCTTGCCATCTAACTAAAACAGTTCAGTTTGTTTAGGTTTCTGTACTGAGAAAACAATGTAAATTTCCTGTAATTAACAACAAATTGGCAATTATGTATCATACGTCCATGCAGAAGCATTCAGAGCAAAGTATGTATCTACATCAGAAGTCTTGCTGCATGGTCATATCACTTTTCCTCTGCCAAATCCCCCTGAGGTATGACTCTCAACAAATAATTCCTTGGGGGAAATTTCCAAAAGCTCTGCTCTGTTTATTTATCTATATATTGATTTATTGTACAAAGGACAATTCCGTACTTAATAAACAAAAACATTGCTTATTGTAACATTATGACTGATACTGATGTATAGTTAGTATGCAGTATACAACTGACTAATTGAAGTTTTGGATACTGTTTTTGTTGAAAGAGTAAATTATTCACTTGAAAAAATTGTTTATTATAGATACAGAACTAGTGTACGGAATGGATTTTTTGTTTTGCCTACTCTTTGTCAACTTAAACTTTTTTTTGGACTAATGAAAAAGAAGAAACAGGAAACCAAGTAAAACCTCAAAAAAGGTTTTTAAGCCTCATAACAAACAAAACCCAAAACACACACATAAAAAACAAAAAAATAAGCACACCCTGTTAAGCTTACAGATTTAGTATGTCCTTACTGATGACTCCATACTGATCAGTAGTCTTCAAAAATCACTACAGATGCTCCTGGGAACCTGAGATTCAGTGAATACTGATTATTTATTGGAAGCAGCTTTCTCTTATAAAGCACATGGGGAAAGGTACATTACTGAAACGGGTATGGTAAGGAGCAGGAACCCTTGGACTGTCAACTTGGAAATGGATGAGGTGATCTGGATCTTCTCTTTGGATGTAATCTAAGACTGTACATACGGAAAGAAAGTTTATTATGTCTTCCAGGACAGATTCTTTTGTGTATTCTTCCATTCTCTTTCCTTCTTCAGATCAAAACAATGACAATTCATACAGTTCAATTACAAGTCAAGTCTCTCTCTCTTTTCATTTTTCTTTCCCCTCTCTCCTCCTCAGAGGAGTACTAAACTTTCAAACCCCAACTGCATTCACAGATACAGTCTCAAGTAAAGGAAGACCAAGTTTACTCTAAGTTTATCTTCCCTAGTTTGCGTGTGTATTTGCATGGCAAGGGCGGGTGTTGGTTGGTTATTTTTTAAACTGATAATATGACTTGACATGATACCTTTCTTTTAAATCAAGGTTGCCACTTCTTTGCGTCTTTGGCCAATATAGCTTACACAGGCTGAAGTCTAAACCAAGCAGAAACATTTACGACTTCAAGACAGTACTAAAAAATCGATGGGCAGAAAGAGATTTTGCATGAACTCTGTTTCCTCTGGAAATTAAGAGACAAGCTATGTAAAGAAATCTCAGTTCAATTAGTATTAAAACATTGAGTAACTCCTCAGGAAAACAGAACATGAAATAGGATAAATAATGGTGAAGATGAATGTAAATCATCCTTCCTGTTTTGTCTCAGAAACTAGTTGATGCTGGCCCTTCCCTGCCTCATTTGTTTTGCTAAAACAAAACACTACTTTAAGAAACTATATTAATTCAAGTAATACAAACTTTAATCCCATACTTACTCACAAAAATAGAAACAAACAGAACAAGGACCCAATATGCAATACATATGATCCATATTGACACAGTGTGAACATTTTAAAAGTTCTGAAATTAGAGTAATTTTTTTTTACCTTATGTTTGGACATAGTTAATTGTCTTAATTTAAATGTTCTTATAGATAACTTCGTATTTCCATTCAACTTTGAAGGCTATATAATAGGTACTCCTACTGCCGTATTTTTTTCAGTATTTCCATGTTTAAGAGTTTCAGTCATATTGACAGGCAGCAGGGGAAAAAAAACCAAAATAATAACAATGGAAAAATAAAAAAATCAACTGCAAACTGCTTAGAAAGGTAATCATGTTATCAGGATAAGTGAAATTATCACCAATTTAAAAAAAAAAAGTTCTACATTGCCAGTCACGAAAACATTTGTATTGGGTTTTGTCTCACATACATGCCAGTAAAGTGCAGGTTTCCTGTTTACAAAACTCCCAATTTTGTCTCACAGCAGTTACATTCTGCCATTCTGCCAAAAGGACATGACTCTTCTGTACATCTCTCGAGAGCACTTTTTCCCCACACTATCCACTTACAATACTGAAGATCCAATATTTCAATAAATTCTAGTTTACTTACTACATAAATATTAGAAATATTGTTTACTAAAGCATGTATCCAACTACCAAAGCAAAGTTTAACATTAGAGTGAGCTTATGAACTAAAAAAAGTTGGTAAAATATTCAAGGTATGTTTTTCATTCCTGTAATTTAAAAAGTTTATGCAGCTCTGCTGCAATATGATAAAGTTTATTTTAGGACCTCCACAGAAATGCATACTACACAAATATTTTGGTCCCAAAATACAGACACCACAGTCATGCAATTGAATTAGGAAGAGGTCACATGAATATATCATCTTAGGCTTTCCTTTGCTTTAAATGTCTATAAATAAATCTTCTGGCAAACAGTACCTGTTAATTTCTAAAACAAAAGTGTGCTTAGACACAACTGTCATGTTGTAAATCATCATAAAAACCACAAAAAAATTAAGGAAACCAATATCCAGAGCAGATCTTAAATCAGTGGTGGGGGTGGTTGGGAGGTGGATTCTCAGCAGAGTTAGCATTACTTCCATTACTTGTTATCAGTTGTTTTCAATATCTTTTTATAAATTAAAAGCCTTTATTTGTTTGGTAGTAACATACCAAGGTTTTTCTTCCCCCAGTAAGTATACAACTTTCTCCCAATAAAACACAGCCAGTTCACTGCAAAAGGATCCTTATGATGACAGCAGAGTTATTTGATGGAAATTCATGCACCACCATCTGACAGTTCTCAGAAGATTTTAAAAATAGAGTTGGGGTTTCCGTTGTCAGTCTACTCCTTCAGCAGTGGTTGGATCAAAGCCTAATCTCAACTCTGGAACATACTTCCATATCATATATCAGGTCATCAGGAAGACAGAACAAGCAAATCATTAGACAGCAATAAAATATAGTCAGTCCTTTTCACAAAAATTAATACCTCTGAAGCAATTTTTCACTCAGAAAGTTAAGCATTTCAGCATTGACCATTTTGCTTTTTTTTTTTCTCAATACAACTTCCAGGTTGTAAACTTGCCATTGAAGGATTTACATAGTTTGCTGCCTTTTGTATCACAGCTTTTCCTGCCTATCCCCTCACCAAGTTCTTAATGGAAATGACATAGCATGAGATAGTGACAACAAAGGAACAACCACATCAGATACCAAGCCAGAATATTTATTCTTCATCTGTCATAAAAGCTGAGTACTAAATACTCTTTAAAATCACTTATTTGATTTCAAACTGTGGGCAGGAGAAAAAGAAACCTTACTAACAGAGCTGGGGTGAACTAGCCATGCAGACCGGCTTGATGCAAATCAGCAGCAAAATAAATATGCCTTTTCCTATCAGGCAGCCCAGTCTTGCTTTAAGAAATGGAGTGACTTTAAGTACACACATTAGTTCTCAGAACGGCAGATTGACTAAAAAGCATCGATGCATTCTGTGCTGATCAAGGAAGTAGAATCAGCCGAGAAAGTTGTATCCTGCATAAGTACTTTATCATTACCTACTGAATGGACCTGTTCCAGTGGGTCCAGAGGAGGGCCCATGGAAATGGTCAGAGGGCTAGAAAACCTCCCCTGTGAAGAAAGACAGAGAGAGTTGGGGTTGTTCAGTCTAGAGAAGAGAAGGCTCCGGAGAGACCTTTATTGGGGCCTTTCAATACTTAAAGGGGGTCTATGAGAAAGATTGAGAGAAACTTTTTACCAGGGCCTGTAGCGACAGCACAAGGGGCAACAGTTTTAAACTGAAAGAGGGTAAGTTTAGATTGGACACAAGGAATAATTTTTTTTTAGGATGAGGGTGGTAAGACACTGGAACACGTTGTCCAGAGAAGTTATGGATGCCCCATCATTGGAACTGTTCAAAGTCAGGTTGCACAGGGCTCTGAGCAACGTGATCCACTGAAAAATGTCCCTGCCTGTGGCAAGGGGTTGGAATAGATGATCTTTAAAAGTCCCTTCCGACCCAAACCATTCTATGATTCTATGAATTGTGGTGTCAGTACTGGCATGCTTAGCACCTCTGACATTCATGACCTCTGGCATAGTACCACAGAAGTAAATGAAGAAGTGACAAAACTTATTAGGAAAGGAGGGTATTATAGTTCATTTCAACAGAGCATCCTTTTGGAATGAGAAATGAATGCAAGAAAAATCACTACATATGTACATACTTGCATATATTTTGCTTGTTTTCCCCATTTCTTTTACATCTGGTGCAAGTGATATACTGGCAGACCAGTTAGCAACAGAAAGATACAACATATGACATCCATAACAACAAATTTATTTTCATTTCAGCAATTAACTGGTAACCATAGTTCACAAATATAAGAGAAAAATTTTGGCATAACAAACTCAACCTGCAGGGTTTAACTTATAAATTTTTACTGTTTAACAGATGATCAGAAATATTAATGGAATAGCCAGTGTCTTGTCTCAATTACAGATGAACCAATTTAAAAAACTTGGCACCTGACAGCAAGAAGGAATCCAAATAGAAGCTGTCAGCCTTTTGGAATCTTAGTGCATGACCACTACCAGATTAGTAAAGATACCAATAGCAACAGACATTTAGGCCGTATCTATTTCAAATGAGAATGGGTGTGCACAGCATTTAGCTTATTCTTTAAATCATGTATTCGGTATATAAGATCACTGTTATCTCTAAACTATCAACTATAAATATCTCAGATGTTTATTTAACATCACAGTTTGTAAAAGAACATAGTATTTTCCTTTTGGACTTAATGGCTTTTGCTAGTAAACTTAAATGGTGACTTTGAGGCAAAAATCCTGTGAATCTTCTTAAAGAACCCAATACCATTCAGGGTTTTATATGTTATCTATACCAACTGTTGGCAAAAGAGATACTTAGGGTACAGCTTTGAAAATTAGGGACATACAATGGGACAAACTATTATATAAAATTTTAGGATCTCAAAACAAATTGGAAAAGGTTCTACAAAAAGATGAAACAAAGCAGACATTTGCTCAGTCAGTATATGAAGTTATAGGATAGCTACTTTCTACATGAAGCTAGGGGAAACCTTTTAAAATATTTTTTAAAATAGTATTCTGAGAGGAAACGCTATAGTGTCATAGTTACCTAAATTTAAGTCCTGTCCCTGTCATGTGTAGGCAGCAGAACCACAGAAAAATGGGCAGTAGCATTTAAACACATGCAGAGTGTTTGCAAGACCCAGGTCTTTGCACCAGGTCTCAGAACCAAAGCAAGCCTGTGAATAGCCAATAAATAGTTAAATACTACTTACAAAGTTTTCAGGAGGAAGAAAAAAAACCAAAACATGAGAGCTGGAATGTCACTGTATAAATAAAAAGTTTTTGCCAAGGACCCAATGAGGGAATGACATCAACAATGAGGCAAGACAGGTCTGAAGCAGAAATGCAGGGGACCACAGGCTCTAGAATTACTTGATGCCTGTCTTTTTTACCATAACTATTTTATATCTAGGGGAAAACAATGGCATGTTTTAAAGGAGTTTTCAGTCATGAAAGCAGAGATTTAGACTAAATTCCAAACTTCTTCCCCAAACTTTCTATAGACAAGACTGAAATATGGCTGTGAATATATAGCAAGTGAGCTGCATGGATTGGTAAGAATAGAATAGGTAAGAATCAGGTTCAAATGCTTACATGTACACAAGGAGGATCACAAACTATACAGGGGAACAATTCTAAAGGAACTACAATACCTATACTTATTCTATACTAGTGAATGAACAGATATATTAAGCTACAGGCACATATGGGTATATCCAGTCAATGTACAGATACATCAATGGATGTAGAGAATATTAAAGAGCTTTTACACACAGTGCTACTCTTCAAACAATTAAACTTCTCTGACAATACCCTTATGGAGTGAATGGCACATAATGCTACCATGTATATGGTAGCATATGTTACCTAGCAAAAAAAAATAAAAAATTATGGGTAAAGCTTATAAATTTACTAGAAAATTAAAACTTTTCAATAGCACATTCCATTCTGTAGACCTAGAGGCTATATACACACAATTCATCATCAACCATAATTACTACCCCACTGTTAAACTGCAGAACTAAAAGAATCTTTTTCAAGTGAGCTATCGCACCTACATATTATTTTAAAATATGCTTAATATGAGGATATAATGCCTTTGAAATCCAGCTACATCTTCCATTTCTTAGTCCATACTCCACTATGCTGATCTGTACCATGTATATACACACACCTGTACCATGTATATACACACACTGTTAGTTTACCGTGTATTCTATCACTAAAGCTTTTCAAGCAAGAGTCTGCTGAGATGAATTACACCCCTATTTCAAAAAAAAATTCTAAAAACCATAAATTACTGTCGTGTATATTTAAACTTAACTATCTGTTAAAATCCTGAAATTATCATTTGCTGGAAATTTATTTCAGAAGTGAGCTGTCTGATATTTTTGGCAATTCTTTAAAACAAAAACCTCACCATACTCAGTAATCATCCACATCTGTTACAGTTTAAAAGATAAAAGGCATCCAATGCAGGCAAAATTCCAACAGAAATCTTTCAAACAGGATTTGAAAAATACAGCAGATATTTTAACAGCCTCCATACAAAATATATGAAAAAGGACAGAATAAAGTAGAAAAGATGGCACAGAAATAAAATATGAAAATTGAAGTACATTCAACTGCTGTCCATCCCTTGTCAAGTATTTACACATATTACTCAAGCTGGCCTATAGAAAGTCGAATACTCAAGGTTTAGATGAGAACTGGCAGGGACAGGATGTTGAAAGAGCATAAATGAATCACATCCATCGTATATATTCTCAAAACAAAAAAAATCAAACCACCAAACAGCTGCATGGCAGTTTCCCCTGCATAGTGATTTTACAGATGTCTTACAGTTATTGCTACTCCAGTAGGAGATACCTACAAACCTGCAAGCAGTAGCAGTGTTTAAAAAAAAGTGTCAAATCAATCAGCATCCTCTGACAAACAGAGTAGAAATATGTGATCTAACTACAGGTTCAGCCACAGGTGTCTTATGTCAACCATGCTCTCATTACACTAGATCTATAATTGAGAACTAAAATTAATGGAAATAGAATGATTTCCCATAAAATTAGGACAAATATTTCTCATTGTCTACCTAATCAATGCTGCAAAGCATAATGAAGACATGTTAATTTGCTTTGTTTTCTTCATAAATTAGATGGTGGACCCTGCCAAAGAGAAGTCCACTTAATTTTGTAATTAAGTTCATTTCTATAGAAAAGTCAGTATCATTGTATTTCCTACTGCTTATATCCCAGATATGATGCTAGCAGTGCTTGCTTACTTGCAAATTGCTTCATAGAGTTCACTTAGAAAGTCTGTAGTATCTGTTCTACCAAAAATCAGCCATCGCATTCACTAGCAATTTAGAGAGCCAAGCCTTGATAAGTTTTCAGCAGAGAAGTTAATAAAATTTTACTACTACTTAATAATCACTTACATCCTTTGCACTTCATGAATCTTAACCACATAGAATCACATCAAATGATGTTGAGGGGGAAGTGACCTTTAGAGACTGTCTAGTCTTACTCCTGTGCTCAAAGCAGAGTCAATAGCAGTGAGGTGTCCAGGACCACAGAATCACAGAACGACAAGGGTTGGAAGGGACCTCAGGAGATCATCTAGTCCAACCCTCCCTGCTAAAAGCAGGTTTACCAAGAGCAGGTGGCATAGGACATCATCCAGGCGGGTTTTTAGTATTTCCAGAGACGGAGACTCCACAACCCGCCTGGACAGCCCGTTCCAGTGCTCTGTCACCCTCAAAGTAAAGTTCTTCCTCATATTCAGCTGAAACCTCTTATGCTTCAGTTTGTACCCACTGCCCCTTGTCCTGTCGCTGGGCACCATTGAGAAGAGTCTGGCTCCATCCTTGTGACATCCACCCTTAAGATATTTTTAAGTGTTGATGAGATCCCCTCTCCGTCTTCTCTTCTTCAGGCTAAACAATCCCAGCTCTCTCAGCCTATCCTCCTAGGGGAGGTGTTCCAGTTCCCTTAATCATCTTTGTTGCCCTCCTCTGGACTCTCTCTAGGAGTTCCTCATCTTTCTTGAACTGGGGAGCCCAGAACTGGACACAGCACTCCAGGTGCGGTCTCAGATCCAGTCAAGTTTTGAACATCTCCTGAGACAAGCTCCACAGCCTTTCTGGACAACCTGTTCCAATGGTTGACCACCACAGAAAAAAAATATTTTATTGTCAGGACCAGGATTGAAGTTTGTTAGTGAAACACTCTGGACTCACAAGCACACAAAAATTTGCAGTTCCCTCGACTACTAGCATGGGTCCTCTGCCTGTCTAATACCTGGGCCTCGTCCTTGCAGGTAGTTCAGTTTGTAGTTTGCTATGCAAATTACACACATGTGCCACGGTTAGGGGAAAACAGACTCCAGTCCCCCCAGCAGTTAGGCACACAGGCTCTATGAGCCATAGTTCGCACTCCAGATGCTCATGCTAGGACCCTCACAACCAACCCCTTTTTGTATCCCCTTCTCTCCATCCCCTAGCACCACCTTGCTCTTCTCCAATCCCCTTCCCCTAAACATCTCTTCCTAAGTTTTGCAGAGTCCTATAGACCCCCCTCAAATATTCAAAATCTTCATGTTTTCTGCCTTCTCAGTTACAAAGTCTAGACTGGCCCCCTCCGAAGTGCTGGCTGTAGTTTCTTAATGGACCATCAATTAATAGCTGAAGAGCTTTGGTCTTTGTCAATGTCTCCATCTTCCCATGTCTGCTAGGTTTGTATCTCCATGTGTGCTTGTTTTTTTTAATCTACCAATCCCCCCCTCCACCCCTTTTTCTCCACCTGGTCCTTGCTTTAAGAATGAAAGGAAGAAGATTCAGCAAAGATTTTAATGCTACTTGAGGAAGGAAATGAGTGGGGAAAGACCCCATAAGAATGCTCAAAGTTTGTAATTTCAAAACCAGCTACAACAGATGCCCTCCTCAATAAGCACTTTGTACAGCAGAAGAAGCTAAAGGCTTCACAGCATGTTAGGTTTACATATAATCAAAATACATGACCCAAGACATATAGAACATTAGTGGCTTTTTAATGCTACATCATCATAATCACCATTGATTCAACTGACTGCTGATGCAGATACAACGCAGCACGCAGTTCTAAGTGACAAAACAGAAGAAAGTTTTGCTTTTGATATCCTGTTTCAAATGCAGTCACTGTTCTGTTTCAGAGTTGGAAATTTTCTTTCTCAAGTTTAGAAGTTACTGTGTACCTGAACTTTCAAAATTCACAATTGTACTGCCTGCTTTCATGAAACCTTAGTTATCACTGGAGAGCTAAATTAGATTTTCTAATCAGGAATATTGAGGCTGATTTTATGCTTGCATGTGCTAAGTTGGATTCATAACTTTCTTGACATATGAAGAAAAAAGATATCATAAAATCTATCATCACTTCAAGCTGTCTTGCAGGAGAACTGTTATATTCCCACTGTGGATTTATGCCACAGAAATTACTGCTTAACATCCATGATTTCAAAATGTTAATGTATACGAAACACATCTGGGACAAGAAAATTACTTAGAGTTATGAATCTTCAAGTATTCCATGATACACCTTTTTTTTTTTTCTTCCAAATTTTGCTTCATATAGTATCTGTACCTTTTTGTTCATCTACACCTGCAATGGATAAGCAAAACGTCTTGTTCTAATTTTATTACCACTGGGTAGATCAGTGAGCGAACTTACTTTAACCGTTCCACTCATACTTCAAAACAAAGAGAAGTAGAGTTGAGATAGCCAGAGATTTGGTGTGTATCTCCTAGACCTTCTCTTCACAGTCTTTCACAAGACAAACAGAGAGGCTTTAAACCAAAACATAGATGGATAAATACAATTTCAGATTTTAACAGAATAATTTTAAATATTAAAATGCAAATAGTGCAAAAACGTGTGGGGCCCACAAAATAAAAAGGATGGTACTTGAATGTATGCAAGGGAGGGCAACAAAGCTGGTGAAAGGGCTAGAAAGCACGTCCCATGACGAGCAGCTAAGGACTCCGGGTTTGTGTAGTTTGGAGAGAAGACCACCAAGGGACAACCTCTTTGCTCCCTACAGCTTCCTGAGGAGGGGAAGTGGAGAGGGAGGTGCTGATCTCTTCTCCTGGGTATCCAGCGAAAGGACATGTGGGAATGGTTCAAAGCTGCACCACGGGAGGTTCAGACTTGGTGTTAGGAAACATTTCTTTACTGAGAGGATAGTCAAACACCGGAACAGGCTTCTTAGAGTGGTCAATGGCACAAGCCTTTCAGGCTTTTAAGAGACATTTGGACAATGCCCTTAATAACATACTTTAACTTTTAGTCAGCCCTGAAGCGGTCAAGCAGTTGGACTAGATTATTGCTGTAGGTCCCTTCCAACTGAAATAGTCTACTCTATTCTAAATAGAAAAAAAATTAAAAAAGTACCCAAAAGTATAAACAGAGGAGCATAAACAACTTTTGCCTGACCATTTTGCCCCCACATACAAGTCCTTGCTTCAAAGTTTGATTTTACAAAGATAAATTATTTTTTGACTGATTGCAAATCTAAGCGCTCAGAAAGTTCTTTCTGTCTTCACTGAGGCCTCAATGGCTGCACCAGGTTCCTTTCGGAAGCTGTTACCTGAGCTGTAGCCTCCCACTTGCATGTTGTTTCCAAGTCACTGCTACACCACAGTAGAATATTCCTGCCCCTCACTGCTCCCAAACTCAGGAGCAGGAAAGGAACCATGCCACCCTTCCCAGTCTGTCCAGTCCAGTCTCAACTCAGCCATTCCTAAGAGAAAATAACTGTGAACAAATATTGCCTATCAAAGATGGTTTTCAGGAAATGACTATATGTTCTAAAAAAGATAGACTAGCACAGTCAAGTTTCACTACTAGCCTTTTTAAAGATTCATATCAGGGAAGCTAGTGAAGAAACATGCAGCAGAACATTTATTACAATGATTTTACTCAGATCAGATTGAAAATTAATTCAGTTACAAACCAGGTGTCTGAAGTCAGAGAATGGATGAGAACCAACTTTTGTACAGCTGGGTCCAGACAAGACCAAAAGCTTGGAAATAAACAACTACTAGAGGAACCAGTGTGACTATCATTTGTGACTCACTTGCAACACAGATGCTACTAAATCTAGGATTGCAAATCTGCCTCAGTGTTTCTATATATACTCAGATACTGTATTTTTCTCTTTTTACACCTTCTATTTCACACAGAGACTAGTGTGCTTTAATATATCACTCACAGAGCTTATTCAACAGGAGAAAACAGGACAAAAACTTGAGTACAAACAAATAATCCAATTGTTGAGAAGGTATATGGAAAGAACACAACAGCAATTTCCTGAAGACAAACAAGCTAGTAGGAATTCAAGCCACTGACTTAAACAATGAAGATACAGTTATACAACAGAAGTACAGAGAAAAATCTTTTCAAACTAACACACCTGGCACCACCTCCTCCCTCTTGTAAAATCTGGTACTCCCTTCCTTTCACACCTTATCCTGGATTAACAAATATTCTGGCTCTGCTACAAACTTCTTATTATCTCCACATAAACATCATCTCAAATTATCACCTTGGAGCCATAAACAAGCCAGGAGGTTGAAGATGGCTAAAAATAGTATCACAGAGTATAGCTGAAAACATAGAATCATAGAATCACCTCAGTTGGAAAAGACCTTTAAGATCATCGAGTCCAACCGTCAACCTAGCACTGCCATCCCACCACTAAACCATGTCCCTAAGCACCTCATCTATCCTTCTTTTAAAGACCTCCAGGGATGAGGACTCCACCACCTCCCTGGGTAGCCCATTCCAGAGCCTGACAACCCTCTCGGTGAAGTTTTTCCTAATGTCTAGCCTAAACCTGCCCTGGCGCAGCTTCAAGCCATTCCCCATCGTCCTATCATCTGTTACCAGGGAGAAGAGGCCGACCCCCACCTCGCTACAGCCTCCTTTCAGGTAGTTGTAGAGGGCGATCAGGTCTCCCCTCAGCCTCCTCTTCTCCAGACTAAACAACCCCAGTTCCCTCAGCCGCTCCTCGTATGACTTGTGTTCCAGACCCCTCACCAGCTTGGTTGCTCTCCTCTGGACCTGTTCCAGCAAGGCAACATCTTTCTTGTAGTGAGGGGCCCAAAACTGAACACAGTATTCGAGGTGCGGCCTCACCAGCACCGAGTACAGGGGCACAATCACTTCCCTACTCCTGCTGGCCACACTATTCCTGATACAAGCCAGGATGCCATTGGCCTTCTTGGCCACCTGGGCACACTGCTGGCTCATATTCAGCCGGCTGTCAACCAGTACCCCCAGGTCTTTTTCCACCAGGAAATAACAATAACTGTAATTCCTGTAAAAGCCCAGAATGAAAACCAAATCATAATCTTTAAAATTAGGATATTAGATTTTTTTTTTTTTTTTTAAATAAGATCTGCACATCTACCTTCTATTATCAGTTCTACAGATTCAACGCCAACCTACACTTTACACCATCACCACATTTTTTCAGTCATGGAATTCTCTAAGGGTTTTTTAGATGCTCATTCATGATTAAGTAAACGATATATGCCTATTTATATTTTTATTTATTTCAAGCCCCTCACTGTCTCAACACCAAATTAGTATACAACTTTTTTCTTTGGTGCTATGGCACAAAAGTTTGACTTCTTAAGTAAAATAATACAGAGATGTTTCAACAGTTATTACTGACATGTTCTCTGACACTGTAATCTTGGTAGCTTTTGTCTAGAAAATACAAGTCGTTTGACCTGGAAGTCACAATAAAATTCCAGGAAAGTCTCACTAAGTGAACAGTCATATTCACCTTCTGAAAATTAAGGTATTATGTAAACAAACTCTTCAGTGGACTCTATTTCATTCATTCAAGTATCAAAAATACAGGCTTGAAGATACATGCTATAGTGCATGTCAGATACAAATATTAGGAAGCAAAGACAGATTCTTGCCTGAACTCTCTTGTTTAGGTCCACTCTACTTGTATCCCTGACATAAAGTTCCCAAAAACCTGCATCTGGACCGAAATTTCCTGCTTGTGGCCTGTTTGAAAACAGGGAAAAAGGAGCCATGACACATTCTACTATTATTATTTGGGGGTGGGTGGGAAATCTTCTGGACAGAAAACACTTGGGAGTTCTGTATAAAGTTCTGTTCACCTAGTGAAATCTGTAAAATGCTTCTAAAATGCTTTTTTGGTAGGGCCAGCTGTGTTTTTAGTAGGGCCAGCTGTGTCAGGACAAGGGGTAATGGTTTTAAACTAAAACAGGGTAGGTTTAGACTAGATATAAGGAAGAAATTCTTTACAATGAGGGTGGTGAAACACTGGAACGGGTTGCCCAGAGAGGTGGTGGAGGCCCCATCCCTGGAAACATTCAAGGCCAGGTTGGATGGGGCTCTGAGCAACCTGATCTAGTTAGCGGTGTCCCTGCTCACTGCAGGGGGGTTGGACTAGATGACCTCTAGGGGTCCCTTCCAATCCAAAACATTCTATGATTCTAATCTAAGGATAAGCTTGGTTGAATATTTGACTTCAATATAATCTGGGGACCCAAAGGGCTTTAAGTTGATCTTGAACCAGATTCAGAATTTTAATATTAGTTGGTTAACATTGATATTTCAATCCAATATGAATACAAAGTAAAAGATGAAATACCAATTTAAACTACCACAGAGAATCCAAATATTTTCAGACTGACATTTCTTGACTTTTCGTCAACTGTCCTACAGTAAGAAATAGTTGCAACTCAGAAAGCAAATGCGAAGGGCAGCTCCTGTAATTATCAAATTCACTAGAAGTTACAAAATTTGTTTTACATCATATCCCATGGAAAACAAAAGGTAAACTGCACTGAACAAAAGCATTTGGGAGAACTGTTCTGTATAATTCTTTCTAAAACTGAAAGTTTTGGCTGATACACGAAAAGCTAGCCAAAGAGAAGTTGCTAAATGTCAACATTACCTTCAGAAAAGCACAGCTCATTCATATTTGACAAGATTTGCATTAGATTTTTCTACACTATTACTTACAGTACAGAGGACATTACAAAAGATTTACAGTATCACCAGCAACAGGCAGGAAATACTTGGCAAGTGGCAATAGCCACTCTTGGCAGCCAAAATTATAACCATGACTCAACAATGGCTGGGTGTTTAAAATGTTAAAAAACCAAACAAAACAATAACTCCAAAAAACCACATACACCCCAAAATTATGTTAGAGCACATTCTGCCTACAGTCACAGAAAATATTACAGCAATATTAATAAAGTAGAAATTATTTGATATAATGCCAGCAAGCCACATGACCCTTATATTATTCTTCCTTCTCTGTAGTCAATAACACACTCTGCCTTACAAAATATTTTTTCAACATCCACCAGAGACTGTTTTGAAGCCACAATAAAAGGACAGAATTGAACCTATTTACCTTCATGTAAATTCTAGATGAATTTTATATATATACGTGTATGCATGGTGGTGAAAACTGGCTGTATGTTGATGATCTTTTGGAACATCTCTTTCTCCTCAAACAAGATTTTTAGGCAGAAGTAGACAACAGTAGGACAACCGGACACAAAAAACTTCCAACCTTATTTGACTCTTTGGTAATTAATTGAACACATAAAAGATGTTCTCTTTAAATGACTGCACCAAGAAAATTACATGCATGCATAGGACTGTTTAGCCCCCACATACACACCTTTCATTACGTAAGTGTACAATGCTTCAGCAGGTTATGATCAAGCATACAATAACAAGGAGTCTTTTCACCTTTCGGCTATTTACTAAATGCTGTTTGTGCTGTCAGCTGGTAGATTTCAGATGAGAAAAATCTACCAATAAAACTGAAATTTCAGTTCACCAAAATGTGTAGCATTTAGTATCTTTAGTCACCTTCAGCAGCAAGAAATCCCCTCAGTGGTGTTGTTATGATAAAACCCTAAGGCTAAGCCTCAGTTAATTGCTACAAATAATATTTCCTTCACAGGGACAAGAAGCCAAATAACTGAATCATAAACACAGCAGACAAATGCGTAATAAGTATATAGGGCTGAAAGTTAAAATCACAAAAATCCAGTTAGAAGACAGACACTTTTGACAATTGAGTGAGACAAATTAGCCTTTCTGCACTTTCATTCATGAAAAAGATTACAAACATACTAACCATCTTCAATGATTACTTCTCCGCAGTTTTATAGAACTCAAAAAATGGATTTAAAAAAAAAAAAAAAAAACAGCTTTAAATATTTTCCAAACAGGGAGGGAGTGAGTTAAGTTTTTAAGTCTACTGCACGATTAAATGAGACATGACTGATTCCAGTCATGTCTCTCGCTAACAGTTCTTCAAAGCAAGACGGGAATTACAAGACTTCATTCCTCATACTTAATGCAATCAGATAATGTATTATTTGTAGACATACTGGAAATAAATTACATACACTTATACTGCGGAAAAAGCAATTGCACTGCAAAACCACCACTCGATACCTTTTTTTTTAAAATGTTCAGATAAGACTGCTGACTTGATTTTAAGTATAGTAAGAGAGAAAAAGCTATTTCAAGTAAGAGTGTCTGTCCCACATACAGATATTTCAGACCCCTTTGAAGCTTAATTGGTTTAGTCCCCTACAGAAGTGATATGCTAAAGTATGAAACGAGTTACATACTTGCAGAAAGGCAGGTATGAAAATAATTATGTTAACTATCCAGTGTTTTACATTGAAATCAGAGTGGAAAAGGGCCCTCTGCCATTTTCAGGTTTTCTCACACCCTCCCATTCATCTTCAACAGAGCACACTTTTATTAGTTCAAACTAAAATTGACTAACAATAATAGAAAAACAATAACCTACTACACCCAAACTTAGCAAAACCTTCAAATCTACATTCTTGGTTCTGTATCTATTCATCAGTATAGGGCTCAAAGATGTCTGAAGCTGCAGCACAATTATTTTTTTCTTGTATTTTCAACCATGTTCACTAAAGGAAAATACGCGTATGTGAACAATAAAACTCCTGAAGTATCTTCCTATTTCTAGATTAAGTTTTCTGCATCACTACTAACTTCAGCCATTCTTTCTCTTTCAAAAGGTTGCAGCACTAGTTACAAAGTTTGCAGAACATCAGCTTAAGGCCTACAACAATAATTTTTTTGTGGTCTTTGTTTTAATGGAAACTCAAAAGGTGCCTCCAAAGATTCACAGCAACCTACCTGACACTAGTTTGTTATAAATTATACTCTATATGGAATCAGCAAAATCTTAACAAATTCAGATGCGTTTCTAACTGTTGCTCTTCTACATGAAGATCCCAGAAGAAAGTTTTCAAAACGTTGAACCTACCTAGACTAGCTATCAGTTCCTCTTTTTCGGTTTTGCATGTCTCTCACGTCCATTCCTTGCATCGTCTCAGCTCACTCTTTGTCATATATTGATTTTCTTCACTCTTCATTTAGCATGTCAGTCTTGTAACTGCTTCTCTCTGCTTGTGTATTTTGTCTGCCCTCTCCACTCCACACCTGATGTTTCTATTTCAGTTAAAGGAGAGTTCTGGCTACTTCTGATGTGCATGGGCATACCAAATGCCCAACTACTGTTTTTAAAACTTAAATTGTCTTTCAAAGGAAGCAATCAAAGAAGTTATTGTAAACTCTAAATCTCTGTTAGTTTGTGGTTTGATAGTTGCTGAATCTCCCAGCCAAACTCAGTACAGCATATAAACAAATATGCACAATTTAGCACACAATAAAGCTATGAAAACCTTTTTTTTAAGCATGAGAAAACGCAGATCTGTCTGTTACTAAATTGAGTCTCTACTGAAAAATATTTAACTATGTGCTGTACTGGGTACTGCAAACAGAGCTCTGTTCATTGAGTTAATCTGTTCCTTATTTGTAAATAGTCCCAAACATAAGACAAAGATCACTTTATCTCTACACTAAGTCTGTTCTTTGAGGTATGCAGTCATATATATTCCACTCGACGCTCGCTTCACATATGCTAAAGACAGTTGTTTGATCACAGATTGTCAGGATCAGCAAGATGTAACAGGTTAGAGACTCTTCTACCATAAGCTTGTCTCAGCTTGTCTACAAGAGTCCAGGAGCATGTGTTTAGGAGGCGGACACCAATCAAAAGACCTCCATGTCATACAAACATATCCAAACACAAACAGCCTGTGTATTCTCATGGTCACCAGTCACAAAGAAGGTCAGGGACAGTGGCTTTTATCACTGTCATCATGCTGCCTTCTCCAGCTCAAATACCAAGAGGAACAAAATGTCCCAGTTTACTTCTCTGTCACTGTGCCTCCTTCTACCTTATTATATAGTCCCTTACTGCTTAGCAGGACCTTTATTTCTACCCCTTATCTCCCCAGTTCTGCATAGGAAGCACAAATGGGTGAATGTGATTTATTTGCAAGAGAGCAGCACCCTTCTCTTTTGTATCTCAAAAGCTACATATCTATCTCCTTCCTCATCGAGTCACTTCTCGCACTGGTACTTCCTACCCTACTAGTCTCTCTCCTTCTTTACCAAGATATTAGCTCCTGCCTCAACACACTCTGCAATTGCAATTTCTTCCATCAAAAGAAAATTGAAGAAAAAGATGAAATCCCATCTCAATTTATCAGAAACAAAAAAGAAACAGAAAAGCAGATAACAGAACCTGACAGGCAGCAAGGCACAACGTGATCAAACAAAAGTATTCTTACGTAGTTGTTTCACTAAATGTATAGGACAAGCAATGGGTTCAGCTAAATTTGACGGGCTAGTGTCACCTAGATTTTTCATTCTGGGCATTTTCTGTGCACAAATAATTGAGACAAAATTGAGATCTTGCTTCCAGTCTAAGAAGAACATCAGAAAACGTAAGCACTCGCAGCACCTATAAAATACATCAGACAGCATACTTATTTTTTCAATACGTGAAAACTTAAGCCTGAGAAACCTTCCAGCATATTTGTGAGACACTGTGCATTGATTTCATAGGTAAGAAAAGTACTATCCCTTCCTAATTTCTTCTGGTCCACACAGTATAAAAGGCTTCTCTCATATTAGAGAACATCATATGCAATACCTTGCTAACTGCAAAGACTAATGAAATATGACAGAAAACCATTGTTGGGGCAGTATCAAAATTCTGCCTCAAAGGCATTAGATCAACTTACTGACGAACTTAAATTAACCCCCAAAAATATAATTTACTTTTTCCCCAAATCACATAAAACAAAAAAATATAGTATTAGCGCTTTTATCAGTAGGCTCACTTAAAATTTAATTTAAGTAATAATTGAGGAAGCCTGCTATATGTAGCATTAGAAGACACTTAAGATTATACACAATTCTACAGATAGCCTGCACTGAAGTACTAATCTTTGAAATTGTTAATAAATCCATCTCTCTAAAAAAAGCAGATTTGATTTGTAGCCACCAACAGAAAGAAGGAATACTTTTAAGAAGTCATTATATTAGAACCTCCTAGTTCTTAATGTTTTCTCCATAGCTGAGTTGAGACACTATGAAACACTAGGGTATATGATAACTTTGCATCATACACCATACGATCATCAAACACTATGGTACATATGGTACCTGACATCATATACCTTCATCATATGATGAAGGACAGGTATTGCTGACTTACAGCGAAACCAGTCACAGGCTTGATAATTATCATTTGGTGTAAAACTGAGCCTTTCCCCTACTTTTAGTGGAAATCCTATACAGCATATATATGCAAAACCTCCAAGTTTTCCTGGTTACACTGCAAGAATAGCTGGGATATCCGTTAGCCAATACACTGTTACATTGTTTTCATAGAAAACTAATTTTATTAGCAATAGTTTTTGTAGGCCACCAAGAAAAATCAGAACAAAGTTCAGAAAGCAGTAGTTCTGTGCATGAAGCTCCAAATTACATAGTAAGCACAAATAAAAGTTTTTTACTGCAGAAAATAAGCATTGTTAACATAAAATTGCTGCTAAAGCTTTTCAGTCAACTGCGATTCAAAATGCAGTATACTTTACTAAGTGATTTACATAAACTATTTTTTTATACACAGAAAAATTTGAAAAGGGTTACACGGTCACCCAGACAATAAGAATATGTAAATAATTCCGTAAGTTCCATTAAGGTTGGACATGGATTAACATGTAAAATCGGCATGAACAATACACAGCTGTGAATGTTAGAAAGATCTGGACTAAGTTCTAATGCAAGACTGAGAAAACTCCCTTACAGAGAGACTTGCTGAACTTTCCAATTCCATGTCATGGTAGTTGGGACATCAGATTTCTTTTCGCATGACTGGCCTGTCACTTGTTTAACATCAAGTGTAAAAACCCTTTGATGGTTCTACTGGAAGCTACAACAGTCGTGAGAGAGTATCTTCTGAGTATAATAATTTCAGAATTATTTAATAACTTCAAACAAAACTAATTTTAAATTAAAGGAATAACGTCATAATTGATAAAAGAAAAAAATATTTAATTAATTTCATGGTGATTATATGTCATTAATATAAATAATGACTCAAATTTATAAAATAGGTTTTATTTTTAAATATATTGCATTAACTGGAGACAGTTTAGGACCATAATGAAAAACTGAAAACATAATTTCATAAGCCTGAAATTACTTGAGAGATCTTACTGTATTTTTATTTAAACACCTGCAGTAGCATGGCATGCTTCAGGGAGATTATACCATTAGTAAAAGTACAATCTACAGTTCACATATTCTATATGTATCTCAAGTGAACATTATACAATTATTGAGATAAACATTCACAGCTAGTTTGTTCACATAAGCCTATTCTAACCCCCACATCTGGGAAAAACATATATTCCACAAATCTTGACACATTCAGATCAATCAGCTGTTCATGATTTCAGCAGCCTTCATGGGATAGCCTTCATGTTAATCTTTCTTCATTTTTAAAAAAAGTATAAAACACTTTGTCCCAAGATGGATTTCACCCTGCACTGGACAACATATCCTGAGAACTTAAAATAAAGCCCATCTTCCAAATAAAGTGCTTCCCCTCGGAGTTTTGATTAAACAACTCAACATCAGCATCTCAGAACTGAACTGGCTGTTGTCAATATGACCAACAAACTTGTCAATGAGAAAGGCCTGTATTGGCTTGCATTTGAAGAGACTCCTGCCTCCCCTGTTCCTACAAGTTTCTGATTCTCTTTTCAACTTGTTAGAACCCCAAAAAAGGCAGGTAATAAAATAAACTGCTGGTCTCAATTTTCTCCCTGTAAGCCTGAAAATATTTACAAAAGATGATTTGGCTCACTGAACAGTAGTAGTTACATGCTGTTACACACATTAAGACATGAAGAACTCATCACACTCTCAGTTAAAGGACTGAGTAAAGACTAATCACAGTGGCACAGAAGCAATTTCTGATTATGTTCATTTTTTAACCAATGAGCTCTGCTTAGGAAAAGTTTACACCAAAAATATAAAGGAAATGGAAAAAAAAAATCAAGCTAGTGTGTATCATGACTAGAAATAACAGTAATGGGGACTAAAGGAAATATTTATAATTTGTTTTTCATCGTCACACTGAAATTTTAGAGAACAAGTTTTTGATAAGGTCTGAAAGGATGGCTTAAAATCAATTTAGCGCACCAAAAAAATATAAAGATCACAGCTATGAAACCTTCATTGTCATTTGTATATTGGTTTGAAAGCACACTATTTAAATAAGCAATGAGCATTTATCATATAATTGCATATGAAAAATAAGGAAAAGACTCTCTTGGATCACCTGACAACAGACACTTTCCAATTACTACCAGCCTTTAAAATTGTGCTTCTTCCTGTTTTAGAGAGTATACTCTGAGTATTTAGCACAAAAATATTTTAGTTAATATAACACATCATGGCTTTGAAACACAAGATCCTAAAAGATTTTTTTTAAAAAAAAAAAAAAAAAGAAGTATGACTTGATTCTGTGAAGTTAAGGTGCACATTTTTGGTCAGTGATGGCCACACAGAGTATAAAATAAATTGAATGTACATGTTAGGTGTTAAAAATGTATATACACGGTCCAGAGGCTGTAACCACAACTTCCCTCAAATGTGTTATTCCTGACAATCAGAAGTGAGAGCTCATCAGTTAACGCAGTTTTTCTGGGAGGATTTGAAATAGATTTGACTTTACTAACAAAATGCTTGGTGCTATCATTCTAGAAGGCATTTTATCTTATATTTTCCTAGCTTAGAGTTTCAGATAGGAGGGTGATCCATGCTGTATGATGACAGTATTTTGTAAGTAACATGGGACAGAAACCACCAATAATGCACAGAAATAATTTTTGGTTTTAGTAAGATTCAGGTCCACAGAAGTGGGACATTCCTTAAAAATACTGTATCCACAGTACTACATGCAGTACCATTAAAGCCTATGGTGATATAAGCAAATAACAAAACAATTTCAGCTATAATAAAATGTGTATAGTTTTCAAGCTGGGCTAAATTTTTATAGCTGTGTCTTCTATTAAGTAGGAAAAACAGTAATTCTGAAAGATGACTGAAAAAAAAAAAACGAGTAAAAAAATTCCATCTATTTGACTCCTATCAGAATAGTAGCATACAGATTCATTTCAACACAGAATAATGTGAAGATCTTGGGCAAGTTGTCAGTATTTCAGTATGGCTTCATTATAATGACTAAGCAATAGTACAATGATAGTAAAATGGAAACGTAGGCAGAGGACTAATATCATTTGAATTTAATGCCCTTGTAGATTGCCGACGTGGTATCTGCTTAAGAGAGAATAGGAAAAAAAAAAAAAAAAAAAAAAATCTATGTTCACTATGCACAAGGCATCAGACTTCAAGATGAGACAGAACTTTCTCTCCTTGGTTATACACAGACAGCTGACTGAAAATAACTGAAATCCACAAAAATATGTATCATTAGGTTTTGGATCAAATTATTTCTGAAGCAGTCAGATCAGTGGTCTAGCTACTGACATGTCACTGTGATTTATAGTGAACACTGCTGTTTTGAAAAAAGTAGACAACATTCACAAACAACCTTCCCCTTCCATGTACACTCCACAAATGACCATGCAAATCTGTAAAAGTCAGTTATCTTAAAACATTCTTCTGGAATCTTCTTCCTAAATCTTTGAATGTACAGTGGTTACTTTATTTTTCATGTACAAGAGTGCAGAACTCCTTACAAAACCCTCGTACATTTCTTATTATAAACCCTATAACCTCTAGTGTGTTTAATTCTTTCTGAACGTGAGACTTTTACTTCAATATGATTCTTTAGAAAGGAATTTGTCACCTTTCACCTTCAAAATTTATCTTATGCTATGAAACAGAATGAAAGACACTCCTATGTAACTTACAGATTGTCTGTCACAGCACTGTTTCTAAAGGTCACAATTATTTCAGCATCATTTCACGTAAGAATATTTCCATACTTTTCATACTTTGTTTCCCACGTCCTGAACTTCAAAGGTGGCAATGGTGCTGTTCCTGCAAACTGTGAGACTACAGTCTGACTCATCACCTTAGCATTCCTTTGTCCTTACCCTGTTTTTCTCTGCTTGTTCAGGAGGAAAACATGAGGAATCATTCTGAAGTGATGACATCCTAAATCAGAGGATCAATTGCATTCACACTTGACAAAACCTTGCTTAAGGGAAGAGGTAGGAAGGAAAGGCAGACTGTTAAAATGAGACTGGAGTAGATTTAATCATTGCATAAGAGGGTTTCTCTACACTGACAAGATTCCTTAAGAGTTAAACTGGATATGGTTACCATGGAGCTAAGACTCCCACAGAAAAAAAAAATTACAGCATTTTGAAGCATTTGTTGGAAGCACACAGGCAGCCAAATAAATGACACTGCACCACTTTCAGGCTTTATTAGGTCACTTAAATTCTACCTGCAAGTGGAAGCTCAAGGGAGGGATTTTTACAGGCTTTTACCAACTATTTCAGCCATAGCCTTTCTAATTTAGAAATCTTTGCCTGAGAACTGCAGATAAGTTTCCTGTGCAATGCAAGACTTCACCATATTAATATGATTACTTATCATCAACAATGGTTCCAAGTAAACTGAGGGGCATGGTTTAACTGTGAATGTAAAAAAACCAAACCAAACCAAAACAAAACACAAAACAACAAAAAACCCCAATAACCAAAAAAAAGACAAAAGAATGCTGTCTTCCATCTTTCCCCTTCTTTGATGGGAACTGCATTTCTACTCTTGAATTTGATAATATAAATGTTGTCCCATGCCTGAAAGAATTACAGCTATAAAAATTACCTCTCAGTAACTGGGCAAGACACTGTCTTTTGTGAAACCTTTGTCTTTTGCTTCAGTCCTAATTAATGCATACTCCAAGAAAAGAGGATTTGCCAGCTCTAAAGCCATAGTCAAGTTTTCTGGGAAATTTTTAGCATAAACTATTCCATAATCTGCAGAAGTAAATTATCATGCACTTGCTCATGGAGAAGGGTAGTACAGTCATTAGCTCTATTTCTGCCCACACGGCCCCAGATGGCCTGTTCTAGCTTGGATACAAGTTTTCACCATGTGCATCATGAGCACAAGTCATTTAACCTTAGGGCTACCCTTGATCTCCACCACAAATGAGCAAAAATATTTCACTATCTCACATAGCAAGGATAAGCATATTAAAACACTGATATCCCTGCAAGTCAGAGACTTGCTTACATTTTCTTTTAACACCATATTCTTCATATACACTTAGTGTTCAGGAATGCCTTTCCTGTTACTTGATGACAGTTCTCTCAGTGTCAGAAATCCAGCTAAGAATGTAAACCTGATTTGGAGAGTTTTGGCCTATAGAGAAGCTACAGTGCTATTCCCAAATTCTTCCTTCTGACAGGGCACTAAAGACTTTTTTTGCCAGCTGATTCTGTCTCAGAGGGTACATTTCCAGAAAAGTCCTGTACCTTGTACAATATTAAGCTGGGTGAGTAAGTACTGCTAGAAGAACTAGGTCAGTGACTGGTAACACGTAATCTGTTAACAGACTGCTCCATCCAAGTTAATTCACCTTTGCCTCTCATGTTATTTATCTCTTATCTATTACTATCACAACTAAAAGGAAACAGTAAAATGCTATATTGAAAATGTGATATTTTGTTATTATTTATATTTCATACTGAAATATACGTCAGAGTTATGAAGTAGCTCAGCAGTTCCAGGTAATAATTTACCAAAGCCAGTGCTGTCATTTTTCTCTTAAGTAAAAACCCTTACACCTCCAGGGTCAGGAACCAGGATTGTTCCTATAAAGAATTAGAAAAATAACAAAGATGAAACATACACTTTCTCAAACCAAGGAGAAATTTCAAACATTTTAAACTTTCTACCTGTTGTAACAGGTTCTTGTGAGAAGTCTTGAACGGGGTGCACTGAAGACAGCCAGAGACAGCAGAGCTTACCTCACCTCGAAGTATTTCAGAATCTGAATGTCTGCAGAAATTCTATCCACATGTTCAAAAAAAATTAGTTCATAACTAATAGTGAAAAATGGCTATATATCTCAAGAACGTCATTTGAGACATTTCTCAACAGAATTATGAAAGTGGTTGTCCTAAAATGGATTCCTATCAAACAGCCTAAGAAACATCAGAGACATTCATCCATAGACTTCACCTTCTGACAAGCTGACCTGCTTAGTGGATGAAGGAAAGGGTGCAGATGTTGTCTACCTAGATTTTAGTAAAGCCTTTGACACTGTTTCCCACAGTATTCTCCTGGAGAAACTGGCTGCTCATGGGTTGGACAGGCATACCCTTCGCTGGGTAAAAATCTGGCTGAATGGCCAGGCCCAAAGAGTTGTGGTGAATGGATTTGAATTCAGTTAGTGGTCAGGCACAAGTGGTGTCCCGCAGGGCTCAGTACTGGGGCCAGTTCTGTTTAATATCTTTATGAATGACCTGGATGAGGGGATCGAGTAGATTAGCAGATGGCACCAAACTGGGCAGGAATGCTGACCTGCTGGAGGGTAGGAAGGCTCTGCAGAGTGATCTGGACAGGCTGGATTGATGGGCCTGAGGCCAATTGTATGAGGTTCAACAAAGCCAAGTGCCGGGTCCTGCGCTTGGGTCACAACAACCCCATGCAACACTACAGGCTTGGGGATAAGTGGCTGGAAAGCTGCTTGGCAGAGAGGGATCTGGGGGTACTGGCTGACAGCTGCCTGAATATGAGCCAGCAGTGTGCCCAGGTGGCCAAGAAGGCCAATGGCATCCTGGCTTCTATCAGGAATAATGTGACCAGCAGGAGCAGGGAAGTGGTGGTCCCCCTGTACCAGGCATTGGTGAGGCACTTCGAATACTGTGTTCAGTTTTGGGCCCCTCACTACAAGAAAGACATTAAGGTGCTGGAGCATGTCCAAAGAAGGGCAACGAAGCTGGTGAAGGGTCTAGAGCACAAGTCTTCTGAGGAGCGGCTGGGGGAACTGGGGTTGGTTAGTCTGGAGAAAAAGAGGCTCAGGAGAGACTTAATTTTTGCTCTCTACAACTACCTGAAAGGAGGCTATAGCAAGGTGGATGTTGGTCTCTTTTCCCAAGTAACAAGTGATAGGATGAGAGGAGACGGCCTCACATTGTGCCAGGGGAGGTTTAAATTGGACATTAGGAAAAAATTCTTCACCGAAAGGGTTGGGTCAATCACTAGAATGGGCTGCCCAGGGAAGTCACCATTCCTGAAGGTACTTAAAAGATGTGCTTAGGGATATGTATGGTGCTTAGGGCCATGGTTTAGTGGTGGACTTGGCAATGTCAGGTTTACGGTTGGACTCAATGATTTTAATGGTCTTTTCCAACCTAAACAATTCTATGATTCTTCCTGGAATTACTTCTTTCTGAATTAACGTTACATTTCCTTCAAAACTAAAATGCGATACTGAACAGAAATATAACCATCAAAAAAAGAATACCCTTAAGAATACCAAAAGCAGTATGAAGCTCCTCTTTAATCTATGCCAATAGATAGATTAGTGACTACTTGAGAACCTGACATTTCACTACTTTCTCTAAAATATTACAGATAGTGACTGCACTGACATAAGACCACACATCTAACTCAGCACAAACCTGGGAAATATGTTGCCCTGTACCTACCAGAACCTTGCCAGAAAATACCTTAGCATGACTTGGGGTACCGAACAAGCCAGGGACTGTCCCCTATAGGTAGTACAGGTAAAGTCACCCAGGGGAATTAGTTTAGCTGTATGCATGTAAGCTGCGCGCTTCCACTTTGCCTCAAGGCTGGAGAATTGACTGTGGCTATTTAATTTATTAGCATAGTCAGAGACTTTGTAGCCTTCAGAAAAGGATTAAAAGTGTAACTTGTCTCCTTTTAGGTTGGTCTCTATGTTTACTTTATATTCATTAAAATATGTCAGTATGGCCTTGCTATGAAAGGTGAGCAAGTCCTGGCCAGGGAATTAGGGAAATATTATGTCACTGTCCAAGACGTGGTTGTCACCTATGTTTAAAGGAGACTCAGCCAGCAGAAGTATAAACAAGGGATAACAAAATTGTGAGGAAACCAAAGATCCAGTCACATGAAAGTAAGCTAAACAAACTCAGGTTACTTATTCCAGAAAAGTCAAGCTGGAGAGGGAATAGAATTCTTCTTTATAAATATATTGATAGGTGACACTGTTGGCACACATGAAAAAATCTAGAAACACATAAAAACATTTAAGCTGAATAACTGAAGGAGGATTACTGGAACAGTGGATTGGTACCTTGAGAAATGCAGCAGGGGAAAAGATATAATTAGCTTCAAAATTGAATTTCAGTTCAAAATGGATTCAATGACTCAAAAAGTTCTCTCCAGTTCTATGTTCCTAGGATACGTAAATAAATATTTCCACATGAAATGAAAGCAAACGGCAGATTAATCTAAGCAAAGATACTTCAGATGGATGCTGTGTGATAAAAATAAGGCAGAGACAGCAAACAAAGACTGGAGAGTGTCAGTGACATTACAAGTCTGAAAAAGAACCTATGAAGATGAACTTTGAGGATTAATGACAGAAGAATTTCAGTGTTCTCAGCAAAGTATCTTTATCTGTCTGTTGCCCTCCTTCTGTACTCATGAAGATGGGGCCTTGCTCATTTTTGAATGTAGATTCCACTTTAAGTTTTTCTTTTCTACAAAAAACACCTACTTGTGTGTAATTTTCCATCAAGAGCAAGCAAACTCCCCTTAAGACTCCCAATTTTGGCAAGCAACACATGTCAAAATGAATAAAAAGCCTGCCATTTCTTATAATTTCTTGATATTTTTATGACCTCAAGAAACAAGAGACAGGGAGACAGTTGTTCTCACCCTGGATTTTACAGCCTCAGGTAGCGCTAAAAGGGGAAATATGTACGAACTGATGTCTCAGCCTCTCTCTCTTTCCAATGTCTCCTTCTGAATATTTGCTATTAATGCATACTCACAGTGACTAAATGTAAAGATTTTTTGTCTCCCTAGTCAAGTCTACCCCCATACTTCCGTTTTTTTCATCACTAGCCTTCTCGTCATACCAAGAAAATCCATCTCTGTGGGATAATTGCACCTTAGCCTTTTCCCTTTTTCTTATGACATTCAATAATTCTCTTTTACAACACACCCCTCCTTTAGCTGCCATCCCTTCAGTCAAGCAAATTCCTGTTTCTGATAAATCTGTGGTACTAATCACAAATGCCCACCTACAAAATATGCAAGTTTGGGGTTGTTTTTTTGTTTTGATTGTTTTGTTGTGTGTGTGTCATCTACCATCTCCCACAGATGGAAATTCCCTGCAGATGTAACCACTACCTCTTTTCCCTCTTTTCTGGTGTGGGTTTTTTTTTTTTTTCTTTATTTTATTTAACACCTTCATTTTGCAGTGTAACAACATTCCAGTTGTGTTGTGATTTACTCCTTTTCATACTGACCAAGGTGTCATTTTACTTGTGCACTCATCTGCAGCCTGCCCAACCACAGATCAAGTAAGCTCTTTGGGATCAGAGAATGTACTGTTTTCTTGTGTTTGTACAGCACATAGTAGACCCTAGCCCTTGTCTGGATGCAACAGTATTACCAATTTTTAAATCAAACCCACTCAAATATTAAAAAAAAAAAGTTGCTTGCCAAGACAGTCTATATATTTGTATTCAATCACAAGTACTAGACATTATTTTGCTTGCTTACTTTAAGGCCACAGCTTGAAGCAGAACAGCTGCAAACATTAACAGAGACCTTTAGGGCCTACTAATTAGGCTAATACCCAGGTTTTAATCATGGTTCACTTGAGATGGTTTAAGATCATTGTCTCAAGTTTGGCCATCATTAGATCACTGGACTGAAATGACTACTGCCCTGTGTATTATAAGCAGCGGCTGTTCTACTGGTTTAATGTTGAAACATTGTTTCACATGCAAATCTTTATATAAACATAGAAATTAAATTTCTGATTAGTTTTTGTTGTTCAAGAGATGCATTAGATCTCCCTTCTTGAATCTGCAAGTTTTCACATTTAGCACATTTGCCTGCCAAGTAGTTGCTATTTAACAACAGCACACTTTCATCACATGTAACTAGCAAGGAATGACCTTAACACGTAGCTGGAACATTTTATCAAATAACTGCAAATAACTGAAGCCAAGGCCTGCAGCCAGTCATCCAAGCACAGCTAGTAGTCACAAAGCCCTTGAAACTATCCATGTAGTAGACAGAAAGTAACCACAGTGAATGGCAATTGCTATACATACATAATATTGTAACAGGAGAAGAAATACTTGGGAAGAAGCAGGTGTTGTCATTGCTTCAGAGCACTATTTTAGGACAGCAGCACATTGCCCAACATTGTCAAAGGCAACATTTCTGCAAAGACCGTAACTCTTCGTCTTGTGTATCCCCTGCCCCCCCAAATGCTTACGTGATCAATGCACAGTTATCCTACAACCAAAACGCTAACCTTGCACCTGATCAGTGTGAAAAAGTACAGAACCTACATCCATTTAAAGAAACCACACAAAGGTCATGCATACCAAGAACCCTGATTACATAAATCTCTGCTTGAACAAAAGGAGATATAGAAGGTACCCTTGAAACACCACCTCAACCACCAAAGAAAACAGCATCTGGACAGTGAGGTGATCTCATGGGGGCTAAGGTGGCACTGCCAAAAGCTCACTACTTTTGCCATGTTTATACAATATACTGACTTTTCAGTAAGTAACAACTGTGTCTTTGCCTCTGTCCCCCGCAGCTGCACTGGAGAGGAATAGCTCAGTGACTTCTACTGTAACAACTGCAAGATCCAGTTTAGTGTGAAAACACCTGGCTCAAGAAATGATGGCGAGAAAAAACTGAGTACACAGCAGCTGGTGTCTGAATCCGGCATTCTGAGATAGCCAAGTTACACAGCTAGCTGACAGGGTGTTTCCCTACAGCAATGGGTGCTGGGGATTTAAGGATGCACAGAAATAAAGTGCTTGGATATTGTTAACTGATGTTGCCTGGAAGTAGCCTGAGGTCAGGATAATCTTCCATCAGCTCTTACTGACTTCTGTTATTACTGCCGCTGTCTGGTTTTTTAGATAAACAAAGAAAAGAAACAGATGTGAAAGATAAAAGTACTAAATGGATTAGGACAAAGTTAGATTGCATTAACACGTGACAGAGCTATGCAATTATGTGTTTAATTTTCTAAACAGCACTAGAAACATTCTGTGATGTCACAGATTACCTATAACTATCATGACTATCATCTTTTGGCCATCACTTTTTTTCCTTGAAGATTTTGCCCCCTGCTTTCTATGTTGTGGTGAACACATTTCACCCTTTAGAATGTTGTGATTTATGATTCTAAATGGTCTTCGTATTGGCAAGGATAGGAAAGGTCACATTACCACTCTAATTGGCAAGTTAAGCCTTATATACAGGCCCTTATTTAGTCAATGATGTTATTTAAGCCTAAGGTCAACCTTGAGAGAAGCTGACTTGGGAAGATCCCTGGCAAATAAAAATGGGCAAGTCTTTCTGGGAAAAGCAAACTTCTGTCATGAAATGAAAGTTATGTGCTCAGAAAGAATCTAGAATCTTCCATACCATCAGGCTTCCTGAATGTCAAATTAATCACAGAGAGACTGTACTGCCTGATTCGTTTCTTTCAAAGTTGGTGTTTTTTCAATAACAAGGCACCAGTGGATACAACTTTACAGCTTATTGCTTGTGCAGCAGTATGACAAGAAATAGGAACTATACTCTGGTTAGCAGTAAAAGGTCATTCATGACAGCTTCTGTAAACTTATCTGCAGCTAGGCTAGCTAGGGCATTCACAATGAGTCATCAAACTGTGGCATTTCGAGGCAAAAATGAGCAAAAGCCTGAGTAAGAAAAACATTTTCTCTTCTGATAAAATTTTCTTCCTTAATAAAGTAAATTATTTAAAATTATCAATATATTTTCATAAATGGAAAGTTTAAATGCACACAATAACCTACTTTCTTCCTCCTTGAGGAAACTCATGATTGTGTAACAACTTAGCAGTTAGAATGTATTCTATACTGGAAGAACGATATGGCTGTTTAAACCATGTTTATAACAAATGATATAACATACCAAATTCTTCTTTTAGACCTCACCATTTGTTTATGTCTAGCTGGTTTAGTGGCTGCTATATGCTGCTCTTAACCTTCACAATCATACGAGCATACAATACAGCATAGTTAATTTTATGCATAAAGAACATAGGGTACAAAACGCGTAACTGAAACAGTTCTGAAACTCAGGCTGACTTGCGTAAGTAAAGCAAAGCAGTGCTTCATCAAGCCGAGTTTGATGTACTAAACTCATACTATTTAACACATTAAACTGGAGCATGTTCACATCACTGGTGAAGAATATAATCCCATATCCTACACCCTTCTCCAGTCACGCCATGATATTCACTTTTGTGAAACAAACTTTGGCCACTAAGTTTGTCTTTTCAGTGCTGCATAAAACTGCTGCTTCAAAACTGTAAGGGTAGAAAAATGTCCTATAGTAGGTTGCTGAATTTTTCCTCTCTTGTAAAACATAAATTTAGATTAACACACTTCTATTATTGAAGTTTTTTTTGGTAAGTGCTATAATAGTTGATTTCATTATGCACGTAACAAAGCAACCATTTTTTCCCATCTTTATAAAAATCAAAATATTAAAAATAAAGTTTTAAACACTACACGAAATAGATCAACATCATTATTACACAAAAAAATACATCAATAAGTTTATTAAGATAAAGAAAAACATGTTATGGGTTTGATTAGACACCAATTCAAAGATAATCCTATATTCTACATTCTTATTACCTGGTACAATATGAGATGCAATGTCACTTAATTAAGTGTATAAGATCCAAAATTTTACTTTATTCTCATTTTATGGAAGCAATTTTTTAAAGTTTATGGGTATCAAGCAAAACCACAATACACGCAATAAACAGAACATGAATAAAACCAAACACCTAAAGCAAACATGAAGAATCAGCATTCCCAGTGTCTGATGAAGGAGATTTAAATTGACTGATAGAATTTCTTTAAAGGGTTGTAACAGCAGAAGGTTCACTAGAACTGCTGGATTTCAGTTTAACGAGACTTAATCGGAACTTTTATAATAATCATCAATGATCACTGCTTCCAGTGATAATACCTATCCATTAGAATCAAGGTTTTGTTTAAGTGTTAGTATTGAGGCACTACTCAGTATTCAAGTACACAACTACTTTACCCACAACTACTTTACCCAGGACAGCTACATTAAAGACAGGCCAATTTAATATTACCTAAGACAGTCACCTAAGATCCAGTACAGTAAGTAGAAAAAACTCTTGACATTTTTGAAAGCTTTGAGCTCAAAATTTTTGTTACACTGTGTTAAAAGAAAAAAATAAAAAAAAGCATTTAACATCCCAGTTGAAACAGCTGGGTGATTCAGCCATCAAAAGTGCTAGTCACCATCAGCCACTGCCTGTAACTTCACCTATACCAGATTACCTACAACTATTTCCAGGCATGGTAAAAGTAACTAAACTGAATGAAGGCAACAAAGGCTGAATTCTACATTATTCAGGCAAGACTATTTCCAAGAGATCTGCAAAACATTACTAAGAAAACAAGTAAGGAATCTTAAATTCAGTCTACAAGCAACTCACAACTCACAGAAAAGGGTTAGGGTCTGCAAATTAGAAAGTTAGTATTGTTCTATGCATTTTAAAAACCTCACTCCTTATTAATTCTAATGTATGTAAATAGCATATAAAATAAACGAAAAAATGCGAAGTTTTAAATGAAGGTTTGGCACACGGAATTAATACAATCACTATTTACTTCCCACAGATAGTTTCTGATCAAGAAATCAAATCTTATTAATTCCTATTAGCACTTTTTCCTGTGATGGTCAAGAGGTATGCAGCAAAGAATCCTGTGAGTCTGTTCAAAGAGTCCTGTGAATGTTCTTCACAAAACTTACCCGTTAACAACAAATGCAGGCATGACATACTCTGCTGGTTGGGGCTGGGATTGAGTTAATTTTCTTCCTAGTAGCTGGTATAGTGCTATGTTTTGTTTTGTGGTTAAACCACCACACATGCACAAACAGATTGAGGTCTTCCAAATTATAAGGTCCACCTTTCCCAGCTTTGGCTACAGAGGAACACAGTGCAACAGAAATGGATATGCATTTTAGAAGAAGGTTATATTAGTAGCTTGGAGTACAATACTGACAGTTTGGGAGTTTTTAATTTATTTTTTTTTAAATCAAAATGTTAACTGACTGCACTGATTGTATCAACATTTCTATACATTATCAAATAGCTTCTGAACTCTACAAACTACTCATAATAAGTATCTTTAATATGTATCAGGTGTATAGGTCTTCTGGGCATTTTCCATATACAGAAAAGACGAGACAGTGCAGTCAATGAACTTCAGAGGGAGTCTTGGGAGATGGAAGTCATTTGGCCTTAAGCATTTTAGTGAATCATCTGAGGCATTTTAGTACATATTCTAAGCTTGATGATCCTTGTACTCCCGTTTGTACATGGTACTGCTGATGCAATTTGAAAGCATGCTAAATCTTCAGTGTTTTAAATTAGTTCTGCGTCTGCTGCTAAACAGCTGTTTCAAGTCTCCGAGTTGAAATTCTATAGTTTGTACAAGGATTTCATTTAATTTGCAGTTCTTTTGTATTGTATTTTTATTGGAGAGAATTCAAGTTGTTGCAATTGGTCAATGGAAGTTGGTTTTCTGGTACAAGGTATTGGAGAACCTGGTTGAGTGCTGAAGTAGCTGAAATGCTCAAGATTGACAGAGATGTTTGTTGCAGACTAAAAATAGCTCAGGCGTGTGCTGACTACTCATCTTACTGAGGAACTAGCACTTGCTTATTTGGATAAAAGCCCAGTAGAAGGAACAAACCTGATGTTACTACTGAGTCTTTCACCTTATGTTGCTGTTGTCTCTGCCACTGCTTCTATTGACTGAAGCTGCTGCTTCTCACCATAGACGTGATATGCCAGAAGATGGAACAGGAAAAGAGAGGTTACCTGATCAACAGATTGGCCATCAGCTCCTATTTACAGCTGAACCACATCTGTTAAGACTGAGAATTGACTGACAGTGGGTGTGCAATGGCTGACAAACCCATGTATGTATGCACCATACTGCAGGTGAAACACTACCAAAAGCAGATCTATGATGGGGAAAGTAAAAAAAAAAAATTTCCTGTAGGTTTTTATAATTCCTATGCATATCCCAATCTCAAAATACTTTAGACACACTCCGAGGATGTCATGTATTTGCCAATTGTGCTTCAGAACATTACTGTAATTTTCAGAAAACAAGTTTCCAAAAGTTACTCAAGCAAATTAAGCATTTTAGAGGAAAACGTCTTCTGCAATTAGAACAACATATATATATTCTTTTTAAGTAATGTCTGATAGATAACTTCCAGCACCAAAACCACTATATCATACTAAATCATAGACATAAAGAATAAAAAGTTAAATTTAAAATTTGGAAATGTATTTTAATTATTTATGGAGCAAATAAACCAAAATACTCATCAAGGCATACATTAATGCCTCATTTTTTCTTTCTGAATCTTTTAAAGTGTGTTTATGTTAGTAATTGGTTTCTTAAATCGAGATTATAATTTCACTGTCTATAGAGATCTGTGCTTACTATATATCTGCACTGTTAACATGACATTTGGGAAAATATGTTTCATGGATGGAGTCTGGAAATACATTACTTTAAGAAAGTGCCCTGTGATTGAATTCAATATATTCTAAATAACTGTGTGCCAAATTTATTTTTTTTCTCCTCCCTGCCCACAACTCTGTTTTAATTTTTGGAATCCGTATCTAATGCACCTGGCAGCATTTGGCTGTGTGGTCACAGCACTGCCATGGGAACTGAGTAAGAAGCAATATTCACAGCTGGATTTCAACATGAATCATACCCAGTTAGCATGGCAGGGGATTAGAAGAAAAGGAACAGAGATCAGGCGACCCACTTGCTGCATTCTACAAAAATGTGGGAACATCACTAGAAACTCACTCTCTGTTACCTAAGATATTAATCCCTCTTCAGACACCAAAAAGCAGAGCTTGAGAAGAAGACAAATCCCCATAACACCCACCAGTGGGGCTAGGGGGAAATAGGGAAGTACATGGTTGGAGTATTAATTTAGGATTATTGCATGCTCACAAATCCTATCAAAAAGGCCTTTAAGTCAATAACATCCTAAGGTGAGATTGAAGAGTTTTGCTTGATCGTAACAAATTTGATGCTATTTTAGCAGACCTGCATTGACACTGATAACCCAAAAAAATAAAACTGGGGAAAAAAAAAGGAAAAGAAATTGACAAGGAGTTAAATCTATCATGACTATATTAAATCTTGCCATTACTTTGTAACAATCCACTGTATTTATAATATTGTAATACATGCACTGATTTTTTTGAATTAGCTTTTTTTCTAATTTAAGCTATAGAAAGAAACGGTAGTAAAGCATGATGCTGAGTTCATGTAGTGCACTGGTGTGGACTGGGCCAATATGAAGCAGCTTGCAAAAGCCCAACTCATTACATATAATTACTCATATCCCATATATCTGTATATATGCTATATATATGTATATATCATATGACATATACATACATATATCATACATACATGTACTATCATTACACATAATACAACATGTAATGTTGTACAATGCATCTCTCAACTTTACTGCTCTACATCTTTGTAGGAAAAACTAGATTTACAGTCTATTCTATAGATCCATGCTAAACAAAATGTAAAAAAGTTATCAGGGGAAGAGACCAAACGATGTACCATCTCCAACAACAGCCTGTAACGTCAGGACCTTTAAAACTGTGTCCCTAACTCAATCACCTTCAGTTTGATAGAGAGAAGTCAGCCTTCACTTCCGACTAATCATGATGCAAGTCTGCATTGTCAACCTGTTAGATCTGCAAAAACTCTATTTGCCTTTTCTCCTTTCTGCCCCCTTTACCTGATATAGTCCTAGCAAATGCATTTTTCCCAGGATATTTATTAATGTTTTTTTTCTCATAACGCCAGTAACTCTACTTTATAATTGTTCTGTAACTAGAACGTAAAAATTACTACCTAATGCTGGATATCATTTCATTGCCTTCTCATGTTCCCTTTTTGCCTTCCTCTGTTATCTTTTCTCATATTTTAATTACAAGCTTTTAGGAGCATAAACACTCCACTTGTTCTATATTGGTACCACAAGCTGGGAACAGACCTCAAGATCCTAACTCAGAGAATGAGAAAGTGAAGTTCTATGAAATTGTAATGCAGTTGGGGCTGTATGACTTACTCCTCTTTTCCTCAACAGCAGCTATAAAATTCCAACCACTAAATAAACTTCAAACAACTTTCATTACATTAATTACACCAAACTACTTAAGCCTTTCCCTTTCACCCAAACATGGTGCAACTTTCTCAAAGAACTACTCCTTACCAGGAGCCTGAAATACCTGCTTAAATGAGATGATTTCACTCCAAAAGAGAAATTGTTACAAATGAACTGGATAACCCCAACATAGATATCAAGCCACCACTCCAGTGTCCAGAGCTAAAAAACAGACACACTATACAGTCGGAAGGCATGACTGTTGTGTGTACAGCATTTGCTTAAAATTTTGCCTTGAAAAGGTGCTGCAATTAATACCAGAAGATCTTCTCTTTATTTCACCAAAAATAAACACTCACAGCATATGATGCACTGGAAAATTTCTCATATTGTAAATCTATCTTATAGTATTACCAAGACCTTCAGCAAGGAAATAGTCCTAGGCAAAGAGTGAGTGTAAGCTGTCTGTTTTGCGTATAGTGACAAACTGGGTAAACCTATTCACAAAGTTGAGGACACATGCAGGGAGTAAAAGCAATTCAATGGGTGAAAATAAACAGAGCACCATTATTTACAAAGAAGGATGCTACAAGTTCTAAGAAACTTAATTCAGGATAAATTAATAGAATTAAGTATCATTTCCGTAGTAGAAACTGAAGAACAATAAGGCAAGAAGAGTGATTGCAAGTAGCTGTATTGGTGATAGCCTTAAGTTTAAGCAAAAAGAAATCTACCTGAAAGACTTTTTTTAAATGTAGAAGAGACATGGTGGAGTTTTTGTTTGTTGTACAATTTTTGTTCTTCTTCTTAGAAGACTTAGAATTATGGACTGCCATACAACCGTTAAAAGTTGTGGCAACAGGATCAGAAGGGGGACATTCAATGCACAGAGACAAATAGACACACAGATACATAAACATTTCATTCAAAAAAATCACTTAAGCTCCTAATTCTCAGAAGCAACTCAAGTTTTATATAACATTATTCTTCCTTTTTACCCTTTTTCTAAAAGGAATTGCCTGACTAACGGACAAGTACTGTATCAAGAAAAGAGGACCATTTCAGTGACAACAGGTAAAACGTCCTAATTAATTTTAAAACAATAGCACTCAACACACTCAGCCGTTCAAGAAGCATGTAGAACCTTCGCCAGCATCCTTAAAAGTGGCTTCAGGAAAATTCCACTAGCTTGATCTTAAGGTGTTCCCTAGCCTTTGTGACTTTTACTAAATATTAATTTCTGTATCGTTTTTGTGTAATCTCATACACAACTCATTGAGAACAATTTCCGTATCTTCCCAGGTTTTAATTAACCATTGCTAAAAACTTCTCCCTAGAAATATCTTCCATTATTGTCTGACATTTGTCCAATATATTTGTTTGCAATTATTTACCTGGTGAACATTATATTGCAGACATTTATACTTTACTGAATCAGCCACAGAGATCTTTGCTACAGCATATCCGCATGCAGTTAGTAGTATAACTATTAGATATTAAGTTGGACTGTAAAGGATTAATTATTTTAATGTTTCCAATTCACACATTCTTTGTTATGTCACTAGGGATACACCACTAGGGACACAGATTTGATAAAAAAACATGTATTAAAAGCATCTAAAGATAAACTGGGTTTATGTCACACTAATCCTGGGTAAACTGAAGTGCTTTACTACAACTCCTATAATAATAAAAAGTCATGATATAATCACGTTTTATAGTCATATTTGGCAACAGTGAAAATTATTGAAAAAAAAGAAAATCTGTTACTATACCTGACAATTCATATTGTAAAACTAAGATGACTTCCCATTTCATCTGTAACATCTAAACAGTAGAAGAGCTCATTTTCAAGCAATATAGACTGGGAAATGTATCTACATATAAATGTGTATGAGCCACCCAGTTGTCTTGATTCTGAGCAACAATTTAACACACAAATCAAAAACATAACTGAAAAAAATCCGTAAACTCATTGTGTAAATCTATGTACATAGACTAGACCTTGAAAAAAAAATTAAATCCAAATATTCTATTCTAGTCTTTGTAAAAACAGTACTTTGCTGTTTAAGTATAACAGATAACTATACTCAGTCTACGACAGAAAACAATTTCCCACTCCTGTCTGTAAATGTTTAGATAAGTGATTGGAGAGGTTTATCGGAACACTTAAAAGTTAGGTCATTGAGACAAGCTGTTAAAGGAACAAAAGTCAAAGAAAAATCAATTGTTAAGGCCTTTGTCACTCAGAGAAATGAAGAACTTGTACCCAGTTAGAGAAAGAGTCACACATACACAGACACATGCACAAAGGCATACAGACACTAATACCCATGCACCATGCACACCAACACACACTCTTCAGATCTATGGAAAACAAGGCAAAACGTTCTTGACTAATGTGTTAGGAGCCATCTCCAAAAAAAAAAAAAAAAAAAAAAAAGTATTTATTGGTATTAAAATAAGTGGAAACACTTTCCATTAATACAATGAATTTCGGGAAAAATAACAAAGCAATACACCTATTAACTAAAGTTATCACCATAATTTGGACTCTAAGATGGCAAACCACTTTGACATGCCTCGTTACAAGTACATTTAAAGTGCTCCTATGCTTTGGGCAGGGGTGTGACTTCCCCCCTCCCTCCTGTCATGCTCTCTGTTAACAAATGACTACATAGGTATTTCTAATGTAGGAAGACAAAAGCTGTCTGCTCCAAATCATCACCTCATATTTGATTAATTCAGCAGCAGTGGGAATGACAAAGAACTTGAGAATAATTTCCAGAAAGGAGAGGACTTTGTCAATTGATCACAGTAGTAAAGTCCCAGTAGCGAGGAAAGGCTCAAATGAGACTGCTCTGCATTCACTCATCCACACTGCCAAGGGCAACAGGGTTCCCTCTATATCCCTCAGCATGTTATCTCAAAACAGCGCAGGTTAACACATGTGTTCTCACCTAATGCTGCATAAGTGCTGCCTTCATTAATTTCTCATGTATTCATACTTTAGGAAGGGGTAACAAACAAACAATAGGGGGATGTCATCTAAAGAACAAACATTACCAGGGCAGGAAACTAAGAAATAGCTGTATTGCACACATGTAAGAAGTGCTTTGCTTCTCCCTTCCATACATGACACGCGAGTAGGCACAAATACACTGAATATCCAGAGTCAAATCCAGATGAAAGCCACCAACTAGAAAACTACAGAATTAATTCCAAGCATTATTACAGAAACAAAACACCAAATATTTCATAACAAAGACACAGCACCAGGGTAGCAGTGTAAGAAAAAACTGTGTGTATTTATGTATTTATTTATATTCATACTGAACTTACAAGTCAGGGAAAAATTAAGAAAGGAAATTACACTGTATTAATAACACCTTCCTTTAAATGCTGTCATTGCACATAAAGACTTCACAGAAGAACTGGGACTTAATTGCAACAAGTACTGAAGACATACCACTACTACAACAACGATGACAATGAAAGTGTTCTTGTCCTGTCCTCTCCTCTCTGAAATTTGTTCTTAAGGTCTTTGTCATTCCTATTGCTGCCAAATTAATCAAATATGAGGAATGTCTTGGAACAGAACCTGATAGTATCACTTCCAATAAAGTTTATAAATATGCCCACAAGTTTGCTGATCCCTAGAAACAAATACAGGTATCATTTTTATGCATTAGTGAGGTTCTAGCCCTTCTATATGAGCAGAGAGCCTAAAAATGATGCACAAAACTATGCAATAACTTAGCTCTGAAAGAAAAGATACATCATAATCAACAAAAAATGGGGGATGAAGGGGAAGTTTCCCTTTAAGGAAGCAAAAATTAATCTTACTAGACTTTTATCAGGTAATTCTCTTGCTCTTTCAAAAAAAATACTGTAAGATATTTTTGGATCAAAAGAGATCTGATCTTACTTTATAACTCACTAAGAAAGAGTTATCTCTGAGAGCCTAAAACATCCTAGAGCACTTCTGTCTACAGACTCAAAAATGAGAATAGAGAGATCAACAATTTCAAAGGAAGATTCAGCTACACAAGCCTGGGAAACATTCACTAGCAATCCAAATTCCCAAGAAAACATTTTAATCTGGAGAAGATCTGACTGATCAACAGTTTCACTGGAAGAGTTCTAAAGGGCTAGTGTACTTCATGTTTGTATGTACAGTGTTTAGGCAGCAATAAAAGCTGTAAGTAATAAGTACTGAAGGCTTACATCACTTTAGCACTCAGTACCTAATAAATGGTTCCTTTCTCAGTATATTACAAAACAACAATTGACCCCTTCTCCAGGAAGGTGAAAGAAGTTATGATGGAGAGGAGACAGCAGGAACCAATATGATTGTTCACAGCAAGCAGAAGCTGGGGCTTCCAAGACAGAAATCTAGTCAATTTTTTCCCTGTAAAAGATTTCCTAATACCAAGTAGAAGGAACACTTCTGCATAGTCTCACTTTTGCTGTTTCCATTTTTGGCCCCCACCTCTACTTAGCACTTTATTTTACCCATTGGAAAGAAGCGCAATGGAGTTCTACTAGCATGAGAACGGGTCACAGCAGCAGAAATTGCCATCTCATGTAGCATACACAGGCTATCTATGAGCAAGCAAAGCTTCTCACTTCATCACTGAGGAATACTGTTCAGTCAAGGCAACATCTTAGTGAAAGGATGAAGGGCTTTCATTTAAAGCTCCAGTCTCAGATAAAAGCACCTTCTTCTAAAGGCTAAGTAATCTACTAAACCATGTAATATAGATCTCTAAAAAGTGGAGTGGAGGGAAGGGATGTTGGAAAGGATATTTCATTGGGATTATCCATTTCCCTCCTGCCATGAAATTCTCCCAGGCTTAAAAGTGCTAATGACACTTCATCACACCTAAACAATTTACATAAGCAGCAGCAGCCATCACCACTCTCCAACCTTTAATTCCCAGAAATAAATATTCCCAGCCTCCCAGAAATCACCCTTGTAATGTCTTGCTTCAGACACTTAGCATGTTTTATTTTAGAGACTTTAGTTGTATCAACTCTAGAGGAGACTGGAACATTATTTGTGATAAATGCGAAGCCAAGATAGTACGGAAAGAGGAGAGAATACACACATCAATAGCAGTTTTTTCGCACTAGTTACACAACAACACACTCTTAGTCATGCAGGGTAAAAATAATGAGAGACACAAGATGACACATGGAAAGGATCTTATCCTCTTCTCAAAAATTAGTGCATGAACACTGCTTGCTTAAAAGTCCAAACTGGTTGTCATACTAGATTTGTGTAAAGCTTTAGGAAAGAATGGTGTGAGGGCTCTTTATAGAAAATTACACCAAGTGAAGGCAATTTCACTAATTAACACCCCTTCCCAAAGAAATCCTTATCTCCTTTTAAAATAAGCTTCTTTTAAGCAGAGAAAAGACCCCAAACATTTGCAGAGCCCCGACTTCCAACATCTGTTGGTATTCCCTACACACAAGTGTGCTCCTGTGTGCATGTTTATCAGAAGAGGTCATCAAGGGCTTGCTTGGTTTATTCATCGTTTTAAGGCTCTCCCATTTGCAAAGCTTCTGTTAATGTCAGTGAAATCTAACCTAGACAGAAGTTTCAGAGGTCAGATATTTGGCATGCTACATTTAGAAACCCAAGTACAAAGTTGACGAGGACGCTTCAAACACAGGGGATTACAGCGGAAATAGGTCTCCCTATACCAAACTGGCTATTGAGCAGATTCAAGGAAGAACACACTGAGACTGCCTGATGCTATTAAAGCTCATATTCTTGCTTTATTTTTTCCCCACTGACTAAATCAATTCTTCCATTTGGCAAAGCCCAGCACAGAAATAACACTTTATTTTTAATAAAACAGAAAAGGAATAGACATGAGATATAAAATCATGTACAACATGACCTATAAAAAGCAGATACTTACAGTTCGTAGGAACTGTATTTCATCTTCCCCTCCTTCACCCCCTTCAGCCATGGCTCTTGAGGAGTCAGCTCTGCTGAGACTCTGATCGCCTCCACCGTCAGCTCACTGCGCTCTCGGTACAGCTCCTCTTCTCCTATCAGTATTAGCATATAGCTAATCCACAGCCATATAGGGAGCTCAGCTAACTCCACTGCAGTGCAGACTGTCAGTCAACCCCCTCACTGCCAGAGCCAACTGCTCTGCTTTTCCAGCTCATAGCAAGCAATTCTTTTCTCTCTACCCTAGAGGTAAAAAAACCCCCTACCGTTAAGGTATTGCAGGAAGCATTATACGCATCACTAGGTGTGGATTTCCCACCCACCCCCACCCCCAGATACTGTCTGGTCAAAACAGCAATAATGGTGAAGTGTTAATGAAAGCAGAGCTTGTGCTTCCATTTTCACAGATCAGGGTACCAAATTTTGCACTGAAATGTATCAAATTTAGCAACTCTGAACCTACTGATATGTGCAGCACAAGGATGTAAATCAGATGATCACAGGACAAGCTGATTTTGACAGCAGATATTTTCAGCTTGCTTACAATAACTTCCGTTTCTTGCTTCTCTGCATAAGCAGCTGCAAGTCTGATTTCCAAGATGACTTAATGATCTGAACCTACTATGTGTAGTTATTTGTGCTATCCTTTTAAATGGTATTTATATATTTATCCTAAGGACTGCAAGGGTTTTATTTGTACCTTTTCAGAACTGCACCTTAATATTATAGGGGATGGTACAAATTTACTTCAAAACCTATAAACCACAGTTATGTTAAAACAAAAAATAACTTTAAATTCTAATGAAATAATGAAGAAATTTGTAATTCATGACAATTGCTAGTTATTACTTTAATATTCGCAAACTAGCAAGGAAAAAGATACATCAACTCTAGAACAACATTTACTTAAGTGAAGGGAGGAAAAGAGAAAAGACACAAGGAAACAGGAGAAGAGAGCACCAAGGAGGCTGTAGCCAGCCAATTCACTATATGATCTTGCATTTTGTGGTAAGGTTGCAACCACAGTCTACCCATACATTCCACCCCTGAGAAGCATTACCCGAACTTTGTACTGTCCGTATTTACATTGATACATACTCTCACAGAGTACCATATGTATGCAGTCTTTTTCTCAGTAAAAACATGTTTTTGTTTTACGAGTGAGAACATAGGCATGAGGGTAAGGGAAGAATAGGGGTCACAAGGACAAGTGTAGCACAGTGAAAACTGAAACCAGATTCTCTATGTCCACAAGCTAATATGTTTATACACAACCATCCTCTATACATGGAACCCAATGCAAACTGCACCTCCTCCCCTGCCCTGAATAACAGCATTCTGATTTTTCACGAAGTAAAATAGACACAACACAAACCACGAGACGTCCAACCATTTCTCTCCTTGAAGGGCAAAATGCTTTCAAAAATGTTTTATTTCACTCCCTCTTACTACCCTAAGAAACTCTGTCAAAAAAATAATGTCAGTCCCATTACTCAGCAACAAACTCAGGCAATTTCAGGCCAAAAGCAACTCAGAAGCTTCTAGCTGACACAGTCATAACGGCTGGCCCTGCCAGTCTGTCCACTCCCCTTCCCCCATCCTGTAGTTTTTGTTGGTTGCTGTAAGCAAGAAAAAGAGAGCTTTGTGCAAGACAAAGGCAATGTGGCAGAAAAATATTTCTCTGAAGTGCCAGAAAACTGATTCGGTTGGTGTTCCAAAAATCTGGTTTTCTGTTTGGTTTTTGTCATGGTTTTTTTACTGCAGCCATCTTTGAATTAATGTTTTATCTCTTTCCTCATCAATACAAAGAACAAAACTTAACAGATCTTCCTTACAGAATATAGTTATTCCAGAAAAAAAAAAAAAAATCAGAGTGGGGAAAACTTGCCTAAAGTCAAAGCATGCCACTCAGTGTTTTTACAGAAAAACAGATCAGGTAGAGAGGCCTACTGATGATACATGCTTATCCATACATATAGATTTAGAATGGATCTGATACATGTATTGCATGGCAAGATCTACACATGTAAGGACAGTTTTTCTGTAATATCTTATATGAAACAACCTTTCAAGCATACTACTTCACTTTGAAAGATTATAAACAAGAAATACATAAAAACCTGAGAAAACAAGCGCAAGTCATAAGACTCATAAAAAGTACAAGTGCTCTATTTCCCTCACAAATAGAAATCAATGTCATGCAGTACATCTGCTGGTCACGTTTTATTTCAGCAAGATTTCCAGACAGTGAATTCTGAACATGAAGAGCTGAGATGAATCCATCTGAATCAAATGGAAAGGAGGGAAAAAAAGTAACTTTTCCAGTGTCTTCCTCATATGTTGGAGTATTCCATCAAAATGCTTCCTATGAAACTTTGAGACACCTCTTGAGTAAAATATTATGTTTACATCAGTTAATATAGATAGCTATAGACACCTATGCCTGCAACTTCTAATAAGGCAGCTACAGAGCTTACCATTATTTTTTTTTAAACAGACATCAACATGACAGGATCTTGCTTTGCATTTTTAAACAAAAGACAAAGCATATGGAAAAAGGAGCATTGGTAATAACTCTAGCATTGTAACAGAGACCACTTAAGACACCTAAAATTCTGACTCATGTCAAATTTCACCAGCAGGTTTGGTTTTCTCTTTGTAAATCCCTCTTTGTTTTTCTTTGTTTGATACTCAGCTTTACAAAGTAGCTTGCGAATTGTTTTGGGAAACAATTTCCTGCCCCAATAAGCAAAATAATTAGGTTAGATTTCATCTTTGTAAAATTGTCAACTGAACTGCAAAACAATTTCATAGCACTTCTATTCCTTAAGAGTGTTATTCTGCTTGGTATTATGCCTATATGTTTAATAAGAAAAACATTCAGCTGCTACAGCATAATGAAATGTACATCTCCTCAAAACATAGCTTGTTTTTTTCCAGGACTTCCCCACTGCTCAGAGATTGAGATTTGACTGTTTATGGAATTGCACTTAATCAGAAATTCCATTTACACAAAGCATAATGCTTTGCATTTCTAATTTCTTAACACTAACTTGTCTTGAAAAATCTTATTCATCTTTTTTTAAAAAAAAAATTACTGAAGCTGTGATTGAAAGAAAATGCCATCAGGTCACTGCAGTAAATCAATCTAAAATGATTGTACATCACACACACAGCATGTGTATATATATACACACACACACACACACAGTGACTCTGCTTTACTGGAGATGATCGTAAGGTGCTGCATTCCACTGTGAAAGCCGCACAGGTCAAATAATCTGAATTGGGACCACTGTGTATTTTATGATATCCTATTTATGCCAATCAATTTTAAATCCATAATTTAGCATTTTTGCTGCTGAATACATTCTAGACAGACTCTATGGTATTTTAAAGCTATCAAAAGAACTTGTCTACAAAATAAATTTAAGGAAAACTTCCTTTCTGTTTTCAGCACAAACATGCTGCCTGCTTATTCTCCAACATAAGCTCTTCCTTCTTACCAAGGGATTCAGACTGAGTGACTCTCCACATGAGTTCTTGATTCCGGGTTAGCTTTTGGCAGGCTTCAGTGCTGCTGCCGCCAAACTAACTCAGAATTTTTACCGTGGCAGTAGCCTGGCAATAAAATAGTAACAGGAATTTTACAAAAGGAGCTAAATAATCATCCTGCTGTAAAAAATGAGTATCTGAATCTCAAAAACTTTTTGTTGTATTTTACCTTTCTGAAGATTGACTTACACCACCAATCAAAGACGGATCAAATACCTAGTAGAAGATACTTACAAAACCTGTAAGTACATGCATCTTCAAAAGCATGGGTAATATCAGTTACCTAAGTTTCTGTTGAGGAGTCAAAATAGTATTCTCCACTGATAATCATAGAATCATTTGGTTGGAAAAGACCTTTAAATTCAAGTCCAATTATACCTGTCCACTACTAAACCATGTCTGTTTCTCTAATTACAGGCCTAAGTGCTAAAATTTAGATGCTGCTTAAAAGACTGACATGTTTCTGCATTTTCTGCTCCACTTAAGTACAAAAATATGTTTCAATACATTTTTTAAAAGCCATTAAAAGAAACAGCTTCCTTTACAAAAACTTCACAAAAGTATTCACACTCATTATGTTGACTATTTCAGCCCATGCATTAAGACAGTCAGATACTTGTCCAGTTCACAAAGACCAGGCACTGAGTACAAGTTAACATTCCATTCACAGAAGACTACTCCTGTGAATTTCACTTAAGAAGTTTTTAGTTTGTTTGGGTTTTTTTATTTATTTATTCTAGAGGAATTAAATTACAATTTACAGTGTAAGCTCTTGGTCAAGTTGAGGAAAACCTTCATCAGATTACTAGTTTGAATAATTTAAAGAGAGAAAGGTTTTAATTCACACATATTTCCAAACTTCATCTATGTTTTTTTCCTGTCCTTTTAAAAATTACTTTTGTTGGGGCTTTATGCATTTCTTATGTCAATACTTTGTTATATAGCACAAAGTTTCATTTTGTTTTTAAAATTTGAGGCAATCTTTGATGCAATTCTTTATGAAAACAGAAAGAATAAAGCGTATTACAGTTTCATAGAATCCATGGCATAGTATCAGTACTGCTTGTAAGCAACTTCAACACTACATAATTCAAAATGAGGAAAGGACAGTATGCACAAACCTCATGCTTTCACCAATGATCAAAAGTTTATGTTAGATTGCCATCTGGTGGTATAAGTTAAAAAAAAAGTCATCTGTGACTTGCATTGGTAAGCATAACCATTCACATTATTTTAACCTAAGACACTGGGAGTTTCATTTCCAATGTTACTATAGATTATGCATTGCATTTTTTACTATAGTGTACAGTGCTATGAACTTTGACATTGCATCTTCCTCATTTTTCTTCAGAAGAAAAACAAAAAAAAACCCCAAAAAGTACACTCACAAGCTTCTTCCTAAACCTAAAATGCTGATACATGAGTAGGACTTTCCCATTTCTCAAAAAACACACTTACTCCAATCCCAGTTGACTTAGGTCTGCCAAAACAAAGATTTTCTACATCTCTCCAAAATCACCAGTTCTAGATGGCCCAAGCAGAGCTCCCAAACACTAACAGACATATTTCACTATTTGGCCATAATTACCACCTCAGTTCCCCACCACAACACAACAAAAACACATTCTTGTACACAAGGCACTACTCCCACACCAAACAGCAAGACGTCAAAAAACTCATTCAGTGCAGTGTATTTCCCCTTGAAACTGGGGCTCAAGGAGTGAACAGGAAAATATAATTCACTTGAACTTCACAGACAGATTTAATTCAGACTAGGTCCCCAAAGCTGACACTTGGAACAGCAAATAAATGAAAGCTTACATGGTGTAAAACACTAGGACTGTGAATCTTGGTTAAGCAGAATAAGAATTTAATTAATTAGAGCAAGTAAGTACTGATGCTGGGTTTGTGTCTTAAAACTCATAAAAAGTTACAAGATATAATAAAATAATCCCTGGGAAAACAAAAACCATTCCCAATCTCAAAATGCCACCAATACCAAGTTTCATGTTTCTGATCCAAACTACCAAGTTTCTTGTGTGTATAATATGGACAAACCTGTATTTTTAAGCTTCCTTTATTCTTGAAATACCTGTATTTTCCCATCATATATTCCCAAAATCTTGTCCACCTGGCATAGATCAAGCGTGACAGTTTCAGCACTAACCTTCTATAAGAATATAGACTGCTTTAATGACCAATAAGTAAATTTTAATGGGGATTTTCAATGTTATGAATAGAGTTCACTGAAACTAAATTATGATTCTACAGAAGTGCCTATGGCAACGCATTATGAACAATCCAGAGTTTATGCAAAAAAATTTCAGCCCATCAGCCAACAGAGAATTGCACTAATTCAGTTTGGTTGGAATAAAAGCAAAACTAAGTGCTGAGACAGAAAAAAGTTCTGAAGTAGCAATGCTGAGTAGCTGACTGTCCTAAATACAGAGTACTAAGTCAAATGATAAATTATCAAAATATAACATGACAGAATTAAGAGTTAGCATGTAGTTAGTTTCTCTTACATCTATGATGTAGTTAAAGAATTATTACCATAAAACGCCAAGATCATATCAGCTAATTATAGAGCTACAACTATAAAACTTTATTTTCTCTACAAATCTCAGTGCTTTATAGCTGCTAACAACCTGCAAGACCACTGTAATTGCTGTCAATACATTTACTATAATTCTTCTAATCTGAACAGCTAAACATGAATAGATTTTATATATACAGTGCTTTGTATTCAGCTGTGTTGTTCAGTTGTGACTGGTAAAATAAGTCTCCTAATACTAGTTTGGGACTTCCTCTGAGACAATTGTGCAATCACTTACCACTGGATTTACTGTGGTTTCTGATTTACCTTCCTTTCCTCAGAGCTTTTCTACATAAATACTTAATTACTGTGTGTAAAATTATTAAATAAAAATTAATCCACATTATTAAACTCCAAAGAATATTTCAATATTCACTCCTCTAAAGAGAATTAACAGTGTGTTAATACACATTCTGACTTGGAGAAAATTACTTAAGGCCATTTATTGAAAATACTGAATATCTTTAATCTTTTCATATTTTACACTGTGCTGGTTTTGGCTGGGATAGAGTTAACTTTCTTCGTAGTAGCTAGCATGGGGCTATGTTTTGGATTTGTGATTAAAACAGTGTTGATAATACAGGGATGTTTTTGTTACTGCTGAGCAGTGCTTACACACAAGTCAAGGCCTTTGCTGCCTCTCACCCCACCCCACCAGCGAGGAGGCTGGGGGGGGGCACAAGAAGCTGGGAGAGGGGACCCATATGGGACAGCTGACCCCAACTGACCAAAGGGATCTTCCAGACCATGGGACATCATGCTCAGCATAGAAAGCTGGGGGAAGAAGGAGGAAGGGGGGGTACATTTGGAGTGATGGTGTTTGTCTTCCCAAGTCACCGTGACATGTGATGGAGCCCTGCTTTCCCAGAGATGGCTGAGCACCTGCCTGCCCACAGGAAGTAGGGAATGAATTCCTCATCCAAAGGCTTGTGTGCCCGGCTTTTCCTTTACTTATTGAACTGTCTTTATCTCAACCCATGAGTTTTCTCACTTTTACCCTTCCAATTCTCTCCCCCATCCCACCAAGAGGGGCATGAGGAAGCACCTGTGTGGGGCTTAGTTGCCAATGGCAGTTAAACCACTACATCCAGTGACATGACTCCCCATAAAGCCAAGTACAGCTTGAGATCTCACAGTAGTGTAGAAAGAATTGAGAGTCTAAGAAAGATGCTGTTTCTAACTGCAAGTAATTTTTACTGGATCACAAATTAATCCTAGTCAAATACCAATTCCAGAAAAATGCTCAGAAGAAAGGACAGCTGTGACTGGGACAGGAACCACAGAAACTTACACTGTAAGTTGATGGTATCCTACTCCCCAACACTAATACCTGTAATATTTTGGTTTGCGGCTTATGTTCTAACCCCTCATGCTTTTGGGTCTCCTACTGCCCATTTCATACATGTCCCTTTTTATTAATTGATGCTTACATTTACAGCTGGCTTGCTTTCTTATGAATTGTATATTGTATAATAGTCGGCAATGTAGTTCTATTTCGCTCTTCCAAGGAGCCTCAGAGAACATAGTTTAAGTTCCACTTGCAAATATTGCAACTTAAAATAGTATATTTTAACAGTCTTGAAGTATGTCAATTAATTAAGAACTAAGCAGCACTATGCCCCATGCTAGGCTGGTTGTTCCTAATGACCAAAATTACACACCAATCACTTCCTTGTTATATAAACATTACTAATATGATAAAATGAGCTTCAGAATGCACAACATGAACATCCTCTTCTTTCCCTGGAAGCTTGCTTCAGATCCAACCCTTGGTAGCTTTGTTGGCTTGCCTAGTTTCAATTTTCTCAGAACACCCTCTCATCAAAAGCCAACCATGAGTTTTGTATGCCATAGTATGTAATTTGACATTATAGGGTACAATTTGACAAGCTGTGACTACCGAGATGGATGTGAATCACTCATGGAAGCAGACGGGTCTCTACTATTATTTCAACCATCTCTCAATAGTCATTTTTATTAGTCTATTGTGTATCATCAATAATTTCAGATTACAAAGTTTACAAACTATGTGGAGGAATCCGCACGCCTGGCAAAGTGCTTAGCCCAAAAGATGCTAAAAATGAAATAGATCTAACAGGCTTTAAACAAACAGAATTGTATCTTTGAAACTACATGGAGAAGAAAAGAAACTCTATGCGTAAGTGTGGCTACAGACTGTAATTTCCATGTGCACAGGTAGGTCTGTTTTTTGAGATTACTTCAATTCAGTACATGGTTGAATTTCTAGCCTCTTTAATCCAGTTCTGTCTTACTCCATGTCATACTTCTGGAAAGCACAAGACTTAAACTGACACAGTGGTAACATGAATTCTCCTAGATATATTTTACAACTGTACAAAGAACAAAGTTCTTAGTAAGAGCTATAAAGGATAAAGCAAAAGGAACAAAAAAAAAAAACTCCCAGTAATTATGAAACCAAAATAAAGTGTAAAATTTTTCACCTTTTTTTTTAAAAGGCAGTACACACTAAAGAAGATTGTTTCTGAAGAAAATCTTAAGTACGCTAGAAAAACACACACAACCCATTATTTGTAAAGCATCAGAAGCTTTTTTCTGTTTTAATTTTCCAGGAATTGCAAGGAAAGATAGCTCCAAAAAGTTTATTCCTTATACACAGTATCTTAATTTTACAAAAAAAAAATTAAGATATTTTATGGAAAAGAAGTATATTTTATAAACGAGAGTGACTGGAAGGTACACATCATTTTGTATCAAAGTCCTGGTTTTGGCTGGAATAAAGTTGATTTTCTTCCTAGTAGCTGGCATGGTGCTGTGTTTTGGATTTAGGATGAGAAGAATGTTGGTAACACACTGATGTTTTAGCTGTTGCTAAGTAGCACTTACTACAAGCAATGCTTATTACAAGGACTTTTCAGCTTCTCATGCCCTGCCAGTGAGAAGCTGGGAGCGGGCACAGCCAGGACAGCTGATCCCAACTGGCCAAAGGGGTATTCCATACCACAAGACATCATCCTCAGTATAGAAACAGGGGGGGAAGTTGGTCAGGAGACAGCAACTGCTGCTTGGAGACTGGCTGGGCATTGGTCAGTGGGTGGTAAGCAACTGCACTGTGCATCGTTTATTTTGTATATTCCATTATTATTATTATCCCTTCCTTGTCTGTCCTATTAAACTCTCTTTATCTCAACCCATGAATTTTACTTCCCCCCCCCCCCAATTCTCTCCCCCATCCCATTGCAGGGGAGGGCAGGGAGGTGAGTGAACAGCTGCGTGGTGATTAGCTGCCTGCCAGGTTAAACACAACAATCAAAAAAAACCCTACATTGAAAGTCTTTAAAACAAGGAGAATATTAATTATACAGCTTGTCATCAGTAGCATTCATCAGATTTTTTTTGTGGTACAGAAAAAACATTCAGATAGTTTTGTTGGGGGGTTGTAAAATAAAGAAAAAACACACCTACCCATCCACACATAAGATCCTGGAACCATACATGACAGCAGATAAATCACTCCAACACTAACCATGTCAGATAAATTGTTTTAAATATAAAGAGAGGTGAGCTCTTATGCTTATGAAGTCAAGTCCACCATAACTGCAAACAAGCATGCAACAGACACACAAGCCCAAAATAAGCTACAGATACACTCAGTAAGCACAGCACCTCCTGTAACAAATGACAACCTTGATATCAATAGTAAAATTCAGTAAACGTGACAATACAATTCTTACTGTTTAGGTTATTTTCATATTCTATTAAATTATCATAAATTTGGATGATTATAAGCTAATACTGACAGCTATAACCAGTGGCCAGGGCAACTGATGCATAAAATATTAAAGAAGATTAAATGAAAAAATTGTCAGTAATAAAAAAATTAATAATTAGCATATTTAAGAAAGCAGTCCACTGCAAGACTGCATTCTCAGTGTTCATTTATATACAGAAAATGCTAAAATCCGTGACTGAAAAGTATCAACTCACTTTTCTGGAATCCGGTCCCAAAGTGAATTAGAATCACTCATATGTAATTTTAAAGAGAAAAAATGTCTGCAAATGACATTGTACCAGCTTGGTTCAATGTTTCTTTAAGAAGGTCATAAGTAGGAATTAACAGTCAAAACCAATTTTGAATATACTGTATACTGAACTCCACTCAGGTCAGAAGGATCCTGAGCACTACCTACACAATCAAAATTGCCTTATATATCATGTTGACAGTACAGTCTTAACCAGTTTAAGTGTCCATAACCTTACTCTAGCTTATTTGGCATATAGTAATTACACTGTGTATCACATATACAGGTATCATTTCTGGGTACACCAAATATACAACCAATATTTATTCAAACCATAATAGTCTTTATCTTGCCAGTTCTAGTTAGACCTAATTCAAATTGGACAGCCACATAAATACAAAATATGTAAACATTTATATTAGATTTGCAAATAAAATTACAAAGTTAATTAAGGACTGCTAAGTCTAAGTAAAGGCCAGCTCAGCCCAGCTGCCTGTTTCTGCAGCTGCCAGAAAAAAAAAAAAGTAATAGAACAGAGCAAATCTGCTGCAATAGTCTCCTCACAAAAGCTTCCACCTCCTGCTAACCTACAAACATGGGATGTCAAAACCTGAAAGTTGTATTTGAACTATAATTCAGTTGTAGAAAACAGTCTTTTTTTAAAAACAAACTTGGCATTACTAATAAAGATTAAAAAAAAAATCAATTAAATGAGACCTGTATTTCATTCAATAAAGAATTCCAACTTCTACTTTTTAAGACACAAAATTAAAAAAAAACCCCACATCTTCCTCACAGACACTAGTAAAAGAACCTGTAATAAGAATTTTTATGTAGTGCTGCCTATAAAACAACTGAAGGAAATGTTATGCAACACCACCGTGACATCAAAAACTTTACACATAGGACACTAAAGGATTGCAATTCTAAGTTTAATGCAGTGAATGCTTTCTTCTAAAGCCATGGTGCAGCATTTTTAACCTTACTATAGGTCTGCAATTAAATTCAAGTACTATAGAAGTCATTCTAAGGAAATGGTGTAAAGTACTATACCTAGTAACACAGTACACATACAACCTGTAGCTAACCAGGTCTTCAACATCACCCACATGGAAGCTTCCTGTCATTTTTAAAGCATCATTCCCTCCCATATGTGAACTAACAAACACTCAATTCTCCTGCTCAGTTTCCATTTTCAGTCGAATTTCCCAGCCCACGAACAAAAGGATCGTTTAGCTCCCATTAACACACTCACATCCTTTGTTGACCCAACCTTGTTCAAACTTTTTCTCACCTCTCCAATCCCACAAGGAGCACTGCCACCTCTCCACCCTTGCACCCCTCCAGTGCTACAAGTAGTCTGAGGTGTAACACCCACCCGCCTCCTCTCCCCACCTTCACACAGCCATCTGCCAATACCGTGTTTGGTTTTCCAATTGCTACCTACTCCCGCTTACCTAAGATGTCAGCAATTCCACTCCAAATCTCATTTTTCGTCCTTCTGAATTTCCATGTGCCCTTGTTTTCCAGGTCCGGAGTCCTCCTCTCCTCAGAGGATGCACTGAATTGCTAGCTGCTAGCAGGCAGGAAAGGGAAGGAAAGCCTGAGTCTCTTTCCCGAGGCATTATTAACCCACACAGACTTCTTAGAGCCTCCTTTTGCCATTTTTTGTTTGTTTATTTTCCAAAACAATTTAAAAACTTGCACCATCTGTGAGCCTGCACTGCCCTTCCCTTCCACACCTCAACTTTGCTATGGTGACTTTCACGGGGCAAACCCGTCTTTCTGCGTAGCTCTCCCTTGCCACTCTCCGCCCCCTCCCTCACCCCCTTTTGCTTTTTATTTCTCCCCCTCTTTGTGTCCCTCAGCTGTCACCCCAGCGCTCACTCACCTTCCTCGTTGCAGCACCTTCCCTCTCTTGCCTTCTTCAGTTTCCGCCGAGTTTGGAGACTTTCCACGACCCTCCCTCCCCATCCCAACTCCCCCCACCTCCTCCGCAGCCGCCTCCGCCTCACGCTTCCCGCCCCCACCGCGGCCCCTCCGGCGGCCAAGGAGCACCGAGGACCCCTGCTGGTGCATGCGCCGCCTGGCCACCTCAAGCCTGGCCGCCATTTTGCACGCTCACTTTCACGGCCCTCTCCTTCGAGCGCTTCTATATAAAAGAAAGGAAAAAAAAAGAACCTCCCCCCAATGCTGTATTGCAGGAGTAATTACTGTATCCCTCATCTTGCACTTGTTTCTAAGGGCGTTCTCAGGTTTGCCGCCGGGTATGTGGACAGGTGTGATGCCTTAAGCAAAGCCGCTGTCTCCAAACTGGTGCAGCTGAAAAGCTCAGTTGCAAACCCGCTGGAGCTGAGGGAATGCCCACCTCCAGCTGCAGCAGGTCTGGGTAGTATCTACAGATCTGCAGTATCTACAGGAGGTAGGTTAAAGTTCTCAGGATACTTACAGGCCCACTTACTTTACACTTAGAATATGTAGAGTATATAGCAAAGGTTACAGAAGAGCTCCCAGAAGATCTAATGCTTGTTGGTAAAAATGTTACATTTAGAAATAATGGGTATTTTTACATATACCTTTGCATTTCTTTATGTGGCTTTGCATCAGCATATAGCTTGGTTATTTTTACAAGTTAAGAGACAGATTTCCATCAAAGAAATTACACCCCACTGGCTTTGCTAATCAGATAAATTGTCCATAATAAATTCTAAAAGTACAGGCACAGAGTGGAAGTCTGTTTGCAAACACCAGTTGTTGTGATCATTCAACAGAATTATGTTTCTTTCCACACGCTATTTTCTAACTGTGGGAATGCAGGCTATGTATTTGTGAGGCAGCAGCGGAGACTAGAAATACAGCTAGTAATATTAGGCATTCTGCACAACACTCCTTCCATCTTTGTTAAACAGCAAACCTGTTTTTATCTATGCCTTAGCTGGGAAGATCTTAATTGAAGAATTTGAATGCGGTGACCATTCAGGTATAAGGATGAAAATGGCTGTGTGAATTACTCTTAACAATGATTTCACGACAAACCATCATTCAGTAGTCCTAGCAACTTTAATACTACTAAAAGTAATGCTTTTTAAAACTTTGGTAATAAATTTAGTTATGACACATAATTTTTGAATCATTGCCTATTCTTTTCATGTTTCTGCTAATGGGTTGAGGTTGTTTTCCTCATAGAAGAATTTGTGTAACAACATTCAGTGCAAGTTTTTACTTAGTGTTATTTGTTTACAGAAACCTCTAGAGTTTATTTTGTAAACTCACACTCTCTGATAGATTTCATTCACTCTCACTCATATACAAGCTCCAAGATACATTCTGCGCATTCTGCTGCCTGGCCAGAATCACTTATGTACATTGCTGACTACAAGGGATGCCACCTATGAAGTTGTTATCACATCCCTGAAGTTCTTAATCGGCAGCAATGCTGTAGGTCATGAACAGACCTTTTAGGCAAGATTTATGGTCATTGTGTTTTCTCCTGTTTGTCTGAAAATTAGGTTTGAAGGTGTATTTTCCTGGTAGGCAAACAGGACAAGGAAGAACATACGCCATATTCTGCAACCTTGTTACCATGCCCCTCTTGTTAGACTGCAGGGTCTCCTGAGAAGCACTGTCCTCTTACAAGAAAGCAGGCTTTCTGGTCTTGATATAAAATTTTATTCTGAAATCAGTGGACCACTGGGAACAGTGTTGCTTTTTATTTCTGTTATTATTTCAGGCCATTCTCTGAATCCTTCTTTTGCCATTTCTTCTGGTGCCTTCAAACATATTCATTTATTTCTGTTACAAGTCTCTACATACTGATCAAATTTCCAGCTGTCCATGTAACAAACTACCTGACATGGCATTTGAGAAAAAAAGAATTGCCAATAATATGATACTGGCACAGAAATTTAAGAGAATTCATATTTTGGTCTCAGAATTATAAGACCTTATAGTGACATTATCCAAACAAAATTTGTCTCCTAGGCATGCTTTTTATTCCATGTCTCAACTTGTTCTGGACTTCACGGATCAGAAATCTTGACAGCCTTATTTCAAGAGAGCAACAAAAATGGGGTAAGCTTAATGGTAGTCCAAGGAATGCTAATGGGAGCTAAGATTTACAGCTGTATTTTGAAATGAGCCATATTTAGGGCTTATAAAATATCCAGCTTCTCCTGATATTTTTTTTTATCTCCTAATTTTCCAGTGTAACAAACCTGTTCTTCACTATTTTTTCTCTACCAGAGGTCTCCTCCTCTACCTGTATTTAATTGTGTTTCCATAATTACATATGAAAGGACCTGTCTGCTGGCAACATTTGTTCAACAAGTGCATGCAAGCCTTGAACTGCCTGCACATTCTTTTTCTTCCTTCAGTTGTATAAAAAAACCTAGCTACACTATTTGATCTGTACACGTCTCAAAGATTCTGCTCAGTAAATACAAAAAATGAAAATAAGTGGTGGGGAAACAATTCGCTGATGAATGCAAAAAACCTGACAGAGATATGCAAGACAAATGCTGCATGCAACATACTTTGAGAAGAGGCCTAAGAAACCTTCACTTGACCAATTGCTAGTGGCCCTTTTTTCATCAGTATATACTCAATTAGATTTCTACCAACTGGTAGCTTCTCAACAATTTCTCTGAGCTACTAAACTTCCTTCTAAATAAGCATTAGAAGGCCAGATTCTGTTTCACAGCTCCTTTAAGAACAAATTAATTCTTATCTCTACTTTCTCCTGTTCTTTCTCCTTAAAAAATATCTATCACTGTAATGAAATTTCCTATTTTCATCCAAAATTGCTGTGCTTCTTTCATACTTTCCCTTGATTCAGTTCTAAATCCTATATTACCTGCAAAGAGTTCATAGAAGTGTTCCCTCACTTCTTAATCATTAAAAACCAAGCAGCCTACAAAGTCTATCCTGTAGAGAAAGTGACTTGTGCTGCACTGAGTGCCTTTTGGTGCAGTTCAAGCTTATCGAGAAGTAATTGCTGCATACTTTAGGAAGAAGTAGTCTTTCTCATTTCTCCTTTAAGCATATTCCAATTCATGTAGCTTCTTTTGTTTACTTGGTTCTACTTTCAAGTTTTGATGTTAGTTTTCCACAGCTTTAAATAGGTGATTTAATAGCCAAATAGAAGGCGTTTGTCCCAAGTTGTTAATTGATGATTTTTTTCTGAACTGTAGCTTAGACAGTTTACATTTATTAATTTTACTTTTGTTGTTGCAAGTGAAAAAGTGCTGGAGAGGCTTTAATTAACTTTGTAACAAGATTTTGAAAGTATTAGGTATGACCTCTTGGGAAAATGTAGAAACTAATTATGCAATTAACTCTTCCAAATATTCCCAAGATACAGGAGTGAAAATCTGAAAGAAAAATGCTAAAAAAGAAAAAAAAAATTATACCTTCATCTACTACTTTGGATTAACTTAGGCTCAAGAGCTCTTCTCAAAATGTATAATTTAATCATTTGCATTCATATATTGGATATGAGAAATGGAATATATTAACAATCAATTACAGAGACATTCCCTCCAGATAAAGCAGTGCCTAGCTACAGCCAGAGAACAGGTAAGAAGCGTTATTAGCCCAGGTATAAAAGACCACCATCACTCAGATTATTAAGTGGTTTAAGTAGTTTCAGCAAAGAAAACTGTTCAAAATTTATGTTAAGGTATCTAATAAAGAGGAAAAAAAAAAAATAGTACAAGGAAATGTTGTGACCCGTTTCAATTAGTTCACTGTTCTACCAAGTCAAATTAATCCCTTAGGTTCAGTGTATCTCAACTTGACCACAGAATGTTTTGAGATCCATTATACTGGACGGTGGTTAAAAAGAATGTCAATTTAAGAGGTCATAATCTAAGGTCAGACTTGTTTGGGTTTTTGGTTTTTTGTTTTTGTTTTTACAGCAGATTAAATAATATACAGGCAAAAGAAAGGGAAAGATTTCCAAATTCCTTTACTACTTAGTAGCTAGAACCAAATCAGTGTGTTTTCTCAGAGAGACAACTATCATTACATCATCCCTGGCAAAATTTGCAGTTTGATCTGCATTTGTTTTAAAGTTAAAACAGGGTGTTTTAGTACTCTTGTTTTGTTTTGGGTCTCACTCCCATTACAATCCAGTCTCATATAGGCTTCCACAAAATTCCTGCAGCCCATGATTACCTCAGCCATTCAAAACATTCAAAGTGTCTCAATTTTTAGATTATGTTGATATACCTCAAAACTGTTTTAAATAATTTTATAATAATTTAGAAGTGAAATAATGTCACCTAGCTTTACAGTATTATTAGCTAGATCTAGTGACTCAGAGAAGGAAAAGAACCACCACACCAACCAAGAAGCTATTTCTAAATAGTACAGACAAACCTTGCTTTTTCCCCCCACCTTTTACTCGTTGCATTTCTGGAGAGCCTGAGCTCTGCTCAAGACTGCAGCTGCTGTTTCAGGACTGCACACACTTTCCTCTGCTGCATTTCATAGTTCAGTTTCGTTTCTTTTCATGAAACTACACAGCACTCTTACATGACCCTTGAGGAAACCTGTTATAAGAAGCTGCCATATGTAAGCATTTATTTGTTGTGAGAAGACATTAAAAAGTGCTGTCTCCAGCCTTCCCACAGGCTACCTGCCCCTTGACACGCCCCCAGCTTCGACAGCTGAACCTTGTTCTGCTTTTCTAAGGCTCCCCTCGCCTTCAGCAGATCCTGTGACGAGTTACAAGCAAACATAACCAGCCGGTTTTGCAGTGGTCACGCAGAGGGGACCCGGCTACTCCCGTGGTCTGGACAGAGCCACAAGACTCAGGGCACAAGTGGAAGAAAGCACCCTGCCTTTTTCCCTCTCATCCCCTTCTTTCCAGGAAGGCAGAAGCACTTCAGTCCCTAGATGTCCTGGTTTCAGCTGGGATAGAGTTCATTTTCTTCCTAGTAGCTGGCATAGTGCTGTGTTTTGGATTTAGGATGAGAAGAATGTTGATAACTCACTGATGGTTTAGTTGTTGCTAAGTAGTGTTTACACTACGTCAAGGACTTTTCAGCTTCCCCTGCTCTGCCAGGTGCACAGGAAGCTGGGAGGGGGCACAGCCAGGACAGCTGACCCCAACTGGCCACGGGCTGTTCCTTACTCTGTGGCGCCTGCTCGGGGGGGAGTTAGCGAGGGGGAAGGAGGGATCGCTGCTTGGGGCGGGCTGGGCATCGGTCAGTGGGTGGTGAGCAATTGCATTGAGCATCGCTTGTTTTATATGTTCTGTATATTCTATTACTACTACTATTTTTATTATTACTATTGTTATTCTTTTCTCTTATTAAACATCTCAACCCATGGGTTTTACTTTTTTTCCCGACTTTCTCCCCCATCCTACTGGGGGGGGGGGAAGGAGGGGGGAGCGAGCGAGCGGCTGGGTGGCGTTCAGCTGCCCGCCGGGTTAAACCACCCCGCTAGATCGAGCATGCAGCGATCTCATCCCCTCCCCGAGCAGAAAGGCTTTGGAGGGAAGGACGCAGGGGCGAGAGCGCAGCGGTTTCCCCGGGCAGAGCGGCAGGGTACGGGGTGGGCGGAGCCAGGGGCCGTATTCTCCCTCACCTCTCCCGCCGCAGGGAGGCGGCAGAGGGCTCCGTCCGGCCGGGCAGGATTTAAGGGGGCACAGTCTGGACAACTTAATCCTAATTGCGCAGAGACATCTTGCTGTTACGTTCAAAGTAACGGCGGTCCGGGCTGCCAGGGGTCCGGCGGCGGTGCTGGGGGTGCTCCCGCCGCGGGACCAGGCGGCCCCTCGCTTGCTGGGGGCAAGGCTGCCAGGCCGGGCTGCTCCGGGCACTGCGACCTCACGGGGCCTGACCTTCCATCTACAAATGTTTAATAATTTAAAAAGAAAAAAAAAACCAAAAGTAATAGAAAAAAATAAATTACAGTTGGACTTGATGATCTTAAAGGTCTTTTCCAACCTAAACGATTCTATGATTCTTAGTTACTTGACTCGTGTGAGCATAGTTAAATGATGCCTTCCCCAGTGAGCTGCCTAAGGGAACGGAGGGGGCAAATCCGGGACAACTGGTGCTGTGCTGCCTCAGCGGCAGGAGGCCTCGCTCTTCCTCATTTTTGGTTCAGTCCCCTTATGAACACTGCATAGAAAGGTTTATAAATCACTGCAGGCTGAAATAAGAGAGGGTGGGCGGAGTAAGAGAGAGTCTTCAAAATGTCACAAATTTTGGTCCAGACTCTCACGAATCTGCAGCCAAAGGATATGGCTTTTGCAGATGAAATAAAAGACAGCAGCTTCATCTGTAGAAGACTGCAAAGGTAAAGCTGGCCATGTGCTATGGGTGCAGTACTTCCATTTATCTCCCCTTGACAATTAATCGTATGTATTCTTTTTCCCTTAGCACACTGGGTATAACAAGGGAGAGTTAAAACATCCTAATTCATAATTGCTACAGGGGTAGTAGTTTCCCAGAGTGATCCTCCAGTCCAAGGCGCAGAGGCCTTACATATCTTCTCCCAGAAAGTTTAGTGTTGGCAACGAGTGTTTAAAGTAGCGCGTCTCCCAAGTTAGTGCTGTTCAAAAATAAAATTTAAACAATTCCCAGTAAATATGGAGTTCTTGAAATCTTTTAATTAAAAAAAAATCGTGATTCAGCATTTGTTAAAAAATGTGTGATGTTCACATGAATTTCTAAATATTTGATGTGAATTTATTGCTCTCTGGTACTTGGAGGATTAGTCTCAGCTAGTTATTTCTGTCTCAGTCCTCCAGATAATTCCACAGAGATCTCAAAATAAAATGGAAATAAAATTATAATGCTCATGTGACTTACAGTAGGATCGCCCATAGTAGATCAATTAAATATATAAATGTTCACAGGGCAGGAATTATACATTACATTTTCAAGAGGATTCCTTTATTTAAAATAAAGCCTAGGATAATTGTGCATCTGTAAAATACTTCCACTAGCTGGTATAATAAGAGGAGAAATATAAAATGTCTTTGTAACAGAGAAGTGTATTATAAATATTAAGGTCCCACTCCATCAAGTTTAAACAGGGAGGTAGTATATATTATTGCTGGTTATCTCAGTAACATTTATAAGTTGAAGGTCTCTGAAAATGTTTTATTGATCATTGTCAAGGATTATGAGTCTGATTGGGTTTTTTTATTATGCAGAAGCTTTTTATATTTTATGAGTTTGGGGTTTTTTTCCCCCCAAAGTGAATGGGTTTTAAGTAGCCCACTTGATTTGCTATATTGCCCTTTACTTTGGATACAACCAAAACAAATTCTCAGCCAGCTGGTTTTGAAACCTGCTATTTAATACGTAATTGTGTATGAAATGTTCTTAAAAAGGGTCTTTTTACCTAATTGTTCTTGTTCAGTCTTGCCCTGTCAAGAACCCTGTTGCAAAACATGTGCTAATACCAAGAAATACATAATAATTTTCTATGTGAATATATCATAGGAAACAGAAGCAAAATATCAGTGTTGTGAAGTCCTTGATTATATGCAGAAGGTGTTGGGTCACTGTGAAATCTGAACATATTTGTACTCTGCACTAGGAAAGATACTGTTTCCTTTTGCTAGCGTAAAACCTTCATGTCCAGAAAATTGTGATTGTAAGGTGTCACACAAAGAATTAAACCTTGTTAGTACAGAGTGCCTTCTTACTAGGAAAGTGAAAAAAACAAACCCAAAGATGACAAGCTCTTGCTGACCTGTCTTGGATCTTAAGTGTTTCACTAAACACTGATGTTAGATATTTATTGTTACTAAGATGAAAATAAAACTTTTTCTACTGCTAAATGGCCCATTTAGAGAGGAGGACCTTGAGGAGAAAGAGTTAACTACTACTTTTGAGATAACTTCTGTAAAGCTGTGAATATCAGGCTTTTGGCGTGTCTTCAAAGCAGTCTTTGTAAAGGATATACATAGCAGATAACAGCAGTCATTAACAAAGAAAATATATTTTAGAACTTCTTTTGCTTAAAATGTGGTAAGGCTTACCATTATTTAAGTTAAGGGATGAGAATATGACTCTAAATTTTTGTTGAACTTGGTTTTCATTTTTTAAAGTTGTTATGGACTGGTCTTCCTTGTATGTAAAATAAGGAAATTATTTGGGTGATTGAGTGACTTGGATTGAGGAATTAATTTAATAGCTTTGTGTTTACTGTTATAGCTCCTCAGTACCTTAACTAGCAGGCACTGAAGTTTCATGGAGTGCTGAAAACCGATACTGAGATAATTTTATGGTTTTTTCATTAATTGTGTGTGAATCATGATGCTGTACAGTGTGGGTAGAACATTATAATAAATATCTTTTCTTCCCTAGACAGTGTTTCTACCAAATACTTATAATAAAAATACAAAAAAAGTATCCTGAGTATAAACAAAGCAGGGCTTCACAAAGGAAGGAAGTTACAATGAAATTCATGAAACATTTGATTAATGTTATCAGTGCTTTTTCAAAAAACCTATTGTTCCCAGCTGTCATTGCAAGTTCTGAAAAAATAATTCATCCCAACTCTGAATCAGTTCCAAAGCAATTAGCACTTTAATGCTTCACAAAGCAGTAACAAACAAGAATCCCATTTTTCTGGTGAAAGGGAAGTTAACAACAAAAGTCAAACAATTAGGAAACTGATGGTAGTCGATTGATAGCATGCATAGTCAGATCTATTACAAAAAATTACTTATTTAATAAATATTAGGAAAAGATTTTCTAGTGCTATTGCCTTCCCTCTCCCCCCCCCCTCCCCGCCCCCCCCAGCTGTAGATGGGAAAGATGGTAGTTCAGTCAGGCTGGATTGTTTTGTGATACCATTTAAAGTATGGTTGAGAAAGGAGAATCAGTGGCAGATTCCTTCATGAGTGAGAACAAGCAGTAGTAAAGAAGGATAATGTTTCACCTAGACATGAAACATTAATCATGTTCTTGAGTTAATGAAAGTCATGGCCAAATACTGTAAACTGTCGTGTTGAATCTACTTAAGTCCTCAATCAAAGAAAGAGCCACACGGTATTGGTCCTAACGTTTTTAATTGTTCCTTTTTCAATAATATATGTTCAAGAGATTTGAATTTGCAAAAATGTGGACATTATCATGTTGCTTCTTGACCTGAATATGCATATCTCTTTACATTTACAAACCATCTGGGAACTTTTGTCATGTTCTCATAGTTACGTATGCAAGGTCATGTACACCTGACCCTGTGAATTTGGACATGAAGATCTCTACAACATTTAAATTTCTTTTCTGTCTTTGTCTAATGTATCCTAATCTTAATATTTGCTGTTTTTCTTGATTACAATGATGCTAGATTTATACCTCTTTCAGTTTTAGCTTTATCACATGGTTTTTAATCAAGGGACTAAGACTGATTTCCTTTCATTTCCCGATTTCTAGATTGATATCCCTGTTTCCAGATTCATATTCTATAAGAATATCAAATATATTTTTATAGAAGACTGTAATTTTTAACCCCTCCCCCCAATTTAAAAACAATCCCAGAAATCTACTGTGGCCCCATCAAATTACCTTTTCAAACGGCAGTATTTTTTAATATTATAAATTATTGCAAAATTCTTAAGGTTGACATCCTGTGTTTCTCAAGGATACTTGAACAAGTGTTATTTGAAAATGTTTCGATTTCAATTACAAATTTGTCTTTTAGATTTTTGTACATCTTTATTTGTAGGATTTATATCTTGGTAGCCAGTTGCACTGAAACACTTAGAGCTTAGAGAAGAATAAAGACTTACTGAGTAATTATTTTAATAGATTAATATTATTATTTTAACATATCTGCATTCCATGGTTACCTATTAAGAAATTCCATACTACATTAACAAATTGGGAAAACGTAGTTAGTTGCATGAGCTACCACATGTGAATCTATCATGGTGGTTTCTCTATTTCTCTCTTTTGCTTTCTTTCATATTCTATACCCACCTGAGCTTCTGGAATTTGTTAACTTTGACCCCAGAACGCTGATTTATACCAGTCATTGGCAAAACATTAGAAGCAGAATTCCTTGTCTTTAGCTTCGAGACAATTCAGGAGATGAAGCGAGAGACGGACCATTTATAATTATTCTGTTCAGACAGTGATCACACCACCTGCCTGGTATTGCTTTTGTCACATGTTTAAGTTCTTCCAAGGTCATGGATCATTAGAAACATTTAAATGAACAAGATACCTTATTTCTACCTACAGCATACAATTTATTAACAAATCTGTCCCACAACAAATGAGAGAGTTAAATAATATTTATCCCTCTGTAGATCTAGTTCCTTTACACATACCCTTCAGTAGATCATTGGAATAAGAGAGATTGTGGTAGAATACCCGCCTTCTGACAGGTTTATAGCCTGAGTAGTACACCATCTGCACTTGTTTCCTGCTTGGGTTATGGTTGGGCTTATGCAGTTAGTTTTAATCCATAAAATCCTAAGCAACCAAAGACCTAGATATTTGTGATCGCCTCTTGTTTAGTAGTAATAGCAGTGCTACTAGAATTAGATCCATCATATTTTATATAATAGAAGGTTGTTGGAAGTTTCTTACGCTTTCTATACTTTCCCTGTGTAACTTTTCCTTTTAATGTATGGGACAATGCTGCAAAAAGTCTAACACCCGGATGTGCATGTCAGATGAAAAACAATACTGAAATAAATGACATTTTTTCAGTATTATTTAATGCCCATCAATAAGGGTCTATCAATAGTGTGCTATAAGTAATGCACAATAATTCTCTCTATGCTCTTTTTACTAATTACTGATAATATCGTCTAAAGTTCAGAACAAGCTGCACACACAACAATGAGGATCACCATTTTTGCTAAGCAGATTACAAATAACAACTTGTACATTGTACAAAGACAGAGAAATGGAAATACCAAGAGATGAAAAGAGAAGGGTCAATAATTTGAAGGAAAAAGGAACAGTTAAGTAGGTGAAAAGCCTGGCAGGAACAGGCATTGGGGGTTACAAGAGTAACATGTGGATAACATCTCTCAGAAACCCAACAGAGTAGCTAACAGCATTTTTGTCTTCCTCTAATTAATGTAAAGAAGTACTCAGCTTGTGTTATATTGCATAAAATGAATTCCCTACATATTCTGCTACATTAAATATTAAAAGAAATACCAAATGAAGTTATACTTCTAATATAAGATTAACAAAATAAAACAATTAAATGTGAGTTTGAATGAACATATATAAATCCTAAATTACATAAAGATGTATATACTACTACAGCCATTTAAATAGCATTTTTTGATGTCTTACATTATCTTAATTTGTTCTAACTTATATTTATTCCGTAAATAATTCAATGGCTTTAAACTGTATTGTCATAAAGTATAGCTGGTGTGTTGTCTCCTCCCAGCACTTTGTTTTCTGGACACATTTCTCGGTCTTAATACATACAAGTATTATTAAAACTGTATTTAAATTATACTGCCAATGTTTTCTGGACATAAGAGTCACATTAAAAACACTTCTTTCCCCTTCACCACCACCCCAGAAATCTGTATATACATTATGGTTCTTTCAAACAGCTGTCTTCTTTTAAAAGGGTTTGGTAAAATATTGTCCTGGTTTCAGCTGGGATAGAGTTCATTTTCTTCCTAGAAGCTGGCATAGTGCTGTGTTTTGGATTTAGGATGAGAAGAATGTTGATAACTCACTGATGGTTTAGTTGTTGCTAAGTAGTGTTTACACTACGTCAAGGACTTTTCAGCTTCCCCTGCTCTGCCAGGTGCACAGGAAGCTGGGAGGGGGCACAGCCAGGACAGCTGACCCCAACTGGCCACAGGGCTGTTCCTTACTCTGTGGCGCCTGCTCGGGGGGGAGTTAGCGAGGGGGAAGGAGGGATCGCTGCTTGGGGCGGGCTGGGCATCGGTCAGTGGGTGGTGAGCAATTGCATTGAGCATCGCTTGTTTTATATGTTCTGTATATTCTATTACTACTACTATTTTTATTATTACTATTGTTATTCTTTTCTCTTATTAAACATCTCAACCCATGGGTTTTACTTTTTTCCCAACTTGGGAAAGCAAGAAAACCGGTGTTGTGCATTTGTTTAACTTAATTATTGATTCTGGCAATGAGATTAAATTTTATATTAATATTCACAAATCATACTGAATTAGGATGAATATGAAGGAAAAAGACTGTCAGAAAGAGGGTCAGTGTAACATTTGCTTTGGGAAAGTGTTAATACATTCTTTGTGGTTTGAATAGAAAAGTGACTTGGGAATTTATAATATTAAAACCTAATAGTAATTTGTAGTTGAATGTGGCTACAAAATAGCTTGATCTGAAGCTTCATAACCATGTGTTGCGAATACTTATTTACGATCTTGCCAACTAATTGAGTGACTTTACACAATTTGATGTAGTAACAGTTTAGGATTTATTTGTGGCAAATCGCAGGATTTGATTGTGATATTTTAATAGCATCAGTCAATTAACAAAGTGATCAGACAGAATTAATCAAAACAGCAACTTAGTTAAAGATTTGAAGATGGCAAGCTTCATTCTATCACTAGATGGAAAAAAGTTCACAAAGGAAAATTAAGTTACACTCACGTTAGAACGATTGACAGAGAGATCATGGATGCAGAGGATAAGGAGGACCCTCCCACTGAGTCACGAGGTTCAGAATAGACTCCCTTCCTTTCTAAACTCCTTTTGAGAGGAGTCTAGGTGTGGCTAGGTCCAATCTCAGTCTCGGACTTGGTCAATGGTTTATGTCTAAGGATAATATATACCTAGTAGCAATATAAAACTCACTTTGTAATTAAATCAAACATCCACAGACTAATTAAATCGATTCATACATGCATACACACAGACATGAATTTTTATATATATATATATATACACACACAAAGGTATACCTGTTAGAAATTCCACTCGAGTTCAGTGAAATACTCACATCAAATGTCTTGGCATTTCTCAGTGGGGGAGGGTTGAGCCTCAAGGAGTGAAAGGTTTCAGCCCAGGTTCCACTGCTGATCTTTGGTCATGGACCTCCAATTTTAGCAAACTTAAAACCTTGCTAGCTCTGAGAGACGTCCCACTCAGAGGGAGATGCTGGTCACAGCCCGCTGTGGTCCAGGAGAGTTCAAAGGGCCTCACTTAGGACCACTGTTTTATAGGGTCATGAGATGATTGGCTTTAGTCATCAGTAAATTTCCAGTCCAGGCCACAATCCGGGTTGGTAATCGCTGGAATTCCAGTAATGATGGTACAGCACCTCTCGGGCTATGATTCAGATAAGGTGTGTTCCGAGGATCTCAGGGGATAACTGATTGTTCCTGTTCTTGCTCCCCTCCTCAGCCATGTAGGAGCTTCTGGTATGGACAGTGCTGCCTAATCGGCCGACTCCTTACACCAAGGCCAAGATCTGACAGGAGTTTCTGAAATCGTAAAGTGGTCCAGCAGAAAAGAGCAGGGGAGAGGCTGTACCACCACACCATGAAACACATCATGGAATGAGGCTGTAAGTGTATTTTTCTTATTTCTTAGCTGTATTTGCATACCATCGGTAAGCATTATTTCCAGAACTTTATGTAAAATCAACCTTGAAATGTGCTTCTTTAAGCCACAATTCAATTTCAAATCTTCAATCACACCTTCTGCTCCAAAATTTTTTAGTCCTGAATATTTGTCCATTTTGCGTACATCTCTTTGCAGAAGGTGAATTTTTGTTTGAGTAGTTCTATTACAGGTCCTCAGTAATAAATCTGAAGGTAAGTTGGATGTTATGGCCATTAAGTTGAAAATCTTGGCCCAAAAGTTTAGCATTCTAATATTTTTACATAATTAAACTACTGCTGAGTAGATATACCTAATGACCAATCCCTCATTGTGATCTGCTTTGAAGTACATAAATATTTCACCATGAAATTTGAGGAAATAACTGGCTCGTATAAATAAAATAGGTCCTTTTTCCCTTTCAGTGTGCGCCTTTTATCCATATGATCCATTATGCACTTTTCAAATAAAGTGCAGTTATCGGGGATGTTTCTGAATGAGAGACCGTTTGCTCATGACAATTAATTTTCAGCACTTCCAGTTTGGTCTTTTAATTTTACACCCAACTTTTCTCTTTGCAAAAAGAAACCAAAGACAAGACAAGAGATGATGCAATAATTTTCTGTTTTTTCCCACCCTCCAGATCTGCCTGGTGGTGGTGTTGTTTGATGTTCCCCACCCCACTGCCCCCCAACAAAAAAAAAAAAAAGTCCATTGGTTATCATTATTTTATTAACATTTGATGAAGAGAGTAAAGGCACCATTTAGTCTTTCAAAAAAGTGATTTGTAGTAAATGTATTTCAGTCTTATGTTAGTGTTAATAAGTTTATTGAGAATATGATTAAATAAACTAATATGAAAGTCCTATTTATAAAAATGTTCTTTGATATGAAAGGGTCTCTTTTATACTGAAAAAATGTGGTGTTACAGGAATTCCCCACTTTGGCTTTAATACATTTTGACCAACTTCAGTGCAGTTTGGTTTGCTTTCTGTTCTCCCAGGTCTGTTTCCATACACAACAATTTCTCAGTCTCTAAGATGATCTAGGTGATGTCTTTCATTTCAAGATTGTACTCTTCTAACCTTAAAAAGGTGGATCCTGATAATGTTCAGTCAGATCTTGTCTATTATAGGCTTCCAACTCTATGTAGTAATTTTTCTAGACAGCATTATTTGACATCCGAGACTGTTCTGATGTGTAAAAATGTGTTTGTGCATAGGGAGAAGAAAATATTTTTTATTTCATCTCTGATAAAATATCAGGTATTAATAAACAATTCTAACTGCTCATAGACAAAGTATATCCTTACCAACCATCTATAGTTTTTGCTTACCTCAAAGCTCAACAATTAAATCCTGTTGCAGAGAATAAGTTCTACACTGATTGTCTCTCCCCAGTCATCAAAGCAAGGCTTCTTAGTGTATTTTTCTCCATGCAAATATTGTGTAAATAAACCCTTTAGCTTTTCAATATTTTTTTTTTAAATCTGTTGATCACTGAGCATATCACAATGGATGTCAGTATCTTGTTTTGTAAGCAAGAGTTGGAATAGATAGGTGGAATATTGTTTATAGGCTCACATTTTAAATCTAGAAGACTTTTTTTTTTAAGATCAGAATGTTATTTACATCATAGTAACTATAAACTTTCAGTGCTTTCCACCTCTAAAGATTGATATTACTTGTAAAAGGCACACAGTAAGGTTTATCCAAGTCTATAGATGGGGGAATGGGTTGTTAGAAATCAAGGCCATGGAAATACTAAGAACTGTACCTGAAAGTCACATCAGGACATAAAACTTCCACGAGAATTTTTTGTGTCCCATTATAGATTAGATCTGGCTTAAGGTTAGTTTTCTAAGCAAATGCTGAAATCCCTTGTACAGGCAGGTTTGTGATTTATACTTTATAATTCCTTCCTTTGTGAAGATGGGTTATACTTAACAATATATCATCTGCTTAGTAGAAATTTCTTACAAGAAAACTGGGGGAATGGCAATAAGTGTTAACGACCCAGTACATCATCTGAGTCATATTCTCAGCCTTCCTTTAAAGGGAATGTATTTTAAACTAATTCTTTGTTTTTCATTTCTATTTTCCCCTAAAATAATTTCATTTATTCACTACTAGTTGGAAAGTAAAGGCCCCACAAGCAACAGAAGTAGCAGGTGAATTCTATATTATGTCTGATTATGGCACATAGCTCAGATCATAACTCCTTATAATGATAGAACATCAAGGCATCGGTGTCATGGATAGTATTAACAGAAATACATTAACATTACACTAAATTTCAAATTTTAAAGTATTTTCCCTGAGGAAACCACAGAAACTGCTAAGGCTGTGTTTAAGATGAGAAAAACAATTTATTTACATAAAGAGATTCTGAAATAGCTATTTCAGCTGAAATAAGAAGCAGCAGATGCAGCTTAGTAGTTGCAATTACTAAGTGAGATTTAAAATGTGGTAAGAAATAGCACAAGCTTTTAAGAAAAACATCAGAGAGATTTAAAAGGATAATTAAGAGAATGGAAAATAATAAAGGGGAAAAGTTAATGGGAGATAATCCACTTTGTTAGTTTCCGTTGAGGAATAGAAAGCTTTCCACGGAACAGAGAGGCCAGGCCACTATCTCTGCAGAACTTTTGACTTTCACAGAATAAGGATAATATTTTGAAAGCAGTGTTCCAAACACAAGTCAATGCAGACTTCTCTTGCTGCATCTGCATACAAGTATCTCAAGTGGCCGTAGAGTGCAGAGTAAAATTTTCATACTAAATTTTCATGATTTTAATGCTAAAGAGCTGGTGACAATGTTCGCAAATTCAGACTGCTTTACGAAAATCTGAGGATGTTTTGGAAGAATAATATTAATAGTTTAGACAATTTACTTTGTACATACAGTCTTTTAGTCTTCATGCAGTTAGTGTGTTATTGTCAGCTAATGATCTAGTTTTGCCATTTTCTTTTTAAGCTGAGAAGTCCAACACATACAAAGAACTTGCTACAAAGAAACTGCTAGTCTGTTCTTGATCAACTTAATTGACAGTAACATAATGAAATAATGACATGGTGAAAACGTATGCTTGCTGTCTTTTTTTCAGTTTATAAAGTATCTAGAAAAGATGCCATAGATCTGTATGTTATTCAGATTTAAACAAATTGTAAAATGAGTCTACATTGGAAGAATGGAAATTAGAAACTGGCTTACTTTTAAAATCTGTAATTAATGCTACCAAACGTTGTATGTTCCATGTAGTAATCAGGAAAGTACTAATACAGCCAAGTTCAGATTTCATTAGAAATACTCATTTGAATTGGAATGCTCTGCTGTTGGCATCCATCTGGGCATACAGATGAAGGAATTGTAGACGTAGCTGATCTAATGGAATGAAATGGGTTAGTCAGTTGGAGAGCAGTGTTTAAAAAAAATTATAGGAAGAAGATTCATTAGTAGCTTCAATGATTAATGTTTCACAGATTGATCGCACATTTCAACTGTGAAACAGTTCAAATCAGTTTTAGATTCTAGCATTTATTGTAGCATGGACTGACAGAAAATTTAACAAGCAAACAGTATGTAATTAAAGGTAATAATGATTTTGGAAAGGATTCCCTTGACTTAAAAAAATCCGCACTTTAGCCACTTCCTTATGATAAGAGTAATTAATACAAATTAATACAAAACCGAAAAGGAAAAAAACACTATATGTATGTGTGTAATGAATGAATATATATGGAGTGTAATGAATATTTACCTTGAAATTTTGGAGCTTACTGAGACATTATATTCTTCTTTCTTTCTTGTAAACTGATTCATTCAGACACAGGCTTTCCTGGCCAGTGAAAAATGTAGGTATCTTTTAAGTTAATGTTATTGGAAAACATCCAACGTCTATTTAGGTATCTTGATAAATGTCTGGATCGTTTACTGATCCAAAATCAACTGCTTTGCAGTGTCCCAGAAAATTCAATTTGTTCAGTACTTCACAGAATCAGCATGTTTTGAAATCAGGAGCAATCCCATTCCTACAGAACAAAGTTTAGTGAATATAAAGTATCACCACATTTTTTCTTGAAAATAGAAATGAAGCTATCTCTTCTTGGGATGTGTAAAATTTTGTGTGCACTCCAGAACAAAGGGGTATGACATAGCTGAGAATAATTTAAGCTTTGACACCAATGATGGTCTTGAATAGCTTCCTTAAGCCAAACTAAAAACCAAGATAGGTTTAAAATGGTTAAAATGGAGCTAGGTTTACCATGGTTAAATGGTAAAAATAGAGCTAGTATCAGTCCATATGACAGCAAAAAGGGTGTAGTAAAAAGTGGTGCCTCTATCTCAAGTTTGCAGTTCTAAAGGTAAAACTTTCGGTGATGAAGAATAGACAGTGAACTGTGGTCTCGAAGTACAAAGATCTTTCTTCTAAAAACTGCTTACCAGTAAGTGTCAACAGATGCAAAGTTATGCACAAGTGACATGACTGATGCATCTGCAGTGATAGCTTTATATACTGTTGCTTTACTTCAGTTTGAATGGAAGAATTCCTTATGGGAATTTTTAAATGCAAATTTCTACCTCTGCAGCTTTCATATGCTGAGTTCACTCGTATTTCTGCTTTTGGACTTTTCTTCTCTGCAGTACTGAGAAGTCAGATTCTAGGGCCACTCACCTTACTGCTGTATTTTTTTTCCCAGCACAGAAGCAGATTATTTTTTGTTATTAATAAACATTTTGACCTCACTTTCTTATGTTTCTTCTCCTGTTCTCCTTCACTGTCTTCTTTTTTTTGTGTCTTGATGCTGACAATTTCATGAAGCAAAGGAATATTTTTTTTTCTGCTTTTGCTTATGCTAGAAATCTAGCAGTAAGTATTGGTGCAGCTTTAAATGTTATTTCACTACTGAAACCATAACATACTTCCTCCTATATAATGCTTTCAGAAATTTAAAATAAAATTCTCACCACCAAGTGAGAATTAGAGCACTTATTCAATTAAGAAGAAAAGCATGAATTAATCTATGCATGTTAAAAAAGAAGTGTGCAGTTGGCAATTCTACTATTTACAGAGGTCTGGGGCTCACCATTTCTCATAAGAGCAGTAGCAAGCAAGTCAGTCAGTTAGAATTGAGTGTTATTTTCTGTATTTATTGACATTTTTTATATGCAAAACAAGAATATTCAACAAGTTAAAGATAAATTTACATTTTTAACAGTCTGTCTGATGACCGATCAGCTGATTATCTTATTGAACATTGTGACCGCTGCATTGAAATCTGTTAGAATTAATGTTAGGATTACAAAGCTTCCAACTACTTAGAATTTAAAAGTAAAATAAGTTGTATTTCCGATTCTAGTACCACTGCTACATGTCAGTCCTCTTCCTGGAATAATTGGGAGTATTAATTGCTTTCCTTTCTGTTGCCTTAGACTTGGCATGCTCTGCTTTTTTGTAGACAGTGTGCATGCCAAGTCTGGCCAGCATCAGTTACAAGAAGTTCAAATTAGATAGAGGCAAAATTTTAAGAAATATAGTTGTTAAATGGCTGAAGCATTTGAACTGGGATTTTGTTTTGGTGAGATTACATAAATGTTTGTTGTAAATAACCTGTATCTTAGCAACTTTCAGTAAATAAAGCTACTTTTGTTCTAAACTAAATGTTCTGAGAAATATGTCAAACTCACATGATCAATTTATGAAGCAGCTCATGTGATTAAAGGTTATCTGTGTTTTTCTCCTTCCAAATACTTATAGTGTTTGCAGAGCAGCTGAATGTGTGATTTCTTTTTTTTTAATCTGAATAAATTGAGAAAAAAAAACAGAGACATAAGGAGAAATTTGTTTGGAATACAGTTTTTTTCATAAAGAATATAATTTCTAGACTTCATAGCTAATTGTGGTCTGGAAATATTACCTTGTGATCTACTCCTGTCACTGTTTAGACTAACTGTTTTTTTTCTGCATCTTTCCAAAATGTGCAGAGAATTGGATTTTTTCATCTCTGACACTTGCTTGTTGTGACCCTAGCCAAGCAACTTGCTCTTAGTGTGTTCCTTAATTCTCCAAAGTGAGAAAGTGAGATTGTCACAAGGTAAAAGTTTAATTAAGTTTTGTAAAGCACCGTCAGATTACCAAAAATAGTTTGAATTAAGTTCATTTACTTTCAGAGAGGTTGCAAGAGCCATTGTACGGTTCTGAATTTATTTCCTAATTATTTTCATACAACTCTGCTGAACACACACGTTTTAGAAAAGGTGCAACTGTTTTTTGTTTGTCCATATATTACTTTTCTTCTCTTTCTTCAGACTACAGCCCTGAGAAATTCTAATTTTGCCTCTAATTAATTCTACTTAATTGTTACTGTTGCTTTGTTGCTAAACTGCATCTGGTTAAAATGTGTTTAAAGCTTTTGATATATGTAGAAAGAATATGGCTTGTTTTTCCATATTTTTATTTATTTTGCAGAACCAGCTGCTGTTTTGTATTAAAAACATTGGTTCACTGAGTTTGCTTTTTTTTTCTTAAGTAAGCATTTGTAAGAGAGAGTGTATCTGTTGAGTAACCTTTTGTTATTATTTTAGTCTCTTTATTTTCTCTCCTGACTTTTTAAATATTAAACTTTACATCAAGTCCAAAAATGCTACAGTGGCATACTGGAGACAGAAGTCTTAACTGCTTTATAGCTGCTACTATCAGTGCATAGTTTAGTGTGCTGAGAGTGACACGAAAACCAAGAGACTCTCCATCAGTGCTCTGCACTGGTTTTCATTAAGCCTTTATTTTTAATGTAACCTTTCAGTATACAATAATTTGGCTTTTAGTTATAACTTTTTTTTTTTTAACAACTCTATGCAAACTGAATCCATTTCTGCTTCAGGAAATGTACCCGTAAAGTTACACGTTTGATTCTCGATTCACTAGTGGCTGTAAAATAGGATATGTATCTGGAAGAGAGAAAGAGAGGGAGAGAGAGGTAGGAGTGGTGATGAGTTTCTGCTGTCCTAAGACTTTTTATCCTTAAAACCATTTCTGAGGGCAGTTTATCGCCACAATCTTTCAGACAGTATAACTGATATGGATATCATGTCACTATATACAACCTTCTTTTTCTTTTTGGCACAGCACTCTACTACTAGCCTCACTTAAATAAAAATAAATGGCTATATCTACAGTTGCTGTTAGTAATTCCCAGAAGGTATTTAATGCCATACACACACACACAGACTTTTTTCACAGTCTGAGTGTCTAGTTTGCCTGAGAAGTAGTCATGCCAATTTTATTGATTTCATAACAATTTGTGGGGTAATAGCTTCACATAAATCTGTTAGCATGTAGTATATGCCAAACAGTAAACTCCTCCCTCTTAAAATATCATAATAGACAAATAGTCTCTATTTATAATCATTAGAGAATGTTTGAAATTTCCATGCATGTGTTTTCAGACAACAGTATGTTAACCAAGTGATTTTTTTTTTCTTGGTATTTTTCTTTTCTTTTCAAATTTTAATTGCCACAGTTTCTTTAATTTCCTTCTTGTACTGAGGTGTGGCAGAAAATACCTCAGTATCAATATACTGATGAAATTGGTCCTACTAACACCCTTACCATTAGCAGTGTTTTAGTGACTTAAATACAGGTTCATTTCCAGAGAGATCTTCCACATTAAGTTTTCTGTAACATCTTGTCTGCTTTCTGCAGCAGTCCCGATCATGTTCCTTTCCCCTAAAGGTAAGTAATTTTTCACCCTGCTCTCAGAAATTTGCAGACACATACTTGCTTTTGTTGTAAGATTGGCTTCCCCCCTGGCCAAAATCAGGCCATTTAATAGCAAGAGTTGGCAGCACAGCTATGTCTTATACATTCAGAACTTTGAAACTTACAAAGATTCTCCTCTGTTGTCTTTTGAAGTTCCATATTTATTAATCAGACAGAAAGCCATTTTGGCCAAAGTTACTTCATTGTTTGGGTGAATTGAAAAATTAGATTGGGTATAATTAGAAATGGGCAAATCTGTATTTCTCATTAGGATAAAATCTTTGATATTGGTGCATGACAAATGGATTGCTAATGAAAACTATAATATTTCTGTATTAGCTGGTTTTGGGTCAAGAATTTATGTATAAACCAAATTAACACAATACAGTACAATATATGTTGCAGAGACAAAACCCCACTCTGCTCAAAAAAAATCCATCCAATCCATTTTATAAATGCATTCAAATATATTTGCATTTATGTTGTTGATATGAATAGTGCTATTGCCTTTTGTTTTCTGTATGAAGATAGAGTAATCTAGGTCCTACAAGACAAATTTTATTTATTTTAATAATTTTTAAGAAAACAAATGGTGTCTTACACTTAACTTTTTTTGTCTATCAATTATGCCAGAACTGTAATTGATTCTGTTAAGGACTCCATAAAATTTCACAATTTATTCTCAGTATTATTGAGCAGAATCTCTGCTGAATTTTAGACACAAGAAGAAAACTGGCAGGGGGGTCAGAAAAGGGACTGCGATCTGAAGTAGTAGTTAGTGCATGGAATCCCTGGAGTGATGAAGCAAATGAGCACAGCTCATACTGCTGTTCCAAGGCATAGGGATAGTGTGGATTAAAGAATATGGGATGATGACACAAGGGGGATTTGAGGGGGTGTGGGAGGAGGAACTGAAGAATACAGAGTTCTGGGCCTATACATTATGCCATAAACACATTCAATTCATGTATCTAAACAAGTCAGGAAAAAGTTTAATACTTTTGGGTTCAAAACTGCCCATGCAAATATGAGTAGACAATGAATTGTTGAATTATGGACCTGAATTTATTCAGAATTCAAAGTATTAATTTAAAGTTGAAAATATGAAATCTTATATCCCTGTCATAGTGAAGTGTCAGTCTCTGATGTGCAATGTTAAGACAAGAAAATAAATACATTAAAAGATGGAAAAACCTGTTCAGGGATGGGAATTTGCTGCGGGCATGAAAAAAAAAGAAAACGGACGTGGCTTATACAGGATGGCCTTTTGCTTTTTAGTTCTTCAAATAGACTGGTAATTGCTTTGGAAGCAAGCTGCAAGACCTTTCCTACTTCCCTTTTTGCATCATACAGTTCATGTTTTCCTCATGTACCTCTAGATTACCCATGCATCTTTATGAACATTTTTCTGACAATAGTAAAGAAAAATATTCATCCTTTGAAAGAAGAGCACAAAGAATCATAAACATTCAGTTGGCCAGCCTGTATCCTCATTGTCAGCCCTTAGAACTTAGTTTAAGTTTAGGTTTCCAGACATCAAAGTCAGTCAGTACCTTTCCAATTCAGACGTTGCTTCTGAGAACATTTTTGTTGAAGTTAGCTATGATTTCTGGTGATACTTTTCCAGATAAAGGAGCAGCCTGAACAGGAGGCTGTTACTCATTCCTTTGTTCCGTGAAGGTCTTCACTTGTATGAGCCTCCCACACTCAGTTGAACCGAGACTAAAACAAGTGATAATCATAATAGTTCCACACAACAGTTTGGGTTGTTCACTGGAATTTAACAGTTTATAAAAGCTCCTGAAAGGTTTAAGCAACAGCTATCGTTGATTACCATCCACAAAATCACAGATTAAGAAATTAAATGGTAGCTGAAAGTAAGGATTATTTCATCTAAAGCAGGGTCAGTTTGCATACTAGATGTAGTGAATAGCTTTCAACTCTAATTAGTGTTTCAACTTAGCAAATAAATGACTTCCAACCTTTAATGTTCCTTTAAAAACTGAATGGTTTCAAGTTCCTTTCCAAATACATTTCTACATAAGCTCTTACTGCTTGCTTCATACAAGTCTATACTAGTGTTCTATATAGGGTAAATGAAGCAGAAGGCAGGTTGCATTTATCCTATGACAAGATGAAAAGCTGATTACGCAGATGAATGCAGATGAAGTGGAAACCTCTCGGAGATTAGGTTTTGCTCTCAGTGTGCCCTACATTGCAGCCTGACATAATCGTTTCATGTTGGTTGCTTTTTGTGAACTCTGTCTCCATATAAACTATGTGTTGCAAAAAGGGAAGTTACTAACAGATTGTTAATCTTTGTTTGAAGATACCAAACATCAGAAGAGAAAGCCTTGCTTGCAGCCAGAGTTTTTTTCCATTCCCTAGTCTGCATACATGTCTCAATATGCAGAGTATGAGCTAGTGTTTATGTATAGGTGATCGATTGATGGTCAGGTCATTTCAGGTAAAAAGGAAAAAAACCTCCATTTGTTAAGATGTCAAAAGGAAACGATACTGTGAGTGGCCTGAAGTAATAGGAACCTGACAATCCCCAGTGTTTCAGAGAGATCGATGATTTCTGTTTAAGCCAAGTAAGATCACATTTGTTTATCAAAAGTCTGCACAGCAAGCTAGTAGAGGATTTAATAAATGTACTACATGTTAATGAAGCTCAGCAGAGCCAAATGTGACAGTTTCAGCAGGCTGTAAGTTACGGTAAGAAAAGGTGTTTCATTGCAGTTTCAATATTGAGAAGGGTCTTAAACACCAATGGGAATCGTAAGACCATTTCTTTCTCCAAATTGTGCCTGTTATTAGAAGTATTTTAACCTTAACTCTCATACTTCTGAATCATCTCTAAGTTGTTGATTTCACTTAAGTTAATTTCACTTAAGTTGTTCCAAAGGCCTTTTGCTTCCTTTATGGTGCCTTCCAGAACGGAGTACTTTGAGTGAAGAGTAGCAAGAAGATTACTTGTAGAAAAATGTTCAGACCAATAAAACTAGGTCCTTTTCTCGCTCCATCTAAAATTCTGTCCCTTGAAATAACTAGCATTTTATGAGGTAGGTTAGGAAACCAGCTTGTACCGTGATTTGCCTCTCCAGGCGGTGTTAGGAGTAAAGGGTAGGATTCCTCGTCCTCTGATGTTGCACTTTCGAGTTGTGTCTGGTTTGCTTAAGGGCCTCATTGCAATTACTGTGGTAAACGGCAGCTACACGATTGGCAGCGATGCTCTTCCAGCAGCAGAACAGATTTGATGGATTACGCAAAAGCAGTTTATGACAAAAATATGCAGACTGCGAGCCTCGGTGTGTGAGCTCCCCGGGAACCCACGCTTTGCCGGAGAATCTGTTTTCTGACACGTCAAGCGGCAAGAACGAAGGGCCCACCGCCGGCCGGCAGCAGCAGGGGGTGGGGGGCCGCCCGGGACGCACGCAGCCTCAGCCGGCCCGGGCCGCTGGTGCTGAGGGCTCCGGTGGCGCCGCCGCCGCCCGCCTTCGATGCCGGGCCGGCCGCGCGCCCCGCTCCGCCGCCGCGGGGAAGCTGCGCAGCCCGAGGATTGGTCGCTCGCCCTGTCAGTCCTCCCGTGTCACCGCCCCCGCCGGGAGGGAGCGGCGAGGCGCGCGCACAGCGAGGGGCTCCCGCGCCGGGAATGAGCCGCGGGGTGAAGGCGGGGGGCGGCGGCGGGCACCGGCGGGCGGGGGCGGGCGGCTGTAGCAGGAGGCGGCTGCAGCAGGGGGAGGCTGCCGTCGCGCAGCCACTCAGCATCCTGCGTCCTCCCCGGCACCTGGAGCAGCAGCAGCAGCAGCAGCAGGAGCATCTGAACCCGCGGCTCCGCTCCCGCAAGGTAGTACCCGTCCGTTTGCTCGCCTCCCGCTCTGCCCCTCGGCTCCGTTCCCTGCAGCGGCTTCTGTCGCAATCGAACGGATTAAAAAAAAAACCCCAACCCACTAACTCAAGACTGCAGAGAAGGGATCTACTTAATCCTCATTAGCATCTCGTCTGCTCTCTCGCTGTTTATTTATAAATAGCTTCTGCGGGATCATAGGAGCTGGGATCTCTTAGTTTCTCTTGCAGTCCTAAGAAAGTCCGTAGCTTTCCTCCCTCCCCCTTCCCTGCCAGCGCTATTAATGTAAGTTGTTGCTGGATTACTTCCCCCCGCCCCAAAATTACTCTTAAAACTGAACGCTCTTTTTCTTCTAGTCTAATGTACGGGATAGGTACGGTGACGTGGGGGATGCAGGTTGTTAGAATTCTGTAGCGTTTGATGGGTAAAAATATCTTCATGCACTCGGGAGGGCAGATGAGTGGGAACCACGTGATTAATATTTACAGCGTTCGGGCAATCTGTTACTCTATATTGTAAAGCTTATGGGAGTCGCAATTGCAGATGAGGCTGCTGAACTGGTACCTGGAGTTAGAATGCATTTGTATAATGACATCTGCAAACATCTTTTACACATAGGAAAAGGACACATACTGACATTCTGGAGAAACCCTTCTCTTGCTGTCTGGCACAGTCTTCTTTCTTCAGCTGCAGTATTAAATCACATTATGATACAGCTGACCGAGAGTTGGTCTGGGAACTGTATGCACTTACTCCTTCCAGCCATGTCCCACTGCCTTGTCTTGTGACATTTGTTTTCCCAAGAGTATAGCAGGAATCATAATGGGTCCTTACTTTCTTGGAGCTTCACAGAAAATTAATCAGTATTAACAAATTGCTGAGAAATTGTAAAGAAGTTTTGATTGCGATCCTAATTTTAGTTAGTTATTTCCGTCTATCCTTTGAATTGTTCTTGATGGTTTAATGATCATTTTACTTGTAGAAATGTCTTGTGCAAGTGTTATCATTAAACCATTGTGTACACCTTTAAAGATATTTCTACAAGTGTAACAGTAGTGTTACTATGAAGTTCAGGTAAATCACTTACACATAACATTCTGAAACTTTCACCTTTCAGGTAGCTTGGCCTGTGCTTGCAGGTGAATTGACTTGTTTTGGTAAGCTTCAGCAGAAAGAGTTCAGCCCCTTTTGGATTAAATGGAGAGTGGACAAGAGAAAGAAGAAATGCTTTTTGCATTACTAAAAAAAGAACTTTGTCAACCCAAAACATCATTAACTTAATTGGAAGGACTGTAGACAGAATGTCTAGGGATAGAAAGTTGCCATTTGGGATGAAATCAAACCGTCTTGTGAAGTGTCTTTTTAACAATGGAAATTAGTTTTGACTTGAGTGCAACCTATCTCATTAAAAGTCAAGTGCCATGAACATGCATGTTCCCTTGTGGTTTTTTATAGATGTACGTGTAAGGTATACAGCTACATGGGCATAGGTGACTTAATCATGTAGTAAGTAGTGAACAACAGGTGAATGTTTCCCTGGTGTTTTGCAACTTGTTAGGATAAGACTGAAGTAGAGGAGTGGGGGTAAAAGTATATTATCTCTGTAGAGGTTTTCTTACATAGACAGGTATTTCCAGAAAATTTGAAATTTTCCTTTCAATTTCTGTTTTCAGTTTTTTATATCTGTAGAGTGTACAGATCCTTGTCCACTTAATTTAAACTGTTAATACTTTTCAAAGAAGAAAATAATGTGTTACTAGAAGATGATGACAAATTGGAGAAAATCTCACTCTGAGAAAGCTTAGCAACTAGAAACTGAAAATCTTTTCTCTTTGTGGAAGCTACAGGCAAATATCAAACAGAAAATTGAGAAATGGCTACTTTTCAAAATAAATGCCAACGTAATGAATGTCAACTTTATACTGACATTTGTCAGGATATTAAAATATGATGAAAAGCCAGTTCTGTCTGGCATATGAAGAAGTACTGGGTTTTTTTTTGTGGGGGGTGGGGTGTTTGTTGTTTTTTTCTTTTTGACTAGCAAAAGACTAACATCCCACTTTGGCAGAAAAAAAGATAATTTTTCCTAGCTTATATTTAAAGAACAAATCTGGGCCTTTAAATCATTTATCAAGGAGGTCCTTTCTGAAGCTTTGATCCTGCCTTAATTTGCACACATAAAATGTTTGAAAGTGGAACCAAAAGTCAAAAGCAGCCTTTGTAAATGACCCCAAATGATCCTCTCTAGAGAGTGGTCAAGAGTAGGAAAAGGAAAGCAAGAACAACCACAGAGGTCTTCATTAAGGCTCTAGGGTGGGACGGCTTTCTGCATTTTAGTATTTAAGAACTGAGTAAGAAAAAATTTCCACGTGCCTTTGTGTTGCTGTTTTAAAAAATTAGTTTGCATCCCTTTCTCCACCTGGTCGTCCTGGCATTGGAGAATATCTGTCAGCTTTTAATTTTGCTTTAGCTATTTTGGCATGAAATAAATTCTTCTTCTAGCTTTGATCTCATATGACTTTTAAGATACATAATCTGAATGTATATTCCATTAGCTTTTAGGCATCCTGAAGAGCACCAAGAAGGCAGGAAACTGTCCATCATGGAGTGGCCAAATAGATGTAACTCAATGGAATCTGAACCTTAACTGAGTATAAATGGTTTCTACCATTTCAGCATGTTTTATATATTTATACATGATTCCTTTATGCCCTACCCCTCTTTTTATTATTAATAATCGTATCTCACTGCTATCATTGCTAGTTGTGACCATCCATGTTTATTTGCACATCCTTGGAGACAGTAGGACCAAAGATTGCATTAATATTTTAATGACCAAGCACAATGAGTCAGTCCTTGTGGGTTTTGTTGATTTTTTTGATCTGATTGTATGCCCAATGTTTGGTTCCACCTTCCTCGGTGGCAGTAGAGGCTAGAGCTGCCTGCAATGGGGAATCTGAGGGAGGGTTGTTTTTTATTTTATATTTTGCCATGATCATTTAAAACGTTATGCAGTTTCATAACATCTTTCCAGACTAATGGTTGTGATTTTTGCTTGCCTATAAGTGTTGCCAGAGTAGAGATACAGGATGTATAGCGAGTCTCAGCACTTCTGCCCAAGAACAGGGAAAGAAGGGACATAAAATGTGCTGCATGAATTCTTATCCAAGTAACTGTCTCCAAATCATGCAGATACTCCCGTTTCTTCCCTTTCCATGGAAGGCTGAACCTCTAATCATTAGTTTGGACATTCAGCTTAATTTTAAATCCAGTTCTATGTGGTGATAATGGAGGGCTTAGTAGCTCCACAAGACCATATATATTTTGTTGAGTTGGGCCCTTAGAAAATTACATAAGACCTGTAAATTCTTAATATTGAATTGCTTCTGTCCTCCATTTAAAAAGCCATTAAATCTTATAAATTATCTGAAATGGTGTTACTGAAATCTTAATGTAAAATCAGTATTTATTATGCCAAGAATTAAGTTGACATTTGTTTCAAAGCCATTATTTTTATCCTGCTGTATTTTAAGCTTATTACACTGAAATACTGTGTCTTCATGTTTTAATCTTCTTGGTCTCTTCCTATGAGGGTTGTCTTGTTGCTAAAGTTGGAACCCTCCTGAGGGATCTATGCAGCCTGTTTAATCATAAAACAATTGGAGTTTTATAAATATTTTTAAACATTAGTAGTAGTAGAATTGCATTTGCTTGTTGACAGACTTGCTGAATTTAGTAAAAATTCTACGTACAGTCTTCCATGATAGGGCACAGACCAAGAAAATCACAGTGACATATAAGCAATTAACCATTTTCAAGACTTTTTAAAATGTTAATTGATTTGCACTTAGGACAGATCAAACAGACTAAATGTTGTGTATATAAAAACCAATACTTAATCCACTTATTTGTTTAACAGGCTTTTGGAAAACCTATAATCTCTTCTCTCAGATGGATAGCAATTGGGTTTATAATTTTTTGTTAATTGGAGTCATGTCAAAACCATTTAGCTATGTATGAAACGCTGCTAGCAAAAAAGTTGCACAGAAGAAAACAAATGCAACCATAGTTCTCTGTTTTAACACCTCCTTCTTTGAAGTGTTAATATGATCATCACAAGTCATTACAGCCAATTTCATCCAGTACAGCCAAGGTTTTCCAAACTTGAATGATAAATATAATTTTTGAAGCAACCCGAAATTCCTTAAGGCTCAAGTAATTCCAAGATCCCTAAAGTCTGGGAGGCAGAAAAAGTTAAAAAGCTTTCTGAGTTTATTCTCAAAGTTTGCATAGTTTTTTGAAATTATTTAAAATATGCATAATTAAACATAGGTTTGTTAACTGGTCAAATACATTATTTCAGAAAATGGTTATTGATTCCTAAGAACTTAATGTGGGACAGCATCTTTGACCTTTCCTTGAAGAAAGATATATTCAGAGCATGCTGGATTTTATGGAGGGGTTCTTCTAAAGGTATCAAATGTTGTTATGAGAGGGGTTTTTAATTGCTGTTATTATTCTTTTAAATTCCATTTATCTTTTGTCTTCACAATTGAAGCTTCCTTAGCATTTATACTTTTTGCAGCTGGAATTACTTTCATTGCTCATGAAATAACTCAAAAATATTCTATAACATAGCCTTTTAGTTTTCTTCTCCTTTGCTTTCCTTAAATACTCTATTGGGGTTACAGTTCAGAACATATAGGTATGCCAGACATGTCTCTGAAAATGATGTTTGGCAAAAGACCTTTCATCTGAAAGTCTGTGTACTAAATGCTTCATTTAAATATTGTCATGACAGTAACAAGCATGGGCATGCAATAGTTAAATAAATAAAAATCTGATGTCTTGGTTTGTTGAAACTAAAGATGCTAAGCAATACAAAATAGAACAAGATGCAGCTCTTGCCTGAAGAGTTTGCTGTCCGGACAAGCGAAATTAAGGCTTTTGGACAAAGATTAACAAGATGACAATTCTTTTATTTAAAAAATTGTTATTTAATTCATGTTGTTTTTCTGTAGAAATATCCTGTACTTGCTGCCAGAAGCGGAAACAAGCTACTGTGTATCCTGTAAAACTTACGCACTGATAAAGTACTAAATAAAAAATGTTTTATTTTATAGTGGTTTATTTATCTAGGTTAAAACTGGGGAAAAGTCATGTATGCAGTTCATGACCCAAGTCTAAAATGTACAAATATAATCTTGAAAGTTTATATTATTTTGTTCACTATCAACAAAAATTCCTTTGTTTTACTTTCCTTGGTAACATACTATGTTTCTGTTGAAATATGTCAAGATCACGTTTTAGACATGTGAATAGAGGTCTCTACAATCTGTTTTGGTCTAGTATGGCTTTTTTTTGTTTATTACTTGAAAATCAGCTGACTGTTAACTAGTACAGGTTTTCTTTAAGACCTCTGTATCCTGAGGGAAAAGATCTTTCTTTTTGCCTGTAATTAATTTTCATACCACTATTACGGGTTCAGCTGAACATTAGCCATGTGCCCCTGTACACATGTCCAGGGATAGTTTTAAGTTACAAGATTTTATGTGAGTATTCATCTTAGGTACAGAAAGTTGTAGGGGAGGGTTATTTGTTTGAATAAGGTATATATATTACAGTCATGCATAATCAATAAAGCACAGAATACCATGGAATGCTGTTGCTGAGGAATAAACATGGTCATTATTTTAAGATACATGAAATAATTCTAACATTCATTTTAATTTTCAGAGTTGGCAAAATACTCTTTTCTTGCTAGCAGGGAGAGTTTGGGGTATTGTTTGTTTGCTTGTTTATAAGTATCATTTGAATCCCTTTTGAATCATAACAGTTTGTGCATGTATCCTCTACATACGGTGAGAGGGCAAGTCAAGTGCCTATGATAATACGGTACCTGCTACCATAGCCCTGCTGAATTTTGCATAGATATACTCAAAGGATTTTCATTTTCCTTATGTGGTAAGAAATGAAGAAAGCATGGTCTGGAGTATGGTGAAGATGTCCTTGGTCTTTGTCAAGGAAGGTGGAAATTAACTGTTGTTGCTGGGTTGGACTGGCAGACCTGAGCCAGGACAGCCTCATTCTCTGAAGTGCTGCAGTATCTATGAGCTCCAAGGGTTTCCTTCAGAAGAGAAGATCTGAGGGTCAGTGTTGGTGCTTGAAACAAACTCTGGCTGGCATTTCATGTATCATGCAAAATGGAGCTTCCTCCTGTTTCATCTGCCATGTAAAACAAACTCATTTTTCTGATATTCAATCTAAAAAATCAGCAAAACTGATTACTACCACCTATGTTGAAGTTGTTCAGGCAGTTTTCAGTATAAGACTCTCTTTTCAGTTATAACTTTGTGACACTTTAATTATTTCAGCTGCAATTCTCCATGCCAAATATTGCCTCCTGGAATGTTTTTCCTTAGGAAAACCTCAGTAAAAAACTGAGGCAGTTTTTTTTGCAAGTAAAACTGGAGGAGTGGGGCGAGAAATTACAAATATAATTTTGGTCATGTTATAATCTATTAAACCCATTTAATATCTTTAAATCCTATAAGACTTGCTGTTGCCATCACTTAGAAAAAATTCCCTTATTTATAAGTCTATGAATCTTGGGAATGACATTTTGCTTCACATCTTATATACTGAACATATCTATCTGGAATGCAGTGTTTTTAGTGATACTTTCCTTGCAGTTTGCCTCTTCAGCAGTCAGAAAACTGTTCCAGTCCAAAAAACTGGAAGCAAGATGATTGACTCATCTGTTCTCTTGGTTCTTTCCCTGCTAAGTGCCCAGGAGCAAGGTGGAGAATGTAAAAACCTGACTGAAGAGCAGAGGGATTTTGTTTGTTTGTTTAAATGCTGTACTTCTTGAAATACTCTGTTTCCAACAGACTTACTACTTATTACATTAAAGACTTTTCATAGTTCTAATATCCATTGCAGATTTTTTTATTAGCAGCCTCTTAAGCAGTTGAATGGGAGAGTTTGTGATGGAAATCTCATTTAGTAACTCATTGCAAATTAGTCACCTTTCTCAAACAGATTTTGGACAAATACGTCCTGTGGTGTGGTTGAACTCTGCCAACACAGTTTCAGTAGTAATGAGGACATGTTGTGTATCATCTTTTTTTTCTTTTTAACTTGCTGACGCAGTTGTGTCAGAATAAACAACATATTGCATGGCTAAATTGAAGTAGGCTACAGAAGCATGAGAACTTTCATGCCAGTCTCTTTTGGGGGGAGAGGTCTCGTTGCTTTCTGTAACTAAAATTGCAAAAGGTGTACTAACAGAAAAAAAAATCCAGTTGTACAAATTATTTTATGTATTTCCAGATTATGGCAGGTTATATTCAGAAAGTACCATGGGTAGAAGAAAAAATATTACTTGCAATCAGAGTTTCCATTAGCATCTGCCTGTGCTTCCAGTGCGTTTGCTTAGTCATAATACTGTTTTCTTCTCCAAGAATCAACTCCTACCCTAACTAAGCTCTTTAAGAGCAGAATTTGTTGTCTTCCGTGAATGTTGTTCCATGCAGTTATTTCCTTCTTTGCACTCCAAGTTCAAAACTAGACCTGGCAGGAAATTATTTTCTTTTGAAAGTTATTCATGAAAGAAATTATACATTAGATTTCTTGCTTAACCTGCAGTATAATAATAAAACTCTTATCTGGATTTTTTTAAAAAAAGAAAAATTAAGTATTACATGCTCTTTTCTTTCTTTCCTCCTTTTTTACTGCAAAACACAGGAGTGCCATCCAGGGTATTTATTTATTATTTATTTTCCACCTGTATAATTTTTTCCTAGTGTTCAAAAATCCAATGGCAAGAATATAATTCAGTGAAATTCTGTTAAAATACTTTTAAGTTGGGGTTATTTGGAACAATTAGAATGTAGGAACAGCCTGGAGAGCTTTTTTTAAAATTTTTTTACTTAGCTATGTGAGAAAATGGGTTTGAGAAATTAGGGGAAGAATCCTATAACATTTTACGTATTTCATATCAGGTTTTTAAATATGCTCCATGCTTCTCTTTTTTATTTTTTTTCCCGTTCTTTTTCCTTATTCCTCTGCTCTCTTCTGTAAAAATGCATTAACAAGCAAAATTCAGTTCAAGTCTTTTACCGTCTTAAAGTTTCTGTGAATTTGTAATGTTCTGTTCCAGCTGTAACCATTAACAGAAAATAGTGTTTTAAGAGAGATTTCTGCTCTGTGACCTTCATTCCAGCATCATTATTAAAAAGTTTATCACACTTTAGATAAAATGCAAGTATTATGAAGCCTGTAATTATCACACATTTCAAGATAAAGGTACTCCATAATATTGTGTATAGTTTCTTATTTTGTTAATAAATGGTGATGAGTTGTTGCTCACAGAATGTGAAGAGAGGGATAAAAATAATTTTATTAACAAAATTGTGAAAAGCCCAGCATATTTTCATGGCGTAGAGGTCAAGGGCAAAGAGTTGGGATATTATTTCTGTGTTATTGTAAGAGATTTCAGTGAGATACAGCATCTAATTGGAAGGCAGGTAAAGCATTCTATGACCTCTGAGATGGGTTAGGTGACAAAAATTAATAGCAAATATAAAAGTGAATCTTATCTGGAGATTACATTTCCTTTTTATATGTATTCCATCTATTCTCACCCATGTTACGGTAGTTGCAATACAGAAAGGGTTATCTTGTCAGATCATTCCCCTACATCCATTTCTTTGATTCCTGTTTTGTAGACCATTTCTGCTGCTACCAAGTGATTTACCAAGGCTGTCTTGTGGCCTCAGGCAGACCTGTGAGAAACCAGAAGCATTTGTTTGTGGTTCTTCTTCACATATACTGCTTTTATGACGAAGTAGTGGAGTGAAAATGAGACTGTAGTAGCGGAGCTGGTCCTGGTCTGGTCATATGTTGATAATGTACTTTGGAAATCAATACGAAACCATGGATGTGTTTTGATTAGTGGGTGATTAAGAGGATACTTTACCTCTTTATGGATTAAGTTTTGTTGTTTGAAACACTATATAAACTGCCTGGTCCATCTGTACCATGCCAGTGGCCATTTAAGTATACCTTGGAAGATGTGTTTGGTTCTAATGCATTATGAGTGCCGGGTAACCTGGAGTTTCCATTAGTGTTGCAAAAGCACCATTACTTCATCTAATTAGCTGTAGCTTGTTAATGCTTTGTGAATCAAAAGATTCTGCCTAATATAATTTCCTACAGATCTGAAATGAAGTCTTCTATCTGCATACCTTTTAATCATAAGCAATGGAAAAGTTCCTTACAAAACATTGAAATCTGTCCTTCCTGCCTACAGTCAAGGCTGATCTAGCAGAAAGAAGTTCTTTGTGCTGGTCCTGCCTAAGCTAACACATGTTGCTGCAGAAGCTTTAGTCTCTTACAGCTCTATTGGCTCAGTTTGTGACTGTTGGAAGAAAGATGGAGAATTATTTGGCACAATATTTTCCTGGCAGTAGGTACAAAGATTCGTGAGTGTTGGTCTCTTCTCACTGGTAATGGCAATAGGACAAGGGGAAATGGACTGAAGTTGCACCAGGGCAGGTTTAGGTTAGACATTAGGAAAAAGTTTTTCACTGAAAGGGTGGTCAAGCATTGGAACGGGCTACCCAGGGAAGTTGTTGAGTCCCCATCCCGGGGTGTATTTAAAAGATGGGTAGACGAGGTGCTTAGGGACATGGTTTAGCGGTGGGATGGCAGGGTTAGGTTAACGGTTGGACTTGATGATCTTAAAGGTCTTTTTGAACCTAAATGATTCTATGGTTCTATGATTCTATGCTTCTATATGGTAACAGAGCTATTTTAAATTAGTTTCTGTTTTGGGGATCTGGAATTTTTTCAATTTGCAAAAAGATGGGCATGCTAGAGTAGCACTTACAGGAAAATATCTTACATTGTTTAGATGGAATATTGGTTTGTTGCTAGGCATAGAAAATGGGTAATAATTTGGTAATAAGTAATAAATTTTGTATTTGGAAAGAGAGGTTTCAAGCACATATCTGTATCTTCAGAAATCTTTTATTAACTTCTGGCATTTGAAGATTGAAGGGGTGTTTTCCTCACTCGCTTCCCCATTTTAACATCTTTCCTCCTTATTCTTCTGTCTTCTCCTTTGAGTTTCTATTTTCTGTCATTCTGTTATTTCTGTCTTTCAAATCCAAAAGCATACAGGAAACGAGTCAGCATTAAAACATGGATTCTAAGGAGTATGTTTAATTATTTAATTTTTGTAGTTTCTAGTAGATAGTTGATTTTAAATAGGGATTGCAACACAAAATACTGGGAGAAACATTTTTACAGGAAGCATAGTGCTGGAAACCTTTTTTTCTTTTTTAGAATCATGTATTACTATAAAATCAAAGCTACTAGCACAAGGGCATGTCAGAATTTTTATTGAAGGAATTAAATGGAGAGCTAAGCTGTTGTGGAAGCAACAATTATTAAGAAGTGCACTGAATAGGAGAAATCAGTTTCAAGATTATTGAGATTACATGCATCTCATTCTGAAGTCTTTGAAAATACAGGTTTCTAAAGATACCCTTATGATATTTATTACCCTTTAAGGCATCCTTTTTAAATTTTTCTGCTTTTACAATAGCAATTTTTTAAAATTCCCTGTTCCTTGGTTGAAAGGCTTATATAGCTTCTCCCAACCATGTGGCTTTTGGAAAGGGACCACTAACAAGTTAGTGCAGATGGGTGGAACTAGTTGGAAGTAGAACTACATGGTTGTAATGGGGAAAAACATAATTTCTGTCTGGCATTTAACTTAGATAAATTGTATGGGAGGTCACTTGGCTCAAATAGTAGGAGCAAAAATCTGAATAAAGGGACTTTCTTGGTAAGAATACAACTGAAAATATTTGTCAGGAATCGTGATGTTTTGTAGTGAAGGTCACTGTTTTAAAAATATTTTTATCACTTCAGAAACTAAACTATTAGTGAAGTCAGTAATTTCCATATAATTCTAGTTTTGCAGTCTAAGGTTTCTTTACACAATTCTTGAGACCAGGTGGTGTGAGTAATATATGTATTTTATGTTCATTTCCCAACCTGACTAGTCAAATGTAATATAAATTTTAAGTATAAATGGTGAGCATTAGTTCTAAACCCCAAAATATCATAATTGCTTTTTTCTGTCTCCTGTGCACTAAAAAGGTATTATGCTTATTTACAGTTATTTCAAATGAGACAGTGGTCTATAAAGGACCCAGAGCAAATACGTGCAGTGTGGCTTCTGAGAACGTATTTGTTTCTAGTGAGACATCATCATATTATTCAGTCCATCCAGAAACTTTTAAAAATAATTTTAATAAACTTCACATGCTATGTGTAGATTATCTTTTTGTTAAGTTATGGCTTTAGATTTCAAGATGTTTAGATTTCCTTATCTTCAGATCACAAAGACAGTGTATTCAGAGAACTGGGTTTAAGATTACTTAGTTTCACGGACTTGGTCCTGTGGTGGATTAATTTGAACAGAATGATGTAGTTAGAGATTATAAAAGACCCAAGGCATTTTAACATGCTTTTCTGATTATTTCCATTTTATTTATCTGTTTGTTTGTATATTTATTACATTTTGCATTTATGCTTAAAAATTGTTTTTGGTATATAAAGCTCTGCATTGTGGATTAACTTAATGACTTTCAACCTTATGTTCTGTGTTATCCGTTTATTTTTCATCTGAATTTGTTAGCAGGACTCTAATATGCTTTAATACTTCCCTTGTGCCATTGCATGAGATCTGAAATTTAATAAAGTGGTTGTCTGTCTGGCATAGACTGTTTCTTATTCCTTAACAACTCTTTGCTAGTGTAGTTCAGAAGAATTGCGAAGTTGAGAAGAGCAGCATTTTAAACTATTATTGCTAACAATCATCTGCAGTATTGTTTGAACTATTACACTTTTCTATTTAAATACTCTAATTTTGAATTATTTTTTTTCCACAATCCAGTAAATACAGTGTAGGCATAGTTGGAAAGTTCTTGTTATAAAATTCTTAATTATTTATGTCTAAGCTGTTGCAAGGTGCTGTAACATTTTGTCTTCACAGAGAGGTAATAATTTTTTTATCTTTCTAATGATAACATTTGTAAGTCAAATGATAGTCTGAAAGAACCTCAGAGAAACAAGAGAAGAAAATAATGGAGTTTGTCTCTAGCAGACAAGTTGTGCTCAGTAGACAAATGTTATTGCTGTTTCATTTCAGTTTCTTCTAGCCTGTGGTGTGGATCCTTCTTCTGCCCATATTTTTACTATCTTTCCTGTACCATGCTTTTTCTGTTTTGATGTGTTCATTAGCTATGTAACACAGCACAGAAAGTTAGCCATAGCATACGCGGGAACAGATTGCCACCTAATATCAACCAGATATTGGGAAGAGCTGGGAAAGTAAGGAGTTCCAATTCTTGCTTCCTTAAAGATCAGGGAAAGGAGGGAAACCACCTGCTGTGCCAAGCAGTGCATGATGTGTCCTGCTACAGAGAAGGAACTGCAGCAATGGAAACCTGGCTTTCTAAGAGCACATTTTGAACAGCAAAATGGATGGATGTGTTGGCCCTAGACTTTGAGGAGCACTACATCTGTGACATTTTTTGTTATTGTTAAATTAAAAAAAAAAAAGAAAAATTAAAATCCATCAGCAGAGCAAGTTTGCTTCTCAGCCACCTATTTAACAATTTCAGTTGGTTTTTTTTAGTTTTTAGCTAGCTATTGAGTATCTGTTTTTCTCCTTAAAGTAGTATTTCTCACAACCTGAATCCTACTGTTCTGCTACTATGTATTTGAAAGCTGCATGAGAGAAACAGTTAGCAATGATGCTGAAGATTGCTTTCGTTGCTCTATGCTGTGTGTTCTGTACTTAAAATTTTAAGTCTTCTTAGATTAATGTGCATTTTACTTAAGCTGTAAACTTTACCCGAATGTGGCTTTAATTTACAAAAATTCACTCCCTGTAGTAAGGTTTGCAAATGGAAGTAGGATTATAAACAGATTGCAAGGTGAAAAGTTGGGGAAATAGTGTTGTAATTAAGTTTGAAAGTCCTTAACCAGTTTCCTTCCTTACCATAATACTCCTGATAGTTTCTTGTAATGCTTCTGCTTACAGAGCAGGGAGTTCACTTTGTTTTCTGATGGCAGATTATAAAAAGGCTGAAAAAGGTGCTGAAGGTACTGAAGAGAAGAAGGTTTCCTTAGGAAAGAATGTATCTATGAATAGAAATAAGCTTCAAAATACCACTAAAACTGCAGCAGTGCATGGTATCACATTGTCTTTTAAATCAATGAAAACTTTGATATGGAATATTTCATTGGCCTGAGAGTAACAAAGTTTCTTTTCTGTGATTGCTATTGTTAGTATTACTGGCTTTCTCTAAATAAAACTCACTTTTAATATGGTTTAATTTCAAAGTATGTGTACATTTTTTCATCATAAGGAGGGGGGTTACACTCTATACAAGGTGATTCTACATTTTAATGTCTCAAAATGTGTGCACCAAACCCAATGTTTAGTTTGGTGTAACTAAGAAGAGATCTAATAAGATGTAGCCTTTAAACCAGGTCTAAGCTGGTGTAACGGCTTGTTGACAAAGTTGGTAAGAGTTAAAAAAAAAAATCTTCAATAGATTTATTTGTTTCTAAATGAAAAAGAGCTTTTAGTTGCAATATGATTTACGGGTCTTATTTCAGTAATGTAATGATTCAGAGCTCAGGTTAGATTAGGGAAGCTGCTTGTGTTTTGGGAGTGGCATAGCCTGGCAAATTTGTGTGGCAGAGGCAAGAGGCTAGCTAGTTCTCTCCCTTACTCATGTATTCTTTTGTCCATTTAAAAAAAAAAAAAAAAAAAAAAGCATGCATGTTACCAAAAGTAATGTACTCTTCAAAACTGATCTGAGTTGCCCCTGATGATATCATAGATGTCATTTGAGGATATTAAATTTGATCATAATGTCTGGTTTGTAGCTACTGGGTCTATAGTTTCCATGACACCTTTTCCTTGTAGTCACTTAATCATATTTCAGTGAGAAAATGTCATGCCAGTTGAGGTGAAACAGAGGAACACCTAAAATAATTCAGACTAAATACTAAATTTAACACTATTTTTCCTAGATAAGACGGTAAAATACACATAATACAGACTGTCTTATACCATGTATTAAAAACCAATTCTATTTCTTCCTATTGCTTCTTTCCTTTTATTGTTTTCTAAATCAAATGCATTGACAAATACTTTGATGTGATGGATCATCTTCCTCAGGTCAATACTAAACATAGGTTTGGTCTCCTTGGCATATCCACCCTCAGTTTAGCTAGGTTTTTCCTAGTTAGCTATTCTTTCTTCTTCCTAGTTTAACAGCTGTATGTTGCCAGCGGACCAAAATATGGACCATGCCATCCATTTCCCTGCCTAGTAACTTCCTTGAAATTCTGCTTCTCAGTAAAGTTCTCCTGTAAGTAAAAACTGACTCAGCATGCATTAGCCGGGACTGCTGAGTATTCATTTATGGAAACGTCCACAAGTTAACTAGCCCATGTTTGATGGCACTCACCACAGTAGGTTACTTGAGGGACAATTTGGTGCTATGGCTAAGCTGTTCTACTGGTAAACTGCTACCATACGGGGTGTTCCCTACTGCTTGGGTGAAGAGTGAGCAGGTTCAACATTGCTCCTGTGATGAAGCAATGTTCTTTGATGGTTGTTATTGCTGTATGCAGAAGCACTTTTGGTTGCATCTGCTGGTGACACACCCTGTTGCTACATGATCCCTCAGTTCTACACTAGAAAAAAGCAGCAGGCACGCACAGCTGGCGACGAGGAAGACTAGAAGTCAGGCTGCTCTTTTTGGCCGGTACTTAGCCTTGTCCATATTTTGAACTCCAAATTCAGGCAATGAGTTAAAACAATAGAGGAAGAAACAGTATTGCATAATTTTCTCAGAAACCCTTATAGTTCTATGAAACAGCAAGCCAGTCTTCAACAGAAGTACTGACTAAAGGGTTTGCACCTTTCCTACCCCCTCCTATACCTGCACAGGATTCTGAACCATGCGACATAACTATTAAGCAGCTGATCTGGCTCTGGCAGAAGATTCTTCTTACCGTTAGTCTCTCTCCTTAGGATCTCTCCTCTTTCTTCAAGGATTATGTGTGCATGTTAAGAGTTTTGTTGGCATGAAGAGCGTTTGCTACTCAAAGTAAATGGAGTTGAAAGGTTGAAACTATTTAAATAACAGTATAAACATGCTATGCTTTAACAAAATTTAGATCAAAATCACTCCAATAAATGACTACTTCCTAGTAGAGTAGGTTGTTTGGTAAATATTGCTTGCTTCTTAGAGTCACGATTCGCTAATTACTTATGATAAGTTATTGACATAATTTTATATCTGATTCCCTGCATAATAAAAACTGATACAATACTTAGATATTGAAAAAATATGTAAAACTGAAATATGTGACAGCTTCCTTATTGTTTCCTGAGGCTAAGTGTGACTGTTTTGAAATGGTGGTAAGTTCTGCTGTATTTATGCTTTGAAAGTTGAAAACGGCAATTCCTGCATTTTTCAGCAAAGGGAAGCCTTGGAGCAGGTGATCTCCAGCTTTGCGTGCTGCTGGATTTGCTGCTGAGCTTTAGGTCTTTCCCTGATGCTTATGCATTTCCTAGTGACTGTAGACTTACTCACTTTAATTGTGGTAGCAGAGTTCCTTCTGGATGAAAAGCCAATTTAGCGCTCAAAAGGAGTAAACCAACTTCTGTCATGATGTATCAAAAGAATGTAAATATATCCAGTCTGTAGCAAGAAAATACAATGTGATGCGAAGAAAAGGACATAACAAAGCTCAGTAAACTTGCCTGTAATAGAACAATTACACTATTGTATGTTGAATCAAAATAGATTTAAACAGTACCTATATGCCAGACAATTAAACAGAATTATTTTTTTCTTCTTGCAAGTTTTCTTGATGTCACGGCAGTTTCACAGATAAATATGAGAAGAAAATGTTCAGCCTTTTAATTTCTAAACGTTTCTTGGTAAATAAAGCAGCGAGAGCTAATTACCTTGCGATGGTGTTGCTGGTTGTGCTGGCTGAGTAAAAAGGCAACACACATGCTTGAATGGTTCTTTTGACTAAATGTTCAACAGCAAGTTAACTTTTAACAGAGAGAGGGCAATAGGTTCCAGCATTAAAAAGTAAATTCTGTTTGAAATGGGTATTTTAGTGAACTTCTTGTGACCTTATGGAACAGCACTGACTTGAGAACCCTGATGACAGAGGGATGATGTATGAAAGGAGGATTATGACTCAAACTATGAGTGTTAGCAATGCCATCCTTTTTGTGTCAGATTGTTCAAGGTAAAAGATTTGTATCAGAAAATAGAGAAAAGATTGTACTTCTTCAGGCTTGTTATTTGTCATATTAAATTTGCCATAATCAAGTTTGACAGGCTTCTCTTTATTTTTTTTTCCAGCAGACAATATTATTGTTGAAGATTAGTCAGATGCCTTCCATCCATTCCCTGCCTCACATGCTATGTCATGCAAGCTTTGAAACACTTAGAACGTAATTTAAATGAATGACTAATTTGGCAAGCATAATGGAAGGCACGCATACTATCCTTCAATTGCACAAACCCATTACGGAGCTTTGTTACATCAGCTTCTACCTTCCAGAGGGAGAAGTCAGAGGATTTACTTACAAGGGCTGTATAGCTCTGGATAGAACCAGTAAACGTTTCTGTAGCTGCTATCAAGTAAGGGAGAGGTTAGAGATGGAGCTGAGAGAACAGCCATATGAAAACTTTGGAGATATTCTTTTCATGCAAACCACCACTAAAGACATTCTCATTGAACTGTACAAACTAATTGTTGAAAAGGAAAAACTGTTATCCAGTCTTTTGAGATCACATCATATTCTGGGCCTTAACACACGACATCGGGAGAGAAAGCGACAGTATGTTTCTGGAGTCCCAAAACTTAAAGGAGATGATTACTCCAGTTCTACACATCAACAGGAGTTCTTTCTTGATTCCACAAATAGAGACAATTTGAATCACAAAAAAAAGAGGAAATATAGAAGGAAAGAGAGCTTTGAGGAAGTCAGACACTGTAAAGGGGCAAAAAAGATATATGAACATCTTTCTTCACTGACTGCACAAGACATGCAACTGGAAAATAAGAAGATTCTCCCCACAATATTTCCTACCAGGAGTTTTCCCAGATCCTTTTCTACCTCCCCTTGGCTAACTGTAAAAGGTAAGGATGATTTGCCAGTAGACAAGAGTATACGACCAGAAAGGTGGATAGAAGAGGGGTATTCTCTTCAGAGCGACAAAGCTGTGAAGCTGGATGCTGTCTTACCAAGTTCTAGCTCAAAAGACAGCAATGACATGGTCGCAGTGGAACTAGTGGATAATGGAGAATGCATTCCTGACATTACGAAGGTAAAACAGAGTATCGCTTTGGTAAAGTCATCTCAGGACAGTCTATCTAACAAACTTGAGCCATTATGTAAATCTGCAGCTGCTAAAAGCTTGAAGCGTAGTAAGTATACTGGGCTGGTACGCAAGGAAAAACCAGGTATCACAACTGTGGCTGAAGTACAGGATTCAGAAGCTTCTATTGAAAAAGTTGCCAAGCCCCCTGCAGAGTCTTTACCTGATTTTCACAGAGATAAAGAAACCATTTCTACTGTTCTCACGACAGTGCATAATGAGTTTAGATCAAGAACTGATGTATACTCCGTAGATGAACCTGCTGAAGACTCTAAAACCACTGTGCTGCGGGAAAAGGAGCATGAAGGCTCTGGTTTGCAGTACAAAGCAGAGAGAGTGCACATTACTGATGAGTCATGCAACCTTGTGGGAGCAGTCAATAAAGCTCTTCTGAAAGTTATACGGAGCGACAGTTTAGATGAAGCTGCAGAATGGAAGAGACTGCAACAAACTGCAAGAGTAGACAGAAACCTGCCAGGGTCAACATATGAGAAGAGAACCGCGGTATCCCGGGGAAGCAGCAAGCATTTATTTTTGAACCTGCCTATAAATGAAAGTCCTGATATTTCTCAGACAAATAATACTCTTAAACTGGAAGAGAAGAGGCTGCATTCACCCTCGTTAGTAGCAGTGAGTAATGTTTTTAGTAATTCATATCTGCTATCTAATACACACAAACAAATGTCACCTATCCCTTCTCCATTATCTTCGAGACTGCCTAGCCCGCAGCTGCATCATCGGATTCTCCCGTTACCAACACAGAATGCTGAGGACGAATCTATGTTCAGTGGCCATGGCAATGGGAGACACAGTGCTATAAACCTCTCTTTCAGTGACTTGGAGCCACAGTTTTATCTGCAGTTTTCTGAACCCGGAGAATTGGGATTTGCCACCGGACAACCAGGCCTACATCTGAATGCAACTGCAGGGCATTTTGAAAAGCACGCTGTACAAGAAAAATTAACTACTCAAACACAGCAGAATTACTGTCCAGGTCAGTCCTATTTTCATACATTTTAAAACTAACAGAATTAACCAACCATGAAAGTAATGGAGTGTTTTTTTAATACTAGCCTTTAATAGTAAATAGTATGTTTGCAATTAAAGTGTTTTTCACTACTTAAGGACTGAGTGAAAAGTTGTTGAATTTTTTAAACAAAAATTATATGATTTCCTTTCAGATGCATTTTTTATGTCAGCTAATATTCAGTCCTGTTGTTACTGAATGACCTCTTAACCAAAGTTAATTAAATATTTTTCCATATAAAATGAAAAACAGTTTACATGCTTGTTTTCCTGCTTTTCCTGTGCTGTGTTCTAGTTTGTCAAAATGTTATGATAATATTTTTATCCAAAAAGTTCTTTTTAGTTTGTTTGGCTTAACTGATAGAATATTGTCTGGGCAAGCTAATTTACATTGCCTTAAGTATAAGACCGGTGCTTTGACCATTTAGCTACAAGAGGTTGATGTAAATTCTGTAACAGCACAAGCCTTGTTTTCAAAAGGATTGCATGCAGGAGTCATGTTACAGTGTATTTGAGTACAGTACATGGGTTTATTTATAAATATATCCTGTGAATATAAAAATGCATAAATATATGGCATACTGGATAGCTGTCTTTGTTAGCTAGAACATCGACATCTATACCCTTCATTTTTCCTCTAAGAAGTCAGAAGGCTGAACGACCTAATTGTACAGTGGTCTAGGGGTGGCTTAGACTGGTCCCTCTGTGTTATAGGGAAGGCTGACAGTGCAAAGTGACATGATTTCACTAAAAAAGGGAAAGAGGTGCTAATCTGCAGCCTGTACACTTTTCATGGAAAATAGAAAAATTTTCTATAAACTCAAATTGAAAGGAAAACTAGGCAAAAATATGGAAACCTGTCACTATCTGTATTTCTTAGTATTTACCTAGACTTTAACCCCTTGTGTACTCCCACTCCCACCCCTGCTTCCCTTTACAGTGCATTTGGGTCTCTTGCCATATCTTTGGCTGATTCAGCTCAGTAAAATGGCACAAAAATATTCTCTCTATCCTTTCTTTTTTTTTTTTTTTTTGGGGGGGGGGGGAGAGGGAAGTGATGGGAGAATGGCAGAGGGCAGTCTGCCATTTTAGTTACCTAAATTGCCTCACAGGATGGCCCAATGAGTGACTGCCACAGCTGGTGCCAGATGAGTTACAAAATTCTGCAGTCTAAACCAGGGAGGAAGACATGGGCATAAGGAAAGGGGGTTTCTAAAAAGGGAGGTGTGTAGGGACGTGAAACCATTACCTTAGCCAAAGGGTGCTGAATACTGCCTATGAGGCTTGCATTTATGACTGCTACTTCTAGAAGTTGCTATAGTTCCACTCAAGATTAAATCAAATTTAGTGTTGTTTGATGAGTTGACAAAGCTTATGCAAACACTCATTGGCAGCAAAAAAGATGAGTACTGTTCTCTTGCTTTTTCATGCCTTTCTTGGTTCCTGTTGTGCTGTGTTGTCCTACCCCCCTCATTACTTCTTGTACTCATCAAACATTTTGGTGAGCTGGTTTAGCTCACAAAACCAGCAGAAAATTTCACCCCTTTGTAAGACTAAAGTAGCACAGCCAGTCTTTTCCTCCCCACTTTGCATTAGTATTTTTAATTAGTTTGTCATTTAGGATTGTTGGATGTGGAACTGTGCCTATTGTGTTGTGCTCTTGTGCTGGTTTTGCCTGGGACAGAGTTAATTTTCTTCACAGTAGCTTGTATGGTGCTATGTTTTGGATTTGTGATGAAAACTGCGTTGATAACATTAATGGTCTGGCTCGTGCTGAGCAAAGTTTGCACAGCATCAGTCCCTTCTCTGTTTCTCACTCTGCCCCCATGGTGAATGGACTGGGGGGTGCGCAGTAGGCTGGGAGGGGACACAACTGGGCAGGTGACCCAAAATAACTAAAGAGATATTCCCTGCCATATAGCATCATGCTCAGCAGTAAAAGTGGAAAGAGGGAGCTTTAGGGGGGCTAGTCATCTTTTGCCTGGGAACTGGCAGGGCATTGGACTACCCATGGGAGGCAGTGAGTGACTGCTTTTTGCATCACTTGTTTTGTTTTCTTCCCTCTTTTTCCACTTATCCTCCATTTATGAAACAAATTTATTTGTTTCTTAGTTTGTTTGTTTTGTCTTGACCCCCAAGTTTTTTCATTTTTATTTTTCCTTTCCTCTTCTGCCATCCCACTTGGGGTGGTGGGGGAAGTGAATGAGCAACTTTGTGGTGCTTATCTGCCCACTGGGATTAACCCACAACAGCTGTATAAGAAACAAACCAAACCAAAACACATACACACAAATAGCATCTGTTGGCTGAAAACCCTGGCTATTAAGCAGAAATATCTTTGTGTGGAGAACAAAATGCAGACAAAACAAGACCTTAGTTCTTGTTTACATTATCTTGCAACATTAATACAGATAGAAAATATCACTGCAACTTTCTGAAAGATGTAATAGACTCTGGTTTGGAGTTTGGGTTTTTTTTCATTTCATGAATGGTTGCATGCCAGCTTTATTACTGCTGTGTCAGAAAATCTGTAATTTTAAGGAAAAGTTTCCTACTTTGCTGGCATATATAATACTGCAGGTATGTCTCTGGATCTGGGATAACATGACTTTCCCTTTTGTTCTGAACCAGGGGTGGAATCATGTTTACTGTCAGAGCATTGGGAGTACCACTTTTCTGTAAACTGACATGAGTAATAACTGACTGACTGTAGTGCAGTGGGGCAAATGATGTATCTCCAAATTTAGGCAATGTAGGTGATGTTAAGATTTACAACTGTAAGCTTGCAGTCCTGGTTTGATCCTTATCAGATTCCCCCCATGTGTGAAGAGCAAAATTCAAGACTATTGTTCATATTTGTCTTTAATGGGGTACTACCGTGAAATTATTTCTTCCAAATCTAGTCTATTATTAAATTGTGTAAGTATCTACAATGAATCTAAGAATTATGGAGAATTTTGGTTGAGTATCAGTCAGGTTGGTTGAAGATTTCCTTCATGTCAAAAATGCTGGTCTTATGAATGGCTTTTCAAAGTAATTTTACTGTCACAGTTTGCACTACTTTATACTGCAAAATATTTGGAGCCTTATATTACCTGTGTAACTTTGTATTTGGAAAGCTTCATGAATGGGATAAAATATTTTAATTATTAGTTTAAATAATGAATTGGACTCATCACAATCATTTTAATTCTCTTTTCTGATTGTTTTAAATCACGATTCTTCACTCTCTGGATAATTGGAGAATATTCCCTCAGCCGAAACTGAAAAAAACATTTGGCTAAGGAAGAGTGCCTTTACTTCTGTACTTCCACTTTTTCTGCAAGTTCAAGTTTTTTACAGTGAATATTTATGTCACAAATCTCATAGTTTAATTACACAAAGGTCTATCAATAATTCACTTGAAAGGACAGTTTTCTGGGTCTTCCTGTTGAAGTGGAACTGGTGGCCATGGGAACAGGCAACACCTTTTATCTGAGCAAGATAATAGTCAACTGGGAAGAATTTACAGTTCAACAATAATTATTTAACAATCTTCTCTGTAAGTGGGACTTGGAATTAACATTCTTATATTTACATGTAATAGTTCCATTTGAATTATCAAAATTCTAAGTAAAAGCTTTAGAATAAATTAAGGCTTTCAAGAAATAAAATGTTCAGCTTCAAGTAGCAAAACCAAAAGTACAAACACTAAAATTTCTCATAAAAAGACATTTATTATATCCTCAGAAACATACATCCTGCATTTCTGTAGGAAGTTCTTTCTACTCTAACATAAAATACATTATGCTTTTATAGCTCTGGAGAAGCCAAGCTCGCTTTTGAAATGGTCCTCAATATATCCGAGTATCTGTCTCAGGGAATGATTTTCTGAGACCTTTTAGTTCCTGACTGTGCTTCTCTCCCAAGTTGTTCACAGTGGTAGAAAAAACTAGGGAGAAAATTTTCAGAGCTGTTTTATTTAATTAGTATGGAATGACACCGATATGCTGTTTTACTAAGTATTATCTGAAAGAGGAGGAAGATGAGTGATCTTTTTAGCAGTTATTGAAGTGAACTTGATTCAGAACAGGAAACGTAAAAACAAAAATCTCTGGTTATGATGTAGCCTCTATGACTTAGGGCAAGTCAGCCAAAACATCCTATTATTCCAGGACAGTGACCGGTGACTGTGCTTTGAGTCAGGATGAGACTGGGATGGGTCATTCACCACACTTTCTGTTTTATATATTAGTACTGCTGTGGAAAAATGATAAAAATCTGGCAAGGGGGAATGGTGAAAGCAAGAAAGAGAACAAATGAAAAGCATGGTGTTATCCTACGCCCCCAGCCAATGAAGATTGCTCCTTTTTTGATATGTAGTAGTTGTGAAAGAAGAATTTATCCAACAAACAGAAATCCAAGGTTAGTGGGACTGTAGAGCGACTGAAACTAATGTGGGATAGAACTGAATGATTAAGGCTTGTGCCAGGTGAAATGGCTGAGCCTATGGCACTGAAAGGGACAGGTCCATTCTCTCCTTATCATCTTCCTGTCTCCCAGCAAAGGCCTCCTCTCTCACTATCCCTCCCCTTCTGTGGAACAACTTTGGTGGTTTTCTTGCTTTTTGGTAATTTGTGTCAGATCACTAAGTAAGTCAAAAACTGAGCCAGCAGGGAGATAGGTGAGTAGCTTTTGCTGGTCTAGTGAGCTGGACGGTTCACTAGTGGTCTGATGAAAACCAAAGCTCGGGTGAGGGAGGACATGCAAGTGTGCTGCCAGGAGGCAGAAAGGACAAGTGAGCAAGACCACCCCTGCCAGCAGCAGGGAATCATCAGATCTTCAAAGCTTCGGTTCCATCCCAAAACTGGAAGCCAGGAGGCTGTCTGGGACTGGCTAAAGCAGAAGTTGGGTGTGGGATATAAGAGATGAATGAATTTGGAAGAGGATGAGGAGACAGAGTGATCTTTTAAGTGGGTGGTATTAATAGTGAAGCAGGAAGACCAAGAGAGGGTGGATGGTTGAGAGAGGGGAACTCCAGTGGACTGGGTAGGGAGCATGGCCTTGGCTAGGATGGAGAATAGGAGTGAAGTATCACAAAACAAGTGGAGCTTGGCAGATCAGAGTTGAGAGAATTTTTTTTGGGGGAGGGGGGAAAATGTGCAAAAGGATCTGTAACCATTAGAATGTACATCATGGATGTAAACCTAACATTCTGCTGATGATCTATGAAGTCAGTGTGTAATACCATACGGAATTTTGGAGATACAGGGAAGACAAGGGAGGAAGAAAAACAAAGATGAGGTAAAGGGGTTTGGTTTTAAGGTCTTAGAAGTTACAATGCTTATTACAATGTAGGGAAGGCATCTTAACTGCTGGAAGAGACTGGTGAATAAAGTTCTTCAGATTATTTCTCAAATAATTTTGTTTAATTGACTAGTAAGATATATACCCAAGAGTTCCTTGTAATATGTTCTGGACATAATTGTTAGCTGCACTTCTCCCTACTGATTATTAGATGGAGAATATTGTGTTTGCTTGTTACTCCCAATGAGAATTTTATGGCAGCAGTTCACTTTCCGTTAGAAAGAATTGAAAATGAGCATTCTGGTAATTTTGTGTAGTTGTCAAAAATTATGCACTGCTGTTTGAAAACATGCCAACTGCTAATGGCTATCTGTGGGAGATCTATTTTGCAGTCTTAAAATATAATAAAAGTATTTCAAGCTATAAAGGACTGTTTGCTACAATATGGATAAATACTTGAGTAAGTATTATTCTTAAATTGGTCTGAGGTTGTGAACCGTCATATTTTAGTTCTCAGAGATTTTTAAGGGAATCAAAAGCACAAAATGATATTTTTATTCCAGTACTTCACTTGCTGGTGGCTGGAGGAACAGTTTTCATAACTGTGCTCTGACGGCTGCCCTACTCCTTAGGGCTTTTAACTGCCAGTTAAAACTGGGGTTTCCCAGTTTTCTGGGTTCATTTGTGTTTGCAGTGTAAACATAGCTTACTTCTACGTGAACAAGAATACTCTGATTCTACTAATATAGCAGTTCATATAGTCTTAGTTCTACATGTCTGTTTAAATCTACAGCATTAAAGTAGCAGGTTGAAGTATCCATGTGAGTAAGCCTTAGTTTTGAATTTGTTTGGGTGTATTATCATTAACAGAAAAAATTAATCTATTGCAGTGCCTGTGCTAGAAGACTTGTAACTGAAAAATGGGATACAGGCAATGTTTCACAGGCAATGTGAGAAATTCAATAACAAGACCTTATGATGTGTTCCTGAACCGTGGTTTTGGAAAATGAAGTTTCATAGAAACAAAACTCGGTTTGAAGGCTCTTATAACAGGAGACAGATGATATTATATTGCTTTTGATGTTCCTTTTATAAGGAAGGGAAGGGTTTATAAATATCTTCTCTAATTGAAGTGGTTCAGAGAATTGCTAATTAGCATTTTAAAAGCACTGTAGTGTTATGTCCATAACAAGTATGTACCTCATGAGGTAAGTTTGCATATAGATCACATGGAAGCACGATGCATAGTTTCTCACAGGTAATTCACATGAAAGTAGTATAGATGAGTGTGTTGCTTCACTAAAGCCAGCTTATTCAGAGTGCATGTTCTTTGAAGATGCTATAAAGGAGTTAAGAATGAAGTGACTGGGGTAAGAACAGAATTACATAAAAAAAAGAAAATAGAATTAATCATAGAATCTCAGAATCATTTAGGTTGAAAGGGACCTCTTGAGAGCATCTAGTCCAACCCTCTGCTCAAGCATGGTCACCTAGAGCAGACTGCCCAGGCCTGAATCCAGTAGGATTTTGAATTTCTCCAAAGGTGGTGACTGAATAACCTCTCTAGGTAACCTGTGTCAGTGCTTGGTCACTCTCACAGTAAAAGAGTGTTTTCTTATGTTCAGGTGGAATTACATACATTTTAATTAGTGCCCATGATACTGTTAGTCTTTTTTTTTTTTTTTTTTGCTGCAAGGGCTCATTGCTGGCTCATGTTCAACTTGTTTGCCACCAAGACCCCAAGGTCCTTTTCTGCAAAGCTACTTTCCAGCCAGTTGGCCCCCAGCATGTCCTGGTGCCTGGGCTTATTTCACCCTAGGTGCAGGAATTTGCACTTCCCCTTGTTGAACTTCATGAGGTTCCTGTCAGCCCATTTCTCCAGCCCGTTGAGGTCCCTCTGGATGGCAGCACGACCCTCTGGTATATCAGCCACTCCTCCCAGTTTTGTCTCATCCTCAGACTTGCTGAGGGTGCACTCTGTCCCATTATCTGGGTCAATAATGAAGATGTTGAACACTATTAGCTCCTGTTGCCTGGTTCAACAGGAATTGGTACCACTGATCACAACCCTCCAGGCCTGGTCATTCGGCCAGTTTTTAATCCATCCAGTGATCATTTATCTAACCCATACTTCGTCAGCTTATCTTTGATGCTGTTATGGGAGACAGTGTCAAATGCTTTGCTAAAGTAAATGTAAACAGTTCTCACCTTGTTCACCAAGCCAATCACCTCATTGTAGAAGGCAATATAAGGTTGATCAAGCATGATTTCCTCTTTTTAAATCCATGCTGACTACTCCCAACCACCTTCTTGTCCTTCATGTGTTTGAAAATGCTTCTCAGGAGGATTTTCTGCATCACCTTCCCAGGGACTGAGGTGAGAATGATTGACCGGTAGTTCCTTGGATCTTCCTTCTTGAGGATGAGAGTGATATTTGCTCTCTTCCAGTCTTCGGGAACCTCTGCCAATTGCCATGAGCAGTCAAAGATAATAAAGAGTGGCCTCATAATGACAGTGGCCAGCTCCCATGGCATTTGTTGGTGCAACCTGTTTGGCCCCATAGATTTCTGTACATCCAGTTCATTTACGTGCCCCTAACCTAGTCCTCCTCCATCAAGGGTAAGTTTCCTTGCTGCAGAGTTTCCCTCTGATCTCAGGAGCCTGAGATTCCTCAAGGCAGGTTTTACTGGTAAAGACTGAGGTGAAGAGGGCATTTGAGTACTTTGGTCATGTGTCACCAGTTCCTCTCCTCCATTCATCAGTTATTTAATTGATAATTTTTCATGGTTTTCCAAACTTGAATAGTCTTATCACAGTTTTTCAAAACAGAGAGCAAGCTCATAAGCACATCAAATTTATAAGATTGTGATAGTGATGTTCAAAAGTTTGGAATCCAAACTTGGATCATATAAATCCTGTCAATCTATTTTGGTTATTTAAATTTATTGCCTTCCTTTTCTGACCACAAAATGATAATGATTCTGTAGATTACAATCTGGATCAACAATAATGAAATTTTGTTAAATCTGTTAGTGTCTTAATAGAACCAACATAATTCAATATTATACACATTTGTGGGGTAGCAGTCATGAGTTCTATTTTCCCTCAGTGTTTTTCCTGTAGATTGTCATCTCTGCAAAATTCAATTACCATCTCAGTGTTGTTAATACCATTAACTTTTACTCCAAACTTGTTTCTTTTTGCCCAGTCTAAATCCTTGATGTGTTTCTAATATCTTAGGGGAATTGTGTTATCTAAAGACTCAGTATGGCTAAAATGGAAGTAATTATTTCTGAGATCTTTCCAGATATTGGCTTTCTGAATCACAGTGAGTAACACAACTACCCTGACTGCCACTTAGGCCTGTAAGATAGAGATCCTCTTTGATATGGATTTCTGTTGCTCCTTCCATAGATAGACAGTTGCAGGCTGTATCTAGAATTTTCCAGTTAAGTCTACATGTCCTTTCTAAATATGTAATCTTGCGAAGTTTGCTAATAGTATGTCCAACTAAAATCACAGTCAGTATATAGCTCTTTAATGGATCCTGTTATATTCATTGCAGTTACTTATGATACAGTGTATGACAATTTCCTTCAAGAACGTAATCTATTGAGTCTTATGACACATGGTAATGATAAAAGTTCATTAATATTTCTTCTCAGTGAAGCCAAAATCTTTTTCATATTGGTGTAAACAACGTAAGGCAATGCTGCATTGAAACTGTAGATTTATGGCAGTTTGAAATGAATGTAGACAGGACTGGAAGTTCAAGACAAAGTCTCTGAGTTAAAAAGATCCTCTGAAGGCTGACCTTGATGGATGCTGTGAACAAATAGCTCCTGTTTTAGTTGAATGACTTCCCAGCATGACACACTTAAGCAACAGTTATATTTCCATCTCTCTTTGTAACATGTGACTCTTCAGTCAAAGGCAATCAGTGAGGGGAAACCAAGTGGATTAAATTGGAATGAAAAAACAGAGACAGCTTAATGTTTTATACTGGTCACAGATTAACAATTTTCTGTTTCATGGGAGGGAGAAAAGGCCAAAACATTCACACTGGTTCACAGTTTGTGCACTCAGTTTAAGAGACTTTACCGTAATGAGATGGACTTCTTTTTTCATCAATATAAAAAGAATTTCTTGAGGTAAAATACTGGCATAATTTGGAAGTTGTCATTTATCAAATGTATATGTATTCTGTTGGCCATTTAAAACAAGTCAATAGAAATGGTTCAGCTGACATTTTCTTGATGGATCAGGATGATACATAAGCTGAGATCAAATTCAAGTATTTAACTCTGTAACAATTATTAACATATATAGGAATTTTTAAAAGCTATAGTAGCTACTCCTCGGTATTTTGCCTCTGAAAAAGTGACATTGCACTAAATCCAACTTGTAGAAGTGGTGAAAAAAATTCTGCATATTCCCTTCTAAAAATGTACTTTAAAATATATGCAATGAAAATTAATAAAGATGCAGTTTATGTGTTTGTGGTATATTATATCAGTAAATAATTTTGAATAGTATTTCATCATTAAGATGTGACATTAAATCTATAATGATACATTTAAATAATACTTACAAGTAGTGAATATTATTTAGGAGTCATAGCACTAAAATACTGCACTTAGTGGTTTAATGATGCATTTAATTGTTTGTGTCAGAGGAATTTTTCTTTGGGATTAGGTTATAACTACCCTTACATTTAGCTTATGGCAGCCTCTCATTCGCTCCAAGTGTTCATGATTTTCCAGAGTGTAGTCAAAGGTCTCTTCAGGGCTGTGGGTTACATTGCTGGGATCAGTGAGGTGAAAATAGGACAGAGAAAAGTTGAGAACTGGGAGATCTGTTTTACACGAGGAATTTTAAAGGCTGAGTGAAATTACTCTTTACCAGAACAAGAGGTGAGTAAGGAAGGAAATATAAATAATTCACAGTCCCTCACCTGAGTGACATTCTCTATATACTGCCACTTGCAGAGTCCTGTGTGAGAAAGATTTTGATAATTTGTAATATTGTACCTTTTTTTACCTTTATGTTTTGGAAGTGTTAAATGAAAAGTGCTATTTTTTTTATAAGGTTTGCTATTACACTAAAGAGCCATATGGGACATTTTTGTATTTTGGATACAAAGAGGTTCTCTGAAATGGTCCTAAGCGATCACTTAGCTTTTCTTTGCCATTAGTCCACAATTTAATTTTCTTGGATAATTCAAACCTACATAAATTAAGAGTATAACGGATGAATGGTTTAGCTATTGTTTGATGATGTTTATTCTCATTTCTCTTTAGTATGTTGGAAAAGTAAGCTGGAAAAACTTTGTGTGTACTAAAAAAGACTGACTTTATGGAGAAAGGTATTCTGAGTTTTTATTCTATAACTTCTTTGCTAATTTCTGTATTTGTATGTCTACCTTACAAGTAGAAAATATTTCCTGATTGCCGTCCCCTGTAAACTGGAACCTCTTACCTCACCAAAACCACTAAATATTTATGAATAGAAAAGAAAACAGTTCTTATTTTGTGTACAAATGGAAGTAGATTGGTTCTTGTTCTCTAAGCTTTAGCATTTCTGTTATAGAAACATCAGTAAAAATAACAAGACACAGGGGAGTCTGGTCAGTAACAAGTTACCACTTCCATGAATATATGAACTTACTAATTGTTTTTGAGAGAGAAGTTGCATACAGACTAAAACGGGTTGTTCCCATTCCTTTAACCCCATAACACTTTGCATTTTTCAGCAGTACCGGTTCCCATTCCTTTAACCCCATAACACTTTGCATTTTTCAGCAGCACCGTAGAAGCCCTGCCAGCCCCAGGCACACCCTTGGTTCTGAACCTGCTACCAACAGCTTTAGCTGTTCTTATCTGCAAAATACCAGGTGCTTCTGTGTGACCTAAGATGTTAATTGTGCTTACCCCATACATGTAATTTGTATATGAGATCTGGTTCATATTATCAGTGTATTTATAACAAATAGCTTGATTCCATATCCAGAGAAACTGAACATTACAGCTACTAAGACAAACTTGCTTTCTAAAAGGTGCAGAATTTTCTTGAGCATAATAAGGTAAATTAGGAGTAATAGTCAGCAGAACTAATTCCAAGTTCTTTGGGGCAATTACTAAAAAAATGGGTACTTCTATTTTATGCAGCACTGAAGTCTCTTTCTTCAGCCCCTTGAGTAGCATTTTGTTAACATACACTTGAATCTGATAGTTAATGTTGTTCTAAAAGTGAAATCTAAAGCTGTGTTTAGTCCTTTGGAGATGGTAAAAGTTTTGGAATTTACTTTCCTGTGTTAATTTTATTTAACTTAAGACATATATAAAACCTGTAAAGCTGCTGGCATTGAGCCATTTCATCTCACAATATTTAAAATCTAGAGGTTATCTTCTCTAAGTTTCTTCTAGAGTATATATTTCTGTCAGTAATGTAGTTGTCAATATGTTGTAAAGTTGAGCAAATGTTTACTAATTTCTGATTCTTCAAAATGGGATTTGTTTTGTCTTAAGAAATGGAAGTAGTTAAGTAAGAAAAATATTGAAAACATGTTATTGAAATAGAAACTATTCAGTTTTGGAGAGTACATATTTTTAAATAAATGTATATTAAAATGAAGTTACAGTTATGTATAAATTTTAAATAGCAGTTACAGTTTAAACTTGAGTATATATTTGATAGCTATACTAATTCATGCCAGTCAGATTTTTTCTTTTTTTTTGTAAAATTCCAGCTTTTATAGAAATACAACTAAAACCAAATGAACAAAAAAAATTTTTTTTAATCAGCCAGATAGCAGCCTTCTGCAAATTATTTCCTAGGTGAATAATAAAACCCAACTAATATATCAAGAACAAAAGACCAGCTTTGGCTGGTAATACATCTTTTTTCATAGGCAGAATAGTCTTGCATAAGACCTAAGTATTTATTTATAATGCTTTTGTACCCTAATTTCCTCTCATATGCTTCTATTGTGGGATATGGACCTAATAATTTTTGTACTAATTTACTACAACAGATTATTCTTTAAATCTGACACACAGTGAAACTATAGTTTTAAATGTTATGAGTAAGAGAAATACTACCATATAAATTTCCAGGAACGGTTTGCAGCTTTCTTACTTGTGATTAATTCGTATTCCACTTTTATACTTATTTATGCAAGTTATACTTAATGATGCAAAGATGAAAGATGTTTGTCATCCAAAGCTGGGAAGAAAAACATTAGTGCATACTTCTTCAGTTTTTCACGTTTTTTTTCAAAAATCTCTTACTTTTTAGCCTTAAGTCTTTATCTTGTCATCTAATTAATAATCTGAGAGGCAGTGTTCTGTTTCAGTATTTTCCTTACATTTTTCCAAGTAATGGGAAAAAAAGATATTCCTAACTTTGTTGCCTAGTTTGACAGTCTTAATCCATCTGGAGTGTTTTTTCTCCAGTCTATGGATTAGCGAAAGAGGCCAAGCCTAATTAGCCCAGAGAGCCATATTTTTCATTTCATCAGGTATTGAATGTTTGTCCAGTCCTTTTCATCAAGGTGGTTGGATAACATTTAAACTATTTCACCTTGCAACCTAGAGAAAGATTTGTTTCCATTCAATTCAGATTTTGGTGGCCAGTAAGAACTTTGAGTTTAAAGACTGTGTTCAAAGGTTAGCAGAAAATGGGCTCTAGTTTGAAACAATTTCAGATTTCCAAGATGACATGAACTTAGCAAGAGGTATCTCTTATGTTAAAGAGCTACTGTTGTGATAGTTAAGCCCAGTGAAGTTACTTTCTTCTGTAACAGCTCCAAAATTAAATGTTTTTTATCCAGAACAGGCAGAAGTCTGGCTTTTTAAATTAAATTAAATTAAATAGGGTTTTTTTCCCTGTCTTCTGTGGTATTTCTGACCATACTCATTTACTTTCAAGTCCTACTTTTTTTCCCCTCTGTGTAATCATATGTCAGTTAGGGTAATGTAGATGCTTTGTAAGAGAGCAGTCACGTAGGGTGTGTTTGCATTGCATGTTCTGGTCCATGCTAGCAACCCACCACTTTTCCAGTTTAGTCTATGATACTTACTGAATGGATACTCATGCAGTTCAAAGAGTAGCTTGAGCTTGAACAATTCTTGCGTAGTAACACTTGCTAAGATATGTCTGCACAGACCTCATACAAACCTTCATGGCAGGGCTGGCATTACACAGCTGCTCTCACCCCAATGAATTACAGTCATTCTACACTTGTGGCACAGAGCAAGGACCTTAACCTTTCTTCATGTGGATTAGGTGTGACTGTAGGCTCAAAGGGGATTTGGGGCTACAAACAAGGCTGTGGCATAGCCTAGGCTTGAGGCATTAATAATGTGGATGGTCAATGAGACAGAGCATAAAAGCAGGTTCAATTAACTTTGTAAAGTAAGTTGCAGCTCTGTCATCAGCGGGTTTTCTCTTATGTGCAACTCTCATTGAAATTGATGTTAAATGTGCAAACTGGGCTGGCAGCTGGGTGTTCCAGTGGAACGAATGAAAGGTTTCTTGGAATTCAGGTCTGCTTTAGCAACTTTGGCTGCTAAACCCAACATCTAATGATACTAATATTTAAACAGTCATGGCTTTGAACAGTCATGGAAATATTTCCACCTATCCCCTTGGTGATGTGTTCACGAGCCAGCTGTATAGCATACTGCTTTGTTTTCCTACTCAGCAATCATCCTTATTATATTCCCACAGCCCCTTCATCACTTCTGCTTTATTCCTATTATGTTTCTCCCTCATGTGACTCTACACTTTCCTACCTGTAACTTTTGAAAGAAGAAAGCTTATACTTTGCTTCTTCACAAGAAATTATTTCTGCCACCCATTTCAGTGTCCTGGGCAATTACCTGTCAGATCATTTCACAAATGAAAAGAAGGAATTCCTAATTACTGTTACCTCCTTATTCCACAAGATCTTTGGAACGGATACAAAAGTGTGCAGAATGAAAAAGGCACAGTTTTAGACACCCTAGGGTGTCTGAGGCACAGGCATAGAGCTGGCAAATCTGACCTGGAATGATCCACACCTTTGTGGACTGGGGTAAATTAATTTCAGCATCTAATATTCATTTAGGCAACTGAATCCCAATAATTGTATTGAAAATTATGTGACAGCTTTTTATTGCAGCAGTGTTGTTAGCTCTCAACAAGCCAAATTAATCAGAATTGGATTTATTCCTACAGAAAAAAATATTTTCTAAAAAATACACCTGAATTTTGGTCTAGAATCTCATCATCCATTTTGGTACTTTGCAGTCTCTCTTTGTTGTTCTAAAAATTGAACTCTCTTTAATTCTGCATGCTTTCTTCTGGGAACTATCTGCATTTCCATATTACATTTCTAGGTCAGTATAATTTTGTTATTGTCTCTGTGTCAGTGTAGTAAGGCACTTCATTTGACTTTTAACCATGAAACTTAACAGACTATGTTGGGATTTTCTGGAGAATGATTTTATGGTCCTCAGTCCACTGAAATAGCATCCCCTTTTTTTAATCCTAGTGAGGACAAACCTTAGAAGTCTTTGGCCAACGTGCAGGATTTGCATAACAGGTTTACTGTTACAACAGAACTGTGAGCAACAGCAATAAAAGGGAGTTGTGCCTCCCATTTGCTTCCTTTGGCATCTACGTATTGAAGATGAAAGAATTTTAAGATATAAAGTATACCTTTTGTATGAATCAGAAATATGACCAATAGCATTGTTCTCTCACATTCATGTAGTGGTAAGCTTTAGCGTGGCGTATGTGATCACTGTGCCTTGAAAGAGAAACCCACCCTTTTCAAGAATGGTGCTGGATGCATGCTTACCTTGAAGCAAGACTGAGAGCAAGTATGTGCTTATGATCAATTTAAATAGTGATGGTTTCCAAAACAAAATTGTATGCTAGATGGCCAACAATTGCTAAGTTGTAATTTTATTTTTAAAGTGAATGTAATACTGGCAGCCTTGAGGTTGCTGGATTGCAGTAATGACTGGTATTTATATCTGGTTCATTAGCATGCCAGTGAAAAATTTCATGTGACAAAAATCCATTTGGCTAATGAACCACCTTTTAATTAGACCTTGTATTTTCAAAAGAATACAGCTTATTTTTTTCCTCAGTAATGTACTATAACTGCATGGAACAGTTGCAAAAATGAATTGAATGGCAGAAATATTTTCAAGTGAATTAAGCAGACTGCTTGTGAGGTGCTTAGACATCTAAGGCTTTGTTTTGCTCTGCCAGACCTGACTGAGGCCAATAAAAAGGGCAAAGTTACACAATGAAGAGGGTTTTCTTCTTTTTCATAATAGAACCCTTTGGGTTCAAGAAAGCCTTGATAAAGCCAAGATACTTGTGGCTTCTTCTGGTGGTTTACGCAGCTATTTTGGTGTGCAAGTGTTACTGAAGATGCATGTAGTATCTTGCAGAAGTTATACAATCAGCCATATACTAAGCCTGAAAGAAGTGTTTCCAAAAAAGCACTTTAAAAAAAGAAAAAGCTGTCCCCAGACTTGACTGGCTTTAACGTGTAGATGCGTCAGAGCTGCGACTGTGAAATGTCGCTTGTCATTTTGGCAGATACTTGTTAAAATATGAATAAAACTAGACTGTATTAAAAAGAAATTTAGGTGGTAACTGTTGATGTAAAATTCTAGCTCTTTTTTGCATCGTTTCTGATCAGTAGTTTTAAAATTGTTATAATTAGCCAGTCCTTTATTGAATCATGCTCTAAAACAATGGAAATGAGTGGTGTTGGGAGGTAACTATTCTGGAGTAGCACGTTCCCTCATGACTTCTCAAACCTCCTCCATTGTACTGTTCTTTCATTCCCCTCTTTTTCATTACCCCAGCAGTTCCTCCAGTCCTAGTCCGTCTTCATCACTAACTTTAAAATCAGTGTTGCTGTGCCTGAGGATACATATATCTTGATGTCCGACCTGACCTCTCTGAGGGGCAGGAATAGTGCTCTAGCCAATGCATATCATATCATGCTATTTGGGGAGATGTGCTATGAAGAACTGGAGAAAGCACTTACAGAGCAGTAAAAAGGCAGGCGAAATTCAAGGAAATAAATATGAAGCTATGCATAAAAAACCACAATTTCACTTCATATATAAAATGAAGCTGACCATTACCTTTCAGGAATGAGATCTTTGAGTCATGATCTTTGAGTTCCATGTAAATATTTGTTGAAAAAATCAGTAGCTTTCAAAGAAGCAAATTGAATGCTAGGATTTTTTAGAAAAGAAATAAAAAACCAAAGCCATTATGCCACTTTACAAGATCTAGTGCTCTCAAGCTTCAAATACCTTGCAGTTCTCATTTCTTTGTCTCAGACAATATATGGTAAAACTGGGTCATGTTCAGGGAAGGACAACAGGATGTTTTAAAGCACAAAAAAAATTATCATGTGAGGAATAACAAAATAATCTTTTCAGCCTGGGGGGGGTGGGGTGGGGAGGAGAGGATAACTGACAAGATGTATGATAGAGATTGTAAAACTGTGAGTGGCTGGAGGGGTTGGATAAGGCTGGTTTTTTTGCTCTCTCTCCAGTACACCAACTGAAGTGCACTAAAGCATGTTTGTAGGAACCAGGTTCAGGAGAAACAAAAGGACATAGTCCTTCGTGCAGCGTGTAGCTGAGCTGTGGAACAGTTTGCCTAAGGATCTGCAAAGCCCATTTACATCAGTGCAGGGGACACTAGGAGTAGAAGTCTGCTGAGGAACAGATTGCACAAAACCAGGTGTTGGAGTTGTATGTGGTGGGAGGCCAGGAGAGTACATGGAGTATCATCTGTTCTTGCATGTTCTTCCACACTTCCTTAGGCACAGGGCTCTGCTAGATGGAGAATACTGAGCTAGTCAGGCATTTGACTCACGTATTTTTTTCTTTTTTTTTTTTTAAATTTTTTTGCTCTGATATTATAAAAAGAAAAAAAATATTCTGAGTTAATAGCACTGTTTACATTGATGTTATCCACTGCTTTGTTCCAGTGATCTGTTACTGTTTAGGAATGTCTTGCAGTGTGTCCTTAATCTGAAAACAATTCTGTTTTTCAGAAATGCAGTCAGTTCCCAGAAATGCTGTTAGGGATAAAATAAATATTGCTGGACAAATTATTTTGGGGAAATACTTAATTCCATGTAGTTATTTCATTTTATAGTTTTATGACTGATCCTGGGGAGAAGGGAAAGGGAAAAGCTGAGGCAGTGTGGTTTACCCTGCTGAACATATTACTCATTTGAAATAGTTTTGTATTGGACTGTTCTAATATCAGTCAATATACAGAGTTGAAAATTTTCCCTTGCTGAGAAGCAACATTTATTTTTAAGGAACTTATGTATAGCTTTCTTACCATATAGATCAGAAGTAGTTTATAACTGTTTTCTAAAGTTTTTCTTCATATTAATGAACAGATGATCTCTCTTTTTTAATGCCTGGCTAGCTGATCATGTTTCAGCTACAATGGACTTGGGACTTGAGTCTAGAAAAGGTCTGATATTACCATACGAGCATGTCTGAGGGTAAGAATTTCAATCCTGTGGCATGTCCTAGGTCAGGTAAAAATAAAGGGAGGAACCACTGGCATTGTGATTTGGTCTGAGATAACTTTATTTTACATAATTTTGTTGATTTCTGTTTCAGTTAATAAGCTATGATATGTGATATCATATTATACCCACTTCCTGAGTTCTGTACAAATGTTATCTAGCTTGCAGGAGGCAAATATGATTAATAGTATTTTCTGAGTATTTAATGTAGAACTTCTCCACTGCTCCACTTATAACAGGAAATTCCGAAGACTGCCAAGGCATATGTTGAGCTAGGATTGAGGCTTTTGAAAGGTTACTATAAAACATATGTTTACTTTGGGTGAATATATGTGATTGCTGTATCTTAACACTCAATCACTATTAACCTGATGTGGACCAAAATGTTGATGGTAGAATGAACATGGTAACTGTGCAGCATCTTGTCAGAATGCAGAATTTTCAGCTGGTGACCATTTTTAACAGTTGAAGAGAATCCACTCATGGATGCCACTATAAATTAATCTTTAGCTCACAGATGTTATTCATGTAGAGAACATCTTACTACATGTTTACAAAAAACCCAAGATGGCAGGAAAAGCTTAAATGTAAAGGAAATAGTTTGAACCTTAATTTATTCAAAGAAAGCTAAAATGTTTTAAGCCATTTATTATCACTTCCACACCCCCATGTTTTCACAAGGGAAGGTGTCTAAATAGGTGGCATAATTTATTTTCAGAAGTACCGTTCACCTCTAGCTTCTTGGGAAATGTGTGAAAGCAGGGAATATTCAACAGCTATGAAAATGGAAAAAAATGTCCAGTGGCTGTGTGTAATGATTAAGTCAGAAATAGTATCAAAGAAAAGTAATAAAGAAATGAATTATTCTTCTGGAAATTAATTGAGAAAGAAGACAGCCTATGGATTGTTTTTTGTTCTAACAGCTTCATTGTCCCATGTTTAATACATCCAGCTCATGATTAGCTGAGGCAAGTGGGGCTTTGGAATGCCTTAGATAAAACAAAAGCATGGATAATAATAATGTAAAATAGGCCGTTCAGTATTACTGTTTAAATTTAGCGGAAAAAAAAGAATGCAAAGCAATGTCAGTGACAGGCCTGTTGTCTTTCCACTTACGTACATTCAGTACTCACATGGTTAAATGTGTTGATGGGGAAATTCTTAATATCAGAATTTTTTATTGCTTTTATCCTAAGGAACCTGCCCTTCCAGATAAGTACAGCTGTTTAAGCTGTTTGATTATATACTGTACCAAGAAAATCTTTCTGAGTGGTACTTGTGGTAGATACAGAACCCTAAAATCTTCTTAATTAGAAACCTTTCACAGTCTGTTTCTTCTCCTAAATCTCCATCACCTTTCTCTCTCACTGTCTTTTGTCTCACAGCTCTCCTTCTCGGTCTTCCTCATGTCTAAGATGATGACCCTGGGCAACTTTCAGCCAACTCCTCCACTTATTACTTCCTCTGCTTTGCCTGTCACTTTGGCATCTTGACTGGCTCAAATGCTGTCGCTGCCCCATTTCTTTCTGCCTTCTGTTCACTCACATCTCTCACTCCTTGTACCTCAGATAGGTTTAGAAGTTTCAGTGTTTGTTTGGAGACAAATGTAGGTCCTTCTCCATTAAAAGATTATTATTCTCTGTCTCTTTCAGTTAGGAGCTGAGCCTGACCTGCGTTATGTTGTTTGAAATATGTTGCTGCTGCTTTTTTTAAAACTGTCAGTTCTCATGTACCATGTTATTTGTTTGTTTAGCATTAAGTACACTGCTAAGCACAACATTTTAGTTGATTCTATAGGTTAAATCCTTCCACCTGTAAAAGTCTGGCACAGCTGTATGTGCTAAGTTACAGGATTAGGACATATAAAGTTAGGTGTTAAAAAAAAAAAAAAGAAAAAAGAAAACCTATCATGCTTAAATCCTGCAAAAATTTTTTCAGCAACCTTTCTCTTTGATTTGGCACTTCCTATGTCAATATTTATTTTGTTTTTAAATATTTAATACCAAACAGAAACATTTAGGACAATATCTGGTACCACCTTCCAGGAAAACATTAAGCTAAAATGCACTACATGTAGTACCTTTTAATTTCTTCTAGATTGTTGTGTGTTAGTCATTGCTTATGGGAGTGTATACTGAGACCATACCCGTAGCTTAATATATAGCATTCCTGCAGATGTGAATCTGGGACTGTCTGTACTAGGGATAGGACAGGTTATGCATTGGGATGAAGGCATGTAAGATGATGGTTTGTTATTTAATAAGTATTAAATATTGTTATAGACTACAACTGGAGCTGTCACTGCTGCCTGTCACTTATGTTTTCAGTTCTTATGAATTCATCAAACTTTAATAAGTTCTGATAAAATTATACATCTTGTGTGCTTATCTTAAATTGAGGTTTTTAAAATGTTAGCTGAAATTGTTGGAGAAAAATGGTTTTTTACAACAAAAAAATGATGTTATTTAAAAAAAATATTTGAAGAAAGCTATTACATTTTTCTGGAAGATAATTTTTGTCAGGAATATATTTTTATCTTTCTGTCAAATGTGGCTAAGTAACGGGACTTCAAAAAGAAAAAAACATTTGCACATGTCATTGAGTCTTATTTTTAGCATTTTTTTTGCAAAATACTACATCTGCAGGGGTCATGCTCCGTCCAACCTGTGCTGTTTCTTCCTACCACCACAGCCCTTGGCAGTGTACAAGAAGCTGTGACCTTTCTTTAAATGAGAGACAAGAGCTGGAGTAGAAGTAAGGAAAGGTAACCAAAAAAAGGAGCTGGTACTCAAGCTTATTCTTGAATTAACAGCTTGGCGGTTAATTTCCAGAGGATAGACTGACACTGTGTAACAGTGCAGAAATATCGAACCGGTGTGGAGTTCAGCTGGTGCGCCTGCATGCTATCGTCCAGAATCAGGAAGAGATACTAGTGTAGCTATATACACTAGTGTAGCTATATACTACAGCTGTGTATTATAGTACAACCATGAAGGGCTTATTAAACAGAATGCAGGGCTGTATTGAATAGCTTTACTAGTAGTACTATTTATTTGTACTATTAGTATTATTTGCTTAGCATCATTAGGATTAGTGGGTTTGATGCCACTGTCTTGGACTCCTTCCAGTTGGTTGTAGAAAACTAGTGTAACAAAACTTTTTGTGGGACCTTATAGAAGAAAATGATCTTGCAGATCTGTATATAAGTGGATTTTCTTAAGTTGGTCCTGCCCGTTCACAGCATGTTGTCACTCTCACTCAAGATAATGGATGTGTTAAAGCAGTCTGGCCAGCATTGCTAATGAGGTTATAGAGAACAAGAGACGCCAGCTGTCAAATCCTCACCACATCTCTTGGGTTCTTCTAGACTGGTGACAAAACAGGGGTTTTATCCCCTAAGGATAAAAAAAGATTTATTTTTTTTTTTACCTTTGAGAATCAACAGTTAGTATGGTGTGATCCTTTTGCCACAAAACTCTTGTATATTTTGTCTGTCATGGATGATAAGCAAGGTTGCTGCCCATTGTCTTTGTTTCCTGATTTTCAGTATCTTTTGGGATATCGTGTGTCTTACTGTTGGATAATGGGTAAAAGAATGTCACGTGCAATGCGGTGTTACTCCGTGAGGAGGAGAAGGTCCGTGAGGAGGAGAAGGAACAGCACAGGCCATGTGGTGTAACCCTCTTGCCATTGTCCTCCTATTATCAGAGTGCAGTGCCACCGATGAATTATATAGAATCATAGAATCATAGAATCACCTCGGTTGGAAAAGACCTTTAAGATCATCGAGTCCAACCGTTAACCTAGCACTGCCATCCCACCACTAAACCATGTCCCTAAGCACCTCATCTATCCTTCTTTTAAAGACCTCCAGGGATGAGGACTCCACCACCTCCCTGGGTAGCCCATTCCAGAGCCTGACAACCCTCTCGGTGAAGAAGTTTTTCCTAATGTCTAGCCTAAACCTGCCCTGGCGCAGCTTCAAGCCATTCCCCCTCGTCCTATCATCTGTTACCAGGGAGAAGAGGCCGACCCCCACCTCGCTACAGCCTCCTTTCAGGTAGTTGTAGAGGGCGATCAGGTCTCCCCTCAGCCTCCTCTTCTCCAGACTAAACAACCCCAGTTCCCTCAGCCGCTCCTCGTATGACTTGCGTTCCAGACCCCTCACCAGCTTGGTTGCTCTCCTCTGGACCTGTTCCAGCAAGGCAACATCTTTCTCGTAGTGAGGGGCCCAAAACTGAACACAGTATTCGAGGCGCGGCCTCACCAGCACCGAGTACAGGGGCACAATCACTTCCCTACTCCTGCTGGCCACACTATTCCTGATACAGGCCAGGATGCCATTGGCCTTCTTGGCCACCTGGGCACACTGCTGGCTCATATTCAGCCGGCTGTCAATCAGTACCCCCAGGTCTTTTTCCACCAGGCAGCTTTCCAGCCACTCTTCCCCAAGCCTGTAGCGCTGCATGGGGTTGTTGTGAACAAACTGCAGGACCCGGCACTTGGCCTTGTTGAACCTCATACAATTGGCCTCGGCCCATCAATCCAGCCTGTCCAGGTCCCTCTGCAGAGCCCTCCTCCCCTCAAGCAGATCAACACTCCCACCCAGTTTGGTGTCATCTGCAAATTTACTGAGGGCACACTCAATCCCCTCATCCAGGTCATTGATAAAGATATTAAACAAGACTGGCCCTAAAACTGAGCCCTGGGGGACACCGCTTGTGACCGGCCGCCAACTGGATTTAGCTCCATTCACCACGACTCTCTGGGCTCGGCCATGCAGCCAGTTTTTAACCCAGCAAAGAGTACATCCATCTAGGCCATGAACTGCCAGCTTCTCCAGGAGAATGCTATGGGAGACTGTGTCGAAGGCTTTGCTGAAGTCCAGGTAGACAACATCCACAGCCTTTCCCTCATCTACCAGGCGGGTCACCTGGTCATAGAAGGAAATCAGGTTGGTTAGGCAAGACTTGCCTTTCGTGAACCCATGCTGACTGGGCCTGATCCCCTGATTGTCCTCCATGTGCCTGGTGAGCACACTCAAGATAAACCGCTCCATAATCTTCCCCGGCACCGAGGTTAGGCTGACTGGTCTGTAGTTCCCCGGATCCTCCTTCCAGCCCTTCTTGAAGAGAGGCGTCACATTTGCCAACCTCCAGTCATCTGGGACCTCCCCTGTTCTCCAGGACTGCTGATAAATGATAGAGAGTGGCTTGGCAAGCTCCTCTGCCAGCTCCTTCAGCACTCTTGGGTGGATCCCATCCGGCCCCATAGACTTGTGGATGTCCAGGTGGCATAGCAGGTCAAAGACTGCTCCCTCCTGGATTATGGGGGGTTCATTCCACTCTCTGTCCCCATCTTCCAGCTCAGGAGGCTGGGTACCCTGGGGATAACTCGTCGGGCCATTAAAGACCGAGGCAAAGAAGGCGTTGAGTATCTCAGCCTTTTCCTCATCCTTAGTGGCAATGTTCCCCCTTGCATCCACTAGAGGATGGAGGTTCTCCCTGGCTCTCTTTTTGCTGTTAACATATTTATAAAAACTCTTCTTATTATCCCTTATAACAGTGGCCAGGTTAAATTAATATGCATCAGGGTCTAGATATAAATAACACACTCAGTGTTAATTAGTTTTGTTGCTGCTGGTTATCTACTCAGGCTATTCTTTTAACTGTTGCTTCTGGTGCTTTTGCACATTTCTATCCATACTTCATTAATTCCAATCTTAATACTTGTACTAAAAATCTTTATATAATAACATTTTTGCAAAGTAGAATTGATCTCTGCAAATAGATTTATCAATGTTAGAGCTTATTTTAGCAGTTTTCAACTTTTAAGTGTATTGTAAAAGATGTAGATTATTTAAAATCAAGCTTAGTACATGCTTTTTCACTTATCTAATGCCCAAACCAAATCTTGTCTGTGGCTGACTTTGTCTTTCTGATAGTCAACAGAAGAGTGGGAGTCAGTGCGTGAGGGGAAATATTCTAAAAAGCACATGAGAAAAATAATGTAAGCACTATAAGTCATTAAATAGCTTATTAAATTTACTTAACCTGCTGACATTGTGGTCAAGGACTCTTGTAGCCTCTATTCCTAGCTTGCTGCCTAAAAGATGTTAGCTTTCAGCTGTGTAGCTTTTTGTCTGGATTTTCTATATACTTCTTTATTCTCCTTATTGCACTAGCCACAGGTTTCTACTCTTTTCAAAGACTATTGCTTGCAAGGCCACAGATCAGAAAAGCAGTTGTAAAAAGACACAATGAAACACTCCCCAGGTAGTAGACAGCAATTATGGTATTAGGAATGATTCAGGTTTTGGAAGTTTGAGTGTAATCTGTAACAAATACGGCATGTATGTGATTGTATAGAAATTACTTTAGGCAATGAAAGAAACAGTTGTGAACTGGTTTTGGAAAATGATCATTATCTGGTTTAGAACCCCACAAGACACTTAGTGTATGCTTAATACCAAAAGCATATGTGAATTGTCAGATATTTCAAAGACTTGCGTGGCATATAATTTTTGTACATCCACAAATTGCTAACTTGGGAAATGTTGTATAATTAATATATGCTGATTGGATATTTAACTAGATTACTTCAGGTATTATCCCAGTCTGGAAGTTACTGTGGGCATTGAAATTCTTTGGCATTAAAAATGAGCCTTTCACTAGAAGTTGCTGCATTGCAGCTCAGAACCTTGGCCTAAACATTGATTGCAGGGTTTAGCTGTGGACACATGAAACTCCTTTAGGAATAGTAAGAGATTCAGAAATTGCACCGAAGTGCCAACTGCTTCCTGTGGTATGTTCTCATGGGGTTTTTTGTATCTTTGCTTATAATGCCCATTTGGAACACTTGGAAGCATCCCACTTGCACCTTGAAAGCACAATTTGGCTGGAAAGCCACAAGGGTCCTGCTCATTATTTTCTCAGTCGAAACTTGTTAAATTTGAGTACGTGCTAAAGCAGTAGGCTCAATGGGGTCAAACGCCTCAGTAGTTTGTAGGACTGTACCCTAATTCAGCAAATACATTTTGTACTTGTTACCAGAGTTCCTGTTCCTCAGGTTTCTTAAGCACTTGTTGGATGGTTTTACGGCATTGAAACTTGAATATGGTTCTTTCATCTTTCTGCTCATGATCTTGCTCTTTTTTTTTTCTTCCTAATCCAAATAGTACTAGTTCTTTTACACCAAGTTAGTGATAAGTATTCTCATTTTTGCTACTAGTGTTCTCTCTGTTAGGGGTTAGGGGTTTTTTTGTCTGGAATAAATAGATTGAGGTGGAGGAAAAAAGCAGTATAAAGTATATAAATTACTGTAAATGTAAATCCTTAATAAAAAAATTATAAATTAAATTCAATGTCAACAGTCTAAATGGAAAGTTAATTTAATACAAGCCCGTGAAATTTATACAAGTTATTTATGGGATTTGATAGATGTTGCTAATCTTTCTTATGTTTGTGACCATTTGGAAGCATTTTTGGAAAGCTTTGAATTGTATCACATGCTCTTCAAGCTGATACACTCTGCATTGAGAACTTCAAACATGATTTTCAGAAGAAAAGAAATATTTTGGATTTCTCCTACATTCCTATGTTTAGTGGTTGTACACTCAAATTTTCTAGGCCAGAGAGCTTTATTGTCAGTTTTTTGGTGTTTGTTTTTTAATGTTAGAGGTTCATGTCAGGGCTATGTACAATTTATCTCCTGTGGCAGAATATCCTACTTTGAGTGCGCACTTCAGAATAACACCCTTGTCCTTATTTGCTAGTGAGAGAGGGAGGTTTTAATTTTACTTGGTAATCGATTTCTCTGTTAATAATTGGATGGATTTGAAGCCACTTAAACATCTTTCTCCATTATTAGCAACACTAAATTATATTTACTGTTTGCTGGGGGAAATAGGACACAGCCAAAAGACAATAAATTGTTGATTATTTTGGATATTGGTACTCCAGGAACTTCTAGCTCTCTGAGCATTATAAGGACCCCAGTCCTCAACTTCCACTGCAGGGTGTTGCTGCTCCAGGGCTTTGCTCCTACACTCACTGGTTTCAGGGATTTGATTTAAAAATTGTACTCAGTACTGTGCCATTCAGGCTTCTTTGTTACAGCAGTATAGTAAGTAGCCGGCTTAATATTTGCTTTTTAAAATCCACAATTTGTCATCATGCAAAAAAAAAAAAAAAAATCCCTGTGGAAACACAGGCAATCTTCAGCAAGGGTTTTGCTAAACTGCTTATAGTACAAATCACCTCATGCTCCAATAAAGATTAAATAGAAATATAGGAAATAGGGTCTTCATTCCCAAAGACAGCATTTAGCATATTTTTCCAATTTCTCTAGTCTTGCACTTAACTACAGATTTTCTTAGTGTTAAGAGGATTTATTAGTCTACCTAGTGCACAATGTTCACTTTTCCATGCAGAAAGCTACATACTGCTTCACATTCTATCCAATACAATAGAAAGTACTGTATTGATACTAAGATTTCTTTTCAGTCTTCCCTCAAGTCTCTAGCAGAGCAAACAGGTTCCTTCTATTTGCTTCCTTCCCATAAAGGAAATCTAGAAAATCAAAAGGGAAGGAGGAGGGCTCCATCTAGATTTTTTTCATTCCCTTTCAGCTTTTCTTATTTTTCTCCCTATTTGTTGATATTTTTTCAACTTCAAAAGAGAGTTTAACTCCAGAAAAGCAAATCTTATTGTCCTGTGTCAGCTGCATACATGGGAATATTGTGTGCAGAATTTATATATTTATACAGAATTATTGTCTTTATGTACTAACACATCTGAGATACCACAGATGGCATGTGCATGGAACTGTGCAATACCATCTACCTACGGAATCTGAAACTGCTGAGACTACTTCCAATGCTATTTTAATTGAGATTTATTAAATTGGTGTCTGTAGCAACAAAGAGAAAAGAGACATTTTAAACAGGAAAAATCAGGAAGCATTTACTGCTTGGTTCTTGATTTAGAAAGCAAAAGGTCAGGCAAGAGGGATGGATCATAAAATTTGTGGTGCAGACAGCAAAAAGTAGTTTTGGTAGGATCTGCTTATTTTGGATTTCCATATTTTTATAAAATATGTTGGCTTTTCAGCTGAGGTTTTTTACCCTCACATTCCACCAAAGCTTTCAGTAACACTGGTCAAGCTTAATCTATTTGGGCAAGGAAGTATAGCAAAGATTGTTTAATGTGCTGTGACTTGCTGATGTAAGGTCTTGCAACAGCTAAATCCCTGCAGTAATACCATTGTCTTCAGTTGGTAATACTGTAAGTGCTCTGAACGTAGTTCTGACGTTCAGAGTGCTCAGCTCTGCTGTCAAAATGGTGCCTTTAAATAAGCAACTTGTCCACTTAGACTGTTTCAGTTTTGTGGTTCACTTGCTGAATAAATCTACTTGGTTATTTATTTGGTTTGTTTATTTCTAAAATTTAAGACCACCCAAACCTTTAAGGTCCACAAAACTTGGCATTCTGAGACTTGTTCTCAAATGGTGTGCAAACACTTAATTTTTATTTTATTTACCTTCTTTTCACTCCTTCCAAGAGGCAAGCAGTGAACACAAGTATCTAATTAACATAAGGTTTTCCTTATTCATGCTTTGCATTTAGGAGTGTTTATAACATTTAATCAAATAGGCAATAGATTTGTACATTACATAGGAATAACCATAGAAAGAGAGTTATATTTTTTTCATGTGTGATACAACAAAACAGTCTACAAAGAATGGAGTGGGATTAAAAGATTAATATATAGAATGACCAGTGATCAGGAAACAAAAGCTAAAAAGACACAGTGTAAACATTGGTCTCAGACTTAAGTATGTTGTGGTTAAGCAAACCACATTCCCACAGGGAATGGGCATTACGACTCATCCTAATTCCTTGGACTAACAAAAAAAAATGTTTGAAAAGCTGATTTTTCCCCCCAAGTTCTTTTTCCAAGACAGCTGAGAAGTACGAACAGGCTTTCTATAGAGAGAGACTGCCCAAAGGAAACATGTTCTGTCCCAGAGAAACTGTAGAACTGTGGATTCCACAATGGTAACTTAATAGAAATGTATTGCATGTTAACTAATATGCCTGTTTGCTAATTTAAGAAATCATGTTTGTATGACAAGAATGTGTCATTTGTACAAAAAATATGTGATTACCTTCTAATGATGTAGGTTCAGCATAGGACTAGAGGGTTTAAGAGATCCTGGATGTACTATTTATTACCACAGTCTGATGATACGATCGCATCTGTAACCCTGAGGTTTCAGTGCCTCATTTGTCTTACCTGTAAATTTGACAAGATAAAAAAAAATGTTTACTTACGCTTGCAAAGTCTGCGTGGTAAAAATTGCCAAGGAAGCATTAAGTACTCAGTCTTCCTGCATTTACTTTGCTCTGTGTTCCATTCCCTTGGGACAATAGATGGCAGCAAATCTGTATTTGGGCAGCCCTCTTTCCATATGCAGTGTTCATAGGTGGCACTACCCAATTGTATAAACTGTAAAACCTGGAAGGCAGTTTGATTAGCAATTGGACTCTCTTGGAAGCCTTTTCTGCATTTTAAAACTTCCTAAATTTAGTCTATGATTGAATGGATATATACATGTGTTTGCATATACATGCATAAAATATACGTGATCTTGTTTTAAACACACACTCAGATATTTTAAAACATTAATTATAAATTTATGTAGCAAATGAATCTAATTCAATCACAGTCTCTGAAATTATAAAAACAGTCTAGATTTCCTCTTGGTGGATCACAGTTGGTTGCCAATTTAAAAAAAAAAAATGTTTCATGGATAAGTGTAAGTAGCAGTAAAATCCATCTGTCGGAGCTGACAGAAGGTGAGCTTAAGGGAAAAATATGGCAAAGGATTTAAGAATTTGCTTAAAATAGAATAGTTAGAGAGATGGTTAAAGTTCTCCTTTCGTATTCAGCTGCCTGCTGAGGCAGATGGGTCCCTTAGCATAGAAGTGGCTGTACGCTAATGGTGCATACAGGTGAGAACTGGTTCGGGGAAGAACAGGGTCACCAGCTAGCAGGGAAAACCCACAGATAACAGAACATTAAGTAATAATTGGAATAGAGGGCAGAGAATAGAGCCTTGGAAACAGACTTGGGAGCAGCCTACCAACAGCAAACATAGAATAAATTAATATGATGGTGCATAAAATTAAATTTGGACAAAAACTGAATCTGTGCAGCTGAGGGAGGTACTAATTCTTCTAGTAGGCCAGAAAGCATTTGGCAGGGCTGACCACAGTTAATTAGGGGAAATAAGAGCTGCTGCAAGAAGGACTTCTGAATGTGGCCTCTTGCTACAGCTCTGTATCACTTATGAATCAATGAAAATTATTAAAGTAACCACATTATGGATAAAATTCACTGCCATATAGGCACTTTCTCTTTAGCAGTAGCTGACCTAGAATAGATATCTCGAAACAGAGGGGACATAGATAAAAATAATTGATGCAAACTGACTGCAGAATGCAACTATAGTCAAGTTTTGAAGTACTGGAGGTAATGCTGAGCGGGGTGGGCAACCAGTGAATAGATAATTACAAAACCAAAATGAATTCCCAAAGAGCATTGAATTAAAAATGGTAGTATTTCCTGGGGGTGTTTTTTTGTTGTGTGTGTTTTTTTTTTTTCTACGTATCTTTGCATTTTAATGCTGTTTTAATGCTACATTGTTTTATGGAAGCATGCATGGTTTTTATAGGCTATATGACAAGATTCCAATTTTTTTGCAATGTAAAGTCAGTAGATACAAAAAACTGTAGCATTAGTACGTGACAGAAATCAGGAGAAGGGCTAAAGGCTGGGATAAGTTTGCTAGCATAATACAAATAATGCCCACTTACCTTAAAAATGATGATTTTTATTTTTCCCTCTCCAGTCACCTGGAACTTTCTTTATATCTCATGCATGTTAGGATCATGTGAAGTAGAGTGGCCAGAGGTAACTGGGCTAATTGTATGGAGCAATAAAAATGAGGTCAAAATTAAATTGATTTATTTTATTTGGCTTATTGTACTGCAAAGCATAATATTTGTATTTCTGAACTTAAAGTTTTCTAAATATCAGAATGATTTATATAACAACGTAAGGGCCAAAAAAGAAAATAGTTTGTCAAATGTGTAAAAATACACAGAAAAGCAATGATTCAGAGAGTCAGAAAGCAAGTCTCTTTTTAGATACTTGACCTTAAAGATGGCACATCTGGACTTGAGTATGTCCTAAAATACACTGTCTTATGTTTGAATATCATGATACAGTTTCATAGTATATGCAATGTGTAATTTCAAAAAGTATAAGGTATGTGTAATACTCTTTTTGCAGAAATGCTGTCTTTTGATAGGATCTAATTTTGGATGTTGTGTGAATAAGGAGAAAGATGAGTTTATTCACACAAGAATAACTGATTTTTACTTTGGATTGTTGGCCAATTTACCAAGTATTTTACTTTACTAGGCTTATTGGTACAGTGTGGCACCTAAATTATTTGGAGCTATAAGCTTTCAGGAAGTTTGAAAATCAGCCTATATTTAAGCAAACAGGCTTACAGATTCCAATCCTAGTGCCTCTTTTTTTTTAACATGATCTTTTAAAGTTAGGGAAAATGCAAAAAATTAAAAATAAATTATGAAAGTGCAAGTGTAGTTGCTTCTATAATGCTAAGCTACCATAGGTGGCAGCCAGGAATTGTGCTAGTATCTGAATTTTCCACTAGAATGCTCCAAGCTGGATGTGTCTGTGTATGTGAAAGAGGGTACATATATGTCATAGGGACTATAAAAAGAGCTGCATATATGCTATATCATGTCAGACATCACACTTCAGAGAACACACTGACTTCGTGGAATTAATTGGTTTTCTCATTGCTACATTAGAGGCTATCATGCAGAAAAAGAGTTATTACTGTTTTGGGAGACTGGTTCGCGATGCTGCGAACAGGAGGGAGAGTGCTGTGTGGCTGTAGTCCGTGACATAGAGGTGTTTGCTCTAGGCTGTCAGGTTTTGCTCTTACTTCTCCCACCAAATTCATGCCTGTTTATTTGTAACTGAATCATTCCAAAACTAGGTTGATACTACATTTAAGGTTATTGGAGCAAGGTAAAGTGCTAAGTAGGACTTCTGATTGGAAAGATTGCTTTTTATGCATTTAGTGTAAAGGGACTAATATGGATTGGCACTGTCCCCACTAAGGTTGTGTTTAGCCGATGTCAAAAAATTTGTCTAATCAGTCTGTTGAGCTTCCTGAGCTTAGTTTTGTACTTCACAGCCACCTCTGACATATGTGTGTGCAACAAGCACATTCAGGAGGGCAAGTAAGGGTACCTTGGCAGAGGAGGTGAAAACTCAAGCGCCTTACACACAATGTGTGTCTGTGTGTGTGGGAAAGAACCATAGAATCATTTAGGTTGGAAAAGACCTTTAAGATCATCAAGTCCATCCGTTAACCTACACTGTCATTAAGACAAGCAGCCCACCTTTTTTGCTAGATCTGTCCCACAAAAATTAAGTACAAAAACATTTCTGAGTGAAAACAAAGTATGGACCCCATTTATGCCATTCTATTTTGTTTTAAACAAACAGGAGGACTGTAAGTACATGTGTTGGTAGTGTGTACCAGAATTTCAAAAAGATATAGAACTTTCTATATTCAGGGATTATCTGCAAATGCATACAATTATTTTATTTCATTTCAATTTCATTTCATTTCATTTCACTTCACTTCGGCATTCCAGCAGAGTCTGCTTTAAAGGATGACTTCACTGAACGTCTGACTAATTTGGATGTGGCAAACAGAGATGAAGATGCCTGGGTTTTGGATTGCAGATCGGGGCACTCAAACACATTTGCTCATTCAAGTGAGAAAGAGAAGATCAACAGAAATGTGTTGCATTTGAGCCTGGAACTGAATGTGAGTAGGACTCTATTCATGCTATGTTGGGTTTCAACAAGCATTTATTATGTACAATTACATTTCTGGTATGCATTTATTTCTGGTATGTCTAAATCCATGTTCCAAAATATCTGACAAACAGCAAAGTTTTGGATGGGGTACAGTTTTCCTAATCGTTTGTGAGTCTATATGCCTATGTGCAGCTAAGCCCGAGAGCAATACATACAGAAAATTTTAAAAATTATATAAATAGATTAAGGTATATGCTGTGTCATTTCTAAAATCATGCTGGGTGTTTAGTTTAAATCAGTTGTTTTCATGGAAATGGATTGCAGGAGCTAGCAACTAGGACATGGCAAGCATAAGAATAGGTGCCAGGAGGATTCCAGCCAGCAAGCAGTGTGTGTGCACACGTGTGTGAGTGTGAGCGCCTGTGTGTGTAACAGAGAGTAACATCTTTGTGTAACGCATTTGTGCAACAGTGACATCTATTGGTAGAAATACCAGAATTGGCTTAGAAGTACATTGGAAATGCTTTTAATGATGCTTACACTCACCATTGCTATTCTCTTGAGCTTGTATAAAATTGATTTCTTGTCCTAACCTCCTTTTCCTGAAATAATTCATTAGAAAGTTGTTGTAGTACTGTGAAGGTACAGGTTTATCCTTGTACTAAAATGTTAAAATGAAAACAAATAACCGGACTGAAGAGGACTGTGATGTAGTTGTTATCACTGCTACAAATATATGCTACAACAGGAGGAATCCAGTCCATGAGGATACTTCATCTGCATTTACAAAGCCCTTGTGTAGAGCAGGAGGAGTTCCAAATTAAAAGCCATTTACGAACAATTATTTGAGTAAAGAGGCATCTAGGTTTAGTAAGCAGTTTGTTTCCATTTTTCCTACTCTTTTTTTTTAAGCAGCATTTTCTGTCTAAAAATCTAATTAACTGCATTATGAAAAAGGGAATGATTTCAGTTTCTTGTAGTTAACAAGGAAGAATATTTATTCCGCTATTTCTAAGAGATTCAGAACAAAAGCCTTAATTTCTATAAAAAAAGGGGTGCTCAGGATGGGCTGAAGGGCTGTTAGCCAGGACACCAGGACACTTTATCCTGCAGGTCCCTCCCCGTGACTTTCTTGAAAGTCTTTCAGAAAGGATTCTGGGCTGAACTACTTGCAGAGCCCTTGCACCTTAAAGACTATTTTTCTGCTTCAAGATGAGTCTATGTCCAGTTGTATGACAAGGGATTGGAGGGGGACCTGCCAAAAGAATGATAGTGAGGAGGCTGCTGCTGCTGCAGCCATCAGAATCCGTTTGGACTGCAGCGCTGCTATAAGCAGACTGTAAGGAAGATTATGGCCAGAAATAGTCTGCCCGAGTTCCTCTGGTGGCATCAAACCATTCCCAGATATTGTCTTCCTTGACACTCTTTGGACTCCAGCAAGACAGCTGTGGTCAAAAAGTGTACTGGTATCTGAAGAGCATCTCTGAAACAAAGGTGATGTTTCCAGGAAATAGCAACTGAAAAGGAGCGATTTATTTACTCACAGTTGCCCTCCCTGCAGCCATGTCATCTATGGCCCTTTCCTGCTGTTGGAAGAAAAAGTTTGGCCTGACTGATCAAAAAGTTAGGCACTACTGCTTTAAAATGCAGTTATAGTCATAATAGCAACAATATGAAAAACAAAGCTTCTTACAGAATAGTTCTGCTTTCTGTGGATTAGGAGCATCCTTACGTAAATGTATAATATATTTGTATATGTGCATATATAGATATACTAGTGTTTGCTTATGTTATTGAAAAGATGTTTCTATGTTTCTATTAATTGGAAGGAGGCAGATAAAGTAGGTGAGGGAGAGTGTGAATGAATTCTGCTCTGACAGGCATTTCAAATGCACAGTCTGTATCAGAAGCCTGAAACAAAATCCTGCATTAGATTTTAAATATTAGTTGGAGCATGCTGAGTTCTCATTCACAGTCCAGCATAGAGAAGATATACAGAAGATAATGAAACAAAATCAAAATGCAACTCCACCCTATTCTTTCCACAGCATTTAATCTCAGATAAAAAAGCACATAAATGAGATGTGAAAATGCAGCTAAAATAACTATTAATAGCTAGTAATTACTTAAGAAACTGGTAAATTATTTTACACAATTATGCGGATTTTATTTTATAAAGTTTTTTTTTTAATCTTTGAACTATTATATCATACTGTAGATGGGGAGCAAAAGGCCTGCTGAAATGAAAAGAAGGTGAAAAGAGAGCAACCTCAAAAAGCAAAGCACAAAGGGAAAAGATGAAAAATTCATCTCCATTCTTTGTAACACTAAGTGACGGCCTTTGTGCCTTAATGCACAAAGATCTTACTCAGTTTACTTACACAGTTTACAGTGATCTTCTGTTCCCTGCCTTTGTTACTTGTGTGTCTGCTTGTTTTAACCAGGAGGTCAGCCAATACATCTCTTTGACAAGTTCTGCCTCAGAACTACCATTGGTTTTTCATATGATGGCTTTTACAGGCTAACTCTTCCATACATTTGACACAATATGCACTCCTTCAAAATAGTAAACTGGCTTTCCTAATGTGCTTTCTGGTTTTATAACCATGTAACTACTACAATCTTTTTTCAAATTCTCTAAAGGAGTCCATATCTCAGGGCCAAGCAGAATTTTGATGAAGACATTAAAAACCACATTGCATTTCTACAGCCCCCTACGCCAAATGTGTCTGGTGCCCATTCATCCTGTTAACATCATGTGATGCTGAATTTTTTATAAGAATTATCATATCTAAGTTTCTGATGCTACGTCTAAACTTAATTACTTACATTTAAAGTGATCATGTTGGTGATACCCAGACCCTCAAGCCTCAGGAAAATTGCGCACATCATGGTCTATAGTAAAGTCACAAGGCTGAGAATAATGATGAAAATCCAGGATTTACAGGTTTCCTTCCATCTTCTCTGCCTTTTCTATTTTAGAGGATTAAAAAAGTTAAAATACTAAGTATAAAATGAGAGAAATAGCAGGAGAGACAGCCAGGAGAGCAGGAGAATGTTAAGATCATGATCAGTTGGCACAGTAAGCCTTGGGCTGGGGACAGGGCAGAGGGCAGGACTGTGTTAGCTGAGCTTCAGATCGGTTCAAACCGCCTGAGCCACAGCCTGCTCCTTCACATCGCTCTTCTTAAGCCTGACATAATTTGTGCATGTTTGATTCTATAGCTATTTTCAAGAAATTATGCAAAATTTTCTTGGTTTAAGGCTCTTTACATAGAAAAAAACAGTAGAAAGGTTGTTTTCTATACAGTTTAGCCACTTAGCTGTTTCGCAGAATGTGTCTTCATGGCCAGTTCATGTTTCTCTAGTTTGATATTGCAGTGATCTGAAAGGCAATCTGAACAGATACAGGGTCAGGAAGCCTTGAGCCCTGCTGTATGATAGTGATAGAAATTAAATTACTTTATTCTGGCTTATCGTGTGTTTTTGTCAAAGCTAGTTTTAAAACCTACTTCAGGGGAGCTCTTAAACAGCTCAAGAACAGAACTGGAATGAGTTGTAGGTGTGACTTCTGCCTGTGATGAAATGTAGGTCAGAAAGGGTGTGGATTATTAAATGTGCTTTAAACTGTAAGGAATGATTGTCCTTTGGATAATTAGTGTGTTGACTGCCCTGAAAGTTGCTGTGACAGGTTTTAGGGGCTTTTTTGAGGCACCAGAGAGTTGTCAGTTTTATTAAGTAAAGAGACTTGTAACATTACCATAACTGATTTTTTCTAGCGATTTTGAAGTTGTTTCTTCCGTCAGATTACAGCCTGTTTAGAGAGACTTTCCTTATGAGATAGTTCCACCCAGCATTAAAACAATTCTGCCAACAAACTGGCTCCATCTTATTTGCATATCACAATACGATGGTCTCCTCCTTGTGTAAAAATATGATACATCATTGTATGCATTTTACCCAGAAACACTGTATTGGGTAAGTACCAGTGTGTATTTCATTATCAGTTATCCATTCCCTTGGCAGGGGACTGTCCACTGGGATGATCGTCAGACTGTGAGAAACAAGTCCTTATAAAAACATCATTTGAGGCAGGGGGTTTATGGACTGCGTGGTGAATTTGAGAGAATGGCTGGCTTCCAGGTTTTGATTATTTCTCCAGAGGCAGATATAGAGATGAGTTACTTTTGTTCATCCTAATGCTCAAAAAGCTCGAAAGTTTCTTCTCGCTTCCTAGAGTTCATTATGAAGAGAAGAGGTACATATAAAGCAGTATCATTTTCTGCAGGCTTGTGAGATTACCTCTGGTTTTATAAGTTATATTTCTATTTCTGGAGTTTTAATTATTTAGTGTTCAACGCTGGGTTTCCTAGCATCTCAATACATTGCATAATTTTGGCCTGACACACAAAGCGCCATCGTTTTCACTATTGATTTGATCATTGTCTCGTACATTTTGTTGGGATGTTGTTAGATATAAAGTATATTTTTCCTGCTTTTAAGTCCGCTTTTAAACTAAACTTTGCATACATACTATTAAAATCTTAAATAGTTAGTGGCTATTTTCAGTAACCTGCCTATGTACAATACTCATAGGACTATTATAGCTTGGTGACCCTAGATTATTTTTTTATTATTAAGAAGTGCGGGTTGTCACTAATATAAACAGATATGTAAATATTTTGGCATAATCTGAATAAGTACGTTTAGTTTCAAAGGTACTGTGAAGTTGTTCATATAGGTATATTTTTTGTTATTGACCAGCGAAACTGTTCTTGAAAAATAAGATTTAATGTTTATCCATTAAGTTAAGCACACCCCAGATAAATAGGTACATAAATAAATAAGCAAGGCATAACCATAGAAATTATCAGGACAATGAACGATTGGTCCTGCGGTTGAACATAAAAATTGATGTAATTTTAAATGTAGAAAACTTTGGTTCAGTAGGGTCACTTTGCCCCAGTTATTTTGTCATAAAATGAAATTTTGAATGGCTGTAGATTTGCCTTCAAGAAATCTTGTTTTAGGGGAAATTGCCAGTGCTGAGGTAGCTGCCTTCCACTTGTCTTATTAGCCCTAGTTTTATAGGAGTAGGCTGGCATAGGGAGTGATAGACTCTGCGTCCCTCTCTTTATGTAGAGCTTCGTTTTGTGATATTAATCTATATTAAACCTAGAAAACCAGGGGAGCCATGACCTGTCAGTCATTGCTGTCCTTGGCACCTGATGATTAAGCACAGCAGAGAAGCAAGTCTGGAGCTTACTAGAGGGAATGGCAGGTGGGTAAGGCAGAAGACATTGTTCTATGTTAAATCACAGATAAAGATGGGAATGATGCCAGCGCCCTTTGCCTACAGGTATGCATGCAACCCTGTAACTGAAAAGGTGTCTGCAAGCTTCATCTAAGACCTTAGTATTATAATCTGGTTTTCAGGAAACTTTCTTCCTGCAGTAAATACCAATGACTTTTGCTGTTCACTTTATGATCTTCTATACTATATTGAAAAGGTAAACACATGCTTTTGGTGTCATGGATGCTGATTTAGGATCCTGCTGACTATGTTGTCGTGAATGAGTGACTTTACACAGTTTGATTTAGTAGCAGTTTAGAATTTACTTGTGGCAAATTGCAGGATTTGATTGTGATATTTTAATAGCACTCAATCATTAGTCAATTAACAAAGTGATCAGACAAAATTAATCAAAACATCAACTTAGTTAAAGATTTGAAGATGGCAAGCTTCACTCTATCACTAGATGGAAAAAAGTTCACAAAGGAAAATTAAGTTACACTCACGTTAGAACGATTGACAGAGAGATCGTGGATGCAGAGGATAAGGAGGACCCTCCCACTGAGTCACGAGGTTCAGAATAGACTCCCTTCCTTTCTAAACTCCTTTTGAGAGGAGTCTAGGTGTGGCTAGGTCCAATCTCAGTCTCGGACTTGGTCAATGGTTTATGTCTAAGGATAATATATACCTAGTAGCAATATAAAACTCACTTTGTAATTAAATCAAACATCCACAGACTAATTAAATCGATTCATACATGCATACACACAGACATGAATTTTTATATATATATATATATATGTGTATATATATATATATACACACACAAAGGTATACCTGTTAGAAATTCCACTCGAGTTCAGTGAAATACTCACATCAAATGTCTTGGCATTTCTCAGTGGGGGAGGGTTGAGCCTCAAGGAGTGAAAGGTTTCAGCCCAGGTTCCACTGCTGATCTTTGGTCATGGACCTCCAATTTTAGCAAACTTAAAACCTTGCTAGCTCTGAGAGACGTCCCACTCAGAGGGAGATGCTGGTCACAGCCCGCTGTGGTCCAGGAGAGTTCAAAGGGCCTCACTTAGGACCACTGTTTTATAGGGTCATGAGATGATTGGCTTTAGTCATCAGTAAATTTCCAGTCCAGGCCACAATCCGGGTTGGTAATCGCTGGAATTCCAGTAATGATGGTACAGCACCTCTCAGGCTACGATTCAGATAAGGTGTGTTCCGAGGATCTCGGGGGATAACTGATTGTTCCTGTTCTTGCTCCCCTCCTCAGCCATGTAGGAGCTTCTGGTATGGACAGTGCTGCCTAATCGGCCGACTCCTTACACCAAGGCCAAGATCTGACAGGAGTTTCTGAAATCGTAAAGTGGTCCAGCAGAAAAGAGCTGGGGCAGAGTGGGGATGCACCACGGTCTACATTTGTAAACATTAAACCAAAAGTCAGATGTCTCGGGATACTTTGTTATTGCTTGTTGTGTGCAAATTCAGCTTTTCAGTATATGTTTTTCAATAATTTGACACGGGGTGGGATCTGCAGCTGATTTCCCTGGGAAGGACAGCTTCACATGCTGCTTGTTTAAGATCACTCATGGCAGTTAAGTGACTGACTGTAGAATGACCCTCTAATGTGGGTGCAAAAAAAAGAATAGCATCATTGAATTTCTAAGGTACCAATTTGACTACACAATCTTCTTATAGGCCAGGGAATAAGAATAATATAAATTCCTGCGGATTTGCAGTCTCTGTAGTTCCAAAAATAAGAAAAGGAAAAAAAGTGAAGACTTTTGACTGACACCTGACCTAAATGTTACTGACTTTCTGAATATCAAAGATGCTTAAGAATAATTTATAGTCTCTTTAGATGTGTGTTATGAAAAAAAAAAATATTATCCCTGACAGCTTCTGTTAATGTTGAGTTATACAGTCTTGAAGATTTCCTTCAAGTGTTTTTGTCAGTATTAACTAAACCAAATCTCACACATATAGCATAACTGTGGCAATATACATATAGATGAAAGTTATGAGAAAATATGCCAGCAGAGATTGTTCTGGTTTGAAATAATCCCAGTTTGGGTGCAGTGCAGGTGGACAGCCTGCCTGATTTCTAAACAGTTAACTTGGCATTCCTGATCACCGGCTGTTTACCCTGCCCACCCAAAGAGCTCCCAGTCGCTGGGTGTGGCGAAAGCCTTTGATAACTATCTGGGTACAGTTCACAGAAATAGCTGTGCAGAGTTAGGACAGTAGTAATATGAAACCCGTCCTGTCGGTTTTTGTTCATGGCCCTGGAGGCTGAAATCTGCATTCCAGATGAAACCTGCAGCAAATCGGAACAGAGCCTTTTTTTTTTTTTTTTTTTTTTTTCCCCTGCTTTCTTCGGCTTCCAGGGCACTCACCCGAGTTCGCTCTGGCTGGCCGGGAACTGGGGACTCTGCACAGGCTCCGGATGGTGGCACTGGAAACTTCAGATTCATTAATTCGGGTTTTCATTTGATGTTTTTTGGTGATTATGGATTTACAAAACAAGACCTTTATCAAAATGGACAGACTGTGGAAAAGAATCCGTCAGGAATTTTCTGCCGAAACTCACTCACAGCTCACGTACTGGGATGAGGAAGTAGCAAACTACAAGCGCGCCCAGCATGGCTCGGGAGGCTTGTTTATATAGCTGCTCGGCACTTTTGAGCACGTAGGAAGTTGTGTGCAGCCAGTAGGATTGCAGGAGTCCCAGCACTAACCATTGGTCGAATTTTCTACCGAGATTAGTGCGCTGGCATATTTGCTGTGACAAAAAGCCCTTTGTGTAAAGGAACAAGTTACCGACCGCTGCTTGAGAACTTTTTTTACAGTGGGTCTTTTTGCTGCTCCTGAAGTGGAGTTTGGAGACCTGACGGACACTTGGGCTGCCGGCTGCAGCGCTGGAAGCGGAAGGAGGAGCAGGGTGACCTGGGGGAGGCCGGGCTGCCTTCGCAGGGCAGGGGAGCGCTGCCTGTCGCAGTGCCTTTAGTGAGTTCAGTCTGTTGGCTGAATGCACGTAGTAAATATTTGTTTAGCAGTTGGTAGCACTGCTAGAAGGAAACCTATTCTGTACTTCACACAACATGGAAGAAGAACATGCAGTGCCTGATTGTAAAGAGCTTTCGGACCTGGAGAATGCAACAGAAAGCGAACCTGATCTTTTCACCACATTTTCTATGAAAACACTTTTTGGATTTACAACTGAATTTGAACCTACAGCTTCCAAAGAAGAAATAGTGCTTAAAGCATTTCAACCTTTGCACCGCAATATAAATACTCACGCTAACACCTGGCATGAGAGGAATGATAATGATTGTAATGACGACTCAGAAAATCAGCCCGGCATGAATAGTACCAGTGGCCAAGCTGACCCAATGTCTGGCAGGCAAACTCACCTGGAACTGGAGTTAGCTGAACAAAATGAATTACTTCTTCACCGTTTAAGGTTTGTACAAACTTCTTTGTCTGAATCTGACAATGATGACAAGGATGCTATTGTCGTACAAGGTACTTTGGTTCATACCACAAGTGATACAGAATCGGACACGGAGAGTAAGGACCTAGAGGCCGATGAAAACAATACAAGCGAATCTGGGTTAAATAATGCTGCTTTGTCTGCTGAGGCCTTGGATGATAACAATCAAAATAAGGAAGAGTCAGAATCAGAAGGGCACAGCAACAGTGATGACACTGTGGATACAGATGACATTGAGTTACACCCAACAATTTCTAAGCAGCTCCCAAAAAAGCTGGATGGTATGCTGGAACATGACTCCAATGGAAAAGACAAAATGTTAATGGATGAGCAATTCAGTCGCTTGCTTGCTACAGGGGAGTGCCCTCAAGAACTCCCAGATGAGGAACAAGGACCTTCAACTGATGCTACATCGCTCCAAAAACCAGCACTGGCTGAAAAGACTTTCCAGCTGCCCGCTTTCTTCAGTGGATTACGTGTGAGGAAAAAGGGACTAATCACAGAGGATGGGGAAACTGTTACAGAAATTAAACCAAGGGAAAATGATTTAGCTCTGCTTAAATTACAACAGCCTGTTAAGAAATCCAGTATTGCGTCTGGTTTGACCACTAAAAAAAAATCAGCTGAGCCTAAAGCAAGTCCTACTTTCCTGGAACAACTCTCACACTTGTTAAACATCGACGTCTCCAAGAATGAAGACAGAACCGAGGACTCTGGTAAGGGTTCTGGAGAGACTGAGAACAGTGATGAAGCTCAAGAGAACAAAGCCTCCGGCAAGACAGAGCCACGGTTTCCCTCTGAGGAAATAAAACCAAGCCCTGCTGAATCTGCACTGGACGTCTTTAAATCTTTATTTACACGGCCTCCCAAAAAAGAAACAACTGCAGATACTTCAGAGCTGGAAGCCATAAAACGCAAAATGAGAACTGAAAAAGAGTCCTTGAAAGCTGTATTTGAAAGGTCAAAATCAAAACCTGGGGATGGACCATCAGACAAATCTGTAGGTTGAATTATTTTTTCTTCCTAAGATCTGGAAGTAGATGGATAAAAAATAATTTCCTGTTTAAAAATTATTGGTGGGGACTTAAGGTCAAAATGCCATAATTGTCCTCTTCTTTTGGCGGTCTCAAATTTTGGATTCCCAACTGAAGAAATCTTGGGGCTAATTTGTCAAAATTCTTGATCATCTGCAGTCGTAGCAGAATTCAGTGAGAACTGGTGGTAGTCACAGCTTTTTGATTAGAAGCGAAAACTTAAAAATCAGTTTCTGATTTTAAAAGATCATTACAAAACAGTTGCCTATATGTTAAGTATGGCTTTAAATTGTTTTGGCACTGCAAATATTTACTGTAGTATTATTTTAAAGTTTCTTAATCTCACTCTGTTTTCTGTCATTGAGTTTATTTTTAAAAGTAGTATTTCACTTTACCTTTAGGATTAATTCTATGATAAGAGCTTATACAAGAAGTTATGTATGATTTTCAACTCAGTTTGTCCAAGACATCGAATTTAAAGTAATTTTTTTTTATTTGCTTGCATATATCTGGCTTTGCAAATACTAATTTATTATAGTATAAGAAGTTTAATATAAGCATTTGCAAGATTCATATTCTTAAGCATATGGAGATTTAGTTAGTATATTTTTAAGAAATAAAAAAAAAATCTATGCTAAGTTTTCATAGAACCATAATGATAAATGAATTTGAGTGTGATTTGAACTATTTAATTGAATGAGTAACCCTTGGGTTGGGGTTCCCCCAACTCAAAATTCTTACAGCTACGTCTTTGGCAGATATAATCAGTCCAGAAGATTGTTCTTGTTGGCTAAAGGGGGAATAATCTGTGATGAATTTGCAGGGTTGGACCCTAAACCTGAAGGTACTTAAGTTCATTTGCTGTGTCGGTTGTACTCTCTTTCACATTTTTATTTTTACATAATATTAACTTTTTAAAAATCTTGGCTGACACCTGGGTGGACCGATAATACCAGTTTGTGGTAAATTAACTATGGGGAGGAGAAAAGAGGTAGTCGCTGGCCGTGGCGTGTACGGCAATTGCAGTCTGCGTGTGCCCTGCCCATTCCTGGCTTGCTTCTTCCGGCTGACACCATTCCCCGTGCTGGGCTGCTAAGAGTTTGTGTGGCTCACAGCAAACCTACCTGGGAAGCTGCCATCACACACGGAGAGGGAGGAAGCACAGGAGTCAGCAGGATTGGCTTTTATAATGTCTGCTCAACGTCCGGTCTAGTACAAATGTACGTTTTCCCAGGGCAAAGCCAGAGTAAAAGGGTCTTGCCTTTCCATTTTCCTTGCTCATGTGGGCCATTTACGGGACCACTTTCACAAAGGTTTTGCTGTTGCTGCAGTTGTGTCCATGCAATTGCTCGTAGTAGCGTGTAGTAAATCAGATTACAGAAATGTTAGAGTTGTAAAAAAAAATAGAGCCCAAAACTTAAGCCTCTAAAGAATGCTTGTTTAGTGGTTTTTTCCCTCTCATTTAAAGGGTTATTTTAGCATTCCAGTTGACCATTAATAGCTACAGCAGCGCTTTGATGTGCCAGTACTACAGGGTGGGTGGACTGAGCAAGCTGCTAGGGGTGGGGCAGGAATTTCATAAACTAGCTCTGCTTCCAGAAAATTATAATGTCAAATGATGTATTGGGTGTAAACTGATGTTTGCTTGTAAGAGGAGCATGGATGGGTCTTTTCACTCTGAAAAAAAGGTACAGAAAAAAACCCCAGTGTTCTTGATCACCTCTATGGTTCACCAAAGGATAGACAGCTTTCCACACTGATGTGAACAGTTTCAACAAATCATTGTATGTCACATGCATTATGTTATTTTCCTCTTCAAAATTACTTTTCTACACTGATTTCTTTGTATCTCTTCCAACCAGCTGAGCACTGTTTCAATCAGTGGAATGAGGCAGATAACCATTCTGGAGTACACACGTAGAGCTGAGCCTGGCGGTTGCTGTTTTGGAATCAATTGATACTGCAGACTTTTAATTTTTTTCTTGCGTAATTTTAACAGCCTGACCTGAGTCCCTCAGAGCAAGATGACAAGACTCCAGGGAGACTCCAGACTGTCTGGCCACCGCCAAAAGCAAAGCATGAAGAAGTAAAAGTAGGATTAAAGTACACAGAAGCAGGTAAAACAAAGAGGTGAAGCATTTGCAGAAATTAGTTTCTGACATTTTTAATCTTGTTTAATACAGAGATGGTGATAAATCACAGTATTTTCTCACCTGGAAAAACAGACCTTATGTTTTGGATGTGTTGTTTACTGCTACTTGTTAAGCATCTGATTTTTAAATGTAAATGGCTAGATATGTGTTGAAATCTAAATGCTTGCCTGCACAAATTCAGGAGGAAAGAAGTGGGGTTTTTTGATAAATTAGGTTTTCCATTTCTAAAGGGATTCTGTTCAAATGGGCAACAGAATAGTGAATGAATGGAAACTTTATTGCCTTTTCCACTGCCTTAGAACGTGGGGGGCAGTGACCAGCCTGGTCACGTGCTCTAGTCTGGCTACAGATTTTCTTCAGTGTCCAGGATAAAAGTAAAGAATACTTTTATTGCAATTTGTGTATAAACAGAGGAATACTCATACCTGCTCAGGTAGCCATGTGCATTGCCCTATACAAATGTATGGGAGGGTATGTCTGAAGTGCAATGCTAACTAGTTATCAGATAAGATTTCCACAGGAAAATATTTCTTAGTTTGTTGTAATTTAGATAAATACTTACATAACATATTTACAAGGGGAAAAAGTGATTGTTGTAGCCACTATTTCAAATTTATATTTGTAAATATAAAACAGGAAGTCCTTGTTACTCAGAAATTAGTCATAAACTGCAGATGAAATAAAAGTCAGTAGGCCATCTGTTCTTCATGAACCTGCGGATTTTGAAAAATACCACGGATAAAAGGATTATGTGGAATTAAAACCCAAGCTTTTATACTACCTTGCTGTGAGAAATTGTGCAGGGTAATGCTGTATGGTTTTTTCCAATTCCAGTGGATATCCATTTGGCACTGTATACGAGAAAGAATAAATAGGAGTAGTGGATCGACTGCTTTGTATTGTTTAGAGTATTACTTCCTTCCCCCTCTTTCCTCAGTTTTCTCTGCCTTAACCTTCCTTTTTAGTGAAGTGGGCATGATTCTGGAGGCATAAAAGTTGCTGGAAGATTCAGAAAACTTGGTTTTGACAGGAATAACATGGTTCTAATAGAGACAGAATTGAATTTACAGTGCATCTGATTGGTCTGAGGTGTGGGAGTCTATCACTAGATGACCAGGACAGGTATTCAGCTGTTGACAAGGAGTGCTATGGGCTCTTTTTGTTACTCTTAGATTCTTATTATAGGCTATATGCTTGCCTTTTTTAATTCTACCCAAGTAAATATTTTTTTTTCCTAATGACTCCAATCATCTGTGGCAAAAACATATGCTGAAATAAAGGCAGTAAAGGAAACTGAATTAACAAAAGCTCCAGATTCTATTACTTGTAGAGAAATTAGGTCATGCTTTCCTGAAATTTGAATAGGAAGGATGGACTGGCTTCGAGCCCATGTAAATTGTTACTCTTTTGTTACTGTGATATTTTGGGTGGCAGTGTCATCAACATGCTGATGGTTAGTTTGCTAAGTCAAATTTTTATACAGACCAGATTCTGCAGTTCATTAGTCACTCCAGTGTCTGGCAGAGGGATTTGAATGAAAACAAACTGCGGGTGATTCAGCTAGGATGAGACAGAAGCCGTGCTTTTAAAGGCAACAGGCAAAGTATATATGTGCAGCATTTCTTACGAGCACAGCAGAGTTCTAGGTGTACCCCAGCAATTAGCAGGTTTGCATTTCTTTCAGCTGTTCATGGCTGCCCAGAAACAGTTGTGGCAGCGAGGACACTGCAAGCGATTGTAAAGTTGTGTGCAATGGGTTGGTTACGTTGGCTTCCTGGAGTCCTTGGGTGGCTGTTCTAAAGTGCTATTTGCAGGAATGAGTTTATGCAGTCTCCTGCAAGCAGAGGAAGGTACTGTTCATGAGTAGTGCTGATATAATTAAAAAAACCAGTGTTTGTATTCAATGTTAGTCTTATTGCTGGGGGACAGGGTTTGTATTGTGGTGGTTTGTTTTTTTTTAACGAATGTGAAAATGGCAACACAACATTACTTCTAAACTCAGTATCTTATCTCTGACAGTGGTTGGTACCTTCAAAGTGCACGTGTATACTGGCATTTCCCCTCATGCCCCTTCCCATTCAAAATTCCCTCCCAGCCACCAGTACCTTAGAACTTCTTGTCTACAAAGTGGGCTTCTTGAAAATATCATATAAAGCAGGTTAATGATCACCATTAAACTGACTGGTCTCAACCAGTCTAAACTTGAAACCCTGTTTCTCACCCCAGTGTCTTGTCCTAACAGCTAAGACCAAGTGAAAAATTCTTGATTTCAGAATAGAATTCAAAGCTTGTGTGTGTGGCAGGGATGTTTGTGATTCCAGTCTTCCTCCGCTGATGTTCCTGAACAGATGATTATCTGTAGCATAGAACATGCTGAAGTGACTTGTTTTAACTTTTAGTCAATGATATATGTTAGTGTTTTAATTTCCGGGATTAAGAGTTTAATCTACCAAAACAACAGGGATCTATATAGAAACAATAATAATAGGCTGAACTATTAGGTAAGTATTCATTTAGCACAGCTTTATTTTAGGTTCAAACAGAATACGTCTGTCACAAGTGACATCACATCCAAGGATAAATCTGTGGACATGTCTTTGTGCTTCTAACAGGGTACAAGAATATGTACTTATTTTATGAGATAGCATAGGTTTTTTTCATTTGTCATAAGAAATTAGTATTCAAAATGTCGTGGTTTAACCCGGCTGGCAACTAAGTACCACGCAGCCGCTCGCTCACTCCTCCCCCCCCCTCAGTGGGATGGGGAAGAGAATCGGGAAGAAAATAAAAGGTTAGAGCCAAGGGCTGAGATAAAGACAGTTTAATAAGAGAAAATAATAATAATAGTAATAATGAGAATGATAACAGAATATACAGAATATACAAAATGAATGAGGCACAATGCAATTGCTCACCACCCACCGACCGATGCCCAGCCCGTCCCGAGCGCGATCACTCCCTGAGCCGCGATCACTCCCCAAGCAGTGAGCAGTCCCCGAGCGGTGATCACTTTCCCCGCGACCGACCGACCGACCACCCCCCCCCCCCCCGAGCATGACGTTATATGGTATGGAATAGGTCTTTGGTCAGTTTGGGTTAGCTGTCCTAGCTGTGCTGTGCTCCCAGCTTGTTATGCACCTGGCCGAGCAGGAGAAGCTCAAAAAGTCCTTGAGTAGTCTGAGCACTACTTGGCAACAACTAAAAACATCAGTGTGTTATCAACATTCTTTTGGTACTAAATCCAAAACACAGCACTATGCTAGCTACTATGAAGAAAATTAACTCTATCCCAGCCGAAACTAGGACACAAAATAACACTGAAAATTTGAAAGTTGGAACGCTGTAATCTTTCTCACAATTCTGCACTAAGACTTTGATTTACTTCCTTCATCAGCATGCAGTAGAGCAGCTATGACAGGAAGGTAGAGAAGATATTGAGGGAGAGGATTCCTGGCCTTTTGATCTTTTCTCACCTCCTTGCCATGTTTTTCCTCATTGTTCTTTCTGCCTTGTGAAAGCAAGAAATTCAGGCTTCATTTGGCCTACGCAGCAGACATCACAGTGACTCAGAGCAGCTTGGAGGAGCAGCTAACTCCCTCCTAAGGCTCGTAGTCTGGCTTGATGTGTGAGAAACCAACTGAAAAGCAAATGGACATAACAAGGAACACGTGTGTGGAGCTGACTGGGCCTGTTAGGAATACTAGAAGTGAAAGAAGTTAGTGAACAAATACAACTCTGCAACAGGCTTTTTTCATGCTTTTGGTAACATCTTGTGTAGTCTTGGTATTGTCACCCCCAATGCCCGAATCCTGAGTTGTAAATTTTGATTAAAAGGATGATATTATGATACTTTGGCACATCTTATGTTTTCTTAATCCTTTAGTTCCCCTGTTCCCATAGAGCAAGTGACTGTGCTGTCAACCAGTTCTCTGTAACTAGCACAAGCTGCTTACATGGTTCCCTAGAGAAACTGGAACTTCTTTGAAGTGTGTCAGTCTAAAATAGTTGAAGTCCAGAAACTCTGTAGTACATTACACCATTTATATCCTGGAAGACTAGAAAAAAGGGTATTTTAATTTATAGTTATAGGTTTATCCCATGGAAATCTTTCCATTGTAATCAAAGACGTTTCTGTGCATATTTCTCTGGTCCTAAAGTTCTATTCTTCTGTTTTCATTAGAAGTTTCTTTTTCTCTTTTCTCCATAATTCTTAGAGTTCTCCCATTTTTTTTAGTATTAAATCTGATAGAAGGGTAGATGTGTCTGCTAGTACATACGGTGAAAATATCTAGCCAGGTAGACAAATTCACGTCTATACTGAGTGAACTCATCTGTGATACTAGATCACACAAGATCCACATATGAATGTCACAGCTGCTGCATATTACTAAATCAGCACTTGCAGCCTCTCACATCCAAGGAGTTTAGACATGAGTTCTGCTACTTGTAAAACTACCTATGTTTGAAGAACAGTCTCCACATTAAGGTGGTATAAATACACAGATCCTGTGATTCCTATTAAAGATACATATTTAGCCATTAGGATCAAAATAGTTCTCTTAGATAAAACAGAGAGTTTAGTCTTTTGCTTAAACAAAACAGAAATTTTAAAAGTGATGAGAGAAGTATTTGACATTCCTGTTGGAGAAAATGTTAAAAAAAAATGAAGTTGAATTAATCCATTTAGTGCTTTTTTTCAGTACCTTTTTTCTTGTTAATTCAAATGTCTGTATTTAACATGAAAAAACCCTGTTCTCTCACAGTCTGTCTATTCATCATCCTTAAATCTGCAGTGAGGTAATGCTGTCTCTATGGTGCCACAATTTCTGTAACAACAGTCTGTGATGCTGTAAGCACAAATTTCAGGGTAAACAAGAAAATAAGGAGGTGACAGAGAAAGCTCTTTATTAAACAGAAAGTGCCTAAGTAAATGACAGATGAAATACAAAATAATGGCAGAGGTTTATTGAGAAGTCTCAAATATCTTAAAGCCTCCATCCCCTATGCTCTGGGTTCCCAGCCAGACATAAATGCAGAGAATAACCCGTTTATGTGTGAGAGAGAGAGGCATAATGGTCTGAACAATGAGATGAGAGATAAGAACATGATTTGTTATCTTTCTTTAACATAAACTTCCTTTGTGGCCTTGAACAATTTGTGTTTGTCTCTAAAAAAGACATAATGCTCAATGTTGTTAATGTCCTGAAGGAAGCTATTGTAACAGTGGCTGCTAACAGTTGATTTCATCTTAAAATAAACAAATTGACATTTTTTTAGTAATTTCATCTTATTTGATTTCAGTGTGGTATTTGGCATTTAGTTCTGGGATTCTATTGTAAATTTTATTGTAATGAATTAGATAAAGCAGGACTAAAGCAAGCAGGATATTATGCATTGGTTGAAGATAGTGTTTTTGTGGTTTAATGGTCACTGGTCGATTTGATGCGACCTCAGAGTGCGGCTGGGCTGCATAAAGGTTTTGTAAATTATTTTACTACATTTTACCGCATTTATTGTGCAGCATGACAGGCATATTTGGTCATGTTATGTCAGTGTTCCATATTCTGACAAGTACACTAGCTTGTTACTGAGAAGCTGAGGTTTTTATTACAGGCCAGATTGTTGTAGCCATATTGTATTCCTCTAGAGTAATAATGACATTTTTGCCCTTACTTATGCCAACTAAAGCTATAATTTTATGGATTTGGAGGATATTAGGCATAGTGCTGCTTGGAAATCTCTATGGTCTCAGACAAATGGGTTGTACATGTGCTGATTGATGCAGCAGCCACTTTTCCAGATCTTGCAGCCCTGTCTGCTAAGACTGACTTTGAATATATTAAAAAAACCACCTCAAACCCATGCAAGCAACAGAAATCCTTTGCTTTTTTCTCCCCACCTCAGCTGACAGTGTTGTTCATACCATGCCTCTTGAGGTAGGAACAAAAAGCTGGGCACCTGTTAATGCTGAAGATTTGTTGTTAAGATGCTTGCGTTCCATTTCCAGCCCTTTTGCCACCATCTGGAATGACTTCAGGAAAGTTGTGAGACCTTTCCAAGACTCAGTGTACCTATCCATAAAATCGGGATAAGAATCCTGACCTATTTTTCAAGCCAAATTCAATTCCTTTTTTATTTATAGGCTATTAACATTAGATAGAGATACAGAATGGAAAAGAATGCTGACTTCCTGAACTTAAATCTGCAAAAAAATAACACTTACATTGTGGTAACTGTGCCTAAGGCTGTATGAGAAAATGTTCATGCCTTCCTATACACTGAGGATTATACTATTACAAGGTGAGGGGGAAGAAGAGTTATGCTCCACTTTTCTCAATAAAAATCACTGCTTTATTTCCATTTTGCATACCATCTATAGAAATACAGTAATTTTAGGAGCCCTGCTGTTTTTGAGCCTGGATGCATCTATTGCAGCAGATGTCTGACATGGACATGTTTTACAGTGTACAAAGCCATATCTGGATGCATGCATCTGTGTATCAGATACCAGCGTGCTTAAAAATTCACATATAGAACAGCTTTGGTCCACTCAAAGTAGAAATTTGATTTTTAAACTACATTTTTCCTAATGAGAAGATTAATCTATTATCTGATTATAATGAAGGCAAGTTCTGTAAATTATTTCTTTGACTGTAGTTTTTGCAATGTGGGCACCACTATGGGTCCTACCAATGTGACGTTGTGAAGGCCCAAAATGGTCACATTCTTGTTACATAATCAAAACACAGTGAAAGAGGAATTGTGTGCAGTGCAAGAATGACTTTGTATTTTATTTCCATGGTTGTATTTCAAAATATATGAGGCCCTTTGTATAGCAGAAATGCCTCTGAGTTTTATTGAATTCACTTTCCTGTTCTCCAGTCTCACTGTTCATGCAATCTGAAGTTCTGTTTGGCCCAGCATTTAAACATGTGAAATTTCAGTAGTAGCCTAAATGAAACCCTGAGTCTAAACATCCTGATACTTTCTGAAAATTTTCACCTGGATTATAGAACTGCTTTTTGGGTTTCATTTTAGTTAAATTGGGTACCATCCCTGTCAAGTTTGCCCCCTCTGCTACAGCACCGACACATACTCTTACCTGTAAAAAAACCAACCCTCTTTATTGTACATTTCTCAGTTTTATATATATCCATGTTTTAAGTTTGTCAACAGTTCTAAACTTGAGAAGTGCTGAGAATATGTTGGGGAAGCACAGTGCCTATGTGTCTGGATATGTAATTGTGCCTGCCCTCACCCACGTACCCACCCACATTTGAATAAATGTACGCTTATATAGTGTACATGCATTCTCAATGTATGCTTGCTATATATAGTATACAGTGATTGCAAAGGTGTTATAGATCTAGAATAAGTGCTTTGTATTTTAAATCTGTGCTAGATGAAGCAGATAGAGTCTGTAACTCATCAAACAAATCCTGTACTAAATTTGTTCCTTGTGTTTGCTGATAAGGTGTTATTTGTTTACAGTATTGCAGTGGTGCACGTGATCCTGTAATAGATTGGTTTTGTAAATATGTAGTAGGATGTTTATTGAGAAAGAAATGTTGAATGTCCCCAGCAGCAGTACCTCTAATGTTGCCTTCCTTGGAGGGCAAAAATGACAAGCAAAACGATTCATTTCTGCTGTCGGGTAAATGAACTATAGCTGTAACCTCACCTGTGACAGGAGAGAAATGATCAAGTAGATAAGTTACTGAAGTGACTGCTTCTGGATAGTGCTTTACACTGCTTTGTGGTCAGAAAGAGTAAGAGCTGTTTTCTTCATTTCCATAACAATCAAGAGGTTGCTGGTTTTTCTTTCAGGATGTTGCTTTTCTGTGGGTATCCTTCTGTTCTCAGGGAATTCAGTGAGTGCTGTGAAATTATTTTCTGTATTAAGTTAACTCTTATATCATCTGTATTATCTCAATATCCAGACAGTGTTTAGATACTGGGCTATTAGCTTGTTTAGGACTGTTTATTCTCCACATGTCTATCTCCATCTTTCTCCCTTCCTCACATCTTCCATACTGTACTAGAATCTTTAAGGTGCTGAAAATCATTGAAATTTTAGCCTTGGAGGGTTCTTCCTTCCCTTAAAAGTCTAAAAAAAAAAAAAAAAAAAAAAAAAAGAGAGAGAGAGAAAAAAAATTAATGTGAAGGATGTCTGCTCATTTCCCGGTCTGGGGAATTGACAACCTTATATGTATTGAATTATGAGGCTGTAAAAGAGTTCAGGTTCAATGGGAAGTAAAGGAAAAAGGACAGCAAGGAGTAGGTAGAATGGGGTGAGGGAAAAGGGTTTAGAATAATGTGTCAAAACTACCTTCATCATTGTTTTAGCCAATCTCCTATTCCTAAAAAATAGGTAATTCTAAGAATTTCTTTAAGCACAAATCAATTTTAATTTCCTAGTTCCAAAGGGATGCTTAAATGCAAAACTTGTTCATTTTGGTGATCAGAAAGTTTAAGGAAGTCTGTGTCAACTTTTTGTATACCTAAGCTTTGGGCTTTCACTGACCCATCATACTGTAAAAAAGGTGTAAGCCACAATTTGTCTGGTTAAAATGTTGCAGTCATGGAGCATTTCAAATAAATGGCTAAATAAATTTCTCCCAGTATTTCTTCTCATGTGTGAAAATTAGACTTTAAAAACACCATTCCAAGACTGAAAAAATAACATGTTTTGAAAGTTGCTCATGACTATGTTTATTGGAAGAAAAAGCCTCAATGTTTGCTGTATTTTAGGATTGTAGCCTGGAAGGTCACATCAATGCAGCTGTAAAAAGAAATATATAAGTAATAAAAAAGGTGCAGCTGTGGTGAGTAGATTCCCTTCTGACACCTGGTGGTTAAAGGGGAAAACTAAATGGGGACCTAATGGAGGATGAAACAAAGACTAATGTAAAAGGGAATATTGAAAATGATGGGGCCAAGGGTTACCAAGGAGGGAGAAAAGATTAAGAAACCTTTGCTATTCTGAAATTTAATGTATCACCTCAGTGAAAAGTTAATTATTTCCTTTATACTATAGAGTGTGGTACACCTCAAGAGAGGTAGATTGCACTCAAATTTTTCAGCATTTGTTCTCAAATGACTTTTAAATTGTGGTAACATTATTCTGCATGGTTCCACATACTGAGTTTAATATGTAAGATTTTGTTATAAAAAGGAATGTACTGACCAGAAGTGGCTATATAGGTCATTTATCTTCAAACCTTATACTTTCTACTTGAAGTTTTGAGATCATGACAGAGAAGGTTCCTAAACTGCTTATGTAAATTTTGAGGAGTAACTCATCTATTTGAAATGTGAGTTATGGAGATTTCTGTGGGAAAGGTTTTCACACAAGATTTTATTTTAAATTATCCAAGTAGGTAAGTTGTTTTATTATCAAAGAAGAAAAGATAATTTTTGTGCAGCAGAGTTTTGAACAGAGAATAATACTGAATAATATTTGAGTGTGTATACTTGCTTTTTAAACAGTTTTGAAGAATGAAAATCGCTGTTTGAGACCTTGTGACTCACTGTACCCAGTATTCCCAAAGCTGTAGATTAAATTTTCAGGTCACCAGATTTATCAGAGAATGCTTGTACCTTTTATTTTAGAAATGGTGATGAACAATGCAGCTTGCTCAATATCAATATAAATATAAAAAGATTTAAGTGAGCATGTATTGTGTATATTTATAAACTTGATTGCTGCTCTGTATTCAGATAATTTCTGTGTGATTATACAACTGAACATAGGTTAAGCATTTGCATAAATTACACAGATTGTCCAAAACATCCAGGTTTTATTTCATGTTTGGTTTTCTATGCATTAAGGAAAAGCATGCAGGCTATAGTGTGTATTTTTTTTGCAAAACTGTGAAGCATGCCTCATACTTTACTAATCATTAGCAATATCTTATATGCTTTATATCTACCACCTGGTGGCATATGTTATGCATTGGCCACATTTATTGCACAGTCTATAATCTTTTTTAAAAGTGCATGTTTTAGAAAAAACTTAAAAAGCAAAACAAGGAATTCTCAAAAGCGTTCCCACCACAAACTTGGCTCTTCTAATCAGAAAGTATGGAATGAATCTGTCAGAAGAGACTAAGCTTTCTGGTCTGCATCACTCTCCTTGCCTTACCAAGCAACATGAGTGAGCACCATTGTTATTTCCAATTGAAAATCTTGAGGAATGAATAAAATTAATTATTTAATCATTTGACAGTGTGCTATATGCAATTTTGTGTATATATCGAGCTGAGAGATTTATAGAGTTTGTTTTCATAGTAAGTGTTAGTACATATAGCCTATGGTTAACTAAGGAATGTCCATGGGATTTTTTAAATGGTAGAAATTTACTTGAATACTTGCTATTTGATTTTGATTTTATTTGATGGACAGTGCTAGTATCTAGGAACACTTAAGAAATTAAGCAATTCATAAGCAGTTGATAATTTTTTTGCAGCACAAAATTATGTAAATGGGAGCTGAAAATACTGACTGAGGTATACGTTTGTAGTAATAAATAAAAATCAGGGAGTCTGCCAGACTCCCTGCTAGGATATGTTTTTAATGAGTGTAGAAATATAAATTCTCTGTGTGAAGCTTAAATACAATCTTACTTATGCTTTTGTCTCTAGCTCACCTAAAGCTTTACAAGGAGGGACCACCAGGTGGGTGGAACAGTGTAATGTTGTTCGTCTGTGTCTAGTCTTTGGTCTCTCTTGTTACTGTAAAAGCAGTATTTCCTTCATGGAATAAAAATGGGAAAGGCAGAATCTGCAGTACCTACCACTGTTTAGGACTAAAAATTTAATAAAGTTCTGTAATATGAATGAGGAACTCTTTTCAGAATTGTAGCTTACCTTACTTCAGTTTCAGTGGCTGCCGTCCCACTAAAGTGAGAGGAACTTGGGTTGATTTCTTTGACTTTCAGATCCATCCAACAATGCTGAGTGTGAAATTTTGCAAAGTTAAGATTTGGAGTCTGATCGGAAGAACATCACAGTTGAGAACTGGTGTATTACTTTTTTCTTCCCCTTCATTTCTCTTGTCTGTGAGCAAACTCCAGGTAAATGTAACCCATTTTAGAGATAATCTAATATGCCTAATAATTGGGCTTGTTATAATCTGGCAGTGCTTATTCTAAAAATCTTCGAAGCAAAGACTGTAGGTGTAGTGAAAATTGAGCTGGAAAAGTTCTTTCTGAGTTGGTGGGCTATGTTCCTCCATTGTGAGGTATATCATATAAAACTGAGGTAACAGATGAATTTAAGCAAAAAGACAAGGTGAAGTGAATAAATCATGAGAAATATTGTAGCAGCATACTTTTACTGATTTGAAAAAGTATTGCATACAAAAAAAGGGGAACTGAAGCTTTTTGTATAAGAACTAAATTTGCCCTGTTTAGTAGTTTAGTACTAGTCAGTTTGGAAGGATTAAGGGGATGGTTGCTTTTTACTTTTCCATATCCTTGATGTATTTGTACACACACTCATCCTTATTCGAAACAAGAGCACATTTAACACTGCCAAAGAAATATAATAAAATCCCATTGAAAACTGTGTGAGGGCTAATTAAAAACTAACCGATAACGCCACTAGCAATGAATCAGTAGGGATGTCTTTTGAAGGAAAAAGAGATTTAATTGTGCTTTAAGAAAGAGAATGAACAATATTAACCTGATTTATAAAAGGTTATTTCAGATGTAGCCCCTGCTGTGTTTTTCTGTGTTTTCTTGCTCAGTTTTGTATCCCACCAAGAGCAGAATGCACAGAGCCCTTGGCTGTTGTTGGATTTCAAATGAAGCTTAAGGAACTTATTTTGTACAAACTCTCATGACTTGGAAACTCCTTTTAAGCAGCTCTTTTCAATTATCAAGTTATTATCAAATGTGTGATGACTAATGAACCCGAGTTGGAACTCAGTTTATTTTAAAAGAGGATTTTCTGATAGTATTCCTCTTTTTTCTACAATGACTTGTCGCTTCTGCAGCTACTTGCTGAAGTAACTGATGTAACTGAATAAGGCATGTTTCAAAGCATTTCTATTTTTCTGTATATGTGGAAATGAGAGAAAGTGACATCTTCTGGATGTTCCTTCTGTGACATCTGAGAGCAGGGCAGGGTTGTGGTATTTTAGGTGAAGACGGACTAGTTTCATTCTACTGTCATGAAGGTGATGTACCTGTATATTTTTTATAAATGTTGCTGCTTTTTTTCACATTGAGTTTATATAATCCATAATGTACATAAAGTACTCTGAAATTTCCGTCTGCCTTTTTTTCTAAAATAAACACTTGAATAAAAACTTCCAAAAGACATTCTCAAATGAAATACCAACTCCCCAGTGATTAAAACACCCTTTCTGAACAACAGGAAGTTCTTTCTGAGTCCTCCTTTTAGTGTAATGTATCTCAGTATCTATAGCCTGTCTTCTCCTTTATTTCTGTAAGTTAAGAAACTGTCATTATACTCTGTATGGATTATCATTATTTGTTTATTCATTAAGCGGTTTCCTGTTCTCACATTTTTCAAACAAGTACAGTTGAGCAATCTGCTGAATTAAAACTTTCTAAAGATTAAGATTTTTCTTTTTTTTTTTTTTTTTTTGATCCTTTTTTGGAGTTGAGTTAGGAATACTAGATGCTGTTGATGAATATTCAATGTGATTCCTTTATAAGACTTATAAACAAGCCTTATGACCAAGTTAAACTCTTGATGCACTGTATCACTGAAGAACAAGTTAGTCCTTAAATCTACCATGAAACACCATTTAGATGATGATGCAAAAGGACATCTATTAGAAGAAATAAATCCAAAGGCCCTTGAAGCCCTGTCCTATTCCCTTTGAAGTTACAAAATGCGAGTCCACTCATGTTTGTTACAGCTGCATGAATACTTCTTAGGAAATAAGGCATTAATTTGCATTAATTAAAGCAACTTGTATTGGAATTTGTTAGAATTTCCCTGCACATACCATCAATGATCTTAGGGTAGGAAAGTTAGATTGTCTGTATAAACTGTCATTAAGTGGATTTCTGAAGAGTGTGGTCTGACAGACTCATCTCTCCCTGACAATTCAATTGCTAGCATTTCCTATTTCCCCCGCTTGAAGGAAGGACTCTAGTGCTGGTGTGAAGATCCTGGAAACACTTAGGTATTTAGAGCTACAGGCCGCTTGTGATTTACTGCCTGCTTGGAGACTGGGCAAATGAGCAAGCTGTTACTTTTGCCCATCCCATAAAAATCTCATATTTTTTTCCTCCTTTCCAATGGAACAAATAAGTAAGCAACATCTTAGAAGTGTTCATGGAACAGAAAAAGGAAATCCTGCCACTCATCTCGACCCTAAAATCTGGGGTTCTGAGGTGAAGGCATTCTGGCCCTCGCAACTTCTTGAACGCAGTAAACACTATTTGCTGATCATACAGATATACAGTTCAGATTTTTAAGGTCTTCTGAATTTGTAAATAAAAATATTAGAGGTTTAATTATTTGGGATTTCTGCATGTTTCAAAGAAGCCAGCTCAGATTAAACCCTCCACTCAATACCCTTGACACCTTGATACCCTAGCTCAACTTTTTCTGTAGAAACCATAGACCCAAACAGGCCTGCAGAAGTTACAGGTGTATTGCCTGGAGACCATGTCTATCCTAGAAGGTCAGGATAAATGCTAAAGCTGAACAGCTGGGTCAGTAAATACTGATGGACTCATTCACATCCAGATATCAAAAGCCTAAGAATACTAGAGTATGCTGCTATTTTAGATACCTGGCTTTTATGATTTTTAAGGGTAGATTTGAGCAGTCCTCTGTTATATATCTTATTTGCAAGATTAGCTTTGAGGGAACATTCGGTGCTGTAAAACTTAGTCAAATATATTGAATACGTCTTCCTTTGTTTCATCTTATTCTGTGTTAAAGTTTAAAACTCATAGTTATAAAATACAAAAAGTACTATAAAATATGTGCTTTTTGTATAACTTACACAGAATAAACAACCTCCCTCTATTGCCTTACCTTTTTCCCCATATGTAAGTTTTGGTATCTGCCAGCTTTTGGGGTTCCAGGTACTGTTGTTGTTAAATTGCTATCCAAGATAACATGAATAAAACCTTCTGCTGTTGTACCCATACACCCCTAATGTTCTTTAGAGTATTTGTATGCTCTTTGCTCCAGCAGATGTGATGTATGTGTTGTTGTAGGCATTTGTCCACTGTTTCACAATACGTGATACTCTGTTGTTTTCACACAGTTGATGTCTGTGGTTCTATAACAAATTCCATTTCTGCCTTATTAGACCATTTTAAGCTCTTTGTTCACCTCTTGTCCATCTTAATTATTCACCCATTTTTAATTGTTTGGTTTTTCCATTGTGCTTCCACAATAATTCTCTTATCTCTTTACATACTATGTTTGATGCTTCCTCCTTGCAGTGGGTATTTAATTAAAACACAATCTCATTTCTTCCTTGCAACCCATTACTTTGTTGTAGTTGTTAATTCCATGCTTTAACTGGAGCATTTCCAATATTATAGTACCTTATGGTAAAGAAAATGTTACAAAAAAATCCTTTATTTTAGATCCAGATTTCTTTTTCTGATATACTGATATCTTTTTAGTCAATATTATCTTTATATGATCCATATTGCCAACACGCTTTAAAATCATGAAGCAGACTGATACCAAATCTGGAAGTTAGCTAAGGAAGAATATTATCAGATTTCCACTGATTCTGTCTTTGCAATGTTCAATGCTAAAATACTTGTTTAAAAACAGATAAAATACTAATTATAATTAATTTTTCCTGTAGTTGCATGTAGGGAGAACCAAAAATAGTATGCCTGGAAGTAAAGTTATGATACTTTCTAATATCTACTGTATCAATGGATGGCAGAACAGCATCATGACATTAGTCTAGTTGATCACTCCAGAAATCATCAGCTTTTTTTCCCCCAAGCACCTTCTAAAAACATACAGTTGAACAAGGAAATTACAGATGTTTATGTTATTATCAAATAAAATTGAATGAGCTAATCATTAGGAAAAAGTAAGACAAAGAACTGTATTAAAAGAAAAACCTAGATGAAAAGCTAATAAGATAACAAGTTCACATCCAGAATAAAAGAACAGTGTATCTATATCCATAAATCGATAAATTATAGTTTGACTTCAGGGAAAAAAAAAGAAAAAGGTTATTAATGGAGTACAAAACTGCCACCCAGTGGAAATGGCTCATTTTACATTTTCTCAATCTCCTTCAGATTTTCAAGAAATCAGATATCTATCTTATTGTCACCAGACTATAGATTATATTTACTCATTATGGAAATTATTCCAAATTTTCTCATTTTAATCATAATTATATTCACCTATAGGACAGAATAATGTTTCAAACAAACAATACAAAAAAAAAGAACACTTATGATTTTACAAGAGATAACATTTAATGTACAGTGAATATTGGAATGCCTATATGGAACTAGATTTAAAAAAGCTCTGTATCGCTCTTGTACTGGGGAGCCCAGCACTGGACACACCACTCCAGGTGTAGCCTCACCAGTGCCAAGTAGAGGGGAAGAATCACCTCCCTTGACCTGCTGGCAACGCTTCTCCTAATACAGCCCAGGCCACCATTGACCTTCTTTGTTGCAAGGGCAGTTTCCTGGCTTATGTTCAACTTGGTGTCCCCCAAGTCCTCTTCTGCAAAGCTGCTTTCCAGCCAGTTAGCCCCCAGCATGTCCTGGTGCCTGGGGTTGTTCTACCCCAGGTGCAGGACTTTGCACTTCCCCTTGTTGAACTTCATGTGGTTCCTGTCAGCCCATTTCTCCAGCCTGTTGAGGTCCCTCTGGATGGCAGCAAGACCCTTCAGTTTATGAGCCACTCCTTCCAGTTTTGTATCATCAGCAAACTTACTGAGGGTGCAAACACTCTGCAGCTCTACACTCTGCACACATTCATAAACGAACTAGAAAAGTGAGACTTGAGAAGGGGAAGCTTGCAGCTGATATGAAGTTAGTAAGAGTAGTGAAGATAAGACCTGAATGCAAATTTAACATTGTCTCATTAGAATGCAATTTTTTTTTTAATGAGAATTTAAAAAAAAAAAAGTAAAAAAAAAGATTGAGAGACTATGCAATAAAATGGCAAAGGAAATCCAAAATATAGAACTATTAAGATGTGCACTTGAGGAAAAAAGAATCCTAAATACATATAGAGAATAATGAACTCTGATCTGAGTAAAAACAAGATCTTGATGTTGAAATAGATCTTGGGAAATCTCAGCTCAGTACTCAGGAGCGATCAAAAAGCAACTGAAGTGGTAGAAAGTAGTAGAAAAGAAAGAAAGAGAAGATAAAACCTAGATCATTGTAATGCTGTTGTATAAATGTCCACATTTTGAATTTCATGGGAAATTGTAGTTTTCTCAACTCAGAGAGGGGACAGCAGAACTGTAAAAGGTTCAGGGAAGGACAGCAACTTTGATCAATACGGAACATGTTCCTTATTTGGACAGTCTGTGTAGACTAATAATTTTTCAACTGGAGAAGAATCAGTCAAGGGGGCATATCATGGAGATCTTTAAAATCATAAGAAACAGAAAATGCATAAATGGTGAAACAGTTCAGTGTTTCTTCCAGCACAGGAATTGGAGGCATTAAATTAACCTAGCAGGTGCAGCAAAATAAACAAAAGGGTCTTTACCTAATGTGCAATTCATTCTTTGCTGCAGGACGTTGTCTGCTTGCAGGAGTTTTAAAATCAGCAGTGCACATTCATGGAAGAGGAATCCACTTGCAAACTATTAAATATGCAAGCAACTTCTCCAGTTTAGAAAGTTCCTGAATTGAAGAGTGTAATGGAAATAGTACTACTACTTTTTTGCTGTTTTTTAATTTTTTACATGTCACCTGCATTTTGGCTACTGAGATAGGACACTAGGTGAAATAGGCTTTTGTCTTGTCTCGATAGAGATATAATTTTGTTCAGTATGGAACTGAATTATTTTTATTTCACAGTCGTACCACTCTGCACTGTGGCAGTTCTCAGTTTACCTATTCAGGGGCCTGTAGAAATAGGAACAAAAACAGACTTTGCATTGTGCCCCCCAACCTCTGTAAATTAGGAATATGTGACATGGGTAATCCCAAAGTAAGATGGTTTTGCTTAATTCACTGCACTTCAAGTGTCTTCTGGAAACCGAATCCATTTCTGGTAAGAACTTCAGCTCCTTTTTCCAGTATTCTGCTGCTTTAATGGTCTACAATGATCTTATCTTCCCAAACTAGATGTTTTATTTTACTTCTGTAGCTACTTTTCCCCCTATTATGCCTCAGTGCAGTTTTTCTGCAACATCTGATTGACTGGGTAAGCCCCAGGTACCTTTATTGGGTAATAACTATTCACCTGAAAGTGATCTGGATCGAATTCAGGACTTGGAACAGTGATTTCATCTAGACCACAGGCATCGCTTTGTCCTGCTCCTATGTGAAGAGAGGATCTTTGCAGTTTAATGTTGGTGTAAATTGAGCATTGGATGCAAAATACGTATGGCAAGTCCTAGAGGCAGAAAGTATGAATATAAAGGATGAAAGTGCAGAAAAGTGGTAGTGGTGGTTTAGGGAAGGGTCATTTTGTCATCATTATCATTCTGATGATAATGAGGTCCAAGCAGAGTTTTCGTCTATCTGATAAATCTGTATGATTAGCAAGACTGCATTAGATACCAGTCTCAGCTACTGACTACGGAAAAACACAGGAGTAAATGGAAATTTAAGATTTACAGTAAGGAGATACTTTTTTTTTTTACAATTACTAACTTATTTATTTTTACAACAACAACATAGAAAAGGGAAACCTTGCAATGTCATATCACTGTATATTCTTGGTTTTCGCCAAGGCCTCTATCCAGCTCCCTGTGTACTTTGCAACTTTCATATTACTTTAAAAAAAATATTTTAGTGAAACTTTTTTCACTAAGCTGGTATTTTAAAATACATTGCTAACTACCAGCAGATGTAACAAATATTTGTGTTAATTTGAGACTTTATAATGTGTATCTGCTTTATCTCACTATCTTAGAATAAACATCTAGTTTTATTAAAGCTTGCTTTAGCTGCAGTGGGTTATAATTATTGACTGAAGGAAGCATCAAGTTGCATAAGTAAAGAGTATGCCCAAATCAGCAACATATTCCACCATTTATTAAATTTTTCTTGGAATGGAGTCCTCTGAAAACAAAGGAAAAAGTAGTAAATTAGAAGTAGTAAATGAAAATTAAGAGTTAGAGCTGGCTGGAGCTGAATCAATGCAGTGAGATTGCTTACTTTTTTGCTTGTTTGCCCTATGTAAAGTGCTAACATTTTGGATTGTTTTCTCAGTAATTAAATCCTAATTTGCTTGTGGTCATTTTTCAGGATCAGAGCATTTGCCATCTGATTTGTATCTGATTTGTTTGTTTCATAAGCCCTTCAGAGTAATATCTGCATTAGGGATAGCTAACTTATTTATGCCCTACAGCCACTGTCTTCCCCGCAGACTGTTTGGAGACCAGGCAAGTACTACAGGATGTCTGTACAATCAGCCCTCTGTTATCCAGCGTAATGAAAGACTTTAAAACCTCAGAAATTACAGTCCCCCTGACATTACACAAACTAGGGGATGTGCTGGCATGGAATACAGTAAAGAGTCACCTTGTGACACAAGATCAGCTTGGATCTATAAAGTAGGGTATAAAGAAGACGAGCCAGGCTCTTTCCAGTGGTGCCCAGTGACAGTGACACACTGAAACACAGGCAGCTCCAGCTAAACGTCAGGAAACAGTTTCTCTCTGTGAGGGTGACTGAGCACTGGCACAGGTTGCCCAGAGAGAATGAGGAGGATGGAGATTCATGGAAGCATTCAAAAGCTGTCTGGACACGGTCCTGGGAGACCAGCTCTAGGAGGGCGGCTGGACCAGATGACCTCCAGAGGTTCCTTCCAACCTCAGCCGTTCTGTGGTTCTGTTTAGAGCCTTCATTTCCATGTTGGTCTTGAAAGTCCTTAAGGTATTGCAGCACCAGGAAGTGGGAGGTCATATAGTACGGTTGCAACCTTAAATCTCGCCTGGCTCTGAGAACTAACCATGTATGTTCCTGTGTCTTAACTGATAAGGATGACTAACTGATATGGATAAGTTACAATGATTATGTGAGAATCAGGCTGGCTACACACAGAGCCGTATCATATTTCTTAAACTCTGGCATAGTTAATTCGTAAGCTAGACAAATCACTCATTGATAATTCAGAGTTTTTCTGGATTGTTTCTGTAGTCTAGATGAATCTGTTTTGTGAGTTAAATGGAATTTGAGAACTCAGTAGTTTATAAAGCCTGACCTATATTTTGTTTGCAGTACAGTTCCTTCCATTAACATGTCATTAGTGTTTACTTTGCTGTTGTGATTTTACCATTCTAAGCAGCATCCCAATGCCATTGCATAATTGTTGACAGTATGTTCAGAAGCTGATTTTTGGAATTATATGGATGTAATTATTCTTTCTAGATAAATTCTTCAGTGTTTTAATGATTCCAGCTGCCATCTCTCGTGTGCAGGATTTTTCTTGGGATGTTAACTATCCACGTAGAATTACACCAAATGAAGGTGACTTCACAAAAAATATGAAAGGAATGGACATGAGTTACTTTGTATTATACAAAACTATAATTGTGATGTGATTTCTCTTTCATTGTCATATCTTATACACAAAAATAAATGTTTGCTTGAGAAGAATTAAAAAGGTATTTTGCCAGGTGTCAGCTTCTATCCAATAGATAGTTTCTTCTAGTTAAAAAAGAAATATAATGGTAGAAATAAACAAAAGAAGTTTATGTTGTAGAATGTCAGTCTATTGCATAGTAGACAATCCAGTAAATATGTTACAGTACATGGATTTATGATATGCTTGCTTTTATGCAGTAGCAGTATTTTAGGTAATGAATTAGGCTTATTAATTCTTATAATCTAGTACTTTCTAACCATATTTTTAAGGAATAAGTAAACCATAAGAGAATTGCTACTCTCTATCTTACCTATGCTTTAGAACAAAGATTAAACAAAGCAATCTCTAGAACTTATTTCAGAACTTTCAGCTAGGAGAAGTAATGAAAAACACGTGCCAACTTAAATAACTTAAAATGATGGTATCCTGCAAAATGTCTGTCACAAAAATGACATATTCATAATTTTTAAAAAATTCAAGTTTTTATGCTGTGTTAGGTTTCATCCATGGGGGTTCTTCCGTCATTCTCTGCACAAACATTTGCGCCAAGATAAGCAAATAAGCAACAGAGGGTTGGGAATAGGTAGACATGGTTGAAAAAGCTGCTTTTGGTGCCAGTGCAGGTCTATGTCAGCATATGTGAACTATGACTCTCTTACCCAATCCCCAAGAATGTTAAGCATTGGGCAATCCCACACAGAAAGTAGATCTTTTGTTAAGATAGGTCTGTAGATCTGTATCCTTCTGTTAGCCACACTAAGAACTGATTGTTAGCATCATTTTCAAAGCCTGTTGTTTGCTTCAGTTATCATGTGACCTTAAAGAGCTAAACTTCAAGTCAAGATGTTCATAGGGTTCATGCCCCGCAAAGTGAGTGAGTGCTTAACCAGCTGAGGTGCCAAGAAGGGTCACAACTTTTTCTGGGGACCTGAGGCAGCTGGTTTGTTAAGTCCTGTTTAGGTGAATGGATAAGCAGAGCATATGTCCAGAGGGAACATCAACCAGTCAAAGGGATTAAGAGAGAAAATCTAAAAGTCTGTAGACCTAACTGCTTGTGGTTAAAGCAGAGCAGCCAGGAAATTTCCCATGCTGGAAAGCTCTAAGTAGAGGCCCATTAGAGAGGAAGAAGGATTACTATTACTAGTTGGAATCCCCCAAGTTTTTTATTTTGTGTCTTGTAAAGTATCAATCTCTTTTCATTTTGTTATCAGTTCAGCTGCTTGCATATAGCTTCACCTGCATTTGAAAAAAATAGCTTTGCATTAAAAACTTCCACATCATACAGATTTCAGGGTGATGACCAGGTTATCTTTCCTTTCCTCTTTCTTCCATGTGTTCTCAAGAGAAAAAAGAAAAGAAGAAAAAAAAAAGATAAAAGCACCTAAGCACTGAAATATTTCACTGATCTGGTGCTTTGGTCCATGCTTTGATGTTCTTCTGCTGTTTTATAGGTTCTACTGTGCCAGGGACCATACAAACCCTCTAGTGTTAGAGAACATTGACAGTAAAATTTAAAGTCTTTGGACTATTTTCAATCCTTGTTTAAATTAGGATTTGATCCCTTTTTTAGTTGAGGAAGCAGAAGCCAAGCCAGGGAACTGGAAATACACTTTTTGATGAATTTTGAGTTGGAAGCAGATAGAAGTGGGGCTTTGATAGTCTAAGAATGAACTCCAGTTACTTCTTTAGGAGGGCTGTTGCTTCTGGGCCAATGTCTTATAGAAGACAGGCTGCTCTTAAATCATTACACAGCTGTCATAAGGTCTTCCTTTTCTTCATCTGGCCAAATGTAGCCATGGTATGGATTGAGGGAAACCATAGTATGAGACCCAGGTTCTAGATGTCCATCGGGTAAATCTACACCTTAACTTTACAGCTATCACTAAACCTCTGTAATCAATGCCCAGCTTCCTTGTTTTTTTCATTGCTGGTTTAAATTCCTCTGGCTTTGAATTTCATGCTTTCAGTTTTGTTATACCTTTGGATTTTGTTATATTCTCAATAAATGGAAGAGCTATTTAGTACCCTGTGAAGGTAATTAAATGCTGTAATTTTTGTCTGATAGAATTAAGACAAAGAATTATTTGTATGTCTTGCTGTTGGGTACTTTTCCAGGTCTTCATCTGTATTTGTGATTGTTCCTTTATCCAGTTTGCCTGTGTACAATGATTGTATGTTTACAGTCTGGTTTAAATCATTGTATTTATTGCAAGTTTTTTTAGAATTCAGGTGTGTATGTGTGCATGCACATGTATGTTGTAATATCCTATCAGCTCTACATTCATCTGCAAAGCTAAATAAAACTAAAGTTTCCTCTTGTTATTTCAGCCTGATGTATCTTACCCCCATTTTCCCCTCCCAGCACGGAAGACCTCTTTGTTTTTATCCTCTGCTGTCAGAAACACCATGGAAAATCTGGTCATGTGGTCTTAGAAAATAATGCTAATTAGTGTGTTCAGATTTTCTTATTCCATCACCATGGTAAAAGGTCTTTTATTTGAGAGACTACATCTGCATTCTGGACCCGGTGGTGTTGTATGAAATATACTATGCTGAAGATGGCACATTGTTTTCTGACTCTAATGGAATGTAATTTTTTTATTTTTACAGAGTACCAAGCTGCCATTTTGCATTTAAAGAGGGAACACAAAGAAGAAATTGAAACATTAAAGGTATGCTTCTGTAATGATTTTTTATTTTCTTTTCTTGACTCTAGTGCATTTTCCAGATTTCGGTAGTGCAAACATATACTTTCCATCAAATCTTAAAATTTGTTTCTTCCTAAAAGTTGTTTTCAGTTGACTGCCAACTCAAATTAATCTAGTTAAAATCCATACATGCACTCATATATGATGGCAAAAAGCGGTTTTACATGTTTCCCCTTTGTAGTTTTGCTTATTATTGTACTCTTAAATTCTTCTCTCTGACTCAGCAGTGCAGTGCTTTTACATTTGTTTATCATATTAAGGCACTGACATTTAACTACTCACTCTTTCTCAGTGAAAGGTACTTCTGTAGAAGCAGTTTTCTGTAATTTTGGTCTGAAAAATAAGCATGGTAATTCCATTTGTGAGACTCTGAAATCTTGTATTGAACACTCTTTATCGATGTCTGGTTTTGGAAGTGTAAACTTGACTAATTGTCTAATCATCAACATCAAAAATAATGAAGTTTTATATTAGAACTCACTTTCCCTTGGCATGACTGACTCTTCTAACCAAAGTGAAATATTACAAGGAAGTGTTTTATCATAAAAGCAGGAACTTAGATAGCAGTATAAGACAGCTGCGCTGTGTTCTAATAATACAGGTTCATATGCTAAATCCATAGTATACAAACCATCAAGTACAAAACATTCTGTATATATTCTTTGTCATCATTAAGGCAAATAGAATGAAAAAAAAAAAAAAAAGAATTTATTAACACAGGGAGTCTGATAATCCAGTATATTGATACATTGACCATGTCATTACGCAGATCACATATAATGATCATCAGACCAGTATGAGTACAGTGTTTGCATTACGCAGAGTATTTATGTCTTTGTGTCTGCACAAAGGCCAGGACATAACAGATGTAAAACCTATGAAGTTGAGAAAGCTCAGTGAAGTCTTTGAGTAGAGAGGGGTGGAATGATGGTAGCAGCTGGTGGAGTGGACAGGACAGGCAAAGAGTCTCTGGTATATGCAGCATCTCTTAAAATTCAGCACAGGGAAATGCAAGCTAGCACTAAAGTAAATACAACAGTAATGTAAATAAATATTATTAATAACTCTTATAAAGGATAGCATAATCCTCCCACAGAAGAACAGTAGATGGATTGAAGGGGGCTTTATTCATTTTGAGAGGGTATTTCAGAGGATATATAGTCTTGGTGAGAGAGAAAAATGTGTGTGTGCATCTCCAGCAACCCTGGAAACAGTAGCGGCAGAGGAGACAGGTACTGGCAGGCATCCATGAAAAATCCCACATCTCTCCAGTTTCATCTTTCATTAAAAGCATGTTCTTGCACTTTTTGTTTTCCATAAGAGCACATCTGAAAGACACTGGAGGAGAAGTAGATTCATTTATTTGCTGCTTATGACTTTGAATGATATAAACATTCTCTTTTAAATCAGATTATTATTTTTCATCTGGATTATTTGAGTTTTCCTCAAATATCAGCACATCTTAATGGTTAATTGTGTTTCATATGTTATGTTGTTTAATAGTAAGGAAATTGTGAGTGGGTTGTTTCCAGAAAAGTGAAATTATGATGTAACTTTCAGCACCATAAAATCTCACTATTTCATATATGTACGGAAGTATAATTAGAAATGAGCTAAAATGCAAATATTTGCTCTCTGTGATTAGTAGAAGACATGCACTCTTAGCAGCAATGTCCTACAGATCATGTTTTCTTATATTGCATGCATTTGATGACTATTTTGATGTTTGGTACTGTTTTATCTTATACTATGTGGTTCCAAAGGCAAATCAGAAAAAGTGATATGAATGTTTTCTAGGCCCTTTAGGTAATGGCAGTGAAGTTTAAGGTCTATGCCATGATGATCAGAAAAAATAATTGATTCAGAGAAATAATACTTACATTTATCTTATGCAAGACATAATTCAGACAATGTTTTTGGATTTCCATTTTGGAGTTACTCATCAGTTACCGGAGACCTTGCACAGAATTATGTTTTTAAATTTGTAAGACTGATGATTCCTGAGTTATGATGTGATTTTTCATTTTACAATATTGAAGGACATAAAAACTTCCTATACTAAAGGCCACTTGAAGCAAGTATCCCGTCTCCAGCAGTGACCAACAGTGGGTACTTAGAAAACATATATAAGAAATACAGAGTGCAAGGGTAATGCATTCTTCCAAGGGTAATGCCTTCTTCAAGTATGGTGCTTTTTGTTTTGGTTTGGGTTTTTTGGCAACTTTAAGTGTCTTTATTGCCTCTTCCTTGTTGCTTCTACTAGCATTGCCTCCATGCCCCTTCCTTAAGTGTGCTGCTTGATTTTTGGACCTCAGCCCAGCCTGGTGTAAGGCATCAGGTTCATAAAAGATGCATAGTGACTAAATTGCTGAGAAATGTTGCCCTAGTATACCATTTCCATCAATTAGTGTTTTAAGGGTTTCCTGAAACAGAGTCTGCACACAGGTTATGGTATATAGTACTGATGAATAAATTACAGTATCAGATGCTTCCGTGACTTCTGAATGCCGTGACATCTGAGCAGTGTTCCCGTTCTTTTTCTGCATGTCCTTGACAATGAATTCCCTGTACTAGAATGTGACCCATCATCCATGCATCCCTTTTGTTTGTACAGTTGTTTCGGGGCTGTTTATTTCTCTGGAACATGTAGAATGCCATGTGAAAATTTCCCTATACTGCCAGACTAATAATCTAAAAAAAAAATTTAGGCTGAAAATGTTGAATTCCTATATTCTTTATATGTCCTGTGTCCAAAGAAGGTCACACTAAGTTATTAATTTTGTGAAGAGAATATGAAATCTTACTGCAGCATGTTATTTTTTATAGTGGGTGAAATCTGAGAGTCAGATGCTGCTGCATGGTCCTGCTGCTTTGGTAAATCATAAATTGTTAGTTCTGCTTCTAAGTTTTAGTAGTTTTCTAAATGAAAGGATGTCACTTCAAACTTTTTTTCCCCTTTTTTGTAGCCTGTCTAGTTTAAGAGGTTCTTACTCCTGTGTCCCTGATGTTCAAACATTTTAAAGAACAAAACTTTTTTCTCCATATCTCTGTTGTTAGACTTTATTATTTTGTCTTTCATTTCAAAGGAATTTTTCCTGGGTTTTGTGGTTAATTTAAAAATTATTGCTTTTCCCTGAAATCGCTTGTCTGTAATATTTAAATATAACAGCAAAGGGACATGATTTTTGTTCATTCTTTAGCAGCATTTGCACTGGTAGAAATGGAATGCATTAGAGAAGGCCAGACATTGTATACTTTCTTTCTTGTGGCTTTTCATTATTTGAAGGAAGGGAAAGATATATTTTAAGATTAAAAAAATATGAATTACCACATACTGCTGTACGTATGGAACTTTACACTACAAAATTTCATATGGGAACATATAGAGAAGTAAAATTGTGTTGTGATGTAATAACTTGTTGAATGTTATTCGTTAAGGGTATAACAGAAAAATATGGTGGTAAATATCCCAACTATTGGAAATGCTTGGGTTAAATGTGATTTTGCACTATGTACTGAAGGAACCTACTGTCAGAAATTTCTCTGAACTAGCTCTTTTGCAAACTGATCCAAATCCCATATCTTGTATTTATGAAGAAGGCTGATCATCATACCTTCTCTGTAAAAGGTTAGGAGTGAGACCCTTATTCTTTATTATTCCTAAAATACCTAGGAAAATCTTAAGGAGCTCTGGAACATATGTGTAGGGGAAAGTGCTCAAATAATTATTAAAGTGTCCTCTGAAGGGGAAAGCAAGTTAAGTTAACCAGAATCTGTCCCTTGAAACTCTATATAGTGGATTATGAGTGAGAGATTGTGGATGTTGTCTACAGACTTTAGTAAGGCCTTTGACACTGTTTCCCACAGCATTCTCCTGGAGAAACAGGCTGCTCATGGCTTGGATGGACATAAGCTTAGCTGGGTAAAAAACTGGCTGGATGTCTGGGCCCAGAGAGTTGTGGTGAAAGGAGTTAAATCCAGTTGGTGGCCATTCACAAGTGGTGTTCCACAATGCTCAGTACTGGGGCCAGTCCTGTTTAATATCTTTATCAACGACCTGGACGAGGGGGTCAAGTGCACCCTCAGCAAGTTTGCAGATGACACTAAGCTGGGTGGAAGCGTTGATCTGCTGGAGGGTAGGAAGGCTCTACAGAGGGACCTGGACAGGCTGGATCGATGGGCTAAGACCAATTGTATGAGGTTCAAGTCCTGCACTTGGGTCACAACAACCCCATGCAATGCTATAGGCTTGGGGATGAGTAGATGGAAAGCTGCCTGGCAGAAAAGAACCTGGGGGTGTTGGTCATCAGCTGGCTGAATATGAGCCAGCAGTGCGCTCTGGTGGCCAAGAAGGCCAGCAGGACTAGGGAAGTGATTATGCCCCTGTACTGGGCACTGATGAGGCAGCACCTTCAATACTGTGTTCAGTTTTGGGCCCCTCACTGCAAGAAAGACATTGAGGCACTAGAGTGCGTCCAAAGAAGAGCAATTGAGCTGATGAGAGGTCTGAAGCACAAGTCCTATGAGGAGCGGCTGAGGGAACTGGGGTTGTTTAGCCTGGAGAAGAGGAGGCTGAGAGGAGACCTCATCGCTCTCTATAAGTACCTGAAAGGAGGTTGTAGCAAGGTGGGTGTTGGTCTCTTCTCCCAGGTAACAGGGGATAGGATGAGGGGAAATGGCCTCAAGTTGCTCCAGGGGAGGTTTAGATGGGATATTAGGAAAAACTTCTTCACCAAAAGGGCTGTCAAGCATTGGAACAGGCTGCCCAAGGAAGTGGTGGTGTCCCCATCCCTGGAGGTATTTAAAAGACGTGTAGATGTGGTGCTTAGGGCCATGATTTAGTGGTGGACTTGGCAGTGCTAGGTTAACAGTTGGACTTGATGATCTGAAAGCTCTTTTCCAACCTTAATGATTCTATGTTTCTATGAGATCTGTGTACGCTAACAATAGAAAGTGTCCTATACCTCTGTACTGTTTCTTTTGGAAGTTATTTTTTTCCTTGACTATGTGAATGAAGTTCCTAATGGATTTTTATTCTTTAATATTTGTTATTGCTATGTTCATTTGCTATAAAATTTATGTGGGATACCCAGAGTACAAGCAGAGCTTTACCCATACCACCAGTTTGAAAGGTTTGGTGCTGATTCTGTAGGCAGCTGAAGTTTCAGTGAATGTAGCTGTCTTGAAGGATGTAAAACGATCGCTGGATAGGGAGGCTGAATGACAGTATTGTGTTTATTTTATGATGCCATCTTTGTAATGAGGCTTTGTTCCTTTTTTTGATGTCACTTGAAATCAATTCTAGTCATGTAGCATGAATATTAATTAAATTAAGATTATGTTTATTACACCCAGTCAATTGTTGATGAATCTTTACCACAGCATATTTCATAAAAATCAGAATAACTCATAACATCTCTTAATGCATTCATTAAGGTACATAAATCAACTGAATCATCCACATGAAGATAATCTTTAGAAAGGGTAATATGGTAGAGATAAATACTTATTTTTTACCTATTTACCTTTAACAACATTTGCTAGGTGCTGTGTTCAAAGCATTTCTTGAATTTTTCACCTATTATTTACCAAAAAAAATAAGACATATTTTTAAGACATTAAACTATTTCTGCTCTCCACTTTTGAACTTTTTACTTTTCCTGCTCCTGCCACTAGATGTCAGCTAAATCTTTCAGAAGAAGTTCTCAAAGCATGCCACAGCTTCTCTATATTTGTGCAAATTTCATACTTCCTTCTAAACTGTGAGTATGTGTGGTGGTAACATCCTGCCCACTATTTGTGGATCTGGCACAGTCTTAGTTTTAGGTCAGAAATTAGCTTGCACATTATAGAACTAGAATTGAAGTTGCTCAATAGGTAAGTAGTAGCCGTCATCACTTTAGTAGTATTTTTCCCTACAGAACCAAGTCTACAGTATCTAATAACTAACTGAGTAGATGCCAACGACTTAACATTAAATCAAAGTATTGTAAATGGTCTACTGACTTCTAAAAAGAAGGAATTAACTTGAAGGCAATATTCTGATTGCAGTACTTAATAGTTAATCCAGCACATAGCTGCACAAGGGTGCATCATACTTTTAATTTTTTTTCTGTAAGTCCATTTGATAAAATAAGTAAAAAAGTTAAGTTTTTTTCCCTAATTTCTCCTTCTTCCCTTTAGCACAAGGGTGCCAAAAGGGTACCTTCATCTTCATTTACACAGAAGGTTAATGCTGCTTTTGGAAGATGGAATCAAGTCCGAAGCTGTCCTCTAACTTCATACTTTATGTATAGTTCTTTCTCTCTGATACATGTTATTAGGCTTCTACCAACTCACCACATCTTTTACATGTTCCCAAACTGAGAATAATAGTCTTTAACCATTAATCACAGTTTTCTTATAATAATATTGTTATATATTATATGATACACATTATATCATATACTCTATAAGAAATAATAATAGCTATTTGATAACAATAAAATATAAACTATAGGTAGCTTGTGGATTATACAGTAAGTATTATATAATAAAATAATATTTCTACATCTCTCGAAGTACCTCATTGCAAATTTTAGGAAGAAATACCTGTAGCTGCATCTAACACAGTTTTGAACATATTATTGAAACTTAAGGAATAGTGAATGATAATGCAGTTGGTGTGACAACTGTGACATTATGAAAGAACAGGCTGGCCTCATTTAGAGAAGAATGTATCATGGGGTGTTCGTAGTGACCTTTGTGGTCTTCTTAGTAGTGTTTGCATTTTTGCAAAGGTTCAAGAGCTGAAATGCAGAAGTGGGTAGAAAGTCATTTCCTTTTACAGAAGAACTTGCTTAATTTTGAAAAATTGAGATTATAATAAATTGAGATTAAAGACCAGTGCCTCAAAGTGCCACAGAAAAAGGTGGAAAAATGTGGAAGAAAAAGGAATGTGAAAGGGAAAGTCATAGCACCAGTCAAAATACTCTGATAATTTCAAAATTATTAATTTTTATTTTGTACTGAGATCACAAAGGCATAAAAATATTTTCTCAGTTTCTGAATGAAGTAATAAAGCTTTTCCTGTGTGACAACCTTTTCACTCTTTTACAAATCTGTTTTTACCTCTCTCATGCTTCAGAAGTCCTTTTTCTTTTCACTTTCTCATTTGTTTTCCCTCATGGTCAATGTGCTTCCATTTGTGAATGCCCCCATTGCTCTTGCGTTATGAGTATGCTTCTCCCTGCTACATTTTGAAATTTGTAATTTGACTGTGGGAGGCAACAGTGAATAGTGTTGAAAGCTGCTGTATGCCAGAATGCTTATCAAAAAACCTCTTTTATAGAAGTGGGTGATTTCACTTTTATTTTGACAACTTAAAATGTCTTTTACTTATGTAAAAGTGAAATTTCATTTCAGCTTCAGAAAGAACATCAGAAATTAAATGCTTTAACACCAAATCCAAGCATTTGAAAATATTTGAATTTTCTAAAACTTCTCTTTTGTAGATAGTCTGTTACAAAAAATTGGGATTTTTTGGAACAGATTCAACTGAAAAATTTCTGACCTGGATGCTCTTAGGTAGGGATCTTTCCTTTCTGGAAACAAGAAATTTTTTAATTCTTTACACCCACCCCCAATTTCTGTGTGTGCATATGTGAATTCTTGCATAGGATAAAGATTTCACAATTTGTCATAACTCACTATGTTTTGAAATCTACTATTAAAATATGGGGGCCAATGGCAAATAGTGTCGAAAGCTTTGAAGTGCCACAGTACTTAACAAAACAACATTTAAGAAGTGGATAATGTGCTGACTTTTGGTAATAAAATTTTGCTTCAGGATGCAGAGATTGTTGGTTTTAACCTTTACAAGACAAAATGCATCCATAAGGTGGCTAGCTGCTTTGTGTGTTCTTCAGTGGATTTTCATGTCCCAGCATGCACAAATAGAAGAAAATCTCTATCATGTATGCTTCTGTCTGGTGGAGTTGCAGCTCAAAGGAGCAGCCAAGGTCAGCAAGGGTTTATTAGTCAGTCTTTCCTAATGAGCTGTTCAGGCATTTCAGCATTTCCATGTGGTGTTACTGATGAAGGTCTCCCAGCTTGTGGTTAATTATTGATACTGCTCTTGCCTAGCTTGAAATATTTCAGTCTTTTGTGCTTAGCTGCTAAATGTATGGTTTCACCACTGTGGGTGTACTGTGTGTCTTTACAAAACTTCTTGGCTGCTTTGTCCTCATGAAGGCATTCTCCCTGTTTAATGTGGAGCCTCTGTGCAGTGCAAGACAATGAAAATATAAAGATTGAGAAAAACATAAAAAATATGAGAAAGAAGAGACTTGAAAACCTATGAAAATGTATTAAAATATCAATTTTGGTACTCCTAAGGCTCTCAGCCATTGAGAGCAAGATTATCTTCAAAGTATGTATTTCTTGAAATAGAAAAATCCCAGCAGGAGAAAAATCACCCTGTAAAGAAAAATTTGCATGGCCAATGCTAGAGAAGATGGAGTAGCAGAGTACAGAATGGTAGCAAAGGATAAGAGCAATAAAACAATAACTTTCTACAGGGTGCATACAGGCACACAAAGAGCTAGCAAGAAGAGCTTTAATCTCTTTGGAGTCACTTGTTGACAATTGCATCTTCATTCAGAAAGGAAGCTTGGAATGATTCTTCATGGTGTATGAAGATATTCCCCAGTTCAGTGCTTAATTATGTTTTAAGAACTTGCACATTATAATGCCTATATTCATGTCATACTCTATAATCAAATTCTTGATGAAGTTTTAAGTATCTCTGCTGTGCTCTGATACTTACATTAAGCAAAATTCTCCTTCTCCTCCATTGACTTGCTATTTTCCATATTTTTGATGTAATGAGTGCTTTTCATCCTTATTTTCCTTTAATCCATATCCAAATCCATATATCTACATTGTGATTTTTTTTTATCAGATAGCTTCAATATCCAGGAAGACTCTTTTCTTGCATTGTGGTGGTGTTTTTTTTTTTTTCACTGCTACTTGTCATGACTTATATTGCCTCTCTATTCTTTTCATCAATACAATTTCACTGTAAGAACTTGGATTGTTTAGACTTCATGTCAGCTGCAGAATGCTATTAGTTCCACATGTTGATCCAAGGATTTTCCTGTTTATTTAAGAAGTTACCGCAGACCATATTCTGTATACTGAATACAGCGAAAATCTCTTTAACTCTGTTTCAGCACGTGAACACGGGCATGGTGTTACATAGTTAAAATGTGAGTAGAGATCAACAAGATAATTTATAGCCTTAAAACTTCAGCAAGACTGAGCTTCTGCTCAAATTTAGACATATTACAAAACACTCTGCTTAATTAGGGCTAAAATGAAACTATTCTAAAAAAATTCATTATAAACCCCTGCATTTATCAAAGTTTGTGAAAGTTTATTTATCCCATCACCTTGAGGAAGTATGTTATGCACTCAGGAGAATAAAGTAGAACATATACTGTGAACATGATGACATTTCATTTTGACGTATTTGGAAGACCTCATTAACATAAGAAACAATTGTCTACAAGAGAAATGTGATCATGGGAGTATAAAAGCCACTAAAAATTAAGTAGTATCAATGTTATCTTACCATTTTGATTTTGAAAACATGTACCCCATGCCTCTTTGCCAAAATTATCTACTTTTTGAAATTTACTACACCAGGTGTTTGTTTGAATCTAATAATTGTAAGCCATTTCTATGAATGAAAATCATAATTCTCTGTAGTTTAAAAATTCTGTCTCTAATAGTCCTGGTTTTAGAACAGGGACAAATTTGGATGAACATTTTGCTGATAGAGGGAAAATCTATCTAAAACTGGAAGTTAAAACTTCTGAAACAAAAATATTTTTTCTCATATTCAGTAAAGACTTCAGATTTTAGCAGCTTCTGACTTTGCAAATCTAGTGCTCATTGTATCTATTTCATCTTCTGGTGCTGACCAAATTTTTAATGTGCCATTTCCACAAAGCCACTAAAGATACCAAAGCCACCAAAGTTGTTATAAAATAACACTGGGGCAAAATTAAGGTCCACTGATTAATGGGTGCCACAAGTTACCCTGGGTTAGGTGGGGATCACCCTTCCAAGGATGATTTGAAACTGAATGCTAGGAGTCTGTCTCCTGACACCCTTTTTGATGTTGAGGCAATGTGAAAGAAAAGCCACTGGAATTTCACACAGACTACAAGCGCTGGAAAGATGTATGGAGAGGTGAGAGGTGGAGCTTTAGGTAGAAAATGGTGAGTAGAGACACTAGGACAAGACTGGCAAGCTGGAGGGGGAAAGGAGTAGCCTGGAAGTTAAGACAGAAAACTGTAGGAGATAGATTGCAGACACTTGGATCTGGGCACCACAATACAGGTTTTACTTATAAGTGGACAATTTCCCCCAGAATATGTATCCTAGAATGAATGCAGTCTTTTCAGTAGCTGATGTAATTTTTGTTGGTCAGTGAGTAATACCCTCCCTTTTTTCTTAGTCAAAATGCGATCTGAATATAGTTTCATTATGGATTCTCTAGTATCACAAGTTTTAATTTGTTAGGATGTTTCATTTGTATAAATTGGATTTGACAATATATATTCAGGTAGGCATGCATTATTATTATTCATATATTATACACAGAGACCTAAGGCGTAACAAATTTATTGTTTGCATATATGTTCATATCACAGTTAATTTTTAACTTACCTTGCAACTATAAACTGGATCCTAGAATCTCAAGATTGTTGCTTAGAAAATAAGATGCATCATTGGTTACCACTTGATAAACACTAAAATGACTTGTGACTCTTCAAGAAGAAACTTTGCAGTTTGAGCAAGTATAGAATCTGTTTTTCCAGGTCAGCATTATCATGCCTTTACTATAACACTGTTGTGTCTCTTCCCGAGGTTCCGTGCTTAGTTCACAATATACCTTTGAACTTCAGCACACGGAATGCAGAAGCCCTAAAAGCTTGCAGCTTTTTTCATGATACAGTGTTTAAATATTGTCTGAAATAACTCCTGTCGTGTTCACTGAATGAGATACTGGTTCTGTCAAAGAGCAAGCTTCTGTGTAGCTGCGCTACATGGAAACGTTGATGGAGAGGGAGAAAATTAAGGTTGCTCTGGCAACCACGCTTGTAGTTTTCCCTTTTGAGTAATTGACCAAGGTTATTTTTTTAACACATTTTTGTGTGCAGTATTTTCTTCAAATTCCTTAATGGGAATAGAATAATGTGGTGATGCATAATTAGCATGTGGTATACATTAGTTAAAAGCAGGTATTTCTTCTACACAATTACAGAGTCATTTCCATATTTGATTTTACACTTCTGCTTATCCAGGTAGAATCTCTGGAGTTCATAAGCTGTACCTTAGATAGGTGTACTGGTATCTTTATCTGCTAAGTGTGGCATAAACATCTTCACAATGTTAAAAAGAAGACTAGTTATAAACACAATGTTGGGTTTTCTTCTAAATGTTACCTGATAGGTGAATACTTAAAGACTGTCTTCTGGTTTTACCACTAAAGTTTATGACAGTATCTGCAGAATTGGAAGGTTCCTAGTTAAACTAAGATAGAAGTCATGAAAGATAACCTTGTGTGTGTAGGACCTTCTCTTTGCCTTGACAAGGACATCTGCAGTTCAAATTTTCTCTTTAATCATTGTAGTTGAGGCAAGCATTATTTGTCAATATGAAAAAATCTTTTCTATAATGAAGTTGTGAGGAAAGTAATGGATATTTTTTTGTCCTTCTGTAGAACTTGTGTAACTTAATGAAAAATGTTTTTTTCTGAATGTGAAGCTGAATGTGAAATTAACCTCTGCCTTCATTTCCCTTGCTATAGAGAAAGAGGTAGTATTTTTTGTAGTGTAATATATTTTATGTTAAAGGAAGGGCTGTTTCACCGAGCAATCCATTTGTTTTGATGTGTTGAGGTCCCTTTCTATAACATGTGAGGAATGTGATAATTGTAAGCATCAGAGAATTACTCTTTTAGGTGACTATGTTCCTTAAAGTAAAATCGAACCTCTGTTCTTATTTTGATATCTGGTGTCAAAAAGGCCCCAGAAAATTAATTTCCCTCCATAGCTGGGAAGTGAATGCCTTGCCTCAAAATCTTTTAGTTGTTTTCGTTGCGCGTGTGAAATCTACAGATTGGTGGAGAGGCTAGTCATCTCCTCAGTGTAGGTATTCTTAGGATTTTTAGACCAACATTACGTTAATAGAGAATGAAAATCTTTGTAGAGTTACTTTATTTTATTCTTATAGCAAACTCACAGCACTATTGGGCTGAATATTTCCTATTGAAAAGTAATATTCATTGCTGCTCGTTATCCTTCTATAGATATATAACTTTATCTTTGCTTACTGTTTTCCATGTGCTGTACTTACACTGCTTTTTGCTTTGTTTTTAAAAATTGGTTGCAAGTTAGCAGAATGTGATATATATCATTACTCTCCTATGTAGTTACAAAGCTTTGTTATAATGGCTTAATCCTGGAGTCTGGTTGCCAAAGAAATTAGTTCTTTATACTGTGAAGCAATGTTGACAGTAAACTCTCCTTTCCTCTCCACCCCCTCCCCAAAAGAAAAGGAAGAAAAGAGAAGAAAAACAAGGTTGCATTACAATTCTGGCAACATCAGCCACACTAATAAAATCAAATTCAATGTTGTTTTACGACTTTGAATTTATGTGACTGCACAGGATCAAAGGATTTGTATCCCACTGGACTGCAAGGTCTATAGTTCATGGCAAAAAAACTCATCAAAAAGAACATTTTAGTAGTAAGGCTTTTCATTTTAATCAGCCACAGTAATAAAAAAGCTGTTAGGTGTCCAAAAACATTCTCCCAAGATCAGAGACAACTTGCTCTCTACTACAATCAGTTTTCTTATTGGATCCATACTGCCTCTGGAGTTTTTGTCACTGAAACTTCATCTTCAACTTGTTTCCAGCCATTTTTTGCATTGTTTTCACATTTTACATGCCAAGTCATTGTATGTATCAGGAAAAGTAATGATTCACATAATTCCCCTGGCAAATGAGAAATATGGTAACTTGTTTAAAGGAAATTGGCATCAAAACAAGTGATTGACTAAAACAGAATTTTAAATACTGCTCTATATTTTTATATATTTTAAAATGTTTGAATAACAATATTTTCTTCTCCTCCTTGGATATAATCTTTTGAACACCACCAAAAAAGCATAGGTGTTAGTGATTTTGGATCTATACAGACATAGTAACCTAGGCTGTCCTAACACTAAGGTAGCAGCTGCAAGTGAGAAACAGAATAGGGAGGTAACTACAATGTTTGTGATAGAAAAGGCTGTTGTTAACGTGTTAGATTCTGCATGTTAATTGTTCATGGTCCTAGTTCAACAAAAGTCTGAAATGAATTTTTAACATAGGGTGTGGTTTCATTCTTTAATTAGCTTGGCCTCAGAGAAGTTGTATACAATATATCATTTACATGTATTGATGTGTTGATGCGAATTGTCTCATTCCATTCTGAGAATTTAAAGTTTTTTTCATTAGTTATGTTTTTACCAATGAAATTGTCCATGAATGTATCAGTTTTCCTCAAAATTTACAAACAGGTCTCAATTTAGCTGGCTACCTGTTTTTTACAAACAGTGAGATTTATTTTTCCTAGCATAAGCTAGCTTACATTTTGGAAGAATAAACACATGGTCTCTTTCTTCAAGGTTCTTTCCCTTTCTGCATGGCATGATGTTATGTGGCCTTTTGTAGCTGCTGTACACTAGTTACTTGCAAAATTCTCGTGGGTGTGGTATTGCTTTCTCACTGCTACCTTGGATATGCAGGCTTATGTTGTTTTTTGTCAGTTGAATATTTTCAGTTTTATTCTTTTTAAAAACATTCATTCAAATGAACAGAAACTTTAGTATTAGCGGGAATTCGTACAAGTTACCTACCAAACATGTAAAATATACATAAAATGCTAAATTATCTACTGTTAATATTTATTTATTAGTAGCCTGAAATTTACCCCTTTAACCCTGTTGTTAATAGTTGGCTTTATGAAGTAATATTTAGTCTAGTTTTTTAGAGGTGCTATCATTTATCTCAAGGGATGACATTGCTTAGCAAATGTGCCTGGGGCAAAAAGTTAGTGAATCCTAGGCATTAATAATTTTCTGCTTGAGATATATATCAGGTTCAAGAAGGTTTTAGGTTCCAGTGAGATTTCTCTGTGGGCACAGAGATGCCACAGTAGAGTGGCATCACTTACCAGGTGCTAAAGTAATAATAGGATCCATAAATGTGGAATACGCTGTGGAGTACAATGAACACTATTGGAGCTATTTTTCCCTGTATTGGATTTTGAGAGATTACCAAGAAATTTCAAGGACACATCAAGGGTTCTATCTGGGTGTTTGATTAGAAGTTAAGGAGAGAGGGAGGGATTTAGTCTTAATAAGAGGGTTAATATGAATAAAGTTACATGTAAATAGGACAGCTGTAGAAAAGCAAGGACTGGAGATGAGCTGTTGTGAGATATGTATTGTATAACAAAATTCTCCAAGTGAGTTAATTTGTGCAATCTAAAACAGTTGGGAAAGGGAAAGGACTGAGGGGAGGATATGCATATGTGCAGGAAACAAAACCTACATGAATGTAATTTTATAGAAACAGTTACAGAGCAGACAGAAGACAATCAGGATGAGGAAAGCAAACTTTCAGGCAACCTGGAAATCACTCTTTGAGGAGCATGGAAAAGAGCACAGAACATTAAGAGTGGTCCACAAGGTCCACAAACAGCTGGAAGAGGAAATGCTGAAGCTTAGAAGAATCTAGGAGCAGTCTGTAACACGGGGGGGGGGGGGGGGGGGGGGGGTGTTTGTATCTTGTATGTAATAATCCATTGAAATACATGGTCCTTGTCAGAAAACAGCTACAGAGTCCTTGTATCATAGGTCTGCTCTGCATGCCTACTTGTACTCTTCCTATAGTGACAAAAATGGAGGTTTGTTACATTTATACTTATGTGGTCACTGAAAGCTTAGCGCTAGTGTGAAAGAATGAGCTGATTCAATTCTTACTCCCGCTATATTCCACTGTCAGCAGACTAAGAAGTTCTCATTTTGAATTTATTTTTTTTAGACTTATGGTACATCTATTTAAAGAAAAAAACCCCAACCTACTATATCTTTTTTATTGTCTTTATAGAGCCACTAGACTCAATATGTACAAATGTACTGGCCAAGAGTTGCAAATCCTTTGACAGGCACTTCTTGTTGGAGACCAGCAGAGAGGCTTTGCAATTGGAAAGATGGTAGCCTGGTTATTGTTGATTCTGGGTCTTGAAAAATGGTTAAGAGGAGGAAAAGGAGACAGAAAGCATATATAAAGAATCAAATTGCTAAAGAATGGGATTTAATTTAGGAAATGAATCGTTTCATAGTAGTATAAGTGAAAGGTGACAACAAGCCTGTAATGAATATAGTCATTTCAATGACCCATTTCCCATGCAGTGTACAGCTGAATATGCATAGGAGGTGAAATAGGAAAGCCAAAGAGAAAACCATGATGGGAAGTGCTAGGAAATGAGTTCAGGGAGCAAAGCAAAGCAGTGATACAGCTGCCATACTACACAGAGGGAGGAGAGTGAAGAGTAGCTGAAGATGTTAATAAATGTTTCTCAATTTTGTATACAGAACCGAGTCTATAGAAAAAAAGTATTCAAAATGTGTTATAAATGCAAACTAATTCTGAAGTGGCGTGAAGAAGATGTTACTGGCTACATCAACAATAGTTCTGACTGAAACTGGAACAATGAATTGGAAGAATATTAGAAACATATAAACATAAGAAAAATGTGAGAATATGTTAATTTAAAAACTCGCTATAAAAACGCCATGCTCAATTTGAATGTTTTTGCAGTAGAGAGAGTAGATAGTGTTATGTTAATACTTTCAGTTTCTCATTGATTTTCTGTATTCTGAGAAGTGCAGTTTGCTGGGTTTGAAGTTTTTTCTAACAAAAAATAAGAAAATACCAGAAATAACAGCAGATGGAGTACAAAACATAGTGCATTTCTCAAAAATAATTTTTCCTTAGGTTGCCTTTAAATACCTACTTGTATTGAGTGTCTTGCTTTCTCATACATTCATTCAGTTGTTCATTTGCCTGTTTATTTTTTTTAAGTTGATCTTGGTTAGATGGTGTTTCTTCCAGACAGGACAAGGAAAAAGATGAAGTGTATCATACCAGTAAAACTTCTTTACCATCTCCTTCCCTTCATACCAGTCTAGAAATACAAGGGTTTATTTTATTTTGCATACATTTGGATTGGTGGCATATGAAGGAGAAATTCATGAGTGAATTCAAAATTCCAGGTTGATGGCATTACTTTGTTCTTTCTTGTAGATAATTCACAATTGTGCAGTTACACTGACAATCCTTTTTTCACATTAGTCAGACCTTTAGACAGGATAAATAAGAGTCTTACAAAGGCTGGACATGTTGACTGCATCAAGCTTTCTGTCTTCCTTTACACTTTCTGTAACAACTTACATAAGCTCACAGTAATATGCATTTTATAATGAAACAGAGCTTTTAACAACTTCAGTTGTTATATGAATATATGTTTAAATATAGGAATCCATCTGTTAAGTATGGCTATAAAATATTAAGTAAGGAAGGGAGTTATTATGGAAGATGCATTCTGAGCCATTCTAAATGTGTAACCGATATACTCAAATACTTCACTATTAAAATTCTTAATAGAGGATATACAACTTGATCATCTAGGTTTCCTTTTCATAAATAGAGATTTTTATTATTCTATTTTAAATAATTATTCTATTAAAGATCTGCTTTGGGTTTTGGACGTTTGATGATATTTGCCATGTCAAAATGCAATTTAATTTCAATGTTCAATAATTGTGCAACTTGTTGGAAGAATAATATCTTATTTTTTTAATGTGTAATCAAATAGCTAGATGTTTGATGTAGAAATGGTAATTGTTCAAAGAATCACAAATCAATCTTTACAAGTAACTGCAGGCGTTTTATCAGAAGTTGTATTTCATAACATTAAACATTATATATATTTCACAGTAAATGTTTAATTTATCAAACTCAAAGTGAATTAGTGCTTAAAATGTTATGTGAATTTTAAGTTGTCTGCAGTCCTACATATAAGTCATCATGCACATGATATTTTAAAAAAAAAAAAAAAAATCTGTATGTTCCAGTGTCACTGGGTATATTTTAATGATGTGCTATACCAATAATTTTGTACTCCAAAATTACTGGCTATAAGGCTGTATTTCTGTCTCAACTACCCAAATGCCAATACTGGTTAAATAACTAAATATTCAAAAATATGTAGAAAAACACTTTTCTGTATACCCACTGTAGTAAAATTTCCTCCCTACTACTTTTGCTATGTTTCCTCTATAAAACTATGTATTTAATATTTTTAAATTAGAAAGAGAATTGGGCTCTGTATGCACAGCCTGTACAAACACCTAGAGTTCTGGGAATGTTTGAAAATTGTCAGTCATTTATCTTTTTTTACTGGGAGGTGTAAGAACAATCCTTACTGCGTTCCCTTGAAAGTGGTGATATGCCATATGTTACTGATTATATTTGTTGAGGTATTTGTTAGAGAGGAATTTTGATTTTTATGTAAATTGGCACAGGTTTGGGTTTTTTTAGTTGAGAAATCCTTTGCTAAATCTCTGATTGTTGTTAAAATTTAAAACAAATGTATTTTTTTTCAATGACAGAGATTTAACAAAAAAGGACTTTTTTGTCTTTGTCAACACAATACAAGAATAAAAAGTGTGAGCTCTTCCAAAAACTGAAGATGAAATTACTTAGAATGAACAAAACCAAAAAGTCAGAGGCTGTCTGTGAAAAATGTGTTTTTCTTCTCTTTTCTATGCACAGTACTTTGGTGGCCAAAATACTATTAAGAAAAAAAGAAGCTGTAAAGTCTATAGAAATATTTTTTTCATCGGCAACTCAATAATTCTTATCTTTTTCCTTTTTTTTCACTCTTCCTGCCTCCCCCTCCCCTTCCCCCCCAGCATTTCCACTTCTAGAAACCATATCCTTAGATACTTTGTATCTTCTTTGTTCCCATGTTTTTCATTTTCATGGCTTGGCATAAGTACTAATTAGATGTAACAATCAGTGTATAAGTCAGAGGGAATAAAATTGAGCTCACTTTCTCTCTACCATGTTGTTTTTCCCGGCTAATTAGAGTAAAACCTAGTAAAAGTGTGTGTTTCTCAGTTAAAGAACAGGTCTGTCTGTGATATACATAGAACAGCTTTGTTCATTAAAGACGTGCCATTTTTATACAGTCACTTTTCAGAGTAGAATTGCACTGTAAACGCTGGTGAAAAAATATTATGCATTAACAGTGAAGCACTAACTTGTGAGGTTCAAAGCAAAAGTTCTGCATGTTGCTTGCTCTAAAGAGTGTTTTAGAGAACTTTAATATCTTACTGTTACACTTTCAGCATTTTTTTAAACATTTATGGTGCAAATAAGTCTTGACTAATAACAAGCCAGCAACTGATTTTTGAATGTTGATTGCTTGTAGAGATTTATGGTTTCCTCATATTCATACATGCAAGTTGTTTTAAAACTTTTAATGTCAGAGCAATTCTATGTCTTGGCTAGAAAGTCTTTGTCCATATAAAATCACGTTATATAAAGCAGTAACAACAAATATACTTCAGTTGATTGCATTTAATTGACTATATAGACTATAATTGACTATATTAAATGAGACTGTACTCTTTCTGTCACCTATCAGAGCACAGAGAAAAGCTGTCACATTGGTACTGAGATTTGTCTGTGAGTCCACATTATCGTTTCAAAGACATTTAGATAACTTGTAGGTTACATTCTGAATGAGAGGATTTAATCTTTTTATTTTGTGATTAATTACATGCTTTGTCGTCTGAGACTGTAGTGGTTAATGGAAGTACAGTACGTGATTCAATTTTGGGGATTTTTCTTCCTTTGAACATATGCTTCATATGTTCCTGAGTCTCACAGGACCAAGGCTGAGCTGTTGGCATTTCGGAAAACGTATCTTGCCTTTTCTCTCTGTGTTGTATCAAGTCACTTAGCAGGTGCAAAAAGAAGTCACTGGAGTCGTATGGCAGAGGGCTGCGTGTAAGGGGAAAAGATAGGAAGGCATCGGAAAGCCATTCCAAAAACTCTTCTTATTTTCCAGGTTACAGTGTATTGATATTTTAGATATTTGCATAATCATATTTGTATCAGGCAATATTATGTATTTTAGTAAGAGCGGTGATTTCTTTTTTTATTTCTTTTCTTTTTTTTTTTTTATTAGGAGTAGCTTTTGTTTTACCCATTAAGAATAGTATATTTTTAGAAAGAGGGTAATATAAGTCTTAAGTTTATGTATAAATGTCTGTATTTAAGGGAACTGAGAGGCAGCTGGGATCATTTGCTCTAGTGAGGTGATTTTACTCAAGGAAAATGGATCATGCCTATTGCAGTGGCAGATATCAGACAAACCTTGAGAAATTACAGAAACCCATTTGTGAATGCAGCTGTACTGGTGAGGCTTGAATAGCAAATAGGCATGGACCGTATTTAGTTAGAATCAGAGGTGCAAAATCTCTGAAACCCATGTTCCAAGTGAGGGCAGATTTGGAAGCAAAATAAGACTTACCAGGAGAGGGATAGACCGAACTGCTTATTTATTCAACTTCTTCAAAATGGATACTGGGTGGAAGCAGAGAGACTGTGGAAGAATGGAAAAAGAGGTACATCAGCAGGCAGGCTAGTTTTAGAGGTCAGAAAAACATTAGGATTAAAAGGACAGTTGACAACACTCAAGCTGAGTTACATCTTGCAAAGCAAATTTAAGCGTACAGTGGAAATATTCTTCAGCAACAGAAACAAAGAAACTGATGAAACAAGGGGAGCATCTTCCAGTGAGGGTGAGGTAGAGGCAAACATCAGTGTAGATAATGCTGAATGAGCTGCCCCAGATTCCAGCAGAAGTGGTCATGAACACAGGGACAGCATTTTTCTTAAACTGAACATACACACAGCCTTTAGGAGCTGAACAGAGCACTGGAATTACTTTTTTGTGTATGACATTTTTATTTATATATCCTAATATGGAGTTGTTGACTCATGATCATGATACGCTGTCTTTCGCAGATCCTTTTCCCCTAGAACTGCCGTGCTACTGCCCAGTCCCTTTGGTGGCTATGTACGCTGCTGTTCTCTTTTTGGAATCGCAGCATGTATTTTCAGACTACTTCCTTGGCTGATAAAATTCTTATGAATTCTAACAGTGTTCTTCAGCATACTAGCATAGCATTGTTTGCATATTTAATATTGACAATGCAAGAAAGATTGTACCAAGGTAATGCAATTTTTTTTCAGTAGCATATTGCTGTGTGGATTAGGCTTAAGATACTCAGGAGATACTTTCAAATTTATGATTGAAATCTGATTTCAGCACATTAAGACTTTTACAGTACATTTATTTATATACTTATATTTACTTTTGAGCTGACGATATGAAGAGGAAATAGCAATAAGATTTTATTGAAACATACTTGCCTCTAATCTGGTATTTGTAACAGTAATCTGGAGAAAATATATCTCTACTGTCATGGAAATTTAGGCAGCTGTATTAACTGTGTGTGTGTATGTACAGAAGAGGGAGGAATACGTAACAAAAAATAGATAATGTTTCTGGCTGGCTGGCACGAGTCATCGACACAATGAGAAGCTGGAGGGAGATCCTCTACATGCCAAAGCCTGAGGGCTTAATACGATATCCTCTCTGAAAGAGTGGATTAATGCTGCAAGGAAGTGAAACGGTCAGTGGAGTAAATGTGTTCCTTGCACTAGTTTGTTGGGTGTTGAATCCAAATACACAATCCCCATTTCTTATATGAGTGTTGTTGAGAAGCAGGCAACCAGGCTTCTAATAAGTTAGCAGAATGGCAAATGCATTTTTCAAATGAAAAAAAATTGTTATTCTGTATATCTAAAACATGCTGATAAGCATCTCCCAAATTGTTCTTCATATTGTCTTGCCTTCATTTTATATGGAAATTTATACAGACATTTTACTGTGATAGGTTTCCAAATCCTCTACCCATCTTCAGGAATAAATCATGTTCACTCATGCTGCATAGCTAAGTTTTTGTTACCAGCCTTCTTCTCATATCTTCTGTCCCTCCAGCCTTCTTCCCACTCCTTCCCTCCCTTTGGCATCTTGCTTCCTGCTGAAATTATTTTTCCCATTTCATTCTGCTTAAAATAGCTGTGACCAAACTATTATATTCTGATTATAGCCTTTGGTCACTGTTCATCTTAACAGCAGTTCCCAGACTCTAGGAGTCTGGCGCATGACGTGCCATGAAAACAGACATATGCCAACATGATACTAATAATTGCTGATGTGAGTCAGTAACAAGGTACCGAATAATTTAAACTGTATCTATCCAACCGAATAATTTGAACTGTATCTATTCAAATCCCTGTAGTTTTGCACTTAGATAAAAATTCTTCTTATATGGCCATTTTAAAGGAGTGTTGACAGACACCTGGAAAGAAAACTGTAAGCTTTGGTAGACATGTGTACACTATAGTAAAAAATCTTTGGTTCCCATTTATATGAAAACAGTATTTTAACTGGAAAGGTTGTGCACAAGTGCTTCTAATGCTAATTTTTATTCAATAAAATGTCTCTGTGTTCACACTATATTTTTAATATTTCAGCATTATGGTGACAGTATAAAAGTAATTTTGATTGATTTATTTCCCACTTTAAATTGTGAGATGGAAATAGGTCTATTATTTTCCATTTCAGTATGTTAGAGTTGTTTATAATAATGTAAAGTATAAAAAGATTCCATTGTTCCTATCCTTTCTTTTATGATTTGTAAGAAAGAAAAGATTTGTCTGGATATGCACTGTATTACCAATTGCTATAGAAAAATTTAGTGACTTATTTTAATAATAAAAATAATAACTACAAATTTGATGTGTAATGCAGCAGAAGGATTCTAAATTAATGCAAATCCCACAGGTTCTAAAGGACCCATTTGTAAAGTCAAGACATTGTCTTGCATAATGAATGGTTGTATTGACAAAAAGGTTGCATCAAAATTTATTTTAGTTTAAACTTAGTTTAATTTAATTAGAATCACAGAAGCATTTGGTTGGAAAAGACCTTTAAGATCATCAAGTCCAACTGTACCTGTCCACTACTAAGCCACATCTCTAAGCACCACATCCAGATGTCTTAAATACCTCCAGGGATGGTGACTTGACCACTTCCCTGGGCAGCCTGTTCCAGTGCCTCATAACCCTTTTGATAAAGAAATTTTTCCTAATATCTAATCTAAACCTTCCCTGGCACTGCTTGAGGCCATTTCCTCTTGTCCTGTCAGTTGTTACTTGGGAGAAGAGACCAACACCCACCTTGCTACAACCACCTGTCAAGTACTTGTAGAGGGCTATAAGGTCTCCCTTCAGCTTCCTCTTCTCCAGGCTAAACAACCCCAGTTCCCTCAGCCGCTCCTCATAAGACTTGTGCTCCAGACCCTTGTCCAGCTTCCTTCCCATTCTCTGGACATGCTTCAGCACCTTCAGTGTCCTTCTTGAACTGAGGGGGCCAAAACTGAACACAGTGTTAGATGTGCATCCTCACTAATGCCGAGTACCGAGGATGATCGCTTCCCTGCTCCTGCTGGCCGCACTATTTCTGATACAAGCCAGGATGTTACTGGCCCTCTTGGCCACCAGGGCACACTGCTGGCTCATATTTAATCACCTGTTGACCAGTACACCCAGATCCCTCTCTGCCAAGCAGCTTTCCAGCCACTCATCCCCAAGCCTGTAGTGTTGCATGGGGTTGTGACCCAGGTGCAGGACCTGCCACTTCGCCTTGTTGAACCTCATACAACTGGCCGCGGCCCATCGATCTAGCCTTCCAGGTCCCTCTCTAGAGTCTTCCTACCCTCAAACAGATCAACACTGCCACCCAATTTAGTGTCATTTGCAAACTTGCTGAGGGTGCACTCAATCCCCTCATCCAGGTCATTGATAAAGATGTTAAATAGAACTGGCCCCAACATTGAGCCCTGGGGGACACCACTTGTGACTGGCCTCCAACTGGATTTAACTCCATTCGCCACCACCCTTTGGGCCAGACATCCAGACAGTTTTTTTACCCAGCAAAGAGTATGCCTGTCCAGCCCATGAGCAGCCAGTTTCTCAAGCAGAATGCTGTGGAAAATGGTGTCAAAAGCTTTACTTTAGTAAAGTCCAGGTACACTACATCCACAGCCTTTCCCTTGTCTACTGAGTGGGTCACCTTGTCATAGAAGGAGATCAGGTTAGTCAAGCAGGATCTACCTTTCATAAACCCATGTTGACTGGGCCTGATCTTCTAGTTGTCCTGGACGTGCTGTGTGATGGCACTCAAGATCATCTGCTCCATGCCCTTCCCCAGCACTGAGGTCAGACTGACAGGCCTTTAGTTCCCCAGATCCTTCTTCCAGCCCTTCTTGTAAATGGGCATCACATTTTCCAGCCTTCAGTCAAGAGGAACTTCCCCAGTCATCCAGGACTGCTGATAGATGATGGAAAGGGGCTTGGTGAGCACCTCTGCCAGCTCCCTCAGTACCCTTGGGTGGACCCTATCTGGCTCCATGGACTTCTGTATGTCTAATTGGCCGAGAAGGTCACTAACCATTTCCTTTTGGATCATGGTAGCTTTGTTCTGCTCCCCGTCCCTGCCTTCTGGCTCAGCTGGGAGAACAGCTGACCTTACTATTAAAGACTGAGGCAAAGGCAGCATCGAGTACCTCAGCCTTATCCTCATCCTTTGTCACTATGGTTCCCCCCGCATCCAGTAGAGGATGGAGATTCTCTTTGGCTCTCCTTTTGTTGTTGATATATTTATAGAAACATTTTTTATTATCTTTCACAGAATTGGCCAATTTAAGTTCCAGTTAGGCTATAGCTCTTCTAATTTTCTCTCTGCATGACCTTGCAACATCCTTATGTGAGATGCCTGAGATGCCTGCTCCTTAATTAATTAAATCTAGTTAATTTTAGTAAACTTAGTTTCAGTTTCAGTTCCTGAAAGGCTCCTTCAAGATTTGTATATTGAGGTCTAGTGATTATCCATAAGTATTCTGCAGCCTGAATTCTGAGGTTTCATTCTAGTAGGCAGTACCATGTAAAAAGGTTTAAGCCACAGACAAGTGAAAATTGTAATTTTTTAAATAATTTTTTTTAGTTATTGACTTACTTTCAGGAGTCAAAGATGCCTAAGTTTAGTACACACTGGTTTTCTTTATTATTTAATACTACATGTTGATAAGGTATCTAACTAGTCCTTAGTAGTATAATAAGAAAAAATGTAATAGACTTTATGCATACTTGTCACGGTACGTGAAAGAAGGATAATGTTTAAATTCTACCTGTGTGGAATGACTGGATGCTGTTTCATCTCCATTTGATTCATGATAAGATTTTAAAGCTTTTAATCTCTTTTGAAGAAATATTTGCCAGGAAGCAGACCTTTATTAAGAATATGTATGTATTGTTTATGTATATATATAAAAATAGTACATATTAATACAAATATTCTTGAATTTTTTGTTGAAAATACTATCATAGTTATGCAAACTGAAAAGATTTCAATATTAATTAATCTTATTTTGGTGAACAAGATTTTTTTTGAGATGTAAGGTAATTAAAATAAAAACTTATTACATATTGCTCTTTTATATTGCAGTCAGTTGGGTGAGCGATCTTTTCCATTGATTCCACAGATTCCCCATGTGTCATTTTTATTAAGCTCACTTTTTTTATGCTTAGTCATTTTAGCCTTAATTCTTATTTATGTTAATAATTTTATTATTTTTATTAATAGAAAATAATTTTGAAAATGTGAAAGAGTAAAAAGCAAGACAAAGCATAAAACCTCAAGTATAATATTTAATTTAAACCACCAATTTTGTATTGTAAATTAAAGACTGAAGACTGTATTTGAAAAGGTATATAATACTAACACAGTTGCTTTCATGCCCAGTTAAATGTAATAAGTTGTTTTGTTAAATACTGTGTTTGTTTTACAGTGTGTTTTTAAGGTGACTTCAGATTTACTGCTGGGAAAATCTTTAACGTTCAAAGTAAATTGTTCTATCAGGGAGTTTTTGATGTCCAATAGGGGCAAAATACTATGATAAACAAAACAGCTAAATTCCCTAAGGCAAACTTACTTCATTACCTCATTTATGGATCAGTATGCCAAGTTTAAAAACAAAGGCGATTGCTGTGGAGCAATTCAAGTGGCGAAAAATCTTTTGATAGTTGAACTGAACTAAAAATTAAGCTGAGCGACAACAAACTTTGATAGAGTAACAGTACAAAAAGAAAAAAGCCAAGCAAAAATGTTCTATTTGTTGTACATATTATTCCTAGTTCTTCTACAAAACTAACAGAAATTGGATTGTTTTCAGTACAAATCTCTGTTTGATTATCTTTGTAAGACATTAAACTTGATTTCCCATCTTTACACTTGCCAGTTAAGAAAAGGAGCATTTTGTATCCAGTATTTTCAGATTGTTTACTTTGGACTTTATCTTAACAAATTGATTAGAATGCTAGCTGGTCATACTGCTGTAAGAAATAACATATATCGTTTGCATATCTATTCAAGCTTCTTTGCATGATGTAAAATTACAGTATATTACACTGCTGTATTTGCCATACTGAGCTACATATGTATGACTTGGATGCATATTAATTAATGATGTAAACTATTAACTCTGACCTAACACTCAAATTGAATGATAAGTAGAGAGCACTATGTTGCCACTTCTGACCAGCATTATGTGGGAATTTTTTGAGTGTAAATTGCTGTGCCTGCAGGAATTTGGGAAAATCACAGCTCATTAGCTGCTTCTGTTGAAATGACGGCTTGCCTTTGTAGAGAGATCCTGAAACAAACATGGAAAATGCTATTTGAGAAGTCATTGCCTTGCAAAGGAACAAGAAAACACCAGTCAGCTGCCTGATAGTATCATAGCATAACAGAAAATAGCTTGTAGAGACTTAATGATCTGGAATAGCAGTATTGGATTGGATTATTTAAATGAGAGGTTTCTGTCTCAAATGTTTTGTAATTTTCTGATATGTGGTAAGAAGTGTGTTTTTTATTCTTCCTTACTTACATATATTCTTGAAAGATTGTTATTTCCTTCTACCTCAGTGAAATCCTCTCGATCCTTTTGGTTCTAAGATTTATTTTCCTGAATTGTAGATTAAAATATATATGGTAGAAAGGAAGTTTTAATCGAATAGTAAAGATAAATTTGAAGGAGAATGTATGTGTACCTCTGTGAATTTAATTGATGAGAACACTTTTAATAGATTAAGGAAGTGTTTTAATTCACTTATTTACTGTTTTATCTGGCAAGAATTTCAACTTCTGTTTAATCTATTTTTTAATTCCTAACATGTTAACTATATTTATGGCATATTTATGAAATTAAATAGTCAATAAGTATAGTCATTTGAAAAAGGTACCTTTTTCTGTAGAGAACTATTAATTATTACATTCAGCAATTAAAAAACAGTAAGTCTGCCTAAAGACAAGGTACAAGTTAGAACTTGCTAAATTAATGTTCTGGGTATTTACTCATAAAATACGTTTTTTTGAAACACACTGTTTACATTTCTTTAAAGATTAGTAACTGTCCAATTATGTAATAGTTTGCAATAAATCCATTTAGAACTGGGAGAGTGACGTATTTCTGTCACTGTGGTTTGCTTAGAGTAAGACCATAGTCTAAATGTGAGGATTTTTAATTACTACAAAATAAACACTTCAGAAAAATATTTGCACTAAGGTTTTTTTTGTTGTTGTTCTGCAGTCTCAGTTTGAACTCAGGGTATTCCATATTCGTGGAGAACATGCTGTATCAACTGCTCAGCTTGAGGAAACCATTGCACATCTGAGGAATGAACTCGATAATAAATTAAACAGAAGAAACGAAAAAGCAAAGGATATTGGTGTTTCTACTGAAGATGATAACCCACCAAAGACATACCGAAATGTATGTATACAGACTGACAGAGAAACTTTCATAAAGCCTAGTGAAGAAGAAAACAGAGCTGTGAAAAATAACCAAATAGTACCCAAAAAGCTTAATATTTCTTCTTTGTCACATAGTATTTCTGTCCAAGGTGAAAATAAGGACAATTACAACGTACAGTCATCAGAAAGTGTCTTATCTTGTCAACCAAAACAATTGTTGCCTCCACCACCTCCACCACCACCACCACCACCACCACCTCCACCACCTCCTCCTCCTCCCCTTCCTGATTCTTCACTACCAGGTTTAGTTCCTCCACCACCACCTTTGCCAACGGGTCTGACTTCACTGACATCTCAGTTTGGATCTGGTCCACCACTGCCACCTCCACTTTCTGAAGGCTGTAGGAATTTTGAAGCACCACCACCACCGCCACCGCTTCCAGGGTTGGGACCTCCTGTTCCTCCTCCACTGCCTGGATCTGCATTACCTCCACCCCCTCCACCTCCTGGGCCTGGGTTCTTTTTTAATAGCACTTTAATAACAAACCAAGGTCCTCGAAAACCTGCCATTGAACCTAGCCGTCCCATGAAGCCTTTGTATTGGACACGGATACAATTACAAGGCAGCAGGTAAAATATATTTATTTGGACTTAGAGTTGCTATTTATAGGCCATGCTACAAGGGTATGTATGCTACTTAAGACTTAATAACAAAAAGTTAACAGTCTAAGAGTGTATAACATTCTTAGGCATGGAATTTTCATGTTTTAAGAAAAAAATTGAATCAGTTACAAAACCCTAAAAATAGATCATAAGAAATTATTTTAAAATATTAAATATAAATTAGAATTATATGCATCATGTATGAAAATTAGGTACATAATAACAAAAAAAATTTTGTAGCTTTTTTTCTCCAAAACCCAAGTACTCCATGGACAACTGTAGTGACAGGGTGGTTCCTAGACTTAGCACTAAAGACAAAAAAGTTAACCAAGATTAGAAAGATTATTTTTTTTTAAAATCTTAATTAGAATTAGAATTGAAATGTTAAGGTTTGGTCAGATGAGAACTGAGAGTTTCATTTTTGCTTTCCGGTCATTTCAGGTGATACCATCTTTAGAGCACTATGTTGTGTCATCCTCTATGATTCCAGTTCTAGAAAAAGTTAATCTGGAACCTAACCTCTGTGTATAATTCTGTCAGAGCAGGAAAAGTAAAACATATGTATAAATATATGCAGCTCAGGAGCCTGTAGCATGAAGCATCCATTATGGAGGAGTTCCAGTACTGACTCTATAGTTTGCAAAAATAAACATTTAAAAAAAAGAAATTACCAATCTTATTGTGATTCACTGCTGGTATAAAACACTAGATGCATGTGAGGGAAGGGATACCATTCAGAGGGACCTTGACAAGCTTGAGGAGTGGGCCCATGCAGACCTCATCAAGTTCAGCAAAGCCAAGTGCAAGGTACTGCACCTGAGTTGGGGCATTGCCCAATATCAATACAGACTAGGGGATGAATGGATTGAGACTAGCCCTGCAGAAAACGACTGGGGATGAAAAATTGGACATGAGCCAGCAAAGTGAGCTTGAGGCCCAGAGAGCTAACCGTGCCTGTGGGCTGCACTAAAAGAAGCATGGCCAGCAGATCAATGGAGGTGATTGTCCCCCCTGTACTCTGCTCTCGTGAGAATACTGCATCAGTTCTGGGGCCCCCAGTACAAGAAAGACATGGATCTGTTAGAGTGGGTCCAGATGAGAGGACTGGAACACCTCCCCCATGAAGAAAGGCTGAGACAATTGGGGTTGTTCAGTCTGGAGAAGAGAAGGCTTAGGGGGAGGATGACCTTATTGCGGCCTTTCAATATATAAAAGAGGCTTATGAGAAAGTTGGAGAAAGACTTTTTACCAGGGCCTGTAGTGACAGGACAAAGGGAAGGTTTTAAATTGAAAGGAGGAGATTTAGATTGCATATAAGGAAATTTTTTACAAGGCTGGTGAGACACTGGAGTAAATTGCCCGGAGGAGCTGTGCGTGCCTCATCATTGGAAGTCTTCAAGGTCAGGTTGGATGGGATTTTGAGCAACTTCATCTAGTGAAAAATGTCCCTGCCCATGGCGGGGGCGGGGGTGTGGGACTGGATGATCTTTAAAAGCCCCTTCCGACCCAAACCATTCTATGATTCTATGAAAGTAGTCTAATAGTATATACCATTATAGAAAATCTAAAGTTACTATGAAACATATTATTTTATTGATTTGTTTATAAGGGATCATTTGGTGAACAGGCATAAATAAACAAATTTTGGACAGTCCTTTTGAAATGATCCCTCAACTTTTGTTTATGCTATCCGTTTATTCAGATGAAAAGAAGTACTCCCATTTACAATTTCTAGGCCAGCATGGATACCTTACTGCCACAGTGGTCTGTGCGTTCAGTGCTGCTCCACTGCTTTTTTGGATTTTCACTGATTCTAACTTTGCTTCAATTGTTTATTAATGTAGCAGAACTCCATGAAGAGGGTTGGCTCAAAAAGTATTTTGGGGGGATGCCTAAGCAACACAGACTATTGCTAGTTTAACAAGGAGTTGCTAGAATCATGAAATAGAATTCATGTCCTGTGTTATGCAAGTAATGAAATGACATGATTATTCAGGTCTTAAAATTCAAATCATTATTATCTGTGCTCAAAATTATTTTAGCATAAGTGCAGTTGCAAAGTTGCTAAGTTTATTTTCAACATTTTAATAAATTATATTTTGATATGACTTACAGTCATAATAGTATTATATATGCTATACTATGTACATATGCACACTATGTTACATATTGTATTGTATACTGTAACTATATTATATACTATTAAATATTATGAATTATTATATGACAGATTATTATTATAGAATACTTACTACATTATTATAATAATAAGTGACTATAAATTATTTATTTGTTATACATTATTTACAAGTATTCTTAATCTTCTATTTTAAGTTATTTTTAGGATTATATTTAAACACTGTTAAAGTAAATATCTTCATTTAAATGTACTTAAATATGATTTTTTTTAGTTTACAGCTTTTTGTCTGAATTTATTTTGATGAGAAATAATCATTTTTCTGGTATAATTAAGCATTGTAAGGTATTAATATTTTATATAAAATGTTTGACAAGAAGAAACAGATAATGAAATGTCAGTTGTATTCTTTCAAAGATTCAGAATTAAAGGCATTGAAATATTTGGAGCAGGAAGTTTGAGCATTTTGGTTTTACTTCCCAAAAATTACTAGTGAAAAATTGTCTCATAGTGAATAAATAGTTGGTCCATAAATAAACTTTATTATAATTCTTCCTATTGATTCACTGAAATCAAAATGTTTGTTCTGAAATATTGCTGATTAATCACGCTTTTGCTGAATGCAAGATAAGGTCTAAGTCATCGCTTTCTTGTGAACTGCTGGTCACCAGATGTAATGGTCCAGCATTTTCATGGTCTGCAGCAGAACTGGAAACTTCTTCGAGGGTCTGCTGCTCAGACCAGCAGCTATCCAGGACTTCAAAGTTCTTGTTACAGAGCCAGAAATAATCCTTCATTTCTCAATGTGGCTGACGCTATGGCTAATAGCAGGGACAGTGAAGCTGTGGAGCTGTGCGCACGTCCTGTGGCACAGACTATGCTGCATCAGCGGATGCTAATGGAGAAGTTAGAGCTCCTCAAACATTCATGATAGTAAATGTACAGTTGAGTATTAGGTAGAAAAAATCCAAAGTCTGAAAAAAGAATTAATTAATTTTGATTCCCCTTAAATTGGTAAGTATTGCATTTTGTTGCATATTACATCTAATAAAAGTATGTTTAGTGACATCAGCCATTTGTATTTTATAGTGGTTTTCATCACTTTTTTTTATTGCAAATAATTTCACTGCCTTTTAGTGACATCTGCTGGAAGAAGTGGGTCCACCTTCTACCGATGAACAGACAAGAAGAGCACTCAGAAGTTTTGTCCCACAGATTTTCTTGAAGCATTGAAATTTTGAAACAAAGCTCATTCAGAATTTAAGTGCCGTGTTTTCAGCACTACGTAGTATTTTCCCCAAATCCAGATAAAACTAGAGGATTGTGTAAACAAGTTCCAAAGTGTCCAAAACTAAATATGGTCTTGGAAGGCAAAATAAGGAAAGATAATCCACATTTAAAATTTACAGTTGGTTGAATAGAGCAGAATACTGGTTAGTCTCCCCAAATATAGGCCACATAATTACTCTAGTTTCTTAGAAATGCGAAAAGGATAAATATAAGCATACGGTATCTGCAGCTAACATGAAGTGAATCAAGTCCTATACAAATGACCCCAAATGCTCTTAAAACATGCTTGAATAAAGTTTCTTCACTATTTGTTGGTGCTGTTTATTTTTATAGGTCTAAATGGATTACTGGGAATTTTAAAAAAAAGCTGCTCCTGAAATACTCCTCATCCTAGTTGAAGTGGCAGAAATCTTTCAAGATGTATTTGCACAAATGATTGTTGTACAAAAATCTGTACAATACAAATAATGCATTTGGGTAGTCTAGCAGGCATGGGTACTAAATAGCTAAATTTTTTGGTACAGCCTTCTGCAAAACATATTGAGTCCTTACGAGAGCAAGTTATAGGGAAGGAATGCTGTTTGTATAGCAGCAGTGCCTGTTGCTTTGGATTTTAAATCTATTATGGATTTTCATCTATTAATTATGGTTAGATCTATTCTGTTTTTTCATAAAAGTTTGTTGGAAAATTTATTGTTACCTTTCCCTTTATAGAAAAACTGCTATGCCAACATTATGGGAATCACTAGAAGAACCTGATATACTTGATACTACTGAGTTTGAATATTTATTCTCCAAAGACACCACTCAGGAAAAAAGAAAACCATTATCAGAGACTTATGAAAAAAAAACCAAGGCAAAAAAGGTATTTATTTTTTCTTTGTATTTGGGTTTTTCTTTGTGTCACTGTTTGGTTTTACATTTCAAGAAAAGTCCCATTTTATATACTGTTGAACAAACAGATAATAGATGGCTTTGTGAATCTCATTTTAAAGCAAAATAAGTGGATTGTTGATTCAACTCTTGCTTGAGAATGTGGGGTTGTTATTTACCTTCAAAGATTTCTTGCCTTTGAAAATGAAAGTTCCACATCCCAGTGAGGCAGAAAAGGTATTGTATAGGAGAACTGAATGAAAGTTCTAATTTGTATCTAAAAGTGCCAATATTTCAGAACATGTCTACCCTTGAAGTGATTTATAATTAAAGGCTGTCATTAAGTTACTGTAACAAACCTCTCTTCCATTGAGATTAATTTTACTGGAAAAATAAAGTATAAAGCAAGATAGGACTGTTAGGTGGTTTGAATAAGGAATGTCAAAAAACTTTTTTCCAGCATAGCTAAAGAGCTGTGTCAGGAAGGGACAGGACAATTGTGTCTTTAATGGCCACAAGTTTATGTAGTAGCTATGCCATTACCGTAGCGCAGATATTGTCTGCCTCAGACCTGGTCCGTTACAGAGGGAGCTCGTACTTGGCAGTTACTATGTGCAGATAGGACAAATGGCATTGGTAGTATTTGCTGCAGGAAAAATTCTAGGCTGAATAATAATCGGTACTGTTTCCCTAAAACAATGTGGTTATGTATTAGAAACCCATTTAAACATATACTATGTCATAAATCTGTTTGAGTTTACCTGCTTGGAACCACAAGAGGGCACTTTGTATGTAAGCTATGCTGCCTACCTTTTTCAATTTTATGATACATATAACGTGAAATATAAATACACAGATACGTATCAGTGCAATCAGATCTTTCAAAACATCTTTGATCATAAACTTCCTGTATTGTGTCTTAGCACAGTAGTTAATAAGAAGTGTAAATAAGGCTATAGTATTTATAAAATTCAAACTCATGTGATGCAAAAAGTGGAAAACGAAAAATGGGGCAAGGATGGGGACATGCTGGCATTTGTATATACAACCTAAAAAAATTATTTGCTACAGCCCTTCAAATGTTAGATTGAAGTTGGACATGAACATCTCTGTGAAAAATATTTTGATATATTTTACCTGGAAAATGCTTCAAGTCCATGTGGTGTGTAGTACTCAGCTGTATCTGTAAATCCCGTTAGTTCACATTTCTGATGCCCTCTTTCTAAAACTTATTTTTATATTTCATTAATTTACCTCTTTCAGAAAGAATTATTTAATAGGAAATACAGGTTTCTAAAGAACTTTGAAGAATGTAACCAAAATAATATTAATGGAGAATTAATATGCGGTTACGTTTGTATTTCAAAATCTCAGCAATAAGTGAATAGACCTATTTCTCCAGGTATATGACAGCAAACCAGGTAAAGAATTAGAACTGTATTCTGAAAGATGAAATTGCATTATTCTTTTCCATTGCTTCTTTATAAACCAACTTATTTGCTACAGCAGCACATTTTTTAAACAATCTCTCTTAACTTTATCCAAAATCGAATTGGATAATAGTTACTCTATACAAGATAGGAAATAATGGTATAACAGTAAGTACTATTTCTTGTGAGAAACCAGTGTATTTTCTTGCAAAGATATTTTCTTTATTTATGTCACTGTTTGAATTACTCTGTTTTCTTATCAAATGTAAGCTTAGGGGTATATTTACTATATTTAATGAAATGAAAAATGTTCCTTTAAAGTACTGTGTGAAAATACAAAAATAAATCCCCAAAGTGATAAATTAAGAGTTATATCTATTACTACATCTTTAGTTTGGTAAAACTCATGGGATTGTGATCATGGTGTTACAAACCATGGGAATTGTAGGGCTTTCTGTGAAAATTTCAAAAACTCATGGTCAACAATATTAAGCTTTCCATCATTTGGTCAATTTAAAAGTAGATCAGCTTTTAGGATTCAAATGAAATTTGAATTTAATTGAGTATAGAAGCATTTTCTTATTGTATATCCTGTCTTCCCACCTTCCTCTGTTAAATGACTCATAGTAACAGCTGAATATTTTTACGAACAGTTGGTCCTCTTAGATGGTCCTGTGTTTTTCTTTGTCTCTCCGAAAGCCCAGATGTCTGCAGGCTGGCTCCAATGGATCAGTATTGGTGGGCTGCAAGCAGTACAGCAGTAGAGAGGCATTTTATTTAGTACAGGAGGGTTTATTAGTAGATAGTAACAGAAAGCTCCTTTAGATTAATGTATAACTATCAGTTTTGCTGGCTTCACTTGTGCTTTCTCATGCTTTTTCTGGCTCTCAGCTTTTCTTGACTTTTTTCTAACAATTTATCTACTAGGGCTTTAACAACAATGTTTTTCTTTGCTTTGGTACAGAAATTTGTGCTTATGTGGTCTTAAGAGTGCTACAAGTGTCACGGTGTATAGAACCGTAGAGTCTGGTTAAAGATGCTTTCTACAGACATTAAGACGCATGAATCTTATGAGGTTCATCATATATTAAAATTTTTAGCTGATCCTGTGTCATTTTGTATTTATTTGTGAATTCCTTTCTCATGTTCTATAAAAAAAGCCTTCCAGAGCAAAATACAAGTACAGTGATAGAATCTGGAATAGTAGTTTGTGTCTGGAATAGGTAAACTATTTTATTTAATAATACATGTTAGTGCTGACCTATTCACAGCATTAAATCTCTTATCTTCACAAACTTTGTCCTATCGCATTCCATTTTATAGAAATTACGTTTGGCCTGCTTGGTGTTTAGAGAAATGACAGACCAATAGGTGGTGCGGGATTGCTTATTAAAATATGATTACTTAATACTTTTCTTCTTGAATGAGAATTACATCAGTGCCTCAAAATCAAGTTCCTTACGCAACTGGAAGTAAGATTCTCTCTCTCAAATTAGAGGAGAATTGTTTCTCATTTAACTGGGTCATCTTTATAAAACTAAGGAGTCTTTAGCAATTAGTGGCCTGTTGAATTATGACCATCCGTTTACATTTCTCCTGCAGTTTCAAATGAAAGAATATTATTCAATTTATTCTCTGAATTATTATATTTGTGAAACCAGCCAGAATAATCTGTATGCTTAGACTGTGAAATGAATGCTTCTCTGGAAAGCATCACTTTAAGCCTATAGAAATTTCACTTTGTTCTATTCTTACCCATTTGTCCACATAGTAGACACCTTGTGGCAACACAGTTTAAAATATTCACTGTATGGTGTGCTTTCGTTACATAGAGCTGATAGACATCTACCATATTCAGCCAGAAATGTCCAAATCTTGTCCTACATTTGGCAAGTTATGCTCAGAAGGGAAACTTCTGAGTATATATTTATATTCATGTATATATTTATACACAGATATATAAAATGTACTTACAATATAATATATAATTTATAAAATAAGTGTTTATATTATAGAATATATTTATACTTATACATATACTCGGTATCAAAATAGGGGAATACACTGAGGATTCTGTTGGCACCTGTGCTGGGTCTGATTACCTTGGTATTTTCACTTATGACCTGGATAATAGAATATTAAGTCTGTAGCCACCAGCTAGTTGTGAGAAGCTTCGAATGTACTGGAGTAGGCCCTTGAGAAAGCTTTCATTTACCAGAGATATGGTCTGAAAGACAGGGATAAGCACAAAGCTAATACAGTTAACCACAAGTTTAATACAGTTAAGGATATTCAGCTACCTAAAAATAAGATGAGGTACAACTGGCTAACTGACTAGGTAATAGTTTAGCAGAAAGGATGTTGGTATTGTAACAGCTCACAAGAGGAACAGGAATTGTCAAAATCTGGCACTACTAAAAACGGAAAACAAAGCTGATATTTCAATAGAAGCATTGCTTGCAAGACAATCTGCTCAGCCATGTCTCAGTTAGGAACTGCATCTAGATTGAGGCGCTACAGCCCTTCATTAAAAATGTTTACTAACTGTAAAGAGTCGAGAAGAGCAAGAATGATGAAAAGTGTAAAAGTAGTCTCTGAGAAAATAATTGAATTATTATGATTGTTTAGTCTAGAATAGAGAAGGTTGATTGGGATACACACTAAGTGTCATCAAGAGCATACAGCTGCTGCAAAGAAAAATGATGAAAAACTTTCTAAGAGTAAGGATACCAAAGGAATGCAGAACAATTTTGGATAGGGAGATTGTGTTTCTGTACTGGGAGATCTTGAAGAAAATTTGTTTAGAATGATACACATGTAGTTGATATTGTCTTGAAGTGCAGAAATGCTTTGGATGACATTTTGAGTGCCTTTCCAACCTTGTGATTCTGTTACTCAATTAAAAGGCATAAAGTCCACTTTCTGTCCATCGTTCATTGACAGAAACAGCTGGCTATCCTGTTTTCCAGAGCGGAAGCACTTTCATGATTTCCAAACTTGTTGCTTTTGTGTCCGCCAGAAAAAGGCTTATTAATGGAGATACACTAGTTTCTAGAGGCTATCATCCTGACATGAAGACAAAAGTATTAGAATTTCAAATGCAGTTATTAAAACAGAAGGTATTCTAACAAGTATGTGGGAAAAAAAGGAAGGGAAATTAAGAACCTTCTGGTAACATAACTTCTTAAAGGACTGCATAGAGGGTGGTTTTATTTATTTTTAGGAATATATTAACTTATTTTGGAAAAACATAGTACATTCACTTGATAGTGATACAAGATAAAAATAATACTGTTTAAATGAAGGTCACATGTACCTTTCCGGTACACTTATATACTCTTGAAGTTTGCTATGGTAAAGCTCATCTGGGCTTAGAAGCTCTGCAAAGTATGTGGCTGCTCATGCTTCTTCCATCATGCACTACTTCAGAAAATTTAGCAGCTTTGGAACAACCTCTTATTTTTTTCCAACTCTCCATCCTCTGAAATACTTCAGGAAGCCCTTATTCTTGTGCATTTATCTGCTCAGTATTATGTAGGTAATGATCAAAACAAATATTCTATTTTTTTACATATTATGTCTTGAAATTAGAATTTGTCTTTTCTGCATGGGGAGAATTTACTGTTTAGATGAATATGTTAGTTATGTCCCAATATTAGAGCAAAATAGTGTGCAATATATTTCAGAATTAATAAATGTAATTCTTCTGTCATAAGAATGCTTTTGAAGTGTAAGACTAAAAACATTATAATCTTATATGAGGTAATATAGTGCAGTGATTTTTTGGATGTGATATCTATGACATGGAAAAGAGACTATTGCTTGCATCCTGACTTTCCCAGAAACTCTAGATAGATTAATAATGTATAGAAGACATCGGATTTCCTAGGATAGTTCTGAAGTGGTTGAATTTGCAGCAGGCAAAGGTGAAGGTACTGGAGAAAAATAAAGTTCATTAGCACTTCAATATGAATCAACTAAATTTCTTTCAGGTTTTGACTAATTCAGTTAGCTTGATCCAAATATGTAAGTTACTGGTATGATGCAGCTTGGCAATATACATTGGATCTAAAAGTGTTTACACCACGTAAGTTGTTGTGGTCTTTAGTTTAGCTTTTTCAAATGCACATAGTTGGTCCCACTTTCAAAATCACTTAGAAGTTACAGCTTCTTGAAAATGAAGAAGAAAAAGTGCTAGATTCACAAGGTTATTTTAGTACATAACTTGAATTTAGGTATTGATTCTATTGGACATTTACACTTTAAATGCCTTTTGAATATGACTCCACATGCTTGTGAAAGTGCAACAGTTAATCTAGGTTGTTTTCATAATCATTTCTATATGTTCTTATGCTTAGATTTAATTGTAGCATTCTGGACATATGATTTCTGCACCTATTGTATTATCCACTAACACTTGCATTAAAGCATTTGTCTGGGAATGTATGGTTTATTTAAAAAACCATATTGTTACGTTATATTTCTGAAATTGTAAATGGACTTCAGCTATAAAGTTTTATGTACCAAAAATGTATAACTGTAAGTAGATTCAGTACAGTACCTTTAAGGTTCATAGCTGTTTATGAAAACAAGGAAAACTGAAAACAATTAGCATATTAAGACTCTAACCTATTTTGCTGAAAAAAAAATCAGTTGTTTTTGAAAGAACTCAGCTTGCAGTAGACTTGAATATAAATTGAAGGATTTAACATCTTTCCCAGATTCTGAAAGTCTTCTATTGATGTTTTCATACCAGATGGACTGAAGTTTTAAGTGCAAACAATTTTGCTTTCGTTCATTCTAAACTGTTAACGTTTCTTGTCTGTACATATCCATGCATATTTTTAAGCCGATAGGCACACGTAATTGTTTTCAAGCCATAGGTTCTCCCTTTCCTCTTTAATTTGCAGAGCCAAAATCTGTTCTTGTAGTACCAAATAGAAGGAAGGCAGAATTAGGACATATATTTTGGAATGAAATAAAAACCATGATTCATTATGTATTAAGCTATGATACCCTTAAAGCCTGAAAAAGAGGTAATTTGGAAAAGAACACTCCTTTGCTGTGATTTATTCCATGTGAATTCTGTAGCTCCATTGCTGGGCTTACACGTGTTTTGAAGTTGCATTAGTTTTTCCAATATATTTGAGCACTTGTTAGTAACTTCTCCACCAAAACTCAAGTATTTTCTATACTTTTTCAAGAAACAGGATAGTTGGATGTTTGTGATGCCACTCTGTCTTCATCCTACAAAAAAAAATGAGTAAATGTCAAGTAATTTGTGTCAGGTGTATGCTCCAAATGAAAGTCCATCAATCATTTTTGGCCCTTTAGTGCAATGATTATCATTTCAAAGACGCAGGAGGACATTAAAGATAATGGCTTTTCTGTTGTCTATTATCTCTAACAGACTTCACATAATTATTAACATGTGTTCTCATTTAAGAAGAGTGTCAATATTTTGAGTGAATTGCATTTTTTTAACTGAAAGGGATATGTCTGTCAGCAAGTTTTTTTCCATCTAACTAAATGAGCAATTACAATTAATGAATTTTGTGTTTCCACAAGAAGGGCAGATATTGCAGAAATGTTGGAAGCTTTGCAGAGTTGAAACACAATGACTGTCTTCAGCTGTCTGCATAAGATAATAAACAGTGTTCAAACTTCAGTGAAGTAGTAAAATGCTGGTGCGTGCTCTTCCGAGGCACTCTCACTTTCTTCTTATTTTTTGTGCTGTACTGAGAAGCATGAATATGCATTTCCTTGTTTGCCACAAAGCTCCGCAGTCATGTAGGATATGGAAAGTATCCGTAGAGGGTAAATATCTGTTCTGTGGCTTTGTCTTGTTTTTACAGTTTTGATAGGAATAAAGATACTAAGATAAGTTTCTTACTGGCTCATTTCTTACCTCCTATTTTATTCTGAGAATTCATAGCAAAAGGCTAAAAATAGTGGGGTTTTTTTAATCCAATAGAATTGCAAATAGAATTATATGTCTCCTAAAATATTTTTAAAATATTTTAAAAATATAAAGCTATGGTTCATCCATGTTAAGTAAAAATCATTAAACTTGGCTCTCCTCGAGTAGGAATAGAAGAGATAATGTCTGGTCTTCTGAAGTTCCGTTGGGAACTCTTGGGGTGTTTATGTAGAATGGCTTGAGGGGTGTACTTCCTCGCTTGTGCAGGATACTCTTCCTCTGCTTGAGCAGGGTTTCAGCAGACTACTTATGGGTCCAGGCTGTTGACTTCACATAAAAGTTAATGAGTGGGAAAGGAGGGAAACACTGTGATATGCAGGACAGCTCTTTTAGCTTATGGTTTCTCTCAGTAAATTTAAATATTATGGAAAGAACCCATGCACCAGCAGGAGGAAGGATTTAGCTTCTAATCACTAAAGTAAACTGAATCTGTTCAGATTTCAGCACCACTAAGTGTCCTGGACAGAATGTAGACATTACAGTTAGACAAAACAGTGAAATCTGTCATATAATATTTAATGAAATACATTTCTGGCTACATTAGAGAAACACCTTTTAATGGAATGACAATAATTTATGGATGTATTCAAGCTTCAGTATGTCTCCACTTTTAAATTAGATGATAAATACTTGAAAGATGTAGAAAGAGCACTTCTATACAGCAAATCAACTAACGTAATAACATTAAAAACTAGTGGGGGAACACCACATAGAGCCAATAATGTTATGGATCAGTGGATTAAATGAATTAGAACCAGCAGTCACAATTTTGTTGCTGAGCCAGAAGATGCCGCATCCGTTACAATGATACATTCATAGTCTGGAGGAGCGGCAGGCAGCTGGCAAGCCCTACCGGCTGGCACCACAGCATCAACTGGCGTCAGCTGAATTTTGGCTGCTTACCTGTCACTGCCAGCTGCAAGCAAGTCCCAATATGCTGAGAGGTGATCAGTGATTTGTCTTTTAAAAGCACAGACTAAATAGTTCAATGCAGTCTTTACAAACTTTCATTTTATTTGCCTTATGGTTTTTATGACCTGGAAAAGTGCTGATTTTTTTGTGTCTCCTCTCCATTTGGAATTCACACATGTCTAATTCCCTGTCAGCGACTTCCCCAGAATAATCAGAATTTGGGGCAAAGTGAGCATCCCTGAAAATATGTTCTCTGTTTTGCTACTAATTACATATTTTCATTGCAAAATCTTTTAAGTTACACATTGGTTCTAAAAATCTGTGCTGAAAGTCCTATGTAATACTTAGCCTTACAGTTGTGTTTTTAGAGTAGTCTTATCCAAAATTTAAGCTATTCTGTTGTCTTGTTGCTCCATTTTTGCTCTCTAATGAATATAATATTAGCCTTCAGTCACAGATTTCAGCTGGCTGAAGCTATTTCAGGTAGTCTGAGTCTAGTTTGATGCCTGGTAATTGTGACCATGTGTACATTTGTCTAAAGTGCATGTGGACATACAGTTAGCTGGTCATTTTAAAACATGAATCTCTGGTTTAGCTTTTCAAATTATACAGGGTCGTCTTTAAATTTCTTTTCACTAATCTTTTAAGGAGGAAGTCTTGCTTAGCATATCTCTCATATCTGGACAATATATTAGCACTGAAAAGTACTTTAATAGAATGATTTCAAATGTGATATTGTCCTCAATGGCTATAGTCTGGAAAGGTTTTGCCTCAAACTAGGCATGTCTAATGGGGTTTATGACAACCTATGAATTTGCCCCTGAACAAGGTCAACTTGGAGGTCATGAATGCTATACAAATTGCATACTACTCAAGCCTGTAATTATCCCTGTAAGAAGTTAATGTGCTGCGGAGTTCAGCAAATTCATGTAAAGCTTCAGAAATGACCATGATAAACTGAGCAGTTACTTACATTTGCTCTGAAAAATCAGTCAACAGGATGTGATGCTTACAGAGCATTCATTTATGGTAACTCATAGCCAAATCATGTCTGCTTGTGTACTCAGGAGGTAAAGAGCCTGAATTCTTCTTCATTTGAAGAAAACACTTTAAATATTAGTACTTTCTTAATATCCAAAGTGCATGCTGTACATATAGGCTGAAAAGGGCTCTCAAGATAGATTTTATTTCCAATTTTGGCAGAAAATATGCAACATCTACTTTAACATACATTCATTAAATGTTGAGTCCCTACAGGAGGGACATAAAATATGTCAGATCTTTGTTGAAGGCAGCATGTATTCCAACTTGTTCATGTATTGTCCAATTTGAGTACTCTGTAAATAAGAACTAGGCATTTTCAGGTGAAAAAGTCACTATTATTTCTCTTTTTCTTGTATTTTTCCACTACAAATCTACTTTTATATAGGTGAATGACTAAGTACTTGCACAGTTAAATATTCCTAAATTCCATAAAACATAAGAAGCATTTGTATGAGTTAGTATAAATTTTGTCAGTTAACTGTCTTTACTCTAAGCATCTATAAGAATATTACAGGGATGAGAGATATCAATTACTTGAAGTTTTTAATTTTATTAAATTGTGTCACCCAACTATTAAAATTAAAAGAAAAGGTTGGAAAAAAATTGGGAAAACTTAGGTATTGTTTTAATTTTAGATCGTTAGTATTTTTGATAGTATTTGTTGAATCTTTTTTAATTCGTATAAATTATGTGCTGCTGTCATATCTTCCTTACTACATAAATCAAAATCACAAATGCCAACAGTCCAAATATTGTGGGAAATTTGATATTGGCATTTCTGCTATCTGAACTACACTTCTAAAATTCTGATCGCTTAATTTTCATTTCTTTATTATGGACCGATCCACGTCAGTATCACCAACTTCAACCAGCCAAAATAACTTCCTCAAGGTTTCCCTCCCTCCTTTTCCTTCTCCTCCCCCCACCCGACATCTGAAAAGACTACAATCCGCATACCAGTGTATTACACTAACAAGTGTCTGTTGCCCAAAATGTGAATAAAATCCTCAAATCCTTGTGAAGGGTCAAGGATGTGGAAGAAGCACATTCGGACAAGAGTGATAGAAATCCTTTCAATAGCCCCTAGAGTTCCAAAAATAGTGTTGAGAGGTCGTAAGACGACAATTCTCCAATTCTCCTTGGTCAGGAATTGATCCTTAGTCAAAAAGTTAGACTTAAGTGTGTTCACACTGAAATATGAACTAGCAGGCAAACTAAGGAACTTGTGACGTACTCAGTGTCTCAAATAGTTCTGACATGATAACCTTAAGGAGAAGGGGAAAATGTATATTCCAGAATAAATACCTGATGTACCCTTTTTTTCCTTCTTAATAGCATCCTTCAAGTAAGAGGTGATGTTCTTTACTAGACCTGGTGAGAATTCAAGCTTACATTTATCAGCCATTTGTTAAGGTGGAGAGCATAGAGATAAGATGAAGGTCTTACTACCACATTTAGTTAATAAAAAAGATTGATGTTTGGAGAAACACTGTCTTCAATGTGAATGAATCCTTTGTAGAGTGTGCGTTCAATCTCAGATCATTTTGCATCATCCTTCTAGATTATCAAATTGTTGGATGGAAAACGATCTCAAACTGTGGGAATTTTAATATCCAGTTTGCACCTGGAGATGAAGGATATTCAACAAGGTAAGTGTTTCTTACACTTCATGTATCATATTTGCATGGATATTTTATCATAGCTCTCTTCAGAGAATTTCTTACATTACATAATGTGCTTTGAATATAGTAATCTTAAAGATATCAGAAGAAACATTCTTCCAGTATATTCCAGTATATGTAAAAGTTTCACCTGAATAATCAGAATTAAATTTAGGTACAACTCCTCTACTGTTTCAGTTTGCATATCACTTTCAGTACAGTGTTTTCTCAGAACTGTTCCATATTCCTCCCCTACAGTTCCCTCCTTTTTCTTAAGCAAGTCCTCCACTGATGAGAATTTAATGGAAGTCTTATATATAAATCTTTTGGGCTTCAAACATGCATTCAGTATTTGTTGAATTTTTAAATTTTGCTTTATTAACAAGATAAAAAGCACATCCCAAACTGATGTAGCTACCATGTGGCAATCAGAAATACGATACGGCATTTTTCAAAGCGTAGGGCTACTCAGTGCATAAATTCCATTACTGGTAGAAATTATCCGAGTTTGCCAATACAACTGTAGAGAAATACAGATTTTTCAGAACACTGGGGTAATTCAGATTCTGCTTATGTTCTGAATTTAAAAAGATATTGTTTAAGGATATTGTTTATTTCTTTTTCACATTAAAAAAAAGGAAAATATTCACCATTTAAAACAACTGCTGGAAGAATTCAAGTTGATGTCTCCTTTTTGCTATTGTTTTCCCTCCATCACATGCAAATACTGGATAGAGTGTTGAGATGCTGCTGGCATTGATTATTATTAATTTCAGAAGAGCCTTTGAGCATCTAGCACTTTAAAAGCACAAGGGCTTACAGATGTCTCTTGGGATGGAGGGAAACAACGAAAAGAAGGAATAACTTTATGCCTGCCAGTATTGTGTGAAAGGTATCAGAATGAGATGGAAAAAAACTGCTATTACTAAAGGTCTGAATAATTTGCTGGCAGGAATTACAGCAGCATAAAATAGCAGCTGTATTATAAAAACTGAGTAGTATTCTTAAGTATCTTCAGAGATATTTTCATGACTTTTCATTTTCCCTGCCATGATGTTCTACCAAAATAGAGCATATCCCCCCCTCCCCCTCCCCCCCCCCCCCCCCCCCCCCCCCGCCGGCCCATCTACCTATCTATCTATCAGTCACTTGATATACTTCTAAAGCCCTCAAAACCCTCTGGCCATATTATAACAAATTTAAGAGAAAGGAGTAAGTCAAATGTTTGGGTATGTACACACAAGCATTTTAGCTTGAATCAGCAGTGCACTTTTGAATCAAATCTACCAGTTGTCCCCTTTGCTGTGTTTGCATTGCAGAGCAGTCTCAGAGTGCACAAACATCCTTCAGAATTAAATTAAATGAGAAGAGGTGCTCTAGGAGCATGCCAGCAGTCTCTACCTATATCAGGCTTTATATTCCACGGGATCAGATGAGAGAGACTTAAAACTCCTTGAAATGTGTGTAGTGTGAACACTGGATCCTCAGTACCAGCTGTTGCTGTTTACAAATCCATTTCTACAGTCTGCACTAATAGCATTTGTAGACATAGCTAATGTAGTCCTACAAGTTTAATGAAAATTAGAGTGTTGGTAGAAGAGAGACACCAGAACAAGTGCTGTCACTGAAGGAAAGTTTATAACTCATCACCCTCTCTATTCTGAGGTAGCAAATGACTGGCCTGTCACCACATGTGTTGCTCAAGGCAGCAATAGGATATGCTGCCTCTTGCTTATGGAAACAGCTAGGAGATACAAACTGAATTTGGAATTCTGTTAGTGGAACTTTTTTTTTTTTAAATATATTACAAAGCAGGATGAGTGACTCTAACCAAGATCTGTGTGCAGAGATTATCTCGGGAAAAAAATCAGTTCACCAGACTCAAGGGAAACATCTGTTCTGTAGATAGGGTCTTTAGAAATGCATACCACAATGAAGACAACAGTAGAATTATGCTCGTTTCTCTTTTAGTGTGTGTTTATCCCCTAGTATTTTGTTTAATTTAAATCTGTGTGCAGTCCTGCCTATCAGCAGACAAATTCTTTGAAGACTGCTATAGTCAATGCACTGGATGAAAAAAGACCATAGTGAGCTAAATAGCTCATGACAACACCTAACCAAAAAAGTGTATGATCATTGGATGGTGAATATCAAAGTTCTTTTTTTTTTTTTTAGAAAGTGAAGTTACAATGAGCTACCTATAAGAAATATGAAAATTAAGCATTCAGCTCTTTTTTCCAAGCCAGTTTCCACTGCACAATTCAGTATGTGAAAGACAAGAAAGAGAAAAGTTAATGGTCTTTGGCAGCTTGTGACAGAGAACGAAGAAACTTGAAGCAAAAGGAAGTAGAAATGAGGAAAAAAAAAGGATATCTAATTTTATTTCAAATTTTTCTGGAAAGCCATGTACAAGTGAATTTACTGTCTATATACAGTGTACTGGTTACTCTACCTTAAGTAGCAGTTCCAGAAATACAGATACAGAAAAACTGTCCTCAGAAGAACTGCCCTATGCATACAGTTGCATACAATATTGTAGAGAAGACAAAACAAGAATAATCACAAGAAAAATTACATCCTTCTTTAAAATAGTGTGAGAATTCTGCATCTCTAGGATTACCCCCTCAAAGCTTCACACCATATTCCGCAGATAGCTCAGCAGTGCAAAACAAGCAAGTGACCATATCTGGCCCCCAGATGTTTCAGTTTGCATTTGATAATGAGCCAGCTGCCACACTTCAGGAAGGGAATCTCCCCCACATTTGTTTGAGAGAGTGAAGTTCATCCTTTGCAGAGAAGTTTCAATTCTTTCTGTATTTGAGTACAGTCTAGGGAGAAGACAATGTAAAACTGAGTAATTATTTTGGCTGGTATTGGTATTACATGATGCAGAGGGAAAGTTAACATTATTGTGCTGCACCTGTCCTAATACTCAGCTTTTTGGTAGGCGGGAGAGGAGGAGAAATCCTAGGTGCTGTAATGGTCTGAGCACACTAACACATTTTACTGGTGAATCTGGTACTGAAGAGGGTGATATATTTTCTGATTAGACCACTATTAATAATATTCATTTCCTGAGCAGAAGAAGCAGACAGAAAACCTGTCTTGTCTCAGTCTGCTATATAGCATCTGCATTTATATTTAAAAATAAAATAGCAGTTATCAAATTGGGCATAGGTTTGAGATTATTTTCAGGGCTGCTTTTCTGCCTTTTTAAAAACTTTTATAAAGAAGACATGAGGAATAGTTGAGATCAGCTGTTAGGGAAGACACATGCTTTAACACTACACACTTGGAGAAGTAATCACCATTTCATATCAATGCACTTCTCTCTTACTTTTCCTATCATTGTTCAGCTGAAATATTACAGCTTGAGAGACAAACTTGTGGCTCAAGACTACTTGTGTGGCTTTGCTGTTGAAATATTACAACTCACTCCACAGTGAGGTGTTTCAGTTCTGTTTCTAATGGGAAATGCTGATTATAACTGTATGCAAAGACCCTCTGTGGGCCCTGGTCCCAACTTTTTACAGGGCAACATTCCAGTCTCTCAGGCAGTTCCCAGTATAGTAGCTAGCAATAATAGTATACTGGAGAACACATAATAATACTCTTTTCTGCAGTTTATGACATCTGTGCCGACTTCCCATGAGCTACTGACATCTTTCTTCAAGAGTAAACTGGCAAGATTGTGGGCCAGCCCAGACAAAAAAAACCCTTTAGTTACAGAAAATGGGATGTAGATAAAATGTAGATGCCTATGTTCAAAAGAGTGATTCTCCCAAATTCCTCCCTTCTTCCATAGTGCCTGCATTTTGCCACTAAAATTGTTGGGGATCAGAAGTTCTGCTTCTGTACGTTTCTGGAAGTAGTTCACTGTCCTATACTGCTGATTTCCATCAGGGTGCATTAACTAGATGGTCTCACATGCTGGTATATTTTCCTTGGGACCAAATCTTTGAGATGCGGTAGATCACACCAGATGCACACTTTATAGATTATTGCACTCTTTGTGGCAAGAAAGTGCCATATTACTCCACACAAAACAGCTGCATGCTTGCTAGTACATTTGCCAAGGCAGGAATTTTCTTTGTTTTCTTTCCTAGATTTTAAGCAATTAGATATAATGTCTGAGACTCCATTTATTAAATCAGAGTATCACTAGCCAACCCATAATAGCATGTATGGGGACCTGGTATGTTTACTGTGCATTTGGAACATTCTTCTGTTCACCAACAATGTATTTACATTGTATCTATGCAGAGGCACATTAAGATTTGAAAATATTAGAGAAATGTGTCTGGTCACACTTAGATGGGATGGATTAGAATGGGGTTTTTTAAAAAGCCTAGGTCATGCCATCTGCTTTTGTAGATTCACTTTCATTATTGGATTTTATTTTTTTTTTTTTTTGGTTGCTCCTCAAATGTGGAATATGTTTTCACCGTAGTGGGACTGTAAAGATATTCTGATGGTGACCAATGCAAGTAACTATCATGCCAGTCTGCATGAAAATTTTTTGTGTGGCATTGTAGGAGGGGAGCAACTTTCTAGAAAGAACACATTTATGATACTATTGTGCAATGTCAGTCAACCGGTTGAAAAGTGTTTGATTGGTCTTCTCCAACTTTTTACCCTCCATTGTCAACATATTGGAGTAAATAATGGGAAGAATGTGAAGAGCAGATTAATTCACCCAGACTGATGATCAGTCCAATAATCGTTCTAATTCTGTATTACGTTTCTAATCATCCTGGGATTTCTGTGTGGTCTTCCTCTAATGAGAGGCCATAGAAATTATATAAATAGGTTGCATCATCTCAGTGCATTTTATGGTTTATGGCACATCTAAACTTTAGAGTTCAGTATCGTTGTTAGCCAAGCACTTTTCTTAGCATCTGAAGGACTACGTTTTAAATGTATAAGGCAAGCTATTCCAAAGCAAGTCCAATTGGCTGACCTTAGTGTGCTCAGAATTTCTGAATCCCAATTTGTGTTGTAACCATATCATGCAGCACAAATAGTTTCACAGTTACTTTCTCTATTATATTTTGGAAATTCTTTTGGATAAAGATAAATGCTTTGGAATATTTCTTAGGTGCACTATATGAAAAGAGTTTCATTGGGGTTTCAACTAAAATATTTTTCAGGATGGAAGTATAGATTATAAAGGTTTAAAAACTGTTGTTCCAAAGTTGTGTGACTTCCATCTACACAGTATATTATGCATACTGTATACCATGCATAAAGTATAGACAAAGCTGCATGCCCATCTCAGAAGCTGGGAAACAATTTTCTTTAAAAGTTATTTTCTTTGTTCTGGAAAATTCACAACATATGGTTTTGTGAATCTGCCTTGGGCCTCCAGCCTTATGTGAGTAGGTTAACATTAGCGCCAGAGTCTTTTGCTCATGACTTCTTGCAGAAGTTGAGCTTTCTTAGTCTTCTAAACCTATGTTGTGCCCGTGGTGCTTCTTTGTAACATATATGTTAATTTTGTTTGTGTTGCATTATAGTTAAATGCTGGAGAAAACCTTAAAATAAGTTTAGAACATATCAATTTGTCAGAAGTAAACCAGAGTAATTTGGATATTTTAGGCAGTTTTTCCAGGGGGATTTGTATTTAACAATTGCTGTCATTTTCTAATTGACTTGATCGGTCACAATTTAATTTAAATTTCCCAGTGACGGGCTTCATGTTCCCATGAAATCAAGGCTTACTCAGCAGAATGTACTACATAAAACAATTAAGTACTTCCAGGTCAAATAAATGTACCTTTGGCAAGTTCTTTTTATTTAAATAACATATTTCTGTTTTATCATTAGGGAGCAGTTAAGGTGATTTCTTCATATTTCATAGTTTAATTGTCACGTTAAGTGGTTTGATACTGCTGAGTATATGTAAGCTCTGTCAGCAGGACTTAAATCCTGATTTAACCAAAATGTGTTTAGTAGGAGTGAGGCTGTGTGTCAGAGTCAGCCTTAAGACTGCTGGTATTTAAGCTGGTTAAGAGGAAAGAAGTATCTTTTCCATATTTAACCTCTAAGTTCTACAGTTGTATGTAGTCTGCACACAGTATGCTTTAAATTCTCAGCTTTTTTTGGTTTACATTTTTGAAGTGATAAAACAGAGTATGTGAAAAATCTCTGCAGTAGGGAATCTGTTTTTTACAATTAGATTCATCTGAAAAAAGTGTCTGTTAAAAATCTTTGGTACAAGTTTATATTTGAAGCATTACTCTTAGTATGTGAAATGGAGTTGGCAAGTATTTTTATGTGTGCCTGTTAGTTTGAATGCATGATGCTGATCTGTTTTTTGTCCTAGCTGACGGTTATTATATCCTAATGGGTGCAACCCTGCACTAATGATCCTTGTGTATATAAATTCTTCTTGTTGTGAGCAGACACCATAGGCCACATAAAAATGTTTGCCTCAATTTCCCTGCAAAAAAGGATCTCAGAAACCAGACTTGGCCAAGTAACAGATTTTTTAAAGGTAGAGGAACCCAATAAAATTACCAGCTTTTCACAGCATGAGTCTACTTCCTTTCGACATATTGTGAGGTGTAGGTGAAATATTCTAACTGAACTGACAGTGTAAGGAAGACGGCTAACTAGAAAGCAAGATAAAAGTAAAAACCACCGATGATGATTGATATTGTAATAGCTATTAATTGTTTTGGAGCCTCTTTTGTGGATTTATGATACTTCACCTATATTACACTTTTGTGAGTCTTGCTATAATGAGATTTAATGCAGTAAAGTGTCATGGTTAAATTCACTGTATCAGGAAGAGGTTTTGAAAAACTTATCAAGGTTTTTATTAATCTTAATAATGTTAATATACATACGATTAAAACTGGGGTTTGTTTTTCACAGAAAAATTAAGAAGCTTTTGTTCCTTGTAACTCTAAGTAGAAAGTAAAATAATTCGTTTCTTTGATCTAGTGTAATGGAGATTTTTCAGCTGCCCCAATTCAAATTAATTTACACAACATACTGTGAATGTATTGCACATGCTGTATTTTAAGAATATGAAGAATACTAAGACACCTGTGCATTTGGGGATTTCTTCCAGCTTTTCAAAATCAATGCTTTTTTTTAAAAACAGGCCAATATTCATAATTTTTCATGTTTTCATTTTTGTCTTCTTCTCCAAATGTGTATGGCATTAAGTTCCATCATTTTGAATTAAAAAAGATATAAGGACAAAGATAAAGATATTAAAATACATAAAGATAAAATGAAGGGGTCTGTGTGGATTTTGGCAGTGTGGGAGTGTGTCTTTACATACATTAACATCCTAAGATGGCCAGCTATCAGTGAATCGAGTAATATGGCTAGATTTTTAACTGCAGCCTGTCTGCATGGTCATTGCCAATAATAGCAGTACAGGTTGTATAGCAAGTAAATCAGAAAATATTTTCTTGGTACTTTTATGCAATCACATACTTGTCCAAAACAGAAAATAATTAACATTAATGTCTCTTAACACTGATTATTATTAACTCTGTTAAAAATGTGTTCATTTATAAGATTTTATTTTATTAGTTTAATCTCAATCATTTTTTGCTTTATCATGTCATTTCAAAACAATGCTGATTTGTTAGAACTGGTGTTGATTACAGAAACATGGGTAAGAAAATACAGCATTAAAAACCACTTCATGATTTTGGGGCCATTTTTTTTGTGACAGATCTCTGACTGAAAATTCCAGTTAGATGTACAAATCTTGATATTCTTATTCTTTTTTTCAATCTACTTTCTCTCACTGTAACAGTTCTGTACCTAAAAAAAAAATCTACTATTAGTAACATGTTTTGCACTTCTAGTACGAGTTCAAATTACCTCCAATAAGTTGCTTTTCTAGATAAGTCCAGACAAATTAATTTCTCCTTGTAAGCAGATTGCAGAATGTTCCAAAATAGGATGAAAGTGAAATCGCAAGGGGACATTTCTGAACATAATACGCGTATTTTAAAATCTTAACAATTAAATATATTGGACTGTGAAACCAGTTTTCTAATGGATTTTCCAATCTCTAGGTTCTTTTGAAATTTCATTGGATAATACAGCAGATAATGCAACTCCTGGAACCATGTTGCAAGAGCCAACAGATGATTTCATAGATTCCATCCCTAATGATTTTTCTTTAAACAAAGATTTTTGTCAAGCTTGGTTGTTTAGGCTTTACGTTTGGTTACACTCTTGAGCTTTTTTTGAATCTTTCCAATAGGATAAAAATTGCTGGAGATACTGCTTTTTTCACTGATACTGTCTTCTTCATATAATTCTTTACTTCTAACCAAGGTGTAATGTCAACAGATGGAATCATAATTGACAGGCAAAATTTTAAAGCATTCTAAATGTCATTGGACCTTTTAATAAAATTAATTAGCCTGCCACAGAGAAAATTTACTAGCCTGCTGGTTAATTTCACAATGTAAAATCATGGGGTAGGTGGAAGAGCAGGCGAAAGCTTATTACTTTTAAATAATTATTTAAAGATGTGTGCCTTGCCCCTTTCAAACATGGATTGCAAATGCAGCAAAAGCTTTTAAAATCTTCTAAATTCACAAGCAGCCAAGTTTCCTTTGAAGAAGCATAAGCCAGTTGAAATTTAAAGTTATCAGGTACTAGTTAATGATGAGTCACTGGTTATATGGAAAACTGGTAGAGGCCTAAAGCTTGATTCTTTCAGGATTAATGTTCCCAGTAACATTTAAACATAAGTCAGGAGTTCAGAAATTGTGCCCAGTCCCATTATGAATCTTGATGAAATGCTGGTTTCAGAAAAATTAAACATTGAAAGTTATTTCTATTTCATTGTGCATCTTTTAGCTTACTAGAATCTAACATTAGAGAGCATTAGAAAGCACCATGAACCAATCCTGTCTGGTTTTCAGAAAAGTCCCAATACATTGCCTGAATTGTAATGGGATTTGCAAATGTTGGAAACACCATGGGGATGGAGCCAGACTCTTCTCGGTGGTGCCCAGCAACAGGAAAAGGGGCAATGGGCACAAACCAAAGCATAAGAGGTTTCAGTTGAATATGAGGAAGAACTTCTTTACTTTGAGGGTGACATAGCACTTGAACAGGCTGCCCAGGGGGGTTGTGGAGTCTCCTTCTTTGGAGATATTCAAACCCTGCCTGGACAATATCCTGTGCAACATGCTCTAGGTGAACCTGCTTTAGCAGGGGGTTGGACTAGATGATCTCCCAAGGTCCCTTCCAACTCTTGCCATTCTGTGATTCTGTGATTCTAGATGTAGTAACATTTGGAACTAAGATAGGAAACATTTTGAGACTCTTCATTTTTGGTAATGAGGTATAATTAATCATTGAAGAGTGAAAACTTAGGTGTTCTGTGTGATTTTAAAAGTATCTGGAAATTGTCATGTGGGCAGTTTTCTAGTGGATAAAACTAGCTCAAAGGTGAGCTGCTCTATGGAGATACATTAAAAATCTGTAGCCCAATCCCTTGTGCTGGCAAATTTTGAACTTGGCAATCTTGCAAGTTTGTCTACCTGTCTACTTCCCAAGATTGCTAGCCCCAAGACAAGCAGGTCTCCCTATTTTCATATCTCCCTGATCTCCCATGCACATAGGGAGACCTAAATACCCTAACTCTCAATTCCTTCCTATCCAGCCTTCTAAGCTACCATGAAATCTGTGCTGTTCATTGTCTGGTATCAGTTGTTCTCATGTTCTCCTGCCTGGTCAGCTACGCAATCAGTCAAGTACCTGGCAGGTCATGTCTTTGATTGCTGGAGAGGAAAAGTAGAACTCCATTCTCCTGAGACAGAGTTTATAGTAAGTTCGCGTGAATGCTGTGACTTGAAGTCAGAACAAAAATAAAATGCTGAAAATAATAAAATACTAACCGGATACAAATATGTTCTTTAGCTAGATCAGATCTATTTAGCACATTTCTCAGGAAACAGAATTGAACTCTTAAGTATGTTTTCTAGCATCTAATTTGTCATTGTATTCTATACAGCTATACTGTGTGTCGATGACTCTGTAGTAGATCTGGAAACACTGGAAGCACTATATGAAAATGTAAGTAAGATGGGGTAAAGCTGTGGTTAATCATCATAGTATTTCAGACAAAGGATAAGTAAAGTTTTATTTTGTGTTGTTCATTTTAGACTAGAGACAAGAAAAGACTAGAAAAAGTCTTTAGGGAATTTAACAGTAATAAAATAGGTAACAAAAAATTACCCATTGACATGCTTATTTCTCTTACTGGCTTAGTTCTTAAATGTCAGAAATTTAAAACAGTGGAGCGCCTTTGGAATTGGGTTAAAATGTAACAAAAGGCATAATATCTAGCAGTGTTTTCTCCTGAACTGCCTGAAAAATCCTGTCCTTAGTTAAGGCCTATTTTGTGCTAACATGCTGAATTTTTCTCACTCGAGATGCATGTGGCTGAACAGTTAACTAGGGCTCATTGCTGTCCTTAGCCAAGCTGCTCTGTAGACTAAGTATACAGCATCGATGAACTGTGTGACTCTGAAGTTGCGTGAAAGAATATGTTTACAATTGTCTGTAGGGATATCAGAGCTACCGCTCCAATCTAAACTGTGTGAAGCATCCTATAGCAATATTTGCCATGCTGTGCTCTACAAGGATGCTCTGCTTTGTGGCCATTGGTAGTAAATGGCGCTGCAAGGCACTGAAGGAATTTATCATGGATCTTTATGCCTCACTCTTTTCCATAGTCTAAATGTTTCCCAATAAAAAATATAATTGTTACTTGCAGACAGACAAGTAGATTAGTAATTTATTAATTTGTTAATAATTAGTTATTAATTACTTTATATTAATTCACTCAGAGAGCACAAAAGGATGAACTGGAGAAAATCAAGCAATATTATCAGACTTCAAAAGAGGAGGAACTAAAGCTTCTGGATAAACCAGAACAGTAAGATATTTTTTTTGGCAATATTTTATCATTATATAGTATAGACTTCTGCTGATATGTTAAAAGGGATCTTGATACATAGGTTTTTGGTAGCTAATTGTTAACTTTTTTGTGTATTTCAAGGCATGATGTAAATTTTGCCTTTATCACATAACTTTTTTCAGACATGGCAGATTTTACTACATCAACTTGGACTACCAGAACTGATAAAATACGTAGCCTTGAATCAATAAAAATCTCTGTTCCCATTCTCACATGGCTTATTCTTCTCTTAGAGTTTTCAGGGCTAAATTAATGTGTCATAAAGCAGGACCAGAATGATTTTGATTGTTGATTATTTGAAAGAGCTACACAAACAGTGGGTTTTGGTGAGTCATGTGACAAAGACACAACATGCACTCTGGTCTTGCTGACTGAAGACCTACAAGGCTGATTCCACAGTCCCTCTCCTGCAAATGTGGTGGGCAGTGACAACTGTTAGGATGAAAAACTTCTTAAGGGTTGCTCCTTCTGTTGTAATAAACCTTAGACCAATGTGAAAATCACAAGAATCTGTGAGCACAATGGTAATCCTGAATTTTATTTTAGTGTATACGTTTGACTTCAGACTTTAGCCTGCCAGTGGTGTTTGCCTTCTGCTACTTTGCTACTTTTCCCTTTGTATTTCCATCCTCTTCTAACCACAGTGCAGTTTCCAGTCCTGAGGCCTCTCTGCCATCTTGCTTCCTTTTCTCTCTTGTCTGTTTTTGTCTTTTCTGCTGTCTTTGGCGGAAGAAAGGGTAGGGGGAGGAAGAACTGAAACAGCAGACATAGTATATGATTGGCTGGTGTCAGAAGTATTACATTTTCATACCTTTTTTCCCCATTAAAATGCTAGTGGTGAAGAGCAGATATTTTTTTCTCTTTCTCCTAACACAAGGCAGCTAAATTCTCATTTGTGACTGACCACTAGGGAATAGGTTAATGTTGAGAAATGAGGCTTTCACACTTACTCTTGATTAAGAGTGGCTATAATTCTTGAGTAAGCCTTCAGAAATACAAATATCTGTAAAGTGTATATACTAGCTTGTTCTTGCATCCCATATCCATGGCTTACATTGCATTGGCTTGGGGTGTAAGAATACATTGTGTGACTAGTTGATGTTTTCCAGAGCTTGAATCTTTGGCAATTTATTTGCTGTATGTCTGAGAGAAATAAACAGTAATGCATTTTGTATTCTAGAGAATATGAATCCTGCAGAGCTCTAGAGTTATAAAGGGTTGTCTGCTTTTGTAAATTATGGTGGAGAGAAGTTGATCTTATTTAAACACAAAGCTGGATTTATGCTATCATTGTTCCATAATTAAAAGTAAAGAACTATAAATAAAGCAGTTACGCCTGATCATTCAGCGTGAAATAGTAGTGTCAAAGACAAAAGCTACTTTTTATCAATTATTACTCTGTGTGTTCTCTCTGCAAGTCTTAATTATCCAATTTTACCCTATTATTAAACTACATAGGTTAAGAAACCTAGCTTTTTAAAATGTCTCAGGGGGGAAACAATTCGCTGATTATGCACTTATGTAAATTTTATTGGACCTTCAAACTAATGTCCTTTCTGAAAACAGAGTAGATCAGGTGCTGCTGGTTTTGGTGTCTAAGTAAGCCTCTAAGTCAACCTAAATGCAGAACTGGAGATTTATTGGAACTACACTATGCATACTAATGCCACCAAAGGCTAAAGACAGTGAAGTGCTAAATTTGTATGTGTGATTAAAAATATTTGCTACAGGGCATAAATCATGTATTTTATTTAATGAGGATCAGAACAGAAGTGCAAAATAAACCGTTTAGCAAATGGTTGCAAATACTAGCAATAGGCCATCATATAATGAAATCATTGACGTGAATTCACTGCAGTCTAAAGGAAACCTTTGCCATTATTGACTGCTTGGATTACCAGACAAATAGAAAGCTTTAGTGGTATCACTGATGCTCTCCTGCACATGTGCTTTTGATTTGTTTTGCTGGCATGTTAAATTTGCTATTGTTGGCACAAACTGTAAGCATCACGGCAACATGACAAAGCCCCACCTGAGTTATGCTTCTTGATAATAGTTGTTAAAATGGTAATATTCATTAACGTGATAAAGATTTATATGCACAATCAGCCAAAATCTTGGGCTTTGCTAGCAGGATACAGATGTTTTAGCTAGTTTCCAAGAAGACCCTTTTAGGTCTAATACAATCTCTGTGAAGTCCTCTCTACTGTGAAAGAAATACTAATGAAGGAAATAGTAGCAAAATGCAATACTGAGCTTTCCTGGTTTGTGTGTAGTTTGATTCAGAAAGTAGTGAGCTATTGAGAGCTGCTGTCCAAGTAATGCCATTTGCTTCTCCTTGAAGACCACTCTCCTTTGACTTTGGTTTAAATCCTGCTGTCTGACTTAGAAGCTTGCAGGATTAGATACACCTTTTTCCCCAGAAATTATTTCTAAATTTGATATTCTTCAAATGTGGATAAATGTGAACTGATAAATAGCTTAGCTCCATGGAATCAGACTTCTTTGTCCATCTTCTGGAAGAATGTTCCATTACACTAGCAAAATGGTAATATGCCTGGCTTGAAAGTACTCTCAAGTCCTTTACTGCAAGATTCTGGTAGCATGAAAGAGTTCTCAAGTAAATGCATTTTTTTATTTACAGTTTCTGCAGGAGAGGTTTAAAATGGACCTCACAGAGATGAACAGCAAATTCACTGTGTTTACTTTAGGCCAAAAGAAATGTAGCAATGAGAAACCCATCAAAAAGCTATGTCACAGTCATGTCATTGTTACTTTAAGTCAAATTCATACTTTTTCAGACTAAAATCACAAAAATCACTGAACTAAGAGTATTCTTTTCTCTCCAAAAGTTTTGTCCACCCGAATTGGTGGTTTATCTTTAGTAACAACAGATTCATGCCATGGCTTTGTGTTTAGTAACTACATTTGTAGTCACCAAGATTCCTTTTTGCAACAGTTTAAGTGTTCTGTCCGGATATTTACATTGAATAGTTTGAATTCCCAAATCTGGAGACATTTTCATTTTCTGCTGATGCTCTTTTAACTCAGCACAATTATGTTGTATTCCAATGACCAGCAGTGTAGGAGATGGTTCCCTTTTCAAGAAAAGGCAAGAATATGTGTCATTTGACTTTTTAAATTTAAACTTTTAAAATGTTAGAACTTTAGTGAAGCATTTTGGGTTTTTCTTTCTTTTGTTTCTCTCACACAAAGTGCAAAGTATCCTCTTTTTTTCCTGGCAATACCATTCATTCCCAATAGGAAGCATTTTTATTAATACCAGCTTGGCATTTCTTTTTTTCCCACTGCTTAAGAGTAAGAGCCAAGCCAGGCCTCTCTCACAATAGATTTTTTCACCAGGCACGAAAGAAAAAGAAGGGAAAAAATGATATTCCAATTAAAACATAGTATTTCACACCAGCCACAGGTGGTTTTTGCTGATTTTTTAGACAGTTGCTATGTATTCAGCAAAGTATTGCATGCATGAGAAATTTATAAAGTGGATTTGAGGATACTAATATTATTTACTATGAAAAAATAAATAGATTGGAGGAATCAGATGTATTGGCTTAAATAAGTAAAATAAATTTAATAAGAATTCAAGCTAATAATGGTTCTGAGAATTTCCCATAGTTCAGTCAGGCAGAAAAATATTTACGGCATTGTGTTAAAGGGGATCGAAGGATATCCGTAGACAGGAGATAAGAATGTTTCTAAAGTGATATTGGAGCAAAAGACAGCTTGTTTCTGGATTTCAAGAAAGCATGTGCATCACTGAAATCCTAGATTCAAAACCCACAAAGCAAATTATGCAAACCCTATTACTGTAAGAAATGCTAAATATTCTTACTTAGCCAAACTTTTACATTTTAAATTGAAGAAGCGAAAAGGGAAGAATTACTCGAGCCTTTGGGATGCTTTCATTTTGTGATATCTGAACTGGAGTTGTTGAATATGCTTCTATTTATTTTTATTTAACAAAGACTTAAAGGAAGATAGCTGGAATAGACTCATGAGGGAAGTCTATATGAGGTCTTATATGAGGACAGATAAGGAGCAGATAAAGATTTAGTAACTTTGCTAGACAGTGACTGAAGAGAGATATAATCTGCAAGCATTTTAGAGCTAAATACACAGCTAGGTGCATTACCATAAAACATGCTGCTATATAATTGGAAGTGTGGTGCAAATTAGTGAAAGAAAATTGAGGCTGAGCATCAGAAGAAATTTCTTGGCAGCGATTTTATATTATGAAATAACCTTGTAGGAATATATTGAGTTCTGTATTGCTGGGAACATTTTTAAGGGAAGCAAAAACACATGAGTGAAAACAGTAAATAGATAGTGTTTCTCTAGCTCTTTCCTTTTCTTTTCCTTTTTTTCTTTTTTTTTAACTCGCAATCTAGGTTTATAATCTATTTATAACTATGCAGCTGTGATAGTGGGTTAATGGATTAATGTGATAATTATTAATGTCTTGCATTTTTCTTGATATTGATAGGAATTCTTAATTAATTGAGCATAAATAGTATAACAATTATAAATTCTGTCAGATTTGATTCAAAGTAAGAAAGATTACATGTATATTTCATGACACAACAGCTTTGATCCATTGTATACCCCACAGATAAGAAATATAAAGATTCATTAATACTCTTTTTTTCCCAAAGATTTTTATATGAGTTATCTCAGATTCCCAACTTCACTGAACGAGCTCAGTGTATTATCTTCCAGTCAGTTTTCTCTGAAGGGATAACATCAGTGCACCGGAAAGTTGATATCATAACTCGTGTTTCCAAGGTAAGTCCTAATGAAAGCTAAATAAAACCATAAATATATTTTAGAGTATTCATGCTTCTTTTTTAACCATAAGTGATGAACCTTAAACCTGGTTATTGGCTTTTCAGGAAAATTAAAATACGTATTTTAGCTGCCTATAAGAACAAAAGGAGGCAGAAACAGGGAAGGTGAGTTGTGTGTGATGCCCTATGCTCTATATAGGAAAATTTATTTTTATTTGAGTGGTAGATTTTTATTACTTTGCACATTAAGTAAAGTAATAGGTAATCTTCATAAAATAGAAATTAAATATCAGACTAGCTTAGTACAGGACATTGCAAACTTTTTTTTTTTGCATATCACTGTTGATGCCATCGCCAATAGATGACAAGATTTTGACATTATAACAAATAAAACATGAAAAGTAGAATGAGATAAGAATTAAAAGAGAAATTAAATAGTGACTTAAAGGTATAACATCCTGGCCAGGACAGTCTTTAATTTTTATTTTTTTTTTCAATTTGAAGATTAGCTTTTGATTAGCTTTGCATGTACAAAGTACATTGCATGTACAAAGTACTTTGCATGTGCAAAGTACCCGTGCTCTACCCCTTTGGATTTCTTTGCATGTTCTAAGAATAAAAATAGTTAGTTAGTGTTTCCTTTCCTAAAGGAGACATAAATAAAGAATGAGTTTTGTATGAGATAGGGAAAGTGGTATTGCCCTCAGTTTACTTAGGAGGAGCTCAAACTGTAATTGATTTATCCAATGTGCAGTATAAGGCCACATAGTTAAGAACTGAGCCCGTGGCCTCAGATTCTCGATTGACAAGATAGATATCTTTATATGTAAGTTAAAATAAGTTCTCCACTGTGTTTCAAGATTTCTTTTCTGTTTTGAGCCATGGTAATTTAGTCCTTAGCCCTGTTATATCTGCATTAAGCATGGATCCAGAAATGTGAATTTCCAGAGCACCAGGACCAATGAGAAGCAGACTGAATATTACAGTCCGAGTCTAACCTAGTGGCAGCAAAAATGGCACATCTCCATTTGACTGTGCATTATGCAAACTCATGATAAACCACCTCGTCTGTAAGATTTTTAAAGGCTAATAAGAATGTTTAGTAATCTTCTTTTTGTCATCTAGATAGTATATGATGCCATATAATTTGCTTCATATGGATTAAGTTAAGCACAGTATCTTAGGCAGATACAGCCTAACAAATGCTTTTCTTAAATATTTGATTCCTGTACCAGATTTAGCTTCCTTTCACTACAGGGCTAAAAACACACAAGAAACAAAACCTCTAGCAAAAGTAAAATAAAAAAAGCTTTTCTATATTAGCAATTAGATTTTTTTGTGCCAAGGGAAGTCACAGACTGGTATCCATTTTTCAGGCTTTGCTGAACATGACAAGCATAAAGGAAATTTTAGGTTTGATTCTGGCTTTTGGAAATTATATGAATGGCGGGAATAGGACCCGAGGTCAAGCTGATGGATTTGGTTTGGAAATACTCCCCAAACTAAAGGATGTCAAAAGCAGAGTAAGTACTCATTCTTAAGTGATTTTTTTTTGTTCCATCATCTGTCAAAAGTTAATATTTTCTTATTTCTTACCATTCTTGCTTGAAAGAGCAAGGCAATTTGTACCATTTTCTTGCTTTTTTCTCCCAGCTTTTCACCTCCTTCTCCTGCAAATGTGGATATTTCCATAATCTCCAATTTCTTCTATTCAGTACTATTAGGATAATTATCTTATGTGAGAACTTCTTTGTATCTCTTTTATTAGTCAGGACTTAATTACAGTAGGTTAGAGAGAAGTGTGAGAGCACAGACTGCTGAAGCCCTCTACAGTAAATGTTCTCATTCTTTTTTCTTGCTTTTAACTTAAGGTAGCTCTATGTGAGTAAAAATGTTTTTAAAATCAAGTTTAAAAACAAAATATCAATAAAGGTTCAATGTAGCATATACACTCTGGAATTATATGTAAAGGACATAAATATATAATATACAGGTTTTTAATCCTCTTCAAAGAGGTGTGTCAGACCCAATAAGTCATTTTCAGTCCTTTTTATCAAATTGTCAGTTAAATGGATGTAGGGCTTGAATTCTGAATGGCATGAACAAGAAAATGCTCATAGATGGCAGTAAACTATTTTGTCAAAAATTGAGAATGACTAGCACATTTTTGATCAGTCATGCTAGGATCAAAGTCAGGCTCAAACTCTGGACACCTTTTGAAATTAGTTTACTTTGTACTTTATTTCAGTAGGACAGAAGAGGAGGTGCTAGACAACATAGGCAGTGGAAACAATGCTCAAAGTCATTCTTTGCCAAAGCATACCTAGACATCACGTGGATGTAGGAAGCAGCAAAGAATAGGAGGTATTTTCTACTGATGTTGGTACAGATTTGGAGAGTGAGAAAAAACCCTGTTCTTTCATGTTCTTCCTCTTTTTCTACATGAAGTGCTGTCTTGAACTATAAGAAAGGTAGATTTTAAGCTTTTGTTCCCACTTAAGCTTCATGCACATAGGAATGCATTTGTGAGACAGGCAATGTCAGGAAAGCAGTATGTGTAGGGAGCTTTTAATTTTACTTATGAATACCATCACTAACAAAGTGTAAAAACACGTTTAATGAATTGTTCAGTGAGCAACTGTTTCAATGAAACTTTTTCAGCGGGTTTAAGTCATTTGTCTCCTAAAGACATTGAGGTGCTGGAGCATGTCCAAAGAAGAGCAAGGAAGCTGGTGAGGGGTCTGGAACACAAGTCTTATGAGGAGCACCTGGGGGAACTGGGGGTGTTTAGCCTGGAGAAGAGGAGCCTGAGGAGAGACCTTACTGTTCTCTACAACTGCCTGACAGGAGGGTGTAGTTGAGGTGGGTGTTGATCTCTTCTCCCAAGTGACAAGCGATAGGATGAGAGGAAATGGCCTCAAGTTGCACCAGGGGAGGTTTGGATTGGATATTAGGGAAAATGTCTTCACCAAAAGGGTTGTGAAGCATTGGAACAGGCTGCCCAGGGAAGTGGTTGAGTCCCCATCCCTGAGGTATTTAAAAGACCAGTAGATGTGGCACTTTAGGGACATGGTTTAGTGGTGGACTTGGCAGTGGTAGGTTTATGGCTGGACTTGATGATCTTAAAGGTCTTTTCCAACCTAAGTGATTCTAATTCTTACTTTCTTCTTCACTACAATGTTCTCTATGACTGCTTTTCTTCCAGTTCTACTCCATGGACAAGGCACAGTATAAGCTGCAGCTAAACTAGAACCAGGCCAAGTTTCCCAGTACTCAGGTGTTCACTAGTTTTCCAGCTGCCATGAGGAAAAATGTGAAACAACTGAGCTTTGCCTGACTTTTCTCAGTAGATGTACTAATTTTAGACTTGCTCTTCTGTTTAACCATAAACTTGTAAGAATTTAATTATCTCTGGGACTTTCCAATTTGGCTGATTTAGCCAGCACATTCCAAAATTATGAGTTATGAAAAGGAGTGACAGATCTACAGTATAATTGCATAAGACTTGTTCCTTAGCAAAACAAGCTAAAAAATTACAGTATTTACAGTTTCCTGGTAGCCAAAATAAATATATTATTAGTTTAGACTAGTCTCCAAAATGCATAAAAACTCAAAGAGGCCAGCTGCTACAGGCAGACATGAAACCTCAGAGATAATTGGTAGACTGTATTTGCAGGGAAGAAGAATGCAGGGTCTTGTATAATTGAATACTAAGGTATCCTTGCTGTGTCCCATTTTGGGAATTTCCAGCAAGGAATATTACATCTAGGTAAGCTAATTTCCAGGAGCTAAAGTAAAGAGTCAGTGTTAAATATCTCTTATTTCACATAAAAGTAATTTGTTGTCAGATGAGCCTAGAAATTTATTTGATATAAAGATTATTTAGAAAATGTAGCTCACTACTTCAAAAATCTCTGCAAATACTCTTTAAAGCAAAGTAATAGGTTTGATAGTTTAGCATATAGGAGATAGGATGACAGGTATATTTTAGTCTGAAAGGGCAATCAAACGTTCATGAGTCACCTCAGTTCCTTTTTGTCACATGACCTGCCAGCAATGCCTTCTAAAACTGTTACACAGAATGGCTTCGTCTGCATGACAGCAGTGACTTGCTTAGTTAAGAATTTTGGTGCTGTATGATATAAATAAAATATAACATGTGGCAGGCTCTAATATAGGTGAGGCAGCTCTTTACGGGAAGTCAGACATTGTTTACATACAAATGTTTGTCCTGGTACCTGTCAATATACAATACGAAAACATATACAAAAAGCCTTCAAAGACATTCCAGATGCAATTCCTTATATTATGATTTTTTTCTGTTGCTGCCTGGTACTTTGTAATGTATAAGTCACATTTTTACACTTTTCCTTTAGTTCATGTGGCCTATGCTGACCTAATGACATGTAACAAAATAAAATTATGTTGTGTACAGTTGTATGCAGGACCATGGAAATGATGATTCCACAAAGTAAGTATTAATAATTATAAGGCAACAGGACATGAACTATTCTTGTTAGGTACATGCCGTCTGATTTTATATTGGGAGTAAAATATGAAAAATATTTATGCATCTTTCAGATCTTCGTTACAGGTGAATTGAGACTAACGGAACGAAGAAATTAAGTTCACCTTAATATATCTGAGGTGACTGTAATATTTAGTTATAAAATATTAGTAAAAAAAAAGATACAGGGACAGCTTCTCCCCATGCGTGTTTTTCTACCTGGTATTTAGAACCAAAAGAAGTGCTAGGTCCTGTGGTGCTACAATCAAGCTTATGTTATAAAAGATTGAATTTTTGGTTTGTATTGCTAGGGCTGGAGATACTGGGAGTCCTATTTCTCTCAGCAATATAAAATAATAATATGTTTATTTTGAAATAGATTAAATTTTCACTCACTTGAAATGGTGTTAATCGTACACATTTTTAATAATATATTTATTTTTTTCCTAGGATAATGGTATTAATCTTGTTGATTATGTCGTCATATATTACCTACGCCATTGTGATAAGGTAAAAGATTAATTTGCTGTACCAGCCTCTCCAAAAGTAGGCTTATTTAAGAGATTGTAAAAGGATTTGTATTAGCTTTTTAAAAATCTGAACACAGTAACTCTGATGGAAAAATAAAATCCATTTCTTTTGCTTTCTTATAATAGTTGTGGACCTCAATAGGTCTGAAGTTTCCTATAGGTTTTATGATAAGGCTTTGGAAAATATTACATTAACCGTTGAACTAACCACCGCAGGCAAATGCCTGTGGTTGTTGCGGTCTGTACGGGTGCTCATTCTGGTCCTGTAGTCATCCTGTTACTGTAACATTGTGAATCTTGTCCTGACGCGGTAATAAGGGAAGACAGAAGCAACAGAAGCATGATTTCTCTCTCGTGACAGAATGCAAGGACAGGTTGATATTTTAAGATAGGTGAGTCAGCTGATGGGGATGAAGTTAGAGGTTGAAAATGTGGGGAGAGGGGTGGCTGCTCCTTTGAGTGAGTTATGTTTATGAGGCTTTTTCACAGGTATCAGCAGTGCCTGAAGTTTTTGAGTTGAAAATTTGAATTATTGTATTTTAAATGAAAATATCACTATTAATTGATTTTAAGTATGTAATTGCTTATTTTTGAGATTAAGAAGATGCCTTTACCTAGTATTTGAATCTAAGACTGGTGTAATTTTTCACAGCCCTATGTCCGGTTGAATGCAAGTAATTTTTCTTTTTTTTTTTTAAATTCTTACATAAGGATGTTGAATTAATGAGTCAGTAGTCACAAGTATTTTTTCCAGGAGTAAGACTAAAGTAAATGAAGACTAAAGTAAGTGAAGACTAAAGTAAGTGAAGACATTTCCCTGCCCATGGCAGGGGGAGTGGACTAGGTGACCTTTAAAGGTCGCCTTCCAACCCAAACCATTCTATGATTCTGTGATTCTATGATCTCTAACGCTGGAGGGCCTGTATATCAGGATCTTGTGGAACCGATCCTGGGACTGAGCTGTAGAGGAGATTAAAAAATTGCCAATTTGTAGATGTGTAGTTGTTTTCTTTCTTTACTATTTTGAATGTCATTACTTTAGTGCAAGTACCCATCTTGTAGAAGCCTCATAACAAAAGCAACTTTGTCCATCCTGTAATGTTTCTCATTTCTCAGGATATTGACATATGTATTCTTTTCTCCTTTTTTAATAATCCTGAAGCTAAAGCTTTCTAATGCATTTATTTAAATTTTTAATATTTCTGCAATCTTTCTACTATACAGTAATTTCACTTCAGGGAATTTTGTAAAACAAACCACTATCTTCCTTGGGAGGAAATGGACACAGTATAAATGTCATCCATTGTACTTCTTTCTCCCTGAATGTTCATATCTTTATACTAACGAAATTATTTTTCACTGTTCACAAAACAATTAGTTCTCCAACCTATAAGTTTTCGTTTATTACAGACTGAAATCTGTGCACAGTTAGTATTTTAAACTCACTAGTATATGCTTATGCACAGCAATATCATATTGATACCATTTATAAAGTTTACTTGTTAAATTTCCACTGGAGATATTGCTTTGATCTTTGTAAGGTTTTTTGGCTTGTTTTGTTTTACTTCTGATTTTTTTTCCTTACTGTGCTAAAAATAAGGTATATACTTAGGAGTTCTGTACAGACATTAACCCATGTGATTTATTTAGCTGCATAAACCTTCAACTGTATATTTTTATCTGTATAAAATACTTCAGGCAATATATAAATATTGTTTTCAATTTATGCTTGTAAAGTGTGTGTATAGTTAATGAATTGAGAATGAAACCACAAACTTTTGGCATAAGATCACTTGTTGCATTAAAATAGGCATTCATGTTATCAGTTTTTAAGAAACTTCTAATCATTTATCTAAACCTTTATTGATATAAAATGAGCAGAAATGTTGTGAGCTCAGTGTTGTTTCATAGTTTAAACTGAGCAGAGTTTGCTTTACAACATCTAAAAGGAAGTCTCAGCACTCAGAATTGTCAGGATTTCATCTTGAATGATATATATGTTATTTTTGCAAGAATGATTTTAACAATATTATTTTTACAGTTTTAAAATAGTGTTTCATAGATGACATTTAAAAAAAAAGTAATTTATTTCACTGCAAATGCATTCAATTTTCATAGTGGCCTGTTTGTTTGTTTGTTTGTTTAGGAAGCAGGAACAGACAAGAGTATTTTTCCTTTACCAGAACCACAGGATTTTTTCCAGGCCTCCCAAGTTAAGTTTGAAGACCTAATAAAAGATTTGAGGAAACTGAAGAGAGATCTAGAAGGTAACTGGGAACTTTCACGTTTGTTCTGCTAACAACAAAGTGCCATTTAAAATGTGACCTTTATGAGGTTTTCTTATTGCTAATTAGGTTTATAGCGTTGATTCACTTAGAGTTTTTACACTGTGGCACAAATTACTCACATAAATTAGAAAGAAAAAAAAATCAAACTCATGACTTAATAAAAATGAAAGTAAAGATACTGAAAAGTAATTTTCCCTTTTATAATCGAAAGGCCCCTAAAGAAATCTTTCTGCAATTTTCTTTAGTTATGTGTGAATTTTCCTTTGGCTTCTCCAGAACTGTGTGTTTAACTGTAGATATCTGTTAGTTCCATAACATAAATACTTTCTTCAGTACTTCTATAACAATTTAACAGCTACAAGAAAGAGTTGAATACTATTAATATAGAAATAAAAAACAGTTTGCCAAGGCACAGCAAAGGGAAATGGAAAGCTCCAGTTCAAAATATTTTCACCCTGGGACATAAAATAAACATTTAAAAATGTTTATTATAAAGAGGGGCTCAGAAACCCAACTCATCTATCAATCAAAGTAGTGAGTGGAAATGAAGTAGGAAGGGTTACTCTCTAAGTGTTCCAGGCAGTTTCATTTTTATTTTGTGCTTCATATGACTTTCTAAAATAAATCCAGCAAATGATGACTGAATATTTTAAGCCTGTCTTTTTTCTTAGAGAAAAATTTCTACTTCTACTGAAGTAGTTTTGCATAGAAAATGGAGTTTAGGGAGACAATCTGCAGAAAAGCCTATAAAAAAATCTCCATTTGCATTTACATCTCTGCATCAAAATGAAAGAATCCTTTTAGAATCAGAGTTGAACCAGATGATTTGATTTTTTTTTTTCAATGTAAGGCAAGGAAAACCGTTACAAAATAATTTATCCTTACAGCTAGAAATTGCTGGATTAGGTCACTGCCATCTTTAGGATAGTTTCAAAGGTTAACAGTGGTAGGAAAGTATCAGTTGTTGTTTGTTCGACCCGGGCATAAGTGAGTGCTCTATCTCCTCTCATCGCTTGGCCCTGTAAACCCCTTGGCCTGCCCTCTTTTGGGCTAGTTTGTGCAGAAACATGATCTGTGTTTGATCTTGTACTTTTTCAGCATGTAGTCCTGCTGTCATGCATCTTAGTCTTGCAGGATCTGCATTGGGGCTGTGACATTCACATCATATTTGTTCTACATTGCAAAGACACAGACAGCAAGTAGGAAAAGCTAACCACTTTAACTAACTCTTAAAATAAAAACTGCAGCTTTCTTGTAATCACTGATTTCTATCTTCTAAAACAATTTTTCTTAGGTATTTATAGAAATTCTAGGAAAAATGTGTTGAGGTTGTTTTCATAATTTTTCTTTGTAAATATGTATTTGAAACCCAGCCAAACCAAATAACATATAAAGTTAATGACAGCAAAGATTTGAAACAAAAAAAGGTTGTGGAAATGTTTTCAGATGTTGGTATTTTATCACTTAGAAATACGCAGCAGAATTCTAACAAGCATTCCTGTGATTAGTTTCCCCTATACTTAAACAAAGAAACAATCACTCACATAAAAATATTGTATCTCTTTCAAACATTCCCTTTCAAATTTTTTTCTTCAAATAATGCTGTAGTTTATTTTTAAATCAAAATTTTAATTGAAGAGGTTATAATTTTAACACGTACAACAAAGATTTGATGAGTCTCTGTAGTTTATTGTAGTCATTAAAAAGTTGTGGCTGCTGGCAGAATACCAGTGAAAGTCTAAAGCTGAAACAGATGTGAGTAGCAGAAACCAAGTCCAGAGAAGCGTCGGGCCCAGCTATCCAGACAGGCGCGGCCCTTCAGCTGTAAATAATTTGAACAATATTAACTGGGGCTGCCTGTGTTATAGGGTACGTTGGATTTATTTCACAGTTTGGTTGGCTAAGGTAGTCTTAAACAGATTACCTTGGAAGTGGGATGAGACAAAGGTAATAAATGAAAGAGGGGGTTTCTTGTGTGCCGTTAGGGAATGAACAAATGTTCCTGTTAGTGACTTACTTTTTTTTTCTGATATTTGTACAGTATGATTCAAAAAAAAAAAAAAAATCACCTCTTGTGCCTGAAACTGTGATTTTGATAGACACTTCTCATAAAAGTTGCCATTTAGTATTTTAAAATATTTTTTACTAGTTTATCAAGGCATTCATTTACCTTTCTATCATGGATATTAACATAGGAAAGATTGAGGTATCATGAGTGGCATGTCTTAATGGTGTAAACCTCTAGTTTGAAATACCTAGACACTGTGGAACCGAAAGTTCAAATCTAGATGGAGCACAAACCCTTTCATCCTTTACAGATAAACAGATTGAGTTCCATACAGTTTGCTATTTTGAAGTCTTTCAGATTTGACTTTAAAGGGACACACTAACTTTACTCTAAAGGGATTAGACTAAAGTTCGGCTCAAAAACTGAAATGAAATTTTGGAGAACCTTAATCCAACAGGTTTTTAACACATATTCCAGAAAAAACTTTGTAATCATGAGTATTTTTAAGTTAGAAAAAATGATAATCAAAAATATGCATTTAATATAGACTTTAAGGGGAAAGAAGTGCAAAAGAATGTAATATTAAATAGTGAGATGAAAATTTTAGAGTGAAATCTGGTTCCACTTTAAAGTCACAGGAAACGGAAATGTTTTCTGTAAGCTCAGGTTTTCACTCCATGTCTGTATAGTCAGTGTATTTCCAGTGTTTTCAAATATTACATAGTAGCATAAGCAGATACATTTATTCATTTAACAGGTATTAGCTTTCCAGTTAATCTTTATATTTATGGAAAAAAAGCTTTTGCTTCGCATCAATATTTTAAGATTGTCCTTGTCTAAGCCAATGATTTCCACTTTTTCCTTTTCCTGTGACCAAACATGATTTCCCTTCTAGTCTGGACAATGCCTCTCGATTGGTATTCTACTGGAATAAGCACAGAATGTTTGAAAAGGGTAATCATAAGAAGCTTTTTAGAAAGAAAGCCACTTTACCAAAGAATTATGGACTTGTTTAAGTTTTACCATGAACCTTTTATTCATCTCTCTCCGAAGCTGAACAGTCTTAATTATTCAAAATTAGTTGCACTGTAGATTGTTCCCATCTGTCATACTCATTGCTCTATGCTATACAGTTCATAAGATTTTAAAATGCTGCTCCATTAGTCAAAAGAAAGCAATATTGGATTCCTTATATCAGTTACTGGAATGTTCATTATAACTTCTTAGTAATCTTGACCTTAACATCTGAAAGAGCAAAGATACTTAGTGAATGGTTAAAAATGGAAACCAAGGTGAGTCAACTCTGAGTCCTTTCAAGTCACACCTTTCTCACAATTAATTAAATTTCCTATGAGATTGTAACATTCTGATCCCATCGAAAATCCACATAGCTTTTGCTTTCACCTTTTCATGACCACCAGTAGAGATATTAGTTGTGATTTGCATACTAATATTTTTTCAGTACTGTATATATGTTTTACATTTTTACTAATTTAACTGAATATATATGAGTATATATGTAGGTGTTTACAGACACACATACATGACTGAAATAAAATAATTTAATCTGAAACAGAAACAAGGCTTCATGGATCAGCTACCTATAATAATCAGTTGGGTTTCAGTACTTCAGTCAAACTGTGGGCCTCTCAACCTAATTGTTGACAGAGCTGTATCTTGCATAAGTGTGTTATCCCCAACTTTACCACATTTAAGTAGTGGAACTTCATCAAAACTTCAGCTTATGGCAACCCCATCTTGTAAAATTATGTAACCCTTATAAAAAGATTAAAAGGAAAGCAAGTAAAACTATGCATGAGAAGTTGAGAAATGAAAATGTTACACTGGCTGCTTTCACATTGTTTTTCATACAGAAGCATTACAATTTTATTAAAATGATAAAGAAATGCAAATTATTTGGTTGGAAGGTCCTGTGGTCCAAACCCTTTGAACGGGACTAAATCATATTTAGATCAGGTTGTACAGGGCCTTAGCCAGCTCAGTTTTGAGTCTAAGGATGGAAATTCCAACACCTCTCTGGGCACCTGTTCCAGTGCTGAATCACTGTCTTGAATATTTTTCCTTATCCCTTCTGAGAATTTCCTGTGCTGCAACTTGTGACTATTGTTCTTTTTTCTTTAGATGTGCAATTCTAAGATCTGGCTCCATCTTTTCTATAGTTATTTGTTAGATAGTTGAAGGGAAAAACTAGATCCCCAGCCAGCTTTCTCTTCACCAGGCTGAACATACCTGGCTTCCTCTGCCTCTTCTTCATGTGCTTAATTTTATTTTCATTCTCAAATGGCAGCAAGACAATATATATATTCTTTTTCAGATATGAATATCTCCGTATATATATTCTCTCATATATATATGCACACATATATATATATATTCTTTTTTATAGAAACAGATCCAGTGCTCTGGATGTGACTAGCATGGTGTTGCCATACTGATACCAGTATCGTCGCTAATTAAGCCCGTCTCAGCATGGCTGACTAGACCAGACTAAACTGTTGCATCCACATTGCTCTCATTCAGCACCTTTTCAGGGAGCTCTGCATCACGTTATATTGCAAAGTGGATATGTGTTACAAAATTAAGACAAGAATGAAAGAGAATTTAGAAATGAGAAATGGGTGGAAATTGCAGCCACTGTCGCTACAAATAGAGATGAGGAGGAAGCTTTAAAAAGAAAAAATAGTCAGTACTTGGTCATTTAAGACTAAAACTATCTAATTTGTCTGATTGAAAATCCTGAACAACTGTTTTTATCAAAGATTATAAAGGAATATATTTATCAATAGGAAAATATACAAAAGCAGAAAATTTTAATCAGTATTATTCACAAGAAGTTAATTTAAAATTCTTAAATGTGTGTGTTCCCATCAGAGTCTTCAAACTGAGTTAAAGGTTTTTGCAACAAAATGTCCACTAATTAACTAAAAACCATTTTTCTTCTAGAGATCAATTGATGTTTTCAATTAATAAATTGGGACATTTTCAGCTTTTGTTGGATTTCTATGTAAGCACCGATGGAGAAAGTAATTGAATGTGTTATTATTTATTCAGATGGAATTATATATTTAGTTCATACATAATATGGCCTTAGACAAAGTCTGGTTTATGGAATAGAGTTTTAGTGTAATCATGATACAATAATTATCAATAGGGCAATGATTACAATGTTGAGAGGTTTTCTCTATTGTTTGATTTGCTTTATAGAGAGTAAGGTTACTGGGTCATATAATGAAAATTCTAAATATATCAGTGTGAGTGTTAACTTTCTAAATAATTTGTTGGATCAATAGATATTTCTAAGTAAAAGGTGATTGTTAATTCATTACAGGATAGTATTCAAAAAAGTATCAAAGGCCTTTTTCTAAGATATTTTCAACCAATTGAAGCCTTAATCTAATTTACGTGTTTTAAGTGAATTTAACAGTGGGATTTAGACATCTGAGCCACATACATGTTCTAGAAAAATTTTCCCAGCAGGAGCAGAGAAGTTGTATGATATTTTCCAGGAACTAGTCACTTCAATTTTCTTCATGTTAATTATAATTTTAAATTTTAAAATTCACCTTAACATTTTGGAAGTGCAGGCAAATTTGAACTGAGTGGTGGAACATGAGGAGCCAAATAAGTGCATGTGCTATTTCTTTGGACAGTAGCAAAAATGGAGCACATGGGTTTGTACATGGTGAGTATCAACTATATTTTTCCACTGTCCAACATTTACATGATACATTTTGAGGCAATGCAGAATGGTACAAGGAAAAGAGCAAAGGACAGCTTTGCATAGGAACAGCTATTTTGTTTTCAAGAGTTGACAAAAGGACACTCTTTTCCTTCTCAGAGTTTTCTGACCTCTTTTCGAACAGTCTCTTGCCTCAGCAGGATGTGATATATTTCAGTTTGTTTTGATTTGGCAAAGATACAACACAGGCATTAAAACCCACATTTTGTATATGTGCATTGGATTCTATTTTACAATAAAACTAACATTTTGAAAGTGTTCCATTGGTAATGTTTGTGTGTGAATACATTAAGTGGAAATTTTCCTAAGTGGATCATTTCTTAAAATTCCATTAGGTTTTCTAGTTTGCGATAATAGAGAATAGTATGGAATGTTTTTAATAAGATTCAGAAATATAATAGAGGAGCAAAGCAATGATGTTTTAGAAGAGTTTATTCTCTGGAAGCAGATGTCTGCATGTGTGCACAAAAGCGAGGGAGAAAGCTTTCTTTTGGTTAAAAAAGGGCATCCTGTTACTTTTTTAATTTATATTTTTTCTTCGGCTAAAGAATCCTCAGAAATTTCTCATGAAAAATAATTCTGCAAAAGTTAAGATTATAAAATGAATCTTGGAAATACCACAGTTATTTTCTGTGCACTTTTCTGTGTGCCCTTTTATAAGAGAGAGAAGCAGCATTAGTTACATAAATATGTAGTATACATCTGGGAGCAGGAGGAATATTCTCCCTATCAATGTGTCTGATGGATAATGAATGATGCAGTTTGGGGAGTGTGTAATACTACCACTGGGAGGAACAGTGACTTCACATTTGTGGACCAAATCAGCTCATCCTCTTTGAAGCAGTATGCAGTAGAAGACAAGACAGATTTCTGCTAGAACTGAGGCGGTCGCTTACGTATTTACTGCCAATGATCAAAGATTGAAAGTCCATTAATTCAGACAGTGGGATACAGATTAGTAGTAGTGAGGCTAATTAGTACTTTGAGAAGTGTTCCTGCTAACATTGTAAGTAGTTTATGAATTTACATTATTTTAAATCTAAGGAGGATGCTCTAGCTGAACCAAAGCCATAAACTTGGTAGAAGAATTAATTAGGTAGGACTTTATGATCTGTCTGGCACAGAAAATCAGAGATCCAGCAGTACAGAGGGAAACAGATCACTTCTCCGGCATCTACAATTTCAGCTCATAAAGATACTGTTTCAGTGATTGCCCAGCAATTCTCTTCTATCTGATCTCTTGTTCAGCATGCTAAGTAATAATGGTTTTGCCTGTTTGAAAAGGGGTTTTTTCCTAGCACTGTAAAAATCTTAGCTCATCTGATTAAAAATATTATTATTGCTTCTTAAAAATTTTGTCTTCCTCTAAATTAGCCACACAAGACTCTTCAATTTCAAAATACTCATTTTTGGTACTATTCAGACAGAAGAGAAAGTTTCTGATGATGTGGGGAGGTCTGTATGTTTGGATCTCGACACTAAACCAAAACTTTCTACTAATAATGTGTGCTGGAATCACTTAAGGAATCTTACAAAGACTTCACTGGTAAATTATGAGGGTTTAGTCATTATGTTCATTTATATATGCTGTTCAGTCCCTTGCAGTATGCTCCTCTGCTGAAGTGCGCGCTGAATGTAAACTACATTTTAGAGAGAATACATTAACCAGAGTCTCAGATATGTTGCTATGGTGTGAAAAATATTTAGTTTTACTAGCGATCTTTGTTCGTTTTGTTAAATGTATTCTTAGGAAACAATCTTGACAGAAAGGTTTTTTAATTATTTGTATAAAAAGTTGATACCATTTGACAAAAGGAAGAGCAGAAAAAATCTTTTAAGTCGGTTGAAATCAATATAGTCCTGACAGGTCCTCTGCATGCCATCACATATGGTAAGAGTTCAAAATGTTGTTAAACTTAAAACAAAGAAACAAAAAGCCCTCACAAATATTAAATCTTAAAGACAAAGCCAGGATATCCAATCAAACTTGTGAGAATTGTCAGGATGTCTGACTCTTGGCTTCCATTAAAACTCCATTAGAACAGGTGAACTTTACAGGGTGTTTTGTACGCCACCAATTCAATTATTTCACTTTCCACAGCTTAGAGCTTATCACTGAAATATTTTTCTGTCTCATGTATATGTGAGAGCATGAGCACCTAAAGACATGTTTGTTCTGGTGTGTCACAAGGAAAATATATTTCAAACAGACAAAGATCGGACTGTTTAAAGTTTTACTGAACTATTAATGCATGAAGAAAATAATTGTGCATAGAAGCACATTTCTTCTTCTAAATTAGCTGAAAAAAACTTCACGGAACAGTAGCTATGGAAGTGATTAATAGGTTAGAATAGTGTATTTAGTTTTATGTATGCTAACACTTTTTTGCATTAAATGCTGACCTTTATTTAAGACAATAAAGCTTGCGAATAGAGTACCACCTCAATTTGATCCTCTGCTACGTTTTTCTCAGATACTTTTGTCTCAGAAAACCTCACGCCCCACTTCAAGACATCCTGCTCTCTATGTGGTTCAAGGGCTTCTGTCTTAGCCCAGCTCTGGCTAGAGTGTTTGTGCTTGGACTTTTTTTGTAGGTTTGTACTGATTATCAAAGTGTGTCCAAAAATGCAAATAAAATACCGTCTCTGAAAATGTTCTGGGTCAGTAGCAGCATAACCACTTGCAGTTAGTTGTCAAAATTGTTATACTGTACTCCAAAGAAATCAAGATAAATCTCTTCCCTTCTCCACATTTATTTAAAATTCTATCTGAAAATAAACATTTACTTGCAAGGTTATAAATAAGCACATCGGTAGATGGCACAGATATAATGGATTGTAATACAGCTAACATTCTTATGTGCATACCTGCAGTAAATACATATCTAAGTTGCATGTAATAACAAGAGAATATAACCAAATCCTGCGACAGTGTCCAACGGGTAAACACACATCTCCTGTGACTTTTTGTTTAACTTGGAAAGTTGTTTGCAAGTAAGAAAATGTAATAAAGCAAAACCAAGCAAATTGAATCATGAGGAAGTTATATAGCACTTGCAGAACAATTTAAATTTATGATTTTATCTGAAGTTTATTAGATTCTTATTTGCACTGTAAAAAATCATGGATCCTCTCATACAGAAATTTGGGGTTATTTAGTGCTACATTGAATTCATTTGCGCTATGGTTTCAAATCCCCTTTGAAACATAAAAGGTAAGGGTTCTAAAATAGAATTAACAAATAGTAACCCTCCTGTCAAAGATAAGCCTGCGTTATAACAAGAAAATAAAATAGCAAGCTTGGCAGTATAACCTGCCAGGCTCTGAACAGACAAGGGGGTGGGGGGTAGCAGCTTTCACAGTGGCATAACTCATGGGGGATAGATAGGGTCAGTGACAGCTTTATAGGAATTCATGGTGTTGATACTTGGTTTCACTGTCAGGATGATTCCTGTAAATGCTACTGGTGGATTCTGGCAAGTAAATAGTTAGTAATTTACTGTTATCAACATTAAACTATTTCTGGGTTTGCGTTTACTTTAAAAATGGTGCTTAAAAAATTCCAAATCCTGTCTGATTGACACTGAAATGCTCTTTACATGGAAGTTTGTTTATGGGCAGTGATTTTTTTGACAGATTTACAAGTGTCTGTGGAGTTTTAAAAGACTATTGCCCAATAGGCATTAAGTGAGAGACATTCTATTTTGTAAATATTTTCACTTATATTGGGGATTTTTAAAGAACTTTTTGAGCCAAGTACTGCATTAAATCTGAAGACAGTGGCAAACTGATAATCAGCAGTTTCCAACTTTGTTTTAATGTTTTGCTAATGGTTTCCATTTCCGTGGCCAAGATTTGCAGTGGGTGAAGCATGATGTACATCCAACAATTTGTAAGGGCTTTCAAAGACTATTGCACACTCGTATTTTCTTTTTTTGCAATAAGTCATTTAGAAATAAACAATTTTTAAAGTAGCATATTACATTTAATTTCACTAACATATGATGCATACCAAGAAAATTAACCAAAAGCTTATTACAGTAATGGAGAATTTGCATCTGTTTGAACTCAGTAAGGCTGAAACAGGTTGTTTATTTTCTCAAATGATTATTTTGGAATGAGACACTGAGAGGAGAAGTGTACATGTGGTGTGCTCGCTGCCAGATTCCTCAGAATTCCTTCAGATTCCTCCAAATTTCAGAAAGAAATTTTTTTCAGAAAACAGCTTTTCAGAACTTATTTCAAAGAAAGAATGCATCATAGGATCTTTTACTTCAGAATCATTCTAATAAAAACCTTGCTAAAATAATTTTCTTTTGAAAAGGAAAGGGTTTCTATATATAAGAAAAAACTATAAAAAAATTCATTTAATGTTCCCTCACACATTATTGCCAGGGCAGGTTTAGGTTAGACATTAGGAAAAATTTTTTCAAAGAAGGGGTTGTGAATCACTGGAATGGGCTGCCCAGGGAAGTGGTGGAGTCCCCATCCCTGGAGGTATTTAAAAGATTGGTAGACGAGGTGCTTAGGGACATGGTTTAGTGGTGGGATGGCAGTGTTAGGTTAACCATTGGACTTGATGATCATAAAGGTCTTTTCCAACCTAAACGATTCCATGATTCTAACGTTTTTGGCAAAGAAAATCAGAGCCACTGATGGAACAGAACTTTTCAGTTTTAATTTTTTTATATAAAGTTTGGCATGACATGGTAATTTTTTTCTTTTTTTTTAACAATATATTTCAAGTAAATTTTTGAGTAAATGAACAACAAAGGAACTTATGTAACAGGAAATTCAGTGAATGTTAGTTACCAGAAACCTTCATCCCATGTTGTGTAGAACTGAGGCAGGTGATAGAGTTGTATGGTAGCCTTTCACCAATCTCCCAAATCTAGGTTGACAAAGACCAGCTGACCTTAATATGTAGAATTACAACGGCCATTTTAATCAAAACCTTTGAAAATCTTTTTCCTCTTCCAACCGTGTCTTTATTTGTATCTGATTTGTGACTTCTTTGAACACACTTCCACCATTCTTTGCCATATCTATCCCCAGGAAAATTTGGTGATGTTCTTCATCATCTTCTTCTCTGATGTTCTGCAGCTTAAAAAATACATCTGGCTGGTAGTCCTAGCCATCATTTTCTTATAGGTATTGGACAAGGAATCATTATTCTGCAGAGGACATTTCATTATTGAAGGGAAGACTGAGACTGGAGAGATTTCAGCAGGAATATATAATTTTTGAGGCTGCAGTTCCAGCTGAAGTTCATGACTGCCTTCAGCCAGTGACTCCATACTGATGTGATGTGTCTTATTTTTAATGTTAGCAAGTAAATTCAAGTTTTATTCAAGTATTTCAGTGCAGTTGACTTTAAACAGAATTAGTTAACTTTCAGTTGCCCAGATACTTTTTTGTTTGCTTATAGACCAAAAGTATAGGTTATTGAGTGAAGTATAAACTAAATTCACAGTCAGTTGAAGGACGATTAAACAGTATAGGGCACATACATTGCTGTTGTGGTTAACAGATTTTCACTTCATCACCCTTGTCCTTGATTCCTTTAGCTCAAAGCTAAAACTTTCTCAGGGCCCTTCAGTCTATTTTGGCAGTTATCTGAAAGAAGTTCAGGAAGTAAACTGATAGATTTTAGTTTTAGATAAATATAATCTAGATAAATATCATCAGCAGAGAGAATCATCCAAAGGTCTCTTTTTAAGGCTTTCCAATAATGTAAATTTTTAGAGTTTGCCAGCATTTACTTGAGTTCTTTTGTCTCTTTCAGTTTCATTGTTTCAAGATGAGTTAAGCAATGCAAACTGGTCTCTCATCTCATTTCATCTCATCTCAAATTTCTAGAGTTTTAATCAGCACCCCTGATTCACTTACTCTGTGTCATGTGTCCCATTTACTCTTCTCTTCTGTGCCTTTCTTCTTACTCTTCCTCTCCCCTCATGTCAAATACTGATCTTCATGTTAAGGATATTAGGATTCTTCTTAAGAATTCACTACCAAAATCAGCTTTTTCTCTATATGATGATACTTCTTCTTGTCATATTTTTCCATAGCTTTTGTCATCTGATTAAGGTTAACGTTAGTTGTCTTTATTAAAAAAAAATAAAATATTGAAGGGGTTTTATATGTGCTTTCTTTTTAATTTAGAAAAAATTCAGCCTAGTCTTGCTCATTTAAATATTTACATGGGACATATCTGAGTAACCATTCTAAATCTCGAGTAATTAAAGCTCATAGGAAGCACCTAGGAAGCTTTCAATACTCCAGACAATACATTAGCCACACCATATGTTTGGGAAGACACCTTTCTAGAGTGTGTTAGAGTATGTTTAGATACTACTGTAGCTACAGGCTTATTATTATAATACATATTCATAGAAATCTACTTCTATATAGATTTATACAAATTTATTTATATAAGATTATTACAAAATAATTATTGGCTTGCAATTGTTGCAACCTTACATGATTGTAATAATCATGTGCATTCTATAGTCACTGTGTGCCAAATGCCTGAACATAATATGTGTACTCATACTTTTACACTTTTGTCATTTTATATTTATCTAAACTGATTTCTAAATATTGCCCTATATAATTTTCTGTAGATTTTCTTAAATACAAAGAAAAAACATAAACCTGTAGCTGCTACTTTGTTTAAACTTCCAGTCAGAAATGTAACAATAGTGTCTCAGTTATTTTGCTAGATTTTTTTTCCCTATAAAACTCTAATGTGTCTGTCTTCTTCCAAAGTGTTACAATTTGCTTGGATAGCTGTAGAAATCTCCTTCTAATTCTACAAACATAAATGTTAAGTATACATAAATTTCATTCAGTGCATGATAACAGCCATGGAAAGTTCAAATTTTTAATGGTAAGAGGCATCTATCATAAGAAAATAATCTTTAAAAGTCATATAAACTTTCCTGATTTCTCATTTGTTTGATTAATTTAATTTATTAAAGACACATAGCTGAGCAGCTAATAAAAGACTTTCCTGATCTGTTATGTTTAAATTAACGCTCCATTCTGCCTACTGTCTGGCATACAAACAAATATCCATTAACTTTACTCTGAACAGTTTCAAAGCTGTCTTTTGCTACATGTTGCCAGATTAGAGATTAAAGACAAATATAGACTGTAGCCCAGGCCATTTTACATAAGCTGTGGAGCTCCTCAATAATGTCATAGCCTACAACCTACATGAGTTGTGGATGGATGGTAAATTAAAATACACGCTTAGGTTGGAATGGGTATCTTTCCACCATTTTTCTGTAACAACTGTCCAAATATATTTCTCATCTCAATTAATTGAAAAGCTGTCATTTTGAGCAAGTCCTGGTGGTCCAAGAGTATTAAAGAATGCATCTGTTCATAGAATCATAGAATATTTTGGGTTGGAAAGGACCTTTAGAGGTCATCTAGTCCAACCCTCCTGCAGTGAGCAGGGACACCTGTAGACATACCACTAGCTGTACAAGAAAATATACGCATCTGTTTTCAACCTTCCATTTATTATTTTCACTACATTGCAAGCTTACATTAACATGACATTTTAATTACAAATTCTCAACTTCTATTTCCACAGTTTTGTATTAATTTGTGCTGCAATAAGTTGAATTATATAATGGTGGTAGTAATATGGTATGAATATGTTTCATGCAGTCAAACTGTAACTCTTGGATTTAACTCCAAAATAAATTTCCATCTAAATTTAGCTTCTTGGGAATTAAGAGTTGTGGGAAAAAAAATCTTACAGTAGTTCATAAGCACTGTTACTGAATGGAAGGTTGCATTTTGATTTCTGACAGTCTCATTTAGTCTTTAAGGTGAAATTCTGGAATCTGCAAAGTTTACTAGAAGTTCTAAGAATCTTAAAATCCATCGGTGAATAACCTGGAGTTTTTTGAAGTTGGCATGGCATCAGGTCTTAAAAAAAGCAGATTAAATAGTAAACAAATTGCAGTTACATGTAAGTTAACTTTCTTACAGACTTCTACTATTTCATATCATGGCCTGGAATTTGAATACTTAAGCAAGCTGGATTCCTGCATCTGTGTTAGGAAATATGCTTGAGTATAGGATGCCTGGCACTGATTGATTGAAATCAGTCCAGATACCAGGCATCCTCCACTCACCACAGAAACTAAGTTTAGAGCTTTAAATACCATCTAGATTTTGTGTGTGAGGCAAGCTGTGTTAATGGCAAGTGTCAGGCCACAGCTGGAGTTTTAGGACAAACCATTACTAAAAACAAATTCCACTCCTGGAACGTATATTTTCTATTTGGTATGCTAAACTAGTATTGGTATTTTTTATTTTAATGTAATTGCCAGATTCCTTGGTGCTTATCTATTTCCATTGCCTTTAAAGTAAGCCTAAATGACTAATTTAGATGTAGACTTCTACAGTGTTGACATCTACTTCTGGTAGATGAATTCTGCTACAAATGTGTCTCAACTTCTTTTTGTAGCCTCTGAAAAGCAGATGAAGTTAGTTTGCAGAGAGTCTTCTGAAGAGCATCTCCAGCCCTTCAAGGAGAAATTAGAGAAATTCTTCCAGAAAGGTAATGACATTTGAAAAAAAATAATTATTCACAAATAATGTAGTGGTTTACAAAGCTATACATAAAGTAAGCTGCATTAAATATCTGTAACCTCTGAAAATTCCTACTATCTGTTATGGATTATGTCCTGATGTGCCCAATAGATGTTAAGAATAATGGTTAGACAGATCTTGGACATCACTTGTCAAAGGTAATTGTTCCCTTGATCTCACCCATTTCCTAGTGATTATTTTCTGCTCCATTCTTTATCATTATTTGTAGGAAAAAAAAAAGATATTAATCATAAACCAAATTTATCAGAGGGATTGTAAAGCTTCTAGTTTATAAAAGACTAGAATGAAAAATACCCTTCTAGAGAAAGTCCACATATATCCATGAAGTAGTGGCATCTTTTATCAATAGTGTGGGCTTATGAACCAACTAATGCAGATTTAAAGATTTTGTCTTGAAATAGGCGTAAGGAAGTGATTTACCAGGGTAGAGTCTGGAGACAAGAAGGGTGAGATCCAAGGTACAAATTGATCATCAGTTTAAGACAACCTAAGTGCAGGTTGCTGTTGTTGAAAAGAACAGTCCTGCTCTCTCCTGTATCCCCAGACTACGTGTTCCCAGTCATCTGCTTCTGCCAGCACTATTGTCTCTGGAGCTGTGCAAAACAGTTAAGGAATAGATTTTTTTTTTCCCCCAGATTGTAGAAGTACAGACTATTTGGGTAAACAGAATAAGTGCTGCATTTCTGACGACTATATTAAGAATTGTTAAGAATCAAATATTACAAAAAGACTAGTATTTCTCACAGAAATCATGAACAGTTTAACAATTTACTGTTTACTGTTTACTAATCCAAGCAGAATGTTTACTTACTATTAGTCGTTATTCAGATTGTTGTAATAATTTATGAATTAGCTTAATCCTTTTTCTTAAGATTGTCCTAATGTCTTTTTAATAACTATTTCATGAGGCTATCTTATTAAATAAGATAAGTGAAAACAGGATGCTTTAAAAGTAGCAGTCCCTGTTAAATTGTACTGTTAAATAAACTTCTCTTCACCCTTCTCCCAGGCCACGGAGCTCAGTGGATACATTTATTTGATATATTTTTTCTTTTAGTTGCAAGTCTATTTGGATGGTATTAAAGCTGCAAATTTCTTGCCACAGAACTTGTAAAACAAAAAAAATTATAATGGAAATGTTTATGTCACTGCGGGACAGTTGTTTTGTCTTTCCAACTTATTTAATTGGAAATTTTCACTTACAGTTTAACAATAACATCAAGATTGTGAAAGTACTATATATATTTCTACAGAACCATTATGATCTCCAGCCTGCTTCTTGATCTTGCTTGCCAAAGTATTGTAGCAGATCAGTGTAACTGTATCTTGTATAGATTAATTGATTCATTGCCTGTATTAATTACCCTGTTAGAGCAGCTCAGAAATGAAGGCTGTATTCTTTCCTCACTACTGGTCAGAAATGCATCAGAGCAGAGCAGTCACAATGATAGACTCAGGTATAGACCCGGATATAATTCAATTTTGCCCAGGTCTTGCCAAGACCCTAACCAAATGGTGTCTTCCATGATCATATCACAGATTCTGTAATTCTTATTACACCCTGGATCTCTTGAGGACTGTTGTGGTTAGTCTGGTAGGCAGCTAAGCACCACGCAGCTGCTCACTCATTCCCCCTTGGTGGGGTGGGAAAGAGGGTCGGAATGGTAAAGGTGAGAAAACTCATGGGTTGAGGTAAAGACAACTTAATAGGGAAAGCAAAAGCTGCGCACTCAAGCAAAGCAAAACAAAGGAATTCATTCCCTGCTTCCCATGGGCAGGCAGGTGCTCAGCCATCCCCAGGAAAGCAGGGCTCCATCACACATAACAGTGACTTGGGAAGACTCTGAATGTCCCCCCCTCCTCCTTCTTTCCCCAGATTTATTGATGTCATATGGTATGGGTTATCCCCTTGGTTGCTTCAGCCAGCTGTCCCAGCTGTGGCCCCTCTCACCTTCTTGTGCACCCCCAGTCTAGTTTCTGAGCATCAGCATCAGAAATAGAGAAGGCCTTAATGCTGTGCAAGCAATGTTCAGCAATAGCTAAAACACAGGTGTGTTATCAACACTGTTTTGGTCTCAAATCCAATACACAGCATCATACGAGCTGCTCTGAAGAAAGTTAACTCCACTCCAGCTAAAACCAGCTGAAGGAATAGCAAATGGGTATCACCACAGTCCTAAAAAATAGAGGCAACACAATACCTGGGTTCTGCAAAGCTGAGCTACCCTACTTTCTGATGAGTGGAATATGATAAAAATACCCAGTTGATCTTTGAAAACGATTAGTTCTGCTTTAGAGAAAATTGCAATTTAATTGTGCATTATCATTTAAAAAAAATTCCTCCAACCATTTGCCCTATTTATGCCTGTCGATGTGGAAATTGAATATATTTCTCTTTGTCAGTGTAACAGAAAATTTTATCCTTATATTTGTGAATAATGTATATATTTAAAAAAAAAAAAAAAGAGAAAGGATACATTCCTGCACAGTGTCCTGGGACAATGAATTCTTCATACAAATTATTAAATTTATTGGACACTTTTTAGTGTTTCAGGTTTTTTGTATTCTAGAAAGAGCAAACCCACAGGGATTACTTACCCATTTTTTCTTATATTCTCTTGTTCTCCTTTTGCTTTATAATATTATGTTTTATGGTATCTAATCATACTCATTTAATTTAGTGTAATTTAACTTCTCATCTTTTGACATTTCTATTTCGTCTGCCGTTTTATGAGATGAGTTGTCAGTAGGTTGTCAGATCCTATAATTATTGACCCTTTTTCTCCTTCAGTCACCTGATTGATTTGAATCTTTGTAATTGGTGAGTGGTACTTTCTGTGGCATTAGAATGGAAATCTTGTAACATTCTACACTGAAGACTGGTAAAAATAACACAGAAACCCATCTTGATTTATGATACTAGAACAGGCATTGGACAAATGTCAAGCTCAATGTCAAGCTCAGAGGTTCAGTTTAGATAAGTGTCTGGAAACTCAGCTGCTGCTCTGAAATTAGGAGTTAACTGATAATACTGAGCATCCGTTAAGCATCTGCTTTCAGTTTTGTTTGTTTAAAAAAGAGTTGTGGCTGGTTTAAGCAAATGTAAGAAAAAATTGTCTGTTATCTTTCTGCCAGCTCACAGCAAGTATCCAAAGCTCAGATGCTTTTCTGAAACTTCTGGCTTGAAAAGAGGGCTGGAACTCGTAGATACTCAGGTTTTTCTCACACGCACAATTTCCCATCATTTCTAGTCAATGCTAAATTGGCAATACTGTAAGAAACAAAAGCATATTGATTTGCTTAAGCTGAACTGTTTACATTTCCTAATTACAATTAATAGCAATTAAATCTACTACTTGCTGTGTTGTAACAAAAAACGCTGAGAGTGTTATGGAGACTGACATTCTCAAATGCTAGAGGGGATAAACTGTACTTCTGCTCATGTCAGTGCTGTTTTGTATAACTGGATGTAATGTAGCCTAGTGCCTTCAACAGGGAATTAGGTGCCAGAACCTTTAGGTTCTATTCCCAGTTTAGCTGCTTGACATGTGATGCAGGAATAGTTGGTTAATCTCTTTTTCAAAGAGTGTTCCACTTTTCTGGTACACAGAATGTTAAATAATGATTCTTGCTATTTTTTTGTAGTGAAAGATAATCTTTGTCAAGTACTTTGTAATTCCCACAAGAAAAATATCATGTGTTAACTGTGTTAATACTCATTAGCTGTATTTGATATGCCCATGCTTTTTGAAAAGGGCTTAGATTCTTCTCAAAGTGGAAATAATCTTTAGTAGTTTTAATTATATTACATGCAAGAAATTGTATTAGTTTTACTATAATATGGAGACCTAAAAATTACTATAAATTAATATATACTTGCTCTATTTCCAGTGGAATTACTCTATGTTTTTTTTCAGAAATATGTTCATAAGGTTTTCCATTTAAATTGCTATGATATGCAAAAACCCCTTTGAAATTAGGAATTAATGGTTGGTTTGGAATGCTCCTTAATTTATTAAAGTCTTGCTCAGAATTGCTTGGAAGAAAACTCCTCTTTTGATGCAAAGCTATCTCACACCAAAAAAAAATGGATGAATATTGAGAAAGATGCAAAATACTCTATTTTGAAAAGGAGAAAAGGCAGAGTTTGGTTACTGCAGCTATGAACCTCAGTGGAAGGGATGTTGACCAGTAGCCATTGGTGTTAGTTTTTCATGACATTTTTTTTATTCTCCTTGTGCATTCTCTCAAGAATAATACAAACCAGAAAGTAAATGACATACAGGAGTAGGTGACTAGCCTTAATAAAATTTATTTCTTATTTTGATGCTTGACTATTGCATATTGTTTGTCCATTTAAATAAATGTGGAAACATATAGCACAGATTCACACAGGATCTTGCAAAATCTGGTCCCAAATTCCCCTTCATTGGTTCCAGGTCAGAAAGTATGTAAAAACTTTAATCTGGGCTTCATTTCCTCCCTCATATACTGGAATGTGCAAATCAGAAAGTCTTTATGCTTCATAGCAGTTAGCATAGGAAAAGCAGAGCTGCCTCTCTTCATTTCTCCAAGAATAAAGCATCCTGATGATGAAGACTTTGCTATTAAAAGAATTAATTTAGTTTACAGCGGAGTCTGGGAAGCAAGTAGTCTGATATCACGACAGAACAGTTTTTGAAAATCATTAATAGCAGAAAGCAAAGCTGTTGGGGAAAGGCATATGATACACTGAAGTGTACAAGGTAACAAGCAAGATAGAGAGGGAGGGATTTGTCACAGTAGATCTGTTGAGAATTATCCCATCGTAAAAGAAATTGTCCTGTGCTTAGAATTCTAGCCTAGCACTTAGGAATCATCAGTTAAGTTCATTGCTTTGCTACAATTGCTGTATGTCTTTTGCTACAAGGAAGATCAACACTGTGCAGTCATGGGATTGTACAACAGAAAAATAGAGACATAGGCCAAGCTACTCACTGCAGCATTATGTCAGGAGCTAGTGCATTTTTCAGAGGAGGTTAGCAACCACATGGAAAATGTCAGTAAATCTGATTTTTACTGCTGAGTGATTTCTTCTTAATCACTTTAGCCAGCCTGTAGTAGCTACCTGGGCATGCATCCAGTCTGTTGTGCTTTTTAATGTATTTCTGGTGCAGAACAGGAGCTTTGATCCACATTTCCTCATTTGCTTGTTGGGATGCACTATAGAGGATTGTTGAGGTAGTCCAGTGGAAAAGAAAATAAGAAATAAATTCTATTAAGGCTAGCCCCCTTCACTTGTATGTTAAGTACTTTCTGTTTCGTATTATTCCTGGGGGGATTATACCGAGAAATTAAGAAATGTTACGAAGAAACAACATCCAAGTGTACTGGCCAGGAACTCTGATCAAAACTGCTACGCTCTCTGACATGAGAATAGGGAGGATAAACAGGGGGACTTGTGTGATTCCGTAACATACCTGACTGCCTAAAAAATTAGAGAGCTACCTCCTGGCCTTTTAAAATGTGTGAATCAATGTCACATTTGTTGTTTGATATAGGTTACTGCAGCTACATACAGAATTGTTCCTTCCTCTCTCATGCGTGACTCCATGCCTCTCTATCAGTTCCACCTTCATAACTTTATTTCCAGAAAAATAATTTCTTCTGTGTAAGTAACAAATTCTCATTGGATACTGTGATTCTGTATTTTCTTACAAATTTGTTCAGCAGTACGAAGACAAAATACTCATTCTTTATTTGGAATCGCTGGGTTTTATGTCACAGAGTTCTAAGTGAAAACTTGTTGAAGTATGTTTGACTTCTTTTAACCAAATAATTGAAAGCCTAAATCATTTAGATCTTGATTTCAAGCTAGCATCCAGGAAGATATTTTTGTTATTGTTGGTTTTCATTCCTAATATTTCTACTCAAATGATTCTCTTAACTCATTACTTGTTACCATCTTAAATTTATTTTCACCCAACTTTACTTGTTTCTGTTTTCTTCCTCAACAGTACATAAAATACCATCTTATAATAGCTTACATATAGGAAATTTATGCCACTAACTTTTCTTTAGCTATACTGTGCATATTTCAGCTGGCAGACTTTCAGTTTCTTGTTGATTATTTCCTACTTTTTCCTGGGTATGTAAGTATTCCATCTTAAATGTTGTTCTTGTGCTACAGATACTCATACCTGGTGATTTATTCTCTTCATGTAGTAGCACCTATGGTATTAAGCCAGGGAAAGCAACGTTCCTCTTTTAGTTTATAGCCCCATATATATTTTGAGTGTAGGAGGGTGATAGTATAATTTCTTATATTACAGCAAAAGAAGTATTTCCACTCAAAACTCTACTGCTTTTCAATCAAAGCAGTCTATGAAATACAGAGCAGGATGCTAATGTCATTTAGTAGTAGTCAATCAGAGGCCAAGAATACTCTAAGACACTATTACCAGTACCATTTTCACAATACAATAATATTTCTTATTTCTCTCTTACTGTCAACAGGACATACCTTTACAAATTTTAATACAGTCAAAGATTAGGAAGAAATTTACATTGGCACTTATTTCCTTTAATAGTCTGACAACATTATAGTGTTGTTTTTAAAACAGATGTAGAGATTATGTTTTAAGTCCTTATTCACAGCAGTTTGGTAGAGCTTGGTCTGCAATGACTTCCCGAAATTTCAGAAACCCCTGAGAAATATTTAAAATTCTTGCTTCTCTGCGACAAAAATACAGCTTGTCTTCCCAAGAAGAATATTGACAGAAAGAAAGAAAAATATTCTAAAACCGCCTATGAAACTAAGTCACATACTTGTCTTCCCACTAGTCTTGTACTCCTCTACCTCAATCTACATATCACATTATGGTACTTGTGTTCCATTTTATCTGTCAAGCTCTTGAACATTTTAATGCTGATAAGTGAAGCAAGAAAATCAAGAATAATTTTTCAGAGCACCAAATTTCAGTAACGGCTGCCTTGTAAAATATGGTGTGTAACCAACAGCAGAAGGGCAATAGCACTTACAGGAAGGATCTTACAGTTGCCCTGATTTTCTGTTACCTGCAGTTATGCACCTGCTTCTGTCACATATCACACTAAAGATAACCAGTTCTACAAGACATCAGACTCTCTTGCAGATTCTGTAACTATCCAGTCTGCATATCAAATCCTGATTCTTCCTTTTGTGAATAAACTGTACAAATATGAAGACTTTTAACTTCAAAGCTTTATTTTCTGTTCTACTTATCATAACTCTTTTTTTTCCCTTCATTTGTTTTCACTGAGATGTTTTATTATCTCTGCCACACATATGCAGTTCTCACATTAAACAGTGTGGGAGGATATTTATGTCCAGTGTCAAACATGAAAAATATGTCATACTTCCTTGCAGTGATAATGTTTGCTTAAAACTTTTTATCCTTCCCAGCAATGACTTTACAGACCAGACAAAGTTTGTGTTTAGATGTGGAACGCTGTTTTATATGCCAGCAGCAGAATTACTTTAATCTTTCAAACTGTTTGTGACAGTCATAACTGTTTTCATCACTCAAAGATCGTTGTATTTAAACAGATGAAAGGGTGATTTACATAAATTGGCATGAATGCGCAAAGCACAGAGCCTTATCACTGTGGTGCTCTGAGATTGTATAGTTAGACAATAGCCTCAGTCCATAAGACACCAAATAAGGTGTCCTGGAATGTGATTGCATCCATATGCCTCTAACTAATGCAATATTGATAGCAAGCGGCTTCAAAGAACAAGAATTTGCTCTGAAATGAATGTTTTCTCCTACACTACCAAAAGAATTACCAGCATCAAAGTCCTGAAAATTGATGTTAATTAAAACTATGACTTTTCAGGAAACTTTCAATTGATTATTTTTGAGACCAATATTTGTCAAATTGCTATAATCAGTTCCACTATATCATGGCTTACTATAAAAACCGGAGGTTTACACTCCATTAGAATGTGTAATATGAATGTAATTTAGAAGGACTTGTAATTAAAAATGCAATGTCGTCCTCCCTTAGAAGACAAGGAAAGAATCTCTTCGAGTCAACAGTTCCTTCCAGCTTCTTTTCAGTTTGATTATGTTATACTGAATTACCGTGGCTGCTGCAAAGTCACTGGCATTTCATGACAGAGAAGGATTTCCCATTAATAGCAACTGAGTGACATAATGAATGTTAGTCTGATACCCTCAATTTAATAGAAAAAAAAATTATGTATAGGATAGTTATAAAATCTATACCTAATACTACTGATGCCATTAGTATAACCACTATTAGCTGCCTGGAGTCTAACATTCTCTTTAAATTCTCATTTAAACCCTTATTTTCTGTTCAATTCCACTGGATTTCTTCCAGTGCCTATATCATAGGCTTCTAGGTAAATAGAACCACAGGTTATATATGTTGTTTTTTCACAGGGATCCGATTAGGCTATTCTGTTAATCCAGCTGCTTTCTTCTTCTTTACTGTGTTCTTATGAATTTCCTGCATGATTTCCTATTTATCTGGTTACCTTCTTGTGTCGTTATTCCCTGTACTGCAGTCAGTGCCACTAGCATGAAGTTTATCTGGATTTGCTCTGCTATTTGCATCCTTGTCTTACCCTATTTGTGCTGATATTCAAAGTCAGTGAACTACTATAATTTAAATCCCTGTCAAAGCTTTCCTTGGCAGGAAATCAGGATGCTCACTGATTAATTACCTTAGATTATATATGCTATGAGCAATTGCTTTCATATATGAAAGCCATTACTGCAAGGAAAGAGCAGAGGCAAGAATTGGAAAGGATTGGATAGATGAAATCAATGCACTTAATAAATAATGAAAGGCCCAACACACTTGCTCTCAAAAGACTTTAATAATTACCATCACATTGGCACTTACCTTATGTTTGTCCCCCATACGCAGTAATTTCACACCATAGTCTTTGGATTAAGGTTGGACATACCCTGCAATACCACCATAATACAAACTGATTATGACAATAACATACTTGATCTGACGTGGAATCTGTAGACTTTCGTAATTTTGATATGTTGATCTTTTTTCTCAATTATGTTTTGTACCTGTGCAAACACATGAATACCCTCTCTTAATGCTTTTGAGCATGATTGATAAAAATACTGGATGCTGAAAATTTCAACAGGAAATTGGAGGTCTCAGGTTTAGGTTCTGTTATGGTGTAAATTGTGTTTTCCTTTTTAAAGCAATGATAACAGGTAAAATCTGTAGTCCAGACAGGAAACAGCCATCAGAAGGAAGCTTCTTTCTAAGAAAAAAATATAAATAAATTTGACACCCAAACTTGTTAAACAGGATGTAGCAGGACCATTTGATTTGAGAACAAAAATAACAATCACAATGTTCATAGGGCAATTCTCAGAAATTTGAAGCTAGTTAAAAGACAAAGCACCAGGTTACTACTAAGCTCTCAAAATTGGAGAATTAGAGTAAAAACATATGCATGATACAGTGTTGTAAGATTACAGATGTGATAAAGGCAGGCTTCTCCTAAATGTAAGAAAAGTCTGATTTCAGGTCATCATTGAACCTCTCCTGCAACAACTTCTGTAGTATCTTTGTGCCTAAATACTTAAGATGCCAGGGCAAGCTGTTTAAAAATGTAGCTTTGTCCTGTGAAGAGCCCTTAAAATGCTGCTTTGTGAACATCTTGACAGAGGTGGAAAAATCAGTGGGTTTATTACTCTTAAGAGATCTATGTATGAATTGATTGGAACAGTACTTTTTCATGGCATGTAAATCAATTCAAACTTTTCAGGATCAGGATTTTTCAGGTATCTAAACTATGTTCCAAGTCAGCTATTTTGAAAGTGTCTGAAAAATATTCCTTAAAGGACTTCTTTACAGCTACTGCATAGCATGTTTTAGGATATAACTATTTGTACAAAGCATGTGTATAAGGTCTTTAATCTTGAAAATTCCCTCCACAAAGCGTTGCCATCTCTGGAGTGGCATGGAGTATCAGAGAGGGTCCTAGTGCCCTAGGACAGGCAGGGATACCTGACTGGACACAACAGTGTAGCTTCTGTGGCCAAGCAGAAAACTTTAAAAGTTAAAGAATATAATGCTAAAAGGAAAAACTGTTCTATAAAATGTATTTCATTTATTATCTATAGAGTTATTGATAAATGTTTCTGATGTGTTTCCTTACCTCGAGTTTTATGCAAAGGGCCTGACACAGCACTGACTTAGAGTTAAATGGGAGTTGGTAAAGCATATTTGTGTTTAAGATGATTTAAGCTTTCCACATCAGGGATTCTTTCCTTACATGTAACTGGGCAGTTCCCAGGACAGAGAATCTCCAAGCTTAATTAGGATAGCTGACTCTACATTTCTGTTTGAAATAATGATAAGGGAACTTTGACTTTCCTGCCTTTTAAATGCTAGTCATTTTTCACATTAATGCAATTTGATATTGGTTTGGTTTTCATGTGAATGAAGAAAATTGTCTCAAGATTTAAAATTTCTTTTCAAATTTAAAAAAAATTTCCAAACATTTTATAACATTTCCAAAAATGTTGTAAAATAAGTTGTCCTATTAAATATTTGATGTAAAGAATATTTTTCCATTATAGATGCAGATGCATCAAATTGCAAAGTATATTATTACTTTTACTTTGCATATGATTTTTTAAGTCCATTCAAGACCTTCTTGTTGTCATGGAGAATAAAACTAAGAGGAATTAAGCTCATTATGACTGGGTTATTATAGCAGAATCAATTTAGATATAAATTATATTGGTATGGTTTCTGTTATTTCTCATTCTGAGAAATAGTTTTTGTGATTTTTAATAGATAATATCAAATCAAAATGGTAGTCAAATAAAACTTCAACTATGACTACAATTATATTTAACTCTTCTACTAATAGGTCCGTTGGAATTGCATCTATGTTTTAGGATTTCAGTTAAATTATCATTATCATGTATTTCTATTCTTCTGTCTGCCTTTGGCATAGACCTGCTATTATTATTGAGTAAAAGCCATTTCCAGGAGATAGAAGGTACCTCATAAACAATAAGGTAATGATAAAGGCCCAGAGGTGCAGTGAGCAGAAAGTCTGCTGTCATGGGCTTAGCTGCTGCACTCAAATTCCCTGGTCCTGTTGTGTAATACTCATATGCTCTTCTTTCCTGTTACATAAGAATAAACATGAACACCTAAAAATGTTTACATCCACTGCGGATGGATGTAAATCTGGATCCAAAATCCAGATACTCTCAGCATAGAGTTCAACAGAAAATAAGCAAGCTGTAAAAAAACAAAATAGATCAGGTATATGCAATAATAATTCTTGTTATTTTCCCAGTCTTAAAGTAAGCTTACATGAGATATTTTTCTTTTGTATAGACTCCCATTTCTCTCATCATATAGTATCTGAGTGCTTTCTAGGATTAAATGGTTTGACTAATGTGTCACACGTGCTTTACTTTTCCCATCATCCTTTCCCCATAAGGAGAATAGTAAGGGTTTTATTTAGAAATTTAGAGATACTTTTCAAAAATATATTCTTCTATGTGTTTATCACAAAGAAGGGAAGCTCAGAAAAAATTTATGCCTTGCACTTCAATGCAGTTTGGTGTTTCTTGTAAAAACATTGATTAAAAGGATCTTAACAAAATACTTTTTAAAGTCAGTATCCCATGTTTTATTTGTGGGAAGGAGGAGAAATATCGTGGGTCCAAGTTTGCCTCTTTTTAACATTTTGTTTCAAATTACAGACCCTTTAAAGTAGTAGCTAGATAAATTTTCCTGCATAAATCTAAGTTGTAGAAGAACTTAAAAAGTTAAAACCAAGAATGAAATACATTGGTAGTATGAAATCATTTGACAAATATTTGTGATTTTATAGAGGAAATTACTACATTTTTGTTTGCCTATATTATGAATTTTTATTTTAAACAATCTATGATAACTATATGTGTAGAATGTATGTAGTCCAATAGAGGTGATTTTTCTATTGATGTATTCTTTAAGTAGAAATAAGACACACATGCTTTTTCATAGAGACATATGTGATTTTTGAGCAATATAATTTCTTTATTTTGTACTTGTTGATTCTTGTTTAATTCTACGTATTTAAATTTCATATTTCTCAAGCTGAACCTTAGGGTTTCATACTAAATATGAATCTTTATAAACAGGAAGTTTGTTGGTTAAAAATTCAGAGTTTTATTCAAAGAATTTTTCTCTCTTGTATAAGGCATACAATTTTTTTTCTTAAAAAAGATCCTGCTAGGTATTCTCCAAATTCCATTTTGATTCAGGTATGATGAAGACTAAAACATTGAACTTTAGAGACCAAACTCTATCAGGTTCAGTGATGTTAACAGATAAATGTGGACAAGTTTGTTGTATACCTTTTTATACCTGATTTGTAGTTTTATAAGAAATTTTCAAAACCAGGAGTGTTCATTTGGCACATTTCACATCACTAAAATGCAGTTATGCACACTAAAAAAAAAAAATAGGCAAAATCTAGCTTAATATTTCACCTTACTTTTAAATGTGAATATCCAATATGTATATTTAGATTTAATTCTATTTTCATTTTTATTTCATTTACCCTTAAATATGTGTAGCCGTGCATTTGAGAATCATTTTGGGCTTGAAATTCTCCTCCCCCATCCTGTCTATATGGCTGAACAAAAAGGGGAAGGTGACTGTCATACTTCCAAGCAGCACATTTTTAGAAGGTCAGAATGATTAAATTCATTCTCAATAATGTAGTTTTTCTGTTCATGCTTTTTATTGACAGTCTTTGTTTCTTAAAGAACCTTCATTGCTTTTTTTTATTTAAACAAAAATGTAGCAAAGAAACAGATGTGTCCCATATAAAATATGCAATAAATCTTGTCTCACAAATTCTTTGCTCTGAACTTTCTGACAGAAACTGTCAAATATCCACTTTAATTCTAGTATAAAATGTTCACTTTGTGTCATGGCGCCAACCACCATATGCTGGAATAAAGTCAGTAACCAGCAATAAAAAAAGGCAACATACGCACCTTTGAAACAGTACAAGCAATCAACAGTGAGAAAGGTCTATATAAATCTATGGAGATTTAATCTCAAGCTTTGCCACTATCCTGCTGTGCATTTACAATGAGACTTTGCTCCCGACCACCAGAAGTGGCTTACTTTGCAGGAGGAGTATATCCTAATGAGGAGGAAATGTATGGAAAACAAAGCAGCAGTTTTTAGCTCCCACACCCCCATCCTTTGGATCACCTAGAAGAGCATGTCCTAGTGTGTTCAAACATGTGGGGCCACTACACATCACGCATTGCTGTACTTTAGCTGATCATGTGAAACCAATCTTGACTGAGCTCAATCAGCAGAAATTACTTTAGCTTCATAAATCATTCTTATCATTCCACAGGAGGAGGCAATGCTATGGCTTTTCTCTCCTAAAAGTTTTTAGGCCACAAATTTCACAAGCTTTTCTGAAATTCATTTAATTATATTTCTATAAGTATTCATTCTTTACCCACCAGATTAGGTGTTGGCTCACCTTCGATTAACTTTTTTTTATATCCTTCTTAAGTTTTTGAGAAGACCTCCTGCTTCTTATTGGTCTTAATGATCATTCAACTATTTAAAAGTATTGTTCTTGGTGTAAAAATATGCTGATCCTTGAAGTTTTTAATTCTGTTTACAACAGAAGATTGTAGTTACAGATAATCTGGAAAATTAGTTTTCCCAAACACAGAACAGATTGGATTTAACCTTGTTCAGTTTGAAAGAATTAGAACTAATTTTTCAGTTCCATGAACTGCTTAGATATTTATTCATCTCAAAGATTAATTTTGGAATTAGACCACAACATTATAAGTGTTTATTAAAAAGAAATAAGAATTAGAATATATTTCTGTAGTGTTTAAGTACTAAGAGGCTTAAAAAAATATTTATTCTCTGGAACCAGAAGTGTGGGAGAATGAGGGATTAATGGCTTGATTGCATTTTAACAGCATGCAGTTTCAAATAACTTAATTGGAATAAATTGAAAAATGTAATGCTAATTCTTGCTTTGTAATTGATAACTCAAGAGTTAAGTAAGACTAAAGTTAGTCCTAATTTTAATGAAACAATTACCTGTTTGTGTAGAAGCTAACTGAAAAAAAAAGCTTTAATTTAAAAGTCTACTCATAGAATACAATAGAAGCACCATACTAAGAAACATATATTTTAAGAAATATAGAACATTATTAAAATAAATTAAATATTTTTTTCTTCATAGTTAGTGCTAATGTGCTGGTAAAATGACCTTCAGCACTTTTTCTGGCACATTTATAAACAGCATTATCACTTTTAAAAAAATACATAATCTATTTTTTTTTATTACCTATGATAACAAACATGTTCTTGAACGTGTTCTGCTGGTGTTGTGTGCCTCTGTGTGCGTAAAAATGTCTACAATTTGTTATGGTTTGGTAACATTAAAAATACTGAATCTTTTATAATGTTTAACAATTTCTGTACGGTAAATGTTAATTAATTAGTCCTTGCCCATGACCTAAGATACAGCTTAGTAACTAATATTCCTGATAACTTGTGGGGAAACATGTTTGTTAAGCAGCTTTCCAAGTCCGCACAGAGACTCTTTGTGTGATAGAAACATTTGTACATTTTTGTCATTGGATGTGGGTTTCTTAGTTAAAAACAATTTTTGTACCACTGCAAAGGAAAATAAACTTGTAAGGACTGTTTCAGGGAAGCATGATTAAGACCTCATGGCAGCAAGTGTTCTGAAGATTGTTTTGAAAGGATTTAAGATGTCTATATCAGTATGTAAACCATCTAAAAAAAAATTGCATAGCCAAATCCCATGTTAAAAATGTGACATTTTCTAATTTAGAGAAGAGGTAAAGGAAACAAGGCTTATGTGATCACACTGCCTGTTGATTGTTCCCCTGCCAATAATTTTTAATGCATTGGCCAATTTTGACCAAATGTGACAGAGTTAGAGATCCTAAGATTTTAAGCCCCTAAAATCTCAATAAAAATATGTGGCTAAATAGACAAGAGTGACCCTATTAGCCTTCCAGGGAGAGAAAGGCTGTATCATGAACTCAACCCTTAATTAAACATTAATGAATCCATCTGGGAACTAACTGGAAAATACAGATCCACAGTAGGCCAAGTTTCATTGATTCCATTGCTCCCAGACCGTCTTGCTTAACTGATACCATAGAAGAAATCTCTTCATGGGCCTGGGATCATTTGTTTTGGGGATTTTTTGCATTCTAATGTACTGGAATAGAAACCTATATTAGACATACAATTAAATACTTGCATGTAATTTCCAGGCTGTCTGTTGAATTCCATGAGTTCATAAAGCCTACCCATTAGAACTTGATAACTAGCTAAAGAAAGTTAATCAGATAATACATATTAGAAAAAGTAGTTGCTAGGATTCTGTACATAGAACACTTAAGGTTTTTTATGATTTCTAAAATATAGAATTTTTATAAGACAAAAATCTCCTGCATGAGAATGGTGGACTTTAGCCACGTGAAATAATTTGCAGTCACATTAGGTATGTATTTTTCAAATTTGAAATTGAATATGATATGATAAAAAACAAAATAAAATGAAAATGTTTTACATTGTATGTATTCTCTCCTGTTTGCTACGTTTATATATGAAGTAATAAGAATTTTTTTGTATAGAACTAACTTAAAAGTAATATTATGTCTCAAAAGATAGAGTTATATTAAAAATAACTCAATAAAATAATGTAGAAATAGCAGAAAATTCAGGTTTTATGTATAGCTCTAGATAGATTTTTCTTGAGTATATCTCTTCCTAGAAGAGGATACACACCTCTAGAATTTCTGAAACTTCATGATTTGCTAAAAACTTTTAAGGTTATTGAGAAAGCTTATTCATAATTAGAATAAAAAGTATAAATGTCTGATATTACAAAATTTATTTTTATTGTGAGTACCTGATTTCTGAGAAATTTTATATTCTCTTTTGCTATATGCTTTTATTATACAATGGGTTTTCCAAAAGTAGAACAGTTCTAAAATTGGATTCAGTCTGTATGAAATGTAAAACTTCATCCTAGTAGCATATGATACTAAATTAGAAATTAAATTTCCATGTCTTTAACAATTCCAAAACCCCAATTTCCGTACTCAGTACCATACTCACTCTTGTTAGTCAAGCCATGTTTTCAAAATACAGTATATTCCAGTTTGATAATGGGGAAAAAAAAAAAAAAAGGAAAATATAGGTGATGGCTTTCCTTCCATTTTCTGATATTACATTCTCTTGCATTCATATATGTATTTCCATGAATTTTATTTGCACTTGATATTTGATAATTTGTTTAAAAGATTCTATTAACTTGATTTTCATTCCTTTAAAATTCACATTTCAAGAAAAGAGATTCTGACAGTGTCAGGTAATGAAATATATTTTCATGTGTTATAGTATCCAAACTGTTAATTTATAACATTTGCAATGTATTCTATTAATGGCCTTCTTATGCAGGGCCCTATCTTTTTCTAGACACTCAGATAACACTAATAATAAAGAGATTAACTGGATGTCAATGGTACTTATGAACACTTTGTATGAAGTTAGCCACATGCAGTTGGCTTTGCTATCATCAGCTAAATAATAAAACCTCATACTCCATTGAAAACTACAGATTTGTTTAATATGGTAAATCAAGTGGCTGGACACCTTGACTATAGTAAAAAAATAACTATAGACTTGATTTTTATGCATAAAAACTGTCCAAATGAGCCAATGGATCTAAACCTTAGGATTCATCTACAATGATTTTTCTATATGGCTACATGCTGTTGTACTGGATCTGGCTGGGATGGAGTTAATATTCTTCACAGCAGTCAGTATGGGGCTGTGTTTTGGATTTGTGGCTAAAACAGTGTTGATAACACCGGAGTGTTTTGGCTAAAGCTGAGCAGCACTTGCACATTGTCAAGGCTTTCTCTTTCTCTCACTCTGTCCCCCCAGCAAGTAGGCCAGGGGTGGGCAAGAGTTGGAGGGGTCACAACCTGGACAGCTGACTCAAAATGACCGAAGTGATATTCCATGCATGTAATGTCATGCTCAGCAATAAAAAAGGGGGGGAAAAGATTTTGGTAGTCATTGCTTAAAAAATGTCTGGGCATCAGTCTACTTGTGGGAGGTGGTGAGTGATTGCCCTTTGCATCACTTGTTTTTTCTTCCCCTTTTCTTCATCTATTGAACTGTCTTTATCTTGACCCCTAAGTTTTTCTCGCTTTTGCTCTTCCTATTCCCTCACCCATCCCTCTGTGGGAGAAGGGGTACAAGTGAACAAGTGGCTGGGTGGTGCATAGCTGACAAGTGGCCGGGGTCAACCCACCAGGAGTCTAAAATAAGAGTCCTTAGGAAAGCATAGTTTCACTTGATTGCTCATGATAGTTCCTTGCAGCTCAAACCGCAACCAGAGTGAAAATTGTTTTCCATATTATCACTTGTAGTCCAGTAAGTCTTGAGTAAAGGGTTTCTTAAAATTTAAGTCTATTTGGAAAGGTTCACTAGCAACAGATCTGTTGAAACCAAAGCCAAAGAAGGCTAAATTCATCCCACTGTCGATCGTGCTGTTCTTTGTACTACAATTGTACTTGAGGGTGGAAATATATATAGTATACTTCTAGCCATCAAGTCTTCTGAGTTCAGCTTCTGATACCCAAGTATATCAGCAATGGCTAATTTCTAAGAGATTTGGATCTCTGCTATAAAATGGTGGTATGTCTTCGTGCTTTAAAAAGACCAAGAAAATAAGGTCTATTGTTGCTTGTTCTCCTTAGTTGGTAATGTCATAGAATGTGACATTTGGCATTTTGGAAAAAGATAACCCAACTGAATCTGCCTGGGGATATACTATTCTTCCTCAACCCTTGATTAAGGGGCAAGTATGTTTCAAGGGCAGGTTTCATCTTTTGACTACCATTCAGCATGACTACTTAAGAGGTTTTAGTCTTGACTAATAAGGAAGATGAATTCTTGTGAGCCTAGAAAATGTCAGAATAACCTTTTGTCACTGTTTGAAGAGCCTCTGTCCAGGATCTATAAAGTTCAGAGAGGAATGATATTAGGGGTTTTTTTTGGTTTTGCACGTTATGTTTGGGGGCTTTATTGTTGGTTGGTTGGGTTTGTTGGTTGGTTTTGGTGTTGGGGTTAGGGGGTTGTTTTGGTCTATGTCTTATCCTAGATTCCTTCTTAATCTTAGCTGTGGTTGGTTGAAAGACATGATTCAGAAAAGACCTGTTTCCTTCCTGGGGGCAAAAAAATCAAATACATTGGTTTAGGGTGGGGTTTTTTTCCCCCACCGAAAAGCATATAATTTACCAGTCTCTAAAAGTTCACGAAGCATACATTTTTGAACCACATGAACTCAGCCTTGGAATATAGAACTAAGAGTTCTGATGTCTCCACCCTAACTGCTAGTTGCCTGAGTGTTCTCATAATTTTGAAGATTGTCATTGCTCCAGAATGCTTAGAAAAATTATAAGAAGTTATACATCAGATCTTTCAATTCTGAAAATAGCAAGATACTGGAAAATAAAAAAGCTGTAATGAGTACAACTAGATCAGTAGACCTGTGTGAATTATCCTTCTTACATGCATTCATATATTTAAGGTCAGAGAGAAATACCAGAAAATTTATCCAGTCAGACTCAGTAAGTGTTAAAAATGTTCACTAGAGGGGCAGAAGTGACTGAAATTTTTGTCTACCCATTTTTCTTTCTTTGTCCTCCCCTCTTAGAGCAAATAGTTTAATCATTCTGTGCTTGCCTCTGTTAGTTACTGACCACCTCAACTTTCAGTCTGTGCAGTATCCAAAATTTTCTTTCCTTTGTTCTTTGGGAAAGTATTTCATAGTAGCCTGTTGCATGGAGAGGTCTTCGTTCTGTTGTAACTGGAATCTGCTATGCATATGTTAGACCCATTAAAAATAAATATTTTCTGGTAATTTCTCATTCTCAAAATAGTGTTTGGTATTCTGTTCCATCCTCAGCAGGTAGAATACATAGAAGAAATAAGTAGGATTTTTTTACCATTTCACTCTAGTCTGTTTCACTCTTGGAATTGTTACAGGATCATGACTCTTCAAATGTTTACTTCTGCATTTCAGTAAAAGGAAGTCACCAGAAACATCTCAGGTTCATAAGGGAAATTCATAAGATCATAGTGCATTTATTCTCTTATTCTTCAAGCTAGGTAGAGATAGCAAGATAAATAAGACTAGTAGCTGGTCTTCAGAGTCTATTGCAAAAGGCTATTCTTACAGCAAATTAGAACTGCCTATTTTGTAAATACCTGTTTTCCTTTTTTAAATACCTGTTTCCTTTTGTCTGTAGAAAGACACAGAAATTCTTAATTGAGCTTTGGCTTTCATATCCATATTCAATGACAATAGATTGATTAAGATTATCTGTTTGTCATAGGACAGGATCTGATACTTTGTTTGCGGTGCGGACTTAACCAAATCCAACCCATAGACCATATTAAGAACTTGCATTTAGAGGTGAGACCAGCCAGCAAACTACATTTGACAGTTCCCTGTCATTTTTAAAGCTGGTCAAACCTAATGACTCCAAGGCCAGACAGAAGGGTGTCTCCATACCAAATGCAGCTTATGGGAAGTCATTTTGAAGGACCTGTATGTAATCTGTATACATCTATCTACAGCTACATTATGGAATAATTTGGTGCAGTAGGATTGGATCAGCAGATGGAAGCAGCAGAGGCTGAGGCCAGTATGTTTACAGTAGGGGTTTAAGCTCTGAGTTAGATTTAATCTGAGGTGAATATCTCCACCTCATGTGTTTCAAAGCTGTCTGAAGGCTCAAGCATTATTTTGGTCCTTTTGTCCCTATTAAGTATTGGAGTGCATTTGCTGTGGAGCTTCGTGTTTAGTTTCCTCCTAATGGAAATTAGCTTGCAAGCACCAAAACTTCTCTGCAAACCGAATCAATGCTCAATAAACAGGGACAGTGAGGAAATTCACTTCAAAAGCATCCTAATCAAAAAGCTAATGCCAATAGTCACTGTATTTCAATGTTCACTGCAGTCATGCTTTTCACCAATACGAGAAATAGAGAGTGATATCAGGAGTCCATTATTTAATCTTGTAATTAAATATTATGTAGTGCATAAACAAAATGTGCTACATGTAGTTAGGCTATAAAACACTTGCCACAGCCATCTGTGGAAGCTAAAAAGCTTATAAAAGCTTAAGCAGAGAACAAGCAAGTTCTTGGGAGAGAATCCATTGGGAATTACATTGAAATGACATCCAGTGCAAGAAGCATTTTGTATGAACAACAGAACCTCAGAGGCAGAGAGAACACTTAGGATAAGGATTGGGTGTTTGTCCTGGTCCTTACTGAGCACCTGCTTCAGTGTCTGCCAGGGGCAGGATGTTAGGCTGGAATCCCTGTGCCAGTCTGATACAGGTTTTATTACACTCTTAACTTAAGGAAACTGAGGAAACTGAAATCAAGCATGTGGTCTAAGGATGAAAGAATTACAGGATCCCACTTCAGCAAAAAGGAAGTTCTCTGCAAGCAAATGTGGTGTTGCCAGAGAAATAAAACAAAGAAGTTCTTTCACTTATGTAATTCATTTTAATTGCCTTCTGTAATTGCACAAATTAAGATGAGGATTGATATCTTTGAGGACTCTGTTGAGGAAAATACAATGTTCCATGGAAACCTTTACTGACAGCCTTGGTAGTGTTAGTTATTGCAGGTTGTGGAGGGGGAGAAAAGGAGCCCGGTATTACAAATTCTGAGTGGAAGATTACTTAGAAATCGTATGGAATATTAGATAATTGCTCTGGTTTCTTGTCTTACACATTGTATAGTATTTGTAACTCCTATTTATTTAGAATTTGTTGCATAGAGTTTTTTGTTCATTTTCTTAACAAGTCTCAACATCTAAATTTCAAATAAATGCTTTTAAATAGTTCCTTGGTAGACATGCTTATAGTTAAAAATCTGGAAAATACTGTTTCTCATATAATAGTTATTTTCTTCCTTCTTCTTTTCCCCTATATTGGTACACAAACATGCACACTGTTATAGTAATGTAAGTTTTGCATGTTCCTTCCTAGAAGTCACACCTTTTTTTCTTTCTATAACAAATTAAAATTTCTTTCTTCTGTCTTCCCTTATTCTGTTCTTACAAGATTAAAAAATAGTAAGTCAGGTCTTACCACCTAACTATGAATGTATAAGCATGTCCTTGTTAGTTATTGGCTGAGGATATTCAATCTCTGTTGTAACTCTGAATGTAGCTATGTTAGGAAATTTGCCTTACTTAACAATTCTTCATCTCCTTAACAACCAGAAAGAACTTATTAATGTAATCATAAAGTGTACAATTTTCTACAGAGTTCAGCTTTTAACCGTCTTTGTTTTTCTATAGATGGTTAATTTTGTACCATGATGAACCATCAGAATTCCAGCCTATGTTTTCTACTTTCAAATATATAAAATAAAAGAGCTGTGGAAATAATGAATTAAGTATAGTAGGTTAACGTTAGCTGAATTTCTGAGGAGCCTGAGATGAACGCAATGAATCACAGCTGCCCTATCTATTCAATTGCAGCTGTCTTGCCCCCAAAATTTGAGATGGAGAATTTAGTGGTATAGAATTAATCGTTTTCCTTGCAAAGGGCACACAATGTTGTTTCCGGCTTTTGCCACACTGAAATATTCTGAATAACTATCTCCAGCACACTTGCCCAATATAGGTAAACACAGGAGTTAAAATTAATTTGTTTTATTAACAGCAAAAGAGTACAGTTCTTTATCTTTGTATAAAGAAGTGTCTGAATTCTGTTTATATTAACATTTGCGCTTACAGGATTATTCTAATGTGGAATAGGAATAACTTTTCCACATTAGTATTGGTTTACATATATGGTGTTCTGCCGCAGCTAAAGTCGCTCCACTGTACAAGGAGAATTGATCAATATTTTGTGAAAAAAATAGTGCTTTTGATTGAGTACCCCCAGCTCAGGAAACATTTTCAAAAGTGCAGAATGCCCATCCTTTGAAAATCAAATCCTTTTAAGTAGCTTGTGTGAGCATTCTGTAACAGAGAGGCTCAGATTCACTAACCATATTTCAAACTCTTGGCTGCTTTTTCAAAAAAAATCATGTACATACCATACATTTAAAACTTAGTACATGTGTTTTCACTTTCCAGCTTCCTGAACAAAATGTGATAGCTATATGGAACAGTTGGTGTTAACCATGTTTGGTACCTGTTCAATTCCAATTGAACTTCCAATTATTTCTGCTGCAGAAACAGGTTTAAGTTTGTAAGTTCTGGTCTGCAACAATAAAGAGACATATACAACTTAATGTTCTTTTTTAAAATCTGAAGGTCAAGTTTAATCATTTGCTTTTTATTCAGATTAATGTCTACCACTATATATTATAGTATGGATTTTAAATGACTTTTCACATCCTGTACACTTTATTGGTACATTAGCAGCATTTGTTCAGGTACAAGAAATAAATAAAAATTGAAAATTAGCAAATGTTTATCACTTTTATTATATTTAGTATACAACCTATCCAATTTTGAATGTAAGAGATGTTTAATCTAGGAACTCTAAAACAGTAAGGCAGTAATTTATATCTTTGAAATGTTTTTCACTGGCAGCTAAAGAAGAATGTAAAAAAGAAGAGAGCAGTTTGGAAAATGCACAAAAATGGTAAGGTTTTTGCTAGTGTTTTCTAACAGTTTATTTTGGTCAAAGATGTTATTGATCTTAGGAATTACATTAAATGGGAAAAAGGATCTGTCCTTCAAAGAAGTAATATGCTTTCTGAAAAATTCTTACATAGTCTTCCAGGAAAAAGTTCAATTGAGTTTTTAGCCAAACAGTGTACTCTGAGGTTTTAATTACTGTCAACATTGAATTGAATCAAAGTTTTACAGAATATTGTAATAACTGATTAACTACTTAATGTACTACATATGTATTTCATTGTCACTGAATGTTTTCAGCACTTAGGCTATTGAATGCAGTATACTAAGAAACCAGTGAAATCCTAATGTTTTTATTGCCCAAATATCTGTGCCTTACGTAGGCCAAAGGAGGCAAAACAGGGGAAGAAGTGAGATAAATTGGTTTATAGGTAGATAGTGAAATATGTAATAAGTTACTATTTCTAATAAATTTTGTTTACCAAATCATAGTTTTGTGAGAGCAAAGGATCTGCTTTTAACCTTGTTTGTGTTAGCTATGGAACTGCTATAAATCGACTGGGGTAAATTTATTTTTTACTTCTTATCAATATTTTTTCTTCATGGTCACTAATGGTAGATATGTGATAATTTGGATTTTTATGTTACTTTTCTGAGCCCAGAGCCACTCCACCTAACTGAGACATCTAGGGTAGTCTTCATAGACAGTCAGAAAAAGAGATAAGCATCTCCCAAGCGCAGTTCAAGTCTTAGGTGAGCTGTTTCCATTTCCTTGCAGAAGGTGCCTAAATTGGCTGAACTATTGGTTGACATCAACTGGGGCTTTACCTCTTTATTTCATTTGTCAAGGGTGGCTGGCTGGCCTGTTTCCTTTCTACCTAGCTACAAACCTACTTTTTGTCGCACCAGGCTCTTTCATATTCTACCTGCTTTGTAGCCTTTCTGGAGGAGAGTGGACACTCCAGGGTATTTGCAGTTGACTTAAGGAATTAGTTGTCTGATATGGAGTTTGTTTTTTTCAGTTGCTAACTAAATATTCAATATCTTAAATTACTGGTAAAAAGATGTGATACTTTTGAAAGTCAGAAAGTGGCCCAGGAAACTAGATTAAGCTGGGTGAAAGCAAAACAGTGCTAGTGGGGGAAGGGCTGGAGGCAAAACATGAAGAGGGGATGAGGAGTGTCAGGATGAAGGTAGAGTGAGGGAGAGTGTGCAGGAATTCAGAATCCCAGAGCATGCAGAGACAACTGTATCAGCTACAGCTGGGATGGAGAAAGGTTCCATGAGGAAGAAGAGAGCATGATGTTACCAGGGCTGCTGTTACACGAGGCAAACCTGAGAAGACAGGTTCTGGTCTTGCTGTTCCTGGCTCAGCTATCCTAGTCAAGGGGTAGGAACAGCTGAGGAATATTTGTCCCAAGTGAACGTGATGGAAATTACATTGCCCTGTAGGCATAAACTGTTTTAACCATGTGATTATGACTTTTTTTTTTAAACCCAGAATGCTTTACACAGATTTTTAAATCTGTATTAGTTTTTTATTTATTTATTTTGGGTTTTATATTAATTTCATTGTGATTTTTTACCATGTATCACCAATTAACTTGAAATATATTCATACAAAACCTCTGTAAAAAATTTTTAAAAGGTTAAGGTTATCATATATGGGGATTTAAAAAAACTATTATATTAATAGCTCACCTTGAGCAGTATTTGATATTCTTTAACATGTCCTAGAAGCTGTATCCATCTTTAAAGTCTCAAAAACCCCAGAGTATATTGGCTCATGTGGCTAAAATCCAAGCTGCTTTACTTTGTGAAACAGCTGGAGTATATATTCCTTTATTTTTGGGGGGTAACTTCTGTATTTTTCGATTGTTACTTTATATTCTTCGAGCCTAGCTACAAGCTTGAATCTCAACCTAAGGCAAAAAAACTTGACCCTAACCTTGGCAATGTCATATGAAAACACACAGTGTGAACTATGCAAATGCTAGTATAAGTTAAGAAGGAATTACTTGCTGAAGCTGCATCTGTTGCTCAAGTAACATCTTTTAAATAGTTGGGGACTCCTTACAAGTCTTTAAAATACCTCTTATTTATTCTATTTTCAAGATTTACACTTCCTGTGTTTTAGATTTAGGACCTATTGACAATGATAAAGAAGAATATAACTTTCTTCTGCTTAAATAAAATCAATATTTCAAGAAAAATTAGTTATTTTGAAACATGTTGTTACCTTTCTTTTTAAACTATAGCACTATTTTTTGTAAGCATCACCAAATCTTTCGGGATTGTTACATCTACTTTGCAGAGAAGAGTGATTCAACCTTTACAAAAGTGAACATACTTTTGTTTTGTTTTGTTTTGTTTATATAAGTCTCCATGTACCTAATCATGTGAATCATTCCATCTTATCTATACAAAGCAATATCATAAAGGTTAAAAATGCACAATCAGTTAAAATGCTATCAGAAGTATCATCTATAATAAAAGACTACTTTGAAAATATCCAGTTGTATAGCAATTCTGTAGCTGCATTATAAAATAAAAAGCATTAAAATATTGCCAATATATTTTGATAAAATTAATTACCTGGTTATTGGCACATGGAAGGAGATGATTTCTTTTCAGTAAAAACTTTGCAAACTGACTACTGGCACTGTCTGCGGCTTTTTGGTTGCTACTCCCAAACCTCCCTAACTACATGAAGGTTATTTTTAAGCAAGGCTGGAGATTTTTTCCTGAGTTGGCATGTGACTCTTCCATAGTCCTGCACTAAAGATAAATGGGAGAATAAGATCTTCATGGAATGTTGCAGAACAAAATTAAAGAAATAAATATAATATAGCATTTCCTGAAATGCAAGAAGTTAAGTTTTTCTTGTTAAAACCAAGTGCCCATGATTTGCCAGTGTGACATATCTCTATGGTGGCTCAGGCATCTGTAAGTTATCCTCCTGGGAAGGAGGTAGGTGTTGGAAGGTTACTTATACTCAGCATGAACTGCTGCTATGACTTCCAAGGCTAAGGGGAAGTTATGGTAATTACCAGCCTTGACTACTGAATCATGAACCAGCCCTCAGAGAAGCTGTTTCCCCAGTGGGCTTATGTGTTGACAGTTTTTTCCCCCCTCCCTCGTAGCTTTGAAGAAATAGTGGGATACTTTGGGATAAAGCCAAAGCCTGGCGAGAAGGAGATCACACCAAACTACGTTTTCACGGTGTGGTATGAATTCTGCAGTGACTTCAAGACCATTTGGAAACGAGAGAGCAAAAGCATTTCCAAGGAACGGTAAGGTTCTAATAAAGTCATTAATACCATTTTAGATGTCTGGGAAACTGTTCCTTCTCAAACCCAACAAATTATACTCCTATATTTCACAGGCGTCATTGTTTTCTTTCAGATCTAATGGACATCAAGGAAAGATTATTCCCTCAGGGTGCGTAGGAAAATTCACCAAAGGCATGCTGTCCCCACAAAAAGATAAACACATATAATCTGATAAATTACACTTTTGTAACCCCTTCCAATTACTAGCTAGTAAAATGAAAGGGGAGCTGTGCTAATTTGTAACAGATTGCTTCTCTGTGCATTTTCATGTTGAACTAGCCTAAATGAGGCGATATTGCTGTCGCAGACAGTACAGACAAATAAAAGTGAATGCTTTTCCAGTTAATATACTGCACTTGCATCAAAGGGAAGCCCCAGAGATTCAGGCCACACTTAGCACAGTGTCGAAGCCCCACACTGAATTTACAGCACTACTTCTGACTTTTGGTGTCCTGCTGAGGACATCAAACTACTTGCCGCTAGATCTCACCACAGTCTCCTGATTTTATTAGTTAGAGTAAAAAAAAAAAAAAAAACAAAACTAAAACCTTCAATTATTTACTTGATTTTCTTAAAGAAACAATTCTAGTACAAGCTCACTGTGCTTACCATATCTCACTTCATTTGAAAAGACCTAAAAAGTGGTAACATGGTCATACTTTGGAAAAGAATGGATTATCACTTTCAATGTGAAATAGAAATCCAGGTGCTTATTCCAAATTGACCTAGATTTAGAGAAAAATGTCTTTAAAAATATGGCAAAAGTAGTAAACTAATTTACACTTACATTTGCCATTTTGCTCCAAATCGGTGGGGCATTTAGGTTTATGTAGAAGTAGATTTTTTAAAGGACAAGATGGAGAAATTATAAATTCCCAATTATCAACCTTATCAACATTGTTTTTCAGATATTACAGGTTTTAAACGCTTGAAAGTTGTAGCTTTTTGTATTGTCTATGTTACGATTAGAGTGGTTTTAGATGACAACTGCAAATATTTACGAAGAATCTTTTATTTCCTGGTATCTACATCAATATGCAAATTTATTTTACACATTAAAAACTGTGTAAAATAAACAGTTACTAGCAGATAATCATGATAAGGATTATCTCAGGGATGTATTTACTGCTGAATCATGGCTTATTTTAGTTCCAAAAGCTGTTATAAGGAATAGAAATTAGCTACCAAAGGGAAAAAAAAAATACAGACCATACATCCATTCCTTTTTACGTAATTAGCACCTTGCTGGTGGCATACAATGATCCCTTCAAAGAAATTGATTTTAAATGCCTTGTAAATGGTTTAACACTATGTAACTTCTTAAACTTTCTTAATACAATATTCAAGAAACCTTTGTTTGTAAGTAAACTGCTATAATCTGTGCTTTCCTACTGGTGTGACATGGTAATTTCTCATGGTTTAATAATTATATAAATAAATTGTACAAATAAAAATACATCACAAATATTTCATCAGCTCTTTTGATGGATACCTCTATTCCTATTCATAAATGTAAAACAATACCAGTAAAATGCAGAGCACCAGTTACAATAATACTTCAAAGTGCTGATACATTCTGGATTATATAGACTGTTCACTTCAAATTATTTTTGCAAAGTTTCATTAATGTCAAAAGGACAATTCATTGTCCTTTACATTCAAAATTTGGGTGATTCATCAAGACAATGAGCTGCTGAAATGAATAGCCTTGTGTAATACGTAAATTAGAATGACACAAGAACTGTAAAACATCATGAAATCAGTAGATTAGAATGATGGAAAAGCTATTTTCATCACCTGAAAATGTCCTGTGAAGTCATGACCATTTAAGGGCTCTGTTTCACAAAATATGAGACTAACAGTTGATGAGCTGCTGTCCAAAAAGTTTGAAAGCAAGCTCAGAGTCATTGTGCACATTGGTAACTAAAAACCTTAGTATGACAGGAATGGGCAGCTGTCTTCCTTGACTGGCTAATTAATTGGATGCAGTTTTTGTTTTGCATTTTTGAAGATTTTAATTTAATAAGGAAATATCTGTTTGTCATGAACCAAATCTTTTGTTTTGAAGGAAATTTTAAAGGGGAAGGATTGGCAGTGTAAGCCAATATTTTCAAATCTGGGTTCTGAAACTGAGGCATTCATATCCTTATGTGAACGTGTTTACGATTGGATTACCCTTCCAATTTCAGGAGGAGCTGCAGAAATAATGTAAAATGTGTCTGAATTAGCTAGTCACATAGATACCTGAAAATGGATTACATTGTTTATATTTATATAGGAATGTTAATATTTTTTAAAAAATATGGCTCAAAAACTAACACTTAATCATAATATGAAGAATTATAATTATGCAAATGTATAATTAAATATGTGTTAGGTTAAAATTAATAGTAGTAAAAATAGGTCATAAGAACTAAGATTCCAAAATTAAAATTTTATTCTCAAAACTAACCACTTTGTGTTGATAACAGACAACTTTGATATCTCTGAATTTCAGGAAAAAATACTACTGCTTTGAACTAAATGACAGCCTCAGCTGCAAGAGCCTGTTTTGTCTAAAAACTACTTGGCTCCCAAATGTAACACAACTGTAGAAATCTAATTAGAATTCTATGAGACTTTTTCTTAAAGGAAACACTTTAACTGAGCTGCCCTGCATTTAACCTACCATGTAAATAAATTAGCTGTCTGCAAAATATACTTGAATCATTGTCTCTTTCCTGGACAAAATTTGCACACCATTTAGGAATGGAAGACACAGCTACAGATAGATAACAAACCTAGATAGAGATGATATGATATGATATGATAAATTAATATAGAGATAAAATGAAGAAAATTTTCAAAACTGTATTCCAGATAGGAATATGATAACTGTTTTCTTTCAGACATTGTATTCCCTTCAATACCAGAATGCAACTACAATACAGTAAAATTTGCTTTGACGATCACCTCTTCATCTCTGACAAACAGCTTAATGTAAAGCACCGTAATACTCACCAAATGTTGGAAACCTTTGGTTTTTTTTGTTTTGCATCGCACTGACACCCAGTTTTGGTTTTGACAGGCTTAGAATTTAGTATGTCTGTGCATCCAGGTACTTCAACTGCTTTTATGCTTTCTTCTGTTTATAAAATTTTGACTAAAACAATGGTATATTTTTTTCTGACAACAAGGCAACAATCACCATGGTAGATTGCCTATAATTCCACTTGCACTTCCTTTTAGACTACTAATTTTATTTGCTGTGGGCATGTCTATGAATTCAGAATCAAAATAAATATGTATTTATAACAGCTTAAATACTTTTTATGTCTACATGGATGCCTATCTTTAAGTCTGTTAAAGCATTCAGGTTCTGTTAAAGTATATTTTAAGAGCATATCCTAGCTAAATCTGAATATAGGGAAAAAGTATAAATACAGAAAAAATACTAGTAGTTTGCAGTGAGTAGTTTCATCACAAACCGTGATTGTATATTTTGCAAAAGAAATGCGACAAGGATTATCATTATGTGTTTATGGGTGTTACCTTTTATGTATGAAATAATTAGATATAAAAGGAATTATTGCTGTTAATTTGACCCACTGCTTACACTGCAAAGATAAGATTGCTACAGTACTTACCATTCTGGATTGAGCCATCTCTTTCAGATTGAACATGCATACAAATTTTATAGGTCAGAATTCAGAAAAGAAAAAGAGAACCAAATTTTGTCTCAATAGCTGGAGAAGACATAATAATTATTTAATGAACAGAATTACATACTTCATCTTTAAAATAGGGGTAAAGTCCTATTTTTTTAATGGTACCTTTTATAATTTTTTTTAAAATGCTTTCTTTGTTCTTGAATTTCATCTCTAGTGCAAAACATGTTGATGGTTTCAGCTTAATCTTGTGAAAAAAAAAACAGTGATTTTTTTTTGCCACAAAGGCAATAACAGCTTTGAAAAGCAGAAGCTCTGACTGTAGCAGTGTAGGTAGCTAATGGCAAAGATGAAAATGAGCTAATGAAAGAAAAAGGACTGAGTAGTGCCCAACTAATTTTTGGGTTTTATAGTAAATTGTAGCTGGATATAGCTTTCTACCCAACTCTACCATTTATTAAATACAGAATGAATTGTATTCATTGCCCTCTATTTCTGCAAAGGCGAAGAGAAAGTCTGGGGAGTCCTTGTTTGTAATACCAGATGGTCATTAGAGATAACATGTAAATTGCAAAATCTCTTAGCAGTGCTCGCCAATACAATATTTAATCTTTTTAACCATTGATTAAGCTAATTATGAGGTTGTCTTGTGCCTAACAAGTGACTGAAATTTGACAGAAACACTTGACACAGGGGAACTAGTGGGTTATATTTTAATTTCCAATATCACAGTGAGCAAGGAGAAGAAATAATCTTTGTTTCAAGGCATTATATTTATTTTAGAAGACCAGATTTATTTTATAGTTTGATTTTAACACTTAATTTCTCTTTCATCTATTGTATAAATTACATAAGACAGTAAGAGTCAGGGAGAGTTTAGATTTGCAGCCATTTTGGTGAATTTTTAACTATGGTGGAATACTCTGTCCTGAGCATTAGTCAAACACTCAAAAATAGGGCATCGTACATCTGCATGTATGATAAAAGCCAAAAGATGAGTGTAACAGATGTTGTTTATTTCATTTGATACGAAACTAATGGTCTAATAAGGCAAACTGACATCTCAACATAATTGAGTTTTAAGGCAATATTTGAAATATGATAATTAGCATCGCTAGGAGACTTTATGGATTTATGCTGGAAGTTCCTTGTATGCATAATTGCAGCATCGGGAAAAGGCAACATATTTGTGAGAAAATTTGATCAACGAGCCCTAGAGCATTACCAGGCTGGAGGCTAATGGTCCATTGTCGTATAAAAGCCTTTGGAGTGAGTTTAAGTTAATTGTAATTGAGTGAAAAAAAAGAAGAAGGTGACATTCTACATGTCTACGTTCCACATGCATTTTGAGTAAATTTTAGGTGGCCAGTGTAGCCTTTGTCTATACCAGAAAGTTGAAGTAGCTGATACATGAACTAATGAAGAGTTGTAGCAGATTGTTTAGCAGTGCAGACAGAGAAAAAAGGGAGGATTTTTACATGTTTCTGAGGTTAGGGTGTAGCAATGGGGCAAAATGAGGAGATAATTACAAATTACAGGCCTGTACTGAGAAACAGAAATGGCTATTTCCCATAGAGCATACAACAGATCTGGCAAAGTGCTGCATCAAGGCTCTTGCTCTTGGAAAGAAAAACAGTGTTTCTTTTTAGGTGTTATTAGGAAAGCACTATACAACAAAACAGAAACCATCAATGAATCATTGTATGAATCTACAGTTATCCATATGTAGTTCTTCTCCAGAAGAATGTGGTAGAGCTAGGAGAAGTAAGAATAAGAATGATCAGATACAAAAAAGCTTCTGCATAAGGATTCACTTAAATAAAGGGGAATTTTTTGGCTTGGAAAGAAACCTACAAAAGAGGATACAATAGGGTTCTGTACAAGCTTGAAGACTGAATGGGAAAAAGTGAGTACATACCTCATCTAATACAACAGTTGACGAGAATCAAATGAAATTAGCAAGTGGCTGATACAAGCCAAATGCAATGACGCCTCTTTACAGTAAGCATACTTAAAGTGTTGAACACTTTGCCACAAGATGTCACAGATGCCAAAAGCTTGCATTGCTTCTGAATGGTGACAGTACAAATTAATATTAGAAAAATCCATGAAGGACTGTTACATATGAAGAGAGTTTCCAGCTGTGAAAGTATTCTGGGGTTTATCACCATATGCTTTGGCTGTCCTTATATGCTCCGAGGTATCTGCCAGCGGCCAGCTCAGATGGACTGAAGTACATTTTTGATCTGAATTGGTGTAGCCTTTTTCTTCCTATTGTTTTTTCTTATGCATCAGCTTTCCTAAAGGCATAAAAATAGATTTTTGTTCTTGTGACTACAGAGCTAAAATTTCTCGCCCACTTTATACAGTTAATCAAAACACTGTCAGTAGATGCAGAAAAAATAGAAACATACCAAGTGTATAAGCAATTTGAGGTTTGGAGACAAGTTCCACTGACAACAGACATTTTACTGTATTTGTATTCATTTAGTTGGTGAACGTTCTAACATTCTAAATGCAATTTAAAGATTTGATCAATAATGACCAAGTCCTTTCCAGAAGATTTAAGCCTGAAGGCTTGATCAGGCAATTGTATTGTACAACACAGTAATAGAAGTGGACAATGTTCAAACTTAATAGTCTCTTATAAGGCTCCTAACTGTGAAGCTAACCAAGAACTCTATAAAATCGTCTTCCAAGCCAGGTAAGACACAAGCATCTGTCTTCTAAAATCTTGAGTTCTAAAATTTTGAGACTGAAATGTAGCCTGTTCTATTGCATGGGCTAACAGTGTTTTCAGGAAATGGTGCTGTTACTTAAGGATTAGCTTATGGGCTGCATGCAGAAGTTATCATATGACTGAGAGCCATAAGGCAGGTAACACATGAAAGGAATTTGAGCTATGGGCATATTTCTTAGTCTCTCAAGGGGAGTCACTGTTTAACTGCATTAAGGAGCTGGGCTGGGTATGCAGCTTGGCTCTGGGTTGAAGAGTTGATGTTGACTGTAGCTACCCCTGCTTGTTCATCTCCACCCATATCTGAAGATTTGGAGTGCACAACAATTCCTATGCCAAAACAGTCTTATGGGAGAAGTTTGAACTTCTAGTCATGGAAAGCTCAGGTGGCACAGAATTGTCATTCCAAGCTATTTCATAACCCACAGCTATCCACAAAACCCACCAGCTGCATGGAAGGAGCTGTAGAAGCGAAGAGAATGGATTGTTCCAGAACTCCAAGAGGTTGAGAGAGAACCAGATTAGTTGGTCTCTGTGTTCGCACACCAGCAGAGCCTGAACATACATGAGTAGCAGCTGGCTTTTTAGAAGGGATTCTAGTTTTCCCAACTGGGGGCTTTAGAGCATGGATCAATCCAGCTCATACCTCCTTCTGTCTGACTTGATTGGGAAGCAGGGGTGAAAATAATAATGTTTATCTGTTTAGTCCCTGGTTTGATAATATCTTTTCTGTGATGAGGAAAAGTATTTTCATGAGCTTATGAAGGATACTTTTAATAAATATGGCCTTATGTTTAGATTTAGTTTTTGTGTCCCTAGTTACAAAATAAAAATAACTTTGAATAAAAATAATGTCTTTATTTTTCACTAATATCTTCTAATTTAAGAGGCCTGACTTGCATCCAATTTACAGGGGAAGACAACACCTGCCACAAAGAGGCAGGAAAAAGCCAATTATATTCCCACTGCTTACAGTAAAGATCCATATGCAGTATTGGAGTCATGGCTCTCCTATTTAAAAATACATTGTTTTGATAATTTCATTCAGTTTTGTTTTCCATATTGTGTGCTAATGTGTAATACTGCTCAGTATTACAGTTGACACCACATCTTCTTTATTCATTAAGGTATATTGACCTCTTTTGCTCACTGTTGAAGGAGAGTAACTTTCCTTTTGAATACATCCACATTGCAGTTGGTCAGCTTTCAAGACTTAACCGACCTGCATTACTTAATTTTTTGGCCTCATGTTATTGCTTCCTAATTAGCACCTGCACACCTTTTCTATCTGTGTTGTGATTCAGCTATGCTACCATCCTTTCTGGTCTCTTTGTCCTCTGCAGTGTTCTCTGTTCAAAAGTGTCCTCGTCACTATTTTTCTAGTGTGTTTTACTACACACTTTTATTCCTTCTTGCTTTTCTGTTCCCCTTTCTTCCTCCGTGATTTCACATCCATTAGATTCAATCCCAATTTCTCTTCTATGAAATCTCTAAAACATGACTAATCTAGTATGCCCATCCATGCTATTTTATATTGATACAGGAAGAAAAAAAAAAAAATCTTTCACAGAGTCCATGTCTTTGCACATCTCCAAACTCCCCCTCATGGTCATGCCTCTGTAAATGTCCAGTTCATGTGAGCTGCTCCCCTGTGCATTAATTCACATGACAAAAACTAGGAAGAAAAGGGTATAGAGTGGTTGGTGGGATGCTTAGTTCATGTTGTTCAGCCTACACCTGTGAGTTGTTAATTGTGGAGCTCTTTCTCAGGGCTTGATTCTGCTACTGTTTCTGCAGGATAAGGCAATTCTTGTTAGAGTACAAGTTACTTGAACTTCCCTAAGTTGAAGAACTTATCAGTCCCTGTTATCTTTCCAGTTGGTTATTGTACGATCTTAGTGATATCCTCACCTCTCTAGGGAGCCCTTTTACCATGTAAGATTCTGCATCCTCTCCCAACTTCTATCTGGTGTCTCATGCAACACTTAGGTAACGAATGAGCTTAAGTAACAAGATGAAGTGAGTAAAGATGAAGTGATCTCACCCCCTAAGCGGTGCCACTAAGACATATTTAATCTAGTAAATCCACAGTAAATGTTAGAGTAATGTTTTCCAAAGTCCTCTTTAGATGTTTTGTTGGCCCTTATACTGAACACAAGACTTTAGTGTATCTCCCATATGCCCTCCAATTCTTTTCTATTGCACCCGATTTCTATGAAATATAAATGTTAAAATTGGCCACCTTCATTATCATCTAATATAACTGCAGTTACTCACAAGGAAGAAGGGAAACCTAACAGAACATTTATTTACCTTACATTTTGACATTCTATCACTTAGCTTTTGTTTTACTTCAAACACTTTGAACAAGTAATTGCTGAACAATTAAAAGTAGTCAAGGAAGTTTATACGTTTTTAAGAAGAGGTTAAACAATTTAATTTATGTCTATATAAAATTCTCAAAGTACAATTATGGTTTAACTTTATAATATATTTAATAGTTTATTTTAAGTTAACTAAAAATAATAGTATGTTATGTGGTCTAAGAAAAGGTCAGAAAATAATTAGTAGTTTATTTCTAGTTTATTTGTAGTTTTGTTCTTTATGTACCTTATTAATCTCTAATTTTACTTCTAATTTTAAGTATTTTAATGAAAATATTTTCAAACAAAGTTATGATATTATATGATCTATACAAATGGGGAAATTATTTCTATTTGTGCTGAGGAAAGGTGGTAGAAAAAAAAAATAGAGTGAACAAAGAAGAGGCATACCTAAGCTGAATTAACAGAGTTTGCCTAGTTGCTAGTTAATCATTCTTTAAGTGTGTGATTTGTTTGGTTTTACTTATCTGTTTCAGTAACACTCAGTCAAATATTGTGCATCCATTCAGCTTTAGATGCTGTTAAAGAATATTGTGTGTGTTTAAATATTGATGGAAGGCTGTCATAGCTTTCAATGGACAATTAAAATTATGTGTTCATATCTAGGGGTTTTTTAATGAAAGTAAAATAATAGAAAAAATATGCAGATTAGATTCTGCTGTTAGCCAATTTTATTATTTTGAATTTGATAGTTTTTCATATTATTTCATTTTTCTCATTTCAGATAGTACTTCCAAACACAATAGCCAGTTCTAGTATCCTGTCCATGTTTAACAAAGAATTATTATAATTTATAAGGCACCTTTACAGCATGGGTGCTTCACTGGTGTAATTACTAAGCCAGCTACTTTCTTAAAATTGAGCCATCTGATTTTAAAAAATCCCAAAGAATTACATTCCTTTTAAATTATGCACTTATATTTCTGATAACACCTGATGATCTTATCAGTCGTATGTTAGCAAAGTGATGGTTTTTCTCCCTAGGAGACCAAAGTGTAATATACAATTAGTCTGTCACTTTTATGAGCCAAATATCACATGATTCAAATCATGTTAGTGAGCTGGAGTGGTTTTATTCTGTATTCCAAACTATGCATTCTATTTTTAAAGTCCAGGTTTCCTGGGGATTGTACAAATATGGAATAAAATACACAGAGCTAGGCCTAAATCAGTGACAGGCATAATTTTCTTTTTAAGTTTAAAAGCTTATAATCCCTAGAATTCTCCCTTCAGATGAAAATATGGACTCTAAACATTTAAAAAAATATTCAGAAAACACTTCTAGGACCAAAGTGGATGTGATCAAAAAGAAAATGTGCTCAAAATAGGGAAGACTTTAGAAGTTGATCCCTTGGTATGATTCTGCTGAACCTGAATACTGTTGCTTGAAGGACATCATAATTTTTTTACATAAACTTCGTAGCTGTGAAGAATAGCATGCTGTCCATCATTTAGAAGTAAACTGTGCTGATTAACAAAAAATTGTAAAAAGATGAACTGGTGTGTTGCCGCTTAGTTGTTTACCTGTAGAAACAGGGAACAATAATTAAGGTTTAAAAATACTTCAGATAGATTTAAAAATGTACAGAATAATAATTTCACATTTGTGTATTTGAGGGTGTACTTACAGCTTGAATCAATGTTGTAGCTCAACAGCGTTAAAAATAAGTTTACTAAAAAGTAGTCTGTTTCCTCCTGTTCTTAGGCACTGGAAAGTGAGACAACACAAATAACTCCCCAGCAGAAGCTTCTAAAATACATAGCTCAGAGAAGAGATTTTAGTTTCCAACACTGAGCATTGATAAACACACTAATGAGCTTATGAATGTCTTCTATATTTTTAAAAGAAGTTGTCCAGAATCTAGTTTGCTGCTAGTGTTACAGCAAGGAAATACACATCAGTAATTGCAGCTATAATCCACTTTCCTTTTTGCTTTTCTTCCAAAATTCCTCAAAAATTGAGTGTGTCGAAAGTGGTTTGAACTGGACATGGTATTTTAAATACTTTTTGACTGGCCATAGCAATTATTTCTGCCAGTGGAAAAAATTAAATAGGAGAAGAAAGTAGAATTTTTCAGTTCAAGAGTGCCAAGAAACGTGTTGTTTATAGTAAAAGAGTGATTTAATGTGCATTAGTGAAAATTGGTTTGCTGAGTTCTGCTTGCTTGTAAAAATTAACTCCCAACTTCTTTCCTTCTGCATTTTGCATATAGAATTGTAAAGTAGGTGTTTATAGCATCAGTATTTAAAATGCAATGATAGCTGGGCAGATCCTGTCTTAGCAGCACCAAGAATCTTCATTCCTTTTTATCACTGTTTAGCACATAATTTCCCTTGCCCTTTCTGCTGAGGAGACTCAAGTACCTTTTTGATAAATTCACTGTTTCTCCTTTTCCTCCAGATTAAACTTCTGACTGGGTTCTTCTTGTTAAATCCCCACAGAAAAAAAGGGTTCTGTATGCAAGACCCTAAGAGCAAAAGGCAAGAAACTGAGGAACCTGATCTGATCTGTGTCCTTCTTTCCCCTTATCTCAATAGCGCTTTCAGTAGACTGGTCTGTAGCTGCACACAGGTTTAGCTACCCCTAGACAAGAACCCCTTCTAATTTGCCTTTCCTCCTATTACCATATCAGCAAGGCTGGTCAGTCAATTCCATGTACAGCAATGGGGAAAACATTAAGGAAAAACTGGCTGATGCTTTAATTTCAAGGTTTTCAGAGGAAATCTAATGTGTAGCCTGGCAAATGGCCTACCAAAATAGTATATTCTAGATATACAACAGATTGAGCCAGCTAGCTTTTGGGTTTTTTTCAGAGGAGTATCTTGCCTTGACACTGCAGCTTTTTTGGTGGGAAAATAAAACCCAGATCCTGCAAGAACAGAGAAATTGTTTGCCTGGTGAGCAATACAGGCAGACTGTCCTTTTGCTTGTGATTTTCTCTATTTAAAAATGTACTCTGATCTACTTTTGGTAATTTATTAAGTGTCTTTGAATAGTTATAGCAGTTTGCTGGGCTAATGTGCCTAAAACCACTAGGGTGATGGTTCTTGCAGATGGAGTAGATACCAAGCAGAGCCAGAACAGCTTTAATTTCTTTGAATCTAACAATGTCCTTTCTATGTATTTTGTTTCAGAATTAAAGTGGCTCAGCAATCAGTAAGCAAGTTAACTGCAGAGAAGAAAGTTGAAACGAAGAGAATCAATCCTACAGCTAGCCTGGTATGATGAGTTTCTCAGCTTGACATGCAGAAGGGTTTTCGTGACACTGTTCTCGTCCTTCAGAATGATGGCGGGTTTCGGCTGTTGTTGAAGTATGACGTAGTATGCTTAGTTTGAACATAGTAGAGTGATTTTCTTCCCAAGGAGAAATCTTTAAGCTTGTGCTTTATGGTAGTCCAACAGTTAAGTTTAAAACTTAGTTTAGTTGTGCCTAAGCACAGCTCTACTATTTTAGATAACAAAATATGGTAAGAGCTGATTTTCTGGTTTCTTTCCCCCTTCCACTGAAATCTTCTTGTATTTTCTTCCATGCTCCGTAGCTGAGTGTGGGGTTTTCTTTCAAAACCTTGCAAAATCTTGTTTGCTTTGTTAAATAATGGTAGATGGGCTTAAATTCCCATTTTCTTCCTTGTTTTTTTCTTAGGTTTTTTGACATAAAACAAAAAGAAGGCTAACAATTTACACTATAGACAAAAAATTCTTTTGTCTCTGTGTAAAGAGAAGGAAATGTACCTGAAGAAATCAGTGTATTATTTCCATTCCCAGCAGAGCATATCAGTTGCAGGACAGGCGGCAGAGATATGAATGACTACACTTGCTTGGGAAGAGGTCATTAAACAACATAATCTAGCTAATGCTAAATTAGAGCCTTTATGTCAGCAGAAACCATTCCAAACAAGAGGAGGTATCAGATTCACATGAATTTGAAATGTATCTGGTTTTCTCTAGCTGCACTGGTCTTCACAGAGCTGCGTATTTTTAAAGGTACACAGTATTTGACAAGTGTGCAGCTAAAGCAAGCTTAGTTTCTCTAAAGTAAGTAATGAGCTGATTCTGCACCTTCCTTGGGTGCTCCAGGCATTAATTTTCTTTTTTTAATTAAAGAAAACTCTACTCTACTGTGACTCGTTTAGTACTTCTCAGACTTCTAGACCAAATGCTCATGGCAACTTGAGAGGAGATGGAAACTTATAGACAAGAATGATAATAAAACTCTTTCTTTTTCTTTAACAGAAAGAAAGACTACGTCAAAAGGAAGCCAATGTGACTGCCAACTGAAAGAAGAAAGATGAAAATGAAAGTGTGACTTCATACCTTGCATGATGCTTTACTACACCCATGGCCCAGGGAGCACCTTATATTATATACTGAATTCTGCTTTGCTGGTCTGTTCCAAGACAATCCACTAAAGACTTTTCAGTTCCTTCAGAGGGGTTTGTATATGCAGCGGAGGAAATTCTAAGAAGGTTTTTACACGGGAAGTCAAAATTATTTTCTGTAACTCTTCCATTGCTTAAAATGCATCTGGTTGTTAATGGTTATTTAAAGTACTCTGTGCATAGTGCATTAATATGGAAGAGCTAAAATGAGCATGTTGGATGCTGAGTTAAGTAATGACTAACAACCTGTAGGCTATTTACAGGGCTTTGTGTAGATGAGAACAAACATGCCATTCAGCTCACAAAAGATTATTACATCATACTTTTTGTTACTTCAGCAGTAACTGAGGTAAAATTGACTGATTCTAAATAATTTTACAGTGTCTAAGTATTGGATGCATCTTTCTAAAACTGATTAAATGTAATTATAGATTTATGCTGTATTTTACTATAAATATTTTTATAGAAGCTTCAGCTTATGCCATACTCTGAAATGGAAACAATATTTTGCACATGAAAAGGAATAGCTTCAAATTCTTTAGTTTTATGATTGATGGCATAACTGATTCATTATTTTTATGGTTTTAACATAACATTTCCTAAATTTTGAGCTTCAAAAGAAAAATGATAAAAATGTATATTTTTATTTCAGTATCTATTGACAATTTCAATTCCATAAAATGATGGGTTTATTAGTCATTATTCATTGAACTAAAATACAACAATATGTCTCCATGAATTTACAAACTTGCCATTAAATCTCTGGATTTCAATTCTATTGAAAGTTTTCTTTTAAACAGTGAATATCTCACTCTAAAATATACTATGCACCCTGCTCTTGTCCCCCTATATTTGTATGAAGAATTTGTCCAGCATACATATATATATATATAATTTAATAAGTAAAACTTGAGGAACAAATAAAAGCATCTCGCTGTCCTCCTGTAACATTATAAGCACTGCCCATAAAATAGCAGAGCCTGAAAAAACCCCTACAGAATATCCACTGTTACTTGAAGATTCTTACTGCATTTTAAGGATTTGGACTCTTAGAAGGAGACATCTTGAGGCAGAAGTTAATTTAAGGTAAAACAGAAAAGTGATTTTTAAATACAAGTAGGTAACTGCCTATAAATAGGAACAACACGGTGGAGAAAACATGCTTCTGCTTGCTGTCTGTAAGAGAGAAATCCCCTTTTTTTGACAATGGTGTCTGAAGTTGGTTACAAAGAGAAATTAGGTGAAGCAAAAAACTATAAAAAGGTAATGGGGGAAGGTATTAGTCCTTTGCTTAGAAGCTGGAAAGAATATACAAGACAGACATGGGTTATCCATACAGCAAATCAGATAGAGAAAGTGTGATGAAACCTAAGGCAAAGTCATCCCTAGAAGTGTATGCTTATAAAGGAAAACAGCCGTTGTGGAGACATCCATTCATTAATTAACTTGAAGATGTCATGTGTTCCAGGTTTCATAAGTTAGTATCTCTCTTATTCCTGCATAAATAAAAATAAGGCCATCAAGATTCCCTTGCATGTTTTGGAGTTTCTAGCTGCTGCAGATATACTCGAGATGTGTAAGCAGAATTCTTATGAAAACGGTCAATAATATACCAATAATATACAAATAATATTTGTAGTTTGACTATTCCCATTGCAGAGAAATAAATTCCAAAGATTTAAGTTTCTGTCTTCCACCAAATAGGTAAAGTACATTTCTTTCCAATATTATTAGTGATAAATGGGAGCAATAATGCTTATAAAAGCCAAAGAACAACAGCAAGCAAGGCAATTCTGATGAGTGTTTAAGCAAACAAGTGTTGAGTTTTAATATGGTTTCTATCTATCATGAAGATAGTGTATATTGCCATTTGACTTAATCAGGAATCTTTCAATGAAATGTTTTACTTGAAATATTAATCAAGAGTAGTACTGTTGGTGGAAAAGGATTGGTCTTGAAAATTCTCATTAGAAATATATTATGGAAAAAAGTTTTTAAATTATTGAAATGTTCTGTTTCAAAATTTCTAAATGTGAAGTTTTATTTTTCAGTTCAAATTGACTTTTCATTTTGAAATGTTGAAAGATGTATATAAAAAGGGATTAAAATTAAAATTATTGATGTAAAGCATTCCTTGATCATATTTATAATTCTTTTTTCAGATTATTAATTTGCCAAAGTTTTGAGAATTTAAGCTATTTTTTCAGAAGATTCAAAAACATGTAGCAGAGAGACATTGTTTCTTCCTCACCTTTAGTTGTACTGATTTTCATTTCAAGACAGAAACTCTGATTCTAGCTTCACCCATGACTTAAATCCTCTACAACTAGTTCAACTATTTTTAAGTAAAAAAAAAAAAATTTCACCCAGACTATTCGATTCATTCTCTTAATCAAGACTCTAAGACTCCTGGATGGAATTCATCAGCTAAATATCACACTTACACCCCTAGTGATACCCAGAAGTGTCTTCAGTGATTGAAGTGACAATGGAACACCTGCAGGAATTATTTATGTAATCATTATGTAATTTATGTAATTATTATTTATGTAAGCTGTTTAATTATGAAATAGATACTACAGACATAACAAGTAGGCATCAACCAGCATTCATCTTTGGGTCACGAAGTGTCATCAAAAGTTATGTTTTATGCCTGCATTGAGTTTGGTGCCTGACTTTATCCTGAGCTTTCTAGTTTGGGGGGGATAACAGGTGAGAAGGAGAAAAGAAAGAAGATAAAAAGATGGAACAGAACAGAAGTCTCTGGTACATATCTACATTGCTGTCAAGGAAGTAAAAGTAAAGAGTGGACTAAAGCCAGGCAGCAATAGCCAGGCAGTTACAATTTTCCAGGCTATGTAATTTAAAATACCTCCATGCTACATAGAAGTCACTTCTATGACCACAAAGTAGTTGTGGCTTAAGAGGTTTTTTTTTTTCTAGTTTTTGTTTTGTTTTCAACTCATCTATTACTGCCAAGCTTCTCAAAGTCTGTAAAGCAAAGCCCTATTAAAACCTGTATTACTCAGTAGGTGCTTATTACCGAGGAAAATTATATACATTACTGATTTATAAATTGAATAATTAGGAAGAATTCAGTTTAGATGAGTAAATAATTTGTGAAGTGCTCTTTACCTTATTTACAACATTGCCACTTACTGATTTTAAAAAGAAAGACCTTTTAGTGTCTTTGAGATATTTTGACAATATAAATTATATTTTCATTATGTTTTTATTAACCTTTGAAAACTACCCAGGTGTTGTGCCATGACTAACCCATGTAAATGTTTTATCATGTGCTTTATTATAGGGTAGTAAATGTATAGTTTGAATAATATTATGCTTTTGTATTTAAATTAGAAATTTTGCAGAAAAACAGAAACTGTATGAACTTCAGTTTCTGTATGTATAGAAAATAGAATGGATGGAATATTCAGAAAGCAGAGACAAACATAATTGAACTTCTTAAGTGATTCTAGGAAGGACAAAGTTTACATAGGATTTCAATCTTTCTGAATTGCTGAGGATATCTCCTCCAACCAGATATAAACAGCCAGGGTACCTCTCTCCAGTCTAATTTTTTTCTATATGAAACATGAATAAAATATTTTGTTTTCCATATGATGTACAGGGTTCTTATTGCCCTGATTTTTCAGTAAATTGTTAGCAATTTCTTTCTTAGCTCTAAACAGCTTTACTGGCTGATGAATATGGGGCAGTGGAAGACTGTGTGTTTACTTATTTAGTAATACTGTTTCTTTGTTGTTTCAGGTCAATATCTTGAAAAAGGATGCCTTAATCTTGTGTGGGTGCAGAATTTCAGAAACACCCAAACATGTTAGAAATATTCATCTCATTACAGCATTGACATGTTTTTGAAAATCCACCTCTTTAATCCATGTTTAGGCACCAGTCTAAGCTTATAAATAGAGAAAATCATATCCACCTAGTTTTTGCTCATTCTTGGCCTTGTCTCAATCTTGTTCAATATTGTTATGCATCTCGCTCTTTCTTTTTTTCTTTTTCTTTCTTCTATTTTTTTAAACACCTTCAGAATTTATTAATGCAGTTAGTGAATCTCAGGATTTGCAGTTCTCTTTGGCTTTCTTCTTTTGAAGATAAGCCTATGTATTTGCATATAAATATAAATAAAATTTAAAAGTTGAGGGGCTTGATTGTAGTCAGTAAGTTGCTTCAGAAAGAAAATAGTAGGAACTAAATGGTTCCTTTAGCCAGAAAAGAAAAAAAATATAACAAAACCACCATAAAAACTAGAATTAGTTAAATTAAAATGAGAAGTAAATTCCAAACTATTAGTAAGGAGGCTAATTAACCACTGGAAGAAGTTAGCAAAAGCAGTTGTAGCTTCTCCATTTTCTGGTGCTTTCAAATCAGGATGGAACATCTTTCTGAAAGAGTTGTGTAGTCTAATACAGTTTATTGGACTCAGTTCAGATGTACCTTAAGTAGTGTGACATATCCATTGACTCACCAGTTCAAATAGTTCCTCTAGACACAAAAATGTATGAATATGTATGTCAAAAAAACTAATAATTTTTTTCTCACCTGTATTGAAATATTCTTATCCAAGCTAGAACAACTCTTTGTTGTGATTTTAAATTTAAAATATGACAAATAATGTGGTGTAGAACAACATGCATTTTGTGGCATTTAAAAGGTAGCAAATTTACATACACAGGAATTCAACACTGTTTTAGAGATTCCCAATCTAGGTCTGAAAAAACGGGCATTTTGGATTGCACAATGTGAAATCCCAGAATCACAGAAAACCTGGTTCCTTAGTATTTGTCAAAGGTTTGAGCATATTCAAGGGAATTCACATTGGGTAGAGCTAACGTGATGCAAAATTTAAATAACGGTCTCTCCTTTTAGTGAGTTATTAGATATGACCTGTTAATGTCATTACCAAAAATTTCCACTGCTCAATAGGGTTTGAACCATAACCATTCTATGCAATTGTTCTAGAGAACTAAAGTTCAAAAGGTGTGCAAGCAAAATTGGTAGAACCCTTCAAAAATACTTTGGTTTGCAAGGGTTTTTTTCAAAATGCCTGCAAGAACTTGTCTTTCCTGGCTTTTTTTACAAGTTTTTAAATTCAAAAAAATCTTAGAAACATTACTAAAATGGATGTTAGGTTTTTTCCACTTGTCGAAAATGTGGTGCACCTAAACTCTGTAATATTTTCAGTAAATTTGGCAAGCTTCAGCTGGCTTTAAATGATTTTGATTTGATACCTCACAGAATTCAAGCTCTTAAATCAGGGCCTCTTTGTAAAATGTAAGCACTGGGTATAAGAGAACTTTTGTTTTAAGAAGCAATGCAAGTAAAAATGCTGAACTGATAACTTAGACCCAGAATGTACCACCTGTCTGGGAGGACACTAGCAAGTAGCATAAGCTTTCCCAGAATGTAGAACAGCATTACGTTTCCTGTGGTTTGTTTCTGCCAGATGTCATCTTAGACTAAATTAAAGGCAGAATTTTTTTTTCATTAGATATTTCTGGTTAATTTAATTTCATACTTTGTCACCTCAATTTCATCTTTAACAATCTAATATTGAGGTAATACGAAGCCTTTTTATAGAGGCTGATAGTGTAAGTGCTTATATATGCAAATAGTTTTATTTATGCAAGTATTCCTGTGGCCCACACAGTAAAAAATATCCGTAGAGGACATTATGGGGTCATGGGACTGAATAAAATCTCTTTTAGGATCCTGCTATGAAAATTATCCTGAACTATCCCAGTACGGGACATGGATTTCTTTTCTGTGGTAGGATCTGCCTCAAAAGGTTTTGGAGCTCTGGGAGCTTTCAGAGGATGGAGGATGAGGCTGTTGGCATGTCATCAGTTCCTAAAAGTACGGCTTCTCTGCAGTTGAATTCCCTGAGCCAAGATTGCCCCAGGGACTCCTGGAAAGGAGACTGGAAAGTATTGTCAATGGCCATACATTTTGAAAAGGGAAAGAGATCATAATTATATTTACAGATTAAAGTAAAAGCTAGCTGACTCTTCCAAAATAGCAGAAATTTTGTATCCTTGTATGTATCCTTTAATTGGGTTTTATAGATTTCAGAAGTTCTGTATTCATATATGAACTTCATTCTGTGCTTTTATTTATTGCTCATGTGATTATTTAATATGAACATAATCACTTATATATTCTTACTCTTTTATTGTGCTGCGAAAATTAAGATGTTGACTACAAAAACTGTTGAAAGAGAGAGCCATTAAGAGAGTCCCGACAGGCAGTGGTATTTCAGGTTTCCCAGCGTTGTCCTGCCTGGAACCTCCATATTTTCCTAGAGGCAAGAAGAGTTTAGCTGCCATCTGAGTTCTCAGCCTTTCCTAATCATAAACCAGTACTTGTAGCTTAGGGCCACATTCTATCGTCACTGATAACTATTGTCTTCACTGCAATCAGAAGTTAACTGGGGCACAAAATAATCCTAAAGATGGCAGGTGGGGTGTTTTTGTGATACCCATTAAACTGCAACGTATTTGATAAGCTCAAAGTCCTAAAGAGTACTGACACGGTCTGAGATGTATATATTGACTCTGACACACAGCATCTTTATAGGTTAAGCTCAGGTGACTTTAGAAAGAGGAGCTGTAATATCTATTCACTGATCGATAGTATTTCTTTAATCTTTTTTTGAATCTGCAACAGGATTATTTTTGTCAGTCTGTGAATTATGCATTAGAAAAATTTAAATGGTACATTTTTCCCTCTGACTTCTCCCAGGGGACCAAGCTTGCAGTTCTGTATTTTTACTTTCGCATTTGGCATGCTGTAAATACATTCCACCGTAGTTGGACAAATGTTGATCCTGAGCAACTATCCACAGATAATATGTTATAGAAACTGCAGAACCTGTGTAGAGATCAAAGAATATAGCACTATTTCCTACTGCTTGGAGCATCAATAGTCAGCAAATTAACATATATATTGTATAGCACCTGATGCTTATTTCCTAGTCATAGTTTAAGGAATGTATTGCCATTAGCAGCTAATCACTATAACCTGGATAAAAGCCATGTTCTTCTTTTTGTGCTTCTTATTTTTTTCTCTTTGTTAGAATGAGTTTTTGTGGTGTGGGTGTCTTCTTGATTTTAGGGCAAAAGATACCATTTTGTAACTATTCAAAATGTAACAAGGTCACAGTTCTATATTTCATGTCTGACAGGAAGGTGAAGGAATAAAACAGATTTCTTTTCATTCCCTATAAAACCAATACATTTTTCTGATTCCTTTTCATTCTGTTATTTATTTTGTGTTACAGTCCAGTGTGTTTTAGAAGGGCTGTCAAGAAAATAGAAGGTCCAGCTATGAATCTCATTCCCTAAAGATTCCCTGTAATGTCAAATTCAGCAAACTGGCATGGGGAACTCCTCCCCTATCACTGTTTTTCCTCAGGGATTCATAGAATTCCCCACTCTACTTCTTTCATTAAAAGTAGTGTCACATAGTTACTGGTTGCTCAAGGTCCAAGAAAAACTCATCTACTGGGTGAGGAGAGGTCAACTAACTTCCAAGCCACAATAAAGACATACACAGCTTTACTGAGCACCACTTGAACCGTAGTAATTCACCTAAGTTGAACACAACTCAGTTTCAAAGAGTTAGGCAATCGATAAAGTGTTTTCATGCATTTCTGTTATTACTTTACATCAAGAAAGCCCGTCTCCCTGAGTAGGAGGCAGAACTTGTGCATTTAGTTATGTAATTGACTTCTGCTTGATTCCAGACCAGAAGTATGTGGGATATGGGAGATGTATCTGAGTGTTTTGGCATTGAGTTTTATACATATTTTCCATCACTTATCAAGGGCCCAAGTAAAGACACAGTAACATACTGTTTTACCAACATAATGTTGGTAAAAAATGCCATTGAAACAATATAACTCACTATTTCTCTCGAGCGGATTTTCATTTGAAGAAGTCCATCCTCACATAACTTCCTATTGAAGTGTTTTGCTGTGTTTGTTTTAATTAAAAGTTGGTGTTATATCAGATAATCAAGCCAGCTTGTCTTGGACAAGCTTCTATGGGGGCTTGCACGCTAGTCAAGTAAAATAAGCTGTGTCCATGCTCAACGGGTCCACTTGTAACTACTGTAGCCTGAACAACACCATTTCATCTGCATATAGCTCAGAAAAGGGAGAGACTTGAGAGGGAAATTTAACAGATTTTTCAGGTGTCAAGTACAGGAAAGCTATCTCAAATGAAATGCGTTCTTGTCATACTGCACTGGTTTTGAAACCTCAGTGAGAGCTGTTGCAAAGGAAGAGAAGGCTCGTGCTCCATGTCAGATGGGATCGGATAAGGACTATTTAAGGAGAGTTGGTAAGGTACTATTTCTTGTAGGAGCTCTCAGCAAAGCTGTGAATGCCCCGCTGATGACTGGCAATATGTTGCCCAGGAGAAACAGAATTATTTTTATAGTTTTTTGAAAAGATATATTTATAATAATGACAGTTTGGGTTTTGAGTATATTAGCCTCAAGAAGAAAATCTGCCCCTGTCATTCTACTCAGATCTTACTCTCTGAAGCACAAAGCTAAGAGCTGCACCGAATTCAGAAGTTATAGGAAGCAAGAATGGAGATACGTTATTTTGGGAGGAATCGGAGTTGGCCTCTGGAAAGTGTTTTAGTAGGATTATAGTACGATTTTCAACTTCATTTAGTTATTTTGAATTTTTTTTTGGTTTCCTTTCCAATCATTTGGAGTTGAATAGTTGCACTGTTGAATGTTATTGTTGTTGGTACTCTTCCCTCTCTTCTCTCCATACGACTCAAAAACATCAAAATACAGGCCTCTTTGGCTGGTTAACTTCTCTTTGAAGATGTAGCAAAATGGCAAATTCTCTCGCAATGCTATTAATATTCTCTGTGTACTTAGCAAGTTTCACAGGCGTAACAGGGTTTAAGTCTTTCATGTCCATATGGGATTTGCTTTAATAAAACCATAGTTTTCTTGAATGTTAACACATAAACTCAGCAGTTATATATTTGCTGTCATGTGAATCGAGCTCAGCTTTGCATTTTTCATCCCACAAAACGTACAGCAAAAATACTGGAATATTAGTTTGGTTTAGGGTTTTTTGTTTTCCAGGAATCAAACTCCTTTGGGTAGTTCTTGACTAAATATATTATAAATGTCTAAAAAGAATAAGCTAAATAGATTCAGGTGCTTTTTTTCCCCCCTTCACATTGTAATTGTTTATGTGTGTGTGTTTCTACTATGTATCTGAAAGTTTAATTTTCTGAAAAAACAAGATGTGCACATGATTAACTTTGTAAAAGTTACTGTAGTGGAATGGAGTATTTATTTTTAAATTAAATTCTTAAGGAACTGTTGACTGTAAATAAAAGATTATATTTTCCTCCCCAGTATTTTTGTTCACTTTATCACTTATATTTTTGTATGCAAAATATATTGCTGAGATGCCATAGGTTTCTCTGTTGGAATAATTCTGTCCAAATAACTTTTTTTATTTACACTGCTTTACTGACCCAGTTGACATTCCAGGTTCAGTGTGCTTGTCAAAAAGATACACAATATTTTGGGCATCTTCAAAGAATTCAAACATGTAGCTTACTGATGTAAATTTCTTGAAGGTATTTTAATAAGTGTTGGGGGGGGGGCAGGTGTTGCATCTGAATCAGTTTGCACACACATCTGGGGATATGGACTGCCTTTAGTTCTCATGCCACTTTTGGCAACTTGTCACATTTCCAGATACATAATATTGACAAGCTCTTCAATGCTTTTCAGTGACTCAGAGCATACTGCCCACAAAATGATATTGAAATAGTATCTCAAAGGTATGTATCATTCATATCTCCAGACATCAGTATTTGGGCTCCACTGTCTGAGGGGTAAAAAAATCTATAAATTACATTATAATTTTATCTATATTTTACTGCTACTTGTATTACTCTAGACTGATAGCCTAGAACACTTTACTATAGATCATTAGAGATTTTTTTTTTAGTTCCTCTACCGTCAGAATGTAAAACTTACAATTTAAGTATAAAACTATGCAGTAATTTCATCCAGCAACTGACCATTGGGGGAGTACAGAAACTGGAAGCATCTTCACCGGGATGCTCAGCAACTCTCCAAAGACTGGTAATTTTTAGCCAGTTTTGAGGGGTTTTTTGGCATCACACATCACATAAATTTAAAATACAAAGAATGTGATTTGGTTTTAGATGTTTCTGAGAACAGCATTGGTGTGTTTGTTTGAAAATTATTATCCTTAGCCAGTTGGAGGTTGGAATGATCATGTCAACAGAGAGTAAGAGCAAAGAACCTAAATTTGACCCTCGGGTCCAAAAGAAGTGTTGGAGTCCTGAAGTTCTTGAACTGTCTTTATGCTTCTTGGGATCCAGGGTTTTTTCAGCAAATCACAAGATCTAGCCAAAGAGCACTATTTGCCATAGAGCTGTGCCAGTTATTCTGAGGGAGAAATACCACATGCAGGGAAGCAAATACATCAGATAAAGTAAATTTATTCCCAAGAATAAATCTACATAATAACACCAAAGCTGAATAGAAATCCAAAATAGTGAGACTGATCCTGAAGTTCTGAAAGAAATGCTGCTCTTCTGAACATACAAAGCTCTCATCAGGCATAAACCTTGTTTTCTATGATGTAGAATTCTTCATTATTTACTTTTTAGTGTATTTCAGCTCTAGAGTTATTGAAAAGTGTTATTTCATAAATACAGGATTAATTTATGACAGACCACTGTTAAGCACCATAATGCAATTTGCCTGCTTCTAATTAGTAGGCAAATTAGATTCATACGATTAAATAATTTCAGAGATGCATTGTTTCAGATCTGTAAATTTTACAGCTATTTCCATGGGTTAAAGTTGGAGATAAAAGCAGGCAACTCCCCATTTTATTCATAAATATGCAGATACATATATATGCATCTGTATGTTATTTTTAATATATATACACATCTCTTATACAAGCCATGCTATTTATATGGCAAAAGAAATCGATCCAATTGTAGTTCTAATATCTATATTTCAGTAATATATAATGAAATTTTCATATATCCATTAGTTCAGGAAAAGATAGCAAAAAATCAACATTAGAAGCTGTAATACTGCAGTTAATGAAATAATTTAAAAGCAAATGAGCTGATGACAGTAGCATTTGAGATGTATTTGTCAGAAAACTTTAATCAATGCAGATTGAGGATTTCTATGTGTAACCTCTTTCATGAGACACATCCCAAGGTGCTTTGCAAAATAATGAAATTAACAATGCAAATATTGATGAATACACGAGGTCAAACAAAGTCCTTGGTCTTGAGAGTGCCACTACTGTGAGTCAACAAACCAAGGGATTCCAGATGCCAAAAAGTACAAGCCACAAAGCCAGCCAAATAGGATATCTGCCTTTCGCTCTGTGCTGTGTTCTTGGGAAGGATGAAAATAATGTCCAAAACAGTTTGCAAGTCTTGGTTTTGCTTTCTACATGATTGCTGCATTTCATTGTGTCTATTTGCTCTAGGTTTTTTGCATCTTACAAACAATCTTTGACACATTCAGAAGTGTGCCAAATCTTTTCTGTAAGCCAGTGAATGAACAGGTGTAAGAGCTTCACAAGTTTCTGGTTTCCATACAGGCTATCTACTGCACAGGCTGCTGCTGGAAGGAATACTGTTCTGATATAGGTAATTCCCACACACTTAAGAGAAGTCGGGATTTTTCAAGTTTGGTCTTACAGTACTGTTTTATCTATCCCTGACAAGAGAAACTAAAGCTCCACAGATCACAGCTGAAGACAGGCTCAAAAGAAATGAGTGGTGATTTAACTTTTACAACTTATTCTTTCTGAGTGAAACTTGTTTAGGCATGCTGGGCCTTCATGAAAACCCTCTGCAGCTTCTTAAAAAGAATGTGAGGGGTGAGTGAGGAATAATTTTTTCAATCGCAGTGTGTTATAAGACTGCTTTCTTTTTTTTTTCTTTTGCATTGTTTCCTCTTTGTAAATTTTGCTGTCTTCCTCTTTCTCCCTCCCTGTTTAAGAAACCATCACTAGTTTCATGTGCATTTATCCAGCTCCAACATTTGTTCATTGCTAATAATGAAATTTATTCAAACTGTAAATTCCAGGACTGCAATAATTAAGCCATTTGAAATGGCTCCATTAATTGATCTCCAAATTTCTCAACCAGATTATTGGTCATAGTTGGAAGTATTTGTACTAATACGTACAAATTTTCATTTCAGACTCTATTAGTCACAGAGTCAGGCACAAAAGCCTCCCACATGATTCATAACTAATCAAAATAGTGCCAGTCAACCATTGAGAATTCTACAATTACATAATTAGCTGAGCAGTAAAATTTGAAATTAGCTGGTTAGGAAAAGCTTGACCCATAAATGGCCATATAAAGTAAGCTCCAAAAGACCATGGGTGTGAGTTAAGGGAAACTTTTTTAAATTTCGATGTCTATATTTTTTAGCTTTCCCTTCTCTCACTAGCCTTGAGAAATGGCAACATGATGATGTTTGGAAGTGCTCTTTGCCAATCTCACTTGCAGCATCTGTAGCAGTACTTTGTGCTGTTCATTGGTTATGAATCAGACAGAAGTGTGCTGTGCTCATTTTTTTTTTACTTTGAGCATCTTTGACTTCCACTGAAGTATTGATGAAGACTGGCAGTGCTAGTTTTATATGTGATTCAGAGCAGCCATAACGACCCTGTCTTTGAGAGATGCAATGGCATGATGCAAATGTTCTGAGGAGGCTGTGCATTCATGATGTGGGATAACAGGGTTTTAATTACAGATCACAAAATGCTTTCAGATGTTTGAGGTGTATGCATTCCCAAAGCATTGCTACCCTTAGGGTATGAAGTTCAGTGATTTTAAAGATTTGAAAGACTGTTAAAGATCTCATAATTTTAAAGGAAAGCACAATGTGAGATGTGTTCTGAAATTAGTTCCTAGAGGATGAATAAGAGACAAGAGTTAAAAGAGAGAGAAAGAAGGTGTTTCACCATGTGAATTTTGCTCTCTCTTTTTTCCTGATTTAAAGTCATCACCAGAAACTCTCATCTAATGATCTTCCCCCCCAACACCCCTTAGACGATGCATTCCAAAACTCCAAAATGATGATGCAGATCCAAGATGGGTTTCTGAGACTGCTTCATGCACACGCTTCTGAAGTTGTCATCTTTATCACTTTCATACAATAGCATATTTTTGGAAGTTTTCACAATATCACAAGAATACCTCCTCTTTCTACTTGTTGTTCTGTTTGGTGATACTGCCACAGAAAGCAAGTTATGGGCCCACACACCATGTCCTGACAACAAAACCAATTCCTTGAAATTTTAAAAAAGAAGTTTCCCGTCTCTTCTGATCATAAGTGTCTTCTAACGCCCCTCACTACAAGAAAGATGTTGCATTGTTGGAACATGTCCAGAGGAGAGCAGCCAAGCTGGTGAGGGGTCTGAAACACAAGTCATACGAGGAGCGGCTGAGGGAACTGGGGTTGTTTAGTCTGGAGAAGAGGAGGCTGACGGGGAGACCTGATCGCCCTCTACAACTACCTGAAAAGAGGCTGTAGTGAGGTGGGGGTCGGCCTCTTCTCCCTGGTAACAACTGATAGGACGAGGGGGAATGGCTTGAAGCTGCGTCAGGGCAGGTTTAGGCTAGACATTAGGAAAAACTTCTTCACCGAGAGGGTTGTCAGGCTCTGGAATGGGCTGCCCAGGGAGGTGGTGGAGTCCTCATCCCTGGAGGTATTTAAAAGACGGATAGATGAGGTGTTTAAGGACATGGTTTAGTGGTGGGATGGCAGTGCTAGGTTAACGGTTGGACTCGATGATCTTAAAGGTCTTTTCCAACCGAGGTGATTCTATGATTCTATGATTCTAAAATATCAAACCAAATTCATCTGCAAGCCTATTGTGAAACTGTTACATTAATAAAAACCCTGAAGGGAAATCAGAGTTTCCAGAAGCTGAGAAAAGAGTTAAGTTTCTTAAAGAGAGAACAACTTGCATATGAATCCAAAGATCCTATTCCAAGCCAGGCAGAAAATCTGGATATTTTCCAAAAGCAAGATTCAATATAAACTCGCATCACACTGTGATGCTAGCATGTCCTTTCCTTTAAGCAGCATTGAACAGCTGAGAATCATTCACCTTACTTTAGCAGACTTTTTTTTTAGCGAAAAGGGGCAAAGGCAATATTAATTTTTAAGTAATGTGAGCACAAGAAATCTGATGCCAGACTGCCCTTTTTGCTCCTGGGATTGTGTTGAGCTAATTCCCAAGGCATCCTTCTGAAAATGTATCCTTTGAACTGAAAAAAAAAGGCAAAAACCACCCTCTTGGACCCTACTGTTTTAGTTTTCTGTGTGAATCTTCTGGTTTGATTTAGGAATGTGCTGCTTGGTTCCCATGAGCATTGTTGTTGTAGTATTTACTTTGGAAGGAAAAGTGAGCATACGGTTCACGCCTTAACCTTGTCAAGCTTCCCCCTTACCATCTTGAACTGACACCATACAAATTCTGAAAGGAAAGGCCACAGCCAAAATTAATCATAAACATTAACCATAAAATATTACTCTTGACCCTACCAAGGGGCAGACCTCTAGGAATAACATCCTGCTCCTTAAGAAAATAACATCCCTCTCCAACTGAGAGGAGCAGACGGTCTTGTCTATGCATGACGGACGTGCTGACCTGTGCCTCAGGGAGTAACATCCGATTTCAACTCAAAGGGTAATAAGCGCTCCAGGCCTTACATTATGGAAGTCCTTCCCCAAACACAGCCCTACATATAAGCTTCAGTAGCTTGAGCCGTCTGCATAGAACAAGTCCCGTCCAAGGTTGTGCCGTAAGGTTAGGTTTTTATGCAAAGCCAAACAGACTAAGGCTGAAGCTGGAAAAATTAGAGCTGTTGCCCCAGCTTCCAGGCTGTTTTGACCTGAATGAAAATTGTGTACATCCTTCACATTAATGTACCAGCAATGAGCCCTGAGGAAAGGCTACAGTCTGTAGCTCCTTTGTAACATTTCACTTGCATAAACTCTATGCTTAGTTTATTCTTAAAGGCACAATCCACAGACTGGTCAACCTATTTCCATAGCTATCAGGCAGTATCTTGTTCAGCAGAAAACTGAGTTAACACAAACCTCAGAAATCTGAAAAACCCAGAACCAAAACATTCTGTCTAATACTAACTTTATCTGGAAAAGAAATAACAGATCAAAGAACAACTTACTTTCTTGCGAGTCACTGCGGATGTGACCTAGGTGCCTAAATCAAGCAAGACCTGCAATACTGAATGAAGCCTTTCCTAAATGTCACAAAAAAACTGAGCATGGAGCAATAAACCAGATTGCTTCCCAGGAGATGTTGGTTGTGCTGGCACTGACAGTGAGAGATTTCAGCAGCAAGCTGTTGATCTTGTGTCAAAGATGCCCTGCAGATGTACTTCTGATATTGCACTCCTCCCTGAATTCATTCCCTTGCCAGCAAGGACAAGGTGGAAGTAACACCAAACCCCACTTTGCAGGGGTTCCCCTCAGCATATACCCCCTCCTCAGTATCACCTCAACCAAGTGATTCTGGTCCTCCTTTTCCTAATGTGTCAGTCCCAGATGGAAGCTGAGCTGCTATTGGGACAGGCAAGTTAAGTGGGAAGAGAACCGGGGAGAGAATAGGACGGCATTCCTAAATGTTGGTGCGCTCAGCAATGATGTGACGCAGAAGGAATTGCCCTGATAATCCTTGTTTTTGCCTATGCTGGGACAGAAAGCAGGGTTTGTCGCACCCATTGAATGATGCTAATTAAAGAATAATTACTGCTGGTAACCATGTTTGTGAGGTTAAAATTTATCTGGGATCTCTGTGCTACACTGAGGTGTAGCTATGCCCCCAATAAGTGAATGTGACAGATTTGATAGAGTTGGCAGGGGTTACCGGAGTGTCACCTGCTGGATAAATGCCTTGAGGTGAGTGAATATTTTCACAGGAATCGATCTGTACTTGATTTGTATTGTGTCGTCTATTCATACCTAACAAGTATAAACTATACTTTACCCAGATGGCTTATTTCTGACGACGTAATACAAACTGAACACACTCCTCCTTTCACACTAATGCCAATAGATCGCCCCTGTTATTAATAAGCTATTTATACACATTCTGACAGCAGACTAGACTTCATCTTTGAGATCAGTACCTGACGCTCATATTTCTTCCCTCTTGCCCTCTGTTTCTTTCCACCATCCATCACACTGACTCTTACTTCCTATCCTCTCCTGTGAAATAGACACTACCTTCTTTTTTCACCAACAGTAAAACAGATCAAGGTGGTTCCATGTGTTGGTAAAGATAAATGTCGAGGCTAAAATCTTTCCTTGTGTGGCTTCCGTTAAATTTCATTGGGTAGCACTTGCACACCTTTCAACTATGATGTACAAAGGCTAGTGTTGCAAAACATTTTCGGAGGCCCATAACATCATGCCTTTTTGGGAAACCAGTGCTTCTGCACTCATCTTAATTGAAATCAAACGCCATTTATACTCCCTATGTTTTGTGACTTAGTTGTCCGGTCTTTCCAAATAGCCCCTTCACCAATGGTACAGGTGGTACATTATCTCTAAGAGAAGACTGACAAAATGTGCCTTGGAATTATGAAGGTGCATTTGAACCTAAGGCTATTCTCACTGGGTGAGATTTTGGCTTTACCCAGCTTCTTTCTTGGGGTGAGCTAAAGGGAAGTCTTCCCACTTGTCAGGGTAACGTGCTAGGAAGAGAAGAGTATTTATTGCCATGTATCTGTGTATAATGTTTTATTCTTGGTAATGAACTAAGGTATTTGGTTCTGAACGAAGGAAGTTTTCTTTTCGTTTATTAAGGACATTGTTGCAAAAACCAAACCTGATGGTAGAGGCGAAGGGAGGCTGACAACTTTTACCAAAACTCACCAGCGTAGCTGTTCTCTCAGCTGGCTGAGCAATGGCAGCTTCATCAGCAGGCAAAGTTCAGAATTTTCTTCAGAGGAAAGCTGACTGACTTTTTGAACTTTCAGACTACTGGGCTGAGCAGAGTGAAAACAATTGTTTAGAGACATCATGCATGGATCTAAGGGACAGATGGCTCCAAACTATGCCAGAGAATTATGATAAGACATTCAGACTGCATACCAGCAGTTTTTCTATTGGTTTCTTTTTAATGATCGTTCTTGCTCTACCGTCTCTATTCAGTCTCACTTGCTTTTCATTGTTTCTCAGTGATAGTGAATATGCGAGATACTCTGCTAGAAACCTGAGGCCACTTAATAAGCAGCCGTAAGCGGAGTTCAACTCACATTCACAAAGCAATGGCCTCCTTGGACGTGAAGACCCAAACTGAAGGCAAGTTGGATGCCTCTTGAATGTTATGGTTTCTCAGAGGCTTTCACTGGTGTCCATTCAGTGGCAGCTCTCCTTTTAAAGCATATTCTGTACAAAAAGAATCCTAAAACCAGCTTAACGGGGAAATTAAAGATCTACATAGATTACACTCCCAATGCAAGGGAATGGATTAACTTTTCTTTCAACTCCCACTGCTTAATGTTGATTTAATATATTGTCTTGACTTTTAATAAGGTTATTGAAAGATAAAAGCATATAAGGAGCTGTGCCACAGATGCGACAGTCAGAACTTCATATGCAAAATGAAGAGAGACATTATAATAAAAAGAAAATTGATTGTTGCTTGTATAAAATCTGGCTTTGTTTTGATGCATAAAACAGCAAACACTGTTCCACACTGAGGTTTTCAAGAATGTCTTAAGTATACAACGCTTCTGATGCCACCCCAGTTGCCTATATATAGATCTGTCTTGTGTAAAGAATTTAAAAAGCATTAGAATGGAGAAATCAAAGAGACAATAAATTTTAAACCAATCTTATTGTCTGCAGCCTAAAGTGTTATTAAGATCAAAGTGGAGCAAACATCTGGCATTTGCCTTTCTGCAAAAATTAGATCAAATTACCTACCATAGGATTTAGATCCATTCAGTAAGTTCTTTCCATTGTACACATAGTTTTCTTTCTCCTTTTTATTTGCTAGATCTAACTTAACACCCATAATCTAGCCTCTTCGTTCATTTGGAGTTGAAACAAATTAACAACAAAAATGGAAATATATGTTCCTCTTGAACATCTGTTTCTTAAGGAACGTTCAAGGTCCTTCAGATCCTAAGGAGAGAGGTTCAGCCAGCCTTCATCTTTGCCATGAAGTGTAATTGTCTAGAAATAAACTTTACTGAGTACACACAACCCTGTCCCCCTCCTTGAAAAATAAAAGCTATTCACACCTACCCTTGTAATTATTGTCATTGTTGACTTTATTCTATACTAATCACTCATAAAGTATCTTGTTAAGAAGCTTGGCACACTGGCCCATAATTTTATGTATAAACTTATCAAATGTATATTTTTCATACTTTTAAATGTATTTAATGCATTCCTAGGCTTTTTGGTACCTTTGTTTAGAGAGACAAATATCTATAATATTTTATAGCTATATAGCACACTTTTTAATAGAATACACTAAATACACTAATACACAGCTAAGATTGAGAATATGTCTCTCTCCTTAAATAGGAAAAAGACTGTGCTTTTTATACCTCAGCAACCTAATTACAAAGCACAGAAATTCAGTAAAGTTTAACGTAAAGGAAAAACAACACGAAGGTCTTCAAATTCATCATTAAATAAATCAAACAAACTTAACAGTGCTCTGTAGTGATGCCATGCAATAACTATAAAATGATGATTAATGAATTTGAGTGTTGGTGTCCCAGATGAGCTGTAACTGACACATTAATTCTTTCCAATTGCTTTCTTGCTGGAATCTGTATTGATATTACTAGACAGAAGGCTATAGCTCTCAATTATTCTAGAGGGAGATGGAGATATTATTTTAACCTTTGTTCTTTTGATCTCTTGTGATATGAATTGGAGTATGGCTGTTTCCATAAGGCATTCTTTAAAAAAGAAATGCAAACATGGCGATTTCAAATTTTATTTGCAGAAGTTTTATTAGGAGTCAATGTAACTCCTCCATTTGATTCATCCCCAAGCTATGTGACTTACATCTGTATCACAGCAAGGAAGAGTTATTGCTTATCGCAACTTAGAAGTTTATTTTTGTTAATACGATCCCAAACATTCTTCTTTTATGTCAGTATATAATTTGATACTCATATCTTGCTCCTTGATCATTTAAAAGAGGTAGATTATGAATTTGATTTTCAATATTTTTAGAAAATAGTAGGAAAGGGAGCAAGTGAAGTTAACATTTCTGTACTCTTCCTGCCAGACCATAAAAGCTTGGGGAGGAATTCAGGCAGCCAGAAGCCACACGTTGTCAAAGGGCACCTTAAAGTCATCAGCTACATTCCCAGGCAGGCAGTGCAGACAGGCTTCAGATGTTTTTATGAAGCTGCATTACAAGGTAGCATCAAAAATCTGCACTACTGTGATTCGTTACGATACCTGTGCGTTGCTGTGTATTTCTGGTTTCAGTCTCAGCTGATTAAAAAAAGCAATAAAGTGAGGTATATGAATCTTATTACAGTTAATATTTTTGATACCTTAAGGCCAAGATCTGATGCTTATTAAAAATATGCGGCAGTGATATCTCCGGTGTTTTGACTAAATCCAAATATACGTTATTTTTTTCACTCCCATAAATTTTAAATGGACCAGCTCTCCCCTTCAGAAGTCTTTGGTTAGTACAACCGTCCAGGTAAGCAGAGTGACTCAGAAAAAATTTTGGACCTTCTTCTGCCAATATTGACGGCTGTATTTCAGTAATTAATGAAGTGGTTTCTAAGGCAGGTTTGAGTTATTTGGAGGGAATAAGATGCATGTTTTTTTAAAAAGTGAAGGAGGAGCGTGTAAGGGGAACACTGGGTTAAGCAAACCAGCATTCTGATCTCAGTCTTCTACCAGTGACTTGGTGCTCGCCCTTTAGGAAACCTTTTGGAACTAGCAGCTCTCGGTTCACCCCTGTGCACTGGACAGCACAAAGAAACATCACTCCCCAAGGGTACAGTTCTCTAGTGCTCCTATTTTTTTTTATTTTTTTTTTTGCACTCAGGAGAAGGTAAATTTCAAGGTTAAATTACTGCATCATTTTTGCAAACGCAACATTCCTCTTCCCAGCCAGGCAGGGCCGCTGACAGGCGGCTGGAGCGGAGCCACGATGCTGTCTGTTCCACTGACCCATCCAGGACGCACCATACCTACTGCGCGCATGTGTTGCTCAGATGTCTCGCACATGCTCAGCAAACCCGCCGGGCTCTTGGTGCCGCAGCCCTGTAACGCGTGTGTGAATCAACTGCGCAGCACATGGGGGACAGAGCACACGCAGGAATCCCAAGCAGAAACCTAGCCTACCTCACTGGGGAGAGGGAAAGAGATAGTCTTATTTCTGTCTGTGTCCCTGAAAGGCGATGAAGGTGTGTGAATTCCCTCTCTGTTGTCTTCCTTTGATAACTGTAACTATCTGTAAAGCACACGGGACTTCACACTGGACGTATCTTCAATTCAAAGCTGCTATGTAGGCCAAATGCAAATTATAATGAATGCCTGAGATTGTTGGCATATAAATAGTTAACACCATGATACTACAGAGGACTAGAAAGGTAAATCCAGAAGGTTCTTCTCTGCTTTAAATGTTTGAATAAAGATACAGACGCACATTTTTTCAAGGAGACTTATTCTGTCCAACTGTGCCTATATGTCACACCAGAAAAAGTCAGTTGCCTTCTCGAAATAATGAAGCTAATGTTATTAGCCTTTCAGCAAGTTTTAGAAGCACAAAAAAAAAGCTAGAAGAGAAGGAAGACTAAACCAAAAAGCCTTTAAAAACCCCAGACAACCAGTACTACTAGACTGCTCAGCTCTTATTTCACAAGGGCTTTGCAGGAAGGAAAACTACACCAGACCTTACCAGCACCCAGCTATGCAGAGCTGGAAAGGGGACCCCCGACCCTTTTCTCTGGTTATGTGTGCGCTACAGGCAAACACAACATGTTGTTCACTCTTGAGATTGTGTACCGGACTACGCCACTGTCAGTCCTTTGAACTAAATGGCGTACAGCTGAAATAGGCCTATATTACTGCTCAGAGGCTTGTGTGAAATCAGAGGCCATTCTCAGTCTGGTTCAATGAGATGGTGATCCTAGCCAGAGCTGCTGGTGATCCCAGCCAGAGCTGCTGGTGATCCCAGTCAGAGCTGCTGGTGATCCCAGCCAGAGCTGCTGGTGATCCCAGTCAGAGCTGCTTTCTCCACAAGGGCAGCAGACAAAGCCACCGTGACTGCAGAGAGCAGGACTGCACGGGGGTCTGCAAGGATTGACCGAGTCACTCACACACCTGGCGGGGGGGCAGGTTGGAAAGGTAAAATTTATACTGCGACTGCCCATCTCCCACCGGCGGGGTGGGAAGTTTGAAGAAAGCCGTTCTTTGTGGTTGCGGCCCGTCCTCAGCACTGGCCTCGCTCAAGTGCTGCCAGCAGGGACAGAGGAGGTAGAAGGAAATGACAAATCTTCCTGTTCTCTTTTATAATTATTTTTCATCTCCTCTGTCCCTATTTCCAGCTGGCGACGTGTTGCATTGTAAAGGTGTTCCTCACTCTTTTTTTCAAAAAGCAGGAGTGAACTGCTAGCTAGATGTAAAACTGAGATAAGGTGTAAGGCAGGCACCCCTATTCCAGCTTTAACTCTACAACAATTCAGGGCTGATTTATATTTCGAACTGTCACTATATGGTTTACAAGGAGAAAAGTGCAAGTAAAGATCGAGATTTTCCTTCTATAAATTGTGGAAGGGTGAGGGGGAAGTGACAGATCTCATTTAAAACCTTATTGAAGCAGCCGTGTTGAATGATGGTGCCATTGCTTGTCTCTGTGTCTCATTGTCATAATGTAAGCTCTTTTATTATTAGAAGAAACCACAGAAGTCAGAGTAAAGTACAACAGATCCAGAAAGAGCTGGAAACTTAAGGAAGAAATAAAAAAAAAAAGCAACAATAGACATGGGCTGGAGAAGATATTTTATTTATTTGTTACTAGTAGTTAAAATGACGTACAAAATGCTGGGAAGAAAAAAACTCCAATTCTATTCAGTTACAAAATAATTAAAACTTCATTTTAAACCAAGTTTTGCTTTGTGAGACCGAGCATGAAAATACTGCAGCCTTAGGTTATATAGTCCATTGTTTTTAGAATAAAGCAGACATTTAAATACATATTGTGGTTGATATTAAATATCTTGTATAATTGTAAGTTAGCAGAACTTTCTTACTCTCAGGCAATAACTAGCAATTCATAAAAGTTCTTTGTATAAAATTTACATATGGGGGCGGGGGGAGATCTGCCTCTAGGGGAGTTCCGTCACGATCTATGTACAGGCTGTTTGGGAACATACAGATTTGTAAAACTTTCATCAATTTTCCTTCAGAATGCAAGCCTAATCTTAAATAAAGGAGTCAGTAATGTCCGAAGCTTTGCTTAATGGCTAAGGGTTTAGGGACATACCAGTCACCGTAAAAGACAATGGGAGTTTTGCTGTCAACTTCACATGAAGAAAAAAAATCATACTTTAAGGTGTGCCCACTTCTTGAACAGAAGCCCTAGCTAGTACAAAACTTTCAGCAATGACTGAGATTGGCCCTTTCCCCTGTGAACTAATTCAAAAAAGTAATTTAAAGGAAAACAACCCCTGCCTTTTATCAGTGAAAGAGGATTTGTATTAACAATAACATTAAATACCCATATCTTTCTGTTTAACTATTCACATTCCACACAGTGGAAATCTACCTCCCGTAATTCCAGATTTTAAAATTGGATTTTAAAATCCATGAAGAAATGTGTCAAACCTGCTGAGTGAGAGTACACCAGCTGAAATGCATTTTAATGATATCAATCAATGAGTTGCAGTCTCTTAATCTGACAAATGCAGACCTCACAGCAGTGGATTTTGCAGTAAAAATATATTGATTGCAGAGATGCAGGATATCACCAATAACTGCGTGATGCACTGTGTAGCAGCTGGGGCATCTAATGGCTGCACACTGGATGCGTTTCTGACGTGCCACTGTGTGTTTTCCCCTTTGGACATGTCAGGAAGAGCGGAATTGTCTTCCTCAGCGTTCAATGGACAGAAACGCTGTCCAGATCATCGCCTTGTGGCTGAGAGAGGCATCTGGTGTGAGAAAGAGCAGTTAGGCTGACAGCGGACACTAGAGAGTACTGCTGCTGAGTGGGGATACTGAGTCCTGCACTACCCGAGGCCCAGCACACCATTAACGCAGACCTAACTCCCGTTCCACTCACATCGGTCGTGGCCGGCTTGCTTTCAGGCCCAGTACTGGCTCTGGCATAGGAACACGCCTTGCCTCCGGTACCCCACCGAATGGGGCCAGCGGTCGGGGCCCTGCAGGCACCCGCACAGGCAGGTGTGCAGCACCCCACCCAAGCTTCACCACCCGGCTGGAAAGCGCCCTCGCAGGGCCAGCACCCAGGCCAGCATGAGCCGCTTGCACACCATGTGGCATAAGATGCAGCCAGCGAGACAGCCCCCAGGCTTCCCCTCAGACCCCCACAAAAGCCAGGGCAACATGCGTGGAAGGGCTGCCCCTCAGAGGGCCCAGGGTCCACCAGCTAAACCAACTTCTTTTGCAGGACCTTCTGTGCTCTTGCCAAAACCCACAGCCCTGATCAAGTTTAAGCTCCTAATCCTGAAGGAAAGAAAAGGCAGATTAACCTCACAGGTGAGATTCATCGAGCTGTTGGAAGTGGTGTGTCCCCTTTTATGTTTTTTTCCCCCAAATGAGAGGGGCAGTTAGCCCTTAATTTTCAGGAAATTCTCTTTACTTAGTCCAAATCTAGTTTAAAGGCAAGTCTGTGGTAAAAGATATAAAAAGAGGATTATTGCTGGCAAAGTTCTGCATCTCTTTTTCAACAAACTGCATGCCTGTGGCAAAGCTAAAATAACAATAACAATGCAATGTTTACTAGTCATGAATGTCGTGTCTTTTGTCTCTTGTGTGGTTATTGCATTTGCCGTCACATGATGCTTGTTTTAATTTTTGCTTTGCTCTTTATGTACTAAATTACTGCCATTCCGTACTTGATCTTGGTTAGCAAGATTTTTGTGCTGTGGTTATGTATGTTTTTTATGTATGTGTGTGAAAAAGAGAAGGAGAGAGTTCGGATACACTCAATGGAGTATGCATACAGATACCAATGACTAAAAGATACTGCATATACATATATATGTAGATATGAATAATAACTGATATCAGAAACACAAGACATCAAATGGATCTAGAGTGGCATGAGAATGGGTTTTGACTGATTTAGAGAGCTATTAGAATTCAGAAGTATATTTATAGCCTTGTATATAGTTTCTCTTTAATTTATGTAATATATGACTAGGTGTATAAATTAAAGCAAACGTAAACAGAAGACAATATCTCTTCCTCTGTGTCTTCCTATTTGTGTATCTTTCCCTTTTCTGCTCCCTTTTGTACTCTCCCCATCTACTTACTTTGGCCTTTTGCTTTCTAACTTGCTGTAGCTCTGTTTTCCATCCACCTATACTGACTTTTCAACACTCCCAGGTCCCCCCTGCTGTCCTCCAGATACAGCTTTTGGATTACAGTTATTTTTTTGAAGAAGCATGTTACAAACTCTTGATACAGCTGCTATTTTCAGTGATGGTTTTGCTACACTTTAAACTGCTTTTTGCCTACTACGTATTTAAGAATAGGTTCACGCTTTCAAATATATTGTCCTCTCACTTTGATGTTTCTCTTAACACAGCAAAAGCAAATAGCACGGCAGGTGAACATTAGCAAAAGCCACAGCTCCACTTTCCCAGCAAGCGGCAAAACTGTGAATATCCACTAGGAAACCTAATTCATGATTGTGGGTAAATAGATTTATTTATTTTTTTTAGTATTTCATACCCCTGTTAAATTCTTCTGCCATAGTGAATGTTCACAGGTTTGCTTGTACACATCCGTTTTCTCTCTTACACACAAACATATGCGTGTGTGCCCTTCCCTTACATCAATATTTTTCTTTGCTTTTTGGCTTTTTTTCTTGTTTTAGGTAATTCACAATTTTGTCCAGCCCCAAAGGTATGCTAGTTCATGCCACTCACTCTCACGCTGGCAATGATCGCATACAGTCAGAGTGCAATCGGTACCGTGTTTTTCTCAGCTTAGTCCAAGTCAATAGATATACACCGGCATTCCTTAACACGGGTGATTCTTTTCTTCTTTCTTGGGGGCTGAAGCTCAGGGCAATTGAGTGTAACAGTCATGGTGGTGAATTTCTTGGGCTTGCAGAAGGAACAAGACTGGAAGGAGCCTTCCTCTTTACGGACGTGCCTGGGGATGTAGAAGGAATTGCACTGGCCATAGCAGAACCTGTTGATAATAGTACGACTGTTGCAGCCTTCTTCGTGGATAGTTTGTTTGAGGGGTTGTGTTTTACACCAGTCCCGCTTTAGGTATTTGCGCTCAGTGATGTGCAATGCCTCCTGACTAGACTCCAGCACCTCTTCGGCAGGCATCGAGGTGCCTTTCCCTCGTTCTCGATGCCTAGAGCCCGACTGCTGCTGTGTCTGCATTTGCTCCGAATCATTGGGCTGATCTTTGTCAGGAGGAGGGATAGCACCTTGAGATCCACGATTCCTCTTTCTCCCTTCAGCTGCTGGTAGCAGAAATCCCATCAGAAGAAACACAGCACCAATGGCATACAGTGTGCGGACCATCCTATATGGAGGAAGTGGAGGGAATAAAGCACAGTTGTGGATTTCAGATATCAGGCATGCAGTAAATTTTCAGTTCCATAAAAGAAATAGGTGAGTGTGCACGCGCGCTTATAAAAGATAAGCATTTAGCCTTTAGCAGCTGGAAAGCTGTTTCCAAATTACCAAGTGATAAAAGCTTTAATGTATGGTGATTGAAAGTCAGAGGCTAAAGTAAGTCCAAACAGAATTTCATTCTGTGCAGCATGTGTCTTTCTCCAGCTCTTTTCTCCATGTATTTTATCCTAGTTAAGAGTTCTCATTCCCTTCTTATAGCTCACTGGCATTAGGAATGTTGCTCCTGATTTACACTGGTGGACAAACAGATTTCATGCTACACATGGATTTATACGACATAGCTGTCTGCAATACCAGAAGGCTAAACAATTTGTCTCAGGAGATCCAGTGTAGCTATGTTTTCCTTATTCAGACTCAGAAGCTTTGTACATTGCATAATATACAGCCAGAATATAATGCGCATCCTATATCCACCTGTTTTCTGAATTACAGTATCCCAAGCTCTGTCACATTGCCCCTCAGAATTGGTCCAATGCATCTGAGTGTAATGAAGCTTAAGGCAAGAGGTGTGCAACAAGATAGGCCACTAACATGAAAGAATATTTAGGTAGAGGTTAAAAGAGATTAATCTGGAATTTCACCTTCTCACACACTACTCTGAGTCCTTGACAGAAGTTACACAGGTGCAGTCACACCGTTAAGAATTTTTCAGATCTGTGAAATTTATTCATTATATACAGCATGATACTGAAAGGACATATGAGGACAGCAGAGTTTCATATATGACATTAAGGATTGTGAAGTATCAGTATCAGGAAAGAATGTAGCTGGTGTACACATGCAAAAAACCACTTCAAGAAGAGCAGTAAGTGGAGACTGTCAGGTTCTTTAAAACGGCACCCCTGCTCCAAACATAATTAGTAGCATAGGAACAGACTTTCTTGCCTCCCTTATTCCACCATTTCTGCTGCTTCCCAAAGCTCTGAGCTCTTTTGGCTGCTCAGTCAGCTCAAGACGTCGACCAGCCAGGAAGAAACTCATCAGCCGTCACACTTTCCCCCCTTCCAGAAGTACCGTGGTCTCCACACTGTTCTGCAAAGCAAGGGATGAGGCAGCAAGAGAGAGAGATCAGGGAATGGGGCTCTCAGGGGAAGAAACCACCAGAAATTAATGACTGCTTGCAAAAACCCCATAAACCAGCAGAACTGCAAAGAGGCACATGCATTAAAAAGGGGAATAACTGTCAAAAAAACCTGAGGACATCGGTGTCTTCTACCTGCTTGGAATGCTGCGGTTGTATCCCTTATTTGACTCATTTTATCAGGAAGGGACAAATTAGCGTTTGAGAGTCCCGCTTGTGTTACTACCCAAGAAACATATGTGAAACCAAGGGCACCGTCCTGGACGGCTCTATCCGCTCTGCCTGAGACCACACAACTAGGCAGGAAAGCAGCCAAATGCCAACGCCGCGAGGGCCACCTAGAGACTCAGTAGAGGCTCAGGGTAAGTACCGCTTGCTATAAAAGATAACTGTTAATGTCTCAGCTGCTAGGTCTTTCCAGTCACACGGAAAAAATAAATGTTATATTATGCTGTTCAAAAAGCATTTTGCACTGAATGGGCTGGGAAAGGAATGGAGTGGAAAAGTATCAGGGCGGGGGGGGGGTGGTGTTCCGTTGTATTTGTATTCAGGGATTTGCTTGTGGATCTGATACTTTAAGTGTTTGTCTACAGATTGTCAGTGCACCTAGAGTTTATAATCTATATGATAAATAAATGCATTTGGTTTATTCATTGATGTTTAGGTACCAGTATGTCCGATGTTTAGCAGAAGCTCCAGGTTTCAAGCAAGGGATGTAAGAATGACACTATTGCCGACCCCAACAGACGGCTTAGAAGGGCTGCTTTTAATATCTAAACGAAATGTGGTACAGAACATGTAATTTGAATAACCTTATGGGTCTGACATAGAACAAGAAAAAAAAGTTGGGAATTGTAATTGAAGACTAATGCAGCATAATTTCAAGCGTCAGCTTGGACTTTGCATTTGCTCATTTTCCCCCGCTTCTATTACAACCTGCATGTTATTTAAACAAGTTTATTTTTAAATTCAATTTTGTCTTTAAAACAACTTTTTAAAAAGAGTTATAAATCACGGCTTATTTCCTCAAGAGACCAGAATGACTCCTTCTGAAACTATTCCTATTTCTCTGATGACTGTATACCCATGCTGTATTTAGATGGTATTTTAATATCCACTTTATTTACTCAACGTGGTGCCAAAACCTTAAAAGAAAAAAGAAAAAAAAAAAAAAGGCCATTGCATGCAATTGAAAATAAATTGCTAGTTTATAAGCAGCGCCAGGAAACTTCAGGTGTTTGTTTAGTATCCCATAACGGAGTTGAAGTTCCACCAACATGCATATTCCTGGGCTACTTTTATTTCTAAAACTGATGATCTCCATGTTGCTTCACCTTTTTTTTTTTTTAATAAATTTGCACTTGATGACACAGTAAGATCCAGTCATGTGAAAATGAGGGGTATTTTGGGTTGGGAATTTGGGGAAGACTTGATGGCAATGTTTACTATTGTAAGATCTGTATCCCAGATTCACGCATCGTTACTAAGCATGTGCTTAACCCAAAGGAAATGCAAGCATGTGTTTCAATATAGCCTTCAACCACGAGAGAGAGCAAAGGTAATTTTTCACTGAGTTGGTTTCCAACCTTAAAGGCAGAAGCTATATTACATGCTCATAAAAGAAATTGTGATTCAAAGGAAAATTAGCAACTCACTAAAAACATTTGTCATGTTCGTTTCTAAAACACACATCTAAAAGTAATCCAATCATTGAGGCTAAACACAGTTTAAACGCAGACCCACATGAACTTCGTGATCCCCACAGCAGCTCAAGGAGGACCTTCTTTTAATAGTAACTTCTTAAAAATGTATTTATAAATTAAGATTATTTTTAAAAAATGCAAAATACAAAGGCAAATGAGGTGGTTTGCCTCAGCAAGGAAGGCAGCCAAAGTGCAGCACAAGCGCTCTGCACCACCTCTGGTCCCAAGGCAACGCATTTGCTTGTGAGAGAAGACGACACCTCTGTTTGCTAACGTTAGGAACTAGAGTGGTTCATCCGTCTATGAATTAGTGTTTGTGAATGTTTCCTTAACAGGGTTGGGGTTTTTTATTACTGTAAAAAAACCCAGAACACAGAAGAGCTAAATCACTGTTACCATACCTAAAGTTTTACCAAAAAGAAATCTCTCCTGAAGTAATTGTTTTGGGGTTTTTTTCCCTTGTCACAGTCATAACGCTGCAGGAGTAATAACTGTGGAGCTTGGGTAGGAGCTGAGAGGAATCAGGCTGTAAAATCTCATATTCCAAATTTCTGCAAAATTTTCAGTACTTGGTACTGGCTGTACTTGTAACTGGCTGTTACAGAAGCATTGGCATAACCAGAAATCCTTTTGAGAATCCTTTGAACAAACAGATGACTACAACCGGAATGCCTAGGTCAATTCCCACTTACTTTGTTCAGAACCAGAGAGATCTGACGTAATAAATATTTATTTTTTGAAAGTCACAAAATACTTCAAAAATCTATTCTTTCCATATTTCCCTGCTAAACTGAGTTCTCCTTTTCATCATCTTTAAGCTCTTAGTCCTACAGCCAAGAGAAATTTTATTGCTGACTTCAAACAGGAGCAGAATTGGGCCCTAACATTCATATCACCTCATATGTGGTTTATCTAGAACCTGGGATCTCATCATCTAAAACAGATTAGGAATTTTGTGGATTAATACTTGCAACCGCTCATAAAGAAGTGTAGACACTTTCAGGTTTATTATTTCATACAATTAATCTGCAATTTTTTCATTTATACATTTTCTGCTATAAATTAAGGATCGCCACATATCAGTTCATAAACAGCACTTCCCTGTGAGTTCCCAGGCAGAGTCAGAAAGTTATTACTGAAATGTTTAGCACAAAGCAACTTGTTTAAAAGAACTGGATGGAATCCTGGTTCTGTTGAAATATACAGCAAAATTCTCACGGACCTCAGCAGGCCCATAATTTCATCTGTGAACCATATTTACTAGGAAAATATTATGATGAGACATGGGCTCATGTGCTTCACAGAAAACATGAAAAATAATCTGACAAAGACCTAAAAAAATAAATGTATTTGTGGGCTTCAAATACCAGCCAAAGAAAGAGGCAGAACACAACCCTTTGACTACTGAGAAAATTGAAGTGGTTTACATCCCAAAGGATCAGAATAATTTCATGCCTGGCTTATTATATATGAATTACAGAAATAGTCTTATGTAATGTTTTCATAGTTCATAGAGCTGTATTTTTAAATATACAAAAAGGCATGGCAATGGCAGTTCCCAGAGAACCGTAATTTTCCTCTGAGATCAAGACAGCAAAACATCCCTGTTTGATAGAATTTTGATACATTTGCATTTCAGGTAATTCTTTCTTGCGAGTCAAGGAGATGGCTTTTTTGAGGTTTACAATGAGTGTAGGCAGCGATACAAGAAAGAAAGAAAAAAAAAAAGGGACTTTGAAACTTTGAGAATTCTCCCTTTAAGAAAGCATTGCTCTCTAGGACAACCTACGGGACTACAGGGAAGCTGAACATCATGGTGGGCATGGCTGGTACCAAACCCGAATTAGACTTGCCCTGAAGACGCCCATGCAGCCTGACAGGTCCACTCCCCCGAGCAAAACTTCCTTCAGACAGATTTGCTCAGGGACCCCTAAGCCCACCAGAATAGTTTTGCTCCTGGGCACAGCCAAGCATCCTGAAAATCAGAACGTCTTCAGGAGAAGCTACGCATTTCTCGGTGACATCGCCGAGAGAAAAATAAATGCGTTAGCACAGCTTGGGACTGCATCCTAAGGAGGAACGGGACGACGAGGGCATTGACACCCTTTACCGCTTACATACGCTCTCCACTGCATGGGAGTTGGTGGCTCCCAGGCTTTTTTGGCGCAGTGAGGAGCGAGGGCAGGAGAGCAGCGGTTCTCCAGCTCACGACTCGCCGGGCATCGCTCAGAGGCAGCTGTGGCTCGGGGGCTACCGGCGCTGCAGCCGAAGACCTCCCCGCACCTCACGCAGGGGGTAACTGCACCCCGCGCCGCTCCAGCCGCCGGAGCGAGCCAAACGCACGTTGGCGTTTCAGAGCCCCTGTCTGTGCAAAAAGAGGTTTCCCCAGCGGGGGATCTCGGCCCCAGTGAGCGAAACGGGGCTCACTCGCCATCTTTTCACCGAGAGGAGCCACGAGCGAGACACCGGGAGCGGGGCCGCAGCCGGCGGCCGGGAAAGGGACCTTAGGGCTCAGAGGAGCGGACCGAGGCAGCGCAGCCCGCCGGGACGCGGGGGGCCCCGCACTTTCACAGCCCGCCGGGACGCGGGGGGCCCCGCACTTTCCCAGCCCGCCGGGACGCGGGGGGCCCCGCACTTTCCCAGCCCGCCGGGACGCGGGGGGCCCCGCACCTTCCCAGCCCGCCGCCGCCGCGGCCCCGCACCGGACAGGACGGCCGAGGGAAGCCGGGGCTGTCGCTGAGCGCAGCCTGGGTGCGCCGCAGGGATCCCCGGCGGCCGTCGGGGCGCAGAGGCCGCCGGCGGGCTGAGCGCGGCTCGGGGCGGCTCACCGGAGGCCCTTCGCGGCGGCTGGCGACACCGCCCGGGTCTCCTCCCCGGGGGGCGACCGCCGTCTGGGCTCACCCAACGGAGGACGAGCTCCCTGGAAGTGACTCCCGAGCCCCCGGGGAATCGCACTAAACCGGCCGGGGCGAGGAAACAAGCATCCTCCCGGAGGGGAAAGCCCAGGCCTGAGAGGAGCGCGGCCAGTCCGCGCCCGCGGGGCCGCACCAGGCCGGCGCGCTGCGGGGGGAGGGCTCCGGCCAGGCCGGGCCGGGCCTGGGGCCTGGGAGGGGAGCGCGGCCGACTGATGCACTGAGCCGTCGGGGCGGCAAGACGCCCCTGGCTCCGGGTCAGGTGGGCGGGCAGGGCGAGGAGGCTGCGGAGGGGAAGGCGGGCGGCGCTGAGCGCAGTGGGGGAGCCGCGGCCCGTCCCGCCCGGCGGCGCCCGAGGAGGCGCGGTGCTGGCCGCGGACGCGCAGCCGGTAGCAGACCCTCCGCTCCGCGGCGCCCGACCCCGCCGGCAGACACCGACTCCGCGGGGCGGTACGGCCCCCGCCCCGGGGAGCGCCGGGAGGAGCAGCGGTTTGCAAAGGCGGGCCCCGGGCAGAGTGGGGGGCTGAGCGGTCTCGTCGAGGGTAGTTCGGCGGGACGGGAGGGGACAGGACGAGACGGCGCCGGCACCTGGGGACCTGCCCCCGCCCCGCTCCGCGCGGAGGCCGGGCCGGGATTTTGCCGTGTGTCGGGTGGGCGCCGAATCCAATTTGTCGGGAGTGATGCTGAGGGCGGAGATGAGAGGCTGAGCTAGCGGCGCTTTTGCAGTCCCTGCGCTTGCCGGGGCAGAGAGGTGCAGCGGCGCCCGAACGCCCAGCGCTGCAGCGGAAATGTCGGTGGCCGCCGCGCTCCCCCTGACGGGAGGGACGGGTGTCGCCCCCTGCAACACCGAGGCGCCCAGGAGTTTCTCTAGGCACCGGTGAACGACTCCTCCCCTTCCCCCTCCCCGAAGGTAGGATAAAGAGATTAAAATTTTGCCTCCCACAGAGACCGGCCGCACTTCGCAGCGCGGGGTCCCGTCCGCGCCTCCGCCGCCAGTGCGCGCAGCGCGGCGCGTCCCGGCTCACCTGCGCGGCGGCGGCGGCTCCGCGGCGGCGCCCGGGGCTCGGCGGCGGCGGCGGCTCCTCGGCGGGGCCTGGGGCTCGGCGGGGCTCTGCCCGGAGGGTCACTCGGCGGAGCGGGCGGCGTGGGAGCCCGGAGCTGCCCGGGAGTCCATAGAGAGAGCGTCTCGGATCCTGCCTACAAATTGCAGCAGCGCCGAGCTGTCTCCCATTTAAATGTCTGCCAGCTGAGATCTGCTCTCCAAGCCCCTCCAGATCATTGGACAAGCGCCTCCAAAGCCCGTGTTATCCGCCCCCTTTAACACTTCCATAAACTTCCACCAGGGAAAGCTTTCAGTCATCCAGATAAACACTCGACTACTTTCCTCTCTTAAGAGAATCGGTGCTAAAGGTCACCACCCCAAGGAATCGTTCCTGGAATGCACAGAAAATTCACATTTTCCATCCCCATTAAAGTATGACATTTAAGAAGAGTTAAATCCGCTCCCCCCCCCCGCCCCCGCCTCCCCTGCCCTTCCACGCACGCTGCCCGGGGCGGCGGGCTGGGCTGCTGGGGCGCTTCCCTGCCCAAGAGCCGGCCGGGCCCGCGGGGCCGCAGCGGAGCGGCCGCGGGGAGCCCCTTACCGGGCCTGCCTTGGCCGGCAGGGAGGCAGCCACCATTCCGGCCCTCCCCGTTACAAATTGGCATTGCTGAAGTTTGCCTTCGGCAAGTATGCCGGGAGTTAGGCAGCTTTGGCAAAAAAAAACCCTGTATGTGCGGGAGGAGGGGGGGTGTTAAACCGTGGCTCCTGATCCGCAGCCGCGCTCGTAGCTCCTTATCCGTGACAGATTTTTTTTTTTTTTTGGTTGCTTGTGGGTTTTTGGTGCGGGACGCCTCGGGTGGCTTTTCCCCCTCCGGTCACCGCGTCCTTCAGAGGGCTGCGGGGCTCCTCGGGCATCCCGCGAAGGGCAGAGAGGGCGAGGGAGCGGCGCGTCCCGCCTGCGCTCGGAAGGGGCCGCCCGCCCGTCGGGGCAGCCGCGGGGGGAGTCCCGCCCGCGCCCGCGGCCCCCCCCCCCCCGGGGGGGCGCTGCGGCTGCCCCCGCCACTCCGGCTGCAGCCAGCGTGGGGTTGGGGGCGCGAAGGGGCAGAGCCCTGGGGGGCGCGGGGACCTCACAGCCCCGCCGTGGCAGCCCGCACCTCCCCCGGTGCCGCCCGGCCGCCCCGGCCCCGGGCGCTCCAGCACGGGCGCTCGTCTCCCACGGGCTTTTTTAGCACGCAGGGGCGCAACGCTACCGGGGGAAGGAGCAGCCTCTGAAACAGGGGCTGACGTTTGGGCTTGCTAACCAAACCGAGGCGTTTGTCAGCTGCCGCTTCCAGCTGTGGGCATCGCCCAGCACCAAGCAAAGCCCACCCTGGGCCTCGGAGGGGTCCGGCTCTCACCTGAAAAATAGAGATTTTTATTGTCCCCGGTTTCGCAGTTGGGGAAGACGAATTGAAATGAAAGGATCATCCTATGTTAGGGATGCCAGGGCTAAGCAAGATGCCGGGTTTCTGACTTTTCCCAGTACTTCGCTTGCTCTTTGCTAAGGCCAAAGCGTGGCTCCGCTTAGCGACGGTTACATAGGTGAGCGTGCAGCAAGGTAGTAGATTAGGCCCATCGCTGTTACTCACACACACGCTTAGCAATAACTTGTTGAAAAATAAGCACTTCAATTATTGGAGCAGCAGGATGTAGAAATGCTGCAGAAGCAACAGGGCAAGCAACTGTAGTGCAGTGGTAGGTGGCAGCATGAGAGAGAAAATGGCTTGGTGTGCAGGGGCCGCTGAAATTCAAATACAATGAAGAGGGGGAGGATTACTGGCAAAGAATCACAGCAAATGACATCTAGATGGATGGAAGGAGAGGCCTAGGGAATTTTTAGGATTTTTTGTTATTTTACTCAAAAAGCTGCTATTAAAATTAATAGATGTTTTTAATTAACTGGGGTCCTTCCTTTGTGAATCCAGAGAAAAAGACACAATTCCCACCTCTCAGTGTGTTGACAGACTTTATGCTCCTTTTCTTTTTCTTCTGTGAAGTGGTTGTACTGCTGTGTAGGGAAGGCGTCTGCCTACCTCTCTTCTGCTCTCTGCCTCTCACGCTGATTACCTGCCCTAGAGCCGGGCCAGTGGGTGGGGGGGGTGGGGGGGTGGGGTTGTCCCTTCCTCAGTGCCATGGTCCAGGCATTTGATGCTGGAGAAAGTGTTTTCTGTGGTTGCTCTGAGCATTGGTTGGTGCCTGATGATGGCACTGGCACTGCATGCACTTCCAGGCATGGGTGCTGGCCTGCAGGCAAGCTGCCTTTCTGCTGTATTTTTCTGGGATGTAGTTTACATGCCTCCCTGGCATTGACCTTCCCAGATTATGATACTTTTGGGCATCTACTGCAGAGCAGTCGTCTCCGCTCAATGCCTCACTGCAGTCAAGCATCTAGCCAGGGTGGCTGATCTGGAGTAGATCTCAATCTGGCTTAAGGCAAACTAAGAAAGCCTTTAAGAAGCATCTCCAGCTGTGGAAGGTGTGTTGCCTCCTCAAGACCTCTCTCCATTTCTTGCAGTTGAATGTTCTGTACCATATTTCCCCATCTGTTTTCTTTCACTCAGTTTAATCCATTGAGTATTTCAAGTAGGCGCTAGCATCATTCAGATTTCTCTGCTGGTTGGAAAGTAGAATTATTCCTGCAAGAGTCTGCCTACTCGTTCAGAAAAAAATAAACCAGTTGGGTACCAAAAAAGTAAATAATTGTAGCTGTATCTGTTTCCTTGGACTGAATGAGGGTAGAAATAAAAAAAATAAATAAAAAAAGAAAAAAGAAAAAAAACTTGGCAAAAAAGAAGAAACACTTATGTCTACTTTTATTTCTTTGTGGTTGAAGGAGGTGGGGGAAAGACATCTTTTTCCTCATTGTTTCCTTTAACATCAGGTATCCAGATCATTTCCAGCTTGAAATTTCGTATTCCTTTTACTGCTGGATTCTTTAACAAAACATTCCCTGAGTTTACTCCAAAGGTTCAGCTGTGCCGGTCAGATCCCAACCAAAGACAAGGTTCTGCTATCTTCTGGCTTAAAAAGCCCCCACTGTTTAAAAGAAAATACTTCCCCTGCTTGTTCACACTTGAAATTCTGTTGATGCTCACCAGCACTGCTAACCGGAGCTGGAATACCAATGGGGAAATTTTATGTCATTATTTAGTATAAAAGAGGCCTATGGGAATATGCATATTTTTGTGGCATAGATTTGAGATTGAGAGCTTCAGTGCCATGGGGCAGTAACAGCCATGTACTGTCAACCTGGTTGGGTTCAACTACCCACTCGCTATTGTTTTGTTAGGCTTTTTTACTTCTTTTTTTTTTTTTAAATTTCCTCTTCCATTTCTTGCTGGTATTCGCTGTGCGAGTTGTTCTTTGTCTTAGCGGAACAGTAGGAATTGTTTTAAGCTTAAAAGAAGAGCTGTACTTAATTCTTGCAGAGAAAAATGTTATTGGGCTGAGCTCCTGTCTGCTACTGCTAACTTTGAGTGCTACTCAATATATCCTCACTGCCAGGACAGTTGGCGCCTTATTAAAAGCCTTTGCAGAGGAGCCAAAGACTGACAGGGGCCAGATCCTTTTCTTGAGTAAATTGGAATAGCTTATAATAACCTCAGGGAGATGTAACTGAGCTATGCCAGCTGAGAATCTGGCCCTAATATACCTAGAAGTCCAACGTCTCTCACTCCTAGACATGTTCCTCCAGGTCAGAAGTAAGGCAAGCTGTCCAGGAACTCTTTACTTGGTGTTTTGAACTGTTCTGCTAAGGAGAGAAAGGAGCTTGGTTTACAGGGCTATGAATCTGGCACTAATTTACAGAGAAAAAACTAAAAGAGTACATAAAACTCAGCCATTGATGACAAAATCTCTAACGCTTTCAGTGCTTTTTGTATGCAGCGACTTGAGATGTGTCCATTCTGTTGGTAACATTCAAGAAGAGTAATGCCAAACCACTCTTCCTGTATTTTAAAGCAGAAAATATGAATGTACGCACCTACATACCTACCTACCAGCATGCCTCAACTTCTTGTTAATGCAGAGGTAGTGATGTTTTGGTGTGCTTTATGCCCTTTAAAATTCCAGCGGTGCTCGTGAAAAACCTGTGAAAATACGGGAGTGAACTGTTAAGGAAGAATTTGTCTCACCAACACAACCGTAACTTTTCTTATTGAGCTTGTTACAAGGCTAGAAGCGAGTGCTGACTTCCACTGCAGTCTGCTGCTCGCCACATGCCATCCTAGGGGGGATTTGAAGCTGTCCAGCAGAGGCGTGATGAGATGAAGTTTGGCACGGTTGTTATCTGATGTGACACAAGATGTGTGCGTTGCAGAGATGCCTGGTTGCAGAAATGAATTTTGTGGGACGTGCTCTCACAGACGAGGGGTATCTTCACGTTACGGGGATTGTTGACCTTCTGGTAGCGCACACAGCTGATCTTCCTATCTTGATGGGCAAGATGAGCAGCCTAATTCATGACTTGGAGCATAAGCAAGATTATATGTAGCGTGCATTGGATGGGCTGTGCATAGAAATGCGCTATTGTTACATTATCACCCAGGTGTGGAAGCTTTTTTGCTTTGCATGGGGAAAAAAAAAACATGTTTTGTCATAGAAAAGAAGTGATACTCAAAGAATCCAGTTCCCCGTGGGATTTAGATATATCCAAAAGTAATGGACAAAAAGCCTTATGATAAACCAACAAGGAAAACGATTTTTCACTTTTTATTTCAATCCTAAGTAGGTAGACAGTAATAAATGGCATATGATGAGGGAAGGAGATGTTGTGGGCTTTGGTTTCAAGATACCCTACCTGTGGTTCTTGTTCAGGTACTCCACTGTTTATTCTATTACTATTACAGATTATTGTATGAAAAAAAAAACCTCATTTAAATAGGGTAGCTGAACCTTATCAGACCATGTTACTTCATATCAAGCCATATAAAATAATACCAGAAAAGGCCGAGGTTAGTCTGAATTGAGTTAAATTTCTTATAAAATTTACTAGAAAAATCAAGCTTGAGACTGTGCAAAAATGACTTAAGGCTAGCAAAGTTCTGTTCAATTAAAGAATTTAAATCTTTATCTTATTGAGTTCTAGAATTAATGTCCATGTGGCTGAGGCTCCACCCCACAGCTTGAGAAGAAAGATTTGGATAATATTGTACTTATCGAAAAAACCCAGTATTTTAGATTTAGATTGACAGAACGTCAACATTTTAACGTATAGGTTTCCATCAGCTGAATGAGAGAAAATTAAGCAAGGGAAAACATTTATTTTGGGTGGTGTTTTTGAAAATGAAATATTTAGATTTTTTTTGTTTCAAAATACTACTTCAGCTAGGAATATACCCCATGTGATTTCTGAATGTTCAGAAACAGAACATTGGAAAACAAAAGAATGAATGGGTTCAAGGTAAGAATCCCTAGCCTTTAGCACCTAAATACTTAAAAGTCTGGGATCCCGCTCTGAAAACTGTGGTGGCCTGGTATGTCTGAAAAACTTTCTTGGTTAGCATATACTACATCTAGAGGCAGCTTGTAATGAGCTCTGCACCTAGGGCCATGGTCACCCACCAGCATTCCACTCTGCTCTGTGCTGCAGACATAGAACAAAAAAGATGTTTTCTGCCCTCAAAACACCTACATATATAACACAATCCATATGTGACTGTTTTTCAAAAGTGATTTAGAAAAGCTTATTTTATTAGGATGAAGTTTGACTGCTGGACAAATATAAGCTTTCGTGCCAAATGAGGAAATATCGTTTGTCAAGCTAACCTTTTTATAACTCTTTTCACAATTATTTTTTTTTGCTCCATCTTATGCATTTGATGGCTACAGAAGAATTTGCCAAGAAAACGAAAGCCATAAAATACCCATGAAAAATTCCTCTGCCCTCATGCATTTGCTTTTCTTTTTCTTCTGTCTCATGAATCTGTAGGAGGTGTTTGCTGACATGCTTTGCTTTCAGGGCAGCTCTGGAGCAATGCGATACAAGAAGTGACTCAGCTAAGCAAACTGAGTTTGTGTTGAGTATGAGAAGCCCTTCCAGTCTGAAGTCGTAACTGGGTATGATGAAAGGAGGCACCTAAGGAGCTCGATGTGTTATTTGCTTACATATTTCATTCCAGGGATATGACAGCTATGAAAGAGAATTTCCAGCTATGCTGCAAAACTAAAAGACTCGCTTCCCACACCTTACTGCGTCCCAACGTCTTAGGCAGATGATTATATACACTTTGAAGACATGTATAGATACCTCATGCACAGTTCCGGCAAAACAGTCCTTTTTACTCCTTTCTTGCTATGATGGAAGGCATGTTGTTGTTGTGTAACCACCTGTAACTCAGGATGTTACGTGGAAGAGGAGTGCTTTCTCCTCCTTGCAGCGCAGTGGCTTCTGTGCAACACCTATAGAGCATACGATGTCCGCCTGGCAGGTAAGGGAGATAGCTGGCAGTTAAGAAGTCCAGGCTTTTTTCCTGACTCTGCCACTTACTGCCCGTAGCAAAAGAAAAAGGAGTGATAGAGGCAGGAGAACTATTTTATTATGTAAGAAGATTTGCAAGGCTTCGGTTTTGGTTTGGGTTTTATCTTTTATCCCATTGCCCTCTTTTCAAAATTAAAATCTTACCTGTTCTTGTTTTTCCTGGCAATATCTGGGTAAAAACAGAATACCAGATAAAAAAGTAGCTTTGTGGGAATGAAAGAGCTGAAGCCTTTTGTTTGGCTGAGACAACAACTTATTTAGACGGTGTAGAACTTCTGCATTTTAGATTTGAAATCCTGTGTCACAAAAATGGCTGCTGTGTTACAGGAAGGAGAGAACCCTGTTAAACAGTTGTACTGCTCTAGCAGAGGTTAGTCCTCTTCTCGGAGTGAATTCCAATGCAGGTGGGAAGAAACAGAGCTCTTCCTCACTGCTATTTTTTATTGAGATGGTCTCTGTGTCAAGAAGAAGAGGTGGAAGAGGCAAAAGTACACCCCACCCCTCACCTTCAGCCTTTTTCACTCACACTGATTTTCTCTGGACTCCATTTCCCCACCTATAAAACTGCAATGGGGAACAGAGTTTTCAAAGGAGCCAGAATCATTTTGGCCTAAATCCTTAAAGCTGAGTCAGTACCAAACTTTCCATGAAATAAGCAGTTAATAAGAGGAGTTGAGAGTTCGACATCATCTAGGAAGATAAATAGTATTTTTTTAACTTTCACCTATTTTGTGTCTACGTGCTTGAATGCATCCATTTTGAAATTTCTAAGAGCTTTTATCGGGGAAGAAGGCCTTTTAACTTCTGTAATTCTCCATCATAAAAAAACGATATTTCCAGTGAATAAGCCAAGTTTTCACTGTTGTGGACAAAAAAAAAATCTAAAGGCAGACAAAGAAGTGTTTAACCAGTTGTGGTTATCTAAAAGAAGGGCTAAAGATAAGGCTCCAATTTAGCAGTCTGTGTTGATTTGAAAAGAATTTTAAATATATACATAAATGGAAACAGATAGTCAAGTGCTCTGGTAAGAAAGGTGGACTCATGCGCATACTTCAGGTTTTTCACTAAACTTAGATTCGGACCCGAATCCTGCAGGGACTTGCCAGATGCTTGACTTTGTTTTCAGTGGGGCTATTCCGAGTATATGAAATGAAGCGCACACAACAATCCAAGAGGCTTGAGTCAGGCGAGCCTTCCTAAAGGACCCCAAAATAATTTATATATACATCTTTTCCCTGTTAAAGGGCGTTCTAGTTGATGTGCATACTAGAATGCTAAACTTTATGAAGTTAAGAATTAAAGATACAATACAATAATAATAAAATACAAAAATACTTGGGTTTTTTTTATCTGTATAGTTACCAAAAATTTACTCTTTCAAAAATTGCCAAAAAAAAATCACTTCTGGGAAACTACACAGGCGAGCCTAGGGCCAAATCTCTTGTCTTGATATTTCCAGCTGCTCTGTTTTGCTTCTTCTGTTTCCTTGTCAAAAGTATCCTGTTTAGCCCGTTTGGCTAAGGGCAGTTGGATATTTAGTCATTGATCTTTCCCTTTTTTACAGTATCTTGAATTCTAACTAGGTTTTTTCACGTTCTTTCCTTTCATTCTACAAATATAGCTACAACAGACATCACTCTTCCCTTTCGGTGGAGCTGTTCAGAGCCACGGAAGAGCTGTCGTCTTAACGTTCATGGGCCTAACCATGCTGCCCAGCAATCCTCCCATTAGCTGCTTTCATTGGCAGTTTGATTAAATGATTTCCCCCCCCTCCCACGCACACAAATAACATGCGATTCAAAGTGCCTGGAAAAGTGTAAAATCACTTGATGTTAGGGGAGATTTTGTAAATAGGCTCGGGAGCAATCCTCTAGGTGTTTGTAATTAATCAGGCACCAAACACTTGGAGCTTTTGGATGCACTTTTAAAAAGTCCAAAAATGTAAACAGTTTTCTTTCCCCTTCCCAGGAAGTCTTAATGCACTAAAGACGTAAGCGAAGAAGTTAAATTGCAAGTGACCAAATCAATTACACTTCAGATCAGACTGTGGCAGGGCTTTTTGGTTCTCAACCAGATCGAACTGGACTCCTTGTGAAGGAGGTATTATTATTTCTTGTCAGGGTTTCAAAACGGAACACATGAATTCACAGTAAAAATTACGTATTTTTCCTTCTGAAAAATATAATAGAACATTTAGAGGAAAGAATCCTTGGGAGCTGGCGTCACCAGAAGCTATCAGACACACTGTGCTGGTTTTGGCTGGGATAGAGTTAATTTTCTTCATAGCAGCTAGCATGGGGCTATGTTTTGCATTTGGGCTGGAAACAGCATTGATAACACAGGGTTGTTTTACTAATTGCTGAGCAGGGCTTACACAGAGTCAAGGCATTTGCTGCCTCTCATCCCACCCCACCAGTGAGGAGGCTGGGGAGGCACAAGAAACTGGGAGGGGGCACAGCCAGGACAGCTGACCCCAACTGACCCCAGGGATATCCCAGACCATGGGATGTCATGCTCAGCATAGAAATCTGGGAGAAGGAGGAGGAAAGGGGGGGTCGTGCGGAGCATTGAGGTTTGTCTTCCCAAGTCACTGTTACGCGTGATGGAGCCCTGCTTTCCTGGGATGGCTCAGCACCTTCCTGCCCATGGGAAGTAGGGAATGAATTCCTTGCTTTTCTTTGCTTGCACACATGGCTTTTGCTTTACCTTTTAACCTGTCTTTATCTCAACCCACGAGCTTTCTCACTTTTACCCTTCCAATCCTCTTCCCTCCCTGTCCCACCAGGGGAGAGTGAGAGAGCAGCTGTGCGGGGCTTAGTTGCTGGATGTGGTTAAACACCTAAAACCAGCAAAAACAAAAGATCCTTGTAGCTATTTCTTGTTCTTCTGATCTGACCAAAGAGAAAACAGACACAAGCAGGATATTTTGCTGCATTGTGAGGCAAAGAAGAAATCATCCCTTTTAATATAGTAAATTCTTGGATTCAGAGTTTAAAACTTCTTTTGGCTATGCCTTTCCTGTAGGCTGAAGTTTTTACATTAAGACCACTATTGTGATGTATAAACGTACGAGAGACAAGGTACAGTGGTTTTTATCTTGATATAATTAGTTGAGATAAATCCAGGTGAAGGCACAGGCTATCTGGAGGCAGAAAGCAGTTTTTTATCCAATGGAGATGGGAAAATTTGTTTAGAAAGCCTCTACGCATTAGGGAGGAGATGACTACTACAATCAAGCGTAACAAAACCACCTTCCTAGATAAAGAAAAAACACCATAACCAGATGGGACTTCTTTGTTTCTAATTTAGAGGAGTACTTTGTAGACCAACTACTTTTATGTTTTAGTATCTCAAATAAAATTGTTTGTTTTATCTGGGGTCCAGATCCCTCTTGCTTTGAGTATACTACCACCAGCTTCTGGAAAAACTTCGAAAACCCCTTCACTGTTTGGCCCTGCGTATTTTAATAGGGAGAATTCCGCCTGAAATCACCTTGGAAGGAATTATTCCTGCTGGTATGGAGGAAGAGCCTGTGACTTAGCTTAAACACTGAAAATGCATAGAACAAGACATGTCTTGCTATAAGAAGATGTCCTGTTAGCAACACCAACAGGGTCCCTTAGGGCCACTGGAGCCCTTGGTCAACAAAGCCAATGGATAGCAATGATTGCAAGATCAAATTTGTCACTGGAATGGGTTTTTCAATGCTTTCTTTTCAATGGATGCAAAATGATCTAAAGATATTTTTAAAGTTACTAGTATAAAGAATGCACAGCCAAGTAAATGAACTCTTGCTAATTTGTCTTGCTAAATGTAACATTCTTCCGATTATTTAGGTAGCAGCTAAATACATCTTATTTTCCTGCAAAAATAATACATTAAAAATGAGTAAAAGAAGACTGGTATTGTTTCAGGGATCAGAAAAGAAAAGATTGTGGTCTCTGTCTATTTACTGGCAGGGTTCAAACCTGTATCTCCTACACCTCCAGAGGTGTAGCCTCTTAGCCGTGAGGCAGGAGGACCCTATTTGTACAGGATGACTCTGCACCTCCCTTGCTGAGGCTGTTCAACAATTCAGGAAACATTAAATAAGTACAGGAAGCCAAAATGGGGCATCTAGTGGAAAGGATGGGGGAGGGTGGTTGGATCGTGTTCGCCATGCTCTAAGACTACTTCTGTATTTATATCCAGTGTCTGGCTGGCTACCTGAACACTCCTTGAGGATTAGCTAGAGCCCAGGTGTTACCCTGTCCTTCCTCATATTCACCTGCCTTCCTAACCCCTAAATGATAAATTGGAGTTCATTCTTTATCCCCTTCTCTGGCACCATCAGAGCTTTGATTCTTTTGCCATACCTCTTCCAGACACTTTTTTTTTTTTTTAATTAAACTGTCTACTTCTGCTGTGGTATTTTGTGCAATGCCTGGTCCTGTAGACATGTGTGAGGTGGGTCTTTACCAGGCTGATTCCCCCAGGGAATATAGGGCAGCGATTGCCAAGTTTGTGGATTCAGGTTGGGTTTAGGACTGAGATAGGTGTGGAGCTATGCAGGTTCACCAAGTTTCAAAAAGTCCTAGGCATGCACAGAACTAGAAGGTTAGGTGCCTGAGGCACTTCATTGACAAGAAAACACGGTTGTGTGTAGACTTCAGCTGCCTAAGGAATCGGGCAAGGGAGGCAGGGCTTGAGGATCATGTGCTTGGACTTTAGTATTTGTACTGCACACAAGTCCAGCTGTGGACACTTAAGCCTTTAGTAGAGCTGGCCCTCAACCTCTGCAACTGTTCACCCATCTATTAATTGGAAATAATTTCCAGTTTTGTAAACCTCCCGATCAAGAACCTCTAGACACACAACAAAGTGTTTCTAACAAGCAACCGGTATTTTAGGGGCAGTCTATGAAGGTCTTATCTTTGAGTCTGTGGATAATTCTTGTCCTTTTAAGGGCTCATAGGCTGCTGCTGAGAACATAAAAACACAGCTGGAAATAACTAATATGGTTAGAAATTAGAATATAGCGTCAGCTACTAAAGCAGAAAATAATTAATGTACTTTAAACTGAAAAAAAATGTGTATATTCTGACACATACTGCTTGCATGCTGGGTAACTTGCACTCATGAGACCCCCTGAAAACAAGTCTTCCGAGACCCCTTAACTTCAGACCCATAACCATCCAAAAGTCTGCAGCAAAGCTGGAGGCACTGTGGGAATAGCAGAAGGAAGCTGTAAGGAAACAGAAGTAGGAAAAACTTTCCAGGTTTTTTTAACTGTGCATACACGTTACCTGCACGTGCACAAACTCCCATGGCAGCCGAGGCACAGTTGAGGTTTGTGAATTTAACTAATAGCCAGGGTCTGTGCACAAACTATGAGAGCAATGCTTATCTGTTACAGGCATGACTTTCAAAGAAATTACTTAAATCAGCTATGGCTATTCTTTTTTTAAATTGATAAATGGTTTAGCAGCATTAAAAATAGGTTTCTTACTTCAGTTGCAGTAACACAGCTTTGAAACCATAAATCTTACAGCCATTGCACTACCCGTTGGAGTCACTTGGAAGTTTTGCAATTGAGTTAGTCACTGATTGCAGCATTGAGAAAAAAAAGGGAAAAATTAACCAATGGTGAATTATGAGTGCTTCTCTGGATGACCTGCCTTGTTCTTTCATGAGTCTGTTTTGTCCATTTGGAAATAAAAAATGCCACGATGTGATATTTTATTTCCCAATGTAGAAAGGTGTTCTGTGTTAGGATGAGGAATCAGGACCACATTTCTCCATAGGGGCTATCCCACTTGAATTTCAGCCACTTTTAGGGACGTTGGGGCATTAGAATGTAGATAATGCACTAAAGAACTGCTAGAGGCGGGTTTTTGTTTGTTTCTCAGAATAAAGAATTAATTAAAAGGGCTAAGACTGAATTCAGCATCAAAGCCATATGCCCCTTCCATGATCTAACAAATATTCAATAAGCCCTGACTTAAACCCCCTGTGATCTGTAACGGAGATCCTTGGTAACTCCCAGGAAAGTTACATTATCATATGGTGGCTAGGTTCAGAACAAGGATCTGGAATAAAAGTAGTCAGTGTTTACACATTTTAAATCAGGGCTTAATGGTCTGTAAATGAATGACACTGGTTAGGGAACATGGGAGAGTTTGAGGCCAGTAGCAAACTACACATTATTTTTCTTTGTGCTTTATCCTTTGCCTCACTCACTTTACAATGAAATTTAGCCACTGACTCCCACCACTGTTTTTCTTGGAGAGTGGAGCAGGGTGAAGAAACACAGCAATTAAATGAAAAGACACCCATGCATTGCAATAGGAGCTGGATTCCCTGTGCTTTGGTAACAGAAACTATAGGAAAAAATAAAAAGACGTGACTCAGATCTACCTAATCTAAGACTGAAGCCATTCCCAATTCCTACCACCTCTGATTTTTTCCCCAGCTCTGCCCTGCATAGAAAAGTAGACCTTGCTAGTAAACTAGGAATTTTTTCTAAGGTCTTTTAGTTCCAACTGGTAATGCTGCTGCCATGACACTCACGTCATTTAAAGTTTGTTGTGCTTCCATGTGTTGAACACATGGCTAGCAGCTCTTTCAACCATCAGGATCCGTGTAAACTCAGCAAAGCAGTTATCATCATAAATAAAGCAAACATGAACTGATACTACATGCTTCCTTCTCACAGTGAATTAGGATGATGAACTGCCATTTCTCACCTAACAGCAAAAGGATTGAGCATGGTAGACCTGGACCACGTACATACCTGGGAAATAACTCATTTAATCCTTTTATTGTCTTGTAGTTGGAAATCTTGGCTTAGGACCCAGTCCTGTGCCAATCAACCATGTTTGTGGTTCCTGGGGCCCTTCACGATGGCAGTTACACCCTCTTTTTCTACATTTCCTTTTAGTTTTTATTTAGTTTGCATCTAAGTAGGTCACTGTCAGTAGCTGAGCACTTTAAGGGAGCCTGTTGTCTTTGCTTATGGTTGGAATCTGCCTTTGACTCTAGACACAACAAACAGGTGTCCCTGAAGGACACAGTAATTCTCTGCAGACATACTATTTGAGATAATTCCTGAACATGATACTTTAAATAATTATTCAGTATCGAAGGTAATTGCATGACTTCAAATAAAACTGAATTTTTACGTGTATGCATAGGTATGCATGTGGCAATGGATTCGATATGTTTGGGTTTTGTTGCCGTTGTCTTCCCATTAAGGCATATCAGATTGCCATCCTTTTTATATCAAGCATGGTGGAAATATAATTCAATTTAATTGTCAACTCCACTAACCTGACACCTTGGATTCAGATGTCTCAAAATTGGAGGTATCATCCTCTGATTCCCTGATAGCCCAGATAGCTGATGACTTGGATGGAGAGGTACCTTAAATCTCACCTATAGCACACTTAGCTATTAAAACAGTGAACACACTCATCTCCCGTATGGGTCACATACAACTTCCTTGTATACTTCAAATTTTTGTGTGGTCATGGTAGCATCTTCTGAACCTGCCTACCTTCCCTTTCTGCTTCCATAAATCTGAGTCTGTTACTTTGGCTGAAAAGTTATCTTTGAACTTCCTTACTTAATAATCCAGACATTCCAGACTTGTGTGTAAAAAAGGAGGACTTGCATAAAAAATTAATTCACAAGACAAGTGTTACGGCATTACAAGTGAGGTAAGAGTTGGTTTAGTGAGCTTACCAGCAAAAAGGCCAGAAGATTCCAAGTTTGGTTTGGGTTGTTGTTGTTATGGGCTTTTTCACAACAAATTTAAATGTTTCAAAAATTAGTTTTTGTACAGCATGAAAATGAAATCAAAGCCTTTTCAACACTTTCACACAGCTACTGGTTTGAGGCCTGATTTGAGGTCATGGACTCAAGTCTCCTCTTCATCATCAGAAAATACTTTTCTTCATCTGCAACTCCTAACATTTGGAAACAAAGGGGCTTGAATTTTACTTTGTCCACAACAAAGCCAAAAACTTAATTGACTTGGTAGTCATCTTTCTGCCTGTGTCCTTCCTCAGTTTAACAGATGATACGCTTCATCATATTTTGATAAAATAAGCTTCAGATCAGCTTTACGTACAGTCCTGTAAGTGACTCTTGGGACTCTGACATCACATTCCCAGGAAATACTTCCAAGTTTCTTCGGTTTGCTCGCGAGTTGCTGAATAGATTAGCAGCATGGTTTTGTTAGGTGAATGCAAATGTGCCATTAAAAAGGAGCATATCACTATTTCCCCTCCTAAATAAGTCACTAAACATTTTTATATTACTTTCTTCTGCGGGTTGACATCTTTATATTCTTTACTACTGAGTTTATTATAAGACTATATTATCTTTTAAATAGTGAATGTTAGTGTGTGTGTGTGTATACACACACCAAAGCACCCCTCAAATTATTTTTGTGTCACAAATCAAATACTATAACCTGCTCAGTCACACAGTGCTTTTTTTAAACTTGAGTCATAAATACGTCCTCACCAGACAAAAGCAATGTTGCACGGCAATACACTTTATTTTGGATAGCTTCTTTCAAGTGCAGTGTTTCAAATACACTAGAGATAACTCACACACTCGCAGATCTTAAAATAATCTAAAAAGTTTTCAATTTAATGAAGACTCTGAACAATAGCAGTACACATGCTCCTTAATTCACATGCATCATGAGTGCAAAAGGGTGATTACACCTGTAAGAGCTGAGCAGCTATTTTACGTTCTTGTAAATACCAGTTTGGTGGCATGAGCTCTTAGCGAGGGCAATAGTTGGTATCTCTGTTAATTCATCTCGAAAGACCAGCACTGCGATGATTCTTTATAAAAAAACTACATGTACCTGTTTGGACTGTTGCTGGAGGAGTAGGAGGGACAACTTTTTTGCTTGTTTTGGGTTTTTTTTAAAATAATATGGGACTGCCAATCCCAGGTCAGAAAGGCAGCTCTACTATGAAACTGAAATAAGAGTAATTGGTCTTATTATCGTGGTGTGATAGCTGTATTTTATTAAAATTTCACAATAGTGCTGTTGAGTCTTCCTGGTGAAGCACTCAAGCTGCCTGATGGACTCAGCAGATGGCGGCTCACTGCCACGCACTTGATTCCTTCCAGCAGACAGTTCCTGTAAGATGCATCATTGTGTCGTGCGGTGTAAAGAGGCTTTTTTGTTTGCATTTAAAGACAAAAACATCTCTAAATTATGTCAGGGCAGCTCCTCAGGCCCCACCAGGGTCATGGGCAGCCACCAGGGATCCCTGTTCCGGGCAGTTTGCAGTGGTGGGTTATCGCATCTCCATGCAGTGCGTGTAGTGAGCTCAAGTGCTTCAAGCAATGAGACGTGGGATTTCTGATACTGTTAAGCAAACACCATTTCTTTGCCCCTCCTTTTTAATCCCCCCCAGTTACTGTGCACACCACCTTCTATTGTGTGCTGGTTCTTACCGAGAGGTTAAAAAAATAAATAAATCGCCGTCATGGTTGCTTCAGTTTTGTGATTGAAATGGATTTTACTGGAGCTAATAAGGACAGAATGTAGCTCAGCTGTCTTTAAAAGTATTGGTAAGACAGCTGAGTACCTGAAGAAACACCAGTTTCTCAGGAATGGAACTGTAGCCTCTGACCAACCAGAAGCCTTGTGGCAGCCCCAGCAGCTGGCTGTGGGGTTAGCTGGGAAGAATGACCATTTCACGTACTCTGGGCCCCTAGACATCAGTGGGTTCTGATTATATGATGCTATGTATGATATACAGCTTTTTCTGGTTTTGGATACCACCTCTGCAACTCTCAATACCCATGTGAAGACTAAGCAGGAGTGTAGATAAAAAGAGCAAGCCTAAAATGCAGAGACTACAAGTTCCCTTGTGTGAACAGTTGGATTACTCCCGTCCCATTCCAGGCACTGGAAGCGGAATGAGTGCTGTGATTCACACAAACTCCTCAATTTCATGTCACGTGTGAGTATAAACCCCACTGCATTACATACTACTTAGTTTTCTCTTCCAGAATTTTTTCAGAGAGGAAATAGGATGAAAGGCATGATAGTTCAGCCTAGAATGTTACGGAGTTTTGCAATCTACCCATAAATGACGTCAGAGGACTGACTCTCTGCATACATAATTTATTATAAATTACTAAGTGCTGGGATAGAAAAAACAAATGCCATACACAGTCATATTTGTGCCATCCTGTTAACTTTAATCTTATGTAGCTAAGACCTTTCGTTTCTGTTAGTTTCTAAAGTGTTTTTTCTAAGGGGTCATTATTACTTTACTGTGTCTTTCTGTAGGACAGGGAAGGAACCTGCTCTAGGTGACCCTGCTTTAGCAGGGGGGTTGGACTAGATGATCTCCGGAGGTCCCTTCCAACCCCTGCCATTCTGTGACTCTGTGAAACTACAGGGGTTTTCGACAGATGTGAAGTTCAAAGCTGTAAGCGAATGCTGTTTTCAAGAGCAGTGATAGCTACCAGTGTTACCAGAGGATCATAGTTTTTCAGAAGATCATCAAGCGTAATGACCTTCATAGCCTGGATTTAGATTCAGAAGATGTTGACACAACCTTATTAACGCAGACAGATGTCTCCATCTTCACTTACAATATCGCAGGGACACATAATTTAAGAACGTTACAATGCACAAATGCCGCTGTTACTAAGACAAAGAACAGCGGGGGAGATTAATTTCCACACAAGTACCATTGATGAGGGAGAAAGATGTGCAACTGTTCAGGAAAGCTGTGGACATGGAACGATTAAAACTAACAGAAAAATATTCCAGTGGATACAGTCAAAAAGCAGTTCTTTAATTTTTAAATTTGCACAGCAATAACTGAAACAAATAAGCCTCTGAAATATTTTGGAAAATGTCACTTTGAAAACCTTGTAGATTGCTTAAATGTTTATTAAAATGAACCAAAAGCCAAAATTCTCTGGGTAAAATAAATACTTTGTCTTTGCTAAGTAACAATATTTGTGAACAAAACATAAAACTATAATTTTCATGTGTCAAACATCGTAACATTTAAGATTAAATGTTGGAGTCAGACCAGGCATTTTTTTACATCTTCCTATTTACAAGCTGCTCATTAAGACCATTTACCTCACGTTAGCTATTAAAATGACTAACATTTTTAAAGTTTGCTCCATGACTAAAATAAAAACAACACAAATGTCCTTTTACCATAACTTAACAAAAAGCAGAACCATGTTCTTGTTATCTAGGAGAACATACTGTTATAAATACAGCTGTTTTTCATCTACAATTATATAAATAATAAACATGCTGCCATTCACAAGGATTTTAATAGATGATTATATATAAGCAATATTACGATCTAGCAGAGGATGGCATGGGTTTTCATCATTCATTTTTATTGTACTTATTCAGGACCCTTGTCTTCATCTGAAAAATGTGGAACAGACTTCTTTGCTACAACATTATCCAGTCGCTGTCCTTGCAGGTACGGGTTCACACTCTGCAAAAGTTTAAAATTATTTATACTTATTAGAAACAGGGAAACATATGAAAGGTAACTAGGATTAGTGGATATGTTTATATATTTCTTCTCTGTCAAATACATGCAACTGGCAAAAAAAAAAAAAAAAAAAAGAAAAAAGACATTGCTCCCAGGGAGTAAATCTAAAAGTCAATCAACGTTTTGTTTTCTAATTTTTTTGTATGCAAGAATTTAATCCAATCCACCAAAAAGAATACAAGTGAAGGAGGACTATCGAGACTATAGGACAGTCTGAATTTTTGCTCCATTCCTCCTTCCCTCAGCTCAGCAGAGAAGCAGCAGCAGACCTAACTCCCTAATTCTTGGGGCAGGCCAGAACTTGTTAGAGAAGTACAGGTAAGCTTTATCTTCAATCACTAGCCTCTGATGGACCTCATGCTGGGAGACAAGTGAGAACCCACAATACTATTTTTGACCGAGGTCTCTTCTTCAGCCCATCTCCTCTCCAGGAAACCCCTCCTCGCTTCCTCTCTTGATGCCGAGATAAAAAACTGCTGGCACAGCAGCAGAGCCAAGCAAGGTTTTGGCATAGGAAATGGCTCTGCTACCACTGCCAGAACAAGGGAATGCTGGAAAGAAGATCCCCCGAGAGGGCTCAAATTCACTTTGTGCCATGTAAGCAGCACAACGTGAGACTGAAGATGAACAGATCCCGTCTCAAAACTGTTTGGAGATCGCAGTAATGGAGAAAGCCTATGCTTGACTTCTATCTATGCCTATGGAATAAAATGTATTTACTGTATTTACAAGTATCAAGCAGTTTAGTGGAGCTTCAGAATTCACTTAAATACTATTTACACCCACTTTCTGGCCTGTTACAGTGTATGTGTCAACAAAATTCATGTATATACTTTCTCCTTCACAGATACAGACAAAAATACTAGTCTGCTAGTTTTTGATGCCAATAAAAATTGTTTGCCTAAGGATAAACTTTGGAGGAATGCAAATTTTCCAGTATCTCCTGATTCTTGTCAGGCTAATAGAAATCAGTATCATAGAAATTACTGTTCTTGAGATATTCCTGTGCTGCTTTCACCAAAATGTGGAAGTTCAAAACTATGCCAAAAAAGCGCTTTTAAAATAGGCACAAATATTTATTTTCAAATATCCCAAGTATTTGTCAAATCTCTGGAAAAGATTTGGGGTTTGTCTGTCTTCGAGTTTAAGCCCCTGGGTTTCTCCAGAGATGTAGACCCTATCATTAATGCTTAATCATAGCGGAGAGCAGCCCTTTCGCTTCCTTCCATTGTTTTTTGAGTGCTTTGCCTGCTGCAAGTGAAAACATAAAAATATTAAGAACCAGAAATGAATGTGGAAAAATCTTTGAAAATAAAACTAACACTAATTTAATGCTTTAAATTGTTAAAAACCAAGACACATGTAAATTATTTGTTTGTGTTAGTTTAAAGAAGTTCTGTTTAATGTTAATTTAGTGAAATTTGGCTGTTGCATAAACTACCAGGAATTATTTGAAGATTCTTAGGAAGATTAATTGGTCTTTTTTCTGGAATGGTACTCGCTACTTTTTGAAATCGTGTAGAAGAGAATGAGAATGCGAAAAATTTGAATCCTTCTCAACCGACAAAAGAAAACACAAAATATAATGCTCAATTTTTGGATGATTTGACTAAAAAAAATGCTTAATCCTATACAGCTGTGCTGAATTCAAAGTAACGCGTTTCCCAAGTACCTTGGTGCACAGCTTTGAGCCCACGGCAACGTGACTCAGTGATTACAGAAGCACTCCTCTCGTGTTCGGGATATTAGATTCTGGACGAGGCTATGCTCATGCACAGAAATTTTAAAAAGCGGAGAATTGCTAGTTAAATTAGAGGTCACTGGAGGCTTCCTTGCCTTGCACTGCAAAGGCTGCAAAAAAAATAACAGCAGCAAATGGTAAATATGTACCTTTGCTATATATACTGATTATGTGTATGTATGCTTGTATGTGTGTTTATATGCATACATATAAATATATGAATATACACACACACTTAGAAGATGTAGCTTTGCAGACTCCAGTAGTGCCTCTGTGACTGTTCCACTATAGCTTCGCATAGACACAACACAGTTAACTCTCTCCATGAGCAGCCCAATTCTCCAAACAGCACTTGCTTTAAGCTAAAATTGGGATGTTCTGACCCCAAAAGACCAATCTATTGCCAGAATCGGTCCTCCTCAAACTCTCTGTCTGTGCAGAAGGGCATGGAGGAGTGGCAGGGACCGCAGAAGGGGAACCTGGTGGGCTTTCTGGTTTCTGGAAAAATGCACTCTGCTGCTGACAGCTCTAGGTTACCTTTCCACTGATAAAGTGAAAAACCTGAATTGTTCATTAAAGCAATAGTAATTGTTATAGTATTACTCTCAAAACAATAAAATACTTTAAATGATAATGAATTTACCATAAGTGACACGCCTGTGCTAAGAAAATAGATCTGCTGCAAAGCAAGAAACTGAAGCTTCACCTCCAAAATTCTGGGCTACCCCCAGCCACGTGGTTGTCAGGTCTCCAGCCATTATTCCTTTTTTATCCGATTACATCAGTCAGCACACAGACAGAAAATGTTTGGGGTTTTTTTTCTTTTTTTCTCATGTATATATTGCAGTAATCCTACTTTAACATGCTGTTCTAGCTATTAATAAATATTCTACATAACTATTTCCAGAGTAAATTCTACTTACTTTAGAGTTAAAATCAGGTGCCTACCCTTTTTCCTTTTCCACTAACAAAGTCAAAAATCAAATACAAGTGGGAGGCAGATACCAAGCTCAAGATAGATCATTAACTTATGGTTGAACAGTGTTTATTACCAGTGATGTGTGAATCCATGAGAAATCAACTCATCTTCTCCCTTTCTAGGAAAGACTTTAGGTTTGAGAGTTAAGTAAGTAAATAAATAAATCATCTTCACTTATGCTTCAGTTATTTTAAAGCAAATTTACTTCATTTACAGTATAAACTGTGCTGTCATATTTTGAAAAGCTACTTTCTGGCAGAGAGCTAGACATTTTCTCGTAAAAAAAAAATACACGAGCAGCAAAGCTAAAGGCTTCAACTCTGCCTTAAAGTGATTTTTTTGATAAAAGAAAGGCTGACACTACCAAAAAAATGAGAGAAGATAGTGAGGTGGACTGTGCAGAAGTCCTCTATGTGGACTGCCTTCCTTATTTCAGGGGCAGAAAGGGGAGAACCCATTCACCGTTGTCTTTCAAGCAAGTGGGACACAGAGATAGGAGTTTAATCTGAGGTAAATCTAAGTAGGTATGTGAATTAAATTGTATCAGCTAAAGGACCAGTTCGACTGTCACTTACACCCAAAGCCACATTCACATGCATGGGTAGTGGTAATTAATTTTACCAATATTTTTAGTAGGAAACTTTTAAATTCTGTTTTAAAGACATCTAAATAATTTCAAATTGTTTTATGCAAATAGGATCAATTTTAAAACACAGATAATGTAAAGTTTTTAAATTAATGCTCTGCATTGAAACACATCTTCTGAAAGCAACAGGCTATTTAGAGAAAAGCATCTCGTACTCGGTGGACAGTCCTGAAGCCTGCTGTAGTAGTTTATCACAGAGATTCCCTGACTTCATGCATTATCTAAGGTATAATGCAGATGTATTAGACTAACTCTTCATTTTAACAGTATGATTTTAATTCTTATTAGCTCTCTAGGTGATACAGGGGCTATAAGGTATTTTGATAGTTACCCTCTTTCTTCTTTTTGGACCACCATTAATCTTCTCAAGGAGTAAATTCTTGCTCTGGAAGGGGAAAAAAGTGCAGCCATCAAATTCATTACACTCTTTTTAAAAATACTACTTTTGCTGTTAAATATGAGCAAGTTTAGAGGGTTGTGTAGTTTTACAGGAAAGATAAACCACAAATAAATATTTGGATATTCCTGCTAACATTTTGCAGTTCTTCAGTAGCAGTCACAGTCTCATCAACAACGAAAAAGCCTGTAATTTTCCACTATGTTGCACTATATTATCATCTGTGTTTGGGCAGTAAGTGCTTTAAGTACCTGCTGGTGCAATGATATAGACTGGATGTTACCCATCATGTGGTACATGGTATAAACACATACGTATTTAAAAAAAAAAAAAAAGACAGAAGGAAAAAACCTAAAATAAGAGTGGGAGGGAGAGGAAGCAGGAATGCTGCCTCTGGTACATCTTTCTATATATTTGAGGTAACATAAGAACAGGAGCAAAAAATGCTTCCTTTACAAGGGATTTTCTAATTCCTTTTAAAAACGGCAATAGGCATCATTCCTACTGTTTTGCTGTCTTTGCTTATTCCCTTCAAGATATCAACACTTCCCAGTGCAAAGTTCTGCTGAAAGGAGTTCAGCGCCAACTCTTCCTTTGTTTAAGTAGTGCCCTCAATAAAGTTTCTAAAAACCATTTGGTCTATAACATTTTTAATGGCGAACCTTTTAAAAACTGCCAAAAACATCTTGGCAGAAGAGAAAGTTATGATGATGAGAAAAGGAAAAAAAAAACCCAACACAAAAAAACCCCCTCTGACCATAGTTTACATAAGTGTATCCACATATTGTTGTATTTCATACAAGTAGTGAATTCTAATAAAGTCTGGAATAACACACACACATGCTCAACACATTTTATTTCAATTGTGTATTATGAACAAAACCAAAACCAAACCCTAACCTGAAAATGGAAGGAGAAAAGAATTACATGTATAAAAGCAGAAGACTGTATAAACAAGGCCATTAATTCTGCTATAAACAACTGACCTAATGTTGATTACATAAATAGAAAGTGTAATTGTAGTGCGAGACAAATTCACCAAACACTTCTACCCTCTCTGCAGCCTTGATATGAGAAAAAACAAACATTTTCAAGTGTTACAATGAAATCTGCCAAAATTGTCTGTTTTGTACTTCTCATGTTCATTAAACCCCAAATTCACAAGGCCTATCTCTTGCCCAACCTCAGTTATTTTGTCTGAGCTGTGCCAAAAGGGAACAGAGAAGAAGCTGGCCAAGGGAGACATTCTTGGCTAATCATTTATGCAAACTCACTTTGGGAAAACTTAAATTTAACATTTTAAAGAAACCCACAGATGCGTAAATTATTCTCTTTAGGAAACAAAGCACCGCCAAAGCCTCTCTTTGTAAACTATTTGACCTTGTAATTTTCATGAGAGGAAAAATTAGTGTTTCTGAAATAAAAAGAATTTCATGACTACTGGAGCTAACATTTCTGTCACTCAGGAAAATTCCTTACAATTGAACTGTTCCTGCTCAGGAAGAACGTATTTTGTTTAGTCTGTTTGGGAATGTTTTAAGACCGTAACTACTACTTAAGCATTATGTGGAGTGCAAAGCAAATGAGATTATGGAGCATAAGCTAAGAGTGTGCTCGTACAGTAATAGCAATCCTGAAAATATGTTCCACTGCGTAAGGGCCTGAGCTCATCAGCCACCAAAATTTGCCCGTGAAATGCTCACCATTCTCATCCCTCACCCAGGACTAGTTAGGAATGAAGACACACGAGTTTCTCCAGTTAAAGATACATCTGGAGACATGCTGCACGTGAACTGCTACTTCCCCTCACTCCTGGAGCTTCCTTTGCACCCTCCCAGCTACTTGGATTAGGGTACTACAGGTTTGGATTCGGGTGGAAAACACTCAGAAGTTAAAGTGCTTACAACCAACTAATGCCAGAGAGATTTACCCCCAGACCTCTCAGACTTCACTGAAATTTAAGTTAGTAAAAATCAGCAGCTCTGTAATCTGGACCTGCACAACTATTAAGCGAAACTGAAAATGAAAATTGCATTAGCAAGCTTGTACCCTTTTAGGAGGGCTTTTTTTTTTTTTTTCCAGTCAATTTACAGTCTTATCAGAAATACCAAGCATGACAATTTCTATTACACCAAACATACTCCACTGAATTAAATAATCTGTATTTACTGCCTGAAAGTGAAGAGGAGTACCAGAGCTATCACAACCCATCCTAATAATCGCCATTGCCATCCAGGTATTTTAAAATGTCAGTTGGCAAAGAACAATGCACTCAATGTTGCTCGCTGCAACTGAAGTTGGAACAAAACGAAATTTGTGAGCAAATAGCTTCAGGATTTCATTAAAATTAGGAAGCCAGAGATGGCAACTTCTTTCACAAGGAGTCGAATATTTTTATCCTTGCTTCCCATTTGCCTTTCTTTGTACTGCCTTGGATCCTTCCACTGCAGCCGATAAGCAGAACTGGTGTTATTTCTACCCCGAGAGTGAAATATTATCCACTGCTTCAGTAAAAAGAAGTGTTGCTGAAGAACATAGTTGCTTTTAATTTTCCATTTGTACTGATACTAGTGTCAGAAAACACAGCTGAACCTCCCTCCTCTTTTTAACCTCTACATGTGGTAGTGGTTAACACTTTGGGTTTCAATAAATACACAACTTACATGTAAGTGGGTTTTAGATTTGTATTGTAAATTGTATGTTGTAACCTATCTTCGTGCAAGTCTCTCTGGACGCCAACAACACTTCTTCAAACCATCTAAAGAGTCAAGTTGTAAGATGCAGAAAAGGCAGACTCGGATGGAAAGGACCTGTCTCCTGCAAGGAAGTCTCAACCGAGGGGAAAAAAACCTCCAAAACCTCTGTGGCCAGAAATTGTAGAAACTGTAGTTGCACAACCAGGGTAGAAACCTCAAAAAGTCCCTTGTCTTACTATTCCCACTGTCCCCTCTACATTTTCCTCATACAAGGAGAAGAAAAAGAGTCTTTGGGACTGGGAAGGAGAGTTTAAGCTCTGTATCTTGCCCTATAAACAGAGCCTGCTCCCAAGACTTCCCACACGCCAGCATATTGGTATATGGAGAATTCTCCCAAAGACAGGAAAATTCTTCCTCTTTCTTCCCTCTCCTAACCCAGTAAACATTTATCATGATTTATATATTCATATCTTCGTATGTATTAGCAGTATTTACACATAATATTTAGCATCTACACAGAATGATACGCTTTGCCATACGAGACAGCTTCTAGACTTGTTTTACCCTTATAAAATGTGTCTACTATTCACAGGGTACCACAGAGGTCCCACAGCTTTGCAAGCACAAGAGCCTGTCACCAAAACAAACCACCCAGCCCAACCTGTTTCTTTCCCATTATTCACAAAAAAAGCAGGTCTTTTTTTTTTTCCCCCCTGACCTGCTAATGTAATTTGGGTTTTACTGTGGTTCCCTTCAGGAATGCGTGCTGGCTCCTTGAAAGGACAAGTTGGTGGGAACTGTAATGCTGCCCCAACCGCTCCGTGGCAGGAAAAGGCAGGGGGAGAAGCTCCCCCGAGAGCTGCGAGCACACGCCAGCTCGCGCGGGTCCAGGAGACAGGCTGACTCTGGGGGCTTCAGGCGGCGGTGACAGCCCAGCGCCTTCACCACTCGCAGAAACACTGTCTGTAAATACACAGCCCTGGGGCTTTTGGTCATAGGCTCTTCCACGGAGAGGCAGACACAGGCTGCTGGCGGGCAAGGGGGGGTTTGGGTGACTGGGGGCAGAGGGAGGATGAGGATGCACGCAGTCACCTGCTGGGCAGCCCACAGTCAGCTGTGTCAGTCATTTACGACCTAATCCAGATGACAGTAAGTGGCCTAAAAAGATCTGATCTATTTTCTCTCTCCTTTATGAAGTCCCAAACAGCTAATTTTTAGAGTGCTTTTCACTCATTTTTCCAACGAGATAAAAATAACAAAACCAGCCATAAAAACAGATACCGTTGTATTTATCTTTTTCATGTGTAGTAATATACAACGAGGAGGCAGCCGGGGCGATTCTCCTGGATCTCGGCAGAACATTTGCTCATGCACATTACCAGCTGTTTCATCTCTAATTAAAAAGATCTGGAGCTGGCTACACTGCAGCTAGATATGATTCCTGTTCAGTACCTAAGAGTCTGGTTTAATCCATGCGTGAGCAGTTTCTTGCCCTGAATTAGTAGCGATGGATGGAGAAATGAAAAAAGGCCAGGATTCACTAATGATTACCTACCATTTATTAAGTATGTATGTTGCTCATGACAACACAGTATGTACGCTTGATTCTGAAATATTGCTATAGGCCAAAGATTTACAGAAGTGCTTTTATAGTCTTCAAAATGGTATTATGAAAGTAAATTACTTATGAATAATAAGAAAACTAACAGCATTATCTGGCATAAGTAAGAAAGTTCACCATCTGGTGTTTTTAAAATTAAAACCTTTGATGGTAATTACTTAGAATGCAACAAGAGTTTCCAAAATTTGGATTTTTGGCATGATTGTCTCTAGAAAGTTAGCACTCACATAAGTAATTAAGACTATAAATCTTACACTGGTTTGATTATGAATGATGAATCATTGTCTCACAATTACACCAGGAGACAAGGCTGCCAAACTTGTCCATTTATCGATACATGCTTACAGAGCACTGGTTTAGGGCAATCTTAAGTAAAGTGTTATAACAATGTAAAATGAGATTTCATTATTTGCTCTAGCAGCATAAATTATGATCATTGTTATTGTTTTCCTGGCGCCTGAAGATGGATTTGGGATTGGACATTTAACTGATGTAATCTAAGATTAAGCGGCAGAGCTCTCTTTGGAGCCTCTAGCCTGCAGAAATAGTCTGGCTGGAGTTATTAAAGTCCTTGTATGCTCCGAGCAAGATTTTTGCCCATAGTGTAGCTCGCTGTATGTATTATATGCAATGTGTAAAATAGGTTTTCAGTATAATACAACCTAAATAGAGGAAGAAGCAGCATCAAATCCTCCAAAATCCTTAAGCCAGAGAGGATTCCTTAGAACAAGTTGTCTGGACCTAGATTTTTAAAGGTGTTTAGGCACTGCTGCACTCCATTTATTTATTTATTTTTTAGCATCTAAGTAGCTGAACAGTGAATAGTCACCAAATATGGATAATCTTTCAAATGAAGGCCCTGGTATGTTTTGGAATCTTGTGCTAAAATCTGCACTAATTTTGGTTACATGTTCACTGTAGTTTGAAATGTGGTTTGTTGCATTTATCAAGCACATACACAGTTGTCATGCTTTGGGACAGGTGATAAGGGTTTCTACTTTCTATTTTTATGGGCTTTTCATCAGTCACAGCATTATTTCTATATTTTTAAGGGCAAGTTCACCTTTTTGAGAAGTTTCCCTTAGGGTGATCATTTTTCCAGCAATAAACACAATATTCTCCTTGTGGTTTCATAGTATCCCAGCAGACAATACCCAGTTTCACATGCAACAAAAATAAGCAGGAAGCCTGTACTCACCCACTTGCCCATGTTAGGATAGTCATGCTCTGGATCAAAAAGGTGTTGGTGCAGCTGGTATTCCCTGCTGAACTCTGCTGTGTCTGGGGTGTTTTCTAGACACCCATCATCAACTGCAAAGTATGTTAGAAAGCATTGAGAGCTGAGTGAAACACAAAATACGTGCCACATTAATCAGCAAACTTCTTAAATGCAATTATGCAATTTAAAAAAAAATTAAAGAACTGGATGACTGGAAAATATCAGGTATTTTTTTCTTTTGAAAGGAGTTTGTCGGGATATATTTACTTATTTTTTTAAAAAACACAACTTAATGAAATTTCAAAACCAAACAAATTTATTTTCCAAGCTCTCCCCCTCCTTTTTGTTTTTCTTTTAAATTAGCAATTGATCTTGATTTTACACAGAACTGCATGTTACTCTGATTCAGAAGGGATCCTCTTTTCATTCTTAAGTGCCCACAGGAAGTTGTAGAAATTGTTTAGGCAACGCTTTTGAAGCTCATGGTAAAATGATGCTGTGAGCAAAGACAGAATTTCCTTCACTGAGTAGCTCTTCATGGAATTCCATATCCGATTTGCTAACTTCGTTCATAATGGCTGAAAATCATTTACACATCATAAGATCTTATAAAAATGCAATGTGGCGGAGGTTTTATGCTAAAGACATTTCTGCAGATTAGTAACTAATCTGATGAGTCCAGTAACCTCCTTTAGCCACAACAGATGGTTTTGCAGACAGTGTCACATCAAGGATAATACCCTTTTAAAGATCAACTTACGGACTTTGTACCAAAAGAAGTCATCTCTAGATTAAACAAAGATTCAGCAACTTGAGGCCAGAGCAGCCTTTGGATAGAGCCTCCTCCTGCTTTGTCAGCATGGGGAGCTTGCAGTCCAAGTCCCTCCCAGACATACCCAAAGGAGATCCTACCACCCAGGGCATGATGCTAGGCATCCAAGCGGCAACATCTGCCAGAACACAGCCGCTCCATCGGACACACCTCTGGACCTTCCCTTCTGTCCTTGTGTGATCATCATGGAAAAAGATTTGCAGATGGATTATCTTTTTCCCTTATATGTGGGAAACGGGAAAAACTTGACCTAAAAATGAGTTGATCCAATGAACTGAGGAGGTTATTCTCAGTCCAACAGATCCTGCTCTCTCTCTTTTCTCTTTAGAATGGGGAAAAAAAAAAGCTGCCAATAGGAAACGGGAAAACTAACCATACTGGCTAAGTAACTCACAAACCATTAAAGTTAACTACAAGCAGTTAAAAATTATTTCAATCTCAGCAGGGACAGGGTCATCTCAAGAGAGAAGCAGGTGACAACAGAAACGTGGTAGACCTTCTCAGAGCGTCCATGTCTTTTGGTAGAAAACACAAAGGGCAGCTGGACATGTGTGTGCCCTCCGCAACCGCTAATCCAAAAGTCTTCGAGCTCGAGTGCTCCAGGCTTATGTATTCCTCCTGTGGAATGTGCATTTGTAGACAGTGACTGGAAAAATTGTTTTCCATTAAGCAAATCCACAGACCTGATTGAGGAAGGCCTCCAGTAATTTGTATGCATAATACAGTCACCACTTGAATTTCCATTTAAGGCTCTGAAAAACATTTTACTCTAATCCTAGTAGATATTATCTTCACTCACAGCGTACCTACAACAGAGCCATTTATCTGAGCAGGCAGCACTTTCCTAAGAATTCCCCTGTGTTCAGATCCAACTGTATCAGCTTAGCTAACAACTTTTATTTCACCTAAGAAAGAAAAATTGAAGGGATTTTCAAAGGAATTTTGCTGGATGCCAGGTTTTTAATTTATTTATCTGATCACTAACAGAAGTCTGATAGGCAAGTGCAAAAGAGAAAGTCTGTGTGTGTGCTTCTGTGTGTGTGAGAAAACCTAAACCCATCATTTGCAACCTGTCAGACAACAGCTATATTGAACAAAATGGAAGATTAGATATTATTTCAGAAGAGACACAGCCATCATCACCAAATAGGCTGTGATAGAAAAGAGTCAGGGAGGACCATTCGAAATTTTGTCATATTTTTGAATGAAATGTAAAAACTGTTTGCAAAACTTTTCATGACAATTTTTTATTTTTTGATCAAGTCTAAGCTAGTTAGAACATTTTTTAATAAGAATACAGGCAACTGCTTTGCATTAATCCAAGTAACATAAAAGAAGACTATGCAGAAAAGATTTTGAAAGGGTCTCTTAGCTCACAAATAAAAAATGAGAGAAATATAGAGTGCTCATTCCCAGTTCCAGCTCCCAAGGCAGCCAATGGGTGTTTTACTACTACTTTCAGTACTGGAAGTCATTCCTTGGCTCACATAACAGGAAAAAGATCAATTCCCGCAGGGTACGTCTATATCATGCACATGCAATTCTGCTTCAGAGATCCTTCAGCACGAGCCACCCACATGGCTTGGTACAGGCGCAGCTGCAAACTGAGGGAGGTGCTGGGTGTTTCGGGTACGGTCCTGCTCTGGCACACCCGAGAATGAACTGCTCCTCTGCCAGAGTGAGCCTGCGTGCGATGGGTCGGGGTACGTCCACGTAGTTCTCCATTTCTTGGCACAGATGCACCCTCAGTGAGCTATAAAGCCACATGGACTGGAGCCAAGGTATCTTAAATATTGACTCATGGTCTGGGTTGGAGATCAGGGCAGACAGTTTCATGCCTTTTGGCACAATGAAAGTCTCTAAAATAAGGGTAAATCTCATCTGTACAGAATGATAACTTTTTTCAGGGGCCAGCCTAAAAATGAACTCCCTGAAGAACAAGATGCTATCCTAGATTTCACTATCTTCTACTCGGAAAACAAGATGATTTCTTCCACCTGACCTTCTCTAGCTGTCACATAGCACTACCAAAGGTGCACATATTAAAAAAAAAAAAAAAAAAAAAAACCAACAACTCGTCTAAACCACCTGATGTCTCAACAGTTCTCCTCCTAGGGTAGAGAATGAAAGAAAACACCCATTGCTGATCAAGTGTCTTACTGTCTGGGACAGCGCTGCAAGACTGAAAGATGTACAGTGAAGACAGAGGTGGGAAGGCTACAGCAGAGTTACCTGTTTTTCCAATAGGGCAGGGATTTGGAGGGTCAGGATATCCTTGATCTTCACTGAAATCCTTTGGTACGTTATCTCCAGTCAGCTCAGCCACGATATTTGGGATATTGCCGTAAGGACCCAAGTGCTGGAGACCCTCATGCGCACCACCTAGCAAAGACAATTTACACACATTGTCTGTCTCTTGACAAGATTAAAAGTGTAAGTTCTTTAGTTGCTTCAAGTAATCTAGACTTAGACTGAAAAAATATATATAATTGTTATAGAGACAGATTTTGTCAAGCATTGGAAGGGGCTGCCCAGGGAAGTGGTCGAGTCCCCATCCCTGGAGGTATTTAAAAGACAGGTAGATGAGGTGCTTAGGGGCATGGTTTAGTGGTGGGATGGCAGTGTTAGGTTAATGGTTGGACTTGATGATCTAAAAGGTCTTTTCCAACCTAAACGATTCTATTCTATGATCCAAGTTTAGATTTCACATGTCTCTCAGAAACATAACCCTGTGACCTAAATCAGATCACTTAGGTAATGAAACCCAAAACTTAGGAAACAAAATCAGCCACTTACTGTTAATCTTAGGGTTGAGTTTTTTCCTTAACTATGTAAGTTATAGGTGAGAAAATGCAAAGAAAAAGAAACATGATACAGCAACGGAAATTAATACATTTACTACACAATCATCTTCAGTCACTGACACTGTTACTGTTCCTTGTAGCAACTAATAATTGAAGAAGACATAGCAAGACAGCATCATGGCAAGAAGACAAAGCTAATGACACTACAGAAAGAAATATATACTAAATAATAGAATTTGCACAGCCTAGAAATATGTTAATAAATTAAGTCATGTGAGGGAGCCCAAGATATTGTAGCAAAATTGGTTGCAAACAGCTAGGAAAACTATTTTTAAATCGAACCATTTCTTCCATGGAAATTTGAGTTTCCTGCAGTAATGGTGAAAAGTGATTCAGAGTCCATATTATTGATGGGAATTCTTGTGCACGTACACCTACGCAGCAGTCATTACGGTACGAAACACCACATTCAGTGACTTTCACACCTTTACTGAATAGACCAGTTCTAGATGCAGGCTTTTCTATTTGCCCTGCGGGCCTTGGAGAACCGTTGCTGCAGGGTTACAACAGCAGTGTGCAGCAGATTTTATAACTCAGTGGCAGAGGACACAATGATGGGCTTCCTCTTCTCGGGCAAATGCACTCAGAAGTGGTGTGCTACAGCCTTCTCCCACCCACCTAAGTTTGCGCGCCTTGCCTTTGACAAGTAGGGTCTTCCACTAAAGGTTTGGGAACCAAGCTCAGGCCATTCTCTCTTTATGCTTCTCTATGAGTATTTATTTGCTCCGGATCTTTTCTGCATGCATAACTGGCCAAATGCATCTACAAGCTAAAATCTAGCTGCTTGCAGAATTTTCTATACACTATTGTGTAATATTCTTTTGGATTCCAGACAAATAAAAACTTAGTTTCAAGCGTGCCCTTTTTCCCCTGCCATAAGACAGCCACCACACACACTGCAGCCACACTTAATGTAGTTATTGATTACTGAAATGACTGTGTGACAGCAGAGCAACATTTTTTTAAAACCCTATATAATGAGGGATAACAATGTACAGTCAACATATAAATTCCACTAACAATGAATGAGAGGAAAAGGAATTTGAATGATTGGAAAATGTGAGTTAAAGAGTGAATGCAGACACAACTGTTTGGGTAAATAGCATGATCACACTATTATCACCAAATGGTCTTATTTTCAATTTCTGTAATTTTCATAGATCCAAAAGATTGGAATAAAGCTTCTGAGCATGAAAGCTGCTCCAGAAGAATCATCCAAGTACTCCTGTCCCAAATTACAAATAAATACTACCAGTCTAAATCATCTTTTATACAGCTAGGCATTGTAAGCGAACATAATCACTTTCAAAAATTGCTAACGTAAGGCAGTCTTGATAAATTTTTTATTCATTTCTATATTTAGAAGTGGTAGTTGAGTCAAATTGTCTATATTTTGCAAATAATCAGTTGGAAGCTGGCATTCTAGTACCAGAAGCAAGTTAGTCTATAACATACGTATTTCAATTTTATTTGCACGATGGACTAAAACTAATCCATTCCTAATTTTCCCCCTCAAGTACAAGTTTCTTATTCTATAATGCAATGTTGAAGGAAAGTTTTGCAGATATGTAACGAACGTAAAAGTAGCACTATAAAAAATTTGCATCTGTGTTATATGAGGCTTTCCCTGACCATGAGACCTGGTACTAAATCCAGAATAGCGCTATACACACCATGACCTTCATTATATATTTACAGTCCATAGTCAACACAAATATGATGCTTGTAAGAACTGTAGAGATTCACAATAATGCTATGGTGATGAGGTTAAAAAGCACGTAACATATATTTAATCCAATGTCTAATGTATAGCATAAAGTATTTCTTTTGCACTGAGCTCCTTCACATGAAGACTGATTGCATATATGTACTTAAAAGCATTAGGTTATGATTCTGCTGTAAACTCCAGAACCACATAATCAATACGCGTTTGAACATCCTGTATACAATGTGGTTCACTATGGGACAATCCATCAGATAGAAGCATATCTACGCTTCTATGTGGTGCAGACCTCTTGGCACCAAAGCTCCATCCATAAAGAAAACAGAGGTACTTAGCAGGCTCCAGTGTGCTATATATACATATAAGTTTAAACCGACTGCCAAGAATTCCCTTGACTGAGTACAAAACAATCTTTTTATATTAATATAAAGGATTGTTTCCTTTAGGTATAAATATCCAGGATCGTTTAAGGGTTTTTCCTTTCTTTCCAAAAGAGACAATAGCACCTGCTCTGGTGCCATAAATTAGCACACTTGAATGATTTAATAGCGTTAGCAAAGTTTATTCCTTATAAACTCTGATAAATAGTGCACTCAGTAAAGACTGCAATAATAAAAATGAAATGCTGTGAATATACCAAATAGGGGTATTATGTACAGTAATTCATAAGCTGCATTAGTTTTGGCATTGTAACGTTACTGATTTGAAGAAATGTACTAGGATTAAATACACTGCAGCTACCAACTCAAAATACTCTGATACAAACACACAGCTACAAAAATAGCACAAGATGGGTCTCTTGAACCTTGAGGCAGAGACTTAAAGGAAAGACTACTAAATATCGAGAAACTTTTTGTAATTTCCTATCCAAAGGAAGCAAGAGAGACACCATTGTTAAATTATTTTAAACTGGACTAAGAAAAATCCAGATGAATAGTACAGAGAACACCCTTGTACTGAGAAAGGATGGGCTAGATAAACCTATGTTTTTCCCATCTCTCCTTACTTCTTGTATGAACTGGCTTTTGTGTGCCACATACTAGCAAAAAACCCCTCCAAAACAATCAGCTCCCTTTCACATGCAGAATTTCTGTGTGCGCATGTAGTTATTTTACATCCCGACAGGATAAACCAGAAGATTATGTCTTTTGGACTGAGGTCAGTATAGTCATAAGTAAGGTTTGGATTTCATTTAAAATACATGCATGTATGTAACCACCTTCTGGCACTGGTCTTGAACTGTTGCAGGGTGGAAAACAAAAATGGAACAATGCCTCTCCCCTTTCCTATAATCCCCCTTCCTACCAACTGCTGGTATCGTCTCAATTACAGATACTTGGAATGACTAAAAATTTGAAGTGCACACATTTTAGCTCATTTCTTTGTAGGAGCAATACCGTCTCTATGGGTGGGAGACGGTATAACACAACCATGCTGTTCTTGGAGAAGAAAAAAAGGGAAAAGAAAACACAACGAGCAACTGGTTTCCTGCCAGTATTGAATATTCCCTGGGTCAAACACATCCAATGGAAATGCCGTTAGTTTGCTGAAGTTCTAGCTGCTGCTACCCAACTATTGGTGGTGTAAAGCACAACTGAAACAAATCTGCTCTCGGAAGCAATCCTCCGCATCAAATACAAACAGCCAGAAGAGTCAATTTAACTAAGTCTGTGAGAATGGATTTTCAAAAGTGTAAAATGATTGCAGAACATTTAAAGACAAATAATAGGACAAATTTGATTTTCAGTCTCATTGGAACAGTTTCCCACATCATGATGTAGATAGGTTTACCCCAATACCAAATTCAGAAAAGAGGTGGCTTGGCCAATCTTAGCAAGGAGTTACAAAGTAGAATGGATCACAAGTATCTGTTGTAAATAAATCCCAGATTAAAGCCCTTTACTTAGAGAGTCATGCTAGATGTCCTAGCTTCCATATTTTTCATAGAATCATAGAATGTTTTGGGTTGGAAGGGACCCCTAGAGGTCATCTAGTCCAAACCCCCTGCAGTGAGCAGGGACACCGCTAACTAGATCAGGTTGCTCAGAGCCCCATCCAACCTGGCCTTGAATGTTCCCAGGGATGGGGCCTCCACCACCTCTCTGGGCAACCCGTTCCAGTGTTTCACCACCTTCGTTGTAAAGAATTTCCTCCTTATATCCAGTCTAAACCTACCCTGCTTCAGTTTAAAACCATTACCCCTTGTCCTGTCACAGCTACTAAAAAGATTTTCCCCATCTTTCCTAGAGGCCCCCTTTAGGTACTGAAAGGCCGCAATCAGGTCTCCCCGCAGCCTTCTCTTCTCCAGGCTGAACAAGCCCAACTCTCTCAGCCTGTCCTCATAAGAGAGGTGCTCCAGCCCTCGGATCATTTTAGTAGCCCTCCTCTGGACCCGCTCCAACAGTTCCATGGCCTTCTTGTGCTGAGGGCTCCAGAGCTGGACGCAGTACTCTAGGTGAGGTCTCACCAGAGCAGAGTAGAGGGGCACAATCACCTCCCTCGACCTGCTGGCCACACTTCTCCTGATGCAGCCCAGGGTACGGTTGGCCTTCTGGGCCACCAGCACACATTGCCGGCTCATGTCCAGCTTTTCATCCACCAGCACCCCCAAGTCCCTCTCGGCAGGGCTGCTCTCGATCCTTTCTTCCCCCAGCCTGTATTGATACTGGGGGTTACCCCGACCCAGGTGCATGACCTTGCACTTGGCCTTGTTGAACCTCATGAGGTTCATCACACAGGCCCACCTCTCCAGCCTGTCCAGGTCTCTCTGGATGACATCCCGTCCTTCTGGTGTGTCAACCACACCACTCAGTTTGGTGTCATCCGCAAACTTGCTGAGGGTGCATTTGATCTCGCTAAGTCATTGATGAATATATTAAACAGCACCGGTCCCAGTACGGACCCCTGAGGGACACCATTCGTCACTGGTCTCCATCCGGACATCGAGCCATTGACCACTACCCTCTGGATGCGGCCATCCAGCCAGTTCCTTATCCACCGAACAGTCCACCCGTCAAATCCATAGCTCTCCAATGTAGAGAGAAGGATGTTGTGGGGGACCGTGTCAAAGGCTTTACAGAAGTCCAGATAGATGACATCCATTGGTTTTCCCTTGTCCACTGATGCTGTCACACCATCATAGAAAGACACTAGGTTCGTCAGGCAGGACTTGCCCTTGGTGAAGCCATGCTGGCTATCTCGAATTATCTCCCTGGCCTCCATGTGCCTTAGCATAGCTTCTAGGATCTTCCCAGGCACAGAGGTGAGGCTGACAGGTTGGTAGTTCCCAGGGTCTTCCTTTCTACCCTTTTTGAAAATGGGCACAATGTTTCCCTTTTTCCAGTCACCAGGGACTTCACCTGACTGCCATGACTTTTCAAGTATCATGGAGAGTGGCTTGGCGACTACATCGGCCAATTCCCTCAGGACTCTGGGATGCATCTCGTCAGGTCCCATGGACTTATGTGCGTTCAGGTTCCTCAGGTGGTCACGAACCCGATCTTCTCCTACAGCAGGAAGGGTTTTGCCCTCCCGGTCCCCCTCATGCCATCTATCAACTCGGGTGGGGTGAGGAGAGAGGTTCCCAGTCAAGACTGAAGCAAAAAAGTTGTTGAGTACCTCAGCCTTCTCCTCATCTGCTGTTACCAGCTTGCCAGTCTCGCTCATCAGCGGGGGTACGCTTTCTTTAACCATCCTTTTCCGGCTGATATACCTGTAGAAACCCTTCTTGTTATTCTTTGCATCACTAGCCAAGTTTAGCTCCAGCTGAGCCTTGGCTTTCCTGACCCCATTCCTACACAACCGGACCGCGTCCCTGTACTCTTCCCAGGATGCCTGTCCCTGCTTCCACTGCCTGTGCAGTTCCCTCTTCCTCCTTAGTTTGACCAGCATCTCTCGTCTCAGCCATGCCGGTCTCTTCCCTTCTTTGCCCGATTTCTTACACTTGGGGATTGAGAGCTCTTGCGCTCTGTGGATCACTTCCTTAAAGATCTGCCAGCTCTGTTCTGTTCCCCTGTCCCTGAGGACCATTTCCCAGGGAGTCCTTCTGACTATCTCCTTGAGGAGCTCTTAAACATAATGAAGCAGATTCTTAAAGTGTCCAAGCCCTTCCCAGCTGCACCGAGAATACTCCCCCTGAGTAAGAACTTCACCTCTTATCATCTTGAGCTGTACAAACTCCAAGCAAATATGAGCTGCAAGGGAAGCCTGGGATACCTTATCCCATTTGCGTTAAGATTCCTGAGGGAAGTAAATAGGTATTAATCAGAGATGCAATACCATCTTTGCCACTTTGTAAAATCTTCTGTTAATCTAGAATATTAGTTCTTATCACTGGGAAAAGTCTTCAAAATTATTCCAGTGTGTCCTCTCTGATAGATATAGCTCTTTTTCCCTTTACCGTGACAGCTTTCCATACTATCCTGCACTTCCATCCCCAGTCATCTACCTTTGCTGTGTCACTGTTACATTCAGAAGTTATGCCTCATCCCTAATCAAAGGCAAGTCTGGCAGAATGCTTTCTGGTGCTCTTGTATCTTAAAATGGGCCACCTTCCCCTGACTTCCTTTGTCCTTTCCTTTATTACCTGCAAGACTCCACACCACGTAATCTGATTAATTCAAACTGTCCAAAAAATCCTGAATGCAAAAAATACATTTTGATTCTCCTTACCCTTTCTAAGGTCACTAAAAGCTTTACAGTCCCAATGCCATTTCCCCCCCATGCATCTTCAGCTAGCTTCATCCTAGAGAGTCCTATCGTGGTTGCTGAGATTGATGAAGATCGGGAAATGAGAGGCACTGGCAAAATTATAAATGATCACATTTTCTCTGTTCCACAGAAGCTGCTAAATAAGAGAACAGGGAAGGAGAAAGAGCATAGGAGAACCAAGAACAGAAAAATGCAAACCTAGCCAACTTCCTTAACCGTTTAAGAGTATGCCTCGGGAAACCCAAGAAAACTACAGCTATACATACTCAAGCATCCCAAATTCCAGAGCCAGCTTGTCTTCTCCTTAATGACACAAAGTTTCTTAAAACTATAAAGATTAATTTTTTTTTTTCTCTGCAGAGGGACAAATTCCTTTCAATGTCTTTTCTAAAGCCTTAAGCACACACATCACACAATTACTGACCTTGCTTTCAGTGAATAATTCCATTTTATCCCATATTTTAATTACAAACAGTACAAATATTTAAGATATGAAATGCTTTTATTGTGAAATGGCTAAGACCAAAGTAACGCCCATGCCTCTCTCACAATAAATTTCTAACAGTAGCTTATATGCCATTATTATTCATTATTCAAATTGCACACACAATAAAAAAATCCAGCAGCTCACTTGCTGACAGAGCGCAAAAGCAATCTCTTACACCTCCCTTGGTTGAACATTCCTCTAACAGGCTATATGAATTTGCCCTTCAGTATGAGCAGAAAGCTTTCGCCCTTCACCATGCGGACAAGCTTACCCTTCTGCAAACAAGAGTGCAACCTGCCGTGTGCGGCAACAGGGCCCCCCGGCCACACTGACTTCCCACTGCCACGCACCAGCACAGCCAAGGGAAGGCACGTCCAGCAAGCAACACGTGCCTGTAGCTGCCGTAACATCAGCTTGCGAAGGACCCCGCGTGCAGCGCGTGGCTCTATGGAACAAGGCAAGAAAAGGGAGCCGGCGACCTACTTCATCCCACAAGGGATGGGACGCTATTTCAATCCTGTAAATGTAAATGTGCCAATGAAAGACTGGAGCAATTTACTCACTAGCATTGACACCAGCTGCATGAGAAGCCCAAATGCTCCATCAATGTCAATACACTCATAGAAAAATACTCCTTTTGCTCCTGTAATGTGAAGCATGGAGGCACCAGAATTGTCCAGAATGGGACCATGTTTTCTGTCTCCTGCTCCACCGAACTTCACAAAGTTTTCCTGTTCCTTTCCCCATTCATATTCATCCTATTCCATTTTCCATGCAGATGGCTCAAAGTCCTGGCTGGTTCTTCAACAGAAGTGTTTAAAAGCTTCGCATTCCTGTCTGACACCTGCCACCAATGTAGAGTTTCTAACTCCCCCAAACAACGTCATCATGAACAATACAATGCGTGGGGCTACGAGGCTCCCAAGTCTCTGCTTTGGTGAGCCGGTATAACTTCACAACTCCAAAAGCAGAGGCGTTCCTATTCAAAACTTCTACCAACATGGCCCGAGTCACGATGAGGTTTCTTTTGCACTTGAATAAAAGCATCGGCACACGATGAAGATGCAAGAGAGTGGTGAGATGAAGAGCCCTGCCAGGTAAGACCAGGCCCAACGCTGTTCTTTGGCGCTGCAAGAGGGACCCGGGCCAGCTAACCTGATGTACTAAAGCACCCCAAGGGGGGGAACCAGCTTCTTCCTCCCTCCTGTTCAGCAGCTGAGAACATTCCTCTTCTCATTTGATGTACTCCAGGAAGCACAGAGAGAATAGCTCTGGAAACCTCCGGAGCATGCCAGAGATCTTATCTCCTGCACATGACACCATGATCAAGAAAAGCAAGAATCTCTTCTTTGTCTAGACTTCTAAAATATCTTTTCATAGAACCAAATAAATTAAGAAAGCTTTTCTTACTGCAAGTTTATTTAAAATTCAGATGGGAGCAGGGGAAACGCGTATGATTTTGAGGACAATTACAACAAGGTATAAATCCTAACCAATGTGCCCAAGCATTTATTTTATGCATGTGAAAGACAAGCAGGGAAAAAAAAAAATCTTTGAAAACAAGAGCTGATCTTCACAGGCAGATTTTTAAATGCTTACGAACCATTTTCCATTGCTAGATAAAATTTTACAGTTTCATGTTAAGTTTCTATATACCATCTGCCAACACTAGAAAACAGAAGTACTATAAAGCATCAAACAATACAGAAGTTATCATATTCCCTCTCCTCCTCAGGTTTCTTACCTTATTGGATTAATTCCCTCTAGTAACATGTGCAAAAAAATAATTGTGGCTACAAATCCCATTCTAACTGCTTAGATACAAATTAGATTAGATTAGATTAAACTGATTAGATACAAATCCCATTCTAACCTTTAGGTACATAAGAATCTGCTTAATTCTAAATCCCTACAGACCTGCCACCTTTCTGCCCTGAAAAAGTCCCACCTCAAACTTCTTTCTCCTTTGGTGGCATCTTTTAAAGATGACTTTATGAGTAGCAGCAGTAGTCTATCCCACATCACAGTGGTCAGCCAGAGGCTTTAAGAGCTGGAGTCACCTCATCTCCTTGGTTCCTCAGAAGAGGGATGCGACACCTGCGCTCCCGCCTGCAGCCCCAAGCAGAGGACTGCTACATGCACGTTGTTTCATGAAAAGGTTTGAAGTCTCAAATCTAAATAGGTTCCTTAGTCAGACCCACATGCAAATTACAGAGATCTGCAAATTACAGGAATTAACACGCATTTCTTCTTGCGTTCCCCATTGACTGGCTTCTCCAATGAGCACACTAATTTTGAGAATTTTCCCTGCCTCTCCCCAGCCACACTGAGGAGACAAAAGTAGTGCCTGCGCACCTCTACAGCACAGGGGCGTCCAGGAAGGCCAGTTCCCCAAAATTCCGAAGTGGCAGAGCCCACGGTGGTAACACCCACAGCCTTCGCTGGGTCCTGCCCTCGCTCCTCAAGAGGGAAAGCTGTGAAACACTTTGTGGTAACAACGATACCACCTCCATATAGCAATACAATCATCGACTTTGCTTTCTTATTATTCACTGCTTGCCATGGCTTATAAACTCATACAGAAGCAAGGATATCATGGGCCAACTTTTCAAACACTTATCTTTAATACAGAACAAATAAAGTCATACCACCTTATTATTTTCCTGTTTGTGGAGTTACAGGTATAATGGTTTTACATGCAATGTCTTCACAGAGCTGTGCCATATCTTTTACTCAGATAAAGAAAATCCACTGTAAACCACCATTGTCATTTGGCAGCATCATTTGGCACTGTTACTAGCTTTTAAGTTCAGGAATTAGCATTCTAAATCACCTCTCTCACAACACCCACCACTGCCTGATGCTCGAATTCTGGTTACGTTTGCCGTTACAACTTGGGGAATAAAATACAAAGAAAATGATAGGTATTTTTAGTCAGATCTATACAAATCCAGATGCCTACCATAATCATGTATAAAAAAAGTGTAGCTTTACCGTTTCCATTTTATGTTACAAATTTGAGATGTCCATATTAAATTTTGAAATCGCATTTCCTGGGCTATTTCATTAACTTGCAAAAAAAAAAAAAAAACCAAACCTGAAAGCAGAGACAAGCAGAGTTATGCTGGGGTTTGATTTAGTTTGTTAAATGTCAGGCCCATAACGCAGCGTTTGATTAAAGTCATGTGTGCTTCAGCAAAAGCAGTCCCAATGTGAATGTAACTTTATGTCTTAACTGCGGCGGGACTTTCTCTATAGACCAGATACAATAATCCAAATCCCAAATGAATGTGTGGTCTCTTTTGCACTAAGTTGTCACTACAAAGCGGCCCCGAAGCAGCAGAATTGGCTGCGGGAGGTCTGCCCCAGCCCAGCGGCACGCTGCCAGCCCGAGGACTCCTCCGCTGCTACCCCCGGATGCTGGCACAGAGGATGTAAGCTAAAGCAAAGAGGTCGCAGCCATCACATCCCCATGTTTGCTGACCCCCGGACGCCATACTCCCATGTATCAGTGGTTACTACTTCTGGTCACCCAAGGAAGTCCAAATATATTTGGGTATAAGCATAGCACACGCTAGCACAAAAGCAAGCGAATGCAAACGTCATTTCTGCACCGGTTTCACCGACTGCGTTCACAAGCAAAAATTTTGGCAACTTCCTAATAAGAAGATTTTACTGTCCTTGTAGGAAACAAGCAGCGGTGTTCCAGGTATGTTACACGCCAGACAGCAAGGTAACCCAGCACTGTCTGTCTTAGTTTTCTTACTAGGAAAATGTAAACAGACCAAACATTATTAACGTGCATGAGAAATCTGCGTAATTTTACAGACAGTAGATTTCATGCAAAACGCTATTTGTACAGGTCTGTGCTGACAAGTCATTAAGTACCAGTTGTTAGTAGAAATATTAGCATAATGTTCTGGACTCTTTTGAGTTTTATCATCTCAGTCAGGCAAGGTATAACTACGTTTTTCTAAAACAATAAACAGGTATTTATTTCCTTTCAAAATAATCAAAGAAACCCTAGCCTTTTCTTGGTAGCTACAAGCAGTCTCTGTAGGAGAGTCAAAAGCTTCCCAAAGAGGCATCATATTTTCTCATTCCTACAAACTATGAGGATTTAAGAGACATCATTTAATGCTGTCACTGAGGTTGACAGCATTACGCCTCTTCTGCAGATTGAAAACTTCAGACTCTCTGGGCTGTCATGCCAGCACCGTTATCAACCCCCATCTCATCTGAAGTGTTTTTAAGAAATAAAAACAAAACAAGCAAATCAAACACAAACAAACAAACCACCCAAGAGGCTTTCCGGTGCACTGAATTGTACAGGAGGCAATGAAGACGTAAGGCAATGATATTTGCAAAATGAAAACAGGGCTTCACATTTCCCATTATGAAGTTAAGTGCTACAAACTGCCCGAGCTGAGCTACTGGTGCCCCCGTGTGTTTAAATGAGATTTTACTGTTCTCCTATGCACGGTATAATAGTCCTGACATTTGAATTTGTACACATATTCCCTTCCCCTCCCCCCAGAAAAACCCTTAAATACTGACACAAACTTATAAGCATGCAAGGAAGAAAAAAATCCATGTGGTCTCTTACTTCATAAACTCCCTGCCAGGCAGAAAAAACAACTTCTATGGTTTTGAAACATTGAAGGAATTTCTTTAATTTATTCTTTTGTCCTCTATTAACATAGACACAAGCCCCTTTCTTGTCTATAGAAAACCTGAATACAGCCCAATGGTGCTTTTCCGGTATTTTAGCGATAAACCTGAATAGTAAATACAGAAACACAGCTACTCATTAAAAATTCCTTCTTTTGCTTTTCTGCGTTGTTTCCCTCTTTTTATAGATGCTGCTAAGTGACTCCAATACAGCTTTCTGAAAAGATAAATTAACAAGGAGAGCAAATCTTATCAGAGAAATTGAAGTAATTAATATGGGTTTATTACTTTTAGGATTCAGGGTGGGAGGGAAGTGCAGAAAGAAAATCTGTTCAGTGGTCAGCAAAAACTAGCTGCTCCAAGGATATCACCTCGGGTGTTAAAAACATCTTTGCTTGACACTCATCGCGCAGAATCTGTTTGGCTTCTGCCGTGCTGACATGCCATGCACCATCTGCCGGCTGCGCCACACAAGTACAGGGAACCAGCCAGCAAATTCCCATTTTTGTGGCATACTTAGCCTGTGAACCGCTTCCACCCAGCTAACAGAGCCCTAGCGAGGGAGGGGAGCTCATGCTGGCTCCGCACTTCCCTGCGGGCTTGTGGCAATGGAGCCACCGTCCCCAGGCAGCTGGCACTGCCACAGAGGGAAAAAAGCCACCGTGCTCCCAGCCCACTGCAGTGCCCAGCTCTCCTTGGACTACACACAGCTTGAACTTCACATTAATTTCTTGGTAGATTAAAGTCTTATCAGGCACTTGCTAGACTCTACTCCTATTTTAGTAGCTTGACCTGAGATAATGGGTAAATTGACAAATGCAAAGGGAAGGAGAAAAAAAACCCCAACCATGTATTTATAGATTTCAACATAAGAAAAGGCTCTTAACCTTCTCCCAATTAACAAGCTGTACTTTTTTTTTTTCTACCCATCAACAAGAAAACTATCTGGTCACTTAGGAAAGAGCACACATGCTGCTAAACGCATTTTCTGAAGTGTCCATCTTTTAGTTGCCTTGGGTACAGAGCAAGTTTGTGACTTCACTTATTACAGCCAAGGCAGCTCTACGCTTTTCTTTTTTTGGGGGGGTGTGGGGTGTTGCATGGAGAAGACCATGTATAGTCCCTTGCAACACATCCACCCTCTGGTTATTAGCATTTTAAAGTCAAAATATGATGATTAACACCAGAAAAAATGTAGATAGCTGAGATGGAAAAAAGGCATAATTAGGAAATGAACTAACAGCAACAGTATTTTTGTTACTTATAAAATTATTAAGATCTTATTCAGCTGGAAAAGGTTATTAAAATAATCACTCAAATTTACAAACATTTCATTTTTATCAGGCTGCTAGTATAAACTTGTCTATATTATGGCAGCCTAAATTTCTTTCCAAATTCCAAAGCCACAGAAATTAATTTTTCCCTGACAGCACCTCATTTACAAGTGTACACATATAATGAGTGAGATCTTCGCCTTTTGCAAATCAGTGGTATTTCTGGAATCCTGGCTCAGCTGAAGCTGATGGCATCCACAGCCGTCAACAGCGCTGCAGGTCTACACTGCTGGGGCAATTTCTGACAAAAACATCTTGTTAAGTAAAATAATTTTCTGTAGGAACGTACTAAATTTATTAAGCTCTGATTGATAAAGTTTTTTTATGCTGAAATGCAGTGTCTGGTCAAAATGAGAAACAGATGCACTCCAGAACAGTCAGTGGGTTGATGATGAGGATGTTGCCATGGGATGAACCAGGTTTTAAACTGTCTGCAGTGGTCACTGCAACCTACAGTCTGAAAAATGGCTGGAAGTCAACACTCCTGGCAGCTCAGAATTTCTCATAAATAGTAAGAGTTTCATACCCACTTCTACTCTCCACTACTTTCAGGCAAAAATTCCCAATGAGACAGCGCCTCAGGAGGGTAGTTAGCGAATTACCCTTTTGCCACGATGATATTTAGGATGAAAATCCTACTTTGCTGTGACATATCCCAATTATTGTTAAACCTCTTTCTTCCCTTCCCCTTCAGTTTTCCATTCTATTATCTTGCAGGGTTTTTTAAGCACTTGCACACAGAATTATTAGCCAGTGATAACTGTGTAACTATGTTGTGGGAAGCTCATAGGTGAATCCTTCAGAATCTGAAACTTTGTACTGATCTACTCTAAAAACACATGCAGGTGTTTTTTTTTCTATAGCTCAACCATAAGTTACTTATTGTTCATATGGGTACCACTGGGAACATCAATCACAAGTCCTCTCTCAGTCCTCCTCAATACTCCTGTCAGCCGACACCTGTGCTACAGGCACAGGGTTTTGCTTAAACATTACAACCCATGACACTGTTTCTTGCGCTGCTCAGTTCACCTCCTTGCAAATTGGCCAAGTAGTATCTGAGACACAACCGAGCTGTAAGAGCTCACCACCATCAGAAACATTCTTCCAGAAAGTCCTGCGGGTCTGTTGAGCAGAGCAGAGATTGGAGCTTCCTCCTCTGAGGAAATTCTGTTTCTACATCATGCGATGGAATTTCACAAAATGTGTGTAAGACCCAGCACCTCCCCATTCCTTCCCCCTCCCCCACCAAAAACAAACAAACAAAAAACCCGGTTCAGAAAGGTCACAGTATTTTCCCTATATTGAGCATGACACTTCATCTGCCCATCACAGGTCAATGCCTCCTGGGAGTCCTCATTCAAATGTCATCCTGCCCTCATTCCTTGCCTTGCCTGAATCCAGTTCCTATTCTGTTTTGTTCAGAAAACACTGGCTGACTGGAGCCGCCGGGAGGTCAGGAATGTCAGTCCCCTGGCAATAACCGAGCAGTGGGCAGACTGTGGGGAAAATGATAAAAACTGCAGTTTTTCAGGCAGATACCACATGTGGAAACATTATGTATGGGAATCTCTTACAGAACTAGACTGCTCTGAATAAATGTCTTCCTATGCCATTTCAGCAGTTGTTTCCCAAGCAGACACCTAAGAGAAAGTCAAATCCATTGTGCACGTTTTTCCCCAAATTACGCAAAATTAAGTATGCAAAGAGGATGAAACAGAGCGTTGTTAATGGTTTAGTAATTGGATCTTAAATTCTGAAGTCTTTCACAATGTAATAGTTAAAATCACTGGCACAGAATGAAACGCAGGTGGTGTTGTATTAGCTGTCCTGTAATTCATGGTCCGTATTTAAAGATAAACTCATGGTAAAAAAAATTAGTGAATTATATGCACTTTTTAAAAAAGCAGTGTGAGAAAATAGTGTAGAATGAAATAAGACCGTGTGAATCTTGTAACTGGAACCAACACTTTCAAAACACTTTCTTAGGTTTAAGTTTCCAATCAGGTACTTTAAGCGGTATCTATCTATCCATCTATAGACAGACACGTATCACCACAAGAAACCAAAGAAAGAGCAAGTGATTACTATCTGAAAGACTTACCGCAAAACACGCTATGAAATGCAAACGTTTGACATGAAGGTCTGATTTGCATGCCTATTTCTACACTGATCGATAGCATTCACCTCACAAGGCTTTTTTGCTTTTGCAGAAATTTCTCAGTAGGCTGTTAAATATCCATGGTAGACTTCAAAGAAAAAAGGGAGTCATCCTCATCTGGTCACAAGGGGAACGTTAAATGTGATAAATAAACTGGATTTACGACCTTTCAGTTTTACTCTGTTATATACACAGAAGGTATTTTTATTTAAACAAAAGAAAAAAGAAAGATAAAAAAAAGGGGGGGGGGGCGGGGAGGGGTGTTGTCCAACCTTCTTTTTGAGTCTCACAAGCACCAGAAAAGTTTTAATACTTAAAGGAGAGGTTCTTAATCTGGTTTTGCTAACATCATAATTAGAAAGCACTGGCAAACAGCTGAGATGAAATATTTGTCAGAGATCCAGATTTGCTTATCTTTCCTAAGGTTTTTTAAAAAGCCTGGGGAGAAGAGGTAGATTGAGAGTAAAATTATGCACTTCTACCAGTCTGTCACAATTTCTCTACATACAAACACTCACAAAGGAGGAGGAAAGGGCAAAGACCAAATTTTACTCCTTAAACCTAATCTCTGTCATTTAAGTTTGCACAAAAGCATATGTCCACCAAAGTTTCTTTAGAAAATATATAAATTTAGGTCTGCAATTATCTGGTAGAAATGCCTATTCAGCTTTAATCCTCGCCTTAGCTTCCATTAAGGCAACCACATCCCTTTGGCTAGGACAGGCTGTAGATCCGAAAGGGGATGAAATAGAGGGCACAGCCTTAGGAACTGTGACGACTTGCTGCACTGCATGAAATTGGTTTAATTCTGAGAGAGGGGTTGAGAGCTTCTGCTCTGTTATGATGTTCGCACATAAACTGTAATATTTGGCATTGCATACCTTCAACCTTTTGCTGTAATCCCAAAATAAAAGCTAGATTATTATAATTCAAATAGCAATACATTGCAACATTACCCTAATACCCTAACATTTGAGCCAGATATTTCAGATGGTTCACATAGTTATAAAAGACTGATGCCAAGGAAAATTTACTCACAGAAACGGAGACCAGAAGTACTGGCCAAAACAATGAACTTGAGCCCAGAGCATCCATCAGAGCAACAGAGTGCTGAGGTGCTACTTGTGAGCACAGGGAGAGGAGCACCCCTGTCCCTCCCAGTCCCACAGCTGGAGCCCCGGCTTCCCCCTGCGTGCTCCGCACCGGTCCTGTCCCACGGAGGGCTGCACAGGGGCCTGCAGCATGTAGGAAGAACCCATTCCCCCCCATAAGGTTTCTCCCTTTATTTTGCAATGACACTGCAAACATTTGATCTCTTCTGGTCTGCAGATGTTTCTAAAAATCCATGAGATGTGGGCTCTATAGCTGGTTTTTGTTTTACGTTAAAAAGATATGTGATATGTTTACACACACTATGGGTGAATAAATTAGTAAACCAGTTGTTCTGTGGTACTAGAGACCAGACACTTGTTAGACAACATGACTTTTTCTGCAAAGCCTGTACATTAAAAAAACCCCATTATTTCTTCTGCCAAAATCATTACGTTCAGGAAGGTAAAAGATGGACGATGATTTTAAAACAAAGACTGGGCAACAGCAGGATGAAGTAGTTCATGACTTTAAGCTTGGCGTATTCTGCATCTATATTCAAACCAATAATTATTACCAAAAGATACTAATAAATTCATCATAACTCAAAGTAGAAATTACCTACCTTCAATGCTCTGTGGACCAACTAGATTCATGGCCTGGTGCGCAGGATATTCTACCCGGGGTCTGGCAATGCCCAGTTGCTCCATAACCCCATGGAGGAGCCTCTGAATATCTGCTTCAGAAACCCTGTCAGGGGTCCTAGGGCTGTGGCTGAAAGCTGAAGCCAATCCAAACGCCAGCAGAAACATCATGTTACAAAGCAAGGTAGTTGCCATCCTGGTAGCCACTTTTATCCTGTGAAAAAGAAAGGAATTTGATTATAAATGATAGTGGGGTGAAAAAAAAGTCCAGTATGCATGCTGGAAATAACCCCTGATCTGACTGCTGCACATCACAGTTTACTACCACAGCTTCCAGAGGCAGCTGAAAATCTAGCCAGCTAAAAATGATGGGGTTGGGGGGGAATCAGGTGGATACCTTCTCTTCTCTAAAAAAAACCAAAATTAAGTAGGAAACAGAAATTAATTTCCTGATTGGCATTTGCCCATAACATTCATTAACAGTCACCGCAAACAAAATGGATCCGCTGTTTCATTTAACGACATATGATTCCCCTCCCCCCCCCCCGCCCATGTTTGTTCTGCTATTTTATAAAGCCCTGGGCTAAAAGCAAAGAACTCTTCAGCCAGGAACTGTGTTTTCCAAGCTCTATTCTTGCATTGCCTGACAAAACGAAACACTAGGAACTGCTGAACCACCTGGATTATATTTTGTTTGCACCTCAAGGCAAGAGACTTCCCACTTCATATGCATCATCTTCCCCACCTGAAGCAAAGAGATTTCATGTGTTTCCTTGAATCCCTGAAAGGATGCACATCCCTAAATGGCTGCACAGTGTAATTTAATTAGGAAAACCAAAAAACCCCACCAAGCACCACTTACTGTCCTTTTTGAGAGGCTGAATTTTAATCAGAACGCTCCTCACGTCAGAGGATAATGCAAATACAACACTGCCCATCCCTCGAATAAACAAAAACCCCCCCGACCCCCCCCCCCCGTCTGCCTCCGGACACACGCAGCCGCCTGCTTTCTCCACGCCAGACGTTTAGACACGTTCGTTCCGCTGCTCCAGCCGCCCCACGCGAGGCACCTCAAACCCATTTTGAGGCAAAAATGGCTGAAGCAACCAATGCTGGAACCAGCCCCCCGCGACGCCCGAGCGCGGCTTCCCTCCCCCCGCCAAGCCCCTGCGGGAGCGCGCCGCGCGCCAGGCGAGCCGCCTTTTGTTCTATTTAGAGGGGAAAAAGGCTGATTTCAGCAAAATAACCCACGTTCCATAGGCAGACGAGCAGGGCCGCCGCACCCCGGCGCTGCGCCCGCGGACCGGCCCCCGCGCCCCTCCCCCCCGGGCGGCGCCGAGACCCCCGGGCCGGCCCCCGGGAGCGCCGCACTCACCTCCCGCTCCCGGCGCGGCTCCGGCGGCTCCGCGGGCGCGCAGGGGGGGGGGCGCCCCGCTGCGGGGCCCCGGGGGTGTCAGCCCCGCTCGGAAGATGACATAAAGCTTGGGGGTGGGGGGAAGGAAGGGGGGAATTCAAGATCTCCCTTGTCAGCTAAACACAATAGTCTAAAAAATAAACCGAAGGTTGTTGATGGAAGGACGGTTACAGAAACAAGATGTTGCGTATTCCTGGGATTGTGCCTGTCTTCCCACTGCGAATTCTCTCCCCGGAGTAACGCGATGGAGCGTTCACTTACAGAACGCTAGCGGGTCTACAAGGTAACAACATGGCAGCCATCCCCAAGCCCTTGCAGGTAAAGGCCGCCAGGTTAAGCAAATCTCTACGCATCACCCAGAGCAGAGGCTTACAAAAAGGCAACCATAAACCCATCTCGCTAAACAAAGCCTGTTGCTCCACAGCACTTGGCAAAACACTGATTTCTAAAGGCTACTTTATGTAACACACCTTCACCGCTACCCACATGAATGGGACATGTTCCATTTTAGGATAGCTACCTACAGAAAAACACTAAGACTGTACCCCATACACCACAACGGATCCACAAACTACACTCCCAAATGTAGGCTGCTCTCTCTTTTTGCCGGTCTCTGGTACGTTATACATGTCAGTAACCTGCAGCGTTACCCAGTAGGGACCCCCATAGGGCATCTAGCGTTTCTAACCTTTCTCCAAAACACAAACAACTTTATGTAAAGGAGCACATGCCTAAACTGTTCTGTAAAACCTCTAAAAGCAAGAGGCTACAACGTTCTTCAACAATCTTTCCTGATATTTAAGGGTTTGTTTGTCAAGCCCTTACCAAAATCTCCCTTTCTGACATTTAAGTCTCTTGGTTCAAAAAGGGCTTGCACTGATGATCAAAAATATTTACTGCTCCACCCGTGACACCTTGTCAAAGCTACATTAGCATTCAAAATATTCGGTACAGAAACAACAGAAAAAAAAATCTCAAGTCTTGCTCTTTCAAACGCAAACTGATGTGACAGCTCACTATTACGGGAGGAGTCAGACCTCATTTTCTTCCTCATGACATTGCCTTTATCTCGTTCTGCCCTATTTCCATCTCTTATCTCCTTGCATCAGCTATGACAGCTGGCAGTTGCTTTGCTGAGCTTTATTTACTTTGGTGAAACGGTACAAAACACAGTGCGCCAGCACCTGCATTCAGCTTACCGAGGGATCTGCCAGCACCAGCCCAAGGCAGAGGAGGGAGAAGCAGCTTCGTCTTTGGATGGTTGCTGAACTGTTTCATTGGCTCCCTTATCTCGTGTAGCTGAAGCTTCCAATACTTAACAATCCTGTTAAGATCCTCCAATGGCTGTTTCCCTACTGTCAGATCTTAACAATAAAGTAACAACAGAGCTCAGCAGCTCAGCTGGGCTGATGGGGGCAGGAGGCATCCACCAGGTCACCCACGGAACCAATTCAGCTATAAATTGGTGGATATGTGGGGAAGGAGGCAGACAACAGAAAGCAAGCAGAACTATTCCTCTCATTAACATATCACTCAAAAAGTTCAGAAGCCTGCTCCTGCTAAATTATGTTGCACCATGCCTTTTGCCAGTTGTGAGAATCACCAACATGTATCCGAGATGAACAAAAAGGAGAGCCAGAACAGAATCGCTTCCAACTTCAATATTTTCCGACTTACTCATTTTTGATGTCCACAGTCTGCCTATGACAACATAATCTAAATTTCTAAGTCATTATAGAAGAACAGGCTCAGAAATGGGACAAAACCAGTGGTTTTATTAAAACCAAAAGTAACCAGTGCTTTCAGCTCTTACATTTTGCCAATAAAGCAATTAGCACAGAGAAAGCTAATGAACAGTTTCAAGTGTTTACTCTTAAATAATTTTACAACTGATGACAGACATAAACAGTTTTTAAGTCCAAAAGATGTAAACATTTGCTTGTGCAAATCAACTTGTAACACACTATGGCTTCTTTACATTCATCTCTTGCAACATTATCAGCATCTAAAACCTGCTTCCGCACCATCTAGCTAACGCTATTCCATTGCTCTAAAAATAAGTTAAAACCATCCTTTCATATTAAGATAAAACATCATACTGCTCACAACTGAAAATACTTGGTACCTATTGCAGAACACATTGCTGGATGAAGTTTTAAGACTTCTCACTTCTTGAATAAACCACACATTTATTTTCCATGTGTTCTAATAATTCCCCACTGTGTGTACACATACCAAAATATAATTATTTACCTACTCAACAAGGAAAATATGCTCCCAATTTACTCCAACAGAAACAAAACCCACTGTCTCAGAAGTAGAAGAGCTGGTATAAGGTCCAACTTTAATATCAAAGTAGTGCTACAACACTCTTAAAACTAAGAAGCAAATACATTTATCTACCAATACTCAGCATCAAGACATTTTCTTCCACATGTCTGTTAGTTTTGCTTTAAATGTCCAAGTTGGGGGGGATTTTTTTGGTGGTTTAGTTTTGTTTTTTTTTAAACTTGGTACTTAGGCTAAATACAGCAAAAATTGTTTTGGGAGATGCAACATGTTTTTAGAAGCTGGGATAATCAAATACCAGATTGAACACAAACATTTGTAAAAACATGCTTTTTGTTTTTGACGTCCAATTCATTTGGATGAACTGACTAGCATTTACAAGAGTTTCAGTAAATGAAGAAAATCTCGACATCAAACCAAATTGTTATTTGTACAAGTCCATGACTCGTACAGTTAAAAATAAATCAAAAAATACAAATAATTTGAGCTAAAAAAATAATGGTACAAATTTAGATTTTCCAACAGTTAACCAAGTTACAGTAAGCCCATTTAGCCATCATATTTGATCTTATAGATCTACTGGTTTTGCAGTTGGTAGCAGTTTCACTTTAGATATGGGGTTCTTTGGAGAGCCTCTATAACGAACTTTTTCTTTTCCTGCAGCACTTCTTGTGATTGTAGATTTTTCTTGGGCAACACCTGGAATATTTATATTTGCGGTAACTTTTAAACTGGATTTCACTGTTTCATGATTGGTTAGATCTTCTAGAACAGACTTTGATGGGTGAACAGTTGCTTTCTGTTCATGGATTCCAGCAGTTCTGACAGAAACGTCAGGCTTGTCTGATGGATTTAACTGCCTGCAACATGATTTGGATGTTAAGTCTAGATGCTTATGAGATACAGAAACTTGGTCACGTGTACTTTCACCCCTGAGTGGCAAAGCCACAGAACTCTTTGAGGGCTTTTCTGTGCAGGAGAATAGTGCAGAATCACAGCTCAAAGATTTAACAAGTGGTGAACCAACATCACTTGCTTTAAGCAGCTGAGAGCTTACAGACCGTCTGTGAGCCTCCAATAAGGAATTTATTCTTCTTACAGACTGCCTAACAGGAGTACGTTGAAACTTAAGAGGTGGTTTAGTTTTGCTTGCAGAACTTGGGTCATTTAATGAAAGCTTGTTGAACCATTGTATGTGGTCAGAAACCTTTCCATGGTCAGGTACAGCTGATGTTTTAGTTAAAGTTTTATCAGAATTTTCAGCTTGCAAGTATTGGTTGCCTGCTTCATTTTGTGATGTAGGCAACTGCAAAGTAGGAAGCTGTCCTGCCACAGAAAATTTAGCTGTATCTTCTTCCAAATTACAGCGTTTTACCATACAGTTTTCAGCTGTTTGTGAGTGTGTTAATTCTATTTCCTCTTTTCTTCCGAAGGAATCTGATTTATTTAAGTCATCTTTTGAGGAACTGTTCTCAACAGTCAGCTTGTCTTCTCTGGCCAGTACCTGAGGCACAGGAAGTTCTGTAACATTTTTTATGTCTGGTTTTGGGACCTGAAGTTCAATCTCGATAGAAGTTTTGAAGTTTTTCTCCAAACCTTTAATTTCATCTTTTTTTGATTGCTGTTTATCAATAGGATAAGATTGATTAAATTGGTGCAACAGGTCTCTGGATTTCGTATTTGCTAGATTTTCAGAAACTTCTTCAGCTAGCAATTCTTTCTCCAGACTGGGCCCTGTGAGATGCAGAGTTTCATTTAACGTTTCACCTGCTACACCCAAGAAGGAAGATTTTGTATCGCCTATCAAATTGTGAAGATTACTTCCAGATGCAGAGAAGGCTTGCTTAACTTTCAGTAACGTTTCTGCAGTTGAATTACTTTCCTCTTCACAGAGCAAAAGTTCTAAGCTGTTGTCTTGTTTGCTTACAGTTGTGGATTTGAATTTGTCTGGAACAGCTGGTGGCTTTCCAAATACCAAAGCAGATTCTGAAGAACAGATTCCCATTTCAGGGTGTCCTGGCAGAATTTCCTCGTTCTTGCCGATCGCCTGAGAATCTGTAACAGTAGGACTATTCCATGACATCCGGTGAACTACTTTATCATGACATTTTGGAGTTAGCAAGTTTTCTTCTGACTTGCTCACATTCTTTGAACCTTAAAATAAATATCACAGAGTTTAAGAATAATAACTCAGGATTTTAGTGATCATTATAAGCAAAATTCTTGCTAAAACAGCCTAATTATCAAAGCAGGACTGAATTAAAGATGCCATTACTCCCTTAAGTTTCAGAGATGTGAAAAAAAAGTCGTAATATTAAGAACTGAAATCACTTATCTCATCTTGCTTAACTAACAAAAGAGAACTACTAAAAAACACCAGAAACACAACAAGCCTGTCCTAAACTGACTCTTTTTTTCCCCAGGAGCCACTAACATCCAAGTAACTTTTGTCCTAGTAGCTAGAAGAACTTTTAATCCAATTTGCTTTTACACCATTATGGATAAAGTTACTTTTGCTTTACAAAAGCAAAAGTTTTCCTTACCTAATACATTCTGTTAGATACTTACCTCTCTTAGGGAAATTTTCATTGATACATGGGCTGAAGAGTAGATCTCTTTTTGCACATTCAGTTCTGCTTTCCAAACCTTGTTGACTTGCAAGACGCCTTCCAATATTTTCAGATCTATTACCAACTGCACATCCTGATACAATATTCTTGAACAAACAAAAGGTGTTAATTACTTTCGTATAAACTTGGAATCTCATTTACAGAGGAACCTCCAGGAAAAGGCTATGCAAATCAGTCATAGCAGCCTTTTCTTGACCATACTTCATCTTCCCTCGATTCTCTGTACAACCAGGTACGGAACAACCCACCTGCAGTAAGGTAGGCTTAAGCACACTCTGAACATGCTGATGTTACAGTGCCTATGCACAGAATCACTATTTCGGGAACTGTGAGAGCCTACTGATCACAAATGCGGTGGTTTGACCCCAGCTGGCAGGTAAGCTCCCATCCAGCCATTTGCTCGCTCTCCCCACTTGCCAGCAGGAAGAGGGAAAGAACTGGAAAGGCAAAAAGGGGAGTGTGTGGGGGACACGACACGACACCAATACAAAAAACCCCCAGACCTACAAGTGATACAAAAGCAATCACTCATGACAAGTAGACCGGTGACCAGCCAGCCCCTGAGCAGTGGCTACTTTGCAAAAACTGCTCCCATCCCAGTTTTATTGGCAAGCATGACATTATATGGCAAAGAATAGTTCCTTGATTGATTCAGGTCAGCTGTCCCAGCTGTCCCCTCCCCCAGCCTCCTGCCCATCCCAACCAAATGCAGTACAAGATGATCAGTTACTGCTGTGAAAATAAACCTAGGGCTTCTTGTACATGATAGCAGGTCCAGTTATGCTGTGATCCCTCCATTAACAATTAAGTCCTTCCTGCTACTGAAAAGCAGTGCCCAAAATTTAGGATTAAAATTTGCACAGTAACAAGACCACCAAGTTAGAAACAGAATACTTACCATTTCTCTGTTGCTTTTCCCCAAACCAAACTTCAAGCGCAGTGACCTACGAACCATTTCTTTTCGGCTAATCTTTGGAGAAAAACAACCTGTCTTTCCTGATTCAGCCCTGGGAGGACAGAGGGGAAGAAGTGACACAAAAATCTCTTTATGAGGGCAATGAAAACATCCTGACATTTATTTATGGTTATTTCCTCTAGTTTTACTTCTTCTATTGCCTTCTTGTCAAGCTTTTTTAATAGGCGCAGGAGGCTACTATACCAGATTTTGTTTTGAGCTCCATTTTGCCACATCGCAAGATCTGGTGATTTTAAGATTGCTATAAAAATTTGGTATGTTTTGAACACCAAAAAGGATCATTTTGAAGACAGATTGAGATTTTACACATCATTAAGGGTTGTTAAGCACTGGAATGGGCTGCCCAGGGAAGTGGTCGAGTCCCCATCCATGGAGGTGTTTAAAAGATGGGTAGACGAGGGGCTTAGAGACATGGTTTAGTGGTGGGATGGCAGTGTAGGTTAATGGTTGGACCTGATGATCTTAAAGGTCTTTTCCAACCTTTCCAACCAAATGATTCTGTGATTCTATTAGTCAAGGGGTCCAGACCTAGCTTTCCAATTCATCTTTAGTTTCTGAGAGCTAAGGCAAATTACCTGTATAATTTTTTGCTTGCGTGTCTTTTACTTCTTCTGTTCCCTGTACTCGACAGACGATTTTCACCAACAGTTGAAGGAGACAGTGAGGTTTGTGATGACTCAAGAGACACACAAGGGCTTGCTTCAAACTGAACTACAGGAACAAAGTCATATTTACATGATCTTAAAATAGTCACATTTTTTTCAGATAAAGGCTTAACATTTAATACAATAAAGAATAGGTTTTAAAACAGGACAAATTTGTTTGCTTGTTTTGTTGAGTGCTGGCTTGAAATTACTTTGACTTCCACTTTTATTTAATCTAAGTGAAGCTGTTGTTTGTAGCATCCATAGAAGCAGCTGGATTGCAATTAATTGCATGCTACTGATATCACTACCTCTATTAAGTTTCCACACTATCAGTAGATCAGTTCCTCAAATTTAAGAGCTTAATAAGAAAAATTAGATTTAGTCCTAATATTATTTGCAGTATGTTTTTTTAAATACCTAGCCAGAACAGTTAAAGCAATAATAAATGAAAGAGTTGCTATTCTACTAAACTGTTTTATGAAACAGACTTATTACTGATATCTTGAGAAAAATGTCATTGCTTTGGTTTGCTTATCCATAGAAAACAAGAATTCCATGGTGAGCATGAAATGATTTAATAAACAAAAGCAAGAAGTTTTCTGCCACTCATTTGGGGGGGGTGGGGGGCGGGAATCGATCTTCAGGTGAAACAAACATAGCCAATCTAGAAATTTCTTTTTACTCTAACTTCAGTTGGCAGCACATTAAGGAACGAAACAAAAATAAAATAGGATTTGCAGAAGAGCCTGACAGTTGGAAGCACTCCAGTAGAATGCAGTGGTGTTAAAGCATTGTCAAACAAAAGTAGAACTTTTTCTAGAGGATTTTCAGATTATTTAGCATCTAGGGAAAACAAGAGGTGACTGGATTCAAAAGAGAACCTCTATAATAGCAACAATTACATTTCACATAGAGCTAAGACTAGCTATTTAAGTATTTAGGAGACAGAAGAAGGCTACAACTTTCAACAGGTTGTATTTAAACAGGCAGTATTCATGGATTTGTGAGCCAAGACAGAAACGTGAGTATAAACTAGGTGATACAGAGGGACTGGAAAAAAGATATAAAAGGACCTCAGGATTGCAGATTTGAGAGATTCATATAAAAGAAAACAAGAAACACAGTTTTGCTTTTGCTCAATCCATGTAACATGATCGTCACAGATGAGCATACAGGTGGACTATTTACTAAAACACGAAAGTAGTGCAAGGAACACTTCAGTGAGGATTATCAATGACTGTCTAACAAGAACAAAAGACTGTACATTTAAATGAAAAGCCATAAACAACCACTTCAAGCAGCAAGAGAAAAATGAAAGCACTGTACCTGATGCTGGTGTTGAGCTGCTATTGAAAATGCTACTTGGTAACAACTCAAAAGCAAAACTATGCTTAAAAGATCGTCTCTTCTTGCTGGACAAGCCCTGAGAGCAATCAGTTGGAAGTTTACGTTTGGTACTTGGAGTAAGAACCACTGGAGTCACCAATGAAAGGACTGAAACGAAGAATACCAAATTTGCAATAACAGCATAAAATGTTGAGAGTTTACTAAAATATAAACAGTTGGTTTTGGTTTTTTAAACTCAAAGAAAACTGTTGTAAAAGCTTAGCCAAAGTGCATGCATTTTGAACAGGCAAAGCAATCAGTATAGCTTGGGGGTTTTTTGGTTTGTTGTTTTTTCGCAAGTTAGAGTACCGGAAAGGAAAATCCCAAACTACACATTAACAACATAAAATAGGTATTAGGAGGGGGGGAAAAAAAAAAAAAAAGTATAGTCATCTTCTGTAAGTTTAAGAGACAGAGTAAGAGGGAAAGAATTTCAGTCCTGGCAAATTCATTCCCAAGATGATAAAATGCTGCGCTACCGCACTGAAGCCTTAGTGCGCATTAGATAAAAAGCACAAGTTCAGCTGTGTAATCCTAGAACCATGCAGCCCACTGCTGCAGTGATTGTAGCCGCTACAAGAACTACAGTAAATGCAGTATCCTCAGTAAATATGTATCTATATTCAAAGTTTTAAACAATTTAAACATAATCACTTATATTCAACTAAGTTCTAGTTCTTCAGTTAAAAAAATTTGTGGAATATAGTTGACAAATCCAGAAGATACTGCATGAACTTTGTTTAGTACAAATACACCAATACCTACCGCTTCTGTCTTGTTGAGGTGTAGTGGAGGGTGTTCTGTTAGATTTAAATTTATTCAATGCTCCACTAACAATATCTGAAATGCAAGACACACCGAGCAATCAAATTTAAATATGAAGTTTGTCTTGCTCTACTTTCAACTCAAGTTTAACTTGTATTCTTTCAGAAATAAAGCTTTATGTAACTAAAGTTTTATGTAAAGAAAACCATAGTCTAGATCTTCTCACCAACTTAGTTTTTGTTGCTTTCACAATAGCTGAAAAATCCTATTTTCCTTAATATAAAAAAAAAAAAAAATCATGCTCAGACAACAAAAGTTTCTGTGGAAAATTCTACTGGTCATTATAAAATTATATGCCTTCTGATTTCTTGTAGGCAAACCTAGAAGGTATCCATTGAAGTCTTTCTCACAGAAAGTCTCAGGAACTTTCTCACTTTACTGGAAAGTCATCGTGAAGCTGAAAAGCTTTTAGAGCTTTGAAGTTCGGCTCAGATAGAAGTATGACATTTTGATTTTGCAAAGTAGCAGCATACAACTTTTCTGTGAACTATGCGTTTTTATTTTGGGCTGTTGCTTCTTTTTAAAGGCAAAATTAAACCCAGCAGAGTATACTCATGCAGTTTTACTGTTTATCCTGCTTTAAAAAGTATAAAATTAAGTATTTTTATTAAGTGCTATTGCAACCTACAGTTGTATTTCCATGTGTTCATAGCAAAGCTTAGCAAACTACAAGCCCACTGTACTTCTTTTATGGCGTCTGGTAGATATCTGGTAGATTAAAAACTCATCTTTGAAAACAGATAAAGTGTAGTATTACTATGTCCCACTACATCCAGAGAAAGAGAAACAGCTGCCTACTACCAGAACCTATTCCACAGAATTAACAAATCTGGCTGCCTCTCCTCAAAATGTTAACATTCACAAACATTTATCACTTTGCAAATCCAGGGTGATCTCCCTTCTTCAGAGTGGAAAAGTGTATTACAGAAAAAAAACATGCCTTGGCTAAACATATACAATAAAAAAGCCTTAATTTCAATTGCTGTCATGTTTAATATTCCACATACATGAGCCAAATACATACTCATATTTTTATAGCAATACATAACAGATCATTGTTATAGTGGATTTGAATCAAGTCAAGCATGCGTATTCCATAGTTTTTCCTCAAAGAGAATGCAGAAGAACAGAGAATATACCATTTGATGGTCCATATTTGGCAAAAAAAGCCTACCAAATAGCTAAACTGAAAAAAAAACCCCAAAATAAAAACCCAGATCGATGACATTAGAGCACACAGTATCCAATAATATCCAATTCAGAGTTACACTTCAAAATGCAAATTAATTACTCTAACTCAAAACACATGCTATTTATATCCTTGCTTTCTCATGACATGACTTATCAAAGTATGCAGTATCTTTGAGTGGCCAAGTATAATTTCAAAACTAGAAAAAAAAAAAATCTTTCGTTTATCAGTGTTCTGCAACAGGACCCAGAGTTGATTCAACAAAAAGGTAGGACTTTAATCTGGTTTCACAAATCTGAACACAAGCAAAGTAACTTCTTTGGTAGACAACAGACACATCAGAATAAACTTGTATAGATTTTGCAAGTCAAAGGCATCTATTCTGCTTGTGGAAGAAGCGAGTCCTTAGGATCAGCATACCTGAAGTCTCAAAATAATTCTATTTTACTTGCTGAAACTTTCACGCAACATACCTACCCCCAACACTTCGGTGCCTCCTCTTCTTACATTCACTGGGAGATTCATTCTCACTGTCTTCGTGGCCCCACAGTGAGGGAGTAGATTGAAAGGCATCAACACCTAACATTGCAGGAATCCTTTCCAAGATAAATTCTGGTACTTGCCCTGAATTAGTTGAGAAATGTTTTTTTGAAGTTATTTCAAAAGTTGTAAAGAAAAGCTGTATACAAGTATATGCAACAAGACATTTTGATAAACATTTATCATCTTACCGATTTCTGCTGCATGGTCAATAAGTGTTTGCACAACAGCAGCTTGCAAGCGAATTTTTTTTTCTGTACTGGCTGACATCTTATCATTTTCATTCGAGTGCAAGAGATTGGGAGCAAAAATCACTGCCAGATTACTGCTGTCCATTCTGTTTTCATTGGATCTTAACAAGAAAAGGGGGGGGTTTACACAGATTATCAGGACATAAGCAGTGGAGAGAGAAAAGACCAAATAAGACAAATGCAGCTGAAAAAAAAAAAAATGGAGTCATTCACTTGAGTGCTCACATACTGAGATTTATGTGTAGACTTATGCACACAAGGCTAGGTAACCACATGACTATGTCATTGAAATCAAGAGGTTACAGACCCTGGTCAGTTTTGGGGAATGCAAGGTATCTGTCAGACTGCATTAATTTTATCAGTCACGTCTTTTGCTTTCCAAAGAACATTGAGGAATACAGCCATGAAAGAATGGAACAAAGTCAAGTCTCCAGCAAAATAAGGTTTTATAAAGACAACATTTTGGATTTATAAAAGAAAAGACCATGACTGAATTTTAGTGAATGACTGCAGATAAGAAAGTTTAAAGTCACGAACCACTCACAGAAAGTTACAGCAGCTGCCTGTAAAGAGAAGTCATTAAAGGAATTGGGAGCTGTTTATAAGCACTCCCTTTACACTGACCTTAGGGACACAGTTCTCAGAAAGTTGAAAAAGTATCTCAAAGCTTCTATTGTTCTGTCGGCCATCAAACATGACAGCAACACAGTTGCGGTTTTCTTCTCATTTCCTAGCTGCTGAGCTTTGAAAAGGCCTTCATGCAGGTGAAGTGGAAGGATAGGTTCTGGCAGCTCCCTAAAGAACTGTTTAAGAAGCCCTGCAACATCACATGGCAGTGCAGCTGAGAGGCAGTTTTCACCTTGATCCAGTTTATTCTGAAATTGTTCATAAGAAACGTGATTTGAAGTTTCAACATACGATCAGATTTCGAAGTTTGGGCATTAATCCTCTAACCTGTATCAGAAAAGACAGACACATCTTTCCCATTTTTAGTTTCACCTTTGTCATATTTTACCTAACTACAGTATCTACAAAGAGACACAATGTTGTCAGACCACATGTGTTAATTTACAGGTTTCCCATGTATGCATCCTTCTGGGAGAACTTTGCTCAACAAGTATCCTCACAGTATCCAGTGCGCGTAACTGATAACAAGTTTGTTCAGTCACAAATGTATTCGCACCATCTGGAAAGCTGAAAAATTTCCCGGGCGTGGGGGGAAGTGAAGTTCACCACTTTCTGGACTAGATCTCCTCTCATTTCTAAAGCAGGTAATGTTACCAGTCTACTTCCAAAATTAAAACTTGAATATGACTGAAAAGAGTCCAAAAACTTAACCATACAGATGATCAAGTGAAACACAGGGGGGTGGGGAGAGATACACTTTAGAGAATACCTTTAAAGCCTTTAAACGAACAAGAGATCCAGACTTTCTGAAGAGTCCCTCGGTATGAACGTGTTCTTCCAAATATTCACAAGCATCAACAAGAAAGCTGAGGAAAGAACAGTAACATACTTCTGATACTAAGAATAAAGCTTGGGTTTTTTCCAGAAAAACTACTTCATTATAAATAGATAAAACTTGATATATAGGATAGCGTTCCCCAATGACATGAAGCATAAAGAAATATGACAATGATAGCTGTGGCTCTGAATTCTCATCTGACTTCTGCATCCCTCCTTCCCCAACTGAAACTATTCTTATATCCCCCATAAGCTTTAGCAGGCCTGGAATAAATATGTTCCCTCTTCTGACAATGGTTCAATACTATAAAGAGAGCAAAGTAAGTGTAAGTCTAAATATACAGTGTTAATTTACCTTGGAATATAACCATATTCTGGCACAAGTGATTGCGGTAAAGCATGAAAAGGTATTCCAAAGATTTTACCCTAAAATACAAAATTCAATTAGTGTTATTCAAAAGTTGATAGGATTACCAACTACATACTACAGAAAAGCACGTATTCCACAAAGTACAAACAGAAAGATAGTTAAGACAAAAACAAAAGCCTTTCAGATAAGACAGATAAGAGGTATTGTCAGGAAAAGCACTATCATCTTTAGATATCTGAGCCTATGCTGATTCTAGTCACGGGTAACACCCTAGATTACTGTGGAAGAATAGAAAGGTTTTCTGCACTATGTTCTGCACTTTTTATTTTACAAGGAGTCGGTTTTCCCACAAGGCCCCCAAATCAGTAAGGATATTAAACAGACTATTCTGGAATCTCCCCTTACTTTTTCGAATTGACTAAATCTTGTTTTTCTTAAAATTCAACACAACACATTTGAAATAACTTTTTTTTAAATAATTTTTTCTTCATCTGAGGCACTCACAATTGCTGTTTCAGGGAGGATTAAATTCAATACAATAGTCTAGAAAACTGTTCTGAACTCTCATATTTAGCATTTGTATTTAAGAAACTGTTACAACTCTATTGGCTTTAAAGCCAGACATCAGAATATCTGTTACATATTAGATAACAAGCAATTTCTTCAGTCATTACTACTAATACTCACATACAACATTTTTTTAAAAATGTTTGTCTGAGGTTACTGCATAGTTGTTTCAGTTATAAAAGACTACATTTCAATGTAACAACTTGTACTTTTATTTCTTTGCCCCAGCTCTTTTCAGGTTTACAGAACATGCAAGCCAGCTCTGCCCCCAACCAGAAGAGGACTGGGATCATGCCAAACTTACTATCAGACATGAATGCAAACTCTTGGGCATTTATACCTGAAATTCAAAGTGCTGACCATGTTGGGAAAATAGTTAATCAATAACTAACCCATAAGGCCACCTGGGGCCTATCTGTCCTACAGAAAACAACATGATAAGGAAAGAGAAGCAATACATTTGTCATTGTATTCCAGGTTGCTACTAAAAATACAAAAAGAAAACTAACTCCAAGATACAGTGGTTTTCTGTATTTAGAAGATTATGCAAAAGACTTTGAGTGGCTTGCGATTCAACATTTAAAATACATAACTGATACCCTCACTTCACTAGATTTTGTTTGAAATATCAAAAGTTGTGATTTAAGTTCTTAAAATAAAGTTATCTCTGTTCCCTTACAATAGAAATAGAATGCCCCCGGCAAAACAAATGTTATTCACACTTTTTCCTACCTTGCTGAGTTGTTATGTAAATATAAATTTTCCTTCCTTGTATAAAATTTAAGCACTACGGACAGCTATATAGACATTTTTATTATGACATACATATATAACTCACAGTTCTTATTACCTTCTCTGCAAATGGAAAAAAAAAAGTCTAGAACCATACGCTTGATATTGACAAGGGGGAAGAAACTAATTCTAACTTTACTCTTGTTCTCTCCGTTTCCAAACAATCCAACACAAGCATGTGTTTTTGCAACTTTTTTGGCTTATATTGACCAAGGATTACTGCAGCATTCTGTAATATCTTCTCAGCCTTACAGAAAGCTCATTCTGAGAATGCTCAGTTCTGTGCCATATCAGTTGCACAGGGATCTTGTTTAGGACTTGATAGTGGTCCCTGCTTTAGAAATTAGATCAGTGTTCTGAAATGGACTTCAGTGCTGTATAAACTATCACCCATTATGGTATTTTAGTTTTAAATAAGACTCCTTGAGGCAGAAAACACACTTTTTTCCTTCAACAAATTCAAAGTAGGTATTTAAGGTAACAGGACAGATGTACATTCCTCAGGGGACAGACAAATCAAGGCCAGATCTGCCTGTACCAGAATGCCCATAGTCTTATCCTAAGAAACCCTGCAAACAAAGTCCTTCAAACCAAAAGTCTAAGGAATTAAAAAAATAAAAACTACAGAGTAGCTAGGTATTCCAAGAAATAATAAATTCCATCGTGAGTGACATTAAGCACGGTAAGGTGTAAAAAGCTCTTGCACAGACCCGAGGCATGCACGCGCGTTTGAGAGAGTATCGGCTGCGTTAACAAAAAGAGGAACACAGCTCGGTCACCGCCTGGTCTGCCTGGCGGCATTCGGGTCCCAAACGGGCGGGGGGAACGCAGCATCGCTAACCCATTACCTGCCCGCCTCACACGATGGCTCGCCTGACGGCCGCCCGGAGCACTTGTTGGCTGAGGAAAAGAGGGGGAAAAACCCCGACTTTCCCCATGGCAGGGGTTAAGACGTTTCCCCACGAGGGGAGGTTGTGCCCTGTCGGGCTAGCAGGCACAACAGCGTTACGGTAAAGTCCCTGCTGCCGGAATCGGCGGCCACCCGGCCTCAGGGGGGGCAGGGGACCAGCTCCCGCACCCCCGCAGGCTTCGCTCCCGCAGCGGAGGTTGTGGAGTCCCCTGCTCTGGAGATATTCAAAGCCCGCCTGGATGAAGTCCTGCGTAACACGCTCTAGGAGAACCTGCTTTAGCAGGGGGGTTGGACTAGATGATCTCCTGAGGTCCCTTCCAACCCCTGCCATTCGGTGATTCGGTGATTCTGTGAAATGTCAACCACCGCGCCCCCCAGCCCGCCGCCGCCCGGCCGGTGGAGCGGGCGCCCCCCATGAGCGCCGCAGCGCCAGCGCCACCGCCCCCCTTACCTCCGCGGCCTCCGCTCCTGGCTGCTTGGCCGCCGCCAGGCGCTCAAGGCCCAGCTCCTCCAGCACCGCCAGCCGCACCAGCCTCCGCCTCTGCTCCGCCATCCCAGCGCCCGCCGCCCGCCCCGACCTCTCGCTCGCCGGCCCCCGCCGCCCCTCAGACCCTGCTCAGCGCCATCGCCACCTCCTGACGCCCGGCCCGGCCCCCGCTCTGCTCTGCCGCGCGCCGCCGGCCCCCCCCCCCCCCCTTGGGCCGCTTGCCGTTCGAAATCAGGACCCGGCCGGCCAACGGCCCCGCTTCTCAAGGCCCCGCGCCGCCGCCTTCGGGCGATCGCGCCGGGTACCTAAAGGTCCTGCCTCTGCGCCGCCGCTGCGGGGGGTGATGGCGGCTGCGGGGGCGGCCCAGCGGTAGCGTCTGACCGGCGGCTCCTGGGGCCGGGGCCGGGAGACGTTGGGGAGTGGCTGAGCGCTGCGGGGGCTGCCTCGGCTCTTGGGCTGTGGGTAGAGGGAGTGAGCTGGCAGCCGGGGTGAAACAACAGGCGCAGTGAGCGGGAGGGCCCTCGGGCACCGCAACCCACCCCCCGTTGCCTTCCCCTCCCCCCCGGCCAGTGCCAGGCCAACGTTACCCAGCGTAGGTTTGGTTGGGTTGGTTGCTTACTTGAAAACAAATGCTTGCTCGTTTCTTTGAAAAATAAACTTTAATTTAAAGTAGCAGAGCGCCGCCGTTTTGTGAATACACCGGATTCTTCAAGGAGGAGTGAATACGTGGCACCAGCCTTCCTTGGTTGTAATGGTGGTCAGTATTGGGGTAGGAAAAAAGTGAAGGGTCTTCATGTCCAGTGAGTGGTGTTACTTTCTCCTGTGTTAACTTTGGTCTGTGCAGATCCGTCTAAGATGATTCATCGTTTTCTGTGGACAAAACTACAATTCATGGTCCAAGTGGCAGTTAAACCGTTAGCACTGGGTTTGTTTGTACTTTCTAAATTTGGGGTTGCTTACCTATTCCATACTACATACTCATACGCCTTCTCCAGGAGCGTCATGTGGGGATTTGCACTATGTTATTAGAAGAACGGCTTTGGCTTAAGTTTCTATTCTAAAGGCAACTCTTCAAGTGTTAATAACCGTCAAATTAATGAAATGCAGTCCTTCTGTGTAGAGTCAGAAATAAGTGCTGTAGCAAAAATAAGCTTTCCAGCTTTTCCTCTGTATGTATTCTGGTACTAGTTCTAAAGTGAGTCTTACTTCACTGAGAGAAGGAGAATACCACAAAGCTTAGACACAGAATGCTAATAACAACGTTATGGTGCTCTGAACACCTATGGACACAAAAAACCAAGAATGGAACAAAAGAATAGAGTTTTTTTCCAAAAGTCATCAAAATATAGACTGAAAAAAACCCTGGAAAGTTACACAAAAGAAAGACGTAGCAGCAAAAATAAGTGGCAGATTAGACATGAATTTTCTTAAGTAAAACCCCAGGATTTTGATTACGGATGATATCAAAATTATGTCATTGAGCAAAAGTTAATATTTCTCTAAATGTAGTTTTAGTGAAGCCTTGCTGTAGGTATTACCATCTGTCCTTCCATTGAGATTGCATGAAAATATGAAATTGCCAAGCGTAAAATACCACTGATGAGAGAAGTAAAAGTAAAGGAATAAAAAAAATAGGTATCCTAGAATTTAGTTCCAGCGGTCTCTACCCAACTTAGTTTTCTGTAGTAATGATGAGTTACACAAGGGGGAGCTGTGATCTGATAAATACATAAAAACTTTTCGTGTCAAATATTTTCAGTTCACTGTTCACATGAGAAAAAACACCTGATGATAGTATATGCTGTATTTTTTTCCAAAAAAAGTGATGGAGGTGATCTTTTTACATTTTGCAGATGTTTAAAGCCACAGTATTATCTAGTAATTGTGTCAAAACCATTTGTCAAATATTTTAATATACTTTAGGTGGCTATTTTAATGTATTTCTGCTTTACTTACGGGTAGAGACTGGAGCAGAAAAATTACTTTGCAAATAAGAACTAGGCATCTAATTTTGGAACCAGTTGTAGCATCCCAACTGAAATCTATTACACTCTTTCAAAACTGAGTTAGAAAAAATAAAATAAACAGCTATTTGGCTACTTTTCTCCCCTGCAGAGAATTGTCTAAGAATTAATGTGCCAAGCTTCTGGCATTTAAAATAATTCTAATTTTCAGAGGCTATGGGTGAAAACCTGTCCTGAAGAAGTAAATGGCATAACTCTCTTTTGTCATCAGGAGGCCCAGGCTTACACTCCTTTTTGCATCCAGCATGTAATACACATGTATTTGTGTACACACACACACACAGAGACACTCTCTTGCACTATCCATATGTTCATATTTTATATAATATATGTATATGTTTATATTTTGGGAGAAAAAAACCTAACATGAGCACCTACACTTAGTGTGGCATTTTGCAAGTTTTGGAAGCTAATCGAGAAATGAGAGCTTTAAAAAAGAAGTGAAATGTTTACTAATAGTCTCATTTCAGAAACCACTCAGAACAGTCAGTGGTCAAACCAAGAAGAAACTCAGCCAGAGGAAGCAGAAAAAAGCTACTTCAACAAGTAGAGTAGCATCGTGAGGAGTACAGAAAACAGACCTTGCTCCAAAGTACCCCTCCCTGAACAAACTCAGAACCTGGTGGGAAGGAGCGTAAGTATCCCTCATTCTGGCAATACAAGGGGCAGGTTTGCCTTACGTCTTCAAGGGAAACAGCTGAGGGCAGAAGCGTCGTAAGGGCAGGTCCTGATAAAGAAAGATAGTGAGGGCAGAAAGCCAGACCATACCATCCAGGAGAAACTGAAAAGTAGCTGCATGAGGGATGTTTACGCATTGATGTCCTGAGAGTCTGACTCAGTACAGTTTATTCTGAACATCCTTACTCATTCTTATCTCTTCCTGGCTTTTTCTCTTAATGAGGAATTATTTACTCCAATTCCCAGTTGTCATCTCTCCGTGCTGTTCAGCCTGCATTTACGTTAGTTATGTTCCTTTCCATCTCCCATTCCCTCCGCTGCTTTGTCTTGTCTTCAATAAACAGTTTTGCCTAGGACTGAAAGTGTTGGGGAGGATTGGTCTCATGCGACGGCGTCCCTGCTTGCAACCATTCAGAATTATGTCAAAAGCAAAACAATCTGGATACTCTGAATACCTTCAACATTTATGGTTAACTATATCCCCTACCTCTGCAACTAGCTTGATGAAAACTAATTCCAGATCAAGAAAATAGTAGGGAAGAGGATTTAAAGAGTATTTGAAGTGAGAAAATAAGGTTAGAAAGAGTGTCCTCCAAACTGGCATTCGACATGAGTTTCCTCTGAACCATGGTTTGAGGATAGAATAATTCTATTTAATTGGGGGTTCATTTGGGTTATGAATTTGGTCTCAACTTACCATCTTATCACTTCAGGTTTTTGAAGAGGCTGTTGCAGAATATTAGATACGACAATTTTAAAACCTTACTATCAATTGTATAAATTGTTAACTTATTTCTGAGCTTGCTCCATATACAGATCTCTTGGGGACAGATTATCAAAGCTAACTCATTTAAGTTTGAACATTCCACGCTAAGAATCATCAATATTTTGTCTGAAATATTCTAAAACTTGATTTTGTAAAAATTAATAATTATATTTGTTTTTTACATTCACTAGTGCTGTAGTCAAATAAGTCTTTCTAATGAAATTTTGGGACAGGTCTCGGAGAACAGCAGTGTACATCATACCTTTCCTCCATTTACTCTGCAAGACCACACATCGGAAGTGTCCTGGTTTTGGCTGGGACAGAGTTAATTTTCTTCCTAGTAGCTGGTATAGTGCTATGGTTTTGATTTAGTATGAGAAAAATGTTGACAACACACTGATGGTTTAGTTGTTGCTGGGTAGTGCTAAGACTGGCCAAGGACTTCTCAGCTCTCAGCTCTGCCAGGTGCATGAGAAGCTGGGAGGGGACACGGCCAGCACAGCTGACCCAAACTGACCAAAGGGCTATTCCATACCATATGATGTCATGCTCAGTATATAAGCTGAGGGAAGAAGAAGGAAGGGGGTTGACATTCAGAGTGATGGTGTCTGTCTTCCCAAGTCACTGTTACGCGTGATGGAGCCCGGCTTTCCTGGGGATGGCTGAGCACCTGCCTGCCCATGGGAAGTGGTGACTGAATTCCTTGCTTTGTTTTGCTTGCATGCGCAGCTCTTGCGTTACCTATTAAACTGTCTTTATCTCAACCCATGAGTTTTCTCACTTTTACTCCTCTGATTCTCTCCCCCGTCCCATTGTGGGGGGAGTGAGTGAGCGGCTGCGTGGTGCTTAGTTTTCTGCTGGGGTTAAACCACGACAGGAAGGAACAGAGGAATCGCCATGTGAGGGAAAAGATACCTCCATCTCTAATTTACATAGGTGGAATTTTGGAAAAGCCTGAAGATTTATAGGCAGAGTCTAACATACATAATGCTAGGGTCTTGAGTCAGTGACTAAACTTCCATGCTTATTGCACTGAGAAAGCATTTTACCTGCTTTTCTTTGGGGCTGGAGGCAGTACTTCTGATACCTTCAAATGCTGATTAGAATAAATCAATCGACTGTGAGCAGGTTTCAAGTTCACCACATCATCTGGAACTGTGCTAGAAAATAAAGAATCAGAAAATGACTGAAAGTAACAACATTTGTTGATTAGGCTGAGAGATTTGAAACGTTCCTGTTACCACACTAAGGAGAGGGACAAACTTTTTGAAGTACTGTTGTGGAAACCAGCATGTGAGATTTGAAGAGTGCTTCTGATTCAAAGCAGCTTATCTACTGATGATACCGCACTGGTCAACTCATCTCAGTGCAGACACTTTCTGTTCTAAGTGCTTGATGTTTTCAAGCATGGCTGAAGCTAAGAGTTTATACTTGACGCTGTGCGTGACATTTTGTACTCCCAATTTTATATAGTAATAATTTCATCTTTAGCACCACTAGGAGGAAGACTGTTCTCTCTTTTCTGGTTTTCTCTCACTTCCAGTTCTTGTGCTTGAGTGGTTGAATGGTCTGAAACTGGCAATCTGCCTGTGATAGAATGATTTAGCAACTAGATGTGCCATCTTCACCCATTGTTTTCAACCCTAAAGCATGGAATTTAAAATAAAAGGTGTTAAGATAGATACCTCTTAACAAGAACCATGTTTTGAGCTGTTCCTCAATGCAGAACATTCTCTGGTAAAAACAAAACATCCATCTGTCCATCAAGCTGCAGGTTGTAACTTTAAAATAAGAGCAGAGTTGAACAAGCCATCTAACAGACACACACTTTCACATCTGCTGCTTAAACCACAGCTGACTTAATGAATTAAAATGTAGATTGATACAACCATAAGATATTTAGAATAGTTATAGGTTTGTATTTTATTGACATCATAGACTGTAGGACAGCTTAAGCAACATGTAAGCACGGTGGTCCAACTGATGGTCTGCTCAAGATGGAAGTAAGTGAAGACTAGTAACATTCACCTCAGCAGCCTGCAAATACTGCATTAGAAGTTAAAAGATGTAAGAAACAGCTGGCTTGCTTCCTACCTTATTAGCACCATTAAAAAGAACAGAGGTACCCAGAAAGAAGATTCAAAACAGAAAGGCAGGAATTGCATTCTCCAGGTGAACTGAGGTTTATTTAAGAGAAATCTGAAGTGTAAAAGGAGGCTAAAGCTAACACAGAAGTTGATGATGTATATTTTCACCTTAACATATGTGTATGACAACTGGGAATCCAGGGGAGGACCCAAATACCTAATTACATCCGAAAGCCCAGGAAAGGTTTCCCAGAATTCAAGCCACTGTGCTGCAAATAATGCTTTTGTTTAACAATGCAAGGAAAAAAGTTTTAGTAGTTCTACCAATAGTAGCCACAGTAGATAGGAAAAACAGTGAGTGCTTTGTTGATGGCCTAGGCAACATTGGTAACTCAGGATAAGTAGCCTCAGGGTGGATAATCTTTTACCCTCATTCAGTTTTCCTAGAGTGCTCCATTTCTCAAAGAAGATACTCATAGCAGTCTTTTGCTTCTATTCAGGATAGCAATTCTCTGTTTAGGTTTTTACTTTCAAGATATACAAAGCAAAACCAGTTTCAAATCCTGGTGTGATAGGTTTATTTAATAAAAATTTGAAATAGTTTCTAGCTTTTGGTTTTGATGGTTTTGTTTGTTTGGGGGCTTTTTGTGTAGCTTTTATACCCAGTATTTTTATTTTAGACATGAAAAAGAGCCTGAGTGCTTAAAGGCTTATCTGGGTATTTTCTGAGAGCTATTATCTACAAACCTGGTCTAAGGATATAGGTAGGATAATGACAGTTACCCTGCCACTAGTGTACAGAAATGCTTTTGTTCATTTATACCTTGCAGAGATACAGGCTTATTTGGAAATCTGGGTCTTAGCTGCTGCTGCACCTCTTCCCGCCTCAGCAAAGACTGCAGACTTCCCCAGCAAGTTCTCAAGGCATCTGCTGCAAGTCTGCTTGTTCTCTAAACACAGGGATGATAGCTTATTCAGTCTCAAGCAAGGTCTTGAGGGCAGAGAAAAATGGTAATTACTTACCTTTCAGAGAAAAAAAAAAAGACAAAAAAGGGAAGAAGGATGCAGTACCATGGATTCAATGCTGCTATCAGACAAAAAAACCCCAAACCATAATAGTTTCCTCTAACCAAGTCTGAATCAAGGTCTAAAGTGGCACTCAGACGAAAAAAAAATCTCTTCCTCACACTTCTCACTGTTCATTTTCTTTTTAAATCCTACTTAATACAAGCTCTTTTTTTCAGCACATCCCTTTTATAAACTTCCTGGTACGTGAAGGAGACACTGATTTTTTTCATCAAGTGGGTCCTCCTAAGACCTTGTGAATCCTAGACTGTAGGGATAGTACTCAGGTAATAGGAATTTTAATTTCCTTTTCTCAACTCTATATAAGCAGAAACTGCATTTAGAGGGTTATGGAATGTTTCTGGTAGGATACTTTAATTTTGAAATAATTCATTGAAGGGTTGGAAATTTTATATCCAAGGCAAAATCCAGGTTTTTAAAAACTCTCTTTGTCAAGAACTTAGTTTATTTGGGTAACCACTATTTTAGAACACAGTTGTGTGACACTGACTTGAGCAGTAAGGGAAGCAGATGCTAGGCTCTGTGCAGTTATTAATGGAGCCAAGTTACTGAACAATTTTGTCCATATTTGCTATGTAGAGAAATAATTTCCCATCCACTCTCAGGAAATAGTGATGGGTTGTGTATTTCTGTACTTCTGTGTAAGACTTCCAAGTGTGTTATGTCCATTATACCTGTACTATAGTTCAAGAGATGTATCTTCCCAGTTCCCACTTCAGTTGGAAAGATACGGATGCCATCACCTAGTTAGCTTGAAAAATGAACCAAAGGCAGTATGTTTTTGTGGTAGGGTGGTCCTGGTTGGATGCCAGCTGCCCACCAAAGCCCCTCTATCGCTCCCCCTCCTCAGCTGGACAGGGGAGCGAAAATATAACGAAAGGCTCCTGGGTCCAAGATAAGGATAATTCACCAATTACAGTCATGGGCAAAACAGAATTGACTTGGGGAAATTAGTTTAATTTAATACCAGTCAAATCAGAGTAAGGTAATGAGAAATAAAACCAAATCTTAAACCACCTTTCCCACACCCCTTCCTTCTTCCTTAGTTCAACTTCACTCCTGATTTTCTCTACCTACTCCCCCCAAGTGGTGCAGGGGGATGGAGAATGGGGGCTGCAGTCAGTTCATCACATGGTGTTTCTGCCACTCCTTCCTCCTCAGGGGAGGACTCCTCACACTCTGCCTCTGCTCCAGCCTGAGGTCCCTCCCATGGCAGACAGTCCTCCACAAACTTCTCCAATGTGAGTTCTTCCCATGGGCTGCAGTTCCTCACAAACTGCTCCATCGTGGGTCCTGTCCATGGGGTGCAGTCTTTCAGGAACAGACTGCTCCAGCATGGGTCCCCCACAGGGTCACAAGCCCTGCCAGAAAACCTGTTCCAGCCTGGGCTCCTATCTCCACAGGGCCACAGGCCCTGCCAGCGCGGACTTCCCACAGGGTCACAGCCTCCTTTGGGCATCCACCCACTCTGGCTGGGGTCCTCGCCGCGGATCTGCTCCACTGTGGACCTCCGTGGGGGGGGTGCCTCACCATGGGCTGCACCAGGGGCTGCAGGGAATCTCTGCTCCTGCGCCTGGAGCACCTCCTCCCCCTTCAGCACTAACCTGCGTGTCTGCAGGGCTGCTTCTCTCACATATTCTCACTTCTGTCTCTGGCTGCTCCACAGCAGTTTTTTCCCCATCTTAAGTATGTGGTGCTACCACCATTGCTGATGGGCTCAGTCTTGGCCAGCGGTGAGTCTATATCTTGGAGCCGGCTGGTATTGGCTCTATTGGACATAGAGGAAGCTTCTGGCAGTTTCTCACAGAAGCCACCCCTGTAGCCCCCCTACTACCAAAACCTTGCCACGCAAACCCAGTACAGGTTTATTCTCTGAAGAGATATGGTTTTGATCCACTGAAGTAATCATGCTGAGAATGTATTACTGAGACAACACATTCATTCTGAAGACCTATGTTTCTAGAGTTTAAGGGTTAATAAAACTTCCTTGGGAGGAAATAAAAGCTTCAGACTGGTATAATTCTGTACATGGGAAGGAAATAGAGATTCCTCTTATATTACCCCACATTTATATAATACTTGAGATCAGAAGTGCTTCACAAACTCTATATAGGACTGAGTTCAGCTGCTGAAATCCTCAGTCAGTTGAAAGTACAAAGGCATTGACTTGGGCAGACCCCGAGGCAAAATTTAGATGGGACAGTAAGCATCATGTCTGATGTCACAGAACTTGTTACAAATATTCCAGAAGGACAAGATTTTAGTTTTTCATTGTTGTTTTAGCAAATGGTTATCACATGAATTGTTATCACATAGTGACTCAGAGGCAAAATGCTTGCTTTATTTATTTATTTATGGCAACACATTAGTATTCATAGATTATGACAGAGTTTAAAGCCAGAAATGACTCTTAGATTGTCTAGTCTGACCTGAAAATCACAATCCAGCAATTTTTGTACTAAGGGTAACAACTGATGGTTAGACTGTTTTTCTAATGGGAGAGTGGTGTGTGTTTGACTCTCTTGGGCACAAAAAAAGTGAAAATTGCATTCCTTGGCAAATGCTGTAACTGTTATGAAATTGTATAAAAGATGGGTATAAACCTCTCTTCCACCTACACAGACAACAAGGCAAGAATCTGAAACTCTATTTTATAGTCGACCCAGTCCTATAGGCCTATTTTGAGGAAGCCTGTCTGGAAGAAGGTTTAGAACAAGAAACTAATTTCTAACTTTCAGACAACTTTTGGTATGAGGTAAAGTAGAAGGGAAAAAACCCCCTCTTCTTCTGGCACATCTTCTGGGCAGATTCCTATTCTAGATGCTTTGAGAATACAAAATTCAAAGAGCAGGAAGCTTGGATACTTCTAGCCCCGGGTGGAAGCTGAGTGGGGGTTTTAAAGTTGCTATTTTGGACTTGTGCCGACAGTGGGATCTCAGGTGGAATGGAGCTGCCCAAGTCTTATATGAGGCACCCAAGGCTTTAGTCAGATATGCCATAGCATGTTTGAAGTAGGAGCTGTTCTGAAATCTTTAGAAGTTTAACTCTGGACCCAAATCTTGATGTTTTCTCTCCTGACTTCTGATCTCTCCCTTTCAATCGGTGTGGGAAGGAGAGATGGTAAAGCAAGCTGTGTATGGGAAATTAAAAAGAGAACAAAAGCCTGTCCAAATTATGCAACAAGGATCATTATGCTATAAAATTGCTCTTCAAATGTGGCTGTCATTGGAAGATATTAAGATTTCAACAGTTATTTTCTTGATGAAGACTTAATTTCTTGCACAAAAAGGTTTTTAAGCTTAAAGCTATGCCTACACAATTAGTGTCCTTTGGTTTTTGGAATATTTGAAAGGTGCTAAAGGATTTGAATGTTATAGAAGTATTTTTCATCACTACAGATCAGTCGACTCAAACTACTTTCACGGTAGCCTTGTAATTTAAACAACTTACGAATGTAACATATCACTAGATACAATGGTCACTAGATCATTTTACATTGGAATGTATGTAGTTTTAGGCACTCAGTGCAGGCTTGAGGGTTATGCTACTGTATCTAGGGCTAGAGCTGGGGCTGGACAAAACCAAGCAGTAACTAAATTTCATATACCTATTCAAAGGAGAACTTTGCTGAATACAGCAGAGAACAGAAGTCACAGATTCCCTTTTTTAGCCCCATTCTCTGTTTCTCATATGGAATGGGGGTTTCCTGTGTGCGCCAAGGCAGAAATAAGCTGCTTTAACATACCAACAGTGAGAGTGTTTGAAGAAATAAAATCTATAGATAACACTCATGATGGCGTTGTTGTTTAGTTTCATAGACTGCACAGTGAGGTACATGTCACTGGAGGGTTCTCCTGTGCATATCTGTTATCCGAGTGCGCTCTTTGGCCTCGGAACAACAACCTGATGTGTGGTTTTATTTTGAAGAGCACACACAGGCTTTCCTTCCTCAGTTTTCCCCCTCTCGTCATCTTATACTCATCCGTTACACAGTTGTTTGCTGTGGGGTTGTAATGATACCCCAGTGCTTTGGGATGGGAAATATGGCCCCTGTTTCTGTCTTTCTCCTGTTTTGTGGTCCTGGGCTCTTCTTAAACCTCGACCTGTAGAAGGGTCACTGTCTACTGAATGTTTACAGGACAGTAGAGAATTATTTGGTGGATTTATTGAATATATTCCCCCAATTCTTTTTCCATTCTTTTCATCTTTGGACTTGCTTTAATCTAATTTCTTGATACAAATTCACTTTGCTTTTTTCTCCAGTAGAAAAGATAATTCAATATGAACAAGAATATTCACTGTTATTTTTGTTACTTCTTTTTTTCCCCCTTCCTTTTCTTTCTACACATTTATATTACAGGTGTGCCTGCTGGACTTAGCTAGCATTTTAGCCTCCCTGTGCTAGATGCTATGCAAATCCAGTAAGAGATAGGACCTATTAGGAAAAACTTGGAATCCAAATAAATAAGGCAGCATGAATTATTAGGTAGAAGAGGCACAGATCGATGCTATGGCTAAGCTATATACAGAATCCAGGTCTCTTGAAATTCAGTCCCACTAACCACCCACTGACCTATGCAACCTCTTTTTTCATAAAGCATCAGTAATTCTAACTGGGTAGAAATGCTGGTACTGTGTGACTTACACATGCATTTCTCTTATACAGCCTGATCCCGTTACAAAGACTTCTAATGGCTATTGAGTCCGGCTCATATTGAAGAGCACATTGGGAAAGGGAGCATACCTTCAAATAGGCTTATGCCAACAGTTCAGGCAATGCACCAGGTCCATTTGCACAAGTTGGGACTGGTTAGTAAATGTGATGGAGGAAATACCAAACACGCCTTGATTTAGACAATGGTGATTGCTTTAAGAGGACACATTGTAACTTCTTTATCACCCATTTTCATATCCCAGTAGTCAACTGGCAACCTTTCAGAGAAAAACAGACACAAGCAGGCAGCGTTACTGTAGGTGGCAGTACTAAGGTCACATTTATTACTCCCATTTTCATGACAGTTACTTTTACAAATAGCACTGACATCTCACCGTCATAAGGGTTATATACGAATGTAGTCAGAAATAGTCTTGTTACCTACAAAGCCACAATCCTGAAACCTCTTACACATATAGATACCTTTCTATTATTTGTGGGTGGGTCTTAATCCATTTCACAGGCTCCACATGTTGCGAGTGCAGAGAAGCTTGGGTCAGCCTTCTGCGTGTGACGAGGGGAACTGGATCTCTGCAGTGTTAGTACGGCTGGGGCGGCTGTATGTGACCCAGCCTTGGGGGACAGGGTTTGTCACGTAGGAGCGGCACCACACGCCCCATGGCTCTGCAGCTCGCCTCCTCGCTGATGCACATGCCTGTGGCATGCCTCACTGCATGAGCTTGCAGGCTTTTGAAGCTGTCTGCGCTTCACAGCTAAGCGTTGTTCAATGGTTAATCTTTCCTTCGTCACATCTTGTCGTATATTCTTCTAGCTTTATTACCTAAGTATCACAATACGTATGTTTTAACTCTGTTGTCTCATTACTCATCATCTTAGATAAATGAAAACTGACAGTATTTAATGTTAACGTAGTCAGCAGTCCCATTAAGATAAACTTGAAATTTCATAGAATCATAGAATGTTTTGGGTTGGAAGGGACCCCTAGAGGTCATCTAGTCCAACCCCCCTGCAGTGAGCAGGGACACCACTAATTAGATCAGGTTGCTCAGAGCCCCATCATGTAGTAAAACTGTTTATTTTGTAGGATTAGAATTAAGTGTCTACTCCTCCATTATTTTCAGTTATTTTAAAAGAAAACATAAAAGATGGCTGAAAGACTGAATACATCAAGAATGAGAACTTAAGAGAAGGCAGCAAGTCGGAAGAAAAAAGAACAGAATAGTTTCTTGAGACAGGTAATGAAAGAGACAAATAAGAGCCTACTGCTGTATACTTAAATTTCCTCCATACTTTGTGATCTCTGGAATTTTGCACTGTTTTTGACATGACATTTCCAAATATCTCAATTTTCCAAATTGCCATATTGGACTTTTTCCATGGCTTTACGAGGCAAGCTAGTTCTAACGATGTATATATAGCTATTTTTACATATGTTATTTATATGTAATTTTTAAATTCTATTATTTTTAGTTACTTACTTTTGCTCCTAAAAATACATGTAAGATCAGCACTCATCTAGGAAATGCAGAACAACTTCTGGGTTTTTTTGTCTCACGAATACCGGTAAGTTTAGATTCTTACTGCATCTGAAAAAAATTACCTGCCTTCCACTTGAAGGCATTCACACTGGTGTCAAGATGTGTCAAGATCTTTTGCTGTGCCACCTCCAGTGAAAGGCTGTCAAGGTGAAAACGCTACCTGTCATCCTAGCTTCCCACGCTACTTTCAATTTAATTTACTCTTGAATTCCCACAGTATCTTGCAAGTACTGTATTCTATGAAGTAAATGTTTATAATCCATGTTTCCTTCAAAAATAAAAAAAAAAATAAAGGAATACAGCAAAATAGAGAAATACTGCACTTTTCAGATTGTGATATTTGTAGCTGGCTTTGGCAGAAAGGAAAAGTGAAAACACCACATTTCCAATAGAAACAGACTATGAATTGCACGTGCTCTTGGAGGAAATTTTGCCAGGAATGGAAGACTATGTCACAGCTGAGGACTGCTCTTCCCTTTTTCAAATTAGATAGTTTTCTCTTTACCAGTCAGATACTTCTTTAAATCATCTACATCGTGTAATCTTCAAACAAGCAAAACCTCTCTTGTCCATGTTTTAGAGGAAACAAAGTTACTAGCATATTATTGCATAACCATATTATTTCTTCCATTTGGTTTCAATCTTTCAGAAATATACAAGCTCTCAAGACAGCTACACGTAGACTAATAAAAAAAAATATTAGAATGTGAAGAAATTCTCATTTCAGTAATTTCTACATCTATTTATTTATAGCTTTATGAGATCTTCTCAGGTAGCTACAGAGATACTTAACTCTCTCCACTGACTCTGCACAAAACTATCCGTTTAAAAACCTGCAAAGATCAAAAAATTCCTACGCTGGTTATGTTAGCTGCAGAAAAACCACCACCCCTGAAGCTGATTTCCTGCTTGAGAAACCATAAGCTAATTGCAGAACAAAAGGTACGTTTTGAGAGGTCCTCCACTTTCAGCAGTTGCTGCGTTAAAGCGTATCTGATGCAGAGCAGCTTGTAGATGTTTTGCACGTTCTGTGAAGAAGACATTCTGGTTAATGTATGCTGTTAATACCACTGGACGTGATGATATAGCATGAAGCGAAGCAAGCTGCATCCTTTACTGTCAAAATTTTCAGTTTCAGCTGCTCCAAAGAGCATGTATTTGGGTAAAGAGTAGGCAGCTGGTTTTTTTTTCAGTCAACTGTCATCTTTACCACGTCACTTTCCACTTGCTGCTTTTTTTAAAAATTAAAATCCTTCCCACTCCCTTCAAGTCGGTTACCAAGATTCAAACCCATGGTGCCGGGATAATGTCTGTTACGTGACTGACAATGAAAAGAACAACGTGAAGAGAGCAACAGGTAACTTGTGGTACTTCGTAGAGTGGCTTTGTGGTTTGGTTTTTTTTAAATGAAAATCTATTCATCAATATTTTTTATTTATTTATTGTCTGGTGATGATGACTCCTTGTTTTCTACTCATTTCTCACAGCCAAATTTTTGGTGTATTTGAAACTCAAGTTTTTCCGTAATTAAAATGATTACGTTAACTAATGAAAACTGCTTAGACTTTTAACACTTTAAAAAAGACGTTTTCAGAAAATGGCTTCATTATCTTAGGTATTCAGCTTCTAAAAGTATTTAGGCAACGCCGTGCTCGGTGCTGCTAGGCCTGCGTGACACTGATGAGACATTTCTGAAATACAATAGGACGCCCTTAAACCCAGGCCTTCTAACCATCCACATTAAAGGTCTTTTCATCTAATCCCCAGGAATTTTGCTTCATGCTGGGGCCTGAAGCCAGTCATGTGGCTCTGCCGGCCCCTGTCTCCTCCCCGCTGCGTGTTTGAAACCTGCCTGTGAAGGGCTGGAGCACAGGGAGCCAAGCAGAAGTTAATGCCACGGCTTGCTGGTCCTGGCTTCCCAGCCATCCGGCTGCACCTCTGAAATACAGTCCCATGATGGAGGGACATGACTGCTTCACGGGGCAGGGGTGGCTCTATCAGCATCACGTGGCCAGCCGAGGGACAGGGTACAAAGATGGTGCACACAGGAGAGAAGAAAAGGGGTTACAGGTCTTCAGGTGCTGAAAATGATCTCGCCGACGGTTAGCACAGGCAGAGTGTTACAGTTTAGCTTCTACCACTGAGACCTGGGCCCCTAAGTTAAGCAGATTTCATAACGTTGGCTGGAAGAGTACGAGTACTTAATAATTAAAAGAAGGGCTGTAGGGTTTTAGGAGCTGTTTGAATTTCAATGCCATTTTGACTCATTATCTCAAAATATCTAGGACCTGATGCACAGCAATAGTCAATGCTAAGAATAACCGGTGTAGTCACTCATGGGCACCCCCAGAGACCTGGATTTGCCAGTCAAGCGCAGAGCAAACTGAAATGTTCAGAGTGACTGGCACTTTTGAAAACAAAGTCCAGATGTAGATGTAAGGTTTTAAATGCTCTGATTTCATCCATTTAAAGATTATTCAAAATTGTGGATGTGGACATGAAAACGTTTCTCATCCATTGTTATCAGCACTCTCTCTTTTTCCCTGGTTCTTAATGATTATGAGCCTAATTAACTTGCAAATCAACAGCAACTCCATTAAAATCCTTCTGGCTTTGTAGTCTTCTAAGTGGTCTAAGACAAAATAAAATACTGTCTCAATGTCTTTCTTTAAAAAGGTTTCTCTTTAAGCTAAACAGAACTCATAAAATCTTGGTGAAATAATTCTAGACTTAAATATTGTACAACCATGATTTTATAGAAGTTATAGCACAACTTTTGATACTTATATAACTTTTGTCATGGGACTAATATGGTTGTCCCCATGCATCAACATTAGACACCTGCTATCAATAATGTCAGGTAAGTTGGTTTATATTAACCAGGTAGGAGCAGAACTTCAGCATAGTCTTTATTGGCTTAGAAAAATATAACTCTTAGATGAAGTTCTCTGTCAAGTGATCTAAAACCTGCATGTCGTACAATAAGCAGAGATAAATAAGGATCTTCATTTGGTTCTGTTGCAAATGTTTTCTCATCGTGGAGGTTTCACTATAAGAAGTAAATTCCTTGTATGCTTTTTGTATAGCAGCTTTCCTTCTAAAAGTTCAAAATACCACACAAATGGCACACGTGGCACTCTTGTGAAAATCCATCCTTCTGCAAAACTAAGGGTTGGCAGCAAGACAGGTGTAAATATTGGGGTTTTTTAGACAGATTAAAAAAGCCCGGCTTCCTTTCTTATCCTTTGAATCTTCCTACCATTGGCAATTATTTATACTTTGCTGACAGGACAATCCAAAGAGCTCCTAGGATGATGAAAGGAATAAAGAGCATGTGTTGCAAGGGGAGACTAAAAGAATTGGCTTGTGTGGAAAAAAAAGAACAAATTCAATTGTCTAGAAAGGCATTAGAGAAACCCTTCAGAGATAAAGTAAGGTATTATTTAGATTAAGGCTGATGATAGTCAAGACGTGAGTTGATATATGTGGTATGAACACATTTAGATTGTAAATTAGAAGAAAATTTCCAACCATCAGGAAAATAAGGTTCCAAAATAGCCTTACATAGGAGTAATGGGGTAAACAACCTCACTGGGTTTAGGATGGCACCTTATTACTTTACAAAAGAGATTTCATGGTTGCCTATAAAAGGGAACTAGACAGAGTGACTCAAAAAGTCATTTCTAATCCTACGTTTCCAAATTCACTTCTTTATTTGGGTAGGGGGTGGGGCAGAGAAGGGTTGATATAGAAAAGTGAATCATTAATGTCATGTCAGATTTTAAAAGGAGAAATAAGGTAATGTGTTTAGATTCTCAGCCATCTAAACTTAAATATGGAGAGCAGTAAGAGAACATACAAGACTAGGTTCAGCTGCAGATAAATACAGTAGAGTAAAAATGATGCAGTGGCTTTTATTATTTCATGCCTGTGAAGTGCATACCTATACTTCATTGGTCCTGTAGAAAGAAATTTTAATAGTACTGTCCAATTTATATGCAGCTATATTAAATTTCTGTACAGGCGAGCAGGTTTCCTAACTTATATGTATGGGAATCTTCTGTAAGGCAATTCAAACCACCTAAAATGGGGCAGCAATTTGGCTTCTGACACAAGATGGTCTGAATAGCCCCATAAAAGTGCCTTTCTTCTGTCATTGACTGAAGAGCACTAATTTAGTCTTCCAAATTGGGGGCCTAAAATTGAGAGTGGAAATAATTCTGCTTTATTTTCCTAAGTAAAATCTGTACAGACATGAATAAGGAAAGCCCCTGCCCTGAGGATCTTGTGATGAGAGGGCAGAGCATTTTAAACATTTTGCTACTTTATGGGAAGTTAGCCATTTCCAGTATGGTTCCAGTTACTCTTTATCAATTAAACCTGTACAGTATTATAATAAACTATATTTTTGTATCAGCATCATAACATGCATACTTGTGATGAAGATGTAGTTTTATATATCTTTGAGGTGGAGATGCAGTTTTCTGTACTCTTAAAATTACCAATTCTGTATGCAGTCAAATAATGCAAATAAAGCAACTTATGCATGTTACTGTTACAGGACCAGATCCCAAATTTATTCATATTCTCTCCTCCTTCTTTAATTAAAAAAGAATTTTAAGCCCTGTTTCCCAAGAATAGCATTCTATTATAAACAGCTTGCAACTTAAATAGCTGCTTGTCTTTATTTTTAGCTAACTACCACCGGAAGAGTAAGATGAAAAAGGTTTTCTTTGTTTTGTTATGTATTACTTGCTGAAAAATCAGATCTATCATGTCCTATCAGATATACTTTAGTCAAGTGGGTCCTACCGATTATGTTGTACTTCATACAACAGCAGAGGAGAAACAAACATTAAAATTACATGAGGTAAAACCACAGAGATAACAGTAAAAGAGAGGTGAGTCATCTAATTTTATTTCTGATTTGTTTTTCAAATTATCTAGATACTAACTAAATTGATTTCTTTAACTATAGTAAGTGTTTATGCCGAACTTGCTCATGTGCCTCTTCAGTAGCATTTCATGCTGAAGTTTACTTGCTAGATACTACAAAATAACTGAAAGGAAAACAAATTTCACTCTTATCAGGAATGTCATTCACATCTGTGTCTAGCTGTATTGTCTGATACACTGGTATTGTTTCTCTGCACATAAATTTATTTTTCTTCTTCCTTCTTGTTCCTTAATGAGAAACCAGCCCCTAGGTCCAGGGCTCAGGAAGGAATGGAATTTCCACCCTGCAGCATTTCTCTGAAATCGCTTTTGGGCTGTGAATTTCTCCTTCTCTGCTGGTAATGGAATCCCACACACAGCCAGTCTATACTAATGATTTTAGTTGCCTTCAGCACCACTTATGACTAAGTGCAAAACCCTCTCTTCTACCTCACTCCCCTCCCCCCCCCCCAGCCCTGCTGAACCACAAGCCTAATGAGACAACCAAGCCTTTTTCTTCTCAGGACTTTGTCACAGTGGAGCTAACTACACACAAAGACACGAACACTTCCTTTGAGAGGTAGCAATAGAGACATCGTGTCTGTCTGTGTGCTCAGGAGCTACAACTGCTGCACAAGTACGTGTATCCAAGCTAGCGGTGAGTTCCTCCCAGTGTGTTTACAATCTGAGGGCTGGAAGGGCAAAAGATGATCAACTTTTTAAAATCTGTGTACATATTCTATTACTTTATAATGTTATGTATTGCACAATGCCACCCAGTGTTGTCAGAATATAAGAGCCTACTCTCAGAAATGTGTTCATTTCAGGTCACATCTGAGAGATTTACAGTAGGAGAATTCTTGTTCTGCAAACTCTTAACCAAGAAGAAAGCTTACCTGTTTTTTTGAGTTGAAAGTTAATCATTCTGTGTCAACGCAGTGCAACCCCGGTTCTAGCCAAAGGATCATCCTGCTGTGGGTGTGTCACTCCTCACATCCGAGAGCTTGGATAGTTTTTAAGCATTTCTTCACCCCTCATGCATTGCAGTAAGGATAAAGGGTGGGTTACTTCTACACAGCTTCAGTTTTGGCATTATTGTACTTTCCTAACTCATGTAACTATATTTGGAGTTTTTAGTTAGCTAGGCTAGTGAAGATATCCTTTCCTGATTTTTTCCCCAACTGATTTTCCTTGTCATTTCCCAAAAAGTGTTCCTTGGATGTTTAGGCTGTCTGGTTTCATCTATTACATGAGAGAACCATACAGTGAATGATGGGCATTCTGATTGCCTTGACTGTCTGACGGACTCCTACATCATTGGAAATGCTCTACAAATCCTTTACTTGGCATGTTCTTAAGGGATGCCAAGCCGTACATACACTTCCTGAGAAGTCAGTAGGACTGGTCTTGGATGTAGCAATGCACTGTGCTTCCAGATATTTCAGCAGGGAACCCAAGAATGTAAGTGCACAAATCTCCACTTTCAAAACTGGAGTTAAAAAGGGAAGATAACGTCAGCACATTCTCCCCATTTCTCTTCAGTAATGTCTCATAAAAGTGGCACCAGAATCACCACGTTATTGTGTGACAGAGTGTGCAGGGATGTGCTGCAGAACAAGCTCTCAGTAAAGCAGCATGTACATACCTATATTAGATCCTAGGGTGACTAGCAAGGTCTCCATACTCTTTTATGTAATACACATAGTTAATACAGGCTATGACAACAAACACTGTAGCTGTTTTTATTTTAAACAAAAAGGCTAAAGCAAATTATTTCGCATCTCATAAGTCAGCCAAGTTCTGAAAACATACATTGCTCCAGGGAGATGTACCATAACCGTAGTATAAGGCAATATAAACAGAAGTTTCTCTTGAAATATAAATGAAACATTGTCATGATTCAGACTGGCGGTTTCTCAGAAAAATAATGTTTTCAGAGAACAGAAAAAAAAACCCCCAACAAAAAGCACCAAGTGTCTCTGGCTCCTGGGTGGTGTTGAACTCATTCCTAACTGATAATCTTTTGATCTTGTGGATACTGGTATTGAAAAACCTTTCTCTCTGATTCCTAGCCTTTTCTTCCAAGTCAAACAGGATTTTGCCACTTTTGCTCAATGTGGCAAGGCCAATGCCATTGTGGCTTCTGGTTCCCATATTGCTTGTCCAACTTGGTTCCTTGCTTTTTTATCAAGGTGAAGATATGGTGAAGACATGATCTTCCAAAAGGACATGATATTAACTCTAGGCAATGACTTGGGTGAGTCTTGCGAAGAACAAAGCAGTCTTGCACCTCACCAGTCACACATCACCTGGACCAAAACCATGAAAATTTCAAAAAAAAAGAATGAGATTCTTTTCTTTGTGCAGGCCAGGTACTGTGAAAAATGTCAATTCCACCCAATGAGGTGCATATGCTTTCCAATATAGCATGCGTTCAAGTTACTTTTGTAAATAACTTGTTTCTTTCAGTAAAATACGAGTTATTGGTCCCCTGACAAATACACTGAGACACCTTAAAACAGCAATTCAGAACAAAAATCAGAACTGAGAAAAATAGATTAGGAACTTACTTCTTTACGTTTGTATTTCTATACTCTTTGACATTGTGTATTGATTTTTATCTACAGACTCAGTAATTCTGAAATATTGATGATGAAAAAAAGATACAAAATTAAAATGTGGCAATATCTAGGAATAATTTAAAAAAACAGCCTCAATTTAAAAAACAGGGTTTTTCTAACAGTTAATTGATAATGTATCCACTAACATTGGAGTTATTCATGTCCTGATTTACAACCAGACTTACTCTGGATCACACACTTCCCAAGTCCAGTATTTGAATTTATTCTTCAATTACTAATGCAATTAATTGTAGCTATATGTTAGCCTGTTTTTAACACATTGAACTCATAGTATAGGAGATTAAGAACTAGATCAGACCCCCACAAATTATGGTATGCTATATATAAAACATCATATGCCTGATTAGGTGTTCTTTGTAACTGAATTTTCTAAAGATCCTACAGGAATTAAGAGCTTAATGGGCTCTCTACTTCCTTTTGAAATGTACGCTGCTGTTTACCCTTTGCATCATGCTAAGATTATTTCAGTTAAGAGGAACTGGCATGCTGAATTCTCTCTCACTATATTGCAATACTGGATGACTGGATAAAGTTGTGCTCTTGCTTGCTTACTAGAGAAAGCATTTCTAAAATGAAGGATGAGAAGAATGACTCAAATGAATGTCCAGATTTCAAACAACACTACAATAGTTTGGATCTAGGTTCAGAATGACACTTTGCATTTTAGGCCATTTATAAAGTTTTCAACACTTAAAAATTTGCCACGTAGTCAGTATGTTCTCAGAGAGGCCATTTCTAGCATAAAGTAGAGACACAAGAATATATATTACAAGATTTAACTAGGTTCAATGGAGAAGAACACTGTTTAGCAATAACTTTAAGAAAAAATTTATCAATTAATCTCAGTGTTAAATGGTCTGAGTTATTAAATGTAAAATTACCTAAATTACATAAAAAATGTAAAGTGATACGACTAAAAGTGGTCACTCTTTTGTAAACCAATGTTTCCATTTAATTAAAATGTTCTCTTATTTACTAAGTCTCATGGAGTTTCTGGTGGTTTTGTTCAAATGCATTAAAATGGTAGATCTGCTGAACTCTTTTTGTCTATATATTTTTTCAGCCTAGAACAAACACTACCTATATGCAATATATGAACAATAAATATAATTTTCCATTAAAAATAATAAATTAATTCAGAGAAGTATTGCTTATCCTTTGGTAAACCTTTTAAAAAATAGCTTTTAACTAAAAAATAGCGTTTAACTAAAGAGAAAATACCTCACAGGCAAGTTTTATACATTTTGAATATTCTATTGCTTTCAAAATATAGTCAATCAGTTCCATTTAATAGCTGAATATTATTATTCTCTATATAGCAGTGCCTGATCATTTAGCCATATGCTACAGTCTCCTTTTTAAAAGCTCTTTCTCTAATGGCCTTTGATGTTTCCTTACAGAACTTTTTGTTCCTTTCCTCTTTCCATTTTAGTTCCAACACATACTCAGGCTGTAAAGGGAACATCTATTTAAGATCTCTTTAGAGCCTATGGATATGTATTCTTCTTTGGGTCAATGCTGAGTGGCGTAGCTCCTTCTTTAATTAACCATTACCAAGTTCAGAAACACTGCTGATAATATCTGAAACTTTATGTACTTATCTACAGTAATCTCTGAAAATTGCTTCTTCCAAATCATTATTCCTTTGCACTGCTGCTGAAAGTGCAGATTGCCTCTTGAATATGTAACTAAATACTGAATGCAAGGCACCTTAGGCTCTCACTAAAAGGGCTTTTTTCTGTGACAAATATATGACACAACCACTTGTGAGGGTGAAAGGAGATCAAAACAGGAGGATGTATCATCTAGTCTGTTCTTGTCTTAGTTTTTGACACCCTGTAGGAAAACAACATTCAGGCCTGTGCATTATCTCATGCACCCAGCAAGAGATGCATCCAGTTGGTTATGGTGTTCATCCAAGAGCAAGACAGAGGTCCACATCCCTGCTCTTTCATCTGAATGCTTGTGTATATATTGGTGTGGAAATCAGAATACAGGTGCTTACTCTAGACAGTAAGCTAGAGTTTAAGGCTGATTTTTGAATTTAATTTTTAAATTATAAGTGTTACTTATACACTCAGGTGGCTAAGTTTAAAGTAATCAGTGAATCATGAAGATAACAAGGTACAGAATTGTTTAGGCATAGTCTTAGGGTAAGAACGCTGTAGTCTCCCATTAAGCACCCATGGCATACCACCTCAGCAGAAAGACCATGTAGTTACTTCCTCCGCCTCTACTGTGATGTTGTTTCCATTTATTCTTTAAAGAGCATATAATTTATTTGTTTATATAACAAGGGTCACATTTGTGACAGCAAATAAATTACTACTCTGAGAGGTGAGGGAGAGCATGGAAGAGAAAGAAGAGAAATGAAACCAAAGCAACATGTCTAATAGGATAAATTTTGTATTAGGTGAACCAATGCCTGGGAACTTTTTCAATACGAAACGTAGTTTTGTATTCTTTACTCAGTGATGCATGCAGCACTGAACTTTAGTCCCTTCTCTCCCTCAACTAATTTGTTCAGTTAGGTAAATATAATTCTCAGTTGCAGAATTTCTTGAAAAAATGTCTGGTCTTATTTGTCAGGTGTTACATGCCATACAAAGAGAAAGGTAGACTCTCTCTGTTAAAGAAATGTAAATTTTCCAGGACACTTTTCTTACTGGGTAAGTGTTTAATTCACAGGGAGCCTTGTCTGCACTTTTAGCTAGAATGAGAGGAAAAGAAGTTAAGTTTTCATCCCATGGATTTACTGTTTGAAATATAGGTGGTGTTCCTTTACACAAAGGCCTGGTTTGAGAATGGGACTTCAGCTGTTACTCATTTAGAATTCACGTTTCAATATCTATTTGCTTTTGTTTTATTTATTTATAAGTTTCCCCCATTTTCAAACCAGAAACAAGTACTTTCTAAAGCACAAACCTAGGCTGTAAATGAACTAAAGACTTCTAGATGTCACAATGTTGGAGCATATAGCATTTACATTCACGTTAGGTTAGTTTAGTTAATTAACTCATTTGAAATCCATGTCACATGTCCCTTTTTCAGAGTCAATACAAGACCACAGCTGAGTTAGCAAGTAAGCTGGTGAGCAAAATTTGAATAGACAAAATACAAAAACATTATAACACAGATTCATCTTTAAGCAGTCGTTCCCAGTTTCTGTGATTAAAGTAACTTGAAGGGTTATCCTTCAACTTACCACTCACTGCGAAACACTAGGTAAAACGAAAACATGGGCACTTGCCTTACATGATACCTATGAGAAGCATATGCAAAAAGGATTATGATTGTTTTACTCTAATAATTCATCTGCTAGAATTTCCAGTTTTTACCTTCTCTTTGAAAGGAATGATACCAAAAGCAGACTGACCCCCTTGGTCGAAGCATATAGCAGGTGAGCTTGATAGAATATTGTAACATGAAGTTCACAAACATAAAAATTCTGGCTTAAATCCAAGACTTCAATAAACATCTGAGAGAAAACATTTCTCAAATGCACCTGTGCAACCTGCAGCACCTTATAGTGTGAGAAAAGTTCAGGTCTGACTGTTCAGGAATTCTGACTAAATAGAAACTACTTGCACATGACTGAAAGTTAAAGAAGAAACTGGTGTCTGGTGATGAGATTATTGCTCTCTTTTTTGTCAGATTTTACAAAATCACTGACAGGCACAAAGATTTCCCAGAAGCAGGCTTTAAAAACACCTATCGTATCACAGTTTTTAGAAGGACTCATATAGGCTGTGTCAAAATCAAAGCAGAGCGTGTAAGGACAGAGTAAAATCACAGCTGAAAAACAACATTCCTGCCTTTTTTTTTTTTTTTAAGTAGGGCAGTAAGTGCAATGCTTACAGGGCTAGCATTTTGTAAGTTTTATAATGCTTATAATTTACCATAATAAGAACTTACTTTTTCACAGAATCATAGAATCATAGAATGTTTTGGGTTGGAAGGGACCCCTAGAGGTCATCTAGTCCAAGCCCCCTGCAGTGAGTAGGGACACCACTAACTAGATCAGGTTGCTCAGAGCCCCATCTAACCTGGCCTTGAATGTTCCCAGGGATGGGGCCTCCACCACCTCTCTGGGCAACCCGTTCCAGTGTTTCACCACCCTTGTTGTAAAGAATTTCCTCCTTATATCCAGTCTAAACCTACCCTGCTTCAGTTTAAAACCATTACCCCTTGTCCTGTCACAGCTGGCCCTACTAAAAAGATTTTCCCCATCTTTCCTATAGGCCCCCTTTAGGTACTGAAAGGCCGTAATCAGGTCTCCCCTCAGCCTTCTCTTCTCCAGGCTGAACAAGCCCAACTCTCTCAGCCTGTCCTCATAAGAGAGGTGCTCCAGCCCTCGGATCATTTTTGTGGCCCTCCTCTGGACCCGCTCCAACAGTTCCATGGCCTTCTTGTGCTGAGGGCTCCAGAGCTGGACGCAGTACTCTAGGTGAGGTCTCACCAGAGCAGAGTAGAGGGGCACAATCACCTCCCTCGACATGCTGGCCACACTTCTCCTGATGCAGCCCAGGGTACGGTTGGCCTTCTGGGCTGCCAGCGCACATTGCCGGCTCATGTCCAGCTTTTCATCCACCAGCACCCCCAAGTCCCTCTCGGCAGGGCTGCTCTCGATCCTTTCTTCCCCCAGCCTGTACTGATACTGGGGGTTACCCTGACCCAGGTGCAGGACCTTGCACTTGGCCTTGTTGAACCTCATGAGGTTCACACAGGCCCACCTCTCCAGCCTGTCCAGGTCTCTCTGGATGACATCCCGTCCTTCTGGTGTGTCAGCCGTACCACTCAGTTTGGTGTCATCCACAAACTTGCTGAGGGTGCATTCGATCTTGCTGTCTAAGTCATTGATGAATATATTAAACAGCACCGGTCCCAGTACAGACCCCTGAGGGACACCACTCATCACCAGTCTCCATCCGGACATCGAGCCATTGACCACTACCCTGTGGATGCGACCATCCAGCCAGTTCCTTATCCACCGAACAGTCCACCTATCAAATCCATAGCTCTCCAATGTAGAGAGAAGGATGTTGTGGGGGACCATGTCAAAGGCTTTGCAGAAGTCCAGATAGATGACATCCATTGGTTTTCCCTTGTCCACTGATGCTGTCACACCATCATTTTTCTTGTTTCTAACTAGCAAACTGCAGCTCTTTGGGCTGAAATTCTTCATGCCACTCTTTGCCACTAGCTGGGTATTTCTGTAGATTTCAGCTACCACAATGGAACCATCTCTGAGAGTAAAATCAAGATGAAATACATTGTATTGGCTGTATTAAATTACATTCTAGACTTCTGTAGACTGAGATGATTAAATAATAGGATCAACCTATGCACAGTACCAGTGGATATAATCAATCTTTTCATGCTTCGTTAAATTCACCAAGATGATGGTGTGGATTCACCTGATTAATACTGTTCTCATCTGATAATTTTGTAGTGACTACAGCCACTGTTACTGAACAGCAATTCACAGTTGAAGTCTTTTGTCCACCCAAGCAATGGTCAGGCCGCTCATGTCCAACACAGACATACCCAGCAGTCATGGTTCTGTGACACCGTGGCTTAAGAAGCTATTCAGGTTGATTGTTTCTCATGTGGTAGTGCACGTCCCCCTCCTAGGTTAAGCCAGAGCAACAGTTTGTGAGTCATTCTATGAACTGGAGGACTTAACTGATTTATGTTAGAAAGAAAGAAAACACGCACAAATAAGGCAGTTCAGTTGGCTGACTTAGTTCACAACATAGTCCCACAGTCGGCTGTATGGGTACAAGGCAGGGGACATGAACTGCAGTGCTGGAGTGATGGATGTCCAGGCATGGGAAAGACAACACTGCCTTAGACTGGCGTTACCACTGAAGCCCTGTTAGTGGAATTCCAGCCTGTGGGGACTATCCTCTGAGCTGAAAACTCAGGGGGATAACAACAGTGACTGGTAGAGCAGCTAACAAATTATTCTAATTCAAACATGTTGTCTAGTTAAGTCCTTTTTGCGTAAGTCACACATTGGTACCATTTCAGTTTCAACCCTTAACAGTCACCTTGAGATAAAACATCGCTTGGATAAACATGTTTACTTGTTAGGGACAAATCAGGTGAAAAAAAATACAGTCTTTTGCTACAGCTTAAACTAGTGTTACAGAACATAATGGAGGATTTTATATTAAATTGCCTCTTCCATATTGTTCCTCAATCTAAGTATCACTCAAGACACAGGTAAAAAAAAAAAAGGCACCTGACTTGCAGCAGAGCTGAGTTTCCTCAGCAGAAGTTAGTGACAAGTATGATTTGAATATAAATTTCTAAATACATGGAAACCCAGATTATACGTATCTTAGATGGGACACCCAATATTACTTGATTTAACTGATGGGGTTTTACTATCAGTACTTTGGTATTTGTCCTGATTTCAGCTGGGCTAGAGTTGATTTTCTTCCTAGTAGCTGATACAGTACTATGTTTTTGATTTAGTATGAGAAAAATGTTGACAACACACTGATGTTTTACTTGTTGCTAAGTAGTGCTAAGACTGGCCAAGGACTTTTCAGCTCTCAGCTCTGCCAGGTGCATGGGAAGCTGGGAGGGGGCACAGCCAGGACAGCTGACCCAAACTGGCCAAAGGGCTGTTCCTTACCATATGACGTCATGCTCAGTATATAAAACTGGAGGAAGGGGGGGACGTTTGGAGTGATGGCGTTTGTCTTCCCAAGTCACCATTACATGTGATGGAGCCCTGCTTTCCTGGGGATGGCTGAGCACCTGCCTGCCCATGGGAAGTGGTGATTGAATTCCTTGCTTTGCTTTGCTTGCATCTGTGGCTTTTACTTTACCTATTAAACTGTCTTTATCTCAACCCACGAGTTTTCTCATTCTTACGCTTCTGATTCCCCCATCCCACTGTGGGGAGAGTGAGCAAGCGGCTGAGTGGTGCTTAGTTGCCAGCCAGGTTAAACCACAACAGTATTCCAAATATACAATATGAACAGGTTTTTCTTTCAATCTTTACTAAAATGAATTAAGTAATAACAACAGAAATTGTAAAATGGAAGCTAATTATTCTGTATTCAGTGCAGACTGCAATAAACTGTAAGTAATTCATGGAGCAGTATACTGCAGAAAGTAGCAAACTGTTCGGACCCAAACTATGCTATGGGTCACTAAATCTAATCTGTGATTGCAGCCAATGCCATTATCTAATCCTTTTCCTAAATGTTCCAAATTGGACTACTGGATTGCTTGCTCATAGTAGGAGAAGCCATAACCCAGCCATCTCTGGAATTTACTGACCATTTTGCCAGAAACTTATAACTCTCAATCTGAATTTATTCACGGGAATTTTCTATCTGTTCTTGTGCTAATGTTTTCCTTTGGAATGAAACTTCATGTATTTAGCTAAATGAACAAAGATTTTATGACAGATTGAAATATAGCAGAGAAATGGAGCACCTCCCTCCACAACATTTGCTTCACTCTGAATTCATCTTTCATGAGCTTGGATGCCAAGAACTATGGTAGGTGAGGTAGCTCCTGCTCATCAGATAACACAACAGCTTTCCAGCACTACTGTAACCAATGTCATCTAGTACACTTGCCTCTTCCACAGCCGTATCACACCCGTGACTCATAAATCATTCTGTGATCAACCACTCACTACGGTGGTCCCCACCACAGCTGTTTCCAGTCAGTAAGCTCACAAATTAACAGAAACTCTCAGTATTAGTCCCGATGAGTACTCGTACTTCATATTATTAAATTTCATCCCTTGCATATTATTCCAATCCTTACAGTCATGGCAGCTGCCTTCTGTGTTAATGACAGACGTATTTTTTGCTATTGGCAAACTCAGTTATCACAGTCTTCTATCTCCATACTAAGCTTATTAGTGAAATTATTAAACAAGAACTGTTTAAAGACTGACCCTTGGAGAGCTCCAGTAATCATACTCTCATAACAGCACTTCCCCTTTCAATGCCACTTGTTACCTTCCTTTTAGCTAGCTTCCTCCCTCACAATATAGTGCGTTCAATAATTAGTGAGCTATTGACTATCATGTGCACTGAATGCAGGGTCATTAGGCAGAAGTCCTGCAGAAATAATATGTTCTTATTTAGATAAAGACTGTCTAATGATGCATGTTTACCTAGAGACTAAAGTAAGCATTTATATAAAACTAGGAATTTTTTTTAATAATGAAAAATGTCTTTTTCTACTGGACTAACACTATTTGCAATCACTAGTTGAATCAGATACATAATACTAAGAGGTATGGAGTATCAAAACTCTAGTTTTTTGCAAAAAGTGTTAATTTAATAAATGATGAAATATTTTTGATATTTCATTTTGAAAAATCATGCCTTGTTTCATTACTGAGCTAAATTAAAAACAATTGAAAAGACGCAAATGTTACGTGGAATGAACAAATAAAATTCTTAATGACTCACAATGAAGCATTTTTTGTGAATCCAAACTAAAAAAAAAAATTATTTTGAGTAAAAAAAAAAGTCTTTTGGATTGACATAAAATGAATGTACTTTCTGATTGCTTTAATTTTGCAAGAGAACTGAAAAAAAAAAATTATTTAACCCACCTCTAGTTTTATAGGCAGCATGAATTCATATGCCGACCCCATCACTTTGCAGGTTTAGTGTTCTTTTAATACAGGTTTTTCAGGACACAATTTAAAATTAAATAGCAGTGTGGCAGAGACAGAGCTGGTCTTAAAGCTCAGATTGTGTCACACTATCCATGAGCCTAAATTCTGGAAAAGTTTGGACAAATGGAGGAGTGCTAGCACCTGCAAATCTCCCCAGTCTCTGCAAGAGAGAATTTCATGCAGGGACAAACACTGTGCCATGTGCATAAACAAGCCTGTAGTTCTAAGATGAAGACATAGAAGCATATATCAAAAGACATATGCACGTTTGAGGTAATGTTTTTGTACTGGTCCTCAGAAAAAGCTAGGAGAAGCTTGAAACAAAGATAAAACCTAATTATAGGCAAGCAACAACGTTGACAGAGTGGGCCAGTGGGGAAAAAAATAACTCAAGGAAAATCACCCAGGAAACTATTGTCTCAGACGCATACGGCAGAAATAAAAAGTTGTTTACTGAAATGGAAAAAAAAAAAATTGTCATACAGATCAGTTAGGGATTATGTACAATACAACTCAATATTTATCTGAAGACATAAAATGTCATGCTGCTTTGCATAATTAACTACAGGCAGAAACATTTCTAGGAAAAAAAAAAACCCTATAGATTTGTTCATTATATACTTTTAAAAACATCTATTTCTAACAGATACTTTATATGTCAGAGTGATCACATGTACCCTAGCAACCAGGGTGTTATTGAAATTCTACATACAAGTGCATGAGTCATTTGAAGAGATGTAGTAAGTCTAATAATGAATGTTTAATGAATGGCAGAATCCGTAAGCTACAAGCTAGATTTATAAATGTGCAAAGCTTGGTAAATTATGTTTGTTCACAAATGTGCTGATAAGAAAGGATAAATCTGTGCTTTTTTTTTCAAAACAATGTTAAGTAATATTTTCTATGATGTCAAGTTATTTCCCTTATCATCTGAAGCTTTCTACACAGCAACTTCACTTATCTCATTTGTAAGGATTTCTGCTAAAAACATACCTCATACCTCTCTTTTACTGCCCAAAACCTGAAAAAGAGTCTTCTCTACTCCACATACAGCTGTGTGGGTACAAATGTCATATATCTAAGTCACAGAAAACATCCATGTAGAGTATTTTATATGCCTTCCCTGACACCAGTTTCCTGATGCTTCAGCTCTAATCTTCAGTGTAGAGAGGCATTACCTGTTTTTTTAAAAACAAAGTGTTCTGTAGTTACTGCACAAATTTTGCACCATGTGCTGCTTCAAAGATCATCACAAGGCATTTAAAATAAAAAGTGGAAACAGAATTAAACCCCAAAGTAAAATTTCTTTCCACCTAGGAGATCTGAAGAGGTCCTGTTTCATGACAGTACTGTTGCATTCATTACAAGGTTGAACCCCAACTACTCAGGATCCTTTCCTAAGCAACAGTCGGAAGTACAAAATAGCCTATTATAAAATCTACAACACATGATGGAAATGTTTGCTTAAGTAAAAAGTAAAAATGCGCTTTTTTTTTTAAGTCTTGCTTGAAGTACTCAATGTATTTATATAGATACAAGGTTCGAGGTTGAAAGGAAAGAACATTGATGCATTCTAGAATGACAGTTCTCACATTCCTACCACAGACATCATATTTGCTTCTCCTTACTATTCCAACCTCTGTTTATCAGCTTAACTGTACTCATTGCTACTGCGTTTCATGTTGATTTGCATAGAGCAGCAGTTAATGCCCACTTAAAGTTTTTTTTTTAGCACTCGGCCGTTAATTGATGCTGTGTATACTAGTTGCACCTTATTGTCAACATTTTTTTTTTCCTTAAAATTCCTTTTATGAATCAGGAACAAATTCTGATTAATTATCAATCAGGTAGGAAAATTAATCAGAAGTTGCTGAACATTGGAAATTCCTAGATTAGTGCGTGAAATAGGCTTTTGTAGAACCACTATACATAAGGAGACCTAAAAGTAATTGGAGGAAGGAGGTGGCTTTGTCAATATAAAACTTGTCACAGATTTAACATAAACTGAGAATGATGGACTTCTAATCCAAACTAAGCTCAAGTTTCACTCACTGTTCCTCATAATTTGCACAGGCTTTGTGGGATCACCGTTATGTTAGTCCAAAGCACAGCACACATTCTTTGTGCAAAATGAGGCTACGTCAGTTATGGTTAAGCCAAGGATGGCTTTTTAACAGTTCAGAACCCTTACAGACTTTAAACTCGAGGCACAAATCCATTCTTTTAGACTGTGCTGAAAGATAAGCAGAAGTAAACAGCATCTCAGAGAGGCAGCGTGAATGAAAACCTGACACTTTTTCTGATGTAACTGAACCCAGGGTGTGGTGCGCACTTACAATCTTATCGCAGAATCCACCCCTTGGTCCGTTTACAGTAAGGTACTGAGCAAGCCAGGTTTTTATAGCTCTTTTGAACTCACTCAGAAAATTCTACTACAGTTATCAGCACTTGCACCACCAACAACATCAAAACTAGACAGAACTTCTCAATGTAGTTTTCATTCTCAATTTAGAAAAAGGAGAAATAGTAAGATCGTAGTTCACTCTTAGGATCCTTGCACTTTCTAAATAGCCAAAGAAATGAGTGCTTAAGAGAAGAATCCTTAAGAATAGCACTTAAGAGGAGAAAAAAACTAGTATTTTGGATGAATTCTTCAGGAGTAATTTATTTGATTTTTTTTTTCTGCTTTTAAATGATCCAGAAAAAGATGTACCAGTTTAAAATTGTCCAGAGTTGATAAACAAATCCCTTCTAATCTGCAGGAAGATTTCAAAAAGTTAGCTGTGAACAGTTCTGTTTTCTGGTGTATTTGTGACTGAAGTCCTCAGATGTTGTTTCTGTTCTGGTTCATTATCAACTAGTTGATTCATAATCAACTAGAGGAATGCTGCACTATGTATTTGAATTGATTTTTACAGTCTTTCATGGTCATCAGCATGCTAAGCACTGTAAAGACATGGACAAAGTGCTTGCTCCTGCCTGACTGAACTGTGTCTAAACAGGCAAAAGGGGAAATGGGAGATGAGAATTTGACCAAAATTACACAACTGACTAATAGCAAACAAAGGAATCAAAATGTCCTGCATCTGAGCCCGATAAGCAGTGCATCAGGCTGCTTTTTATCTGTAGAACTTACAGGGGAAACTAAACACTCCATTTTTTCACTTGCTAGAATGTGGATAGCATATTGGATTAGGGGACACAATTTTGAGTTCTCTTGTTTTCAGTCTGGTTTCCTAAGGAAATGAAACTTGTGCAATCACAATGGGCGTGTATGGGTTCCTGCACATGTGTTCAAGTAGTAACTTTTGAACATGTTGGCAAAGTGTAGCAATGTTGGACACAAAGTACTGGTCTCAAAGATAACGTAATTCAAAGGCATTGGTCTCAAAGGTAACGCAATACAAATGTGAAAATAGGGGAACAACTGTAGATGCTAGACTATAGCCTGAGAGCAAGAAAATTCATGTGATAGAAATCATACTACTTTAGTTGTGATGTTAACAGAACCACTCTGTTAACACTTGACCTCTTCTGTTAGGTTTTAGTGTTTTCCTCCGTATTGAGAAACTTATTGATTAGAACCCCAGCAACAAAACAGAATCTCATGAAACATTGCAACATTAGGAACGGGAGCTTAAAGGAAGCAAGCCAAATACAGTATTATTCATAATAAAATAATGAACTAGAATAACTGTTCATGCATGTATGGCATGTGGATGTCTCCTTTCAGCCTGTGGGTATCATGTCTATATGAATAGCCAGCCAGATTTCACAAGACCATTCAGATTTCCTCTGCGCTTCAGCGAGTAAAACTGGTGGTAGCAGAAAGCCCCACTGCTGTGGGCAAGGAAAAATGAGGAAACAGAGATGAGAACCGGGGTGAAGCTACGTTCATGACTGAGAATATCTATGTTAGTGATCTCAGATGTTATAATGAGGCCAAGGTCTACTCAAAAATATCAGTGTAGAGAAGGCCTCGTTGAGGCTAAGGGAAGGCAATGATTCATCTTCTAACATTAGAATATGCAATTTGAGCATCTGTCTCATGTTGGAACTTATTTGCTCCTTTACAAGCACTGTTCCTCTTCCTAGCTGGTGAGATACCCTGCCAAGAGTGCGTGAATAAAGCTGGAGAGAGGGTACATAGGTTTCACCAGAGTACTTCTGAGCAGGTCAGAAATTTTATTTCCTTTTTTAAAACAAGGGTTCCAGTATAATTCAGTTTTCCATCCTCACTAATGTGAGCAGCCTTCAACCAAACCAAAGCACTCAATCACACACATTCACTCAGCATAGGCATCAAGTGGCAGGAGAGAAGCTGAAACTCTCAAGACCTTTTTACATGGGATGGGCTAGGGAATGTTTTTGTTCTGGTTGCTATGGTAATGAATACAGATAAAGCTGATTTCGCAGTTGCTGCAATTACACATTTAAAGAAGGTGGTCCTTTCAAACAGTAGCAATACAGCTGCAATGTGAGAAAGTGGTGTAATCAAGGAAAGATGGAAGCATAAGTCAACAGCATGCTTAGGACATGTGAAGGGAGTCTAAAGGGTTAACAAAAGGACCTTTGTGAAGCCAACTGTAGATCCATCTTAAATTGCTAGCATTGTGTTTTAGATTAACTTACTAATCATATGAAGTAAACTATAGATAAGAAACTAACACTGTAGGGAATGTGGAAGAGGAGAGATTAGTAGGAGATGGCCCATCTTTGTTACAGGCCTTGGAAGGCACCTAGGAGAACAAAGTGTCTGGCACTTTGTCGATATGAGGATAGCCAAGGATGGGGAGCCGGTTGGTACCGGCTGTGTTGTTTTGACAGTGGAATAAGGGGAGTAGAAGCTGGAGTTCACCAAAAGGGCGAGGTGAAGAAGAGGAGTGGATGAAGTAAACGACCCCTGAAGACCACCGACTCAAATCACTGAGCATGCGCAGTTGGGAGGGACTTATGGAAATGACCTCTTGAAACTAATTTTAATATGAAGCGGGGACAGGTTATGCCTATGTATAGGTGTATTGGGAAACTTCATGTATATGTAACACCTTGCTACATATAAACGGGGCAAGCTGCCGTGTTGCGGTGCCCACGACTTTGGTGGAACTATCCCCCGTGCTGCCCAGCGCTGAATAAACATACCTACTTTACAATCTTACGGATTGTGGAGTCTGTTTTCCGCACGTCACATGTTTATTGGATTATGATGAAGTATTTGAGAGGAGGGCTGGCTCTTGGTTAAGATGTTAGCATCAGATTTTTGACGTCTAAATTCAGTATTTCGCTCTTCCACAGCTTTCTTCTGTGACCTTGACCACATCATGCAGTTCAGATCAGTGAAACACAGCGCTGACTGAAAGTTATGAGCAGTAACAAGCCATTTTAGATGCTCAGCCATGGAGCAGAATCCAGAACCTTAAATTACTCAGATTGACAACAGGCTGCATTCTGAGCTGGGACAGCTGAACATGGTTAACACTAATTCCTTCTGAGAGATTGTATCTTAAATTACATCATCTGAGGTGCATAAGTGGTTTTTGTTGAATGGAGGCACTTTTTTTACTTGAGGTTCTGGAATCTCTCCCCAAGATAGATTCCTTTCAAAGGACAAGGAAGTCAAAGCTCTGTATTTTGTAATGTATTTCAATTCAATGGCTTAGATGCTAGGAGCCCTCATAGAGACAGTCTCATTCATAGAGAGTGCTCTAGCATCATATGAGATGCATAGGTCCAATTCCTTCTGCTGTGTGTGGAAATTCAAATCTTACCTCCCATGTCTCAGTGGGAAAATGTCTTAAATGCCAGGCTCTAGGATATTTAAAAGGGAAGGGTGCTCCCACTCTCTCCTGTTCAATAATTGAAGAACTTTGTGTACACAGGGAATGTACACAGCAAACACTAACACAGCCAGCTACCAGAATGCCGTTATATCCATTTATCTAAGCACCATCACCACAATTATTAGCATAGCAAGTCTTGGAAATATGTATGAAAATGAAATGGTCTAGCACATCTATGTACTTGCCCAACTTCTAATGGTGATGAACAAAGTTGTAAAGTCAGCATGGCGTGTGAGTGCTTCCCACTGGTGGGTCAAACTGAATCCTCAGTAACTAGTGCATAAATACACTGTGTGTCAGAGAAATCATGAAAGGTAGATAAAAGAGGTATAAGGTTCTGAATGTCAATTAGCAATTACTCCTACAGGGTGCTACTATCTCTTCTCTGCCACCTATCCTGCAAAAAAAGCTGAGGGATCTACAGACTATTTTGTTTAAGAGTTTGAACTATATTTTCATTGCCACAACCACAGACTGAGACAAAAGCACTTAAACAACCTTCCTGTCTGAATACAAAGTGTTTGCACCTTGTAAAATAGCAATTTGAATATTGGCAGAATCTGACATGTCCATTTAAGCACAATTTTCCTTCTTTATTGACGTTTTTCTCTACTATGGAAACAAGCATTAAACTTTTTTATCCACGTTCTTAAATATTCTGCAAGTGATGCTGAGAATAATAGTGTTTGGCATGCTCTTAAAAGCGATGTAAACCAATCTGCATTAAGAATACTAGTTCAGTTACTCTGATTCATTAGTCACACAACTTATTGACAATGTTTTTCCCTCCTCCTCTTTGTTTTTTGACCTTTTAAAGACAGATACCACTAAGTTTAAACTCAAATTTTAAAATGTGCTTGTATTTGACAAAGAAATAGCACACAACAGTTTGTTGGGGTTTTTTTTAACCTGTGAGTCATCCTGAACAAACATTAACAACCCTTCCTTTCAAAATTCCAAAGAAGTGATAAAATAGGACAGGTAGATAGGAAGAGAGAAAACACACGCAAGCAACCATTTTTCAGACAGAAATAGAATCTCCGACTTTCACTACTGTATTATTTTCAGGTTGTCGTAAGACCTCACTGTTTGTGTTTATACCACAGGATTTTAGAAGCTTTCAAAAGTATTAAAGAAAGGTACTGTTAACATTTTTTACCGATGATCGAAGGGGCAAAATAAAAAGCTGCAAATAACAATTTTGAAAAAAACTTCTAGTTGAGGCTACAAAAAGTTCTGGATACTTTACCTAACCCACTTGTAGCCTGACTACTAGAAATCTTAGCACTAAAGGTGCTCAGCATATTGACAGTTATTTTCTAAGTCAGATGTTCACAGACACCCCTATAATTAGAGACTAAGTTCCTGAACCTAACAATGTGCTCCGGCTAGCGCTTTACAAGAACCCCTTAATATTGCCCCTTAAGGAGCTCCTAACAAATACAGATTTCTTTTAAACCAGATCAATTTTCAGCACATGAATTCTCAGCCTGTCCCTGTTTGGCATTTTAAAATAAGAGTGGCTTTAAATGTGATTGCTGAATTGGTGCCTAAATACCTTCAAACAATGTGATTATTGATATGGTACTGAACATTGGGTTTGGTATGTATTTGCAATTACATTCTGTTCAGTACTACTATAGCTACTCTTCCTGATTAAAACTGAAGCCAGCAATAGTTAATGCTTCTAATCCACAAAAGTAACAGTAATACTTGACACTACTACTATTCTGAGCGGTTCTTTAAAATAGGAAACAATACACATTGCTTTAAAGGTGGGAAGATAACGAGGTATAAAACTGGGAGAAGGAAAAGATCTTAGGAGTTCAGGAAAACTTGCATCAATTTAGGTCTAAGTAATTGACATTTCCCCATATTAATTTTACATCTAACCACAACAGACCACAGATGAAGGTGGCCCGTTATCTCTCTGCTTACTCAAAATTTTCTTTATTACATTCATCTGCCTGATCCTGTTCCCAACATAATTTCTTGCAAAGTCTCTATTAAATCCAGCAAACTGAGGAATGGGTTTTACATTCCCTTCATGTAAGTAGAAGTCCGATGGTATCAACATAGGAGTGTTAAGTATTCTCCTATAAAGGGTCTGAGCACAGTTTTGCTGGTATTTTGGTCACCCACCTCTTCAAGGTATTTTCTCCATTCATTCTTAATAACCTTAAGAACTATAGACTGACCAGTGCATTGACCTATCCTGGTGATATTCTTCAGGGACAAAGCAGAAATTCAGCGAAGTACTGCTGTGTGTAACCATTTTTGTAAACAGCTTTGAAAAAAACCAGGATTTTTTCTAACTAGCTCAAAATATGTTACAATATATCAGTTCTGTTCAACTGAAAAGGCAGCAAATAAAGCCTTCAGTCAACCACCCTTATTTCTGCAGTACATGTGGAGCAAACAGTCTCCAGGTCAAGCCTAACTCAGAACAAGAGAGTACACGAGAAACAAATGGAGACTTAGAAAGATTAATCTTTCCCTTCATGCCCACATACGGCTGGTAAGCTTACCATTTTTAGCCCACAACTAAGACTATTTTTTTTCCTTTTAAATAACGGTCAACTTACTGTTAATTCTTATATCAATAACAACAGAAGACAGAAAGCCCTGGGCAGCCACTGCTATTATCTGCAGCCACACTGCCTTTGTTCTTAGCCCTGTTCTGCTTCCTTCTGATCCCCCAGCACCAAGGGCTCGAGTGAGTTGCTGGAATGGGTTTGAGGGAAGATGCTCTTCCCCCCCCTCTTCTCTCACTTCCTCTCTTCCCCAGCTGACTGAGCATACTGAAAGAAACAGAAAGAGGGGCAAGCAAAACCTGGTGAGAAGGGAAAAGAGCATTTCCCTTAAAGCAATGCAAAAGGAGAGTCCCTCAGCAAAGGAGGAGTATGGGCCTTGTCTGTGTGGCTTATCATGTCCACTTACATTTTCAGCACTCAGTCCAGTGTTCAGTTCAAATCATCAAATCACCTTGCTCTTCAGGGTGAAATCCCCTTGGAAAAGCTTCCCACCCTGCAGATGAGATCAGAAAGGGCAGAGAAACACCACTTCCTACACACCCACATCCTGTGAAACCCCAGTGATTACTGCTCACTTCTCCTCACCTCAACTGTCACTCCTGCTTCTTCATACAATCCCTACCACTAACTTTGTCACTGCAAATAACAAGGGCAAAATCATTAATACTGCCCTTGGACACTGCAGCAGCAAAATTAATTTTTGCCCACTCCGTTTGGAAATTTTGAAGCAGCTCTGTCAGAAACAAACCACATGGAAATCACGTCTAGGTTTCTTTCCAACTCGAAGGAGCACTGTCATTTTAGCTGCTATTTGCTAAACAGAAAAATTTTAAGTAAATATTACATTAAACAAACAAAAAAACCCCCACTTCTGAGAGCCCAGCTTTCATCCTGTGATACTTTCAAAGGGATTGTTATATCCACAACAATTTATCTGTGAAACCACTTGTAAAAGGTTAAAACAATACACTTAATATATTTCTATTGAGTGGTGTCTTGCCTCTTGCTGCTGACCAAGAGATATCCTGTAAAGGAAGTAGCTAATCACTGTCTCCTTGGAAAATGTTTACAAAGGGACATTTGGGATGATGTTATCTACATCCTGTTTAAGTAGCTGTTTTGTTCTTTTAAATCAGATGGTGAACCAAAAAGATGCATTCTTTGTAGTATTGTTACGCTTTTCCTTTCTGTATCTTGAGTCTCACTGTTTCTGTACAGTAATTAGGTACCAGCTGTTTTTCACCTTATCTATCCATACTTTGCACACATGGATTTTAAGAAAGAAGGTGTTGCAGCATGGTTGGGGCTTTGAGGGGAGTGGGAGGAGGAAGGGAAGGAGATTCATTTTTGTGCAATTCTTATCAAAATCAATTGGTAAATTTTATGTACGCGTAAGCATCCCAATGACCTGAATCGAAACTGATCAAGTACGTTAATTCTAAAAGACCATAAAGGAAAGAAAACTATTTTGCTGTGGACTACTGGAAGGAAATGAAATTATGAAGACAATGCTCTTGGACCCAGTTATAGTAAATAAAAGCTTCTATCTTTCCCTGATGCCAGAATTAAACGTGATTTTGATTTTACTGATACAGAACACAGATTTCAGTTAGCAATATCATTACCTGTCACTGCATATTGCAGTGTCATAATAGCCCCACTGTGTGCTCCTTCTGAAACAGCTGACATTAATGCAAGGTATGATGATCCTTCTAGGCAGATGATCACTGCTTACTGTATTTCAGCATTCTCCTAAATAGGAAAACATCAAAATCTTTAATCAATAGAAAGGTTGACGTATTACTTGTAGGACTGAGCCTCAAGGCCACACATATCAAAGTGTGCTTCTACTCAGAAGAATGCCACCAGCTAATAACACCTTCTGACTTGCCAGACAATGTTTTTATATTTTAACAAGATATATGCTCATTGCTTTTCTTACTGGAACAATTAATTTTAGTCCACTGTTATTTAAAGTCTTCCAGATTAAAAGCAACCAAAAAAAATATCTAAGTTTCAGTTACACATAGCTGACAGTGCAAGACTGTTGCCAATCAGCAGCTTGCAAATTATCTGTACAAACAACTAATGATAAACTTAGGCATAGTTCTTAAAGTAAATTTTAGACTCTTTGATGACTTTTAAGTTCTTTAGAGAGTCCAGGATGAAAATAGGACAAATTAAGTTATTAAACATTATGAAATATCTAAATTTTCCTGGACTGGCTCTCTTCATCTTGTAAGATTTGTCTGAAAAGAAGAAAAAGGGAAGAGGAATTTGGCCATTTTGGGGGGATTCATCTCTGCTCAGAATCCCAGTCAGGGTACTGATGAAACTCAGGTATTGGTGCACTGTATGCACTGCCTGATGCATATATCCATCTATCAATCAGTGTCAAATTGCGTGAACTGAATGTGAAAGCTCTAATTTGGGTTGCAAAATCATGCACTCATGTATACTGTGCATCACTGGAATATATGAGCACTTTCACAAGCACAAATGCAATTATTTTCAGAGTATTACTAAGCAATTGGATAAATTCTCACCAACACAACTGTAAGTCAAGAAAAGACTTTATCAATCACCTTTGTGAAGTACAGAAAGATTGTTTTTCCTATCTAAAAAGGGAGAGCAGAGACACAAGGGAAAGAAAGGCCACAGAAGTTGTGGTACTCGAGACCATGAGAACCTTTTTTCCAAAAAATGAATTAGCATTAACTAGTTCTTTGCATGATCAAAGTACATTTTTTTTTTTTTTTAATTTTCACTTGTGAATGATCAGATTTCAGCAATTTCTGCAGGTAAAAGAATGCCCAGTCAGCATCCAACACCTGAGGAATACAGTCAATAGATATGTAGAAAGGTCTTTGCAGCATCATTAGTTGAAGAGCAAGGGACTCTAGGAGAGTCCATAGAAGATGCACAAGCAGTTTTCAATTATCTCAGCCATCAGACCACAATTTTACTTCTACAGTCCTCTTTCCCTAGTGACTAGAAGCCATCTACCTCCTGTAATCAAAGCAATAGAAAATGACAACTCCCATCTGTATGCCTTCTTTTTTGCCCCTACTACATATCCATATTATGATCTGAATGGAAGCAGAGGTGCTATGAAAGAAATTGTATCTGGTTTTATAAATAAAGGCAATACTGACACCCATACACACAATGAGACATGAGTCTCCTAATTTTGGAGTACACAATTCTTCACAGGGCATCTCTACATGGTAACACTGTCATAACTGCAATGGCTTAAAGACACAGTCAAGACAAGATCTATAGGTAGAGGTAATGCCTTTTATTAGACCAACTAGTATAATATGGAAAAAGTAGACAGATTTCCAGGTGTTGCTATTTTTAAAGTTTAGTAAAGCTTTCAACATAATTTCCTACAATATTCTTGCATGCAGTCTGGGACACTGAGGTCTCATGGATGGAAAACTAGATACCCGTCTAGTAAAAAGCTATTTGAATGGTTAGGCTCAGAGGGTATGGGCTGTACTCTAACTGGAGGCTGGCAGTAAAAGCACAGGGTCTATCCTGGGACCTGTCCATTTTAACACCATTATCAAGAGTTGGGGTGTAGGGGGGCGGCAATGCAGTGCACCCTCCTCAAGTCTGCAGGCAGCATCAGATTGGGATGACAATTCAGTACACTTGAGGGCAGGCAGGGCTGCCCTCCAGAGAGACCTAGACAGGCTGGAGGAATGGACTGACTGACAGGAACTTCTATGAAATTCAGCAAGGACAAATGTGTAGTCCTTCACCGGGGAAGAAAGAGACCCTTCCACCAATGTAGGCTGGGGATTGACCAGCTGAGGAGCAGCACTGCTGAAGAGGAGGTGGAGGTCTTGCTAGGCAGCAAGCAGCATACAAGCCAGCAGTGTGCCCTGACAGAAGAGAAGGCCAGCAGCACCCTGGGCTGCATTCACAGGAGCAGAGCCAGAAGATGGAGGGAAGTGATTACACCACCTCTACTCAGCACTCTAGACTGAGTCCAGTTCTGGGCACCTCAGTACAAGAACGCCATTGACAAACTGGAATGAATTCACCAGAGGGCCACCAAGATTGATGGAGGCTGGAGTGGTTGCCCTGTGAGGAGATGCTAAGGGAACTGGGCCTTTTCAGCCTGGAGAACAGATGGCCTCAGGGGATGCAATAGCAGGCTGACTGTACTTCTGAGAAGGTTATTGAGAAGGAGCCAGGTTCTTCACAGCAGTGCATGGCAGGAGTATCAGAGACAACAAATAAACTGAAACAAGAGAAGGTATTGATTGGATATAAGGAAAAAGCTTTTTTTTTAACCACGAGAGCAGTACATTTAGCATTGCAACAGATTGCTCAGAGAAGCTGTGCAGTCTTCAGACTTGAAGGCTTTTAAGATCCAACTGGATAAAGCCCTGAGCAACCAGGTCTAGTCCCAGAGCTGGCCATGCTTTGAGTAGGAGGCTGGACCTGAGGTCCCTTCCAACCTCAGTTATTTTGTGATTCTGTGCTTCTCTGCAGAAACCCTCTTCAAGTCTATGCAAAACCTTGTCTTTTTCTAACTGTGCCAGCTGGTCTGATAAAAGATACTGCCTTTACGTACAAACCACATCTTGCCTATAATTGTCACGACTGAAAAACACAGACATTCCATCAAGTGGCAGCGTGTTTACACCTACATGGATCATTACTAGGACTGGACTCATTCAATCCATCCCACAGACCTTTGGCATTTGAACCGACAAAATGACTCACAGTAGTTGTAATGATCAGCCTGAGTGTTCACTGAGAGCAGTGGGGAACCCATGGCTGGCAAATAATCTAAGAAATGCTCTGGCAAAATCCAAAACCAGTGACACCCGTGCTCTACTTTAGGTTCTGACATACTCCATGCTCTAGTCCAAGTTCTGACAATTTCCCAAGCTTTTCCTTTTCCTCTTCCATGAATGCTAGTCCTGTCTCTTTTCCACTTTGTTCAGCTCAAGGCTGACTGCTGGACATGAAAAGGTTTAACAGAAGCAGTCTTTACAGAAGAAATGTCAGTATACACGTAGATTGGATAGATCTGTTAGTAGCATGGCTACTAACTTTGTAAAATTTCTTGCATATAATGTAGGCAAACCTATGGTCCTTAAGTATAAGGAGGTAGTAGCTGCTGGGTGCTCTCAATTCCTTCTATTCTTGCAGAAAAGCTGGAACCTCAGAGGTTCCTTATTGAAAACCCAAAGCACTCAAATAAGATTAGTCCACTCGTCTTCAACCTGACTTACGATCATGTTTAAAAAGAGGATTCACATTCTTATTTTACTATCCACTCTCTCAATCCTACAGTCTTACACTTTCAGGTCCCATTCTGCGATCATGAGTTTTATTGCCTCCCACTTATAAATGAAAGCTGTAGTTTTCCAAAAAGTCATCCTAGAACACTCACCATTGAAGGAAGATAGTTGTGATAAAGTCACAAATACTAATGCTGTTATAGGTCATGTTGCTTCAGAAAGTGGAACGTTCCATCCCTGGCCACTATGGCAAAGGTGCGTCAAGAGAAAAATAGCAGGAGAATTACCATGGTCTGATAACCTCAGCAGGATTATCAGACCAAAACCTTCACTAACTTTCTAAAAATAGAAATGTTTCATAAATTAGTAAAAGCACCCAAAGCCTAGATAATCCCGACCAAAAGTTATGACCCAGCCTTGGAACAAAATACCAAAATTGCTCTACTAGCTGTAACAGAAATCAACACTCACACCAACAAGAACTGTTCTAACAGCTACAAACTTTAACAGGGAAGTACGTTTAGATGATGTCTTAAGTGGGGCTGCTATTCCTATCAGCTGGTCAGACAGGGTAGCCACACCTTTGGCATACCACAGCTCAGATGAAAGAAGTTTTTTCATGTGCAATTGCTAGCAGGCCCTCACTGACGACAACTGGTTAGACCCAATGATTCTGACTACCCAGTTTGCATAACATACGTTGACTGTTCCTACAGTGACTCTTCATAGCTTTGCCTTTGCCATCCTTCTTTCCAATTACGTTAGCAAGCTTTTCTCCTTTGCTGGAATTGTTTCCTAAACTAGATTGTCTGGCTTGCCTTTTTAATGTTGTCTACTGACCCTGCCACCTAGCAGATGCTCTGTCAGCGCCAAGGAAGCTTTGCATTCATTATCCCACAAGGACAGAAGAAGCTGTCAGAATCAGGCTGTGATTTTACAATGATCTACGTAAAAATGATCTAAGTGAAAGCTACTGGAAAAATATGTGGTCTTGCTCTCTTGCCATTGATTGGTTGAGGTACCAGTTGAGCTAATAAGAGTGGGTGGTGAAATGAATTAAATAATTGATACTGTATGGCAGAACATGTATCATTTTCAGTTGGGTAGGGTTTTTTGCCTTGATTAATTTTTGTGTGCAGCTCACCGTGTGGTTGTACAAGCTCCACTAGCTGGCCCATTGTAAAGAGCAGCAATATGGACCGAGGAAAGATGGCAAATTAAATGAGCTTAAAGTAGATATGAAAGAACAGCTTAAGAAAATCGTTTTCACTCTGCTTCAAGGCCAAGCTAGGTTTGTGGACTTGCACTATTTTGGAGGGAGAAAGGCACATCCTGAAGTACAACAGAACTTCAAAGACCTGGCTTGCGCTGAGGCAGTAATTTGGTCCCTTCACTCGGTTCCAATGGTAAAATCCGATCTGTAAGTTACTGTTGCAAGATCTTCCAGGAATCTGAGCACAACAGTATCAAAATAGCTGGCTGGTCATGTTCCTCGGGAGCAGTATGTCCCATCCTAGTCATCATCAGCTTGCAACTCTTGTTAGCATGGCTCCTCTGGATCATAAGTTGTATTTTAAAGTAATCATCTACTGATTGAAGCTTTGAGATCAGGGGAAATACCCTGCCTTTCCACGGAGCAAATTTCTGATCCCTTGAAGACACAAAACAGGCATGAATCTAGTAGCACTTACAGTAGGAGAATTTACAGTTGGAGACGATTTCATCTGAGGAATACCACATTCAAGGATCAGTATCTGAGACTGCTGTGTGGGCAGGTAAGCTACAACTGAATTTTTGTATGAGATTGTGTACTGTAAGATTTACATATGGGTTACCTTCCGACCACAAAGCTAGAGGAGTACTCTTTCTGTCAAACCTCCATTTATTTGTGTGCGTAAGCACGCACATGAACTTCTCAAGGAAAACATGTTAAGGAAAAAGCAAAGATAGCTGGGATGTACTTATCTGAAGTAGAATTCAGCCAGGAGATTGGCTTAACAACGTAACTGCTACAGATAATATCACAGACCACATGACCCGTGGCCTTGGATATATACTAATGCATTTGTGTTTCTTAAACCACAGTGACCTTCGAGCTCTATGCTAGGAATGAGCTTAAAATTTACTCAGAAGAATGTCACCTACTGAATCACTGATGTGATTTCCAGTACTGTGTGGGGCTTTTCCTTTTACCTGGAGGCATTCAGCAAAGCCGAGGTCAGGTTTGCACAGCTCCCGTTGTGATAAAGGTAGTTACTCTGAGAAAATGCCAGTGAGCTGTGTCCTTTGCAAACCTGATCTTTTTGGAGAACTAAAGAGAAATGCGCCCTGGTTGTTGGCAGAGAATTACTCTGAATACCTGAACCTTGCCAGTTAGACTTAAAATCAAAGAAACAGCTTATGAAAACTGCCTGGATCTCGGTGTGAGGCACAATGGCATTATGATGCCTCAGTAATTTTTAAGAACGTAAACCGAGCTCTCAAAATTGTTGACTGTTGACAATACAGTGGCTGAAGTGCCCCGTGACCCAGTACTTTTGTACTGCTCCACTGAGTGTTTTTCTCAACATTTCTGACCATTTGGTGAAACCATAAGTTACAGAATATGGAGCGAGCTTGCCCTTTCAGACTTTCTGCCTGGTCGTTTCCCCTCAGAAGTGAAGGAGTTGTCAATGCTGAGTTGGAAGACCTCTCAGAAGCTTGCCGTTATGACACAAGGAGCACTGAAACCGCTGGGTCTCCTTCTCCTTGCTCTGCCATTAAACTGGAGGGACAGCATAAAGTGCCAAATAAGCGCAGAGGCTTTAAAATAATCCTCGCCAATGCGGGTATCGCGATTTTGCGCCCCCCACCCCAGCACCGCGCGGACGCTTGCTTCCAGCTGCGTGTCCCGCGGGGCGGGGAGGGCGGCGTGTCCCTGACGTCGCGGAGCGGAATGAGCCGGGCACCCTCCCGGCAGCCAGGCCTCCCGGCGGGACCCCGCCGCGGAACACCCCGGGCCCCTGCGCGGGGGGGGGGGGGGGGGCCCCTGCCGCCCGCGGCCTTCGAACCCACTCACCGCGGCGAGCGCCGCCCCGCCCGCCGCAGCCGGGGCAGGCGGGCGGGGCGCCGATCCCCCCCCCCCCCCGACACCCCTCCCCTGCCCTCCCCTCCGCCGGCCGTTGGCGCGCCAGCCAATCAGCGCGCGCGGGTTCCGGGCGCGCGTGGGTGCACCCCACCCGCTGTCACGTAACCCCGGGGGTGAGGGCGGGGGGGGCAGAGGGGCCCGGCAGCGGCCGGTGCCGTTGCCCGCGAGGTGCCGCTGCGCCCGCGGTTTGGCCCGGAGCTCGGCTGCTCTCGGCCCCCCTGCTCTCCCCCCGCCCCGCCCCGGCACTGCCTTCCCAGGTGCCCCGGCAGCGGCGGTCCTCGGCCAGCGGGGGCCGCGGGCGGGCGGGCGGGCGAGCTCCGGTGGCGTGCCGGCTGCTGTGGGGCACGCGTGAGCGCCGCCGCGGGGAGGGGGCTTGCCCGGAGGGAGGGGCCGGCCTGCCGGGCCGGGCCGGGCCGGGCCGAAGCTGTGCCGTGGAAAAAGTTGCGGCCGCTCTAGAGCCAGGCGGTGCGAGCGGGACAGCGCGTTTCGGTACCTGGTAAATCCGGCGGCTTCAGAGAAGAGCAGCCCACTGGCTCAGAACTTCCTTCTGCCGATAAGATCTTCGCCTGCGCTCGTCACGGGTGGCGGCTGCCGCCGCCGCTGCCCCGCTTGAATTGGTTTCAGGCTCCTCCCGAGGCGAGACGGGAGCGGGAGAGCGGCGAGGCGGCAGGAGGCGATGCGCGGAGCCGCGCGGCGCCCCCCGGCCCCCTCCGCCCCGCGTAGCCCCGCTCCCTGCGCTGCTGGCAGAGCCGGCCGGGCGGCGGAGCCGCGGCTGGCACCGACATGGGAACCTTAGGGAAAAGGAGAGAAAACCAGTGAGTTCGCTGCGGCTGTTTTATCACCCCCGCTCCCCGCGGCGGCGGCGGGACGATGCCCCGCGGTGGGGCAGGCTGAGGCCCGGCGGCGGCGGCGGGTCTGGGGGCCGCACGCCGCCGCGCCTGTGGGGCGCCCGCCCGGGGCGGTGGGGACGGGCACGCTGTGCTGCTGCAGCGCTGCCCCTGCGGCGGGGCCGGCGCGGGCTAACGTGGGGCGCGGGGGCGGCAGTCCGGGCGGCTGGGGCTCCGCGGGGGCCGGCCGAGGCGCTCCCGGCTGGGAAATGGGGAGGGGGGAAGCGCAGGAGGGCGTGCGTGGGGGGAGGATTTTGTTTCACCCTTCTGAGTGCAAGTGTGCGCCGGGCGGGTCGGTCGGCGCGGGCTGGGGAGAGCCTCGCGTTACAGCCCCAGCTGAGCGGGGCGGGGGGGCGGCTCGGCCCTCGCCGGGGCTCCGGTTACCTGCGGCACGGCCGGCGGCCTGCCCGGGGGGGGCCGGGGAGCGAGGCTGGGCCCCTCCTGCCCGGGGAAGCGCCAGCTCCCCCGGTGCCAGTTCGCGAGCCAGCGGTCATTTGCGTGTGCTTTCTCCCCCGCCGCTAAATAGCGTGCAGTGGAAACGCAGGGCGCTCGTGTGTCCGTCCCCCCCCCCCCGCTGCCCCCCAGCACAGCTTTAATCTATTTTTCATGTCAAGTAACTGCTGCGAGGGCATCTGTTCTCACGAATGATTAGTCTCAGATGTGCCTGCCGGCTGAGTTTTGCCTGTCCAGTGTTGCCAGGTCGGCTGCAGTGCTATTGTAAACTTCGTGGGGGTGTGGACGCTTTAGTTTTTCTGCACTCTGCTGCCAAGGTCTAAAATATCTTCTGCCGTAACTGCCTCTTTATTACTACTGCATCTCTAGGATGCTCAGCCCTGTGTTGAAGAGGCGCTGGAATAAAGTTGGGAGACGGGCTTAAGCTTGTAAAAAGAAAACCCTGATCAGGCCCTTGCTCTTTTTATATCAGAACAGGAAGTCAGATCACAAAGCTAAGAGGGAAATTTAGAGAAAGGGGGAAGGGAAGAGAACGTTCTTTGCGTAGCCACTGTCAGCTTAACTATGGAGGAGCTGAGTGATGGTCACTACCTCCGCAGGGCCAGGCCTGTATTTTCCTGACTTTGAAACTATGGAGGCCTGGGGTCAGTGTTGGGTTGTAAGTGACATCACATGCAGTTTCATGGCTTTCCCAGTATTCAGATGAGACAGAAAATGTAAGATAAGGCTTGAAATTCACTAGGATGGGGTAGGGTCCAGTCTGTCTTCATAAGGCCTGCATATTTCCAACTTCATTCAGGAATACCTATACAGGCATGTTAGTGTCTTTACCTTCCCTATCTGCATGCAACGTGCACACTGGATAAATGTCTATGCCTTTTCTTCCCAGTGCTGTCGGTTTATTAATAAAGTCTTGCATTCTGAGAAAAAGTTCCAAGAAAAGTTTTATGAAAGCTTGAGATAGCATGTTAAAGACATGGAGTGTAAATTGTCCCCCAAATAAGCCCAAGTTTTATTGAAACAAGCAGTGGTTGTTGCCCCTTGTGAACTGTATGGTTGTACTCTCAAAGTACACTATATATAAGAGTATATACACTCTTTTGAGCTGGCTCCTGTTATTTACAGGCAAAATATTTGCACTTTTCATCAGTACAATAATGTGCCTATTTACTATTTCATTTGGAATTAGGAACTTGTATGCAAACAACGAAGAGCCTTTAATGCGATCTGTAAACACACACATTCTTGAAATCTAAGATACTATATAATCAAAATACAAGCCTAAAACTAGAGACATGCTTTGTTTTGGTGTCTCTTTTATGTTTATTATTAAAGACATTCATTTAGTCATGTATGCAATTTTAAAATGATTTAGTAGGAAATAATAGTATAGAACAGATGCAAATTAATCTGGTTTTTTTTTTTTTTAAATTGTGAAATACTCCACTGTAAAGTTGCACTGATATTTTGTTTACTTAATAGTGATTTTCCAAATGAAATTAGTAAAGCTAGTCTTTGGTTTTCTAATGTGTGTAATATTTGATTAGAGTTATTTTTGCTCCTATACTTTTGATGGGCACACAAATATGTGGTGGTGCATAACAATATTCCTGTTAGGGAGTTTGAGGGGTTTTTTTATGCTTGTGCTGAAATCGTAATGTAAACATAACTCCCCAACAAAGAACCAGGACTTCTGGTAATCTTGACAGTATGTTAAGGAGCTCTATAACAGTGTGCTCTACAATCCACATTTAACAGAAAAAAAAAAGTCACGAGCAGTCTCTTTGGTGTACGTATTGAGTGGGAGGGCTATGTCTTTCAGCACCTTAGCTACAGGGAGTTAATTGTCCTTTAAATCTCTCCTCCTTTCCCATGCAGTGTAAAATTTGCCCCTCGATCCTCTTGTATTTACTTCACTGTTGTGCTTTCTTTTAGGCAACCTGCCCAAGCATGCAGCACTGCCCCTGAATCGGCACTTGAGCTGAAGCCGATCAGTCACTGTCCCAGCCTCTCAAATCTTACCCAGGGCACGATGGTGCCGTTGGGGCACTTAGCCAAAGGGGCCACTTTGGAAGATCTTCTTGAAACCTGCATTCAGTCTTTTGGTGAGTGTCTGGAGGTTTTTAGAACTGTATTAACTGGTTTCTGTCCTGGCTATGTTTAGGTCACTTACTGGTGAATTACATTGATTTATTAGTGGAGTAGAAAGGCGTAACTGAGAATTTTCTATACTGTAGGTGACCATGTAGGTTTGTGGGTCTGTTTACGCACATGTGTGTAATATATGCTGAGAGATTAGTGGGACTACTGCTTTTTCTTTAGAGAATAAGACAAACGCCAGTCATCTATACTTCTATGTGTGTTTTTTGTTCTTCCTTCAAGTACCGATTTGGTAAAATTTAGCAAGTAATCATTACATTTTGCATATTGCAGTAATAGTCTCATAATATTTTTAAACAAGGTGTTTATATTAAAATTTTGAAATGAGCAGGGATATTTTTAAACTAGGTGAAATAACATTGGATTGCTTCGTGTGTTATCAGTATAGATTTAAAGATGCTTCTATACAAAAGAAAGAATCCAAACAAATATCACAACCGTATACCCTTTTTGAGCCTATCAGTTATCCATTTGTCTTTTTACAGTACGAATTGTAATATATGGACAAGCATGATTGTTGCCTGAGACCTATATCCCTAGTTCCCTTTTTCAACTTTTTCATTAGTAAATGTGTTTATATTTTATATTATTAAAATATGGTAGTACAGAAGGCATTCAAAATGATTCTGAATAATTTGCTTCCAAGTAGCGCATCTGTTCGTTAATGCTGTGTCTTTCAGTGCTATGAGCTATTCCCAAAGCGTATGTGGTGGAGTCTGAGTTGCAGAGTAGTCCTTAGAAAATAAATGTACTTGAACACCCACTGAGCTCTAAAATAATTAATCTGTGTAGTTAAATAGTAACACATAGTGCTGATCTAGTGATACAGTACATAAATAGTGTATAAACAATGACTAATCTTTCACATTTGTTGGAAATGCTTTTTTTTTTTTTAAACTTTAAAGCCTTCTAATCAGCATGTGCAGGGAAATGCATGTCTGAGAAAAGTTGATGAAACACATAATTGTCAATAATGTTTTGTTTCGTTTGGGCTTCTTTTCTCCTCTATTTAATTGTTGTAAAGAACATATCCACTGAAGTGCTAAAAGCCCTAATTCCTAAACAAATCTCAATTCATATTTTAGTAAGTTTTGGCTCACTGGGAGTGAGATAAGACACCTAAAGTGCATGTAAGACCTTTGTACCGTTTTAATATTGTGACTACTTCACCAATATTAATATGTCCACATTTTTATGAAAAAAAGCTATTATAAATGTAACATTATAAAAATCTAGTCAAATGATTATGGTGATTGATTTCAAGTGGTGTAGGTGAAACCCTGAATGGGAGATTATTGATGGCTTAGTTATTTTAATACTTTTTTAGTACTCTGTGTATCAGAATACACATGCTTATATGTTCTCAGATTTCTGGGCATCCGTACATTACAAGGACCAAGGTGACAAAGAAAGCAAGTGAATCTGTCCAGTTCAGCCATCTATGCATGTGAATCCTTCATACTTCAGGGTTTCATACTTCAGTTAGAAAATCTACCATAATCCACTAAATAGTATTTTATTGAACCTTGACAAGTGGTATATAGGTCTACCAAAGTGAATTGTAGTGCATCTGCAAACTTAATCTTAAGCTCACTAAGCACTGCTAGAATTATGATGTGTGCTGCAGAAATTTGGACTCTTCATTAGGCAATTCATAGTAGTGTCTGTATTTGTACATCTTCTATGACACCATGCATGTTCTTAAGCTATGTTGGAATTTCCCAGTAGGGTATTTAAATAAATTGTGAAGTGCAACTGTTACAACTATAGATAACCTACATAGCGAACTTCCTTGAAGAAGGTTCTTGTAGTTACCAGCAAAAACACTGTGCAAAATTCGTTCACATCATTGTGCCAATAAAGGAAGAGATGGAAAAGATTTTAATCCTGGAGTTTGAGGAGGGATGTGGGTAGGGAGAAAAATGTTGGGGGGGAAAAAGCATAGTTCCCGAATGATTACAAGTAAACTGAGTGGTTGAGCAAGTTTCATCCTGTGCATAATACCAAAGTAAAGCTATTACCTTGTCCTCTAATAGTTCTATCCAGACTGAGGTTATATCTTCAGTCTCAGATATGCTGACCTATAATGTTCTGTATATTATTTTAGAAATTCATTATTGTGATCTGAGCAAGTTTTATTTCAATATTAGAAAGACAGAAACCCCCAAGACATAAGCACCAATTTCCTGTGTTTATTTTAAGTTTACTTTCTGGAAAAAAGCCCTTGATTCACTTAGGGTTAAGGAGAACAATAGGCAGTAGATAAGAGACAATGATGCATCACATTTCAGAATATATACTGCATCACATTAATATTATACTGCACTTGCTTATATTACATGTACAATTACAAATACAATTCCTATGTAAAGTATGCAGCTGAATTTATGTTCCTCGACTCAATTATACTTGTTTGGAAAAAGCAAATAATGTGTAAGAGAGGTTGCTGTCAACAATGGTGTGTAAGGGGAAGTTGGCAGCCTTTTGCCATATATGCAGAGAATATCACAAGAAGGTCTAACCAAGCAGGTATTAAGAATACTTGCTTACAGCTGTGAAGAACACAAGTATAAGTTATTTATCTTACAGTATGGATAAGAGGAAAAAAATGAGAAAGGGGGATATGCGAAGTTGAAGTTAAGAGTGAGAAGGCTAAGCTTTGCCACAGTGTTGTAAATGAATTCCAGGATGTTTTGTAGAAAGACAAGTTTTGTCCAGAAAGCCAAGTTAATCCAAAACCTATGCTAAGGAGGTGAGGAACAAAGATTGGATCTTGGAGTTAGTGATATTGTCTGTGGATGTACAACAGCGCTGGGTAGAAGATGGCGCTAGAATGTGGACAGAATAGCGTGAATTACAATGGTGGTATTGTACCTGCTAGTTCCAAAAGTAAAAGGTTAGAAGGGCTTTTGTTTTCTTTTTTTTTTTTTTTTTTTTTTTTTAGAAAAGACCAAAAAGTTTATTCAGTGTAATTAACTTAAACATCTACTTTTGGTGCTCTTGGGCTCTTTCACCTCTCAAATTTGGTCATCTTGAACTGATGAATTATAGGCATGTGCTTTGGAGACAAACAGTGAGGGTCATATGAAGTACTGTGAAGTCATGTAGATGATCACTAAATCTGAGAGATCAGCATTACACCACTGTTTATTCAATAGCATGATGAGAGGGAGATGCTGAAAGTAGAGGTGTCTTCAAGTCCCATGAAAGATTGCATCAGGATGAGTAAGATGAATCATCCTGCAAATGAATTGCCAAAAGCAAAGGCAACACAAAAGCCAGGATGTAAGCTAGGGCAAGACAGGAAAACAAGCATGATGAGAGACTGGAGGCAGGAAGTGTCTTAGAAAGGAATATTAGTCCTGAGATTAGGAGAAAATTTGTAGAGACTTGAAACCGCTCTCATCACTTTAAAGAGAAGAGATTTGGTTATGTAGGACAGTGATTCAAAACATGTTCTTCATGACTTGGAAATATCTGTCAACATTGTAAGTATCTACAGGATGCTGTTACTGCTGTGACCTGGATTGACAAGAAGAGCTGTGGAGCGCAAGTGAATTCATCGCATGTGATTGCCTTAGAAAAAGGGGAAAGAAGGGGAAGTGTAGCATATAAGTGGAGCTGACAATAACTTTTTAAAGATGAAGAAGTGATTGTGTGGAAAGAAAGAGAAGTCATAATAGGGAAGTGGAGGAAAAAAGAAATCAAAGAAGGGAGAAGAGTGCATAGAGAGGAAGAGCAGAGGGAGGGCAAAATGATTGAAAAGACTAGAAAATACAGAGGCTGTAGAAAGGTGAGATTCAGTGATACCTCTCTATCAATGAGCTTAATTTTGAACAGAAAGGCCATAAAGAGAAAATTAAAGGTAGATGTTCAATTGGCAACAAGATGGCTGCTGAAGTTGTGAGTTCAGGGGAGCAAAGAAGTAATTAATAGATCTTGGCTTGGAATATGACAGCTTCAGGAGGGAGATAATTTATTCTGGAGGAAATCTTCATTAGTGACTGTGATTCTGGAGTGAAATTGTAAGTAGAAGAGTAACTTGAACTCCCTGCATCTGTGTTTTTCCATTATGTAGTACATAAAATGCCTAGAAAAGAATGTACTTTTGACTGGCAGACAGTTTCCTGAAAGTCAGTATGGCTTTGTCGCCTACTTCGTTGTTAGTTGTAAAGACACTTATTCTATCAGCTTTGTTGTTGAAACCAACAGAGTAGAGTCTAGTTTGCTGGTCTATGGCCATATTGACTATTTAATGCTGGCAGTTCAGTAGAACATGGGAAGCATATGCTTAGTAGCACAGCCCTAATTTTTGCTAGTTCTTCTCATAATCTTTGCGAGACTGCATAAATGCATGCTAGCATATAGTTAGTACAGAAAATGTTACAGATCAGAGAGGAAAAATGTATCAGCAGTGCTCACTTCACTGGATACCTTAAGTTTTTAACTGTATACCTACGAAATATAGAAATGAAATAATAATTGTTCGTAACACTTTTCACCCTAGGCTATCCTCATGCTACTGTGAACTTGATGTTCTGACTATGAGTTAGCAAGTCAGTTGCTATTCTAGCAGATTTTTTTTTCTTATTTGTATCTTCACTATATGTGCATGGTAAGAGGTCCCTGTTTCTTTCCTTTGATTGTAACCGTCTATCTTTATCTCGTAAATCTACCTTTTTTTTTTATCTTGAGTAAGGTTTGTGTGCTTATTTTTTTAACAAATACACCTTTCAAAGATTTGATGAACTATTTTAACATGCATTCAAGCTTATAGACCGTGTAGGGTCAGAGGGCTTTTTCCTTGCCCACACAAAACATTTGTTTAAATTGCTTTTACAAGTGTTTAAAAACTGTTGCAATCGGGACAAAATGATCTTCAGCGTAGTGTCAATTTGCTTTGTCTGCATTAAAGTCCTGAAATGTTACTTAGAACTACCTAACAAACCATTCCAAGAGCGCACTTGAAAGTCATAATACAAACACACTGTCTTCCTAAAAACATCTGAGAGTCATTTAAGAGCTGAGAAATCCTTAAGATCTCAAAATTTTAATATTATGAAGGTATTTCTGTCCTTAACCTCTGAGCGTGAGATCTTACTCATTCACCTGTTACCTTTGAGGACTGCAAGCATGTTTGCTGTAGCACACAGAAGACCTGTGCTTATCCTGCTATTGAGGCACTTCAGTTACTGCTAGACAAGATGAGTGTGCTCAAAGGGAAAAAAGAAATCATGAAACATTATCTTTAAATGCATGTTGCCATGCAGTGTCCCTGTGTTCGGTTTCTTAAGAGAGACATAAGTAAAAGGCTTTATGAGAGCAACCAAAATATTTCCCAGAGCATGTTGCATAATTCTATGTGGAAGCTCAGCCACGATGAACCGTTTGCAGTGGAATTAGTTGTTTATACCATTATGTCAATCTTCAATATGAAAAAGATTTAAAATAAGATTTAAACCTATGGCTACTGCTTTTCAAATAAGTTAAAAATCATAATCTAAAAGGTTAGCAATGTTCTTAATAGAATTTATGTGGACCTAGTACAATTTGCAACTTCTAATGGTCATAATACTATTAGACAGCTAGGTCTAAGAGTAGGTTGTGATATAAATTGTTCTGCAGTGTCTGATCAGTGCTAAACTAACTCGTTGCCTCAATGTGTGATAAATTGAGATGTTTGTAAACAAACCTTAGAAATTCTGGAAACCACTTCCAGACTGATCTGGATGAAAGATGCCATGGAATTGTTTTGATAGAATGCAGAAATCTGGCAAAGGTGGTGGGGCTGGTTGCCTCTTAGGTCCTAGCTGCCTAAAACTGTACAAGTTAATCATAGTTAACATTTTCTAGAATAAAAAATAACTACATTAGCAGAGCTGTCTGGTTCTGTGAACTGATAATATTTTTATAGTTCACTTTTTTATCAATACAATGCAAAAATATATTGCATATTAGGAATTCTTTGAGAGCCAAGTAAGTATTGCATTCATTTTACAAACAATGAAACAGGCAAGTTAAGAGTTCGCTTATTAGGAGAACTGTAGCCATCTTCTCCTCTAAAGTACAGAAAATTTGAAAGTTTTATCCAGTTTCCCCTTTCAGTTTTCTAGAAAAACTCACTCTACTTTACATAAGTACATTCTTCCAGTCTAGTTAAAACATACAATACCTAGTAAAACAGTCACAGTTCAAGTACCAAGTTTATCCTTTTACCAAATTTACTATATATCAAATTCTAACATAGAATTCTGATTCAAAACCTGTTATGTCTTTCAGGGCATATGCACACCCACAGAAGGCAACTTTGGTCATTTACTTTTTTCTGTTAGGCTTGCTTGAGCAGTCATTTGTTCTTATCTCGCTCTCCACAAACTTGCAGGGTTCCATCCCTCCCCTCTGAAGCCTAGGCTGAATGTTGAGGTCTCCAGTCCCCCCAAAAGTAGTTAAAGTTTGTTCACGGTATTGTTCTGGGGGTGCTGGTGGATGAAAAGCTGGACATGAGCTGGCAATGTGTGCTGGCGGCCCAGAAGGCCAACCGTACCCTGGGCTGCATCAGGAGAAGCGTGGCCAGCAGGTCGAGGGAGGTGATTGTGCCCCTCTACTCTGCTCTGGTGAGACCTCACCTAGAGTACTGCATCCAGCTCTGGAGCCCTCAGCACAAGAAGGCCATGGAACTGTTGGAGCGGGTCCAGAGGAGGGCCACAAAAATGATCCGAGGGCTGGAGCACCGGTCTTATGAGGACAGGCTGAGAGAGTTGGGGTTGTTCAGCCTGGAGAAGAGAAGGCTGCGGGGAGACCTGATTACGGCCTTTCAGTACCTAAAGGGGGCCTATAGGAAAGATGGGGAAAATCTTTTTAGTAGGGCCAGCTGTGACAGGACAAGGGGTAATGGTTTTAAACTAAAACAGGGTAGGTTTAGACTGGATATAAGGAGGAAATTCTTTACAACAAGGGTGGTGAAACACTGGAACGGGTTGCCCAGAGAGGTGGTGGAGGCCCCATCCCTGGGAACATTCAAGGCCAGGTTGGACGGGACTCTGAGCAACCTGATCTAGTTAGTGGTGTCCCTGCTCACTGCAGGGGGGTTGGACTAGATGACCTCTAGGGGTCCCTTCCAACCCAAAACATTCTATGATTCTATGATAAAATGTTGTTGACCATTGTGTGTTAAGTAATCTGGGTGTGATTTGGTCAAATACGGTGCAGAAACTTTAGTATTGCTTGGCAACAGAAACTATGTTAATGAATAATTAATGACATTGTGGGAACAGAAGAGTCATTACTGCTCTGTAGAATGCATGACACTGTGGGAACAGAAGAGTAGTTACTGCTCTGGAGAATACTAAGTGCTGTTTAGCTAACTATTAAAGTTAATTGTGATTGTACCAAAATGAAAATAGATTTCTTTTTTAACCTGATACCTGTGGAAAAAAATTTCCCAAAGAAAAGAAACTTTAGATATTGTTATAAATATATTAAATTCTATTTGGATAGTTTAACTACAGTCTTTACAGTATAATTTTCCAAAGTCAGGAAATAAGTAATGAAAGAAAATGAAGAAAATAGAATTCTTGCTTTATAAAGCAGTCTCCCATTTACTTGTATTTACTACAGGGATATGACAGGAAATTCTATCTTCATACCTCTAAATACAACTTCAGAAAAACAAATGTAACTTCTTCTATTTAGCAATGCAAAAAAGCTTAGATAGCAATAGAAAATAATTTGTTCTCCTGAGAATGTTGTATGAATTTCATTCTTTCTTCTCAGTCTGTGTATGAAGTTGAAGCAAGAAATAAGTCACTTGTTCTTTAGGCTTCCCCATGCATTTTACTTTCTGTGCTATTTGGTTTGGTTTGTATGCTTTAGTGTGAAGTCTTTCAGTGTTTTGCCGTGTACTGCCAAGTGTGAAGACATATTTTTGCATTGCTTTTTGAAAAGCCTGAAAAAGAAGGGGCTTCCCTTAGACTGTTACATAGTTCAGTAGATCTTTCTGTTATCCATGACAGGCTAGAGATTAAAAGCTAAGATAACTTTATAAACATGATACCACTTTTTTCCCCCATTACTGAGGTAAGACGGTGCAAGTGCAACAGCTGGTAAAAGGCAAAGACAAGAGAGTACTTTTTGGGAGCTATTAAGATTGCACTAGTATTGGAGATGACTTTAGGAATCCCCAAACACTGCAGTTTTAATACTCAAATGTATATAGAGGTCATGTAAAGAAAAATTCAGTGCCTTGTGCCACCTATATTGTGATGAAAGATCATTTAGAGATATGCCATGATGTCTTTCTTTAAAAATATGGAACTCCTCTGGTAGAGGACAATAGTGTGAGATATCAAGAGCTTTTTTTTTGCTTTTCTATTTTAACCTTTACATTTTTGGGGGAAAGGATTCACTTTCAAAATACTCACTTTGGGCATGGGTGAGATTGTCTTTTCCCTTCCTCCAGGAGAACCAGTTATGTTTAATGTCGATCTGCAGTATATACATTATATATATAAAAAAAAAGTACTTGTTTAGGTTGAATAACATAGAAAATGATCAGATACGTTTATTAGTAATATTAAGAAATTCCCTGAAACAGTACTTAGGAGGCATAAGACTGTTATTCTGTGCTAGACCAACTGATGCAATGGGGCCAATAAAGCTTTCACTTGAACACATGTGGGAATGTTTCTCTGAAGAAAATTTGGCATACTGCAGCTAGCTTGAATCAGTAGTTGGGGAGCTTGTGTGTGCAGATATCTGATAGTTCTACTTGGTAATTAGGTATGTTTTAACTTTGGAGTGAAGCTGCAGGGTTTTTTTAAACTTTCATTCTTTTGGTCCATGGTGAGCAAAAGATGTTTCAGTCTAAGGATGAAATGTTGTGGTTTAATCCCGGCCATAAGCCAAGCACCACACAGCTGCTTGCTTACCGCCCACTGCCCTCAGTGGGATGGGGAGAGAATTAGAAGGGTAAAAGTGAGAAAACTCATGAGTTGAGATAAAGACAGTTTAATAAGTTAAAAAAAAACCAACAAAAAACCCCTGAAACCAACAACCAAAAAACCCAAACAAAACCAAGAAAAACATGTGATGTGAAAAACCCTAATTGCTCATCACCAGCCAACTGATGCCCAGCAAGTCCCCAGGCAACGGCAGCCCTGGCAAAATTCCACCCAGTTTTTATTGCGGAGCAAGACATGATGTGGTATGGACCATGCCTTTGGTCAGCTGAGTTCAGATGTCCTGGCTGTGTCCCCTCGCAGCTTCTTGCCCACCCCCAGCCTCCTCGCTAGTGGGGCAGCGTGAGAAGGCATGTGCCAGCTGCTGGGTTAGCAGCTAGTTTGCCAGAGAGTCTGTAAACACTGATTCCAGAAATATATCTAGACTAGGAAGCTGAGGTATGTAAGGGAGGGAAACCTGAAACAGTAAGTCAGAAATACTGGAGCAGAAGTAGAGTAGGAACACGTGTCAGTAATGAGAATCGAGGCCAGGAACTGGGATCTGAGTGATCTGCAACATCTTCAAGTCCCTGAGAGGAAAGCAGCTTGGTGTCTGTGCTAGTCCATTACAGTTTGAACCTTTGGGTGGGGCTGACTTCATGCTTCCTTGGATCTGATGACTGGCTGCCCCAGGATCAATCATGCAGTTAGAGAGAAGCTTACCTATCCCACAACTGCAGTGTTTTATAATAAGTGCTAAGCATGCAGCTGGGTTCAGTGGTCAAGTAGTGATACTGGCCTCAGAAGTTTCTCATTCTGTTCTGGGCGTCTTGTGTGTCTTGCCCATCAGTTCTTCTGCCAGCACAGCTGTGTTGCCAGCCATTACACTTGAATTATTCAAGAGTTGCCTGTAGCTCAAAAGCTGCACGTGGCTCCAGTATCATGATTTAAAGCTTTGAAAAAATCTTGAATGCTCAAATTATGTTTTGTAGGCTTTGGAGAAAAAGACTATTTCATTAAAAAGTTCTCATCTAAATTTGCTAAAATCAATATTTTAAACATGCTGTAGAACAATGTATAGGGGGGGGTGTTAACTTTTTATCTTGTTCTATGTACTTGATCTGAATTTCCAAGGCTAATGGAATGCTTTCCACCCACATTTCATTTGGTTTCTCCGAAGTACATTTTAATTTCTCAAAATCATCCCATTTCCCCTTGACAAGAGCTTTTATCTTCTTGTTTTCATTTCAAAGAATTACCCACCCAGAGCTCTTTCTGCAAGATGTAGCTCTCCAAAAGCTGTTTCTGAGAGAGGGTAATGGCTTTCCCTTGAGGTTTCTCTCCCCTAATGTTCCCTACTCTCACACAGAACAGTTTTATTATCCTTTTTGGATGCATATTAAACTCACTTGAGTCTTGGATATATCTGCATTGTTAATGAGTATTTGGAGGGACAGCAGTGGGTTCCCTGCCCCCATTCTGTAGGGAGTTTGAAGAGGGAAGTAGACTTGGAGAATCATCAAGTTTATAGTGTTTCTTCCAACATCTGTGTTTACTTGGCTTGTTTAGGGTTCTATTGGTGCAGGATTGATCACAAATTAGTATGATTCTTTCCTCTCTGGAAAATACTGATGTGTTCTCCTTTTAGTTTTGGAGGTTTTCCTCCTAAGACCAATTACTTGTGTAAATAAATTTATGTATGACTCACTTAAGTTACATGCATGTGTGGACAATAAGCCAATTAAAAGAAAAAAAGCTTTAGTGCAATTCCCTGAGTATTTTGGTGCTGTCTGCTAAACATTATAGCATTCTTGTTGCATGAGGGGGAGCACCACCATCCTGTACAGAATTAAATGTAAGCTGGAGAGTTCAAGACTTCACCTGCTTTCTCTTGCAGCTAAAATTAAAACAATTGTTCTTTTAGCTAATTAGTGTGTCATCTTTGTAAGGACATTGTAATTAAGTTATGTTATTTCTGAAAGATATTAAGCACTTAAAATAATTATCTGAAATAAAGAAAAATCCACTAAGGGCAAGTACGAAGTTCTACACTTAGGATAATCAGTTGTAAAAACAGTATGGTAAAATCTCTGATATACAGCATTTCTGCAGAAATGGATCTCAGTGTGAAGATGGATTTTAAAACTGAAAAAAGTTCAATTATATTGTACCACTGTAGAAACTCTTAAGGAGATAAGTGCATGCATAGAGGGATGTGTGTGCTTATTTTTATTTTTTTTATATATATATATGTACATTTACACATATAAAAATGTATATGTATATAAAGGTATTACGTACAGGATATTAAAAGTTAGAATATAACTCTGATGCTAAGACCTCCCCTGGAATACTGTATTCATATTTGCTTCATAAAGGTGCAAGCTGCAAAGGGTTCAGAAAAGGACATCAAAGTTGACCACAGATCTAGAAAAACTGGCTTCTGAGGAAAAAAAATTGACAAATTTCATGTTTCTTAGCTCAGAAGAGAGATGAGAGAAGCAATCCTTAACTAGAGAAAATACACTGATAAAGGAATGTTTTTCCTGTCTGCTGGGGGCCAGGCATGATGGGCTTAAGCTGCCCGAGTTGCTTGAAGTCTTTGATTAGACAGGAAGGAGAACTCTCTAATGATGGAGATGTTCAAGTGCTGGAATAAGTCACCTACAGAAGCTATGAAATCCTCATCGCTGCAGAATTTTAACATGACTTAAACTGCTTCTGAAGCATACTGGCTTCGAGAAAGCTGATTCTGCATCGGAGCAGGGAAATAGAGTACCTTAGCTCCTTGCCCTGATTTCTGCCATCAACTGAGCTTTCAGCTGTCATTAAAAAATAAAGGCTGTTTCCAACTCAAAAAGTAAACACCCTAGTTTAAGTTGAATCTGCTTGCTGACCCTCAATGATGGTGTCATAACTGATGAGCAGGATGGTGGCTTCTTATGAATCTGATTCTGACCCAATGTGATCCATTTAATGAAGAGAGTTAAATGACTACCTCTGTTACAGGCTACCAAATTCCAACATGGCAATAATAAGCCTGTAGTAAGAAGACCACTATGTGTTGCGTAAGTTTTAAGCTGAAGGGGAACAGCATTTCCTATTAGTGAATGGAAGTTCCAGGAAGGATCCATGAAATAATGTGAAATATTTAATTTAGTTTTGGTTGCTTCTAGCCATTCTAAGGTTATCTTGTAGCACTGCACCTTGCATTGTGCAGCAGAGACATAGACTTATGGCTGTTTCAGTTCAGCCACTAAACCATAGCCTGTACTCCTACGTGTACCTCCATATTTCATACATGTCTGTGTGTTTCATCAAGGAGGTCTTTGAGACATTAAGACCTTAAGAACATCAGTTCCCTTAGTTTTCAAATCACACGTTGCTTTAATAATCTTTGCGGATACTTATAACACCATCCCCACACCATCTTCTTTAAGCCACCAGAAGAAAACTACTCTGCAGAAATCTTGGAAGAATTCTATGTAGTACATCAGTATAGCAACCCACAGCTTTCAGCTTTGCACTCAATAAGACTGCCTGGCAATTGCTTGATGCTTTTTTGCATTGCATTGGTTTTGGTGCTACTTTTTGAGAACCACTGGAAGACTTCAGGGAGTTTACAAGAAGCTATTCATTTTCTTAGTAGCTTAGTCACTGGTCACGTGTTGTCAGTGCTCTGTGGTTCACTTCTGATTCATTTCATATTGTACACTAGGTGATAGAGTTGGAACCTGCTTATGAAATAAAGACAATGCTTATGAAATAAAGGCCTCTTAGACCTAGAAAACCTAACTTTTCTTTCTTGCAAAATTCAGTTCAGTTAAGACATCCTTGGCATTCTTCCTGTTGCCCTATTATTGCACTCATGAGTGTGAAGGTCTCAGTATGACAATCTTGTCTATGGAACATACTCATTCTGCTAAGTATATTTACCACAGGCTTGCTGAACATCAGGACCTGGTGAAGAGCAGGCAGTTTGCTCTTAAAGCCTTGCTTACTGGTTTTTGAGTACTTTGATTATTTCAACTATTCTAGGAACGAGTGATACTTCAGTTATTTCTAAATTGTGGATCACAGGGAACCAGCAATTGGATTGTGCAATAGAGTGGCTGATGGGCCTAGATTAGGATGTTCTTACCCTTGTGTCTTCCAAGTCTCACATATGCAATGGAACTTCTGTAATTGTAGTTCTTAGTGGCTTTGTGTTACTACATAGGTAATAAAATATTTAGCCCTAAATGTCTTTGTGCTTTCACTCATGTAGTTAAATATTGGAAAAGCATATTCAACTCCTGCTTCCTTGTTTCAGAGAATATTTATTAAAACATCATAGTGCAATAAGGGCATTTACAGGAGGAAGAGCATGTAACCAGTGGGTTATTTGTATTTCGCTGCAGTGAAACAAAACTAAGGCTTATGCAGTATTTTGCAGCTTTCTTTAAGGTAAACCGACTAACTGAAACACACCCATTCCACTTTATTTAGTATTCACTTAGTGGTTTTTTCTCAGCAGGGTGTGTGGTTAGAAGCAGGTACACAAACGGAAATGAAAATGAGTCTCAAAGTTTTAAAACATACTGCTGGATGTTCAGGAGGGTGCTGCAGAGGCAGTCCGAGGCGCTCTTGCAACACAGTCAGGAAAGCCCTCTTATTGGCTCCACCACTTGCAGAAAGATAGTTTACTATAACTTTTGTTACTTCCTTACACACAGCTATGTTTAGGAGGTTAGCTCTCTGAAAAGAAGTGACCTAGTGGCCAGAGATGCGAAAGACCTAATGACAGTTCTGAAACCAAAACTGAGCTGGAATCTCTTCTCACTTAAGGCCCATTTTTACCAGTTTAACTCCATGGATTTTTTAAATTATGAATTTGTGGAATACAAATGGAAGAGGAATCAGTCTCAGTATTTTTATTTTCAGTAACATTTGCCGTATCATGGTGTATGCACTTGAAAAGTGCTTCCTTTTAAGACTGGGCAGGAAGATGACGTTAAATATTTGGTATTGCGTGTGTATGTAAAACTGTGTGCTGCTACAGTTCATGCAGGCTTGCTGTTCAGTGCTGAACTGTGCTGGGAACCTTAAGATTTTTTTGCTGCAGACTGCTTATTTTGTTTTTTTGACTGTCACTAATACAATGTTTTTCTTTGTGGAGATGAGCCTTTTAGTTAGGTGAGGGAATGGATAGCATAAAACTTAGTACTGCTTTAATGTGTGCAGAATAATCATGTCGTAATGAAGTCTACCTCTGTTGTGAGATAGTTAGCTCTGGGTGTTGTGAAACATAAATGTACTTTCATTGTGAAAGAAAATGCCATAAATATGTTGACATCACAAATAGTAGGCACAACGTACTGCTTTTCTCTGCATCTTTGTCAAATGGAAAAGAGACCTTCTAGAGGACAGAAATTCAGTCTGGAACCTGGTGCCAAATGGTACCTGTGTTATGTCAGGGCAGAGGATTCTGGAATACAACCAGAGGAGGAACTGCTCTGAGAGTGAGTTGTTTGCTGTCTTTGTCAGCTGGAGATGATCTATATTGAGCACTTCTGAAAAGCTGGTGATTTAATTACAGCTGTCTATACTTAATAGTATGTGTGCACGTAACTATTTGGCTTCCAAGTTAAGCATATATTGAACTGCTTTTCTGATTAAACAAGAGCTGTTGGATGGAGGTTCTGGCAGAACATCAAGTTTTGTAAAATGGATGAAAATTGATACAGGCCTCTGAATGCAAAGCCTAAAATAATTTCACTCTTCCTGAAGACACTGGATGAGTACAAAATGCCAAATACTAAAGTGTTGAAGAAGTATTGATTCCTGATGTCCTGGCCTTCCTCTGCAAACTTCCCACTTTTCTGGCTGCATACTCACTGTTTTGCCCTTAGTGCACCTGCTGTAATACTTAGGCAGTTTATATCCCAGAAAGATTCTTCAGGTAATGACTGAAATTATGTGAGAACACAAACAAGGAATGCATGAACTTCGGTTCATGCTATAAAACTGACAACTTGTAGTAAAAAGGCAGCTCAAGAACTTTTAGTTACTTGGGGTCTGTACTGCTCTCGTTTATGGGGCTGTAGGACACACGGACTTTCCCCTCGCCAGTATTGCTGTAGGTAGAATTGCTCCTTATGATTTAAGTGTAACTACAGAAAATAGGTTCAGAAAATGGTTTCTCATACTCAGTTTTGAAAATCACCTGGTGCATAAAGTTCTCATTCTGGGCTTGATAGTGCTGAGTGGGTTGCTGCGTGTTCATGTAGGCTCTGCCAGAATTTACTGATCAGGATTTTTCTGCCCTTCTTTTCTGAGAGGCTGGCTGTAGTAAGATATTTCAGGACTGTTTATTGTATTGAGTTTGGTCCAAACTGAGTCTGCTTTTGCTAAAAGAATGAAGTTACCTACACCCTGGTGTGTGATACCCAGCATGTCCTCTGCTTTCAGGGCTTCAAACACACAGATAGAACAATAACTTCACTTGTAAACTACAGATCTAGGCCATTCTGAGTCACCTTCCTACTGAACTACATCTACTCTGCATGAAATACAGTCAGCCTGTCTGCCAGCTTAAACTAAATTTGAGGGAAAGATAGGAATCTTAAAGAATAGCTTGTGTAGAAGATCAGTGCCCACATTGGTGTAGGGGCAGCTGTGTGAGCCCAGCATTGGTTTGATTTGATCTGCTGTCTGGTCAGTCAGCCTGGATTCAGCCACAGCATGTATTGCTTTTGTGTAGCTGGTAGCTTTAAGCATGAGTGAGGAGTTACAGCATTGCTGTGGGGAAGAGATGGAAAAGACTTTCAGGGGTGAGTATAGTGATATAGGCATGAATAGGACTATTGTGAAGTGAAGAATAGAGGAGATGGATCTAGAGGAAATCAGGCTTTATTAGTTCTACCAAAGATCCAATGTATTGTTCAAAAGGAAAGGCCTGGGCTCTGGGGTTCTCTCTTCACATTTGGTACCTTCCTGTAGAAGGGCATGGAAACCCTTGCTCAATGACTAACATGGATTATATTGTTTTGCAAGTGGGCTAAGTTTAATGTTCCTTTTTGGTGTTGTGCAATTTTAAAATGTTTTTTTCCCCCCTCTAGTAATAGATGCCATTTCATATGCTGCAAATCTGCTGTTTCATCTACCTCTTCCGTATTGTGCATTGCTCCTGTATATTGCTCCTGTTATTGCTATTTTAAGTGATAACTACATTTATCCTTATAGAGGACAATGTATTTGAAGTTATTCAGAAAGGTGAATTTTCTTTTGTGTTTGAAAGGGTGTCTATTTCCAGTTCAAGCTACTTAGGTTCTCTCATGGCAGGCTGTAGAAAAACATCATCTGGTAATATTTACAAACACTTTTGTTACTGTGTTACAGAAATGGAAACTTTTTTTAAACATTCTGCTACATTTGATGTCCTTGATCTTTTCTGAATATGGAAAAAACCCACAACACACAGAAGATAGATGTAGTCTAAAAACCTTCTTCAGGTGAAATCCTTGTAACACATAGTTCAAGGAAACGTGTTAAGACATTTAGGTCCACCACCAGGAGTATGCAGAGGTTAACTTCTGGACTTTGCACATGTGTTATCTCATTCCATGCACATCTAGGTATAGATCCTAACCCTGCATGTACTTTAGTGTTAGGTATGTCAGCTGTACAAAAGGCCTTGCAAGCACTTAAGAATATCACCATTTTCTTCGATAAGTTCAGTCATGCCATTGGCTGACTGGTATGGGTCAGTAACTGAATTCTTTTGCTCTGCAATTCATTAATTTGTTTCAAAGGTTATGCTCATCTGCCTAGAGCTAGGCATTTAGGTGCATTGCTGGACAATGTATGTATAATTATCTGGATATTTTGAATGTCTTTGGGACACAGCTGCTTTTTGGCTTGCCTTTTTTTTTATTGATAAGGGTCTTCCAAATCATGGTAGTGAAATATAGTTGTTATCTAGCTCTCATCAGAAAAATTATGCACTTCCTAAGTTAGTAAGTCATTGCTGTCTTTGAAATAGTATAGGTAAATAGGCCTGATTAGAATTAGTATTCTGAAAAAGCCTCTTGCAAGCTGTTTACCAAGGTATACCAAGATTTCAATACGAATACTCCTTTTTTTCAGATTTAGAAGGAAATGCATATCAAAACAACCAGCTGCTAAAGATAATTCTGGCCATGCATCAGTTTATCATCTCCTCTGCAGACATGCTCCAGAGACTCATTGATCTATATCCTTTGTAATATTCACCTGCTGTTAAGGCAATATTAAATAATTTGACAACTTTGAAATGGGTAAGTAGGGGGTATTTAATCATCGATGTGTTACTGTTCCACTAATTAAACAGTATATTTGTTCTTTACAGTTTTTGGTCACTATAGTGTGTTTTTGTTTAGTTTAGGGTAGGGTTTTTTTGTTTGTCTGTTTGGTTTAGCTTATCATCCACAGAGAAATGGATTAAACTCCAGTTCAGATTTGAAGTAGGATAAATCATCCTCTATTGGCCATGGAAGGAATATCTAGCAGATGTTAGATTAATGTAGGCACCTCAGTTAGGTACTGTGAGCCTGGGCCCAAGTTTCAGTTCTCTTTCTCTGTCTTCCATACAAGTCAAAGAGCAAAGAACAAAAGTGTAATTTTTGAAAATATTCTGATTGTATCACCTAGAGAAGAAAATTTTTGATAAATATTACTTCTCACTCACACACTCAAAATTACAGTGTGCTGAAATAAGTCATAAGCTTTTCCTTCCTATTTGTTCCCATTTTGAGGTGACTGCCTGGCATCATACATGTGTGTTTCTGGCTCATTAGATTTTTCACAACAAAGGTACTAGATCATATTGGCAATACTAGTCTTTCTTAGGAATTTTTAATTGTGGAATATATTATGTGACTTCTTATCTTTACAGAATGTTTGCTCCTAATTAGATGAGTATAGATAGAGAAAGCAGAACCGACATGATAAGAATCTTCAGCCAATTTTGGTACAATTTAATTTAGATAATCTTTTCTTCCCCCAAACCTGGTATCTTACTGGCTTTTAAAAGCACCATCATTTACAACAGAGCTTTACTGTAGAGTTAGATTCTGACTGTCCTGCTGCTTCTCTAACCACAAGTGTTAGAACAAGTGTGCCAAGCTATGACTGTGGTGTAGTGTTGCATTTAACTTAGGCTCATGCACTTTTTGAAAATGGAAGAAAGTAATTGCTTGCATGTTTCTGAGAAGTAACGTTTTCCTCAGTCAGAGAAGTGATTCAAACCTTTATCAGACTTGCATATTTTGCACGCTCGGTTTTTGACTCTGTGTATTGCTCCTGGTAAAGACACTGAAAGGTAAAGACTGTTTTGAATGAATCAGATAGTCTGGGCTCTTGTATTTTGAAAAACCTTGCAAATGCCTCAGTTTCATCATTTTCCATCCCCCAAAAGATGTGAGTGATCTTTAGATGGTTATGAATGATTTGTAAGCCACCTAACTTCATACTTCCAGTTTGGGGCCCTTCAAAATATTTGGGAACTTACTCAGACTTCACTAGCTCTATAGTCAGTCTAATTTAAACACTTAATATGGGTGCTTAAATTATGGATGGTATGTCCCCTCACTTGCGGTAGATTTAGGCTGCAGTTAATTTCAATCAGATTGTGGGAGGATCAACAAAGTATTTTCATTAAATTATGTTTTGTAGAACTGAAAATATGTGTGTAATCTCCAGCAGAAAAATCAAGACATGTATAATGCATTTTCCAAGTGGATTTTCCATGTCTTTAGAAAACATTGGCTACAATATCAAAACATTTTATAGAGCTACTAGATGAAAATATGGGTGTTTCTTTCCAGTTATCACAGCAAGTCAAAGGAAAACTCTTGCATAGTTAGAAAGGTGATGTTAGCAAGGAGATGCATTTCACATTTTTCTCTAGCATTGTATGCAACAGGTTACGTTTAAAAGAAAATAGCATTTTTTTGGAAAACCTGCAGTGAATCGTAATTAACTGAAAAGGATTCCTTCATAAAAGCACTAATTGGCAAATCTGGTAGTACTGTTTCACATTTTAGCGAGATGTGCAAGTGGATGAGTCTTATTAGAAATTGCGAGGTGTGTTGCAAAGAAGCACATGTAGAAAGCAGAATCATTTCACTACTTAACACTACTCAGCACTTGGGCGGGTACATCAGTATTACTCATAGTAGTCATATTTACAATAAACTTCTACTAACGATCTTGGGATATACTTTTTATATGCTTGTGTAAAACCGTAGTCTGATATTAATATGCCAACAGTAGAATGATTCCTTTTGCTTAGAGCTAGGGAAGTATCAAGTATGTTACATTTCATATCATATGTGGATGAATGTGGTTTTCCTTAACAATTTTCTACCTATCTTAATGCTTTAGAAAATAAATCCTCCATGGTGTGTGTAAAGATATGCTATTTTGTGAGGTAAGAATATTCTTGCTTGATAGTCTGCAGCTATCCATGTGCCATACATAAGAATGCTTTTGCATATCTTAAGCTGACGTTAAAAAAAACCAGCTATAGTGCTTCAGCTTTTCAAGGTTTGCTTTAGTAGCTTTACACAAAAAGGCCCAAGTGGCTTTGTGCAGATCCATTGAAGTCAGCGTGTGAATTATTTGGTCACAGTTTTGAACTGAGTCTGTATGAATCTGTGTCTTAAACATCAGTGAAAACTGACAGCACTCAGGCATTCGTAGCCTTGTGTCTAACATTATGTAGGTCTATTAAAAAAAGTTAAGTGGGATAGTGCAGCTATTTTTATATTAAGTAAAACTCTATTGTATTCAGTAGGTAATTCTCCTTAGTAATTCTACTTAGTCACTTGCAATGATCCTGGATCACTTTTTTTTTTAAATTAAGTATAATAAAGTTTGATATCTTAGTTTAGAGAAGAGAGGAAGAAAATGCAACTCTGATAATAGATTAGCATATGATCCTTCTTTTTTACATAAAATGGGAAATAAGTAGTAATACGAAAGTAAAATTCATTTTAAAAGGTGATGATTTTATTATCTCAAAGCAGATTATTGGTTAGGTCAGAATGCTTTCGTATTATATGTGATCTGTGAACATTTTTGCTTCTAGGCAAATTCATACATACATGCTTCCAGAAGAACGTGCATATCCATTTTTCCAACAAGCACAGATTTTTACATGCATGGGTGTACTGGGTCTGGTTGGGATGGAGTTAACTTTCTTTATAGCAGCCTGTATGATGCTGTGCTTTGCATTTGTGACTAAAACACACCAACATGTTTGCTATTGCTGAACAGTGATTGCACAGCGTCAAGACTTTCTGTTTCTCACTCTGACCCCCAGAGAGTGGGGGTGAGCAGGAGGCTGGGAGGGGACACAGCCAGGACAGTTAACCTGATTGACCAAAAGGGTGTTCCATGCCATACAGCATCATGCTCAGCAATAAAAAATTGGGGGTTAGTCATTCCAAAGTAGCTGTGGCTTGGATGCTGGCTGGGCATCTTGCAGGAGATGGTGAGTGGTTGCCTTTGCAATCTGAATTTCAGCCTTACTGATGTTAAAGCAAAACCTTTACTTTTGTGTTTCTGTATTTTCAATGTGCAATAGGTATTGGATTACAGAGTTCTGGGTTATGTTCAAAATGGACTCTAAACTAACCACAACTATGGAGCAATTTCAAGAACTGGTTAAAGCTAATGGTGAGGAGTTACACTGTCGTCTAATTGACACAACTCAAATGTGAGTGCCAAACTTTCAATATGCTCAGAAAACAAACTTTTGCTCTGAATTTCCTTTATTCAAGTATAACGTCTCTCCAGTATAGCAGGATAATGGTCCTATAGTGTGTTAATTTTAATAAGTCGTATGTTATCTATCCATAGAAGAGTTTATACATCCTTATAGATGAAATATGTATTAAGTACAGGAACAGAATGCTTTTCAAGAACGGCTTAGGTTGAATTTAACTGCTGTGTAGACTTTGTGCTGATTCTCTATGCTAGATAAATTTTACTCTATCCAGGGTAACTTAAAAAATTTGTAGAGGCCTAATGATTTTGACAGATGTCTTGAAGTCAATGAGAAAGGAGAATACATTTTGAATGGGTAAAAGATGAGGTAAAAAAAGTGTGTTTGTGTTTTTAACAGCAATGGTAAGTGAGAAGATATAGTTCATTACATTGTCAAACTCTTGATACTATTGTATGTGATTTCAGTTATAAAATTACTTGTCCTGTCAAGAATATATCCTACAGCTATGCATCACATAGTTCTTTCTTGGGAAGATAACCTTCCTTGTTACATGAGAGTGAGATAATTTTGTGGAACTGTATAACAGTGTCAATTCATACTTTGGTTGGAAATGCACAGGCAAAAGCAGAGGTGAATTTGTCATACATTTTATATCTGGTTATGAAAGAGGATATTTAGTTTTTCAAATCCAATTAAATTTCATTACCCCATTGGCAAATGCATAGGGGGACATTTCATACTCAGAGGCTGGTCAAGGAAATCTGTAAGAACTATTAAGTGGATGTGTTCAATGAAATCAGTTACGGACAGCAATTCTAGAAGTGCAATATATAATCTCATGCTGTTTAGTAATATAGTTGTATTGTACTTGGGTGCTACCTCAATATAATACTTAAAGATTAATGATGTTTTATCATACAGTCTCTAATGCATGAAAGGAGCTTGCTATTTAGAAATTAAAATAATTCACTTTTTAGTGCAGTAAGGCATGAAAACAATGTTACTTTTGTATTAGGGAGAGAGGAAAAGTTTGCATTTCAGAAGATAACTCAGGGTAATTCTGTTTTAAAATTTCTCTAAAAGAAATTCTAGGGATTGGTCTAGAAAGCTGACACAGCGTGTAAAGGCCAACACCAGTAAGAAACGGAAAGTCTCGCTTCTTTTTGATCACCTTGAGCCAGAGGAGCTGTCAGACCACCTGACCTATCTTGAATTTAAGTCTTTCAGAAGAATATCAGTAAGTGATATTTATTTATTTATTTTAAACAAAGATGGGGAGGACATAGGAAAGATGGGAGGGGGGTAGTATTACAAGATTAACCCTGCGGTGCAAGCTGTTGGATGAGCTGAGTCTGTGTCCAGACGCTTTGTGTTGAAGGTGGCCAGTGGTACTTATTCGGAGTACATACCCTTTTGCTGCAGTCATTTGAGAGAGGGAGAGTAAACCTTTTAAGCAACTGTGGAACAGAGTCAGGGCAAGGTCAGTTGAAAGGAAGAGGACTAAACCATTTGATCTTCCAAATAATCTTTTTGTTAGAACAAGTGGTGTCATTAGGCACAGGAAGAAGCAGCCTCATTTTACTCAAATCAGTACTAAGGCTGAAATGGGATGAAGGAAACTTGGAATATTTTCCTAGAATACTAACCCCCTGTGGCTTAGGGAAACAGTGCAGCATTCTTGTGCAGTGACTAATGGACTGTCTGTATAGAAGGTGTCCACTGGACCCTGCTTGCCACTTTTGATTGTGCATAACAAAATAAAGACTAGGGATAAGAAAGCACTTGAGAAAATGCCATTTTTTAATGTAAGAGGGGTTTAAAATATTTTATGGAACAAGCTTTCAAGTACACAAACAAATCTTAAGGATTTCTCATTTATGTTTTCATTCGTTTTGTTTTCTCAGCTATGTTGGTAGCTGATAAGATGCTAGCTTCCTTATGCACCTTGGCTTCACTTGAGTCCTTGTATGCTGCAACGTTATTTCTACTCAAACCTGATACAGTTCATACATGGAGAAGAAAAGTGAATCAAAATCTAAGATGGCTGCAAAGTCAGTGTGATGATAGCAGTGAAAGCAAAGTGGGTTTTTTAGGGGCTTTTGTTTGTTTTGGTTATTTAGTGGGTTTTCTTTGAAACACTACAATTTGAAGATGAAGTCTTGCAAGGAAAGGGGCTCTCAATAGACTGTGGAAGACTTCACAGTCGTGTGTTAGTGTACTTTATTTTGAGCTGACAGTACATGACTCTTCATGTTTTGTGTTAAATTCAAAAAGCCATAGAACCAAAGTCATGCACAAATTGCTGCCTGTAGGCAGTAATAATATGCAAAGCTTATATAACTTAACATTTTCGAGGTCTTTGCAGACATAAAGTAATTAATGATTAATGAGCATAACAAGTATGATTGCAGTCAAAGTGTCAGATGTGTCATAGAGTTCCAGCAGTTACATACTTGTATACATTTTATATGCAGGGTCCCTGCATATGTTTTGATATAAATTGAGTTTACCAAAACCTCAGATCAGAAAATAATGTGTAATTAATAAATAGCTATATTCATTAACTCTTTGCAGAATATGTTCATGATATGCTAAGCCACAGAATCGTTTTGTTATTCTAACATGGCAGCAGATACTGGGAGAAAGGCTGCAAGTTACCTGCTATGTTATCAGTCACTGGAATAACTATGCACAGGTTTGGTCATTTGAAAGACAGAAAGGAATACTTGGTCCCCTGAACATATACAGCACACAGCAAAATCTTCCATGAGATACCATGTATCTTGCAGCAAAGAAAAATGCAGGGATGGTGTTCACAGAGTAATGACTGCAGGTATTCTGGTGTTTGGAAACCATTTTAATTTATAGTTATAAAATACAGAGAGGCTACACTCTTCTGCAAGAATCTGGATTCTGCTTTCCTGTTGAGACTCATAAGTTAGTCACTGCAATACCAGACTCTTGCATTATTTAAGTATCTGGACTTCTTTACTGTATCTGCCACTAACAATCTTGCTACAGTTGACCTCATTAGTAAGTTCTTGCACCAAAATTATTTTGAAACTTTAAGTAGGTTGTTAGTTACAATTTTTTTCAGCATTTAAAAAAAAATATTTTCTGAAGGAGAGAGCTGCTGAGAACAAAATATAAACTAATCAAACTGATTCATAATTGTACTGAAACTGTTATGAAGTCCATAATTATGTAGTCAGAAATTGAAAAATTACCTATCTGTATAGAATAGTTGCTTGAATTTCAAGATCCAGCCAAATCTGGCTGGGGTTCAAAATTCAAACAATAATTGTAAGTAAGTACTATGTAATCTCAGAGACAGCTCTACTTATTACTGTTAATGTTTCTACCATTTTTAATTTAATAAGAGGACAAATTCGGAGATGTCTGCTGTCATATCTGTTTTTTAAAGTGTTAATAGTTCTTATTAAGTGGATGGAAAAAAGTTTAAAAGTGGAGAGAAAATGTGAGAGGGAGGACAGCAGCCTGACAATTTATGACCTTCTCTTAAAGATCAATGCCATTCATCATATTTCTGCGGCCTTAAGAAAGGAATATATGTCTATTACAGCTATGAATGTTTTTGGTAAGATGTTAGTATCAGTGGTCATAGTAAAGAATGAATGTATAAATCCCGTGTCAGATTTTGTGACTATTCACATTCTTGTATATTCTTGTTAATGGATAAATCAAGAGGATGGATAAACATTACATTAAGAAAAAGCAGATGATTGCTTCTCTTTGATCTTAATGGGAAGAATGGCTTAAAAAAGTCTTTGTCACATACAGGTGTCTACTGAACAATTTTAGATCACTTTGGTTAAATAAGAGAATCTCACAAGCTGTATTAAAAATATTAAGGAATCTGTAGCCCTCATTCTTAATGGTCTTATCTCAGTTTTATATTAATCTCATTGACTTGCATTTTGTATCAGTGTAGCTTAATTCAGAGGTGTGCCCTAGCTCTGTAAACAGAATGCTTAACTTCCTTAAACTATCACTGAGTTACTAGATTACACTTTAAATTCAGTTTAACCTTCCCTGTAGAGCCTAAATTTAATGAATCTATGGAGCCACTGAGGCTGGGAAGAAAGCCCCAATTCTACTCATCCTAGGGTTTATAAGAGCCAAGGCTCCTGAGATACACATAATGTAAATTACGTGATACAAATTATGGCAAAAAGATGCTTCCGGTTAATTCAGCTAGTTCAAGCCTTCTGTTTTGAACTGAACAAAGCTTTAACAAAGGTGAGATTTCAGTCTTATGGATATTTAAGGTGTAAAACATACCTTGTATATTTCATGTGAAAAGCAGACCTGTGTCTTCACACAGATCATAAGGTATATGAAACTGTACATGAGTTTTCATTTACACTTTTTTTTTAAGTTCTCAGATTATCAGAACTACATTGTGAATAGCTGTGTGAAGGAGAATCCAACAATGGAAAGATCAATTGCTCTTTGCAATGGTATCTCTCAGTGGGTGCAGCTAATGGTTCTTAGCAGACCAACACCACAGCTTCGGGCTGAAGTGTTCATCAAGTTCATTCATGTTGCACAGGTCAGTTAAATTTTGAAAAAATGTGGTGTTTGTCTTTCCCCTATACAGGCGTTTAGTTGCTTTTCCCACACTGCTGCTGTAGGGTCAGCTGGGAGTGTTGGCGCTGGTCTCCTGGTTCATACGTACAGCATGCATGTTTCTGTACGCTGTGATTGCATACCAAGTATTCAGGTATTACAGCGTCATGGCACCATGACTTTCTCATATCCATTCTGAAGAAATTGTTTTCACTGAAAAACTGGACTTGCTTTTGAATCAGCTGGTGAGATTCCAAGCTGTGACTGCCTACCTTTCCAAAGCATGAACTGCTATCATGCCTTTCACCGTAAGCAGCAGCATTTCTATCCGATACGTCTTACTGGATAGAAGCAGAATTATGGTCCTACTGGTATTCTTTGCGTACTAATTCAACTGCAGTCATAACCAAGATAATACTTTTCCTTGGGACTGTGGGAAGAAGGAGAAGTACTGAGGAAGTACTTTGAAGACTTACTGCATCTGCAGAATTAATATCTGATTTAGTAACAGTAGAATAAGTACATGTTACACCCAGTAAAATCACAACTCATTGCTAAAATGAATGAAGTCAAATTGATAGTGACACAAAACTTGTAAGACTTTAGAGGAAATGTAGAGTTTGTATGTGCATATTGAACAACTTGAACCTTTAAATAATAACTGCTGATTGTTTGTATGTCAACACAGAAGCTCCACCAGCTGCAGAATTTTAATACATTAATGGCAGTGATAGGAGGACTCTGTCACAGTTCCATTTCCAGACTCAAGGAAACAAGCTCATGTGTTCCTCATGATGTAATTAAGGTTGGTACTGCTCCTCTAATTTTTACAAATAAGATAACTTTTAACTTCTTTGTCATTGCACAAACAAAATCAACCTTACTTCATTAGATAAGAAGGAGAGAAGACAGAAAAAAAGGAAAAGGAAGACTTCCTTTGGGTTTGGAGGGGTTTTCTTTGTCATTTCGTCTCTACAACACCAGTTACTCCTACGCTCCCAACCCCACCTTTCTTCAAGATTTGTATAGCTTCTCTAAAGTTTCTCTTAACACCCAGATGACAAGCTGTATTTTCATTTATATGCACTAGTACAGAATTGCATTCAAACACAAAAGCAGATAATAGGATCCTAGAACATTCGGGAACAAAACTATTGTCATCCATAGCAACACTGACCATTCTGAGTCTATGAAATGCTAGAATAGACATCTGCACTTTGAGTTTAAAACTGAAAGGACTGGTTTTGTTCGTCTGATCCTTCCCTACGACAGATTTTATCTAGTTCAGACTTGAACAAACTTAGCCATAATACACACACATTATAATAAAAGTTAGGAATCAGTTGTAATTTCCAATGAAATTCTTGTGTAATACAGATGGAGATATTTTTGCTGAGATTCCAACTACTAAAACTGTGAAGCAAAGCCTATTTTTTAGCAATGAAATGGTTTCTTAAATGACTTCTTCTCAAGAGACTAATATGCTTTATTATTTTATCTTGCTTGGGGCCTGAAAGATTTTGTATAGGTATCTAATGAACCTGTTTTGATCACAGTATATTTAAACAGCTTGAATGAATAGTGCATAGCTGGAGCGTAGACCAGAAGTATGACCTCCCACTGATCATGGTTGCAGGATCTATAAAACCAGTTAGCTAGCTTATTTTAGAAGCATGTTGTTTTACAAATTTTGTCATTATGAGGAGTGGACTGCGTATGTGTCCATCTTTTGAATAACTTTCTGCATCAAGAAATTGTATGCAAGTGCTAACAGAAAGCAGGTAAATAAAGGTTAGTCATTAGTGACTTGAGAATGTACTTTAAAGCTTACCTATAATGAACAGTTTGTGAAGGTTAAAAATCAAGGGGGCGAGGCGGGAACTTCCACAAGAAAACATCGGTCCATTGACTTTATAATGTTTGAAAGTCAGCTTTGTACTGGTATAGTTTTAAACAAGGGAAATATTTATACCACTAGACTTAAGATTCATTTGGCCTTCACAGCAAATCCAATATATTGTTTCTTCTTCATTTCCATGGGAAGAAAAGTTTTCTTAAAAGCACAGATGTGCCACCTCGAACTGTAGTAGGAGTTCTGGTCATGCTGTGATGGGACCATAGCACACCATAAGGTTTCTCTGCCAGGATTTTCCAATTCCAGCTGGTGACCTGAAAGCCAGAGAAGCGCATTCCACATTTTAAGGTGAAGATGGTTGCTTTTATGAAGTTCAGAGAGGTTATGCTGGTCTTATGCATTAACTGCATACGTATCCCCTTGATTTGAGAGGCTCCTGTTCCTTTTCATTGACTAAATGGGGAATATAGGAAGACTGGCATTATAGCTTAGGCTATAGATTAACTATCTATAATTGTGTATTATAGATAGTTAAAATTAGTTGAGGCGGGTACGTAGATTTCATTTGAAGCCTGAAGGTTTAAAATCTGATTCGAGAGTCTGTGAGTAAACCCCTTAACAATAACATGGGAAATTCTTATGCTGTATGACCAGAACAAAACTGGTAAACAATTATGATTTTTTTGTTTTCTTTTTATTTTTAGGTGTTTAATGAAATGACGGAACTGCTCTCATCTTACAGAAATTATGATAGTTACCGACGTGCCTATAACGAGTGTGGTAACTTTAAGATCCCAATCCTTGGGGTCCACCTGAAAGACTTGATATCACTTTATGAGGGCATGCCAGACTACTTAGAGGACAAAAAAATTAATATATACAAGCTATATTCTCTGTATAACCACATAAATGAGCTGATACAACTCCAGGAAATGCCACTTCCCCTGGAGGCTAATATGGACCTTGTTCATTTGCTTACAGTAAGTCTGTTAGATAAGATAAATATGTCCATTTTAAAAATAATTTCATATACTTCTCAAACAACTAAGTAGAGAATTCCATTAATTCTTCATAATATTTTAAGATTTATTTTTTTCCTTAAGGAAATGTACAATAATAGAAGAAGGGAAAAAGTTACTGATTTATCTGGCAGCAAGGGTAGAGGTGCCAGTTCAGCAGTATGTTTCCAGTTATTTCTGTAAGGGAAGGAAATGTTTATTTCTGCTTCACTTGAGTAGTATGCATTCTCTGTACTTTTACTAAGGAAGTGTGCTGAATCCTCTGCTGATTAAGCCTAAATAGGGAGTAAGGTAGAAAGATTCCTTAGATGCCCCTTTGGAGGCAGAAGATCGCACATTGAACACACAAACTTTCACATAAAAGTTCAGTCCCTCAAGATGTGCAGTGTTAAACATACCACATTTCTAGCCAAGTTTCTTGTGGTACTAAAAAAAACCCTGTCTGACATAAATGTTAGTCAAATATAGTTGTTGTATTAGTTTTCCAGTCATATCTTGTCAGTGCCATGTTACTAACAAAATTGATACTACCTAGGATGTATGTCACAACAATAGTTTTAGCTTCTCCTAGTAAGTTAAAATATTACCAAGTTAAAATACTACCTTTTATTAAAATTGTAAATCTACCTTTCTTGTTTCTCAGTTTTATTTGGCCTTAACAAGTACCTCAGCTTGGAAAAACTAGATAGGCTGCTTCCACTTTCTGGTTACAAGCTCTGTTTCAGCAAAAAGCTTAATAGATAAAAATGCTTACGTGCTTGAGGTTATTTGTTTTCTCTGGGAGCACTTGTGTGTGAAATTAAGCGCATGTGCTCAGGGCCTGAAACAGAGCTACATGAAGTGGTGAATTTCTTCCTGCTAAATGTTTTAAATATTTTGTTGCAAATTATTAAGTCCCTTTTTAAAAATAATGTTTTCTAAAAATTACTGTTACAAATATTTAGAACTTTGTCCACAATTTCATGCAGCTATGTATGACAGGACATGAATTAAAAGAAATACTTCATTTCAGAGCAGGAGCTTCTAATCTGCTGATATTCCAGGGCACATAATTTTCCTCTTTGTTCCCTGATTTTTCTAACAGTCTTTCTCCTTCTGCTTCCTTTAGTCATATGCTTTCCCATTAACAGGCAGATCAGTTTGAAGAGGTGTTAGTAATTATATACAAAAGTCAATAGTTCATAGAAGAAGTGTCACATTTAGACTTCTGGTTTTTGAGTGTTAGAAGCTTACTTTAAGATTTCTCTGAGAATCTAAAATTTTTCACTATCATGACTACAACAGTAATTCTTGCAGTTCTTCACAAGGAAGTTACTGCATATCTGCGGTCTGAGTAGGGTTATTCATTGGATAAAATAGCATATTTTGGTTTCGTAGTTTATATACATATGACTGCTGTGATCTTGACTCTCTGTAACAAGTTTATATTTTCTTCAGACTTGCCATAGATTGAGGCTTGTAACACATTTGCATGGGGGTTTTCTATTCAATCACATGTCTCATGTGACTATTTTTGTGTAAATATTCAAAAAGCGTCGTGTTACCCATCTGCAATCTTAGCTTCAAATTTGTTTTACCCAATAAAATACTTGTTATATTATTTTCCAGGACACATGCAAAAGCAAAGGCGGAAATTTGACAATTTTTTCAAATTCCTTTATTTACCCAGGTGTAATGTTTCTCGCTTTACATAACTGCTGTTGACAGCTAAAGATTCTTACTAAATGTATGCAAGTCCAGCTTTTCTCCTCATCATACACTCCTTAGTTGAGCATGGTCACAGCTGGATTGGATAAATATGGCATGATTAAACAAGAGTTTTCTGAGAATTTGAGTTGATGGGACAGTTTCACTGGAACTGTGAAACTTTTGTGCTTAGCTGCACAATAGATCGCTTGAATATTATGGGAGTAAAAGTTTTTTTCAGGTTACTTATTAACTGACTGCTAATTAAGCCCTCAGTCACTTGCTGTGCTAATGACTGTAGCTATGTAATGCTACAGATTTCCAGATAATGGCAATAAGAGTCTGGAATTTAGAAATGTACCCGTTTCAAATCACGCTAAACACCTGTGCAACTCAAGTGAATTTTTCCTAAGTGCAACTAAATTAAAAATTAATCCACCAAAAAATACTAATGCATACCAGGAACAAGCGTATCAAGTAGCAGTGACTGTTTGGGGATTAAACTAATGTTGTGTTTGTTTTCAGCTGTCCCTTGATCTTTACTACACAGAAGATGAAATTTATGAGCTTTCATATGCACGAGAGCCACGAAGTCACCGAGCTGCTGTAAGGGCCTTTCCAGATTCTTAACAAAAAGGGTTTTTTTAATAAGTAATGTAACTTTTATCCCTTGCATTAATTTTATTTTATTTTATGCTAAATTGAAAAAATTTTAGCTTTATAGACTGAGCAAAATCTGTTAAAAGCGTACATTTTTTGGTTGATGGTGAAGACTAAGCTAGAATATATGGGAGAGTTGACACCATATCAGGCTTTACAATGTGAACACAAACACAGATGAAGTTACTTGTGTAGAGACATCATATCAGGCTCAGTCTTGGCAATTGATAATTGTTCTTTTAAATGAAGAATTCTTATGTGATTCAGGTGATGAAACCCATAAGTGTTACATTGTTGTTTGTTCCTGTTTTATAAATATGGAAAAGATGGTGAATTTCCTGGGCTGTCAGTGAACTGTGACTACTGTTTTGGACAGCTCAGGGAAGAGCTTCCTCTGAAGTACCACGTAATTATCAAAAGTATGATGTTGGGTCCAACAGGCCATTTCTGCAGTCCTGTGTCACACAGTCCATTGTCACAAATGAAGAAAGTGTAATACTGAAAATCTTTCAATGTGGTACTGATGAAGTTCCATTCAATTTATTCTAGCCTTTGACGCCCTCCAGACCACCAGTAGTTGCAGACTGGGCCTCAGGAGTAGCCCCAAAGCCTGATCCAAAAACCATCAGCAAACACGTTCAGAGGATGGTAGATGTAAGTATGGTTGGCCCATTTACCTTATGTACGTATGTATGTATGTACCTTAAGTCGTAGCCTTAATCTCTAGGTATGAGAAGATACAAAGAAGGGAAAAAATACTGGATGCCCTCAAAGCTATGCTAAGTTTGTAATCGCTTCTCTCCTCACAAATAGATATTTCTGCCTAGGTGTAAACAGCAGCAGCAGCAGCCCATGAGGCATGGAAGGAGATTGCTTAAATGGTTAAGGAGCCAGCAGAGAGTGTGAATGCTGGTTTGTACACTTTCAGAGTCATTCTTCCAAGGTGCCAGGAAGTCCATTTCTATCAGGGACTCCAACGTCATGTTATTGATGGAGTCTGAAACTGGGCCTCTCAACAGCTTTGTTACTAGCAGCCATTGCTTTTTCTCTCTCTTTTGGGTCACTTACTTTACTGGAAACCATCAAGTAAGTTCAGGTGACTGATTCCAAAACTGGCAGAGAGAGAGAGGTAAAGAGTTTGTCTTTGCATTCCTGCTTCATCTCTTTCCCTTCTAAGCACTGCTAATACTGCTAGGTATCCTTTGATATGTGCTGTTTTGGAATGTATTTCTAAATTTGGCCTGGGTGTGTTCCTTGCCTTAGGGCCAGAGACAAACATTCCACAAGTGGAAATAGGTGTCTACGTGACAATTCTGTCATATAACTACTTTTCATATAACATTTACCTGATGAGATAAGCTAGGCAGCTACACTGATTTGGCTACCAATTGAGACCATTAGTACAACTTGCATATGTAGGCCTGGACATAATGATCTTTAAGTGAAACTAAAAAAGAGCTCTCATTGAGTAGTGAAGCATTTAGCCCAGCCTATGTTGACTTATGTATGTTTTGCTACAAATCAAGACATCATAATGCTTCTTTAGTCTTAAGCAACAAAAAGCAGTTAGACTGTTGCACTGTTTAATAGATGCTGGGAGAATGTGGGAGAGGAAATCCATAAATATTGTGGAGACTTTCTAAAGCAGTAATTCAGCCCATCCTCATTATAAACTATTCTACTATTACCTTGCACAGTCTGTCTTCAAAAATTATGACCATGATCAGGATGGATACATTTCCCAGGAAGAATTTGAAAAGATAGCTGCCAGTTTTCCATTCTCATTTTGTGTAATGGCTAAGGACTGGTGAGTACATACAAATCTCTTTGTACCTAGTTCTGCTTATCAACTTTTTAGCATCTGTTTTGGGAGGGTTTTTTGGTTTTTTGTTTTCAAATTTTATTGCTGTCATTAGAGTGGTAAAGTCATCCTCTTTACCCACAAATAGAAGAGAAAACATAAAGAAAAGCATCTTCCAAATATGTTGTGAATAACATCTTCATGGGCTTACAGCAGTGGTAACCAGGCTGATGTAGGAGGAATAGCAGATAATAGGAAAAGAAATATTTTTTTGAATGCTACTCAGTATATACTGCTAAAGAACTTTCCTAAGATGAACCTGTCCCTCAAAAATAGAGAATTGGCAAATGTATATTTTAATTAAAAACATTTTGCTTTAACAACTAAGGCATGGAAAAACACAACAGTGATTATTCAGAGGTTTTCTATGAAGTAGTTTTGAGGTTGCATCACATATGCAGATATTCCATTTATCCTTACAGGCTGCATTTTAAATGTGTAGATAAGCTTCTCTAGACTTAGGGAACAGTTGACAAGATTACTGAGGTCACTGTAGTTTCTGGCCCACAAAACTCTTGCCATTATAAATTGTGAAGAAAGATACGTTTAATTCTCCTTATGCTTTTAAGAAAATGTACGTATCTCAAACAACTTCTCTTGTTTATTTTCAGGGAAGGTCTGATTAGCAGGGATGAAATAACAGCTTACTTCATGAGAGCTAGCTCAATTTATTCCAAATTAGGACTTGGCTTTGCTCACAACTTCCAAGAGACCACTTACTTGAGGCCTACTTTCTGCGACAACTGTGCTGGATTTGTAAGCTTACTTTTTAGTAAATTATGTTAACGTTGTTTGGAATAATGCCTTTTTTAATCTTGTAATCACCCTGCATCATACACAGAAATTAATCTATATAAAACACCAATGAAGCTATAAAGAACATCAGGCTTCTGCCTGTGTAGCTATTTAAGGTACCCTTTACACCCCTCTTGGCAGTACTGTTATCTGTTTAAACACAGCTCCTACCTTGTGGTGTTCAGTTGTGTCACCAAACACAATCTCGGGCAACACTTCCAAATCCAGAGCCTTCCACTCCAGCGGGCTGTTAGAACTCGTGTCCTGGTACAGACATGACACATCCCCTGCCTATAGCACGGAAAGATTTAGTAAAACTGACTGTCCTATCAATTGCCAGTTTAGCTGGGATCAAACAAGGGTGCTGAGATAGAATTCTCCATCTACTCCAGCTCCACAACTTCTCTGGGGGCCTGCCAGATCTGTTGATTTATTCATTAGAGACCAGCTCAAGCTATTTTGTTTGTGACTGAGGAACACACATAAAATACTCTGTTTACCTTATGCTAAAGAGGTAAATAGTTCATATTTTGACCTTACCATTAAAAGGGTAGAAAAACAAGGTATTCTGCAGGTGCTCAGATCTTAGAAGTGAGTGGAGTTTTTAGTGGATTTTTATATCTGGAGGTATCAAACATGCAGAGAAATATATTAATACATAGTCTTTTTCTTTGTTTGAATTTCAGCTATGGGGAGTCATTAAACAGGGATACAGATGCAAAGGTAAGATACTTTATCCTATGTTAATTTTAACCTATAACTGATGGTGAATGACAAAAAACCCCTAATCATCCTGAGATCCAATTGTTATGTCTGTGGACCTATTTAATCTGACCTCTCAGGGAGGAGAACAATAGTCTGACAGACAGGTGGTCCAGAAGAAATTAAAAGATGAAGGAACTCATAACTCATAGCTCTAACCCTTCGCAAAACATCACTGAATCCAGAAGGTTTGGCACCAGACCCTTCTATTCCAATGGGTGCAGACACCAACTCTGTGAAAACCGCAACACATTCACAACACGTGTTTTGTAGGGTTTTCTATCTCATACAGGTATCTGCTTTCTCTGCAATTCCCTACGGTTAGATCGCTGTTATGACTGAATGTTGCTATTTTGTATTTTCACAATGAAAAGGAGTTTTAGGCTTATATAGCAAAGAGTTGTCATTGGTCTTTTTACCAGACGTATGTTGTTACAGGTAATGCGTGTAGAGAACACCAAAGAAGCTTTCTTGCTTTCTTGCTTCCTGGGGGGGGAACACAGTGTGAGAGCTGACCTTAGATGCTACAACAGAGCCACTGAATCATGTAAACTTTTTGTTTACAGACTGTGGAATGAACTGTCACAAGCAATGCAAAGACCTGGTTGTGATAGAGTGCAAGAGAAGACCCAAAACTTCATTTGCAGACAGCAGCCCGACATCTGCTCTTGCTTCAAGCCTCTGCCCAGTAGGAGTCAAAGAGCAATTTCATGGTGAGAAAAGATCACGTTAAAAAGATCAAAAGATCTAGATAATCTTTCATTTGTTCCTTTTTCTTTTAAAGCTGAGTTGTACAGCATCATTTTAGGTTTTGTTAGTTAACTGCAGTGTTTTAGCAACATATAAACTAGAACCAGGCGAAAGCGAGCCTGTACCAAGTAACACCATTCCAGTTCTAGTCTGAATAAGTAAGGACTCCCTTTCTGGGAGATCTTGTGTCATGCTACACAATGCGTGGTGCACAAATTCCACAAAAACTGAGTACATCTTCTGCCAGACTCTCATGAGAACTAGATGCCATGAACTGAACAGCTGACAGGTTCCCTTAACTCTCTCACCTCGTGACAAGCAGGTCTTGGTACCCTACAGCTTTTACCACTGTCGTCACTTAAAGCAACTACTGCACTGTTACAATTCTGACTCAGATTTCAATGTGGAGTTTATGAAGTCAGTTGACGTAGGTACGCGTGCACTAGGAAAACCAAGAGCTAATTGTGTTTAGTTTTTTCCACTTCAGCAGCAGAATCTACAACTCCTCTTCATCAGTTCATCTTTCATTTAATCAGAAATGAAAAATCTATATCTCTCTGTTCTTTTCTCCTTGTATCAAACAAGCTGTATAAACTTTTCCTATTGTGTATTACCATCTAGGCCTCCAAGGGAGGAAGTGTTGTCCTTGAATAAGACCTCAAGCTACTTTTGGTTTTTTTCCTTTTGATTTTGATGCTCCAACTCACTCCATATTCACTTTTTGTAACTCCTGCTCTTTGCCTGTATTTAATGTTCTTCAGATCTACTTCTTGCCACTTTATATCAATCTTTTGTGCTGTATTTAAGATTCATACTGCTGGATTCCATTTTAGGGTTCCTATTAGTGCTTACATGGAGCACAATGCAGCCAATTTCTCCTGATAACTGACCACGTGCATCTCTCTGATTGCACCTGCAATGGCTGCAGCACTGCATAACCACCACCTCGTAGGATATCACGCTTATAGCGAGATTGAACTGCAGCATGTTGCCCCATCATCACCCACTGTGCCAGAATGTGTTACCTCTCAACACTGTGTCATGTTGAAGAATGAGAATTCAGGTCTAGAGTGAAGGTGTCAGCCTCCTCTATTCATCCATACCCTCATTTAGTTCTCCAGAGCCTGCAGCAGCTACTGGACTGACTGTTCCTTCCCCTCATGTGTTTGAACATGCAGTCTCATTTGATTTTCTTCCCAACAACAGAAATTACTTTATCTGAAACAGGTCTTTTTAAAATCCTTTAATCACATCTTTTGCCCACTGCTTCTAACATTGTGGGTTTCCCCCCCAGTTTTTACTTTTAACTGCAAAAGTAAAAGTATTTCAGGATGGCCTATGCAAAAGCAGTGTAAAATAAAAGATGTCATTATTTCACCATTATAGAGTGGATGATATAAGTCGTATCTTACAGCTGCAAGTTGTGATAATGCTGAACTAATGTCCAGGTTTAATCTTCCAGCCCAATCACTAAGATCGATGGTCTCTATAAAACCTCTTAGCCATCTGGAGCTTTTTCTCTAGCTGACCTTGATGGTACACTGTTTTCCTCTTACTGATCCATATTTATGTTACTGAGACAGGGCAAAGATTCATTCCGTGAGACACAACATTGAGAAACTTCCAGTGGCACCTAATTTGGAGAGCAATGGAGGTTAAATGAATAAATAACAATTGTTGTTTTATTTATTAAAATCACATTTAATTATTGTGCCTCCTGTTTCTCCTTTCCCGGGATAAGATCTTGACTCAGTTTACTGTGTATCTTCTACAGGACCAGAAGAAGGACCGTTCACATTTCCTAATGGAGAAGTAGTGGAACACAGTGAAGGCAGCAAGGACCGAACCATTATGCTCATGGGTTCCTCAGCTCAGAAAATCTCAGTGAGACTGAAACCAGCTGTGGTTCATAAAGGTACACAGACTGATCCTGTACTGCAGGCTGGTGATATCTCTCGTAGGCAGACAGAGAAGAAAGAACATAGGATGCCAGAAAATCCTTATCTCCAGGCAGCTCCACCATCCCCATGTCCAAGCCCAATTCTAGGCCGCAGAAAGGCATACGTTAAATGGGAGAACAAGGACTCCAGCCAGAAAATGAAGGAGGAGCATCACAGCTGTAAACCCTCATACCAGGAACTTGAGCAGGTACATACACAATGAAACAAATTCTGTTTTACACAACAGTACCATGAAGTGGTTGAAGGGTGTGGGGGAGTGGCTGGGTGGGAAGGTGTCACCTTACTCCAGTGTAATTAATTGGCAGAACAATCCACAAGTGGTATTGTAAATCTGTAGCCACTTTAACTCCAGCAATGCTTCACTTCAAGCATAAATTTTAGTACTAGTATAGGGCTTAGGGAATAAATTTGGAAGCCCTTGTTATGATTACACCAATCCCTGTCAGTCTTAAAAATGACAGGCAAGAACGTGGCCATAATCCAATTGCTCAGGACAGGATGCTACTCCATAAAACGAGTAACATAGTCCTGAACTTCTTCCTGCTTTTGGTGCCTTCTGCTCCCTGAAGTGACAGAATATATGGGGCAGGAAGGGTGCAGAACTCTGCTTTTGTTCAGCTGGCATTAAATCCCTTCTTTTGTTTAAAAAGTCTGTCACCAAGAAATTTTGCTGTGTGAACAGACATGAGGCCTCTTGCTAGATTTCATCTGCATCAGCCCAGTTGTGGCTCACCTTACTCTACAAGTGTTCTAACAAAGTAGCTGTTCATAAGACTGTGCCATCTCAGATTTGGCCCAAATTCAGGTTTGTAGAAACAACGCCTTTCCAGACAGAATAAGGAGACTATCACATTATCAACAATGCAACTGATGGATGGATCCAGGTATTATTATGAGGAACAAAGGTGGACTTATTTTCACACTTTACTCATTACTATCACTGTCCTGAGATGGACCGACATGGAAACAGTCCACAACAGGACCACAGCCTGATCATTCAATGATCACTATAACTTTCAGAGTATCCTTTGCTGTTGATAAAGTGAGCTCATCTTTTACGAAAGATGAGTGGTTTATTAAGACAGAGATTAAGACAATTAGCATGAATCCTCCAGCACAGACCACTTCTCTTTCAGTCAACAGTATATTCAGTATAGACAGGGATGTGAAGCATGGATGTGCTTCTAAGAACTGGTTCTTTAAAATGTCCCATTCATGTGAATCCCACAATTTACACTTGTCCTTGCTCCCTCAGCAGGTCCTGACCTCAATTACTGAACAGCAGCTGCTGCTATAAATTAATCTCTTAGACTTTGTACATCAATTTCTGCATTAGTAGAGCAGTAAGTGTGAGCTGTGTTCTTGTCTCCCCTAGAGTACTGCTGCTGTGAGAGGAGCAGTGGAGGGTGGATAAATGCAGGTTGTGGACATGACTGTCAGGTGCCAGCTGCTGGAAAGTTTTAGGAGTATATACAAAGGATAGACCAGTGACTATGGAAATGTTCAAATAAGTTACTGGTTCTGTTCCACTGATAAGAGCTACACCAACTTATGTGTATGCCAGCCAACCCAGACATACAACCAGAGAGTCCTGAAACAAGTTAAAAATAAACCAATATTCTCTATTTTTTTTTGTTTAGGAAAGAAATATTCTAAAGGCAGACAACGAAGGTTTAAAGATCCAACTGGAGCAGGCACATAAAACAATTGAATCTCTCACACTCCAGAGAAGAAACCATGTAGTCGACAACCTACAAGGCAGAGACTGCTCCTAGCAGGCAAGAGAGGAAATCTCCTATGGAAGAATGTAAGACTAAAGGAGGGGTTATGATAAAGCTGCTTTACCAAGTGAACTGGAGAGAGTCTGCTGAAGGACATTACTCTTTACTCAACACACTTCTATATTAAACCTACAGCCCCAAATGTATCAACCCATTCCTTTGACTTTGTAAGGTAATTTAGCAGCATCTGTGCAATGAAAACAGTATCTTCTGGGTGTGCTTTTAAAAGGCGTGATGTTGTTGCTGGTTTCTGTTGGTGGGGAGGACCATGTAGATTCCCCAGTGACTTGGCTGCCAGCAGCACACCTTACTTTACCAGTGTTCTGACAAAGTGTCACCTCAGATTTGGCCCAAATTCAGGTTTGTAGAAACAAATGTTTGATAAAGCTGAGTATTTAAGTAAAACTGTAGAAATATTCCATTAAGAGAAACCATTTCTTCTCATTGTGGCTGAGAGTCATCAGTTAAAATCATGCAGTGAACGGTCATCTTTATTTCCAAAGTTTAACAAGAATATTAAAATAAGTAGTTAAGCTAATGATATTTGATTCTTGGACTTTAAGATAAGCTGACAATTGTTTTAAACTTCTTTCAGAGCTTTAGTCCTGCTGCTCAAACACTTCATTAAGGTAAAATAGATGAGACTATAAGAGAGTTTACACTGAATACCGCTTCCATTTCTGTGTTCCATGCCACAGCTTGGAACACTTAGCCCTACTTACTTGGCTTACAGGATAACTTGTTGTCCACATATGGTAGATATGGGACAAAGCTGATTATTCTTCTCTCATGTCAAAGCGGATGCCATTTTTGAGCAGAACCTCGAGGGCCGTATGAGGGAAACAGCCCAGTAATCCCAGTGCAACAGTTGCTGTATTCCAGAGCTCCTAACTTCTTGCTGTCCTAACCAAGGTTTCTCCATTTTCTCTCTCCTAGATTTCACATGCACTTTAGGTAAAGAGTCAAGATGGGTATGCTCTTATGTGTGTAAATTTTGTATAGTACAAGGTAACTTAATTTTCTTAAAGCTACAAAGTGTACATATTGTTAAGAGACAACAAAACAGTCTTTCAAGTTCCTGATAGATCTACTTGTCAGAATAGCCAGTCTTAACATTGTATTTTTGTTCCAAGAGAATCCGTACGCTTACAGTTGTTGTATAAAACTTGCTTGCGTTTATCAAACAGGGATTTATCATCACACATTTAAACATCAGAAACTGATGACTTTGATATCTAGTGGATATCACTACAAAGTCCACTTAATGCTCCTCAAAACTTTGAAGTTACAAGTCCATTATAGATTGAAATTTAGTCAACCTATTACAACAGCATGTGTGCTTTGTGTTCAGAGTGGTATAAATGTACGTTCCATCTGCAGTTTGCAGTCATTATCAAGTATATGAATGCTTTATTTATAGGAAAATTCCATTTGCAACTACTTGCCAGTTTAGTGATTCTCAATTCTTGTTTTGAACTTGGATTGTGCTTGCATCTCCACGTGTAAGTAAAAACAAATAGAGGGAAAGAGGAGTAGTAGTAGAATTTCTGTTACCTTACTGTAAATAACTGAAACGCATAGGACAAAAACAAGCAGCTGTGAAGACTGTGCAGCTGCTTCTCCTCATACACTAAACCTGAATTATTAACAATTAATGTGGAATTGCACTTTGGTCAATGAAGCAGTCAGAATGGCTTCAGGTCATGCCTGCAAACTTGCTTTGCCCATTTTCTGTAAGCGTCTTGATTTTGTCCTCTATTCAGGGAACTATAGCAAGGCCTATTTCTCATAGGCATTTAGCAAAATAAAAGTCTGTTTCTTCAACAATTAAAATAAGATAAAAGTTGAATATTTTTTCACATATTTCAGAAATACCCCAAAAGAGCAGCTAAGATAACTGCTCACTTGTGATCTAAACTCTGGATTCTAACAGAATTTGTTAAGCAATATATGTATGCATATACTTCATCTGCACTGGGGGGAAAGATCATGACCAAACTCTTACTTAAAAAGAAACTTCTCTAACATCAGCAGCTGGCCCAAAGTCTACTGCAGTACTAGGTTGAGTTCTTAATACTCAAAATTGAGTTATGGCCATAGACTTGCATAGTCCTCAGTGCAAACTTAATGTTTCTCTGTGTTCAATCTCAATGACTTAGAAGGGATCTGTTTGCAGAAATGCCTCTCAGAATAGGCAGGTGTACGCCTATTCACGTATGCCACGAACTTCCTGCTTCAAAGAAGTCAGTTGATATCTGGAGAATATCAGAGCTCTCAAAGTACCTTCAGGTTCTTTGCCCAAAAAGCGCCTTAGGTGGGGTTTTTTGTTTGGTTTGGGTTTTGTTTTGGTTTTTTATGGTGGTAGTCCCTTCTTCTTATTTCTTTTGGGGCTTCCTTTTTGCTGCACGAAAGACTACCAGCAGAAACTGACTATAGGGATACTGCTAAAACTGACAAAGCTACTGAACAGAAATCACTCACATCCATATTAACCTTCAAGCTGCTTTATGCTAAGAAAAAAAAACCAAACCAAAAAGTGCTGTTTAAAAGTCATGTCAGCAAACGCAGATACTGAAATTCATCTTGACATGGCTAATTTAATGAAAATTAAATGAAAAGCACTTGCCTTTATTCCTTCTCCACGCTCAGCTGTGTTTCACATACTTACAGGAAGGAGGGAAAAACAAATGCCCCCCCTCTCCATTCTGATCATTTAAAAATAAAAGTAAATAGATTGCATAATATCACAGTTTATACTAGTTTATAACAGTAGGCAGGGCTACTGTTCAGATTAAACACAACTGCCTTCAAAGTAGCTTATATAGGTTTTGGAAATACATTTTTGTAATGGTAGCAATCTGTTATTCTGTTATAACTGATCTCTATGGCAACTTAAAAAATTTTTGGTTTAATGCTGTTTGAGAAGACTGAAAAAGTGTACAGATTGTAAATATTTTATATAAATTGTAAGATTTCAGTTTAATATTTATAATAGAAGAAATATATTAAAATTGCACTTCATGCCTCAGAGTTTGTATCTCAAAGAAATCTCACCAACCTTTACTCATCTTCCTTGACTCAGACACTTCTGCAGGATTAACCTGGTACCAGGGCCCCTGTGCTGGCTCTGAAGCGCTTCCACGGCACGCTTGCCAGGTTTGAACCAGGCTTCTGTAGCGCCTGCTAAGGCTATCGCGCAGGCAGCCTGTCGCACCCCAAAGGCGTCCTGCTCTTCCTTACTTTGCAGTTAACTGCAAAATACCTTAGCTCAAATATGTTTTCCCATGAGGTAACAAACGTTCATTCAGCTACCTGCAAGCACCCGAGGGAGCTGAGGGAAGAGGACAAGGAGTGCAGACTGACTGCTGAAAACACAAGTCCTATTTATAGTTATATTTTATATTTACAGTTTTGCACATACAAAACAAGTTGTGTTTTACTTCATAAAAGGAAACTTCATAATTATTGAAATTAAAAAAAAAGGCAACTTCCACAGTAATTGGAGGATATTTCCTTAGTTTACATAAAGACAAAAATCGTGATCATATAGTCCTAAGTAATTATTTTTTTTTTACTAAGATAAATTTTAACTGAAATTCTTCAGTAATCCCAGACAGTGTAATAGGGATGTCTGTTGAAATTTTCCTGTATAATTTTCTGTGGCCTTCTCCATTTTGGTCAAATATATCTGTTATTTTTCATTATCATAAAAAGTAAGTTCCATTACTACTGTAAATCACCAGCAGTAATTCTTCCTGACAAACATGGGAGGAACATACAATAGCAGATCCAAATCACACCACACAAGTGATGCAAATAACTTCAAATACAGTACTTTATTCCTCAGTGTTTACAGCTGTTAACAAAAGTGTGTCTCTCAAATCCTGAAAAAAACCCACCCCAACCTGTTTTTCAATTCCTTATCAAACAAAACAATATTCAGGTAGATATTTACTGAGTGTGACTAAACACAAAAATGCTCACAAACATATATATGAAAATCTTTTACTTACAACAGAATAATTTGAAAATACTTCTTTTCAAGACAAACATAGAAAATTTGAGAAGAGGTTTAAATCAATTATTTTCATGGTATTATTGCATCTTTTGATAAATTAAAGCATACATTCGGACAGTAGAGGACAGAAAAGGATACCTCTGTGAAATGTGGTGGTGCTTACTTTAGTTTTTACTTCAGGTGCTTACTGGCTTCACATTTTAGAATTACTTACTTAAGAAAAACTGAAGTGGCCAGATTAAAAACCAAAATCTCCAACCTATTTAGATTTCCATCCTTTCCATGATCTACATAAATATAATTGAAATATGATGTTGAACTACTTTAACAATTAGAATTACATGTGGGCTCACAGCTGGTTCACCTGATGGTTCACTTCATTCGGAACCGTCCTGCCTGCTACAAACAGGATAAACTGGTGAGCGTGAAGGCACCAAGGCACTCCCTGCACACACACACGCACAGAGTTGCAACGGTTCAACTACACCCGTGCAATGTCACACCTGAAGACCGATGAACTCGTTACGCATAGAGAAGCCGTTTGATTTTCCTAGCATATTGCCTTGGGGAAGCTAAATGCTTGAGCGCTGTTTGGAAATTACTGGTAGTCAAAAATAACCTTAGGATGAGCAAACAGAATTTTATATTGAGCCTTTGGTTGTTAAAAACTACGCTCTCCATTCCTTTGCTGACCAACACTGCACCTCCAAGGCCAGCAGTCTTGCTTGGCATGTCATTAGTTTGTGAGCTATTCCTGAGCATTAGGCAAAAACCAAGCTCAAAAGCAGTAAAACCAGTACTATGCTCCCACATGACCCATGAGGGCCCCTCCATAATGGCTGCAGAGGCTGACACTGGCTTAGGCCAGAAAGGAGCATAGAAAAAAAAGGGCAAAGGAGCAACATTCCTAGCAGTTTCAAGAGTTCACATTCATGCTAACATGATGAAGCAAGGAAAATGCCTGCCCTTTTTTGTTCAGCACCTGCTGGGACCCTAAGTATAGCTAAGGCCATATCTACCCCATATCACAAGCAGCATTCTCAAGCAGACAATGCTCAGAGAGGAAATTAACGGGAGAGAAACTCTGAAATTTTAAGACGGATAAACATCAACTGAAAAGGCTGATGATGGCTAATTAATAAAATCAGACACAGCCTTTTGAAAGAGCTAATAATTGGGTTCTGAACAGAGCTATACGTTCATGCATAAAGCTGCCTATGAAACAGGACACGATGCACATGTTCCTGAAGGTAAAATAACACCTTTAAAGCATACCAAATAGGGACATCAAAAGGAAATCTGTGCAGAAAGAACTTGTAACTGTGGAACATAAAACCAAAATCAAATCCTGAAGTTCAACCTGCAGTTAAGCCTACAGCTACAGACTCTGCTAAAGTGCTCCAAGGCTTCTGTGCCATGCAATCAACAGACACCCCAGGTTTCTCAGATGCCTTCCCGAATCTCTCAGTAGTAACCTGACCCTGCGAAACACCGTCATGAGTAGGCACCTGGGCATCATCTCCCTGCCCCACCTCTGGCCTTGCAGTATGGGAGGAGATCTAAAAGTCAGTGGACAACAGAAACTGTCTTCTTTAACTGACAGCTCTAAATTTTACTTCTTGTCTACATGCATTTACAGCTGTAATTGTGTGAAAGCTAACTCCTCCTCCTAGAGCAACACTGTGAAGGAGAAGGCATCCATACCACAGCAAGACAGTTTCTTTTAGGTTATCAGGCCAGTTAGCTGGCAGAGTAAGAGAGAGAGAAGTCACTGAGGAAAGGCACCTGCTGTATGAGATCATAGAATCACCTCAGTTGGAAAAGACCTTTAAGATCATCGAGTCCAACCGTTAACCTAGCACTGCCATCCCACCACTAAACCATGTCCCTAAGCACCTCATCTATCCATCTTTTAAAGACCTCCAGGGATGAGGACTCCACCACCTCCCTGGGCAGCCCATTCCAGAGCCTGACAACCCTCTCGGTGAAGAAGTTTTTCCTAATGTCTAGCCTAAACCTGCCCTGACGCAGCTTCAAGCCATTCCCCCTCATCCTATCGTCTGTTACCAGGGAGAAGAGGCCGACCCCCACCTCGCTACAGCCTCCTTTCAGGTAGTTGTAGAGGGCGATCAGGTCTCCCCTCAGCTTCCTCTTCTCCAGACTAAACAACCCCAGTTCCCTCAGCCACTCCTTGTATGACTTGTGTTCCAGACCCCTCACCAGCTTGGTTGCTCTCCTCTGGACATGTTCCAGCAAGGCAACATCTTTCTTGTAGTGAGAGGCCCAAAACTGAACACAATATTCGAGGTGGGGCCTCACCAGCACCGAGTACAGGGGCACGATCACTTCCCTACTCCTGCTGACCACACTATTCCTGATACAGGCCAGGATGCCATTGGCCTTCTTGGCCACCTGGGCACACTGCTGGCTCATATTCAGCCGGCTGTCAACCAGTACCCCCAGGTCTTTTTCCACCAGGCAGCTTTCCAGCCACTCTTCCCCAAGCCTGTAGCGCTGCATGGGGTTGTTGTGACCAAAGTGCAGGACCCGGCACTTCGAATCATAGAATCACCTCGGTTGGAAAAGACCTTTAAGATCATCGAGTCCAACCGTTAACCTAGCACTGCCATCCCACCACTAAACCATGTCCCACTTGGCCTTATTGAACCTCATACAATTGCCCTCGGCCCATCGATCCAGCCTGTCCAGGTCCCTTTGCAGAGCCCTCCTCCCCTCCAGCAGATCAACACTACCACCCAGTTTGGTGTTGTCTGCAAATTTACTGAGGGCACACTCAATCCCCTCATCCAGGTCATTGATAAAGATATTAAACAAGACTGGCCCTAAAACTGAGCCCTGGGGGACACTGCTTGTGACCGGCTGCCAACTGGATTTAGCTCCATTCACCACGACTCTCTGGGCTCGGCCATCCAGCCAGTTTTTAACCCAGCAAGAAGTACATCCATCTAGGCCATGAACTGCCAGCTTCTCCAGGAGAATGCTATGGGAGACTGTGTCAAAGGCTTTGCTGAAGTCCAGGCAGACAACATCCACAGTCTTTCCCTCATCTACCAGGTGGGTCACCTGGTCATAGAAGGAAATCAGGTTGGTTAGGCAAGACCTGCCTTTCGTGAACCCATGCTGACTGGGCCTGATCCCCTGATTGTCCTCCATGTGCCTGGTGAGCACACTCAGGATGAGCCTCTCCATAATCTTCCCCGGTACCGAGGTCAGGCTGACTGGTCTGTAGTTCCCCGGATCCTCCTTCCAGCCCTTCTTGAAGATAGGTGTCACCATTTGCCAACCTCCAGTCATCTGGGACCTCCCCTGTTCTCCAGGACTGCTGATAAATGATAAGAGAGTGGCTTGGCAAGCTCCTCTGCCAACTCCTTCAGCACTCTTGGGTGGATCCCATCTGGTCCCATAGACTTGTGGATGTCCAGGTGGCATAGCAGGTCAAAGACTGCTTCTTCCTGGATTGTGGGGGGTTTATTCCACTCTCTGTCCCCATCTTCCAGCTCAGGAGGCTGGGTACCCTGGGGATAACTCGTCGGGCCATTAAAGACCGAGGCAAAGAAGGCGTTGAGTATCTCAGCCTTTTCCTCGTCTTTAGTGGCAATGTTCCCCCTTGCATCCACTAGAGGATGGAGGTTCTCCCTGGCTCTCTTTTTGCTATTAACATATTTATAAAAACTTTTCTTATTATCCCTTACAACAGTGGCCAGGTTAAATTCCAGCTGGGCTTTTGCCTTTCTAATCTCCTCTCTGCATGACCTGACAAGATCCCTGTACTCTTCTTGGGTTGCCTGCCCCTTCTTCCAGAGCTGGTAAGCTCTCCTTTTTTCCCTTAGTCGCAGTAGTAGACCTCTGTCCAGCCAGGCCGGTCATCTTCCTCGCCGATTTGTCTTACGGCACATGGGGACAGCCTGCTCCTGCGCCTTTAAGACTTCTTCCTTGAAAAACACCCAGCCTTCCTGGACCCCTTTGCCCTTCAGGACTATCTCCCAAGGGACTCTCCCAATCAGTGTTCTGAGCAGGTCAAAGTCTCCCCTCCGGAAATCCATGGTGGCGGTCTTGCTGACCCCCTTCCTTACCTCACCAAAGATCGAAAACTCTACCATTGATGTCTTACTAGCTGGGCAGACGGCGATTCCCAAACACAGAGCAGGTGGGAGAGGAGAAAAAGAATAAAAAAATAAAAGGAAAAAATAGTATGTTCTCAGCTTATTCAACCTTTATGTCTCAAGGCTGATTCAGAAGGAATATATAAAAGAGCTCTTACCTGACACGATGGCTGCATAAGATTCCTGCCCAATCTGATCTTAAAATATTTTTATGAAACACCAATAAATTGGAAAGCAGGTAAAAAAAAAAATAGACACTATCAAAACTCACCATGATTCTGAGTTTACCTTACAGGCTCTGTCCTTCAAATAGTCTCAGATATATTTATGAACACACATAAACCAACCTGATTTTATTAGTTTCTCTAGCGTATTAATTCACAATGCTACTTCTACGCAAAGTTCTGGAAGAATAAGAAACCTAATTGAATAATTTTGACCAAAGCCTTAAGGATTTTAACATTTGACATTAAAATTCATTTACACATCCCACATGAAAACTAGATGAAGAGAAAAAGCCTGAAAGCAGCGTTCTAGAGTCTTTCAGAAGTGTTTCCATCCTGTTTCTTATGCCTATTTCGCTTTTTCTACACAGCATTTTTGAGCAGGGGAGTGCGCATGCAACATGCAATAATTAGAAAGGCCTGAGCACTAAATCATGTATTTTTTGTTTGTTTAGAAAGGGTTTTATTCAGTTTTCTGAGGCTTATTTTAAATAAAATGACATATTAAAAAACACCATATGAGCAGTACGAAAAACAAGGACTTTAGTCATCACATTTTAGTATAAAAGTTCTGTTCAGTTAACTAAAAGAATTCAATGACAACATCAGTTGGTCTAATGCAATAATTCATATGGTCATACTTAATTCTAACCTAAACGCAAGTTAACATATCTAAATTCCTGATACCAGTAAACACCACCACTATATTTTGCCAGTTACTCCATTAATATTTACAGTAGTTTAGTATCTTCGGTATCCTCCCCCTCCTCTTCCACCATATGGATCACCATAGCCTCCCCTGCCACCATAACCCCCCCTGCCACCATAATCTCCCCTGCCACCTTGGAAGCCACCTCCACCTCTTCCACCACCTCGGAAACCCCCACCTCCAAAACCACCCCCACCTCCTCCTCCTCTACCTCCTCCACCCCCCCAGTTCCCCCTTCCACCCCCACCCCCACCTCCCCAGCCACCTCTTCCACCACCTTCTTGTCTTTTTTGCCAAGGAGGCATTTCGGGAGGAGGTGGTTCAATCTCTGTTGGTCTGCCTCCACGGTCAGGTACTCTCCCCATCAGAACCTGTATGGAAAAATAAGTCATTTTCAGTTTAAGACAACTGTTATAATAACTCAAAGGGACACAAGGTTATCCTCCCACGGACAAAGACATGCTGCCTGCTCTTTATAGGAAATATGGTTCCCTCAGTGTGGTGCCTGACAGCAGAATCCCTATTTCGTGTCCTTGTAACTTGCCACAATGCAACAAAATGCTGAAAGTGATCCTGGTTTTCACCTATAAAACTGAAATAACTGTAGCTAGCTAGCTCATACTGCTTTTGTGAAATCTTTATGAAGAAAACTACAAGTATGTGAAGTACTAGTATTACAATAAGCAACATACATAATTCATATATAATATATATGAATATATAGAGAGATACAGAAAAGACTCCTTATAATGCATCTCTTCTACTTAAATTTTAAAGTTCAAGTTCAAACCTAATCAGCTGGAAAAAAAATGCAAACTGGAAAACCGATGTGCAACTCTAAAAGGAATGGCAGTTTGGCTTCAATTAGAAACTACTGACACTCAGGAGAGAGCTGTAATGGACAATACACACAACATGCTGCAGTAACACCTTCAAGAAAAGAAAAAAAAGTGATCTTGACTTTGGTGGATATTACTCAATGTACAAAAAGGGAGACAAAGTTACACAAAACATAAGCTGAAGAACAAAGAGGTATCCAAGTAGGTCTTTTTGTCGTTGTTTTCCTATTTCCTAAACTCTCTGTGTGACAAATGTTAACATACTCTGGTCAGTCCCAGACACCCCAATTAAAGTCCTCTCAAGAAAAAAAAAAACAAACCAACTTTCTCTAAGATCCTACAATAATTAAGAAATTTCAGAATCTTTGGGATCAAAACATATTAAAGGGTATCTAAATGAGGCACAAAACTTTAGCAAAATCTGTGAAGAAAGGATTAATAAAAACAGGCTTAGTCACCATTTGAACGGTGAAACTAACGTCATTACTCGCAAGCTTCAGCTTTTATCATACACGAGAAAGCAGTACAATGCCGATTTATTACAGTAGCCAAAACACAGTTTTACTTTGCAGCAAAATGACACTTCCATGGAAACTTCTGTGATTTATAATATAATGATAAACTGAAGATGCTGATTTATGAACTGAACAATATAATCCCAGCAACAGGTAGCCCAGGAACCGATACCAGAAAGACTTACGCGTATCCGTAACTTGAGGCATGCAGTTCCACTGAACTCAAGACATCATTTACAGCACGCACACGCATATACCACCCACCACTGTTCCTTCTCAACTAGACTACTGTTTCATCCTGTTGCATGACTGACTGTGTAATAAGATAAAAAAAGAAGTTGCTGAAATGTTTCTTAGAATGCGGCAAACCTTCCTTTCTTAAAGCACCAGGTATCTTGTGAAAAGAAATTAAAATATTAAGCAAAGAGTACAATTCCAGAATTACTTCTAACGGGTCTGTAAACTCCCATGTCCTTTTATCACGTCCCAGAAAGAAAAAGTATATACCTTGTTGATCGCACAGACTGTATTTTCCCGTGTTGATCCACTACTTGTTCTTATGATCTTCGATAAATCTTCTCGAGCAGCAAGAAGGTGAGCTAATGTAATAGTTGACTTTGGAGATAAGGCATAGCGCTTGGGCTGATAGATTCGTGCTATGTCATCTGTTTTTACCTAAATGATAAAATCAAACACAACTTACTTGCTCGGCATAAAACACACAAACACACTTACTGTAAACCATGTATTGGTCTCAGTAAGTTTCAATTTGAACACACAGCTAAGGTCTGAAAATCTAGGTTATCTATCTCACAAAACATAGTGCCAGTCGCTACCAGCTCTCTTTGTATTGATGGAGCTATTCTATAAAAATGCAGCTGATTATGTTTAATTGATGTTGAAACTTCGCACCATTACAAAAGAAACTCTCCTATCCACTGGCATCAAACAGATTCTTTGATGTTTCCAACATATGTAAAGACTAAAATTTAAGAGTCCAAACTGCTCTCTCCAGAGCTTTATGTAGCCATATTTAACAGATCGCTTCTAAAGGTGATGCAAACAGAGCAGCTTCAAAGTAAGGGCATTTTGTGGGAAAAAAGTTAAAATGTATCAATGCAGCAAAACGCTTGTGCAAACCATGAAAAAGTGAGACTGAGAAGGGGAGAAAATAAGATTTTTTTCCAGACACACTTTGATGTTTCATTTGCTTAACAAAAAAGAAAAATAAATACACTTTCGGGAACATCTAGAATGTTCTTCAGAGTAGAGAAAAAAAAAAATTATCTTGGATGGACCAGACAACAGGTCCTGTTCTTTTACATGACTGTTTTGCTAGGCAATTACTCCACCATTTACAGACCCATTTCATTTAAGTCTGCAAACTTACCCCTCTCGGGAACTGAACAAGTTAAAAAAAAAACCAAAAAAACCCCCAACACACAAAAAAGGCCACGATATCAAAGGCAGAGAAAGGTATCAACACCTATTTAATGGTGGGAAAAAAGGCAAGCTAACAAATAAATTAAGAAAGGATAACAATTTGCCTCGTGGCTTAAAAAAGTAATATCTAAATTATATCAATGCCAAATCATCTTCAATCCCCAAAACCTTCTTGGAGAAGTTATAAGGAAATATTTCTACAAGAGAAATAAAGAAAAAATATAACAATCATATGTAATTTTGAATTAATGTGTAACCTGGTTATTTCTGTAACTGCATACTTTTTCACATCAACATTTTTTATATGACAGGAAAATGAATCATCTTACTACTTTATCATAATTAAAAATCTCTTTAAACTGTTATTCTATCGCAAAAGCGTACTCATTGTTTTTCATGTTGTTTGAATGGAATAATAGCAAGTGACTTAAAATTTTAGTCTGTTTAAGTTAGTGACCAGTTAACATCAACTACATTTTAGAAATATACTTTAAATTTGAAAATATACAGTTGTGCTCGTACAGCTACAAGGGAGTTTACATGTAGGGACATCTCTTGGCTTCTGTAAGCTAAATGCCCTTCTTTTCCTTTCCTGCAGCATAAAAGCATTCACAACCCCGGCAGAAATTAAACAGTGAGCCGTTCCAAAGCTGCACAGCAGCACCTAGACTCATGTCTTCCAGGGATACTTAGTGAGCTTCATGAAACCAATCCTGTCTGCATGCGTCAACAAATTATGACCCCAGAAAGGCTTGTAACAATCCATACTTTCAGTAAGCTTTTGAAGTCTTAACACTTACCCATCTTAAGCTTTCTACACAAATCTTTGGAAGGAAAGTTGATCTTGCAGCTCATGAGCAAAAATATCTGCCTCCAGCTTCCCACATGTATATTCATCAAATTATAAATTTTTTGTATCTTACCTCCCTACGTTCTTGGATAGAAGGAGCTACTAGCTCAGAAATATCAGATTGGTTAAATTATTACTATTTTTTAAATATACAGAGTGCTAAGAAACAGTACAAATGAAATGATGACAACCAAAATGACACCAGCAGAGAAAATCCAGAGGAGTGGTTTGGAATTTTTAGCCACCTGAAGGATTACAAGTAACGGTGTGCTTTTCTCATACAGGCTGCTATTCAAATAACTTGTTTGGCTGACCATCTGTTCATTCTGCAGCTTTGAATCCAAGAAGAAAGGTAGCAGTCACTGTAATCTCACTGAGTTTATAGGCAGTCACTCTTTGCACCCAATCTACGTTAAGGCCCCAGTGTTTGTCTTCCTCTTGCATCTGCATGAGAAATGCTGAGGTTCCCCCCTAGTTTACTTGACTGGAAGGCAGTGGATATAGTAAAGGAAAAGGGGAGATGTGAACTTCAATTGAAGTGAGAAACCCCAACAGAGGATGCTAGAATTTATAACTGTGAAGCTATAAAACAAAAGGATGGACTGTGGCATCTGGTCAAATCCTTCCCCTTTCTCAGTATCTAGGACTTGGATGTTACAGCTCGGGATGAGAAACCGGTTGGAAAGATGACAACAGTAATGGAAGTGTATTTACATCGTGTATATTTGGTAGGACGACATGAGGAATTGTAGCAGACTCCCACCTACAGGAAGCAAAAAATAACAGCAAGCTTACCTTTGCTTTATCAGACCAGCCAAAAGACTGTACTGTCACATCCAGCCTCTTCATTAACATACGCCGGCGACATTCATACTCATTGCGAAGAGCATCATTGATTTTTTCCAATCTTTCCTGCAGTGTTACAATAAAAAAATCCAGTCATTCAAATCTATAAAGTTACAGAAGTCAATTTAAAGTTAACCCCGTTCAGCAACTACGATGTCTATCCCCAGGTGACCACTACAAACTACATAAAATTAGGGGTGTATCTATGTAGTGCTACAGTAGTATGTATATACAAAATATTTTGAAAGTTACTAAGTGGATGAATCAACACAAAATCTGATTTATAACATTAATTCTGGAAGGATCTGATTAGCATTGTTAATATTTAGCAATTGAATTTTAGTATTAATATTTAGCAATAGAACAGCAACTGTAAGGTTGACAAAGTTAGATCAAGCCGTATGCATTAATTTTGACCATGCTGTTAAATACAGAAAAGAAATGGAGAGGCTTTTTTTACCGCTTGGTCAGAAGTCAGAGGTTTTGTTAGCAGTGATTTCCCCACAAGGTTATTTTGAACTTTTGAGAGAATGTCCTTTATCTGAAATGAAACACATACTTCTTCTCAGAACACAAATGATATTTATGTTTATTTCAGCACAATTTGCTGCAATCACAATTTGCTACTCCTAAGATCAAATACAGCACATTTGTTCTAGCAGACTTATAAAAACAGATACACATCTTCTGGCTTATCATCCATTACAAAAAGATTTCCTGAATACTTTCACTACATGACCAACCTCTATACAAAAACATTTGCTGGCACACCACTTCTCCTCCAAATTATAATAGAACAATATCTATATAGCAAATTTATCAAGTGCATAGAGACAGTAGGACTAGTTAAATTATTCATTTTACTTACTCCTAAGTGTTGTAACTACAACGAAGGAAATACAATTGGAAGCTAGGAGTTATGTTGCCAAATGCTAGGCTTTGCTACAAAATCTGGTGATGGGTGCTAGTAAGAAAGGCAGGAGATATGATAGGCACATGGTCATTCTCTCTCACTAATTTTCTTCTAATCCCAAAGCTGGTTCCATTTAACATTATGTGTAAGACTTTTGCATACTTTCCGAATCAGCCTGGCTTATACTTCCATTAGTTTTTGCCCTCAATAATCAGGGATGAAGTACGCTCTCTCTCTCTCTGCCTTCCAAACTCCACTGCATTCTCTCCTCTCATTACAAGAAACCTCTACTTCCTCTTCTTGAAGGATTGGCACAGCTCTTCTAAAACCATTATCATGAACACTCACAGTGCTCTTAATGTAACTTTACAGCCAACTGATTTTTCAGCTGGAGTAGACTGCTTGCGTATTATTGCTCCTGCAAGTTTTGCAGACAGTCTGATGGGGAGAACTACACCTTTTTTAAATAATTATGGGGAACCAAGTCAAACAAGTCTAAAACTAGAGTAAATTTTCTTTTACATGTCACAAGGAAGGATTAAAGTAGTGCATAATCTACAATAAAACCTGTAGCTGAGGACAGCCATTAGATACATTTGCAAGGATTATAAGACTTCATGTAGGCACACAGGCATTTACATTAAATTTATCATAAAGGTATGGTTCAAAGCTCACTCTTCCAGTATTATCTTAGTTCACCTTGTCAGAGTTTTGAGCTCTCTATATTATAGAAATGTCACCTCCAGTGATGACTTAAAAAAACTTCTAGGAGACAGAAATCAAATTCTAGAGCACCTAGTTATTTGATTAAAGAAAGCTACTTGAAAAGGAATACTTCATAAATCAACTCTCATATTTCAGGTTTTTGTAATTATCTCCTTTTCCCTTTTTTGCATATACCAAGGAAAGAATCTGATCTCAAATGCTGCGTGAAAACCAAGGTGTATATTTTGTTCTTTTTACATCACCTTTGGGCAGCACGGTGGCAAGTTAAAAACAATATTACCCCTGGAAAAAGTCTGAAGTAAAAAATGTTGTGCAGTGAACAAATTATGGGAAAACAAGTGTGTTGACTCCAGCAGAAAAGACAGTCTAGTAGTATCTGAAAAGTGGCTATCTACTTACTGTAACATTCCCTGCTATTATACTCCATCCATATCAAGAAAGAGGTTATAATAAGGGGTGAAGTTCAGTTCCATGATCCCCACACTCCTCTTTCTCTGCTAATTCTTGCTTCTTTGCAACCTTTATTTTCTTTACAAAAAGCCTTCCAGGGCTGTCTGATTTGTCTGTCTTCTAAATGTAGCCAACTTGTTTTGATTTTAGTGAAGCATGTACATGATGCCTCTTACAATCTACTTCAAAATTCAAATGTGCTTAAGCACAAACTATGCTTGAATTTAAACAGATGTCTGAAGAATCAAAAACTGAAGTTAATAATCAACAATATAGTAAGATCATCATGACAGCAAGAGATGAAGAAATCAGTAATTAGTGTAGAAGAAGGAATAAAGAGCAGATGAATTAAAAATTCTATTAGGCAAGAGGTGTCTATCCGTACACCATTAAAGTCAGAAGTATAACCTCAAAGGTTCTAATGAGTTGAAAGGAAGAGAGTCTACTAAAATGAGACTGTCTGCTGGAAAAAACCACCACAACAAAACCAAAACAAACCCTCAACATAATTTATAGTTACAGAGTAGAAGAAAATCTGGAAACCGGTGATACTGAATACTATCTAGAGATTAGAATTACTGCAAGTTTGCAGCTGCAAGGGCAGCCAAGAGGTAAATACAACACTGGGTTCCACGTACAAAAGCCATACACTCTGCTATCACAAGTCGATCACAATTAAAAGACCTAACCCAGCACTGCATACTCCTGATTTCCATAAACTGAAGAACGAAAGGAAGTTTAGAGAACAATTAAGGAAGATAATCAGTGAAAATCAGAACTAGAAGAAACAAGAGCAGCTAAATTAAACAACGCTTTCTTGACTGGGAAACTGCCCCCTGAATTTCTGCAACCTTTTCTTTCCAAAGTAAAGAGAATACCTGTGTAATTTTACCCAATGATAGGCTTATTAATCAAGTAACACTTAAGGAGAAATCTTTTCACTGATGAAGTGATCTACATTCATGTTTGTGACACACTGTAAAGTCATACCCAGATTACTGACTCTCCACTTTACTCCCTCATTCCCCTCAGCAGCATGCTGAGGGCATAGCCTACACCTATAACGTCGAGGTCAGCTGAGCTGCCTTACGCTTGCAGAGTACATCGCCCAGCCCTGACTGACGACAGGGCTATGAGCAAAAGAGCTTTGACATCCACCTGTCTGCCAGAGGACAAGAATACAACTGATGTGAGAATCTACGCGGTAACCTACATTCTTAAATATGACAGTTGCCCTAGATTAAGAAGGTTAAGCAGGAGTTTAAAAAAACCCCATCACTACCACCACAACTCAGAAAGGAGTCTGTATGTGTAAGTGGGAACAAGACCAGAAGAAATGCCCAGATAAGAAAGCAGTGAAAACATACTCATAGAAATGTAAAACAAATTGTAACGGCCAAATCGCCCCAAAGTTCTCACTCAGCTGTAAAAAGCAAACCAATTAATTAAAAGCTAGATGGAGACAAATATATTTGACTATTTGACATACTGTGTAATCAATTACCTTGGTAACATTAAATGTTTATAGGATTGCTTTGGAAGTTCACATACGCTCTAATAGTAGTTTAAAACGAAATTGGTTATTGGATTTGTCTGAGACAAAAATATTGACTTAGAAGTCTGCTGTATAAAATTATACAGTTATTCTATTGTTACCAAAGAAAGCATACTTTATGTATTGAGCATGACATTTCTCATCTGTTTTAAAAGTGTGTACTCCTTTCAAAAAAATTTTAGCTCCCATGTCACTACCATGTTCCATATATTTATTAATGATCTTTATCCTCTGTCAATATAGAGCAGTAATTTTTATGTTTAACACCATCTGCACAAATAAACATCATGTGTGCGTGCACCTCCAGGGTTTCTAAGGTTTTGAAAAAAAAAATGACCAGGAGAGAGGTGCCATTTTATTAATTCAAGTTAAACTATCAACACTTTAAAGACAGAACATTGTCTCAAATAGTCATAACATATACTGCACAATTGCAGAAAGATGACCTAAAATCTTAAGCACAAAATATTTTTAACCCATCCTCTGCCTCTCTTCCATTTATCTGCAGATGATTTTAACTTCAATATTTATCTAACTTTAAGGACACTTTTGTTTGACCTTTATGTCCGGTGAACGCGACAACTCTTTCGTCTTGTTTCCTGCAACTCCACGGATACTTAACGTACAGGAACCACTATGTCTGTAAAATTATTAAACACTTAACAGTGGAAAGTAACGCACTAACTTAAATATGAATAAATTCTAGGAAGTATTCCCAAATATTTTTAAAGATATTATTCTCACATTTCACTTAAATGTTATTTTAGCTTAGTTTTGATTTAATTCCTGTGGTAACCCTTTATAGTTTCTTTTCATTGTCTACTATTAGGGGACTACTTTTCACATATTAGAAAACAAATAATGTGGGCAAAAGCAATTTAGAAGCCTTTTGAATAATATCCTATTAGGAAGTCTTTCAAATATACAGTATTAGAATGTCACTTTGTAATCAGGTGTGAAATTCACACTATCTTGACTGGAAAAAAGCCAGGTGTGAGCATGAGTTATAAAGCACAGCACTGGCATAAAATTTTCTGAATCTTTCATCAATGTTCATTTAGAATTAATGGGGGTTTTGGTACTAAATTTCAGAACACCTCCCAGAGTTACCCTTTGTAAATATACTTCACAAGGGAACAGCAGGTTAAAACAACTGAAAAATTACTATTAGTTTTTCAGTGCTACAGAATAAAATATATTTAGTGGTAGACAGCTGTAATACTGCCAACTCATCTCACATTTTCTTACCTATGTTGATAACCACTACACCAGTTTAGTACAGGAGATGCAAATTTAAAAGGTACTTCCTATGGCTGCACATTCAAAGTTTGAGCTACTATAAAACTCATAGTTTGAATGAAGAAAGCAATCCTGATTTTATACTAGTCTTTTCAATAAACTGACAAATTATTAAAACAATCAATGTTCTAATGTTCCGTACCAAAACACAATGTGTGATCTGTCCCTTTGGTAGATTGCTGCTGCACAGCCAAACTATTCTCAGAACTATTCCCACAGCTACTGACAATGCTGAAGATGCTAGACAGAGACAAAGAGTAGACATGTTGAAATGCTGCAGATACATTTGCAAATTCAATAAAAATACTAGATTAGTATGTAAGTTTCTATAACAAATGATATAGTAAATACTAAAAATCAGCTAGTAAATACTAAAAATCAACAAATTTTACACAGAACCTAAATAAATAACAAGTAACAAAATATTTGGAAAAAGAAATTGATGATTTCAAGTCAATTCTTGCAAGAATCTAAAAAAAGTAACAAATGGCACTCTGAAAAAAAGTGTTTACAAAGCCAATGAATTCCAGTTGGTGGCATCACTGTTCTAACGCAGACACATCTACAAATGCAGGTGTTTAACTCTGTCCTGTATCAAAATAACTTTGAACCTGTCCTATATTAAACTAAGGAACGAAGGAAGGAATTAAACAAGGAAACGTATAGAAAAAATTCTACAAAATCTCCTGAGAGGTAGGAGAAAAATCCTGCATTTGTAAGGGATGAAACACGCAGAGAACAAATTACACCATTAATTTGGGGTCACAGAAGATGAGCAAACTAGTTTTGCACCTTTCTACACTCTGAAGTAAGTAAAAGTGGTATAACCATTGTGGAATTGACAGACACGAAAACTATGGCAAAATAGCTCAGGCAGTATTATTAAAAAAAAAATAAATAAAAAAAGATGACACACTTTAAAGATTCTGCTTGTTTTAGTACTTATGAAACTGTAAAAGTTGACATGAACTGTAACAGTAACACCCTACACACCAATTCAAGCCTGTGACCCTATCTGAAAGGAAATCTTGGATTTTGCAAAAGGTGGCAGATACCAGGAGTCTAATAATTCAAAGAAAACTTTCTAGACTCTCTATGTGTGTGCGAAGCAACTGGCCCACCAGGTCTGGCCTCGCTGTCCTGCAGTTGCAGAACTAGAGTCCTACCCCTTTAACCTGGGATGAAACTAAATCTGCAAGGATTTAGTGAAGTGAAGCAAGCATGGGCAGCAGCCTACAAACCCACGTGGCTGTAAACACAGCTAACACCCACAGAGGGAGATCAACAATAGTAGGCAAGTTTCAATCAATTAGTTACCAGCTAGAACTCTGACATTTTAATCCTCAGAAAAGTGCTAGAATTGTTTCTTCATCCTTCCAAAAATACTTAATGGAAAGACTGGATATAAAGATTTCATTAGAACTAAATAGGTCAGGCACAGTTAATAGTGGAGGAATAGGCATTTTCACTGTCACCTGGATGATGCTTTTTATAAATGAATCTATTAAAAGGTTTAGTCTTGTCACACTAAAGATGTACAGATGTAAGAAAACCATGCAGGTTAACAGGCCCTCTCCCCAAAACCTCCGAATCCTCAACTGCCCACTGGCTGATAAGAAGAGGAGGAGGAGGAAGAAGAAAAAAAGAAGCATAATCATATAAATTATTAAACTGAAAGACTCAGCAGCAGAGAGAGATTCATTCCATCTATCTCCCATAATTCTTAAAGGGGACGGGTCACTCACTCTCTTCCCAAATACTAGGGAGAAACAAAGAACAAAACTTTTAGCTGCCTGACAGGGAAGATAAATTCCACCCCAGAAGCCTATTTACATTCTACAGTGAGGAAGTCAGACCAAGGATCACATCAGTGAAATGAGTTAGAAACTGGTGGGACACAACTGAAAGAACTGTCCTGTTGAATAAGGTTTAAGCTGGCTTATTTGCTGACTATTGGCAATTTAGGCATTTTCATTCTCTTCTGCAACTAAGGAAACAGCACTAACAAATCAATAATTGCAATTAAGAAATTAATAAAATAAAAAGCAAAACCTGAAGTTTCAGAAATTGAATTTAAATACATCCCAGAACCGACTGGAGGTACTTAAGTCTGCAATCAGTTATTACCCCAAGTCTTCTGCTTGCTGCAGCACATTTGAATGGGTAACAGAAAAACTATGTTACTTCAACTCATACCTTAAATTTGCACAACAAAGCATGCCTCATCAGGTACATCGAATCCTCAGGGAAATGCTGAAATACTTCAACTCATAACTAAAAGTTTAACTTAAGCACTAATCTGGCCTTCAGAATAAAAATTCCTTTGCACTTGTTAGATAGGGCTTTTATGGATTACACTGTTGGGCCCTTAACTCTAAGATGAATGCTTACAGAGATAATGCTTACAGTTTAACAATAGAGAGAACACACAAAGACCCATACCTTTTGTTCCACATTGGTTAACAAGGGAGGAATATCAGAAGACGAAGAGTTTGGCAGGCCCAGCACATCGCAAATAGCTTGCACTTCCTGATAAATTTCATTGTGCTTTTCCAAATGAGAGCCTTTAATTTTCTTGCTGTGCAATATCTTTAAAGCCTGAAGTTCTGTACTTAGAAATACTAGAGAGAAAAGTGTCATAATGGCAGATTTAGAGACACCTGGATATTTCTGCATCCACATTCTCATACACAAATACAACATACACATTTATAATAAGGCCATGATAAAAGGAAGACTCTCAGTTGTCTCCTGGACAGTGGCAGTTTCCCGTTCTTTATCTGAACTAACTCTCACCTGACTTCCTACCTTCAGCCTAGACATCATATTTAACTGCTTAACCCACTTTTGCCACCAGTCACTTGGCTAGTTTCATATTATCACACTGGTTCCTGCTGCTACTCCTTTGTCCAAATGCAGTTTAAACCTAGACTTTGCATTTCTCAATCCTGCTTTCAGCATCTTCAAATCACGTAGCATTTTCTTTTAAGCTGCCCAGAAACCTCTCAGAAACACAGGAAGCAAGGTCTCAGTTTCAGCTGAGCTGGAACTGGATCAAGAGAGGGATCAGGAGGCCTCACGAAGTCGAACCATAATCCACAAAGAAATTTTAGTTTCTACTAAAATAGTTTTCTAATAGTTTTCTATTCTCTACTTCTGCACAAGTGAGCTGATGCATACTCAGCTAGGTTGTAATGATTATACACATATACTTAAATACACATAAAGAACTATTTAATGTAAATTGTACGGTAACAATAGAGCATGCATGTAAAATACTGTATTATAAATGGGAAAAATGGTTACAACTTACAGAGGAGTTTAAGACAATCTTCTTTCTCTCTTAACCTGCCCTTGATGTCTCCAGATGTAAGTGATGAATATGGACAAGCCATTTCTCTCAGAAAGCCACTAATCTCAAGCTGGAAGCTCTCTATATCTTTATCACCTATGGGAATAAATAAACACAAAGCTAATGGCTTTTTACAGAAACATCAAACTGTAATTGAATTTTCTTAATGTATACATTTAAAATGCAGGTTTCAATAGCCCAAAGATCTACCACCTACCAACCCAGTAACATTTTCTTTCTTCTTAAAGAAGTTCTACATACAAGCAGACAAGCCTTTTAATAGTTACAGCAATATTGTACTCATGCTTTGAACAGGAATGTGATGCTACAGCAGTTTTTGAAGACATGAATGCAAATGAACATCACTAGGAAGTGAATAGCTTATGTCACAGAACAGCGTATCAATGTAATTAATTTTCTGATGAACAAGTTACAGGAGTCATGAGCCCATTATTTTCAATGGTTGTTTTCAGTTTTGCTATTTTTTTGTGAAAACATAAGAAATACAAAATCTCATCCAGAGACAGAAAGAATCAGGTAGCACTAACGAGCAACTCGTGTATCTACACAGAGCGTGGAATGGAACATTGCATTGGACCAACCAGCTGAAAATACCAGGCACCAGAATTTAAGCCATCAAAATATGATTACATATAACAGCCACTCATAGAATGCATGAATGTATTTTTTATATTTATGTGGATCTAAAAAAAACCCCAAAGCACCTTTTTTTTTTTCCTCTTTTGAAAGAATCTTCACAAAACAAGATCTTAATCTAAGAGCCACATACACGTAAACATCAGCCTCAGTTTGGCTACCTTCCAGCTATCTTCTAAACTTCAACACTGTAATTTCACTATTAGCTGAACAGCATGGGTCTAAATCCACTGAACAAATACTAAATTGCTTTAATAAGGTAACATTCATATACCATCTGTTGAAGTGATGCTTTCTTCCATATTACAAAGTGACTTTATTTGGGAACCTAACCAAACGCAAAGCTCAGAAAATTCTGGTGAAGACAATCCATTTTCTGCTGCTTTGTTCAGGGCTTCCTCCTCCAACAGGGGACCCGTGTACCTGCACAGAGAGACAAACATTAGTGATGAGAAGCAAGTTTAACACAAAATATACACATTTTAAAATCATTTTACTATAAGCTGGTTAGTAACTACACTGAAAGAAATTAATCTTTGTAAGTTACTTCTGTCAAGTAACTTCAGACTTTTTTTAAGCACACCATAAAATGAGAGGTAATTTATAAACAAAATGGCTTGTCAGCAAATAGGAGGCAGGCATTTTCACATATCCCATGTGCATGTGAAAACAGAGTTTCATGTCTCAATACACGCTAAACAGACAAGAATTCAAGTATTAATTGAAGCGCTTAGCCAAACAAATTTCCTTCTGGCATGAACAACTCACTGCCCCAGTGCACAGGCAATAAGATAACTGAAAATTAAACTAAATTTTACATTCTTTCTGCTGTGTTGCATCTGAAGCACCTTCGGAGGAGGTGAGCAGGCAGGAATGAACCGGGCGGGCAGCCGGGCCGGTGGCAGACCCGGACGCCCCCGGGCAGAGGTGCTTGCCCAGCCCACCCAGGCCACCACCACCACCACCGACGCCCCCCCCTCAGCCAGGCCGGACGCCCCTCCTCCCCCCCCCCCAGCCAGGCCGGGCCTCCCAGCGGTCGCTCCAGCGTGACTAAACATCTCCGCTTTTAACCCCCATGTACCCCAAGAGCCGCCCACGCAGCCGCCCCTCCTTCGTCTTCCCCCCCATTACAAGCAGAGCAAGCCCAACGCAGACGCCTTGACCCCGCTCCCAGACGAGGCAAGAGGCCCAGCCCCGGTCGCCCCCCCCCCTCCGCTCCGCTCCCCGCCTCCGGCCCGGCCTCCCGCCCGCGGCGAAGGGGCCCCGCTGCTCCCCGGTTACCCCAAGGCCTCCAGCGCGTCCAAGATGTCGCACTCCATCTTCAGGCCGGGCGCCAGCTCCCTCATGCCGGCACCGCGGCTGGCCGCCTCCCGCCGCGCCGCGCCGCGCCGCGCCCTTTCCCCCCGGCCCCGGGCCGGGGGCCCCGGGCGCCCCCCCCCCCCCGGGGCTGCCTCCCCCCGGAGGGGCCGCAGGGCCGCCCTGTGCCCCCGAGTCGCACGCAGCTGGAGGTGGCCGGCCCGTGCTTCCCCCCTTACTGAGGAGCTTCCGAGCTCCCTCACCCTCCCCTGGCGGGGCTCGTCTCCCGGCCCTAGGGCTCTCCCTGCTGCCCTGCTCCGGATTTGGCCCCAACCCACTGCAGTCGCCTCACACACCGCCAACCCCGCCCCCCCCATCAGGTACCGGCCACCTGGAAGAAACACAGGAGCTGGGGGGACCACGGCCGCCCTTTTGGCCTGCGGGCCCGGCTGGTGCCAGCTCTGCCAGCCACAGGCCCTCACAGCCTGCTCCACGCCTCGCCCGGGATGTGGCTGAAAAAGGCAGGGGTTTAGGCCCGGACCTCTGCAGGATTTCTGGGCGCTCTCTGAATTTGGAACCATGACATACTGCCCGAGGCGCTGCAAACCCCAATTTTGCACTGTGGGGGAGCCTCAGCCCTGCCCCGAGGGCACGGGCCTGGCGGAGACCAACTCCTGGAGCCTGGTTGAGCTTAAAATCCAGTCTGATCATGATATTTTTAATAAATTACAGAGGGAAGCAGGGATAGGTGGGTTGTGTTGTACTGACACACACGATGGTGCCAGCTATGAGGACAAGCAGCTGCTCCAGCCCAAGGAATGCAGGGTTTCCAGCTGGATGTGGCCACTGTGGTGAAGACCTCAGAAGCGGCACGCAGCTTTGTAGCCTACGTGGGATGGCGTGCTGTGTGTAATAGAGTGGGATGACCCGCTGTGTTGCTCTGAGCACATCACTTTTCAGTCCTGTGACCTGCAGGGATTTCCAGTTTCAGTACTATTAGACCTATTAATTGGAAAATTAGAAGGCAGGTCTCACAAAACATGTGACTTTGGTCTGATCTTTGATTTTCTTGTGTCTTCTATTTTGAGATGTCTGGGTTCTCATTTCCAAGCTATTCTTAGTGACAGCAATGCTGAGAGAGCAGCATAACCTAGCGCCAGCTTTTTTTGTCTGTTTGGTCCCAAACTATCCGTTCTATCCCTCACTCACAGCCACTTCTGATGAAGCATCCCCCCAATTCCCTCTAAAACAATATTGCTACGTTAGCTCTGACTTTTTGACTTCATCTAGCTCAGCCAAGGACTCCCATCTTTCCTATCAACTGGAAGGAAAATTCTGCTTTTTTTTTTTTTTTTTTTATCTAGTGTTGTCTTATATGGATCTTCAGAAAATCCAGCAGCTGAATCTGTGATGATGACCTATAAAGGCATGCAATCAGCTGGAAGTAATTACAACATGGATATTCTTAATGAGCCAAATCTCCATAATTTTTGATGCAACTATTCTGAATCATTTCCATTTAGCAGAAGATGTGGCTTTATTGAGTACTAAGCTTCAAAAAAAAAAAAAAAGGAATCAGGACTGCCATGACATCCTCACACACACACAGACAGAAGCTTAGAAATTAAAAACATTATTTATGGCAGTTGTCGGAAAGAAGATACTGATAGGCTTATGTTGACTGTATGATGTACATCAGTGCCGGTAGCTCAGTGGTCTCTTTCACAACTCTCAACTGTGTCTTGCTCCATATGACTGAGCTCTGAGAGGACTTTTGTTTCAAATGGTTTAACGTAATAACTTCTCTAAATTTCTTTGTATGAAGGAGCATCCATCTGAGAGCAGAGATTCTGTAAGTAAGAACTCCTACGCCCATTTAAACAACATTAATGTCCAATTAATAGAGCAAAAAACCAAGACATGCAGGAAGAGTCAGAAATAGCCGGTTTTCTTTCCCTGTCTTTTCTAAAGCGGTATCTCTGTGCTGCCCGCAGTGCATCATCACTGTACACTTGTTCTGAAAAGCTGAGTAATTTTTGTATCACCCAACAGCGCATGCTAAGAAAAAGAACTGGGAACAACTGGCAGTGAAACTAGCATAACATAATCTATCAAAACTAAAAAGTAATCTGGTAATTTAAGAGGTACTGTGTGGTACAAGTAGGTGGCAGCATTATTCCCTGGTCGCTGTTTCTCTGTAAATTTTCCTACATGCCATAAATGTATTCTGTTGATTTATGTTACAGGACAATACATAAACTAGTAATTTCTCCTACTGTCTTTTGATAATGTTGCATATATATGATAGCCAAGTACATGCATCAATCACTGTTTTAACTCCAAAATTTTTTTTTTTTTGAATCCTAACTTTTCTGTGTAGTAGAGACACTATGTATATGAGAAAATACAAGTCTGAATTTCACAGATTGTGTCTCGAGACCCACAAGTGAAAGACGTTTTTGGTTGTAATTGTATACTTAGGTTGCCTAACACCTTCTCATAACTTTGCCATTCATTCAGTCCACAACTTTCTCCATGGCCATTCCTGAGTTTCCCATCCTGGGGGGAGGAAAAAAAAATCATGATAAAGCCAGCTAAAAAATATTTCATAGCAGCCTACTCCCACGGGAGTGGACTTTGCCTTTGCCCCATGCCTTTGTCATACACAAACGAGAACACCAAAGGAGCAGGTCTCAGCATACAGCCATTACTTTTATGTGAAAGGCGTATAGGGCTTCAGCTAGGTTATCAGCACCCTAGAGCTTTTCAGTTTTCATCAGGATTTCTTTTTCACTAGCCTGCCAGTTAGCCCTCTCCCACTGCAATCAGGTACGTCCTGGTGCTAGCGCACGGAAGGAGTGGAAATGGTCAGCCAAGGTTAGAAAATGAAGATAGCACTGGATCAGAACTGACTGGAATGAACTTGAACTGATATGAGAGGGCATGCAGCTGTGGCTGCCTACACCTCTCTTAAATGTATTGGAAAATACCCTGAGTTGAAAGCAAGGTGGAACTAGGAATTTGGGGGATAGGTCTTCTGCCAATTGATATTAAATCTCTACAATTACAAGTTGCCTTGTAATCTTACAAAAACCAAAATACATAACTCAATTTTCTATTGATGATCCATCCACCAAGATGATCAAAGGACTGGGAAGCCTGCCATGTGAGGACAGGCTGAAAAAAATGGATTTGTTCAGCCTAGAGAAAAGGAGGCTTAAAGGGGATCTCATCACCACATACCAGTACCTAAGGGGAAGCTACAAGGAAGATGGAGACTCCCTTTTTACAAGGAGTCACATGGAGACAACAGGGGGGATTGGACACAAGTTGCTCTTGGGGAGATTCCGACTGGACATGAGAAGGAAATTTTTCACAATGAGAACAGTCAACCATTGGAATAATGTCCCCAGGGAAGTGGTTGACTCTGCCACACTGGACACTTTTAAGACTCAGCTGGACAGGGTGCTGGGCCATCTTGTCTAGACTGTGCTCTTACCTGGAAAGGTTGGACCAGATGATCCTTGAGGTCCCTTCCAACCTAGGATTCTGTGATTCTATGATTGACATTAAACCAAGGTAAATATCAACCCCTTACTGAACTATCTGTATGGATATAAGTCATACATGGTTACGCTATTCAAAACTCCTCGAGAAGTGTTCCTACTGCCAGGCTCGCCGATGGGCAGCGGGCATTCCCATGCTGCCTCATGGCAAGGGTGAGGTGGAAGGGTCCTGCTTCCTGCTGCACCAGAGCGGTCATCTCCTGGCCAGCATTGCCAACAGAGCAGGCTTCAGGTTGTACGCAGTGTGTACAGCCTGTCTGCTCCTGGTCAGGAAAGTAAAACTGCCCACAGGTACACTAGCTGCATGTTTCAAAAGGTTTGGTTGCTTCGTCCTTCTCATATGCAGCACAGGAATCAAACCCCAGGTCTCTTGAATTCAGAGGAGGAGGAGACAGGCTCTGCTTTAATGCGGAAGAGGTACAAAGAATATGTAGCACTAAGAAAAGTTCAGCAGACAATTCTTGACCACTAGAGGGGATCATAGGCATGGAGGACTGGAATATACGACATGATAAATGCTTTCCTCTAATGCAAGCTTGTCTTTGTGCAACATTGTCCTGTATGTGCACAGTTTAAAAATGATTGAGAAAAGACAGCATGTTATGCATGCTTAAGCTGATACAAGAAGCTTATATTAATTGACTTTAAAGCAGATCAATAACAGGTTGTTAAATTGTTAAAATGAAGTAACTTCTTTACACAGATTTTTCTTTCATCAGTTTAAATTAATACAGCTTAAACCTGTTCAACTTCCATCTGTAAAAAAGCACTAGCCATTCTTTTAACCTATTCAAAAAAATAGGCACTGTTCTTCAGACTCGCTGACATTTGAACAAGGGTAGCTTGCTTGTTTAAAAACTAATGTTAATTGCTTTTAACCCTTCTATAAACACCTTATATTTAAGGATTATTTGGGGGTACCCACCCCAGGCACTAGCAACTTAATTTCATCATTGTGGAACCAGACTGCAAGTTAAAATTGATCTGTATATAAATTACATCAATCTTGCAAATAAAGTACATGTGAATGATGGGTAGACTAACTACTGAACCTGAACGGATTCATAGTAGCTACAAGAATCCTGCCCATCAATTTAAGGGCTACGCTACTGAAATTGAAGCTGACCTGCCGTCATAAATGTTGGATTTAGACATCACCCTTCTAACATCTCCCAGACCAAACCAAGCCACCTGAAGTAGTGACATCAAAGTTTTCAGTCCAAAATTAATTCTTTGGGGAAATTATGCACAGTGATAAATTCTGCAGAATGAAAATTTCAATTTCTTGAAAATGGGCTGTTTTCAAACTATTTTTTCAGGGCACATGTCTCTGCATGGATGGTGCGGGAGAGGTCAGAACCAGGCAGTCATCAACACCTTGCACAATGACTGCAACGCACCGACCAGTCCTCTTTTTCCAGTGCTTGCCTAAGGAGACAGCGGCTCTTCATTGTCCTGGAGTTGGAATGAAGTCAATAAGGGACAGTCTAGCTCTGTAATGTTATAGACTTGATTGCACGTAGTTGAAGTTACTGAGATTTTTGTCATTTACTTTAGAAGGAGTAGGTGTGGGGCCTAAATATTTCGGTGAGATGTGCTCGTAGCTTTTAGCATCACTGATAAAGATAAATAATCCCTTCCAGACCAGGTTTCTACACTTACTTGCTTCTGGTTTTTTTTCTGGTGCTGCATTGCAAGAGCAGCGTTATGACTACTGAAAGAACCTAGATTTCTTTTTGCTTAAGCAGAGTCTCACATTGAATATGTTAATACACAACAACATAGCAAGAAAGGTGTTGACCATAAGCAGCTTTACCAAAGGGAAAGCTGAGTGACTGGTGGAATTGCCAGCACCTTTCACCTCTGTCAGGGGACTCAATTTAATCCCCTTCTCACTACCAAGGTAGCCATTATGCCACGAGGACGACTTACTTCTGAAGTTTCTCATGGATTTTTGTAAAGGGAAAGTGAGGAGATGATTTAGTTTGTAGGTGCCCAGTGAACATTTGTTTGCAGAAGAGGCTGCTGAGTACCGGTCATAATTTTGTGGACATTATGCCATTACAAATGAGACCAAAGCCTAAAACTAGTGCAACATACTAAGTGAGCAAAAAAAGACAGACCTGCAGTAAGTCTGGCCCCTGCTACAGCAAATGTTCAGCCTGGCAGGACAAAGCAATGAATATTCCAAGTTCATATTTCTCATTCTTTTAAAAATAAACTGTGCCCATTTTGCTCTTCAGACCATATGGCACGAATCATTTCAGTGAAGCATTCATCACACCATGATTTACACTGACATTATTTCCTAGAAGTTAAGTGGTGGGGCTTCACTGTGAGGAGCTTCATGTATTACACCTGTTCTCTCTTTGTTTTCACTTGTTACGTCGAAAGGTAACTGCAGTCATCTCAGCTCAAAACTAGAGTTACAGGAGTGAAAAACCAAGCACAAGGTGTTCCTGCTTTTAGGTTTTCTGGTTGAAACTTAATCTCCTCATAAACCTACAGAAACTTTGATTTTCAGCTTTTATACTCCTGTGTGATGTAGTCATAGGTGCCTGTTTGATACTTAATTCTGTTTTCATTTTAAGAAAGCACAACAGAGGAAAGGCTTATGACGGTTCTTATGAAAATATGAATTTAATTAAAATATGCTGAATATTTAAATGGAGAAGAAGGTATGTGTGTGAGTTGCCTGAAAAGGATCCTCTGAGGTCAGAAACCCACTACCGAGCCCCCACAACCTATGTCAGTCACACTGGAAGGCTGCAGAGTTCCCCGGGAAAGCATGTGTATGAGGGCACCACCGGCGCTACGCTGCCTCCATAGGGAAACCAGGCATCTAGATTTGCAAAAGCTCCCTCTTTCAGCTCACAACTCTTTTTTTTTATCGCTACCTGCTTCTGTATTCCATGCATTTGCCACAGGTAAGTAACTTTTCTGTGGGTTTTTCCCCCCTATTAGCTTCTTTCTGATGAGGAGAACAGCAATTGCAGAAAGGAAGATCTTTTGCATATAGGAAGACAAAATGATTTCTCTGATAGTCACATACACAGTGTGACCTTGGGAAATCACTTAAAACTCTTTGTGCTTCAGGTGTAAAAACCAGTGTTATCTGGGTAGGAAAGACGGTAGGCCAGAACTTAATACACTTAAGAAATAATAATCATCATCATACTCTCCTCAACTAATAAAATGTGAAGTATCAGAATATCTGTCCTAGTTAAAATAAAAGACAGGAAACATGGGACTTCTGAAAAAAAAAAAAAACCAAACCAAATTAAAACATCATGAAGTGGCAAATGCTGGGTCTTGAATGTAAAGCTGAGACTTTCAAAGTATGAGACATCCATTCCACTGGGGCTTGACTCACAAGTCATACTTCACAATTTGTAGCAAAACTGGATCCTTAACATATTGGAATAAAGATTTTCAACAAGCTTCCATCTGTTAAACCAGCAAACTGGCTTGGTCTGATCATGCTTGCTGTTTTAATAAATAGCCAGCATCATTTTTCAAACCACAGCTTTCAAATTAGTTTGCAGGATTTCAACTCGCACTCGTTGTGGCCAGTCCTGAAAGGTTTACATTGCTTGTATGTTTGGAGGAGCCTACACCACAAAGAGGGCCCAAGCTGACAGCCGGTGGCTTGGAAGAAAGGCATACCAGTGCCAGTTAGGAAGGATGGGCTGAGAAGTGACCTCAGGATAGCCACTTCCTTGACTAATGGCATTGCTAATGAGACGTAATTGGTCTCAAACAGGAAGGGAGGCAACCGCTGAAGTCCGAAAGCAACTCCCTGTCTGGAAGGTGTGTTTGCCACAGAAAAAAAAAGCCACTCTGTTAGCATGGGAAAATGAACTGAGGGCATATTTGTCTTTTTGTTGGTTTTGGTTTTTTCAACAGCACAAATGAAAATGTCAACAAAGAAGTGTGCATGAAATGAAATTCTTGCTTTTCCCTCTCTAAAAGAAGACACGCTTCTAATTTAAAGGCTTCAGTAGTGCTACACAAGCAGTTTTCAGGGAGCCTGGTAATGGAATGGCTTCAACAAGCAAGATTAGATCCTGATGTTTTGCATTCTATGACAGAAATTCCCTTCTAGGTAGGGATTAAGCTCCAAAAGAAAGTGTGACCTGAATGTAAATCAGCATAAACTTGCGATTCTGAAACTGTAAACAGGCCACTCACCTCTTAGCATACTAACTCAGAAAGTTACTATTGTTGTATCAATAACGGGTACTTAATGATAATCATGTTGTGAGGGGAAAAACCAACAAACATCCCCCCTAACTTACCTGGCTAATGCCCAGCACTCACTACTGCCAAATTGCCTTTCCTTTCTAATCACTGTATGTGAGAATAGAGAAAATTAATTCAATATTCTAAATGGTTTTCTCTGGACAACAGACGTCAAATTAATAACTGGTTGTACTTATGCTCATTACAAATGAAAACTGCTGGAGTTTGTGGATAACATGACTGGAAGAACCTGAAGAGGAGAGATGCGATAGGAGGCTGCGAGAGGGTGAGAGAAGGGACGCTTAGGGTATGTATATATTTTTGATCATTTTATATATTAGTACTAAAGGTTAAAGCAAAGCATCAATAAAGTTAAGATGAATGCTTGTGGTCCGGGGGAAAGCATTCAAAAAGCCATCCAAGAGAAATCGTAATGGGAGAGGTGATTAACAAAAAAAAAAAAAGGAAAAAAATTTGAAAACAATTACTAAATATTAACAGGTAGAAAGACATACAGGCTAGAAAGGCTGAGCATACTTGCTTTATGCCCCATGCCTCTCAAGTCCTGAGTGTGAGGAGAATCCAAAATAGGAAGTGGTGAGGATTCGGATGCTGGCCTCCAACCTATACCATTAGAGGTTTTTTTATGAGACAGCAGAAAAAAATGAATTGTCTCTTCTCCATTTTTTCTGTTTCCACATCCAGGGTCATCAGTTTTGCATGCATGCTGTCCTGGTGTGTTTGATCCAGACTCTTTCTCCTCTCCATCTCAATTTTTATTTGTCCCAGCCCCCCTCATGAATTTCAGGAGACCGCAAAGCACGGGAAGTGTTAAAGGTTTGGTGATATGGTTGCTTAAATAATCTAATCTACATGAAACAGCTGAGCCAGCATGGCTGAAGTAATAAAAAATTGAGTAAATTAAAGGAGCATGAAGCATTTGAGCCCAAATGGTTGAAGTCTGACAACACTAGAAGCAATTAAAAAATGTATGACGTGGCCTTTAATGCATACAGTCTTCCTCTCGTGGAGAATTTAATACAAATACACACACGTGCACACATACATACATATAAATATGTATATATAAAAGCAGGTCACTAACATATTTGGGGCTGGGGGTAGGTTTTGGATCTTAGGCTCTGTCATTCAAGCGATTCACCTATGTACTGCTTTTGTAAAAAGTTCTTAACCTAATTCTATTGGATTCTCCTAGAAAAAGAACGAAGGTATTTTTGGAAAGCTTATTTTGCTTTGCCTTGAACTGTGGGCCTTTTTTTTTTTAATAGTAACTCAGCCTTTTGGTTTTCTTTCACCCCTTTCACCCCCTCTGTTGCTATTCCTTGAGAACTGTGGGTGGCCGATGAAGCAGTGAACATCACATGATGTCACTTAGCAACCTGATGTTCATAAATAGCAACAATCATTTTTCTAATGGCTATTTTTCCCCATCAGGAAAAATGCTTAGACCCAGTCCATTCTGACAGTGCCAAATTCTTCCTCAGACCTTCCAGCATATTTATTGCTTATGCTTTCCTTTGTGGGGGTCTGATTCCAAATGATAACACCATGGCTGATGCTCCTAGAAGGCTTCTAATAAATTTCTAAGCGTATGGTAGCATCTAATGACAATAATTGTTAGCACCCTTGAAGCTCTTTAAGAATGGTCTCCTCTCCCTTTCCCCAAATGTCTGCATTGCATAAATCTCAGATGACCTCAACATGAGATGAAATCAGAAGGATCATCCACAAATGACTTTTTTTTTTTTTAAAAAAATGCCTTTGGGGAATACTCAGGAAGCTCAGAAATTCTTCAATTCTTTCAGAAAGAATCTGGCAGGATTTTTGTGCATCCTCTTAATATTAGTATTATAATACGTATATAATATATATATAATCCTTTAAAATATTGGCTATGCTGAGAAGGACTGCCTTTGTTAAATTATAATTTTTGCCAACAGCATACCTTCACATGAGTTACTAAGACAGAAACCAAAAGATAAGATCATAAACTAAGAAAAGTAGAATTGTGCAAGCCTTTGAAAAGGATCTTGCAAAAAAAAAATTGGTTAAGAAATATAGCAAAATTATGCAACCACCTAAGCTCAACTTGTCCCCAAGGAGATCTCTGTCTGAGAGCACAGAAAAAAACCCAAATCCTGTCTGTGCGGCATCAGTTCCCCTCTCCTGAACCATATGGCTGCTCCTCAAAGAGTTGGGGGCTCTGTAACTGAGAAGAGGGAGTAATGTGGGTGAAACCAAGACGCTGTCATCATGTGTGCGTGACGGCTTCCACAAATCTTCCAGCTACCCTGTAAATGCTCTTCTCCCTCTCACTATTTGCATTGCTAATTCATACACCAAGTAACTACTGGCTAAACTACACAGATAGGGAAAAGTATCTGGATTTCTTGCTCCCTTTATTGTTTTTTTATTTGATTTTTAAAAATTTTTAATATGCTATGGAACAGAGAAGTAAGGAAGATACAACTTCCTTTTTATTTCCAAGACATCTTTCGTCATTCATACCTTCTTTCTATAGAGCTGCATTTCATTTCTATTAAACCAGGGAGAAAAAAAATCTACATTAGAAACGTTTAGCCCACAGAGCTCTGTACAGCTCTCATGTAGCTGCACGATCTCATATCAGCAAACTTTTGTCATCTGAGCCACTTCAGGGAGACAGGCTCATAACTGGAGGGTGGCAGCAGCAAAACTGCTGCGAGCAGCCTTGAAATTTCAGCTTCAGTCTGCGTGGTGGAAGCCGGAGGAATAGGAACTGCCAAATGCACCACTTCCTCCTGCGTGAGGGAAGGACAGTGGTACTTAATCAACAGCTCTCAAATAGTCTACTAAAACCTTTAAATTCAGCTTAACAGGAGAGGCAGATATAATGATCCCTCCACTATATTACTTTCTACTGTTTCTTCCAACAAGCAAGCAAAGTTAAGGACTGCTTTCGTGAAAGATTAATTCATCCACGCTGGGATTTGGCATAAATTATGTGGACTGAGAAAATGAATGAGGGATTATGGCCCCTGCGAATGCATGTTTTATTCCCTGCCAATGCAAGAAATTTGGTTGTTGTTTTTTTTTTTAACCCACATTTTTATTACTTTATGCATGATGTGATTACTCACAGAAATCATCACATTCAGGACATGTGCTGGCTGGAGACATAGGAAGAGTAAGTCCTTAGCCTGATAACTTCCCAACACATTTTTATTTACCTTGTAGTCCTTTTACAAGTTATGGTGTGGATTAGAGTTGGAAGACATAGCTAAATGAAAGACAGATTGTGGGGTGTAACAAAACTAAATTCACAAACAGCTATGAGCTGCAGTGAAGATGATTTAGGGCGGAAGAATATTTCATGCTCTTTGCATGTCAGTAGATGGTGCTCTGTACGCTATCTACATACACAACATACGTGTGCAGAGCGGTTTTATAGACAGTGAGTGTTATGTAGCCTTCCTTCAGTGGAATGGAAAGGATTTCTGGGGAGAAAAAGTATATTAAAGTCAAGTTATTTATAATTTTAGTTATATTAACTTAAAAATATACTTTGTCCCTTATTTTCTTTCTAACACTGCTTTCTATCCAGGTGTGTTCTTACAGGGTTATTACTTCAGTAGGTCTTCTGGCTTCTCCATCATCATATAAGATAGTAAATAAAAACAAAGTAAAGTAAATAGTAAATAAGTTTGCTTCACAACTTAACTGATTTTCATTGTAACCCCCATACACGCAGCTATATGTAGCTCCATGTGTAGATCCATTGAGGTCCTTATCTGAGAATGTTATTGCTTAACAGTCTTTTGAGACCCCTATTTTAGCAATAAATTTAGTTTTAATAGATTTTATGTTAGCTCTTGATGCTGATCTTCACAAATTATCATTCCCCTTACTTGTTCCCATCATTAGGTGACACCTATACGCACATTAGTGTTGTTTAAAAGTTCTCTTGTAGGAGCTTTTGCTCATCCTCATTTTATTTTTTCCAGACATCCATTTGGACACCAGACTACCTAGAAAATTTCCAATCATAAATACAAATAAAAAAATCAGTAGCGTTGAGACACGTCCCAACCATGCGGTACGCTGTTTCCTGTGGGCTTTACTAAGATGAAGAGTTCAGCATTGTGCGAGACAGGAAGCTCTTTGTTTGGGAACAGTTACAAATCACAGCATGTACAAAGCATCCAAGCTGTCAGTGGCCACTCTAGTCCCATGATGGCAGTGGAAAAGCTCCTTTACTCTAAGATAAATTGAGTACACCGTGTGGGCACCCAAGGTCCTTTTCACCACTGCTTTCCCACAGAGGGTGGGTGCTCCTTGCCATCTTTCTAAATGCAAAGCTAAAATAAAGGCAGTGAAAAATTATTTTTAGATGTGAAAAAAAAATGGTTTTAATTTGTGATTCCACTGAGACACTGCTGTGTTTCAAGAAGAAAAATACAGTGGGCAGAAGGGAGGAATCAGGGTAACATGCTGGAGCAGTTTCCAGGTCAGTCTTCAGCTCTGTCAGTCTTCCTGCAGACAACTTAATGGAAGTGCTCAAATCTTCAGCCAGGTTTTGCATGCTACCAGCTGTAATGCATGCCCTGATGTAAGTGCCCAGCCTTACTCCATATAGCACGAAAAGACTTAGATGTCAAAGGGTGAAGTTCGTAAGCCTGAGTGATCTGAGCAGCAGATGGCTTGGTTATCTAGTAGGACACATTGAGGGGCAGGCATGGGCCTAAGTATTGCTTTTATTCTTCTAAGTAACAGTCAAATAATTTTTTTAACAGCTAAGAAAAGAGAGTTGGAGGTGGTACACTTCAACTTGCTATTCCAGCATTTTCTGTATTGTGGGGGATCCAAATTCAAACCTCTACTCGGTAGCCACCAGGCTGAGGCTTTCTCAGGCAAGCCCTCTTCTTAAAGATTGTCAGTTATGACTAAATTGGTTTCACAGAGAAATTTCTAGAACGCAGTCTTCCCCTGCCCAGCTGCATGCCTTGAAAATGCACCTTTTTGGCACGGCAAATACGTGTTTTATAGAAAGCAAACTCCACTAAAGAAATTTGTCAGAGCACCTGGTGGATGGAGCAATCACCTAGGAACAACCACACCAGTGCTGATGGGGACCAAGCCTGGGACCCACAGCCCAAGGGGTTACTCAGACAGGCTGAACTATTGGGACAAGCTCGTATACCCATCTTACTGGAGAATTTATACTCCAGATTTAGGCGGTAAATCAAGAATCATGGATAAAAAAAGGTGAGGAACCTCTGTTTTGTGAATCCTGGCAGACCACTGGGGGTGCCCAGCAGCCAGCTGTTTGATAGAGTTGCAACTTGATGGACCCGTGTGTCTGTGCAACAGATACCATGACTTCACACATGAAGTATTATGTATTTAGTGACTTTAGGTGCCTTTCCATGTTGAGCAGATAAGGCAACTGTATGTATGTGTCTGCAAGAGCCTACGGAGACACTTGAGGAAAAAATCCTTGCTCTGAATTTAGCCCACAATCCCTATGAGACTCAGTTGGCTGGCTGAGAAATGGGAATACTGTCACATCCTTACTTCCTGGAAGTATTGTAAAGGAAACCGCTTGCTGAGATTGAGAAGCGTAGAGGCAGTACAGCTGCACAGAAAGGGAGGGAGCCTAATGTGTTTGATAGAATAAGACAGTTTCTTGAGATATAGATATCAGGAGGAGAAAATGTCTTTTTGGCTGAAAATGTTAAATAAGTCTCTTCCTAGATACTACAACTGTAGTAAACATTTATAAAGCAATGACCAACTCTAGAATCAAAAGGAAGATTAACAGCTTTAGTTTTATATGCTAGCAGCCAAATTCTTTTCTCACTCTGTGGAATTCATCCAGGCTTCTACTCTCTAACTTTAGTGAGTTACTCCAGATTCAAACCAGTGTAAGCAAGGGCAAGTTAAAAATACTTGTGCCACAATTGGCCTTGGAAAATACATTGCTTCATGATAGATGTTAAACTGACTGCTGAGGCAGACAGCATGTCTTGCCCATAATCATTTTGTATTTGCTTCTTTTCCTCAGTCCTTAAAATGAGTTCATGACTTCATGACTCTAAGAGTAAATACATTATATAATGAATACACTTTTTATTCACTATTTGGAGGAAATTAAAGTAAATGTTGTATGTAATAATACTGCATGGAAAAAGCAATGATAATTAGCTGATGAGAGAGTTAATATGAAGGGCACTCAGTTAATCCTGTGGTCTGAGGTAAATGGCAGACAATCAAGTAAACCTAATTAACATCATAAAACAAAGACAAACAGCATTAGCCCACCAGCTCTTGGCTAATCTATTATTTTCTTCAGAATACCATTGCATGAAAAGGTTAGGGTGTATATACCCAAATAAACCCAATTCCATAAATGAATTGTCACTTCGTATTGCTGAAAAAATGTCAGTAAAGACCTTTTGTTCCATTTATAGGATGTTGCTTAGATAGATTTCCTTTTCACTTGGAATAAGAAGGGGTTTTTTTGTTTGTTTGGTTTGGTTTTCAATGAAGCTATCATGCTTTAGCCAAATTTGACCCAGAGTTTCAATCTGCACTCTTGCAAGCAAGTCCTTACTCATGCAGATAGACCTTTGGGAATGAGTTTTGCCTAATGGCATTTCCTCCCCATTATTTTGGTACAAGAACGTTGCACAGGGAGAGGGGGATTAGTGAGAAAAGAGAGAAGCCACACAACCATTGCTATAATAATGATACCATATTTCAGTGCAGACAGTTAAATGAGAGCAACTTTGCTGCTTTAGGTGCACTTCACCATTTCCATCAGTAATCATTGAAGGTGAAGCATCAGCACCTGGGAAAAGCTCCTGAAAATAAGTATATTTTCTGTGGATTATATTTTTGGCGGGGGGGGGAGGGGAAGGATTTGTGACCTTTTCTGGGGGGTCTTATAAAGTAAATGCACATAATGTATCATTACATTTGATTTTTCTGTCATCCTGTGGGTTCCTTCTGCTGTTCATTAAAAGCTGGAGGACTCTACATCACTTGTAGACAGCCCTTCCATGAATATAGCACTGTGGACAAACATTATGAGATATACTTTGGATGTGACAAGGGTCATTTCTTCATACGTTTACACACAGAGGCTTGGACAGAATATCAGAGGCTGGACAATAAAAAACCTTTTTAAAACTGCCTATTTCCCCCAATTTGCATAGAATTGAGTGAATGAGACTCAGAAGGGTTTTTGAAAAGTGAGCATTTTTTTCCTCTACGTGAGCCATCCTAGGCGAACGGCTTCATCTTTCAGATGAGGATGATTACCAGATAAAAACAGCTACCGGTATGATGAACTAGCATGCTTTTCCTAGGGAAAAGGGTAATAGAGTATTTTCATTTTTTTTCTGTTCATACAGTATATATATGCTGCTTATGAATAAGCAGTTCAGTTATTTCATTGTGTCACTTATTAAAGGGTAAAAGGAGCAAGATAGGGTGCCAGCCCTGAGTCCTGACCTGGCAGGTGGCCTTTCCCAGGGAGGGTCAGTGGGGATTTTTCCATAAATGTTAGGAGGGACAGGGAAGGCACACAGAGTAGCAATTGTCCATCTGCTGGAAATCTCTGGTACATTGTTCTATAAACACGCTCAATTTTACCTGGGTTTCTTCATCTACAAAGGGAAGAGGGGAAAAGAAGACAACTGGAATAGAGAACAGTTTTTCTACTTTAAACTCAGGATTTGTGCAAAATATTAGGTTCTTTGTCCATGATTTATGAAATTCAACGAGCATTAGGTATAAACCTCAGAATTTTGTTTTGTTTTGTGTAGCTGTGGCTCTCTGATGGACTTCGATCAACCTTTCTATGCATTTTGTGTTGTCATGCTTTGTTAACTGCGTTGCCCTTTTCCTGTTAATCCTTCATGTTTTTTTCTTCTCTCCTAATGACATTATCTAGTTAGATTTATACAAAATTTATCCAACTATTAATCTTTATTGGGATCTAATGGAGTAGACAACTCACTATTAAGAAATAAAGCAAGTTAAGAGGGATACGTGCACATAGTAAAGAGGTGGCTTGGAATGACAGGAAAAGGGCAGCAGCTTTAAATTAAGAAAGGAAAATGATGTCATAATGATTAAACCACAAAACAGAACTCCAACACAGTGAATGAGCAACGAAAATAAGGTAATAAAAAGGAGTACTGAACTAGCTCATGAGACATGTTATTACAGTGAACATTATGCTAGCACTGTTTATTTTGCTTAGCATTATGGCCACCTTCAAGGTTGCTATGACAAATGTGTGTGAGCGTTTAATGGAAAGTGAACATTTTTTTTTAGCTAAGAAGGCATCCACCAGCTCTCTGCCTACTCAATTTCCTAAATTACGTGCCACATAAATTTAACTTTATTGGCACTAGACAAATGTTAACATTAACTACTTATGGGTTAAAACAATTTTGGAAATATTCCGTGTGTTTCTCTGTTGACATTCCTCAATCCATACACTGAAATCCATGCAGTTATGAAGTTTTGCTTGAAAAAAGTATTTACTCAAAACATATAGCACAGTAACAGCACCTAAATAAGAAGTTCTACTAGCTAAAGGGCTGATCCAGAGGTAAAATGAATATATACAGCTTCTACTGGATTTAAGGGAAATTAAAGTTGTTTTCATAACTAGCCTTTCAATGACATTTTTTTTTTTCATGGCACTGAAAGAGTCCTATTCATGTGTGACTAAGTGACACTAAAATTTATGCAAGCTTCTTACAGCAGAGGGAGTAAAGGAGGAAAAGCACAACAGGGTTTCTCCATGCAACTTACAAAAACATTATCAATGTGGTTCATTCACTGAGCAATGACAAACTCAGAGGCCTGTTACCAGCTGGAATGGATGTACTGGACCAAATAAAGAGGGAAAGTGGAACTGGGACAACCACAGTCTGAAAGTGAGCTAAAAATAGAGCACAAAGCCATTGGAACACAACACACAGGAGGGTCACACGTTGACAGTGCCGCTTTCCAGGTTGTTATGTAGTCATCCAATTTATAAAGATTAAACCAGGCATTTGGGAGCTTTGGTGGCCTAGGAAGCTGCTGAGAGGTTCCCTCCTGGCCTATCAGGACGTGCAGGGGGAGCAGTAGAGGGCTGGGTTAGCCTCGCAGCATTTCAAGCTGTGCAGGTAGTGCTTAGTAACCTACTTAAATGATGAAAACACTAAATGGCAATAGAGTGGGGTCACTGTGGAAATTCTGAGGCAAAAAGAAAAGCTGGTGTAGAAAAAGAATATGAGATCAGCAAGCCCATCTAATCAGAACTCATCGTTTCAAAAGGAATGGATCGATTTCCTCTGCTGGGACCTCAAGCTGAAGGTACACTGCCCTCTAACATGGTAACTAAAGAATTTTGTGATATTATTGTTGGAAACCTTGATATACGCTTTCTCTTTCCTGAAATGTTGTTTAGGAGATGCTTTTTTTTGCAAGTTTTTTTCTCTTTGTTCCTAGGGGATGATTGGTAGAAAACTCTGTCATGGTTTGTACGCCTTAGCACAAGGTTGCAATTTCATTGTTGGGGTGCCTGATGAAACGTAACGCTGTCACTGCTGGACTAACAAAAAGCACCAGGAGGCCTCAAGTCACACCACAGGAACCTGTAAGACTACGAGTGATATTGATCACATTCTTCTCTGATGTTTGCTGTCAAGGGATTCAAGCGCATAAGAGATCTCCTGAAGAGCTGGCTATGACCCTGTCAAAAGGACTGTAAAGCTGCATGCATATAGAGGAGACACTTGTACAAACATTCCCAAAGTTGATGTCCTTCTAATGCCACAGGTGGCAAATAGCATAAGAGCCTAACCATGTACATTTGCTGCTCAGGGACCACTGTGTGTAAGCAAACAAGTGACTGAGAACAAGAAAAAAACCAAAACCACTTTTCTGGGATGTATTTGGTGATGGGAGAGGAGCAGAATGACCTGGCTGTGGAGGTTTTGCTTGAGACACCACATTCTGTTTCAATATGGGAGTTTTTGCCATTCCTGGGGACATGCTGTGGTTCACTAAACTCTGCCCCACTCAGAAGAAGCTTTTCATGCCATGTCTGTGCAGAGCACTGCGTGAGATATTTGTGTTGGTAGAAGAGCCAGAATGGCTGTGATAGAGTTGAACGCAAGAGCAGAACTAATGCAAGGGTTGAGCAAGGTTGAGTACTAAACTGCCAACTTAAACCCCATCTCAGCTTTCTCATTCCAGTCCATTAACGGTTTGAAAAACTGGAAGCAACCTTATACAGCTGGTGTTAGCATCAGCCCTCAATAACTCATCAGGAGCTATTTCACCTGAAGACTACTGTCAATAAGCCATTTTAAGACACTGTCTACAGTGTTATCTAGCGACTGATAACCTGCTGCTTGCTCACTGACATAGCTGTGGAAGTCTTCAGCAAGCTGAAGTTTTTGGAAGAAACCAAGATTGTGCACCCAGCAATTCTTTGCGTTCACCACATTGTATATGAGCCCAGTTAACGTTTTAAGCAATCTGACATCCCAAATGCCTAATATCTATGAGCACTGTAACTTGCTATGTTCCAACATATAATTCACCTGAAGGATGCTACCAAGAAAAACCCCATTCGGGAAGACTCTTTGCTTCAGTTCTGACTTGACATCACAAATTACTGTCAACTGTCATCTAACAGTCAGTATCACAAACAGAGAAAGGTAAAACACTGATTTTTCAGGTATTGTGAATGATATACGATGACATGGCAGGCTTTTGAATACTTCTGCATTCTAGCTATGTCCACTGACACTAAGAAGCACCTGTTGATACCTACCTCCTCTTGACGAGCTTTCTCCTGTAACAACTCAAGAGTGGACTGACACTCCTTCATGATCTTCCTTAAACTGTCACTGTAGATGTTACTGACAAGCTACTTACTGTCCAAAAAAGGAAGCAAAGAACTCACTGAAAAATTTTATTTGCATGTTGGTACCAGCCACATTTCAGAAGTTGTTTGAAGTCTGGTAAGTGACTATCCAAACATGTCAGCAGCTGGTGAGGTTACTGCAAGGAGAGCTGATCTTCCAAGTCAGAGATATAGTTAAGCCCTAACTATACCATGTAGCAGAAATAGAAAGAAAAAAAAAATTCATTGCGAGATGGACCGCGACTGATGAGGTGCCATCTGATCATCCACGTAAATATGCAAACTGAAATTCCCCTTGGGCTGCATCACAGATGTCAAAGTTCCACCAAGTCCTGGCAGCGTGTTCACCAAATGCTCCAACAGCCAACGCTTTCGTCTCAAGTGATGTTGTGATAGCATGTCAGTCGCTCTGTTTTTGCAGACATGAATCACTCATGATGTCAACCTTTCCTAAATGACCTTCGCAACACATGGGAGCAGTTTCATTTAAATGTTCTTACGTTCAGTTACCACACATGCAGTTTTGAACCGGGTGTGCTTAAAGATCTTTTCTACAATATAATCATTAATTACACAAAGTGAGATTTTTCACACATGCAAAATTTTCAGAAGGCACATAACCCCAAAAGGGGTCCACACACAGAGCACAATCTAGTGTGACCATATACAAACCTGTATCACTTTGATATCTTGCAAAGGACAGTGCTTTAACCAACAGCCTGATAAGGAAGTCTACATGTGTTAAAGGTTCATTTGTGGGTAAATGATGGTAACACAAACCCTTGCCGATTTAGTACATGCTATTTGTGAATTAAAGAGCAAGCCCATGCAGTATTCTGTCCGGGTCTACAAAAAGAGTCCACTGTATTACCTAAAGATTGTCTGCTCCAGAAGAGCTTAGGAAGAGAGTGAAAAAACAAATTAAGGGATAGGGGACTTGAAAAAAGCAGTTGCCAAGCACAGGCAGCTTTGCACTTGAGATATAACTGAAGCCTAAGCCCTAGGGTTATGTTAAAGGTGACTTCTAGATCATGCTTCAGCAGATATATGGCCAATTAGAAATACCTGCAGTGGACAAAGCACGTTGTAGAGTAGTTTCAGATCCAACCTTTAAGTCATCTAGAAATATAAAGCTCAACTGGTTGAGCCTGTTTTCTAAAATTCTTCTAAAGAATAGTAACTGTCCTAACATACTGTTACAATACCAGTTTGCTAGCATTGTCACCCTACTTTTCCCTCTAAATGTAAATGCATATGTTAAAGAAATTGAACAGTAGCAATGGAGAAGCCAAAGAGAGAATTGTTGGAGTGAAGGGGTTCCAGTAGATGCATATGGGCCACACGCTCAGGGTGTGAAGTCAGAGTGAGTCCTACAGCTCTGGTGGCCGACAGTCGTAACCCTGCTGCCTGTGTGTGCTTTCCTCCTGCCCAAATGTGTATTACTGCAAGGCTGGGGAGCAATAGCATGGAAAGGTACAACCAACATATCTGCTCCCACCTCCCCTCCGCTTACTCCCCACATTGCTGGAAGGAGAGACCGAGTTGCTTTATGGTTTTTCTTTTTTTTGTTGATCTTGGGGAAAATACCTTCTACTTTACTTACACTACTGTAAGGCCTCAAGGCAGTGTTTACCAAGGAATGAGATCTGCAATTAATAAATATAGGAAGGCCATACTGTCAGTGCTCAGAACTGCCACCACACTCGTGAATGTTTGACTCAGTTCAGAGATACCAGGCTGAAGAAATGAGGACGGAGAGAAAAGCAAAGAGGTGACAGGTCTAAATGGAAGAGAGACTTCAGGAAGTAATTAAACCTTTTTTTGAGAGAGAGACTGGTAGATTAGTGGAGAGAAAAGCTACAGAGAGCATGAAGTCATGAAGGATAGTGCAGGAAGGACTTGAGTCATGATCAGCATGTGACTGAGTAAGCTGATGAGCCAGAGTTACCTCTTCAGAACTGGCTGGAGGGGAACTAGCAGGCATCCATAGACAACGAGATACCTGACAAGCAAACGGTGCAGGTCAGGTACTTTCGAGTTTTCTAGAAACACAAAAAGGGCCAAGGTTTTTAGAATATTTTGTTATTCTAAACTTTGTGAGAGAGAAAGAGGACTAAAAAAAGTGAGCTGGCAATTATATAGTTAAAATCTATTCTAGTAACCACACAAGACAAATGTCTGTCTAAAAACGGGATGGATGTTTGCGTGCAGTGACATTACTTTGATTTTTTTAGGAGAGGCATGAAGGGGAATGACTCAATCTTCTCAACTCCCCACCCATCCTTTGGCTCCGGCTACTGAGCACAGTATAAATTACGCAGTAGGTGCAGGGTCCCAGAGCCACAGCCAGGACTAGCTGCTAGCTCTACGCGCTGTAGGACACCCCTGTCCTGTCTCACCCTGCTGCTGGTGCTTCAGTCTGAGCACGTGCGTGCACCTTCCAAGTACGCCCCGCTCAGGCATTCTTGCCAGGTTTTAGAGATGCTTTTAAGATAGATTTGTAATCTGGAAAAGGTTTGGAGGGCCTGCTTTTTTTTTTTTTCTTTTTTACTAAACTATCTTAAAGTTCGTTAGCAACTCTGGGAAAACATTTTCTGTGCCAAAAGAGCATGTGAAGCAGCTGTTCGGTGCTTATGCAAACACCTGTGCATATTTTTAAGCTTACTAACAGTTGGAATAGCTTTCCCCCTCACCTCAGTACTGTGCTAATGCCTGTTCCTTATATTGAAGCCTTTGTTCATGAAATACACTAATATTTTAATAATTCTGTCAGTGAAAAACATTGGGGTATAACGACAGCATGACTAAAATGACAATCCTTCTGTGGTACTTGAAATATTCAAGCGTTAACAGTAGGATTTGCCACCAAATCAGAGACCAGATTTAGCAGGCACAAAATCACATCACTTTTCTGAGACTGTTCTCTTGCTTCTCCAAAATCCTCATTTGCCTGAAAAACAAGCCACAGAACCATTGATGCTGCAAGTGACTTCCTGAGAACCCCTAGTCCAACCCCACCTGCTCAAAGCAGGGTCAGTTTGAGCCAGCTGCTCAGGAACATGCCTAGGTGAGTTCTGAATGAATCCAAGGATGGAGACTCATCCACTTCTCTAGGCAACCAGCTCCAAATGTACTAAAGCCTTCTGGATGCTCCTTCACAACTATTACTTTAGAAATATAAGTTTACTTTACAACATAGCTAACACAGAGGTGTCTATGCAAGTCTGCCAAGCTAAAATTGTTCAGAAGTCAGAATACCACCACCACTTTAGGACAGGGTGTTAACTGAAACGTCTGGAGAGCAGTCAACCTTCAATATCAATCAATTCGCTATTCATCTGTGCAAGTCCCAGCCAAGCACTATTTATGAAGTGTTCTGTACTATGACTTGGTGGATTTCAGAGACAGTGCCTATTATGGAAGAGCCAGGACCTGGACTATAACAGACTTCACATATTTATTCAGGTACGTAACGAAGCTCAAATGCCCTGGAGAAGTCAGAAGCTGCATAGCTGTATTCAGAAAGTTTGAAGTCTCTTGTGAATAGTCCATCACTTGTCAACTCATCCTGACTGAAGAAGATAATTTTGTCAACAGGGCCCAGACAACGCTCCTCTTCCTCCTCTCTCCCTCTCCATTCCCATTATTCCACACACACAAAATTTAACCTCTGCCCCACACTGTACCTCTTCAGCTTGGGGATCACCAGTCTCACATCTCACGCCTCCACCAGTTTCCAGGCTTCTAAGAACTCACTGAAGACCACCAAAGCCCAAGGAAGAAGGAACGCTCATTTCATCATTCTCGTGGCAGAGGTAGCCCTCAGAGAAAAAGTGCGCTCTCCTTCATAAGCAGCATTTCTAGCACATAGCTGTAACATCATGGAAAACAAGAGCAGCAGATCCTGCATAGCTGGTGACTCAACAGCATTTCTAGTACCGTCAAAGGCCAACAGCAACAACCCTCCCAAACTACTTTGTTCCACCATGTTGGTTTCAACATAGTTTCAACAACTGTTAAAACTATTTAACTGTATTACTGATCTGATTGTTAGGGCAAGGGAGCAAACCAAGAGTTGTTCAGAGCTTCAGGGTTTGGTTTCTCCCCCCCCCCCTTGGAAAGAGTTGCCCAATAAAGTACTGGAGAGCTCATCCCATTACCTAACCTATAGACAGGCATATGCAAATAGGCAAGAGACAAATGAAAATTTAGGTTAAACCATATCAGAAACCAATTCTTTGGGTTGGGCAGCTGGTGGCTGGATGCCACATAACAGAGGAAACTTCTCAGCATTACCATATGTCAAGAGAGCCGCAATATTTCATACTCTTTTGGCCCTTGCAATACAACTTTTAAATACTACCTATAATGGGCATCCAGTAATCAGCAGCTGTAGTCATCAGATGCACACATAGCCTGTAGAAACTCTGTATGCCGGCAGAGAAAGCCAAGGCAGACTTCAGATGACAGAAAAGGTATTGAGTTATGGAAAAAACATAGGAAAGATCAAGTCACCGTAACGCTTCCCTCACAAGCAACATAAAGCAACAACAGAAAAGCACCTGAGCACGTTGTAGGTATGAAGGGACAGTCAGCTCTGGCAAAGGGACAGTGATAGCTGCTGACAGGAGCAATATGTTTTCACACCCCCCTTTTACTTCAGAAATAACGAAAATAGTCTCACATCCTCAGTTTGAAAGAAATAGTTCACTACACAACTTGCTGTTCACATGGGATACGAAATGGCAAGTTACCTACCTTGGGGGCCAGGAGGTCTTTCATAGATGCAAGTGGATTTGTTGTCTACAGCTGCAGTAGTGGAAGGAGAGGGCTCATACAGGAATGATTTGGCAGGTTGCAACACTGGAGCAGGGGCAATCAGCCCATCATTCAAGGCCAGTTTTGCACACAACAGCAAGTTTAATCATCCCAGCAGGCTTTCTTACAGCTCGCTGTAGCACTGACCGGAGAAACAGACATGATCGATCAATACAGGATTTATGTTTAAAAGGGTAATTCCTTGTCTTTCAAACATTTGTTGATCCCACTGAACGTGATTATACCATCACACTTCCCCCCCCCCCCCCCCGAATTTTCCATTCTTAGCAAGCTCATCAACCTCTGCACCTTGTCCTTCATGGAGCAAGATTGCTCTTTATCATGGAAAGCAGCTAAATCTGTCTTTATAGAATATTTTTAGATAGCGGGTCATACTGCAACAGTTTTCATTTAGGAGACGTTTCACTATCTACTATGTAGGCCTGGGTAGGAACCAGTAAGAGCTATCCTGATCATGGTGGTTTTTGTTTTTTTTCTCTTCATCCATCCTCCCACCAAACACTGAGCTCTTTAGTCAGCTTACCCTACCCCAAGACATATTACTGAAAAATCAGAATGCAGAAGAGTATTTCTGTTGGTGGTTTTTCTTAAAAAAAAAAAAAAAAAAAAAAAAAAAAAAAAAAAAAAAAAAGCAGCAGTAAATGCCAAACATAAAATAATTGTTCCTGTGCATTACCTCAAACTGACATAAATAACTGTACGTTGCTAAAACCACATCGGATATGTTTGGTGGGTACCGAGATGTGCCTGGAGTCTGCCAAATCACCACTTAGCTGAAATCACAATTCATCCGAGAGGCTTATTCTGTCAGTGAAAGTTATTATCTTCTCAAATATTCCCAAATTTCTCAAGTCAGGACATGGGTATCTAGAACTACAAGCTTCTCAAAGAAATTACTCCTCTTCTCCTTTCTTGTCCTTCTAGGCAAAACCAGATATTGCTAGTCCTTCACATTATGCAGGGCTCAAAGCATAATATAGTCAGATCCCGTTGTGTGTGCGTGCACACACCCTCCAACCTCAAGTTAAAGTATCAAATGCAGGATTATTTTCTCTTCCCAGCCATTTACTTGTTATGTCCGTTTCCAAGCTATTAAATTACATCACACAGCTCAGTGTTCTCAAAGGATGGAGGTGATGGTATAACCCTACAGACTGAAGGGTGCTGGTCCAGGACCACATTGTAAAACGTGACTGAGCCAAAAGGTTCAAGAAACAGTGATAAGAAGTACTGAGTATTAATTGCTATGTGGCAAGGACTAATTGGGATGTTTTTATGAACTCTCTTTAGAAACCAGCCACTATAGTGACTACAGTCTGTAGATTAACTCCAGCTTTTGATTTATGAACCCTAGCAATTGACTTACCCAGCAAAAAAAATAAAAAAAAAAAACAAAAAGAAGAGCCCCTTACCTATCCTTTTTGTCTTGTTCAAAACCAGAAGATTGTGCATTATCCATGTCGTTAAGGTGGATTTATCTGAGATCTAGCACTAGGTTTTTGATGTGTAATGAAACCACGTTTAGTGCTGAGTCACTTTCTCACATGTGGTCTTCACATAGCCCTGCAATATTTTCTATTAACCCCTCACCTTGTGAGTCACTTAATTCATTTGCCTCTTTCCTTTCTCTGGAGAGCTGCATTTCCAAATCATCAGTTAAAAACTCACATATCAACAGTTAATAACCCATGGAACGATTACACCCAGCAATAATAGCAGTCTTCAAGTTAGAAACTGATCAGATGAACAGCGAGAGTTGCTGTATCGGTTTTAACCAGTAAGAAAACATTTGCAAAAGCTTAGAGGCAAATACACTTCCATTTAGAATGATCCATCCTAACCCCTGGCCCGTGAGCTTCCAAGGCATACCCTCGCAGGTTTCTACCTGGTTATCTTCATTTTTCTTCATGGACTGGTGAGCTTTCCTTCCTTTTCTGGTGTGTATCTTATTCTTTAACTTGCACAAAGCTTAGAATTATATGCAGCAATACACATGCCTGTGGTGGGGTTGAGTGGGAACTCAATCAAACAGGATTTATACAAAGGAATCTTGACCTCCACAGCATGACGTCAAGGACAAGTGCTACTGTAGGTACAAAGCAAGCTGGTACAGGCACAGTTTTGTTTAAAACATTACAGCAACTCTTAAAAGTGGTTCTTACAATGAAAGATGCTGGAGCTTGAAGGCAATATGAAGTTTGTTTGACCAGTCTTAAAATCATTAAATGATCTGATGAACATTTTGTTTAACCAGTAAGCAGAATACTGTGGCAAAATCAATATCTGTTTTGACATCTTTTTATTCCGTTCTCAAGCTGCAACATTTAATTTCATACACGCTGTTCTGAGTAAGCCCAACACAGAATGGAAAAACATGTCAGTTGTTTCAGTTCAAGATAGTTTTAATCAAGTAATTACAGGAAAAAACATTTAAACAATTTTTATGGTGTTATCTGCTAGGTCAACTTACAAGGATATGATGTAACAAACCAGTTACAAACTTAAAGGCATATTTACATTATATACTCAAAGTAACAAGCTATATTCCTATTCATAAAGGAAACAACTATGGGATGAGTTAACTATACATCATTTAGTAGAAAGAAATGGCAGTTGAGGTTTAATGGAAACAATTACACATGAGGCACTTTGAGGTCATTTGGGTGGAAAGCAAATGGCACCAAGCGAAAGAAGGAAAACTATGTACAGCTCTGAGCATGAAGGCTGCTTCTCTACTGAACGCTTTGATTTCTTAAACGAACTGCAACTTTTGCAATTAAGAGAGAGAAGCTTTCAGGGGGAAAAAAAACCCCAAACCCCAAATCTAAACAACTCCCCCCAGCCCCTCCTTGTATTTACCAGCGCACCAAAGGGAATGGAAGTTTTATCCACCCAGCTGCTGGACCAACAGTACCATATATGGCATCTTTTTAAAGTTACTGTTTTGTTGCCAGCCACCACCCTTGATGATCTTTTTATTAATACGAACATACGGTGGTACTGGCTGCATACTGTGCCATAAGCTCAGAAAAGATTTAAAGTCTGATTTAAACTGGTGCGTTATTTACAGGGGAGTTCAATGTTATCCTCCAGGTACACTTGAATGGGTCATCCTGAAAAGATCACATCTGAAACGGGAATGTTATATTCCAACATGCAAAATTAAGACATTCTTCAAGGTACCTTTGTTTCTCTAGAGGCAACTGCATTGGTTAAGACTGTCTGCAACATCCCTTACGTTCGCTCTGGAAAGGCATCTGAATTTTGTGCCATTATTTGCTGCTGTTTACTAAACAGTTACCATAGTAATTGCAGATTATCATCAGCATGCTGCTTTCATCTTGCCCGCAGCTGTAGGTATGCCCTTCGCATCTACCGAATCGCGTGCGTGAGCGCAGGGACCCACTCGCGCATACTCAAAACTGCATTCGTATCGCAAACCAAAAGGCCAGATTCCCTCTGAGTGAACATCAAAACTCCGTCACTTTGCTGTGGGAAAGAGCTTCAAGGGGGAGGAGAAGAAAAAACCAAACCCCCAAACCAAAACACCACCAAAACCCAAACCACTTTCTTATGAACCCAGTGACAGAATCAAAAGAATTTTCCTTTCATTCCTGATTTTCATGCTCTTATGTAATAGGCCATTGTTAACTATTTTAAACCTAACAAAATATACGGTTAAAGCATTTTTACTTTCCATCAATATTGCTACTGAAACTTAAGAAACGTGATGAGATAAAGAATCACGGTAAGAGTCCAAATCACTGTTTTGTAAATTCCTAACTAAAGCTTAACGTGTTTTTGTAGCTTAAGCAGTGCACAGATAGCTGGTTAAGTTACAGTGTAATCAAACACTGTGCCTTAATGCAGCTGGGTGTTTTTCCCCCAGTAGATGGTGCACGAGTGCTGCTACCATTTAACTTCTTCCCCCACTTCCAAGGGGAAATACTTAATTTTCATGGTAACTGAGGCTTTCAACAAGCGAGGGACTTAATACTCAGTGATGGTTTCCCAAGGCCCGGGTGTCCCCTCCAAGCAACACAAAGCTCTGCTACCACCTGCCTGACAAACTACGGTTCTGATGTTAAGGGCGAGGGGAGGAGTAAGGATTGGGGAAGAAAGTACTTCAGCAGAGACAGAATAAATGTTACATGCCGTCAAAGCCAGCGGATGCACGGAGCCTGCCCCGGAATGGGGTCGCTGTAAGCTCACCTCCCACTACTCATCCCCTAACTGCAACAGTGGGTAAGATCCCTAACGCCAGAAGAAAAAGTACACGTGCATCTGACTAAAACCAACCCTTATGCAACCGCGTGCCTCTGCAGTTCTTGAAGCCGCTCTCAAGCTGGGCATGTGGGCTGACACGTCCAGCAGAGGAAGAAAAAAGCGAACGCAACGTCGGTTCTGTACCGCTTTTTAGACAGATCAAGTCTTCAAAGAGGAAAGTGAAAGGTGAAAACATTTCAGCAGCAAAGTGGTTAAATGCAAGGTGAAAATATTAATGCACAGATTCAATAAAAATGTTAAAGCATATATGTTTCATATGAAATACAGTACAGGACCAGGAGTTCACTATGTTGTACAGTGCTTGGAGGAAACCATCAGACCTGATTTCTTTCTGAAGTATATACACAGTATGATTCTATAGCATTTTCCTATACAGCCAGCAAGTTCTTTTCTTCGGTTGTTCGCACCTCTCTTCGCCTCGAATTAGGAACCTAGCACTTACAAATATTAAATCCCTCTCATTCACTAGAAAAACATCACCATTTCTTTATCAAAGTTGAAGTTAACAGTCTATGCAAGGCAACCAAGTTTAGCTGAAAATGCACAAAGCATGAAAATCAACCAGAGTAGCAGCTTTCAAATATACGAACAGTGAAAACCAAGGCTGCTGCTCCCGTGTCACATTCTTGGACTTAACTCATCCAATCGACTCTTAATACAAAACTAGAAGCTCTTCCGTAACTTCTACAGTCATCAGCATATTTGTCTTCTTTTCAATGTGAAATAATACTTTGAGATGATCTATGTACACAAGGTGGTCAATTCAAGCTGGAATATAAATATAAATATTTTCTTTTAAAAAGTATTTTACAGACAGAGAATGTTATATACACTTACTCATTTTACTTCTGGGCTACAAAGAGAAATTAAGGGCACCAATGCATGCAGAAAGAAGAATTACACAAAACATACTGAAGAAATGCATAGGAAGTGAGAAAAGAAAGACTTGTGCACCTCTGAAAATCAATTAGGTTTTTTTGTTTGTTTAATAACAAGAGTACACTGAGGCCAGCCTGTGCCACTCCAGCCAGGCTATCAAATAGGCACCCTCGCTAATGAATTAGGACTGGGTTTAGTGTTTTACATATCTTTAATGAGAAGTAAATGTTTCTTGCTTTGTGACAGAGCAAAGCAGGTACTGTTTTAAAAAATTCTCCATGGGTTAATCGGTTAATTCTTATCTGAAAGTTAAACACTTAGTAAGTACAAAGCCATAACAAGTATCAGACACAATATACCACCAGCGCCTACACATACATACACCCCCTCTTTCTCCCCCCTTCCCTCCCCCATCCTCCCTCCAAATTTCCTCAATTGAGGTGTTCACTCCAGTTTTGCCTGGGCTGTGATTTATTTCTCCAGCTAAGTCTTTTGTTGCTGTTTTTGAACAAAACACACAGTACTTTTGTTCTTGCCCATTCAAATAAGTTGCAGTTCAAAATAATGAAAACCATTTCAATTTTTGTTATTAATCTTTTGTTTTAATCATAGTACTTGATAAACAGCTGAACAGGATCCTAGTTTAACAGAAGGATAAACAAGAACACTGATGACAATTTGTTACAACTGCCTTAATGTACCTTTTGCTTAATGAACATTTGAATATGCAATAAAGTATTTTTGGAGGACACCCCAAAAGAAAACAACTTGCTGGTTGAGTAACAGAAACAACTTCCTTTCTGCTATCATGTTGAAATCAAAGTCATTTATATATAAAAATAAATGTTATGTTCTAACAAGAACATTTTAGACAATTACATCTGTGCTTAACAAAAAAATATTGGTCACTCAAGACTAGAATAATTAATATTTTAAAGGTTTTTAGATTATCAGAATGTATGGATACAACTCAACACAAACTGTAGCTGAAGGGAAACAGGACTGAAAATATCAATTTGTCCATCTGGAATAAAAATGCGACTAAATTAACTAATTAAATATTTAAAATACTACCATGGAATGTGACAGTAGATATGGTCCATACCTACTACATCAGAGGGAAGGAAAGTTTAACATGTAATAATTCGTACCTTACACATTTAGTTAAATATAAACATTTGTTATTTATACATAAAGTCGCTTCCAAAAAACTATTAATAAGTGATTTAGTTGCACTTAAAATCAGTTTCATTTCTCATTTGCCGAGTATTAACTTTTCTTAATCTTAAATCAACTGTCGCTAGTGCACTTTTAGTTAAAATTTCCCCTCAGGTAAGTTTTAATCCTTTTAAAAGAGCGCCCTCACCTAAACCATGAATGTACAAAGTGGCAAAAAGTTAATCCCTTTTAGTATAATCATAGTTTATATACTCATTTTATAGCCAATAATAAGAATAGGCTCTCCTTTGCAAAATCTCCTTCACAACTTGCAACAAATGCCACGCACTGAAAGGAAATAGTTAGGCATGGCTAGCACTTGTAAAATGCCAAGGTCTGACAAGTCTTGTCGCTTCCTCCACATCAAGCATCTCTTACATGAAAGAAGATTCCCTTCAGCTTGCCAAAAAGCTTCCACAAATCCAAGTTAGAGGCTTCCTGGAAACAAAGATTTTTCAGCTCTGTTTGGCACAAGACTGATTCATCCCGCAGCTTTATGCTTTCCTCCACAGCACCCACATACCTCACCGCAGTGATGGCATGCTCTCAAGGGGAGGTAGCAGCACATACATGGAGCAATGAACGAGAGTGCCACCAGTGCTAACCAGCGTAAGCAGAACTTGTCATCACTAGTGTCACACGAGCAAGGATCAGAGAAATCTCCTTCAGAGTCTGACATGCAGTGATACAGCATGCTCTCTGCGCAAAGCATGCAACTAACTTGGTAGATACATCTTTTAATAGGATCTGGCGCATCTTGACATTTTCCTCTGCCATTATCTTCATGATTAAACCTTTCCTGGCAGTATATACAGCGGGAACGCTCACCATCCTCTTTTCTTCTTTTTGAGTTTTTAAATTTTGATGAGGAAGGCTGAGTTTTAAATACCACAGAACTCTTTGAGTCTTTCAGGGAATTCAACTTAGTTCCATCCCCACATGGGTATAAATAGTCAGATTTTTTACTGTCTGATTTAGAAAATGGTATATTTGAGTCTGCGTCATCCCTCTCCAGGTCGTTCTTCCACATGTCAGGATGCCTGTAGTCTGCATAACGACGTATCAAAATGTCACGAGGGTTTATTCTAACAATTTCATCTTCATCCTGAAAACTAACATGTCTGATTGACTTCAGTGGGACCTGAAATGGCAAAACAAAGGTAAGTTTACTGTAGAGAAGTCTCCAATTTATGTCCACCTACAACATAAAACTTAGATTAGAAAATTAAAACCCAGGATTTTTCTCCTTGCTGCTTGAAGATAAAAGTTTCAGCTTGTTTTCTTACTAGTAAAATTTACAGACTTCCCCATGATAACGAGCCTTTTGCACGATGTTAGGATCATAAGCTTTAGATTCTTTCCTGACTTTTTAGGATCTTGGAAGAGCTTTGGATATTAAGGTATCCACATAAAACCTGATACTGTTCTTTGAATTATGCTCAAAATTCAGGTTTTAACATCTTACAGGGGCAACTAATTCCACAGATCAATTACGCCTTAACGTGAATTTGCTGACTTCACATCAATTTGCTGACTTCACGTCAGTGATGATCTGCTGCTGTAGCATTAACTCCCTGATACAGGTGCTTCGAGGTACTTGTGTTATCTAGGAGAAGCTTTCCTTTATTCCTGCTCTAAGCTTTCAAACTCCCTCCAGTTTTGCAATGAGAGTATTGAATGCTGGTTACTTATTCTCAAAGCTGTATTCTAGATAAGGATTTTGCCATATGAAGAATAACATTCAGTAGTACGATCAATCAGTAACAGCGGCTTCTAAATGCATCTCCCCATAGCTAATATGTGGTACTCAAACCGACTAGTTTAGGACACTGGCAGGCAAACACCTAAGTACCTTTAAAATTCTAAACTTGTAAAGAACTGACCATAATTCAAGACCTTTAACCTCAAAAGGCAAGTAAGAAGGAACATGCTACACACATACAGAACAAACCGCAGAGAGATAAGATAGAGTCCTTGTTTATTCTGCCTTACAATGAAAGGGCATGGGGGCATGAAAAAGTTGTTGAAGGTGGCAAATTTGAATCATCCAAATTGAAATACTGCAGAACTTACATCTAAGTGTAAGATAGGGGACTGCCACTAAACGTTACTGAAATCACACTACATATGACTTTCAAGAAAACAGCAGATAGTGCAGCAAAAAAGCCAAAGTCTCAGTATGCCCCAGTATTGCTGTCTTACAGACAAGCAATTATTTTCCTACACTGTAGGGCTGTTATAATCAGAGCCAGAATATAAGCAAGCTTCAAGTCAAATTCCACCTTTTTCTCCTGTCAAGTGCACAGCCTGCAAACCATCTCACAGAAGAGACTGAAAACAAGCAAACAAAAAAATCACTCCCTAACCCATTAGCCTTACAAGCTCTTCCAGAATCATGAATGATTTGGAAATAGGTCTTTGGCATCAGTACCATTGCTTTGAGAGTGTTTACCTTATTAGTAGTGATCAGATTAATGAGAATTAAGGTGTCACCATTCTATAGTCTAGGACAACAGCTGAAATGCACGTTCCTAATCTGTTGCGGTGTGTAACAACAAACTACCAAAGGTAATGGTTTAAGTTAACACACTTCTCTTTCCCTTTGCACATGTCTATGCTTCTACTACACTGAAGCCTGCATGCCCTGGTTTTGGGGTGGGAGGCAGAGGTGGGAAGAGGGAAGGCAGCTGGGAAAGAGGAAGGAATAGCTTCTCTAAAATATGCCAGCTTCTGATTATGTAAGAATATCTGTAGCTTGCTCTAACCATCACTTCCCTGCTTGATAATCCTTGTGTGATGTATTTTAAGTACAGAACTGTAATTAGAGCTGCTTTGCCCTGGGAGTTTCAAATGCAGTATGCTAACACGAACAATTTTTTTTCTTGGCTCGAAGCCACGTAGTTGGACTTCCACAAGGTCTTGAGGATACAGGGTGAAGAAAGGTTATACCCTATTCAGCTAACACCACCACTCTTCTAGACTTCCCCAGGCTCCCATGCAAGCAGTTAGGCCTTCCCTTTGCTTATGAAAGCAGAGTGCTTCTCAACTCTATTCTGTTTTCAAACAAGAGTAAGAGCCTATTGTTTTAGCATCAATAACTAGCTATGGCCAATTGGCTTTTTTGAACAGTTAACAGCATAAATTTAAGGGAAAAAGAATAAAAAAGTGTCGTTACCATTCCGTATGTTACAGGCATAAAGGACCTTTACCCCACTGTCCATGCAGAACATTACGCATTTAAGACATTAATAAAACACATTATTTAAAAGGAAAAAACCCCAAAACCTCAAACCAAAAACCCCACCCTCAACCTCACATTCCCCAGACAGCTAATAGCCATTAAAGATCGCTACAAATACCAACAACTGTAGAATCTGACCTCTCCTCAGTCTTTGAAGGCTTTTTATTTGTTTGAGCAGAACACACCACATACATAGAACTCATTTCTTTTTTTCAAGTCCCCAGCCAAATGCCTACTAAAATGCTTAAGGTCGACACGTTACAAAAATGAGGCAGCATTATTTTCTTTATGCAACTGATATTAAGAAATTATTTTTTAGGAAAGCAAGTGGGAAATGCTGAGAAACAAGCAAACAGGAGAAATGTTGGGGTAGCTTTATAAAGTGCTTACATACTGTGTGTTTAATGGAACCTATATGAAAGCATGAGGTACATAAAACCTTAAGAACAATGCACAATCGAGATTCAGTTAGGTACAAATACAAAAAAACATTCAATGAGAATAATGCACAGAGTCCTCTAGCCATTTAAAATTAAAACTCAGTATGAGTGTGACAGCTGAAGCAGGAAGGGAGGAAGAATAATACAGCAAACTGAAATTCCACAGAGAATCTCACTATGAACATAATTAGACAACTGGAAATTAAGCAGAAAATTTTTGAACTCACTAGTGTTACAACTTTCTTGAAGGGGTGCACCTTTAAAGAAGGCACAGACGCTCACTTGGTACTGTAGCCTTCACTGTCTCTCCTCAAACAGCTATACCTGACTTTGCTCAGCTTGCAACTCCACAATATGAGGACACTGGCAGCTGAATATATCATTGCAGAGTACTAAATTTAAAGTTAAACACACATCAGTGTATCAGAAGCTGAAGAGCTGAGGGACTTGGGTATTTTTTAGTAACAGTCGAATTATTATAGTTAAAGATCTCAACTGTCTTAGGCACTTCCTTAGTTTGAGCATCTACTTCTTGAGCTATTCAACTTACAAGCACAGTTAAGAGTGTTCAAACTTAATTATACAAAACTGAAACAAAATAGGTGTTTACTTCAAGATCTGCTGTGCCGCACGGTCACATACATGCAGTTCAGCAGAGATGGTGCAATGTGTGCACATACTCAATGTAAGATTTTGTTGACTTGCCTATGTTCTAAATGTGTGCACCCCAGGACCACGCAAAAAGCATGGAGTGGCAGATGCAGGTGATGCTACAATATGAGGAAAATATTTTAAAGAATATCTAATTAAATTTCCATGGAATCTCCCATAACTTCAGCCTGTAAGAAGTGAATTCTGGCACTGGCATGTCAAAGAAATTCCTGTTTAATTTCTATCAGACAGGCACTACCCAGTACACCGCAGCTTAATTTATTATTTTCTCAGTAGTCAATTCTATATGTGCTCTTAAAACACACAGGTATTTTATGTTACTGCACTTTTCTTTACAACTCAGTGAAGGCTAACAGCACATACATCACTGGTTACTGTAGCTGTTAAATGTTAGCTGCAATACCCTTATCACCCATCTATTCTATTCTAAGAAATTTTTAAAGTCTCTTTGCAAGTAAACGGGAAGACGGCAAAACACATACCTCTTGATGAACAGAACAAACAAAAGCATGAGGGGACTTATACAAAGAGATAATTGGAGCAGATCAATTATTAAAAATCAGAAGTTCATAATTTCAAGCTCTTTAGTTAGTTCTCCAGATAAGACCGTTTGCTTCTTTTGCCCAACAGAACAGTCAGAAAGCAGCTGATACAACACTTTAATACAACCCTCTCCTTCTTTGCAAGGAGGACTGAGTGTCGTGGTTTAACCCAGCTGGCAACTAAGCACCATGCAGCCGCTCGCTCACTCCCCCCCCTCCCTCAGTGGGATGGGGGAGAGAATTGGAAAGAAAATAAAAGGTTAGAGCTGAGGGCTGAGATAAAGACAGTTTAATAAGAGAAAATAATAATAATAGTAATAATGAGAATGATAACAGAATATACAGAATATACAAAACGAATGATGCACAATGCAATTGCTCACCACCCGCTGACTGATGCCCAGCCCGTCCCGAGCAGCGATCACTCCCCCCGAGCTGCGATCACACAGCCCGAGCTGCGACCACACAGCCCGCGACCGACCGATTAACCCCCCCGAGCATGACATTATATGGTATGGAATAGCTCTTTGGACAGTTTGGGTCCTAGCTGTGCTGTACTCCCAGCTTGTTATGCACCTGGCCAAGCAGGAGAAGCTCAAAAAGTCCTTGAGCAGTCTGAGCACTGCTTGGCAACAACTAAAAACATCAGCGTGTTATCAACATTCTTCTAGTACTAAATCCAAAGCACAGCACTATGCTAGCTTCTGTGAAGAAAATTAACTCTATCCCAGCTGAAACCAGGACATTCCACCCCTTATTCTATACCATTTACGTCATGCTTAGGTCCTACCCTTACAATACATTCCAATTAATCACCACCATTTTCTCATCTTTTTGGTACATACACCGATATCATTCCCTTAGTCTATGGACCATCCTTCTAAAATGTCCATTGGGTTCATCTAGTCCATGGTTTTGGGCTCCATCTGTCGTAACAGTCTTTCAGGGCAGGAGAGATGGGGTCAGTGTTGGGTGGTTGCATGCTGAAGTCAGTTCTGGTTCCATCCGCTGCACTTCCACAGTTTCTTCAAAATTCATTCTTCTTAATCTGGGTGATCCTTACTGTTATACCATTGATAGGACATACAGCAATAGTAAAAATGATGACATACTGTATTATACAGCAATTAACATTATACAATTCAGTTCATTGGCTATTTTCACCCAAAATCAAATCCTTTTGAGGTACACATCAGACTTCTCTGTCCTTCCACATCACCCACCAAGTAGAGCCAAGTCCTTGAGCAAAAGCAATCCCATGGATGGGTTTGCCTTTACCTGAGGCAGGAGTAACCCAGACTGTCTTCCTCAGCATATTTTTTACATGCACTACAGGGACTTTATCTCCCCTTCTACTGTACGTAAGAGGTTTGATTGGGCAGGGCCAGCTCGGTTGGCGGATCCTCTAGTGTTGACTAACCAGGTAGCTTTTGCTAAATGTGTATCCCAATGTTTGAATGTTCCACCACCCATTGCTTTCAGTGTAGTTTTTAACAGTCCATTGTATCGTTCAGTTTTCCCAGAGGCTGGTGCATGATAGGGGATGTGATAGACCCACTCAATGCCATGCTCTTTGGCCCATTTGTCTATGAGGCTGTTTCGGAAATGAGTTCCATTGTCTGACTCAATTCTTTCTGGGGTGCCATGTCGCCACAGGACTTGTTTTTCAAGGCCTAGGATAGTGTTCTGGGCGGTGGCATGGGGCACGGGATATGTTTCCAACCATCTGGTGGTCGCTTCCACCATGGTGAGCACATTAGCACTTGCCATGGCGGGTTTGTGGGAGTGTGATATAGTCAATCTGCCAAGCCTCTCCATATTTATATTCCAGCCACCGTCCTCCATACCAGAGAGGCTTTAACCGCTTGGCTTGTTTGATCGCAGCACACGTTTCACATTCATGGATAACCTGGGCAATAGCGTCCATAGTTAAGTCCACCCCTCGATCACGAGCCCATCTATATGTTGCATCTCTTCCTTGATGGCCTGAGGTGTCATGGGCCCACCGAGCTAGAAACAATTCACCCTTATGTTGCCACCCCTATGAGCCACTTCAATCCTAGCAGCCTGATCTGCCTGCTGGTTGTTTTGATGTTCTTCAGTGGCCCGACTCTTGGGTACATGAGCATCTACATGACGTACCTTTACAACCAAGTTCTCTACCCGGGCAGCAGTATCTTGCCACAATGCGGCTGCCCAGATGGGTTTAGCCTCTACGCTGCCAGTTGCTCTGCTTCCATTGCTGCAACCACCCCCACAAAGCATTTGCCACCATCCATGAGTCAGTATAAAGATAGAGCACTGGTCATTTTTCTCTTTCAGCAATATCTAAAGCCAGCTGGATGGCTTTCACCTCTGCAAACTGACTTGATTCACCTTCTCCTTCAGCAGTCTCTGCGACTTGTCTTGTAGGACTCCATACAGCAGCCTTCCACTTTCGATGCTTTCCCACAAGACGACAGGATCCATCAGTGAACAGGGCATATTGCTTCTCATTTTCTGGCAATTTATTGTACAGCGGGGCCTCTTCAGTACGTACCACCTCCTCCTTTGGTGATACTCGAAAATCTTTGCTTTCTGGCCAGTCCGTGATCACTTCCAAGATTCCTGGGCGACTGAGGCTTCCTATTCGAGCCCATTGTGTAATCAGTGCAACCCACTTACTCCACGTAGCATCAGTTGCATGATGTGTAGAGGGGACCTTCCCTTTGAACATCCAGCCCAGCACCGGCAGTCGGGGTGCCAGGAGGAGCTGCGCTTCAGTACCAATCACTTCGGAAGCAGCTCGAACCCCTTCATATGCTGCTAGTACCTCTTTTTCAGTTGGAGTATAGTTGGCTTCAGATCCTCTGTATCCCCGACTCCAAAACCCTAGGGGTCGGCCTCGAGTCTCCCCTGGTGCTTTCTGCCAGAGGCTCCAGGTAGGGCCGTTCTCCCTGGCTGCGGTGTAGAGCACATTCTTTACATCTTGCCCTGCCCGGACCGGCCCAAGGGCTACTGCATGCACTATCTCCCATTTAATTTGTTCAAAGGCTTGTTGTTGTTCAGGGCCCCATTTGAAATCATTCTTCTTCCGGGTCACTTGGTAGAGAGGGCTTACAATCCAGCTGTAATTTGGAATATGCATTCTCCAAAAACCCACAACGCCCAAGAAAGCTTGTGTTTCCTTCTTGCTAGTTGGTGGAGACATAGCTGTTATTTTGTTGATCACATCCATTGGAATCTGATGATGTCCATCTTGCCATTTGATTCCTAAAAACTGGATCTCCTGTGCAGGTCCTTTGACCTTACTTTGTTTAATGGCAAAACCGGCCTTCAGAAGGATTTGGACTATTTTCTTCCCTTTCTCAAAAACTTCTTCTGCTGTATTGCCCCACACAATGATGTCATCAATGTATTGCAGGTGTTCTGGAGCCTTACCCTGTTCTAGTGCAGTCTGGATCAGTCCATGGCAAATGGTAGGGCTGTGTTTCCACCCCTGGGGCAGTTGATTCCAGGTATACTGGATGCCCCTCCAAGTAAAAGCAAACTGTGGCCTGCACTCTGCTGCCAAAGGGATTGAAAAGAAAGCATTTGCAATATCAATTGTGGCATACCACTTGGCTGCCTTTGACTCCAGTTCGTATTGAAGTTCTAACATGTCTGGCACAGCAGCACTCAGTGGTGGTGTGACTTCATTCAGGCCACGATAGTCTACTGTCTACAGTCTAGGATATCCTGTCTACAGGATAGTCTACAGTCAGCCACTCTCCATCAGACTTTCTCACTGGCCATATGGGACTGTTAAAGGGTGAGCCAGTCTTGCTGATCCTTGGCTCTCCAGTCGATGAATCAGCTTATGGATGGGAATCGGGGAGTCTCGGTTGGTGCGATATTGCCGCCTGTGCACTGTTGTGGTGGCAATCGGCACTTGTTGGTCTTCAACTTTCAGCAACCCCACAATCGAAGGGTCCTTTGAGAGACCAGGCAAGGTAGATAGCTGCTTAATTTCTTCTGCCTCCAATGCAGCTATACCAGAAGCCCACCGGTAACCTTTTGGGTCTTTGAAATACCCTCTCCTGAGGTAGTCTATGCCAAGGATGCACGGAGCATCTGGGCCAGTCACTATGCGGTGTTTTTGCCACTCATTCCCAGTTAGGCTCACTTCGGCCTCCAATACAGTCAGCTCTTGAGATCCCCGTCACTCCAGAAATACAAATGGATTCTGCCCCTATATGGCTTGATGGCATTAGAGTACACTGTGCACCGGTGTCTACTAGAGCTCTATACTTCTGTGGGTCTGACGTGCCAGGCCATCGAATCCACACAGTCCAGTAGACCCGGTTGTCCCTTTCCTCCACCTGGCTGGAGGCAGGGCCCCTCTAATTCTGATCACTGTTGCTCATGGTCTGTGTATATGAGTCAGAAGTTCCTTCATCACAATCGGAATTAAGATCAGCTCTTCTATTCTGTCTGAAAAAACGATGATCTACCCCGTCTCTGGAAATTGGAGCAATAAGTTTCTTGGAAGAGCCCCCTTTTGTGTTTGTTTTTCTTTGCAACTCACGGACTCATGCCTCTAGGGTCGAGGTAGGTTTTCTGTCCCATTTCCTCATGTCCTCTCCATGGTCACGCAGGTAAAACCATAGAGTGCCCCGTGGTGTGTACCCTCGATATTCCTTTCCTTGAGCAGAAGGCCACTTACTTCTAATGGCTGAGATACTGGTCTGTACAGGAGGGGAGTAGGACATATGCTTTTTGAATCGTTCAAACTTCCGGGACAGTTTATCCACAGCAGAGACGAGGGAAGAAGAGATACTTTCTTCGTATTCCCGGAGCTGGCTAGCCATTTCATCCACTGTTGGTCCCCGTCCATCTTCCCAGTTCATTATTGCCCATGTGTTGGCGTATGATCTTGGTGCGCTCCGTAACAACTTCTGCCACATGGGTTGTGTGCACCGGACACTATCTGGATCTTTAGGCAACTGGTCATTGTCCAGGTCACTATAAATCACTTCCAGGACAGCCAATTCCCTCAGGTACTGGATGCCTTTCTCCACGGTGGTCCATTTGCCTGGGCGATGTATGACATCTTCCTTGAAGGGATATCTTTCCTTCATGGCTGACAGCAGTCGCCTCCAGAGGCTGAGGACTTGTGTCCCTTTTCCAATCGCTTTGTCAATGCCCCCTTCCCTAGAAAGGGATCCCAGCTGTTTGGCTTCCTTACCCTCCAGTTCCAGGCTACTGGCCCCATTATCCCAGCATCGGAGCAACCAGGTGACAAGGTGCTCTCCTGCACGACGGCTGAAATCTTTTCTCATATCTCGCAGCTCACCCAAGGACAGAGACCGAGTTGTTTCTGTCTCATTTATGAGCTCTTCCTCTTCCTCCTCCTTTTGTGATGGTCCTGGTCTTTCATCCTCCCTTTCTAAACGAGTTGACTTTCGCTTCCAAGATTTCTTCTTGTGTATAGGGGCAACTGATACCGGCAGAGGTTCGCTCCCTGTTTCAGCTGCAATGCCTGTTGCTGGGGTTTGCGTAGCTACAGTGCATGTTGCAGGGGTTGGAGTAGCAGCGGTGCCTGTCACAGGGGTTGGAGTAGCAGCAGTGCCTGTGTCCACAGCTGGAGTAGCTACAGTGGGTGTCACAGGGGTTGGAGTAGCTGCGGTGCCTGTGTCTGCAGTTGGAGTAGCTACAGGGGGTGTCACTGAGGCTGGAGTAGCCGCAGGGCCTGTTGCAGGAGTCGATCTTTGGATGGTATATAATTTACGTAGGAGTCTAACCCTGAGTAAAAGCTGAACCATATTCAGGAGACCTAGCAATAAGGCTATGCTGGTTGGAACATCCCAAGGATATTCAACATTCTCAAGAACTGTTTTAATTAGCTCAGAGAAGAAGGGGAAGATGGAGTAAGGTGACTCCCCCACAGGCTGGCTGTCCGAGGATAAAAAGTAAAATGTATAATTATTCATAATTCCCAACAGATGGTTCCCAAAATACAGAGGTGACAGCAATACCGAGTACAAATATGAGCTTAATCTGATGACCAATATCTTTATCATAGCATAAGCCAGTATTACACAGTACAGCAGGAGAGTAACTTTAATCCACGTGTGAAAAGTGATAGCCAGCAGCACAGGGAGTGCACACAGAAGGTAAGGTGCTACATAAAAGAACGCTGTGAACAAGGACAGCAACTCTGAGAGCAAATAAAACAACATTGCGATCAGCGACTATTAGACTAATATAACAAATGCTTATCACAAATGCATTTTAAAAATGTTCAGATCTGTTGTTATCTCAACCCTTCATTTGTTCCACGTTCGGTGCCAAAATAGGACTGTCGAGGTTTAACCCGGCTGGCAACTAAGCACCACGCAGCCGCTCGCTCACTCCCCCCCCTCCCTCAGTGGGATGGGGGAGAGAATCGGGAAGGGGAAAAAGGTTAGAGCCGAGGGCTGAGATAAAGACAGTATAATAAGAGAAAATAATAATAATAGTAATAATGAGAATGATAACAAAATATACAGAATATACAAAACGAATGACGCACAATGCAATTGCTCACCACCTGCCGACCGATGCCCAGCCCGTCCCGAGCAGCGATCACTCCCCCCGAGCCGCGATCACTCCCCCCGCAACTGACCAACCCACCAAACCCCCCCCCCGGGCATGATGTTATATGGTATGGAATAGGTCTTTGGACAGTTTGGGTCCTAGCTGTGCTGTACTCCCAGCTTGTTATGCACCTGGCCGAGCAGGAGAAGCTCAAAAAGTCCTTGAGCAGTCTGAGCACTGCTTGGCAACAACTAAAAACATCAGTGTGTTATCAACATTCTTCTAGTACTAAATCCAAAGCACAGCACTATGCTAGCTTCTGTGAAGAAAATTAACTCTATCCCAGCCGAAACCAGGACACTGAGGGTATTAAAAAGCTTTATTTCAAGGAGCAGAAATATTTTCTGATCAAGTGCTCACAACTGCTTGAACTTGCATTCTGCTTCAACTTTGGTTATTAAGCTTTTCTAAAAAGCTTCTCATGTGTTTGCTCCTAGGTATAAGCCCCTCAAATTAATTATTATCCAACTCACTGTTAAGTCTACTTCTACAGTCTACAAAAACTGTCAGTTCTTTGAGGCTTAGAAAAAAGCAAGTGTATATTCATAAAGGAAAAGCTGTAACACTGCCTTTCCAATCTAACGTTGTATAAATACGACCTCTTAAAAAATCCGCCTTCCTCACATTTGTGGTTTTTTTTTTTTCTATTTTAAGAAACTGTTTACCAATAGCTTAATACTTTTCATGCATAACTGATACACTGGTTTCCTTTCTAAACTAAAATATTCTATTTTGGTACAAATAGGCAGTTAGGAAGCATAATGTTTCACTAAAAATATTTAGCATAAGCACCCCACTCTGTAATGCATCCAAGATATCAATTTTAAAGATACTTTTCAATATTTCTAATCAAAACAGTATTAAGTATACCTGTAACAGAGATTAAGCTTATGGCCAATTAACATTTTCTGAAAAAATTTAAACAACTTTTCAAGGCCGCAGATACAGAAGTCTGTAATACAGAAATCTGACTTCAAAGAAAGTGAAAGATTTATTCCTGTAGTCTGCTGCACTACAAGCATAGGTGAATACCTTCACAAAGGTTTAACTCTGCCATAATAATTCTGTAATATTTCAGCTGCAAAGCTTTTACTGGTCATTTCAAGAAGTTGAGTATAATACTACATACAGGGACTTAGAATGAATGTGCTTTGTGGTCAGAAGCGATATACTGTGCCATTAATGCAGCAAGCAAAGTAAGAACTGCTTCTTTTGTTGGCAGTCTTACCTGGTTAGGTTGGCTAGGAAAACAGGCTCTCCTGGTGTTGAAATCCTCAAATGCTGAAGGCCTTAAATTTGCACTGTTGTAAGGTTCACTGGTTACTACAGTTTCATGTTGGAAAAGGTGATCTTTCATTAATGAACCTGATGTATTTTCTTGAGTAGTCTAGAATAGATAAGAACTCCCTTGAAATGATTTTGCATTTATACAAAACCCACACCAAACCCACCAAGTTCATACATAAAAGCATTAATATATTACGTAACTTATTACAGGCATCTATAAACACAAGTATTTTTAAATACACATTTTAAAGTACTTGTAAGTAGGCAAGTATTTTCTTTAACATGAGTAAGCCTTGGAAAATAAAGAGTTCCTTCTCTGCAGAGCGTACACTACTTGGGCATTAGAGGTACATGCCTTTGTAACTCGGTTGCCAAATCAGACTGAGGAACTTCTTTAAGGAAGGAGAGATTAACCCAGTCTCTGAGATTATGCTTTCTCCAACCACCCACGAGGCTGCCAGTATTTACAAATATACAACTGGAAGAAAAAATTTCTGAGACTAATAAGGCAAAAGCTAGTCAGACCTTTTAATAAATTAAAAGCAAGATCAGCTGGAAAGGAACAGAAAGTCAGTTTTAACATATAATGGCTCAATTAAAGTATCTAATTACAGCAAGTGTGTATTAAACAACTAATGACTCTCTTTTTGAAATTAAGGTTATATCAGGCAATTTGATACAAAAATGAGACCATGTGGCAACATATAATGAGATAACTGCAGGACGTGTGCCACTCAGAGTAAGGAAGAGGAAGTGTGTTTGGGTGGAAGAGTGGCTGGTGAGATGATCCAATTTCTGAAAAGAACAGAAAAACAAATGGTTTGCCTTCTTTAAGCTTAACTGACTGGGATATACTTAGGATACAGTAGAGCATAATGATACAAATCCCATTGGTCTGCCAAAAAATGTACCATACAATGTTTTGTTTGTATTGAGAGACGCTGTAAAGTTAACTGGCTGACATCATCTGATAGCACGGGGAAAATTTTTGCATCATCCAACTTCCAGCAATGAGAGTGTTTCAGCTTTATCATGAGGATTTGTATACATCAAGAAAACATTAAGGGGGAAACAATACAAATACTGCAGAGAACTACTGAGGCAGAGGCAAACCTGAAGTTTTAGCAGGTTCAGTACTAACACTGAATCATTAGTTTTGATTTATCAAAATACTTAAGGAACTTATTCTAGGATTACATTAGCACCTCATGTACATAAAAGCCTAATATATCAAGCTCCAAGACACCTAGATAAAGTGGAAGTACCTGTTCTGTAGCTGATCTTTAGAAGAAAGAAAATCATCACATCACTAAGAATTTATATATTGTTCAAAAGCACTCTGAGTGGAAAAACATTAAAATTGGTAATTAATTAGTGATCAGCTTTAACTAATGCTAGAGACCATACACCCCATGAAAGCCAATAGCTCAATCAGGTTAAAGTTCTACTGAGAAATTCTGAAGACAGGCAAAACTCCAAAAAGTGCTTTTTGCAGATCCTTGAGCATGACACCACCACTAAGCTACAGACCCCGTTGTTGGCAAAATTAGATTTTCTGGTCAAATGCTGTTGGGAAAGGAGCGCAAAAGAAATATTGAAATGACCGGGAAGAATTAGATTTCATGGATGTATACTTATTTTAAGAGCAAAAAGCATCAAATATTAGTGCAATATCAAACATCTTCCTATCAGAAGGGACTCCTGCAGGTGACATAAAAAGCTTCTAAAACACTGGTTCAAACCACAAGAGAGCTGCATCAAGAATGAGGAAGAAATGCCCACAACTATTTTTGGTTTGAGCAATGTTATAAATGCTTACAAGCAGAAACTATTTCAGCTAGGAACACACTTGCAGCTAGAAGCCATTTTACAGAAAGCACAGTGATAAGTATTACCCAACCCCCTTACCCCCCCAGCTATTATCAATTTGAGTGGTCTAGGGAGAAGGATGAGAGCTGCATAACTACTCCTCCTTCCTTCCCAAGGAAAAAAACACATACTACTCACAAGCCAGTCTTTATCCCTGGGTGAGATTTGCAACAGCCTGCGTTATTTCCTGTCCCTGCAGGTGATTCACGCCTTTTTTCTTCAGAAACAAAACTACCTATGCTCTAGAGCAAAAAGGACACATGCCCATGCTCAGACAGACAGATGCACATGCTCCCCTTGGCAGTCAAGAAGGGCTCCATCTAATAAAGGATACAGGCACTGATCATCTATTACAGTGCCAACTAGCAGTGCCAGACACTGATGTATGAAATACAAACCTTAATCTTAAAGCAAACCTTTGTGCCCTACACACATCAATTATACAGGAATGCTTTTATAAAATTCCAACACAGACACCACAATTCAAGCTAATTGACTTCAAGGACAAATTTGGGGGTGGCAGGAGGCAGAGAAACGCTTTTGACCTTTATAAGGCAAGAACTCACAAGACAGCTGTTCAGAAGCTCAGTCTACCAACCTAGACACTACAGGTAAGCAGACACAGCCTAACTTCTGATATTTATGAAAAATGAAAAGCGATCAGGTCAGTTTTGATCTTATTTAGCCTATAAATATTCACCACGCAGAACTACAGAAATGCTACATGAGCATCCTGAACTCTGTATTTTTAATTAAACTGATAGTTTAAATACAGCCAAACCTCGTTTATTAGTATCAAAAAGGCTTTCTTTGGACAACACTTCCTGCTCCAGCATGATGTTTTATGACAAGGTCATAAACAGCTGAAATCCCACATTTATACTGGAAACACTGACAACCTGAAGGGAGAGGCCCTAGAAACAAAAATGCTATTGTATTGAAATACATTTAAGTAAAAAGCAAACATGTAAAGTTTTCCACAAGAACTAAGCTTGGTATATTAAATATACAGAATATTACACACAAACACAGATGCACACATTCCCCTTTTCTACTGTCCAAAGCAATTACACCGCCCACATTCAATATCCTTTAACCACAGCCTGCAAAGTACAGTGCTGGCATAGGTTATTCAGTATCATCTGTAAAGTAACCTACGCCAGTTTTTAATGTACAACAGAAATCTGGTTTGCTCCCAGCTGCTGGTATAATAATTACTGTCCTATGGTTGCTAAGAGATACTCTGAATTTTTTTCCAAGACTACTAAAACATTTCTGTGCGTGCAGGCAAAAGGATGCTGGGTAAAGCAATAAAATGACTCCAGCTGTAGCTCTCCAGCAGAATTCAAAGCCAGATGACAGCTGTAGAGAAAATGAAAACCAGACTGAGCTTCTCTTCTTCTTCAATTTTCTCTCCTTACTTCTCCCAGTTTGCCAGAGTTAAGTCTGGGAGAGAATTCAACATTGTTCTGCAAACATTGTTAAAAATGTTCTGCTCTAAGTAAGTTTAATGATTACACAGAAGGATGGATGAGAGACCACATTTCCGCTGCATCCCCAGTTCTTGTATTTACTTCCCATGAGGCCTGAAAATCTGCTGTTTGATGCTAACCAACACAAGAAGCGTTTAAATGTTTTTTCCTTAATTTTTTAATTGAGAATAAATGATACAGGTTTCAAAACCTTTTGCATAACTTCCTTCTGTTTTAGCTGTTTCTAAGACTGATGGAGCAACTATTTTCATATTTGGCACAGAAACTGTATTACAATCAGGTATATATTTCTGACATGGACTGAAATATTACCTAGATTACTCTGAAAGTTTTGTACAGTTTAAAGTAAAAAAGGAATTTGACATGCCTCTCTCTTCCAAGCCTTCTACCTGAATATATAAAGCATATTTTTAGGGATTCCAGGAAGGAACTAATAAATTAAAACACAAAGCATAACTCTGAGGAAATAAGAGACAGACTGAGATGTAAAAGAGGCTGTTGGGGATACTGGTGAGGGGAAAACCAAAATTCCCTCCTCTTTTCTGAATACTATGGCACAAAAAAAAGCTTAACAGACCCAAATAATTTTAGTACAATATATCATTAGATTTATTTTAAATGGATAATATAAATTAGTATTACTTTTAGTTCTAGGAACTACACCCAGACAATTTATTAATTGCACTAAGTACTGTTAATCTTTAGTGGTTTATCATGCAGTATTTTCTTCTCCATAAAAACAATACAGTGTCAAAGGGAAATTATTGCACATTTCCTTACAAGACATAATGTCAAGTTATTTTTGTAAAATAAAACTTCTGTGAACCTTTTGTTAGAGACAACATAAATTGAACGGTCCCTAAATAGCGCATTTACAAAGAGGCATGTGAACCCTTTATGTCTTCCTCGCCTGCACCAAAACCACTTAAGATGCATGTAAGTTGCAGGCCTTTTCCCTTCATATTGACAAAAAGCCCAATGTACCTATTTCTGAAAGAACAGCCAAACTTTTTTTTTCTACTTGTAATTTATCAGTCTACAGTTTTCTTCTGCCAGTAGTAAGAAACTCAAAAGCCTAAGTACTCCATTTTTCATTACTTCAAAACTATTAAAATGTCTTGGTAGCCTATAAATAACACCAGGATGGCTGAATCAACAAAACCTGAAAGAAATTAAGATTCAACTGCTCCATTTTTCAGTTCTCAAAAGCAAGACTTACGCATTTCAGTATCCAAAACCCACATAAAAATACTTCTAAATGCATGAGCTCTAGATTTCATTTAGTTAGATTTACTTCTAAGAAAAAGAAAATTCTGAATTTTACATTTTTTCAGTTAAGCTAGATGAGTTTCAGAGCAAGACGTTTATATTTGGTAGAGGAAAAGAATCTGAGCCAACCTTTGAACAAACAAGCAAACTGACTTAAACAAGCTGCTTGTCTACTGCATTCAAAATGCCTGGTTTTATATCAAAAAATCCAAACCTCCTACCAAAACAAATTCTCAGTGTATATTTCCATATAAGTATATGACCATTCCCAGGATCCATTTACAAACATTACAGGGAGTCAGATAGCTCTGCATTAACTCAGTTGTGTATTTCTATTTGGAATTAATCTAGTAAGACTAAGGCTTACTTAAGGATATAAACAATTTGCATATAATACATTCATTAAACAACTAGTAGTAATTGTCATAATTTAAGCAACCTTTACAAGCAAGTATGAACACTCTTAAGTGATGGCATTTTTTAATACTAAAGATTTTAATGCTATTTGTGGACAACAGAGCATCTAAAGAAGTTGTAATGAAGCTATGTCTTATTAAAATGATAAAATTGATCTTTAGTAAGAAGAATGTTTTCTCTGTGAGCTTTTATTTAAAGAATGTAAAAAAAAAAATAAAAAAATCTAGTGACCCAAGAGACAATATAGCAAGCAAAATGCTAGCCTAGAAAGCACAAGATAAGAGTTCTGGTTTTAGATTTGCATTTAAGAGTTGCACTTACAAGTTTTGGACAACCCCTATTTCTGCTTGCTACATCTATAAAATGCGATAATACTTATTACAAGTAGGCATTGAGGTTTAACAGCAGCGCCACTGACCAGATGAGAAGGTTGTGTGTTTTGATCTTATTTGGATCATTTTATTTGCTCCCTGTAGCATGGAATATAACCAGCCAGTGAAATAACTTAGGAAGCATGTTTTGCTTTCCTTCATCACTAATCATCTTCATTTCTAAAAAAACACTGTAATGAAATTTAGGTACGACCTATGTATTACTTTCATATTTCAAATATGCACTAAAAATAGGATTCCTGCTGTGTAAGATGACTAGAACAGCACAGGCAAAACACCTTGACAGCAGATGATGTAACTGATGATGTTGATGATGTAACGTTTTAAAATTAAGATTTTCAAATGTACCTCAATGACATCCTGGGGACTTTACCTACCATACTAACGAAGAGAGAAATGAAACCAAAGAATACCAATACACCATAGTTACTACAGGGTATAGACAAAAATATAAGTGCATTAACAAACACACTATGAAAAGTAAGTGTGAAATAACCCTTTTCTCTTTTTGATGTTCTGCTATTTTAGAAACTAGAAAGTATGACTACTTAATATATTTAATTAAATAGAGGAGCTCCACTGCTTGATCTTTTGTACTTTATTCTTCAGAGGTTACAAATTACAATTCTGGAAAATTATTCTGATGAAACAACAAACATCCCATTGCCCTCATATTCAAGTGTCAACCTGCTCTTTAACATTCTATCCACACTCTAAAATGCCCTTGCATAGATATACTCCAAAACTTACTCAAAAATACTACTAGAGACTTGGGAAAAAAAGCTTATAGAATAAAAAAAAAAAATCATTAGGCCTTTTAAACTATAGTAGGGTTGGAAGAAGGGGGGACAAGTCAACATGAGTCTTCAAATACATAATACATTACCTTTAAATAAAATGGTCTCAGCAGTCTTTCAAGTTAAAAAAAAAAAAACACAACCTGAGGCATCAAGTTCCACTTACAACAGTATCAGTCTTTGAAGGGGGAAGGAATTAATAATTTGGAGGAGAATGTATGCTATTTGGTATTTCCAAGATATTCTTGATGACTAGATCTGGTGCCTGTAACCAAAATGCTGTAGCCTTTCTACACTGACATTCATAACCCTGCAATTATGGCTTCGTTATTGATATATAAACTGAAGCATAGCTAAACCAGGGTGGGTTCAGCCTTCCCTGCATTTCTTTCCATCTCCACCCCCTTCTGGTATTGTTATTGATAGGCAATTACAGTACCATTTATTTTACCTTGGTAATGCAGAGATACAGTAAAAGAGATGGGCTAGCTTTTTTGCCTCTAGAAAGCAGGTAATTCTTGCCTCCTATCCACAGCATGAATCCAATAATTAAGCAATGTGTGCTGTGGTGAAGTCATGAAATACGTCTTCCTGTCTGGAGCGTATCAGATGATTCTACCAGCAGTTTGCACCAAGCAGGACTGTTTGTACTTGTAAGTTATATATATGAGAGACTATTTTTTAAAATGTATATAAAGTAAATCTACATCGTCTATTTACTTATTTAAATATACCTATATTAACATCTACATAGACTAGATGATGTCTTTTCTTCCACTTTTCACCACTTTCCCAATAACAAACTTTGTAAAGATAAAGAATCGCAGGTATTTGCTTGAATTTCGGCATCCTTATATAGAAAGGTAATAACTAGGCAGCATAATCAAGAGGTAATTAGTTTCCTCTAATCTCATTAGGCCTGTAGAAATTGCTCAATTATTAATCCTCGCAACAATGCGTGTTTAAACAAGTCTTTTAAAAGCTGATTAAGGAGTGCATTAACTTTGGTGCACATTTCCTCCACCCTGTCAAAATCTCATGCTTATTTTAAAACCAAAATATCTAGTATTTATAGCAATTTTACTTTAAAGTGCCTTAAATTAAAGCACTGCAAATAAAGAACAACAGGTGGTTGCGTAGTCGACACTTAAACAAAGAGATACATTTCTTCTACCATAAAATGGAAAGAAATCGGGAGACTCTTCTGCATTGCCACTGCATTGCAGTATCCTTTCTAAATACTTGACTATCAGTCTCCTATCATAATTTGATTCTTGCCCGTATCTTCAGAGTAGGCTGCTAATTTTCTTGATTTTGTGTTACAGAGGTTCTGTACTGCATCTGTCTACACTGATAAAGAATTTAATATTGCATAAATCACAAAACTCTTTCTCTCAAGAAACCACTTAGGAATACTATCAGTTTTCTGAATGGTCATTAAGACCCCTGAGTTAACTTGTTCCTATATCAGCTTCATATTAATTTAAATATCTGCACTCTGAAAAACTGAACATATGTGTGAATAAAGCCAAGACTTGCCCTGAAACTGTAAATAGAAGAGATGACAAGCACACGTGGACACAATTAGGTTTTTACTCAGTTATATTACACCTATTTACTGTATATATGTATCCATAATATTTGTTTATACTGGCTTTTTAGTTACATGGATTCTTGGGTATTGCCAGGCAGTGCTACACATCAGTGTACAATACTTGATATGGTATTTGTGTAGAGCATTATAACTCTGAAGCATAGTAGGAGATGAGTTGTTACCTCTTGTGCCCTTATAACCTATAGAAATGGAATGGTGCAAGTAACGATCAATAAAAATTTGAATCTCAGCAAGTGTCTGCTTTATCTTCAGTGTGTTTTTTAAAATTACCTGAACTTTCGCCCTTGTTTGGACTAGATTCTTTCAACCATTATCTCAGCATCTTTTCAACTCTAACCATGCAACATTAGAAGTGTCTATCACTGCAGAGTGAAAAATCTAGGAAAACAAATAGGATGTGTGTGTAAAAAGATTCCTGACCCTTCTATTTTTTTTTTCCTCCCAGATGAATATTTGATGTTCCCATGAGTTCAAAGAGGACACATAATCTAGAACAGACACTGTAAACTTAAAAATTAAGCTCAGGATGGTTAGTCATCCTATTAATTAAATATTGACTACTTAGTTTAAGACAGACAATACTGTAAGTCTTCTAGATAACTGTTCTGGAACTTATTTCATTAAACTGAATTTTGCTATTGCTCTTGTTTTGCTTATTCTCAGTAATGAAAACAAAAAATTGTTCAATGAATTTCTTCAAAAAATAACTGCACAATTAATTTAAAAATTTAAATTCTCACTTGAAAGCAATCTTCTGCCACTTCAACGTCATTTTGAGAGGGTGGATAACCTACAGAAAAAGTAAAAAAAATAAAAAATCAAAATAGACAAGGTTATTTTCTTTTTATTTACAGTTTATTGCTTCCAGTAGTCCGCACCATTCTTCAATATCCAGCTGTGACATAAATATGCTTTTTCACTTCTTTAACCAGTATATCACTGTATTTCAAGTTGATTTTAGTAAGTACCATTCATTTCTACATTCTGTATTTTATATACTGAATAGTCCTAGCCACACTCTTCTTTCCTGTTCACACCTTTCTTGCAAAAGCATTTTCAAAGTGTCATCAGAAGTCAGAAACAAGGGAGTATATTCTTGTTAATGTAGCATTTTGAAATTTAAGGACAGATAAATTTGGTTGGCATGAATGCACACTGTGCTATATTTTACTATAAATCAGCAGAAATTGGAACCGTGAGACCCTAATAGAGAAAAGCACTCATATGTTCTCTAATTATTTCTCTTGCAGGGATATGGATGATACCAGCACAATTCAAAAGTAGTCATTCTAATATGTCAAAGAGCATTTATCTTCAAAAACATGTTTCTCCCTTTGCTAATATGATAACACACATTAAATACCTAAATTTGCAGCACATCACAGCACAGAAAATTTTGTTTAAATTTCTCCCTTTGAGTTACTTTTTACAAGTCTGAAAGAAATGTTCAGTAGACATCTGTTCTCTTCCCTTCCCCCATCCAGCAATACATTTATCATATTTTCAGTTCAGAATCGAGGCTTGGTGAACTAGTTTGCTCACTAGTTTCTGTGAGGTCAGTGAAGCTCTGGAACCTGTTAGCCACATTACTATTAGAGTAAATTCTTCCACTGTCCCATATAAACCTGCCCTCAAAACTACTCTGTCAGCTGTTAGTAAACAGATAAAAACTATTAACTGAAAGTATGTGCAGATAAAAAGAACTCAAAGGGTCTCATATCATTCAGCTTCATAACTTGTCCTCCAAGAACACAGAAGCTGTAACAAGCTTCTGAGAAGAAGGTCCAAGTAGGACACTAACACTCTAGCTTCCTCCATTTCTTCATCTCTAAAAAAAAAAAGAGGCCATGTTTTATTATTTAGGGATGTTTCGGGGAATTACATTATTAGTGTTTGTGAAACAATTTAAGACACTTAGATGAATGGCACTTTAGAAATGCCAGAAGTACTATTTAAAAACTGTTAAAAAACGCTATAGATCAATCCTCATCCTTAAATACTGTCAGCATTAATGTTATGCAAAGTGCTTTGACTTAGCTCATTTACTAAACACTCAACGCCCCCGCCAACCCCTTCACCTGAAATATGTACCTTGAGAAATATCCTCTACTGCTCTCCGAATACCTCTGTCAAATGCTCTTGCATCAGCAGGACTCTGAAATGTGAGGCCAAACTTTTTGTCATCAATCTTCCAGTGGTAAAAAGTAGGAGTAACTTTGTTGTAAACGAGGTCCTTCTTTAATGTGCATTCCAAGACCACCTTCCAGAAAGAAGACAGGAGGAGAAGATCACTGACTAACACATCAACTTTGAGAATGAAATGTAGTCTTTGTGAATTACCTGAAAACATACATCATAAGAGCAAATCAAAGTCTCTGTTTCCATTTCTTCCTGTTACCAGAATGTAATTTTAACTTCATCTCCATTACGGCCACATTATTCGCTAACAGTTGCTGATAGGTGGTATGGGTTAAGGACACTATTTATATAGTGAATGAATCTTCCCAGCCTCAAAACTATCTCTCTCATACCTGCAGCAAGCACTTCTGTCAGTACCGACTTACTAGATGGTCAACAAATGAAATAGGCCACATCCCAAAAAAATGTCGCTGTGCTGATTATCAAGTATTACTGTATGACTGAGAATTTTATTTGTATACTTATTCTATAAAATTTTTGAGCACTGGACTAACTTTACGCTGCTTTCGGGCCATATCAGTTTTCTCCCAGGAAGGCTACTAGACAAGAGAAAATAATGTAAGATAGTTGTTTTAAAAACCGAAATTAATCAAAACTAAAATATTTTTGAATGCAATTACTGCTGGTACCTAGACACAAATATATTTATGGCTCATGTTCAACTATAGTGAAAACAGTTATTAGGAATAATTAACAGAATTATTTGGCTACAAAACCATTGCAGGTATACACGCACATTCAGTTATCAAGCAAAGTGGCAGCCTTCACATCATTCACTTTAAATTGGCTGGGTTTTAAAACAGATTTGCCTATTTAATTTAGCTGCAAAAATTGTTTTATGCAACACTGTTACACTAAATGTTTCTTGATAAAAAAAAAATCCAAGGTGAACAGGAAAGTATGGAGGGATGTGCACTGTTCTGCTTCTGTAGCACTAGGTATAATAAAATGCACAGCAAGACAACCTGTATCTCTGTATTACTACTAGATTCTGAAAACCTACACTGAGAGGTGAATGAGGAATTTTAATATTCTATCATTTCAACATTAATCTATTTTCAGAATTTTCATTTTTCAATTTTGTTACATGTGCAGCTTTTTGAGAGAAGAATACAAAATTTCTTACAGCTTGTGGAAAAATGAGGTTAATTATAAAAGTAACAGAGAAAAAAAAATCTCCAGATTTAAAAAAATATATCTGTCTGTTCTTAGATTATTCTTACATATCCTTTGTATTCTTCCTCTTCTTTCCTTGTCTAATTATTACATAGACAAATAGGTTTTTTTCTCCTGCTCTTCATTATTTATTCCCCCTACCCTACACCCTACCACTAATCATCCTCTCAGTTTTACTGCCTTTCAGCTCTGGCTCTAAAAGGATGACGTTCTTTCTGCACATATAAACTCTTTCATCATTAACATAACTTTTGTTACGCCATTCCATTTCCTAAATGGTCAACAATATGTAGGTATAACTGCCTACAAGAAAGCATAGAAAAGAATCTAACTACTTGCTGTAGATGTGCAGGGAAAGGTGCTGCAGCTAAAAAAAAAAAAAGTATCATTCTGCAGTTCTGAGGTATATTGATGATTTTTTGTTCATTTTGACGACTTTAAACTTGCTTCCTCCTAAAAAGAAGAGTTAAAAATAAAGATTTCTCACATCACTGCATTTTCTAGGTTTGTGAGCACTTTTGGGGGATGTCTACTATATTAAACACCAACTATTTTCACGCTATATTTGTGTACAGTTTCGCCCAAAATATCAACGAAAAGTACTGCAAGACTAATTTTATAGCATCTCAGTGAACAACTGCTCCCAAAGGAATTAATCCAGATTACTTTATACTGAAAATTCATACCTGGATGACAAATATTTTTAAAAGACAGTACCATGGGAGATAAACGGGATTAAAACTTTACTGAGTAGAAGCTATAATTTTCAAAGGAACCCAGACCAAACCAGAAAATCCCCAAACCAACCCCCCCAATCCCAAAAGCAACACTACTACCACCCTCCACCTCTAATCCTCACAACATTTTATAGGGCAAGCAATCATTAACAAAACAAGCAAACATCCTATCTAACACCGTAATTGTTTTCACCTTGATTTAAGCAAACAACAAATTTGACAGGACAACACTGATTGTTCAAATCTAAAGTTGTATGAAAACAGACCAGTTAGGACAGTAGATATAAGTGATTAAGGGCATTGAAAGGGGAAAAATTAGTTGCATTAAAATGGTATGTGTTATCAGACACAAGAATCCATCTATGAGGCTTTATGCCTGCCCCACCTGATAAAAAACTCGAAAACTGCAGGTCAGAATTAGCAGTGGGACACAGTTTCCCACCCTTAGATAGTTTTTGTTGCATCCAGTAATACTAAAAACCCAACACAAACAAAAAACATACCAACCATCCTCTAAAGCACTTTTTCTCTCCCCAAAATACTTCTATGCTTTACAGCAACAACGTATTCTTTTTCCCTGTTAAACATAATGCTGTCAAAGGCTTCTTTATGCTGAAGCATGCAAGCTATCATCGGGGCTGGGGAGGAAGTGTCCCAATACACATATCTCCAAAGCCTGGAAATGGAAACCAAGCTTCTGGCAATACAGATACTTTTTTCGAGCCTTCAAACATCCAGAACGCCAACTATTTTTACTGCACTTTGCTGTGGTTCAGAACTCTCCACATCATATGTGAGGATGATATCATACTCTCCCACATGGTTACCAAAAATCTGCCTTCCTAAACCTTTTTAGGTAGACCTTCTCTAAGATTTCCAGTGATAAGCACAACAAAAACCTGCAAAATTGTTAATGAAGTGACTACGGCTTAACAAAAGTGCATCTTTTAATAAACATGGGTTACTGTTCTGAAGTTTTTCTTCATTTGGAGACTTAATATAAGACTTCCATGCCAATACGAAGCAGCCACCTTAGCAAGTAATGGGAAATGTTGCAGAGTTATCAGACTCAAGACAGAAGAGCTCCAGATCCACACGATCAAGGTCTAAATTCTCAGAGCATAAATAGGTCTGTATGCATACTTACTACTATTTAATGAAAAAATCCTTTAATATCTAGATGTCATTAAGTGCAACGCTAATAAGTTCATAGCTACTCAAAAATACTTGCTTGCTACACATTTCTTTTCTCACCTCTACAAGCTACGTTATTTAAGGATACTAGAAACTATTTGGCTTGTGTTGACAAGCTGAATCTCTAGAGTCAGAAATTTTAAGCTTCGACACTTCAAACGCAAAATTTTTAAAGAAAAATGAGTATGTAAGATATTAGCATCATTATCTAGAGCTTGTTTCGGAAACAAATATGAAAAAACCACCTTGCTGCATTTGATATAAATTTCTATTTTGGTAACAGACTCCATAATTGAACATTTCTAGAGACTGCATACTATTTTACTGGTTTCTAGCTGTACTTTCAACAGCCTACAACATTACACGTAGATGGATAGTTTCACAACTTCTCATTCCCAGCCCAAATTTACAAACACGTAAGCATACAGTTTTGATGAAATGTCTGAATGCCTTTTCCGCTAAGCATAATCAAAGGCTTTTCTCTAGTCTTGGGACCAAGCAGCATGACCCAAGTATATTCATGCTACACAGCATGTGGCCCCAGTGACACTGTGACCCCATGACATGATTATTATTCTGTGCGTGCTTTTTTTTTTCCAATTATAAAATGATGATGATGTAAGGACTGTACTACAGCCCATCAGAATCAATCTTTTCTCAAACTTTAAAGCCAATTTAAAAGGCAAATGACAAATTAAGGTTTTGAATAGCAGATTTTTAGAACAGTACTTATATTCAGTTTCAGCTTTGTATCTCCATTTACACAATTACCTGTTCTTCAAAAGAAAGATTTTTAAACTTTGATTTGTCACTCCTGACTCACGATCCAAAAGATACTAGTAAATTTTTTTTTCTCCTTCAGTAAAAGCTTGCATGGCAAAGGACTGGATAAGAAAATAACACAGAACAGAGAAGTCTATTAGACTTTTCGTTCAAGAATGTAAAATTCACTGAAGCCTAAAAACCTGTAAGCTTGAGCTTAATGTATGCTTAGCATTAGTGCTATTAAGACAGAAGAAAGCTACTGTAAACACAGTAAAAGAGAGCAGCCGAACTGACCAGGTTAGGAGCGAGTGCAATTGTTCCAAGCAGACTGGCTGGAGCCAGATCTAGGAAGGTGAGTATAATAAAGGAGGAAAAGTGTAATTATGTCAAAGTCTTCACAAAATGCCCTTACATTCCAAAGCAGATCTAAACAACATGAGGAAACTAGAGGGGAGCATTCCCTCTCCTAAATTAATTCAATGGTGCTGCTGCTTTGATTTGCTTCTCAGATATATAGGATGCTTTTTGTGAACCCCATGAGATGTTTTAAATAGCTCGGTACTGCACAAAAATTTTGGAATTCTACACGTAGCCTGAAGCTGGTTCATAAAAGGGCTGATAGCAACCTAACTCTCAGGTATATAAAGAAATGATGAGAAACATCCCCAGCAAGGAACTTCAATATTTTGATGTCCAGTCCCAAAGTATTTAATTGATACAGCTGACTTACAGACTGAGATCTATAGTCCTAATTAAGCGCCTGCGTATCCTATAAAATATATGGAGAGATCTGGCACATTGGAATGGAACTGCAAGGTAGTGCCAGAAGCAGTACGTGGAGAAGCAGCAACTAAAGCTGGTTTACAAGAAACAATAAGAGAAGAGATAAAATATCTCTCATTTGAGTATAAGCATTTAAGAGGCATCTGGAAGATGCCTCCATCGAATACCTCACCTATGGATTTCAAGTTGCTTTGGAATATATTCCATCTTTCTACCAATACTTAGGTTGAACAGTAATACTGGCATTATGGTTCCCATATATCTTAGGTAAAAAGCCATAGATCTGAATTCCATTTGCTCTCTAACTTGAGGTATTTCAAAACCCATGCTTCCCTGTGTCCCAGAAAAGTGCTCCAGGTTCCACGCTGTAAGTTTTCCAGAATAAGGGAATTTCTGCACCTTTTCTGGAAACTGAGCCAGTTCACAAAAGAAAGACTTACTGACCAGAGGAAATAAAAATGTAATCTAATTATAATGGCATTTTAACAGTGTGTAATGTGACTGGGAGGAAGACTCCATTTGTAAGGATTACTTACTTTTTTAATTCATAGAAATATTTTCAGAAATGTCTGTGTTTACCTTGCAAAAAATCAAGTGAACTGGAAATCATGGTCCAGGTGACTGAGCCGTAATGACTTCTAGATACTACAACAGGCTAAACATTCCTAAAGACACACATGCTCAAAGTCTAAATAACCGAAATGTTCAAAATTATTTAGGGAACTTTTTTAAAACAATATTGCTACTTTCTCTTTGCAAATAGAATGGCAGAGCAACCAAATGAACAGTGTATGACTAGCATCAAAGACTATTCAGGTATAAAAGGCCGTTCCAAAATGAGATTAGAGCAATGTTGGAACACAGAAACAGCAGACTCAGTATAACTCATACTCAGAATCAGAAGATCATCAAAATATTTGGTCCCTACTTAATAACAAACACAATGAACCCATAACAACTTCCACTTTTACTTTATTTTTAAAGAAAAAACCCCAGCATTTTATGCCACTAAAGTCATCTTCAATAGTCCTTTTCAGGGCTGCCTCTCTGCAAACATAGCCTTCTCTACTCTTTCAGTTGGAACAGACAATTACATTTCAATTTCTTGTTGTTCTTTTTCTTGGTCTTTTCTTTGCATTATGAAATACAACAGTCACCTGTCAATTCTGTTTGGACTAAAAACCCAATTGTTTGGCTTCATTAAAGAAAAGGTTAAAAATTGTGCTTGAACAGCGAATCCACAGGAATATCCCAAGAACAAATTAACTATATTGAAAGTATAAGGTTCAAAACAGTTTTAGAATCAGTGACTGGATCCCTGTCCAACAGAATTTCGCTTCCAGTCCCTGCTATGGTCCTTCTGAAAAAGTGTCATGACCTAACGATGTCCTCACATACCTTGGTGTAGGATCTTGTTTCTTTTATGCCAACAGGGGTCTTATTGCATACTGTGCAACTTTGTTGTTAATTCATTATGCATTAGCTGTTGCTTGTAAGTGCATTATTTGAAGCCTGAGGAAATACACGTGTACATGGCTTCCTTTTACTCCGCTACCAAATCATCACTGGCTCTATTCTTCCCCACAGCCTAAATCTGTATTTGTTAGTTCTCTGAGCTTTATTAAATATACACAGGAAAGATGTTCCTCCTAGATGCATTTCTTCCATCTTTTATCCTGTGTTTTTGAGGGGCTGACTTCCAACAGCAACCTCCTAAAACTGCAGCAAGATCAAAATCTGCTCTGACAGAGTAGTAGGTCACATTTGGTGACAGTAGCAGGGGGGACAGATGGGCATATGATGTGACACACAAAAAAACCCCAAAGAAACCTGTTCAGGACAGTGAAGGTTTGGAAAACATATTCATACTAACATGAGCTCAATTTTGAACAGGAAGAGGAGCAGAGACATTTAAAGCCTTCTACCAGAATTGGAAAAGAAACAAGGCTTGCCCAGTGAAAGCATGAGAGAGAGTGCAAATAGATCAGGATGCTGATGGCTGCGACATTTCATACACATGCAGGAGAAAACCAGCCTTCAGTTCTGAGCATTTTATTACCCTCAGATTCTGAAGGCAAGCTATGAATGTCAAAAGTATTAAGAATTAAGAGAAAATTGTCAAGTATCTCTAAATGCAATTAAGGTCCTCAAAAACAGCTTCAGTAAGGCTAAAAAAAGTTCTAAAGGGAATTACTGCAAAGTGAGGAAGGAACTGCAGGTGCACATAGCTGTGCGGGAACACAGGGTACTCTGCTAATAGCACTACGCCTCGCTGAAACAGCTGACTCAGCAGAATTTCTATTTATATGCTCTCTTCCTACAACAGTCACAGTCAAGGCAGAAAACTCAGCAGTCCTACCTCAAGGGAGAAGCTGGTATGCTTGAGAAAGAATCAGCAGTATGGTATAAGAAGCAATTCTACCTTTAAAGCTTACACAGGAGTCATAAATTATTGGCAGAAAAGAGTAAGTTATTGATAAAAGTCATTAAGATGGAGGTTTTGTGCTTTTCCCCACTTCTCTTTGTTTCCACAGTGAGAACCCACCCCACCCACCCCCCCCCAACCCTATTTGGCACACAAGTAACCATGCAAGCCTCAGTAAGCCAACTCTGTCTTCCAGAGTTCTACATGTAGAAATGGCTGAGATCCCACACCAGTTTTCCTTTTGTGAGGCTGACTTCTGTGATGCTATTTAATACAAGTTTGTTATGGTATTTTATTTAATGTAGCTGATAAATTAATAGTCTCTATGTGTTCACCAAACCAGGTCAATTCTTGGACCTGTCAGCTTCGTGCTCTCTTCCAATACAGAAGTTGTTTTCATGTAAGATGGCTACTTTTTTCATAGCCAAATTCCACAACTGAGTTGTTACTGAGGAATTCCTTCAGATTTTGTGTTTTTAACAAGTTATCTCATTTTCCAACACTCCTATTAAACTCGGTATCATTGGTGTGTAAACAGGTTAAGATGATTTAACTTTAACCCTCTGTTGTAAAAAAACCTGAATAGCAAAATGTTTCCCCAAATGGATGGAAATCTGCAATGAAAAAAATATGTTTTAAAGTTTCTAAAAGATTAATGTGCTAAATTCTAGAAATGCACTGTATTACTCCTAAAACAAATTATTTTCTCTTTAGGTATATAAGCACCGATATGGATAAAAGCTCGGCAACAGCATTAGACTGAGACTATGAGTTTACTTATAAGCAAACATCAATTCTTAGGTTCTATGTAGTTCTAATAGGAACATTAAACGGATGTAAATTGTTACCGTTTTATCCCTGAGTCGTTCTCCATGGATAAGAAAATCAGCACAGCTATTCTCTTCCTGGGGAATGACTTTGAAGACTGTGACACAGCTTAGTCCACCCCCTCCAAGTGGTAACCATCCACCACTTGAGTCATCCCGGGTCATCACCACAGCTCGCACTCGTGCATAACTATTACTGGAAGAGATACAAAAGAAGAAATTAGATTTCCATAAATACAAACCAGCTAAGTCTAGTTAAAAAACAAAACAACACAAAACCCAGTACAAAACAACAAATCCACAACCAAGATCATGATAGTTAACATTGCGGAAGTCCTTCCATAACAGTCACCTAGAAGAAACCAGCCTAAGATGACCCTCTAAAAAAATGTTCCTCTGTACTTTTATGCCTTCATTAGGACTTCTTGGAGCTTATGTATGATTCCTTGTAAAGAAACTTAATCAGACAATATAGTTCCTCAGAGTCAAAACTGATATTCCTCTAAAAACTTTACAGTCAGTGATCTAGCTAGGGAGGGCCAGGGGTGGGAAGAGAGTGAGAACCAACTCCCGATTTATTTTAGACTAATCATGAAGCCAGTCAGCCACCATGAAATTGCACAGAAAAGAGAACAAGAAAGCAGAAAGAGGTCAGGCCTTGTGCCACTGAAATCTAAACAAGAACAGGCTTCTAGCCAGAAACCCCGCTTCCCTCCGTCCCTCCCTCCCCTCCTCCCCACGCACATAACCCGTCCTTTGCAAGGGTAGGTCAGGACACACGCTGTGGGGTTCGACAACAGAACCAGTTACGGCTACTTAAAACCTAGTATTTGCAGTGTCTACTAGCTGGTTCTCTCCTGTATTTGCAGTGTGTGGAAAATTACTTGCATTTTACAATTTAACAGCTTTTTCCATCATTTACCATTTTTACAAAATAAACAAGTGGTTATGACTTCATTACTTAAAAGCCAAATTTCTTTTTCAGAGTCTTGGAAAAAGAGTCTTTCGTGATCTTCTCTCTCTCTGCTTTTATTTATTTCTTTTAAATTAAATGACACATTTTAGTTTTGGTTATGAATTTGCTGCTACATCAGCTGGAGAACCCCATGGTTTTCCAAGGATGTTGTAAGATCCTACAATTCAAAGTATTGTTTACTGTATGAATGTAATAGTCCATGAATGAACATCCCAACAGTTTAAAAGAAATAAGCTTCATGGTATCTTTTGCAACATATTTCTGATTGAGGGTTTAAGTACTGATGCCAGTTAGCATTAGTGATGTCAAATTTAAGGACTGAACTGGAAATATTAGAAGAGGACGAAGTTGTTTCTTCTGTACAAAATTATTTGTGATATACCCATACACTGGACTGCTGTATTTTAAAATGATCACTGCTTTATTTTTTTTTTCCCCCAAATGTCCCAAAATAACTGAAGGTAGGCTTTTTTGCGTAATTAATATATTACGTTCTCACACACACACACACATGATTCACACATATGATTCACTTATATATATAAAAAAGAATTTTGCTGCAAGCATCTAAAGCTTAAATACATAACGGTTTGCAAAATGGGAAATAAACCAAGACTGTCCAATTTTAGCTTATAAGCAAGTGAATTTGTTTATGGAGACTTTGTTTGCCCCCTCCAAGCCAAAAACCAGCCACCTCCTCCCCCTAAACCTCATAGTTAAAATGACAGTTCAATGTTTCTCACCATTTCTGTACCAACATCTTTTAGTAACTCCTCCCACACAGCAGACAATATAATCAAGAAAAAACAAATCCTTCACCATATGCATCTATCAGTTCTAATATCTGCAAATAAAAATGACTATATCTTGATGCTTAATAAGAGTTGAATCATTCATTGGTCTCTATCACTGTATTTCACTCAGAGATAAGTTCAGATTGTAGTTGTATGCTTCAGAAAAGGGTACTCTCTTGCCTTATTTCTCTCAGGCAAAGAGCCTCTTCTGTCAGAAACCGAGGACTTTCCTCTGAAATAGTAAGATGCACCAAATGGTTAAACATATGCACTCCCTTTGCTACTCTCCATTCAAGCAAGCCACAAATTTAGCTTTAAAGTTATTAATTCTATAAATTTGGTTGTAAATCTGAACATTAGAGCTTTCTTTTGTATAGCAACAGACTGCAGCAACAGTTCAGTTAAGCATCAGTTAGGGATATCACAGAACTTCACTTAGGCTACATGAGAAAACTTGAACTACAACAGATCAATTTTTTTTTTATTGAAAGCTTACACTTCACATCCATTTTCTTTTCAAGAATTGCTAAGGAGAAGCAAAGATGGAGTATATGTATCATACCACAATGGCTTAGCTAATTCCATTTGCCAGAAGTTTTATGTCAGTGTTGGGTTTCTTCCTCCTTCATAATACTGGGATGCCTAGTCCGGTCTAGTTAATGGTTTTGCCTCCATCTTTTCTAAACTGTTTTAAACAACATTTATCCTTTCAAATATTTTAGAAACTACTGTCAAATTCACTGCATTAGTGCAAGAGCCAAAATAAAATTCCCCAGCAGGTAGTATTTAATGAATAACCTCTTACATTGAAACAAAACAGTTTTTCCAGACAACCACCCTGTAAATTAGAAAAAATCATTACTATACTTGCAACAGTGACAAAGACTATGAAGAGATTGCTTAGTTTTCTGGGGTTTTTTATTGGTTGTATTTTAATATTATTTTTTATATTTTAAAGGAGCTCACAATTGGCAACGATAGCTATTTTTAGTAACAATAAAAGCTAGTTTGCAACTAGCCACAAAGCAGCAGCAGGACTTAAGAGTGAGTTCCATTTCCAGAATCCTCTACAAACAAAACAGCATCTGCCTGTCAAACTACTGGTGCTACCAAAACCACCCAGATGTCCTGTATCTCTAAGCATTACAGCCCCATCTACTTTTGGGAATTTTGGAACAAATTGCTAAACTGCTGGTGTAGCTTAGCTGTGGGAAAAAGGGCAGACAAGGCTCCAATGTTTTCCGGCACCACCCCTACAGACTAACATTTTTACCTACTCTTGCACGTTTAGCAGCTCTATCAGGAATAACTGAACAAAAGTAAACCAAACACACAGGGCAATCAGTTGAGCTTTGCTCTTATGAAAACTTTTACTAGAGCTACCACAAGCATGTGAAACGTAGCATGAAGAACAGCATCGCCAACAGCAGGCCCAAACCTATTGTATTACATCCAACTTTTCCTGAGACCCCCTGATTTTGGTTGTGGACACCGGGAACTCTTGAGGCAGAACAAGGTTTACAGGAAAAGCCAAATGGGATTCTGTCCATGGGAGCATGCTGTGAACCAGTGAAGAATGGGGACAACCACACCGGAATCCACGATCAATTCTTAACAACTATGGAAACAGATGCCCTCTCTAACAGCTGAGTGCCTCAAGTAAGGAAATGGACCACAGTATTCTTATGTGATTACAGTGAGTTATAAAATTGTGATGAAGCAGAAAGAAAAAAAAAACCAAACCAGAAATAAAAAGGTTATCTACAGTGTTATTTTCCCCTAGTAGGTATCTACTGAAGAGTACAGCATGTGTCTGAACAATATACTTATTAAACTTGAAATGAAGTCATTTCAAGATAGCACAGCATATTGTGTAAAGTTTCATTCTAAAAATGTTAGCAAATGAAGATGACTCTTGCATCAAAATCAAAAACTGGAGTGAGGGGAACTAAGTCATCTGATAAAGCATTAGGGGGCAGAAACAAAGGGCTACAAACCATAAGTGGACAGGAATGACACAAGACTTACAGTCCTTGCCTGCCATCAACTTTGTTTTAAGAGCATTAAGCCTTAAAATCTGACCACAGGTTTTAAAGGTTCTCTCCTCCCTCCAGAAGCTGTGCGTTTATATCATTGTAATGCTTCTGGGCCCAAACTGACTTGTGACCTGGATGACCAAACCGTTGTTGAAGCCCAGGAAACACTCCACTGACCTTGACAGGCTGGGACCTTCAGCTCAGCAGCTAATGAACAATCCTGCTTTTGGTAGCTGGGGGGAGGAACGCAAGTATAATTTCATCACTATGGCTTTTTTTGTAAAAAAACCCCAATTTTGATAATTTGGGGTATTTCTGGTGTGTAATATCAAAGCAATTAAAGATACCAAATGTTATTACAACATTTGTCCTTTCTTCCATTAGCGATCCAAAAGAGAATGAAGGTTAAGGATTTTCTGCCAAAATATTTTTCCCTGAGAAAAAGGGGAAGAGATGCTGAAGGAAGAGGGGAAAAAAAAAAAAAAAGCAGCTATCTTGTTGCGTTACATTTATTTTAACCCAGTTTCAACAGTATGCAAATATTCCTTCTCCTAGATTCATATGAAGCTACCATTGTTTTATTTCTATTGCATCTTGCACATTTCTATTTTAACATATGACTGAAAAATAGTAACAAACATTTCTGAGATCACGGTTAAGACAATTGAACTGAAATTGCAAGTTGTTTTTTAGTACTATAAAGCTACTACCATCACCATCAAGAAACCTGGATCTTTGAGTGGAATTATAAACTGAACCATACAAGAAACTGACCCCTCTTAGCTTTGGTAAAAATATTTAGCATTATGGTTTCTTTCAAAGCTGGAAAGTGGATTTGCAGAAAAGGACCTCAGGTTTCAGGTGGACACCAATTTGAACATGAGCCAGCCACGTGCCCTTAAGACAAAGGAGGCCAATGGTGCCCTGGGCTGCATTAGGAGAAGCGTTGCCAGCAGGTTGAGGGAGGGGATCCTTCCCCTCTACTTGGCACTGGTGAGGCCATACCTGGAGCGCTGGGCTCCCCAGTACAATAATAATATGGAGGGAATCCAGTGAAGGCCGCTAAGATTATGGGACTGGAGCTTCTGTCACACGAGAGAAGGCTGAGAGACCTGGGGCTGTTTAGCCCAGAGAAGAGAAGACTCGGGGGTATCTTACCATCATACAGAAATACCTGAAGGGAGGGGGCAAAGAGAATGGAGCCAGGCCCTTTAAGTAGTGCCCGGTGCAGGCAATGGGCACACACTGAAACACAGGAAGTTCAATTTGAACATCAGGAACCACTTTGTCACTGTGAGGATGCCTGAGCACTGGCACAGGTTGCCCAGAGAAGTTGCGGAGTCTCCATCCTTGGAGACATTAAAAAGCTGCCTGGACATAGTCCTGGGTAACCTGCTGTAGGTGGCCCTCCTTCAGCAGGGGCAGTAGACAAGACGACCTCCAGAGGTCCCTTCCAACCTCAATTATTCTGTGATTCTTTCTTTTATTTAATATCATATTTCAAAGCACAGCAATTTCAGTAAAATACGACTTTATAAATATAACTAATATGGGTTAATTTATGAGAATTCATGATACTTTGAAGTAAGAGTTGTGCACAACTGCTACTTAAATGCTTCTGACGAGGCGAAGGAAAAAAAAGGCATTCTGAAAAATCGTGACACACTCTGCTATGAAATTACACTATCTTTGCTGGCAGGCAACTAACAGCTCCAGGCTGATCTCCGAATATGAAATGGTCACAGATCAAGGCTCTTTACCTTTGACTGGCACTTTACGCACGTACTTTAGCCCCTCCAACTTCTGGTGCAATACACTTACGTGTCTGTAGCCTCACCCAAAGAGCATACATGAACCACACTTGGCTTTTTATGGTTATTATCCAAACAGCTTAGCAGAAGATTTCACGATTCCCAGATAGAGAAGTGCTCATGAGTACGTGCATGCCCAGAGTACCAAAAGGTAATACCAGACCACTGAGCTAAGGTCTATTTTACTTGCAGATAACATTTGTTGAGTATTGACTCAATTTAGAAAAAAATAATTAATTTCACCAGTATCACATGAACATATCTATACACTGCTGATGATATAAAGCCCTTCGTTACTAAAGGTTTAGAGAACAACTGCCACTGGCACAAACCAATGACTTATCTACAACAGAAGGAGATGCAAATATAGCACAAGTACCAAAGAAGACCTAATTTACATCAAGAAAACATACGACAGCATATCCTATTAATTTTTATGAAAAGGAAACTGCTCTCTCTATATTTTTGCCATAACAACAACTACTATATGAGGCATTGCCTGACATGACTGTTACCCCTCTCCTCTCAAAATTATACCAGCAAACTGGAATATACACCAAACTTATGCTGGTAGGAGGCAAAACTTTGCACATTTTCTCCTTTAAGAGAGAGGCAAAAGGCATTCTTCAGAGTATAGACAGGAGGTACAACATCCATGTGTGGCTACTATGCCTAGGGAATTTATTTTTGTGAGGAGCTTAGCAAGAAAAGATGCAGATTTCCAGGAGGAACTACAGAAAAATGCTGTTACATTTAGGATACTGGTACCCACACTGATTTACTGAAGAGCTTTGGACTTTGCAAAAAAACCTGAATGGGACATTCCTGCTCGAACAGCAGCAACAAAAAAAATCTACTTAAAGAAACCTGAACTGCCAAGCAAAATTACTTGAACCCAAAATGGCAGAAGGAAAAAGCTAGGTGGGAATCTGCATTGCATTAGGAGGGGATAACTGGTATCCTGAAAGAGCCAAAAATACTTGGTTATGCAATTATTATTTAGCAGGAGAGGCTTATAAACCAAGGCATTTGACAGTGCACCTACAATTCAGAAGGGAAAATGATACACAACGGAACAAGTGTCCAGAACGGGAAACTGTCAAAACAGTATACTGCTGTTATGAAGTGTTCTCTTGGACACAACATCAGAAAAAAAGAAATTAAAAATAGCAGCACTAGAACCACATTCCTATTTGAATACAAAGAACTTAGGATTGGTGACCATGTAAAGTAACCAATGCTGCAAGGAAGAATGGCTACTACCACAAGAGCTTTTGCAAAGCACATGAAGAATGGAGAAGCTGTTAAAAATATTTGAAAACCATGAAAATTATATACAAAGTAGATATTTTACATTTGCATGAATAACTTTTTAGCCCTGCTCCCCAGCGCTTCCTCTTGTTTAATAATTGTAGCTAGTTTCTATCACTTCTGTGTGTCACCCATGAGGATTGGTTAGATGAGGTAATATTTTAACAGATCAAAGGAGATCATGACACATACTTGAGGTTCCACCTCTTTTAAAGAAACTGCCTTCTGGAGGCCTAAGTTTTCATAACAGTAAGGATTCTGTAACACTGTCTGGTCAAGGCATATTACTTAGAAAATTGCATCTGCTATCAAATACATAAGCAAACAAAAAACCCAAACAAACTTATTTTTCTTTCTACCCAGCCCCACAGAAGTTAAAAAGAACCAAAATAACATTCAAAGATGAGTCCACAGGTTTTGGACGCATGTAGCAGAACTAGAAGAACAGTATATAGCACGTAGTTCCCCTTTGTAAGAGTTGGTGAAATGAGCTGGGCATGGAAAATGCTTTTTAATGACTTCCAGAGCTGCCTCCTTAACAACAGAGGACTGCTGGTACCAGGGACTCCTGGATTAAATTCACCCAATTTTAGGCAGATGGGATAACAAAATTTGAGTGGTCAGAACCTGCTACTCATATGCCCCCCAAGTTTAATGGGCTTCCTCCAGAAAATCCTAAGTTTGCCTCCTTTTTATAAGCTGACAGCCATGAACTCCAGAAATACTCATTCTTCAACCCAGTCCGGCTTCTCCTCTCTCTGTTCTCATAGTTTGATCTTCCTCCTTACCCCCAGATTTCCAGAGGAATCTCTTCACTCCACTTATAGCACGGAACTGTCTGTACCACTTCTAATTTTGTGCAATCACTACTTGTTTCTTATCAAGTAGCAATCAAGCTATTGGGTACTGATGCCATGTATTAATTGTGACTTGCTTACCATGGAAATATGTAAATAAAGATGAAAAGCCCACAAAACAAGAGAGTGAGTTAATTTTTTAGATACGAAAATTTACCATTTCTTTCCAACCTTGCAAAAACAGAGGAACATCTAAGGAGAGGATGGAAGACAAGCTTTTACATTTTCTCTGGCACTTCAGCAAACTTCGGACAAGCACAAGTTTTTAGCCTAAGGCAGATTCCACTGAAGCTAAGACAACTTGACACTTCCAGTAAATGTCAGACAACATCCATCCAGTCTAGAAGGAAATTTTTAATTTTTTTTTTTTTTTTTTTTTTTTTTTTTTTTTTTTAAATGAAGCTTACAGATTCCGTTGTGCCTTTTATTTTCCTTGGAACAGCAATGATTACTACAGTTTATGATACATAACATAAGGGAAGTTTTTCAGGCAATAGTTGTATCTGAACAAGTCAGAATTCTCTCTTCTCTCAGGGCCATTTTCCTCCAGTCTTACATACTCACAAAGTCCCTGAGCTTCACTCAAGTATGCAAGTACAATTAGATCACCCTCACAGTCAAAGCTATTAGTCATCTAGCCATCAAGATTAAGGATTGCAGTACTCTGGAGACCCTGTTAACAGAAGATGTGAATGCATTAATCAACAAGTCATTTTGTAATAAAGTTCTTGACCACTAAAGTAAGATGAATGGAACTAATACATTGAAAGAAGACCATAGTAAGGTTCCTTACGAACAATTTTAGCTACTCTAAGAAGGTATGACAGGCTGTACTGAAAATGTTCTTTTCAAACAAGCATCTGTGTACTTTTTATTCCACTGCTCCTTGCATTTAAGAATAGTGCTCCACAAATGTCCAAAAAGCTATTATTCTCCTCCTAACACACCTAAGAAGTTATTTAGCAAAAATAAAGGACAAACCAAGTAGACCCTGCTATACTTTCTCTAACACACCAGAAAACATTATCTCAGATTTCATGTTTACTATGTCTGAATTTCTTTCGGCTTGTCCTGGACTATATACTCTTTCGGACACAGACCATCTGTAATGAGCATAATTCAATAGACCTAAGTGCATGTTGGTATACAGCATACTGAGCTTAGCTGGCAAGCTGCTACATACTCTTAATCTTTCGGCAATATGTTTATGGAAGAAAAAAGCATCAGTCCCACTGGGTTTACTCACCTCAAGCAACACCTGGTATTAGGTAGGCAACCACAAAATTTAAATTTTAATCTTGTCACATTAAAAGAAATTTATAAAAGGTCCAGATCATTCCTGCCATGCATTTCCCACTCAGCCTGCACAGAAAAGGAACAGAACCTAAAAAGAAATAAAGCATATCCACACTTATAAAAATAATCTTCCTTTAACTATCTTGCTGAGCTGTGAGATTGCTAATGAATGTTGCAAAAGAAATAGTGTTTTAAAACTCTTGAGAATTAAAATTGTAGTACAATTTGTTGATACTGTTAAATCTAACGCTTGTCTCAACATTCACATTGATGTGGCTTTTCAAGGACTTCAACCTGCCAATACAAAGTGATCTTACAAAGTAAACTGTATTCTAGGAAAATCCCTAAGGCTAAATTGCTTTTTTTAACATAATAAGAAAACAACAAACATCCAAAAGGATGTTTCAAAAACACACAAATGCACAAATCACAAATGTCCATACTAACAAAACAGAAGGACTACAAGCCAAACTGCAAAATGCTTAACAAATAGCACCAAAATCAGAGTAAAAAAGAAAAATCTGAACACCCCTTAAGGAAGATAGCCTGTGAACTTACAGCTCTGTTTTAAAGGTCTACTACATTCAGTGACCAAAAGGAAGCTACCATTCCCTTGCTATGCAGCCCCACACTTTGCGATTTGAATTTGTGTTTTTGTAGTTTTAACAAGCCATGATTATTTGGGATAGAGGAAATAAACCGAGACAGACAAGTGAAAGACTTCTATTACAATAATCCATCAAAGGAGAAGAAACAAAAAATTAATAAGATTATACAAAACGTTTTAATGGTATGCCCTTCGTATTTGCAATATGTCAGTGTGAACAATGTGACTCACATAGCCAATATGTAACTGTATGATCTATGTTTGATAATCTCAGTAATAATTAGCATCCTAGCCAGCAGTCTCGAGCATAGAAATAAGTGATTCACAAGTCCTAAGGTCAGAGAACATAGGAATGTTAATAGTGCAACAAAAAAGTGTAACTAAGCCTTGTGTAACTACATTCCTTGCTCCAACTACTGCTAAAGTAATACTTTTCACAAGTTTCTATACAAAGCTGTATACAATGAATATATGGGTCATGCATGAATATAACACAGGGAAAAACAGCACACTGAAAGGACTCTCAGTTCAAAAGGAAGATTATTTGAGTTGCATTATTTGCTGCTGTTCCAGAAGAAAAGTTTAGCAACTTGTAACCAACTGCACAGAAAAATAAAAAGTATACATGCATCCCCCCGCAAAAAAAATATGTAACAAACCAAAGAAAGAATACATTCACATTTCATAAATGATAGTCATGAGAACTACAATTATCACCAAATCTCTCAGGCTTACTCAGCAACTGAAAAGGGATCCACCAGCTACATTTTCCTTGTTTTGGCAATGGCAAAGTCCTAAACAAAGGGTTACAACACTGAGATCATGAGATGATTTAGCATTATGATTACATCTCATTGCTTCCTCTTTGGACTTTCAAAACCATTAATACCACTAGCAATTACGGGTCTGAGGTGGAACTTCACCATAAGGAGGAAGTTCTGAAATGGCTGCTGGAGATGGCTAAGTCAAATGGCACAAAATATACAATTAGAGTATCAAGAAAGCAAGGGCAACATGACACAATGCAATCTCAAAACATTTTTTAGACAGTAGGATCCAAGCAAGGAGTAAAAGAAAGATCTTTCTGCTCCAGTCAATCTAGGAGACAAAAATGTCATGTAGGAACAACTAGGTAGATTTTTTTTTTTTGGTGCAGCTCTGACATCTACATTGCACAGCTTTACTAGACAAAACAGGTTGCTATCCACCCTAAAAATGTTCCAAGTGGCTATTTGCCACTTCTGTTACACAACATATGGCATAACAACTTATATAGTATGAAGTACAAAATTGAAGAATCTAAGTCAATGAGATATACATTAAGCCATTCCACAAGTATTTTTGTTCTTGTTGTGTTTAACAGCACTGAAAATGAATCCTGACTGCATAATTTAAGAAATACAAACAGAAAATTAAGTATCTCTGCTTAGAGAGACAGAAGATGACATTATATATTCAATATAAGGGGAAATTAAACTGGTGGCATGGACAAATAGATGTAGATGGTGAAGATCAAACCCAAGACACAGGAATCTAAATTTGGCCATTTCATTTGTACCCATGTGTTACGGACTTTTGCTCTTATTCCAGCAACAGAAGGACCTTCTCTATTCATATCCCAAGCACAGGGTCTACTATTAAAACAGTAATAAGTACAAATAATTTTCCCTTATTATAAATAACAATGATTTTTGAGTACTTTTGTCTGCAATAAGACTATCCAAGCAATCCCAATAAACCAGAAGTCATTAACTGCTTTACTAGCTAAAGAAAAGCAATCAGCATTTTATTCTGCATCCTGAAGAGCAAGGTCAAAAGACCAATAATGTATTACAAGTAACTTCTTTAGTGATGCTAACAAATAATCTCTGACTTTTTGAGCCAAAATTTTCACTATTTAGGAATTTAAGCCTAAAGCACTGGCTATATTATAGAAGTTCATCTGACAGAATTCCGTACTTTGTTCACAACCCAACACTGGGAATGCATTCGTCCCATGAACTTTACATACAGGATGTAGTAGTGTTTTTAAGGGCTCTGCTTCTTGAATTTAGTTGCTGAAACATCAAGAAGTTATTGCGTTTGAAGGGAAGAAAGAATATTGCCTAGACATGCAGTAATTCCTAGACAGAATTAATTTGCCTGTAATTTTTACTCATTCCTCCTAATGCTATTAAAGACTTATTATTATTTTTTAAAACTTATTGACTAAAAGAAAAATCAAGAGAGAAGCGATTGTTTGCATCAAAGGGTTCTAGAACCGTCACTCTGCAATTTTAACTACCTGATGACTATAGTAGCTCATCCTTGTCTTCTTCACCCATACACTGACTGGGAAGCGTTGTGTGACTGGTACTCAACACAACCATCTTTTTGAGGCATTTTCATAAAAGACTGAGTAAAAAACCCGATATTGACTATTCCACATAAAAAGCTGATGTTTAAAGAAAAACAGCTGACACAGTTGTTTCTTTAGGAAGCACAAAAAAGAAGATTGCCCAAGAGTTATTTAAGGGGAAGAAAGGGGAGCTAAAAATGCCAGAACTCAAGTAACAAAAATTAAGTAATAGATGTTTCAAAAGTCAGCGACATTAAAAGATGGGGGGGGGGGCAGAATACAGTTTGCATAAATACTTCCCTACCAAACAAATAGCATTTAAAAAAAACACCAAGAAAAAAAAAGGGGGAGGGAGGAATAGGAGAGAAAGAGGAAATGGCATTTCCTTTTCCCAAACAAGAAGCAGACACATGAGGAAAAACTCGGTGCCCTTCTTCAGCAAGCACAGCACAAAGTATTTGTTTTTAATTCTATGAGAGAAGCATAATCACAAAGCATATCACTGTTCAGAATGCAATTCTTATGCTATGGCTTTCTATAATACACTGAAAGGGAAGTACAAAATCTTGTAGCTAAATCTGAACTAGTAGAAATTTTCTTAGATTAGTTCCAATAAAAAATCCCACAGCACACTAGTGAAATTTTTAATTTTTAACTGTATACAGATTAAGTAATTTCTAGCAAATACAAGCTATCATATTACTTAAAACTGTTAATATAGATTGTAAAAACAGGTGGAAAACTGCTAGGGATCATGAAGGAGTAGAAAGAAAGTTTCTAAGAAGCATTTCCACAGTGAGTAAGCAGAGACAGATGAAAATGCACAGCAATCAGATTTCTCCTCATCTTTCCTATAACCACTTTGTGCAGCCTGATTTCAAGAGGTCCTTTAACACAGACTAGTGAGAGAATACAAAACTGCTGACAGTTCTACACTATCTTCTACTAAGAAGCCCAATGCAACTTTCATACCTGCACTACCATTATTATTATAAGCACTTTAAAGTAACATGATTTGGCACTGTTGCCAGAAGCACTCACTCTCCATCCTTTTCTTGACGTGACCATTTATTCCTGCCCACGCACCTTCTCCACCGCTTCTGCAACTTTGCAGTGATCAACAGTGGGAAACCAATGTGAAAAAAAAGTAATCCAGAAGAAAGGTTCATGTCAATCCAGAACAATTATCCAACTGTAATGAATAAATGATTGATTTTGGTCACAAGGCTCTGTCATAACTGCTTAAAGTGGTTCTGTAGATACTTAACACAAGTTCCAGAGCCATGTCTCAACATGTGTATGAGTGTTTGCTTCACCGTCAGCAACTGTTGCCAAGCTCTCATTCACGTAAGTCTGTACGGATCAGGAAATTAAGGGGTCGGTCACATTACAGCCCAGATGGAGCTTTACTGCTTCTCTACATTATATGTGTATTTTGAGATTAAGCCACAACTAGCAATACGAGCACCTAGGATTTAAGTCACAAAGTTTGTCACATTTGATCTCTTCCTGTAGAATCAACATAAGTCTTAAATTTTCCTTTTTTTTTTTTTTGTTTCATGCATGTGGAATGATGAACACCAAACGTGTAACAAAGCTGTGGATAGTTTTCTTCCTCCCAAGAAATGTACCTTTTCCTTCTCTAAATTCTTACTGCAAGAGCTTTTGGCCCTCTTTGTATTTAGTAAAGACCAGTTTACATGCTAACAAAACAAACTGAATGTCCTTTATGTAACGACTGAATACACAAAGCAAAAGCCCTCTGGATTCCATAAGATGCAAGGGGATTAACTCTGGTAGCACAGAAAATGGATATTCTCAACACTGCAAAAAGTTTATCCCACAATGTGGTGAAAACTGAGATGCAGAGAAACCACAATTTTGAAGAAATACAACTGAAAATACATCACAATGTGAGAATCAATTATAAGCACATGTAACCTGCTTTTAATTTGATATCATTAATCCACATAAAACCTATTATTTTCAACATGGACATAAAAGAAAAGAGCACTATCTTGCTGCAGAGAAAAACTTCAATACAGCATACCTGGCCAAACTTTTATACTCATAAACCAGTAATTTTACAATAAAATAACACTGAAGATTGTAGCCTGACTGTATGAATTTAGAAGTCTGAATACAAACTGTAGTAAGACTTAGTCTGGATCTTTTTATTTGAAAGGAGCTACAGCAACCTCTATTTGGAAGACATTTAATATATACCAAACAAATGTGATTTGTCTGACGTGATTCATCAGCTCATCTTCACTGATGCACAGTCACCTATATTCAAGGAAATATCACCCAAAAAAAGATTAAAAATAGAAAAGTAGCCTTTAAGAACAACCTAGAAAAAAAAAAATCATTTGACAACTGAACCTTTTCTGCTAGAAAACATTTATTCATTTTAAGGAATAACAAAAATCGATAAAGTGACTATACCATTAACTAACTACTTGTAATGGAGACTCTTTAAATTTTAATTGAGACTAGTCAATTTACTGGTACAACAGATTTTCCAAACTGCGCTACTACTGGCATCATGAACTAATGTTGCTTTTTTTTTTTTTTAGTTTGTGCTCCTGCATTATTATGCCAAGCACATAAGGGAGAGGAAATACAAATCTCCTCTCTTCAAAAGAGGAAGAAGAAAAAAAAAAACATGAAAACCCTTCAAGTTTTGCAGCTATTCATCCTTTAATAAGGATCATTATTTACAGAAAGTTATTCAGTATTTGTTGAGAATGCAAGGAAATACAAAATCCATGAATTTCAAGCTTTAAACATTGGGTTCCAGTACACTGGCACTCAGAAAAAAAACCTACTTCCAGATTATATTCATGCAAGCATTTTGACACAGACGACGCATCTCCACAAGACAAATTAAAGGGTGATGCTCCATTGAAGTGTTATACGATAGGAGTACAGTATACTATGCATAGTGCATATACATGCTACATAGATCTCCCATTTTATGACCTCCTAATTAATTGCAAGGTTTTATTCATAGGAGATGTCTAAACAGTCATACCTGTAGAGTTCTACCGTGATTCAGCATCTGTAGGTCTGCAGCAAAAACAATTTGATTTTGTCGGATAATGGGAAAGCATCTAAACCTACTCACCTAAAGCCAGCCTGAATCCTCACCCCTTTCTTCTCCTCCAGACTTGGGGCACAATTCTCCTATTTCCTTTGTGTTAACTCAAATCAGTATGCAACTGTGAAGTCAGCTGGTTGTGCAACCAAAACAGAAAAAACATCATCCCCAGAAGATCATTCTGACAGATCAGTGCCCCAAATCACCTGCAGTCATGTGCCCCTTAGGTCTAAGGCCAAGGTTGTGTAGGTGAATGCAAACTATCCCTTCCAGTGGCAGCCCAAAACTATACTTCATCATTACAAATGCAGATTTACAGTTATTTAGTGACTCATCTAAACTATTCATTTGGGTGAGTGCATTTATATATAAATTCATCTTTAATCCAGAGGAAAGCCATAAAATTGTTCTCCAGTCCATACACAAATTTTAATTCTAGATAGTTTACTTTTTTGGTTTTTTTACTGCTTTAACTCTTGTTTAAATCAGTCTGAAACTGATGACCATTTACATAGATGTTTGTGCAACATAAAAATCCATTTGTTCCTCCTGCACAGTATGGGAACAATAGACGAAATTAACCCTTTGCTTTAAGAGACCCAGAAACCAAGAAAAATTTTCTGTTGCATTTGACATATTTCATTCACTGTAGTTCCATTATACACACACTTCCACCACCAGGTCCGAATCTTAGACATTCTCATTCAGTCAGGGTACTGCTACAGTAGCATTTTCCAGATACAGCCAGCAGTGCTTACATTCAGTTGTACATAAAGTTTGGGAAAAATAGAAATTAAAACCACGAAAATCAAGCCATGATTAACCTCACACAACTAGAGGGCGAGAGTATCACAGCCTTGTTTCAGATATGAAATTAATACCTTTATCATTTTGATTTGAAATTAGCCCTGTAAGTCTATTTATGCATTTATTCTTGATTCTCATGTTCCAGGTTCCCCAGCAGCAGTTACACAGTTAAAACCCGATGCCTATTAGAATAAACTTCTGGTGGGAAGTGCTAAGAATTCACCCCACTGCCTACCAATCTATCCAGAAATCTGTTCTCACTCCTACTTCCTCCTGTCTGTTCCTTTCTGGAACAGCAGTAGGGGGGTTGGGAGTTTGCCTTTCCTCTCCTGGATCACAGTTGTGTACATGAACTATACTGGACCATATGGCAATCTTGTTCAATTCGTAAGAGGCAAAACATGCTCCCTACCAACCCAACCCAAAGAGACCCAGGTAACAGACAAAGCCTACAGACACCAGTGTTCACATCTCTGTGTTCGCAGAGACCAGTTACTAAATTCTGCCAATATATTAAAGTAACAAGTAGGAATTATAGAAAATGTTGCTTTAAGGATAAGAGCAGCCCTGCCCATACTCATACAAGCATTTACAGTGCGCTCCAGCTTCTCTCTCCACCATACACAAAACTAGCCAGCTGCCTCCACCCAACTTCCGAGTAGTCCGGAGAAAAACCAAACACTCACATGCATTATTCAGCAAGCAGGAAGACTTTGACAAAAGAAAATTACTGTACTGAAGAAAAAACAGTGCCTGTTGAATGAGCAATGCAGGCAGAAGATGAGTCTACTTGCAAGATAGTGAAACTTAAGAGGAGAAAGGTTGAAAGCTGAAAAGAAACCTCCATAGCTGCCTGGAAGCTGCCAGACAGAGGCAGGCCAACCAGAAACGTAGTGGAGATGGATTTTCCTTTTGTGAGGGGAAAACAGGAAAGTTTTATTGAACACCAAAGTGCAAAAAACCAATAGGAAAACAACCCCCAGACACAGCACCTCAGAAGGACTTCCACTACTCGCTCTCAGCAAAGAGTGGATAAGCTTCTCACAAGGGCCTAACTTCTGGATACATGAAGTTATGTTTAGCTCTTGAGCAAAACCAGGATTGCCTGATCAAACACACTGGAATAGGATCTTGCTCGGTTTGTTTTCTGGAAAGTTAAAACAGATATTTATAGAGACTTTATTTTCAATCTTACAAAATAGTCATTGCATTTTACAACAGCCTTTAGCCCAGAAACCAAGTTCTTGTGTAAAACAGTACAAAATTTTGTCTACACTTCCATACTAAGTTTTAGGGAACACAACTTACATGAACGTGAAAGGAACTGACTTGACAGAAAACAGCTCCCTCAGCTGGAGCTGCATAATTTTTACTTTTTAGTTTAATTCTACTAGTAGAGTCATTAAGTATATAACTAAATCATATTTGTACAAAAAGACAGTAATCTAATTTTCTTATTTTAACTTTACTGTTCAATACTATGTTCTGAAGTTCTCTACTACCACATCGATAGCTTAGAGATAATAACAACAAGCAACTGTATCAGAGGGAGAAGGGAGCAGACTGAAAGCAGCATAATGTGTTGCCCATTACCTGCCCTAAAGAAACAAAACCCATCAGAGACAGACAACTGCTAACTAGCTGGAGATACATACAGGATCTGCCTATATTAAAACATAACTACAATAAAAATCAAAACTAGACTACAGTTTGCCATTGCATCATTTCTTTTTCAACTTTAACATTGTACACAGTGTGGAGACAGACATGGGCCATACAGGGCGAGACTGAATAATATTGTGCCTTATAATTTATAAGTGTTAATGCACCTGTAATCTGCAATCACAAATCCATGACATTTGATACACTAATACCAGAAGTGTTACTATAAAGAACCATTCAGTCCTCGCATTAGGGTTAAATATTCATCCCTCTCTATTTAAGCAATTTGAACATTTCTCTCTGTCCACACTTCATTAAAAAAAAAATAATCAAAAGGACATAAGCAATTATAGAAATAAGGAATGAGGTGGCCAAGAGATTTTAACAAAATCTCTAAGCACAAAACTAAGAGGAAGCTTGACCACATCTTTTTTTGCCTTAGAGAGAAAAAGTCATCCTTTACTGAAACACTGCTCTAGACATGACTAAAAATTGCCACTTCCAGAACAACAAAAAACCACAATTTATTTTCATTGATAAGCAGCTATGAAAAGACAGCACCTCTGTATTTTCTTCCTTCTGCTTTATGTCATTATTGCATGTTATGAAGATTAAACATCCAAAAACCTTAAGGGTTCAAATGTTGGCATGAAAGAGTTGAAGTGTTGTAACTGTCTCTCACTTAAACCTTACAATGAACACTGGCAAGAGAATGTCAAAGATGCCACTAGCCTATCACATTTTCAACCTTCAAAAGACAGTTGGAAAAAGAAAAAAAAAAAATCTCAAAAACCCAAACTAACCCACCTTTGAAAGAAACTTCAAAATCCATGTTTAATAGCAATGAGTTAAAATACAAAATAGTCTGAAAGTTAAAATACTGTATCTTAGAAGTCCTACAGGGAGATACAGATTTCAGAAAGCTCATGGAACCTCTTTAGGAACAAGGTTCTCTAATTCATGCCACAATAATTTAAGGTTCAGTTAGTGTCAAGCAGCATTATTTCTTAAGGGCTTTTCTCAGACAGATTATATGTCAAATAGATTTAACCCCAGAGATGTAACATGATCTTATAATAGTTATGACTAAATTACAAGTTTTAAAGTAGACAGCCATCAAAGTAAGGAGAACAGGCAATCGTGGATTCAGGAAATGTACATTCCCCCATAGTCAGCTAATGGCAACTTTAATAGGATGTGATGGATTTTTCCAAAATTTCAACAATCCATGCCAGCTGACTAATGGAGTTATATTTTTGTCTTGTATGAGGACAGTTACTTGCCCATCCTCTAGCAGTTGCAGAATGAAACATTAACAGCAGCTGTGGGGTGAACAGAAAAGCTGCTCTATTTGGTAGCCAAGATCCAAAGTACAGGCCTTTCCCCTCAAACAGTGGAGCTCATTTTCTGTCACTGGGTGATGAAAAGGCACAGCACAGAACAAGGCCACTTTTAGGGCTTAAAGTAGCTAACCAAAGATACTTTTAATGAGTAATAAATCTTCATGGGGAAGAAAAGTAAAGGATTCACAGAAATTAAAAAAAGGGTTCTTGGAGTGATAAGAGCCCTTGGGAGCTTAGAAGAAGCTGTTGGAAAGAAACACTGGTGGATCAAAACAGGTTTCTTAAAACAACTCTTATCAAACACTATTAAATGGAAAAACTCTTTACCTTGGCGTAATAACAATCCTAATCATAACAGACCAATCCCAAAGAAACCTTTCTGCCACACTACTGAATAATCAGCATATGCCTGCAACTAGAAACATCTTTTTATGCAAGCACTTGGGCTTCAGTCCTGCAAAAATTTAAATACATCACTCCGAGTAGACCTACAGATCTCTGTGGAAGTCTGTAAAGTTTATCACACACATAAAAGCTAACACATATTTATAAGTCTTGCAGGATAATTGCTTTTGGCAGAATATAAATAACATTGCTCTAATGTGTTGCAGCATCATAGTCTCCTGCCTTAAGAACCAGGCATTCTGGTGAAGCCTGTCATTCTTTGTATAAAGAGTGGCAGCTGCATAGCCCACAGAGGCATTTAAACTTCTCTTTGCATTTTCTTTAAAGTTTCAGAATAGTGTTTGGGCATTCTTTAAAAGTAGCAAGAAAGCTAACAAGTGAAGCTGATAAAAATTGCCTCGAAATGCTTTCTTACTAGTGCTATGGATACCACTGGTAGGACTGGAAGCAATTCTTAGACAAACTATCTATAGCTTCCAACACTTCCAAACAGTACATCAGTTAGGCTGTGGAGTTTACTAGGTATTTTTCCAGAACCCAATGCACTGGGTGACAGAGCAATAACTCAATATGAGAAGCAGTCTTAATAATGCTCCCTGTACTATACTTCAATGAAAAAGCTTAAAAATCTGCTAAAACAAGAGCTTTCAAATAGCAAGACATGCATCTGAAATAATTTTAGAAACTTAATGTCAGTAGTTTGCCTAATTGACTTTTAAATGCATACCTAAATCTAGGCCTTAGATTTCTCTCCTTGTCAGTCGTCTTTATCTTTTCAGCATTGTCTTACTGTCTCTATTGCCTTTCATTTTAACTTCTAGCAAGGATAAACTTGAGCAAAGAAAGGGAACTTTGGTTCCCTCAATGCCATTGAGAATTAAAAGGCTGGTATATATCACCTCCTGCAGTCACTACTGCTTCTGCAAGCCCCAGCTGGAACAGCAGATCAGCCTTGGCAGAAGGCCCAGCTCTAATAAGGGAAAAGGAATTAATATATTTTGTAGACATTGGTAGTTCTTACAGCAGGTTTACTTTTGCCCTTTCATTCTCCCCCCTCCCCCCTTATTTTAATTTGATACCTTCATGTCTTTAATCCCACCTTGAAAAAACAAGACAGTTTTGCTGATGATATATCATCAATATTTTACAGCTGGGAAAGCACTGCATGCAACAAGAGCAGCCCTGGTGTAATTTACTTCTAAGAAATTGTCTACAAGAAGTCCAACAACACTAACAGCAATGAAGGTAAAAAGGTAATTTAAAATACTCAGCAGCTCTCTCAAATCCACATGATTTCACATTTATGGTTTGTATTGCCTTGGCCCAAATAACCAGTTAGAAATTCCTTGCATTCAACTGATTTCTATTAAGCACTTTTTGTTTTGTGTACAGAAATGACAGACAGACCTACACGTAAATGGAACACACAGATGAATTTTGAAGTATTTACCTAACTTTTAATCAAGAAATCCTTCGTTTGCACCTCAGGTGTATCTAGTGTAAAGTAGCATTTTTATAAAAAAAGCAGTCTTCAAGTATTAATAAGCCAGCCCTGACTGAATGGAGACTGAAAGAAGGTGATACAGGCGATCCCCTCCCTACTTCATGAGGTCCTTGTTCAAGGGCAAAGCCCAAGAGCACCAGCACCTCCCAATCCCTTTTCTCCTGCTAAAACACCACTTCAGCATCAGAAAGCAAGCAGCTGACATGACCATAAATTCAATGCATTTCCCAACAAAACTGAATTGCTAAGTTTTTCCCAAGAACATCATGCTTACCATTTTATCTCACCACCTTATTCACGTGGTTCTTGTGAGACAAAGTTTCAAGAAAGGAAATACCCATGCAGCACACAGTGCTCTTGTATTGGGTTTCTGTGGCAAGGTCTTGGTAGTGGGGGGGCTACAGGGGTGGCTTCTGTGAGAAGCTGCTAGAAGTTTTCCCTGTGTCCGCCGCTGGCCAAGGCCAAGCCAAGCAGGAACAGTGGAAGCGCCTCTGTGATAACATATTTAAGAAGGAAAAAAAAAAAACCCATCTGCGTCTCAGTAGCCGGAGAGAGAAGAGAAGTGAGAGGATGCAAGAGAAAACAGCCCTGCAGACACCAAGGTCAGGGAAGAAGGAGGGGGAGGAGGTGCTCCAGACGCCAGAGCAGAGATTCCCCTGCAGCCCGTGGTGAAGACCATGGTGAGGCAGGCTGTCCCCCTGCAGCCCATGGAGGTCCACGGTGGAGCAGATCTCCACCTGTAACCCATGGAGGACCCCACGCCGGAGCGGGTGGATGCCCAAAGGGAGGAGGCTGTGACCCCGTGGGAAGCCTGCACCAGATCAGGTTCCTGGCAAGCCATTGCAGACCCATGGGGGGAGGAGGCCACGCTGAAGCAGGTTTGCCAGCAGAACTTGTGACCCCCAGGGGACCCAACACTGGAGCAGTCTGCTCCTGAGGGACTGCACCCCGTGGAAATTATGGACCCATGCTGGAGCAGTTCGTGGAGAACTGTAGCCCATGGGAAGGACTCACATTGAAGAAGTTCGTGGAGGACTGTCTCCCGTGAGAGGGACCCCACGCTGGAGCAGGGGAAGAGTCCTCTCCCTAGGAAGAAGCAGCGGCAGAGACTACGTGTGATGAACTGACCTCAACCCCCATTCCCATCCCCCTGTGCCGCTGGGGGGAGTAGGTAGAGAAACTGTGAGTGAAGTTGAGCCCAGAGAAGAAGGGAGGGGTGGGGGGAAGGTTTTTAAGATCTAGCAGTTTTTCTCCTCTCCTTCTCTGATTTTGATTGATAATAAATTAATTATTTTCAAGTTGAGTCTGTTTTGCCCGTGATGGTAACTGATAAAATGGTCTCTCCCTGTCCTTATCTTGACCCACGAGCCTTTTGATTTACTTTTTTCTCTCCTCTGCCCGGTTAGAGGGGAGATATAGAGCAGCTTTGGTGGGCCCCTGGCATCCAGCCAGGGTCAAACCACCACAGCTCTGTTTAGATAACGAGACTAATTTCAAGTTCTAACATGGAAACGTGAACAGCAAACTATACCAAAAAACTTAATAAATCATAAATAATAAATAATAATAAACTATACCAAAAACCTGAATAATCTGGCATAGCAATTTCAGTTTGCTTCAACTTCTGAATGTCTGAAAACACAATGTATTAAGAACAGCTAAGCCAGTCAAAACTAAATTGCTGCTAAAGTAAAATGAAGTAAAAAAAAAAAGTAATATATTTCAGCTCAAACTTCCTGATGAAGAAACATATGCACATGGAATTGAACCAAGTATAGCAAGTGCAAGAGTCAGAGAAAGGGTATCACCAAGAATTTTTGCCAGATCCTTTATGGCAATTCTTACGTTTTTATGTAAAGTGTGAATACCTTAGGGTAACAGCAGCATTAACATAATAAAATACAATACTAAATCATTATTAATTTGTGATACCCTTGGAAAAGTTTGTGCAGATACTAATTGCACCTCTGAAGATCTTCAGCATCTCAGTTATGCAAGTTTCTTGAACATTTTTAAAGGGAGATTTCCAGTCTCCCAGAAAGAAGAAACTGTAGCTGACCCCTCTGTAGTTTTCAAGTAGTTCTGAACCATCATCTGCCTTGTCACAAAAACTTCCCCAAACCATTTCAAACCACAGATCTGCTTTGCCGTTAAAAAGCAAACAAGTGAGCAGTTAAGTTCAGTGGATTTTAAATAAATCTACTCCCACTCTCCCTTATTAACTGATCTCAACTGTAAATTTGCTTTAGATGCTTTAAGAGGTGGCTATTAACTACATAGAGATGAAGTTACTTTGTGTGTCAAAATGACAGCACTGGTGCTATTTATTTAGTGAAACTGGATTTGTCAGTGTTGGTAAAATGTAGTGCATTAATGGAATTCTTTTTGTTTCTATTTTAAATGGCTTGTGTACTTACGCAACTTTAGCTTATTCTGAAATGCTTCACAGGTTGACAGAAAGGATCTGGGGAAAAAAAACCCAACAAAGTCCACCCCACCCAAACCCATTCTGAAGAGTTAAGTATTTCAACTTATGTAAATAGCCTATCAAAACCATTAAAACAAACCCACCCATAGCACATCTCAGTTATACCAATACAAAACTTCATACCCTTTGGGAGAGGGGGCATTTAAAAAGAAGTTCAGATTTACATCTCTTAAAAACAACCACAGAATTACGAAGATTTGCTTGCGAGTACACTTTTCTGCATAGTTTTATGAAGGAGCATCAACTTCCAGACCTTCAGAGCTACAGACAGATAACTTCATGCAATCCCAAACAGTATCATCAATACTGAATTCAACTTAATTCCTGCGGATCTTGGAACCTTACTTGGTAGCAGCTTCAATCACCAAATTGGGCAACTGCTGCCGCAAGGCTACATATTGAAATGAATAAGCCACGCACAAAACATTTTCTTTTGTGAAGGAAATAGTATATAATAGAGCTCAAGAGACTGAAGATCCCTACTTCTCCCTAGTCTCCATACAGATATTTGATCAACTTCTGACTGTCCTTTCTATGGAAGTTAAAGGCATACAAATACTACCTGGCTATTTAAACCTTGAGAAGTATCAATCTGAGATGCTCCTGATCTACTGGTATTATGCACAAAGAAAGGGTTAGACCAAGAGAACTTCCTACTTTTTGACCAGCATTATTATTGCCAGAGGACATATCCCAAAGTCAAAAGAAGCAATTCCTGACAAAATTATTTGCTGAGCTATAATAAGAACTCACTGTGGAGGAAAGCAAAAATAGTCCTTTGGAGAACACCAGTTTCCAGTGTAAAGACAGACAACAGAAGTTGCATCCTACTGATTTTCTTGGTTAATGATAAAAGCTTGAACAGCATCTTTCAATTTAACTGTTGAGACTGCATTTCTCAGGAATCAAATATATGATTTAATTATATAGACAAAATAAGGGAGTATTTGTCTCAGCCAAGGAATACCAAAACTGCAAAAAATCACCTCTCATCAAATACATCCTAGATCATAGATATTAATGCTGTAACTGGGAAGTGACAGTTAGGTATTTTACAGTGGAGAAAGCGTAAGTTAGACACAAACAAAACATGTAGAAAGCAGATCCTTTCTACTGTGGGATACTATGATTTCTGCACTATCGGGTTGTAATTGCCTTGGAAACAAACTGTGAAGCAACCTCAGAAGACCTGGCGAAAATTACTCTTTCCCCTGAGAAGTGACACTTGCTCCTTCCTTTGACACGTGGAAGTTAATTAGGATATCTCTTGAAACTTCTCTACTAAAATGATCTTTTCCTGAAGCACATGGCAGAGATTTGGATCATCATGCCTTATTTGGGATGATACATTGATCAAAGCTCATCGTTTGCACACTCCAGCCTGAAGGAGCATGAGGACCTTAAAGCTTAATTAAAGCTTTTACTTCATTGATTGGGCTTCAGTTGTGGGGATCAAGCTCACGCAGCACTGATTTGCTAAAAGATAGAAAAGCCAATCCTGTACCTCCCAGTAGTTGCCCAGGCCTAAAAAACCATCTGAAATAAAAGATTTGGTGAACTTAGTTCCACTTATTCCATAAGTCTAATCCATACATTTTTATTTTGTTCAGAAAAGCATCTATACATATAATTGTAGTTCTACTTCAGGAAGACACAAACATCAAAAAAGTTGAATTTTCTGTAGTAGAGAAGTCACTCAACATTGATTTTCAGTGTTTCTGTAACGTTTTCTCCTTTCACTGCTGAAAGGCGGATGAACTTGTAACCTGTGGGAAGTATTCTGCCTTTCTACAGCAAAGGAAATTTTATTTGGGTTATGGTTTTGTTGTCCCAGAGTGGCAAAAACAGGCTTCTTGCTAGCATTGCTCAAGGGTAAAACCCTGGTATATTAAGACCTGTAAGGGAGCTCAGTGGGACAGTAAAAATATCTCAAAGAGGCACTAACCAGTGTCTTATTTGCCGGAGAAGCTTTTCAGGATAAGCTGTATGAGAACACAAATAGAGAGAAATGCTCAGAAAAATGCTTCCTAAAATGCTAAAAACAAAACAAAACCTACAAGGATGGGTCTCTCTAAAAGCCAATACACTTCAAAACACAGAAAGATATGCCACTTTCAACAATAAAAAAAAAGTATATGTATATACACTAACAACAAAATAACTAATGCAAGAAAACTACAGTTTTAAAAAGGTACAGCAGAGAAGGAAAGAGCAGAAGAATCTGAAAAGCTCCTCTAATTTGACAACTAAGTTTACCAGTTTTCCCCTAGTTAACCATAACTTAAGTCCAGAAGGAGGAGAATAAAAGGCCCCCACAGGAAATCACACTATACTAAACTATAGCACTCTCAATTCATCCCTTGTTCTGGAATAGCTTCCTTGAATAGACCTGCTCTTCATCCAGAATTCAACTAAAGGATGAAGAGCAGCTCATGTTTTCTACCTTGCTTCAGGGGAATGACTGTGGACATATTCTCCGTTAGCAGGATTCGCAGGCAGCCATAACAGAGAAATGAAAGGTAGTGAATTCCTGCACTGTCAACCTAGGGATTTCAAAGAAAAACAAAACTGGTTTTGTATCAGTGACAAATATACAACATGCCTGCACAAACATGTCCTTTAGACTGTGCAGAGCACCCTGAATATATGATGTAAGATACTTAAAAGCATGTGATAAGACAACACTACTACAACTTCTTCGGAAACCATTTCCAGAAAGTCCTCTTCATCCCCCAAAACAACCTGAAATCAGAGAAGCATCTAATCCCATAACAAGATTCCCTCAGCTAGCCCGTAGCCAAGAGGCTGGGGTGTAGGTATGGTCACAGACTCAATTTTCAGTGCTCCAGGCAAATACTTAACTGATTTCTGCAAATCCTCCATTACCTAACGCGGGTTGTTAACATGCACGATTCTTTTCCATCACCATAGTAACAAAGCACGTACATTTTAAGGTGCATATGGGGGCTCTTCTAGAGGATGTGTCAAGTTGAATACAGCTAAGACAATATAAGATATTTTAAGCTAGACCCGTTCAGTACAAATACAGAAAGCATGAAAGTATCGTGCTAGAGATCATCACAGGACTGTTTAAACAGTGGTTACACATCCATTAAACAGTTTTCAGGAGGCTGAAAGAAGTAGGTGAAGAAAGATTCAGTCAGGACGTTTATGGGCCTCGATGCATAAAAACAGCTGTGTAAAACCCAGCCTGATTTAGACAGTCTCTGTAACTTCTTCAGTAATGATAGAGCAGAACGTAGAAAAAAAAAATTTAAGAACAATACACTTTCCCTACCAATCACAAAAAAAAAGTAGGAAAAAAGATCTAATTTGAAAAACGTATTTACTGTTAAGAAATTACAAGCAACTGGCATTTTCTTTTCAATGAGAGCTGCAAGTACTTTGCACTCACATGCCTGAAGTATGACACTCTTCCTGTAGGATACACTAGTGACATCACAGAAACCCAGGCTTAATGGTAATCCATACGTTAGGTGCCTCCACAGCAAATATGCCCATACATGTCAACAGCCTAACTGGCATTGCGACTAGCATGCTAGACGCACATAACCCATAGTGGCATAACTTCTCATTAACAGATGCCATTATCGCCTTAAAAGAACCAAACCAAAAGCAAGTTCAACATAACAAATGTATTATTCCCTCAAATAACTCTTCATACTACACTACAGAGAGCTTTTAAATTGGGGGGAAAAAAACCCTCAACACCAAAACCCTAACTTTCAGATAAGGATTAAGAAAATCACACTAGCAGAAAGAATATAAGAAACAGCATGCTACAAGTCTGGATAGAATTACAGCAATATTGCCAACATCTGAACTACTCCCATAGTTGAAATCTGAAGATTAAAGACTAAAACCAGACTAAATTGCAGAAACAAACAAACAAACCCCTGACGAACTTGTTAGAGCATTGTTTTACTTTTCAATATTAGTATTTATAGACTTTTAATGCTTATTAAGACGCAGTCTTCCATTACACAGCACCACCTGTGTGTGATCAGAAGGTGCGGTCCTCCCCTCTGGCACAGGATGAGCAGCAAATGAGGCAAGGGACTGAAAAAAAAGGAAATGGGCGTTTCCTCACATTGAAGGTTTGAGAGCAGAACCCAGGCAATCTGATTATATTCCTGTCTCTGTCTCATTATCAAAATCATCAAAATTCATACCCCCTGGCCACATGGATTATATTTGCACAACCAAACTCAGCTCCCAAACCTGAAAACTCTCAAGCATTTTGTTCTACAACTTTGCATTCCCTTGGCACACTCATTACATACCATTGGTACCAGCAATCAATTTTCCTTAAAATCTTGGAAAACTAAAGTAAGAGACAGCAATCCCCAATTTTTTCAGTAGCACAGTCAGTAGCATTTGAACTACAAGTGGAACTTGTAACGAGATAGATAATTGCCCCCTGAAGAGGGCACAAACATACCTATCCTAAGTCTACCCTATCAGGAAACTTCCAATCTATTCTTGACCCTAAAGGGAGCAAAGACCAGTGATTAGCAACAGTAAGTGGTGCTTAAAAACATATGGGTTTGGTACATAAGGTCAGTCACTTAGGTAGATTAAAAACCCCCAAGATTTCCCATTTTAAATGTATAGGCCTCAACTCTAAATCTTCAATTTCTTTATACCTTTCAAAAATGTGTTCCTGTTCAAGGCTCAACATATAGCGGCATCAACCACAGGCTTCATATTAAGGCATGCTGTACTGGGATCCAGAGTAAGCACACCATGCACAGAAAGAAGTACTGGGGGTACAGAGTACTTCATCACGTCTGAGAGGCCGAGAAGTTTCTAGGAAGCTACACAAAAATTCCTAAATCAGAACAGGCTCTGTACTCCCACCTTTCACTACCTTTACTTAATCCTTTCAAAATGTTAGAGAGAAATCACTTCTGCCCTCAAAGTTTATACCACTCCACCAAAACAGTTCTGCACAATTTCTGAAAGAAAAAAAATCCCAGGCAGGAATCCTCATTGAGAATTATATCTTACCAATTCTGGGTTTGTTTAGTGAAGGCAGGCAGCCCCAGGAGGAATTTTTAATAAATCCAATACTAGTTTTCAGTAATTACTTGCTTTGTTATTGAAATTCTTGATACTTCTTGTTGCTATGCTTGTTTATTCACAGCATTTGACTTTACTAAAACTGAAATAAATCAGTTTCATTTTTGCTTTGATGAACTCCAGTTAGTGTCACAACTCGTCAGTACACATCAAATAATCTTGGGGAAGACCTATTTATTTGGTTACTGTTTTTCTGGAGCTCCTTTAAAAGAAAAAAGGACAACTCTTCCATAGACTTTAATGATGCCTGCTCTCACAAACCATTCAAGCCAAACATCATCTCACAGAATTTCTGTAGCAGTTCTGAACAGGTGAGTGTTTGACTCACTGTAGCAGAAATACAGATTACAAAACTTCCCCACCTAACTAAAATATCACAAACAGCAGTATTCAAATTTTTCAAACACAAGAATGAATACATGGGAGGGGGGAACGATCTTTATCACCTCATTTTTAAGATGGTTCAAATGTTTCAACAGGGGAATTCTTGTGTAGCACACATGAAAATTATTTTTTTCTGAATGGAAACTTGGTATCAGGCAGCAACGCAGAATGGAGCACAATAACTGCTGAATTTTCTGTGGCCTATTTTTCCTGTTTGAATTGAAGTATTTACTGTCACATGACAGTGAGTTCTTAGAGAAAAAATGCGTGTGATCTCCTTGCATGCATAGATGCATTTATCATCATTATATTGGGACTTTTTTATTATTATTATTTATTTTCCCCACCTTATTTGGAGCGTTGGGAATTAGGGCCTGCAACTGTGTGTATCAAGTCAGTTATTATTTAATCGGAGCCACATTTATATACAGTTATAGTACTCAAAGCACTTAAGCGCACATTTTTTGTCCCTTAGCATATCTACAGATTTGTTGTTGGGTTTTTTTTAATTCTTTCCTTGTCATATGTAGGACAAAAACAGTGAATATAAAGCACTGAATATAAATAAATGAATATATATTCTTTTAACAAACTGATATCACAGATATCAGCATGAATGTTATGTAAAAGATAAGCTTGAAAAGATGTGAAAACACATGCACTTAAAATGTCTGCTTACTTCCTACAAGTAAGTGCTGTTCAATACCACCACAGTCTTAGAGACTGATTCCTATTGCAAATATTTTTCAAGTAGGAGAGATACCATGTTTACCCTGCTACCATATACCATAAAATATGTTACCGTATACAACGTGATACCACCTCATGTATGAGAAAAACCCCAGGGAGTAGTGCCAGCCCAACAGATTCTACTAGATCATAGTCTAAGCACTAGCAAAAAAAAAAAAAAAAACCACCACAAAAACCAAATCTTCTCTTACAGAGTACAGGAAAAGTAAGTGCAACAAAAGTATGTATTGCTATTGTCTTTAAGTCTAGAAATATACATTAATAGGGCATACCGAAAGAGCATCCAGTCCCCTTCCTTCCCTCTGAAAACAAGCATCACTGAAGATTATTTCTGCTGAATACCAAGACTGGTTAGAAGACATACCTAAGCATTAGGAGGTATAGAAAAATATTGCAAATATGTTTACATCTTACTGAATTTTCATTTGGAACATTTGTACCACATTAGTCACCAATAATTAAATAAATATTTCACAACCAGAAGTGCTTTCAGGAAGATGAATGAATATTTTCAAGGGAGAGAAAGGAGGAACAAATTTTGTATTTTCAGGGACCATTTCATTTTTGTTTACAACCAATTCTAGCCATTCAGTAACTGTCCAAACTGTGCTAGTTAAAATCTGCTTGCTTAAATGTTGTGGCATGTTAGAACAGCGAGAAAAAAGACAAAGATAGTTCCTTTTTAATATAACCATAAAGAAACTGGGATCCTCAACAACATGGCAACTCCCAGCTATCTTTCAAATTCCTTTAAGGAAACTGCAACATGTTCCAATTGAGAAAGAAGAATAACAGGGAGAAAGCAGACATTTAAACACCACCATTTAAGACAACATACACTGCTGTATCATAGTTACTTTTTTGTGAGTTGTGAGAGCAAAAACAAACAAACAAAAAAAGACTAAAGTATTTCCTTTGTCTCCTTTTTATAAACTTGTGTCAATATTCCAGAAAGTATTTTTCGTTTCTGGTGTTTGTCATATCCCATCAAGTCATGACCAATGCATATGATTTCTCCAGATACACACAAGAATGGGTAAATAACAAACAAAAATGCCAGTGTGTAGCCTAAAAACCACCAGGAATGCCCTCAGCTTTAATCCTGTGACTTCCGATCCTGTCAAGATATATTCAAGAAATATCTCTAGTTTTGAAACATACACTGACATCCTCACTGCCACTTTAACACTTTAAGAACATTAAATTTTAAATGAACAAACATGGGAAACACTCCTTATTTTTTTAATTCAAATATTATCGCTAGCTCCAGTTATGCTGAAACATCCAGAAAGCATTCTTCTGCAATACCACAGTAAACAAGGAATGTTGCTAAGGTGAACCTTTTAAAAAAAACCAAAACAAAACAAAAAAAAAGCCCCCAAACCCTCCAAACTCTAGCTCCCAGTTTATGTAACATGCAAATACACTTTCATCTTCAAAATAGTGTCACATAACATAAAGCCAAAGAGACAGCATGAAGCAGTTCATAAGACTGGAAAAGCTTCCTCAGGATTAAGAACCTAAACAACCATTCCCCAACAAGAAAATATATCAGAATTGCAATGATTTCATATAATCAATTGGTTTAGAAGATGCTTTCCTTAAAAAAATTTTCTTACTTCTTTTTACAAATACCTCAGGTTTAGGGGATGAAGAATTCCAAAGTCTATATGTGCCCTAAATAGCAGAAAGAAAATTATCCTGCTGAAAAGTATTAAAATCCTCCCAGAACTAATAAAACCAAACTAGTTGATTTTACTTTCTGCGATACAATTTCATGTTCATCTTTCAGTATTTGGGCTTGTAACACAAGGAGTTCTGAAGCACAAATGAAGTATAAGCAGTATTTTCATAAATATTGAAGGAAGACATGAACGTATCAAGTAAGTAATTTATTTTAAAAATTTAGTTCGGCTTTACTTTTTCAAAGCAACACTTGAGGATGTTTATAACATCATAATCCAGAGGCTGTTAAGCACACAGCATCAGTAAACACTCCGTGTTTCTTTAATTTATAATCTCTTGAATTAAATTGTCTAGGGAAATGAGTGTAAGTTCACCTATATTTATGTAGCAAAACGATTAGCATATGAAAGCCTGAATCTGTAAAAATACAGTATGTAAAAACAACTCTGAATATAATTCAAGAGCACAAGCATTCCCTGAAAAAGAAAGAGGCCACCTGCAATACAGAAGAAAGTAAACAAGCCAATAAAGCAGCGCTCCTACTTTCCAACAGCAGCAACTCAGACTCCATCTTAAGCCTGTCATCATTCATCTCTACTGAATGGGGACTACATAACCTAACGATTATTCTGTTTTACCTAACACTGAAATTCAGTAGCATTTCTAGACAGCAACAAAATGCGCCACCAAAACAAGAATTTGTTACAGTGCTTGCTGACCTGCCTGCTTTGGCATTATCATGTTAAGTTGCACGAACAGCGAATTGACCCACGAGTCCACAAATGCTACTAATTCCTTCATTTAAAAACTGACAGTATTTGTGAACACCACATTGTGCTCATGCTGACCACACTGATTGCAAAACACCACTGAGGGGGGGGAAAAAAAAAAAAAAGAATAGTTATCTGGAGATACAGAAATACTCTCATTTAACCAAAACCTAACTGACAAATACAGTAACTTCATTACAAGAACAATGTAAAAATCACCAATGAAGATTCATCCATGGCAATTAGAATTCTATAAGGCTGCCTTCCCTATGTCCATGACTAACAATAAACCTAGTAGGTCCTTAATGCAGCTTTTAAAATTAATCTTTCCCACCACCACCGAGAATTTAACATTATTAACTGAAGTCCAAACTCTAGACACCACAAATATTTGTATCTTACTCCATAAAATCAAGTTTTATAAACAAAGAATAATGCTCCGTTGCCAGAATATTCCCGGTAGCCACAATGACACAAAATGCATTGCAAAGTACCCGTATTCGCCCTTAAATGCCAAGAGATTTGTTAATGAATTCAAGGCCATTGATGTCATCAATGATACTGATAAAATTAAACATGGTGAACTTTTAATACACGTGGAATTTCAATTTGTAGATCTGCCCTATTTTCACAAATGGTTTATTTGGCATTTCAATCATAGTTCCCTATCATTTGAAGTGACACATTTTGTGCTATGTGCAAAATCAACCGGAGAGGAACGACGACTCTGGCCTCGCCAAAAATGCTGTCAAAAAAAGCAAATACAACATAGAAGAGAAATATTTTTCTTATTTTTCTTCTGATATTCTAATAACCAAAGTAAAAAAAAATAAATTATTCTTTGAGAAAGAGCATTGTTTATAGTGCTTTGTAAGGTTATACACATATAGCTCTGTAACAACACTGAATTAACTCAAACCAAATACTGTGTGTGAACTTTCCTTTCTCATTTTAAGTAAAGATTAGTAATCTTTCAGGTATTCTCTTAGGTTGCACTAACAACAAAGCCTCCTCCACTCCGCTAATGTATAATTAAGGATCACCTTAGTGTAATTTGTTAAGATAATGAAATAGTGTATTCATGAGCAGTGAGTATCACCATTTTAGCACTGGCAACCACAAAACAGTTACATCAAACAAACACACTGTCTGCTTCAGGGATACCTCATGACTAAGCTTCAATTTTAAAAAAAAAAAGTTAATACACTGACCTCTACACAGTTGATGCCATATAAAAACCATTTCTCTGTTATTCTGATATTTCGGAGGTCTCTTCAGCCTAGGCTGAGGCATAGGTTAAGGAGAAATGACTATAGCTAATCTGCCGTAATAATCCTCACAGTAAACAGAAAAAATGACCTGCAATGCTGGTTTCTATCAATTTAATTGTCTTCACTGTTACCTGTATTTTATAACAGGCAGCATTTTCAGATGTCTCATTAGGTATGACCACCTTCCTTCTACACTATGCTGGTATCTTGCAGATGTAAGGCAGTGTTGTTCAGTAAAATGTAAATTACCTAAAATGGATGAAAACACTGTCTTGAAAACACGTTCATAATAAGGAATTTGATTTTCAGTATTTTATTTTTTGAGTCAGTATTTCTGAAGGGGGAAATATTTCAACGTTTTCTGAATAAAACTCTTCCCTGCTTTTGCATGTTAGACGGTACAGCGAGAAGGTACTTCTGAACCAATGCTCCTTTACAGGAAAAGGACAAACACAATCCATAAAAACGGCTCCCCCCACCCCCCATCTTTACAGTAACTTCCCATGCTCGCAGCCATAAGCTCTCTTTCTGCTGCCCTCTCCGATAAACCTGCCGGCCTGGCTGCCTCTCCCTTCCCATGCTGGTCTGATCTGCGAGCCTGCTGAATGCAGACACTGTACTGCACTGTGAATGGACAGCCAGGTATTTTATGAATGGAGCGGATCACGTGCTCCCAGCACCTCCCCGAGCTGATATTTCCCACATAACTGTGTCAACAAGCAGCGAACAGCACATATTAATACAGCGGCTCCCGGAGACCTTCCTCCGCCCGCCGCTGCCCGCACGCTGGCCCTCGGCACAGGAGCAGCGGCTCTGGGCACTCTGGCAGGGCAGGTTTTGCCGCAGGTCAGCGGTTATGACAGCAATTTTTTTTTTGTCTTTTTTTTTTTTTTTTTATGAATGGAGATTGTGGTATGCAAATGAGAGCGATTCACAAAAAAGGAAACATGGCGGCGGCCCCGGCTCCCGGCCCCGCGGCGGCTCCCGCCTGGCCCGGCCAGCTCCGCACCGCGCTCAGGGCCGCGGCCGGCAGCGCCGGGCTCCGCTCCCCGCTGGGGCTGCGCCGGCGCTGCTCCTCGGGGATCAAGCCGCCGTATTTCGGGGGGCGCAGGGGAAGGCTCTGCTGGGAGGAAGGCAGCGAAACGGGGAATGCGGCTGCCCCGCCGGAGGAGCCCCCTCCGCGCCCCCGCAGCCGGGCCGCGCTGAGCCGCCCGCCCGCCGCTACCTGCGCGGGCAACGGGCGCCGCGCTCCCGCCCCATCGCCGCGGCCATGGCGGCGGCCGGCACCCCCACCATCATTCATAAAATCCGGCCGAGCGAACACCGGCACCGCAAGCCGTAACGCTAGCGCCCGGAGACAGCAGCCATCCACCTTAAACTTCCCGATGACATTGGAAGTTTCAAAATACTTGGTATTTGGGTGACACAAAGAAGTCGGATATTTTCTGACAAATATTTATCTCCTCTGACCCAAGACAGATTGTATGCCGGGGGGATACAGACACACACTCTCCTCTGGATTTCCTCCAGACCAGTCACATTAAAAATACGAACAGATCCTCCAACCGTCCCCTTCCTCCTTTTTTTTTGTATTTAAAAAAAAAAAAAAAAAAAAGTAGTCCCAAGCGCTCATTAAAAGGGGGGGGAAAAAAGGGGGGGGGCTTTAGGGTAGGTTTAAGCTGTATTTACACTGACTGACTCATCCAATTAAAATTCAGGAGCAGTTTCCTGCAGGATGAAGCTCCCACACACTAGTTTCCATGTGAAATATCTACAAGTAATAGGATATTATCAGAGGTGGTACGTGCCGGTACCTCTCCGGGCATCCAAACCCCATCCTCCCCCTCCAAGCCACCATCGTTACCTGCACCGTTTTCTACCGGGCTTTAATTAAACCGCGCTGTTCTGGCCGCTGGCTCGCAGCCCTTCTGAACCCAGTTCCTTCACAAAGAGGGAGCCTCTGGGCTTCCATGTACGCGAGCAGAAATTGCGCAGTACGCGGACGACGAGGCCAGGACACGTACGTGCGCGGACAGGGGCCCCCACGGGGCGCGGAGCCGGGGAGACGCGCCGAGCCCCGGCCCCAGCCCCGGCCCGGCCCCGGGGCGGAGGGGCGAGCCGCCACGGAGGGGAAGGGGACACACGGACGGACACAGACACACGGACACACACACACACAGACAGAGGCGCTTACTCGTTGTTAGAAGTCGCCGTCTCTTCGCTCATTTTCTCCTCACCGCGATCCGACAGGGAGACGGAGCAGCACCGACGCAGCCAGGGCGCAGCCAGAACTCACCAGAAACTTCACCATTGTTACCCCCCCGGGCTGCCGCCCCCGGCCGGGGCACGGGCAGGGGTTCGAAGTGAGGGAGAGGGAAAGGGGGGGGGGGGGGGGGGGAAGGAAGAGCGGTCTTTATCCTGGAAACACGAAATCCTGTTGTCCGGCGCTGGAGCGTTATTTCCCCCTGTCTTTAGAGATGATGATGATGATGAAGGTAGTGGTGGAAACAGCAGCAACAACCACGGATCTTCTGCTCTGGAGCTGATGCCAGTTAAAGGGGAACAGAGTGGTGGAGACAAGGGAGGGCTCCCCGCCGCAAAAAGCTGCACCGCACCGTCCTCCCGCTGCAGCTCATCTCCCGTTGCCGCCGCCTTCGCTGCTGCCCTCCTCCTCCTCCTCCTGCTGCTGCTGCTGCTCGGCCGCCTCCCTGCCCGCCCGCCTCCCGCGCCCAGCCGGGGCAGGCGGCGGCGGCAGAAATTCCTCCAGACACCGGAGCCGCCACAGGCCGGGGCAGGCGGGGGGGGGAGGGGGGCAGAACGGCTCGGCGCGGCTCTCCCACCCCCTCCAAAGCGACGCCGAGCGCTGCGGAGGGAGGACGAGCCGGCCCCGAGGAGAAGGCTGGTGACGGGGGGAGGGAGGCGGTCACGGCTGTTTGGAGGAGAGGCGCGGGGCGGGGGGGGGGGAGGGGCTGCCAGGGCGAGAGAGGAGCCCCCGGCCGCGGGGCGAGGGGGAGAGGCGGGAGAAAGCCCGCAGGGAAGTTCAGCGGCCGCGCTCCCTCCCCGGCAGCAACTCCATTAGCGGCCGCCGCTGCCGCCGCCTCGGCTCCTCACGGCCGCCCCCGCCGCCGCCTCCTCCTCACAGGAAAACTGGGCGGAAGCGTTGACTTCAAGCTCCTTCCGCCGCCACAGCTTGATCCAAAATAACCACGGGGGAGCGGGAGGAGGGAGACGAGGGAAGAGCGACGGCAGGAAAGTAATCCCTTGACCCCGCGCCCGCCGCCGGACGGGGCCGCCCCGCGGCCCTCCCCCGCCGCCAGCCCTGCGCTCCGCTTTCCTGAAAGTAGTTCCCCCCGCCGGCGCTGCCGCACGCGCTTCCCGAGGATCCGCCGCCTCACACGCACGCACGGCGCCGCGGAGGGATACTCCAGCTAACCCAGCTGCCCCCTCCTTCCTGCTCCGAGCGCGCGGGGCAGGCGGCTCGCGGGCGCAGATCCCCCTGGGGCCGCCGCCGTGGGCCGGGGCCGGCGGCCCGGGGTGTGGCGGGAGCGGGCCGGCGGCGGAGAGGGGGCCCGGGCCGGCGGCCTGCGGCGGGCGGGCGGGCGGGCGGGCGGGGGGCCTCCGCCCACGGGTCTGGGTTTCCGCCCGTTCCCTACTTTCCTAAAGCCGAAGTGGTGTAGCCGCCAGGCGCGCGGCAGCCGCGGTGGGGGGGGCGGGGTGGAGCGGGACCCCCCCTTGCCCCGTCCCCGTCCCCTGGCAGCGGCGGCTCCTTCCCCGCCGTGGGCCGGCGAGCCGAGGCATGCGGCGGCGTGGAGCCGGGGCCGCTCGGCTCAGCGGGGGGCCGCCGGCGGTGTGCCGTGCCGCGCCGTGCTGCCCGGCGCGCCCTCTCCCCTCGGAAGGGGAGCCCCTCGGCAGGTCCCTCCCCGCCTCTCCAAATCGGGGAGCAGCCCTCAGCGGGCGGCGGCACGGGGAGGTGCGCGGGAACGCTGGCTCGGCCCCTCTCTGCAAAGGCGGGCTGGCGCGGGGGCGGCCGCAGCTGATCCAGGTAAGCAGCGATACCGGGATGCAGCAGCAACCGAACCCCGGTCCCGTCTCGGGAACTTGGAAGCGTGCTGCTTGATCGGATGGAAAAGCGGAGCGGTGCTGCAAACCCTGAGGATTCAAGAACTATGAGTCAGACCATCAAGTAAATTAGATGATAATAAAATATTATATTGTGGTTTTGTCTGTCGGCTGGATTTTGATTTCTTCCTGCCTAGTCTTTGTATGCATGCTAGCTGACTGGTACATCTCCGTGTCCGAAATTTATGGACTGCAGCGCTACCATAAGAGACATCCCTTCCCTGGTGCATGTTCGTGATCCCCAGCTGCTTGTGTACTTCCTCGCGTTTTCACAGCTGCTCACCAAGAGCCTTCTCTCTCTCTAATCCCATTTCAGTTTTTCCTGTAACTGTGGGATTTCTTCCCAGCGCCGGTGGTGTCACAGGAGCAGCGATGAGCTGTTCCCTCTTCCTGTTTGAAAACGATGGGGCGAGCTCCCTTGGAGATAATAGCGTGTCTGATTCCCACGCTACTGCTGGTTGGCTGCTTTTCCCAAGGAAGGGAGAGACTGGAACATGGGAAATGGGGAGAAGGAGTTTCCACCGTTTCAAGGGAACCTGGAGTGCCCTCGCATCATCGTAGGCCAGAGTACAAACTTGCAGCATCTGTTTGAATGCACAGGAGCGGGACACTATTGCGTTTAGCAAGGGCATTTGTTAAGGAAATTCTTCCTTTTCAGCTAAGGTTTGAAGTACAATTTGTCTATGGGTCTTAATGATGTCCAAAGATCTTTCTTGAAGACTTCTCCTTTTTCTGTGTGATTGAAAACTGCAAGAAAATGTTGCAGTGAGGAAAAAGCATATACAGTTTCAGCCAGGTTTTTATTTTGAGGGGTGGTTACTTAAAGCATTTTAAACATTAATTTTTATCTTCCAGCAGGCAAGAAAAGGCACATTTTGTTTCTAGATAATTATGTTGGTTGCAATATTCCTATGGATAGAAATTCTGTGTTTCTATGAGCGTTCTACCATAAGCATAGCGGAACAATTACAGTAAACTGCTATCACGCTCTCTCTGATAAAGGGCCCATAACACACGTTTCAAGCAACACACATCTCAAACCTGCCGTAACAATGTTTGCTTCCTTACCTGGGAGGCTTTGGGAAGAAAGTTTCCAATTGTTTTGTAAAAATTTTTTTTTTTTTTTTTAATAAAAGACTACACTCAAAAATTAATCCGTTTGTTATTCATAGCGCAACCTCATCCAAATACTACAAATACATGAGAAACCTATCTTTGTACAATTCTATGAGTCAGGTGAATCAAATCGGTACATGTTTCGAAGCTCACCTGTGGGGACATAGTGTTACTCCACTTGGCAATGAGAATCCTTTCAGGGAACTTCCTGTCTTGCGACTGGCAGAAAATGGGACTTCCTGCGAATTTAATTTTCATTTTCTACTGGCTTCGAAGTTGAAATATTTAACATTCTGTAAGCTAATGTTTTTATTAAGATAATTTGATTATTATGATCCTGTACAAGAATGCTCAAGAATCAGCTCAGTTTGTCAGATGGTGGTATAGCTCCGTTCAGGTGCACCTGAGGAAAGAGACGGGATGGAAGCGTTAATCTGGGAGTTTATTTTAAATTCCTTAAATGTATTTAATGTAAAAATGATTTCATCACAGCAATTCAATAAAAAGAACTGCTTTGGAATATACCACAAGTAATTTCAAATCACTTCAGTCTCCGTAAGGTTTCAGTGAGTGTCTTTATTAAGAATAAAACGTGTATTTGGTTGTCAACTGAAAACATGGGACTCGTCCTGCGACTTTCAGCTGTCTGTGTGGAGGAGAGAAGGGGAGAAGGGCCCTCCGCTTCTTCACCTCTGGTGGCTCTTCAACTTCTGCAAACAGTCCCATGCTGCAGTGTGCGTAGCGGAGGTCTTGCAAGCGGTTTCTCTCCCGTCACCTGAATATCGTAAAGAGGAGAGAAAACCTGCACTGCTCTGTATCTTGAATTTGAAATCCTGTTTGTTTACCCCTGCCCAGGTTGGAAAGATCCAAGAACACAATCCTGGAGTATTGGCGTCCTTCTGCTGAGCAGCGGCTGGTTTCAGGGCCTTCCAGGTTCATTTCTTTTTGGAGCAGAAATGAGTGATCAGGTGTTTTCAACGTAAATGGCTTATTTCAGAAGGAGGGGTGAGCCCTGCCTGTGCAAACAAGGCAGAAGCGGGCTCGGCACGGGTGACACCGTTCAGAAGCCTTAGACAAGTGGCCACTTTGTGTCCCAAGCACCACATGTTTTGGGGTCTTGTCTCTCTTCATACGTTCTGTGCCTCTCTGCTTTCTGATGTTCCAGACTTTAAAATTTAAGCAACCTGAGTTGAAATCTGGTATTTCCTGTATATGTCCTGGAAAGATAACTCTAAAAATGAAACCTGCCTGTACTTTTCACTGGAGCTGCTGAGGTATATTTGCTCTTTGGTGTAGGTACAGGGGTGGCTCCTCAGCTAGAGACAAGATATGTCCAGTATGGAATGGGACAAATGTGGTTAAAAATGATTATTTTTTTTTTTACATTGCTTTTGACATTTTTCTACATGCAACGCCTACTTTAGTTGCACTTTACAAAAACTAATTTATATGTCAATGCCGTTGCTCGGCTGTAACATTTTGGTAACTGTGGACCTCTGAGGTGCAAGTATTCTCTGGCCTTGTTTCCAGAGACCCTTTTAAATGAGAAATGAGGAGGCAACAGTGACTGCTAAGAGAAAATGAAGGCAATGTGTGTAATTAGGAAGCCATGTAACATACAAGGAGAAATCGATGTAAGCGAAACAATAACCTGTATTCTGAATTTCCGTGTCTTTGTTACTTTCACAGATGTATGCATCCCAAACACATCAGCGTTTGTCCTTCTCTGACTACCGCTAGTCTTAAAAATGCTCGGTTAACCAGGAGTAATTACGATGAGGCAGCAGTCTGCTCTATGTTACAAAACACATTTACTTGACTCAGCGGGACTAAAGCAGTTCTCATACACTACTACTGCATGTAGAGCCAGCATACTTTTGGCCCAATATGCTTATTCACCTTTCCTTGAAATGGCTCCGTGTGTGTCTGTGAATGTCTCTGATGAAATCGGTGGTCAAGAGTGGCCGTGGAGCGTAGCAGGGCTCCGAGTCTGCAGTAGAAGAATTATATATAGGAGATGCGTTAGGGGGGTTAGGTTGCATAATTGTGATCGGCATGGCATTCGCATCTTAAAATCCGTAATAGGATCAGTGGAAGTTAAGTAATGCCATCCAGATTAGTCGGTCACTGCAGAACTTAAGCAACCGATTCTTAGGGGAGGTTCTAATTCCTAAATATGAAAGTTTTGAACTCTGCCTCCACAAAACACAGTGATGCTTATATTCATAGCCAGATGCTGATGATAAATTTACAAAAAATAGAGGTCACATGGACATTCTGCCATTTTGAGGAAAGTTATTAGACATCGTTTGGGAATTTCTTCTGTAATAGTTTTCATTCACAATCCTAGTGTAAGTTAAACCCTGGGTGGTCATTACACACATCTCGATAAGGATTTAGCTAAACTGATTTGATTAAATCTATATTAGTATTTCAGCAAAGTCAGATTTTGTTAGGTTCTAACCAGGAATCCTGTTGCTGCATATGGGATAAAAAAGTTGTTTGTTCTGCTTGATGCTGCCGTCTGAAAAAATGTTTTCCGGCAAGATACAAAACCATGTTAGAGTCAAATCCGTATCAATCCCAATGTATTTGAAATGGACCCAACTCATCAGAATATCAGAGTTTCATAAATTATTCCACTTACTGATTTGTAATATCCTAGAACTATTTATGCTAGGTAGAAGAATGCTAGCAATTTCTGCTGTGTGCTGGAAAAATGGAGACCCAGGTGGGAGGATGGGGGGACGTCTTGCGTGGTTTCGGATGTGTCAGCTGTTGTACCTTTGATGTGGCTGATGCGGCTGATGTGCACAGCAATCGCAGTGGTTGATCTGTGGTATCAGTTGTTCAGTAGCTTTATTCTTTCCTTTTTGAGCATGCTCACAGGATGACTTGCAATAAGCGTATGTTTGGTTTTTGTGATACTTTATCTGCCATAAGGTATGGCCAGCTTGGGCAGCAGTGCCACTGAAAGCAGCAGCCTCACCTTCCTCCCATGCAGCTCCCTTCCCTATCTTGCGCCTCAGGTGGCCCAAATATTTGTGTGTTGAGCAATGAACTGCACTGGGAAAATCACCCAGATTAAAACTAGTGTGGGAAATAAAAACTGATTAGGCTTTCAGTATTTCCAGTTAACCATGCAACTAGATAAACACCCACGCTCGCCCAAGAATGGATAACATGGAGGGGGGGAGCAAGAAAATGGTGGCAGTGCGAAACAGCTTTTTATGGAGGCAGCGGTGATTTGTGCCAGCCTGAAGTGTGCCTTGGTAAAATACTGCAAAATTTGGGTAGGTAAAAGGAAGAAAACAGACAATCTAAGTACAGAGAAAAATGACTGCAATCTCATTCATTTGCTAATGGTTATGTTAAGAAGTAAATATTCTGTGAAGAACACGCAAAAATCTTAATTTAGAACCTCATTCCCATTTTAATGTAATCTTTTCATTATGTTTCTTTTTTTTGACTTTTTGGCCCGTTATTATCAATAGTCACCTAGAAAAGCAGGCCCCAGGATCCTCCAAAGGGAAAGTCCCAAATATATTCAGAAATTACGGTGGTGCCTGCTGGCCAGCAACTGGGGACAGATTCATTGCAGTCGTTTCAGTCTGTATAAAATAGGAACCGGAGACACATTTCTGTTCCACATGCAGAAATGTGTTGTCTAGGGGAAACTGTGGTCTAATGTGCCGAACACAGAATGACCCGTCAGCAGTTCTGGTTCTCCTCCCAGCCCTGCCACCCCTGTGTTGTGCGATCTTTGGCAATTCATTTAAAAATCTGTGGGCTATGGCACGATTAAACATGAGCTTGCAGTGAAGTTGAAGAGATTTCAGCTGAGACGCTGTGGTCAATTGTATGCAGACTTTTAATTCATTTCAGGGCACAGCTGGGAGATTAGTTTCAACCTACCACTGCAGGGAGTTAAAGCAAACCTGTTTCTTTTGCAGTAAAATGAACAAGGAGCATTTGCACAACCATTTAATGTATTCAGCCATGAGGAAGTAGGTTCCTGCATCACTCAGCTTCCATGGGAGGGCAATTCTTCCTCCACCCTGGTTTCTCTCACTTCTAGAAATGAGAATGGAAAAATCCACTATATTTTTAAAGGTGCCTCAGAGACTAAACCGGATGCATAACTCTCTCAAGCCTTTCCGGTCTAACAGAAGCAGAAAGGAATCAGAAATGGATGTGCGAGGTCTGAACGGAGTGTTAGCTCGAGCACAAGTGAATGTTGCACATAGCCTTCGCTTTAGAAAATGGGCTGCGCGGTACCAGGGTCGCAGAGAGAGAACTTGCCTTGCACCGCTTCAGGCGCCCAGTTACTCCAACACCTTCTTCCACCAGGCTTATTATTGCCATTTTATTGAACTTGTTTAATTTGAAAGAATGTTTAAACCTGAGACTTTCTGCGTTGTGCTTGTTTCTTTTCCTGCAAATGGGCTTGTGCCACAAACCAGTGTGACAACTAAGCTGTATGTACCATTATTCCTAGGAGCCACACAGAGTTGTGCTGAATTAACTAATGGCATGATTATACCATCAAACAAATTCAATTAAATTGTTATACTTGCATGCTGCCTCTTGTAGAAAAGCTTTAACTCAGGGAAGGAGAACAAAAATTTAAAACAGCGATATAAATTAATTTTAAAATCAAGCATCCAGTGTAGAAGGCTTTTTGGTATTTATACTGCATGTTTCCATTCTTCTTTCTTTACTATGAAGCAAATTCATCCTTTTATCTAAAAACCCACTGTCTTTCTTCTTAAGTAATGGAGATTATGAATATTAGAATTGTAGTGTACTTCAGATCTGGGTTATTTTTAATTCCAATTGCCTAAGAGATTTTTCTTTTGCCCAAGAAGGTCTTGAAGCAAAACGTCCTCTTGCTTTACTTGCCCAATTCAAGCTCATCGTGTGTAACCCTAGAAGCTCACTGCTTCTAGTTATCAGCACTCGGACTAGGATGTATCTCTGGTTTAGGGACTGGCTTAGACCAGACACCCAACTTTTAGATGGCTAAACGAACCCTACTTGTGAGTGCTTTCTATGCTTTAAAAAATGATCAGCCTAGCAAATTGGTATAATACTCTAGGGTCTCTCAGATCCTGAATTGCTCTGATGCCTCTCAGCTGAGAAATAAACCAAGGTCCTGATTAGCAGTGTTTATTAAAAGCCCTGTGGCACTTTTTGCCCGAGCTGACTATAGATGGGTAATCACATCCACGGTTACATAACGAAGATAAACATTTCACGGCGTTATAAACTCTCCTGCTGTGAAGCATAAGCCACCCACCAACTGCCTGATTTTAGGAAGAACCCTCTCCATTACATAAGTGTTCAGTATGGGGGTTTCTTGCACCTGCCTCTGAAGCATCTGGTACTTGTCACCTTCAAAAACAGGATTCGAGACTCGATGGACAACTAATCTGAGCCAATCTGGCAAATTTTATGTAACCAAAGGCTCTTTGTGACAGGAGGACGTGTCACAGTTCTTGCTGATGTATCTGCCGAGTTCCCAGGGCTATTTAAAATGTGTATTGTATGTTCTTCCTTAAAAGTTCATTTTTAAGCTGCTTGATGCAAGGTAATATTGTAGGAATCGCTATACAAATGTGCAAACGAGTGGGACTGCATTCATATGTGTGATTGTGGGTGACTTTTAAGTACATTTCTGTTCATGAAGAAGCAATGAATTGCTAGCAGAGAAAGTGGGAGTGCTATTACATAAGTTGGAGCTATCCAGGATATCTTTAGCTTGTTCTCGTGTGCTTTGTGCATTTTTCCTCTCTCTGCAGAAAGGGCAGAACAGGTATAACTATTTAACATCAGCCGCATCTAACCCTAGATTCAACTCCTCCCCACGGTGTTTAGCTAGTGTGGATCCCTGATTGTTCTCACATGCAGATCACACAAATGCTACCAAAATGCTTGTGAAAGAATTGACACAAGAGAACTGTATCAGGGGATTTTATCATTTATAGGAAGAAAAATTTTAGATACCTTCTACTGAAGTAACATCTTTGATTTCAAAGCAGTCTTCAAATCCTGGTTAAGAAACTTGATATTTTGCACGAGAATGTATTAGGCTCTGGGGTGGTAAATGGTCATGTTTAAATCAAAGTATTTTCTTTCTAGCCCATATTTGAATCTCACTGATGTTTCTGAGAATTAAGCACATGCATAAAGCTAAGCGCGTTCTTGACCGCTCTGCAGCTTTAGGGCAGTGTAACTTGCTGCCTGTATTAAAACACATCTAAGCATTTCCTAAACAAAAGTCTCGTAGTGCACAGCGACACAGTGGAACATTTCATTGTGGGACATTAACAATACCATATCTAACTGAAACGTAATGCTCTTTAAATGAGAAACTGGCAGCATTAGATGCCATGTACATGTTCCTTGGTAATGATATTTAATATTTTAAACATCGGAAGAATCTGTAGCTCTCCAACCAATAGACTTCGTGAAAAGCTCTCCAAACATTTTCATCCATCGCTGTGGGTTCCAAATGTATCGGCTCTTTGTCTTTTTCCCGGTTGCACTGATTGCAACTGTCACTGAGTCACACAGCTTGCTTTGGGCCTGCAGCCAAGTTGATTACAACAACAACTTGTGAACCATAGAAAGGTAGTCTCAGATCTCAGAGAGAGCTCAATTATAAAGAAAAAGGACACACTAAATCCATCTGAAAAAGAGTGGACTTAAAGACTATTTTTGCATCGTTCTCACTACTTTCTCAGGAAAGTAATTAGTTATCAATGGTGAAATTAATTCTTTTGAGACATCACGAGCAGCTACAAATGAAAAAGATGTTGAAGCTGTCTGCAGTCGGTCAGATGTTAAGGCGGTACCTGTTAGTGCAAAGATCACAGATACACAAGGTTGGGGGCAAATGTGCCAAAATGATTTCTTAGTTTCAGTGTGTTTCAGTGTTATTTATTTCTCAGTAAAAGGACTGCTCACCAGCTGTCTAGGAATATTTGACATCTCCAGGGTATAAACAATAAAACTAATAAATTTCTTCGTACAGTAACATTTACACCCATGATCTTTATACAATGGATGGTAAACATACCAAGTAGGAAAGAACTAAGCTGTTGTCTTTTGGGGGGCCCTGGAAAGCTCTATTATTACAAATAATATCACAGCCTTTTTGGATGACTGACTAAAAAGTTTTGTCCCTATCTTCCACAGCACATAAATCATTTGAGGAGAAAAATACTTGAGCTCCCAGTGTTTTAACCCAGATATTTTAATTGCATGAATTTAATGGGGGTTGGGCACATGGATAACTTTTAAAGGTTTCAGTCCATTTAGTGAAATACCACTTCAATTTAAGAATGAATTTTTGCATTAGATAAGCTACAAGTATTCTATTAAGAATTAAGGAGCAAGACATTAATTTGATGTATGTGACTCCGCTGACACGAGCACCTATGTTATGTAATTTTTCTTCTGTAGTGACCAAACTTTGTGTTAGAACAACCCAACTTGTTTCTCCTCCATACTCACAATGGGATGCTGATCTCTGTCTTCATTCCCTACTTTCCAGCCTGAATTTATTCATTATCAGATTATACCCACATGTTCTCATGACAACACTGTCTGCTAGCTTAAATAGTTATTTTCCCTCTTGATATATTTATAGTCCATCATGATACCAGTCCCCATACTCTAGATGAACCAGACCACAATCTTCCATTTTCTTCTCATATACCAGGCTCTCCATCTCCAAGACTAGTTGAATGGCCCATCTCTGCAACTACGTTAGCTTGGATTCATCCTTCTTGAACATGAAACACAAGAATTGTGCAGAATAGTTTGTATGAGCTATTGCCAGGGCTCTGCACTAATGGTATTAATTCTTCCATGTCTCTGATATAGCCTATGAATGCATTTCTCTTTTTCCTTGCTTATGGCAGATTGGTAGCTCAAATATTTTTGTCTCCAGTTAATGTATACATCCCATTCTCCTCCTGAGTTGTCTCTAGCTGAGGAGCTCAGGTTTTGTAGTAAAACTTTTGTTCTTGGTTTCTAAATGCTCGATTTTGGCCTTTAAATTTCACTTCATTTCTGTTACTGCAGTCCTCAAATTTATCCAGTTTTTCTGGTGGTATCCTCCTCTGTTGTGACCACTTTGCTTTGTCAGTCCATCTCATAACCACAGATGTTTTCTGTGACATCTACATCCATCCAGATGCAAATAAGAGCTTGAGGAGCTCTGCTAGCTGCCTCTCTGCAGCTTGATGCTTTGCTTTCAACATTTGATGAGAAACATCTGCACTTTGTAAGGTGGCATGGGCACCACTGCTCCAGCATGTATTTTTAAATGAGATTTTAGGATGCATTTTGTAAACAGAAGCAGAGACAGGATAACTGATTTTTTTTTTTTTTTTTGTCAAAGAGATTAGAATCCTCATTCAAGGCCTTAAAGCTATTTTGGTCTGTCAAAGTTCCCCCTGCTCCCTGCTGACTTTTGCAGGCAATTCACTAGTTTACATGAGAGCATTTTAACAACTTCAGAACAATTAAGGGCAAATAAACAATGTTGATATTCAGATTAAGAGTAAAGAAGTATAATGTAATTTTAATCCATCATTTGATTTAGAATTCAGATTAGGAGGCATCAGAAACCTGCAGCTTGTCTCCCCTTTCATCCGAGTTTGAATAAAAAGTATGAAAGTAAAACTAAAAGCCTTTGTGAGAAAGAAGGTCATCAGGTTTATTCAGGCCCAGAAATTCAAATACATCTTGGAACAGTAAGGCAGAAACCATACTTAACTGTTTCAGTTTAATCTGCAAATTACAAAGCTGCATCAGAACTAGCAACAATTTATATAATTCTTTACAGTTTCAGTATACAAGGCAAGACATAAAGACTAAACTAACACCTACTATCTGCTTTCTCTCATTTCTTAGACTGTAAACTGTTTGAGGTAGGGCTAGTTTTAAGATTATTCTGTTTCCATAGTGCTTGGAAAAATGGGCTCTTATTCTTAGTTGGCACTATCGTAGGAAACACCATTCCTGAAGAAGTATGGACAAGAACTGCCCTGTTGTCAATGAATCATGGATAATAGTAATGCTTTACATATTTCCTCTTAGCCTCCACATTCTGTTAAGACTTTAAAAAAAAAAAAAAATCTTCCTCTGTAAATAACAAAGTACATGTATTTGCTGCTGTACAAAGAGCAGTGTTCAGTTAATGTAATGACTAAATCCAATTCACAAATACACAAAAAATTTCGTCAGGTTTTAGAAACTATTTTAAATTCTATCCATCGTACACACAAGCTGCAACACGTATGATATGACATGCCTACATCTCTGATCTGTAGAAGAGGAGAAGGGGATTTTAAACCCTATTCTCGGTTTTCTGAGATTGATTAAAATGCTCCAGCACAGCTGAATCATGCAGGTGTAAATTGTCTGTGTGTGGGAGGAAGAGACAGAATTGCTTCTCTTCAGCCTGATCTGACTTACACTACAGCAAACAGCCTTTTCTCCACGAAACGTGTGGTAGTCAAGAAGCATCCTGCTCCTCTTGTGAGCTGGGGGACTAACAGAGTGTTTCCAGTTATTCATTCTAGATGGGAAATGCAGACAAGTACAATGCAGAACACATGGTTGGAAATGTGCTCTGGGTTTTTGGTGGAATTCTTCAATCACTAAATCAATCTTCTCCCTGATGTCTGTAAAGTACTCTTGTTTTTAAGCTGTCTTTCATATGCACACAGACTCATTCACAGACACACGCGCATGTGTAGCCCTGCACACATACACATATGTATGCACAGATAGGCATATGTATGCATGAACACGTATCTCAGTTGTTCCTGAAAAATGAAGGGTTTATAAATTAATAAACCTTTTCAGCTATTTTTCTTCCATGTTATTGTAACTGCTTGGCAGGCTTTGATGCTGCTGGTGTCAGAGTGTCTACGGGGCTCAAAGTTCTGGGCTTCCTTGCACTAACCATTGAACGTGCACACAGAGAAGAACAATCCAGTAAAGACTGTAAGTCCAATAGTGTTTGCAGATGGAAATGGGAGGCACCTATGGCTATTACCTGTCCATTGCCTGGAGATGGCTAGGGAGACTAGACTGTAAGTGAGGCACCTAGATCATGTGCCTGAAAGTATGCCTTCTATATTTTTTCCTGCTGTGGTTTGCCCAAGGTTTTACTGAGTCTCTGTGGTAAGAGCATGAATTGATACCAGATCTCTTGATTTCAGTTTAATATGTTAACCACACATTATTTGGCTACTGGCACTAGAAAATATGTACCTGAAAATGCTATGTGAGATTGCTGGGAAATGTTATTTGGCTTGACTGGCTATGAATCAATTTGGCACAATAAGAGTGGGCATACTAAAAGTGGATTGGTAAAGCATTTTGGGAAATTAAGAAATTTTAAAATCCCTGAGAGAGAATGAAAGAGCAAAATTTTCTTGGAAGTCAATGGAGAGAGCAGCTGATTGACATATATTTTATAGAGAACTCAGATCTACCTAGTGTGCAAGAGCAATTGTTAATGTAAAAGCAAATAACCTTTGTTTTTTCAGTCACGTGACTAGAAAGAAGCTTGTCGTTCAAAGGACACAGACTACATGGAGAGCTGCAACGAGTCATCCAGTGGAAAATGCCTTCTGAGCATGTTCTTTGGACTCTTGTCTTTTTAGCCTCCTGTCGATGACGGCTCGAGATACCATCTCTTTGCTGATACGCCCTCCTGAATGAACGTAGTAATTACCTCTATTAAAATAGCAAATACCATCGAGCAGCACTCCTATAACCAGAGTTCAGGTTTCAAAACAGAAAAAGAAAGTATGTTTATCTTCAGGGATGAGGAGGAGTCAAGCAAAACAGTCATTCAGCACATTTGTCTCTTTTATGTCCCTTGATCTCCTGAAACTATCAGAAGGATTTTGCTGTGGTGTGTTTCACGGTGTTAATGGTCCAATAGGATAAATGGTATTTGTTAAAAAGTTTTTAAAAGTCCAGGAATAGACAAACTGGGGCAAAGGCATAGTAGAAAGAATCAAGGAGGGCATTTTTCTTGGACTGATGCTAAATCTCTTAGTACTTACAAGCTTTCAAAGATCAGCTGCTGTATTTTGTGGTAGAGAACTTGGATACAATACCCAGCAATAAGGTTTTGCTGGTTTTCATTAGTTTAGCATTTATGTAGTTAACATTGACTGTAACAGCTAACTTGGACTTTCAGGTGATAATTGTGCATGGCCTACTATTCCTGCATGTGTTTTCAAGTGCTATGTCATATGAATCCTACTGGCAGGAATTTTCTGTCCTCCACTGTAGTACTTTTCTAACAAATGTTACAAGTATTCAAACTACCAAATATGTATATGTTTATATATGCATTTTCAATTTTGTTTTTAGAAATGTTATCATGGTTTGTAGGGCTTACAAAAGGTTTGGGATCAAATTTCTGGTGTGAGAATGTAAAATTATATTACCAGAGAAGCATCTGTTTATGGCAGCCATAAGTGTATATGAAATATAAAGAAAACATATTCTTCTGGATTACAGAAAATATGTTCTTTTACATCGGGCATTTCCAGAGGAAAGACATTGTAACTGGGAATATATAGTTTTGCAATAATTTGCTAACAAAACACTCTCTTGATCTCGTGAATTAGTTCTAAGTTAAGGCAGCCCTGAAGCGATCTGACCTTGGGACCAACAACTTCTAGACTTGGGGGATGCAATGGGAGCAGCCTCTTGCCACTACTCATTCTTATTTCAACTGCATTCAGCTAGGTTCAGCTGGATGGGGGCATTTTTCATTTATCCTTTAATCTTTCCACAACACTTTTTCTTTCGTCCAATAATGTCAATGTTGTTGGTTTTTATTTTTTTTTCCATTGGTAATAGAGTCACAATCAATGGCTTTCAGGATTGGTGAGCAGCTGACATTTGCTTTGGGATTACCCCAAACTGCCAGACCATTACTATCTCCTATGTTGGCCGTGACCATATTTCACTGCTTATATATATATGCTAGCTACTGTATGGTGATTACTTATATTAAATTAAACACATGGAAGAAGCTTTGCCAGCATCTTAATGAATCTTCTGAAATTATTCTTTTTGTGGCTCAGCTGCCTTGCTGTAGCTCCCAGATCTTTCATGTTCAAATCTACCACTTAATTTTCCACAGACTTTTGTTATTTGCAAAGAAGGTGAAGTCCAAGAGTTGGTGCATGCTTTTGCTTTCCAAATCCCACAAAGGTTCTTTACACACTGTAGAACACAGCAAATTTCTAAGGCAAGTCAAGCTATTGGAAATGAAAAAAATGAGATGTGAAAAATGCCGATGTAAAATTACATACATTTATGATTAAAATGCTCTCATGGGATACAGAAACACACAATATATGCTGCTCTGAAAATACTCACAGGATTGCTAAAGAAGCCATCCTGCTATTCTTAGAAACAGTTCTGAGAACATTTCTTTTACTGTATGATCGCAAAGAAATTCTATTTCATCTCAAAACCCACAGAGACTCAGAAGCCCTTTCTGTGCCACATTCGGATGGATCAGGATACCCCATTCCATGATTTTGGATGAATCACTGAATCTTTTTGAGCAAGATTGTTACTATCACATAACTACCACCCGGGTAATAGAAAAGATGCAACTCTTCTTATTGCTGACTGAATAATCACCAGCTGGAAAAAGCAGTAGCTGCTATCAGGCGATACACAAAAGGCAGGAGAGTCAATATTCATCAGCCAACGTGGTGAAGAACTGAGCTGGAGTATTTTTCTCTAGCTTCAAGTAATTCTCTTCATTTTTAATATTACATTTTTAACACAAGACTGAATAATTATATAGTTATTCATGTGGAAGCTCATTACATAAATCATGGTTCTCAGGCTGCATCTTACCAAGTGTGATCATCATTTGAAGTAAAATTCCCTTTCTTCATCAGCTTGTCTGCAAACAATATTTTAAGGAGAGATTCCCCTATACAGGATATGACTTCTACTCCTGTTTGTATCCGCTTAAAAGATCTCTAGATTTCAAAACTGTCCCTGACTTAGCTTCACACTTGTCTGATTTCATATTCTATTCTCCCCATCCCATCCATTTCCCAGTTTTAGATTTTTCTTGCTCGTCTTTTTCTGCCCTTTTCTTCCATGAATCATTCTTCTATGTGTACTACACATCCTTTCTTCTAAACAGCTGTGGCTGGTAACTCTTACATGGAAACTAGAATTGGTGAAAATTGGGAGTAATGATTCTGAAAAAGCTACAAAATGTTGACATTTTCATAACATTTTCACTGAAGATCTTAATCTCTACTTCAGACATACTTCCTTTGCAATATATTAATGATTTAGTATATTAGGTATGATATATAAATCTGTCAGGTTTTGTAAGGCAAAAATACATTCCTAACAATCAGAAAGAGGAATTTTATCTTCACAGAGAACAGAAATGCCCACTAAGACTGGCAGGTACACTGATGGTCCCTTAGACTTCCATCAGACTGTTTGCATGAGGAAGCCTTCCCTAGTGAAGCCATGAAATCATACAGTGCAGAATATTCCTATGAGGCATCTGCTTGGGGTTTATTTTACCACTTTCATGTTGTGCTATTTTGGCATGACCATCATTAGGCTTTTGAGGTCTGAAACAACCCTACAATAAAATACTATTTTTTTAGTACAGTTATAAAACACTCACAGCATGAAGTCCATCACTGCCTCCTCATATACCACAAGTTAGGAAATGGTGTGGGATCACATTTGTCTGTTGATATTTTCTTAATGTCATTTGTATTTTTTTTTCAGGTATTTTTTTTCATTTACAATCCTTGTATTTTCCATAGAGGAGGGTGAGCTACCAGGAAACACCACACAAAAATCTTTTCAAGACATATGAAAAAGAGGCAAAAAAAAGAAGTCTGAGGAGACCAGTGCTATGTTCTGTGAGAAGTCGACAGTGAAATACACTGATAAAGAATAATGTGTGCCCATTCTTCTTCCTCTTGTTTGAAATGCAGTATTGGACACTATCTGAGATTAGAAAACACACAACCCCAAATCTACATATGCAACTAATTTAATCAAAGGGATGGGAGGGGTGACTAGACCACATCAAATGCCAAAACCATACTTTGCCACAAGAAAAAGCGTGGAGATGGGAGTGGAGTGGGTAAAAAATTTGGTCTGTATGGTCTAATTATTGATGTTTGATGCCTTTGTCATCTGCCAAGTACAGGGAGATGCAACTGGAAGTATGTTGTCCTGGCTGAACTTTCTGATGGTTGCTTTCCCCATATTTCTATTTAAAGAGTGATATATCACCAAGGACTACTGCATAACATTTTCTTTTTACTCAAGGAAAGGCTGTGCCTCCAGTCCCCTCCAATTATAGCTTACTATAGAGTCTACGGAGAGAAGGACAAGAGAGCATGGGGTGTTTCTTACTGTGCAGGGTGATCTGCTTGCCTGTGGCACCTAAAGGGGTGCTTTAAGCAACATAATTTTTCTTTTGATCCTGGCAAAGATTCAGTAATAAAACCATATTGCCCTTGTGAGAGCCCTTGGGTCAGGGTAAGCTTTCTGCCGACAGGACACACGCATGAGTCTGTGCTGAGCTTGCCCAGGACAAGTGTCAGGAGTTCCCGTGTTTAGGGAACTGGCCCAGGCAAGCTCTAGAAAATGGACCTTGCGGTTACGGAGAGACTGATGAGATATTTTCCCACTGACCATAAATGTTTACACTATCCCAGATTCTCTTGAATTATAAGGATTGTGAAACACAGGAGCAGACCCTTTGATGCGGTTCCCGTGGGAGCAGGAAGGAAAAGTGAGCAGGAGGTACGAAACAGCCTAGAATCTGTGTTTTTAGCTTTCAGATAGTGCTTAAATAGTTGATACCATTGAGATTAGTTGTCATGAACGACAGCTTCAGCTTGGGAGTCGTACAGCATGGAGATATTGCTGGCAGTCTTTTCCTCAGGATTCCATTTGGCACAGGAGTGCAGGATGGAGGATGGAGGGGCCACAGGACCTGGCCGGCTGGTAGCACAGCATGGGTCAGCTGTGCAGTGAACAGCATGGTGTTCATCCTCCAGCTTGTCTCGTTGTTCCTCTGGTGCTTTATCACATCTGCGTGGGACGTGTTTTTCCCCAGAATGAGAAATAAATTTAACTTGCAGTACTCTTATTACTCAAACGGGGTGAGGCATACATATTTAATATCAGTGCTGGCATTTTTGGAAAGCGCTGTAGATTATGTTTCCTGCTGTGTTCAGAATCCTCATCTGCTCAGTAAAACAGTTTCTACCCCTGTCCACCCCCCCAGGCAATGACAATTGCCAATTTTCAAATCAAAATACTCCAGCTCTTTTGAGCTTCTTCCTCTTAGAAAAGGCATATCTAGTGCCAGTACTAATAAGCAGATTTGGTGCCAAGCTTCTGCTTGGTTCAGTTTCACATTTTAATCAATCTCTCAGAATTCAGTAAAGCATTAAGCACACTTCTTTCACTATTCATTTTTTAGTGAATTATTCGGTAAGTATAAAGCAATGATTGGTTACTGTATGTGGTGACAGATAGCCTCCCCCTCTGCTAAGCCACAAGTATGAATATTGAAGGAGCTGTTGAATTCAGACTCAGGTTGTTAAGGTATTGTTATACAGATTTTTTTCAGATGGGCCAATAGCTGGCATCTCCACTCATGGGCAAGAACATTTTAATCCACAAAAGGATTGAACATCCAACTGATGTTTACATGAATTTTACCAGCAAATTCAACGAGACCAAGATTAGCTCACCAACCAACCATTGGAAATCTAAGCAAATGCACTTTTACGACCCAGATTTTTATCACTTCTGTGTTATTGGTTACAGAGAAGTTCAAGTCCATGAAAGGGCAAGTATCTGTCATTTAGCCCTCTAAGAAAGGTGCTTGTATATAAGCTTTAATTTGCATCTCCTTACTTCAGTAAAAATAATATGAATAGCTCTGATCAGTGCAGGGAGCTGTATTGTGCTCTGGAGCAGTCTAATCAATTGCCATTTTTTAATTTCCTAATCAAAGCTGTTTATTAGACATTCAAGAACAAATCTGTATGCATGCAAAAGTCTAATTTTTAAAGGAAATAAAAAAACATAGAAATAACTCTGCTTACTAGTAACATAAGCAAACCCCAAGCCATGAAAACCAGAAATAACAAGTGTGTTCCCAGGCTGAAAGTACTCTAAGTTTGCAGGGAAATTTAAATACTATCTATAATTCCGTGCAAAGTGGATGAAATATTACCATTATAGTTCCGAATGTTTGCCCTTCCTCTGCATGGGTGTAATGACAGTCAGACTTACACTGATCAGAATAATTAAATCATATGGTGATAATACAGTGAATAAACATTAAAAAGAAAATCATATAATTTCTGTTGTTAATTCTGCATGACATATTCTCTGGCAAAATATAAGAGTGTCAATGAAATGCATAACACCTTATCATGCAAATATTACACATGTTAAATGAACTGAAACCTGATCATTTAATTAACAATTATCTTGCAGTATAAAAGACTTTAACTACATTTGAGTGTATTAAAATATACAGTGAAGATCTGCTAAGTTTTAAATCCACATTCATGCAGCAAGCAGGGAACAACTCTGCTTGTGTGTCATATCATTGTCCTGCAACTTCTGCTTCCTAGCAAAGATGGGTCAGATCAGTTGCACTGTTAAGGCTGAAGTGTTACAAGTTTAGGGAGCCATCTGTGGATCGGGTATCTGTGCATATTTACCAGTTTTCCTCTTAATGTATGCATGTGTTTCTGTACACACACACGCACACACATATAGAAGACAGAGAGGAATGTTGTAAGTAACTTGTAAATAAGTAACTTGTAAAGGACACCTGCACACAAAGAGAACGTTACCTTAAGGACAATGCAAAAGCCTTATCTATAGCTTTGCCATGATGGAGGAGGCTGTGTTGACTGTATGTTTTTTACAATGAGGATAGGAATGTTCAAATAAGCCCCCCTAAGCAGATTGAAGGACTTTGTGTGCTGTAGAGAGTTTATGCTCACTCTTAACCTGAATTAGCTATTTTTAGTGCTGAGGTGAAGCGAATCAGTGTAATTGTGTCAAGTTTGGAATAGCAGCTCTCCCCACTTAGGCACAGGTAAGAAAGCACTGGAGGTAGCACAGTTACCAAAGATTTCAGGAAGTGTTTGGTTTTGGTTAAAGGATGGAAAATAGGTTAACTGATTTTATTAATGAATGAAAACAACTTCAGGCTGGTAATATAGCAAAAAAAGAAAAGCCATTTCAGAATTTGAGGGTACAAACAGTCATATTTTATAACTGAACACAAATATATTGTCAGCTATTGCCTGATCAGTTATGTATTTCTGAGCTGGAGCTTTGCAATCACATTGCCCCACAAGAAAAGAAAGACAGAGAGAAAAGTTTTTCTTGCTCTGATACCTGCCAGATTCTCCAGCTTAGGCACTCGTCTTTCCTAAAGAGCAGCATCTGGCTGCTGATGTGTTAGCACTTATCTTCACATAATTTTTAGGAGTTCAGGAAATACATCCTACAAAAACTGCTGCTGGCAACAGGCTTAGTTCTAAACAGAAACTCACAACAGTACTTTCCTCTGACAAAGGTCAAAGAACCAAGCTAGGTTTTGGTAATTCTGCAACCACAGTAACCTATGTGCTTCCACACTGCTGCTGTAAGTCAGTATGGGTTAGCTTTTTTCCGGTAACACAATTTTTCTCAGTTCTGGGACCACAAACAGTTGGGTATTTTTGGTCCTCAGAAATTGTTTGGTATTTTGCACGTGAAGGAAATAACAATGCGTAATAATACTAATACTAATACTAATACCAGACAAATGCAAAACATGCATCACTGATCTATGACAAAAGTTTTCAAGCCCTGAAAATGGTTCCTGAGATGCATGGAGTTAGAACTCTGAAAAGGCTGGAAGCTTGAATCTAGCCAAGCTGGACTCAGCACCTTTTCCTTGTTGACTTTCAGATAAGAGGCATTTGTCAAATTATTTTCTTCTCAGTCGTGGGTGTTTTGGTGACAACAAAGAGCAATGAACCTAGTATCTCACTGTGCTCTTTCTGTACCCCTGAATCCATACTATTATCAGTATTTCATGCTAGGGTTGTAAGATTTCATTTAGAATATTTGTACGGTCCCTTAGAATTCCCTTCAAGTTTTTATTCAAAAGGCATAGTGGAGATAGAAGTTACTTTCAATAATGAAACTTTTATGATGATCCTTTGATACTGTGAAACATGATTTCCTTCTACCGATTTTGAAAGTCAATTAAAAAGAAGCAGCTAAGTTCTGACTTGTGTACTGACTACCAGGAGCACTTACAACTCAGAAATGATGCTACTAACGAAAAACAAATGAAGCGGACATGTTCAGATTTTTTCAAAACAGGATCTTTCCAAAGCAAAGTTAGCACTAGTAACTGATTTCAAATATGATCCTTTTCTTTTTTCATAAACATAAAATTCTTTCTAAACCCTAATTAATAGAATCTTTGGCCCAAAACAACGTGACAAATAACGAAGCTGCAAAATAAGTAACAGTAAAAAAATCCTTTGTTTGTGTGTGAATTTGCACATATTTTACATACATAGAGCATGTAATATAAGCAGAATAATACTTGCGCTGACTTGAAGCCCTATTCACCTCACCATTTCTCTTCATCTTGAGTAATGATTTACACTTGAAAAAACAGAGTGCAGAGAGTGTAAAATAGCATCTCCACATTTAGGAGCATTTTATACCCAGTTTAGGCTGGCATTTGTGCAATTGCTATGCAAGAAGAACAATGAGTGAAGCCCTTCAACTGTAAAACTGGATGATTCAGCAAACTGTTGCTTATATGAGTCACCCTTACTCTGCTGAGCAGATTTTTTGATCTTAATGACTCTCTACACCATCCTGAGAAAGCATCCTGAAGAAAAGCTGAAAGGAAAGTAACTCCCACCCATTTTCCCTCTACTTTGCAGGCAAAGAGTTCATATTACCTATAGTCACTTTGTCTGGAGTTAGCTGGCAGGTTATAAAGCCTCTGGACACAGTCAAATCCAGATTTGTCTTGCTACAACAAAATCCGTATTTTTAGGTTTGTTGTCCACATATATAAACCCAGCATTGGCAAGTAAGTCTGCAGCACAGGATGGTTTTATTTAGCAAATCATTAATTTATCACTGGGACAAACCCATTCCTACCAACCAATTTGAGCAGTTAGGCTGGTGACCTTTTCTTTGCACAGAAATCCTAGGTGAAGGGCTTCATATGCATCTCATATAGCATGAAAGGACAGGAAAGCCAAATGAAAAAGTTCAGAAAATGTTTTAAATGCTTTTTAGATTTAATTGCTGACCCCTGACAATTTAACTCTTTAGTTTCAAAAACCTATTCCATAATTGTCCTATTTGTAAAATACTTTCTGGAATGACCTCCATGTAAATTGAATTCCCAACTCAATTGTTGCCTCCATATAAACAAAGCTCATCAGCTGAAATTGTGGCTTTTATTCTCAAAAAGAAGTTTTCTATGCAGGTCATAAAAAGTTCAATCCTAAATGAGAAACTTTTCAAAGGTTGTGCCCAATTACAAACCAGTAATTTAGGTCAGCATGACTGTGTGGCCAATTTGTAAGGCAAGATGATGCAAGGACTGGGTAACTCAGTGCACCGCAAAAATGTTGGTTTTTTTTTTTTTTTTTTTAAGGTAAGCCTAATTTTCCAAGGTTGCTTATTTCTATGTTTGTTAAGTTATTTATCCTAGTAAAGAGCACTGCCCAGTCTAAGATGCTTTGGTTTCTTATCTACCCTATTTACATAACTGGCAACAACCTGCATGTGCAAGCAGCAAAGGATTCATTCACTGTCCTGTGTTGAGAGGCATCTGCCAGAACTGCATGTTGCCTTTTAAAGTGGAGGTACTTTTGGATTAAAAATACTTTACTTGACAATTTCCAGTCTTAATCCTACAAGTATACATATCAATGTGGAAACCTTTTCAATCCTGTGACATTTCATTTATATGCCAGATCACAGACTAAAGGTGAACAAGGGTATCCATTTTGCTGGAACTGATCAGATAGACTACCCTTCATACCATACTAGCTAGCAAGTATACCTGTCACTCATGGGTAATTACTAGGAGGGCAACAAATGCAGTCTAGCCAGTTTTGACACCCACAAAAATGCTTTATTTTTGTGCCTGCGATGAATGGCACATCAAAAAAGTTTATTCTTTTCTTGCATGGTTGGCATCCTGCTTCTTACCTTGATGAGCAAATATTGTACATGTCTCAAGATTGCAAAATACCCAGTTTTAAAAATCTGTTGCCTGACTACCTAAATAATAGTTTGGAATAGTCATTAGGCTGAGTCCAGGGGAGGTTGTTTTTTTTTAAACCAACATCTCTGAACAAAAGTCTTTTGCTTATATTCAGTGTAATCTTTAGGGTAATGCATTTTCAAAATCAAGTAGTGATCATGTTTACTATAATAAAACTCAGATACTACAGAAGTAATAGAAAAAATACTTTACAAACAAGTAAAGTTAAACACCATTTTATAGCTGGAGAAATCGGGTGTGAGAAAGATAAAGTGACAAGACTGACACCATGAAAACAGCTAAGCAGAAACAGAAAACAAATGCAGCTGCCCATGTTGCAGTACTTTAGCCACATTCTTGAGGGATTTGTATCATTTTGGATAGAAGAGATTCAAACACTGGGTTCTGCTCTGAGTTTTGGAATTTTGAGTTGTGATCTCAGCTGAGATCAGTCTCTAACTGTTTTATGGTTATTTAATACTAGGCTATTTTTGGAAGAATGAAAATATCCATACTGTCTCCTATATTGGCTAATGCTGAAACATGCTTGAACTCACAAGGAAGACAGGGTAGCTTAAGAGGAAGGTGAACACAGCTAAAAAAAATTCTTTGTGTTCACTAAATTTTGGGGGTAAAATACAACCCAGTCCCACCAGCAGGTGACAGGTTGTGTTCTCCTTAGTGGTTCTGGAAAAAACCAGAGTGGAGAAAGAAAAAACTTTTCAATTCAGAGAAGTTAAAGAACGACTACTTAAACACCACATTTCAGGAAGAGGTGAATCTGACAGGAACGTACACACTGTCTCCCAGAGAGCTCTTTAAGCCAAGTCTTTGGAAAAGGGAAAGCTGAAGATGTTGTAGCCACTGAAGCTACTCTCTGACCACCTGGGAGTTCTCTTTATATAAAGCCTATCATCAGTTAAAACTGTTTTGTCTCACTGGAGTAGTGCAGAGCTGCTAAGCTGGCCTGAGGGTCAGTGTCTTCATATTACAGATGAGAAATTTAGAGGCTACTCAAACTATAACATCACATAAAGAAAACTGATTTGTGGCCTTCATAAATCCAGTCTTCTATTTAAAGAAGAAAAAGGATTTTGGATTGATTAACCGTGCCAAGGAGGGATTTGGAAATACCAAAGTAGAAACGTCTAGCATTGCTCTAGTTCAAAAAGATAATTGTTAAGTAAACAGAACTTTCAAAGCTAGAGCTTTGCTCTACATAGCAAATAAGCACTTAATCAGGCATGTAAATGGAAGAGAGGCATCTCAGGTATTTTCTGAAGGTAATTTAGGGGCACTTAGGACTGCTGTTATGTGCTCAAGTCGGTACCCCTAGCAGATTTATAGAAGTGGTCAAAAGAGATTTTGAGAAACAAGATAAAGGTTCTTCAGAGCTACACAGAAGACTGAAGATCGTCCTGGAAATGCCAGAATTTCTGGGAAGTGCTTCAGATTTATTTTTACTTGTTACTCCTGGAAAAAAGGCCTCTGATTAGTCCCATGTTTGAGGAACACTGAAAGATCCTTGCTAAAGCAGAAGGATAGTAGGAAAAAAATCACAGAAGCAGCTGTCTAAAAAAGAATTGAATTATGCACGCATATATTTGAAGTTCTATATTCAGAAAGAAAAGATGGCAACGAGGAACAGGGGGAAGTACTGGGAAGAGGATGCAAATGTTCTGAGGGGAATTACTGTTGCTCATTTCTCTTCCTCAGCTGGTTGGTCTGCTTTCGGGTGAATTACTGAGAAGATGCGTCACAAGTTATGTCTCTGTCACTGCAGGGGTTTTGCTTAAAGGTGGACTTCACACGTGTAATTTGCTCAGGTCTGGTGCTGATGTAGGTATGGTTAGGAAAGATGGGGCCCTAGCTGAGCAGGAAACATAGCACCACCAGGACCAGCAATGCCTTCTGGCAGGAGAGCACTGAGCGCTGTACCCCTGTACCGCCCCTCTTCAACACAATGCTGATGCCTGTGGCTCTGCACTCTTAGCCAGCAGACACAGGGCCACCTTCACCTCCATCGGGTTGCTTGAGAGGGAAGCAATGTGGGTGTCCTCCATGGAAAGGACTAAATGCACTTGTTTGGTAGCTCTCTAGTTAAAACAGTGTAAGTTCACTTGGGCAGCTGAGGTACGACTTCTGGAAGCCACTTTGTCATGTTCTGTCCCCTACCATGCGTTTCCCGTTTGACAGCAGTCACCACCAGTTTCCATGAATACTTAACAGGATGTAGTTTAGATATTTTTTCCTAGGAATACAATGAACATATTTAGAATAATCACATCAGTGATTTCCCTCACCTTCTTTTTTCATGTGTTGTGAAGGAAAGTGATTTTACCTCCAAAATTGGACAAAATTTCTCCAACATATTTTTTTTTCAAATTTTGACTTATACATCCATAGAAAGAAATTAATTGCAAACAAGAATTTTCTTGTTAACTATTCACATTTCCAAATGGAATTAAATTGCTTTTAGAGACTCTCTCTCAAACAAATAAAGCTAAATTCAATGGATAAATTGAATGACATTTACAAATCTCTTCAAACAAAAATAACTTTTGTGCAAAAAACTGAACAATGAATGTAAAAAAGAGCAATTAGACACAAACATTTAAAGTCAGGCTGCGACTTCAACCCATGCAATAAAAGAAATGTACCACCAATGTAGGATAATTCAGTGGTTCTTAAAATTACAATCTATTATAGTGTGCCAATCATTTTCTAAATCTGCCATCAAAACCACATAGCTCACTAAGAGAACTTTTTTTTAAAAGGCAGCAAGCCTGTTATTTTCATGACTTAAAGCCATATGGTCTCTCTCAGACTTCCCTCTGCAGCACAAATTCACTTGTAATATTGAGATTAATTCTCTATTCAGTAAATGCTTGTGAATCACACCTTTACCCATCTGCCATCCTGTGTCAAAGAAGTGACACTCCTCTATCTACAAACATTTCATTCACCTTGGTTTTTTTGAGTGCTGCTCTCAGACTACATATTCCACAGATCTTATTTTTATTGATTCTTCAGTTTCATGTCTGTCTGTCTCATGTGTTCAGTCTCTTGCGGTGGATACAATAAAATGTGATTGTAATGGGTGAAGTCACCAGACTGCTGACCTGATTCAAGGTAGATTTTCTGACATCAGGCCAAATGATCTTATTTTAATAGACAATAGATCACAAATTGTCCCCCACAGAAGTTTTTTGCATTGCCATTAAGCAGATGTGCTTGTAAATATTGCTTTACATTTTGTAATTAACTTTATTCTGACAAAAACTGATTTTCTGTCCACGTGATGATAATGTCCTCAGGTTGTTTGCAAAATAGTATACAGGCAACAGTACTGTGTTGAATTTTGATTTAGAGTGCATTTTGGCAATGGTGAATACATACAGTTTCCTGTCTCACGCTGAGTGAAATGGGTAAGGTTGCTCTTTAGTGAGATGTTCCTTTGTGTGTGTATGTACATATACAGAGCCTTCCATAGTCCTTGGAGATGTCAGTTTTTTGCTGGAGCTTGCAAAGCCAACTGTATAATGCAAATAATATGACACTGGGAGGAGAAAAAGGAACATAAATCAACAGTGTTTTATGTTCCCGATGACTTGTAGTTTTTAATAGATACAGGTTGAAACTAAGTTGGCACCACACCTAAAATATCCCAAGACCCTTTGTTGTTCCTATTTTCAGAGGTCTTGCCACTGTGATGATAGAAGTAGAAACTACAGGCTTTACTCCTCATGCTTTTTCTTTTTTTTTCTTTTTGTTACGTAAAAGGCTGCTGACATTTCAAATGAGAAATCTAGTTTCCTCCAGTTCTCAAAAGAGGAAGCCTGACTTCAGTGAACATGTGAATCAGATACTGCTGCCAAGTGGAAATGGTGTCTTTTTGGGCTAAAGCTTCAAAGAAAGGATCCTGTATTAGCAGCACTGAGCTTGCTGCATATCTTGAACACAAAGTCAGATAATGACCTTCAGATCTGAATATGCAGAAGGTACCATTACTAGCAGGTCCAAACTACCACAAAAAAAGAGGGTTTGGCAGCTGAACCAAGGGAGTTCTGCAATTGCTCCCATGTCCATTAGACAAGAAAAAGCTGTGCAGGAGTCAAAAAGGGCAATTTAGGTGGGTGATAGGTGGGGTGAATATTAAATATTATTTTTACCTGTCCTTTCAAGTGCTGAGAGGAATCACTGCATAGATAAATTAAGTCATAAGCCACAAGGATCATCTGGTGACTCTTTCTCTTTCTACCTTGTTAAAGCTAAAGAGGCAGGGAATCAGGAGTTCAGCGTGTTTGTGAATTATAGAGATAAGGCCACCCAATAGTTTCACAGACCAAGCCTCTTGGTATCTGAAAAGGGAAAAATTCCCTTGTTCTAGTGAAACAGCCTGCACTGTTTTGCTTTTATTTCTCTCTACAGGGTTCTCTTTCACAAGCTTTACTATGATTGGGATGCAAATTAAAAGACAGGGTGGGGAAACATAAATTATGACCTATGGCAGAGAAGTTTAAAGCAGAGAGAAGTTTAAATACAAGTGTAAATAAAAACAAGGCAGTATAAATAAAAGTAGAGGTCACATCTACTCAGCACAGTCGCTGTTGTTTTTATTGTGGGAGCGACAGGGGACTCCAGCAGAAGCACAGATGCCTGCTGTGTTCACTGCTGCTCGAAGACAGAATGTAACAGGTATCTCTGCCCCCAGGAGCTTCTAAGTACAGCCTAATTTTATTCACCATCTTTACGGAAGAATGTGTTCTAAAAGAAAGTCACGTTTCTTTGAAAGAGGGAAGACACCATAGAGTATTACGTACTGCCACAAAAGGAATTTTGTCAGAAATGCTTTCACTGATTCCACTGCAAAGAGAAAAAAGATTATATTTATATCTTTATCACATGGATCTCTTTAGAGATCATGTTATTTGCAGTTCTCAGGAAAGTACAGCCTTTCCCAAACCTCTTTTGAGAAAACTGTATATAATTATGGAACAGCACTGAGTGGCCTTAAAGCAAAAGTGTCCAGTGTGTTCTGAAAAAAACTATATAATGTTTAGGACACTATATGAATCATCTTTATTATCACAAAAGGAAACATCCAATTAGAAAGAAACATCTGAAATTTTGAGTGAGGGCATGGTAGACCACAGAGATCAGTAAAGTGAGGAAGAAGCATTAATAGCATGCTTGTGTTAGGCTGGTATACTATTTAGTACCAGTGCAACTGTGGATCAGAAAAATGTTACTTGCCAAATAATGTTTTTGCTTTAGTGGTCTGGATACAGTTACAAAGTAACTGTGAATGACAATCTTGGCATATAAATGGTTAGCAGATATGAAAATCTTGGCATATAAATGGTTAGCAGATACTCATTCCAGAATTTAGGCAGCTGTCTGGTGCAACCTGATATATTTTGTAAGTAGTTTTCCACATAAAATGTCTCACAGAAGGCTTTACAGCTAATCATCCTTTGTATATGCATACATAAGAGGATACCAGTTGCAATATAATCTGTATTTGGCATATAGAGACATGGTATACGCAGAGGCCAATGAATTAGGATCTACTGTAAAAGCAGACACTCGTAAACAACAGCTAATTAAGAGTTTATCAGCATGTCACTATGCACAACAAACCCTAATATTTCAGTAAAGTATAATAGCGTGTGCAAGCTCAGCTGTCGTATCTTATCAGATGGAAGGCTCGTGTGAGGTGAGGACGTGACACTGCACATAGCACTGCGCTGTATGTGGGAGTAGCAGGGCAGAGTATGACAGGGTGCTTCTGCTGTAAACCCTCATCACTGCTTACATTTTTCAGAATTAAAACCTTATAAAAATAGCTACTCTATGCAATCTCTTACCTTCAGTAAGTTAAGACATTGGGCTTTTTTTCCTAAAAACAGAAAGCAAAATAGAAAGCAAGAACTAAGTATGAGGGATTAATATGAAAAAGCATCCTACATTATCAGAAGACAGCTGCTTTCATGACAGCAAAGAAGCAGCTGAGCAAAGGAACAATGTCATTAACTGCTGCTGGACATTCAACAATATGCGTACGATGTGACTGAATGAAGTGTGTAAGCACATCGTTCTTCCAGTGGGAGAACCATGGCAGAACTAAAGTGGTACTTGTTATGCCAACATGCAGAATATTCTAGTTTCCTTCCATTTTCTGTTAGTCCTACAGAACTCCCATTTTCCTCACCACAAAGTAGCAGAGGCTGCACAGCAATGGTATGAAATAGATACTTTCTATTTAACACTTTAACTCGTGATCACTCCATCATGATCACTCTATCATGATCACTAATTGTGCAGCTTAGGGCTTATTCAAAGCCTCACAGCTTTGCAATATTGCTGAGGGATCAGCTGGGACAGTGTCAAAGTATCCTGAATGATCAGACTTCAATTTGGCAGCGGTGAGTCTCTAACTGGTATCAGTACCATTACAAAAAGTCTTGTTTCCAAGTCTTCGAGATCTGTTTTCTCAGGATCGGAAGAAGATTCATTACTCATGCTTGGAATCTTGCAAGAGGACAATCTGGCTTCTGGATTGCCAGGGGCATTAGACAGAAAGTGCTGCTGAAATCCAAAAACTGTGGGAATGGGAAGAGCCTTTGATCTGAAAACCTTCTTAAAGAAAGGAAAGAGGCTGTTCTTTCTGTCAATACAAAAAGTAGACTTGATGAAGTCATTTGCTTTTTGAAAGGGGGAAATGTGATTCTGAGCGACATCAGAATCCAACTGACTGTAACTTTAATCTTCCCAACATTTAATAACAAGGACCAACTGTTTACAGTCTCTATCAAATGCAAGAAGTAGTGGCCATCAAATGAAGATATTAGCAGCCAGGTTCAAAGCAGAATGGGTAGTAGACCTGTGGAACTTGTTACCAAAGGACATTGTGGATGCACAAAGTTTAGAGGACTTCAGAGAAATGTTGGCTAACTGGCAGAGAGATCTGTTAGGTAGATTACTGAACAAACGTTACCAGGCTTAGGAATTCTTCCAATCCAAAAGAATCAAGAGGCTAGGAGAGTGCCAGAGAGTATATGTTTGATCCGTTATTACTGGGTTTTATGCATCTAGTTGCAGACATTGTTGGAGATAGAATATGGGGCTAGACAAACCCTAGGCTCTTCTTCTATTCTTATATAAAGACATTTCTGAATTACAAACTGCTGGTTATCAGGATCTTCCAAATACCAGGGAATGTTGACAATACACTCATCCTGTTCTTACATTCTTCTGCAGGTACCTGCTGTTGACCAGTGTTGGAGACAGGATATGGGGCTGTATGGACTTTTGGATCTAGTGTAGCTGTTCTCGTGCTTAAGAATAGCAATCTAATTCAGGATACTACTCTTCCAGTCAGCTTTTTTATCAAGACTGTTCAGAGCCATCTTCTGGCATATCCTACTACTTTTCATCTGTCAAGAAATCTCTGTGGGTAATTCCAGAAAAAGGAAGTAAAAACAGAGTACTTAGGAGAATGACTGTGATTGTGGCTTGGTTCCACAGCTGCAAAGCTTTGAAACCCCCCACTATTCACAGTCTCACAGAGCATAAGACCATTAGAGTTGGTCTAAAAAATTTTAAGAACAGTTGTTTATATAAACAACCCTTTTATCTTCAAACAATGTCTTTTGGTCTAAATACTGTACCTATGATCACAAATTTCTGCTTATTATGTGGCTTAAAATAAACAAACAAAGGACAACAGAAAAATTGCAGTAGGGCCTTTTGCTTAATTTCCTGAAAATACAGAAGTGGCTTCTTGTTGGGACTTTCCAGACGTATGTACTCAAGTCAGTTTTCTCTGAAACCACAAAAATGTCTCAAAGTTTATGCCTGTTTGTAATTGTACATTTTAGAACATTTCTGATTCTCTGTTAGTCAGAACTTGATGAAATATTACAGGAATGTGTGTTTCATTTTTTTAGTGCTACAGCTAACGAAGGATGATTTTCAAAAAAATATCCAAGTGAGGCATCTAAGCTCTTTTTCAAAAGTGACTTTTCCATTCAGAAGCCTAAGTTCCAATGAAAATTAGTCATAGATTCATGAGATGTTTAATCAAGGAAACAAATGCTTTAAGTAATTAACTAGGACTGTTTTCACACTGAAATGTAAAGTTTCATCTAAGGTCAGCAACTAAACTTGTAGGAAAGGCTTTTTTCTACCCATATTAGTACTGCATGCAAAATATATCAAAAAAAAAAATTTTGATAATGTCAGAACAGAGAGGCTTGTTTTTTCACCATTTTCTACATTATGAAATTTATTAAATTCCATGCTTAAAATCACAGTGAGTGGGAGTAAAGGTTTCCTAAGGTCCATCGTGACTTTTAATGACCAAAAGCAACAAGGTAGCAAATGTCCAATTTCAGCACCTTCTACCTATCACTGCTTTCTTTTTCAGTCACAGTGGAACGCGGCACTTACCTGATCCAGTGAGGCCTATGTATTTTACATGCTGTCCGCGAACATGTTGCAAGTAAGTTATGGTCGCATTTTTCTGGTTTCATGTCAGACACTCTAAATCTAAAATGTGAGTGTCAAACTTTGTCCTCAACATGTAAAAAGCCTGTTCTGTATGCTCAAAGAGCAAGTATTCTGCAATGTAACTGTTTCTGTTAGTCATATGCATTTATTGTTTCATTGAAGATATGTAAAGGTTTTGCAAGAAGTCACAATGAATGTAGTTCTACCAAAGAGGCTGCTAAATTAAGTGGCAGGGATTTACTATACCAAATGTCATTGCTCAGTAGCTTGCTCCTGTAGTTTCAGTATGTGCTTTCTAGAAGTTCTCTTAATATTGACACACTGAAAGGAGTTCCTGGATTCCTTTAATGAAAACGTATTAGACCATGAAAAATATATAGAGTTAAATGGGAAAGGAAGACAGTATAAGTAAAACTTCAGAACCACATGGCTATACTGTGGAAGTGTGTAACAAGCGGCACTACTAGGTAACATCGAAATCCCTTAATCTAACTGAATCTGCATCTGATTTTACACATAAATGATACAAAGACTGAGTTTCTAGTTTTCAAGAGGATCATGCAGAAGATAATTTCTCAGCAAGGGCAGGAAGAAAGGAACTATGAGCCAGGAAGGAGAGCCGTTAATGGCTTTTTTTCTCAAAATAGCACAGGGGAACTGGCAGCTGAGAGAAGGAATTAAGACTAAGAAGCTTTCGGGAATTTTCATGGGAATTGATCAGTTGAGAATGGATGTACTTGTCAATTTTTGGTACAATTTACTGGGGGAAGATATAAAAGCACAGTCATTTATAACTGATAATGTAGGAGTGCTTACATTAATTTTGCTATCTTAGCTCTTGCTAGCTACCTCTAATTGATGATAAAATTCCAAGCAAAACCTGAATAGAAGGTCAGGTCTCATACGAGAAAACTCAAGACATTTTTGTAGATGACAGTTTCAGTCCTGTTTTTAAGCCTTTCAGAACACATGGCTCCTAGTTTTGTCTATTTTAAAAGTATCTTGAAAGTATTGTAGTACAGAAATGCTCTAGTTCATCTGTGAGATGAAAGACAAAAGAAAGTTTCCTCTGAAATTCAATATATCCTACAGCCCCATTCATTGAATAAGCATCTGAAGTCATTAAGAAGCAGTTAATCTGCCTCCAAAGAATACAGTGCAAGTTGGTCTCTTTTAAAATGAAAAAGGGCAGATGTTCCTAAATTTGCAAAAGAATGATTATTCAAGTCTATACATTTTTCATAGGTGTCTTGACAGAAATCTGTCCACAGGTGTTGATGTTAGATTTTGGCCTCTACATGCTAACTTGAACAGGGAAGCAAGCAGACTGATGAATGTATTTGTATTTGAATAGCTATCAAACTTTGAAAATATTAAAAGCGGAGCCTCTTAAGGAAGTGTTGGGAAAATTCTGTAGTACAGTGGGTATGTAACACACCTCAAGGATTTCCAGGAACCAGACTTGTGTACTCCTTGATGTCTCCTATATGTCCTTCATAGAACAAGTATTTCTGTGACTTAGCTTTTAGTCACATATGTTTACCACTTCATTGAAGAATTCTGAAAATTTTACAGAAAAGCACAAACAGGATGCTATCTGCACATGTAACATCCAGGAATTTTTCTCTCCACATAAAAGCCTACCCTAATATTTTTTTATATTTCTACCAGTGGCTAGACAGAGCAACACAGAATATGCTAGTAAATATGAAAGTCTTACTAACAATATGTTTCATGCTCTGTCTTGAGATGCTAGAAGCAAGATTTTATTTCTCTGTTATGTGAAGTGTGGCCACTTATTCCTATATAAGATGAATGTGAACTGCTACCAGACCAGACTTTCCCTTTGATCACTGAACGCAGAAATCCATAATGAATTTTTGCTCCATCCATTGTTAGGTTAAGTTTCCCATCAATCTTCAATTCCCATCAATCTTCCCATCAATGGGGAAGTCTTTATTCAGAGAGGGATAGAAGGGAAACCTTCGGAGCCAAACTAAGGCAGCTTCTAATATATTGTTCGTACAGATGACTCCATAATTTGTAGCCATCCAGGCCTGTAGATTCTGCAAACCAAAGTGAAAGAAACCCTAAATCTGTGAAGACAAAACTTCTTTGTGTGCACTTGCATCCATCTTTACCACCATCCTGGTGAGTCTTCTTGGTAGCAGCTGCAGAGGTAGCTCCAAGGAATATTATGCTTCTGCTCTGTGTTGTCTTCCTATGAGTTTTTTTATACCAAAATCCAGAGAGGATTGTGATTCAGAGAACAGCTGCTTCCTTGATTCGCCTCTTCCTGTTCTCACTCAAAGGCTGTTGAACGTAAGCAGGAGGCCATTGGTGGGGTCACAGGCAGGGAGGGGTGGAAGCTGTGCCCAGAAATAAATATTGCTTTCCTCAAAACACAGACGGAGAGACACTTAAAGAAGATACCTGACTCTTTTTGTGTTCAATTCAAAGAAGAATTTGGCTTGAGTGCAGCATAAAGGTTTTTGGACACTGGGTAATATCCCAGTTCCAAACTAAGAAAGTAAGAGGAAATAGTGTCATTATATCTAATGACTCCTGCATTTTAAAATATCTGTGAAAATTCTTGACACAGTTAGTAAGGAAACGTACACTAATTGTTCAGAATCCGAAACGGTCTAAAAATCTTCACAAAAATCTGGATTAGAGTTTGTGTCCCACTCAAAATATGATTTCCCTATGCTTCACCAACACCTGGAATCTAGTATGTATTTGACTACCCGTGGTAGGAAGAATTGTTTAATTTAGCTTTCTATATACAGCCTGTAGGTTAGGAACAGCAGACAGTACTCTGCAATTTTAGTGATTGTTGTCTGTTTACCATAATTACAGAGATATTTTAAACTTCCACATTTTGTTGTAGGCATAATATTAGGTAGGGAATAGCAGCAGAGTATTTTGAGTAATCTGTTATTGTGGACACATCCTGAAGGCTAGCTGATGCTATATTTAGTCACTATGTGGTTAACTGTGACTAGACTGAGGATGTTAGTTTTTGTTTTGTGTTTGAAGTTGCAAATGTTGATTTTTGCAGTCTGAAATTGCTCAGTTAAAGAAATAATAATCTCGGTTCCAATTGTGTGCATATGCACACACACATTCAACTTTTTCCTTTTACTTTCTGGTGACTAGTATATATTGCTGCAGCCCAATTTAATTCAGTTAAGTTTCTCTTGAAGAGCTGAGCAATATAAAAATATAAACTCACAGCCAACTCCAATATAACCTTTATTAAGGATATATATTAATATAATCTTTACATACATTTATACAGATCCAGATCCTGTATCCTGATCGTGTCCCCACTAAAATAGAATCAAACAGAGAACAGCATAAAAGAACAGAAGTTTAAGAAAAACATACACAAAAGTTACTCAGCAGGTCCATTTAAAATGGTAAATCTTTAAAAAAGACCTATACAGCTTTAAAAAAAATATTTTAAAATTGGTAGTATTCTTAGCTGCAAGGACCTGATTTAGCACTTTGGGTTGTGTGACTGCCATAACCTCCTCTTAGTTTCGTGGCTACTGTAAGCTCCAGCAGCAATTGCAGCCTCTGTTCAGGGAAGTCCAGGAATTCCTTTCCTACAGGATCAGGAGCCCAGAGACACAAAGGGATAGGGAAGGAAGCAGAATCATGCTGATTCCTCTGCACAGGACAATACAGTTAGTAAATTATAGGCATTATTTGCAAAAAGCAGACGCAAGCAGTGAAACAATTTAAATTTATTTTGGGCTAAGGCTAAAGCTCTATTTTTCTCAAAGATTGCATTTATTGCCCTGAAGCCACAAAGGTACCCTGAAATTTTATTGCTAAGGTTTACTGAGATGTATGATTAATAAGTTTTTATATAATTTTGTTATATGTGTGGAGCCTACACCTATATAATATCTTATTTATTTCTACTGTAATTTTGGGGATTTTTGAAAAACAGCAGGGTTGCTCTTAGTGAGATGTGCCACAAGTACCTTTCTTAGGACACAAAGGATCACACACAAAAAAACCCCCTGGCTTTCAAAACCAGAATTCAACATCACAAAACTTAGTGAAATATGAATTTTGCAGCCATCAGTCAGTGTTTCCAGATATAATTTTTCCAAAATTTTGTAATAACCTCTCTGCAAGAAATTCCTCTTCCTGCTTCTCTACCAGTAGAATGGCTCACAGGGATGCTTCCTAATACATGTCAGGCAAAACCAGAAGGTAAATTCAAATATTAGCTCAAGTAGTCTGCCTGTTTTTAACACTGTGAGTTAGGGAGTGCTCCAAGGAACCTCTCTGCTGACAAGCAGTGAGGACCAGCAACCTTAAAAACAAGGGAGGTGGAGCAGCTGGAGATCTAAACTGTACACAGCAGCATAAGAGTTGCAAATTGCTCCTGCCCTTTTCAAAAGAGTACGTCTGCTGTTTAAGTCACAGAGGTCCTTCTGAAAATTTTACCCTTTGTTAGTAAGATTTGATCCATGTTTCTAGGAGATGCAAGCATGTTAATTATGGAAAGATCCTAGGCCTTCCAGGAACACACGGTGTGTTTTCCTGCTTATAGTCTGTACTCAGCTCAAGGGACCAGTCTAGAGATAGTCTGAAACAGTATCCCTTGAAATACACACAGTATTTCAAATCCTCAGTACCAATTGTTTTATCCTCCATATCTCTGCTCCTTTTTGGCCTCCCCACTTCCTGGTAGCAACTTTAGCCCTGAACAAATCAGAATTGTTTTGTCAGCTTTCTTTCAGAAGTAGTCTTTCAAAATGCAATTCGGACAGCTGCTCCATTGCTTTTGTTTCAGATTTATGCCATGACCTTTTCTTCCTCATCCATATGTCTCCAGCCTCTTTCAGCTACTCATGAACCATGTGATCTTTGGACATCTATCTCTGCTCTTATCAAAACAGTTAACTGTTTAGCAAAGACTATGGAGCATGCTCACAGAAGTTGACTTTAGGGATACATAGGGGTACTCCTCCTCAGTCACCTACATTAAATGGAGAGAGAAGGCGTCAAGAGTGAGGACTGAGGATGATAAAATTACTAGAATTGTCAGCTGTCAAATGTCAAAATGTCAAATGTCAACCCCATATTATGTACAGATGAGAAAATCCTGCCTTCTGAGATATTCATAGACCTTTCCACATGCCAGACAAAAGAGTGCTCTGTATTTTCAGAAAAACCTGCAGTGATCATCCTAAACTGCTTTATAAAGTACAGGTACCTATAATTATCCTCATAATACAACTTGGGTAAACCAAGGCACAGAATAATTATTATTTGAAGATAGGAAGCATGGCAGCATCAGAAAGCATGGTTGTTTCACTTCCATGTATCATTTGACCCCTTACAATGCATACCTTGTCACAGCAAAAACTGTGTTACAGTAGGTAAGACAAGAATACAGTTTTAGCTAAAAAACATTATCTGACAAGGAGTCAGTATTAATCATGATTAATACTGCAGCCACCCAGATTCAGCTTTACCACATTTCAATCTAAGATAAATAAAGTCTTCTTCCTATATTATGTTTTGGCCACACCCATATGACCTTGTAAAGGTCCCCTGTGCTGGTCAGTGGCTTATATACACCTTAGCAGAATCTTGTAGAATCACAGAATAGTTGAGGTGGGAAGAGATCTCTGGAGATCATCCAGCCCAACCCCCTGCTCAAGCAGGGTCAGTTACAGCAACAATTACGGTTGCTCAGGGTTTTGTCAAAGTGAGTTTTGATTATCTCCAAGGACGGAGAGACTCCATGACCTCTCTGTGCAACCTGCTCCATGGTAAAAAAGTTTTTTCTTATGTGTAAATGGAATTTCCTGTATTTCTATTCCTGCCCATTGCCTATTGTCCTTTCACTGTGCATCACTGAGAAGAAACTGTCTCTCTCTTCTCCCCAAGTATTTATACATATTGATGAGGTTCTCCCTGAACCTTCTCTTCTCCAGGCTGAAAAATCCCAGTTTGCTCAGCCCCTCCTTGTATAGCAGATGCTCCAGTCCCTTAATTGTTACCATGGCCCTTTGCTGGACAGGCTCTACTAAGCCCATGTCTCTTGTACTGGGGAGTGCAGGGCTGGACCTAGCAGTCCAGATATGGCCTTGACAATGCTTAGTAGAGGGAAAGGATTACCTCCCTTAGCCTTCTGGCAATGACCTTCCTAATGCAGCCCAGGATGTTGGTTGGTTGTTGGTGTTCCTTGCTGCAAGGGCACATTGCTGGCATGTCTTCAACTTCTTGTCCATCAGTATGTCCAGGTGTTTTTCTATTAAATTTCTTTCCAGCCAGTTGGTCTCTGGCTTGTACTGGTGTGTATGGGTGTGTGGGGTTATTTCTCCCCAGGTGCGAGATTTTGCACTTCCCTTTGTTGAACTTTTATGAGATTCCTGTCAGTCTGTTGACATCTCTCTTAATGGCAGCACAACCATCTGGTGTATCATCTGCAAAGTTTCTGAGGGTACATTCTGCCCCATCATCCAGATCATTAATGAAGATGTTAAACAATATGGGGCATTAGCACTAATTTGCATGACCACACTAGGAAAAACAGTCTGGAAGTGGCTGCAATGGATTATAACAATCTGCTCCTGTTCATGGTGAAAAACACAATTTTATAATTGTTTCCTTAAAAAGATGAGATGCTATCGTTTTTATACACCATCCCCCCTTTTGTCCTTTTCCTTCTTAGTAGGAAAATTCAATATATGCCATTCCTATCTGAGTGACCTTCTTCGTTTTTCCTTGTAGTTGTTCTTTTTTATGGTCCATCTCATTTATTGCACTTGGCCAGCATGTCAGTGTCTACCAGCCGCCAGTTGTTTAAATAAAATAAAGAGAAGAAGCATCCATACTGAACCACTTCTCTGTCTTTCATGAAAACAGTTTGCATTCTGCTCAAAAAATTCATTCATGGTGTAAAGGAATTGACGTCACTACTGTTACACCCAGGATGATTTTGGCCCTGCATATCTATTATGCAATACTTTCAGATGCACAGTTCTGTGATGAACAAATGACTGCCAGATGTGAGAGTAGTGTTTTCTCCTTTTTTTGAGGTCTATGAACAAATTCTCATGTGGACTGTAAACTTCCTCAGTGTATGTATGTGTACATACTTTAAGAATAATTCTATAGAAAATATTTTAAATGGCAACATAAGAAAGAATAACAAAAGAAGCCCTACATTTATTGGTCTTAACAAAATAAAGCTCTTATAACTTCCTTTCATACATGTGATACGGGCTCGTTGTTCTTTCTTGCCAGGCAGAAACTGGCAACTTCTACCAGAATACTGACTACATGCAGCTTTGGGAGAGAAGAACCTGGAAGGAAGAGAAGATAAATGTATCTTTTCCTGAAGACATGATGGAATGCTGTATAAAGTGACCTGTAGTTAAAGATGATAAACATCACAAGATGTGTGCAAGAATCCAGTGGCATGAAGTTGTTCATTGGCTTTCCAAGTATATCCACAATATTTTTCAATGAATCACAGTAAAAAAACCCATGAAGTTTTCAAAGCTGTATTTCTGCATTTAAGCATCTAAGCAAGGCCCTAAAAGTCTTGCATATTCATTGTTCCTACAGATTTAATCTTGATTTCATGAGAGTAGGTCACTGTGATGACACGCTTTGCAAGGTTGCTTCACCAAATACCAATTTCCTTCCCTTATGTTGATTTCTGCCCTTACAACAAAAGTCTTGGATTGCTGGTTCTTCTTGGAAAGAACTTCCCACCTAAACAGCTCACTTTACAACTGCTTCTTTTGCCTACTGTCTAGGATCCTAAGGCTACTGATATTACCTCTAGCAGTTTACTGCAGAAAATAAATAGCTCATTAGGAAAAAAGTTCCTCCAGATCATGTTTTCACTGCATTTATTATTGAAATCTCATCCTCTATAAATGTGGGTGATAAGTAGAAAATATTTCTTGCTTTATCCTTTCCTCTATTTTAATTTGTTGTTTGTGCTAACCCTTCCCCTGAGTGCCAAACACATCGGACTCCCAGTATTTATGGCTGGGACTGAAGTATCACATATGGAGTTAATTCCCATTCTGAAGAAACTGCATGCAAAAGTCAACACAATATTACACGACTTAGGTTCTGGTTGCAGTGCATTCGGCATTTCAAGCTGAGTCAGTCTCCTGCACAGACTGGTTGTACCCTAAACGATAACAGCTTAATCTGGCTATCAGTACTGCCTGATGTTAGCAGTGAAGTCTCCCTCCATGCACTAGCCCATTCCTACTGCCCCCCTCTACTACATGTGTTGTAAAGCCAGACTAACAGAAAGGAGGATTTCTGCAAGTAGTGCTATTCATGAACATCATATTCAGCAAGTGGCAAATACAACAGCAGTGTGAATCAGTAAGAAATGTCTGATTTTATGCCTTTTGCAGACTTATCAGTAGTGGATTTTGGCAAAAATACCTGGACCACCAGCATTAACCAGGAATCCTAGGTGTGTACTTCCCACGTTTGATTTGCAGAAATTGTTTTTTGAAATTCAAGGGAATTAGCAAAAGCAATGCTTTGCCACTGAATAGCAGTAGGACGAGTAATAGTATGACTTTTCAGTTTCTTGTCCTAGTCTGTTTTTTTTCCTATATCTTTCAACAACAATACGATGTCTCCCACTGTATTTCCTCTCCAACCCTGCTTTCCAACTCAACATATTGTTTTTACAGCCTATTCTTAATACAAATGACAATGTAGCCTTACCATGTCCAGGCATATGCTTCAGGTACTATGTCTGTTGTCCCAGTGATTAGCTCCCTATTAATGGTTCCTTTATTTTTTTTGTTTTTAAAAAGGTTTATGTTTTCAGTTTTGGTAAAATACCTCTGTAAATTTGCCCAGAGCTTTGAAACAGCATATACCGTGAGGCTGAAGTAGCCTTATATTTCTAAACACTGGAACTTCCAGGGTTATCTGGTCTGAAGTAGACTGAAGATTACAATACTATTTAGAAGACTGTTGCTTTCAAATAAACTGCATAACATTTCCTGACCTTTAGGACACAGGCTGAAAACGTGCCAGGCTTTATTTCTATAGAGCCCTATCCTGAAGTATTTTTAGTTTTTAACAAACCTTGGAGAGTTGGACCTGGCTTGAGTTGTAGACGAAAAGCAAATACGGTGTAACTAAGAACTTCAGGATTTTGACGAGGCTGCAGCAAGAGATCCTTTGAACAACGAAGGGGGGATTTGGCACAGATTCCACCTTTTTGATTTAACAATCAGGTAAGAGAAGACCTGAAAATAAGCCCCCATGTAGTTCTTGATCTTTCTGAATGGTAGGCCTCCTTCTTTGGGATTATGTCGGATTTCCATCTGCAATCTCCATTAAAGCTAGGAAAAATTGTAGAAGCTCATAGGAAATAATTAAAATAATTAAAACTTTAAAGGACCACTTCAGATGAATGGCTCAGGCACAGAGACATTTACGTCTGCTGTAGGAAGTCACAATTGCTGCTGTGTGTATATTTTCAGACACAGAATATCTTAAATAAAACACACTTTCCCTGTGAAATAGGATTAACTATTTGTTTCTCTGCTTTATGGCTGAAGAGAGAAATACATTCTTTTTGTGACAGACAGGAGGCAAGATTCTGTATGAAACAATGCTCATCTCCTAGTCGTGGCCAAACATATGCTTATATGGGGATGGTGTGAGGGAAAGACTTATGGAGGGCAACAAAATCTTCTCCCTGGCAAAAAGAGAACTAGCTTGGGAGATCCAAAGCAGCAAAGTCAACTGGAAGGGTACATAAAACAGAATTGCAGAAGGAGAAACAGTCCCCATGTGAGAATGACTTTTGGGTGGCTCAGGCCATTTTGTTTTTCACCTTACAAACATGGAGGGCTGGGAAGCATGGTAAACCAGAAAGGCTCAGAGAAAAGAAGGTCAACATACCTAAAGCAGAAACAATCTTGAGACCTATTTCTGGTCAGCACTCCACATCTGTATGCATAAAAAAAGCACTGCCCTGTTCATCACAGAATGAATGTCCTGGAGCTGCTCATGAGCAATCCAAAAGGAGAAAAGCAGAGGAATTGTGGATGAAGGCAGCGCACTGGAGCTGGGGGAGCTGGGGAGTTGTGTAACACCTGCTTGCAATACTGCTGGCGCTAGCTACCACTCTGAGACCGCCACTTTCCAAGTTTCCTAAAAAAGTATAATATAAAAATCTTAAGACAAAAGGAGTGGTATTTCTGCAGAATTCCCTTTTCTTACTCACAGCTGTCATACACTAACCAATGTCTGAGATGATGTATTCAGTATCCTATGAAACTCTAGTGAATCCAGTGAAGTTATTCAGGGTATAAATCAGAGTCAGTTTTGCTCTGTTTCCTTTAGATTTCATATGCTTATTACCCTCAAAACTAGCTGGTCCCTCCTCCTTTTATTTCTGCAACTCATTTCCCACAGCTGTAGTATTTATTCAAAATCCTTGGCTGCTTGTTTCGCCTCTCTTTCTGCTGCCTGAATAATTTGATCCTCTGGAGTATACTACTTTGAAACTGTGTTGTACACACCAGATGATGGATATTTTTGCACCTCTTTTCCAAGGCCAGATTAGAAAAGAAATTATTTCTGTTTAGATAGCTAAATACTGATCTCATTTTTTTTTCTTGAGCACGTATCTATCTTTTTCAGTATGTACATTGAAACGCAGTCTCTGACATCATTATTAGGGCCACAAGCAGGGAGTTGAATGGGAGCCAGACTATCACTTATTAAGACATTCTGGGCAGTCAATGAGGTAAAAGCAAGTAATTTATTTTGTATATTAGGCCCCTTGATGTTATTTTTGTTTGTCATGCTAATATTGTCCTAGATCTCTGCTGTGTCAACTGCAGTGAGGAAACTAGTGAAGAGTGGTGTGTCCTTGACAAAAAGTACATTTAGAAACAAGAAAAAATAATTATATTGAAGATACAGTAAGAGCAGTAATTGTTAATTTCTGAGGTCCTTGTGGAGAGAACTGTTTTTAGAACCGCTAGCACTGAAATGAAATGACCTAACAGCAGTTTCTCATTGTCTCTATTTGTTTAAATTCTGGAAGGAAAATCTTTAAGATTCAGGGAGTGGACAAACCTTCATTTCAAATAGTAATGTAATATAAATACAGATACTTAGCTCTAAATGTAAGGATTGAAATTTCAGTCCTCTTTTCATGCTGACGTCTTTTGAACCACCCTTCCTCAAAACATTCCTGCATGTAGGTTAACTTTTGATCTGTTTCCTCTGAACTTATTATTTTTCTGTATTGATGGCTGTAATGCTACAGCTGGTACTTCAGGTCTGTCAAAGTTCTGGATGAAAGTTCAAACTGGTATTTTCTTTTAATCAGTTTGGTTTGACATCTGTTAGCCTGGATTCTGACAATATGTTTCCGCTAAATAGTGACCTATAGCACTGGGCTCAGAACTAGGACTTGGAATGTAGTTTGCCATAGATAAGACCACACATATCAGCTCAATTGAATGATTAAAAATGTTTTTACCAATGTTTATAAGAACCTCAGATATTTTGTGGAGTTTTTGTCCATACTCACATTCTTTTATGTATATGGATTTGTCTCTATTATGTATGCATTTACACTGAAATATTTTACACACACACAAACATATGTGTGTATATAAGTATGTATACAAACATGCATATACATATATTAGGCATGACAATTTATATTTTGTTACTAGTGGAGCCATTACTTGGCATTGCAGAGATCTGGCTTAGTCCAGAACAAAAAAATCTGTAGCAGTTGTCTTCTCTGCTCACAGGAAGATTCTCACTTTCTCTTGACAGATATTAAAATTTTTGACTTTTTCTGTGGTGCCTGATGAAATCTGGCAGACCTCCCTCTGCTTTACAGATTGGACTGTTTTACGAGTTAGCAAACCCCCTCTCTAGTTATATTGTTTTACTCTGCTTTTTCCCAGAAGTAGTTGTGAAGCAACGCTATGCATTTCCCTATCCAGTTTTAAATTTTTATTAGTCAACATATTTAGGGTCAAATTTTCTTTTTGGTCTTCTGTTGGACAAACGCAAAGTGGTAGCAAATCAGCAACTGATTCCTCAAAACTGTTAAAAAAACACCATTCACTTTATAGCAATAGGGTGATCCAGTCATGGCTTTGGACACTCGGCAGTTGTTAGTTACTGGCCAACACTCAGTTTTTAAGCTGTAGCAGGGGTGTAAAATGCCTTAGGGCATGCTTTGATCTCATGTGCTTCAGCAAAAATGGAACATGAGGCAGCACAATGATTTCCCCTTTAACTTTCTAAAGAACATCTTTTAAATTTGGAGCAAAGTTTCACATTAAATGTTTCTCATTACCATTGTCAATACAAAGCTAATGTTTAAGACAATGGTTAGCACATTAATCATCCAGAGAGTGGAGGAAATGTCCTAGCTGAGCTGACTAAGCGGAGGCATTCTGGAGAATGTTTGCTCTAGGAGTTAGTCACCCTTCCACAGTCACAGAGCTGGCTTCCACTAACAGAGAGGTAGCTGGCTGTGGGGCTGACTATTTTTAGTATGAATACATAAAGATGACTAACACCGCATCATGCCTTGGAGTGAACACGTAGCATTTGTCAGAAATACATGTTGAATGGAATTTAAGAAAAATCATAAGTGACTGTATCTGTGTCTAACAAATTTACCACAGAGAGGAAGTGATTGAGCACACAAGGCAACATCTAGGTATGAAGAAATCATGAGTTCTGTGAGCAGAGAGGAAGAAATGTGTCTCTCTTAAAATGGTCATCAAGGAAAAGAAAGTAATGAAATAAGCCAGAAAGATCATCCTATTACAAATTTCCCCACTATCTATCATGATGCTAGTGAAAAAGAAGCCCAGTGGAAGTGGGTGGATGTATGAGATAGACCAAATCTCAGCAGGGAGGGTGGGATCTGAGAAGAAAGAATGAAGTGTGCACTCCGTGTTCAGTACACAAAAGGTGTAAAATGCCTAAAGCTGTAAGATGAGGTGCTGAAGGAGACATGAAATATATCTCTTTGTGCTACTATACTTTTTATCACATGGAAGAAATATTATTGTGACAGTAATCACTGGATGCATAAGACTGAGAAAAGGAGCAGAAACCCAGTACAAATAGCAAGGAAGCCCCTAAATTACCCCTTCTCCATACATACACAGAATACATCTTTTCAACATTCAAAAGTGGAGTTGAAGTTCAGCTTCCAGTGCACAAAGAAGTATGGCAAGTACTCAATCCACTTGCATAAGTATCACAATACAGCATGGGAAAACACTCAAACAACTTTTATGACAGCATGAAGAGAAAAAAAGGCAGCATAAAAGGAGTGTTCAGAGCAAGCATAGTACAACGCTTCCACATGCAAATGGAAGTATTCATTTTTCACATGCAAATCACCTGCAGATTTTTTTCTACTGTTGCACTGTGTTCACCTGTTTCTAACTTTTATTATTGGAGGAGGAATGATATTTTACTCCCAGCAGGTGTTATCTACATAAAGGAGCCTGTTCTCCACACCCTGGCATACTGCACTATGAGTAGTGAACAGTACACAAGAACCCATGGTGTCATTTTGACCTGAGGACTTTTGGAGCTTCTGGCTTGGCAGAACTGCTTGAAACAGAGTTGGTTGAGCTACTGTTGAAATAATAAAATATAAGCATCAGACAATAAAGACTTATGGACACACAATATCCGTGTGTAGCTTGCATATAGTGAGGGCTCTGGTTAGGATCTGAAGCTGACTAAATAAGGTTTGGTGAAAAGTCTGGACAGAAATTTTATCTCAGGTTTCATTCCATGCAGTTCAGTGACTTTTGTACCCTGGTAAAAGTAGATACTAGAGAGAATGTGGTCTGTGAAATCTGCAGTGCCATCACAACAATTTTGATGTTTTCCACTTTCTGTGAAGGGTCACGAAAGATTTCTTTTCTCTAAAAATTCCACTTTTTATCAGAAACAGCACCAACTGTCCTCTCTGTATGCAAGAATATAGTAATTTATATTACACGAAGGATGCTTCTGTTTGAAATGACATAAATATGCCATCTTTAAAAAACACCAACAAAAAAATATGGGATACAGACTGCCACATATGTGGTTGAATGATGAAGGTCTTCAGTTCTCATTGGGGAGCGTGAGTGCTGCATAGAAAACACTGCATGGTAAATCATAGGGTTGCACCCAATGGGGAATTTCCTGCCATCTCTGTTTTGAAGACTATGTGTGGAAGAGCACACAGTCAACGAAATTTTGCTGTAAGTTTCCCAGCTTTTTGACATAGGTTTGAATGCGTCCAGCAGAAAGATAAGGGGAAGAGATAAATTTTGCACTTGCTTCACCTTTGCAGCTGGGTATGTTTCAGCTAGAGCACATACAGTGGGGCTTTGGAGACAAGACATGCCATCCTTCCCACACAGGAGAAAGATGACCAAATACAACACAGACTGAAAAATATAGCTCAGGCAGTGAGTCACTCATTTGGGACATTCTCCACTATGGTGTGAGAAGAAACTTCGGCATATTCTTATCCTGTAATGTTCAGCCATGGAGCTAATTTCAAATGAAGCCACACACATATCCGACACACCCAAACCCATGCTTCATTATGAGGGACATCCCATGTTTTAGACCCAAATTTACATCAGGCATGTAAGGACACAGTGTTCTCATTTCAATTATAGTAAATTACTTGCATGAGAAACACTGAATCATAAAGCTCAGGTTAAGAGCCTTCCTATTTAATTTTAACCCCCTTGCACTCTTTGATTGTATATTCATTTTAGGATTTGGGCTATGTCATCAGGCTTGATTACAAAACCTCCCTGAGCCTTACAGAATATTAGGAATAACTCTTTTCTGTATAGAAATTATATCAGGAAATAAATTATCTTCTAAGCTACCTTCTGCATAAACCTTGCCTGAGAAAATACATTTTTTATCCTTGGTAATCAGTATGAAATAATGGTATTAGAGGTCACCAGTGATATGCTTACTTATCCAGTTACCAAAGAAAGTTCTAAAAAGAACAAGAAAGCATTTTCGGAAGAAACATTCCAGGGCACAGTATTCTACCTTTGAAGAAAAAAAAAAATTAAAAAATCTATTGACTCTTTGCTGTTTCTTTCTTTTTTTTTTTCCTGTTTTCTGAAGAAATATTTTTGAATGCAAGTTTTCTAAACAGCACTTGTTCTGGAACATTTTCTTTAAAAATAATTTATTAATTGTATTAAAGTTTATATCCTCTTTGAAAAGGACTCAGGTACTTCATAACCAAAACCTATACCTGTCACTGCAGTACAGCCATCTCTGAGGTGAAATACAGAAGCTACTCTTAAAGCAAAAATGTTCACTATGGAATTAAATAGTAACTCCTCTTTTATTGCTTCTGCCTTAATCGTGTATTAGTTATTTAAGTGATCGTATTCTGAGAAACCTCTAGTGACATTACTTTTCAGTAAAGCAAATTCTGTAAAAGTAGCTGGCCTCATCTTGCTATAAATGCTATTTGTTTGTCAATTTTAAGTCAGCTTATAAAGAGAGCACTGTAAACTCAAACAGCTGTGATTTCCTAAAAAACAGATGAACCAGAGAACATAGGGGAAAAGAGACTATTTTCCCAAGCTATGTACATTCTTAATATAATTTTTGGTCCTGCTGCTCACTTCCTTTTGTGTTAAACCAGTCTCTGTTCCTGTTTCTAATGCTGAAGCTATGCCAGATGCAAGGAGGGGGACCAAGCTGACAAATTCAGATACTATCATCTCTCAGGATTCTTAGTGACCCAGAGACATACAGTAAAACTGATATTGGACTACACTGCCTTCTAACTACTGCTTTAACCTCATTAGAAAAAAATTAAGTGTATAAAACAGGACCAAAGAGATGAACTGGAAAAGCCAAAAGGAGTTTGATTATCTAGCTCTTACTGTCTTTAACAGTAAATGTATTGAATGATGTTGATTCAATTAATTTGCTATCATCCTTTATTTCAGTGAATAGTACAGAGCTATGCAGAATTTAAGGATACTGTGAAATGAAAGAAAGAGCATCAGCTGAAATGTAATCACATTTCTGCCTTAAACACATATGCTTGACAATACTAAACATAACACATCACTGAGTCATAGTGAATGGCAAAACATATACATTTTTCTTTATATTTTAAATTTGTTTACATTAGTTTTTGACAGCCTTTTCATTTCTTCTCCTGTAAAGTCTGCCCCCCCTGTTGCTTTGTGGATCTTTCAGGCAGCACAAAAGATCTTAAGGGGAGAACAGGATTCTGAGTCATACTCCAGTACTTGAAATCTCTTAAAATCTTTTATTTTTTTTAAAAGAGCTGAGATTTCAATAACGGTGATACTTTACGTAACAGGTTGTAACTGTATATGCACATACACTATTAGAATTATATATTGTGCCTGGTTTTTGCATATTCTCATTCTATTAATATGTTGACCACTTTTCATATTCAAAGCTTTATATACAAATTTATTTATTTATCTTGAATGCTCACCTGTGAGATCAGTCAATATTGCCATTTCTTTCTCCCAGCACAGGAAAATGAGGGTTGAGAAGTATCTTATTCAGAGCTACAAGAGATTTCATTAAATTCTCAGATTTAGGCAAATTCTCTGGATTTTAGGCCTTCAAGTGGATTACGGTGCTGAATTTCTTACAGATCCCTTGATCCATTGTTTTTTTTCCCCTCATTTAAATGCCCTGGAGTTTCTAGACCTTCCATTCTCCCCTCCCAAGAATGACCTGGCCAGGATGTAGACTACTACAGAGATCAGACATATTTTAAATACCAGTTTCCTTCAAGAATGCTTTAAACTTCAGAGAAGCAATCAAGTACCAATTAAACTGACCTACCAGTTATCTGGAAAAAAAAAAAAAAAATTATGTTCAGTTCTTGAAGTAATTACCTGGCTTTAACAGGGAGGAGGAGGACTTAGACTGAATCTTGCCTTGGGCAGGCTTTTCTAACACAATTAACACAAAGAAAAAAAAAAACCCAACCCCGAAAAAACCCCAGATATGTGCAATCAGAAGAGGGAAGCTGGAATTACAGTGGAAAGAAAAGAGTGCTCAGGATTTTTGTGTCTCAACTAGGCTAATTTTTCTTTGTCATTCTGCATACAGCAACTGTGCTGTGCACCACAAACAGATTGGCAGTGACGCTCAAATAAGCCTTGAACTTCTAATTTTTCCTATATAGAACTTCACTGAATTCACGGAAGTAAGGATCTGTTTACATGAGGCTAAATACAGCCACTATAAAAGATGTTGATATGTATTATTTTCAATACAAAGAAAGAAAGAAAAAAATACCCTTCAAATCATTAACATCAGATGGAAAAACAGGAAGAAACTTTGGGCAAGGACAGTCTTCATTTTACGTGTATGCAATACTGAGGACAGTAGAGCATGGATCTCTAACTGATGCCTGAAGGTGTTGCAATGATTCAAATAATATTAATAAAAAATGCCTGTCACTGACTACTTTTGGGTTTTTTTTACTGTGGAAGAACCAAGGTCACAAAGCCTTTTGGTTACAGCTGCCTCCAAGCGTATGACTAGTTGTGTGATTCTGATTTTTTATTATTGTGCTTTTCTGCTTGTAAGTTTTAAAGACATGTAAGGCCAATAACACCACCATCTTGCACAGATGAAGTCGGAGTTTCATACAAGGATGAAGTTCCTGTATACAGAAGCTGGCCAAAACTCAATAAAACCATAGTGGCCGTGATTGATACCGGATTTGTTTGCGAACCTGAGTTGGAACTCTAAATACATGGATTTATTACAGTTTTTCATTCATAATTTAACTTTATTATAAAATTCACAGTACTCCATAGGCAGTCACGCTGATTTCTTACTCAGACCAATGTAGATGAACACTGGTATTCCCCTAAAATTAAGGATGGTGAAACTGCTTTAAAAGATCAGAATCCTTTGGGTGTTCCATTTGCTGACTCCACGAGGGTACAGGAAGAATTAAGACAACTTTGCAGCCCTACATCTTATTTCCCAGGGCACTATGGTAGCAAGTACCTGTTGACTGACTAGGCATACTCTAATCTATGGCAGGTATTGTAATGCACTCTTTAACATTAAGCAAATGAACTCTTTAACATTAAGACATTAAGCTAAATTTTGGACTATTGTCATCCTATAATACTCCTGCACCTGTGCCAGAGGCAGAACTAGAGAGCATTGCTAAAGAAGGGTAAGGTGCTCAGGCAGAAGTGATATTCTAGAATGTAAAATGCGATCCAAAATAATGGGTAAGATTTTGAACACAAGAACTCTCTACAAATGAAACTAACTGCAGGACCATTCTGTGGTGTGAAGAAAGACACATTGATTCTGCAGTCAGAAGAGCTTGACTTCTAACGTTGTCACCATAGCTGCATAAACTTGGAAAAGAAATTTGTCAGCTTTTCCATTTATAACTGAGGACGATGATGATATTGTTCTAACTTCACAATTACAAGGAGACAACTAATTTTTAAGTTTTTATAAAATACTTTGACCATATAACTACGATGTCTGATAGGAAACTGATGCTAGACAGCTCTTAATGCAAAAAAGTACTTAAACAATTATCTATGTTTAAACATGTGATGTTACACTGATGAAGGTTTCAGATCTTCATATCTAATATTCAAGGCTGCTAGGTGCTTTGGATGTCTAAATAATATCAAACTTTTCTGAGAATTATGCGAGCAGATAATTATTTTAAACTGGTTTTATTGCATTGCCACAACAGTCACAAAATCACTTTTATTTATGTCTCTGTACTTATAAATTTGGCTAATTCAGATAATTCAGTGCTGTAAAATAACTTGTTTGAGTTTTACAGTGTGAGAGTAGAGTAACTTTTTTTCTCTCTGGTAGTTCTGTTGTAATTCAATATCACCACATATCACCCAGCATGGTTTGTCAGTCGATGATTACAGAACTGTCACAGAGAGGAGGGAGAGGTAGATTTAAAAACCCTCAGGCTGAGAAAGACATTAGTCCTCCATCTCCTATACCCTAAATAATGTCACTAACTGTTATCACAAACATAACTGACAGTGAGTCAACTTCTGTTTTCTGTGTAAGAATGAGTATACCATCATCTCTTTTAGAGGAGGCTCATGTTTCTGGAGTGTTAATGCACAGAGACTGAATTTTAACATACAGTCTTACTGCACATCCTGCAGATGGACAAGGTTTCTGGAAGTTCCAGGAGAACCAGAGCCAATATCATGGGAAAACGCTGAGAATGGGTCAGTCTGAGCACGGAGATTTGTAGTTCATCTTAACTCTCCTGTACATGGCACAAAATAAAACCTATAGAAATATTCACAAATCCCTGCATAGCAAAACCATCAGGTGTCACCTGGCCTAAAGCTGCTTAAGGAATTTGAAAGACCTGGAGATCATTACCCAGCTCAATCTAAGTCCATGGCTAGCATTTGCTGCTGTATTTAGTTTTAACAAGGCACAGTCAAAAATAATATATTCCTTGTCTTCCCTTTCTCTTGTTAGGCAGAAGAGACAGCATTCCCTGTGTAGTTTCAACTTTCACAAATGCCACAGTCTTGTCAACTTATTGCATTGCTTTAGGTTACCTAACAGCTGTTTTTTCTGTTTCTCCACCCACTTAAAATCTTCTCAAAATTATATCCCCTTTAATAGGCTGTCCTTCGTGATTGATTCCTGTAGATTTCCATTTCCTTTTTTAGGTATCTTTTAAAACTGCTCCTAAGCAGAATGTGGGAAAAATGTTGTAGGCATTATTTCCTTGATTAGGTCATTAGAGTCTACAAAGTGAACCGTCCTTCATGAAATCCAGGAAAAGATAGGCAGAAAAGTAACAGAATTCTTTCCTGAACCCCTTTAGGTGAAAGCATTGCCCTTTTTTGATAACTATGTTACCACAGGGCAATTATTTTAAAGCCATTCTTCCATCTAGATAAGTAATCAACTCAATGGAATCAGCTAAATCCAGTCACACATGTAAGCTTTATGAAATGAGAAAACATCTGCTACACTGATGCACCAGCAACTTATTATTAAAAATGATAAAAAATATGAGCTTTATATAACATGAATACAAATTAAAACAATAAAAGCTGGAAATCTTTAAATTTAAAAAAAATTGTGCAGGTAGCAAGAGTTTTCTGAAAAATTCCACCTAATATTGTCAATTAAAGAAATATAAATTACTTCAACTTTTAACAGCAACTTGTTAAATTAGTTGGCCAGTTAAAAGAGCCTCTGCAATTTGATCCTTAATTAAATGCTGAGATTAATAATTCTGACAGGGTTAGGGTATCTGTCACAGATATTTTGGTTTTGAACTATGTTACATGACACTACAACTGCAAATACTTTTTCTGCACAGAGGTTATGGTAAACTGTTAATGGTATATACACATGACTGTCAAAAGCAGCAAGTGAAATGCATAAAGGCTTTAATTCCTTGCGAAGTCTGACTTCTACACCTTAAATTGATCTGAAAACTGTAGACAAACACCAAGTTAAAGGAGGTGCTGTTCTGATATCTTCATTGTGATGAATAAATATAGGTACTTGCACTGGACAAAAATAAAAATGAATGCTAATGATATTCTTGAGTAAGTTCAGTGTCGAATAATACCAGAGTTTTTCTTTCAGTAAATGTATCTTTAACTGGGTTTCAGATGGTCCTGTAATTCATCCTATGTAATCTAGTAATTCCCAACAACAAAGAACAGAAGACAAACCAAGTGGCATGGCAACTTCAAAGCCCAGGGGGAACAACGCATAGCAGTAATAATGCAGCACTGAAAACCATGTCTCCAGCTGAGTTCTCCCTTACTGGTTTCTGCTCGATATATTGCCTCCCTGCTTGCCATGCAGTTTGACTTGAGTCTTCCCAGCCAAGTTTTCCATCAGCACATATTGATTGAGTGCCAACTGATGGACACAAATCAGGGAAGGTGCACTTCCAACGATGATGATGAAGCAAGTTAACTGCTGTAACTTTTCTCTGAGTTGAAATTGTCATTAGACAAGTGCAGCCATGTTCTATGCTTTGTCAACTGGAGACACGAATCGAGATGATCACCTGACAGACTTTTTCTTTTGTGTCCTCAAGTCTTATCTTAGTAGCGCAGGGACTAGCTTCTCCTGGAAACAACCACAGCTTCTATGGAAATTATTTAGCCTACGAATTATAGAAACATGGTTTCTGTCCTGCAACTGGTGACTCAGCAGGCTCGTCCTGAGAAGCTTTAGGTAATATGAAGTTGATTCCATTAGACTTAGACTTCTGTCTTTTCATGGACTAGCAAAAGATATTTTAAACTGGAATATGTAACTTTGAAACCAAGAAAAATAATGTCCCCCAACATTACAAATACTCATGAAAATGTGTGTGGAAAAAGGTGAAGACTCTAAAAAAAAAGTATGAAATCAGCAACTTAACAGCTTTGGAATTATCTTACTCTTTTTTTTTTTTTTCTTACAAGAGTCAGAAAACAGGTATAAAGAGAAAATTATTGGTAACAATATTAGAATCATAGAGTCATAGTATCATAGAATTGTTTAGGTTGGAAAAGACCTTTAAGATCATCAGGTCCCAACCATTAACCTAACACTGCCATCCCACCACTAAACCATGCCCCTAAGCACCATGTCTATATATCTTTTAAATACCTCCAGGGATGGTGACTTATCCACTTCCCTGGGCAGCCTGTTCCAATGCTTCACAACCTGTTCGGTGAAGACATTTTTCCTAATAACTGATCTAAACCTCCCCTGGCACAACTTGAGGCCGTTTCCTCTCATCATGTCGCTTGTCACCTGGGAGAAGAGATCAACACCCACCTCACCTCACCTTCCTGTCAGGCAGTTGTAGAGAGCGATAAGGTCTCCCCTCAGAGAAGTTAGGAGAGTCTTAAACTTTTACAAGGCATTCAATTAAAACCTGAAAAAAAAAAAAATCAAACAGTAACAGATTGTTGAGTACCACAATTTTTTTTTTTAATTGGTTATAGAAAACCAAAAAAAAACAGTGAAAATTAGGCAGATTACAAATGTATTCTCTGCTGGGAGATAGCAATTAAGATCATACTTTAAATTTATACTGATTCAAAGATTCAGAAGATAAAATCATGGATGCACTGAAGTTGGTGGCAACTTGCTACTGATTTCAGTGGAGCAAGGACTGATAATTTGTTTTAAAGTCTTCATGGCACCAGAGGCATAATTTTTAACATGAAATTCAATCTTTTGCATAACACAGCCATGGAATTTAAACATAGAGAAAACCTTAAAAACGCAGAGAAAGATAGAATGCTTCCGTCTGACAGTTTATAGCCCTATTTTTGATGAAATTGCAAAGGAAAGAAAGAAAAACCAGGGGAAATAAAGAGAACAATCATAAATCCAGCTGGTTTTTAGTTATGACAGAGTGCATAGCTTCAGGCTTGTATCCTTTAAAGGAATTAAAAATATATAAAAATAAATAACATTTCCACAAATATGCAAGCTATATGTTTAAAAAATACTTCCTTAAGAAGATTAGAGAATGAAGAAAAATTGGGTATTCCAAATCTACAAAGTCATTTATAGTGTGTCACATGTAGGTTATACTGATGACACAGGTGGCATGGAAATGAAGAAATGTAGAGATGGTTAGAGCAAAGAACAGTCTGTAAGACCTCCCAGCTTCCACTGTCAGTTCTACCACTTGCTTTTTTGTGTGGCCTTTTGTGTGTGGTCTCCATTTTTTTAAGCACTAAAAAGTCTATTAGCACCTGATTATTTGCATTTGTTACGTGGAAATAAAAATTAAAATCTTTAGTTGAAGTTACCAGATAAATACAAGAAAAGCTTTAATCTTAAACTTTTTTTCCCCCTGAATGTTCCCTGCCCCACACTCTGTATAAATCCATGGTCAAAACCAAAGTATGACATAAGTAAACCTCAGACCCAGACAGAAGTGAAGGGCTGTTAATGAAGTTTCATGCTTGTGCTCATCAATAACTGTCTTTGGTGAATCCCAAAGTCATTCACATACTCTGTATGATGGTTGAGAGCAGGATTTGTGTAAAATACTCTATTCATTAATATGTGATATAATGTTAAATGAAAATTTATCCCTCTCCCACTAGAATAATATAGATTTATGGAAAACAGATTTCAATAGCTGAAGTGTGTAGTGAAAAAAAACATGGTAGAATGTGGATACAAAAAAAGTGTCTTTTGATCAAAACATGATTCTTGATAATACCTGATATAGTAATACATGACACATGGTGCACTGGCATGTTCTTTGTGGTAATCAATTAGTGCAAAAAGCATTCATTATTTTTCTCTTTTGAGATACTGGAAAGCATTTTTAAACACAAAAATGCCCTTTTTTTAAAGATGAAATCTCTCTGCATTATTTCTACAGCATAACATCTTCTTTTTGTTTTGTTAGTAATTTTTGAATTAAACTAATGAAGATGATCTTCATAACTTGGAACGAACCACAATGCTTCTTGGTAGGGCCAGCAGTATTTTGTTTATGAGTATCACAGTTTATTGCCAAAAGCCATTGGAAGCTAAATTCAGAACTTGTGAAATGTTGTGTACAATTCATTCAGCATGTAGGCAAAGAATGTTTTCCTAGACATCAAGTAACTTAAAGAGGAGTTTTCACTAGGGACAGCTGCATACTACAAAACTGAACGTCCAAAAAGCTTTCTATCTACTTCCTTCTTTGTTACTATTGGAACAAGAGGTTCTGCTGAGTCAGGTAATATCTTTAAAGAACACTTGATATTCTTCTGTGTAAGGAAAGAACACCAGTAAATTTCAAAGTTATAAAAGTGGGTTTGAAGAGAAACTGTATCAGTTTTTCAACCAAAACAAAGACCTGAACATTCTATAATCAGTCAGAGACTGGCAAAAAACAAAGCATCACCATAAAAATAGAGGATTATTTTGTACAGATCAAATGTCTGAACATTTTCCTTAATGCACAAATAATTCCACTCACTTCACTGAACTGAACAACTTCTTTACCATCCAGTTTCATTTCAACCCTAGGAAGCTTAAGGAATTCATGTACATGCCTTGATCCCCTTAGGATTAATTTCTGGTTCTAAAATACTTGGTAGTTCCCAGTCAGTGATGAAGCAGAAAGAAACAAACATACAAAGAAAAAAATAAAAGGGATCTCTGACAGTTTGTTCCAGGCAAATGCTGCTGGCTCAGGCAGAAAAATAATTGCAAGTGTTTTTACGAAAAGAAATGATAAAATGCTTAAGCAGAACTCTAAAACTGTGTTTCTTACACAGAAACTGTTCTGAATAAAAAGCAAAACCAATACAACATCAATTCATGTAGGTGCTTCTTGTGATTGATGGATATTCTATATTTTGTTTTACTTTTAAACACATCGCCCAAGAACAGCCTTGCAGATTGTTTCTCTGCTTTCGCAGAAGCAGTTCAGAAGGCAGTCTAGGCCCTAAAACAAGCCAGGTCTATTCCTTCTCTATATCAAGCCAAGTAACTCTAATCACAAGTAATCTAAAAGTACTTCCACTTTAAAAGGTTATTTTGTTATAACTGTAGCTAGCTCTCAATTCTATTATAAAGTGGCTATTTATAATGCATGTGAGCAAAAGAACACAGCAGGATGTGGCTTATTGGGAGATAACCACATGCCCAGTGGCTTTCCTTTTATACCCATAAATATTCATTTAAGATGATCCTTTCTCACTGAAGTCAGTGACAAAACTCCCACTCATTTCAGTGGGAGCAGATTCAGGCCCTAATGCAAGAAACACAGCTGTTACCTTCTGGTTATGGAAACTTCATGGAAACTTACGGGTTTCTTAAGAAAACTCAGGACCAAAGTACACAGATTGAAGTGATTTAGTGTGTACTAATAGGATGGCAAATTCTTTCTAATCATGCTTGAACTGAATGAAAATCAGAGCATCATCTGTTTGAGACTAAGAATATTGCAATACATTCTTTCACCTCAGAGTGAAACAAAAGCTGAAATTCCTATTTCTTATGTTGAACAGAATATTTTGAAAAATTCCAGTGCAGAAATAAGGAAATTCTTTACAAATAAGGATTTCTTTAGAAATTCTGCAGAAATAAGAAAATACTTTATTTCAGCATTTTCATAACTGAAATATTTCCATACGGCCAAACTGAAGTGTTTTGCTTAACACACAGGATGTGTCTTTGATGAAGCGCCATCCATCTCATTTGAAAAGATAGAGTTTGGCCAAGAAACACTAGTCTGCAAGAGGGAACATGGGTATGAGGCTGTCATGGTTTAACCCCGGCCAGCAACTAAGCCCCACACAGCCACTCGCTCACTCCTCCCTAGTGGGATGGGGGAGAGGATCAGAACAGTAAAAGTGACAAAACTGGTGGGCTGAGATAAAGACAGTTTAATAGGTGAAGCAAAAGCCACGTGTGCAAGCAAAGCAAACCAAAGAATTCATTCCCTACTTCCCATGGGCAGGCAGGTGCTCAGCCATCCCCAGGAAAGCAGGGCTCCATCACACGTAACAGTGACTTGGGAAGACAAATGCCATCACAAGACAAATCCTCCCTTCCTTCTTCCCCCAGCTTTCTATGCTGAGCATGACGTCCCATGGTCTGGAATATCCCTTGGGTCAGTTGGGGTCAGCTGTCCCATATGGGTCCCCTCCCAGCTTCTTGTGCCCCCCCAGCCTCCTCGCTGGTGGGGTGGGGTGAGAGGCAGAAAGGGCCCTGACTCTGTGTAAGCACTGCCCAGCAGTAACAAAAACATCCCTGTGTTATCATCACTGTTTTAATCACAAATCGAAAACATAGCCCCATGCTAGCTACTATTGAAAAAGTTAACTCTATCCCAGGCAAGACCAGCACAGAGGCATATAAAGCAATGCAGCTGCAGAGGGATATGCATATCGGTATGTGCTGACTTAAAAAGAAACATTTCAGATTAGTTCAGCAAACCAGAATATTTGGTTTCACATTCAGCCAGCTGGAAAGAATCTATTTCTTTTCTTGCTTTTCCTGATGGGAAAATGGAAAGAATCTACACAAAAGGCTTCTTTTGTGGAAAAAACCCAGAAGGTATTGTAACACTATATTTTCTATAAGGAGAAAAAGAAAGTGCAAACCACTTTGATATACAAAGTCCTCAACCAGCTCTAAGGTGTATGAAACCCCATGAGAGTTATGCAGGCCCAGCCTATGGGTAATAGCACCCAAAAGAAGTTGCTTCTTGTCTGGCGCTTAAAAGTTTTTACCAGGCTAACAAAGATACAAGGTTGTATTTATTTCACGGCTCTTTTTTGTGTTAGCAAGATGAAATATACCAGGAACTTCTTTTTAATGGCCCAGAATTTTGATGAAATAAAAAGCTAGAAAAGCTGGAATTAATTAGCACTTTTTAAAAGAGGTTTTAGATAGTCACTGACTTGGAGACCTTTCTATGGGAAGAGATCCTAGGGTAATTTTTTTCAGGTAATTAGAAGACAATATAGCAAAAGCTTGCATTCCCATGACTACTGCATTGATTCATTTATCTGAACAATGGCTAACAAAAGAATTTGTGTCCCAAGGACTGTAAATCTACTGGCAACATCTAGCATCAAATATATTTATAGATAATCTGAAAGGTCAGAGGAGAAGAAAATAGAATAGAGAATAGATGGTCTTTTCATTTGGTTATGCTCTATATCTTGGTGAAACAGGGAAGACTAATTCCTTGCCCTTTGCAGCTCCTAAGGCCAGATAAGGATTCTTTACTACAGTAGCATCATATTGTCTTCATCGTTTGGTTTCTTAAATGGTGTCAGTATCTTAGGTCTTTTTTTTTTTCCTTAATCAAACTCTCCCCTCCTTCTTACACCTCTTCATTACAAACACCTAAAAATAATTGCGTTGATCATTTGAAAGTATGAGGGAAGAAGGAAAAAAATCAAAACAATCAGACAGCTTTGCAGCCACCAAAATTTGCAGGCACTTGTATAGTTGGATGGCACTGCCTCTATTAAATTCCATCAGAATTCACTGGCTGTGTTGGTGCATCCTGCAAGTATAATGCTGCTACATCACTGGAGCTTTCTTTACACAGAAAGTGTTATATATGAATTTTGTTTGGACACTTGTGTGAGAGATCACTGTTTAACAGCCATGTAGGTGTGTACCTTTCAAGTGCAGCCTGCAGAGGTGGATTTTGGGAATAAAAGTTCAAATACACATGTGTGTATGTGTTTCTGTCTAAATACAGGAAATTCAAACTGAAATAACAAAGGATAAATCTAACATCCATGGGTTTTTTTCTTCAACTGCTTATTTGCAATTGATCTTCACTCTTCCAGAGGCTGGTTCTGAAGGCTATAGAAGTTGATTACCCAAATAAGTTTATGCAAATGATTGACCCATTTCAATTACAGATGAGGACCCTTTTTTCCTTTATAGGGAATATAAGAAGTATAATAGAAATAAATCTAAAGTCAGAAGTTTTAGACAATATCACTACTAAAGATTATGCTCCAATCTTGGCTTGGAATGCTAATGCAATTGTTTAAAAAAATCCTTATTCACACGACTAGAGGACTTCCTCATACAGGAGAATATTGCCAGGTAAGGTGTAACAGGATTCTGCCTCTTGTTTGCTGTAGTATACATGATTCAGTCAGTAACAGTACTCTTAATAAATCCAGCTATACTACTTAGTCTAAGGATAAGTATACTACAACTTAGAGCTAGGTTAAAAAGTGCAGAAAAAACATTTGTCAACAGTCCAGTAATCTTTCTATGTAATTATGTGCAGCTAGTTTTTGCACTCCATTCAAATTGCTTTGCTCTTTGGAAAATACTACTGGGAAAATTATGTTTGGTCAGTAAAGAAACTAGAGAAATTATGGCATGGAAATAGCTAGATCAGTCTACCTAGAATAAAATTAACATGAAATTCAAACCAACAGGGAGCAAACCTAATCTCTTAAAAATGTTTTGTAAGCTATTGCAAAGTTATTTCTCATGCCTCAGCACTTCTCTGTTTCAGCCAGAACTGAAATCGGAAATGCCAAAATACTGTGAGAAAGGCTGTTCTTGCACTACAGCTGACCTGAATGAAACAAGGAAGTACTGCAAAATCACAAGACAGACTGTTTTTAGGAGATTGCCATCTAATTTCCAGACTGGAGAAGTTTGGATGAGATCAGGTAAACTCTGGAAACCACTAAACTTCTGGATGTATATCTGAACTGAACCACCAAATCTTTGTGACTCATCTTTTACTGTTGTCCACATTTTGTGGAGATGAGTGTAAATAAAATAGCTTTACTTTGGTAAAGAAAGGAGGAAACACAACATACTACATAAATCAGAGGTTTCCTTGCATTATCCTTCGAATTAGAACTGTACCATGCATCCAATTGCACTGATCATGGTGACTTAAATAAAGAGTATGTCCCTGAAGTCACTGGAGTTAAGCTGGTTCAACTGGGAGAAGATTTCTGCCATATCTGTTCATGACATGTAGTTTAACTGCAGACATACTGGGCCTTATTCAGCCGTGATATAAACTTCTGTTGCTTCAATGTTATTTCATTAGGAATAAAGTTGATCCACTAATCCTAGCTTGACTCATCTTTCTCTTTAATAGCTGGCTTCTGATTTTGTACTGGCACAGTTCATAATGGTGACTCTGTGTTGAAATGGTGTTTATGGTCATGGTGGCTTAGCCTCTCTCAGCTGTATCTGTTGTTTATCTACAAAGCAAAGCCTGACTTGCACATCTAGTATGGGTACTATGTAATTTAGAGCTTGAAAATGAAACTTGCGACCTGGTTTTTCTCATTAAAGAAACAGATGTGTGGAAGGTTGGCATGAGTTCTCGCTAAGAAGTGTTAAGCATTTTATGAAGCTTTAACAATTTTTGTATATTTTTCATCAACCTGAAGTCTGAAAATGAACAAACAGTATGAATAAGGTATCCTTTTCTCTTTACTCAGTTTATAACTTAATCCTATTTTAATTATTTAAATCAGAAAAAGTCTACATTAATTTTCTTAAGCAAAATCATAAACTAAAGTAAATTCTTTTATGTGCATAACCTAGGAAGTAGGTATGGGAGAATACTTCATTTATATACTTAGTTTACGAAGTCATAGGGGGTGGGAACTTCCAAGGGACTGGATCGAAATGACACAAAAGTCAGGAAATGACCCCTGCGATGGGATTTTGGAGGCAGCAGATTAGAAACAATGTCCTCTTACAACTTCTGTAACTTTGGAACATACCATCCCAGAATGGAGTTGGGGTAGTGGAACCAGCCACCTGAGCTCTAACGAGCAATAGTTTCCTTAAGTACAATCCTAAAGAATACATGTCTGTACGTAAAGAGCGGGGAAACAAAAGCAAGTCACAGCTGACTCTCGGCGCTCGCGCCAGTGCTGAAAAGGAAATCTTCATCCCACTGGACTAATTCAGGATGCTGAACGGGCGTCCTTGGGGAGTTTTGTTCAGGCAGCGAATCCCGTGTTGGTCAGATAGCGTGCTCCAGCCAACGTTGCCGTGGCCAGAGAGTGGTGCGGAAGGGAAGCTGCTCTCCATGCTGAATGGCGTCTTTGTTCGCCCTGCTGCAGCAGTTACATTCTGCAGGCCCTGCAGATACAACAGTGGCTGTATGAGAGCAGAATGGAAATGAGATGCTGGCTCCCCCCAGAAAGTCCTGCTTCTTTCCATTAAAACTGCAAAGGAATTCTGGCAACCAAAAAATAACCCTTCCTATCGAGCAATATTTTCCTGTCTCTAAAAGATGAAGGAGCCAAAAGCACAAAGTGAAGCTAAAATACAGTGTAGATGAGCATATATGGACACGTTATAGGTCAGTTGCCTTGCAAAACAGAACCAAGGCCTGCTGGTACATTAAAGGCAAAAATCGTACAGTGGCTGCAAACTACCTGCAAATATGTAAACACATGCAAGCCCTAAATAACAGTAGAATTGCAATGCACCCAGGACTGATTTGTTTGCTGAACAAGTTCTTTAGTGTATTCCAGTTAAAAAGGTAAACAGTTTAGCCCTTAAACTGTGCACCTTTTAAAATCTCGTTCTGGGTGAAAATCCCTGTCTGCTAATGAAGAAGGCTATCATAAAATGACAATAAGTTGAGTTCTTTCAAGTTGGGGTAAACTGTCATCAAGCTATGGGATGTCATATTATCTTCTAACTAGCGGCAGGGAGTCTCCTTCTGCTTCTATTTAATAGGAATTAGCCCATTAATAAAGAACCCTCTCCTCTATTTTACATAAATTGTTTTAGAAAAGCAATATTGAAAGCTGTTTTTCATAATTCTCTTCTTCCACACAGACCTTGCTCATCTTCATATTGACATAAAAGGTTAACATTTCTTTAGAAGTGAGACTTTGGGATAGTCTTGTCAGAGAAACCAGAACTGTATAGAAAATATGAAGCAGGAACTATATCATACATTACAACTGAACTATGTTACTACTTGTGGCGTAATTTGCTTTTCTATCCTCTTTTATGTAATAAAAGGGCAGTTTGTTTGCATTAGAAGAGCTATTTGCTATTGTCATCATTGGTTTGCTCACCACATAGCTGTGATTTGCTTGATTCCAATGTGTGTATTCTAGTTGTAAGGCTCACAGTAGATTTTCTGACTCGTATTGTTTCCTCAGCCTATATGATTTCTTTCTTTCTTTTCTACTTTTTTCAGCTAAGAGTACTCATGAAAAAAAGCTTACAGTTACGTGGGAAACCTTACAATTTAGTTTTGGAAATGCTTATGTTACCAGCTCTTATTCAAACAAGAAGTCCCGTTGGTGTAAATAAATACAGGATGTAGTATAGATAGAACTCTTGCTTTTTAACAGTTCACTCACAGGCACCAGCTGTGTGTTTGCTCAGGGAAATAAAGGCAAAGTAAGAACTCTTATATTCCCCTGCATGACCTAAGTATTTTGCTAGAGCAAGCCCAACTACAGCAGCAGTTCTACTTTGCAACCTTTAAGTAGCCATCAACATGTTGACCAGAGCAAAGGCATTCATCACCTTCAAGGAGGTGCTCAGCTGCCCAAAAGATAAGGTCATAAATATTTAACTGCTCATGAGCACAAAATAACCGAAACCATACTATTATGTACCTACAGGAAATACCATTACAGTGAATGCTATTAGTTAGAGGTGGATGGAGTGCTTGGGAGGAAATTTTTCTGCCCACTAGACATGAGCATTGTCAGTGAATGTGAATGCAGAATTTGAACCCGAGATGGCAGAATTTCCAATGGGCTTTCTGTGAAACTTTAAAGCTATAATCAAAAAGAGAACTCTTCAAAGGTAACTGGTATGTTAGATGCTGAACCTTGAAAATTTGAAACACAGCAGTCACAAATCTATGTTGAACCAAATCCATTGAGGTAGCTATCAACAAACTGCAACTTGAACACGTATGTTCATATCCATCCCTTGTAAGTATTAACATCCTAAGCTACACAAATATTGTGGCTATACATGGGTAGAAGTTGAACTGAAATAACAAAATAAATAGTAAATATCCATTTTTAAAAGGACATCTAGTCATTTTTTCAACATAAGAATAAGTTGGATGCTAAACATTTCTAACTTGATGTTAAACATTTGTAGCTCTTACAGACACATAAAGATAAAATACAACCTGAAAGAATAAAGCAAAGCATTCTTCATAAACTGGTGCAATCAGTAATATAGTCATGATAACATCTGCTACAGTATCAGACACAGACAATTTTTGAAAAGTTAAAAGCTTTATTTGCTTATTAACTCTTGGGTGCTTTTCTACACTTCTTATTTACCTAGAGGCTAGAAAAGTAGAAGAAAGCCAAGCCTTTATTTGCATAGCAACCTATCAAGAAATTGCACAGAATTATTTTTAAGTAGGTCCAATGGCAGCTCTTTTGAGTTGCGTGTCAAGTTTTTGTTTACCTTGCTGTTACAGCAATAATAGCAAGGTGGGGTCTTATTCACTCTGTAGGTAGAACCCTAAAATTCTGAATACTTCACTGTTTACCAAGTCACCGGACACATGAGTGCTGGGTTGGACCATGTTTACCCAAATCCTGGTGCACTGACAACTAGGTGTGGCTTTATGGGACTGTTACTCATACAGCTTTGACAGAGAAGTTCAACTTCTTAGCTGCAGTGCTTTAAGGAAATTACAGAGACGTGCAGGGATGAACTAATACTTATTTATGGCAATACGTATTAATTGGGAATGTTTTGCTTATGGGAACTATATCTGGATGCAATGACCAGAGACCGGAAATTAACAGGCTGTGACAAAGAAAAAAAATCTATTTGTGCTAACTTTGCGGGCAGCAGTTAAATAAAGGGAACATCTGTTTATCAAAGGCAATGTGCTGCTTCTAATTAAACCATCGTCTTGCTTGATGCTAAATTAGTAACTAGGGATGCAGATCACACCCTTAAACACACAAACTTTAAGACTTCTCTCTCCAGTCTGCTATACTGTCAGAGAAAAAGAGAAATTTTCCTGTTCCATATTTTGAATAGGTGTTGTCTCATAATTGTAGTTGTACGACTGAGAGACATCATGTAATGCACTTCTTGCTGCAATGTATGTTTAAAGTTACAGCTTAATAACTTAAGAGAAAATTTAACTGAGTAGGAGTTTAGCTGCTGTGACCTTTTAAAAAGGTAAGTTGTTGTATTGTTTACAATGACAAGAATTTTCAAAAACTTTGAAGAATGGTGAACAGTTTGAAGTACTCTAAGTATTAGTTATGATGATAAGGCCTGAGCCATGGAAGTAAGTTATTACAGCTCTGAATGTCTCATGTCCTTCAGCTAAAATAGTTTCATGACATGGTTGATCTATTCCAAAGGAATGATGACATTTCCAAGAAAAAAGGAAAATGTTTTTTTAATAGTCATCATCTAAAGCAGTAAATCATGACAGATTTTTTTTTTTTCTTAAATTCCCAGTATGCTTATTCATACAGAAAAAAAAAAAGTTATGGAATCTGTGTTCTATTCTCTAGCAGTATTTGGCAGGCAGGTGTGATGTTTGGAAAGATTTTAGACGGCCTCTGTTTTGGCAAAGCTGATATAAAGTGGCTACAGAACACAGCAAACAATCCTCTTTTCCTCTTCCTTTCCCTCACCATGAGAAATATCCTGCATAGCCAAATCTACAATAACACAGAAGGTCATAATATAGAACATATCTTAAGGGCACTACATATCCGATAATACAGTTTACAAGATGTTGGTGAAGTCATTAATTTTAATAGTATGATGTCCTGATCTACAGCTATTTCACCAGCTTTGGAGACTGCCTGCTTCAAACGCTACCCAAGCAACGGCGAACTTCTCCCCTCCTGTGCCTCCTGTTTTTAAGAGAACACGTCTGTCTTGAAGAAACAGCCATACACAAACCAACAATTGTCTTTTGTGATGCTGTTGCTCTTTGTAATGACAGTCTCCAACCAACACAGGCAACTCTTTTTTCAGTAGGGTCAACCTTGGGATCCCAAGCAATTATTAGGGTTTTTTTGTCTTATATGTGTCCATAGGTGATCAAGATACCATTTTCTACCCATGCTGGCATTCTTGGGTTTATTCTCTGTTAAACCAATGTCTGAATTTGTGTAGTTTCTATGGGTTTTTTTGTTTGTTTCAAGAAACCATAATCTGATACCTTTAAAGAACAGCTCACACAGTATTAAGAAATCCATTTAAAACTATCTGGGGGGCATAGAAATATACTGCACAACTATCAGGTGTGAATAATCTTAGCTACAACTCCAGAAACCTTTCCTCAGTAGCTGCTCTGGTGGTCACAGACCATGCTTTGTCAAACCTTATAGGCTTATTTAAAATCAGATTTTTACTAGACTCTCTTGCTCTGTTTATATTTGTCAAATACTCCAGGACAGCTACCCAGAATCAGAAAGTCTCTCCCATCCTTGTATTAAATTTACAAATCACACCTTTTTTTTTTTAGTTTAAAAAGAATCTGCTTTCTTGGACACTGTTTATAATTCAGTAATTGGGTTAGCATTCTTCTATAAATACACCCTCCTCCGGTAAATGAAAGACGAATAGTAATAATAAATAAGGTGAAGCTTTCCATGGTCAGGGATTAAGGCCAAAGTCATCATCTTCTCTGTGAGTATACTGACAATTAATTATTATTAATGCCTGTGATGCATAAAGTACCGGCCTCCACTTCTGATGAAAGAAAGGTACTACAGCTTGAATTTAAAGTATCCATGGACAATTTAGTTTTGAACTAGCCAGTACATTAGCATTACTTTATTGCCTCTTTGAGTGCTTCAAGCAACTAATTCCTTCTGTTGACACCTTTGCATACTACTACTCCCAGGTTGCTAGTTTGATGACTTTGATTATTTACATCTTTTCTCTTTACAGTTCATCACCCCAGGAAATCTGTTTCCTTGTTATGTTAGGTTTTTTAGGTGGTCTGCTTTTGCATTCAGAACCATTTTTGTTCTGGTACTATGTGCTGTTCAGAAATTACTCAGAGTCAAGGAACCGAAGGACGACTGCTTCATTAACAGTCTCAGTTCTTACTAATACACATTGCATAATTTAGGTCTCTGCATGTTATAACAATCCATTCTCACTAGCTTATGCCAGACCTTTACGAAGGTGCTGTTCCCCACAGAATATATATATTTACTGAATATCTTGCAATGGAGAATTCACAAGGATGTAAACATGAGATTTAGAATACAAACTTATGTCATTTAATTATTCCTAGAAGTACATGATGGTGGCTCGGAATTTATAAATACCTGCCTATTGACTTTTTTAATAAAAGTAAATTTTACCTTTTTTCCATTGATCAGCAAACACCCTTTGGAAAGTGAGATTGGGATGGAGTGACAGGTGAGAAAACAGACTAGAACATTGAACTTCTAAATCTCACATGGTCCAGGAATTTGGCAGGTGATTGGTAGCACTGGAAATGGTGAAGTTTGAGGTAGACAGGGTCAATAGCATAGTTCAGGGGAGTTGTTTAATATGTAAAAGCCTGCTTACATATTTTCCAAGGTGTAAAATGGTAACTTGATTCCATAATATACACTTGCTATCATGCTTGCTATTACTTCTCTTCATGGTGGACTGAATATTTTTTTTGTACAGCATAAAATACGACATTTGTCTCACACCTATTGAGCTGAACAGCAAAGGTGGGGCTAGCAGACACATGATCACAGAAGACTTGTAAAATTCACAACTTGGTTCCCATGTGTGGATTCAACAGCAATAACACTACCATCCTCTTTCCACTTGCTCCATACTTTGGTTTCCTTGGGAAGGAAACACAGGTGTATAGGCTAGAAACCACAGCACATTCCAGGCTCTGATCTTAATAGCTGCAAGACCAGGATAAGCTATGGAGCATACTTCAGGCTAGACACAGACAAAGAAAGGGTCCAACCAGTTCAACAGCAAGTGAGATGAATTGTTTCTTCTCAGAGGAAGGGATCAAGGATTCATGGAGAGATAGTTAAGCAAATGCTGTGCAAATGCACAAGTACAAAAAGCTGTGCCAAAGCACTTGATGGCTGGATCCTTATTTTGGATTTGTACAACAAGATGAAGAGAATAAAAGTAACATGGGAGAAGACAGTGAATATTCTCAATAGACAGACAGTACTGCATCCCATGAACTGTTTGCATGAATCAAAAAAACCCCCATTTTTGTTAATCTGTAAGTGATAGTATTGATTTAGCTCATAGAAAGACAAGCTGCATGTAAGGTACCACAGAAAACTCAACAGATAAAATTTCTGAATAGAAAGTATTCACTGCAAGCTGAAATGGGAATTTGGAGGAGCATTTAACATTACTAGTGTCACAGAGAAACACATACTGAAACACGTACTGAAAGATACACTGAAAAACATGTTGATGAATAAACTCTCCATAAATATGTTCTCACAGCATTAAAGACAGAGTTGAAAAAAGCCAAATCAAAAGCAACAGATGGCCAAAAAATCTTATGTGAGGAAAGGAAACAGTGTATTTAAAGCTCAGACTTGGACATTAGAGACTGGTATGCACTACCAATCCTCTACCTGACACTAGAAATGTATGGATCACCACAAAAAGTAACCAGGGCAAGCATAAATAGAGAAAGAATAGAACAGCTCCACTGAAACTCTTGCCCATGCTATTTGTGTTCCTGATGGAATGAGTCTGGTTCAGAGAGGGAAGAGTGCTCATGACACATCTGGAGAATATGAAGCATTTGTTTGGCATTTAGTACTATGTAAAGGTACAGAAAGCCATGGAACTTAGGCTGTGTTTGATATTTACTGGAAAAAGAGATGTAAGACCTAACATCAGATTTGCTTCAGGAATGTAGCAGCAAATCAAAAAACCCAACGGTGGAGAAAAACCTCACCAAATAATTATTTAAAGAATAAAAAAAATTATAAACATGGCAATTCTGTACACAGGAAGCAAGCTTCTACATAACATGCTTCAAGCTAATGGTAGACAGCTCTGAGGGATAGAAGAACCTCATGCATGAGCTTTTCCTATCTACTGCTGCACGTATTCCCATTTTTGAAATGAAAAATTAGTCACACTTAGTGGTAAAGACAGAGACATCCTTGTGTGCTGCCTTGGGTTTGACAATGAAAGGTCTTGCCCAATCTATGAGAAAGAGTTGAACAAGGCTTACACACAGAAACCAGTACGATGTCTCGGGAGTCAGAGGACATTGACTGGACTACATGGCCTTTTTGTTTTGTTTTGGTGTTTTTTGTTGGCGGTTGTTTCTTGTTGTTTTGTTTTGTTTTCCTCAGGTTTTGAACTATAACTCTTGTAGACAAAAGAAATTTTTATGCAAAGGGAGCAGAGTCCATACTTTAGAGTTTGGTCAATAGGAGCTCTTAGCACACCTCTTCTAGAAATGGCAGACATTGATGTGACGTCAGCATGTCTGTAGAGGTCTGACAACTGATTCAAAATATACTATTATCAGCTCTTATCAGAAGGTGTGAAACTGTTTCCACATAATTATCACTAAGCAAAGACTGTCTATTTTAACACACATTTATGCAAAAGCTCAAGCAGGAATTTGGAGACAATCTCTTTGGTGATATACAAAAGGTATGGCTGGATAACTCAAGCAAAACCGAATTTCAGTAATGTGGTAGGTGACTGCATTTTCAGTACCCAAAGTAAACCTGAAGCTTAGAAATGCAACCGTTTCCATTTCTTTCAAAGCAATACATTTCTATGCATTAGTAATGGAGTGAAATGTACAGAAAAGTACAAGCTTAAAACTGTACTAACCAACATATCAGTGATGAAAATGCAAATGTTCATGCACTCAACACAATAATTGCAGTAATCTGTCCTCTAGTGTATTGAATATGCTTTTATGATGGGATAATATTGTGTCATATATTTATGGCTTTTGCTACAGTTAAACAATGAAAATATTTTAGTTCTTTATTTCTTATAATGCAAAAACATTTTTAGCATGCTAGGTGGTGGTTGTTGTTAGTGTCAAAATTACCACTGAGCAACCACTCAGCCGAAGTTATTACAACTAAGAAATCCTGCAAGCAGATGTCTTCAAAATGCAGCACCAAATTTTGTACCTCAGGTAGATGCATCAGCTGATTTTTTTAACCTTAACTTATTGACAAACATGGTGATATATAGTAGGTGAAGATTTCCAATTGTCCTCGTAGTTTCATCTTTTACAACTAGTGCGTGTTTTAAATAAATCTGCAAAGAGATAAAAGTTTAAAATGTACTTGGCTGTACTGACTTCTGTTTCTTAAAAGCAAAAGTGAAGATAAGGTAGGCTTCAACTCAGTTATCCTTCATGCTTAACTTTGTCCCTCAAATAATTCTATACCATTCAACAAAGCTGTCAACACTGATGCGCTTAAATGTTAACCATGTGTTATCTGAAACATTAAGTTGGTGAATCTCTTCTTTGGGTTTATATCTACTACAGATGAATCTGAGAAAGATTAATGACAGTATTTTAAAAATTATACTCAAGAATGCAAGTAATTTCAACTACTTTCAGCTTTGAAGAGGTATGTGTGTAGTCAGCCAGCTGCCTCTGCTCAAGGTAGGGGCAGGGAAAGAGAGAGAAGGCAATTCATTCCATCTATGCTAGACACTTATCTTTGGATGGGATGAATCACCCTTGGGGAGTCTCTACCTCTCCTCATTTACTACAGAAATGCAGATGACTAGCTTAAACTCAATGCCTAAATTTAGATTCCTAAAATTAGATGGGATGCATTCCACTTTAATTCATTCATTCATTTAATTAATCCAGTTAAAAGAATGATCTATTAGTTGTACTGGAAAAAAAGTGGTGCAATTTTGTTGAAAGCTGTGATAATACTGTCCTGCCTTGAACAGTCTGGAGTTTAAGTAGTGTGTGGGTGAAATGAAGTATCATCACTATTTTACACACAGGGAATTCAGGATGCAGAAAGATTATGTGAATCACTCTAACTTAACACTAAAACTTTGTATCAAAGTGGAAAGATAGTGATAGCCTGTTGGGTAGCAGAGAAAACATTAGTCAGTTCTTCAATAGAGCCCCTGTATTTCAGTTCACAAACAGATATAATATATGATATAAAAGTTCTGTTCTGTTATAAACATACTTGCAATGGCTTGGACCAGAGCTATCTAAGCAATCACTGATCTCTCAGCATTCATTGATGCAGTTCCAGTCAGCCTAAGATCTTGAGCCCCCACTCAAATGCTAGAAGCAGCCTGATGACACCAGGAAACCCACTGTGTTGCATTCACAGAACCTAAAATTGCTGCCTAGGCTAACCTGTATTTATTCTAAAGCTACCTGTGGCAAAAAATAAGCTGTTACATTTTCATGGTTTTGGAAAACATGGTATTATGCTTTCAGACTTGAAAAAAGGGAGTTATCTTACTGTGTTTTACATGTAACCTTTGGCAATGAATAGATGTTATTAATCACTGGGAAAAGGGAAACATTGTGCCCATTTTCAAAAAGGGTAGAAAGGAAGACCCTGGGAACTACCAACTTGTCGTCCTCACCTCTGTGCCTGGGAAGATCATGGAACAGGTCCTCCTAGAAGCTATGCTAAGGCACATGGAGGCCAGGGAGATAATTCGAGATAGCCAGCATGGCTTCACCAAGGGCAAGTCCTGCCTGACGAACCTAGTGACTTTCTATGATGGTGTGACAACAACAGTGGACAAAGGAAAACCAACGGATGTCATCTATCTGGACTTCTGCAAAGCCTTTGACACGGTCCCCCACAACATCCTTCTGTCTAAATTGGAGAGCTATGAATTTGATGGGTGGCCTGTTCGGTGGATAAGGAACTGATTGGATGGTTGCATCCAGAGGGTAGTGGTCAATGGCTCGATGTCCGGATGGAGACTGGTGACGAGTGGTGTCCTTCAGGGGTCCGTACTGGGACCGGTGCTGTTTAATGTTTTCATCAATGACTTACACAACGAGATCGAATGCACCCGCAGCAAGTTTGCGGATGACACCAAACTGAGTGGTGCGGTTGACACACCAGAAGGACGGGATGTCATCCAGAGAGACCTGGACAGGCTGGAGAGGTGGGCCTGTGTGAACGTCATGAGGTTTAACAAGGCCAAGTGCAAGGTCATGCACCTGGGTCGGGGTAACCCCCGGTATCAATACAGGCTGGGGGAAGAAAGAATCGAGAGCAGCCCTGCCGAGAGGGACTTAGGGGTGCTGGTGGATGAAAAGCTGGACATGAGCCGGCAATGTGCGATGGCAGCCCAGAAGGCCAACCGTACCCTGGGCTGCATCAGGAGAAGCGTGGCCAGCAGGTTGAGGGAGGTGATTCTGCCCCTCTACTCTGCTCTGGTGAGACCTCACCTAGAGTACTGCGTCCAGCTCTGGAGCCCTCAGCACAAGAAGGCCATGGAACTGTTGGAGCGGGTCCAGAGGAGGGCTACTAAAACGATCCGAGGGCTGGAGCACCGGTCTTATGAGGACAGGCTGAGAGAGTTGGGGTTGTTCAGCCTGGAGAAGAGAAGGCTGAGGGGAGACCTGATTACGGCCTTTCAGTACCTAAAGGGGGCCTATAGGAAAGATGGGGACAATCTTTTTAGTAGGGCCAGCTGTGACAGGACAAGGGGCAATGGTTTTAAACTAAAACAGGGTAGGTTTAGACTGGATATAAGGAGGAAATTCTTTACAACGAGGGTGGTAAAACACTGGAACAGGTTGCCCAGCGAGGTAGTGGAGGCCCCATCCCTGGGAACATTCAAGGCCAGGTTGGATGGGGCTCTGAGCAACCTGATCTAGTTAAAGATGTCCCTGCTCCCTGCAGGGGGGTTGGACTAGATGACCTCTGAAGGTCCCTTCCAACCCAAAACATTCTATGATTCTATGATTCTATGATCACAGATTTTTAACATTGGGAAAATGGCTTCCTGAATCTTGTTCATTACCCCTTGAGAATGGGTCCGGTAAATTCATAACATAACAAAGTCCTATAAATCAATACTATACCTAGTAAAGCAATAATGTTTGTTGGAATGCTATTTGGCAATAGTTGAAATTACCCTATTTTAAAAAGTATTTTGTGCTTTTTAGGATCTTTGTTCCAGTTATTAATACAGAACAATGTTAAGGCAACAAATTAAATCCAGATTTTGATATCAAATAAACTAAGGCCTTTTGGGTTAACTGGGAGATTTACAAAAATACTAAGAGTACTGTCCTGCCACAGTCCCACTCCAGAACGATTATGATTTATAATACCCATCCCATTCCTCCATTTGTTCACATGTAGTGTGTGTTTTTATGTAAGTGTACATACACATGTATATAAGTGCATGAGCTTTATGAAAACTATATATGCCAATTCCAAGCTCAATTAATAACTACAGTAAACACAGCAGAGTTTCATTCCTTTCAGGAGAGGAGAGAGGAGTGCCAGATACTTTCCTGCTATCCTATATAGAAAATATTTTTGAACATTAGTGGAATATTCAACTTAAGCTGTTACATATGATAGAGGTAATCAAGATGTGTGTGAAGACATTTTGGCCTTACTCATCTGTATCCTTAATTTGGTCTGTTGCACACCATATTAACAAGGTGGCTGCACTGCCATATTGATGAAAAGTCATAAAAGAAGAGATATTATTCTCCTCAAATATGCAATTTTACAACCAGTTCTGTTTCATTTTAATCTTTTTTTTGTGTATAATTATTCACAGCAAGCATAACTTGTACAGATTATCAAAATACCAACATATGGAAACATTGCATTAATACCTGATTTTAAGAGCAAATGGTGATAATCATAGGTTTTTATAGGGGCTGCATTATCAAATGAAATGTAACAGTTCTCTGTTGGTTAGTGTAATGTTAGAAATATATTCAGGACTGTATTTATATTATTTTTTCAGCTCTGATATCCAGAGCCTTTTCTACAAATATATCAAACAATTTGCTTAAATCAAGATTAATAACAAAATGACAGTGGCATGGTGTATGTTGCCAGTCTTTGTATTGTCTATGAATACCTGAATATTCAGAATGTATAAGGTAGAAGAGTTGCATTTTGGCAGATAGCTTGTGTAAACCACTGGATCATTTGCAGAGTGGCATTGAAACACATTTGCAACGGAGCCATAGGCAATCTTTCATCAAATCTAATACATGCCGCTAAAAGCGCTATCTTGAAGACCATCTGATAACAAACAACTTGCTCGATAAGGCTTACTTTTACTCAAAAACTGGTTAGAACACATTTGTTACAGTGACAGTTGGCTATAATCATAATAGGCCTGTATTTTTGCCTTGTTATACTAGCGGTCCTTATTGCTACTTGGCATTTATTCTTTACTCTGCTGCACAGGCAATCTAGCTAATGATACTGTTTCCCATTTCTTTGATCCTTTTCTTCAGCTTTTTTTGCAGCATCTACATTACCACAGACAGCTGATTTTCTAAAAGAAGTGCTACAAATATTCTGTGTATTTTTCTAGCCTCATGATCTTTGTCACTCAAAATAAAATAAAATAAAATAAGCATCTATATTCTCAAAGATGCAGTAAAGTTTCTTGTTTAAGCCAAACATGAAGATGTAGGATCTTTTGGTGTTCTTTCTACCTATCTTAGACTTACCGTTATCTTGAGTGTGTTACTTAATCTTTTAAATATAATTTTGATATCTTAATGTATAACATTGTGTAGTTGAATTAAATATTATTTCTCATGTGTTTGCTCCCAATATTCTCACAATGTGGTAGCAATTTTACATTTCAGAATACACCATCTGTTTCTCCTCTTTTGCTTGAAGGGTCCAGTTTATGCAGTCACACATATCAAAACTGCAAATCCATCTTTGTACCAATAAGACCTTGATACCCTGATAGACTCTGAGATACTCTTTTTTGTCAATTTGTCCTTGCTTTCACTAACACTGAACATACAGTAAGTAATATCTTTTAGGTGCCAGTAAAAGGTTTCTCTTCTCAAATGTTACCAACAGAACTATTTCAGATCATCCATCAAAAGCAATTTTTACATGTGTAAAATATGGATGGCTTCAGTGAGAGTGAACAATCCTGGATAAACTCTTCATTTTAGATGAAAGCAGTCTGCAAAGCTACCAGTTACTGGTGCCACTATTATGGCTACTAAATTCCACAATAAAGGTGGGCAGATATTTAAAAAATCCCAGTATTGGAAGAAATTAAACCACCAGTGATCAAGTAAGTGAATGGATGATGGATTTCCAAGAGAATACAGTTATGTAAGATGAACTGAACAGAAGAAAATACCAACTCTTTCATATTGTCTCTCCTCATCATGTTATAACACTATTGGTTCAGTTTTGGCAGATTTGAATGTTCTGTGATCTACATAGTTTCCTTAGGAACCTGGACCACAGAAACCCCTACAGCCCTACCATGGGCAGACAGGTACCTGTGTTCCACTCCAAGTTAATGGTCCCTTTTGGATTAGTATTTCCAGTGCAAATACTGCAATACCAAGTTGACTGTGCTATCTAGGGATTTATACAACTACTGGACTAAGTTTTAAGCTTCACTGTTGGATCTTGGTTCATTTTTCCCTATCTACAATAGCTACCTTAATGCCACTTTTCTCAAAGTTTTGAATTACAAGAGGGCCAACTGCAGCATTTTTCTTCCAAAAGATCCATTTAAATGAAAAAAACTCCCTCAGTACAGAGACTTCTGAAATCAGAAACATATATACTAATGTTATAATCCATCTTTGTTATGCTCTACAGAGAAAAATCCATGAAAAAGTAGCTGAGGGGTAAGAAACATGTCTGACCATAATACATTTATTCTATCAATCTATTTAGCTTATCAGAAAGAAGTTGGAGAGAAGAGATGACTGTGATATGTAAAAAATACATTGATAGACAATACTAACTATAAACACTTATTTAATCTAATGAAGAAAGCTAAATAATTACTAGATAAAAAAATAGTGGACTATTGAGCTAGAAACTCACATAGATGTCTTCTTCAAAAAACATGTAAATCTTAGGGTGAAAATACATGCATAAAAGTAAAATCTTATGATGTCTTGATGATAACAGCTCAGACTTGGTGATCTAATGGTAGTTTCAAAATTTTATACCATTGAAAACAAATGTAGATCCTGTTATATTATGTGGATGTCAAAGAAAATCCATACCATCCACCACTAACAATGCACTACTCACCTTCCTCATTGCTATCTGCAATTTTAGGTTATATAACATGAGTCTTAACAGCAATGGGTTGCTGTCAGATCTGGTCAGATCAGGTAAGATGAGATCAAGTCAGAACTGATCTTCTAAAACTATAAAGCACTGACTTATTTTCTGTATTGGCATCTACTTCAGATATAGAGACAATTGGAGGGGATCACTATCCACCAAAAATCTACAATAGTCTTTCCACCCTCCATCCCCCCCTTAAAACAAGCTTTCAATTTGGATTTAGAAAAGATGAATTTTTCATTTGAGATCTTTAGTGCCTGTCAACACTCCTTAACAAGGAGCCATTTTCCTTACTTAGTTTCAAGGACACTCACACTAGCGATCTACATCCTAATCCCTCCCCTTTGCCTGTAACAGCTGTACTGGTTATAGAGTGAGTGAAGCCACAAAGGTAAGTTTGCCGGTCATACTTTAAATATTGTGTTATTATGCATGTACTTTGATTGGAGTTACTTGTGATATTGAAAAAAGGGACTAGTCCATTGTTACATTTTTGAGAAATAATGTGGGAGTATTACAAGACTAATGTATTAAAAAATACATTCATAGACTGGTCTAATATCACTATATGATGAATATGGTACACATCTCCCATCATTGTCATATTTCTATAATAAATTGATATAACAGCAAAATGAAACGCAGTTAAACTAATACACTTTAAACATAGTTTAAGTGTAGCTCTGGACACATTTACAGTAAAAAAAAGTTCTTAATCATAAGACATTTTTATTTACTCAATCTAATTTTTATCACTTATCATTTTTATCCTTTTTTAATCTCTTTCCAAACTTGTTAGGATATTTGTAAATGATAATGAGGGCATCATAAGGTATCCAAGCAACTTGAATTAATTTGCTGGGATAACCAAAAATGTAGATGATTTTTGAGATGACATTTATGCTAAAGAGTCTCTGTTTATTTTCTGTAAGTGCTCCTCAGATGAGACGATTCCTGTAGTGTGAAAGTTCCCTGATAAATAGACTGTATATGCATTATATGCCATATGATCTTCCGGTAAAAGCAAAAGACTATCAGGCAGAAGCTTCCCTGGTTGAAACCCCAACCAAGTAAACTCACGTGTACCCTAGGGCACATAATGTAATTTTCTTATGCTTTTTAGTCAATGGTAGTGAAAACTGGCTGAATAGCAGAACTGAAAGAATTTCTGATAAACATTATATTTGGGTTTCTAGAAATTATCTGACTTGGGAGAAAACATTTGAGAATTAGTTAACACTGGCAAACGTTAAAGTTTTGATAAGCACTTGAGACTGTCTTGAAAAAATTCCTTACACTCAGTAATGAGTAAGCATTTTGTGTTTTGCTGATAGAAAAGAAAAACTTAACTTCACTCATCCTTTCAAGAATCTCATAATGTTGAATGCCAAGTGGTACTTTATAATTTTTGGAACACGGAAAGATTGTTCCAGATTTCTGTATGAAGGAAGATGCACAATTGTTCATCTATTATTTTGTTATAACACACCTAGATCACTGAAAATCTTTTTAGAACTATCCCACAGAACCTTTACATTCATTCTTGCAGATTTATAAATTTTCCCCTAAAATTTTTAACTAAAGTGTATTTTCATACAGGAAAAAAATGACACCGACTTCGCCTGTCACTGTAATAAGGGCATTAAAATGATTAATAAATCTGGCCTTTATGTTTCAGGCATTTGTCCTTTCTACTAAATCCTGGTTACAACTTTTCTGATTTAGCAATGACCTAGAATACTGGTTTTCTTCCTGAAACACCCAAACCAGCTGTTATTTTCTGCCAAGTCGTCTATGCACAATTCATTAAAGGTTGCTATGCTTAAAATTGTGGAGCTTGGTAATTTCTGGGCATGATTTCATTTGTTTATATATTTGCAAAATCTACCATTTGAAAATATTTTATAAGAAAGCAGTGAATATGAAGGAAATAGGACAGCTAAACACGAGCTGGTCTTCTGAGTCATAGACAAAAGGAAGCTACAATCTTCTTTTCCACTCACTCCTGAAGTCAGTTCTAGGGAGGACAGTGCATAAAGAAGATGAAGGAGAATTCAGAAGCAACTGACTATAACCCATGCCTCTCTGTCAGAATGCTTGCCAGTTCCATATTATCTGTGAGAAATGCCTTTGCCAAAGCACGTCCTGTTGGTGCAAGACGCAACTAAGAAATGCAAAATTTTCCTATTATAAATATATTAACAGTATAAATGATGGCAAATGCAGTATGTATTTTGGGCAGCCCTGACACAGAATCAGGCCAAGAGAATGACATGAGCGTTTTGTTTCTGGAAAAAAAAATTACTTTAGACTGCCCCATAATCACAGATAAATATATAAAAATTTATAATGGATTTTCCGTATTTACAATCCTTAAAATAGAAATCTTTAACATGTCATAACATAAGACAGCATCCTTTAATCCGCCTGGAAAGAAGTGCTGAGGTTATTCTTATTTCTCACAAATGCAACCTCAATTAGCAAGAATTTATGTAAACCATAAAAACATATACAGCTCTGCATACATTCAGTCTCTGATTTTCTTAGCTTGTAGATAACCTGCAACTTTAAATAGTGTTCATCACTTGGAATTCTGCTCTGGATGCATTTTTATGAATAGTTGGTGATCTATCATTCCTATGTAGCTCATTGAGAGTATATGATATTTTATATTCAAAATGAGTGATTCTACAGATGATAGGATAGTCATCTGTATGAGCTAGTCAGTTTTCATTTGTTTTAGAATCAGATCTGTGTAGCTAACACTTGCAAATATATTGGATGTATTAAATTAAATTTTAACACTGATTTAATAATCATACAACATAAATACCGATTAGAACATGTATGGTGTATACAAAAAAAGCTCAGAAGAAATAAATAATCTAAATATTAATTTTTAAATTCTTATACTGTCAAATATCATTTTATGTACATTAGATATCAGCACGACAGGAAATACAAAGGAAGCTAAACTTCCTCTGTAGCCTTGCGATTTCCAATATGCAGAACAAGATATAACAACAAAACAAAATCGATGCTTCTCACTTTGATTTCTCAGGACAAAATCGATTTCCTAAGCTACTTTTTGAAAACTCTCCAGTTTTCATGTTTGTATTTATCACACATAATGCCCCACAAGGAGATGGAATTAGGCTTGAGAGACTGCTTTCTGGCATAAAAATATATTACCACAGCTATTTATTTATATTGCTTTCATGTGTAAGAGTCCTAGTCTAAGACCATGTCCCATTTGTGCTTGACGCTGTTCAAACAAAAACCCAAAACAATACCTTTCCCCAGCTTACAATGTAAAGATGAAATAAGAGATAGAAGTATAAGTGAAATGATACGAGAATATTCTTCAGGAAGACAGATGGTAGTTTCAGCCACTGAACCACATCCCATCTTTTCTAGTTTTGAAAGAGGATAATATATTAGCATATATGACCATTTTTGGATGGCTGTGGGGACTTCCACTCAAGCATGAGAAACAGCATGAGATAAAACACAAATATGTAAATATGTTAAAAATGTTTCTGAGTCAAATGGAAGCTAATGTCATGGACCAGTTAAAGGCAAGATCCCATATTCTCAGCTTGTGAAGCAGAGCTTATGAAGAGCTTGAAAACTGCATGCAAATTACTTGAACTGGTACAGAAGCTTAGACATTGTCAAGTACTGAACTAGAGAAATGATTTTGCAGAAACATTCTGTGTAGGTGCTCAGCTGTGAAAACCTGTGGAGGGAAAAGCATGTGAGAAGGCTGAAAGCAAAAAATGAATACAATATGATGGAAATAGGGGCAAGAGTTTGCTGTGTGAATGGACAGAATTATGTTAATTATACAGAAAGAATGAACAAAACCTAAGCACTGAACTGATATGAAAACTAATAGAGAGGTCAGAATTGAAAAAATGCTTGGGTTAACAGCTTGAACAGGCAGGATGTGGCATTGCTCAGGATGAATGACAAACGAAGTAGTGAGGAAGGCTGTGGGGAAGGAATAATAAATTCTGGTTTGATAACATTGAGCTTGAGCTGAACCTCCATGGATACATCAAGGTGAAATTTTAGTTTGGATAAGAAATAAATTTGTAGTAAACAAAGGGCAGGTAATCAGTATGAAGCATCAGTGAAGCAAAGTAATTGAATTTGTGCTTATGCATTACACTGCTATTAGTTGAGGTGTAAAGTGAGAAGAGAAATTGAATTCTGAAAAGACTGTTGATGAGAGCATATGAGGAGTGTCTTGAGAGCACACAGTTCAAAGGAACTCTCATTATACTTGTCTCAAAGAAGCAAAGAGAGGACAGGATTTCAAGAGGCACATGGGTGATATTGTCAAAAATGGCCACCAAGTCACAGAGAATGAAGTTGTAATACTAACCCTGAGTTTTAGCTAGGAAGATGTAAGAATAGGCTTACCTGGGAGCACTTTCACCAGAGTGCCATGGCAGGAAACATCCAAACAGAATTGGAGGTAAAAGCATAAAGCCTCAACTGTTTAGATATAATACATGACTATTTGTTGAGCTTAGGAATAATGGAAGAAGGACAGTAAGCTGTTGGAGAGGCAACTAGGAACAAAACAGGTTTTTTGGATCGGAAACATACACAAGACTATATTGTGTATGAGACTGATGAGAGAGAAATAGAGAAATAAGAGAGGTGGGAATAGGTGGCATAGGAAGGAGATGGGATGCATGTATTGGACTGTGTAGAGAAATTGGAAGAGACAATCAGGTATCAGACTTCTATTTCTGCACAAGAGAGACAAAAGATTAAAGTATAGAAAGAGTATGGTGGGAAGTTAGGCCAAGGAAAGAGGGAAGGTAATTTTGCATTTTGTTACTGTCCTCATTTTCTATGGGAAGATTTGTAAAGGCAACAAAGAGACAATTAAAATAATACTTGAAAATGTGAGAATTGGAGCTCAGATTGTAGATTTGTCAATTAATTACACTGAAAAAGTAGTCAGTCTTTCCAAACGAAAAACTAGCAAAGATGAAAGAACAGTGAAATGAGAGAAAGTCTGGGTAGTAAGGCAGAAGTATCAGGGCTTCAGCTTGGAGCTCCTTGTTGAATCTTAAAGGCTTTCAACCCCTGCTAAAGTGTTGGTTTACAGAAAATCTCAGAATAGGGAAGACACTGCAAAATACACAAGAAAGGAAGGTCTCATCTTAGTCTGTGTGTTCATAGCATATCAAGTTTGTACAAAACCAGCTCAATCAAGGGCCAAGACTGAAGGGAACAGCTGCCCCCATCATCCTCCCAGCAGGACCTGTACCATGTGTGCTACCATGTTATCACAAATTGCTGCTCCCCCAAAAAGGTATCTTCATATCTTTGTTAAGACACATCTTCAACATATTCAGTAAGTGACTGTATTTGCAACATGAATAAAATCCATCAACTGCCATTTACTATCTGAAAAATAAATGTTTTCATACTTAACTGAGGAGTGCTGAGAGCTGTCTTCCCAAATTCAGTGACTGGCATTCTAGTACAGCTATATTCATACCTGATTCAAATCAATGTACTATATTCAAGTAATTCCAGCATGTGCTTAGCAATAAATTACATTAATATTCTCACAATAGATTCAAGAACCTCAGCTGCCAACTCTCACAGTGATAAAATTAAAGAAGGAAAGGTATTAAGTTTATGTTAAGCACATATACTTAATCCCTCCTGTGGTCAAACATTAAGACTATCTAACATTTTTGGAGGTAAATGGGCAAAATGCTGAAAGCAGAAATGGAAAAACTCAGGGACTTGTAAATAAAGACGTGCTTGAAATACATTTGACATTATTTACAAGTCGATATCTGTAAGTGTGCTCTTCATAATCTGCATTAATTCTGTTGCTCAAACTACAGTCGGGATTAGTCTCAGGAAAATCTGTCCTATCTAAACATAATTAAATGTGTCTGACTCTTACTGTATGTACTATTCTTGGGCTTGTATAATGGACTACCTCTGTTAATAGCTTCCGAACTACCTTCTAAAGTAATTGTTCTTTTTTAAAGTGTAGAGTTTTAGGCGCTCAAATGTCCTGATGCTTTTGTCTTTTTACAAAATAAAAATGTTTCCTGAAAGCTAAGATATTTATTCCTTAAAAAGGGAGACCATCTACTACTTAACTATTCCATATGCACTATACCAGACCTTGTAACAATTAAAAGCAGCACTGATATTGTCAGGGATTTATACCACAATCATTGATATAATTTTAGAATAGAGAGTATGGAAAGATGGAAGTCCAAATCATGAGTCCAACCTTGAGAGCACTGTCTTCCATAGACCTTTGATGTCAAAGGAAACCTTGTATCTAAGTATAACATATGACAAAGGTACAAAATCATGCAGTATAGGCCTCATTTGTTACGCAAAATTTACATCGTTATAACTAGTAAATTAGAGAAATTAGTCATGGTGAAATTCCTCCCTGCAATGACACTAAAATCTGTAAAAGTTTCAAAAATGCATGTGCAGAAAAAAGCATGTGCACTCAGATGTTTCAAGAATAGACTAAATTCTAGTTCACTCAGGCTAAAATTTATAAAGGTTCTGAAGAACCTTACTCAGCTACTGCAAGAAGCAGTTCTTACTCTCTAATTGAAATAATGGTTGATAGGACAAAGGGAGTGGTCAAAGATTATAAAAGAGCACTGAGAATCAATTTATCTGTTGCCAGATCAGCAGAGCTTCCTCCCCAGAGATAGGCACTATCTAGTTTTGCCTTGATCCATTGCAAATCGTTGCTTGGTAACTTGAGCTGCTTCCCTTTCAGGTCAGTTTTTATTAGATGAAAACCTTTTCATTACAAGCTTGACTGCTGCAATATTTTTGTTGTACAAAAATATGACCCAAAATGCTTACATAAACAGGGTGTAATTCCAGGCACTGCTTTCCCACTACTACTTCTACACCTATTTACTGTCAGGATTTCCCCTATCTGAATAGTTCAATCTATTTGTTAGCCTAAAGTAACAGCTTTGAAACAAACAGGTAAACATTCTTGCTTTCTTCTGAGAAGTTTTTCTGATCATCTCCCTCTTCATGGGATGCTTTCTGTTCTGTGACAGGCTTCTACCCTTGGCATTGAATGCGTTCCTTCCTCTGGAACCTGCCTGGAAAAGTCTTCCCAGGAATACTGTATAGCCAGAACATTCTGGGTTGAAATCCGAATCTTACCATGGCATGTTATTTACTGCCCTAAATATAAAAGATGTTTGTTTTTCTTCAAAGTTTCCTTTATCTTTCCAGTAATATTAAAAGGTTAGAAAACTTAACCTACCTGTAAGAGGCACAAATTAAGAGCTCTCATTAGGTCTTTCTAGCCAAGCTTTAGTTCAAGATTCAATATGCCACATTTTTCACACAGTGAAGCTCATACCGTGTTTAGACAGAGCATGGGAAAGAGGTTTCCTGCTAGGTAAGGAGATGTGTGTGCCCTACTGAGTCTTGCAATAATCAGGGGAGATTTCCTGATTCCCTAGTGAGGTCAAGTTATTACCACAACAGAGCTGTCTGCTAGCATGAGGCAGCTCCTCCTCCACTCCATGCAGCACCGGAAGAGTAAATGTCACGCTACCATATGTGAGGCTGCATATTTCCAGGAGCTTTCTGAACTGGCGCAGCTTGCAGCATAAAGGAAATTTTTTTTTACTCCACATTGAATGTATTAGGACATAAGGACTGTTTGTGTTGACTTGATGAAGCCCCAGCTGTGTGCCACTGGGTGTTGATGCATAGCTATAATATCTATCAGTCTACCAGCATATGAGAGTACCGATTCAGGTGATTAATGACCACAGCCCGACAACAATACAAAATAGCATTCTCTTACCAGCACTTCCATATTTACTTTGCAACCAGCCTGCTTTACTGGTACAGCATTAGAAGAGCCAAACATGGAGCAATTTACTACACGAGTTACATTGCAGGCCCACATGTGGAAAGTCTTTATTCTTTTCCCTTTGATCATTATCCAACTTCAGTCAGAGCAAACATGACTCAATATGTAAAAAACCGCTTCTAATAGGAGTTATAACATACAACAGATTATACAACCAAATTTACCTCAAATGGTTTAGAAGTTGCCTAGCTACGGGTTTGGAAAGGTTGAGGAACTCCCTGCTAAAGTGACAGGAAATTAAGCTGATGAGCACTTGAGGACTGAAGCTTCAAGCTCCACCTAGTGACAAAACTTTACCATTGCCTTTATAGATAATCCCAGGGAAAGCATAGGATGCCATGAAACGTTTCTAAAACTGCTGTAGTATTGGCAGGGAATGAGAATCAGAGCTAAAAGAAGCATATTGTTTTAAAAAATTACAAATACAACTAAAAAACAACACAAGAGGAGCTAACTGGCAATGGACTGCTCAACAAAAGTAAATCCCCCCCACTCATAAAAAGTATGTCTCAGGCTAGTGCTACCTAGGAGAACAATGTGGCCGTAATGATAATAATTCATTAAATTATACCCCTCCTTGGGAAGGAGATTTTTGCACAAACAAAGACAAGAGACAGAGCTCTAGTCATTATTAATCTTTTTCCCCATAACAAAAATATCTTGTGCTTTATACCACCAGTTGCCTGACTGGTGGGATAACAGTGAAATTTTATTCACTAGAAAGTCCAATATTGTTCATAAAAAAAAAATCTTGTGAAATGCTTATTGTATGCATAGTCATTTTATTTTATGAACATGCCAATATAGGTGTTCCCTCATAGGAAACAAAATAAGATTTTGAAGGTTTTTGAACTGCCCAATCATACATAAAACAGTGTAGGGCAAGCATGATTTGTCAGAGAAGTTACTGCCTGCTTTAGAAAAAAAAGCTACATTTCGGTGTATTCTTTATATTTATTTTACCTGTATAAGATGACATTCCAGGCTGTCTTGATGATCTGAAAATAAAAATTACAGTAGATTACTTTGATGGTTATAAATGTACTATATATTCTGTCAGTACAAATGCTCTAATGCTTCCTCAATTAATTTTGTTATATATAAAAATAAAAAATATGCATACTTCAGTTTTTTCCCCTAAGAATAAGATTTAGTAAGCATCTAATATGTTGATCTTTATCTTCTGTTGAATATTTGTGGTCTTCAAAAGTAAGCAAAAATTTTCTTGAAGAAGAAGGCCTTATGATCAAGAGGAGTCTGAGGATGTGAATTGAATTGCTGGCTTGTTCACAGATGACTGACACCTTAGGTCCAACAATGAGAATAGTAATACTTTGATATCTCAAAAAGCTAATAAGCATTATTTCATTCACAAAGTGCTTTGACATAGAGACAGTTCTTTGGAATATATTTTTCTTTCTGGAAGTTCCACTTCTGGTTTTGGTTGCAGTCAGAAAATGTACTGTAAAAGGAAACGTTTAAGTTAATAACACTTCTCCAAAGAAGAACCTGTTCAGATTTAGATGGGGAAAGACATTCATCTTGTTTTATTCTGACTATCCTTACCAGAGTTCTGCAGCAGTAGATGACAATAAACTGACATGATGGAGCTTGAGACACACTTGTATTGGGAAAAACAATATTAAACTGTGTTTGGAAAACATGTAATTTGAAAGAAATGCTGACAAAATTTCCTGTATATGTACTATCTTGAAGCCATTTACCACACTGAATGTTGTCACATTTCTGTGTCTCGATTAAGGAAAAGGCTGTGTGAGCAATGTATGTACATGACAGACTAGAAGAGAAGCACTTACTGGAACAGTGTTTACTGTTAAATTCTGCCAAAGTTTCTTTTAATTTGTGGCATTTTAATTCCACTTAGGGTGGCGCCTGCTAGTGGAATCTGGCGCTGAGCTACTGTACTTATGCTGTTCATTAAGGAACGTAGTGTGTTAAGGACTGTGATGTAAAGTATGGTAATTGGGAACTGATCTGTTACCGTGTTGGAAAAATATGCAATGCAGGTTTCAGCAACAGACTTCTACTGATATGCTAGCCTAAACTGTTTACTAGTTGGATTGTGTATATAGAAGAGACTATATTATGTTAGAAGTCTTTGTAGCAATTTGGCTACTCTCTAAGTTGCCTGTATCTATGTGGATGAAGCCACTGCAGTAATTCCTCTTTGTGCAGCACAAAATATGTTTTTGCGGATTCATACTTCCAGGGAGAGCAAAGTAAGTTATGATGATGGCAAAAAGCACATTAATGATGTACAACTGCAATTACACCAGAGATTTTTTTTGGAATAAAAGTCTTGCCAAGAAATCACAAATTAATCAGTACTGATAGAACATACTGAAAAATTTCAGTTATATGAATGTTACTCAGATCTAGCTTTAGGGTAAATAGCCAGGGTATGCATTTAGGCAGAAATAGGTTAAATTAAGCAGAATGGCTATTCATTCAGACCACAACAGGAGGAGAAAGGGGCTACCATAGGAGGATCTGCCAAATGTCCCCAGTGCCTCACGTGCCAGCCCTCCCTCTGCCACAGCTGAGCTGCAGAGGGATGGGCTGAACCCCAGTGGCTTCTCCCCGGACCCGCTCTGACATCCATACAGTCCCCTCACAGAGCTGGCTTTCCTCTCATGGAGGCCCACCATTGCCTCAGAGCCCCCAGGGACTCACACAATGCTGGGTCTTTTATGTTCAGGAGGATTTTTTTTTTTTAGCTATTGAGAAACCCAAACGCAGAGCCCAGGTTCTGCAGCGTGGTGCTGTTAAACTGCAGAGCCCTGACTTTTAACGCACATTTTTCTTTTTACCACTTGGCTCGCTGTGTTCCTAGGGCAGCAATCATGATTTGGGCCTAGCGTACAACCTATCTCAAAGTGAAGCCTCTGCCTAAGTGTTTTGCCGGGTCAAGGCCAGAAATGGCGTCTGGCAGTGGTGTAAGTCAGTATGCGCACACGTCAGTGACGCACCCATACCAGGAAGGAATCCCACAAACTGGAGTGAGCCCAAGGGCAAGCAGGAGGAGTCTAAATTAATAACTTTTTTTTTTTTCCACTGAGGATACCAGAAAAAGGTCAAAGGACCTGTTACAATTCACTACTACAATTCATTTACGGGACCCACCAGGCCTGCAGGTCTGAGGCTGGGCCTGACCGATGGAGACCGAGCAGGCCATGGAGGGCCTGGCCCAGTGCTCTCAGACCCTGTCCCCCCGGGCCCACCAGAAACCGAGGCAGGGCAGCAGCCATGCAGGACAGCCACAGGGCTGAAGCAGGGCCTTCCCTGGTGTCCCCAGGAAGGGGTGTCCCCGGCCAGTTGGCTGAGGTGTGGAGCTTTCCTTGCTGCGTCCTGTCCTGAGGTGGGACTGTGGCATCACTGCATGAAGGGAGCTTGCAGTGGCCTCATGCCAGCAGGGTGGGAAGCGTGGGCCAAAGGCTGGCCCAAAGTCTTTCATCAGAGGCAGCTTCTGACACTGGAAATGGTTTTGTGGTGATTTTTAGGAAAACTACAACTGCTTCAACTGCTGGAAAGTTTCTGAATGAGAGACTAAACTGAAAAGGAAAGGCAACAACCCTTACATACAAAGATGAATACAATTGTGGAAAGAGCCTAAAATCTGCAAGAGCACTGTTTTTTGTCAAAACATTAATTTAGAGCAATATCAAGACATAAAATAGCAAAAATTTTATGAACTATGAACGATAATATACGGAAGTTCTATATATATTTGAAGGGTAAACAGACTTTTAAAAGCCCTCAATTATATACAGTGTTACAATTAGCAGCACTGCAGGTTTATTCTATAATCTAATCATCGATGATGCATTTCACTGCTCATCCACAGATATCAAAGCACTTTGATAAATACGATTATTTTCATTTCACAGAGATAGTTTAAGATAAGAGAGTCTTTGTGACTTGTCTAGGAAAATACAGAAGCTCATTTCCTGTTGCCAGGGGCAAGTGCACTAAGAAAAGATGAAGAAATACCTTGGGGTAGTAGACACATTTATTTTGTACAAACCAGCTGAGTCTCATCCAGGTTTGTCAGCTTAGGTGGGGCCCCAGGCTGATGCAGCTAGCCCCCAGCTAGGCTGGGCTAGTTCGTGCCTTGTATTTCTAGTTTCTTGTGCTGATGGAGTGAATTCAAGTCTGGCTGTACCTAGCAAAATACACCCAAATCCAACTTCTTTCCAGTTCCTGACAGTGAAAGCACCATGGTGGCTTTCAATTGTTCGCGTGCAAAATGAATCAGCAGAGTTACTGAGCATGGCTGAGTATGGGACTCACCGATTTTGACTCAAGGGCCTGCTACAGTCAATGTAATTTTGTACAGACTCCAACTGCTGTGGTTCCTTTTTAATTTAGGCTTTAAATGAACTCAACATTCAAAGCAAAACACAGCGAAAAGCATTGAATGTCACATGGTTTCATATGGTTTTGATGAAACTCTCTAAACAGGACCAAGCTCACTCAAAACTTAAACCAGGATTTCCTTTAAGGGTTTGCTAATGGCAGCTGAGTTTTGTATTTCTGACTAATCCAAGGCCAACTTAGTTTCACAGGTACTTAGAGTCTGTGAAGAAATTTTCTGAAGCTGTACTTCCAATCACTGTTAATTTACTATGAGAGAAGTGACAAAGACAACAGTGGCAATGGTGAAGTGCTGATAAAATATAGATACAGAGAAGAGGTTACTGTTTTGCAGAATGTGCTGTTGGTCCAAAGGATCAAAAGTGCATTTTCAGTCCCATTTTGCCACTTAGCGCATGCTTCCTTTCTCTTCTGTCCTGACTCCACCTATACAGAAGTACACCGGCACTGATCAGTTCTCTCTACATGCTGAGCTGGATAGCTCTGATTTGGGTTTGTGCAGCCATGGATGGAGAAATTGCTTTAAATAATAAGCCAACTTTCTCATGAGACCAACGGCTAGTTCACTGCTGATCCGCTCTGAGCTCAGGTCAGTCTGTACCTATATGTGCAAGTGCAGGTTTAGTCTCTGTCTCTGCTTATCTGTTTCTGTCTCTGTCTCTTGGTCTCTCTCCTTTACATGCCACATCTAAGACTGATCTGGACTTTCAGTAAAAATGTGGTTTTCAAGCCCCCAACACTGGAGTATGGTTTAGACTTGGGGTGTTAATTTTCATCCATTACAGAGCAGTTATGCTTAGGAGTGAGCTGTGGTGCTGTTTTAGTAAGGGACGGTAGAGGACAGCTCAGGGCAGACTGCAGAGAGAGGCGATTAAAGGCCTAAAGGGACTACTTTTCCCTCCTACCCTGAGGAAGGAATAGTGATAGGAGCTGTAAGTAAGTGCCCTGTTTGATAGCACTGTTCATTTATATTTGTTTTAGTCTTTCAGTTATCCCCCTTCCCTCCTTTCCTCCTTCCCCCTCCCAAACCTACTTCAAACTGCCCAAAAAGGAATCAACACCTGTAAAAAGCCTTTCTTCCACAAGAGTCAGCCAAGACCCCACTAGGGCCGTGCACCCTTAGGTGTATTCCCTCCACCCCTCCAGCCCCCTAAAGAGTCATCCTGTGCTGCTGGCACTGGGCTCTTGAAGCTGAAGTGGGATCTTTCATAGCAGCCTCAGTGCAAACAGAAGTGAAGGTAAGCTTGCAAGAGTGTCAGCAGCAGCAGCAGTAACTGATCTGCCAGAGAGCCACTGTAAAAGCCCATGACTTCCATTAAGCTATTCTTAACATAGAAAGAGATTTTGTTGAAGTTTCTTATTGTTCTTGCTTTAATCATGCCCGGATGCTATGAGCATCATGTCACGCTTAAGTAGCTCTTGCCTTAAGCTCATATTTCAAAATAGTAAATAGACAAAACAGCTTTTTTACTGATGCTTGCTCCTGCCCTGGGAAAAAAAAAGATGTGCTACTGCCTGTCAGAGAACAAGAACCCTAAACATTGTTCACAGAGGATTTAAAGCTGCTTAAATAGGAAGCAAAACCAGTTTTAGTTTCTTTTTAAGTTTTCTTAAGTTTTATCTGATTTTCCCTAAAATTCTTGAGAACATTATGATCTTGCTGGAATGCTTTCAAAATTTGGCACTTGAATAGTTTTAAACAGTTTTAAACTGTTTTTACTGTTTTCCATTTACAGTATCAACACATCAATTTTCTTAGAAGTTTTAAGATAGATTTGTTAACCAGCCACATTTTGTAGATTGTTTTCTACTTAGAAAATCTCACCAGATTTTGGGAAAGAATTACACATTTAGAAGTAAATTGAAATAAGAACAAAACATTTTTCTTCCTACATATGCAGTGCATTTGATTCTGATCTAGGGGTGTAAGTCAGGAGTATATGACTTTTCCTGATTCTTTCCAATCCTTTGCTAGTGCTGAGATTCAGATGTTGCTGGTAGGCCTAAAGAATATATCTTATTCTCACTGTCACTGGTGATCATGGGAATTTGGGAGGAAGACAAAGCTCAGTGTTGCCCAGCATGGAGACTGGAAGATTCTTTCCCTATAAGAGCACTTAGAAGTCACAGATCACTGAAAAATCAAGACAGAGATTCACAGACACCTTGAGATTGCTCTAATTATTACGGCACTGAGAAGCAGATAAATAAATAGATTTTTCTCATTTAGTTTCTGTGGTTATTTAGTTTTGAAGTTTTCTGTGTAGCCATGCAGGCTCAGAACTCCTTGTTCTGAAAAGAAAACTGAGATTCTCACGTGAGAGATTTAAATCCAGAAGGTATAGGTTCAGTATAAATGCCAGATATTATGTAACTTTACAGTAAAGTGATGAGTCAGTTACATCATTCACATGTGTTTTAAAAATAGCAACCGAGTCATAGAAAATGAGCTACTGAAGACTATAATCACTTAGTAGTAATTCATGATGAAAAATTCTTGCCATCTTCTTATGATTTTGAAAATCTATTTTTTCACACCTTGTGCTCCTTTCACTTACTACAGCAAGAGAAACTGCTTTTGATATATCTGTGTATGGATTACAAGACCGGGCAGCAGTTATATCTCTTCATGGTTAGTGGGGAGGATAGCAAAGAAGTCAACTACACTTTGGGTGCATGTGGCAGTATAATTGAAGCATTTTTCGATTCTGATGATGTGAGTAGCGAAAGCAGACTTCTAAAATGCTGTAAACCACAACTGGTGTCAAGTAGCTCCTTCAGAAGTGTGTGGAACTGTCCAGATTCACCTCATCATAAACCTGCTATTTTTCCTCAGTGTTTTTGCCACTTTCAGTTAATCTATAAAACTTTTTTGTTTGATAAAACAGCATGGTGATATGTTTCGTGGTAAGCAGAATGATGGACATAAGATGATCGAGGACTTAGGTAATTTTCTGTGGAAAATTCAAGTGCTTATGGTACTCCTGCTTAGACGGAAGGAAGTAGATTTGAGATAAGAATTCAAATAAGGCAAAGGGGGCATATGGAAATAAGGTAGATGATCTCTTTGAAGCAGAAGTGGTTAGAAGGCAATTACTATGGGTTTCATAGTACGCCGGGATGCCTGGGAAGCTTATGTAGGTGACAGGGTAAACTACCTCATGTGTGGGTAGGCGACTCCAAGGAGAACCAGGAAAAACCGACCAAGTTTACTATCCTTCAAGTTTGACTTACTATGTCATGTTTAATCTACTGAAAGTGATTAAGAACTGCACTCCTTTTCATTATTTAAATAAGTAGCTCTTATTAGCAGCACTATGAGTAGCTATTCCTATGTTATGGAAAGTACGTTCGGAAATCAAACTTGAATTTGCTCTTAAATATTCAAAGCCTCACCACTGTTACAGAAAGGACTGCGCTGACACCTTCTGAATCCATGTTTACTGGCAAGTCAGGTGATACCCTTGTCTAGATGGCCCATCATGAACTTTTCAGAAACACTTTTATGTATCAAAGATTAATGCTGCAACCAGCATCATCAGCCAAGTCATTTCAAGTTAATAAGGTTAAGAGTCTCAGGAAGTATTTAGGAGTACACGTGAACAAAACAGGACCCACAGAGATACCAGATGGAAAGCTTTATGTCAAATAGGGATTTGTGTTTAGAGAGAGTGTGCTTAGAAGATGTGTCTTGTCCAGGATGCCAGAGGTCTGGTGGTCATGAAAATGGTGTTGCTAGTCCTGCTATTTATGCCTGATACCTTCTGGCTGAATGAATCACAATGAGGATCCAAAATTACAACAAAGCTGCATATTAAAGCACATTATTGGTTTTGTTCTTTGCATTTTCTTCTGGATCTAGAGATTAACTTTTTGTGAAATCTTTCCTGGCATTAAAAGTGATTTCAGAAAGGTCTGGCAAATTCAGGGTGCTTTTCTCCAAAAGGGAAATGTAATTACAAAATATTAAATCATTCTCAATTAAGTACTCCACACAGGTTTAAAAGTCCTCAAGAGCCTGCAGTCTTCACTAAGATGCAATGGCCTAATTGTAAGCTGGTAATATAAAATACAAATTAAAAAAAAAAAAATCTCTTAAGGCAGATGTTAACCAGAGCCTCTGTGAATGGGCAGGAAGTCCAGGACTCAGGTTTCACTCCAGACTTGTCCCTTGGAGCCTCATTACTTATTTTCTGCCTCGAATCCTCAAAACCAAACAGCAGTTCTGGGCTGATGGGATACTGAGAAAATACTGGTGGAAAGAAACCACTGAAAGGTTGCATCCTAAAAATAAAGCATAGGTAAACAAGGCTTAAAAACTGTAGTGGACTAGTGGTTGGTGACACCATGTGAATCTTTTCAGAATACAAAGTTCATATTACCACTGAGTATTTTAATCATAAATGTTTTGAATAAAAGGTCAGTGGGGTTTTAGAAGGGGGAAAAAAACTATGAATGGAGATCTTTCTCACTCCTTGCTAATTTGAGCATATTACTATTTTGTTGGAGGTCAAAACCTGTCTGGGGAGGATGTCAGAGCAATGTGGATGCTACAAGGCACTGGAAGCAGAGGAAGACGTCATCCAGTCCCCCTTCCTCATCCAGTTGTCACGTGGGACTCAAACATCCCCTATCTGTGGCAGCTCTAAAGGAGTGCTGATTGACAGAGGAAGGGAAATAGAGCATGACCAACCTTTGGTTCCTTTCTGTCTCACTACTAGAATGGTAAAACCACATGAGAAACACTGAGGATCTCTAAAGGTGATAGAAAGAGAGCAAAAGCAGAAGTACAGCAGGGTGCAGAGTAGATTCAGCATAAGGAAAATGGTATAGGATAGTGTACAAAGTGAATGCCATGGCTAACTCCATTAAGAACAGCAACAGTATCAACACCTAATACGAGGTGGTATAATATACTTTCAGAATCATAGAACAGGGTGTTTTATGGGCATGCAATCCATCCCTGTGCTTGGCCCAAGGGTGGCTATTGCAGTGGTACAGGAGGGATCCGTCAGTAGCCAAAGGCTACACTACAACGAGCAAGTGTGCTTAAGGTGGGTGAGAATTTAAGGAGTTCTGTGTTCATGGTGCCATTCAGGACCAGAGAGCAACTCAGAAATCCAACCTGCTAAGTGTTCTAGCTTCCTTAAATTAAAATCTTTATAAGCAAAAATATAAATAGAGTTATAAAGCATATTTTGAAAGGCTTTTTGTCCAGTACTGACATAAGTTTTGCAGTTATCAAACTGAACATTTTATTTAAGTAAAATAAATGTGCTTCAGAGGTCTAAAATAACAGAGTCTTTGATTAACAGGCTTGCCTTACTCTCTTAGTCATCATGTTAATCAATAGTTGTTTTTATTCTTGAAAACACTGCTTTCAGCTACTGGTGTCCATTTTGCATCTACTATTATTTGTCTTTTAAAGAATACAATATAAAAATGGAAGCTCAACCAGCCTCAAAACAGACATTCCTCTACATGCTACAGAAAAGATGATAAATGTAGAACTCTGTAAAGTCAGAAATTCTGTAATAATGAGCTAAATGTATAAATAAGAGACATTCATGGTTATCAGTTTAGGACTCTAAAGCAGGAAGTAAAAATAAATTATTTTTTAAAACATACTTTGATCTACCTTGATTAATTTACATACTTAGTAGCCATGGGCCATGTGTATATAGAAGTTCTGCAGTGACTTTTCTCATGCCCAAATTTATGCATTTCCTCAAAAAATGGAGAAATGACTACTGGACAAAGTCAGCCAAAGTTTAAAATGCAGAAATATTTTCAGGTTCAGAAGTAGCTTATGGCCATACAGTTAATAAATGAGAAGCTTGCAATTTCTTTACACTGTCTGCATTAGCAGGTGCAGAGGCAGTCAAAAGGAATGGTAGATTTTTTAGAATCAGGAACAATCTAGCAAAAAATGGTATTCAGAATGCTGTAATCCAGTCAGATTGTTTTAAATGGGCAGCATGGCATTGTGATAACAGATGGCAACTCCATTTGAGCAGATTCAGGCAGACTGATAGCATTCTGCCCCGGCTCCTCTGAATGAAAAGCTATGTGCTTCCAGTTTATATTGCAATAGCTTCATTCAGATTTCACACTTGGATAGACACTGTGCCATTATGAAAGCAAATACCATTTAAGGCTCCATGCATTAGTGTATGGAGATTTCATGGTAGTTTCCATTACTAAAGTGTCAAGTTAGTTGGAGCTGTAATAGCTGAGCTGCTTTAGAGTTAAGACATTACTGCTGGTAGCTGTCTTCCCCGCCCCAGCCAAAGGTTACAGTTCCTGGATCGAAGTTAGCAGAAATAACATGCCTATATCTTAACTACTCCATCTAGATGGTGCCAGCTGACATCCATCTTCCACAGTGGTTTATCCTAGGACACCAGGCTTTTTCAGTGGAAGCACTGCACATGTTCCCCTCTACTGACTCTGTGGTAACTCCTGGCAGAGGAATGGGATGGACAGCTGGCGGCAGAAACGTCTTTAATTTCACAAGAAGGATTCGCCAAAACTTGCTTCTCAAAATTCTAAATGTTAATAGCTTCCTCCTACAGGGATAAAAGCAGTTTCTAAGCCAGTGGATAGCTAATGTAGTGTTGCCACTTTGGAGAGGGAAAGAGGTTAATGGGGCAGGAAGATCACCTACTATGTTCTCCATAACCCTCTTCAGGTCTGTGCGCACAAAATGGCAGAGTGCAGGAGGGGTGGAGCACAAGTTAGTCATCTTACCCTACCCCAAGGGCTATGCACCCCTTGGGATATGAGAGCCCCAGTCATTTGCTTCCTCTTAACAGTAATGATTTGGTGGCAGGAGGGGGACTGAGGGGGTGAACCAAATGTGAACAGACTCTGGCTGCCTCCTGTGCTCTGTGTGCTTTCTCACTCCCTTGCTGACCCTCTCAAGAACAATTGTAATCCAGCTGAAGTTTTTCCTGGCACTTGCCCGATTTAACAGATGTTTAATAATGGTTCTGGATCACTACTTATATGCTGAACAGTTTTCTGTTAATCTGAAAAATTTCTAGAGAAAAAAGATGATGTAGAGGGGTGATGAGGGGAAAAAAAACCCAAACAAGCAAAACCCCCAAAATGTAAAAAAAATATTTTAATTCTCAGGGTGTTTATGTCTGGTCAGCAACAATTTAGCTGCTTCCGGAGTGACTTTCTTAATGTCTCAGTACTTGAAATGCTTTTGTAGTACACTTGGCAAGCACCACTGTGCAGAAGATCATGATGTACAAAACCACATATTTCCAAACAGCGGGCTTTATCTGTCTCAGCTGGCCCTTATATGGCCCTCCACACTATAGTAGCTAAGCTCCTCACAATCTTTTGGGCATTTGTCCTCAATGCTTCAGTGAAATATAGATGTGCTATACTCCACACTGTTCTTTAAGAATGGTCTCAGGCATGGCTATGAACATGACACTCTCCCTTTTCTCATGCCTTCAGGCAGCTGCTGACATCCTGCCTGAGCATAACAAGCCACAGAATTAAAGCCATTAGGTAATCACTATGAACTTTAAAGGTGACTGTCCAGATGTTCCAGGGGCCACACTTTCAGACCTGCTGCCCACAGCCTCTCTCATCCAACTACAGGTCACTATAGTGAAGGCTGAGGTTCCTTACTAGTCAATGGAGAGCAATAGACAATTTTAGGGCATGAATCATCTGCTTAAAGAACAGATGAATCATACTCTCCAGTGCCTATTTCTCTTCATTGGCTGTAGAAAGCCTAGACAATTATTTGGATAGAGAACTCCACATCTGGTCAGACACTCTTATGCCCTAGCCTTGTCATGGAAATCACCATCAAAAGACTATATAGGCATACCCAGACTGAAAGCAAGATCCACAGAAGTTGTCAGTCACCTGAAACAAACTACAGTCAGTAGGTACTCCTAGGTATCTTTGAAGATACCTGTGTCAAAGTGATTTGTTTGAGGTCTCACACAGTACAGTCACAAAGTCTGCATCTCACAAGCCTCAGGTCAAAATGTTGTCTATTGATCTGTCTTCCCTACCAGTCTGGTGGAAATGAATAAACATTATAATTGACACAAATTCAGACACTGCATACAGAAGGTCTTTTTCTTAAATAAAAAGGTCTTAATGACTAATTACAGGAAGGAAGTGAAATCATGCATGCCTGTGCCCTATGGAGCCGTCTAACAAGAGGGCTGAAGCTATCCTTGTCTTTCACTGACCTATGAAAACAACATCTTTAAAGCTTCCTTAAAAATTACTCTTGTGATGAGAGGAGGCCATATATAGGCTACTGGACATGCAAATGTAGGTCTGCTTCTCATTTTGTGTGTATTATACTGTGAATTTGTGATTTTGTTGCGTTGCTACATGACATCCCAGCTGTCTTCCCCATTAAATGTAGTCTTTCCACCTGAAGCTGGTAAACTACATTACCTCCCTTTTTAACTTGCAAAGGTGTAAGGGAAGACACATGCCTGAGAAAAAAAATACTTGTTTGAGATTAGGAAAAAAAGCCATTGTTTCAACTGCTGTTTAGACAGCCAGCTTTCACTTAAAGAAGAATATAATCTTCCAAATGTTATGGCCTTAATGAAGATCATAAAAATGTGAAGGGAGGTTAACAGATGCAGAAATGCCTGAATTTGATTAAAGCCTGGAACTACAGCTCTAAGACGTTAATTGTCCCATTAGCTGTCACCTCATACTGAAGATAATGGTTTTTGAAGGACAACACGTTGCTATTTCACCACTTATCAAAGTAACAAAAGAAGGGAAAGGAATAGTTTATCATTGTGGTGACTTGCCAGAAATTATTCCTGGCCATCAGGTATGGGAAAGAGGGAGAGATGAGACAGAGATGAAGAACAAAGAGAGATTGCCATCTGAGGATGTTCCTAGTTGGTAGAGATTAATGTATTGCTGATTAAAGTGCTATCAAAGAATCAAAAGAAAACCAGTTTAACTCCAATTTCATAGTCTGTAGTTCTTGTTCAGCTAGATCTCCATTGTGTTCTATTAAATAGATTTTCCATCAGTTCAGCTCAGAAGATAAGAGCTTCCTCTGGGCTTTTTGGCACTTTTGGCTTTGGCATGACCTTCAGCACAGCCAAGGAGTGCCAGGTAGGTGCAGTTGGGTATGAATCCATAGGCAGCACTGTATCTGCTACATAGAAGTGGCAACCTATCTGTTCTCGGTCAGTCCTAACAGCCCAACAAACTTAAAGCAAAAAAAAAAAAAAAAAGCCAATACAAAGCCATGCCAGGATTGGGAAGATACCATTTTCACCCTTTATAAAAGTTTGTCTCCAAAAGCTTAGAGATTGCAACTACCAGAGGACAGAAGAATGTTTAACTTACACTAAGCACAAGAAATTGCCAGACTCAAATACCTGAAGTGGTCTCAGCTCCCACAGGTGGGAGCCTGGCCTTTAGGACACCAGGTCCCATGAACATACCTTTTGCATCTCCTAGAAGATGCCATTTTTGCAATGGGAAAAAGGAGATGCATTTTCCTACATGCCACATGAGGTTGTAGTTCCTATCACTTACATTTGTAGGAAAAGATACTAACTTTTCCTCCTTTCATTGACAAGGTAAATATGTAATAAAATACAGATACTTCATAATCTATAGTTGGTAATGTTGGTTTTACTATAGTAATAGTTGGCATTACTATTCAATTGGTAGAATTTCCCTCAGACAAAAAAAGACCCCCCTGTCTTTCTAAAATGGTTAGTTAGAAAAGGAAATATTAATGAATTTTACCCCAGATTTATCCCAATGAAAGCAGAATTAAGACTTCATGTATTAGTCACCTAACAACCAATGAGATTACAAAAAACTGATCTGAAACATATTTTTATGTTGTTTTAATTCCACTGACTCTAGAAAATATTTATGCAGGTAGAAGGGAATAGGATCTGCTACTCAAAATGTGAGAAAATGACAGTGCTTGAACTGTAGCTTACACCACTTAAAAATAACCATAAACAATTGCATATTTTCCTAAAAGATTCAAGAAAGAACAAGTTTAGCTTCTCTTGTTGTAAAAAATGACATTCAGTTCATTTTCCATCCTCCTCTTTTGAAAGAAAATATTAAAGGTCTACGGAAAAAATGAACAGGCATTTGGCAAAACTTGGCTTCTGACAAACTGGCAGCAGTTACTGCATTAGTGAAACACATTCATAAATGCTGGCTGCTTCTTCCCTGGAGGAATGCCAGTAAGGTACCCACCCTGGCGTCTCCCTTTCCAGATTCACCAATTCCACACTCTTAGGTCTTGCTGGCATACGTCAACATTCTTTCTGCAGTAGGCCTTTTGTGCCATCCCAAGTAACTTTAAACCAAGGCAAATAAGGACCACATTAGTCCATCTTGGTTGTATCTTGTGGCTTCAGATATCAGACAGGTATATTCTGAGATTCAGCTATGTTTACAGGATACAAAAGAAGCATAAAGCAGTAAAATATAGTAAAAACTAGAATAGCCCTAATACTCATCATGTGAGGAGCTCAGTTCTTTATAATCAGAAGAAAAAACCTCTGTTCCTTAACCTTCAGTGTATTCATGTCATTCCAATAATATTCTCATGTAAATGAGAGCAAAATTAAAGCTTTTTGTAAAGGCAGGCAATAATATGAATTTCCGTAAGTCTAATTCTAATCCTTTTCAATACTGAAATGTATCAGTAAACATGGACAGCTGTTGATACATATAGACTCATTCCACCCACGCTCTGAGCGAGTCAGATGTTGAGCAGCTCCCATTTGGGAGTTCAAGCTAATAGACACAATATTTAAGTTCACAGGCTTTGCTTCTCCTTCTGGCACATGTGCACTCCTTACCCTCCCATCCTGATGTATCCCCCCTAGGTGTCCAAACAGGACAAGCAAGAGACTGTGTGGCATAACAGCTTCATGAAGGTTTGCATCCTTCCTAAAGATTTTTTTCTGCTGGACAGAATGATCATTGTTGTTGTTGTTGTTATATTTATTATATTTATTTTTTGTTTATTTAGTAGTTATTAGCAGTGACATTTGTTCAGTGAACCCAGTAAGAATCATGGCTATGATGACGTAGGCACTGCAGCTACACAAAACCCTAATACACAAATACTTAGGCTTCATCTTAAAAAGGAACTAGGCTACGTGCACTAGAATTCTTAGGATGCATTGACATCTTGTGGACAAAAAGGAATATAACAATCTGTACCTACTGCCAGCATACATTACAGCAATATAAACACAGTATTTGAGGACATACATAAGCTAAGTTCACGCTACCTAGCTTGATGCTGAGCAAATTGTACTCAGAGTAGTATGGACTTCTTCTGAAGGAAAAAAAAATGAATATTTATCTAGTTTGTTTGGATACTTTTGCTGTCTGCAATAAGTCCTGTGCTGCTGCAGTTAGACTTCTATGGGTATGTGAGATACTGTGGGTAAGCTAAGTTGGACACTGCTATACAAGACAGTTCCAGCAGCAACAGCAGTATACTGGGGCTCAGCGTGTAGGAGCCTAAGGAGATGCACAATTGTGACATCTTCATGGTGGAATAGCCAGCTAAGACCTCAATCCATTCACTGTAGAAGGGCAGACTAGTATTGTTCTTCACAACTAAGTCATTTTACTTACAAAAATTAGTTTGTTTCCCTGTCACTATTGTTTCCTTCCTCTCATGCATTCATTCCTTCGCTCTCTGTGGAGGATATCTCCAGGAAATCAAAGGGAACAGAGCAAAGCAGATTCCAGTTGCTCCACACTGGCTGCATTTGCAGGCCTTCACTTTAAATTATCATTTTTAAAGGGCTCTTTTGCACCAGCATGACTTCCCTGATCTCATGTCAAACAAGCCAGCTTTGAATTGCCATAAGGAGACAGTGGAACTTCTGGATCTTCTGCCATGACAGAACCTAGAGTAAGGTTTTGGGTGCTTTTTTTCTCAAATGAGTGGTTGACAAGCCATGGCCCTGGGCGAGACTGATCAGCAGCCTGCTGAGAACAGTTACACAGTGCTGGCTCTTTATCTTTGTTTCTCATTGCATCTCTATATGAAAAATAGCTAAAACTAAGTTTCATCATTTCTTAACAAAACCTGTTTATGGGATTAATGGCTGGAGTTGTGATAAACAATTGGTGGGAAAAACAGGTTGATGAGTTGCCAGAGAGCCAAAACAGAAACAATTTTATAAGATGGACAGAGACTGGATGCACTGAATGGTTTGTATGACAAGCAATAGGAAAACCTAAGTCTTGTATACTACTTTCATTGGCAAAAGAATTTGTCTCAAAGCATTTTTATCCACAGCATTTTATCAGGGTTGCTACTGAGGCCATCCTCGTTTTACAGATATCAGAACTAAACATGGAAACATGGTGACTTGCTTAGAATCATCCAGAACACTCGTGTCAAAGAGAAATAGCATCCATAGAATCTCATTTATTTTAAGTGCTCTTTTATACTCACTGTTGCCCTTTCAATGCCATGTCTTTCACAGGAAGCTTATATTCCTTCTTTTGGCCCTCACTTGGTGCTTCACAACCATTGCACCTGCATTTCATATATTTGCAGCATATCTCGCTGCCAGTCTGAGTTCTCACAGGCCAAGCACAAATAAGCAGCAGATCCATGATTCTGAAGAGAAGAGTGGTATTGCAGCTAAGGAACATGCTAAATGACATTTGCTAGCATTTCAATTAAGCTTTCGCTTGTGATATGATCTGAAAGCCCAGAACCATACCCACCCAAGACCATAACCTCCTCATAACCTCCCCTCTGTCCTGTGACCTCATGCTGTCACACCATACAGTCGAGATGCCACCGTCACAAGAGGTTTGTGTTCAGTCACTTTCCGAACTGTTTATGTTTTGCAAACTTTGCAGGAGTTTTGTTGAGAAACCATTTTTAGCACTGTTCTCTTTGAGCTTCGGAGTTCAATCAGACATTAAAATCAAAGGAAGGCTTGAGAGCACAATGAAGTGTGGAAGGGAAGTTTCAAAGGATCGCTCAGTCAAGCAAGTTACATAGATTCCCTGCAAAGCAAAATCTCAGAGTTTCCAACTCTGTAATAGAGAACTTGGGGGGTAAAGGAAAATAAAACCCAAAGAAACTTTTTAGCTTTTTAGAGTTCAAAGAAGAAATTCTGTTTTTCAGTCACTGCTAGTTACCATCACTTCGCCTTTACAATCAAACCCAACTGAAATGCTTTACTGAAAGAGGTTGCAGTTAATAATGTAAACAGAAAGGACTTAGACAATATTAGGGCTAGCTTCATTACTAAGTTATTGAGGTCATTATTAACATTATTAAGGCTAATTATTCTAGGTGTAATATTAAACTGATAAACTTACTTTTAGGACCTGAAATGATATCTTTCCATGGTGCTATACTGTACCAGATGGCCACAGCAGATTCCCACTGGGGTGGTCTCTGTTGTGTGGAACTGACACAGTTTTAAGATATTATAGTAACTAGCCAGTATCTGAGTAGTTTCCACACAAAACCAGTATCAGCCTACAAAAATTCTGAGTTTACTCCTGGAATATGGCACTGCCTCAATCACAGGCACATATTTTGGGGTTTTTTTGGTTTGTAAAGATTTTAAAGTGTTTTTCTTCATGGTAGTTTGGATTTGAAGTTTTTGATAGGAGAGTTCAAGGTTTGTAAAACACCTGTAATGCCAATTTGCAAATGCTTTGGGAGAGTCAAATCAGCTATTTAAAACATTTTTTTTTTTAATTTAAATGAATATATGCTTGAAAACACCTAATTTAGTACCTGTTTTCTTTAACTGTCTTTTGCACCTTTCCCTACTTAATTTTTCTTTTTTTTTTACTCTTCTTTTGGTGGAGAAGTTTAACCGCTGGCAATATCAGCATTCTTTGTGTACAGAAGTTGTCCTGGAAAAATAGCAAAGGTAGGACAAACCTCTTGCAGTAAGGATAGTATAACAGGACAGTTGGTCACCTTAAAAACACTGCCTGATGTTCGTGTCTTGTAGGGCTGGGTCCGCACTCTCCATGACTGTGTCTATACCCAAAGCTGTTGGTGTTTGGTAAGTAGCTTAGCTTTCTAAAGAAACGAGGCTGATGTGACAGCACACTGCATCCATCTGCAAGGTTTCTTCTCCCAGCAACTTTCTAAAGGCGTAACACACAAGTTCATGAACACGAATAAAGCAGTAGAGGAGAGAGACCTAAACCAGTGTTCCCACTGAAAGAAAGGCAGGCAGAATTCAGCCCATTGTAGCCATACAATGGGCCATCCAGTTGACACTCAGTGCCAACAGCTAAACATCATACACGCTTAAAGGAAGCTTTGAATCAGCCTTAATAGATGTGGCCATTAAAGTCCCTCAGAAGGAACTGGAAGAGATAGGCAGGCGGAAAAGAATTGGCATGGAAAGTGGAAGGAGCTGAGAAAGGAGTGGATTGTATATGGGTGGTGCAGACAGAGGTGAAGCAAGGCTTCTTTAGCTCCTATGATCCTTGAATAACCACCTGGTTTTGCTCCCTGTCCATATAAATGATGTGACGTTCTGTGGCCTGTGCTACTGCAGGAGGTCAGAGCTGACAATGGTTGTCCCTGCTGTTGAAAGCCTGTGAAAAGTGGCTGGTCTTTTGCAGTTGCACAGAAGACATAAGAGAGAAAAACAAGGTGATTTTGGATCGGACTAATCTTTGCTCTTACTTCTGTAGCAGTGAGGGATGTTAGATCAGAGCAAGTATTTTAGGGTCATTGCTTTTTTCGGTTGCTCTAGAAGGGCTCAGTACCGTACCTTAGCGACAGTGTTCTTCGAAAAGAAAGACAATGCTAACAGCATGATGTTAGCCTTACTAGGGGCGACAGGCATGCTGGTTAGCACCATATGTGAATTTGTGAGGAAGACAGCTGTTACCACTGGGAAGTGTATTGAGATTACTAAACTCTCCCCCAAACAGCCATCAGCCAGTAAAGACTACTGGCAGTCAAGCTCGAGTGGACAACTGAGTTTTTATTTGATAAAGTGAGACGGAGATAATGGATGATAAGGAATAATTCATCCTTAATTTTAAATACCATACAGACTGCTTTTTCTCACTTTTGAGTTTCCAGCTTTTTGTCTTACAACCAATCATACTAATTATTAAAAAGAGAAGTAGTATTTTAAGTAAAAATTCCCAGAACTATTAGGTGATAGGCAATCTTAGGCACTGTTAATGCCTGCAAGTCTATGTATGTCCAGTCTGTGTCAAATGTAAATAAATTCTCCAGTGATCCAAGCTGCAAGTGCGAGCATACATGCTCTGACATCAAAGGAGAAACGTACAGAAACTCAGTGTCTAGGAGTTAAGAATCAGCCCCCCCATACATTTTAGAAAGTCTGTGCCATGGATGTAGTTCCTCTATCCACTACCTTACCATGTGTCTGCAAGAGAGGATTCCCAAAAGGTAACTCAGCTCTCCAGTAAATAAATAAGAATACAACCCTACAACACGTTTTGCATTTCTGGAGGTTTTAGCTTGGGTAAGTCCATAATGTCCCTAAATTTCTGGGCTGGCCTCAAGTCTATGGACGGAAAATTGGGCTGCTGCTAGGGAAAAATGCAAAGCAGTTCAGAATTAAGATTTATCCCTGGCATTAACAAAAACTCCGTATCTAACCCATATCTAACAAATCAGGTATTTGTTTCCCTGTGCCTGAACTTCCCTGTCTATGAAAACAAAGCTAACAGCTCCTCACCCATTCTCAAAGTGCTCAGAGAATTAATTTACATCTAAAGTGCTTTGAGCTCCTATGACAGGAATCATTACAGAAATATGAAATGTTCTTGTTATTTTTCCAGGGAAATAAAAGTATCCAGTCACTCAGCCAACTGGCAAGGCACTTCAGATGCTTTTGACTGTGGATATCTCTGTTTTCCAGGCTTCAGAAGGGCATGTCCAACACCTGATAGCTAGGTTTGGTTTCCCTTCTCTAAAATGAATGATAGCTGTGTTTTTAAACAGAGATAAGGGGAAAGGGGACAGTGAAGGATAATGGCAGCAGTTTGGGCTGTCTCTTTTGGCTTGGCCTCAGCCCTCTTATCTCACCTAATGGCAGAGTGAGTGCCAATGTTTATTTGGCCATTCTCATTCACCAGCTGCTCCTGTACCATGGTGTTTTTCTTCCCAGATGGCAGCACGATGTTCCACGATAAAACTGACACAAAAAACAATACAAAATTTGTCTAAGAGAGGTTCAGCAAGCATGAGAAAAACAGCTGATATCTTTCAGAGCTAGCCAAGTTGCCTGACCTTGATGCCAGAGTAATTATGGTCTGATTTGAACAGAGGGTAAGAAAAGAAAAACCACTGCCAGATTTATCAGGTATGCTTCTGGAAGAGGAAAAAATACTAAAACTCCTCTCCACTTTTTGGCTCTGTGACAAAATCAATTGCTGCAATCTGAAAAAGCTCCCAGAAGTCCCATATATTAGCAGGTCTTGCGAACTATTACATGTTGGCTAATTAATGCTCTTCTAGATACATATTTTATTCAATTATACTGTGATCTCATTCAAAGGAACACTGAGATGATAAAAACAGCTGTATTTTCCCAGCTTTTGTCTTTGATTTGTCAATATTTAGAAGTATTGAATAGAGATTTAATATTTAAATATTCTTTCCTAACACCTAGTTATTACAGAAGAGATGTAACAAAATTGTTTTATTAATCTAATATCTCTGAGAGCAAGATATTTTCTCCTTACCAGACAGTACACACATGTGTACAATACTTTGTCCTGCCTTAAGAACTAATGCTTTTAAAATCTAATTGCTTTAGAATTACACCTTTTTAATGATCGTTAAAAAATAAGCCAAAATACTACTTCACTTAAATGATGAACCCTTCCAAAAAATCTCCCTTTTCCATCTTGCAATAGCAATTACATTTAAATATATTTTTTTCTGCTGGATTTCCAATTTTCTTGTGTCCTATGTTCTGATCTTGAAGTTAAGTTAATCATGTCAAATTCTGAACATCCATTAATATACATGCGAGGATGCAGCTGCAAGACTATGCTCTTGGATTATAGGTTCTTCGGGTAAAAGACAGCTTCTTCAGCCCGGATGCTGAGCCCTCTTATCCACTCTCCAGCTCTCCTACTCACTGGCTGGTCAGGCTGACGCTCACTAGCAAACTGAAGCAGGCACTCGCATGCCTGTCTGACAGGTACCCTGCGCTGGTGGGTCACCCCAAATGCCAGCACTGGTACCCCTGCCCGAACTTGCCCACTAGTCCCCTGTCAAGTTTGCTAGCAAATTACACACCTGCATCCTCACATGCACCAGGTTTGGGGAAGAAACAAACACTTCCCACTGCCCTGATGGCACCAGGCACATGGGCTGTGACTCCAGCCACTAGCGTGGACTCCCTGCCCTTACACAGGTCACTCAGACTGGCCCCCCAGTAGCTGGCACTTGGGACACACTGTTCCCATCCCAGTAGCTGGCACTGAGGTCCCCACTTGCTCCAGTTGCTGGCACCACAGCCAAGGGGCACCTACACCCCTGGTCTGACTCCAGTTGCTGCCCCACCAGCAGCTGCCGCTTAGCCCTTACAGCACACACATGCACATGGGGTACGGAGTGAGATACACAGAGGGATAGTTAAGGAAGTATTTAATAATAAAAGAGGGCAGACTACAGTGATCAGGTGCAGAGCTTGGTCAGATAAGCAGCAATGATTTAAATGTGTCAGGTCCCATTTGGTCTATTCCAACCTTTGCTCCTCCCCAGTCCCCTTTCCCTAAACATTCCTGTACGAATTTTGCACAGTCCCATAGGACCCCCTCAAATATCCCAAATCCTCATGTTCCTCTTATTTCCTCCTCCTCCTCAGTTACAAAGTCCAAGTTGGCACCTTCTACCATGATGCCTGGTAGTTTCTTAATGGCCCATCAATTAGTGAATGGAGTCTTTGGGTCTTTGGTATTGCCTTGTTATCCCTTGTCTACAAGGTCTGTGTCTCTGTGAGGTCTTGTTATACCTTTTTGCATTGAAAGGCCCTTGGCAGAATAACCTTAATGAAGCAGATGCTCTCACCTTCCAAATACCCTTACAACAGTGACTCGCTTTCTTTTGAAGACAGACAGAATTTCCCACATGCTGCTTTTAATCTTCTTGAAATAGAGCCACTAATAGCTGTCCTGCTCTGTTTTTAAGGGAGCAGTGAGAATCAAATAAATTGGAAGTACTAAAGTCGGAAAAGTAAAATTAATGTTTTACTTAAATAAAATACCGTGCAATAAAAATAAATTATTCTAATGATAACTCAAAGATCCTTACCTATTTATTTTTATATTTTACTCCAAACCCCTCAAATTCATACTGTTGACCTCTTCCGTTTCACCTACAAGTCAATCCTGAGGAACACTGGAGAGGGCTGTGGGAACAGGGAGCAGGCAGAAGGAGACCGAGCCCATGCTCTGCCAATCGCTCCGTGGGCGCTTGTCAGACAGCAGTGGAACAGTTCAGCGTTTCAGTTTCTGCTCGTGGCAGATTGCGGTTTAGCGGCTACAGACAGCACAGCTAAATGTCACAGTACTCATGTTTGGTTCACATGTGGCGCCTGAGCTAGGCATCTCTAGATGAAAAAAACATGACTTTTTCTGATTTGAGCTAAAAAGCCAGAATTTTTGTTGTGGGAATGATAGCAGTTACACAAGTTTACATGTAGCCTAGCCTTTATGAGAACGATGGAGAAACTTAGACCGTGGTTGTGCGTTCCCTTCTAGCTCCATCTCTGCCAGACGAAGGAGTGGCAGTTCCCACCACATTATCACTGCCCTCTCTGATTACCCCTGTCTTCCTCAGATCTGCCAACCAAGCATTCCGGCACTGGAGCATTTCCCATTCACCTTAAAAGGAGTCATCCGATGGAGCTCCCCTGGTATATGAGGGAGTCCTCATACCAGTAATTTAGGTGATAGATCTGAGGGACAAGTAACATGCAATAAGAGATAATAATGAAGAGACTGTAGAAATAGCACTCCTTGCCTGACACTGGGAAAAGATTGATTGGGTCAGTGTAGATTACAGGAAGAGTTCATTTACCATGATGGCAAAGAGGATGACGTTATCTCAGTTGTGCTAAGGCTTTCAGCCTTGTATGGCTCAGAGGTAGGTGCTGGAGGCACTGAAGCATTAGCTAAGGCAACAGTTCCTGGTTCCTGCCTTTCCAATTTACTGAATGTTCCCCAGGCTGGTAGGAATTATGTGGGAAAACTTTACTTTCTCTCTTTCATTTTTCTCCAGTCACTGTATTTGCAGCGAATGCCAGTCAAAACAGAAAAATTACCACGCAAGCCTCTTTAACATCCCCAAATGGAGCTTTTGTGAAGAGAACCAGCACAGATAGGCCAGAAATCACCATTCTTGGAGGGTGACTTCTCTAGCAGAAAAAATAAAAGGTAATTTCCTTTTAAAAAAATGGATGCACTTTGCAGATACTTTCCTTACAACATCTGTATCATTAACTTTTGCTTGTAAGGTTTCTCGTAAGAATCTGCAAAGCCATCTATGCAGGACTTAACTGGCACAGTACTAGCCTCCGTCAGGTGTGTTTGAGCACTGCCACCCAGTTAGGTACCACAGTTATGTGCCACTTCAACTACTAACACCTAAGATAGAAAACACTGAATATATGCAGAAATCTGTGATTCAAGTATGGAGATATTAAAAAATTAAAATTAAATCTGTGAAATCCTTGGGTTATCACCTAAATCTGTGTGTCACCTTTTATAATAAAGTGCAATGCACCAGTATGAAAAAAGGCTAAATTCATCAGGTAGATTATGTATTTTTTTTCTTCCGTTCTGTTGTACAGCTTTTTATGTTTTAGTGACATATAAGATATCAGATGCCTGACAAAAAATCTCCTTTATACATTCTCTTGCTGTACTATTTCAATTTAATGGTGATGTAAGCCAACATTAACTTTTTACCACCCCTTGTGTTGTGTAGATTCCAGACGGAATATTTTTAGCCAAACATTGTGCCTTTTAATCATGCATATCTTTACCAATGGAACAAAATAAACCAATAAGAAGTCGGTGGAGTAACGGAAGTGCAGTTTCAGACCGTATGATGTACAACAGCCTTTCCTGGCTTGCTAGCCTCAAGAAGGGGAGTTTTACCACATGATAAAATGTGCATCCCTCTCTAAAAGCACATTCTTCTTTGGAGGGCTGACAAGGGCCACTTATCTTGTGCTATAATTCTGTCTGTGCCAGATTCATAAATGAAGTGGTATTTCACCCTAGACTAAGTGAGTGAGTTAGATGTACTTTCCTGGAGGAAAATCAAATATCCTAAGGCAATGAAAGAGTTAAGAAGGTCATAGGATTTGCCAAGCATCATGAGGTAATTCTTTGAGTCCACTCATCTCAGAATGACTTAAGACTATGGACAATGTCTTTTTCCTTGAGATTCCAACAGGATCAGAGGACTGTCTCTATAAACAAGATTAAGCAGCAGCTGACTTAATGAAAACTTGGTGCTAATTCAGGAAGTCATTCTAAGTTACTGTGGATTATCTAGATTCTCAGTTCCTCCCAATACAAACAAAAATCTTTTAACTAATATTATGGTTTAGATCACATTTATGATTAAAAAAACCCACTGCGTAAAACCAACTTCTTACTCAATTGACGTATTTGGTGGAGTGCCAAGAATAGAAAATTTTTTTCCCCTTTTCAAGCACCTTTTCAAAAATGCTCAGTGAAGGAAAAGAATCACAGCAGCTACATAGCTCATACATCATCGGAATTGTCAAGCAGGAGCTAAATGTAACTGGTCTGTTAAAAGTCACCTAGTGAAATAACCTTTAAAGCTGCATATAAAGCAGAGACTTCAGTTTCTAGAATGACAAAAGACTTGTTTCACATCAACACTAACAAACATTCTTTTTTTTTTTACATAGACCTCAAATTAATCACTGTTCTATTAAGTTCAGATATGTAACAAAGGAGATTCCCTTCTAAACAAGATTTTGTTTTCCCTTTTCCTAGAAGACCCTTCCTGACAAGTACTGCATTAGTGCAATTTGTCATAAGATGTCTTGAGGAGCAGAGTTTATATGTAGAAATAATTATTTATTTGTTAGGTTTTTAATCTTTTGTGTTCACCCATGGATGCCCACTGTAAACTTGGAATCCAATCTCATATTTTGAAAGTAAAATTATTGATTATGCGAGGAGAAAGTTATTATAAAGACAGTTACAGATCCAGAAATATCTTTGGTAATTTATCTTAGCACTACGGGGGTGTTTTCTTTGTCCTCATTTTTACAGCATCTCCACTTTGATTCTATGCAAAATGGCTTTCTTACCTTCTTTTTATTTCACTTGAAGCACTTAACTGGTCAGAGTTGTGAGTAATCTTTGACCCCTGTAGAAATATCAAAAGTCTGGAAAGGCTCCCTTAGGCCAGCTCCTGAATGTGTAACTCTCAACTCCTGGACGTTTCATAGCACACAATATACGCTCACAGAAACTTAATTTAGGTGTCAGAGATCAGGATTTCCAAGTTTTGGTAGTAATTACCTTTCTGAGCCCATATAGGAAAATGAATGAGACATAACATCTGTTTTCTGGTTTCTTAAGTAAACTTATATCGAGTGAATTCAATCATTGATTAACTGTTCAAGCCAATGAGACATCACATTTTTCAAAGTCAGAAATTATTACAATTTCCATTGAGCCTATGATCTAATTAGAACTGAGTGGAAAACAATTTTCTCAGCCTGTTAAAATGGTTGAGATCTCAAGAATTTTCCCCAAACCAGGGAACCCTGTAACAGCATTCCCAGCAGCTGCAACCCCCAGTCTACTGTATGGACGTTCAAAACCCTCCTACCCTTAATTCAAATCACAGAATGTGGGTTTCCCACACCTTATTGATAGCCAAACCACTAGGAGGTTAGCTACAACTCTGCTGGTTTAGATCTGAAATGGCATCATAGTGATGGGGATGGGTCATGACAGATGAGGGGCCTGGGAAGCAGGATTGATTTTGAGGTTTGGGAATGGAGCAATACTAATTATTGGACAAGGGAATTCAAATCACTGTACTCATTCACTGCAGGGATATGAGAGGGACTAAAGTAGATTAAATCTTTGCTGAAGAGAAGGGTTTGTAACAAACCCATCATTTCTGAGCTATAACTATCACACATCTGTATTTCTTAGGAATTGGTATTTCCTAGTTCCAACAAGGTTTTCTGGAGATGGAGTTCTGATAAGCAACCCCCATGTCTGGCTTTATGAAACTCCTACAAAAACCATTCTTTTTCCACAGGAAGATGCTGCATCTCCTTGTAGATGAATTTTGATCAGAGTAGATTAGTGAGAGAGTTGGGAGAATGGGGAAGGCTTACAGGATGGATTGGAGGCTCAGAAATACATAGATAAGAAAGAATAGGAGACTAATGTGGAAAGACCAAGGACTAGGAAAGACGTGGGATGTATACAAGAATATTGTGAAGGATGTAGGACACGCTGGTAAAGGTGTGGGAGCAGTTTGGTATCTGAAAAACCTTGGAACCGTGGCTTTGGTTGAGCATGTAAGATCTAAATTGGTGATGTTGAGATGGTATTGGGAAGTACTGGGATCTCTGGAGCCCTGATCCAGGATATCTGGAGTTACAAAGAAGTGCTACTGCATTTGAATACCTTCAGCCCTGCTTTGAGACAAGGGGGATGTATCTCGCTTCCACCATTTTCCTTCTTAGCGTGTATTGCACTGTCCTCTTTCTTGACGTCATAAAATACAAAGTATTTTCTCTTATTGTCTCATCCGTCATGAGACCAAAAAGACAAATCTGTATTGAGTCCTTCTGTCTCCTCTTATGTGTCCACCCTTCCTTCTTGTCATCAGATTCTTTATAATCACTGCTACGGGCAACTACAGTCCCCTTTCCTAGGATGCCTAAGCTGGTAGCCCCACTTTGATGAAAGCTGTGGGCAAGTCAGGTATTTAGATATGCCAGTCTCTTGCCCAACTACAAATCTTTTTTTATACCAGGTGACAGTATCTTGCCATGCTAATGCTAAATAGCAAGTACAGATTCACTTTCTAAAACACACTCACTTCTACGTAAATTTATTTCTCTCTTTAGAGTTTAGCTCAGATTTGAATTCTAGTCATTGCTTGTAATCCACTGAAATACATTACAGAACTCCATGAACCCCATGCTTCAATGCAGACAACCAAGGCATAGATACTGCAGAGAACAGCAACTAATTCCTGCCTTTAACCCCAAACATTCACCTTAATCAGTTTTACCAGCTTTGTGAATTCCTCACAATTCTGATGGGTTTATTGGTGATCTTGGCCAGTTAGAAATTAGTGCCAAAATTCTCATGGACTTCACCAAAGTCAAAATTTCATTTTATTGTTTTATTAAAATCACAAATCCTGGAAACTGTGACTTAAATGAAATTCCTGGCTTTCATTCACTCCAACAAATATTTGCTAGGTCTCGCAGTTGCCAAAATAGATTCAGAATATGAACTTTTAACACTCTGAACCCAGAAGATAAATAACCCTCTAAATGGAGTATTTTTGTGAATGTAATTTTCAAAACAGTATCAATACTTTTGAGTGGCTGATCAGGATTTTTGAATGGTTGGAGCAGCCAATATTGCTAAATCATTAATTGCAGAGGTCAAGAAGTAAGGGTGATGCAGTCAAGCACTCAGTACTAATCAAGACTCTGCGTTTTAAGAACATCAACCAGTGTAGATGAAACTAATACTGCTTCCAAAAAAGTGACTGCAAGGTTTTTTAGTCTATGCAAAATCAGAAGATCTGACCCCCAAATCCTCTCACTCTTGCAGATGCTTATGAAAATTTACAGGTGATCTACTTGTATTAATGGGATCGAATGATTCAGGTCTCTGACACTGAACTGGAGCCTATCAAGAATTTTGTATCTTCTGAAATACAAAAGGAAGCATGTCTAGTCCACCTAGCTTAAACTTATCAATTCTAGATTATTCCCCATTTCAGGGCAACAACTTCTAGACAGATTCCTCTCAACATATCCATGCTCTTCCTCACAGGAATGCAGCCCTTTGAAAAAGCCGATAAGAAACCGGATTATAATCCTGACTGACTGAATAAAAGAACCTCACAATGAAGGCATTATTTTTAACAATTTTTCAATTTATGTTAGACAGACTAAAACTTGGGACCACTTTTTTTTCTGTTTTTGGCTTCAGAGTTAGTTGCTGAAACACACTGCTCTTGGTCTGCAAGCAAACACTCCTCTTATTCCCAGCTTTAAGGGCTGAATTGTTGAGAACACAGACCCACTAGTCATCAATGTGGTCTCTTAACTTCAACCTTTATAGAGTGTTCTTAGGTCCTGAATAAAAGTATTTTTAAAAAGCTAGTGTCCTCATAAATAAATCTCTAGGTAGGTACCAGTAAATTCTCCTTATCAGAACTATCCCTTTTGTTCTTTATTAGTTTCTGCTCTGCTCAAGGAACATTTAACTCTGTCACATCCCTGACAGCATCATTATTTCTATTTCCAGCTATTGTCCATTGTCCTGGTTTCTTTTGCTCTTCCGAGTCTCTCCCCCATCCCACCGAGGGGGAGAACGAGCAGCTGCGTGGTGCTTGGTTGCTGACTGGGCTAAACCACAACATCTGTACTATGTAATGATCATATTTAATATTTTCTGGGTTTACTTAACACTAGGTAACATTGCCATATAATAGTCATCTAATTCTCTGCTTCATTAGCATGCAAAGCCAAGAAATATTTTGAAAATTGCCACCATACTAGCTACTTTGAAATGATATGGTAAAGATCCTATAAATAGTTTTTGTTTTAAAAAAAAAAGTGCTCTTGCACAGGAATATCAGAGAAGGTATTTAAATTCCTTAATATAATATAATATAATATAATATAATATAATATAATATAATGTAATACTTCTTGCTTAGCCAACAATGATTTGTGACTATTACAAATGACTTCTCTGTCTCCTACCTGCTTAGAAAACTCTGCCTTTTTTGCTCCATACTATGGGGCTCTTCATCATATTATGAATAATAAATTGCATCCCACATTGTAGGAAATGTATTTACAAATGGAGTCTACCTGCATCATCAGCTGTGCAGTTTGTAACTTTGCATTTTAGAATGAATTAAATGATTGAGAGTACTTGAAAGCAACTGCCATTATTTATGTTACAGTCAGCCTGAATTTGACTATCCTCTAAATCTGTCGATTTGAGCCAAGTACCGGGCTTTACTGTACTATTGACTTTTAGACAGTACTGTCCATTGATTTAATTGGAGAATCCTGATTAAAAATTGATGCGACAATGTGCCCTATTGCCCTCAGTCTGCACATAAAGTTAGTACTGATGTTACATCGGCAAAGTTATAGTCACTCATATTCAACCGCTGTTCAGCTAGCTGCAGTTAAAATTGCAGCTCATGCTTTTAGAGGTAATACCAACAGCAGTGAGTGGACACACAGACCACCCCTTTCATGAGGAAGGTCTGGAAACGTTGTGAGCCATTGTCGCTTCCTATTAAAATCTTCATACTTTTACCTGTTTGAAAAAGATTTTTGCTTCAAACATCCCTCGCAGGAACAGAAACTGGGACTCAGTAGGGCTATCTGCTAAGGAAGAGCTGAATCATCTATCTCTTGGTCAGTGCTGATAGGATCAAAGAAACAGAGGTTGATTTGGGTAGGAGGATATAAGAATATCTATGAAGAATATCTAAAGCCCAGTACAAAACTTGTAAAGCACTCCCTTGTAGTTTCTTGCTGTATTTGTCGAGCATGTACTTGCTGTACACCTTTTCTTTCCTGCAGTAACAATGTTCCATTAACTGAAAGGTAAAATCTAAAAAAACCCCACTGTCCTACTGATGGCCTACTGGTGATGGAATCAACAATTTCTACTGGTTTTCTTAATGTACTTGGCAGAAAACGTTACTTAAAACTGACATTAACTACTTTGTTAACTACTTCTGAGATTCACTCTCACACAGCACAGATTTGGAGTTAACTACTAGCAATAACCCTGAATATATTTCAAAATACCGTAATAGAAAGTGTTCCTGACCAAGAAGAAATGAGAAGGTGGATTCTTTTGGCTGTATAAAACCAGTAAAGGACCCAAATAAAAACAAAAAGGGAACCGGTAGAAAGGAAGGTTACACAGATTGGAGAATTACTGGTCTAGACAGCCAGAAACACAGATAGAAGCAGACTACGTATAGCCAGGTGGCCCAACACAGAGGTATTAGCTCAACTTACACAATCTCCACATTTGTACCTGTATATTCTTAAAAGAAATGATTTTGACTTTTTACTGCATTGTAGATGTTGGAACTAGAACTTTGCTGGTGTTGATAGGTGAGTCCCCATGCTACAGAGAGCCATAGAGACGGGATGACATAACTATGATGTTCAGTGCAGCAGAAAATATTCTGTGAATTATAATTATGATTTCCCTGCACATATGCATGCCGGGTACCTTGCCTTTAAGCACAAATACTTCTTGAAACATCACAGTCAGAACCCAGCATTTTGAGAATTTAACGGCAAAGCATGAACTGATTGTATACACAATATTAATACTGAAGTACACCATCTAAGAGGACCTCATATGAAGTACAACGCTTTTTCTGTGGGCAAATTCCATTTGTATAACATTCACCATGCTATTCTCATAATCTGGAGATTTGTGCTTCTCCAAAAGGTTGTTTTAAAAAACAAAGCCTGCTTGCAATTCCCCCGGTATGCCAAAAGAGGGCACCTAAAGATTTCAGTATAAAGCCCAGGGAACTCTGCTGGAACTTGGATTACTTTCCAACAATATTGTAGAAATCTTCTCCCACTTTACAGCATACTAAGCAGAAGTATAAAGTCTGTCACTAGACAATGAGATGTAACATGCAAAATGTATACAGTTACTTTTAAGGGAAAATGACATCTCAAAATTTTTGCATATCCACATTATTTACAGATTATGCAGCCAGAAAGGAAAACTGGGATCACCTAGTTTGACTTCCTATACAGTGTCCTGCATTAATTCCTTCTTGAATGAGGTCATTTGGTTTAGAAGGGTTTCCTAACCAGGCATTAGAATTTCCAGTGTTTATGTACTCTAAACAATGCATTTAAATAATTTCAGTGACTTTACATTCATTATTGAAAAGTTACCTAAAATTCCTAACGCATTTTTGGTGTCAAGTTCTTGCTGTTGGGTAGCTCCATTAACTTTCAAAAATTAGCTCCCGTTAGTCATTTTTGGTAATTAAATCAAAATCAAGCCTGCAGTAAAGTGCACAATTTAGGACATCTGGACTACTTTAAAGCAGTGACTAACAGCTGGCTTCCCCCAGTGTATCTAGGAGCTGAAAGGAACAAAAAGTCCATCCTCTATTTGCAGCTTTACTACTTGCCTGCAGTTGAACCTTAGGCAATTTATTGCACTGTGCAGTGCCTCAATTTCCTTATCTGCTAAATGGACCTAATTTTACAAATTCTTTGGAATCCCTAAGCAGAAAGCCTGTATGAGAGACACACGGATCATACAAAAGTTCTCTGTTGCTTTGCACCTCCCAAACTGCTGTCCTTAGCGGAGCTAAGTCCCTACCAGAAATTCATGCTACCATTTAGGTATTCTTGGAAGGATTAGAATCAGTGTTTTCCTTTTCCAGAAAGGAAAATATTACTACTAGAATGAGCAGAAGGTACTGTTCATATGTCCACCACAACCCTGGAGTTTATCTAAGAGTCTATACCTACACTTCTGAACTTACATCTAGTTTTATACCCATTCACGGCTGCTTAATTGTTTGCTTGTTCAAGGCCAAACACAAGTCACAAAATGGGCTTTTATGAACAGATTCTTAAAGATGCTGGTGGCAAGCAACAATTCCTTGCTTATTCTCCCACCCTGGAACATAAATCAGCAAAACTAACCACTTGCTACCCTTATCAACACCCTGATGTGTCTGTTTAAGAACATCAGTATCTCCACCTCACAACTTCTCGGTGTGAACGCAATACAGAAAATAACATAAAGAACAGAACAAGAAGTAGAGCCAAATATGCAGTTTATGAAAATTGTGATAAAATTCACCAGAAGTAATTGGTGGTGGGAGAGAGAAAAGATGACTGAGCACCGTAGGTGTGCAGACTTCTTCCTAGCAGAGAAGAGTGGACTGTCTGGAATCAGGATAGCACCATGAACGTGTAGTAGCTGTGTATCTGCAGTTAGCACCCCTGTGGAGTCAGGCTTAAACATGCCAGGCTGTGTGATGTGCCCACAAGTTTTAGCTTGCTCTCAAACAGAAAGTAAATTCTAGAGCTGTACGTCTTGCCCTTGCACAGAGACAGCAAAGGGCTCACTTCAGAGGAGGAATTAGGCACAGGCACTTGAAAACAGATCTTTCTTGAGTCAGATTCTGAACTTTGATAAGATTCAATAATTGCCTTGTGAAAGACCTGCCTTTGATGAGTTTCAGTGATTATTTTGTTACCTGCCTGTCTACACTAAATATTTTCCTATTATATAAAAATAAGAACACTTGAATTATAAATTACTTTAAACCACATAGAAAATTTGTTTGAAGTTTTATTTGTAGCAATGCATGTTATAATAGAAAATATTAGCAATGCACAAGAGCGTATTATACTCTTCATATTGATATAGCCATTAACTACAATAATTTGCATTTAGCAGAAATCCTCAATTATAAGTAGCTTTTCAATAACTCTCTCTGGAGACAGAAAGGCATTTCATGTGGTTACCTTTCCCAGACACATTTATTTCAGATTCCTAATTCCCAGGTAAAAAATGAAATAAAAAAGAAATATTTTCTTTTCCACTTGCCTTTAATACATATATATGTGTGTATATATATATATTAGAAAACAGGTGCAAAGTAAATATTCAACTGTAGCTTTAGTGTAGCTTTTTTAATCTCTTACCATTTGCTTCTTAAATTGGCTTCCTAAGCCTGCCTTGTGAGTAACAGAAAATAGACTTCCAACTGTAAAGATGTGAAGTTTAATCCCCTATTAAATGACTGTATATTTTTTCTGTTGTTTAGAATGTGATTACTGCTTAAGTATTGTATGATAGGGAATGCAAGAAAGAAAATTTTTTTGGCCTTCTTAAATAATACCCTTTATTGAACCGGAGTTATTGTCCCCTAAAATATCAAGAAAGAACTGCAAAAAGGGTGTAAAGAAGAGCTGTCTGGAAGATACGTGATTAGAAAAGGGGAATAAGGGTCCAATTGCTTTTGTCATCTATGATGTCACATGTCTTGGGCATGTCTACTGTTATTCTTTCCCTGTATCATTAAGGTTTGTCTCCTGGACACTGCTGTATGGATTTTTTGGTTTATTTTTAAAAAAGTCAATCAAGAATGCATGAAAGTATTTCCTAAAGTTTCAATGATAGTTTTGCTTTGTTACCTTTATGGCTCAGGTGGATTATATAGCTGCATTCATAAAAGCAGCTTTGAGTGAAGGAAAGTGTGGAACTAGATATATTAAGAATAAAATATTTTGTAATTACTGCTTCTAGATATAGTCAGAATAAAATACCTTGTTATTACTGCTTATACAATTCCTGTTTTACAAGCCATCATTTTTGCACTTCCTTTCAGTGCCAGCGTCCTTTGCAGGTAAGCAAAAACTTCATGCCCAGGGAATTTACATGCTGAAAGGTGGGCTACTGCCTAGGCTCCAGTCTTGACCATCTAATTTTTCAGATACTGGAATAAAAAGAACTTTTTCATTCAGGTTACCTGAAATCTAGATTATGTGCACAGACCTAAATGGAGCAGAACAGAGGGAGGAGCGTAGGAGGGTTGCAGGGAATGTATGCCTTTCAACAGTGCCAGGGAGTGCATATATAGTGGTGCAACATGCTCAAACATATGGGCCTACGTTTGGATGCATCTGTTTTGGGTGCCCAAGCTGAGAGACCTAGAGAGCTGAAACTTCAGCAGACCTTGGGAAATAGCCTCTGAAAACCAGGCCTTTTTATGCTGCCTCAACTTTTGCTTATAAAAGTAGACACCAATAATCAGCAGTGAGGTTTGAAAATAGAATTTTCTCCACTTTGGACTTAGAAAAATAAATGAGTGGAAAATCAGAGGTTAAATTGAATCGGACCCAAAACCCGAAAAGAAATCCTTACTAACTGGAACAGCTGCATCTCAAGGGCTTAACCTGGCTTTGGTTTGTACACTGCGGAGGACTGTCTTACGTGTCAAGGGAACGGATCTATAGGAATCTTTGATGTTTTTCTTTGCTAGTTTTGATTACCCCTAACAAAATGCTCAAGATGAAAATTTTCTCCCTTGCAACCCATTGCATATGTTAATCAAACCGGTATAAATCACAATAAAATCAATTAGAATACAATTCTAGAAAAAGGCATGCATAACCCTAAATGTAGCTGTCTGAATAACTTACTAATACAGCCACACACAACAGCTCAGGTAATACAAAAGTGTTCTGGATTTTTCCCCAACGATGTATGTTCAATATAAATTAGTTTGCTATGAAAAATAAAATGACAGCTTTAGCTAGATTCAGGATTTCTTTTCCACAGATTCAGTTCTTTGATCAAAAACTACAGTAGATTGAAGTTTTGCTATTGTCAACATATTGTACACACACAGCGTGTTTATTTTTGTGCACTTTTAATGTATTTAACCTTAATGTCTGCTTCTTTAAAGCAGAGAAACTGTGGCTCAGCATCTTGAATTGTCAAAGCAACCTATTGCAGATTTCTTTTTATAGATGAAAAGAAGCGTCCAGATGATGAATGCTATTCACAAAGTGATTGCTGTGGCAGTCATATCATGTCTCAAAGTACACATGGCTGCGTAAATAGAAACTACTGAAACTTGTACTGACATGTAAAACTTTTTCCATGGCGTATGAACCTTTGTGTCACCTAAGGAGATTCAGCTGGAGGTCTTACTAAAAATGCAAGTGCTTTTACTTGCCTTTTTTATTTTTTTTAGTACCACTTTACTGAATGGGCCAAAAGTAAGATATTCCTCTCCTCCATGAGACCCTCAAGTTTAACATTAGAAGAAGTTTCGTGACAGTCTAGTAAACCTTTAATGAGATTTCTTTTTGTGACAGACAGATGTAAATGTATCCCTCTAATCCTATCCTTTCAGGTCTTTGTCTGCAGATGAATGTTAATAATTAGTAGTTGCGTTCCCCCCCCCCCTTCCTTCATAAAATTGTACTCTTCATAAATTCATCTTCTTTTTTTTTTGTTTTCTCAAAGTACCAGCAGCCCTGACAGCCTCCCTTTGTTCTTATGTTTATAAATGATTTATAACGTAGAAATTCTATCTCTTCTTAGTCTTAAAAAATAAACTAATGGTTGAACATAACATACTGCCACGAGCAGATATACCGCTAGCTTTAGAAAGAAAAAAAAAAAAAAAGAAAAGGAAAAAAAGCTTCATGCTTAACAAAGAGAGAAGGAAGGAACATCACATGGAAATCCATTTATTTGAGTGAATGCAGATTTTTGTTTGCAGATGCTAAATGCATCTGAGCTACCCTCCTCTTATGCTCTGCTTCAGCTTCTCTTCTGGAATATACACCTCAGTTCATTCCATAAAAATTTAGCTCCTTTTAAATGTTCTGAACACACGAAGGGCTACAGCATGGACTAAGTTCTCAGCATAGATGTGATTATACTAGTGTAAGTGATTTCCTTGAGGAGTATCCCAGGCCCTACACTCACACTTCTAGACAACTGCCTTACGTGCTGTAGTCTAGCCAAGACATTCAGTCTATCCTGGACTGCCCATGGACCAGCTGTTGGTGTTGGGATCCTTCCACAAGGATTCTGAACGCTGCACGGCAGCGGCAGATACAGTCACGAACAAACGCACACACAACCTCAAGCTACAAAGAACAAGCGCCCAAATTGGAATGGAAGTACGCTGTGTTTCAACACCTACTGAATGCCAAGGGGTGATCCCGTTTCCAAGTGTTTGTATGGCTCTTTATTGTTGTTTTATGCAGTCACAGCAGGAGCAGCATCCACATACATGCCTAGAATTATTGTTAATTAAGGTAAATACAACTGAACTTGATATTACGCTGTCTAGCTAAGTTCTACAGAGAAATCTTTATTTTGCTGAAGGCTAGCGTATGTCAAAGGAGACGGCTTAAAAGTCGCTAGGTGATATACTGAAAATGTGGTCAGGTCTTTTTAGATAACAATCCTAGCATGCAATTTAGACAGGTATCATGGCATTCACATCAGCTTCTGGGATTTTTAACCAAAGACAAGGTACCATAGTACCTCCCATCTCAGAAGGCTCCCTACAGTGGTGACAGTACTGAGTTAGTGTCTTACAACCAAACTGCTACATGGCAGCAGCCCTGTACGCGGGGTAACTCCAACGGAGACTCCATAATTACTCACAAGCAAGTAATTTGGGTGCTACTTTCTTTTACAGGGAGTGAACGTAGCTCTATTTTAACATACTCTATTTTAAATTCCCCACCAGGCGCTAATCTGAGTGTCCTCGCAGGCGACATACAACATTCTCCTACTCTTCAAGCACATTACCACAAGTAACTCTGATTGAACCAACAGCACTGCGTAAGTCAGGGATAGGAAGTGAGTGGAAAAAGAATACCTTACCCAAGGTCCACATACAGTAGAAGACGGGGAATTTAGGCAGATGTACAATACAGATGTAGGAATAGTTTTGACCTGCAGGGCTCAGCTTTGGATCTAGTAACTTAAAGGAGGGTTGGAGCCAAGATTTTAGTTTGATTTTGTAAGAACCAGGCCAGCTGCCCTTTGTAAATTATTCATTCTTGCTTTTGGCTGGTTTCTGACTTTGGAGGGTGGAATGAGTTTTGGCCAGGAAGAACGCTCATGCAAAATTTTTGAAATAACTGCTTAAGGAGCTTTCTGAATAAAAGAAGACGTCACTCCTAGCAGCTCAGAGATGAATCTGCTTGCACAAAAACAGCTTGGAAAGAGTGAGTTTAAATCTCCGTCAGGTGTCCAAAATCAATCTGAACCCCCTTTTTAGGAGTTTGATCTTCTAATCCTCTACGTTTTCTCATCCATTGCCTTTAACACCACATAACAGGATTCTGAGCTTCTGTTAAAATACATTTTGTGATAGTCTGTAAATCTCTGCTGAGATTGCTGCTGCTTTCAGATCTTAGAGGGTGTGATGCGAGGATTCAATGTTTTTCAGGAACTGTACATTCAGAACAGAATCCTGCTTGAAAATCCCTGGGTGCACACGTTGTAAAGAAAGCAGGAAGACAGACCTAAAATAGAGCATGCATCAAGACCAGGATTTCATCCAAAGGTAGCATGCTTGTGAGGAGACATTTGAAAGCTCAGTGCAATCTTTTAAAGGAAACCTTTCAGGTTCCTGAGGGTTGCTCAGGATCAAGAGAGAAACTAGTGTCATGGGAAGGGGGGATGAGGTTGAAGGGAACGAAACATTTGATTGGGAAGAAGAGAAAAACAGAGAAGCAGGGAGGAGTATGAGATGGGTATAAAAGCATCTCAGACAGCCATTTGACAATGGTACCTTCATATTTTCAAAGCTGTGATGCTCGCACAGAAGTTAACCCTTAAATGCTTTCGCATTTATCTGAAAGTGATCTCCAACCTAGTGCATCTTCACAGTGAAATATCTAATGATGCTGACATTAATTTTCAAATTTTAACTCACCTTTCATGACTATATAAAACATCAGAGTTACAACACTACTTTTTCTTAGATCGTTTGCCTGTTCTGCTCTGTTGTGCAGGTAAAAACATTTCCAAATGCATGCATAACCTATCGCACTCTGTTCTGTTCCACTCCAAACTTTAGCTTGAATAGATACCCTAAAACCCTAACGAGTGGAAAAGAGATCAGGATCCAAACATGTAGCCAGATCTCTTTTTTTTTTTTTTTTGTCAGATTATAAAATGGACTAATCAAAACTTCAGCTGTAACATGCCTGATTTTTTGTCGGTTTCAATACCTTGATCAAAAATTTTTCAACTGAGACCCATGGCTGCCTATAACAATGTATCTTTATAGCACAGAAACTGTCTGGCTCCCTGGTGTTATTAAGAAAATACAGTATACAAAAGCTTTAAGCTTTAAACCATACAGCATGATTATTATGATAGCAGAAGGTGTCAGGTGGAGACAAAGACACACGGATAGAATTGATTTGAGGCGCGTCATCAGAAAATAAGGGTGATGTGATCACAGTACTTATAGCATATGCAGCAGCTGTACAATTCTACATGGCAGCTTCCATCATACCCTTCACATGAAAAAAAAAAAAAAAGAAAAGGTTCTGAGTAAATGATGGGTGAATACAGAATAAATTGTAGTATATGACAAGACACTTTCTTTTTTGTTTAATATATAAATCAGGAGCACTTATGAATTGATATTAATTAAAATAATGTATTTGCTTTCTTTCGACAGTTATGTCAGCCTCATTAAAAACTGAGTGCTAAATCTTCATTAGATTTTTCAATATTAAAATACTTCCATGAAATATAAATTAACATTTAACTTGTTGCTGGTCACAGTAAGAGAAGGGAGGGGAAAACCATTGGGATGAAATCCTGACCCAGTTAAATCAATGAGACTTTTGTTCCTGAATTCCATGGGGCCAAATAATTCCCTCCCTGCTGGCAACAAGAGGCAATAGCTTTAAAGCTGACACAGAAGTCAGTCTCAGGAAGTATTCTGTTTCGGTCTATATTCCTGACTCACATGATGATGGTTAAAATTTTCAAAGTCTCCTTGGTGACACAGGGGGAATCTATGTCCCAACAAGAGTAAAAAAGTTTGGGTTCCTGGGTAGCTTAGGTGTTTTGGGAAACCTTATGGTGAGCCTGGAATTTGAACAACTCTGCCTCCTGAAAAGGCACAGCAGCATTCTCCCTAGCATGATGCGAAATCTACTTTTCAGTAGATGAAACCTGCAAAGCAAGCAAGTAGTTCATATATGAACACTGTAATTTATATCAAACAGCAGCCTGTCACTGTTACGCATCTGGAGAGACGTACCCTGTCTGATGAACGCCACAGAGCACCAAGCAGTGAGCGAGGGTGTCTCAGAGCTCCATGTCGTGAATCTTCCCAGGTCTCAGCTCACTACGCAGCTTGTGCAAGATTTCCCAGCGGACACAGAGTTTAGGAAGACAGATAGATCAGGAAGGGAGAGAAGATGAGCAGCTGCAAGCCAGTTGAAGGAAACTACCACCATGTGCATACGCAGTCATAGCTGTGATGGGTGACCCCCTTACTTCTGCAATAGCTGCAGTCTCAAATCAGAGCAAACCTAGCTGGAAGGGCTAGAAAACCGACCAAGAATCCTTGGAAAGGGCCTAGCTGCTTTTCAGATGTATTGTGCTAGCTGAAGGAGCTTGTAAGCTGTTTGTATTTCAAAAAGAAAGGAGATCTTATAATTACGTTTTATCTGACTGTAGCTTGTTTGGAAATGGGAACAGCTGATGCTCTCCCACCCGGGCTTCTGCATCGCCAAGCCACAAGGTGGTGGTGTGGTGTCACTTTTTTTTTTAACAACAACAAAAAGAGGTTTTGTTTAATGAGCTTGAACTCACAAGCCTGCTCATCTAGTGAACTGTGACTTTTCAAATACCAACCTATTAATGTCAAAGGCAATACTGAAGGGAACAGTTCTGTTTGATTTAAAAAATACAGACAATGTGAAGTCCACTATGCTCTAATATCTATCACCTATGGGGCTCCATTCATGCCTAATGCTTTATTCAAGCTAAGACCTAGTTTTTATATATCAGATTAATACATATCTACAGCTTTGCACCTTTCTATTTTGATTTTTTTATTATCAGGGCTCGCCGGGGCCATTTTCATTCCCTTACTATAGCATCTGCAAGCAGGTGGATTAGAGATAACTCTCATTGTGCTTTGTTTTCTCCTGACACTGTCATTAATCATTCCTTAAGCCACACTTCAACTTATAGTAATCAGGACTGGCTGTTCCCGAGCTGCACAAGAATTGCCTTTCACAATGTAATGTGAAATTGGAAGCGAATGGCTGAAGCCAGACGCTTCTTCTGCATTCCCCATCTATCTCATCATTTAGGTATTTATCCATCTCAGGCTTGTACAGGGAGCATCTCTCTCCTTCCCATGAGGACACAGATTGCAACAGAGGATCAGATTTGTTACCCAGGCTTTGGGCTTTGATTGTCCTCTTATAAGTTCGGGATTAAAGTGAAATTTCCCACAGGGCTATGCAGGATTTGCTAGCATTTAACTGTTTAACCTGGCTGTTTGTGAATGAGAATCCTGTGGTCAACTATTCCATAGAGAATATTATGGTAAGCCAGCTCTGAATGGCAGACATTTCAGTAAATTCCTGTAAAGACTGCTACAGTTGATTCCAATTAAGTTCATACCTGATAACAATTGTTTTCTTGTACATGATGAAGGGTAATCTTACAATAAAACCCAATTGTCTAGTCTCTTGTGAAATACTTGTGTCAGCTGCAGGATAAATGCAGACCTTCAAAAAGTTGCAGTCGTCTGTTTACGCTTTTAGAATCGTCGTGCGTTAATTTGGCTTGAACTAGGTCATCTCTCCCACTACGTAGAAGAGCCATATTTCCTTCTATCTCCCCCAGTTTTAGTAATAAGTATAAGCTAATAATATCTGTAGTAGCATGGCAGTGGAATGGACAAACATCTTAAACAAACCACACTTGATGTATTAATAAAGACAAATTGATGGTTCTGGAAAGCATGCTGTTAAATATGTAGCCAAAACAGATGTATTTTTCCTGGCATTTGATGTGATTCTTGCACAAAGGAAAGTACCTATAATGTGCTATTCTCTACGAAACTGAAAGCAAGGGGGAAAATTTTCAGTCCACATTATCTATCTTTCAGTCTTAGCTTTAGAGCCATTTAAGGAAAAAGATTTTAAAACAAGTCAAAATCATTTTGTTATCTAGTTTAAAAAGACTGTATGCTCAACCACTGTATATATATTCTATTTAATGTGGATGTGTTTTTAAAATGCCTAGGAGGATAGTGCTCATTTCATGTGCTTCTCCAAGACAGACATAACACCCCAGCAACTGAAGTACATAATTTAACAAAACATTTTAGCTTGCAGTGAAATCAGCTCCCTTGGAGGGAATGGACTGAATCATTAAACTCAATTTTAACCCCACTCCCTGATAAATTTTTACATCTTATTCAAAAGTTTGCTTTTCATTTTCTTCTTTGTTGGCTAAAAATGTGCTGAATTTCCAAAATAAGCTTTCATGGGATTTAGTTTGGGGAAAAAAAAAAAAAAAACAGAAAGATTTTTATTATCTTTTTAAAAATAAAGAAACCCAGAGACCTCGAGGGAAAGGCTCACAGATATTATCAATTACAAATCTATACATTCTAATGCAGACTGGAATTAATAAAAGTTAAAGACAATTGTATTCATTTTTTTGTGCACTGTTGAACTCTTTATTCTGCATTACGAACCTGTAGTTATGACATCGATCTTGTGCTCACCAGTGTCTCGGTGGAAAGGAAGAGTGTTTGGCTGTATAACGGTACCTGTGAAAGCCTCTCTGGCTGAGTGCAAATTACTAAATATCTTTACCATCGTTTAGTGTTTCTCTCGTAGCATTATATGATTACTGAAAAGGCATAAGCAATCCTTTCTATTTATTTGAAATATCCTCTAGATTCACATGAGTAATTTTCAGCTGCATATAATGCTCCCAAAGTAACCTCTTCATTTCCATTGTTTTAGTGTGAAATCATTTCCTCGGGAGATAATTAGAGTTGCTCCATTTATTACATTAAATGATTAGCATGCACTTGAAATGATTCAGTATATTTTCCTTTATTGCTGATGACTCTTAAATATGGGCCTACATTTTTAATGGATAAATTAAGATTATCTTGACATTTTGTGGTGCCTCAGCAGCAAAACAAGAGAGACTTTCTTTCCCAAATACACACACAGGTGCATGCTGTACAAGACACATTAGCTGAAGGGCTCCTATTCACCTGAATATCCCGTCTGGTTCAGCTTAAAGACCAGTAACGATGTTTGAAGGTAAAATGAAGGTTTAAAGGTACCAAGCCTGCTATTGCTTTTGTTGCATGTCTAGTTAGTCACTGTTCCTAGGTGTCACGGGATCAGAATGCCAGCATCTCAGTCGAAGCATCTGTTTTCTCTGAACAACCAGCATCTTCTTCCAAATGGATATAAAATTATTTCTAACTGTGGCAGACTTGCACTTTTATATTATATGAGTTAATCTAAATGAAGAACAAAAGAGCTTTACTGTATGCTAACTAGTGAGTTATCATCCACTGGTTTATGAAAATAAATTACCCTGGAATTGATGAAAACATACCACGATTAATGCTCCTTATCAAAACCGAGTAAGATTTAATGTCAAGCTAAAGCCACAGCTTCAAGCTTTCTTTTAAGAATCAAATGGCTGGTAGGCGCAAAGCACATCAGCTGCAGGCCCGAGTTGTGACCAGATATTTGCGTAGCTGACATCGTGACAAGGGCTCCCACGGCAGACGCCAGGACTGACCTGGAAGTGGTGGATACTGACTGTGACAGAAGTCAGCAGACTTAAAAGGGCTCCATTTTCCCAAGACCATGCCATGTCATTCCCAAAAGAACACCAAGGAGATATTTAACTGGATTTGAAAGCTTGGTCCATTGGAGTTAAATAACCTACAGCACTCGAACTAAATTAGTGGGTGTGAAACTGATGTCATTATTAAAGGATACATTCCCCTGTGACATGATGTGATGAATTCACCTGTCCCCTATTTCTCAAATTTCACTAGGCCCCAAGATGCCTTACGCAGCCAGCCAATTTAAATTCAAGCATTTAGCATCTTAAAAACGTAATTTATTAGAGGTTTTAATGGTAATGAATCTTTTTACTCTTTCAGTGAGCTTTTATTGAAGTATTTACTTTTTGAAGAGGATACTTATTGGTTATGAGAGCCCAGGGAATGCATCTCATGTTTTAGCTGGAAAGCCAGTTTGTTTGTGGTTTCAGTGAAGGAATTCATACACAGTCAAAAGAATATGCAAAACATGACTGTATAGAATATGAAAGAGTAGATATAATGCAAAATTTAACAAAACCCACACAGTATTATAAACACTTGCATGAGTGTGTAATGCAGTATTAAAAAACCACTTCCATAAAACTGCATCTTACATCAGAAGATAATACTCTAAATGAAGTGCCCATTACTGGAAAGACACAATGTGTATTTTTTTACCTTACTCACTAACAAAACATACAACACAATTCTTTCTACTGGCCTATTTTCTATCCAAAAAAACCCATCCCACTTCAGGATATTTCTGGCATTTAGAAGAAATTCCTCTAAGTAAAAGAAACATTTCTCCATCCATTCATAAGCATTGGTCACATTGCATGAACAGGAAGCGGACATGTGTTTGGGATACTAGATCTCAGCAAATCCAACAAATGGCACCCTAATATGCAGTGTTACTGTAATTTCATGTAGTACTGCTGCATGGAAACAGCAATGGCACACATAGTTTTGTAACAGCACTCTGTATGTTTGGAAATAAACACATTTCCTCATTTTGTTTCTTGGCTGATCCCCACTTGAGCCAGATTCTCATATGTATCTAAGCAGCAACCTTGGCTGCAGTGTGGTCATACAGGACTACAGCCAGACTTACTAAATCTAGCTTTAAAAATCTAAGGCAATACTTAATTTGATTGTTTCTCGGGCAAAGGCAAGAGGAGCGCGGATACTAGAATTAAGCCCAAACAGAGAATAGACCCATGTTCCTAAATGGCAATTGAGCAAACTCAGCCCCATTCAGCCAAACTCTTACAGCACATGTGTGCACCCCACCAGTAAAAAGCGGATGTAAAGAGGAGGTTTGGTGAACTGGGACTCAGAGATTGCTTATGCTCTTACTCAAGTCATAAATCTGACACTTGTTTTGACTTCAGTGGTACTGGATCAGGACCACTGCAACTAGAGATGAAAGCCTGCTCACCTTATTAACAGCAAGTAATCCCATTTACTAGCCCCAAGGCTAGTCTATGATGTAGGCACATTTATCCTTAAAAACTTACTTGAGCAATATAAAAGCACACCATTAAATAATAGCACTACTATAGGCATATTATACTAAAAGTGCCATAAGAATCTGAAATTCTACACTGATGACATTAAAGCATAAATGACACACTACCAAAAGATGGAGATACTAATGTATGGTGGTTCAAACTACACTTCTTTCTAAGTTTTAGAGTATTTTTAATAGCTTCAAAGCTTATTTTTAATAGATGAAGTTATAACAATACCAACAGTAGTGGCGTGAAAGGTTACAATGGATGAACACCATCTCTCTCAAACATTTATTCCATTTAAGTAGAAATACCTGATAGAGAGCATTTCTATTATTCACAAGAAATCATGCAATATAATGGTTCCTAGCACTCCTTTTGTAATAGCTTATTTAAATACTTGGGGCTGCAATTCAGATTCCCACTTTGTTCAGACTTCACAGAAATACTTCTTACAATTGATCACATTTTTATTCTTTATTGTATTCTAAATAGCCTCTGATTTTTCAGAACCCAAGACTAAAAATTAGGTTTGCAGAAGTGAAAAGTACAGTCTTGAAAAAACCCTATACACTTTTCACAACTGAGGAACAGCAACTACAAAACTGAACAAAAAAATCTACACTATGAATCATTTTGTTTACAGAACTGCTTTAAGGAATTATTCCTGAAGTCTAAATGGAGCTTGATGGGGCTTTTCTAAACCCCTAAAATCTGAACTGACCTGAAGGTATAGAGGACGCTTGACTTTGGGTTTCTTTTATTTGTGACATTTTCCTTAGTGCTTCCAGCTGAGACTACAGTAGTTTACACAAAATTAAGAAACCCAGTCTGATAAGGAGTTATTAAAATTCTATTCATCATCTTAAGTTTATTTATTGTCAGAAAAGGAATTTAAATGAAGAAGTAGGAATTGATCTTTATGATGAGGTTTGGTATCAATGGTTTATAGATGCTACGTTTCCAACTTTTCTCAAATTATTAAAGAACATTTTATGTATTTATTATGAGTCCAGGGTGATCTCTGCCAGTTGATGTAAAATAGTACAAAGTCAATAGAACTGTTGACTTACATCACTTGAGGATAACCCCCCTTTTTTCAGAATAAAATATTGATAGTTATTTTCATTTCAGAAGAACTGAACTTTTATCTAAAGAGCAAATAGAAATGATAATGTATAAACAAAGAAGCAAAAGTATATTTGAATTAACTCCCTGTAAATTTACATTCAAACAGTAAGACAGTGGAAGATAGGACTGGACTTAAGTTGGATGTGCTATCTTTTGTCCACCACATTTTGCCAGGGTAAAACAGCATACTTAGGTAGAGTGACTTTCTTATTTTCAGAAAAAAACCCAAAATTACTAAATTAAACAGCACCATGATATGATGATGGATTATTAATAGATTCAATACTGAATAAACCACTGGATTGTATAAATTCATCTGCATGGGATTTTTTTGTACAAAGCTTGTTATTTACCTGAGTATAAGGACCTTTGGGGCATTACAATGTGCAAATGAGGGCATACGCAATTTTTAAAGCACTTATTAGCTAAATGATAAACAGAAGCAGCTCTCTCAGGGGCATAGAAGCTCTCTAATCTCAAAAAGTGCCCCATTTCCTAACTTTCAGCTCATTCCAAAATGGTTTAATATGATAAACTTCATACGGTAGAAGTATTATCAGACTACAGCATGGGACTCTTAGAGCAGTCAACAGTGCTCTTTTTAATATCGTTCCCATTTGCATTTTAAATAACCAAATGGTTTTCAGGCATTTAATAGAAAAACATTTTTTTAAATGAATACCAAGAGACATTTGTAAATAGCAGCACAAATTGCTCCTGGGCTATAAACCTGAGTGCCAAGTTTCACTCCAGCATGAATACAGACAAGTGTTAGAAGTCTGAAAAATGGATTCCTTAATGGATATACTGGCAGACCTGTAAGTGTAATAGAGCTAGCATGTGCCACTTTAATAAAGATATCGTATTTCATCTCCTAGATTACACATAGCTTTTCTATTCTAAATAAAAATATTAGAATGTGAAATATTTTCCCCGCATATCATATTTAAAAATGTACAAGGGAATGTCATCCAACAATTTGTAAGCATTGAAATTATTTCCTTGAAAACAACAAAAAGTAATCCCTAAAGATATGGTAAATATATGGTTCCTTTATTGAACAAACAAAAATAGATTATGCATTGCTTTTTCAAAATCAAATACATCTGCTTTGACTGAGGCAAGAAGACACATCTGGGGGCTTGAATCTTACCACAGTCTCTGTGACTCTCTATATTGTCAGTGCATCAGTAACCTTGTATTTAACCAGATTATTTATAGTCAGACCCTTATAAGATCACACCCATTGCTGCTGGTGTGAGGGAGGGAAGGAGACCTCTGAAATTGAATACAAATGTGATATTTATTGTTACATTTATTAGGCTATAACCGTATATCAAATGTGCTAAATTCACAGAGATAAAATAATACAATCACATCAAGGCTGAAAATTTAATACTAAACAGGGACCCACGAGTTCCCTTCCATCCTAGCTTGCTCATCTGAACAAACACGCCGCCCTGGAATTCGCTGGACATTTGCTGTGTGCTTGTTAAATGTAAGGGCTGCTTCCTTCTGGAAGTTCTGCTAACTGCATGTAAGCCTACTTGCACACCTAATTTGTAAAACAAAACATCTGTTGTAGGACTTTGCTTGCTTTTGCCAGAAAAGGAAACAAAGTTAAAAGCTTTCCATAGATATATGAGTTTCAGGGTAGGAGGGTAGCAGGTCTAAGCATTACTATTAACATGAAAATGCAGATTGGTCTTTGGAAGAATTTTGACGGTGGGGTAAATTAGTTTAGATTTCACCTGACTATATTATCCCCAGCTACTATGCTAAAAATGCAGCTAGAATCTAATGCATATTGGCAGTGTCAGACTTGAGATCCTGACACTGGTGTGGTCCGGGTGTTTCGGCTTTTCTTTTCACAAGCACTACTTTCAGCATGAGAGAAAGGGTTCAAGAAGTCACTGAATCTATAGATCCAATTTAGTAGAAAACAGGACAATGTGTTTGGGAGGTGGAGCACGAGTTCTCTAGATTACACCATATTTCCTTTTGGTTAACCAAATAACAGCAAGCTCCAGCTAGAGAAACAGACTTCAGCTTGTGCCTTGCTTTCTTAGACTGAAAAAAATGATCCACTTCAGCGTATATGTTTTCTAATATACTTTAACTACTTCTTCCGTATATACCCATATAACATGATTATGTTTCTGTCAAGACCTAAGTGGTGTGGATCGACAGCTATAGTAACCCGCTAGAACAAAACTAACTAAGCTAAATTCACCCCCATGTCACTCACTGATGCCAGGGGGTGAAACAGGCCCTTGTGACTGACAAATATAGCAGGCATATTCCACACTCCATTAAAAATAACAAACAAAGATAAAGGTGGATAGGGAAGAAAAGGCTTAGCTTGTTTTTGAATGCCTTTCTTACCTTCCCTGAGGAAGGTCTCAAACACATAAAGTTGGATGCAAGAGAAGTATTCATTAATACATTGGAGTGATTTTAAAATGCTCAGGGGAAGGTCTAGCTCTTCCTTCTTTCGAACCGATGTAAATTTGAATGGCTTCCTTTGGCGGCAGTGGAATTACACCAGCTTTACACTCATGTAACAGGCAACAGAATTTAACACTTGGTGTACAGGATTGACGTTTATCCTGAATGGGGAAGTAAGCTGCTGTCCTTTCCAATAGCACAACTCGAATTAATTTATAGCAACTTTTTTTTGAAGAGTGCCAGTAGCTGAGTTTTGAGCTTTACGAGTAAATTAACTACTTACACAGGACGAAAAGAAAGACAAGCAACAACAGCACAGAACTCCCTTAGACAAGAGAGTGGCTGTGGTTGCTTTTTCTGACAGCTGTGACTGCAGAATCTGCAAAATGATTTTGATATAGATTTTAGGGATTTTTCTACCAATTATCTATCTTTATAAAGAATACTTTCGTAATACTTAAAAGTGGTATCCTTTATTACAACTCTTATTATAGAGAAATCGATGGAAGCCTGAGTGGTGGGTGTATTGTTGTGACACTTAAACTATTTGTAAATATTGCTCAGAGCTTTCTTAGCATATTTTAGCAAGGCAACGTTTCAGCAAAGTATAATTTATCACACATGATATATGCTGTATGCTTCAAAGACAATCACACTGGAAAACAGACTCATGAAAAAGAAGCCGTGAGCGTGTCTTGCTTTCCAGTAAAAAGCATTTTTTCAGTCTCTGAGTTTGGAGGATTATTCTGAGATGGTGAAACCCATGGTGGTGGGCAGGAAGCCGTTTTTGCTTTGCTTTCAGTGCCCAGTACTAAACAGCCAGTGCCTTGGCTGATGAAATTTCTCTTGGTTCTGCAGCTTACCCTTGTGCTTTATACTCAAGCAAGCTTCTCTGATAGCAAGATTGGAGGCACACCACCAGCGCGCTTTCTTTACCTTCTCAGCCCAGATATAATAAGAATGCATTGTTTTACAGTAATATTGCATTCAACAAGGGCTTTGTTTAGAGTAATTTAAAATTCTTTGAAGAGACCATGTAACAGGAGCTTTAAAAACATAAGGAGAAACTCGGTGAACCACCCACCGGTCAGTATCTACTAGCTTGTAAAAAAGAAGGTAACTCCCCCTCCCTAGGCTTTCTGAAAAATAAAATTTGCTAGCTGTCATCCCTAATGCTAGTAAACAATAACAACAACAAAAATATTTATACTGCCCCTGCTCTCTTTTATAATCGCCTCCAATTTATGGTTTATGAAAGACGTTTTACACATCTTAGGTTTAACAGCATGATCATAGAGTGATCTGTACTTAATAGCAAACAGGGCGTTTGACCACTACCTGACTGATCAGTAACGCCTTAACTGCTATAGCAAGTAATCCCCAGACATTGATCATATATCACATATAATGAAGCCTTTATATTCTTATTATAGTAATAAAGGATGATTTTGCAAATTTGACTGCCAAGGTAGGTTGGCTGTACCACAGGTAAATGTTTCATGTTTCCATTGACGTTAGGCTGGTGAGGAAAATGTATCGTGACTCTAGTTCTCACACCCCATCCATTTTGGGGATGTTCCAAAAGTTGATCCAATCTGGATTTCCTTAATTGCTCATTCCAAGGAATTAATCTAAATATCTAAATATCTATCTATCTATCTATCTATAAAAAACCCACATTTAAAGTCCATCAATGTGTATTTTTTGTCTTTTAGTTTCTGGGTTTAAGTTTAGATTTCCTTCGACAAAATTTCTACTATGGACTATAACATAATTGGGGGGGGGCAGAAACACATTAATTTTGAGGTCATTTATATCATGGAGATTTTCACCAAAAGGTGGATTGGAAGATTTGACCCCCTGTTAATAGGTTTTGGATTCTTGTCTTCTACTTTTGTAAATCTATGCCTTCCTTTCTTTTTTTACCAAACACTTTGGTTAACAGGGAATAGAATATTTTAGGACTAATAGTGTGACTCTGCAGAAATGTTTAGATTAGTGATTCTTGGGGAAAAAACAGAAGCCTCTGAAATCAGCTTAGAGATCCGAGCGGGTGAGAAGAATTTAGCTCAGCACATTATGATGTTAAATTAAGGCCATGCCTTGCTCTCCCTGAAGTCAATTAAGTTGTAATCTTTCATCATTGTATCATTTTACAATCACAGAAGAGTTTGCATTTCTTCCTCCTTAAAAAATAGATCTTGGATTATTACAATTATAGGGACACACTGCACAAGGTGTTACGAACCCATTTTCCAAATAAAACCTTCCTCTCTGACAGCGCTCTGGGTCCTGACAGGCTCCTCACTACGAACAGCAAGCACCAAATAAACCCTGTGTGCAGAAGCTTGCGTGTGCCTCGTACAGCATGTGTGTTAAATTAGATGACAGCATGAAAGAGGAAAACTGAAGCAACTCCTCTACACGGGACCTGTATCCATATTCATTTTTGAGCAGCCTGGCCAGGGTGTCCTGAAAGGCTGCTACATGAGCTTTCAAAGTAGTGATCAATAAAAGTACTATAAATAAATAAACTACGTATGTTTATTCTCATTGAATATTCTAGTTGATTCCAGCAAATTAGTTACAGTGTATGAAAACTCCCACCAGGAAAAGATGTTTAACTGGGTTTTTTTTATTACAGTTTACTAAATCCAGACACATTTCTCACACTGATGATTTACCAGAACTTCAATTTACCTCTGAATTTTATACATGCAAGCCAAAAGGGACAGCAGGGTTCTACTTTTAGAATTTTAGCACCATTAAATACCAACTAAAATTACTACACTTGCAGAAAAGGAGGATAAAAACATAGCAAACTCCTACTCTTAAATATTGCCGTACCGTCAGAAAAGTAAATAAACACACTTTAAAATGTGGAAGTGTTTTCAATTAAAAAATAATATTTACACTAGGAATGTAATCACATTTTCCCTCCAGTGAAATAAGGAAACTTGAAGAGAGATCAGATATAGTACAAACATGCTTAAAAACCCCACCTACCTCAGATAACACAGATTCCTATAAAGCGAACTAATATGTTTTCCACACCCTAATATTTGTGATTCTGAGGGAGAAAGAGGTAAGCTAATGAATGAGCAACTCGGAAGATTTTCTTTTCTAAACTTTATTTTTATTTATGAATTTCAGTTTTATTTTGAAATGAAAGAAAAGAATGTTGTGAATACGGGACACATTTTTATAAAGTACAAACTGCATGCTGTCTTAATTTGCAGCTTAAATTTACAGACGTACTAATGGCAACAGTATTAAAGCAAAAAGGAGGGATACATTTTCCTATTCAATAAAAAGCCATGGAAGTTGCATGGGGTAGAGTCTCTAGGAAATCCACTCTTTCTTTGAAAAAATGTCATTGGTGAGATAGAAGATTGGCACCACAATGAGCAAAATATAGTGAGGGCTGATACGGACTGTCAGCTAGAATTTGGGTTAAGACACTGACTTTTGTCTGCATGGTGTCTACCTTCCAAAGAAGATGGAAGATGCAAAACTGCAAGTTTCCCCTCTCTGGTTAATGTGGTCTATACAAGTGAATAATGTATAAGAAGATGTTCCCTTGATAATGTCACAATTATTCATTGTACAGCCATAAACTCAAATATTCACATTAACAGCTAGGTATTATTTTTCTTCTCTGAAATTAAGTGAGTGGCATCAGTGGTCATAAATGAGAGCATTCATCAAAGGCGTAGGCCATGGCAGAGGATTAAGTGAATGCTGATGAAGTGTCCAGATTCCCATAACTTGGAATGGGCTGCATTCAGCATTCCTTTATTATCCATCTGCCACATAACAAAAAGTCTCATATATTTAATGCAGGTTTGCCCTCGGCCACGTAATAGGATTAGGAATAATTTCTACAAATTTACAAAAACAAATCACATGGGAAGGCTTAGAATTTGCTAATAATTTCTCCATAGCTGGGAGATCAAAGGGATGTAAGAGTCCAGAGCCAGGCGGTAGTTTGACCCTGGCCAAGCTTTTTTAATGAAAGGGTTAATCTTCTCAGAGGTGACCATAGAGGAGCAAATAGTGTGACCAAAGGCAGATTCAGGCCTCCAAAAATAGGAAGAAAATCGTCTGCGAAGTATGACAGCAAGAAAACATTTACAGAATAACAGTACATTTACTGGCTGGAAAAATAAAATAAAACAGCAAACCACAATGAATTGTTTTTAAGCAAAGTGTGACTGGCGGGGGAGGGAGGGGTGCCATGCTGAGGAGAAGCGGCTTGCAGGGTGGACCAAAAATATTACCATTCCTTTCCAAATAAGAGAAAACAGGCTGAATGCCTTCAGTCTGAAAACACTCTCTGTTGTCCTCATCTTCTTCTTCAAATGCGTGTCAAAGGTTTGGCTGGTTGGTTGGTTTTGCCATATGCTTGTCCTTTTTTTTTTTTTTTTTCCCCAGAGGAAACACACCGCAAACACACACTGCTTCATAGGTGAGGTTTTGGAAGGACCTGAACAAGTTGCCCAGTGAAACTTTTTCAGAAATGTCCTTGGCTTGCTGCAACTCATGGTTAAAACCTTTGGCTTCTTTATACTTTAAAGGCAATTTCATCTCTCAAATCAAATCAAGCAGCCAAATGAGAATAGACAGGGAGAAAGAAAAAAGGAAAGGAAATGAAAGTATCGAGGTGTGTGGGTGCATATGTGTGTATTTTTTGGTTTTTTCTCCCTTAGTGATTACTAAGCCTGTCTAAAACCTTTCACCTTCCTGGATTTCCTTTCCTACTCAGTAAACTGCAAAGGAAGCGAGTTAACATCAGCTAGATGTAGGTGACAGCTATTTTAATTTTGCATCGTAAGTGGTTTTAATGACATTTGGAAAGTGTGGCACAATGGAGTGCTAGCTTTTTCAATTTAATTGAAATCATGTAGTCATTCTGAATTTTGGTCCCTGACCTGTTGTAACAAGTTTGAATGCAATGCTCCATCGCTGTGGTTTTCTTTACGTACTGGGCTACCCATCAAATAGCAGATCAAATAGTCTGATTACAAGTAAATTACTGAATAATTTATTTCAGCTTCACAAAAGCCCATGCAGACATCTGAGCCTAAGTGAAGGTATTATTTCTTGTGTTTCTCTTCTTGCAAAAGAATTTTAGGCCAAAAGTTTACTTCAGCCTTAAGATTAACTTTGTGTGAATCTGTAGGTCCCACCACACTCTTTCATTAAATAAGAAAGGAGGAGTAGTGATGACAGGGAAATAATGAAAAAATAATTCCCAGGAAAGACTGAAACATTTCCAGCCAGAGCATGTATGTTTGAACACAAGGCCTGACATGTACTCAGCATACGAGAAAAAAACTGAAAGCTGAGTAGCTTTGAAAAGGGTCAGATTGATATCCCTGGGGAAAGAAAACTTAGGTACTGTGTTGCTTGCATCTTAAGTACACAGACACTCGTATCAAGATGGCTAGAAATGGAGGAAGCACTTTCAGGTATTATTAGACAGCCCAGCTCTTTCCAGTCCTGTGTCACAAGATTTCCAAGAAGGGTGCCAATGAGTACCTAAAATTGGTATGAGTTCCATGAAAAAGGAACATTTATTTGGCAGTGTAAATGGGATGGAGGTCACCAGATTTATTTTACATAGCTACTAGGAAGCCAACAGTTTATAGTAGCTTGGTTTTGCTACTGGTACAGACTGAACTTTAACGTGCTGTAGAGACAAGAGACCTTAAATTCCCTTCTCTAAGTATCACCACAACCTCTGTTTATTTTATATAGATGATGGTTCATTCCACCTCTAACACATTTTGAGTAATTCCATTCAGAGGTTGAAATCCAAACCAATTTTTTGCTTTCATATACAGAAGTGCAACTCAGCCTTCTGGTACAAATTGTTTTCTGAGACTTCCTCAGTGTGTGGAGGTGCAAGTATCTTGTAAATAACTTTTAGGCAGGGCTTGAGGTTAACGTTTTGTGCAGCCACAGTCTCAAGCTATGATGGCCATAACAAAAAAATAGCAATCGCTATCATCTGTTACAGGTCAGAAACAGCGAATGCTCAACAATTCCTGTTTCTTCAGTGACAACACAGATCTATGAACCCCTGTGTGCATCAGAGAGGCAAAAGTTTTAACTAATGACACATAGCTTCAGGGATGATGTAGTTAATCTTTAGACTAAAACCTCTAGCAATTAAACAAATCTTAGGCATCTGTCTTAGTGGGCTGTTGGCTGGCTATAATCATACCGTATCATCACTGAGAAGAGGTGGGTCCTTGCTCTGAGCCTCCCTTGGAAATTGTAACTTGGGTAGTCTTAACTGACTTCCCTTTGTTGGCTGAGGTTGTTAGCTACCTAAACGAGGTAGTTGGGCTAACAACCTTAATTTGGGATGTGCGAGAGGACTCAGGTTTTAGACCACCAGTAAGAACTAGATCACTAGTAAGTCACCCCCACCTTGCCCCACTTCAGCTTACCAAGTGGAGACGTTACGACAGTGCTGTTTGCTGATGAAAAGCACAAATGTAAGGACTCTCTATTCTACTCCACAAATGTGTTACCCATGAATAGTCTCCTAATTTGGGCCACAAATTTAGTTTTACTACGGTTCTATAAAAACAACACAGCAACTAGAAATTGAACAATATTATATTCTTTTCTTGCATTTTCATGTCATAGGAAACAGAGTCATAAGACAAATTTGGATCTGATACAATTTTCAGACCCCTATCACTTTTACAACCATTTTAACATAGGACCACATTTTTAATACTATGTAGTATTAACCTGATAAGATGTTTTGAGCAGGAATGCAGACATACGATGCAAAGCTCAAACCACGTTGTTGGGATTCGGTGTCTCATTAAGACCCTGTATTTCCTAGACATCAGGAGTGTTCCTGGTTCCAGCCTTTTCCCAGCTGCATCAGTTTTGCCTTTCACCATCTTAAGTAGCTGCTCATTTAATGGTCACTAAGGTTGACCTTTATGTGTCACAGTGCCACTCAGTGGGATAAAGAACAAGATGCCTTTTTAGGAGATCATACTGTGTGTTTACAAGCAGCTTCTTGACCTTAACCAAATGCATGAGGGAGCAGCAGATAGCAATCTATCTATTGTGCAAATTCTACCGTTCTTCATGCCAGACCTTTGAGCACTATGCTGCCCTCAAATGTAAGGCCATACCTCTGCCCTACACCTAAGGAACAATAGAGATTTTCATGGATGTTCAGAAATACATGGTGCCCCTGTTACAATCAGGACTGTATCCTGCCTTGCTATGCAGGCTAGACAATCCTGAAGCAGAAAACTGCATTCATATCAGGAGTTCATGTAAATCAGGGTCAATGGGCGAGAAAAATTCCTTCAAACTTCATTTGCTCTGAGGGATCTCCTAAAAGCACAGGCAAATTTTAAGAAGCCCTCTTATGCAATGGGAAATATTAGATTTGTTATATTCCTTCTCATGAGTTCATGTGCTACCTGGCAATGCTTTCTTCTGCCTCTTTTGAATTGACAAATGGCTCTGTCAGCATTTCTTATTAACTCCTTTAAGGAAGGGAAAAGGGTCCCAACACTGTGTGGGAAGTAACGGTTGGTCAGTGGAAAATCCAGTATTTTCACTGCATGTTGGAAAAGAACATGAGGAATAATGCCATCTTCGTCAATACCATTTGGTTGCACAGCTAAGTGAATAAGAGATAGGAATATCAAGAAGTGCCCTTCAGCATTGGTACCCAAAAGCACAGCAGACCGGTCCTTCTCTACCTCAGTATTTTTCTCCACATATTTCCCTGTGAAGACTACTAAGATATCTATTCAATAACTTTAGAACAAACATCACCATCTGCCACGTCACCACCAAAGCCCTAAGACATTTTTACTCAACTCATGGACAGGCATAGGAAATAAGTAAGGGTAAAGAAAATAAATTTGGAAAAAATGTTTAGAAACATCTTTCAAGAAAAGTCATGTGAGCACCAGCCAAACTTATAACTGATAGGTAGACAGTTTTGAGACATGTCATTTGCATAATGAGGATGAAAACAAGGAAGATGATTTAAACATAATTTCATTGCAATTTTATCAGTATGACATTCCCAGAGCCTCCATACTGCACGCAACAGCAACAGGTTTACAACACAGAAAATCTAGATGTCATAGAGAACCATTAATGGGAGGAACAAACCTCTCATCATTAGATCACTAATTCAAAACTAGACTCAGGTTCCTTTGAAGTCATTAAGATCTGGCCAGTTGCCTCAGCCTATGGGCTACAGGACAACAATTTACATCACAAAAAACCCCTGCCAGAGCTTAGAGAAAAAATGAGTAGTTCCTCTCTTCTCAAGGTATTCTCTGAACAGAGAGCTACAGTCACTTCATACTTCAATCATGAGTCAAAAACACATTTCTAAAATTAAAAACAAGGAACAAAGAGTTTCAAAGATAAACCTTGTCCAAGATTTACTGTTCAATTATCAACACTTAACTCTAAATCTTAATGAGACTTCCAGTACCACCTACTACTAACCATTGGGCTAAGAAATAATACTGCGTCTCTCTACAAACTCTGCCTCTATTATCATCTAAGGTAGCTTATACTTCTTTAGGGTACAAGGCGAAATGAAGATGCAAAACTAGTACAAAGCTAACAGGACAAGTAACCAGCAGTAGTAACTAGTAATCAATGACATTACCTTCAGGCCATTTTTGACAAGGGAACAGGATTCTCCTCGCCTCAGTGTTAGTATACCAGTGCTTTTCCATACAGCCACTAACTTTGCAATCATGCCAAATAGCAATAAAATTCATATGGCCATGTATGCTGCTTATTGTTCTCAAGTCCCTTTTGTTATCTTTACACAGTAAAGTGCTGAAACCATTTTTTCCTGTTAGCAATAGTTCACATTTTCAACATGTCCAGTTTTGAATTCTCAAATTAATTCTATTAGTCCAATTTAATTTACTGAAAATCAACCCCTTTTTAACAGTTTTCAGACTGAATAATAAAAATTGATGTATCCAAAGCAGTATTTTGTAACATCTTGGCTTATGGTCGTTAGGGAATAAAGAACAAAGAACCTTTTCTCTATAGGATAAGTTTAAGAGTAGAGCGATCATTGTCTCATAGCGTTGTGAGCTTTAATACTCCTATTTTGACAAGACATTTTGCATTTTGCATAAAGTGAAAACCATCCAAATCTCACAAATATGGTGCAATATACCACTTCATTAATTGCACAAACTACAGCCCTGTAGTGTTTCAGCACACAAGGCTATGCTCTCTGGTCATCTGCTGGAGAAGGCTGAGAGCTGCAAAAAGCATGCCAGACAGAAAAACACAAGCAATGAATAAAATGCTGCCTATCCATTAACTCTAGGTGATCTTCTGTAAACTTGGATGCCTTAAAATTAAAGCAGCCAGTGGCCATGCCTTAAGTGAATATGGGTAGCTCCCACATGAGTCCAGTCTCCATTTTACTGGTTAATGAAGCACTTGTAATATATGCACGTGCCACATTCTAATTGTTAATGAGTCAGTTAACACTATTATAAACTCACCCTGTTCTGTGTTGGGGTGTTTTCGCCCAGTGCTCCCAGCTACTGGAATGTGGGGAAGAGCCACGCAGGCTGGATTTCCATGCTTTAGCCTGATTCCAAGAGGGGAAGGTTCACTAGTTTTATCCCTGTGTGGTACAAGAACAGCCGTGCCACATCTAGTGACAAGCTGTCCCTGGAAGTAATACAGAGTCTTTCACATAGTATCACACCTGACCGAATAAACTCTTACAAACTAAGTTGTGTCTGCAGTGCTAAGACTATCTGCAAGGTAGATAATCCCACTACTGTTAATTAAGAGTTAATAATACTGAAAGCCTTTAAGAGACTGATTACACTTACGCTGAATTTTAAAAATGCCAAAATGCCTTAGAAGCATAAGCTTCACTGATCATTCAGCTCCCTGTTTTTGTAGCAGTTTTTGACTGGTGTGTGCGGGCGTATCAGATCAAACCCCCACTGTTATGTCAGAAAAGAAAGCACTAACTGACATCAGTGGAGGCACGAGGAGAGAATATCACAGCAGAGACGAGTGTACTGCTTCTCCGCTTACATCAAATTTACACCGGCTTCATACTGACTGCGCTGAAGTTCTTCCAGTTGCACACCAGTATGAGTAATACAATGATCTGGAACCACAGAAATGATGCAAATTAGGGGAAAAAAGTAACTTGGGGAGAAAATCCAATTTGAAGACAACGCTAAACCCTGCATTTTTATCTCACGAGTGGCTTAAGTATGGCTGGTCATCTATTTCTTTGCCAGCTGGTTACTTAGGTCCTCTCATAGCTGGCAGCTGCACTGCAGCTTTTGCAGAGACTCTGAAACCTTTGTGATATTTCAGCCATTCGAGCAAATTCACATTTTCAATAATAAATAATGTACCCCTATAAAGTCACCTGAACACCCTGAGAGAATTATAGCCTTTATTATGTACAATTGGGGGTATATTAATCCTTACATTGAAAGATTTTTTTAGTGACCTGTCGGAAAGTTAGATAGATTATCAGAAATAGCAAAGTAAAATTACACTAAATGTCCTTTAGTAGAACCACTGAAATGCCCTCTGCAAAATATGGGATTGTTTAGTTAGAGGAAGAGAATCCAGGGACAGACATGATCATTTTTTGTGGCATGGCTCTGAGGCTGATTACTGGAGTCAAGTGACCAACCTGGGAACTGTGAACCTCTGGACAGTCATTTTCTTGCTATTACTAGTGGCTGTTTTAACCTACTCACCTATTAATCTACCATGTATTTTCACTTGATTTATGGAACTTTCCTTATAAGTAACATTTGGTAGAATGGTACCTTTACTCATTCAAAACAAGTCCTTTGCCTAAATCCATCTGAACACATGGGAAATGGCTTCCGAGCAACAGAAATGAAAGAGGAGGAGGGGAGGAAGCTCATTTAACACAAATATTGCAATATAATTGAAATTATATTAAAAAAATTAAATGACTCTTTGTGAACTTGTTTAAAAGGGTCAGAAATGCGTTTGAGCTGTACAAGATTAACCTTTACTCGTTTGGGAAAATGCAGACTTCAACAGCAATCCTCTGCAGTGGTTGCACTTGCTAAAAGTTTAAAACAGTAATTTTTTCCCAAGAAAGGTCATCTTGAGCTAAAATGTCAAATAAATTATTTAGATTACTGAATTAGAAAAGTGAGGATCTGACAGGCTGAATTTTTTATGCACATTAGCCACAGTCAGGGTCTCTATATGCTCTTTCTATTAAGTGCACCCCCTCTTCCCTTATTAAAAATCTCTCCATTTATTCCAATATATTCTCCTTAAGATGTATCTTAGCATCTAAATAGCTGGTCCAATTTGCTTCTTATTTGTACAAAACAGGTAGAACTTTATATGACTGTTGCTCAGGATTTTTCTAGTATAAAACTGATGTAAGAAAGAGAATCTTACCACTAGTTTGTAGGGGAAATTAAGTGACAAAAAATTAATCTTTAAAGCTTCCATGTAGCTATTAAATCCTAGATAAAGGGAATAACTTTTAAGTAGGTGCTATTCTCACAGTTATGTCCTAGAGCTTTTATAGGGCAAAATATAGCTATAAGAAATTACTAGAAAATCAAAGAAAGTCATCTCCATATGTAGCTGCTCACACACAGGTTCTACCCCACAGGTTCACATCTGCATTTCCCATTCTTCCCCACATTTATAAATGCTACGGATAATTATTCGAGGCAGCACAAGAGAATCTGTCCAAACATGATGCCATACAATTCAGTCAAACGACAACAGTAGTAAAACTTCCCACTTCATTTTCCAAAACCAATATTTGCTCAGCACTGGAGAGGTTATTCTATAAAACAATTCTACACTGATAATAAGTCCCGCCTAATTTGACTTCTACTGTGATTTTTTTTTTTCCCCACAGACTATGTGCACTGTGGAGCAAATTAAGTTCTCAGCCTGAGTAGCCAGTCCAAATGCTGGAGGTGCAGGGCACGGCAAAAGAGGAGATACTTCCAATTTACCAGCAAAACCAGCCTCCCTCCATCCTTTCAAAGCCCAGCACATAAGGTACCTAACCTCAGCCCTCACTTTGCTAATATCCAAATACTTCCCAGTAGGATAGTGACATAGCAGGTTTCCCTCGAGGCAATGGGCTTCAGCGGTGATCTATTAAGGGATCTCATCTTATTCCTTTCCTGGGACCCAGGCCCACCTTGCACCACTGCATAGTGAAGAACACTGGCAATACACAGCTGTGCATCCTGGAAAGAACAACGTTCATGCTACCACACATCAGGATTACTGGAAATGCAAGTGTGTGCGTGTGAGCAATTTTGTTGTGTACAATCGCACGTAGTCAAAATCCCTTAAATGAGATGATGGCAAGAAAAGCTGCCCTCGTGCACTTACTCCTTATGCCTTTTTTTTTTTTTTTTAAACACCTGAGATTTTTGTGTTTCTTTTGCATATAAAACATCTGGCATGTGCAGGACAAACTTCCTTAACCTGAGACTGACCCGTTTTAACTTTCTGTCTTGCAGTGGCACCAAAAGTACTCTGTCATTAGTGCATCACTGAGAAGAGGGATTTAGTGAATAAGATAACCATAGACCTTACTCCTTGGTGATTCCTTCTTTGACAGGGTAAATCCCACAGAAAAACAGCCTTAATAGAGCATGACTACTTGAAGACTAGAGCCCTAACTGTTAACATTTCTGTTGTCAAGTCAGGTATTATGCTATGATAAAGAAAAAGAAATATTAAAAGAATTGTGGAAAGCTCTCTGGAATTAAGTTTCTTGATGCTGCATTACTGTAAAGGCCATTAGTACTTCTCCCACTCAGGGGTCTTTCATCTTTCCTGCTATGAATTCTTCTTTTCTGGACTTGAACATAATTTATGTTTGTCAGGTCAACAAAGTAGAAGTTGCGATTTGTTATATAGTGTAAAATACTCAGGGGTCCTTCTAAGGTCTAAATTTAGGCAGAAACAGTTTCTTTTTGAAAATGTTTGTACACTCTAGTCACCTCTGGTTGCAGTATTTGCAGTGTGAGGTAAGACACACTGGGGAAAAGTGGGAAGACTATATTGGCTTTTAACTTCAATTCGCAAATTAACAAACAGAAGAAAGTCCTTAAAAAGGTAAAGCAAGTTGGACAACTGCATCTATTGGAAATATGAGATAGTCTAGCAAATAACCTTCCCAATGGTTTTCACAAGCAGCTCGGACAGACCTTGACATGACAGATTTTGATCACCTTTGCTGCGTGAAACATTCATGATTTGCACAGCTTAATTTGTCAGCTGTTTCCTAATGTAAAATGCTTCAATGGCAAAGTGTTCTTCACATATGATACGAACAGGTTTGGACCATTACCATTAGCACAATCAAAATAAAGATACTATTTTTGCCCTGCTTGTTGCTTCTTTTTTTTTCTTCATTCATAATATGATTGTGGATATGCTCTGTTCTACAATATTTGAGAACATTTCTTCCCTTCCTGCTTTCAGTGGTTTATGTGCTTTTTTATGCTGACATTGTTGGACTAAATTGATTCTGCAAACTTTCAGAGGTCATACTGACAGAAGCCCTGTGACAGAAATGTGTTTTGCCCTATAAGACAGTGCAACACTGGCAAAGCAGTTCACTAATTGTTTTCAGGAGGAGGTTTTTGTCAGAAATGTGTCTCAATATCATCTATGTTTCCAAAGAGACTGCACAGACCGAATTGCAACTTGGTTTATTGACTCTTGCTAAGATGGTCATTTTTGCTCTAAGAAAAAAATCTACCTTACAGAACTGTCTCGATAGATTGCTATTTTATTTTGCTTCAACAATTAAAATTAAACTAGTACCAAAGTTCTGTCTGTCAGTCCTCTGAATTCCTTTTCAAATTAACACTGAAAAGAAAATCCATCCATCCATATATATGTAAATACGGAAAGCCAGCTGCCAAGCAGTGACATTATCCACGGGTTTCTGTGGGCTTGCCATAGAAATGAATGGGAAGCTCTAATATTGCCAGGCTTGTATGATATTTCTGAAATAGGTGAGAGAAAGCAGCATCGTTCCAGGAAAAAAAGGAAGAACATTTACCAATTGGAACACGGGCAGATGTCACTGATAGCAGATGGTTTTAAAACTGGCATTTTAAGACAGCAGCTGCTTGACTGTGTTATATTAAAAGGGCCACCCTTGATTGGAATATCGGATGAAACACTTTTGTAAGAGGGCAGCTTTAACTACGAAAAGAGCAAAAAAGACTGGACAGATACAAAATCAGATATTGCTTCTATTGCATCCCTTCCAAAGCTTTATTAGATAAAATATCAAAAAGATAAAAAGATTTTTTGTATCAAAGTTTGTAGAAAGAGGAGAGATGTATTTGCTCTGAATATTTTTAGGTGCTAAGTCCATATGGCTCTGCGATGCTATCTTAATTCAAGAAAATTCTAGGACTGTTTAAAGAAAAAAGATGAGAATATTAAGGAGGAAGTCCTCACTGAAGCCTTTTCCAGTCATATAAAGAAGAGGAAGACAAATGCAAAATCCTTCCTGGGATGGAATAATCCCATCCAACAGTACAGATTGTGGACTGACTGGCAACAGAGCAGGTTTGCAGTCTGGGGCTTCTGGTGGACAACAACCTGGACATGAGAGAGGGATGTGTCATTGAGGTGATACCACTAGCCACTGACAGGTTTTTGTTGGCAAGAATGTAGTCAGTGGGCCAAAGGGAATGACAATTCCCTTCTGTCTGGCACCCAGGCGACACCTGGATTGCAGTGGTCTTGTTTTGCTCCCCTTTGTGTTGGAAGGGGCCTTTAGAGGTCATCTAGCCCAACCCCCCTGCAGTGAGCAGGGACACCTTTAACCGCATCAGGTTGTTCAGAGCCCTGTCCAACCTGACCTTGAATGTTTTTAGGGACGGGGCCTCCACTGTCTCTCTGGGCGACCCGTTCCAGTGTTTCACCACCCTCACTGTAAAAAATTTCTTCCTTATATCCAGTCTAAATCTGCCCTCCTTTAGTTTAAAACCATTACCCCTTGTCCTGTCACAGGACCAGTTTCTGAACCATCAGAAGTGGAAATAAGTGTTTAAGCATAACTGCACTAAATGTAACAAGTGCTTCTGTGTTGTCCTACAAAACAATGACATTTCAATGAAAAAAAACAGTAGTGAATTTGTCATGGTTTAAGCCTGGCTGGCAACTAAGCTCCACCCAGCCACTCACTCATTCCCCCATGGTGGGACGGGGGAGACAATCAGAAGAGTAAAAGTGAGAAAACTCATGGGTTGAGATAAGGACAGTTTAATAAGGAAGGCAAAAGCCATGCACGCAAGCAGAGCAAAACAAGGAATTCATTCCCTACTTCCCATGGGCAGGCAGGTGCTCAGCCATCTCCAGGAAAGCAGGGCTCCATCACGCGTAATGGTTACTTGGGAAGACAAACGCCATCACTCCAAAGTCCCTTCCTTCCTCCTTCTTCCCCCAGCTTTCTGTGCTGAGCATGACGTCCCATGGTCTGGAATAGCCCTTTGGCCAGTTGGGGTCAGCTGCCCTGGCTGGGTCCCCTCCCAGCTTCCTGCGTACCCAGCAGAGCATGGGAATCTGAGAAATCCCTGACTATTCTAAGCACCACCCAGCAACAACCAAAACATCAGTGAGTTATCAACATTCTTCTCATACCAAATCCAAATCACAGCACTAGGCCAGCCACCAGGAAGAAAATTAACTCTGTCCCAGCCAAAACCAGAACAGCATTGGTGCTCCTGTGGCAATTTGTAACATTTTCTTCATTTCAACGCTTGCACTCTATTGTATTTTCAAAATGAAATTTCAGAGGTTTTTGAAATCTCTACTCAGCAACCTAAAATTTTGTAAGCTCAGCTACATATGTCAGAATTCTCTCTCTTGTACTCTTTGTGGTTAGATTATCCAAACACCTGTAGATTAGCAAGGAAATTTGATGCCTGTTCAGCTTCTGATGTTAACATTTTCCTGCCTGAAACTGCTTGTCATTTAGCCAAAGAAAAAACATTTTTATGGATATGTGCTTGATGTCCTCACAGACTACTACAACAAAAATAAAAATACATGGAATTGCCTGGCTTTGGTTTCCTAGGATCTGGCATGGTGTACCAGTCAACAACTTGTTTTGTGATTTGTATTTTTCAGCAGAGAATGGACCTTATTTTAAGAACATCACAACCATATTTTAGTAAAATGCTTACATGCATTGATGCAGGAATATTTAACATACAATACAGACACATGTTCTTCATCTCTAAAAAAAATCCCTGTAGTCCTTTTGAACTTTGCTCTGGAGATAAGAATTTGGCTTCTGTTTTTGTCTCTGTTTCTCAGATACAGTCACAATTAAATTACTACCTAGGTAGATACCCTGTAAGTGAACATATTCCCTACATTTTTCTATTAAATGATTAGTACATTTCTGAACACAGACATGAGTCCCTAATGTCCAGTTAGCTGTATAAACCTCTTACACAGCTTGGCTGGCATATGACTCGAACAATGGATTTTGAATTCTACATAATTCTTTTTTTTTTTTTCCAGAGGCTAATTAAAATCAATTCCATGGCATTTCTCTGCTGTTAGAAAAGATGTCGTGGGTAGATGTTTCAATCATTAGCAATATGGTGCTGCTGGATTAAAAACAAATTTCCAAATAACATAGCAATGACAGTTAGTCTATGATAATCCATGCAGCTGTTAATGAATAAAACCTGTTCTGCCTCTATACCTGAATATTTGTTGATGGCATCTGAAAATGGAGATGTCAAAAAAGCAGTATTTTTGTTTTACTTTAAAACTATGTTCATTCGTTTTAGCTATGGAAATGTAATAATTTTCTGAATTTCACGGAGGACCCAGACCTTATAAACATGGGCTATCCAATTATTATAAATATAAAATATTTCAGAATATAGTTCTAGACGTAAAATGCTCTCATTCACTCTGGTTACATCTAGAGTCACTCAACCTTTGTTTAGATGTAACACCCATATTTAGTCCTTAAGTTTTTAAAGTTAGACTTACTGATCCAAATTCAACTCTTTACGTAATGTAAGCCTAGTCTGAGATCAGCATCAAAATATTCTTGAAAGCTTATAGACTCCAATTGAAAATCATTGGACCCAATGGAGCTGAAATCCTTTCTTCATTGAAGGTCAATGAGTTTTGTCACTGCTACAGCTGAAGGGAGGATTTTACTTCAGGAGTTCAGAGAAACAGTTATGTAAAGGACAAGAGAGTAAGAGAGAAGATTTTAATAAGTATCTTGGAGTAGAAGCATGATCAGTACACACAAGTATTTGTAACTGAGTAGAGTCAGTGCAGCACAGGCATCACAGCCTAAACTCTTTTCCCCTTCATGTCTTTTTTCACAGTAGGGTTGCTGTTTCCTAGCCTTTGAGAAGGGGTTATCATTACCTTTCATATGAAATTATTGTAGTTAAAAGAACACAGCTGAAACAGAATCTTCTTATTTCAGAGTTAAACAACTGTAAGTGTAATTGATGTACACCACATAGAAGTAAAAGTCCTTGTTTTGACTGATTTGGCATAAGAGCTTGCACCTGAGTCCCTTCTCAGGTTACTTCTCCCCAACATTTTTTTTTGCTAGCTGTTAAATCCTGTAGTATCTATATTCATGAATAGCATGAAAAAACCAAGCTTTTCATAAAAATAAAAGAAAAAAAAGAGACAAAAATTGAAAAAGAAATTATCAAATATTTTAGGTACATGTAATATGTCAATGATGGCATATCTGAGACCAATCCGTGGATTTGCCTTTCTTAATGATTACTGCTACTCTCTCTTGTATGAGAGACGTGGTCCTTATGGACTAAGATCCATTTCATAGTGTAATTTCCTAAATGGGTTATAGGAGACTCTGTCAAATGCATTGCTGTAATGAAGTCAGATGACAACTGCTGCTCTGCCCCCATCCACTAAGTTGTTTCATCACAGATGACAATCAATTGGTCAAGCATTTACTATTGGTAAATCCACGTTGGCTCTTCCCAGTCACTGTGCCGTCTTTCATGGTCATGGCAAGAGCTTCCACGAGGGCCCATTTGGTAACCTGCTAGTTCATTCCCGAGCATTCGTAAAACTGTTTATGAATTACTTTGACACTGTCAGCGAAGTTAAAAGGTAATACCTTGTAGTATCATTATAGAGGTGTGTTTCAAAGTTTTACATAGAACATTTCACCATCAGTTCATAGTTAAACAAGCTGCTACTACACAAGATTGCATATGCACATAATGAATGCTACAAGGACTGTAGAAAATGAATATATCTATGTATAGTACAGGCTATAGGCATAATGCAAGGAGAGAATTTTTATATAGGCATCTTTGAAGAGACAGCATGAGAAGAAGCAAATAGAGGCATTTGATGTGGGCTGGCGAGGAACAGAGGAAAGTGTGCTCTGTAAAACGTGCACGTGCGGATAGAAAGCATGCATTTGTTAGGGACAAAAGTGTGTATGCCTGAAGACATTTATAGAGAAGAGTATTTGTATAGTGCATGCATCTGTGTGAGGGAATTTGGGCACAGTTATAAGCCTGTTTATGTATAGATAAAAGGAAATATGAATTGGTGTAAGTGAGGTGCTGTTGATGTTCACTCCACATACATATTTACAATATACGGACCTAAAATTTTAATTGGAAGGATGTGCCTGTAAGAAGTTTGGATTGGTGGAAAAGTGGGAAAACAAAGTAGAAAGAAGGGAAGGGAAATGAAAATAAGAATAATAAACTACACACTAAGATATAATAAGCAATTCCTTATGTTGCCTTGTTAAAAATTTTTACGCTTTCAGTGTATCACTTGGAAAAGTGTTATTATTTTCTCTATTGATATCAATTAAGTTTAGTCAGTATTTATGTGTCCAGCAGGACAAAAACCATACTGGCTATGTTATTTTTCCTGTTTCCCAAACAATAGTTTTCCAGAAACTCCCTAGTTCCTAAGAAATTTTTCAGGGTTGGAAGAATGGCTATATTTTTATTTTTGCATATTTCCTTGTAAAAAACTTAGTCTGTAATAGACCTGTACTATTAAATAGCTTGCTGCACTGATTATTACTTCTGCTTTGAGTGGCACTTCGCACCCTACCAATCATTATCAAAACAGACTTTGCTGCTAATTTCCTGGAAGATTCAAACGCTCCTATTTCAAGGTCATCTCAAAGGATAGTGTAAAGAGCTTTTTCTGTAAAATATGTATATTTACAAGAGCACGCATAAATGGTCACCAGGGAAGATAAGCTATCAGAGAGTAAAGAGATGTCTTTCCTTATACAGTTCACACACCACTGAAGCAGATAAAATTGGTTTTGTACCCAGCCTATGAATACACTGTTAGGAACTCTGTCCTGAAAATTGATCTATAATACTGAGATAAAATTCAATGCATCTCTTTTCATAAATATCTAACTGTGGCATCAAAATTCTACTGCTCTTGCCTGAATAACCATGTACTGTAGTTCCAGCAGGTAGCGGAGTGACTTCACTCATGTGATCAAGAGACGTGGGAACTGGCCGCATCCATAGGTAATTAGAGCATTAGTTTTAGCACACAAAGATGTGAGTCCAAGTTTACAGTTATTAAAGTCAGACTCCTGACTGACTACAAAATGTTAAGATTAAATCTGTGTTTAATTTTAGTAACAAAGGCATCCAGTATTCATTAACTTGTCTTTTTTTCAGGTGCCTCTGTGCAGCTTTGTATTCCTGGTCTTGTCTTCCCTATCTCTAGCGAGTAATACTGGCACACTACTCTGCTTTAGAAACAAGCGGGACTGTAACACTACCGAGGCTCACTTTTGCTCTGCTAGTTCACTCTGTGGCCATGACCTACCGACACAAGCTTAACTTCAGCTTCATATGAAATTTTTATATGGGTGTGAAGGTACATATGGGCTTTAGTGTTCTTAAAATATATGGTCAGCTCAGTAACAGGCAAAATCGGTTGTGGGCATGAGCAAGCACATAAGGACTATTCACAGCTGGAAAGTGCTCAGAACCTTATTAACTAGCACACAGTTAGCAGCAATTTTAATGTATTATTGGAAAAAATGAAATCACATTGCAGTGGCTCTTACATGGCAGCTCCTACAATTTTCCCTTAGAGCTACCATTCACTTCTCTTCACATTACGCTTTATGCAATAAATAAACTCCTAAAATAAAAAAAAAAAAGTGTGGGAAACTGGAAAATGTATTAGGCTTAATCCACTTGCTGTTAGATTCAAAAGCTAAAAGTCCTGCTGACTTCAACAGGAAATGAATCCAGGCCCTTTATTTTACAAGAAAGTGTACTTAGATGTGATCTATGTGATGAAGACAGCAAAAAATCTCCATTTACATGTAGCCTATTATCCTATAAACAGCCAAGGTGCAACATGTTCCTTTAGAACAAACCCTAAGTATTTCAGTTTGGCATTATTTTTTAGTGTGTCTCAAGAAAAAGAGAAAATATATTTTAATTTCTATTTTATTTTTAGCTAGTGGACATCTGTTGGCAAAACACAAGTTAAGTGAAAGTGCCTGAGTCTAGAGAGAAGATGTGCTGTAATGATTTAAAAAAAGCAAAAGCCACTTCTTTTCTTTTGCTGGTATAGTTAGCAATTTGCTGGAAAAAAAAATCTATGGGAAACTCAGTCAAGCTTTTGTGATAATAACGGACAAAACCATCTTAGCTGATTCTCAGCTCAAACCACCTGAGGAATCATCTTACTGGAAGCCCTGCAGAAGAATAGAGCTTTAAGAATACACACCTACATGGATGCTTGGGAAGGGCCAATTCAGTCCTCCATGCACCTGAGGGAATCTGTGTGAGGAATGAAAAGGTGGTCCCATAGTCCTCTTATTTATGGTGCACTGGATTTGAGATGGGTGATATAAAAAGAAATATAATTGTCTTTCTGATGTGTAAAACATTAGAAGCCTGGAGGCACAGAGGAGGAAGCCATATGGATATGCAGCTCCTACTCCTTCAGAGACATGGGGAGTGCCACTCCAAAACTACTCACAAATGTCTGGAATGGCAGAGGAGATGGCTTACACTGGTTCTAGCCTTCCCACTCCTAGAGGAAGCATAACTCTGCTTATTTTATCTTTTCACCCTCAGTATTTTGTTTTGAGATTTGCAATTAATGAAAGCTAGTAGTTGATACGCAGTCCTATTTATGTAGATTTCAAGGGCAAAGTATTTCAGTAGGCACAAAACACTGTCAAATACACTTTGCAGGTGGCTGTATCCTGCTTTCTTCAACTTATGGTGAGGAATCATTCCACTTCCTTCACTACCATATGCATTAAAGTCTCTGCCTAAATGCAGCAGAGCTTAAAATATGGCATTTTTATTATATCATCCTTAAAAAAATAAGTATTTGGAAAGTGCAGTCTGTAATCCTGATGAAAGTGCATGGTAGTCAAGGAGCTTTTTTCAAAGGGTGATTTGTCTGTTAATAAGATGTGGAAAACGCCTATTATGACCATCATCTCATTCTCACTATGAAACATCTCTGTCAACTTTCAAAATAGCATTCCTTCATTTGACTGATTTTGAAAGATGATTCCTTTACAACGCTGATTTCAGCTTCTAAATTACTCACATGCATTACTATTCCATTTAAAACCATGCATTAAAGGCCACTCTCTTTTCAAGAGGTCAATTCAAAAGTATGACAGAATCAGGTTCTTAACACATGCATAGAAATGTTTGTGTCCCTATGAAAGCAAAAGAGAACGCAATCCTCGAAAGAGTAGATATTTTTCTCTTTGATTAGTGCTTCAGTGGTAGTTTGAAATGCTTATTGAGAAAGATATTAAAATTCTAGCTTTTAAAAATCTGAATAATTGTATTAATTTTAGTAACTTTTAAAAACACTTGCCTCCTTGTAAGAAATTGTTTAGACATTTCCATTCAGTGCTTTGTTGAACAGAGGTATTGTAAAGCAATTTATGGCCGATTCCTCTTGTGTGTTGCTGATTCACTTCAGCATAGGAAGGAATTTAAGTCATGCAAGCAATTGAGCTACAGAAGGAGAAGGAAGAAGGAGAAGAAACTTAACTATCTTATCTCATTTAGATATCCACTAACTCTTTTATCTAGATTCACTTACTCAAACCTAAGGCCTGTGGTCTTGTTTAATAACAGCCAGTAATAAAGAGCTCTTCAGCTAAATACAGCTATATTCCACTATTAACTGCAGCTCTTGAAGCAGTCATTGTGGAAAGGGGAGTCTAAACCCTTCAATGTCAAGGCATTTAGAGGCACTCTAGCATCAATCAAGGTCTACGTCCAGTAAGTGCCTGCTTACATTTACATGAAATATTCATACAGCATTCAGTTTTGCTTTTCTCTCTCCTAATCATCACTTTTAGGAAGAAGCTACAATCATCACAGTTAAGGGAGGGCGTTATGGGATGTGCGGTACCTTTCAATGTCAGGCTTCCTGCAGATAGCTAGCTCTGTAATGAGGCAGCACACTGTATAGACTACCAAAGGTCTTCCTCACACAGTCTAGCCTTGTTATCATGCACTATTCATCCTCAAGTATACAACTTAAAGCAAATGAAAGTAATTAATTAACCATAACGGATCTGTCAAAAAGTGATTTCAAATCTTGAAAAGTATTTAACATCGCCTTTAAGTGAACAAGGGTATTCCATCACCTCCCCCACCCCATCCCCCCATATTCTCCAAACCCAGCATTTGGGTATTCTTTTAATTGTATAAGCATACAGGATGCTTTTAGCTTGGGAGTGATTTATTCTTTTCATATTTTTCTGATGCTTTTCATATGACTATACAGAGCTTTGAAAATGTAAAGCGCTATAGACTGTGAACTATTATTATCTAGCTTTGGCTAGAGACCATCACTAGTCTTCCCCGCCTTGAATATAACATCAAGTCTGTATAGCAATTTGTCTACTGTTGTTGACAGTTCAGACTACATTAACCTCAGTGCTTTTTTTAAATAAAATACTAATATTTGTAGGGAGTTACTTAGGAGTTTGGGCCAAATAGAAACATTGCACAGTGCCTTCTGAATGAAGTATAAAGAGCATTTCTTATCATTCTATATTTAGCCCTAGAACAAATCCACCACTGGTAGTAGCAGCATCTACAATCTTCTTTATTATCAGACTATTAATATCAGAAATCTAGGTCTTCAAAAAATTACTAACAAACAATGGCTTTTGTTATTGTGATTTTGCTGCAGAAGTAATGACAGATCATGACAATATTCATAAAAGCAGAATAGTATAAAAATATATCTAGTGCAGCTGATGCTGGAATTAAACATGAAAAATTATATTCAAGCATTTAACTTTCAGTATGTACAACTCTATTTTTAAAAACCTTTAGGTATTGTATAGTTTTATAGGCATTAAAAAACTAAGATTCCTGAGAAGAATATGAAGAGCAAAGTTTGTACAGTTAGCACATTACCCACTACAGTATTCATTTTCTTCCTCTTCCCTCCCTTTAAACATTACAGAGCAAAGTAACAACATTTGCATTATACTCTCATGTTGAGCCTGCTGGCATCATCAGTTTTGATTTTTCTCAAAGGAATCCAGGTTCTCTAATAAATTCCTACACCAAAATTGAAGCTGATTGCCTAAAAATTGAATATAAATGGCAAAGTACTGAAACCTAGGAAGACATCCAAAAATGTCAATGTATTTGTTATTTTTAAAAAGCTCGACATATTTGTTTACTTTTTTTTTATGTGGCAATGTGCGTTTGCAGCCCAGAAAGCCAAACATATCCTGGGCTGCGTCAAAAGCAGCATGGCCAGCAGGTCGAGGGAAGTGATTCTGCACCTCTACTCTGCTCTCGTGAGACCCCACCTGAAGTACTGCATCCAGCTCTGGAGCCCTCAGCACAGGAAAGACATGGACCTATTGGAGCAGGTCCAGAGGAGGGCTACAAAAATGATCAGGGGGCCGGAGCACCTCTCCTATGAAGACAGGCCAAGAGAGTTGGGGTTGTTCAGCCTGAAGAAGAGACACTGTGGGGACACCTTATAACAGCCTTCCAGTACCTAAAGATGGCCTACAAGAAAGCTGGAGAGGGACTTCTTACAAAGGCATGCAGTGATAGGATAACAGGTCATGAACTTCAACCGAAAGAAGGTAAATTTAAATTAGATATAATGAAGAAATTCTTCACTATGAGAGTGGTAAGGCACTGAAACAGGTTGGCCAGAGAAGTTGTGGATGTCCCTTCCCTGGTAGTGTTCAAGGCCAGGTTGGATGGGGCTTTGAGCAACCTGGTCTAGTGGACGGTGTCCCTGCCCATGGCAGGGCAGTTGGAACTAGATGATCTTTAAGGTCCCTTCCAACCCAAACCATTCTAGGATTCTATAAAAACAGTTAAAATTGAAGTAATCTTTTATTATATTCCCTAGGAAATAATAAACATAGAAAACCATGGTCACATTGTGCACATGGGAAAAGGAAAAGGCAGTTCTGAGTATCTGTTCCTGTAAAAATTAGAGCACAGATAATCAAAACCAATTTGAAACGATTTGGGCTTCAGTTACCTCAAATAAAGACAGTCATACTTAAACCCAAAGAATACAACTGTATCATTACTGAACATAAAAATGCTATACAAACCCACAAAACATTCCTGTTCATTCCTCTGCATCTCTACTTGGGATAACCCATATTATAAGAACTAACTAGCCCTTGAAAAACAGCTGTTCTTTCCTTTTTACCCGAGTTTGAATGAAATATACATGAATTTTTTGTTCATTTAAAAAAAGAGGAAAGACAGAACCTAGTGACATGAAGCTGTGTAGGCAAGATACATTCGAAGCTAATTTATAACAGTGAGTAAAGATTGCACAGTATCTGACTCAGAACAGGAACGGAAAAATTTTCCCCGAGGAGGCCTCACTGAGTTTTAAGAAGTAATTCATGGAAGTCTTGTGGAAGATATTGTGCAGCAGTAGAAGCAGCCCTGCTTTATAATACACTTTCCTAACTTCTTACAATGTTTCTGGCTTAGGATCAGATGCTGTGGGGTGCAGAGCTCCTTCTGGGAATCGCTGAGAGCCCTTGATTACTACCAAATTTAGTGAAATCAAAGGTACTTGTCACGTTGCCAGTTTCAAGCTGCTAATTTAGGAACCATTCTTTTTCTTGTATTTTCTTATCAGCATTGCAATTTATTAGTTATGATAGTAATCTAAACTGTATTCTTATATGTACACGATTGCAATAAAATCTTGTCTTAAATGTTGCATTTTGTGCTTTCTAATTCTGCTTTACATCAATTGTATTTCTAAATGTTCAAGACCTTGTTAGATAAGATCATATAAAATACATCTATGTTGAGCGGTATAAATAGAACATAAACAAATGAAAATTATCCAGAGGCTATTTGGGATTCAAGCATCTTTTAAACAGAATTCAGTGTTAAGTTGCAATATCTAGTAAACTTTAAAAAAAACCAAACAAACCCCTGAATTTAATATAAGCTTCTTACAAACCCAGTCATATTCATCTCTAGTACCACCCATCTTGAATAAATCAAATCCTCAGGATAGAAATGTAGTATTTCTTTAAGTCTGACTCATAAAGTGGCATAATCCATTATTCACATCCTCGCATGTAAACTAGGGTAGAGGTTCAAAGTTGACTTCTGTTTTTTGGTCTGACATTATCTATTGAATTTGTAATTGAACATTTCAAATGACTAATAGAAAATAGACCTATGCTGCTTTTTGGGGGTTTTGGGGGTTCTTTGAGGTGATTTCAGAGTGGCATGCAATCAGTTGTGGTTTGGCTCATATTTCAAGCTATGCTGAAACCTGCTGAAATTTGAAGAGTTTGAATCAGTTGTAACCCATCATACCTGTGGGATATCTTTAATCCCCCAAGTTGTGGGAACTTATGTATACTGTTAGCTTTTGATCTTACTACAATGATTCTGAACATAACTGGCAAAAGCAATGCTAGTCAGACATAAAAGAATTGACTCTCCCTTGTTCTGCTTCCTAAAGTGTTCTCAGAGCACTGAATAACATTAGGCTTTGCTTTGTATGTGTATGCAATACAATGATTTCCACTGCAGACTTCCACCAGATTTGGAATACAGAAAGGCTACCAAACACAGAATTCTTTTGAACAGTTCCCTCTACAACAAACATGGGTTTTGAAAATATAAATATTATTTATTAGCAATATTATCTCTGCACTGTATTTACTCTTAATGTTACGCACAAGCACAGTACATGCAGCTGAAGCATACATATATTTTATCAAATGCTTTTACTTTACATCCATGCATCCCAGATATTTCTTTTCATAACCTTGCATGTTTTGTACTGTCATGGCTTGTGGGAAAAATACTCAAGATCCAGCTTTCTGCTCTGCATTATTTGCAGATGCCATGAATGTCCTTTAGAAGGCTAACTAGCTGACTTCATCAATGACTGTTTGTCTATGTGATGTTGCAGGTGTCAATGACACACGAGCACAAGGCTGCAAGTCCAGCTTGATAGATAAGTGCAGCCTATGTATTATCAAAAATGGATTACAGAAATTCAAATGTGTTTTTAATGTCACTTCAAATTCATTTCTAACTTTTTTTTTCCTTGCAGTATAATCCAGTGTGATCCACATTACTGTATTTTAAAATGATGGATAGGCTACCATCCAAATTATTTGTAAGACATAAATGACCATTGTATGTCTCTTTGAAGTCAGAGCATGTATTCTGTATGACTCAATCATTAAATCATCTTACAAATGTCTAACAAAGCACCTGCATTTAACCATACTTCCTATATTTACATTTTCGGCCTCTTTCTAAGATCAGGCATAAATCCATCAGGCCACTTTAGAACTTCAGAACTTCCTTCTTTTACATATCTACTGCTCATTATCCAGAAGTTATTCTGTCCCCTGTGTTAAATTACTTTATGCTGCAGCTTAAACGAACGTGTCTTGCTTTCATCTAGCATTTCAAATAGGGCAAAGACTGCTGTACAATTTCCAAACACAACTGTGCTAACAGAGATGAATTACTACAGTTTATATAATTTATATTAGGAATTCATAGACCTAGCAAAAGGGATTAGTACATTTTATTTCAGGGTAGGAGATGATCCTGTCATTAATGGTCGATACTTTCATCATCTTTTAAACCTGAGGAATTTCCTGGGTGACAAGACTGTAAGGACATATCAGGGATTCACAGCTGTGAGCTTTATCTGGCCGTGTACTGCTTTACTCTCAGTATGTGGACTACGTTCCATCAAAACTGGATTAGACTGTCAATCATGTCCTGCAATGTATATTGTATTATGATTTTTTGAAAATGTCACTGAGATCAGAGTAATTTCTTGGCTAATTGCATCTCGTCTCTTCTTAATACTGTGCATTTAATGGTTTCATTACCTTACATGACAATCACAGAGTCTAGTCCAGCATTAAGGGCAGTTTTACTTTTCTTTCAAAAAAAAAAAGGAAAAAAGAGAAAATGTAAGGAATCCTCAATCCTTTTAATAACATGGAAAAAATATTTAAGACACTTCTATATTTGATTAAATGAAATAAAAATGTGTTTGTGGTGTGTGTATTGTTCCCTATGGTCTGAGATATACATACTAGCAGAGATTGTTTCTCTAATCCCAAAAGCACACCTTATGCTTAGCACAGTATTTTCTTCTCTTCTCCTGTTATGGAAATAGATTAAAGAAAATATTAACCTTTAAGAAACTGTCACTCATTACTCACACAGCTTCCATTTTATGTATGCTTGTCTCGAGGGAAACTCTCCCGAACACAAAAATATTTGTGTTTCAATATTACCCATTTAGGCATGAGATATTCATTTAGATGAATGTTATGGTATGTTTCCCGATGTTTCATTAAATGATAGTTTGCCAACAGCAAGAGGTTCTGCTGATATGTGTCAAAAGTAGCAAAATTGTTGGAGTGTTTACAAAAGTACTGAAGTCAAACTTGTTTTGGTTGAAAATAAGGATCCTCTCAGAACCCAAACAATTATGGGGAATTGTATCCTCTATTAATACAGTCACACGGTCAGAATCCTATGACTATAAAACCCAGAGATAGGCCTAATTTAGATGTTATACTTTAAGCTGTGGTAATGACTACTTAAAGTAGGAAAAAAAAATGCTGCCTAGTCAGAATGGCTGCCTGAAGTGCAAAGTGGTGTAGGTGAAGGTGGTGGTTCTGGACAGGATTGATAAAAAACGTATTTTCGATCATTGTACTACATTACTTCTGCCACAGCGAAATACAAGCTGTTACTCATCACTGTCGCCTATTACATAATTATATGCCTAAAGCTGAACATGCACACCCTCTCCTGGAGGTTTTTTTTTGTTGCTTTAAGCAAGGGAGGGGTTGTCTCCATTTCTGACATCAAACTTACCTCTAAAGACCCTCATACCCCACCAGGTGAGGTAAAGCATCAGCGCTTCTATCCTGCTTCAGCCCTTCCTTTTCTACTCTATCAACTAATTGCAAGCTACAGGGCAGAGAATACAAGGAAAAGATAGGCATATATTGCCAAGGATTCCTGGTAGGGGTGCTCGTGATGAAGGACACTCTTGTTTTTGGATCTGACAGCAGCTGGAATATCTAGTTCAAATTTGCCGTGGCAAGTAGAAAGAGTGCGAACGTTAAAATATCCAAGGCATTTGTAAATACTCTAACTTGAGAGCCATTTGCATCCAGTTTGAGTGGATTGCTCCTATCACTAGCATAAATGTAAGCTGACATATTTTTAAGTGTGTTTCCACTGATGATTTGGTTCTGAATGCCTTTTATTTAAACATTACAACATATTTTATTGATATTCGTGCAAAACAGGGATAATGTTTAAACACTGCATAAAACTGCAGCGTATTTCATTGGAGAAAACTGATTGATCTTACCAGCAGATGCAGATGTGCATCCACAAATTGCTAAAATCCTGGTAAGTTTCAAAATTAACAAAAAGATCTTTAGTCTCTCACAGAGGGACTACTTGTACTGTTCTGAAGCAGAGCTGACAATTCTGCTGAGGTGGGGAGGGGAGGGAGAAGGAGAAAGCGTGGCAAAACCAGGACTTCCTTAAGCTAACAATGAAACATAGTCCTGGCACTTTGTTTTTAATCCCATTTTCTATTACTGTAATATTTGGTCTTCATATATTCCTAAGAACAAACCGAGATAGCGATGTTATTAAGATAGGCAAGTCATTGCTTAAAAACATATGCACATTAAGATATTATGTCTAAGCACACTAGCCAAGCCTAGCAGCATGAATGAATTTAACAAGTCACGGACATGTAAGAGAAGCTGGCCTTTCTCCTACAAAAGAGAAGGGGTGGGGAGAGAAAGAAAAGGAGGGAGTTTTACATTCCAAATAGTTGCTAGAAATCGCTGATTTACATGCTACCTAAAATGTATGGATAGAGAAACAATTAGTTGCTACCAGTTAAAGGGAATCCCTGCGCACAATTTTTGTCATGTATATCCAGCAAACAGCACGCTTTGCTAAAAATCTGTTAGTAGGAAAGCAAGAAGGAGAAATTCTCGTAAGAATTTTTTGACACTCCCTTTTCTTTGAAAGCACTGCACATGTCAGAAAATTGTTCCTTGGGTTAGCACCTTTGTCTGCAAGGCACACATAGAATAATGTTCTGTGAATCAGGTTCACAGCCCAGGCTGTGTCATGTCCTGTTGGTCATTTTCTCTAACAACCCAGCTGAATATAAAACAGACAAATTAAACTTTGTTTTAAAAAGCATGATTTATTCATAGTAGAATATGTTAATCTTTTGTTTACCATGTTTTAACTTGTGGTGACAGTGAGTGTGACCTTTCTTGACATGGACATAAGAGAGCCACTATTGCCAAAGAGACAGGACATTGCCATCCTGGTTGACCTGGAATATCTAGGGGGTTCCTGTTATCCACTTGAATATGATTAAGTCTGCTTTCCACTACAGGGCCTAAATTAAAGTCTGGTAACACTACGACCACACTAGCAGAGATAAGTGTGTTTGTTGTGAAGTAAAATAGTCCTTTGACAAGATTCCACGCCTGTGAAAATGGCTCTTGACTTAGAAATCACACTCTATCTGTAAGAAAATCGACACATTTCAGAAGTAAATAGCTGCTTCTGTCTACTGTGGTAAATTCATCCAAATAAGCAGGTATATTGCAAGAACTGAAGTAAATAAAAATATCCCAGAGAATGAGTTAAGGTCCTCTGTAAGATAAGTATATGTTCTTTACAGATTCTTTACAGAGACCACAAAAGGAAGAATCATACAGATGGGTTCGTTTCAAAGTTTGGTAATATTGTTAAAAAACCCCTTGATTTTTGGACAAACTGGGAAAGTGAAGTAAGAATAGGTGGAAGAGAGGACACTAAACTATTCTTTCACCTGCAGCTAGTTGAATCATCAAGGAATTTGGGGACAGATGGGTGAGGAGATGTTGAGAATTACAGCAACACTTTCACCTATAATACTTCAAGCTTCTTAACATATTTTCACAATCAGTGAACATCTTTACTAATATATTTAGAATTTATGGTTAGTTTGATAATGATGTGGGATAGGAACATTCCCACTCCTCCCAAAATAGTAATAAATGACTAACAGCATTCCTGTTGAATGGACTATCCCCTACCTATGGACAAGCTAAATCTTCTATTGTCTTTCCTTCTGCCACACTACTTATGTAGACAAAAATAATATATATATGAAAAATAATAATGGTCTGTTCGGCACCAGTCACTTAACTAGTGAAGAAAATTCACTACGATCTATAATGTGAAAGAGATTTTAGTGAAGATCCTTCGTAAGCCTCAAAACTGAGGACCTGGATTTTGGGTCAATGAGTCTTCATAAATTTCACATAAAGTTTAATCTACATTGATCTTAGGTCTCTTCACACTCTTGTGGTTGCAAGTACTTGAATAACTTCTGTTTTATTGAAATACAGAAAATTCAGTGGAAGCTCAATAAAAAGACTGGAAGCTAGAAAATGCAGTTTGCTTTGAAATTAAACATAGAAAACCCTCTAGGCTCCCTTTTCTCTAATGCTTATCCCAAATTCTAGAAAGCTATGGATTTGACATCATCAGTGGTCAGAGGCTTGGATTAATAATTCCTTTTTTTCCCATGTATCTACTAAGAGCAGCCAGTTGTTTTGATGATATTTGATGATGGTCAAGATGGGCTTGAAGAAGATTAAGTGGCTGATCTCTTTTTCAGTGTGTGTGTGGGAAAGAATCCTATACTAACTCCATGCTATCAAAATATTTTCCCTCTCCTTTCCAGGGCTAAAACTACCACCGGTACACTCATTATATAAGGACTGCTTGCTGCTTGAAGGACAGAATCCACTCATCCTTTTTCTTACAGGAGCAGAAGCAGAACTGGAAATATCTCTCTTCTTTTTAGAACATGAAAAGCCACGAGTTGAACATGAAAAGATGATGTAAAGTTGAGCTTCAAATACCTCCAAAATCGAAGCCACACAGATATGAGTCCATCCCAAAACCCAAATTTGAGCAATCTAAAAGCTGTTATGCATTACACTGGCTACAATATTCTGGATGCACTCTTCTGTTGCCTGGTCTGCCAGGCAGAAGGTCACCTTGGCTATGCTGCTTATAATGGCGTTTAGGCAAATGGGTAACACAAGAGCTCAGACTTAACTCTGGTTAGATACACCTCTGGCCCAAAAGTGATTTTGGGGTGATGCTAAGCCAACTTTTGAGGAATTTTATGCTTTCTGAACAGTGCAAACTTGCTTCTAAGTACTACAGCATCCTGGAGGGATACCACAGACTATATGGAGGGATCTCCAAATCCCTTTTAGACTCTTGACTGATGAAAGGACCAGGACAGACAGGAATACAGTGTAGGAGTTGCTACTGTCCAAAGGAGACACACTAAAGAAGGGCTCTTTGGCTAGCTTCTCCTCCCTGCACATGAATACACCATCAGAAAGGGAAAAAAAAAAAAATTTCTCCTCATTTCAGGCTTTGGAAAAAATATTTCACATTATTTGACTAGGTAATGTGCAATGCTTCTTCAATGCACCACCACAGTCATACATGCAATTTTGAAAGAAATATTTGTAAGAGATTGTCAGATTAATCAGTAATTTAGATAATATTTACTTAATTAATAAAAAATCAAAATATTGTGGTCTAGCAAAACCCACATTTTTATTTGCTTTTTAAAGATACAACCTACTCTTTAATTTATTTTTTTTAATATAAGTACAAAGATTAATGTCTTTTCCCTCCAGATACCTCTAAAAATTTCACTCCCTTTGACTGAAGCTGATAGAACACACACCTAGCAACCTCCAGGGCACTATTGAAAGCACATTCCTTTTGTCTTTTCTTGATCATTTGACTGACTTTTCAACTACATTTACACTTTGTACTGTACAGGTTTTAAATTGTGCGTCTCTTCACCTGGAGAGGAAGCAATGTCGATCTATTCCATGCTACCTCTGTGTGCTTCAGTATGTTTCTCAGCCTCCTTTGCCTGTTTCCTCCAGCAAATCCCCCTCTGTTTCTCTGCAAATCCATTTGATAATTTGGACCGCAAGCATCCCTGTCTGTTCTTGCCTTACCTTAGCATACTGCCACTTTTCAATTGGGCTTATCTGTAATTTGATTTAAAAGGTTTTGGATACCAGTGGGCTATAATGGTAGCTGTGCACTGCATCATATTATAAAACACTACAAACATGAACAGTGATTTAACACAATTGTTAAGGGCTCTGAACAGTTTCTTCATTCTCATGCTAGGATTACATTGTATACGGGAGATCCTGAGTTGGTTTTGATGTTATTGGGAAACAAAATGTGAACCACAATGAAGACATCCATTTTGTGTAGTTTTAGTGATTCCCATGGAAAAACCTCAAATCAACACAAATTTGCTTACAATTCACTTAAAATACTTACAGATATGGATGTCTGCATTCTATGTTGCTGGCAGTTGTGAAACCAATGTAGTTTATACAAATCAAAATTTGCATAGATTTACATCCTAAATAAGGCTTGCGCTCCAGCATAGTGTGAAAAATTTAGACAGAAAAGGTAAATTGAAAGAATTACTGATAAAAAACACATTCGGAAAGTACCAGCTAAAATCCTGCATAGCCTCTGTTCCAAAATCCTACAAGCAATCTATTCAGGTCTGATGCTCCAACACTATGAACAAAATTAACAGGAAAAAAGTTATAAGTGGCTAACTGAATATACAGTCCAAATTTTGCATGGCTGGATATTTTGATTTTGTGATGTTTTCAGTTTAACCAGTTTTGGTTTTTGTAGTTGGTCAATCCTCTGGGGAAAAAAAAAATATTTAGAGTTTGATGTTGTTCCTTTTGGAGTCACACTGTACAGTTTCATGCCTCTCACCCTGCTTTAATTCACTGGCCAGTCTGGATATTTGCAAACATGTTTATTAGGATGAAATACTTTATAATATTCTAAAACAACTTCACAGTATTTCACATACATAATAATTCATGCTAAAATGTGCTAAGCATTGGGGGTTATAAACATGATTGCTAATACACAGCACTTACCCAAATATGCATAAATAATGCTATGTCCTCATAAATCATAACCACCTGAATTTAGTAATTTCACTTGCAGAACTGTTCATTGGCTGGCCCTAAAGCATTTCCCAGATCTCACATGGACTCAAGTGGCAAAATACGGAGACGAAATGTGGTAGAAATCCTTCTCCTCCATCCACATGACATGCACACACAATCATCAGATTTGGGGATTTAGATTTAGTGAATTAAGAATGTGGATCACATTTACGCAATCCTGATTTGGATGCAGATACTGCTTATACCCTGAAATGCTTAGAATCAGATTTTGCTTTGTGTTTGCCTGTAGAAAATATCTTCATTTGCCATTCTAGTAGTAATACCTAGCTTTTATTTATTCAGTCCAAGATGTGACTTTTCTTGCTGCTAAGCAGCTGGATTTTGTTTTCCCGGTGAAGAGCTAGCTTGTTTAGATGAGAGCACAGGCTTAAAAAAATAGAAGAGCTTCTCCTCGCAGCAGTGATTCTGTGGCACTGCCCAGTGGCAGTACCATGGTGTCACAATAATTTATCATACGCTGAACAGCACGGTATGAATCTGACTTGTTAAAGTGCTTCAGTGGCCTTATTTCACAGTCAGAATGTGGGACAGGGCGCAACAACTGCAAAGGGCCCTACAAACCCTGGGTTACACAATTCACCAAACACGTTTTCTCAAGTTCCTGAATGAGCAGGAGAAAAGAGACAGAAAACCGGGGCTCTGACCATAACACCTCTCCAGTGGCAACTGGGCAAATTCCTTCCTCTTCCTGAGGCATATTTGAGCTCCTCTCTCAAACCTCTATTTGTACACTTTCTTATCTAAACTATAAAATGGAGCACCAATTCAAGACTCGATCATTTATCTAAATAGCATGAACCAAAATTTACATTTTAATTAAATATTAATTGTCCTCAAGCAAACTATTAAAATATAATATTATTTTGTTCTTCTGTGTCCAGCTAAAGGGTTGTTCCATTATTTATTGGGTTTGGTGGGGGCTTTCTGTTTTTCTTTTTTGTTTGTTTTTGTGAACCTGCTGTTCCATTGTGGAATACTCATAATGTAATTCTTATGTTGGTCTTCCCAAAAAATACAAAAATACCCATTTATTATATGCCAAAGTACAATTTTACACAAGAAATACATATTCCACTTTTTAACAGTCTGCAATCCTAAAGCTTTTTTTTTTTATCTTAGGATAAAGACATCAAGAGCTAGGATGTGACACTGAGAATTACTATACTGCCTTTACATCAAGTGCATTACAGTAGTGCCTATAGACCTGGGACCAGTTGTGCTTAGAGACAGTAAAAACATTGAATAGTCTGTGACTTGAAGAGTTTATGGTTTAACACCATAGACTGACTCTAAACAATCGGCCACAGCTCCCTAACAGACATGACCAATGCAAGGCCCAGATAGCCATAAGATTTATGGCAGTACAGGGAAAACTATCTTTCTATATAGCTGAAAAGCACACCTCCTTTGTAAATGCACCCATCATCCCACAGTCTGAGGGAGTGATGACACCATTTTACACGTCCTTGCTATTCTTCAAATAGTCTGAAGAACAAATGCACTGCCATGAAGTATAAATGCCTTTGCATACCGCTCCCATTCCCCATCCCAGGGCTGGGGGGTGGGGAGGGTTTCTTCCCACCAATGCTGTCTCTGGGGAAGAACGATAATAGATCTACAGTCGAGATTTTATGACTCTAACCCCAGGCAGCATTGAATGGCCAGAAATTATACAATCGCAAAGTATATTTTATATCTGTAGAAAAGAAGATAATTTCATTTCCCAGGAAAGTGTGAGGTACCAGTGCTGGGCTCTCCAAAGCAGGCAAGTGCAGCTATAGCTTTTCCATGACAGCTGGAAAAGCTGCATTGGGCAACGTAGAATGGGTTGAATGCCCTCCTCAGGAATTATTTTATTTTATTTTTGTCCTCGTTTGCAATTAAATGTAATAAAACAAAATTGTGGGTTTGAATTGCTAAGCCTCAGAAAAGGGGGAGGCGAAATATGGCAATGATTTCTCATCCATGCCAAACATATTCTCCCTTTAAAGCTTGAAAAAGAAAAAGGAGAAAAGAGACAGTATTTTTGAAGCAGCCTTATAGCACCATAAAGAACACCTTTGTTCATTATGTGTAGGGAAGGCAGTGGTGCAAGATGTTGATTACCTTTATAAGAGACCTGATAACCACTCTGCATATGTGCTACGGCTGCGTTAGCCTCCCTCTGATTGTGTGCACAGATGAGGAGAGAAAGGGAAGCATGGATTGGGAAATAAAAGCCTGTAGGATGAAGTTTTCTGTAACTTTACTCAGGTGAAGTCATCCTGTTGATATCAACAGCACAAACCAGATGAGTAAAGTTCAGCACGTGCCCTAGCATTTGAGAATTACAGCCTTCATTTGTGATTCAAAGCCCAAGCCTGCTGCCACTGAATCAATAAAAGAGTTTTTCCATTAGCTACAGCGGTGTAGGACTTGGCCTCTACTCCTGATTTCCGAAGACGCTTTACTGACATTAAAAAGGACTTTGCTTTGTTGCATGGACACCAGCAAGAGAAGGAGGGACACCATTTGTTCCCTAGCTTTTGGATGTGTTTATAGTTTTACTGTAGTTGACTAAATGGGTTATCATGCCTAAATGAATTAGATATCTAGGAAAATTCTACATGTAAGATTTATATATTGTCTGACAGAAACGTATAGTAAAAACCAGCATTTAATTGCCATACCTCTAGAGCCAATTAGAACTCATTAAAGAGTTCATAGCAGGAGCATGTGTTTTAAAAATCGCTACTTTGGTCTCTGAAGGTATCATAAAATGTACTTTCATCACGCGCGCAACATATACAAATTCTGATTGGCATTTCCTCCTTCCCTGAAAAGCGTGTCTGGCTCAGTTTGCAGCAAATATTACAATAGGCTGTGCAAATGTACAGCTGAAACACAGCCCTTTTGGGGTTAAGCATTCAAGCTTATATGAGAGATCATCAGTTTCGGGTCAAAGTGCTGTTCTTAAATGATCAGTGCAGAACAGAAAAAAAAGGCATTGAAGTGACCTTGCTGAGGGTCTAAAACTGTGCTAAAGCCTTTTCTGCATGATTAAGTGAGCAGAATCTTAGATTAGCTAAAAGCAGTGCAGAAACATAATGAGTTCACTTATTTTGGAGCATTTAATAACAGTTATAGACAGTTATGTGATCAGGCGGAGTTATGACTTATTCATTCTTTCATTGCTATTAAAATTACTGCATTTGAGGTTTTTAAAGTCATTGAAATAAAAAAGTCTGATTTATGTTAGGAGAATTTAGCTTGCCCTTTGGTCTCTCCGTTTTTAAATGATATAATTAGACTTTTTAAAGACCATTCTAAAAGCATTATTAGCATTTTCTATAGCTGAAAGTAAATGCATGTTTTGTGGGTAGTTTAATTTTAAAAAGGATAATAATAATACTTGATTCAGACAGCGATAGATTGTTACGAAAAGAAGTATTGCATAAAATTGTCTTAAAGGTGACTCTCTGCATTTGTATGTATGTATACACACTGAGATACACACACATAAACACATGCATAAATGTGAGCACACATACATTTAGTGTACGGGAGTCCCACGCACACAGAAGAATAAAGCTATTCCCTTCACCCATTTGGGAAATGAAGGCAAGAAGAAGAGCAAGTTCCATAGGACATATTAACTCATGACCTTTAACATATTACCTCACAAATTACAAAGCCATGCATCAGTCTCAAGGGAGAAAAAGTGCTTTGATCAAAACAAAGGGGTTTGCAGGTGTTTTGAATTAACAGTAAGCAATAATCATTAAAAATCACTGGGATGAGTATGTTAGTGTCATCAAATGTATGCACATTTTAACACACACTCCATTCCTAAGTCTTATCGTACCCGTTACTTTCAAATTATATCTGTATATTAATTATTAATCACTACAAGCATGCTCAGTGTTTTCAGTAGCAAGAATACACATTTTATACAGCTGATTTTAAGCTTCTGCACAGCGTTCACAACACACAGACACACAGCTGAATACTTTCACACAAGACTCTATGTATCTTGCTGCAAAGGCCAAACAGGTAAACCAAAACACTTTCCTTTCACATTTAAATAACAGGTTTTTCCTACATTGTTTTGGCTTAGAAAATAAAATTTCCCATAAGATTAAGAAATTCTGCTTTTAGTTGGGTCCCAAGGGAACATATCTTTGCTTACAAAAATCACGCTTACAACAGCTTCCTTAACTGAAAGCTTTTTTTCTGCATGTGCCTTGTATGTTTATTCAGTAGAGAGTTTGCGTTGCTCATTTTGCTGCTCAGAATGCAGTGTGCTTTTCTATTAAAACATATTATTAAAACTAAATCAGAAAGAAGCTTATTTAATAGTCATTTCATGCACATGACTGATGGGAATACATAAATTATCAGACTAATATCTGATTAAAACTTGATTAACATGCTAATAAATTATGCTAGAAATGTTGGGTTTTTTTAATTTCCCCACTTTTACTTAAACTTCCTAATTGACACTTCAATTATTTTGTTCTCTGAAATTTTGCCTTCCTTATGAATAGCAGCTGAGATAAATTATTTCTTTGCCTGAACTTGATATGAAAAATGATCAATTATAATTATTAAAGCTCCCTGGTAATCTGTTAATTATTATGAAAAAAGTCACCTAGTTTTTGTTTGTAGAGACCATTATATTTATTGTTGACAAAAGGCTGTAAGGTGTTCTGGAAGCCTGTCCCCATACCCAGCGCAAGGCACGGACACAGCGCAGAGGGCTGCAAGCTGGAACATCCTCACGCTTTGCTCAGGGTGACACTAACTTTGGTCCATCAGGCTCGCTGCTTAGGGAGATGATAGAGGAGCCTGTACCAGCCTCACGTGCTGCTACTGCCTGTATGGAAAAATACATCCATGAATCTTGTAATACAGACTCCTGCCCACTAGAGACTGATCTCAGCCCAGTAAAGCATGTAACTCGGGACCCTCACAGTTTAGACTTGAACTATGGTCAGAAAGGTGAGAGGCCAAGGCTTCATCCACTAAGCCATTTACCCTTTTCCTTTGTAAGGAAGATTGATTTTAAAAAAGCTATTAACCTTCAGCGATTTATCTCATCAGATCATCTTCATTTTGTTCTGCCTATAATAAGGCTGTATTACATAGTTTAATCCTTCACTTAATTCAGCTAGACTACCTAAAAAGAAATACATGGGGGAAAAAAAAAACAAAAAAGGGAGAGAGAAAAATTATCAAAAACTTTGCAATGAAAAGATTACCAGGAAAACAAAAGAAACTTTAAATGTTATCACATGCCTTGGAGACATGACAATGAAAGATATAAGTGTGTGTATACAGATATCCCAGTTGGACAAAAACTTCCAATATTTCTCAATATTTCATAATGAAAGGACAATATGCCATCCTTACAACAAGGCTTACCTAAGCTATTCAAGGGACAAAAGGAGAGGGCTATTTTCACTTCTTGAGCTGACTCACAGTAGCATCAAGACTACCCATATTCATTCATTCACATATGCTCAAATAGAGATGCTCCCTCAGCAGGAAAGAGCAGCTCCAAAGAAATCTGGTCTGGACATTTAATGTTCTACTGGTTTTTGGGGAAACGCCTTGGAGAAGTACACAAAACGGTGGACTATTTTGGCAACAGTGTATATAACACTAATTTTCTTTGAGGTGAAATTAGTAGGGGTTTCTTGCTAGGAACTAAATTATTTCTGGTTTAATGATTGATTTGGGGAAGGAAAAAAAAAATCCTGCTTTATGAATAATGTGTTTGCATTAATGACTTTAATTTATCTGGCTGAACTTTGTGGCAGGTACCAATTTAAATTTTGCTGGGATATGTAATGATAAAAGCAGTTCTAAGCATTTCAGGTGGAATTGGATAGTGAGTTCACTCATATTAATGGTTCAAAATTATTCAGAAACTAAGGTCCCTCTGACTTTCAATAAGACTTTGATTTTCAAGTCCCTTAGGTTCATCTGTAGAAACATGCCTTTCTTTTTGTATATTTATAAAATGCAGAGCATGGACTAAATCCTCAAAATAAATAAAAAAAAATCTTTTTGTTATCTTCAATGGGCTTTGGATCAGAACAGAATTTTTTATTCCTTTTTCAAGCAGCTCTGAATGACTTCAATGGCTTTTTTTGCCAGAGAAGGATGGCAAGGTAAGTCCAGAAGTGATCTAAAACCAGCATGTCATACCTCCTGATCCTTCACAAACACATTCATAAGTATATTCATTTTACAACATTTGCTTTTTTTCTTTTGGTACTTGGATATTTAGATGGTAAACTGAAGCAAATGCTTACAACACCGTAGTATTTGATCAAACCATGTAACAACAGAAGTTTGCCTTAGTCAGTATTGCCTGTGCTTATTTAACATTCCTAAGCTAAAAGCTCTTTTATTTTGAGATCATATGAGTAAGCTGGCATTTGGGCAGTTGAATAAAACTTGAAAAGGGTGATACTAAAATAACTATAAGAGCCCTAATGAGATACTCCTTGGCAGATCCCTAGCAAGTGATTGTCAGCAGCAGACATGGTACAGGTAAGCCAACTCGGGAAGCAAAACACAGGGAAAAAGTCTGCTGCAAAATAGTTCGACTTTTTTCCTTTACAAATGAAACCAATGATAAAGTAACTCTCAGGAACTGGTTATAAATCCTCTTCATACATATTTAACAGTATACAGTGAATAGGATTAGTAATATCTTTTGTCTAATTTGTCAATCCAGTTCTTAGTTCCCCACAGTGCTTCAGTCAAATACAAAGACAGTCAGTTACTTTTCCATAGATTAAGTAGTTCTTGAATTGATATTTGCTGTATGGTTTGGGACTTTGACTGGTAAACACTGTGACTGATGCTGAAGGCCAAAAAAAGGCAGCAATAAGGAACTAAAGCAATAGACTTTTGGTTGACTTGAAGGGCAAATCCTCTCTCCCCATTTCGCTGTAAAAGCAGAGCCATTCTCTTAACAGAAGAGGTAACTAAAGGCATTAGTATAACAATCGGTGATTGTTTTAATTTCTTCTTTCTTTTCATTGGCCTAATTTATTTTGATGTCTAAAGCTGAATTTTGTGGCATTTCAAAATAGGAAAATACAAACACCTATGGCCAGCCTAGCTGTGCCCACTCATGCTGCTTCTGAGCCCCCTTTAAAAGTCAGTTCCAGGGCCACAAACTATAGAATTAACTGACTCTGTTTTATCAGAAGCCTCTTCTCCCATGCGGCTGGAGAAGATTACCACAATGATGGTGCTGCCCTCTAGCCTGTCTGGTTCATTCTGGAGCAGGAATTTCAAGTATATTCTTCAGAACCAGAACATTTTATGGATGTTCCTGCCTGGACTTCTGCAACTGCAAACCCTTCCTCTTTGGTGTTATTCTATTGATGAGCCTCTGCGTAAGCAGATAAGTCTATTTGCCTTATACTAATGATAACAGAGGCACATGAATAACCAACAGAATAATGTGAAACTTATTGGAAGAAAGAAAAAAAATGTATTTTTAGAAATTATTAGAGTGCAATATACGCTAAAGTCATTGTTCCAGGCATATTGGTAACAAATTTTTTTCCTAATCCCATTTAGTTCCTTCTTTTGTCTTAGCATAAGAATGCATCTGCAAAAAGAAGGAAAGATGACAAATATAAGCACTATTTTGAGCCTTCATAATATTTAACTACCTAGCTGTTCAAGCTAACTACTTATGTTCACTGGCCTGCCCTCCAGTGGTTCTTATTTCAGTTAACTGATTCAACCCCATAGCTGTTAAGGTTAGTTGTCACTAGATTTGACTTGCTACACTATTTTTAGGTTAGCCTAATATTCACATTCACATTGGGATACTCAAACACATTCATTGATAGCAAGTGATTATTGGACTATTTGTGGAAACTCGTGAACATCTATGAATATAAGAAGTTATCTATTCTGTGAGTACCTGTGTCCTTTTCATTGACTTGTAAAAATTTTTTTAGGGAAGGACTTTTTGCACTTCCTTCTGGTCTGAGATCCAACACCATGGCAGCAGCTGTATGTCAAGGGAATGCTCGGTGGGCACACAGAAAGAAGTAAGAACTTGGAAAGAATGATAGGACACTAGCTACATATTTCTTGTATTAAAGCTAGAGGTCATAAAACTTGGAAACCTAGAACAGAAGCAAAAAGAAAAAAAAGAGAAAAATGTATACTCAGCTTTTTCTAGCTTGTGCCCTAACTTTACATATTTGACCTCATTCAACTGCCATTAAAGGCAATTAAAAGGCTCACAACAAATTCAATGAAAACAATCATTGAAGATCTAGTCCTTTATAAGCTTATTCCTTCCAGCATATTTACTCCAAAGAGTCATATTTCAAACTGTTCATATAACATGACCATGTTCCTGTTTAAAAATACCCTTACCCGCTCTTAACACAGGTGTAATATAGAGACATAGAGACACCTGCAAATATCTCCACCTGAAGATGAAATACAAAGGTTGCTTCACGCATTCTGACAGAACAATATTTTCAATTCGGGATTAAGGATATGGCTGTACATATGTTCTGCCTTAGAACATTGCACACACCTCTCAATTCCCATTTTAGTAATGGTTTTCCCATGTAGTCTTAGACTAAACCTCTTCAAACAGATGCAACTCGTTCTGTCTTAAGCTGCTGCATGGCAGCCCACTGCAGAGAAATGGGGCCTGGAAGGTTTGTGTGCATATTAGCAACATAGCCAAACATGCATGTAACACATACCATCCTCCCAAAGCTGCTCAGGTCTCATCCTGAACCCACAATCCAACTTAGTTAACTCTAGTTAGCTCACTGGCCCGAACACAGTGTCGGGCTAATGCAGCCAGGCTCTACCTGGAATTGAGCTGGCGCATCCTCGCAGCATTGCACTGTTCAGGGAGGGATTATGCGCCATGGTGGTGGGTAACGATGTACAGCCATTTCCTCATCACCTGATGCCATCGTTCCTCATGTGAGGACAGTGCTGCTGCCACTCAGTAAATACATAGGGAAGAAAGCTACACGTGGGCAGTCATCTGGCAGCATAAGCAATCCTGAACACTGAACAAAAGAAATGAGCCAAACAACCATTTGGTATTTGAACAAAGGACTGCTTGTTATCTGGGTGGTTTTGGACAGTGTATACTAAATTGTCCCTAAAATATTTTAATGAGTCAAATCTGGTGCCAAGCAACTTTGAGAGTTAATAGCCAAAAATCAGTTACCTAAACCCTTACGGTCATAAGTTTTACCAATGTTTTATTTATGGAAATCCTGATTACACTGAGCAAATCCTTATTTTTATGCAAAAAAATCCAGGCACGCGGTAGCATGCATGTAAAATGATCTCTGTGTGAACGTTTGTCTCAAAAAAAAATGGCTAAAGTGAGAGAAAAGACTTTGAAGTCATATGCAGCAGGTAAACTCCCAAAGAACAACAAAAACTCCTTACAATAGAAACCAAGGAAAAGGTAGCATTAAAACTACTTAACCTGCAGCAATATTGTCAGGGATGTCACCCACAAGTACTGATTAGGCTTTGACAAACATGGTTGTCTTTATATTCACATTCTGCTCTCAACAATGTCTATTCGCTTTAACTGTGAAGAGGCAGACACCCTTCCTCATGACAGGACTATAATACTTCTCTTAATTTAACATACCTGAAGACAAATCTTCAGACTAACACTAACCTTTAGCACCTTTAAAGCAACTACAGTTTCACTGACTATAAAAAAGTAGAAAAAAGGGCTATTTGCAATTGTGTTTATTGCAAGGCAAAACAAAACAAGCCCAAAGTTGAAAAACAAACACACCTTAAATAGCAACACCATTCTCAACCCTAGCTCTGGGAGCTAACAGTGGGGACAGAAAACGTTCAGGATACTTCCACAGGAGACAGAGAAATAAACTTTTTTCCCAGCAGGTACTTAATGGTGACTTGACTCCGTAGCTGCTTTCTTGATCTCCGATCTCCCAATTTTATGGGGTGCAAAAATAGTCTGAAAGTCTTCATTTTCTCTTTCTAACATATTTTTTCTCCTTGCCTCTTACCAGCAAAAAAAATTCCAATCTAGCTTCCTTTTTTTATGAGAGCACTTTAACTAAGCCTCAGAGATGTGATAGTTCCACCGAAGCATGGTATGATTCAGCAAATGATCAATAAATACTTACATATCTACACAGTGTTTGCAAAAATGTAATGCTTTTTCAGCCTGAATTTAAACCTCTTTTCCAAGCTCTAAAGATGGACCACATAACAGAGGATCCAGGCAAACCTCCCTCAATCCTTTTTAGTATGACAAATCCTCTAAAGAATGAGTTCCTTCTTGAATCAGCAGGGAGTCACAGAAACTTCCTTCTCTTCCTGGGCTTCAATCTTTCCAACCTAAACTATGCTTTTCGCCAATTTTATGTGTTTGAAATAAATCTTTAGCAGCCCTAGTCTGGCTAAGGGAAAGGGGAAAGGAAAAGCCTAGGAAAGTGTAACTCTCAACTTCTTTTCTGACTGATTTTGCAATTAGTCCAAACCAGTTGCAAGACTTCTAAAGAGATGAGCACTAATTCCCTTCACAGGCCAACAAGGCTTACTTACTCCATTATGTCATTAAGGTTAAAGACAGATATGGGTGAAGCAGGGAAGTTGATTTGTAATCCACAGAACCACTCAGGAATAAGAGCTCAAACAACTGCAAAATGGACTATTACTTTCTAAGTGCCCTCTGGGATTCTTTGTGTTACTCTCTTTAGAGAGTAAGAGAGTTCCTCTGTCCTTCCTCTGTCCTTCCGAGTTCCTCTCATGGTCTAGGCACACTTCTAAGCTTCTTCAAGACAGCACATGCTACATCACTTCTTACTCATGAAATACACTGAGCACAATAAAGTGACTTAATGGATTTCTAAGTGTGGGAATATAGAACAAGTGATATTTGGTTTGCACTCTAATTCCCTAGAAAAATCTGATTCCGTTCAGAATGTTTACAAAACACCTCCTGTGGCCAAAGTTTGGTAATTATCTAAATAGCTTGGGACATACCTTCATGACTCTACAGTGCAACAAGCCTCATGAGATTGCTTTGAGCAACCTGATACATTAGATGTCACAAGTGCCAATAGCGCAGCTCCCAAAAACAAAATGGCAGCTTTAATGCAGAACTGCTCTCAGGCTAATCGATCCTCTCCATAACTGTACTATTCCAGGTGCAAAACTGTGCTCAAATGCCTATATTTCTTTAAGTTCTGGAGCTGACATGGTCTGTGGGAGCTTAGGGGTATCTGGATAATGCCTCACTGAGATGAGCAGTTCTTCCCCTGACAGCTGCAAACAAATTAGACTTGAAGTGCCCAAGGGAGTAGGGAAAATGTATAGAAGACAAGAGGGACTGAAAGTCCTCAAAGCTGAAAAATAGAGGAAAGGAGAAAAATGGGAAATGTGAACCCAAGAAGAGGAGAGAGAAGGAAAAGAACAAAAGTGACCACAGCAGTGCCTGGATATGTCAGCTTTGTTTCAACAGGGATAATTGTAGCACACAGGGCATGATTCTACTTATTTCTGTGCCTCTGTTCCACTGGAGCACCCACATACAAGAACTCTTCATCTTCTCTGGTTGCCCTTCCTCTCTCTTCCCTTCTCTTCCTCCTCTTTTTTAATTGTAAGCTTTCTGGGCCAGTATCTGGATATTAAAAGTGACTTGCAAAATACTTGGAACCCGACCATGATGTATCTATATGAGATCAGGACTAGAATAAACAAATTAAATAAATAAAATAATCCAGTCCTTATCTTTCGATAAAAATGTTCTAAAGCAACCTTAAGTGACATTTTACTGTATCCAACAAGTGATGGGTTGATCTAAAAAAATTTAGTTAAGTAATGTGGTTTTTTTCAAATTTTAAGTACTTGATAACATAAAAGAATAAAGTCCTCCTATCACTAGGATATATTTAATGTTAGAAGTTTATATTGAGACAGTTTAAGTAGAATTTTAAAGGCAAATAAACTCTTAGCTTCCTGCATGTATCACAATTACAAAAAAACTTCTGTGCTACAGTATTTTGCGAAGATTTATTGAAGAAATATTTCAGGTGTAACAATCCTTAAAAGGTCTCACATAGCACACATGGAGCTAGCATTGCCTCATATGGTATTTCCTGCCCCATGCACACCAGGGACAGAACGGCACAGAAGGGAAGCAGAGGTGAGATGTGAGGACTGGTTAACAAGTCCAGACAGTGTTTCTGCCACTCAACAACACAAAAGGACAGTGTGATCAGGGAGGCTGGCATTCCCCAAACCCAGCAGCTGGTCTGAGTTGCTCGTTTTCTGGAGAAGAAGCCATGCCCTGCTTCCTGCCCACCTTCCCAATAACCATAGTTATGAAAGTCTTTGCATGCCCAGATATTAATTTTAATGCCATATTGGTGAATTACTGGATTTGCTATTGTAATGACCCAGATAACTGTACTACTGATCTGTATTTGTTACTATGCTGTTATTTAGAGATAAACTGCTAGCCCTAAAGCTAGTCTGGTGACTGTTACTGTATCCCAAACTTACTAGAACTTGGCAGGGCTACCTTAGGTCCTCACTGTACAATACATACGGTGCTAGGTATAGGCTGTGATTTTGGTCCATTTATTTATGGTCCTATATTCTTGCTTTGAAGGGTCAGTGTCTGGTCAAAGTGTCAGGGGTCACATTGCAGGGAAAAAAACTGCAGAGGTATCTGTGCACAGAGCTGGTCCCACCTCAAATGTGTAAATGCTACTGATGAACTAATTTGTCTATGCATATATGATGAGGGAGTCATTATCATCTCCCCTCATGAAAGAATGAATCAGTTTAACAGCACACAGATGAATCCAGTACAGTATACATGCAAAAATCCACGTTTACGCCCCTGTTTTTGTCACATATTAATACACTCTGTTCCTGTGTCTGAACAAGTAAACTGATGAAGTCTAAACCAGATTATAATACAGCAGCTTTGAAAGTGGAATAAAATATATTTTTTCTCCACAGCAAACAACTTGGGTCCTCTTCCCTGAAACTTTATATTGCTTTGCTATTTTATTTGGATAACAGTAACCTTAATATATTTTATATGAGTTCATAAGCTGAAGGTTAATTACCATTCACCAGAAATGCGAACAGCGTTGTTCAGATAGTTCTATAACCCTATATAGAGCAATAACCTGTAAAGTCACTACATGAAAATGGTATTGCAAATGCAAATGGTGTTGTCTTTCTCCAATCTCCAGGATAATACTTAACTTGCTTTCAAAAAAAATGCAGTATTTTAAAAGGGAAGTGTGATTTATATTAATGGAAACTGGATGTAAAATTTGAAGATAATTTGAAGATGCCTATTGTTATTTTTGCATCACCCGAAAATACATTCAGATATATTCATTATGCTTTGAGGAGTCCAGCTTTCCATCACAAAGTTAATCTGAATTTTAAAAAAGTAACAGTGGAAATGAATTTAGGCCCTGACACTTAAGGTTGTGTCTCAGAATACAGTGTCACTGGGGCTACACCTATACTAGTAATCCCACCAGAGATGGGCATGAGCTTGAGTACACACCCATACTCCTTTTCATGGTTTCAGCCCATGTCAATTTATATTCTCTCACCAATACCTAGACACAGCTCAGGAGATATGAAAGACCAGGACTGTTCCCCATGGGAAATAAAAATTAGAATACCGTGTTGTGTCCCTCACCCTGCAGGCTGAAAAATGGACCCAGGCTGGGATTCCACCCAGGGCCCACCTACCCAGTTTTCATTGGAAATAAACAGCATAAAGTGTTAAGATGTTAAGACCAGAGGAATAAACAAAAGCTGAAACAAATGTCAAATGTAATATTACACTAATAAAATTAAATTCGCAAAAATTTTTGAGTCATGTTCTTCATCAACTTCCTAATGACCAAACAACTTCCTAAACTGAACCTCCCTGAGGCTGCTGCCTGGTGTTACACCATCTGCCACTACTAAGAGAACTCTGATTCTGTCATGTTTGTAACTCCATTTCAAGCAGTCATAGAGTGCTGTTAGATTGTCCCTCTTCACTAATAAGCTCAGCTCCCTCTACCGCTCCTAAGAGGACACATTCTCTAGGCCCCTGACCATCTTGGTAGCACTCTCCCGGACTCATTACAGTTTCTCAGTCCAGAGAGAGTGTGCAGGCAATCCAGATTCACTGGACAAAGACATGGCTTACCCAATTTATTGCTGGCACCAGTCCCACTTCGAACAAGAGCATTTTAACCAAATGATTTCTCAGCAACCCTTCCATGACCTTATGGCTCACAACAGATCCTATAATTTACCAATGCAAGCCAAAATTACTTCCTTGCTTTTTAGACAAAGCAAGTCAATTATGTAGGTTATAGTGAGAAAACCAGATGTCCACTGTGTGTTGAGATCACATAAATATTTGGGTACAGAGCAGCAAGGGTTTCTGTCTTTAGTGCTGGTACAAAAATGTATGGGAGAGCAATTCCAAGCTGATTTAGTTAATACTTGAGTATTATCAAACCTCTGAAACTTTTGCATCTCTTTTACAACAATTAATGTATTTATTAGTGAAAAATCAAACATGGGCCTTGTATCTCTTCAAAACACTGCTTCTAATTTGATGTGTTCAGAGAATTAAAGCAAATAAAGCTATTTTTACTGATTTTAAGAGCATGAAAATATCATACACATTTCTCTCATATTAGTTTAAGCAATTGTAACTTGTATTATGCAAAAATAAACAATTAAATTTCATGGGTCTTCCTTACTGAGAGACAAAAAAAAGAGACAACCCCAATTTTCCAAATTTAAAAATTTTCAAGGTGCACAAAAAAGAAACAAAATTTACTAATACTTTCAGTACCTTGATGAATATTAAGTACCCATATGTACTAAATTCTTCTGAAAGTTGCTTATACTTAACTAATAAATGATATTCTCATAGAAGCAAGGCACTTATCTAGAGTTCAGGCTATGCCAGTGTATCTATTGTAAATATTATTATATATTGTAAATATTGTAAATACTAAGTTATTATTGTAAATATTATGGTTTACTGGTGGAATGACAATGTTGGGATAATGGTTGGACTTGATGATCTTAAAGGTCTTTTCCAACCTAAATGATTCTATGATTCTACGTTTCTTTTATATTAGATACTTTATTATTATAAATAGCTATTCATTGAAGTTTCAAGTGGAAACCTCTTTTAGGTTAAAATCTTAAGCAGTTGCACTGGAGTCCCAGAAAGAATTTTAATTAAAATTTTTTTTCTTTATAAGATAAATATAGATTTACAATAAAAGAACAAAAGAAATATTTACATAGCTGAGTCAGTAAAACTCATTTGAAAAACTGCACAGGTGTAAAAGAAAAAATTTGTTTATTATATGGACCTTTCTGTTATAGAGAGAGCAGCAATGACTGCTCTTCAAAAATAAGAATTTTTTATGTGTAACATTTACAATGAAGAGTCTTTGTGTAAAACCAACACAGCAGATTCTGTTTTGAGAAGTAAAGATAAAGTAACCCCGGAGCTAAGTATTCACAAGTTAGGATGTGAGAGAACTTTTGCTTTATAGGCAAAAATTTGTAATTTCACTGCTATCTTGTCCTCCTTATCTCAATTGTTTGTTTACACCTTGTTTGTTCATCTTAGATCATAAGCTGGCACGCTAGAAGCTGGGTTGGTTTTTTTTTTGGTTTTGCTTTTGTTATCTTCAGGTTCAGTAGCTTGCAAAAAGGGGTTTCTGATTCCTGATTTAGACCTTTAAGTGCTATTTTAGTACCAAAAAAATTGTCATATTTAACTGTATTGTGTCAACATCCCACAGGGTAATAATAGGGGACTGAAGGGGTGAAACAGAGGACAGAAAGCTTCTGAGCAGGGAGTCTCTAGCAGGTGAGAAAAGTCAGAAATTGTGAAGAAGGATGGAAGATGTGAGGAAGTTACATAGTTGAGATGCAGAAATGGCAAGTCAGAAGGTACACAAGCAAGATCATTTAAAGACAAGAGTAAGGAGGAGCACAACAGCTGGCTGAGATTAAAACATAACTACAGTGAAAGATGTTTTTTCTCAGTGCCTGACACGAAAGAAAGATGGGCTCTATGACTGGAGTGAAGAGGAGATGCTGATGAGCAGTCATGATCTGATCCTTTTTTTAACCTTGAAGGTCTATAGAAAAGCATGAAGACATGGAAAAAACAACCGACAACTTGTTGCTTTTATTTTGAAGCTCTGGCAAGATCACTTGCTTTGAGATAAATGTAGACTGCTATCAAAACCACATCTTTTCACAAATAGGTTTTCTGTTTTTTCACATCACCTCATTAAAAATATATGGCCATTGGAGCATTCACAAATATACTAAACATGAAATAGTGATGAATAACTTGTTGAAGTCCTCGTTTTCTTGGCCAGAAAAATGATGAAGTTTCCTGAAATAAAAGAAGGTCTATAATGAAATAAAACCTAGGTAATGTTTAGGTGCCTTAATTTCTAAGGAGGTACCAGTGTTGCCCTCTAATAATGTAGAACAAGATCCTTTGAATCACTAAGACTCCTTTTAGAGGAGCATATTGTGACCCTTTCTTCATAATGTGACCAGGTCCTTGTGTAAGTAATCCTAATGAAGTCAAAGGAACTAAAAATTAATTTAACTTCTTATCAGTATCTTTAGAGGTTTTAGGGATGCATGGTACAGCACCCAGATTTCTGTAGAAAAAGAAATTAAAAACCAGATCACACACTGTAAATTCTTACTCAGTACTAAAGCATACATTTGTTTAATTTGGAATGAAAATATTACATAAAGGTTGCAGAATGCTTATTCAATCCAAGTGCAGAAACATGGTATGTGCCTGTGTGGACAGGGAAAATTCCAAATAAATACCCTTTGAAAATACTAAACTATTCAGAGAAAACACCCTAATAAAAAAAAAAAAAAGTCAAAATGCATCACTGGTTCTGATTTATTTGCTAATTTGCAGACATGCTGTATTTCTAATTTCTTACATTTTTTTTCTTCTGCCCAAAGATACAGACAAATACCTTGCTTCACACACTGCACTTCTTTTTTTTCTTGATATATATGCAAAGCTCAAGGACCATCCAATAAAGAGCATCCTTTGATGGCCTTTATCAAGGGTAATAAAGGTCATGAAAGGCTGTCCTTTACACAGACTGCATCTGAATTTTTTCTAGAATATTAAGGCACATATCAATATGAGCTGTCACTCAACCTTGAGGTGCAGTTAAAATAGAAAAATGATGAGAGGTACTTAGTAGCTACTTATTTTACTAAACTGGTCTGTTTAAAACAGAGCATTGAGTTTCAGTGCAATTAAGGGTCATGTGGCAAAGTGGTATCTCTCAAACTCCATCGGTGGAAGATAATGTCAGACTAGTCACAGTGAACACAAGTTTTATTTTAATTTCTCATAGCGCAGAGATCTTGTGGTTATAGACTTAGGATAAAAGGACTCTACAGAAAAAACAGAATTTCATCTTTCAAGCCTCGCCACTAATAATCTCTCTCTTAGGAATCACTGCTTACAGAGATTCAAAGGTTTTGTACATACCATTGGTATCTGTATCACTTGGAAACTTGCAAGAATACACTGAAAAAACTTACCAAATTATATAAACCCCATTTGGCCAGGTAAAACTCTCAAGCCTATGCAAGTAATATTATCATTCCGGTCCAGTGATGTCTGGAAGTTCCACATAATTAGACAAAGCAGAAAAAGAAGGTATTTATTCACTTTTTTAACTAAAATGCAGTTAACATTCGTAACTGTCAGAGTCAGTTGCTTCCTGAATATCACTTGCCACGCTCTGTACAGTAATTTAGAAATGGGACAGATTTGATGTGAAATAACAGACCTGCAAAACCACTCTTCAGCATAGTGTAGTCCAGACACACATTTACCAGCTACTTGTGACTGCACAGCTGGGAAGCTTTCACCTTTGTCTACTCCTGTTCAGGACTGTATCTTTTTATTCATAACGTGATTGTTTTGCCCCCAAATCTCAGGTACTGCTTACAGACCAGACTTGTTCTTTATAGATCAGAGCCCAGCTTCTTGCTCTATATAGCCCAAATCTGCCTTCAAAACTTGGAAGATCTGAAGATGAGATTTACTTATTAACAAGCGATCAGTGGAGACCAGCGTAATTTTATCAGGGAACTTAGAACAACACTCAGTAAATTTCATCCTCCCTATGCCTGAAGCTACATTTACCATCCTGACCATAGCCTTAAGATCAAAATTCAGTGAAATGAGTTGCACAACGAAACCCAAATTACCCTCTTTTTGAGCCTATCAGCAGGTAACAATAGCTCAGAACAGGGTTTTCACTTCCACTGTCTTATCAGCAAGGATTTATTTAGCAGGTCACTTGAGCACCTTCCCTGTCATCACCAAAAAGAGCAGCACCTTTATGCCACACAACTAAATGATGCAAACATTTGTTCAAGTCAGGAAGCATTGCAGTTAGTTCTTATCTCTGTACAACGCTTTCACTAAAGGCAAGACAGTGAATGCTATTGCTGTTGCTGAAGATACGACTCATTTTGCCTTGCAACTTGTCAGCATTTAAACCTCTCATCATCCTATCCTATGATCATGTTCTTCAGCTGGACATGAAGCACGTGTTTGTTTACTTTATGATTTGTTTTACAGTCAAATTTTCATTCAGTTGATTAATAAGTATAGCAGTCTGACCCCAGGAGCCGAGTTCTCCTCTTGGCCTTGAAACACTTACTGTAAATACATCCATTTCTCTGTATTTTTATCTCCCTCAAAGGAGTGTTGTGAAAAGTAATTACAATTTGTAAAGTACCTTACAAATGCGAACATAGAAAGAAAACAATCTAGTGAATGAGACATGGGAATAGGGACTACATTGGGATGAAGATATTCAGTCACCTATCAGAGCCATAAACTTTACCTTAAAGAGAAAACTGAACTAGTTAAAAATGGATAAGAGATAATTAACAGATTAAATAGATTTAATTCAACAGATGTATTTAATGGGTGCAATTACAAATTAAAGAATATACACATGTCCACAAATTGGTTCTTGTAATTCCCAGAGAAAAAGACTCTGAGCTTCTAATTGCTTCTTATCTGAGTTTCAATTTTGTCTCTAAACACTCAAGCAGCATTTTTTCAGCAGAAGGACTTGCTTTTCACTAAACATGCTGAATTAGTCATTTCATATTAAACTTGACTCTTTCCTTCCTGCAATTTTTTAGTCAATAAGGACTGTGATGGCTCTCACCATCCATCCATCCATCCATCCATCCATCCATCCATCCATCCATCATCCATCTTTCCAAGCAGTATATTTTCTCCAACAGTAGAGAATCCCTATCCCTGATTCCAAGGCAAGCATAGCTGAGGTGTGGGCAGGGCTAGCTGGTGTGCAGCTATTTTCCTCTTACCATGTCCAGAAAAAGCACAAAGATATTCACCCACCAAAGACGACTTTTCATTATTCATTCTATAAACTATTTTGCATCTGCAGAATGGCTGAACTTCCCCACTCACCCCTATATAACACACTTTCCTAAGTTGTTTAGTGACTGTTTAGTGAGTGCACTGAGTTTTAGCATCACCTTTGGTGGTTTCTACTCTAAGCTTAAGAACTTCAAAGAAACAAGGATGCAAGGAGGACTGATGCGTATATGACAAAGTCATGATCCACCAAAGCCCTGCTCAGCTGTTAGAAAAGTCCACAGTATCACAGACCTTGTGGTTAGGATCCTAAAATCAGGAGCTGGATTCCAGATTCACATCTGCACATTTAGGCCGTTTTGAATCATAAAGTTTTTATTCATGCAAGCCCAGCTCGGATCCAGAAATTACTGCTTCTCTGACCAAGCTCCCCAAAGGATTTTATTCCATAAGTTTTCTTACAGTTTGACTTAGCCTGACTTGCATTTACACATCTAATTCTCTTAATATATGCACAATAAAGAAGGCAGCAACACCTCATTTTTAAGATCTTGGTGGCCGGAGGCTGAGAAGTAGGAGACCTAGATTTCATTCCCTCTTCTCATGGAGAACGGGATGAATGCTTTTCCCTGAGAAGAGACCTGGATTCTAATCACTCTCAAAGGACTCATGTTTTTGACATGAAATACTAATTAGATTGAATACATTTACTAATTTGAAATTGGTAAAAGTATGGGAACTGCTTAATACCCCTTCAAATAAAATGGTAGAAGATTTTCAGAAATTCTTCCTAATTTTTCAAGTCCGGTTTCACAAATGGGATTTGTCTTCAGTCATACCAGCTACCTACCTGTTCCTGATAACCTTGAGCTGAACTGGATAAATGCTTATGAAAAAATCAGGTATAGGATATCTGTTGAGACATTTTCTCAACACAATATCCAAAGTTACAGGCTATGTTTGAACATATCATCCTTTTCTTTTCCTCAGTTCCTCTGTGCTCTGAGAAATGAAGTAAAATGTTTTGAGCTCATAAGAAAGACTGTCAGATCTCCCAAAATAAAAAATGAAACCAAAACTAATAAACAGAAAAGCCAAAGCTAGCAGTGTCTTACAAGCTAATAGAAAGGAAAATACAAGCAGCACAAAGCCTAAAAATAGCTACTACAGGGCTCCAGTTCCTTGGTTTTGTGGAATTTTGTGGAAGGTCCAGGCTCCTGAACGCAAGCAGGGGGAAATGATTATGGGGGAAGGACAGATGCAGCCTTCAATATGGTAAAAAACCTTCCCGACCCGAAGGAAGGCTGTTTCTGTATGCTGTATGCAGCCAGGTTATCTCAGCACTATAAAAACGGAATTTTAGAAACATGCTAAATCAAATGTTAAAAACATCTGTTGTTAAGGGTTTTTTGTTTTTCTTAACAGATTGTCTTAATATATGCATATTGTATAAAGCTTCTATGCCGAATGCAGTACTTTTTGCATATCGTGCTTAGTATTTCTTATTGCTAAGCCATACACCAAAATATTGTAGAAATCTCATTATTGTTAGTAGGTAGGGCTCTCTAAGAAGGAAATGTACAAAAAATATATCATGGATTATTGACTTATGTTTAAATTATATTTTCACTTACTAATAATTAATGTAACAGAGTAAGCAGTTGAGTAAAAGGTTATATCTATAAAATTATTAAAAAGGATTAAATTATGCCTAGCAGCTACTAGTGAAGATGCACCCAGCCATGGCTATCTACGGTGCAGTTGCACTGGCTCAGGTAGAAACGGCATATTAATGTGGCCCATTTACTTTATGCTATAGACTCCTCTGAAAGAGGAACAGTGAAGGGACTAAGATAAAATACTAATGGAACATAATAAAATGTGGATGCTGATATTGAGAAACTAATGGCAATTTTGTACTTCTGCTGCTGTAAGTGCACTATTATTAATTACTACTGATTTTTATTTCTTCAATTTAGTAAGTATTTTAGTAATGCTGAATAATTTGTGCCTGAAAGAGAAAAGGTAAAATGGCATTCCACTCAGTAAACAGAGCCTTATCAGTAAAACACATTTTAAAATCAATAATCTTTCAACTGCTTTTGCCTTCCTATAACTTTACTTAATATTAATACTCTTTTTATTGTATTTTATATCTTATCAAAGCACCTAAGGACCTGTTGAAGCACAGAGGTGATGGTTCCAATATTCAAAACCAAATATCAAAAGGTAATAGTTTATACATCTGATTTTTAATCAAATTTGAGTATCTCTTTTCTGATGAATGACTTTCACTACTGACTGACCCTTACATCTTTGCTGAAGTCCAGAATTGAAGTGTACTTATTCCAGAGCTTGCTTCAGGGCTGCAGCGTACATGGTAATAACAGTGGGAATACTTGAAAAGAATCTGTCCTGTCCACTTACCAATGAATCTTTTGATTGTTCCTAATATAGAAACACACAGAAATTTAACAACTATAAATACAAGATTTAATTCAAGAATTGCCTGTAATTCTTTCATTTATCACACTTCCCCACTTATCATCATCCCAAATCTTTATTCATACAGTAATTAAAAATTGTTTTCCCCACTCTGTTGACAAGTCTTCAAATTTGGTTTGAAAACTCTTGTTTTATAATGAGGTGAAAGTATATTACTGGTAAAGAAAAATGGACTTCTCTGCTTGCTAACGACTGTCAAATATTATACTCCTCTGAAAATACTGTCTTATTGGGAAGAAAATAGTTGTATGGGGTTCCAAATGCATGCTGGCATGTTTATTTTTATAATACTAACAACCATGAATTTAAGGTGACTTTCTTCAAAATTAAAAGGAGAAAAGACTCCTCATCTCTAAGGCTGGCTGTTTCTTCCACTAACTTTTGAAGTTTATAAGGAGCCATGAACAAAAAATCACAAACATGGAATTATCTTTTTGGCATCTTTGCTGCCCAGTTAGGAAAGCCAGGATAAGGTCTGGTGAAACTTATGTCCTGTGTTTTGAAGGCTAAACCGCTAGGCTGGAGATTGAGTGTCCATCTGTGTCATTTACAAAGTACATATGTAAAATCTGGATTGCTTATTTTAAACAGTATTTTCTTGGCTTTAACTGGCCTTGATTTTCTGTTGCTTCCTTCTATGTTTGGTATGTAAAATCAGCACAACTGCCCTCTCACACCAGCAGCTCCTTTAGATGATCTGGCTTTATTTCTACAATATATTTAGACCAGTTGCTCTCAAAGGCTTTTGTGACATCTCTAGGTGGCTTAAATATATTTTAGGTGGTTCTTAAAGCAAAAGGATGAAGGCCAGTTTACAGGATCGCTGTGCTACCTGACCTTCTTAGTGATACCCTCCACTATGGAAAGACTTTCCATCCCCTGTCCTTTGGAAAAGCCTAGCTTTAGCTGGAGGCTGATTCATTTCCTGCAGCTCTTTAAACACCGCCAGCTGTGTGCTGTGAGGGTCGGTATTATTTAAGCATTGTTTCTGAGACTTCCTGTCCCTGAATTCTGTAAGAGGGAAAAAGTCCTGTTTTGGTGTTTGTTTGGTTGTTTTTTTTCTTAGGGATGTACATTTCTCCCTGAGTAAAAACAAGTCCTTGGGGAAAAAGCTCTTGTAAATGACTGATAAGGCATAGAAAAGGAAGCACACACTCAAAGCACCTAGTTTTTCAGCCAGTTAAATCCCTCCAAGTCCAGGGCATCAAAGAATCCAAAACCTAGATATAAGAACAAGGGGAAATTAAATGTATCCTTTGCATAGTTTCATAAAGAAAAAGATGTTCTTATAAGGAACATTAGAGATTATCTCGTTCTGTGAGCCTTAATTTATCAGCTGTTTCATTGCCACAGAATACGCAGTGACAATGACAGCAATAAAAGAAAAATCCAAGAGCTCTGAGACCTTGTTTCTCTATTTGCTTTCAATAATAATTCAGGCTTCATGTCAAAATAATGATAAGTATTCCCACAAAGATGAACTATTAGCGAAGGGCCTTTGTTTCTTAGTTTCTTATCACATCAGAAAGGATAAGTCTTTAATTGTTTTATTAAATATTCATTTTGGTGGCTGTGAAAATATTAGAAACAAAAATATATTACATAAATTGGTTTATATCTTACTCTGTCTCAAGGCAAATCGAGCCATAAACCACATTCCCTCTTGATTAATATCTCAGTAGTGTTTACTACTCTTCAACTGCTAGTACAGTGTTTATTCTGCTCATTATACTGTTTCCTGTATCACTGTGGTGTTTATTGTTCTTCTGTGTATTTTTGACCTCTAATGTTTTGTCTACAGCTCTGCTATTAAATTCACTCTTTTGTTAAATATGGGTTCCATCCTGCTTGTAAATTGCTGAATTTTTCAAAGCTTTAACATAAAACTATCCTAATTTTGATTGACAGCATGAAGTCAGAAGAGTTATGTAGCCTTGGAAACAGCCTTTGCTCTCTAGCTACAGGACTTACTTGGACAAACTCTTTCTGCTACCAACTTTTCCAGGCTATTCTGCTGTCTCAGAACAGCAGTATGACTCAGCTGTTGGTGGCAAAATTAATCTTTTCCTGTTTCTTTTCTTGGGGTATATGTACCTTTTTTCCGCAGGTAAAAAGGATGCTGTCTGTAGAAAGACCCAGTTATGGGCAGATTATGGCTCTGTATAATCCATGCAGTGACTCAGACAAGAATATGCTAAGGGGATATGCTATTTGGCAAATGTTCTCATTTCATCTGATGAAGAAGCCCCATAAATGCATTATGAAGATGAAGTTAGCTGTTGGGCTGAAATACTCCCTGCTGATTCTTCTGGAGCTGTTCTGTGGCCTGAAGCAGAAAATTCTCCTGTGTCTCTGCTGAGTGTCCCAGAAATAGTAAAGTCCCCACATAAGTAATGTATTAATGTATGATATGTTGAATGTAAACAAGCCACACCAATGGGGTGTAGAGAACCAAAGAGTCTCTTGAAGACCCCCAAAGAGAAGTCCATTGCTTGGACCTGACTAGATTAAATAGTGTGGAATACCTCGAAATGCAGACTGAAGCTTTCGGAGACCTATCTTAGTACTTGTCAGTTGAACAGATCACTGATGCAGATAGACATGAAAAAAGTAACAGGGAGTATGACAAGTATTCAAAGGCACAGAGAAGAATAATTCATATGCAGAACTGGTAAACTAGTATATTAGTGGTAAAGGGAGTAGATACACTTTCCAACTTCAGATGGTACCTAAACAGGCAGCCTGACTTTTTACACTTCAACCTCTTAGAGAGTTCAGGCATGGAATCACACATCTATGACACTTAAGGTTAAATGGCAATTCTTCCACATGAATGATAAAATTAGAATTAAAAATAGTATCAGGAAGGAAGAAAATAAATGGAAACAAACAACATTTTGTGTGCAAGTCAAGAGTTACATCCATGTCAGAGGGATCTACATGAGTTACACTATTTAATCTCCTTTCAAATAATTCAGAAAGTCAGGTTATTGCCAGAAGAATCCAGAAAAAAACCCAACAAAAAACAAAACATGAAAAGCAGGACTTTGGATTTGTAAGCTATTTCATATTTGTTTTTCTTTTGAACCTATGCAAAACTAAGTATTAAATTTCATATAAACCTGTAAGTTACTGCTATTTTACAGTGACTCCAGGTAAAAGGTATTTTGTCCTGGGGTTCAGTGATTCTAAAGCTAAGTCTATATTAGTTACATGTTAGTTCAGAATAACAGTGAGTTTTGAAGTTAAACTTCTGCATATGTAAATCCCTTGATCATCTCCATTCATCACATAGTGGTTTGCTTCACATAGTGATTTTGCTGACCTAGGATTCTTTTAGGGGAAACTAAACTAACGGCTCTACTCCAACAGCACCCCAGGCAGCCTCTACGGCAGGGGTGTGGGCTGCACCACCACAGGCTCTCCCTTGGGAACACAGTGGTTTTTTCCTTCCAGAGAGACTCAAACCATTTGTGTACCTAAAACTTTTGGTCTGGTAACCAGACAAAGTGTCTGATGTAAATTCCTTGAAATACATGTCATGAAGATGGGAAGAGCCTCAGCACGAACAGTATCAATCTACTGATAAACTGGTATTGCGCCAAGCTGCTTGCTAATGTAGAAACAGCCTGCTCCAGATCTGAGAGAAATTGCCAGGAATCCATGCAAACTCCACTGAAAAGCCCTTCCTTGGGTTAAGTAGTACTATGTTGAGCCCAAGACATTTCACATGAAACAAACCAGCTTTTGCTGATCAACTCTATTCCCAAATAAGTCAAATCAATGTAACTGCATTTTGGATTGCATCCCTATCCATTTAAGTTCAGCACAGACTTTTTTTTTATGCTTTATGATTTTAAATATCACTTTAAAATATATTTTAGGTAATACCATTTTATACTGTTTTCACCTACTTCTCTATCTGCTGTAAATACACGTTTAGGTGATAACTGGTAAAGATTCAAACATACGTTTATCCAGATTGGATTTCAACTTCTCTCTCAGTTGCTAACACCTTTTTACTAGTGACCTCTTCCAGCAGATGTCATTATGTTGTAAGCAGCAAACAGAAAGCAGGCAAAGCCTGTATTGCAAAACAGGAGCACCAGAAAATGTTTGGTGCTCTTACTAATTGAATGTGTGTGTATGGAGGGAATTGCATAGTAAACAAAAACATTGTGTAATCTTTTATTTTTCACACCCTTTCTCAAAATATATTCAAAACACATTTTCAAACCTTGCAAGAACAAAATGAAGAATCTTAAAATGCACAACTACCTCTACATTAAAAGTGTGTGTTTGAGCTCCCATTAGGTCTCTCATTATTTCCTTATGTTATCCATATGGAATTGTCTGCAATATTACTAAAACTTGACACTGATGAGATGGAGTGCAGCTTATGCTTTCTAATAAACAAAAACCTATTAAACTTTTTCAAACAGAAAGACAATATATCCCGAATTTCAGGACTATGGGAATTACAAGATTCAGATAGAACAGCAAGCTTGACAAATTCTGTTATTTCTGATATACGCTAGGAAACTCATCAAGTGCAAGTAGTGTGGGCCTTATTGTCAGGCGCTGTAGCACCTGAAAGCAATGGTCTGAGTTCTCATGTATTCAGTGTGCGAGGCAGTTCTAATCCACAGGCATGGACAGTGGAAATTGTTCATCCTGGGTCATTTGTAAATCTGCCTGCCCCTCTGTTAGTAGATCTCAGAGATGACTATATGCTTTCTATAATGCTCAACCACCCACTGAGCATCCACAATTGCCAAACAAATCCCAGAATATTAAAGTATCCCAAATCAGGACTAATGCACTTTGACACATAGGCATTTGAACTGCAGTGGTACAACTGTGGTGTGAGCAGACGAGCTGTCTTTCACAGTGGAGGCAGGAACATCTAGGAGAGGAGCAACATTAACATGAGGGAATGGGAAACACCACAGTCATCCTAAGTTATGCCATTACTACTTGTGAATATACAGCCAGACACTGCCTAACCATTACTAGCAGTTGTTATATTGTAGTAACACTCTTGGATACCAGTCAGGGATTAGGATCCCCATGGTCAAAGCACACAAAAAGAACCTGGAGGACGCTGCAGTCCAAGTGAGTAGCTGCTGCACCAAATACTGATTTTGCAGAATGCCGCAGGCTTCCCCCCCAGCAGTTCTTGGCTCTCCAAACCCCAGAATAAAGAGGGTTATTACAGTCACTTAAACAATTACAAAGAATTTCTCCATGCCACAGGCACATAAAACACATGTTGTGTGTCATAGCACAACCTATGGAAGTACCAACACCGCTTTCTGCAGTACTCTTGAACACACTATTGTAAAGAGAAGAAAATTCATGTTATCCTCGAAAGGTAGGTTCTGTGATTTTAAGAATATATGGTATTCTTTGATCCCCTTCTCTCAAGTGAAAAATGGAATACACCATTAATTATGTGCCTTTGTCTGATGATGGCCTTTTTGTTTCCTTATGCTCTGTTTTGGAGACTTGTTGCTTTTTAATACCAGCAGGATATATGTATGTCAGCACCTTTTTTTTGTATTCTTATTGTAAAATATCAAAAAGCCTCAAAAGAGCTATAACTACACACTTAATTGCAGTGATGTTCAGCCTGTCCTAGAAGTCCCCCAGGGACTCACCTGAACATCAAACGTTAATGCATAGTAGGGGTTGAGTTGAACGAGAGGTAAGTAATGCAACAGAAGGAAGAATGTGGACTCTGCTCTTGACTTCCACCATCGGTGACATGATACCCGAATCTCAGCACTTCTTATCCTTTCCCGTGTGAAGACAAACACGTTAGCATAAACTACACTTCATGATTCAGCAATGGCTTAAAGTAACCTGCTTGGCTTCTGCTGAAACAGCCTAGCAGTGCTCATGTAAGCAGACAGCATGGCTCAGATTGACTGTCATACCTAACAGCTGAAAAAGAGGAAGAACAAATTCCGACTGTTCCTTCCAGTTATAAATGGACTAGATCTAGACAGAGAGATTAAACATGGAAATACAGGTTATGCACAAATGGTGCAGGGACAGAACCAGCTTGTGCTAGCATACCTCATGAGAATGCACTAACAACACGTTGGTTGGCATGCTGTTTGGACTGAAGAACAGATCTTGGCTGACAAAGACAAGGCCACACAATCACTGATCACTATTTATAAGACATTTTTTTAGTTTTTGTAAGATTCAGGAGGATGATGCATCATATCATCATTCTACATCCCTTTTACTAAAATCTGTTATCAGACATACTCTGTAAGTAGAGAATGAAAAAGCTTTTCATTAGGAGATGACTCTTTTGGTGTTAAGGTAAAAATGTGGAAGTGTTAGATCTCTTTCTCTATGAGAATGGAAGGTTGGAAACAATTACCAATATAAGGACTCAACTGAAATCAAGATATATCCAAACAGTAGCTGTTTTCAGAGAAGATTATATTATCAGATAAAGAATACTATAATTCACCAGAGGTTTGGAAACCTTTTCTTATGAAAAGGAAATTGTTTATATGCAATTAAGATTTTCAGGCACATGAGCAGAGCTGTAAAATTTTGTTCCAGAAGGTCAGCAACACCATGAATTCAATTAATCCTCTCAAACTATTCCTACATTATTAGAAAGCTATTCTTGACAATGAGGAAAGTGTGATACCATCAGAGTCAGTGATAGAAAATATTAGCTTTCCAGGGAGTTTTTTTCATTGTTTTATATAATATAAAAAAATTCTACAGATTTTTTCTGCAGCCTTGAAATCATTGCTCTCAAGTCCCTTCATCCAACTTCCATTTTAAGCTAAGGTATAAATTTTAAAGTACTTACACTTATCAATATTAAATTTCACTAAAATGCATTTGTCCAGTCTTTTCCCTTTTCTTGCAGTTTGCTTTCAAGGTATGGATTTGGACTTGCTTTATCTTTAGCACAGGAAAATTACTAACAGAACATGCATTAACTCACTTAACCTTAGGTGGCTGAATTTATTGTACTTGTACAGAACCTGTATTGGAGTCTTTTCTTTTGGGTTACTTGCTGCTGGTGTGTGCATTTCACCCACGCACCTTGAACATTCTTCCCCCACTAAGAGAAATCATGCACCACACTTCATAGCCAGCAAAGAAGGGAGTACTCAGAATGACATAATTGTCATTTCACAGATTAGATTTTAAGTCTCATTTGAAATGGAGGCAGTGCACACTTAATACTCCCAGAGAGTTATAACACAATGTCTCTCAAAAAATCCTCCTCTCTTTTAATTTTTAGCTGGCATGCATTAGTAAATAAGTCAGAATGATTGTGCCTTTTCTTCACTGAGATGCATACAAAATGCATGCTCTGTCTGCCAATATTGTAAAGTGATTTTCATTGTGTGTTTTATGGTACTGTTAGATATGTTGGATGAAATCATGGTCTCCTTTGAAGTTAAGGAGAGCATTACTGTTGACTTAATGAGACCGAGATTTCTTTTATGTTCAAATATAGGCAATGTTTTTCACTTTCTTTTTTATTAAAACATACCTCAGAAAGTTATAAAGTAAATCAGTACTTTCAGCGTTGTACCCACAACATCTAAAAGCCTAAAAATGTCAGTAATTCAAAAATTCCCATAAGTGGCTTTGAATGCCAGACACAAAGTTAGATAGAATTTGTATGAAGCCATAAATACAGCAAACAAAGTGCTTCTTATTGGCACCAAGTCTGAGTTGGATTAACAAACCCTTGTAAAAAAGTTCTACTGAATTTATTTAAAATTACAAACTATCTTTTTATAACCTGCTTACCCCCCTGAAATAAAAAATGAAACAGGATTTGTGATAAAACATTATGCCAAAGGATTAAAAAAAGAAATGGGTAAAAAGGTCTAGTTCTTTACTAAATACTATCAGCTTTTAGATTAATTTCTAAGGAAGTGTATTCGACGTCTGTAGACTCCTACTGGTTGCATTTCTGTTATTTATTCTGTATGGCATTTCCATAGGGTATATGACATCATATATATGAGCTATAAGAAATATCCCATACTGAGTTATAGCTGTTGAGAACCAGAATTTATAAATACCTCACCTGTAAGGGTAACATTTTTGAAGAAATTACTTCACAATTCAAGATATTTTAGTGGGTCTTTGTGCTATGAACATGTTTAGACATATTTGGAGGTCATTCTTCAACAGCTGTTTTCTTGAATAAAAGTTTATCTGTTTTTAAGAGATAGGAGTCTATGACACCATCAATTCAGACCCAGATTCTAAAGTAACATCGATTAAGCATTTTTTGATGGAAAACCAGGATTAAGCAGGTTAATGTCCTTTACATTTTTTATTGTGTTTTAGTATCTGGAAGACAAGGTCATGGCCAATGTTAAAATAATTACACAGGGCTGCAAGATGGTAGAACAAATATTTGACACTTCAATATAATGCTTTTCCTCATTATTAAATGGGTATTACAAAAGCATGTAGAAATCTAGCAATCTGACGCTCTGTAAGAAAAATCTACCATAGCTAATCTGAGAGCCCCGAATGCTTAAAATGTCTATTGACATCTAGCAAACACATCACCCTAGTAAAATGGACAACTTCCAGGACGCCTTGGCTAAATGTTTCTCCAGAGGCAGACTTTCCTGAGCGGATGGCTGCTTATAACCAGCCAATAACCAGTCATTACTAGGATGGAGACTTTGTGCTTGAGTGCTTTTGGAGCTCTTTCTGTCAGATATTCCATGTTTAAAAGATCAACCAGTAGTCTCAGTTCAGATTAATTTTAGATAAAACACAATAAACAAGGAATGTCTCCAAAAAAGAGGAGAAATGTGTGTCTAAATCCCTTAAGTCACCATCTTGTATTGCCTCAGAGCACTAAAGACAGAGAAATATTTAAGTTCTTGTGTTACCCAAAAATCAAAATGTTAAAAAGACTGATATTACATTATGTTATAATTACACAAAAAACAAATTTAAAATGTTGATTAAACATACACCAAACACAGATAGTCAGCCTTTGCTTTTAGTTTATGTCACATCACTTTCCCCAATTTTTGATGTTTTGTCTATTTACACTGAATTAGACAGAACAGAAATGCAGAAATGCTCACCTATATATGTATAATGTATAATCAAGACACATCTCACTTATGGAAAGAGAATTAAATGGAATCCTACCCCTAGCTCAGAGTTACAGCTTATGACTTCAGAGTTGCAGCTATTGATAAGCAAACAAAGGGCGATGGATTTCTTCAGCTTTTCTTCCACATAAGATTTTGGCACCCAGGATTAATGCCTATCCACAGTGATCTCTACTATAGGCCTGTATAGAGTTTCCAATATACAGCCAATCCACTGGGTTAAAGAATTCTACTTCATTTATTTTGGGACCTTGCAAACCAATACATACATTTCCTTCTTTTTTTCTTTTCCTTCTGCTTCCCCCGAAACCAACTCTTTCCAGTTTAATTTTTTTGAGTCATCTCATGAATTTTGTTTCCATATTTAAAAGAAGAATTCAACATTTTTGACAGTTTGTTTTCTTAAACAAGTATCTGTGAGAACCCTGGAGCCGTGTACTGTATTATAGGTAACCAGAATAATAACGTAATGACTTCCAAACAGCATGCAAGTTGCTTTACTTATTCTAATAACAAAGAACAAAAGATTTTTAAAAGCAGGATATGTCTGACATTATCAAGGTCCCTTACATGGAGTTACAGAAAATGTGAATAGGTACAATCAATTTATCATGAAAGAATCTCTCTCTGCAGTATACAGAGTATGGAGAATTTGTTCAGTATGCAGCAGTATAATGAAGCAGTGAGAGACAGAGATTATGCTTTCAGTTTTATTCATATTATGCATAAGAATTCAGAATTCGTTCTTTGGAGGATAAGCATCCTAAATCACCTGTAAAACATTTGCCTTATCTTTCAACATTAAAGCAGTGGTAGAAGTACTGCTGAGTTCTAAGAAAAAATTAACAAGCTTAGGAAATCAGTTTAACGTGCTGCAAGTCTTCCAGTGAAATGTTAACTTTTTATACACAAAAGTGCTTGTGAGCACTTAGGCCTAGAAAAGCAAACCCACCTCCCCCTCCTTACACTAAATTTTTTTTTTTTATTATTTTTTTGAACTGAGTAGAAAATATGTAGAAGAAAATGCAACTATATATACTTCTGACAGCTCAAATGATACATAAATATAAGGGCTGACAAGGGTTGGTTTGTCATTGTAGTTCACTTCGATCAACTCTACATGGTTCTGTAGGACAATGAAATTCAATGCACTTATAATTTCCAAAAAAGTGAGCTCAGATTCTTTTAAAAGCATTTCTATGTGAAAACGGATCATTTACATGCCAAAAGCACTTTTAATGTGACATATTTAGCACATGTATTATTGAGAACGAAAGCTGCTTGAACTTAGTGAATTTTAAAGTCTATAAAATGGCACCCTGCTGAGCAGAAAGGTAGCTGTTCAGTGAATTTCCCAGTTATGTGATTATTTTGAATAATAGACTTGTACATAACTTTTTATGAAATTAAAGGTATGACATTTGCTTTAGTTCAGTCCTGTAAATTGCACTTTAGAACATAAAGAATGGGCTGATGTATGAATTTGTTGTTCCTCCAAGCAATTTTGCTGATTTTTTAAAGAACAGTTTTATGTTTCATCTATTGAGTAACACATCAAACAGTTATCTCAGTAGATTTAATGAGCATTCATGTATAACTTAACACATATGAGGAACAGTCAGGAACCTCAAAAATAAAAGCATTGTGTGTTACCTTGGTTGTCTGGGACTCACCTAGACCCTGATGGAAGATGATGACTAGTTTGATGAAAAGTCCTAACACTTATGAAGCTTAATTAAGAGAAGCATCTGGAAGTATAGAGACATAACAAATTCATATAATTTGGCTCAGGTTGTCTTTGATTGATTAAATATATTGTACGCTTCACTGTCACAGAATTGAGTAGCACTACTTTCTCCCAGACAAAGAGGAACCAGCAGGAGAATAAGCCATATCCTGGATATTTTTTTTTTTTTTTTGATATGAGGAACAACATAAAGCAGTTGAAAATATAAGATACCCAACAGAAAGACTGCATGTGTGATAAATACATAAATAGACATTATTTTTTTCTGATTAGGCACTGGACAAAGGGCAAAGGTTGCAATTTTTGCACACAACCTACCTTCAATAGAAAAACAACCTCCATAACAACAGTGCTGTATCTTCTTGCATTGCTGTCATGTTGGCCACTGATAAGAATTCACCTGACACCAATGAGCTACATTACTTTTATCACCAGAGTCCAAAAAGGTTCATCATGACTACCTATATGGCACAGCACATGGCCCCAGTTAAAGCTAAAGAGTGAACAGACCATTTTCAGTTAAGCATAGGCTTAAGCGCTTTGTGGAATTCAAGTCCATGAAACAGAATTCAGAGGGTGAAATGAGTGTTTGGGACAGATATTCAGGACACTTTCTGATTGTAACTTGTTTGTTCACACACTATATATAGCAATCCATAAATAAGGTACTTGCAAAGAGTACAAGATAATCCTTTCTTTCAGGGATCACTGTTCTTTTAACCTAAACACCAATACCAAACAAACACACACTGTAAATTGACTCTACTTGGAGAGATTAAGGCAGAAAGCAAGTCTCCTGTGATTTGTAAAACCCCCTGCCCTCAATATCAAAAAACCTTTTCTACTAACACAAGCACAGCATGCAAATATTTCTAGCACTTTTAAACAACTCATGAGCTAGGAAAAAGAAGAGTATCCCAAAAAAGAACATTCAAATAGTCATGTCTCCCCACCCTTTTTTTTAGTAAACAGGATGCTTTCAGAAAAGATATTCAGAGGTATACGACCAAAATGACAACATTTGATATTACATGATACATGATCCTTAACTGGATCGCTTCCTGCTCTTCTGTGTTTCATTCCCTCATTGATAGGACTGAGGAATTATATTCCCTTTTGACTTCAAATCTGCTGCAAAACCAGAATGCTGTGACAAACACACCAGAAAACTAGAAATGAAGATTCAGGGGCCAGATGAACCCAATGGTTTATCACAAAGGGGAATGAAACTTTCTGCTAGGTATGGAAACTGCCTGAAAATTTCAGAGAATTCAGGGCTCCTCATGATAGACCGCAGTCTGTTGGGTAATATGCCCATGGAAGGGCAAAGGGCTTAAATGGTGAATGGGATAGGGCACTTCCTGAGTACGTATCCACAGGAGCGTAGGTGCTTTGCCAAATGTCTGTGTATTTTCCCTTAGTTCATAGCCTGGAATGATGCATTACAAATTAAATAAAGCAAATCCATTAATTGCAAAAGGTCTTGCTTCCTTCACTTATTTTCAAAAGTGTCATTTAAAAACAAAATTAGTAGATTTTTCAAAATGTAGTAAATGTGGTAGTCAAACAGAAGTAAGAGCTTAAAACTGTTCTCTGTTCACTTCTGAGATGTAATATTTTGAAGGTTTGCTCAGATCACTCCCTATTCTTCATATCCTGTAGTAATCCAACAGTTACTAATCTAGACAAATGTATGTTAGTGGGGGGAAAAAAAGGTTGCTTTTAGCAGACATGCGGCAAGGTTTTAATTTGTAGCTGATAATTTGCTACTGGAAGCTTACCCTGATTAGTCTTCTTATGGCACTAACAGTTTTTGAGGTAGTGTGAATTACCTACTGTGTATGTTTTTACCACCCATTCAGGGATGAAAATGAGTTACAACCTAGGCCTCAATTAAAGCTTGAAATAAGAAAACCTAAAACTTCTTTTATGTCCTCACTTCTAAAGAATAGAATTAGTTGCTTCTGATATTATTGGAATTGTAATTCACACTCCTGGAAATCCAGCAATGGATCTTTCAACCCTTTTCAATGAAGCACATTTCAGCTGTTACCCAATTATGCTGCCTTTGCTCCAAGTCAAATCATCATCCAACAGCTGAGAATTGAAACAGACTCCATTTGTGAAAATGAATGGTGTATTTATCTGGTAATGCAGAATGTTTTTAAGTGTTACTCTAGCTGTCGTGTAGAAATTAGAATGTTATTGCTTGTTCTATTAATTCTCATTTCTGGGAAACTGATTTGTAGGTTGGTTTCATCAGAGTGATATGGTAGGCAAACCATGCCATAGGCATTACAATGAGCAATGTATTGCCCATAATCTAAGCATCTGGCTTAAAATAAAGAACTCATCATGTGAATCATTATTTCTCAAAGGGGAATCCATATTACCCTTTTTGTATACTGGTGCTTAATAGTCCACTAATCTTAACTGATCACCTTCCCACAGAATGATGGAAACTATATAGAACTAATAAATACAAATAACTGAAAATAATAATCCCTTTACCTAGGTTTCCTGTTTTCTCTTAACGATGTGCAGATATTCTTAAACTATTGTTTGGGGCATATTTTAATAAATAGCGATCTACAAAGCATCCTTCACTACTACCCAGCAACCTAATATGGCAATTTTCAGTTTTCCACAATAGTGTGGAATCTTATTTTAGGTTTCATTAATAATATTTTTTAAGGAAAGGAAAAGTGAGAGAAATTATAGTTATTTTATTCTGTCGCTATTCAGAGGTTCCCGTAGGCGATGCGAGACAGTGTAACAATAAACAATAATATAACTGGTAGGTGTTGAGGATAGCAGCTAGGAGACAGGACATTCTTCATTAAAAAGAAAAAAAAAGGAACAATCAAGGGGTGCAGGAGTCATGGGGAACATTCTAGCATACCAAAAATGCAACATATTTATTTAGATGGCTACCCTGTGAAACGAAGGGCAGTCACTGCTTCTTAGCTAGCATCAGCCGTTCTAGTGAGCTTAAAGACAGCTGAAGAAGACTATCTGCACTGAAATAAGTTCTGCTACCACTTCTGTGAATACACTGTTAAGAGCGGGGGAAGAGAAGCAACATGCAACACGGCAATTGTCAGTCTATGTGGTTTTTGTTAAGGTTTTTTTTCCCCTAAAATAATTTTAAAGAACCCTACACCCATTTCATAGAAACCTGTTGTGTTTAATCCCTGTTAAATTAGATAAGTCTTTCCCAAGCAGAAAAAATGTGCAATATAGATTTTTCTCTCTCCTTTACATACATTATCATTTCTGCTTATTCTTCTCTGGTTTTGTGGTAAATGGACTTTAGACTTCCTTTGTCTTTTACTCCTCGTTACCCTTTCATAGCAGGTTTTTTCATGGAGTCACTCTAGGGTTCTTTTTTTTATTGTAAAACTGACATTTAGCATAATGAATTTAATCTAATTCCATTTTTGTCATACAAAGGGCCAGATTCTCAGCTGCTATAAACTTGTATATCCCCCATGAGGTCAGTACGCCTGATTTGTGCAACCTGAGTTTGACTTTAAGGAAGCTTACCAGGCTCAAACAGTTCTTCCAGAATGTTTAAATTCAATGGGAATTTTGTCTAGATTCATCAGACCTCACTTTGGGCATCTAGTTTAAGTGTGCACATGTCCTGTGTTTTCTCTAGCAGCTAGCCATCACTCTGTCTCTCTCTCAGCTGAAAGCAATGATGCTTCCAGCATGGAGGGAACCTCCGAGAATTGCCCAACGTCAGGAATAAATTTACACCTTCTCTGTTTGTTTTTCAGAGTTGAGGTCATAGCATTGTAGCCACCAAGTTTCTCCAAGAGGGTATGGTGTTAAAAACCCCCAACTAGCTAGTACGACTGCTGCCTTTGTCTGGTGTTGCTACAGAAATATTACAATAACACATCAACACCAGTCACCACGTGACGTAGCTACCTTATGAAATTGTCGGGACCAGAAAGCATTAAAGGGCTGTGAAAATGAGACTTGGGTTGAGCTATTCACTGTGTATAATCAGCACAACACAGACCTTTATACTAGCCCTAAAGAAGAAGATGGTTTCTGCTATCCACTTTCTCATCTATAGCTAATTTTCAATTTAAATGAATATCTGGCTACAGATTACTTGCAATATATTAATAGTGACTCTTTGCAGTGTATTCTTCAGTGTGACTGGCCATCAATGTAACCTTTTTTTTCTGCAGCTCTTTTTGATAACTCAAATATTTTGGATGTAAGACTAGCAAGTTATGAACAGTGAACACCCAACAACAGGTATACTTGTTCATACCTGCATTTTCCCCGTACAAAGACAGTTATTTGTTACATTGTCTCCCCTTCTGTGTTTCCTGTTATACTGTATGCACCACAGTAGTCCCTGAAGGTGTATTAAATAGTCTTCTACTGTGTATTAAGACATATGACTAACATTTCTTCCATGTTTGCTTTGCACTGCCTACAAGTGAGGAAAATCAAGTATTTTTTTAAGCAATAAAGTGTTTCACAATTTTTTCCATTTCCCAAAAATTACAAATAAGAGAACCTAGTACAAGTGAATGTAACATTTCATAAGTTTTAGACCTTAATTACGTCTTCAGATGCATTCAATATTCAGCAAGTTCTAACAGAAAACTAAAAATAATGATGATGTATACACATTCCAAGAGCAATGAAATCTGGAAGGTTCAAAAATATTTTTCTATTATACAAGTAGATCTTTCCTTTTTCGATTAGGGTATAGGTAGATTTGTTTCCACAGACTTGGAAATAGAAAGAGTTGGAGAATATACTTCATCTGAAAGGAAAGAACCTGTTTCTTCTATTAAAAAAGATATTCCCTGCTTTGATTAAAAAGTATAGACTTGCTTGAGAAGAAACCACTACTAGAATAAAGACAATTATAGAATATTTCTTTTAGAAGGTCCTATTAATAGAAAATCAGAATGCCTCAGCTCATGATGCCTGTTTGTAAGACCATATGGAATGCGCCAGAGCCACATACCTTACACAGCACACTCAAGAGATTAAGTGTCAGGCTAAGTCTATAATTTTTTCTAAGTACTGCACATTGGGTCCTGCCACACATAAACTTGGTAAGTACAATAATAAGCAACTATCTTCTGCAACACAAAATCCAGTTTGTACAGTGCTTTGAAACATCAAGACATTTCAAGGTAATTTACCAGAGATATACAATAATTGAATAATACAGTCTGCAGCTCCAAGCTAATGACGGTAAGCAAAGGGAAAACAAGTGAGTCTTCTCTACTATCAAGGTAGGGAATCTTTCTGTTCTTTAATCTTTTCCTCTCCTGGGGCTGTCAATTGTGCAAAATGGCTTGAAATTATGGATTTTTTTCTCATGGACTACAATTTGCTCAGGGACTATTCAAGTAAACAAAGTCATTCAATTTATGATCTGGTTGCCTCTTTCCCTACTATATTTACAATGCATTTTCTGTAATTGTTACAATATTGATCAAGGAGTGTTTTGTAAATATTCTATAGAGTGGTGGTGTGATCTATGTGTGCAAAAGTCAGATGATGTCAGTCCACACTTATTTTACACACACAAAGATCTGCTCAACATTTTTACTTTGACCAAATCATACTTTTGATCCATTTTGCATATTCTGAAAATAACTGACAAAGCCTACAACCTGATAAACACCACAAGCTAAATAAAACTGGAGCTGTAGCTCTATTGAAGCCAATGAGAGATTTACTATTTACTTCAGTGCCGCAAGCATTGTACTTTGAAAGTTATAATGTACATCGTTCCCAAACAGTATAAAAGAAATTTCTGTTGAAATAGAAGCTAAACGAAAGTAGATTCCCATAAAGGCCATGTTCTGTTCTACTATATTAACACAGAAAAAAGAGCAAAAAGAAGTGAAAATCAGTACTCAGCAAACATGGTGTTTGCTTTATGCATTTGCTACTCTGTAGATTATGTGTGATGGATATGATTTCCTCTGTCCATTTTCCTTAATATTCCCCACCAAAACTCTCTACTGAAGCTATTTCAGCTAAAAACAGTTAACTTCTTCATGGCCCTTCTAGTCCCTTACCAAGCAGCCCTGAAGAGAAGATCATTTAAATTACAGCATGGCTTCCTTGATAGAAATGTTAGCATTTGGAGGAGGTCCCCAAAGCAGCATGGTGGGGTGAGCACTCTGTCATCTACTGTTATAGTTCCAGGTCTGCCTGCAGGTTGGGGGGCTTCACATGTGTTTCATTACTGCCCCAGGTGATGTAAGAAGGCAAGAGCAGTTGTGTTAACCAGAGCTTTATTATACATACTCGGGAGCCTGTACTCCATGCTGAGGCTCTGCAGCCTGTCTCTCAGTGGCAGACCCACCACTTTGCATTCCCCATTCAGTCCCACCTCCTCTTGAAACCTCACGCTTTCTCTCACTCCAGTGTGGTTAGTTACTCTACAGTGGTGTTTTGGAAGCTGCATAACTACGGTTTTCCTCAGCCCGAAGTAGTCTTTTTAACTTTCTCACATGCATGAGGCATGAGACCCATGTCACATGAGTAGGGGTAAATATGAACTGTAGCCACATAGGGAGGGACGTAAGGGATGCACCCCATCCATTCATACAACTGTAGAAGGGCTACTACATATGACTATGTGGGGGATGGTGGCTCCTAATGCTGCTTCAGCCCAGGGCATGACTAAGGAACACAGCGCCTGGGTACAACACTGGCCTTTTTCTCCCTCCTGTCCAGCACTGTATCCTGGACAGGTACATGAAGTAGGCGAAGTCTCTGGAGTCCTGTTTACAGTCTGTGCAATACAAGACAAAGAAGAAAGTGTGGAGAGAGATTAAGATTTAGCATATCCAGTAGTAACCATCTAGTAGAGCGCATGACATACTGGTGTGTCAACGTTTGGCAGGTTACTGCAATTTATCCTTTCCTACATGTAGAATAACAGGGTGCAGACTGAGCAGTGAAGGGCAAGGATTTTGTTCATTGATTGACTCCATTAACTATAAAGTACCTACAGTGGAACTGTTGTGTAATGCTCACCATTCCCCTACTTCGTTATAGCTGCAAATAGAATGAGAATTCATGGTTACACATAGTAACCAGGAAAAAATATTTTCTATTTCTTAACACATGCAATATCTATGCATTGACAGGGTCTGTCAGTGTGGGAGGTTGCACATACAGCCTCAAACTGGAGAGGGGGGAAATGGACAAACTCGGAGCAACGGCATTTACTCTGAGTCTGCCCTGTCACTGACCTCAACTCCAATCAGGGCACACCACACTTTAAACAAGGGGCAATGGGGGTGAAGCGAAAGCAGTTCAGCTCCTCTGCTGCTACAGGTCAAGTCTGAGCAAAACTCTTTTGAGGAAAGACTGCCAATTTAGGTGAGTTATGTGTGGTGGCTTTGTGATGTAGATTACTGTCCATGAGGGACTGGGTTGAAAACACTGAACTCATTGCATATGCACATATAGATTATGTGATAAAGTTAACTATAAATTAAGAGATCTATACTGTCATAAAAAACTGTCTCAATAAGACCATTAAAACAGTATAGTAGCTGCATTTTAGATTACTGGACTTTGGGTCTGAGTTTATAGTTATTTCTTATACGGAAACACTGAATTCAATTTCTGACTCTTACAGTGGTTTGTAGATACAGTCAGAAGCTAAGAAATAGTGCTCTACTCTAAAATGAAGCTAAGTTTCCTTTCCCTTTTTAACCAGCTGGGTCCCTTTAGCCAAGATTATTCATCATTTCTTAATCCATATTTTTTCCTCAAATGCCAGAAAAAAAATCCAAAATATGGGAGAAGGAATCCAGTTGGGTGGTTAGTTCTAATGAGCTGACATGATTTTGAGCACCATTAAATATTTCTAGGTTCTCTTTTGAGTGAAAATAAAATTTTTAATAATTTCTCTTTGGTGTAACAAGGTTTAATACCTCAATTTTTGGCACTTTATTCCATTTAGATATTATGTGATAGTTTATTATATAAAAGTAAGATAAGGCTGAAAAATGGAGAACCAATGTTGAAAATAATCCCTTCAAAATTTATGGACATATGTTAAAAAAAAAAGAAAAAACAACAAGAAAGATGGACTCTGGAAAATTTGCAATGAAACAAGACTCCAGCACTGTGTCCTGTGGCCCTGATTGGTCCTGTGCTCAACCAACCTTTGACAATTTCAGGAAAATTTTAAAATGTTGTTTTAAAATACTCTGCAGTATGCAGCTTATGTCCAGTCCAAACAGAAAGATCACAGAATAAGAGCTAAAATGAGCAGTTTTATAGACAGCATAGATATTCACACAAGCTAGTGCAGGTATTTTGAAAGTTATGTTCCCCTTCCTTTTTGTCTCCTATAACAGGTTGTATGTTAAAGTACTCTGTGGGACTTCTCAGTACTTGCCCTTACTTCTTCAGGGGACAGATGAGAAGGCTCCTCTGCATCAACACTACCTAATGGAAAGTTCAGTGGCCAGATGAAAATTCAGAAAGTCAGAGAAACGGCAACAAGGCCAGCACGCAGTGGATCTTTGTACATTTGTACATGATCCAAGCTAAGGTAAGCAACAACCTGTTTTGTCATTTTACTTTTATTTTAAATGGTTCTTGTAAACTCAGCAACTTAAAGAATCAAAACATCAAAATACTAAATACATTCTCCCAAGCACCTTAAGACACCATAAAAAGAACAAGGTAGATATAACACCGCATATAAACCCAGCAGTTCTCCCTTTAGTCTGCCTGATCTGGTTTATGGGCAACAAACTTTTCTGCCTGTTTTGAAATCTGCAGTTTCTTCTTAGTATTTCTGCCTTTATAGATCTCAGCATCCCACTTGCAACCTCAACCACAGAAGATACAAACTGTATTAGCAGAATGTGGCTATGTTTGCTATAGATAAGATTCTCCCCTTGCCTATGGATCCGCCCGTATCTTTGCCAAAAAATCTGTCAAGTCTGTCAAGTGTGGGCCAAGTGTGGGCAAACTGTCTGTGCTTCCCAGACTGATTTGAAAAGCTTTTTCTGCAGAACCCTACATTCCCGTATAAACATTTGTTTCATCGTCTCTCTGGGGCATTCCAAAGAATAATTTATGGAATGTCTTTATTTTTGTATTTGTGAATAATGGTCAAAATCCCTGTAACCTATTAATCATCTGAATGAATGAAACTCACTTTTCCATGGATTTCTCTAGTGTTGACTCTGCTATCAAAGAAAGTGTAGACCCCAACTGCATTGGGACCACTATATGAGTATCTCTGCCAGGTGGGTTTCCTGGTGTCTTCTAAGGTGTAAATGATCAGAGCAACCTTCTCCTTCATTTGGGACCTCAAAGACATGTTTTACTTTATTTGGTATCCTATCCAATATCTACAGTCTATGAGATTCAGTGGGAATCAAGAACTGTCTTCAGAAGTAATTAGCAGAAGACACAGAAAGACAGAAAAATGGACACAAGCACACCTGCTTTCAAAAGGAAACTAGGCTTGAAAGGTTTTCACAATTGTTGCAAACATGAAGAACGGATATTAGATGACTGAAAAATAACATAATAATCCAAATAAGCTTTGTCCAGTAAACTTGGTTTAGGGCAGGGTAAGCGAAGTGGACTAAGAACTGACCAGCTGATAGGTCCCACAGGTGGTTTTCAGTGAATAATTACCACCAAATGAGGTTGTTTCTATCGTGTGAAACTGGCATTGGGCTTCACCCTATTTAAAAATTGTATCTGCCATATGGCAGTAAATAAACAGTCAAGGCTGATAAAATTGGCAGGCAACACAGAGATCAGGAAAGCCACGGTTAGCCGTTGAGATGGCAAAGTATGCTGGGTCCCTCTATGCAAAATACCAACACAACTAAATGCAAAGCTATACACCTAAGAACAAGAAATGAATATTCAGAACAAGAAACTGACTGCATGCTGGAAAACAGTGGCTGAATGGGACTGGAGGTTACAACAGAAAAATATCTTCATGCCAGGTTCCTGGGTATGTGGAAGGGTTTCCAAGGTGAATGGCTGGTCAGTTCCTTAGTGCGCCCAGGGACACCACTTCAAGGGGCCGTATCACCACGTGTGATGGTGGAGCATGTGTTGTACCTGGAATGGTTCAGGTTCTCAGCTCAACTCAGCCACCTATACTGAAGCTGATAAAGGAAATGGCACTGTAACTGAATTCCTGTGCATAATTTTACAGGAGAGAATGAGCAAAGGGACTTAGTGGCAGAATAAATTAGTACAGTATCCATTCACTGTTTAAGAAATACTGCAATACAAATCCTTGCTCAGGTCACACTGAAATTGAGTTTTGATGTCTCTTCTTAGTTCTTATTCTTCCATATGAAAGGCCCAGGATACGAACAGCAATGGTATCACAGGTCACAAGCTACATACTTTTCAGGGACACTTGCAATGCCTGTCTATAACCAATCCCACAGTTTTTATAAACAGCACATTGAGATGTAGTATTTTTGAAGAGCAACAAGGAAAACTCTGAACAGCTAAACCTGAGGGAAATATGTCAAATTAATGGCAAGCATATTTTTTGTCACTCTATTGAACAAAGATTTTTCAGAAAAAAAAAATATTACTTCTTCAAATGTGTTTTCTTCCCCAGATAATATGAAAACTATAATATGACACTGTACCAATGTGAAAAGTAAACATTTTCTTAAGAAACCAGGGTCAGCTCCTAAAGCCAGGCAGGACGCTGCCCCACAGGACCTTCCCTCCGCGCTTGGCAACTCCTGGAGATTTCTAATCGGAAGCATCTGGCATCAGGCTGCCTGACTAAAGGCATTTTAAGGACCCACATGATCAGACAACAGTAAGATCAACTCCGGTATATGGAAACTCCTCAAAAAGAGTTTTGCTACCTTTGAAGTATTTTAGAGGCCTGCAGGGTTTAAGAGCACAGTAACCGCTACCGGGTGCCATCCACCATGGTGCTGAGTAGGCAGCTCAGGAGTGGGAGTATTAGACTGGATGAAAAATAAATAAAATAAGTGCATTGACTGGGAAAACAGATAGGTAAGTTTATCTGTTTCCAAGGGAACCAGGCAGGTAGCACAAAGATGTCTGGCAACTGCTTCCAGTCGGGATTAACATCTAAAAGGAGGCTTTTCTGTGGGTCCAAAGACCAAGCCCTGTCACATCACTGGACGGTGATGTAAAACATACAGTGAATCACGTTCCATACTGAACAGTGCTTGAGCAGATGCAGGACCGGATCCACTTCAGTAAAAAACTGTAGAAGTAAGAAAGTTGATAAATGTGTGATTTTTAATTTTTTTTTTTTACGTGCAAGCATAAGCACCCATCTATTTCATGCACTATTTAAAGCTCACACAAACATGCTCATAATTACATAGCATTTTTTTCTGCCATACACTTGTGCTGTAGTTTCCCAACAGTTTCCTTGAAGTAACTGTTATTTTTACAGTAGCAATGTTAGTGTATTTTAACTGTCATCAGCTTTTACATTAAAAAAATATTGGTTATGTTGTGATAAGTATTTCCTTTTAGACTTAGAGATTTGTATCGGACATTCAAAATATACAGTATTCAAAAAGGAGCTAAGGCTGTCTATTGTAATAAAGCTAAGAAACGAAAGAGGGTATACAATAAACCAGAAACTTGTAACATGCTTCTCTGAGAGGGAAATTGGGTTTATGTATTGAGTGGCTTATAAATATGATAAAATTAAATTTAGCATAAACACGTATCATTTATCCAAAATACTGTAACATAATTATAAAAATATAGAAAAAAATAAATGGGAATGCATCAGTTTAACCTGTTCTCTTTCTTTATAGGTTGATATTAATGGCTTAAAACACACAAATATGAAATTTATACAATAATCACCACATTTCCTTATCTGTTCTTTCAAAGGCAATTTCATTTTTACAAGTAATTGTTCTAAACAGCTTTTCTAGCAGCAGAACCACAGACTACTGCCATTCGTTTGATGGAAACACCCCACTTTCACAACTCTCAGAACCACAAGGCCAAAGCCACTTGAGTGTTGTAATTTCAGAGGAGCAGGCCAGGCATATGCTTTTGTACAATAGTCTGTGTGATCTGAGACAACGCCAGGTTAGTTGTAAACAGCACGTAAAAGCTTGCAGATACAGAACACAGAAATACATCATGCTAGAGATTTGGAAAAGTATATCTGTATGTAAATTTTTTTTGCTACTTTCCTCCTGACAGTAACAGCAACCACACGCCTGTTGCAAATACAAATAAACAATGCAGGAAACCAGAATCTGCGCGTCTGCTCGCTTTCCTCAAGACAACAAGTTATATCATAAGGGAGTACTGTGGCCTGCAAAAGAACGGAAATAGTTCAAAGGCTAAATTCAGCTGAAAGGGAGGCTAAAGGTCTGTGCGCAATTGCTCCTTGACATTTCTGCATGTAATTACCATCCGTCTACTTTAGACAGACACCTTTCTCACTGGTTTTTGCATCCAGTCCCCCATTTGCATGCACACTTATGGTAATTACAAGTGTAAATATAGTGGGGAAATTGACCTCAGGCTTTGATTTTTTATTTTTCTTTTTTAATGTGGTCCACACTTTTAAGAGCACAGTTAGATTTAACACTCAAAAAATTCTGTTCCCCATAAATATCAGTATATATCAGGGTTATTATTTGGCTTCCAAATATTCAGAAGTGAAGGAAAAGAGAAGGGGAGAACAGCTGTAAGTAAGAATAAAGACATGTTTGAAGGAGCAGGCAGAGCTTAGGATAAGAAATATAGTGACAATATTGTGATTTACAGATCAAACATTCCAGCCAGAAGCTGTGTCGGAAAGCAAGATACAGCACTGTTCCAAATAACAGGATAGCTCTTCAGCTGATGCAATTCAGCAAAGCTCCACCGGAAACAATGAAGCTACGCTGATTTACGCTGGCTTGAGATCTTCCTCAATATGTTTATAGCTTAATGGCTTATTATTAATCTAAAAATCAGAAAAATAACAACTTGTCATTTATTTAACCCCAGCATGATGGAAGGTTAAACTAAATACAGAAAGCCCATAACAAATAGCAGGGACATTCTAAGGTCACCAAATGAAGGCTGTCGTTTTTGTATTCAGGCCAATGATAAAAGAGTTTTTAAATGTTTGGACATTCAATCTATGTAGTGCCACAACCTGAACATACCCCTTTGCCAAACACAGGCTCACTAAATCCTCTTGGAATGTTGTTTACCTCTGAATAAATCAAATTTGACAGAGTAGGTTAACTTTACAGATTCATTTTTCAATCACAAGTGATTGATATTTTTTACAGAAAGCAAGCTACAAAATTCTTACTGCATTACTGACTATTGGAAGTCATATTGTTCTTGGGTGTCATATGGAAATCCAAGCCATTTTTCAAGTACCTTGTTTCAGTCATCCACCCTCTCTGTGAGAACACAGTAGTGAGTGTACCTCAAACGAGGATCACCCAGCAGAGATGGTTTATCAATTATTTTAAGTCGGTGTCTGTCTCCCAGAGGCTGAAAATGCTGTACTGTGCATTTTTCAGCACTGGTCCAGTGCTAAAATCCTAAATCCATTATCTAGGCTTATGTCACACAACAATAAAGAACAGGCTACTGAAAGAAACTGAATGAGAGCTGAGATATAGGAAGGTTTATTGTTAGTTGATTAAAACCAAATTGTAACAGAAAATATGAAGGGGAGCTAGAAGCAATTTGTATCATTTGATTAAAAAAAAATCTTTTGTGGAAAGGCCAGAAATAAAACCCTCTTCATTATAAAATTTGTATATATTTCTTATTCCCTTAATTAAAAAATAAATATACATGTAAAATCTTCTGTTGCCAACAACAATATTCATACATTGCATTACTTGTTTGTCCAACTGAATATGCTATTTTGGTTAGTATCTGTTTAATTATTATACGTAATGCTGCTTGAGGCTATCTGATATGGGTGTCTATGGAAAAATGATCATAATTCACTTTTATTATTATAATGACCTTGGTCTGTGACAGGACTGAATTAAATATCAGTGAGAATTTACACAATTCACTGTGCTCAGGTTTATGCCACTTAACATTCAGTGTTTAACTGGACCACGTAAGTTAGGTGGATGGATTGAGATGCATCTTTGTCTGGAGGCTCTCTATACTGTCAATGAAGACTGATAGGCACTGCCAAAAGGCAATTCAGATCTTAGATGAATGGAATTACCCTTTGGGGTGCCTGCCACCTCCATTTTCCATAGAGGAAGCCTAGGGTGCACCTACACTCAGTGTTTCAACTGAGTGCTTCCAGTTATCTTGGGGTGTATATTATACTTACATTATGGGGAAACATGTATCCTTGAATTGTAAATATTTAGTATTATAATATTTTTCCTGGCCACAAAGTCAACAACCAGTTGACAAAAAAAAATAAAAATTCCAGTGTCCAAATCACAGCTTTGCACTGAATTTTCTTGGTGTTTCATTACAATACAGTCTATAAATACTTGAAAATCTACTGTTTCTCAAGCAACATCAGCTAATTTCTACAGTCTTATTCTTTTTCAATGTAGTCTAAAGATATTGTCCTAATGCTCTCAGATACCTTCATTTCAGAATGGCAAATAGCTTATTTGAGAACTTTACTTACTTTCCATTTTCATATATTACAAAAATGCTATTAGACATCTTATTTCAGGGATCTACTTGGGGGAATGGACAGGACTGAGAAATATTAAACGCTCAGAAGTTGTTCTTCATTCAGTGCAGCTAGGGTGTGCATTTGTTTCTTTAGATTCTAGGTATAAATCCCACTGATATCAACTAAAATATCTTCCCTGACTTGCTGAGTAAGCCTCCCTCCCTGAGGGTTGTTGGTTAAACAGTCTCAGGTTAAGAAACTGAACCAAGACATTCACCCCCTCTGTGTGCATGTTGTAACTACTGCACTACTGCATTAAGTGCCATCTCCATTCTTGGCATTTTTAACAGAAAAAAAAAAATCCCCATTTACTTTGAAATTGGAGGCCTGGGCACCAAGCTATGGGGGAGTGTGTGCAGCAATGTGGGTCTCAAATGAAGGAATTGCCACTCTTAGCCTTGGAAAGGCACTCTGAGGAGTATGACTTCAGCCTAGCTCCAGCCACTGCGGGATTTAGTGTGCTTATTCAAGGTTTTTGTCCATTCTGGTTGCACTATTTTTTTGACACTCTCATCTGAGACCTCCTGCAGCACTTCTTAGGCATATCAAGTCCACAGTCTTCTGGGTTAAGCACTTGAATCAAGAACTTGAGTTTGGTATCACAGACCCTAAATTCCTTTTTTTTGTACTGAACATGAATGAGACTATCAAGATCAGGATTAGAAAATCAGTGGCTGGGAGAGCACATTACAGAAGCACCTTTCTCTTAGCATCCCTTTTGGACACCTCTGCCACTGGCTACCAACAGAGAAAAGGTTATGGACCCAGTGTCTACGCCTGCATTAGCAAGTAGAGTGATGAAATAAGAATGGATCTTTGGAGCAGAACAGTCTGTGCCAAGGACGCACTATATACACTAAACATGTATTGGGTGAGTTTATAGCAGCTATCTCTAGCCTGCTCCCTTGGACTTACTTCTCATTTGTAATCTGAGTGCACTGGGAGCACATCCTTTTTAGCATTCACCTTAAAGGAGTCCAGCTGGCACACTCAGAAACCAAGCCAAGATGTGAGCCAAAGCATGATAAGTGGACACTACTGGGATATTTACATGTTCCTTACCCAAAACAAAACACTAATGTAGACACAGCCAGTGTGACCACTTTTTTTTTTTTTTTTTTCTGAGAGTCTGGTGTCCTACAACGTATAGATAATTTTGCCTTTTTACTTTCAATATTGGAACTGCTGTTGTACTAGGAGATTACCAATTACTGTAGTTTTCATAGGTGGAATACAAAGTTTAAAGGATCTGACAATATCCAGGACATCATTTTTTTAAATACTTTTAGAAAAGAACAAAAATGAAGAGCAACTTCTTGTGAAAGTTTTTTTAAAACCATTACAGTTACTGCTTTATGCAGTAAATTTATGAACCTATAGTTCAATAGCAGACTCTCTCCATTTCAAACACCATATACATTCCCACATCTTGATGATACAGAAAGACTATTTCGTAGTCTCTTGCTTTTCTAGAAAATTTTCCTGTAGATTTTTCTCTGAGGAATGGCCTAAAAGGAGAAGGTAGGGAGTTCCTAGGCAGGGAGTATAAAATGAAAACAGAGAGAGTAAGATGTTTTAAGCACAATATATATATTTAGCAACAAAAGAAAAACAAATAACTCTTAGTTATTTTCCACTTTGGAATTCAAAGTGGTCAATCTGTATTATCATTTGGTCTATACTACAAAACCAAATTAATTCCAGAACACACAGGGAATGTGAATGACCAAGCAAAGAAACTTTGGAAAATGAAGAGTTTCTAATGGGACCGCCTTAACCAGACCATAAAGGATATTGCTGCTGGACAGATATTGGGCCTCAAACAGGAATTTTTTTCCATTTAACCCCAACATGTCCTACAATATCAGGCTTACCATGAACAGAGAAGAATGCAACTGCAAAACAATCAGATATTGTTTCAAAATTCAGATTTCAAAATCTGCCATGAAATACTTTAGGGCACATAATTAACTTCTGACATTTTGGAGGTCAATTCTTGCTAATCAAAGCCTCTTGAACATCCAGTTAGGATTTTCAGCACTGCTTGTCTAGACACATTTATCCACTGTTCAACCAAGGCTGAAAAAAAAAAAGCCTTCTCTCTGGTTTTCTTTTTATGGAAGGGTAAGGCAACAAATAGGCAAGCAGAGCACAACTCTAAAAACTGCACACCAGTTCTAGCCCCCGTGATTCTTAACTGGATCTATAGTTGGGGAATTGGATAGACACTTTGTCCAATTTTAACAGTTCTCCCCACTAGTACACTACAGGAAGAATCCAATACTTTCCAAGGACTTTCATGGAAAGAAAGGTAAAAAAGATAGGAGGAAAAGTCCACCAAGTTCCAAATATGAGTAAGATAGTATCCATTATACCCATGTAGGGTGTGAGAGTTGCTGGTTCAAGCTCTCAATTAACCTTAGGCTCTCATTTTCTAGATGAGTTCTTTAACTACCCAGCTGTATATATGAGTAGGACGAAGCTTTTCCAATTATCTCAATTTTGTAAAAAATTAAAGATTCATTATACTGTTGCATCTACGTAGAATGTAGGTGACCTATCCAGACTAATTAAAAAGAAGGTCTTTAATTTAGGTCTTCCACCTACCAGAGATATCATAACATGCAGGTAAGTGCTTGCTACATTGTGAGTTGTTCTAACCTTGCATATCTTTTTTTTTTTTTCAGTAAAAGTTGCCATCATCTATTATCTCTCTTAATTTAATAGCCAGAGCTTTACTGTGCAAGCAACTACAGAAATTACTGTACTTCATAGAAATTTCCCTCAGCCTGAGCTGCCTTCAGAGGAGCTGAAGAAAATGATTACATTTAACAACTGGAGTTACTAATGAAGAGAAGAGTTGGCTGTTATGACCCATCTGTGAATAACCAGTAAACAGGAACCTTTAATGCAGAGTTCAGACTTTAATAGATGCGCGGTCATTAAGTCCAGCCTGCTCTGACTTCTACCTAGCATAGGCCCCACAACCACATCCAGTAACTCATATACCACCTGGTAAGGAATCTGCCCGTATTTTTGCTCAAGATTCCCAACATGGTTATTTAACCACCCATCCATCTATTCATCCAGCTTTCTGCTTATTTAATGGTAACTTACTTTCTCACTCTCTCCCCCTCCTGCACCCTAAACCGCTGCAGTATGTAACATACACTACCATTTTCCTATAAATTTTTCCTACAAATTATCATAATGAAAATACTGTTATCTATTTTATCTTCTATTTACAATAATCATACAAAATAATGATTGTCTTTTTCTCTGCTGGAAGGACTTTAAATATTTGGATACATTTGCAATTTAATCTAGGGTCACAACATCTTCGTTCCTGTGAGGAAGTCAGAGGTTGTTGAGAAAATGATAAGCAGGACTGATCTAGTGATACAAAGCTTCTCAGCCCTACTGAAGCCTTGGCAACAGTTTTGTTACCCTCAATGACAACATAGCCAGGATTTCACCCCTGATGTTAATCTGAAATTTCTTTCAACAGTTAAATCACTTTGATTGCGAAACAAAAAGGAATTAATAATAAAGTGATTTATCTTGTAAAATTTCCCATACTTACTGCTTCTAGATAGAAAGCAAACACCAATGAGATAAAAGAAAGTTACAAAAGATAACGACTGAGTGGTGCCCAGTGACAGGACCAGAGGCAAAGGGCACAAACTGAAACACAGGATGATCCTGCTGAACATCAGGAATCATAGAATCATAGAATGTTTTGGATTGGAAGGGACCTTTAGAGGTCATCTAGTCCAACCCCCTGCAGTGAGCAGGGACACCGTTAACTAGATCAGGAAACACTTTTTTACTGAGAGAGTGCCTGAGCACTGGCACAGGTTTGCCAGGGAGGTTGTGGATGTAACTCCATCTTGGAGATACTCAAAAGCTGTCTGGACATGGTCCTGGATAACCAGCTTTAGGCGGCCCAAGCTTGACCAAGGGGGTTGGACCAAATGATCTCCAGAGGTCCCTTCCAATCTCGACCACTCGGTGATCCTGTAACACTTGCCCAACAGATTTGGACTACTTGGCCCAAGTAAATGCTATTATTACTTTCTTACCAAATACAACTGATCAAATTTTTACCTTGACCTTGTAAAGAAAAGGTGCTGGCAATACCTCTACAGAAGTAGATTACTAAAGCAGGGTAATCACAGCCCCCTGCAGTACCTCCTAAGATGTCAGCCAGCAATGGCTATTGCCCTCCAATCCAATTCATAAAAGAATATTTCCAAAAGATATCATAATTCCATGCATTTGCACAAGTTTCCTGTAGGACAGATTTCCAGTGACCTTAGCCAGAGGCTGTAATTATTCATTATATAAAGGCCCCTTTTCAGTGCTCAAGAAAGTGAGGAGCAGCTTCGTACCATCTAGATGACAGTTCAAGATGAGCAATATTAACTTTAAATAGCAAATTAATCTTTTTATAGACCATGCTTAATCCTTGGGCAGAACCTTACAGTTATTAGCACCACCTGGTGCAATATGCATAAAATTTGCTGCCACTGTTGAGACAGACCAAAGCTTATGCTAAATTTCAATTCCACTTAAGGTTTCAAATAAGGATTTAAATGAGATTTTGGGTTGTGGAGTGAAAGGGGTGGCTAAGCTAGTCATATGCCAGGGTGGTGCACTTGCTGTGAACTTACTGTGTGTAGTTTCTAGACCCAAATCTGCAAAGTAATAGAATACAACTTTTATTAATTATATAAATAAATTCTGACTGTACGTATAATCATAAATAAAACATTAATGTAGATGATAAAATATATTAAAAACCAATAAAAAGAACAATGTCTCATCAGGTCATCTCTCTTATATGCCTTTGCTGAGCCACATGAAATTCAGCTAAAAATACTTCAAATTTTTTTTTGCCAACATACAAAAAAAAAAAAAAAATACAACTTTCAATGATTTTTCCAAATCTGATACACCCACAAACATGCAAAGCTGAAAAAAAAAAAAGAGATTCTTTTTCTTATTGATTTGGTCAGTTGGTAAAAAGGGTATGACAGTAAGGGGAATGTACAGTACCTGTGTTTTGATCTTTCTTAAGGTTGTAATAGAGAGGTTATACATTTCATCTGAGCTGACAGCAGTTTGAAATGTTATAGATAGGCTTCCTGAGCACAACCATTATTTACTGTTTGACTGTAATGTCAGTCTTTTTCTGCTTTTTCAATATTGTTTGCACTTTGCCTTCGTGAAAAGGGTCTTGATTGAACCATACAAGGGGAGATATTTCTATCTTTCTATGGGATCAATGAAGATGTGTTTACAGGTCCAGGACACAGTGTACACACCACAATAATGGATTTTAGTCTGTTTGTTGACTGAAAGCTCCTTTTCTTTGTAACTTGTCAATCTTGCATCTATTACTTGATTGCAACATAAAAGGCTATTTGGACAAGCTCTGAAACAACAACTGTATCAATCTAACTGAAGTGGTTACCTGCACTAAGTATTCAGCCTTTAGCAAGATAAATCACTTAAAACTTGAAATCATGCAGGACTTTATTTGCCTCTCCATCTGTCAGCTCTACTCTGTGCACAGTTTTCTTTAAAATATTTTTATTGAAACGGTACTAATCAATGTGTGATTGCAATGAAATAATGAAAATTAAAAACACACACTTAACTTTTATAATTTTGAACATAAGCAGAAACCATATGAACAAATCAGTGCTCCAGCATGTATGTTTTCCATCACTGATCCCCTGTGTCCTGCAATGACCAATGTGTATTTAGTCAAGAGAGACTGTTCTTAGCTTCTAGTCCTCAAATTTTTAATGTTGTCTGTTAGAGGAACATACTCCTTCCTTACCCCTTTAGGCAGTGACAAATGTATACCCTGAAGCATCTCATCTCATTACACATATTGAGTCTTGAAAAATACATGCATTCATAACCAAAGAAAAATATTCATCCCCTAAAACAAAATACAACAAAACTCCTTGATTCAGTGACCTCCGAGAGCAAGAAAACTCCACAGGGTGACAGCATGCAGCATAAACTCTGTCAGAGAGCTTATACTCTTGCAGAGAAAAAAAAAAAGAAAACAAAAGACTCTGGTTTGTGAATGTTTTAATAAGTCCAAGAGGAGTGACACCTCAGGGAGTGCGAGCCAACAGGGGAAGTTTGCCCTGGACTACCACAGAGGTAACTGTGCTGAGCCAGAAAGGTTGCAGGGGCAAACACTGTAATCACAGCAGCAGGGATAGCAGGGACAGGGACTCAGAGTTCAACAATAGCTGTAATCAGCACTGAATTTTCTTGGTTTTCCCTCTCTCTGCTTTGTGCTATCTAGAGCCAGCAGTGGGAGCACCTGATCCTCCTAACTCAAGAGCTCTCCAGCTCCAAAGGTCCACGTGTATACAGCCCGTCTGCCATGCACGGCAGGATGACAGAGAAGAGAAGCTATCATTTTCATTTCACAGATGACTTTTAAGACATGTATCGACTTTGGTTCCAGCACACTCCTAGCAGACCACTGCAACTCTACAAGACTGAATACGCTTTGCTAGAAAGCCAAAGACAATACCAAAGGTGATACCAAAAGAAGCACCAATACAAAAGTTGATGCAGCTCTGAAAAACACCCAACAAAAATGGTGTCCTCTTAACAAGATTCAGTCATTTGAAACGTATTCACAAACTGCCGAATACTGATGCATTTTTTTTCTTACCATAGCGGTCATTTCTAAAATTATCATTGCTAGAAGCAGCTATTTCTCATTCGGAATAGAAGAACAATAGTTGGCTTGACCTGCACTCTGTTATTCCCTGTCAGCAAGCACAGCAACAAGAAAAGGACAGCAAACACCTGTTTCAGAAATAATTTCCTGTCCAGCAGTGATTAGACTGCTATCAAGACAAAATGTTGTAGTCTCAGTGCTATCATACTGGAAAGTTCACTAGCAGTAACATTTTTAGTAACACAGCTTTTCAAACTAAAATGTAGAAATGTTCCTTCTAAATTGCATAAGACTGTGACTGTTCTACTCTCCTTTGTTCACACTTGCTCACAAAAGTCTCAAGTAATTAACTTCTATCTGAATGAGTCATGGTTCCAAAAGCCTGTGCTTTTAAAAAGACCATGGCAATGAGTTCAAAAAGAACTGGGGCAGATCAGCATATAATAAATTCAGAAATATTATTTTTACACATATTTCACATGCTGTTTCTGAGATGCTTTTGCTCTTTGGCCTTTACATTTCTGAGGCTCAGTAAAATAAGCTCTATAATAATTTTAGAAAACATTCGTGTGGTTAGTCAGTATGCTAGTCCTCTTGCTTTTGCAGAAGTCAAGCAAAAAACTAAAGGCAGCAAATACTACCAGGAGCAGTGAGCAGCATTATGTATAACAAAGGACTCTTGGGCCACCTTATGCTATTTTGTGTATTAACTTACCATATTTGCCAAAAAAACCGGTTCTGTAGTTATATGGAGTCCCAAGGATTTCTCTGTGGTTTAATCACAGAAACGGTGTTGTTCACCATGTTCCCATATACACATAGTAGACAGGCTGAAGGGGTTACTTTTAATTTGATTTGTAATTGTATGGCCAAGAAGCCAGCCAAACCCCACACAGCTCTGAACAAAGATGCATTAACTGGAGTCTGCTGAATCCTAAGAATCTTCAAGAAGTTTTATAGAACTATTAGTTTAAAAGGTAATGGAAAATTATTTGTAGAGCTGTATTTCCAATTCCTGTAAGAACCTTTGTTTCAGTCTCAATGCCATATAATTTATCACATTAGTCATTGTAATACGGGGCATATGATGCAGCCTGAAGAAAGAGAATGCATAAAATAAGTACATTTCTGTCTTTTTATCCTGTTTTCATGGTCTAAAAAGGAAGTTTCTAAAGATAGAAGAGGAGAGCAGCAGGAGCACTAGTAAGGGATGGAAGCAGCAACAAATCAGTATTCCATTTACAACGCCAGCCAGCAAATCACTTTCTGTAAAGCACAGTATGCAAAGAAACAGTTAAGAAAGCTTGTTTTGTTTTAGAAAGAGAGGGGAGACAAAGAAAATAATCACTAAATATCTATAATAAAATATATAGTACAATGTCTTGCAATTTCTGGTGCTAAGATAGCCAAAAATCCCTAAACAGGATGAGCTGCTACTAGTCACTTTATATAAACATCTGAAAGACCCGAGTTGTGGAAAGCCAGCAAAGCAAAGCAGTGGCAGCCCCTCAGTGCCAGCAGTTTAGGTTCTACGTAACAGGTTTATGCTGCCACTTCAAATGGTGTTGGTGGACTCAACCATTTTAACAAGAAAAAGTCTGTCTAAACAAGAAAAGTACAGCAGAATGGCATAAATAAAGAAGCCTAAACCTGACAGAGCTGACTTTTCATAGATCCACCCTAAGAGCCACCAGCCATAGGATGCTAAACTTAGGTAAATCAGAGGCAGGGTGAGAATAGGTATGACAAAGATAACTTAAATTTGATTCAAATTACAAGGACACAACACTTTCTGCTGTTTTCTTCTAAAACATCCAGAGCAATTTAAAAGCACTTTTTATCCCTGAATTAATTTGTAAACACTGGGACACAGCACAATTTTTCCCCTTAAAGTTACAGTGTGCATCCCAGTCAAGCCAGTGGAATCTGGCCTGTCTTTTGTCTTAAACTGACTTCCCACTTGACAGCCTCATGTCACATCAATGTCACTACCTCTGTCAATCCAGCCAGGTTTTTTGTCAGCCACAAGTATAAATAAAAGAAAAAATGTCCACATATGTTCTTTTCAAAGCTTGGTACAGAGTCTATTTTTGTAGTTAGCACACAAATGCTCAAGCCTTAGTTGGATAACTTCTAATCCACCCAATCACGTCAGACTGACAAACCTTGATTATGCTTACAACGTGGTGTAATATTTTGGACTCGGTGATCTTAAAGGTCTTTTCCAACCGAGGTGATTCTGTGATTCTAATATGTACAAGTGAGAAAATAAACAGCATTTTTCTGTATCTATACATGTGTACCAGTGTCATGCTCTGCTAAGACTGCTTATGCAAACCTCTGGCCTAGAGAATGATTTTACAGTCTAACTAGTGGCAGGAAAGTTTAAATACATATAGAGAGCACCAGTAACACAGTAATTAAAAAATGGTAGCAGAAATAAGAATGCTTGTGAGTCTAGACATTTTTCATCAAAAAGATATTTTTGCCTAAGAAATCCTGGTGCGTAAGATCACACAGCTTTTCCAATTTTTCCACTGAAAATGAAGACTTGTCCTTAAAATTTTTCAAATCCATTACAACGTAACTTCAAGTGTGTTTGTGTAGCAGCCCTCTAAGTTGGTACAATGTGGCAAAAAATTATTTTCCTTGTCACCTAATTCATTCAATTTTAAGAAAGTCTGATTTGGGAATCAAGTCTCATCTTCCCTCAAGTTGCATAAAATAGAGAAGAAAATGGTTTAAAAATCAGATCTGATCAGTAGGTTCAGAGTAATCTTCAATACAAACTGGATGGGAATCACTTTGGCAACTTAGTTTCCTTATTTTTTTAGCAGCTGCAGAGATAGGTGCTTCTAAACAGTGTTGGTTAAAAAGGAAAATGCCGCACTTACTGAATTTCTTCCACTTTTTAAAGGAAATGTGCAAAATTTATAATACAAGGATATACAAAATTCTTTTTAAACCCACAGTTTATTAAATGAGCATGACTGTAATTTGGTGGTAAAGAAAGCCTCATTCTTGGCTCAAAAGACTGTGCAAATCACATAAAAAATTATCAGATACAATACATAAAAAAGAGAAGAATGGAACAAGGACAAGTTCTGGTCCTTTTTTTCTCCTCATAAGTTCCAAATAATTTCACTATGCTCAACGCTCCTTTCAGTGATTTGTGATTTTTTTTTTTTTTTTCAGCCCAGTGGAAAACCTTCAATAGAAAAGGAGTGACGGCCCAACTGGTATTACCAGGCTTTGCAGGCAACACACCCATCCAATCTCTCATCTCAGGGGGAAGAAAAAAAAAAAAAAAAAAAGCCTGCCACATTTCTGTAAACCAGAGCGTACAATTCTACCTTCAGGAAAGGATCTTCAGCTGTTGGTTCACAAAAAGCATCTTTCTCCAGGCCTGATTAAGTCCTGGAAAGATGTGATATTTAAAATATTTCCTGTTTTTAGGGCTTTATTCCATGTATTTCAGATTCTATTTGTAAAATCTAACTTTCTGTATTAATTGTACTGCTTAGCCCTGTATTAATTATATGAATTAACTCTGGTAGCCTTCACATCTAACACTGTTCTGCTTTTTACATGAGCTCCAGGTGCCTGAGGCTTAGCTGTTGCAAACTGAGAACTGCCATGCTTAACTACCTGTCTTGTTTCTCACTTTACCTGGGAGAGGATACATAGCAAAAACCTTTCTCTTCTCCATGCAGAATAAGAAAGTTTCTAATGTAATGTTTGCAATTACCGTATAACAGAGATGATTGACTTCAATAAGGGGTCTTATCATTTATGAAGTTTGTAACTTTGACCAAAGTAATATCGTTGGAATTATCTTCTTGATCCAGGATTTTTCAAGCATTGTAATTTTATGTGACAATGCTCACCATTGTGTATGTTTATATACATTGTGTATGTTTATATATATGTTTATATATACTGTAGGCATTTGTAAAATCAGTTCATACACTTATGTGAAATAAATGTCTGCATAAATAAACATATGTACTTAAACATTATCTTAGTGGGAAGCCATAATGAAATACTACAGCTGATTAAATCAACCAGGCAAGTTCTCCCTACAGATATAGAAGGAGGTACTGCAAATATTTCACAGATTTCCTTTTCCTGAAAGTTGGTTCTCTTGTTAATTCGGGAAGGTATTAACTATCCAATAAATTCAGCATATCCCTGGTTGTAAGCTGTCAGGATGTGACATAACATCCTATAACATGATGCTACATGGTACATAATGCCTTAAATTAAAAAGAAAAAGAAAGCAAGACATTTCTTTCAGAGAAATAGTAGGTAGCTAATCTGAATATTTGGGGTAATTGGCTCTAGGAAGAGAGAGAGAGATCATTATTTCAGGTTCCCTAGTGAGTGTTAATTAGTCATATTGCTTCATTGTTTGACAAAGAGAACATTGCTCGTACTGCTAAATCTATAATGACACATAGGCTTTTGCAGCACAGGTATTTTAAACTACCTTGACTGACTGACAGGTGGGTATTTCTATTCATAGTTGAGTGTGCTCACAGAGTCAAAGTTACATTGTCTCAGAGGCGTGAGAGTTTTCTCATCCTGATCATGAGAAGCTTTATTTTTAAGCAGCAGAGAACAAATTGCACTCTGACCATTAAAATGGGAGTCCTCTATTTGTAAGCATAAAGGGTACACGCTTTCCTTTAAGAACGCAGCCTCAGCACTACACTTAGCCATCCAGCAGTCAACAGCTGTAGGTAAATTGCAAGTACTTTGCTGTCATGTTAGGCATCCAAGTCCAACAACGAGGTGCAAGAGTGGCTGTATCACACCTGTCAAACTTTTGTTGTCTGCTTTTGACAGCCAGATCTTCAGCACTAAAAAATTAGGTAAGTGAGAAATAGTATCACAAAGATAGCTGTATTGCTCGCTCCATCTTTGGCATCACTACATTGTCCAATAAGAGAGAAATATTGGCTCTACTGCCTACACGAACCTCAGATTAAGGTTCATATTCCAAATAACATTAATTTATTGAAGTAAAAGAGTTCAATAGAAAGGACTTGGTGAAAACAACTAGAAAACTATGTGGTGGTCTGACATTCCCACACATGTGAAATCTTTTCAAATTGTTCTTCCGCATCCTTGAATCTGAAGTCTCTTCCCTCCTAACAGAATTACTGATTGCAACAAGACGTGTGGGAATTGTAGGTGAGTGGTTATTGAATTTCTTCACCCCCTTTTTTTAAAATGAGAAATAGATGACCTAGCTCAGGCACTCAGTTACCTGTAAAGTACCCCACTTTGTCTTCTTCAGTATAGCTTGCTCATTAGCAGGGTGGACCCTCATTCAGTTCATTCGCTTCTGTGTGCATTTGTGTGAGGACTCAACAGATAAGCAGTGACAAATTAAAGCTGGACAGATTAAAAAGTTCTTGCTGCTAGTTTCATGCTCTGACTTTCTTAATCTACTGAGCTATAATTTACAATGCTTTGAGAGCCAATTAATGAATTGATCAGACTTCCCTACCTTGGAAATGTTTTTGGAGAGCAGAGCAATAGCTAAGAATGAGAACACCACCACTCATGAAGTCATCATTGAATGTCTGGCAGAACAACAGGATGCCTATCTCTTCCCATGAACTGTATGAACAACAGGTAACACTTAGTGCAGGAGATTAACCACAAGAGTATCTCAATCCCAATGTGGAATTACAGATTTGTCAAGAACAACCCTGCCCCAGAAAAGACTGCATTACTTTTTATATGTTACAATGTTTCCCTTGCAGTCCAGATCTAAGTGCACTTGCTGGCTAATTTACCTGAAAAAAAAAATATAGATAGACTTCCACAAAATATGAGATATTCAGACTTTTGTATGATATGACTGTAAAAAAAAACCCACACAAGTGTAAATACAAAGGGCTACACTTTCTGTCTTGGTGTAACTTCACTGAGTTCATTGAACAATGCTCAGTGACTAGAGTACTAGACACACTCAGAAGATCTACTTTCTTTTTACGTAGAAATTCTGACCTCTGTTATCTCATCTACCTCAAAATGTAATGGAGATTTGTCTTCATAAAATATCATGAGGCCTACAGTACTGTGTAATTAACCTGACCACCACTACTCAGCATGAAAACATATGGGTCTCGTAACAATGAGACAACAATGTCTACAACAGGGACACCTTTTGTCAGAGGTGATTACACCATATATGATATTGAAGGGTACAAAAAATCCACACATAGTGTGAGGACATGAAAAAAAGTTACTACCAGTTCATGATAACATTTTAAACAGGCATTAGGTATGGTAATTGATACGATATAATAGTCATCTGTATCCAATCTTGCCCACTTCAAAATTTTTCATAAGAACTTTAAATATCAAGACTCCAGATGTCCTGTGAATAAATTTTTAGGTCATTATTCCATGACAACATCATTGGTCACTCAGTGTTTAAGCCCCTATGTATTATTCCACTCTTGGGGCACATGAGAAGTCCCTATTATCAACAGAGTTGTGTATACAAATCGAGAAAAGAAGATCTCTAAAAGGGTCTTTTTAAACCATTCTAATGATACCTTGCTTTGCAGCATGTGGCATTTAGCATTTTCAAGGCACCAGACAGACATTAACTAATGAATCCTGACAACATCCCTGTGAGGTAAGTGTCTATAATCATCACCATTTACAGGTGGTGAAGCTGACACAGAAGGCCAGCTTCGTACATGAGCAACAGTAGGGATACATTTAGCCAGATTGTCATAAAGAATTTTAAACAAGTCCTTTCTGCGTGTACACAGCAGAGCTAGAACTGGAACCTGGGGTTTCCTCTCTTCAGTTCTCAGACCCAGTACACCAATGTGTTACCTGATGTTTTTAAGCAATTCTGGGCCACACCTTCAGCTGCCATCAGCAGCTGCAATTTTTCTGAATCTGGCACAGTTATAACAGCTTACACCAACACTGAACTTAGTCCGAAGGCTTTCTGAACAGTTTCACACAAAAACTCTTTATGCCTGATTAAAAAGAAATGAAATGTCTTTTTTGGCAGCACCTGGTCTCTTCAGGAACACATGTTTACATTTTGCTGAATTACACAAATACGCTACGCTTTTTGGATAGCTGCAGACATTAATATTGAACTGCAGACAACCACATGTTGGTAATGAGCCCATTTTGTGTCTTGGCTCATGGAAAAGAATGTGGAAATACCTTGTTCTGTGGTATTTTTCCTCTGACAGTACTGATACAGTGCCGCAGGCACTCTGAAAATAATAGCATAAGGTTAACTGACAATTGCATGTGTATTTACAACGATAGCCTGATATTATCATATTGTTAAAGAAAGAAAAAATCTGGGGCTAGATATGCAACTAAATAAATTTCTAGCTAATGAAAGCAAGCGAAGCTAGAAGAGACGCAGCTCACACATTCTGTATACACGGCATTTGAGACACCTTAGAGAACCCTAGGGGAGGGGCAAAGACACAAGGAAAGCTTTAAAAAGTGGTAAAGCATCAGCCCAGCAATACTTGCATACCTGCTGTTCCCAGGGAAGTGAATAGAAATTTTAAGCTTTTCATAAATACACTGTCAGGCCACACAGAGCCAGAAAATTAAGCAATGAAGGGTTCATCTAAAAATGGAGTGGTTTTGACAGCTGGAATTATCTGCAAAGTTTTTTTCAAAACAATAAGATACTTTTTTCAGGAACTAGGGCCCAAAGTCGCAAGGCCTCAAGGAATTATATTTGTGCGACAATTAAAAATTAGTGTCGTTGTGCATCACTGATGTATTTTTTATACGTAGCATGGGCCACAAAATGCACTAATGAGACATTTCAACTGAAATTATCTTGCTGTCTTCTTGAAGGCTCCCATCCTTACATTCTGTGCTAAGCAGAAGCTTTTTGCATTCAATGCAGTCTGAATAAACAGACTCCCTATGCCTCTCACGTATGCCAGGCCTTGCAAATCAACTCCTCTCCCCTGGTATCACCTGTGCTCCTTTTATGTCTCTTCATACTCATACAAGTTCCTACTAAGCTGTACCATTTACCTTAAAACCACTGCTCCATAGCTTAATGCTTTTCATACCTACAGAGTTAAACCAGGTCCCTTAACCGTGCTTAGAAAACATGTCTTGTTTTGTGCAAGGCTTTTGTTGTGAGTATTATTCTGGGTGTTTATGAAGTTATAATTATGTCTCTGTAAGCCCAGTATTTACTACCTTTACTAAGCACACTTTTTCCCTTTAACTTTGCTGACCTGCCACATAAAATAAGTCTTGCATTTTACCTGTAAATTAATTACCATGAAGTTTTTAATTTTCCTTTAGCTTAGAAGGATGTAAACAAGTTTCACTTACCTCATTTTAATTCAGTAAGAAGTTTTATTTATTGGTTTCTCTTCTGTACAACCAAAATTGGTCTCTTAAAGCATCTATTCTGTAGTTAGAGATGATTACATGGAAGTTTAGGTGGTATCGAGGTTTTAGTGTTGATCACTGAAGAATTTAAGGGGCGATTTCTGGGAAAGTACACTATACCTCACCTTTTCACCAGTTGTCTCACTGCCTGACTTTAAATATATTTTTTACTCAATCAATAATTTCTTAGCTGACAAAAACAATTTTCTAAAAGCGGTGGTAGTATGTAGAATTTGTTACACAGCGGTAATTCAAGTTGTCATGTTGTCCAATAGAAATATTACCAGAAGGCAATCCACCAGTTTCAGTCACTGTCACCAGAGTTTAAACAACAACATGGCAGTAGAGAAACAGGGGTTTGCAATAAAATCTACATCAGCTAGTGGTGGCAACTTTCCATATCATGTCACCTTAGGTGGTGGACTCAGTCAATACCTTTTGAATTGTTTCTTACTCAGAGTAAAAGAAATTGTGCAATGCAGAGGACTGAAAAAACTTTTAGACCACTGAGCTGGCATGTTGAACATGATGCAGTATTGCTACCAGAATATCTATCAGAGCAATGCCCTGAACAATTAGTAGAGCCCTTAAATTATTAGAGCATAGCCCTTAACAAATAGGTACATGTGTTCCCACTGGGACAGCTTTGCAAGGAGAGGGAAAATAATAGGGAACACAAGAAGCTCAGAGATCCTCTCCTTGCCTCCCTCCCTCCCAATTTGTGAAGCCATCCTGAGTGTCCCCAGCACCTGGGAACGAAGGACAGGAGAAGAAAATACAAAACAGGCTACAGAAGCAGAGTGGTGTGCCTGGGGAGCTGCTCCAGATTGCTGAAGGGAGCAGGCAGGAGCCAGCGCAGCTCCTCTGCCACAACCAAGGAGCCAGTGCTGCCTTCCACTACAAGCAACTGCCTGGTCTGTGCCATGGGTCAAACCAGCTCACCCTCAGCTAAGACACTGGATGCAACTTCCAAGTCTTCTTTAGTGGGAAGAGGGAGAAGGGGGGGGGGGGGGGCGGAGCTCATGTCCAAAAGCTAAAACAGCTAACAAGATAGATTTTTAACACAAAATATTGTGTGATATTAACACTGGAAACAAAGACCAACATAAAAGAAACCGGAGTTTAAGGAAAGAGGCTTGAAAAAGCAAATTTGTTTCTTCTGCCCCTGCAGCAGCACCAATTTGTGTTCATCTGCTTTGCATGACAACAGCCTCCCAGCCACCAAAGCACAACTTTTTAACATTTATGTGCTCATTTTGATCTTCTGGTATCTAGCACTGATGAAAGAAGTTGTGTAACACTGATGTGATCCTCAAAATAGCACCTTAGTAGCTAAAAGCTAGGGCACAGACTTCTACTAATTCCTGCTATATTTAGCATTGTGCTGCCTTACAGTTTCCCCAATAAGCTTATATTAAGTTAAATGTCATATGCCTAATTCAAACATGCCAAAGGCCCAACAGTACTGAAAGAAAATATCCCAACAGCAAGGTCACTTGATTCATAAATCATTGCAATGGATGTCAAATTTTCACAGGAACTCTAAATCCAGGGCTTGAACAGGGAGACATAAGATTTCAAACAGAGAGAATTCATCCTCTTTTTTTCCTGGAAATACAGTTTTTCATGCTCAAATTTGTAGTACAGAATCTCTAAACAAAAATTAAGTTTCAGGGACTTTTCAAGAAATTAATTTATCTATTAAATAGAATTAAAATTCATTCCTTTAGTGTGCACTCAGTGAATTGTGGCTTTTCCCATGTTGTTCTCCTTGGTTCTTGTTAAACTATTCATAAAGCCCAACTGTCTTTGCAGAGATTAGAAAATAACTAAACTGTAGAGCAGCAAAGAGTATTACAATACCGGTCATGTTAGTAGCTCATGTTAGTCTAAATATATGAGACGAGAAGCAGCACAGATGATCCTCGCTGTTATTTTCCAAAGAATGTGCATTGCCTTACAATCCATTAAAATCCATATCACCAGCCTTTTGTAAGCAGTGCTGCAACAGAAAAAGTCATAGAATCATAGAATCATTTAGTTTGGAAACAACCTTTAAGATCATCAAGTCCAACTGTTAACCAAACACTGCCATTCCACTACTAAACCATGGCCCTAAGCACCTCGTCTACCTGTCTTTTAAATACCTTCAAGGATGGTGACTTGACCACTTCCCTGGGCAGCCCATTCCAATGCCTAACACCCCTTTCTGTGAAGAAATTTTTCCTAATGTCCAACATAAACCTGCCCTGGTGCAACTTGAGGCCATTTCCTCTTGTCCTGTCACCCATTACCTGGGAGAAGAGACCAACCCCCACCTCACTACAGCCTTCTGTCAGGCAGTTGTAGAGGGTGATAAGTTATCCCCTCAGCCTCCTCTTCTTCAGGCTAAAGAACCCCAGTTCCCTCAGCCGCTCCTCAGAAGCCTGGTGCTCCAGACCCCTCACCAGCTTCGTTGCCCTTATCTGGACATGTTTTAGCAAGTCAGGCAACTTCAAAATGGAATTGTTTTGCTTTCCCACCATAAAGATTAGCTTTATCCTTTAAAATATAGTCAAGTAGGTTTTTTAAGAAATAAGAAACCAAATCTCTTTGATTTTTTTCCACTTCTTTTCCAGAAAAAGATTATTTGAAAAAAAAATTTCAGAATTTTAGAATTTTATGGAATTACACTAATTCGTGAATGGTGGTAGCCAGCTTACATCCACACTTCCAAGTGGTTCAGGTGTGCTACTGAAAATTGAGCCTAGTTCTACACATACCTCCCGGGTTTCACCGCTGTGACAGGGCTCCCAGCCGGGCCTGCTGCGGCAGGCGGGGTGGCAGCCCCGGCGCTGGCTGCCCCCGCGCAGAGGAGCCGCGGGCCTGCTCTCCCGGCTCCCCAAAGAGACAACCCGGAGAGAGCAAATGTCGCTGTCAAACTCAAAATAGCAGCACGCTCCGCTGGGATGGCTTTACCTCCTGCCCTGGTGGGAGGTGTGGAGGGGATTTTAGTGGAGGGAGCTCAGACACTGGGTGTCTGGCTGGGAACAGGCAGAGCCCTTTCCCTGGCCCCATGCCGGGCTGCCCCTGGTGGCCCTGTTGCGGGCAGCTCTCGAGGTCACCTCCTCTGGCCTTCGGCAGCAATTCATATCCGCTCTGTTTCATTTCTTCTGTAGGAAATTACCATCACCTGATATTTTCTGAGAAGGAAACAGGGTTTGTGCCTTATGGTTATGTGTAACACTCAAAGGCCATACTTGTAACAAAACCTGTCAGATTTTACCTGCCTGTTAAGGAGGTCGATCAGCACGAACCTGGGGTGGTTCCTCCCTGACTAGGCCGCTCGGATTACGGCTTGTTTCCCCTTTTAACAACAGTGGCAACTCCCAAATTAAGAGTAGTATTAATGTACATGTAAACTGTTTGTAATTAATTCTTTAAATATCTGAGTTGCTTTCCCTCTTTCCTATTACCCATACAAAACTTTTCTCTATTTTGTCATTTCATATTTATGAGCTGGATGCAATTGTTTCTTGCCTTACAATAGCAATCACGCTTGGTTTTTATCTCCTTCTTGACCACATGAAAAAATTTTATCCACTCTGACAAAATTTTAAACCTTATCATAACATCTATTGGTATGGCTAAGCAAAACGTAATGGGGTCCATGTGCCATGCAGGATTTTGTTATTAAAATTATTAAGACCTATCTTACCTTCATAATGTTTATTTCTTTTAGAGGAAGGAAAACATGCAACCAGAGGTACAATATCATTAAGCCTTTTTCAGGGGGCAGCCTTGCGTATAGATACATACCTTAGCACCAGCTATATCTCCAAAACATTATGCCAGCTCCTTTTTCATCAATCCTTCTCTTCAGCTAGAGTTTCTCCTTTCAGATTCCTGAGGAACTTGAAAGCTCCTCTTCTTTTTCAAACTGGCATACTTGGATCGCTTATAGTTTGTTTATATTGCAAACTGCCTCCACAAACACATGAAAAGAAGAGTAATCCTACCTTCTTGGTATCAGTCACATTCAACATACCAGCAAAGGCAGGTGAAAATTTTTGCTTCTTAAAAAATGAATACAATTTTTCTTAAACAGAAAATATTTTAAAGAAAATAAAGATTCCCTAATTTTGAAGAGATTATAACACTAGAAATACTTCCCCATTTACTTGAAATTTGAAGAATTTCTTTGTGCTTTTTCCCCTTACAGTCTCTATTCATTTACCTAAACTCACCATTCACTCTTGATTAAATATTTGCTCTAGTGATCTCTCTTTGATGTGACAATCCAAACCACAGAATTGTTAGGACATGTTTAGGACACAATATTTTTAGGACAACATAACAATGTGGATTTAAAGGCAGACGAAAGCTTCTGAGGAGCTTCAAATTTAATGAGGCATAATTTATAGGGAGAAGCAATTTATTCTACCAGATTCACTGAATATAGCCATAGAAAGCAAATGAACCTTCAGCTGCACAAGCCATTCTTCTTCTCCGCCTTAAAGCTTTTTTTCCAACTATGTTTATTAAATGTTTTACTTTTCCCTACAATCTTTACTCTCCCTTTTCTAACCATCATGGCTACACCAATACAATTGATTCTAGCTAAGTTAACCGAAACTGCTCTGGTGGAAATGCAATACTCGGAAATGGCATTCCAGATTTTTCAGATATTGCATGCACATCAGTATTGTTTCAGTCTTTGGGGTGTTGCTGGTTGTTATACATAAGGAATATGATGCTTACTAATTTAGTGTGGGAGAAGAATTATTAATTGGAAAAGATGTATTAGATGTCATTCTTCTTCCATATTGCAGAACTTGTTCAGAACATAAAGTGGTGATAACCTTGCTTTTTTGAGTGTACACACTTCAGATGCCTTCGGTATTGTGGCTTACTGTCTCCCACTTTGCTGGGATACACCACTTGGGAAAACTGTTATATACTAAAAAAGCAGCATTTATTTACCTGTCCCCCTAGGCGCCAGCGATTTCCATGGCAGCTCTGACAGCACAGCATCATACCTGCTGGGATGAGGTGGAATGTTGTCATACAGCTGAAAGAGAGCTGGCAACTAGTAACAGCTAGGTAGACCAAATAAATATATTTTTAAACTGAGAATGCTTTGCCAATTGGTACATTTTGTAAACAAACTTTAATTTATGTTACTCTTTCAAAAAGCTACAGGCCAGTTTTATCAGTTATTTGTAGGCTGACACAAATTTTAGTAATCTTGCTAACAACTTGTCTCTTATTAAATTTGATTTGTTTTATAAAGAAAGATAACCGCTAGCTGCAACATTTTGTTCTCACCTCGCAAATAAACCATGAGCAATGCTTTAATCAAGGCTTTCAATCTGGGCCATTATAAAGCAAGGGCAATTTTTTTCATTTCCCTGTTCACTTTCTGAACCTGGTCCTCAGCAAAGTGCAGCAACACATGAAAGAAAGGTTTCAGATTAAACTAATTTCTCATTGTTATTGTTTGAGGTTAGAAAATTATTCATTTTTCTGGGACTAGTGATACTTGATCATATCCTCTAGGATTGTAAATTACAATAGCCTGATTGAATTCAGCGGACCTGTAACAGTTGATATTAATAGTGCATCTGTCTCATCATGTGTAATCTACCAGTATTTAGCCACTCTACAGAGAAGTGTGGAGAGACTGGACTGAAATGAAAGGGAAAAATAAAAATCAATAATTAGGTTTTCTCACCAAAATTAAATTTTGAGTAAAAAAAAAATATTTCTATTCAACTTGAAAGCAAGCAAACGAAGCACATAATCCGTAAAAGCCACCAGAAATGGTGTAGGTGGCCACTTGGTCCCAGGCTCGGGAGAAGGCGCTTCCCCTCCTCCTCTCGCCTGGCAGAGGGGCACACAACAGGTGGGGATCGCAGAGTAGGTCTCCTTCCACCACCATGCCCCAATTAAAGTTCGCTGCTGTTGCTTGGTTTAAAAAATACAGTGCTGTTTTTGATGCCCTGACAGGGCACGAGATCTGAGTTTGAGAGCCACCTGGTCACGCTGAGGAGCTCCTGGCTTGCAGAAGGCTGAGGCAGCTCCTCTGCCAAACTGTGGTCCCACCACAGAGGGGTTTCACCAGCCTTCCCTCATTTACCTGCTGGCTGTGGAGGTGGGAAAAAAGGTCTTGAAACTGTGAACCTGATAACATTTATGCCTGTTGAGAGCAATATTAGCGTGAAAGTCTTGCACAGCACTGCGGCTGGGGACTGACCTACACATGAGAAAAGGGGGTGATTGTAAGAATAAATGCAATGGACCCAGGTGCTCCTGCGTCTAAGGAGGGTGCTTGTACCACCCTGGTTGCGGACAGAGTGGTAGGACTCTGCTACCTTCCCTCTGAATATGTCCCAGAATATGGTTTTTGTATCCAAACCCATTCTGTGCATACAGGCTAAATGTGCTATGAAAGTGTGTTTCTTAGTAAGTAAATCATCCATCAGTTAAACTGCTTTCAACTTCGCCTGGGAGTAGGGTAGCCATTTTAAAATCAAGACTACACTTTGCCTCCTTGGCAGATACCAGGGGTGCTATTGCTATTCCAAAAATACTGTTTCCTTAGCCTTGCTCACCAGGATTAACTACTCAGTGCCAGAAATGGCCGTTTCTTGCGGCTGAAGAGATATTCCAACTGATCAGTAGCATAGCAGATAAAATGAAGGAAAGGGTATATTTATACAGCAGCTCACTGGCCTCTCCATTAATCAATCCTTGGGCTGCCTTTCAGGGTCAGACTGCTCTAGGCTAGATGCATTGCCTTTTTCCCTCTTTGACACCATTTACATACTTTTTCCTTAATTAACTGAGTTACGCACGTGTATTTTCCCCATGGGGCAGGTGCGCTGGCTAGATGCCATTCATCTGAAAGAGCATTCAGAATGCATGTGTATAAACTAACATCTGGGCAGGTTTTTCACTGACCGCATAGTCGAGGAGACAGTTTTAAACAAGGACTGATATAGTTTCCCTTTTCATTTTTCTCTACCATGTAATGGAATAGCATGTCTTAAGTAACTGAATACCTTTTACTACCTTCAGCAAGGAGCAGTTGGCATCACTTTACAGGAAATTGAGAAAGTGGCTGGTTTAATAGCATAGTCTTGGAGAATTACCTCAGCATCATTTCAGCTAGTTCCTTTGCTTTAAAAATTGCTGCATTAAATCGTCTGCTAAAGATGTTGTGGTTCAAAAGGACCATTCCTACACAAGATTCAAACGCAAAATTATTGTTGACAGAGCCACACAGTCCAGTCTTATGGGAGGGAATGTGAATTAAAAAGATAGTTATCACTACCAGTCTTAACTGCAACCTATGGAGACTCTCACAAGGGAAGCTTGAAATTTATAACGTCAGGTTTATGTTTATCATGCTTTTCTTAAAAAAAAGGGCAGTTGCACACTTACACACATACACATCAAAATTGTGTCCTTAAAAACACTTGCACAAAACCTGTGAAATTACAGTGTATATTGACATAAATTAGGACCTCAACTCTTCCATCAGCTACATGCTCATGCTTTGAACCCAAGGGTTCAAGGGAGTAGTTTTTTCATTAAATCCATGGCATTTTGAATAGTCTTTTCTTCTGTTTAGCACTATATTATAGCAAAATTAAGCGCTGAATATTTGACCCCATCCTCAGTCCTCATTTTTGATACAATCTGTTCCATTTCTGCTCACTCCGTTTCCTCCTAAACCTTCCTGCTACTGCGCTAGGCTTGGACTCATTTCATGACTATGAGAAAGGAGTTTTAAAGCGAGTCATCCTTGTGACAATCCCCATTTTTTCTATTAAAGGTCAGGCGGAGCTCTTGAGTAATTAAAACTAACTCTTTCTCAGAGGAGACATTGCTACTTATCATAGTCATTCTTGTTGACAGAGGAAAAATTTGGATGAATGAGAAAGCTTTAAAGTCTGATTGCAAGGTAAAGCAAACAACATATTTGTCTTACATATACTGGAAACTCTATAAAATATAACCAAAGCCTTTCAAGCAAAACCCACCAAAATGAGTTGAAAGACACCCCAGAGACTTTGAAGGGCATTGCATCAGCCCCCAATATAAACAGTAAATTAATACATATATGGTCTGGCGGAAGGAAGACAACTGCAAAAGGAAAGTTTCACTGTTCTGGATAATACTGTGATGTGCTACTATGGCTGGTTAATCTCTTTGGTTGGTAAAGCAGTTATGGAATACAAAAAATGAAATTAACGTAAAAACCATTTTTGCATATGTTTGCTGAACTAAGATCGTTCTTTTAAACTTGGAAGAATGATTCTTTTTCTTTTTTTTTCTCCTTTTCCCACTCTTAATAGTAGTAGTAAGTGGGTAGTCACAGAGCTGATATAATATGATCCAAAATGTGACATTTCATCCCAGCAAAGTGTTTCTCCTATATGCCCCTCTCAGTGACTTGATGTTTGCCAACTAAGAAACTTACCTGGCCTTACACATGAAATTCCAGTGGTTGCTAGAAAAACTCCTTCATCTAACTAGGGTTATTTCTGACCCACTTCATTCTCTCACTGCTTTATTTTTCTTTTTCTCATCATTGGATTGCAGCCAATACCCTTGACCACAGCTGATGTTTTAGGGTAGCAGGTATCAAGTTTTTAAATGAATTTTTTCCTCAACTTCAACAGTTTTCATATCTGCTTTTTCTGATCTGATTAATTGGTCCCAGCTTATGAAGACATGCCATTGCCTACAATGTAAGAAGTAAAAGCAAGTGAAGTTCTGTATTTTTGTAATCTTCTGTACCATAGAAGAAATCATGTTCCTGATCCTTTCACATTGCTTCATGAGTAAAGAACATACATTAAGCAGACAGTACTTGGAATACTGCTTATCTGAAAACTCTAAATCAATCAGGTCAAATATTTGCAGCTGCACATAAAAGACAACAGGTAATCTTCTGACTTACCAGGTTTTTTCATTAAGTGATAATGTATTCTCTGTATGACATTCATTGTTTCAATTTAAAAAAAAAAAAAAAAAAGTTGTTCTCTTATTCCTTCCAACAGCAATATTGTGGGTTTTAGATCTGAATGTGGGTAACAATTAGAAGCTTGAGTAAGTTGCTGTGTGGGAAGAGGTGCAGCACTAAATTTACACCCTAGGAAACAGGATTAAAGTTGTGGTAAAATACTTCTGTGTTCTCCGTTTTTTTGTCAGCTTTAGGGGCTGAATGGTTTAGCTATAAGAGCTTGCTACCAGCTGCCTGGGGAAGTAACACTGTGCAGAATCCTCTGGTAAAGCTTCACACTCTCCCAGCATATTACATACCTCGTTTTCTGGGCCTTGGCTGTGGCATGCCTCCAAACCAGAAGCTCCTGAGAAGATAGTCTGTAGGTATCTCCTTTAATACCTTCAGCAAAAATAAGATTAAGAGGGCTTTATACTCCTTTTATGCCTTTTTGCCCTCTGCCTGTAATCGGTGTTGTCTGTTTTCTGTGAAAGGATTTTATAAGAGCAGGTGTGTGACTCATATACCAGAAAAAACTTCAGTAATCCACTGAGGGAAAACTCCAATATTATCACTTAAAATCTAACCGATATTAAAAATATTTAGCAACAGAGGACAATAAAAATCCATAAAATAAAAAATGCATCTGATTCACTGAACTCACCAACATTTGGAGGAAAAAAGCTACAAAATGTAACTTCAAAAATATTTTACAGTCTTTACAGGACACTTCTTTTAAGTCCATAAATTGTTTGATAAATTTCAGATGCCACTTCAGTTTAATTACATCAACAGAAAGATACTTAAGTGAAGTTGCAGGAAGATATCAATTTGAATTGTCTATAATTTCTTAAGCTGCCATGCTCTTGGCATGTCAATCAATAGGACGTGTTGTCTGGTTATTTGAAGTTTATCATATATCATTTAGTACTGACTGTCACACCATATCCTCAACAGGGCAATGTATTATAGGTGAATTCAGCCATATGGCTAGGAAAATGGATAGAAACCTATTCCTTCATAGTGCTGTATGCATATAATTCATAGCATAATAAATAATTAAAATAAAAATATACTGCACCCCATACATTTTCCTGTAATTATGTCATTTTCTTCACTCATTTAGAAAGCAGCTAACTTTTTTCAATTGTCACAAGTGAGTTACTGCCAATAAACAGAGATAAAATGTGGATCTTTCTAGTATTAGCAGACACATCTTTGTTCCCTGATCTAACTTTTCAAAAGCTACCACCATAATGCTACTGAGAAAATGCCATGGATCCTTTGCAGGCAAATACAAGAGGAACAGTAACCAGGTAAGGATATGGATCTATGATTCTTTTAAATTCAGTTTCTGGTACATCTCAATAGATGACATTATGTTAAAGTGAAATGTCTGGAAGCTAGGAGTGTACATTGAGGAAATACCGCCAACATGCTTGCACTTGTCTTGTACTCTTTCCTGAATTAATAACCATTCTAGGAGACCTGTTTCTTCCCGTGATGAAAGCTGTTAGCTCCAGAACCAAACAGGACACTATGTTATTCTAAATTAGCAGGTTGGGGCTGGGGGAGGGGGACGGGGGTTGTTCCCCGCTCCCTCAGCACACTAGAGTTCACGTTGTACATACTTCCCATAATGTGAGAGCTATGAATGCAAAGGTTCTCAAGCTGGGGATATACCACCCATTAAATGTATCTCCAAGGGCATCTGAAAGTAATGCATACAGTCAGAAGGAGGTAACTTGGTTAAAAAGGCAATTAAAGAAAGCAACAGCTCTGAGAAGGCTTCAGCTTGCTAGAGGAGAAAACAGGGTAAGAGCGAGCCCTTTCTAACCGGCAGCCATACTGTCTTCCTCTTGGAGAAGCACCAGGATGAAAGACAGTCACACTACTGAGACGTTTTTTTATAATATTTTCTGACTCACTCAAATCCTGCTGTCTACCCAACAGGCTGACACCTTTTTATTGCTATTCCACCCTCCCTGCCACCTCTTACTATCTACATGCATTGAATCATTCTCAGCAGCTTCTGCACATAGCCGTTTCCTTCTTCCCCCATGTCCTTTTCCCCATGATACAGTCTTTATCATCAGGGAAGGCATAGCCTCTCAGTTTTTGCTAATCTAATTTGCCTCAAAGGTGGCAAATCAGGAAGGAAAAAAAGTAGCTGAAAGCAAGGTTGTGCAATTTTTGCAAGAATATAAATAGAAATGTTGAGAGGTTTTATGCCATGTTCATATCAAGTCATCAGTTCATATGGGATCCCTGCCCTCCTGTGAAGACCATTCTGCATGTCTCAGTAGATCAGCACATATGGGTACCTGGGATAATATCAAGCCAAAGAAATGTAACTGGCATTCTTCTGGAGAGCTGCTTTGCTATGATCAAATAAAAAAGTGCATTGGTAGAGGTTTCCAAGCTGATGAATCAGACTATTTGGTTGAGATGGCCTAACTGCACCTTAATTTCAAGGTAAAAAAAAAAAAAAAAAAGTAAAATTTCCAACAGAATCCTTTCTGACAGACAGGGGGTTATTTTTCGTTTATTACTCAAGGATCAGCTGACTGTAAGCTCATGATCCAAAGACCCCAAAAGTGCTACCCATGTAGACTGAGAACCAGGAACACAGACCCAAGTCTTCCTGCATTAACAGCTCTAAGCCAGCTACTTTTTTTAAAAATCCAGAGTTGTGGGATGCTAGATATTGAATTCCTGTGTGAAACAGAGTTACTTTTCTCTGTGAAACTGCAGTTTCCAGGTTCATTTTACTAGCCTTATACGAAGGCACAGATTCTCACTCATTGTCTCTATCCAGCAGTCCTAATTTGGGAAAGAAAAGGCATTTGAGAGGCCACTGTGTTAACCATACAGCTTTGGAGTTTGGACAAGGCAGAGCCCTTTCAGCAACTTTCCTGAACTGATATTGAGGCAGAAGAACCGGGAACAGTCTGAAATGAGGGAAAAACACCATGAAGTCTCTGGCTTATTATCTATAACTTTCTGGTCTGCTGCCAAGTGGTGGGTAACAATGAAGTGACTGGGTCAGAAACATTAGCTTGCCATGCTGATTTGAAAGCCTAAGTTTCTCTGAGGTCTCCAGCCTAGTGCCTCCCAAAGTGGTAGGTTTTGCCATGCATCCTTGAGGTCACCAGCTCATCAGTATATTGAATAGCGCAGCGATGTCAAAGCACAGGCCTCTCTGGAGAACTGACTCAGGCCTTCTGTCTTGCTGGACTGGTGTCAAAACTTCTGTAGGATCAAGCTGGAAGAAAGCCAAGGAATAGGCTCTTGTAGAATTACTGGCACATCCCCTTGAATTTTCTGGGTTTATGTCAAGATACTGACAAGGCCATTCTGTTTCCCTTAGCTTCTGTGGAGGAGAGTATGTAGTAGGGTATCCATTTTATTATGCAGAAATTGAAACACTGCAAGCAAAAGATTCTTACTCTTTTTCTCTTCTCCAGAGGATGTCACACAGGCAGAAATGGCACAGGCACTAGGTTTTCAGTATTGACCTGAGTAAATCTCCTTACATCCAGGACTGATCTATTACTGCTATTAGCAGGGAAGGAAAGGGAGATCAGGATCCTCACACCCTCAATATTTGAGACCTTCTCTAATTGCTTCTTCTACCTGATGAGTTTCTCATTTCCACTGCTTGAAAAGAAATGGTAGGAAATAACTATAGTTGCAACTTATGAATAAGGAAATGATGCCCCACCCAAGGTATTAAAATAAGATGGAGATAATTATTCTTCTCCAAGTTATAATGAGAAATCTATCCTGTCTAACATGTGCCCTATGAAAATTTTGTTTAACATAAATTCCTCTCCATGTCCTGTGAAATCTGTAGGTTGTAATTAAGAAAACACAATGTTCTTTTCACATCAGATCATCATTACATATAAAAAGCAGACTATTATAAGCTTTTTATGTAACAGAAGAATATTTTGAGTTCTTCTGAGCTTTCAAGAAGAATATTATTTTAGGCTATGAAAGACTCTGCATATAGAGAATGACAAATACCTATATTACAAAAAATCATTTGAAGTGATGCAACAATGCCAGTTTCCTGGCAGCAATGAGTCCAACATTAAATTGTATTAAGGAATAGAAGAATTGTAGTCCCTTCGATGAGAGTACTTAAAGAAGCTGATAACAATGTAAAGCGGCGCTTGAGTCAAAAGACTGGCTACTATTGGAACTAGGGCTAATATTTCAGAAGTTCCCAAAAGTGACCTGAGACTCTGTGTGCCATTGTCTGAAGTGACAACAGTGAGTGACAGAAGCCTCACTGAAAGCTAGTAAATTTATGCACTTGTCTATATTACAGGTTTTTAAAAGCATTTAAACACCTATGATGAAGGACTTATGGGCTTCATACTTTTAAAGATCCAGTCCTAAGTCACTTCTGAAATTAGAACTTAGGTTCCTAAGTGATTTGGATGCTTTTGAAATTTTTTCCCTTGGTATTCCCTATAGGATATACACATTATTGGCACAGTGCAATGTATTTTTAAGTAGTCTTTGGTATCTTTGCCCCATTTCAGTTAAAAGGAATTAAAAATTATAATGCAGATGAATTTATTGCGGTTTAGTTTTTAACTAAATAGGATGCTTGATTTATATTGCTTGAAATCAAATTTAAAAGGATAACAGCTTAACTATATTCAGAAAAATATAGTGCAGTGTTAACAAAGCTAGCCTTTAGAGCTGATACTTCATCAGCCTGACACATCACTATTAATTTGGATGTGAAACTTTCAGGAAATAAATAACCCATTAATTTTAATTTTTATATGTGTTCGTGTTTTATCCATCAATTGTTTTAAACACCCATTGCTGAGCAGGTCATTTAGTAGCTCTTCCTGTGTTTACTGGAGCCATCTAAAGTAAGTTTAGTTTGTCTGAGCCTGATAGGAAAGGATCAGTCTCATTTTTGATTCTGTAGTTCTGTAGCCAAACTTATCATATTTAAAATGCTACTTTTATGAGTTGCAAACCATATTTCCTAATAATTACTATAGATAGAAGCATAATTTAGTATATTTTTACAGGCTTAGTACATTTTGTTCTATTGTAAACCATATTTCCTGATAATTACTATAGATAGACAAATAATTTAGTATATTTTTATAGGGTTAGTACATTTTTATAGTATGGTAAACCATATTTCCTTATAATTACCAGAGAGAGAAAAATAATTTATTTTTTTATAGGTTAGTACATTTTTATTATTGTACAATTTCTGCAGATTAAGTACTTTGTACTTTTTCTTTTTAAAGCATCACATTTCCTCAGTAACCACTTTTTTATTATTTATATAATTTACAGATGATGGCTTCTTAAACTTGTTTTCCCTATTTTGCATTTCGAAGTTTCTATATAATGTATGTGCTGCTAATTTTGAAGGAAGAACAAAGCATCTGTGAGACACTGTAGAAGTTAATGACATTGTTAAAATGATGACAGATTGCTTTAATGGTAGATATGCACTTAATTGGAGGAAGTATAACAAAATGTGCTATTTCATACTACTAAAAAGAGTCAGTCAGGAGCCATCACCCATTTACAGTCTTGTCTTCACCCAAATCACAATGCATGTACAGTATGATAACTGATAGACATTGCTAGGCATGTATTCATGTACTGTACATTCATTCCGACAACCCATTAAATAGTGTTTGTTAACCTTTAATTCAGATGTCTGCAATAAGATAATACAATGTAAAACACAAGTCAATGGAGGGTCGTAAAGCTGTTTCTGCTACAGTTTTTATTAGCCTGTTATTCAGTGCTGAATGCAGCTACACCCTGAAGCAAGTCTTGTATAAAAGTACAATGTCAATATATTATGATACAAACTCAACCTATAAAATCAATGACAAGTATTATGTCTGTTGCTATCACTTACTAAAATATAGATACTTTTTTTAATGGATGCAATGGTGCTAGACTCAACATCGTTGTGCTATTAAGGTTAACCCCTTAGGCATGAAGCACACTTATAGGGCTCCTGGACAAGGGCTACTCATTGTAGGGTGCTGCGACAATCAAGAGACTGTAACTGACCACAGAATATCTAAGTGTTAAATCCCTTTTATAAGGACCTTAAAGCACAATGGTTTTCTGACCTACACCATGGTGTGATTTGCCATTGCATTCCACTTAATAAGGTTAATCTGTAGAAAAAGAGGACCATCTATCACATTATCCAGGTGTTTGTATTTTGATTAACAACTTGGGTGACTGAATGGAAAGTTTACTTGTAAAATGTGAAAATGGCATCGAGCCAAGGAGGATGTTGAGTATTCTGGAGAACATAGTTAGAATTCAAAGAGACCTTGATAAATTGCAAGAAGGATCTGAAATCAATAGGATATAATTCAGCATGAACAACTGCAAAGTACTAAGGGTAAATCTTCCCCCTACCCCCACCTGGCTGCATAAATAAAAACGTGGACAAAACTAGAAGCAATAATGAAACTGAATCCGAGCTGAAAAAACAAATAATGCTATTGAAAAAAAAAAGAAAAATGTCATCCTGTAACATACCAGTAAGACTGTTGCATGTAAGACCAAAAGTAATTACTACCCTCTGCTAAACACCAGAGAGTTTGCAACTGGAATTCTGTGTCCAGTTTCGAGTAGCACAAAGTTAAGGATAGGAAATAAAGTTAAAAGTGGGGTAGAAACTCTAGAAAACAGCAAGAAAAATCAGGGGACACATTGTGGAATAGAAGACCTGTAAAGGCAGACTGCATGAGGGAAAAAAGAGCTAATCTGCAACTGCAGACTTTTAGGGTAAACATGTAAGGCAAATTGTTTTGGCATAAAGGATATTTTAATTGGGGTAGGTCAACTAGAGATTTCAGAAAATAACATAGGCAAACCTTTGTATACATATACTTGCTCACTGTAGAGGAAAGGTTTAGATATTACTAAAGGTCTGTGTCAACCCAGCATTTCTATGACTCTGTGAAAACATCCCTAAATTGCCCCTAACTCAGAACTGTTGAACAGAAACACTTGTAGGGCAAAAAGAATCAGAGGTCTGTAAAAGTAGTTTTGCCAATTTATCTTCTATTAAATAACTATTTGCTGTATCTAAAGCAATGAAATAACTACTAGCCATGCAAGATTGAGAAGGATTTGATTCAGAAGAGACAAATACCTGTAGAATCTAGTGCTATTGCATGCTGTACCTTTTTGATTTGCCATGTTCCTGTATAATACGCTGCGCAGTATTTGTGTTGGTGGAAGAACGTGTGTCATTTCTCACAGTGATGTAACTATTGGCTGTGCACTCACAGATGTCACAGCTGCTGACTGCTCTGCTGTTTCAATTTCATTTTCATATTTAGTTAATGGCAGGGTTGTTTGCAATACACTCTGTTTAGAATGGTGTGGAAAGTCCATATCATTATCACACGATATGAGAATAATTCTGCAATAATTGATGGATGAAGTAATTCATTATGAATATGATCCCAAATCAAAGTATTCAATAAATAGCATGTGATAAGCTGTTTAGAAAACAATAATGCAAGCCACAGAAAAATGTACAGAAGGGAGGCATACAAATTCCTTGGATGGAAAGCAATCAACTCCTAAGAACTAAGGAATAGGTAGTCTAATAAGGAGGAAGAGAAACAGCAATGTCCATGGATCCATCACTTTTAAAAATGGTCTTGCTTGATAGGCATATATTTGTTAGGATTAAAATTTATTTGCTTGACCATAGTTCACATAGCATTTCCCATGTTATTTACTGGGGACCTGAGCCTAAGAAAATGCTTTTGGGATGATTTAGACTGCAGTGTGATCTTTTTTGTTTTGGTATTTCCTTGCATGGAGAATTTTTCTCAAGATTTTTTTTTTTTATAAGAGGTCATAAACCAATTTTAGTTTAGTCAAAGTAGGAATTGCACCTTAATTTGAGCTGCAATGTCTTCTCCTAGCAGAGACATTAGATCCATCTAGGTCTATTATTTTTAGATATATGTGGCAGTGTTGTCGTGTGTCCCCCCCCGGCCCCACACTCTTCATGTAACTCTGCTCAAGCAATAACCACCTGTAGCTGTTGTAATAGATGCGTCTGGTCGTGATGGATGCATCCATCACAAAGTGGATTTGGAGGAGACATAACAATACAATAGCCAAGGGCTATTGTGCAATGTGCCCACATAAGCACAGTGAAGAAACTAAAATTGGTGGTCGGTATGTAGATATGACTACAAGCCAACATCTGACCCCCACAAATAGTAAGCCCAAGAGCCCTTGGAGCTCTCCTGTACAGCAGCAGGCTGCATGTCAGGATCTCCCTGTGAGCAGGGATGCCTCTCAAGGTTACTCCTCGAGGTTGAGAGATTCCTTACCGCAACAGATTCTTGTTTAAGTGGCTAACAGCATGCTAAACTTTGAAATCTTAACTAAGTGATATAAAGGATTGATTGGGCATATATAATCCTTCAGACATAAACCATTGGCCAAGTCTGGGACTAGGATTGGATCCAGCCACACCTAGACTCCTCTCTGAGGAAGGAGTTTAGAAAGCAAGGGGATCTTTTCCAAACCTCATGACTCAATGAGAGGGTCTCCCTGACAGCTTTGTCTGACCCTGTCCTCTGTGCGGTAAATAACCAAGTGTACCTTGCCATCAAATCTTATAAACTATTGTCGCATTTACCACTGAACTTTCTTAACTCACTGTTTTACACCAATAAGCTATATTTTTTGCCTCCCTCTCACTCCGTCCATGACAATATAGGAGATATCCTTAGCGCAAATCAAAATTCTGTGTGTGCAATGCATAATGTGAAAAACAGATACCTGAAAAATTAGTACTGGGAGGGGAATGGTACTTCTTGCTTTGCAATAGCCTTGCCACAGTTCACTGCTACTGTGTCACTAGTTATCAAACCCCAGCACTGCTACTATTACTCCTCCAGGTCTTTGCATGCCATCAAGCAAAAGGTGAACAACTGGGACTGAATAAAGACAAAGTGGCTAGGTTATCCTGATATAAAAGATTTCAATGAGAAAATCACCAGAGGTTTCCAGAAACAACTTAAATATTACCAGATTCATCAGTGAGACTAGAAAAAAGTGTTTGCTCTTCATCTGCTGCCATGTTTCTTTGCAGAGAATATAGCCATCCAAAGGAGAAGAGTCATACCCTTTCCAAGCAGAAAATTTGTTCCCAGTGTCCTTTTCAGATGTCATTTACAGTACCTGCTGATCAATGTAAATCCTGATCTCAGAGAAACAGTGTGGGAAGCATAGTATTGACTCCAAAATATGAAAATTCAGATTGCTTCATTCACTTTTCCTGTAATACCCTGAGGTATTAGCTGAAGTTATCGGTTCTAGAATACCTTTCATCTTGCTGCCACAAACCCTATCACAAAACAAAGTCTGCCTATCTGTGCCAGAATGTGACAGAAAATGATGGCAATTCAAATATCTTAATTACCCCAAAATGCCCAGCAATAAGCAGTCAACATCCACAGCATCTCATAAACTCTCTGTTGGGAAAGGGAGAGAAACATGGTGTATACCAACATACATGCTGTTCAATGTGCATCGTTGTTCCAGCCAGTGCCTAGATATGAATACTGTTTGCTTTATTATGTGTATTTTCAGGACCTTGTTAAACACACTGCATAAAGTTTGTCCTCATGTGAAGAAAATACAGCCACATAAGATTCTCTTCCCCTGAATGTGACAGTGTAAATAACATAGCTCATTTTGAAAATGCTGACCCAATGGCATCATCTCCTGGACCTCTATTTGGGTTTGGAGTTGCTGTAGAGGGAATGACTGGATGCCAGGAACAGTAAGGCAGTATTCTTGATGCACTAGGCTTGTCAGCTGGGTCTGTGAAAAGGAGAGAGAGAGATATCAGTTCTCCAGAGGACACATGGAGCTCCACCTGGCAAGGTGGAGACATACGGTGTCAGAGGATATGGATGCTCAATGTATTCCTATAGAGCAGCCAGGCATCATTTGCTCCAGATAATCAAATGCATTCTTCATTGGGAAACTGCAAGGCTAGAGCTGGCAACTCCAAAAGATGAAAAGGGGAAGAGAGATTGTTTGGGTGGCAAATATAAAAGCTTTTTCTTGTTCTGTCACTGAAGCATTCAGGTCCAGGAGGCAACTCAGCTGCCTCCTGTAAGAAAAATTGCTACATCTACAATTCAGATAGACACGTAAACTCTGAATAAACACATATATTTGGGAGGCTCAGCTAAAGCAGACAAGAACCACAACATCTTTTGAAGTAGGCCCATCACTGATAATTACGAATGTGAGATTAGCTACCGTCATTTATTCTTGTAAATAGTGTCATCTCTTCCAATTAAGATCAACTACTTGTATCTCCTCAATTGCTTTATTAGCATTGTTGTCAAGTTCTGCAGAAGCCTTAATTAAACAGTCATCATAATTATGGCTAGTTTCCCAAACGATCGAAGTAAATAATTTATATATGGGTTATAAGAAAAGTTTTTACTAACTGAAATACTGTATTTCAAAAATTTTCCAAGTGCCTAATTACAAAATATTTAAAATCCATCCTTTACAGAAGTTATGCATTACAAAATAAATGCTAAAACTGAACTAACTGGAATTTTGTTGCTTCAAGCATTTATATTTCTCCAAGAGACATGTAAAGTAAAATTAAAAACTGAATGCAGAAAATTTCATAACTTGGACCTTAAGCAAGCAGTTAAGCATTTAATACAAACTGAATAATTAAAAATATTTTATTATTTTAATCTTACTAATTAATTATATTAATGAATACTGGATCATACAAAGATGAAAAATAATAAATTGTTAAATCTGAGATACTGGGACTGAATATGCTGTAACAATACATCTGTATCAATGAGCAGCATACTGAGATATCTTTTACCTTATAAAAATATTTTTCCAAAGGGAAATAGCTGTAAAGGTCTTTTCTAAGATTTATTTGTGAGCTAAAATTAGCTTTTCCTATCCCACCTTCTCACTACTATTATAATGATTTGTAGATTTTTTTAATTTACACTAAAAAGTAGTATTACAAAAAGTTCCCAAAATTACCTGGTTATTTTAAATTGAGGTTATAATTCTTAATAATTGGCATTATTACTAACAAACATTTTAATGAAATTTTACATTTTCCTCTTAGTAGAGAGATGTCATTCCCATTGCCCTTAATTAGTGTTATATGTGCTCTTTGAGAGAAGAATAGGCCCTTTAGCTATAAGTTCTGACTTTTGAAACAAAAAAGTCATAACCTTTCTGTGTTTCTGGTTGAAGTAACTGCAACCTAATTTCATTTAACTATTGTGGCAGATCAGAATCAAAACATGGAATGAGAAACACTGAAATTATGACGTGTTGATCAATTTTTTAATGTTATAACTCAAGACTGAACTAAAATAAACATTTTTAATGGTGTTATGTTGGGGTAGGTTTTTTTCTGTCTCCGTGTCCCCCATATTAAGCACTTAAGTACGTAAATTTGTAGTGTTTCTCAAGTTATCACTGATTTCTGTTGAATGTAAGTGGAGGCCAACAGTATGCACCTATTTACAATTAGTGTATCTATTTATATAGCACAATAATTTGAATGTTGTGGCTCTTATAAAATTTTATGAGAGCATTCCAATTCCCATCTTCCAATTCTCATTAGAAGCTTGACCTGTGAAATGTAAAAAGACTTCCAAGATATTTCTTCTTATAGAATAAATTTTTTCATTTAGATTTTTTTTTTTTACAAGATTAACTTCCTTTGAAGAGCAGGGACTTATGTGTATGTGTACACATGTACTTAAAATTCATTTTGCAGAAATTTTTAGGCAGTATTGCAGAATAAAGGAAATGAAAAAAATATTCTGAAATTACAAATAAGTTTTTATTTTCTGCATCTTAACTGCCTAGTCAGTGTCACCAAACCAAAAGAAGGGTTGGAAATGCCTTTTATTGAGAAGTTTCTGACTGAAAAAAAAATCTTTAGTTTTGATTGATCTATGAGATCAATCCAATTTTGGCAAATTTTGTATACGACTTTCTGTTTTTCTGAGCCCTTGCCCAGTTAGTATCCTTACACCCTTTCCTGTTGTGTGGCTATGTAACAGGATGTAGGCATCCAACAATATTCTGAGGCACATAATGCCTAAGGCATGGATACACAGAAGCTGACCTTGTTTCATAAGAATTGTTTTCATCAAAATTTACAATCTGGCATTGTAAAATAGGGTTGTCCAGGTTGCATAGAAGGGACTGTGGAGGAAACTGCATTCTCATCATGAGAGATAAGGGAAAGATATGTTCAAAAAGAACTCCAGCTATAGGAGGGGGAAACCAAGATCATAATCTGGGGGAAACTATTATACCAGCTTGAAAGCAATAAAGTGACATGTGCATGTTATATTAGATATTACAGGAATCTTTCTACTGAACAGGTTAACCAACAAGAAAGCTAGAGAAAAGCAAGTAGTATAATTCAGTATATTCTGCAAAATGGATGCTTAATTTTCTGTCTACTCAGCAAACATAGAAAATTTTCAGAGCAACAGTACAAGTAATGGATGGAACTATTTTTCATATTTCTCTCATAGGGATCATACCACTTTAATTATACCTGTATGTTTTAAAAGACTAAATATATAGAAACAAATGTATGTTGAGGAAATCTGATCACTTTTAATCTCAGACTCTCTGGAAAATTTTCCTGAGATGAAATTCTGTAGCTGATACTGAAAGTTTAATCAAGCCAGTAACAGAGTGACTGCCTGTGCATTAATCTGGGAGTATAGGAATTCATGTGGTGACCCTAAAATGGATGATGTCAAAGAAAAAAAAACTCATCAAAGCCAGAAAATCAGAAAAGCATCTGCGCTATTTCCACACACACCTAATTTCCTACTCAAAAGGCTAAAATATGCAAGTACATTAAACATATTGCCTAGTGCAACTGATCCTATTTCTGAGAAGTGTTTATATGTGATTATGAAAAACTAAGATTCAGCATTACCCTACTGCTCTTTGTGCCAGATATAGCTGGCCAAAAGGGTCACAGTGTAGGTATAATGTCTTCCATGTGTCTCAATGATTTTTCACTGTTACGTGCCTTCTGGAACTGTGGCAGGGAATAGGAAGTAGATATTATGGCAGCTCCCAGAACTGCCCTAATGCGTCCCAGGGACTTGACTTTCCTAAGGAGTCTAAGAATAAGAGAGGCACAAAATGATTCCTATGTGATTCCAACTTAATCATCTGGAAGCCATTAATCCAGCGATATTTCAAGTAGAGCTAGGTAAACATTTGTGATCATATATTGTATTCAATAAATAAATAAAAGATTTATGTCAATAAAAATGCTTGTAAAAATAATGCCAAATTTGGTGAACAGTTTCAGCCAGAAACAAGGTGGAAAAAATAGAAAAAAAATACTCTTCATTTAAGGCTTCTTTAAAGAAATATTTCATATTTTCATTTAAGTTAATATTCATAAGTTTAAAATAAAGCATACAACCTGAAAATTAAATAATCATTTTATGTTACCAGAAGTAGGTTTTTTTTCCTGATCGTTCTGGGGGTAGGAAAAACCAAAAACAAACAAACAATCCTTCCTAGTCAACCTAAAATTATCATTCCCTCCCCCCAATTCCAGTTTTTCAGTCGTGTCAGTGAACCAAAACATCCAATTATTTGCTCAGCTCTAATTTCAAGTATCTACCAGCTGGTACCAGTGATAATAACAGGAGAATGAAGAAATAATGGATCAGGATCAACACTACAAAAAATCTAACTATTTATATCATGGTCCAAGCTGGATACCATCTTAAACATGTTGAGCAGACACTTTTTTTTTTTTACATGTAGGCCTGGTTGAAACAAATCTTGCTGGTGTGTGTTCAGTTTGGTTTCAGGCAATTCTGAGAATTTATAGCAATATTTCCATAGCTGTGAGGATCTTTCTACAGCTGGGTTCAGTCCGTGAATTTCTAATCTGTTTTATTTAGTCTCTCTAGTTTTTACAAAATGAGTAAGATCAATGAATGTATGCTTAAACAAAAATGTCAAAGATGCCCTCTTTGGTGTTTCTGATTTTCTGCGTACTGGTGGTTGCCAATTTGATCTTCATTGATTTACTGCAACGTGGTAGACTATGGCAGTGTAATATAATCTGTGGACATTTGGTTTTTCGTTGACTTCCTGCTGAATGACTGCATCTTCCTACTAAACTCCACTATCACAGTCTCATTGCAACTGTAAATGTAGTTTAGAAAACCTTTTTTTCCTATCAGAAGCTGCATGTTTTCAGACAGCAGCGCAATGTAATTCCAAAATGCAGTGGAAGATGCATGGAGTAACATATACCTGCCAGTAAGTTGAGCTCTCTGAGCTTTGTACTGTCCTAAAGGTAGCACCAGGGATGCATGACCAACTTATGACACAGCAGAAAATATATTAATAAAATAATCCTACATGCCACATGTTCAGAATAAAGATGGCCATATGTAATACCTTATCAGCCCTAATGAGGACTCATCAAAATTTATCGCTAAACAATTTCAATACACCATTTTATGGATGCTGTAGAAGAGTAGTCAGACTGGATTAGAATATCTACGCTACCTGTCCTGATAAATGAACAGAAGTAGATAAAGGAAGAGTATATGTATAAAGATCATCTTCTGGGAAAATATCTTCCAAGCATCTGGCGTTACAGGAGCAGGGGCCTTCCAAGTCATAGATGGACATTTCACCTTTACCATTCTGTTCAGTAGCCACCAATGGATTTTGGACCAGCATAATCTCTTTTTCTTCTATCCTGTTTTTCTTTGACCTCCGCATTATTCGCTGGGAATGAGTTAAGATGAGGAAGTGAAGCCTGTGACAAGAAAGACTTACTTATTTTGCTCCCCGTCAGTTGCTAGCATATAGCATTCCCTTATTGTTTTGGCTTGTTAACATTGCATTCAATAGAATCTCATGGTTCTTTAAAAGCATACACTTGTATCTTTCTTCACTGGTTCTCATCACACACACGATGATCTGAAGTGCAGGTTTTTGCATTCTTTTTTTTCACATTTTGAGGTTTTTTACAGACGTCTTACAAGGTGGGCTAGCATTGTCAGGAGTCTTTAAAACAGCAGCTGTTCATCATCTAAGAGGATACAAAATCAATCTGACTGCTGCATATGTAGGGAGAAGTTGAAAATTGTAATGAAGTAATGTTAAAGGAATCATTGCTCTCAATGTAAATAGTAATGGGAAAAGAATGCCAGGGACACCTATGTTGAAGAAAAAACATTATAATTACCTTAACACTGCTCATTTTTCATTAACTTAATAATAAAACCCAAACCAAAAAAATAAATTTTTACCATAGGTGAAGCAGGATAGTCATCCTGGTCTCCTGTGATGTCTGTGAAGAAGTCAGGTCACCCTATACACTCATCCTTCCTGTGGAATTAGCAAGCTTGTTTTTAATACATTTACCTCACAATTTATGAAAAAAAGGTAAATGTCTATGCATTTTTTTTGTTCTCTGTAAATGTTAAGTGCTAACCCCGCTGCTGTTTCAATCCTGGTAAATATCACATGTCTGAAATAAGGCAAGAGTGTGCTCTGTGTTTCCTCTCTCCCATGTATTTAAATGAATAGCAGGATATGAAAATTAAAACAAAATTTCTGTCCACCTCACGCATAAGTCAGCCCTTTGTTATAGGTAGCACTAAGTGTCTGATGTAGTTCTGAAGAATATCTTTCAATGTTCTGTGCTCAGAACTGTCAGCAGAACTCATAACCAGAAAACTTGGCCCAGTTGCAGATCCCACACCTCATGCAAATTTTTCAGAGGAAAGTTTGCCTGAATAAGGAGTGAAGGAATGAAAATCCAAACCACTTCTTTGCCCCAAATGAATATGCTCCTTAGAAAATGAACATAAACGGTGATTACATGCCCTTGTGCTAAATGCAAGGAAAAAATCTACTTAAAAGACCTAATATAGTCCTTTTTAAAATTTTCAAATCCTGTTCTCTAGGAAAACACTTATTTCTGTAGCCAAAGCATATTTTGTTACATCAGCATATCTATAATAAATCTTCATTATTTCTTCAACACAAGGTAATCAAAATGTGTTTCTATTCAAAAAGATAGACTTTCATTACAGGAGGGTAACACAAAGCCTATAGAGTGGGTCTTATAACTGAGCAAAATGAGTTCCATTTTTTTAATAGTAAAACAAAGAAGTTCATAAGCAAGGAGCATGTATATTGTGATCATGGTTTACCTTTTGTGTTAAGAGAACAGCAGTCTGCCTAGGATGGCTGCAGGTTATAGCCAAATTTAATCTTCTTAAATTATCACTATCAAGCAAATATGCTAAAATATAAAAACATCACGCATTTCTCTCTGTTGAAAAGATATGATAATTCAATGGCTTGATGCTAAAAAAACCATAGCCGAATCTTAAGAACACGCTGGAAAGAGTAAATGAAATGGCAGCAGTAGGTTTACTTTTACAGCTGAAAAAAATGTCACATGTATTAATGTCAACAACTGGAATTTTACCTCATTAGGCAATTTCTGATCTAAGGCTCTGATGATTATTCTAAGCAGAAAAAATATGCTAATTATCCGCTCTGAATGTAGAAGGAAAAAAGGTGTAAAATCTTCCTTTAGCCGTGTGACCATGTACTAATTGCATGTCATGTGTCAAAATAATGCAACCCACTTTGCCTAAAGCAATTAGACATACAGAACTCTATTAATGAAGCACTGTCTGTCACTAAAAATGTTTTCAGAGCTATAGTTGAAGATTAAAATATTAACTTCTCAAATATTTATGATAGTTACTGACAGCATTTCAAAATGTTACTTTTAACAAAAGTATTTTATTCAGCTCCAGTTTTTAATTTGGATTTTATATTCAAAGACATTATTAACATATGGGAGTCATGTGAAATTTCTGTGATCTCCGCTGAGACTTCTTTGTGGAAGGTACATTAGCTCCTTGAAGTTTACAGCACCTTTTTTCTATTGTAACATAAACTCTTCCAGAACAAAAAAAAAGATGTTAAAAACTTGTCTTTTCTTCAAAAGTCATTTAAAAAGAAAGAGAAGGAGGAGGTTCTTATTGCGCTCTACCTTTTAGCTGTATGTGAAAGAAAATGGCCCTTCTTGTCAATATATCATTTGGTGCTCTCCTTCCTTTGAGGGTCATTGGTCATCTATGCTCATGAGCGCAGAGATTATCCTTTCGCATACCCTTATGCAGTAGGAAGGCAGGGATGTATGTTACCAAGCTGTTTCTCAAATCTATCAGACATGCTGAGGAGGAGCAGACTATTACATTAAAAAATGTAATTCCTGCTCTGTATTACCACTGCTCACCAAGCTGCTTTGGAAAGGGTTTTGCAAAATTCCTCCATGAGCTATACAAATCTGCAGCATTCTGAGTACCGGAGAGGAATGTAGAGCACAACTGAGGTCCTTCTCCTTTTTTCTGTAGCTTAAAGTGTATTGAATGCTGCTTAAGTTACTGCTACATTATAATTTGGGGTACCATTTTCAAAGTTAACTAGTTTTTTAGCTTTTATTCTGCATCCCTAACTTGCAAGAAAAAAAAATACCAACTTGTTCATGCACTTGCCCCAGTAAACTGTGCAGGAATATTTGCATAAAAGTTGAATGGACAAGCCCTTAATTTACATTCCATTTGGAGACTGAGATGACTACTGCGATACCTGAGGATTTATAACTTTACCAGGACTATGCAGGAATGATACCACTGTTATACCATGAAATTATTGCCCTTCTATTGTCCCAAAAAATCAGCAAATAAAAAAGCCATGTTGTTAGCACTGCATCATTTTCTAGTACCATGGTGGTAAAAACTGACTGCTATTATGTATTAGTGCTGCCACTTCTTTTATGTTTGGTAAGGGTATTGCCTTGGTTTTGGAGCTATTACAGTCTATGGGAATCAATTATATGTACTTGAACTAAGAAGGATTTACTTGGTAACTGTAATGGCTCTGAAAGAGCCATTATTATCTGTCATGTCAAAAATGCACATGTGCCTACAGTAGATACAAACGGAGCTGTGGAAAAAGTTTCATACATAAAGCAAGCCATTTTTGTTATCTTCCCTGACAAAACAAAACAAGCATTTGCTGCTGAAGTACTTCCACAACTTTTCATAATAAATGAAGAGGAGTTCCTGCCATTCCTCTGCCTTGTGCTCTGCTAAAGGAAAGCCTGTATGTTGCATGAGAGGGAATCGGAAGAGACATTACTGAAGAGCAAAGTTCAATGAATCACAATGTTTTGGGGATAGGTGAAACCACTTAAAAGGGAAAAAAAAAGTGAAACAAATAGAAGGGAAGACTTTTTCAAGTAAAAGGGAGCAAATGTGAGCTCACTATCATATACATCCATGAAGGGGATATGATAGCTCCTTTTTAAGAATGAGCAAAGAGTTTGCATCCTGACAACTTTAGTCATGATATAGATGCATGAACAAAACATCAGACCATGTTGGAGTCAGACTGAAGTGCAAATGGCGCCAATGAGAATAAGTTTTACCGTGTCTATGCTGTAGGATAGATGCAGTCCATAGCCTTAGTTTCCTCATCATCCAGACTGGTGGGCTTTACTGCAGAGCATTGCAGCTCCCTCTGTACTTATCTAGGCGTCCACCAAAAGGAGACAAACCCGCTGAGGGATGGCACTCGCAATCCTATTTCTGACCTGGAATCAGGATGCAGCCAGGGAACTAAAACCATATGACCCACCTCAAGCATATCTGCCCAGTAAGGCAGACATGGCCAACATGAGGTTTGGGATGCAGTCATGCTGGAGTGAATGCCGAGAGCATGTGGGGGCCACCATGCAGTCCAGTGTTTGGCTTGCACCCGAGGTAGTTACAGCAGGTGATGAGATGCAAGTGCAGCCAACACCTGGACAACTGAAAGAAAAGCACATGTAACACCTGAATCAAGGAGAGCGAGGTCTTGTGATAGGAGCATTTTATCACACAGTGCTCACTAAACTATTCCTAGCCACATTATTAATTTCTCCCAGTCAAATTCCCTGCAAAGGCAGGAACCTCCTCAGTTTGGAGGTTGGGAGGCAGTAGCGGTAAGAGGGGAATGATCATCTGTAGTGATTTTTAGTGATGACCCTCCTTAAAGACATGTTTAGATGATTAGATCTTATAAATTAATACAGGCAATAAATTAATACAGGCAATGCCATATTCTTGCAGTAAAGTGTGGACAACATTTGTGTATTTTCTTTTAAATAAATCAAAAAGGCATTAAAATGGGTCTATAATTCGTGATGCCCTCTGATGTATTACTGTTGCTTTCTAATACAGAACTTCATTATGTCGTTCTATTATTGGTTTTGCATATCGGGGTTTTTTTTACATATGTACATTGCTTTAAATAATTGTGCCAAAGTTGATTGCAGCACTTTCCCCAAAATACTATTAGTCAGGGTGGAGGATGGTCTACAAAGGTACAGTTGTGTGGTTTGCAAGTTGCTTGTTTGTTTATTGGTCTAATTTTCAGTAACTGAGGAATGCTATTTAGAATGCAGCAAAACCCTTTCAATCCCAAACGAGCATGTCCAAAAAAAGAAACAGAGATTTTACTTTTAGCTCATCTTCAGATTCACAAGGGACAATAAGGGAGATTCATTAGGCCATTTGTTACTGTCATCTGCCATGATTCAAAATGAAATACTAAATGTTTCATGGACGCAGAAAAAGAGCAGTATTTGTCTTTGTGTTGGCTATGCAAAGACTGTATGGCTTTCAGCCTCCATACAAGAGGTCTGATGGATGAAAGGGGGAAGGGTGGTGCCATCTGAATGATGATGGGCTAATATCATCATCCTCTTGTCAGCTGTAATAGGCTTTTCCTCACAGAAATAATTCATAAAACCGCTACATTATATTCTATCCCTGACAGGCCCTATCTATCCTGCAACCCAGCAGGCTCACAACTAATAAGAAAATATGTGGTTCAGGAACCCTGAAAAATTAAACAGGTAGTTTATGAACAATTTGTTTCATGGGGATGTTTATTATGTTTATTAAATATTGAGCCTTTAATGTTTTCCCAGTACAGATGATATCATAAAAATGCTGACTTAAGCCTCAGTTGTATTCTTAGAAAGTGGCATTTTATAGCTCTTGTAGTACCCAGTAAATAACTAAATTGCAGTGGTTTATATGTGTACACAGAATAGAATTTATAGGAAGTGAGTATATTTTTATTGTGCATGTGCAGTGTATTTAATATATTCATAATAGACACATGCAAACTACCAAAATATTGATCATGCTCTTTGGTTTAAAGAAGACCAGTATTTCAGAGCCTTGAGTGGGGAAGGCCAGGCATTTGTTTTATGGCTTGTACTAAAGGAGAAGCACTGAGCTTGGTGTTTGAAGTGTCAAGGCAAAAGCTCTGTAGGCTCTAATGATAAACTCTACCAGGAATACTGGTTTGCAAGTATAATTTTTACATCAATTCTTTGGACAGGTTCTTATTACAGGAAAACCAGGATAAAATTCCTCAGGCTTAAGCCAATATGCTACTATGCCTTTCCATGAAACAAGTGAGGGATGCCAGAGCTTGGTCTCCTTACATGGGGCAAACTTCCCATTGCCAGACAGAGCGCAGGACTGGGTTCTGGGGAAGACCTAGAGTGCACCAAGGAAGCAAATGCACAGCCACGCTCTTTTCATGTCCATACTTCTTCATGCCAACTTCCTCCTTCAGAGTTTATTGAATAATTGATAATTCTGCAGCAGGGTATGAAAACTGGCAAGTAGAAAACTTCCATTCTTAATGAATTTGTAATAATAAATAATGCTTATGATATTAAAAAGCTGTATTCCACAGACATATTACAAAGAGCATGTGCATGACATGATTTACAGAAAAATTGTACAGATCTTTCATTAAGACTTTCAGGAATCACGAGCCGTTCTCGTATCCTTCAATTCCTAGTAAGAGGGTAGACTGTAATAAAGAGTAAGATGACTGAACACACAGATAGAAACTGTCTAGAATCAGCATGACTTCTACAACAGGAAATTCTGCCTCTCTAACCTGCTGGAGTCCTGTGAAATTTCAGTAAGCACATGGATTAAGAGGATACAGAGGATATAATACATTGGGATTTTCAAAAAGCCTTTGACAGGGCTAGTAAAGAACCCAGTTACCACAGATGTTAAGAAAATTTCTTGTATGGATTGCAAGCTGGTTAAAGATAGGAAGCAAAGGGTAGGGCTTTTTGGTTGTTTTACAGGATGGATAGTTGATTTTCAACAGCAAGGTCCCTGAGGGATAGACACCGACACTAGTTTTATTAAATATTTTCATCAGTGACCTGGAAAAGAGAGTGTACAGTGAAATCTCCAAGTCTGAGGATGGTGCCAAGCTATTCTGTTTGGTCAAATGTCATTGCCAACTGGCTGAAGGAACTTCAGAGCTCAGAAGGAAGGTGGCAAAACTGAGCAGAAGGAAGATGGCAAATGAGCTTCAGTGTAGATAAATTTAAAGTAATCTATCAGGGAAGAATAATCTGAACCATGCCCCATGATGCTGAACTCAGAATGACTGTTCAGAAATCAGGAAAGGCATCTTGGAGTCATCCCTGGCAAGTCTCGGAGGTCATGAGCTCAGTAGGCAGTAGCAGTCAAAACCAACAAAATGTAGGGCATCATTGGAAAAGTTTTTTAGAACAAGATAGAAGATATAATTTTGCTGCTATATAAAAATGTGGGTATGCCCACATTTTTATTACTATGTGCAGTTCTGATCTCTGTGTCTCAAGAGAGATACCATGAAATTGGAAGAGGAACAGAAGATGCAATTAAAATAATCAGGAAGATGGATCAACTGCATATGGAGAGATTAAGAAGCCTGGGATTGAATAAATGCCTGAGGACATTTGTGGTCAAGGTTTATTACCAAATAGACAATCTGAATGTGGAAGTGTTAAACAAGTTCCACACAATATGAGAGCAAGCACAACTCAATAAAACCTACAAGGAGCCATGTAAATAAAAAGAAAGTACTTCTCTGTGCAGATAATAGATAACTTCAGAAACCTGCTTCCACAGAAGGCTGTGGAGGACAGACAGTATAAACAGGTTCAGAAAGTGTTTGGAAAAGCAACAGCTCCACAAATGGCTCTTACAAAGACTAGGCAGGGATGTACCTTCTAATATCCCTAATGCAGCAGTAACGGGCACTGGGGGAGTATGAGGGGAATTGACTGTAGAAAGTTGTGGGCTTGTCTGTTGTTCCTAACAGTGTGTCCCACACTACCATCAGAGATGCAATACTGGGCTACATTGACCATGGCTCTGAACCAGTAGGGTTCTTCTAATGTTCTGAACATGTCTTAATTTTGTTCCACGTGTCTAATTTTCTTCTCATTTACTCCAGTTTTACATTTGTGTAGTTTCAAAGACTTCTGTGTTTTTTCTTCTGCTTCATATTGGTGTATATAAAAGGTGGATCAGGTCTGCTCTCCTCTCATATACATATAGTTTTAAAAGTTGTGCTCATATCCCTACATAAAGAGCACAAAGCCTGAAAATCCAAACAAAGAAAAACATGTCAGAATAAAGAGACTAAAAGCTTTAACTCGATAGCTTAAGCCTGAAAAAACAATGTACCTTTTTAAAAACCCTTGCAATTTCTTTCATTTTTCACTGAAAAATGTTTGTTTATTCTTTGCTTTTACAAAGGCTTGGCACACACACTACTTCTTTTGAACTTCAAAAGTAAACAATAAAAGCTGTTTCCGTGTGCTGCACCCACCCCCCCCAACTCAAACATCTTTCATTTTTTCCCTAATGGAGCTGGAAAAAAATCTCTTATTACATGAAATCTTTATAATTAATTTTTCAAACAGAAAAAAAAAGTCATTTATTATTAACTATGAGCCACATGGCTACCTTGCTGTCTCTGGGTCACATAAACTCATTTCTATAACAACCCAGACCAGACACAATCCAGTTAGAGTAGTAGGCGCTCAGGCTGTACGTCCTCTTCCAAAAGAAAATAATTTACCTTATCCATTGAGGGCGCGAGAGGTTGATAAGGTACATTTTGGAGACTATTTCCAGTCTCTGCTATTCACCCCATTTTTTTATGGAACTTCAAATACTACCAGAAGTTGGTAAGACTTGTATTGGTCCTTCTCTGATGGCAAGGCACTGTTCTGAAGCAATGGCTCCCTGCTGATTGAAGGTGGCTCTGTTTGGCAGCAGGTGCACCATGGAAGGGCACCGTACATCCTATCTGCTCAGTTCTGTGGTGCAAACCATTACATCTCCTGTGCACCTCTATGGGGTGCCCTAGGTTTTGTGTGCTGAGCCCCCGTGGTGTCAGTGGTCATTCAACAGCTAAAGCAAGCCCAGCTCTAGGGCACAGACTGCAGGGGTGTGTGCTGCTCATCAACTGTACATGCAGAAGCGGGTGCCTTATAGTACGTCACACATGTTGTATGTTCTGATGTGCTCTGACGTACTTAGAGGCCCGTGTTGTGCCGTGTCACCAGTTTAAAGAAATACCACTGTCATTGGCAGGCAGTTGGAAGCAATTAATTACCCATGGATGGCATGTACAGCTGTTGCTTATGTATGGAAACAGAAGAGAAATTAGATTTAATTGGTTTAGCATAATGAAGAAAGTGGCATTTATTTTACTATGGCTTTTGTAAACTGAGCCATTTGATTTTCATTTTTGTCATTTTTTGGAAATAGTTGGGCAAAATTCTCTTGACAGATGAAAAAATCCCAGAGGAACAAAAACTGAGGATGCTCATTTGCCTTGTTAGAAATTTGCAGGATCAGAGGAGGAACAGATATATTACACTAATGAATGATTAAATTAAATATTTTGCTATGTATGACTATTGGTGCAATTCAGGCTAACTTCCAAATATGCTCCATACAGTAGCTGTATACCTTTTTCTGAAGAAATTCAAAGTCCAGATTTCAATGGGAAAAACTGGTGTAAATTATTAAATCACTGTGAATAGATATTTGTGTTGTCAATTATATTAGATCTACTGACACAAAGTGATAGTGAAGAGAAAAACAACTATATCTGCATGTGAAATGTAAACATATTCTATAAGTACAAACCAAATTCTATTGCAACATATCTACAAAGCATTGATATTAAGCTGCTCATGTTTGACTGGATTCTGCTCCTGATTTTCCTGAAGTAACTACGAAGTTATATACATCTATTTCCTTAGCTCAGGCCAGCTTAATAAAGAGAAAAAATTAGTTCTGTGTGTCCTTAACATTTAGCTCATTAATGTTTTTGAAAATACTCCTTGTTAAGAGGTGCTGTCCATGTACAAAGTATTGGTATGGTGTTGTAGCTATTAAGCCTTATAAATAAACATCTTTCTACATTACTGTCAATTTAATGTTCACTTTCTAATTATTTAATGTGAATAAATGCAATATAATCTGCATTCATGCAGTGCTCTTTTTGAAGGCATGCTCAGTAGCCCTGTAAAAATTACTGCAAACTATTTGTGATGTAACGCTAAGTTTATTTTTCACATTCACAATTAAAGAAAAAAAAATCTAGATGCATACTGTGTAGCTGCATGCCATGCTGCATGCAGGGAGACTGATGTTAAAACACTGGGGGAAAAATAATTTTAAATTATTCTGAATATGCACGTTTCCCAACTGCTTAAAAAGACTAGTTGTATTTTACTTTCACATTATAGCCCCTTTCAGAAAGCCAAATATTTAGATTTTTTGGTTTTTTTAAGAACAGCATCTTATAAAAGTTTACAATGAGACCTCATGGAACTGTTAGGCTGAACAAAGCAATCTACAAATGTTTAAAAGAATCATAAAAAAATCGAGAATAACAATGAGTGTTTCAAAATCAGGCAGCTCAGCGGAGAGTACCTTCCAATTCAGTATTCCACAGATAGGAATTGAGCATGTTGTTAAATAACAACCATAAACCATTTAATTATTACCAGGAAGGAAGGAAGAAAGAAATGAAGAAACAAAGAAAGAGAGAGAGACAGAAAGGAAAGAGGGAAAGAGAGAAAGAATAGAAAGGAAGGAAGGAAGGGAGGGAAGGAGGGAAGGAGGGAAGGAAGGAGGGAGGGAGGGAAGGAGGGAGGGAGGGAGGGTGGAAGAAAAAAAGGAAGAAAGGTGTTTCAGGCTTTGTTGGTTTGGGGTTTTTTTTATTATTAAGGTTTGTTTAAACGTTTCCACCTGATATTTTTCATAGATGGGGTCAAACCCATCCCTCTGAATTCATGAAAAAAAAATAAAATCTACATATGAAGTTCAGTGATTTCCTTTCTCTCAAAAATAGCCCTGGAAGAGAAATCCTGAACCTGTGGAAAAGACCAGAACCAGACTGTTTTCTTGACCGTGGCTAAAATTGTTCATGTAGTTCCCTCCACTACCCAGTGAGACAGAGAAATGTCAGCTGCTGTGTGTACCAATATAGAAGGCAAAGGAGGGTAAAGTGTAGAGCAAATATTTCAGAGTGGAAAAGTGTTTCAGGCAGATGCTGTAAATGATTTACTGAATTAGAAAAAAAAGTAAAATTTTAATAAAAGTCTATGTTCTGCACACATAGATCCAGTATTTGATCAGTTCATTTTGGCAGCTTTTTGAGATTACTCGTATTGAGAGACAAGTATACTCTGTAAAATAAAAATGACCTCTGGATGATAAACAGTACATTATATAGAAAGTTTGTGTAAACACAATTAATGTAGGATTGCTTTCTGAAAACATAAACCGCTGACAGATATTTTTATTGCAAGCATTTCTGTATATCAATGTTGTGAAAAAAACAGACCGTCTAACTCTACTAATTTGCTTTATTTACCTTTTAAAAAAAAATCTCAGATGCACTTAGTAAAAGCAGCGTGTACCTGTCTGTCAACAGAGCAGCCTTTAGCATTTATTCACCTCCTATTCTGCGGAACACATGCTTGGAGCAGCTGGCAGACACATTCAGGGAAACAACTGGTCCCTGTCAACACCACCCAACCTTCTGAGGCCAAGCAGGCACTTAGAAAGTCACAAATAAAGACCAGTGTTTTGTTTTGCCAATAGCCTGGTGTGTTTTCTCCTCCTCTTTTGTTCCGAATGTGCAACACCATTAAAGGGACCTGATTAGAACAAAGGAACAGGGATCACTGTAACAATTATGATAGAAATGAAAATGCATAATAAAAAACAAACCCCAAAATCAGGAAAATAATGCCAGGTGAAGATGAATACACATCCTCTGGGAACAATTACATAGCAGATGCATCCAAAAATTCATTATCAACGTATAATTTGACATGTTCCTAGTAATGTTATTCATTGCATTTACAAATAATTCATCACAGGTGTTGTGAACTAAAATGGCATACAAGATCCTTATGTTATTCACTGGGACAAGAGGAAATGTCCACTTTGTAAACACACATTGCATCCAATTTTATAAAATGGTTTTGCCTTTTGTTGTGTAAATCCTTCTGCCATGCCAGATAAGTCAGATATAGGGAAACTGCTTTCTTTCCAAAGCATATTTATTCTCACTAAAGGAGTGGTAAATATCCTATTATTTTACTTCCCTTTTCTATTTTTCTTCTTTTTCTCAAAAGCAAAGCATCTGATTTTGCAAGCATTTGTTTATGTTGTTAGTTTCCCTGATTTCAGTTACTTCTGGCATACTTCTAATGTTGCAGATCTTGCTCCTCTGAGCTCGTTTTTAATAATGAGATCCGCTGGCAGGGGCAAGTCCTGCTCATTCAAGTATAGCACCATTATTTTAAATAGAAACGTATATGCATGAATGAATGGAGCCGGGGTTGATCCAGGATATTTTTTCTATAATCCAGCTCAAGGCAAATCTCCTCTTTAAACTTTTTGTTTATTGGTTCAGGGTTAATTCTACAATGAAGTTAGGGGGAATTTTACTTGTGTAAGTAGTATAAAACACAGTCATCAGCAGAAACTAACAAAAGGCAACATTTCATTCCGGGTCAGATTTCATAAATAATAACAAAACAAATACACCTACATTTCTCTTGTAGTCTGAAATGCATCAAACAGATTCACTGTCTTTATTAGAAAGCTTTATTGCAATAGTATAGCAATAACTGATTAGCCCTCGATACTAGCAAGAGGCCCGGCAGCACTGTGTTTTTAATCCTAGTATGCTGAGTCAAATAGAGCCTTCAAGCACATATATATAAAGATTAACATGCCTTTGAAAAAGAAGTAATTAATAATTTGTCCTAGCCTGGGAAATATATGATGCATGCCAATCACTTTTTGCCTGGAATTTCAGATCGCTGGTGTAAACACTGTTGAAGGTTTTTTTGGTAATTTTTTTAGTTAGAGACTGGTTGCTTCATATTGAGCCAATCATTGTTCTGTGTTATGACTTCTCCTCATTACATTTGACTACCACACCAGACACATTGCCATACAGTGATGCAATAGCACTGCGCAGTTCTGCATCTGACCTAATCACGGCCCACCTGAATCCACCCTGGCACACACAGCATATGCCTCCCCGGCAGCTGAAGGTGACCACTCTCAGTACCTTTTTTAGCGTGGTTTATTGTGGCAGCTAAGAACTGTTCTTTAGGCCAGGGAGAGACAACATGAAAGCAAACAAGACTAACTCACAGGTTGGACGCTTGCACTGAGGAAACCAGTCAAACTAATTAGCAAAAGAACTGAATTCCAGTCTCCCCACTGCCAGGTGAGCGTTGTAATCATGAGGCTGAAGAATGACATTCAGACTCTGGGTGAGAAGTATTACATGAAAAGCGGACAAGATTCAGCTGGACTGAAATCCCCACCTCCTTTTAGAAGAATATATAATTTGAGGTGTTAGGCACCTCTTGAAGTGATGAGGCACTGAAAACAATTGTCTGCCCTGGATGATTGCACAAAATATCAAACTGTTTTGGTAGAAGTGAGATGCCATCACTGACATTTCTTCAGGTGAGTGTGTTTTTGACTGTGAGGAGTTATTTTCCTTCATCTCCCACCCTTACTCTTTTACAGAAAGGGGTTACAAATCTACTTTGAGATACATATTTCAAGCTAAGACTCCTCAGTGGAAGAAGATATGTAATTCCTTGTAAGGCATGAAAACATTGATTGAAAAAGGGCTGATTTTCAAGACACACTACCCTCAGGTCAGAAAGCCCAAGTATCTGCTTCAGGCTTTGGACTCTTCTAATAAGTAGCTCTTCAATGTTGTTGCATTCTGGCAGTAGGTTCTTTGGGTAAGAACTTGAAAAAATTGATGAAAGAACAGGTGACAGTTGAAAATTGTCTTCAGAATTTCTCCTCTGTTCCCTGGGGCTGCTGTTCACCAGTTTACATTCCTCAACTAAATAACATTCAACTGCTGAAACTACTAACCCTACTTCATGCTATGATTAATCAGGATATGACACCATCTCCTTGTGGTTTTCTACAGCTGAGGGCAGGAGACAATGACTTCAAATTAGCAATGCTGGCTTTCCAGTAGCCTGGTGACTCTTCTCGATCGTGAAGATCTTGAGAGAAGCTTTAAAATTTTTCTACCTGTCTTAGGGAAGAGAGTGGTGCTACTATATGATCCTTGTTTTTTCCAAAGGAGGAATGGATCCTCTCTTCAAATATCTCTTCTTTTAGAGTCTTAATTTTAAAAGAACCATCAGACAGAGGGAACATGTTAATATAAATGACTTTATGGACAGAACACTCTAATTTAATACATTGATGCTGCAGGGACAGACCAAGTATAAATAAAATAATATTTAAAAAAAAAATAATGCTGTGATTAACCAGAAGCTTGTCAATAATACAGTGCAGTAAAGTGAGAATATGAAACTTTGGTCATGAAAGCTCTGACAGGTTTCCCTCTTCTGTAGGATATTCTTATCTAACATACCAGGCTATTCTCCACAACTAGACTCTGCAAGCAGACGGTATTTTTACCTGCTGAAGTCAGCCAGGGTTCAGAAACATACTGTCTGACTGCAGGACCAAGATCCAGTTTTAAGATATTAAATCATGAAGGACATTTATGTAAGTCTCCAAGGACGTTTTCCTAAGTCTCTCTCTGTACTGAAACCTGTCATGAAACAAAAGGAGTGCCCTATCACTTATAGGAACTGTACAGTATCGTTCCATCTTGTCTATTTATAGGGGAACAAAAACCAGCCTATGCTAGGATACAATGTAAGACAGCTACAGCCTAATTTAAGGAAAGGAAAATGGAAAAAGGAAAAAGGTGGGGAGGGGAGGGCGGGGCAGGGTAGGGTACAGAAGAAAAAAAAGGGAAAAGAAGCTGCTGGACCAGATTTCCCTTACTTGGATTCACAGTTCCCCTTTGCATTACTTTTCTATTTCCTTTTTAGTTTATGTATGCAATGATTTTTTTATATGAAGCTCTGCAGAGTGACAATTCACCAAAGTTTCACAGTAGCAAAGGTATTTGCTATTGGCTATTCACCATCCAGTATAGGTAATATTGTTTGTCTGTTTGTTACAAACATTTTAGTCAATGAAATAAATGCCAGTGTTTTAACATGGATGATTGTCTGAAATCTATTTTTGTGATTTGTTTGTGAATACTTGCAAATATGGACATTTACAAAAGTCATGTTTGGTTCAAGAACATTAAAAAAGGTGAAATATGCTGGACAATGTATCTGTAAGGAATAACTTGGCCAGTTCCAGTGGTATATCAAAGAACTCCATTAGGGAGTCACACAATAACTCTTTTATTCCGTGTGTTGTGCTCTGTCATAATGTAACTCAGCAATTTATGCACATTGCCATTCCATATACTTATCAGGAAGCAGAAGAAAACATTCATTAAAATTCTCATCTTGCTTTCAGTATTTTTCTTTGGTGTATTTCAAATAAATAAATTAATGAAATGGAGGGAGAAATGGGGAATAAACTAACATTATGGTTTCATTATAGGTATTGCAATTATTACAAAACTCTTTTTCCCTCTAACTCATCATCTGTAACAAAGCTATCATTACATTTGCATGTTTTATACTGTAACTACTTGAGGGCAATATGTCAGTAAGCATCAGTTTCTAAGTGACTAGAGTTGAAATCATTCTCAATAAATCTTCCATTGAATCTTTTAACAGCAGTGTTAATAATGCTGTATAAAGTGTCATCTCTTATAATTTTAAAAAAAACCCTAATCAACTCAAAAATAAAGATTTGCTGAACTCAAGCCACCACTTGGAATAAATAAATACAGCCAAAGGACGGTGGCGTTTATGCGTACATTTTCCTAAAAAATGTAAATAAAGAAGAAGGTAAAAATAAAGTGACTGTTTATATAAATGGCTGAAGTGTACTAAGACAATTCATTTGTCTTATGTTTTTACCATTCTTGCATGGAAAAGAGTTCATTTTTCAGGTATGAAAGAAGTTACAATAAAATCAGAATGAAGGGAATTAAACAAAATTAAGGGACTTCCTATTTACACACCCTCTTCCCTCCCTCATTTGCCTGAATTATGTCCGACTTCAGTCTCACACAAACATCCTGTCAGCACTTCCCCACAGGTAGAGTGACCTCCTCCTGGATGTGAAGAATGACATCATCTACATGTGCTGTACCATTTGGCTTAAGTCCTTTTAATTATGCAATTGTGGACAGTAACATCATCTGTCAGTTCTTATGCCAGAAGACTTCTCCCTTTTCTTGTCCTTGTACATTAGTATAAAACTTGTCTGCAGACTCCCCAATGTTTATAAGCAGTTCCTCAAATTTATTGACTATGATTTTTGATAACTTTGTACTCTTATTTAAAACTGCAAACATGGGGTAGATAAATCGCTCCTGGCAATCATTTTTGGATTACAACACAGTAAGCATTTTTATTGGGTCAGATACCTACAGCAAAACAAAATATAGTATGCTCATAAATGGAAAAGAAGTCAGCACTCTATTTTATGCTTCGTGATACCAAATAACCACAGATATATTGGAATCTTTTTCTACCAGTTTTAGCAGAGCTGTTTTAAGTGGTATATTGTGCAATACTTCTAATAGGTCTCGTCTGTGAGTTTCCTGTTGTTTCGCCAGAGGAGCTCTCCTAATTCAGTTTTACATTGTTTCTCCTGAGGTAGATGATTTGAGTAAATGAGTTTCTTGGGACACATTTCTGTATCTGGGTAGTTGTGGTCGCTAGAATATTTAGTGCCAGTTCAACATAAGTAAAACAGTCTAAGAATTCCGTCTCTCTCTAGAAAAGGGCATATCTGAGCCTTCTGAATTTCTTTTTCAATAGTAGAATATCTATTGACATTATAAAAAAGACAGACTGGCCAAATATATATAGATATGCACAAATACTAAGCATCTGACTGAGCTCTGAGGGTATGAAAGCCCTTCTCTTGTTCTTTTCTTCACCCCTTTCTTCTTCCTCCACCTAAATGGTTTCAAAAATAGAGAGGTCCAAATACCAATTTTAAATATAAACAGCTCAGGGTTGAATTTTTCTTCTTCAGTCTCATCTTATCCATGTGGTATCATCTCTGGTGCACCGTTGCCTCCATTCACTGCCTTTCTTTGTTGACAGCCTTGCCGCTAGTATTCCACAACCTTGAGCTAGACAACGATCACAAATACAGAAGTCTGCCTTGTTTTCTTCAGTTGTGTCTCATATAAAGATGTTTAATATTAAAGGCTTTGAGCCAAGAGGTCCATAGAGGAGTGTATAAGATTTGGTATAAAAGGCAAAGGTGATAGGGAGGGATCTGTAAGAGGAAAGAGGCAGTATGGGGTGGTGGCTATTAAGGTTAACTTGACAGAAGGCAGCTGCAGGGGGAACCTCTTTGTAAGGTCTAGTGAAGAACCAAAGTGTGGGGATGATATATCCCAAAGGGATTAAGGCAAATGAAATCCTAACTGAGCACCATGTGCAAACAGAATGTGTTTATCTGCACTAAGATTAAATTTTAAAAGCTGCTGCTGATGGAATCTCTGAATTTAACTCATTATTTGGAGCATAAGTTTGTAGTAAGGAGTTATTCAAAACTGCATATGACATTTCACAACAGAAAATGCTGTAAATACGTAATTGTCTGGGGTTTATCTTTATCTTATATGGAGGATACTGGTCTTGAAATGGTCCATTAAAATGGCATATTAGCATAGATTTTTTTGTAAAAACATTATGAAGTAAAGTATAGAATGCCTCCTTTTATTTTCTCTTTTTTCCACCCCCATTGCCATTACATCTTCAAGCAAGAAAGTACAGGTTCCATGTCAATAAAAGGACAGGAGATTGTTCCCAGCTAGCAGTTAACTACCTTTATAGTCATTAATCTCTATCTGAGATATCCATAATGTCTGTTATCTGGAGGATTATCTAGGACATCAGCAAATTTCTTCTTGAGCTCAGTAGAGTTTCTAACAAAAGCTGTAGGAGTTTATGCATGTGCTCTAATCTAACACATGCCAAAAAACTGTAGAATTATAAAGTGGTCTCAGGAAGCAGAATTCCTCTTGATCTACTTCTCTACTTAAAGAACTTTGCAGTTACTATAGATGGTCACAATGGTATAGAGAGCGTATAGCAAAGGGAATAATCTCTTCCTAAATGCCGTTGTTTACTGTGGTCATACCCTAATAACAGAGAAGTTCTTATACTGCCTGTGACATGACAGAATTGTACTGAACTATTATGTACATCAGTTACACCAGCTAAACGCAGAATTTTATGGGTGCAATAAGTTAAGACACAAATTCAATCTGATAAGTATATAAACTCTTTATTTAGGGTTCACAACCACTCTTACAAGTTGCCTGTTACTCAGAATGTTTATGGGTGCATGAACACCTGCGCACATGTGCTATACCACACTTAACTTTTCAAGTCCTTCTCTCCCTCATGAATATTTCAACCATGCAGATAGAAGGAAAAAATACCATGTTATTCAAGTAACCAGTAACATCAAGTGAATAACAATAGGCAGAAATAATCAAAACTGCAGTCATAGGAGGCAATTCTTGACAAACTATAAGGCTTAAATTGTTTGCATAAAAAAGAGAAACAACTTGGAAGGAAAATCACTTCAAACCACAAAATCTCTATTTATATAAAATTTGTGAACTGAAAAGGGGCTAAATTTATTTTAAAAAGAGCTTCTGCAAGTAGTTTCCATAGATGAAGTAGTTCACCAAGCTCTAATAATGATGCAAACAACTTTCAGTATCCAGAGCTTTAAAAGTATTCAGAGATCAGTTATATCTTCCCTGTTGATATTTGTCTAGTACAAAAGATATTCCTAAAATACATATAAAACTAGAATGAAATAATTTGTAAGCAAAGCAGCTCAAAACCCAGCAAATAATATCTCAATCTTCCTATATTCTTTTTTAGTCACTGCACCATAGCATGAGTAATTTTGAAACTGCAGCATTCCATTTATTGTACAATTATGTTATATTATTTTCCTGTTGCCACAAAGCTTCCATGAAAACATGCTCCATATATGCCTAAGCAGTTTACCTTGTATGAATATTTGCATTAAATAAATGAAAATTCACCTCTTTCTAAAGATATCATGCCGAGACACAAAAGTGTTCCCTGCTATTAGGAATGTGCTTGTACAGATCTAAAAATTGTAAATGAATTTGTAGATGGTTGGTTCCATTAAAGTAAAATAGACCGAGCATAGATTTCATGAAAATGTGTTTACTTAACCAGAAAACACAAATATTTCTATTAAATATGCTTTCAAGTTTAACTCCAAATTCCTGATTTCTCGTGGATGTATGGGTTTATGGAGCCATACGTAAAAACAATGTTCCAAAGACAGTCTGTAGTCTGTTTCTCCAACAACATTTTAGGACAGAGTAAAAGCTTCAGAAATCCAGTGGGCAGTTTAGATAAACCCATGATATAAAACCTAGGGCAGAGTTTTATCCATCTATTTCCCCAATACTGAGCTACCTAAATCACTGATTTACTTATAATGGGGAGCTTAGAGCTTACATTGTAATTATGCCTACTATTGTGAATGGAAAAAGTCAAGCTGGCTGTGTATTACTTCTATTAAATGCAGAGCACATACTATTGCACTTTATTTTTATTTAAAATTGCATTACTTTTCTGAATGGTTAATGAAGAAAAAACAAAACAAAAAAAGAAAAAGGACTGACAGTGTGTGTGTATGTATAATACACAATGCCTAGGGTTTTGAAAATGGAATTAAACACCAATAGGGAAAAAATCACATGAAGAGAAATGAAGCTACAGAACAAATGTATTTTTGTGATACTGTCTGTAATTCATGCTAGATAATCATGAACCCAGCAGTTAATGACCTCTACTCTGATACATTAAGTCCAACCAAAGATAATGGTGTCCTGCGTAAATTAACAAACCCAGTGGTAAACTTGCTTCTAGTTCAGCAGGAGACAGTGTGCAAATTAGCATTGGTTCTTAATAAGATCAGTGTCCTGCAATCTACAGTTCTATAGTGTTCGTAATGCTGTTTCTTTTCAGGTGAAAATTTTTTCTCTAGAGGACACTTGCACAATACATTCTTCTGACAGAGAATCATCCTCACCCTAATCAGTTCCCTCCTTGAAAACTTTCCCTATTTCTTACACTTTCATGCTGTGAGTGCTGCTGTGAGTTGTTGGGAATGATTATTCATTTGTAAGCTTCTTTAATAACATTTCCTTTAGATGTTGAGGTACCCAACAGAGCAAACCAGGATTTGATTTTATAATTATAACTATTCAGCAAAAGTAATGGTCACTCTATTGGCAATCTTTGCCTAATTTGTTCATCACAGTTTATTATCTTCTGAAAATTTCAAATAAACAATTGTCTGTTACATAATTCAGAAGTAAATTATCATCAAGGACCTAATTCTGGGAACTACACTGCATATTACCCTTGTATGGCTAGAGTCAAACTCTATCCAACCAGTTCTGAAATCAGATTGCTCGGCAGCTGCCCTGAGGCATCCGGCACCGTTTGGGAACGGGCCCCAACACCTAGCTCCCCACACCACAGCTCACAATGTGCATAAAGGTGCAGTCAGGAGAAAAGTAACATTTTCTGCAAACAATGATATATTGGAGATTTAACAACATCATCTGCATATTTTAAAATAAGTTGTTGGTGTTTCCCTTTCTAGGCTATAAAATCACAATTAATTTGCTGAAAGGCAGATATTTAGGGTTTTTTAAAAATACCTTCTAAAGCAGGTAAGTGGCATTATAGTGAGAACCTATGGACTAATATCTACTAGTTTATTTGATTACTTTTTTCTATCACTTGTTAAAAAAAATTATTTGTGGGCAATCTTTCCACTATTCAGCTTTCTCTGTACATGATCAGACCATATGTGCCAAATAAATAAGTTATGTATGTTGTCCGACAGTAGAAGAGTACTTTTCTACAAACAAAATTTTTACAATATTAGATGAGGTGTAATGAGGACATTTCAGCTATAATTTATAGGCTGAAACAAGAGGACGTTCTCTAATTTGTCTGTGTATAGTGATGCATGGTTATGAAGCTGGGGGAAATGGGGGTGTTCCAGCACATACCTAATAGAGAGACAAGAATGTGGTATATTCTTCGTACACTTCTAATGGGAGTTTTGTAAGAAAAAGTTTAATACACAGCTCTTGTCTGAACAAACCTCTCACTGTAAAATGTTTACCTTTAATGACAAAAATTAAATTTTTTAACCATTTTTTAAGAATGCCTTAATAGAGAACTAATTTTTGTTAGAGGTGTCTCGACGATTTGAATTTTATATGCATGCATTATGTTTTCTTAAAATGGGGAAATTATGCATCTGAAGGAATCTGTCTAGAATAATGGGGTTCTATAGAGGTTACTTTAATCACGTTCACCAGCAGTTATAGCTGTTTTACATCTTATTTGCAACAAAAGGGAACTCTAATTATCTTCAAAAAGAGCATAAAATGGTGTGCTTTGCTGCTGATGTAATGTTGATTCGTGAATGCTGCTGATAGGTACTGACAACTAAATACATGTCACACTTTTAAGAAATCAGTGGTGGTGACAGGATAACCCTCTTTTGTGACCTGGGGACCAGAAGATGGGGTATATATTTGCTTGCTAAGTAGAAACAATTTACAGTTTTCACTTTAAAATAAAAATAAAAATGCTGTTATAGATGGGTTATCGATTATTTTTAACAATGCACCACTTCCGTTATGACTTAGAAGCTGCCTTCTGTAAATTAGATCTAATGCTTACAATCCCCGATAAAATAGTAAGATTTTTTTGCATATTAGTTTCATTTTTTATAAATTACTGATTCTGTATTTTATCTCTCTGTGTATTTATATAAAATATCTATAATAGATATGTATTCACAGTACTTGTAATAAGGGACAATAAAGAATTTTGACATCTTGCAGCATGGTTTCCAATGTTTGCATTTCAAACTCACATTTATAACTGCAAATGAGAAACATGCAGCCTACCAAAAAGTGCAAAACTCATCAAACAGGATTCAACTGTATGTCAACACCCATGCCACCCGTGCATAAGAAACAATTGGCTTCTACTTCATTTCAAATATGGAATTAATCAATGGAGATCTAAAAACATTAGGCATAACCAATATTTGCTATGTGGCACTGTTTAAGATTCGCAGTGGAAAGTTACTACCTCACGTCTCCTTGTCTTAATGCTCTGCGTTTAACCCAAAATATTGATATGCCTGCTCTGTATAAAATGTTAACTCACAGCCTTTGTTTATTTAAACTAAGGACAGTAATTAAAATGCTCATATAGGCTGAATTCGTATTTTATGACTGCCAATTTCTATCAGCTTTAACGGATTTTAACACCTTAGCAGGTCTAACTCTGACTGTATAGGGTTAAAATAGTCTATATTTATTGCTGTATACCTCTTCTATGGCACTCACTGAGCAAAAAATATTTGTACAATATTTCTTTTAATAAATTTGTCGGCTCTGCATGCCAATGGTATTTGCATGTGTGACTGTGTATTAGTATGCAGTCAATCATTTGTGCATGGTTAAATACAGCCAAAAGTTTTCCTCAACTGAAAAAAAAACCCTAAAGAAAAATACGGTCCACTTTTAGTTTTATTCTACCCAGACAGTCTATGGCTTAGAGATGATTAAAGTTGAAAATGTGGTTTATCAGATGCCTTTCTGACAGTAGCACTTTCTCTATCCCTTTGTTATAACCATTTACGCACATAGCCAGTGCCAAATCAGCAATATGAGTACCATAATTTTGCCAGTACTTTCACTTATAGGTGTTGTCTGATCATTTATTTTACATCCATGTTGAAACAACATCACGTACATCCTAGATTTGTTCCAAAAGCTCCTACAAGTCGCTTCAGCAAACCACTGCCTTTAAAGCACAAGCGGGCACGTGTCTGACTAGAGATTTGCTTGAAGAGAGGAGGAACGGTCTAAAAAGGCTTTGCTTTTTCCTAGAGATTTTAAGTAACATTTTTATTAGATGTGGTTTATTTACTTTGATGTGGTTTATTTACTTTGTATTTAAGCAATACTCTTGTACACACTATTTAAACAGACAAGAATGGTTCTCTCCTGCTAAATGCCTGGGGAATGTCCTTTTTATTTTATGGTTTCTATTTTTCTATTGGCTACCCAGGCATACTTTGTTGTAACTCTCACTACATTATTCGGATTAAAAGAAAATGAAGTTTTATAAGTTACTGAATGGTACCTTTCTGCTTAAAAAGCAAAAAATCAGGTACAAAAAATGCAAAGTTCGTTAGTCTTTTATTTCTTAATTTCCATGAAAAAAAAATTTCCTCCCTTTTCGTCACTGCTAGTTAGAAACTCTGCGAATGTGGGACAGAAGCAGATATTTTTGAATATTTAAGAAGATGAAAAATCTTAGTTTGTCTTATATATAGCACAAATCCACACTGGTATTTTTTACCTCCACTTTTCCATCAGAAAGAAAAAACATATTTTATCTATAAATGAGAGTATGTAGGATGATTTCATGTATATTACCATTTGAAGGTAAGATCTCTTCTTCATGAAATTCAATACCCTAAATAAAATGTTTTGTACTGCTTTAATTTTTTGTCTGTCATGGCATAAGTATCAGTTTCTGAAAGAATGCTTGTCTCTAACAAAGGGGCCCGAGATCAACTATGAGGTGACAGGATTCATCTACTTTTTGACATTTTTAAGCCATTTTTAAAGGACTTCTCTGAGACCTCTGGTGGTCCCATGGTATGAATGTCTTCAAGTGTAGGTTTCTTTTAGTACCATTTCTCTCATGATATAAATAGCACCTCCAGACTGGTGGGAGGGTCAGGCCAGCCTTGTCTAACACCTGCTATGATGCTCTTTCCTCTTACTCTACTCCTCAGAAGGCTTGTTTACATTGAGTGAGAGTTCCTGGACTGCTAATAGCTCAACCTACCCCATTTTTTAATCAGAACAATTTTTATATGAAAGATAATAAATATACAGAAGTATAAATATACAGAAACATAAATGTAAAAAAACCAGTGAGTCTTTGTATTTTTCTCAGTAACAAAAGTTTGCATTAATGACAACTCCAAGAGATCTTCTAGGTCTTGATATTCCTCCTCAGAAACCAGGAAAATGGTACTTTGATGTTGTTATGCTTTGTTTAAAACAATAAAAACAGTAGTATTAGGGGTTTTGACCTGTGTTTCTTTTCCCAGGTTCCCTCTGTCTGGATTGTATCCTTGTGAGAGAGAAACATGGAAAATGAGTGATGTGATTTTAAGCATTTGGCATGACATGATCTCTCATTTCCTCTACTCTGCTGAGCTTCTCAGCAAATACTTCCATTATCTCAGCTCCCTCAGCCCTGCACAAGCCTGGTCCCCTCCTCCATCAGACTGGCCCCTGCTTGTACCCCTCAGCCAGATGGACCACCAGTTCTCATCTTAAGCTCTGTCCTCAGCTCATATTTCTCTCAAGTTTTCTCTCAATCTCCTGTTCCCAACCTCCTGTCAGTTCTTGCCAGCACACCAGCCCTATTTTCCTCCTTGTAGACTCCATTTTTTTTTTCTTTTATCAGCTCTTATGGACTGGGCGTGAGCACCACAGAATGATCCTTTTTTTTTCCTTTTCCAGCAAATACAGCAAGAAGCAAACAACCCGTCCCACTGCATGTGGAAGGTGGGGAAAGAAGCGAACAGACCTTATCACAATATGCTTTTTTTAAGGGAAAGCCTTACCACACCAGGCTTCCACTTCTCCCTTCTTCAGGAAGCAGGCAAGCTCAGGAGGCAGGCAATATGAAAGGCTTTCCTTGTGACAGAGCCAGAATTTTTCAGAGGCCTGGAGGTTCCCATGTCATCACGCAATCTCAGCCAAAAGCCCATTACTCATCACTAATTCATGGGAGCTGGCATTACTATGTGTTACTTGTTAGCTTTGTTACAACTGTGGGTGGGAGCCCAAAGCAGACATGTTGCTCTCAAGGCCTGGTGTACACAAGCTGGCCCCATGTGCAAGAAGTATTATTTTTAAATGTCAGCTATGTATTAAGTGATGACTCAAGGGACGAACAAATCAAATCTCAAAACAGAGGCACTCATCTATCTAATAAACGTGGAGTTAGATGGTAATGTCTCATTTAACTACCACAAATCCTCTGACCTTAGCAGCCAGTCTGATACCAGCTGCTCCATTACCCTACCTCATATCTAAATGTCATACACAATGTCCTTAAACCCAGACCTTCCACAGGTAGCAGGGCCAAGTGTGGGAAGCTGAAACAAATTCAAGCTTCAGGTGTCAAGAGAGCTCTTGGCACCTGAAGAGCAACACAAAGGAAAAGAATACTGTTCATTGACAAGTTGTTTCTTTTCTTAGTACTTAAGAATCCAGGGCCCAAAATATATGACTATAGGGCCTGATCAAAGCCCGTTAACTTCCACAGGAGTCTTGGTGTTGACTTTGATAGGCTGTGAATCAAGCCCATCCCCAAGCAGAACATATGGGTCTCCTGCACTGCCTATTTCTATTCATATTTCTCATCTTTTTTTTTTTTTATTTATTTCATACATTATTCACAGTTTGTGATGGCAGAAAGACAGTTTATAGCCTTGACACAAAGAAAACAAAGAAAGAAATACAGCATATGTGTTGTCATTATTATGAAAACTAAGGCATATTGGGCACAATGCTTTTTTTCATTATATTACAGGATTCTAATAAGCTTCATTGATAGCTAAGTCACTTGTCCTTAGCACAAGTAAAGAAGAAAGAAATGAAAACTTTTCAGGTTGTTTTTGAAAATCTTGTCTAGGCATTTTAGGCACAAATTTAATTTCACTTCAACATCACGAGTTCCTTTGATGACAAAGTCACGTATCTTTAGTCCCAAACACAAAAGTAAATAAGACATTTAGATAGTTTTCTTTTACTTTGAAGGCAGTTTTATATTGGAAAATGCAAGTGCATAAATCAGGCACGTTGAATTTTCTGGTTCAGTCCAGCTCTGGGCTTAGCAAGGGCAATTATCTAATACCTGATAAAACACAACTGTGTCTACCTGAAGGTCTGCAGAAACATATGAAACCTTTAAGTAAATATGGATTAGGATGGAAAGGCAGTAGTGAACCTCCTCTCACGACCAGGACTCTGGGCCCAGCCCTATGCAATGTGTACAGTTGTAGCCAAGCTCTCATATCTGTTTAGTCTAAGTTATAACTCAGGGTCTCAGAAGCCTTGAGGAATGTTGAGATTTCACTATATTTTTGTTTATCTGAATTTTAATTTAATGCAATTTGTTACATAATGGCTTTCAAGTTTTTTTAACTCAAAACTTCCAAATATTTCCCTCACACACTGCCTGCATTTGCTCTCCACTTAGATCTGTTTTTTGTGCAGATTACAAATTAATGTCTGATTGCCAAGAGGAAAGAGTGATTATGAAACCCACAATAGCAATATTTTAAACAAATAAATAAAACAGCTGGGAAAAGTCAACAGGATCTCTAAGTATAATGTCTCTTGAAAACTACGGGCAGAATATTTTCCCATTGAGATGTGGCAATGGTATTTCTAACAGCATTCAGCAACTAAGAAAGAGAACACTACATGAAAATAGTCTTTTGTGGTGATTTTTCTTTTGGCAGGAAGCAAATGAATGAGCATGATTTTTCTTGTGAGTCAGTGATGAATGTTTTCCACGTATGACACTGCTGAGCTTCCTGTAGGTCGTAACAGATACAAGTGGGAGGAGAGGATAGCTGTCTGGGAGAAGATCACAGCATTAAAAAAAAATACCCTCAATTCCATTTCATGGTTTCAGTGAACCAAGAGAATTCTATTTAAAACTTAGAGATACTTTCTCAGATTTGCACACTGAACTGCAATTCACCCCCACCAGAGCAATAAGGTCATATTTGTATGCATTTTATTTTGCAGAAAAATGCTCATTCATCAGCTCTGTCCCTGAGTTCTATTAATCTGCATGCATGTGCTCTTTAATAGATTAAAAAAATAATTCTTATGAAAATTATTAGATGGAGTGCTCCTATATATGTAGCTTTCCATGGAGTAATACATTTGTAGAGATCTACTACAGCCATAACCATCTAAATAGTTTAGATCACTGGCCATATAGACATGTTATTTAGTGGTTAAGGTTTCTTAAAAGCTTAGGATTTGCTGAGTTGTCACATCATAGTTTAAAAGAGCCAATAGGGAAACTCTTCTGAACCTGAGAAAGTTTTTTTTACATTTTTTTTTGCTTCCTTTTTCTGCTCTAGGGTTAGGGATAATTTTAGTTCTATGCAAAATAAGCAGTCTCCTGGCCTCTTGGGACAGCAAACCAATTCTGCTAATAGGTGCACATAGCCCTGATGACCACTTTGCTGGTGCTTGAGTAGTGTGCACCACCAAACTGTTTATACACACTTTATTTCTCAACAACTGGACATAGACAGCCTTGCAAGGGAACAGCAGGGGTGGGTAAGGTGATAGGTCTTGCTAAAGAAAGCAGTGGTGGTCGAAACATCTCGTAATATTTTCAGAGCCCAGCCTACTCTTAAGCCTCATCATGTGCTAGGCTGGCCCAGGTGTTGTCCTCCCTTGCCCAGTTCTCCTTCCTCCCTCTTCCTTCCGTGTCACTCCCTACCTCCCGTTTGTGCACACATGGCTTGCCCAGGGAAGGGCTATTGGGAATGGAAGGAAGGTAGGCACAGCCTGATGCATGAAGCACATGCTCTTTCCATCTCCCTCTCATTTCCAAGAGCCCTACAAAATCTTCCTGAGCTTCCAAGACCTATAACCCATTCTTTCCTCACTTTACTTTCCCCCAAAACACCTTTGCTGATTCTTGGTCCTTGCTCCTAAGGACCTGGGAATATCTCTTTTGCTACAGTGATTTTGAATTTTCTGATCCCAAGAATGAGAAGGATGCAAAACGTTTTGTCCTCATCCTCAAAAAAGCAAATTTCCCTTCTGCTGAGGAGCTCTGAGACTGCTCTAATTAAGAAAAAGTGAAGTTTTCAAAGTTTTTCTAAAAGACAAAAAGGAGAAGCAAAGAATGTGACAATATGATGAAACATAATGGTCAGAAAAACGTGGCAAAGAAACACAAGTTTCTGGAGTCAGTCTCTTTCTAGCTGTGACCCAAAAATATATCTAGGGTTTTGACACTCTTACAACATGAAGCGTTGTGTGGTAATGTGGATAAATGTTCTGTTTCCAGTAAACCTGGAAGAAAATTTCAACATACTCGAAGTGGAGTGTAACTCTAGAGGTTCTACCTGGATTTCACCTAAGTGCTTTACTTTTCTTTGCTTTTTAAGAGCAGCCAGTCTATGTTGTGTGCTCCTTCAACTGTATTTCAGATATAGAATCATAGAATCATAGAATCACAGAATGTGTTGGGTTGGAAGGGACCCCTAGAGGTCATCTAGTCCAACCCCCCTGCAGCGAGCAGGGACACCGCTAACTAGATCAGGTTGCTCAGAGCCCCATCCAACCTGGCCTTGAATGTTTCCAGGGATGTGGCCTCCACTACCTCTCTGGGCAACCTGTTCCAGTGTTTTACCACCCTCATTGTAAAGAATTTCCTCCTTATATCTAGTCTAAACCTACCCTGTTTTAGTTTAAAACCATTACCCCTTGTTTAAACCCCTATAACTTTTTATTAATGCCATTGTGATTACTTGCTTTCCTGACTCCATGTAAGGAGTAGGATTTGTTTAATCTCCTTTCTCTCCAAGCCTTCTTGTCATCCTGAGTTCCAACTTTAAAAAAAAAAGTCTTAATCTGGCTAGTTGTCTGATAGTATTTGGCTTTTTCTAGCTTAGGGTGGGTTTTGTGTCTTTAACAAAAGGAAGATATTTTAAGACTAACTCGGTGCTGACTACCAATATGAACAAACTTTTAATATTGCTGACTTAAGGACTACTATTACAGATAAGATATATTTTGATCTACTCAGCAATGTGAAAATATTATATTTGCAGCAAAGAAATATTTAACCCCACCAAAACCAGCAAAGAGAAGAAAATTCAAGAACTCAGAAACCTAGGAACAAATCTTTAAAGGGTATAGGCATTTCTCTTATAGTCTGAAACCAATACCCAGGGAAATATTTTCACTTTGAGAGTCTGTACAGATACAGATGAGACTAATTTTTTGTTCAACAGCTTTCATTAGTTAATAGGCAGTTTTAAATATTGTCACACCCAGAACTGGATTCTTAGTTTTATTTTCTTTTAATGACATTTTGCATAACTGAGACTCCTGAAACTCACAGTTCTGGTTTTCATGTTCAAAAGGGGAAAGGAATCAGTTCGGCAATATGAAAAGTGAACCTAAAAAATAAAAATTAAATTTTTAAACCTGTACTATATTAGGAGCCTGAAGGAAAGCATCAGTTTAAAAGTCATATAATGAAGTGGCTGAATTTAGCTACAAGGCAAATATAAAGCTGAAATTTAAAAGTATTACTTGTTTAAGACAATGCCTGTCTTAAACTGGGGCATTGAGATAAGCATGAAACAAGAAGCAAACACAGAAGATGCTTCAGACACCAAAGATAAGAAAATTATTCCAGCAAGAGGGGGTTTCTTTGTTACCAACATCTTCTAAGTGTGTAGGCAGGAGCAGGTTTGTAAAAAAAGCTATAATAATGCATTAGCCCAAATAGGACAGCCAGAGAACGTAAACCTTTTCAGTCATGCAAGTCCTTCTTCAGGTCATACACTTCAAAGTACCATAGATATTTCATGATTATGTCAAATCCAGTTTTGAAAATATTTAGAATCAAAGTAAATGAGGTCAGTATTTTGTGGAAAAGACCAGTCAATTATCCTATAATTAAAGCCTGCATAATAATGCATTACACCATGGAATATAATTCACATTCAGTGTGCAGCTGTACAACTGGTATTTCCTAACACCAGAACTCTGCAATCTCAGTAATTGTAGCACTGACTTGAAAATCTTGAAGATACTGAAGATGTAAAAGGCATTCTCCCCAGAAAGGGCTGTTGGTTTGTTTTTTCTTTGATAAGCACAAAGACATTGTTTCTCCTCTTCATTCAAAATCGTGGTGAGCAAGTCAGTTTTATGCCTCGCATTGTTAAAATTTTGTAATAGTTTTGCAAGACTGACATACAAGGATAAGACTAATACAGCCACACCTTTTTAACACATACTCTCCTTGTTTCTCCTGGCCTGCAACTGCTTACTTTATTGCATCTACTGTGCATTCTGCCCTAAGGAGGAAATAGGCTCACACTCCGTATTAAATCTCTCTGAAGAGCAGAAATGCACGTACCCATGGAAGAGTAAACTGGCCCTCTCTGAGCTATAGAATCAGATTATGGATGATTGATTTATCAATCAAAACCAAGTATTTACATGCCTTCAGCTGTATATTGCATACAGGTGAGTCTTCATGGTTCATTTGCTACAGTGCCTTGGCACCAGCAAGATACTGATATAGATGGCAGTGTTATTCATGCTTAAATCCATTTATTTGATAAAAGCAGAAGTTGCTAGTTAAATTCATCTTTAAAAGCTTCAAAAGGTGGCAAATAATCTAAAATATCAGGCATGAAATCAGCTGATTTACATGCATAAATAATGACAGTCTTTTAGAAAAGTCTCAACAAGAATAAAATATTAGAACGTGGTTTTAACCAGACCCTGTTCCACATGACCAGTAAAACCAAAAGGTTTCAGATGTGTCCCAAAAGATGTAGCTTGTTAGTGAAATACCCAGGTTAGCAGAAAACCCAAGTATTCTGGGTGCTTCTTGCAATTTCAGCGGTGTCTCCCCAAGATTTTTTCCACTGAAAAAGGGAATTGTTTAATAATGTAACATTATCCTATGATTCATAAATAGAGCTAATGGCTTTAATTCAGTTGGTGAGCTGATTTCAGTTTTGCCAAGCGGAAAGGTGAGTAAACCAGTTATTGCTCACGACAGTGGTTTTATGAGGTTGCAAACAGTGGATCTGAGTCAATCAAACTCAAATTTTATTCAAAGGAATAACCAACTGTTTATGCCATTAGATATGAATTGCTGCTTGATTAATTATTAGCTAGCCACTCTGCCCAAGAATGGTGACAGAAGAATTTCGCATGCACATATCTTCGTGCAACTTACACCAGAGCTGAAGTATTATCATTAAAATAACACTTGTTGTCAGTCATTAAGGCTTTTTTCCAAGTTCCGTTCATGCTTATATACTCATCATGCCTCTTCTTGTTTTTGTAACTCAGCAAGGCACAGTGAGTTCTAAATACCAATCGCTTGTTCGAGGCCTGGATTGTTGGCTCCTTCCCTTACAGTGCTCTGAGCAAAATCAACATTTTTCTCATTCATTCTACTCCTTTGCTTTTCAGGGGCAGAGCTATCACTGAAGATGATTTGCAGTTTTGGTAGCACATCAAACCACAAGATAGATCAACACCGCTCTGTGAGCAAAAGCTGTCTTGCATGAATTTTAAGCATACAGCTTGAGGAAAGCAACCACACTTCTGTGTATGTAAAGTTTCTAGGTACTCATCTGCATCGCCTTAGAAACTGAGCAATGTTTTGTGCCAAAGGTACAAGACTATGCTTTTGCTAAATAAACATTTATTGCTTTTGGTAAAAGTAGAAGGTGCGTATTTTTCAGTTCAAAAAGAGGTACATAAAAAAAGAGCTATGTGTGGTTGCATTTAAATCTTCTGGCATTTTAAGACACAAAATTGTAACAGAAAACACCTGGATGCTTTGTGTAATTGCTCTCTATCATCATAAATGGAATCTTCATTTGGAATTGTATTGCATATCATTTCTCTAAGCATATTGGGGCTTTTTAGTGCAGATTTTCTTAAGTTGCAAGGATACAACAAACAAACTTGCAATGGAAAACAAGAATGAGACCTGGGTTTCTGTCCCTTCTTGTAATAGCTCTACTGTGTCAAAATAAGCAATGACACTGTAAACTCGTTTGGGCATTGCTAAAATATTTTCAGGAAATTGTCAGTTATGACATTGTATTGATATTCTATATATTCCTTATTATTGGCCCTTGCAAACGTGCTTTCACACAACTTTGTCAGTTTTTAAAAAGACATAAAATGCTTACACACCTTTACCTTCATGCCCTTACCCTCAAGGAACCCAGTTTCTGGGCAAAGGCATCTTCAGCTCTCTCTGCCAAGATATGAGTTAATGAATTCATGATCCATCTGATTTATGAAAGTAATAATAATAGCTCCCAGCTTTAATCAATAAGAGACACGAGTTATCACAATGTTTTGAGACACCCCAAAAGGCAAATCCAGTTATTCAACCAACTACTATCCCAGGTTTTTGAGAAATCTCAAAAATCACAGAATGACAATGGTTGAGGTTGGAAGGGACCCCTGGAGGTTATCTGGTCCAACCTCTTCCCGCTCAAGCATGGTCACCTAGAGCAGGTTTCCCAGGACTGTGTCCAGATGTCTTTTGAATATCTCCAACGATGGATGCTGCACAACCTATCATCTGTGCCAGTGCTCAATCAACTTCACAGTAAAAAAAAAAGTTTTGTTTTAAGAAAAATATCTACGATTAACAGATGGCAATGAGGAGAAGGGGAAGCTAAGAGTGATAACTTTCAGGTTCTTTGTGATCCCTTCTTTACAATTTCCACAGTGAGACACTCTAAAGTTTAGCTTTTGTTTTTATGACAATGGAAGTATGTCAAGTCCTAAAGCAATGAAAAAGCCTTAATAAAAATTAATAATGGAATAACAGCAAACCCATTACCTCAAGTCACAAACTCCTGACAAATGACTTAATGACAACACATGCACAAATACTTTTAATTCCTGTTCTAAATGTGGGAAGCGACATCACTATCAAATCTTAGCCATGGTAAGTCTACTGCTGCATCCTAATGTAACGGGTCTTATGCTACACACGACACTGAAAAAATTATTACAGAGACGACAACAAAGATAATAGCAATTAGTAAAAGCTACCATTCTCAAAATCTTTCACCTGCAAGGTACTTCATCCCAACCAGGAAAACATCAAACCTGATGGGGAATGGTAAGGCTAGCTGTAGTTGCTAGAGAAGTTTCCAGTGGTTTCTTTTGTCAAGGCAATCTTTTTTATTCCCACTCTCAGAAGTCTTTTCCTATATGTTTATTTAACACATCACATCGAACATATATATTTTCCTTCCTACAGAAATGCTCAGTTTGGCTTTCCAGTTCAGCTAGAGAAAAAGTAAACAAGCAAACAGACATTCCTTTCACCTAGTCCTGTCTGCAGTGGTAAGGGCCAACCCTTTTGTGAGTGCAGTTTTGTCTTGTTTCCCAGGCTGAGCCAACAATTACTACTGATCATACCAAAAAAGGACAGCAGACTAGACTGACTTTTACCTTTGTCTCCTTTTATCAGCTACAATGGTTGACAGCTTAATTTGGGTTTACCGCAAGTAAAAAGAGCAAACCATTGGCAAGTGTCTTGAGATGACTCCATCACCTCCACTGCTTCGTAAATTTGTCAGTTCTGTTTCAGCTATTTATTTGTGGAGCTTCAATGAAGACCAATGGCAGAATGTACATGTCAGCTCTTTCAGGTGTGGAGGTGTCCTCTCACAGTAAATAGCTTTTAAGTTTGTTACATTTGGGGTAATAATATCATTACTATGGTAATGACATATGTGTCACTTTTGGGAATGAGAAATTACACATAATTTCTATTTGCTTCAGTCCCGTTTCTATAGTAACAAGACTAGTAATTCTCATTAATGACTAGGTTGTTAGCATTGTTATTTTTGGTAATTCCAGGTTATTAATGTCCTTAGTTTTTCTGCATCTTATTGATGATTTAATCTGAGTGTCTGTTAAACGAAAAAATAGGTCCACTTTACTAAAGCTATTTTTCACAAAAATCAGAGAGTATCCTTTGAAGCTAGTTTTAAAATTAGTGTAGAATTAAGTTGAGAGAATAAAATCATTACATTGTTTAGACTAGAGGCAAAATTCAGACTGGCTGGTAAACACAATTATTAACACAAACTACACAACTCTGATGAAAGTGCTGACATTATCATTTAACATTTCAGTATGCCAAGTTCATCTTTCCACTAGAAAAGACATTTCCCCCCTTGAGTAACATTGCTGTAAGAGCAGCAAAACAGTTTTAGGCAAAGTGGTTATCATGAGCTCATTTACCATTGGGATTCAAGGTTAAAGGTTGTACCTAGATGCCACAAGTTCATTATTATCTCATGTTGGTAGCTATATATTCTGTTACATTTTATTATCCTTAAGGGCAAACAGCAGGCTAAATGCCTGTGCACTAAAGAATTACAAATATAGTCTTCTAATTATACTTCATATCAAGATTAACTTTACAATGTTTCTCTTCTAAAGAGTTGTACAGATACAATGAAGTAATTCCCAAACAATTTAATCCACCTCATTGTCTTAATGGAACTTTGTAGTATGCTTGGCTCCTTTTCCCTATAAATGCTTATGCATGCCCATACCTTTACCCACTGACTGTTCATTTGAGTGGTCACATGCTAGCGTGTCTGCAAGACCAGGCATAGTTTATCTTGCTTGTTTTTACACACTTTTCTTAAGAAAGCCTTCAAAATAGAATTTCTTGAAAATGTTTTGATAGTACAATTTATAATGTCTTTTATGAAGTGCTATTAAAGTACTTAATGCTACCTTGTGATCATTTAGTAAATATTGATACAGCATTTATAATCTCTTTCAATTTAGAATGCTACCATTATCTTCCTAGCCAATATTAACTAGTAGAAGTTGGCGATCTAATTCTGCAGTTGGTGATTAATTTATTATGAGTTTTGGATTTAAAATCTGAGTTACAGCTGCACTTTGAGAGAAAAACATTTGACTTGGAAGAAAATGAAAGAACAGGTGAAAGTAAAATATTCTTATCCCTTATTGTTCCTGATCTTAAGAAGATTACCTAGACCAGATCTGTGACCAGGATAAACAAAATATTAAACAGTATTTTACATCTGTGAAGATTTCTCTTGCGGTTGGGCAGACAAGAACTACTGTGTGGACCATGAGAATTTTCTTCCAAGATGCTTCTGTAACTGTACTATATAGCATATCCTACTTAGTCGCACAGCTGCAACTTATACTTCTGTGCAAGCTTTTGATAATATCTGCCATTTCTGATATGTATATTTACATACACCCAAAAAAAAATCTTCTCTCAATAGCTACGACATGAAGAAATTCACCTAATTGCTTCCATACATTACAAATCAACTCAGAGCTTATTTCTACTGCAGGCTACTGTACTGAATTTATGGAGCCGAAAAGGCTAATTTATTTCAATTAATCATTTCCTATCCTAAATATTATTCATGTTAAACATCTTTTCTTCTTGCATTAAAATATATGTTTTAATATTTAAAATTACTATTTAAAATAATGTTTTAAACTCCTGAGAATGGATTCTTAGGCCTTCTGTCCCTCTTTTGGGCAATGGGGACAAACGAGTCAACTCACCCTAGTAGTCAATCCACCTGAGAAAGAGGAGTATTGGAGATAGAAAAGACTGTGGCAGAATGCACAATGCTAGTTGCCAAATGACACTGTGGGTCAACAGCCATTTAGCATATATTAAAGCAGTGCGTAGGCTGCTGCAGTCTATGCCAAGACCAATGAATAACTCTTGCTTGGATGAGGATGCCTGGCTCATTTGTAGCTCTTTTCAACCTCCTTGCTTATGGCTCTCTATCATGTCTAAGAATGTAGTAAGTATTCAGGTTCTTTACCGTAAAAAGATGATCAACTTCGAAGAATCACTTAAGAGATGGATCTGTGAAAACTGAAATTAAATCAATTATCAGCATTAGTTTCATCAGCTATAAATTTTTACATACAAAATCACATAAAGAAAGGCTAATGAAGAAAAATCCATTTGTTTGGAAACATCTAATCTTTTAGCAGAAAATTCCTTCAGATACATTTTTGCTTGTAAAGTATAAGAAATTTCAAATCACATACTGGCAAATTTTAAGCATATGACACCAAGGAATGTGATGGGAATATTCAGCAGCTTCCCTTCAATGTAGCCTAAGAAATGAACATTAGTGCTAGTCAGACATTTTCTGACAAGACAGATTCTAACCAGGTTTTGTCAAAACTGAGATTTTTGGTAGGAGGCTTCACAGCAAGATGAAAGTTCTGAAGTCAGAATCTCAAAAGAGCACACTGATTACTTTACAGGGGATTAAGGAAAAAATCACCATCTTTATTAACACCACCAAATGCCCTGTACTTGTTTGAAATTTTCAGGAGATGGACAACTTGGTGAGAGAGGTAGCTCAAACCGACTTTTTGATCTCCCTAAACAAATGACTAGAGCAAATTTAACAGTTTAACTGCACCTCACATAAACAGGGTTGGAACCTGTTTCTCATGGTTTGGACTCTGGACATGCTCTGTGTGATACATGCAACTTCATATTTGCCCAGATTTACTGACATGCTCATGGGAAGAGGTCCTATAGTACACAATCCACTGACTGCCTTTACATTCAGCTGTACCTGTCTCTGTGGTACAGCCAATTACTCCATCCTTAGAAAATTTAATGGTGTTGCATAAACAGACATTCATGCTTCTGTCCTGCCAGATTTTGAAATTGAACCCCTTCTGATGGGAACAATATAGCCAACAGATTGTCGGCTATTCTGTGCCAAAGCTGATTAATTTTAAACTAGTAGTTCCTCAGCAGGAGAAGAACCTCTTCCGCCAAAAGTAATAGTTTGTTCAAAGATGGAACCAACTTAGAAAGTCTTGAAAGATTTTATTTAATTTAAAATTTACTTTTTCACCATTTTTAGTTCTGCTTTTGTATTTTATCTGTATTAGTATATAAAATCAAAGATCTTATGAATTCACAAGAGCAACTCAAATAGTGGGAAGAACAAATATATTTTATTCTTATTCTCTTTCTACAGGTTTTCCTTTTATTACAATCAGCATTACATTCAGTGGTAAAAACCCCAAAACTTCAGTAGTTGCCCTAACAGAAAAAGCCATTTGCAAATAACATCATATTATCCTAATAAATAATGTATACCCTGTATAATTTTCTGGAGTTTTCAGTTGTGTCTTCTGGGTTTTTTGAGCCTTCAATTAATTTTCCAGTTTAAAATAAAAGGTGGAAAACCTTTCTGTCAAAATATTTTCCATGGTAATCTGTTCTCCCTTACTTTACCAAACACTGTCTTAACACTTTAAATATCTTCCCAGATTCCCTTCAGATATCATAGTATTTAAAATATGTCCATATATATATGCATCAGCAATTCAGCTAATAGGAATAGGCACACACTGCACAAGCTAGATTTTGCCCTTCCAATATTTTCCATGGGTTTTGGATTATGTTCTGCTCAAATAATGTAAGTATCAGTATTACAGCTTTGCAGTGGCTGCTAACTTTCACCTGTGTACCACTGATGTTAAAGCATGCTTCATTTTGAATCTAGCCTTTTGTTCTGGGGTTTAAATATTTTAGTGAGGACATCCAGGTACACTTTAAAAGTGCTTGCCAGTATTGTTAGTTTGGTTGCTATGCCTGATTTCTATGCACTCATGTGGGTAAAAAGATCTATTTAGGATTCTTTTTTTTTTTGGTTAAAAAAAGTGCTAGTGGGGGAGGTATTACATTCCTTCAAGATGAACACAGCACTTGCTAATTTTTGGCACACAACATTCATCTCCTAGCATTATGTCACTTGTCAAGCCTTGAGATCTTCCATGGCCAGAACTGACATAATATGTCAAACATTTACAAAACTTCATTTTCCAAGTGGTTTAGAATGAATGATGTAGCACCATTCATGTAGTGACAGCAGATAACCTGAAATATCCTATACAGATAGGTTTTCCAAAAGGTAGCAGCTATTGAAAATCTGTCATGGTATGTAAATTTTTGTAATGGACTTTCAGGAAATTTTCATATTACTTTTTAAAGTTTCTACTGATTTTGGTCTCATAAAGGGATAGCACTTACATTCCTGTCCTCTGTCCCTTTTTCTTTCTCAATGAACTAGTTATTAGATTTCCATTTCTGTAAGAAACAAAATACTGAACATGAGTCGTTTTCATGTGTAGTCACATTATATTGGCTACTGACATTGCATCCTAATGCTCTCCTACCTGTATTTGTCTCTATTTTTTTCATCTGATACAGTGCTGTACCTGAGTTGCTTACCGTCTATCTTTCATACTGTACTATGAAGTCCTGCCCGTGCTTGGAGATAAGTACTACAGTAAAAGAAATCGAGAAAGAATTTCAGAATGCTATTTCTGGTCTTGTGATCACCTGCTATGTATGTGGTTTTGTCAGTAAAATGATTTTAATACATTTCTCCATTTTTTAAGTGATGGTTGCTATTTTCTTAAGTATTTTAATATGCATGATTAGTATGATAGAAATAGTAGACTACATGGTGTGAGATAAATTTTTTTAATCACATTAATTTTTTTCTAGTAAGTGATCAATGTTGTAGTAGCTTCATAACACAATTTACTTTAAAGCTTGAACCAAAAGCTATGCAAATCCATAGTGAAAGCTGTTCTCAGGAAAAACAGGCTGTCTGAGTAGGTTTTGTAGAAAGCAACCTCGAGTCCCTGAGTATCAGATACTCTATTCTTTTTCTGTAATGTTTTCTTTGTAAAATATAAAGCATTTCAAACTATGGATGTCCTGAATATTTTATTTAAGTTCCAAGTGACTCATCGTGAATTGTACTTCATCACCAATTGGTCTTTGTCACTAAACACACAACAAACTGGTTTGCTTCCTGTATTCTGAAATATCACATTACATTTTGTTCAGTAAATAGATTCTGTTTGTGCATGAAATTATATTTACTTCTTTTTGTCTATTGACCATCTTTTAAAATCACAGAATGATAGAAATGTAGGGCTGGAAGGGACTTCAAGAAGTCATCTTTCATTCATTCACTGCCTAAAACAAGATCAACTATACCTGTATTATTCCTGATGGTTGTTTGTTGAACTCATTCTTGCAAACTTTCAAAGATGGAAATTCCTGAAATCTCCCCAGGTATCTTCTCCAGACCCACACTCTCTCTACTATTAGAAAGTCTTCCCCAAAGCCAAATCTGTTTTTTTTTCTTTTTCCATGAATATGAGCCCTTTACTCCTTATCCTTTCTGCAAAGGACATTGTGAATAGATAGTTCTTCTGCTCCTGCAGCAACCTTCTAGGTGCTTGTAGCTGGTTTCCTTCCTGAGTGAAGATAGACTATTCCTTCAGTCATGGCCATATTCCCATGACTTATGGGCATTACTGGTTTTGTTCTCTAGATTGTCTGCAGCAGTGTGAATCTTCAGGTGTTGTCCTTCACACTCTGAGGCCATAGTAATGCTGAGCAGATATATTTTTTAAAAATGTCCAAGAGCTCTTATCAGGTGGCCTTGAATGTAGATGAACTCCTGGAAGAGAGATTGACTAGGTAAAGGGAAAGTCCAAAATGTGGAGACCTAAACAGGTACTCTGAGATCTCAGTTCTGCAACTTAGGATTGGGGTTCTGGAAGCAGAGCTGGCGTGTCCAACTGGTCTGTGACTAAATCAGCTCATCTGTCACTTCCCCACACTAGTTTCCCCGCAGTGCACTAGTTTGAACAAGTGGCTGTAGGATCAGTGTGGTGGAGTTGACTTTGTGCTGTATTGCACAGAGGGGAGGGTTCCTCCATCTCTAATTCTCATATAGTGATCCCCTGTGTAGCCTGGCTGCATCATCTGTGTGTCCTAGGGTTTGGATCCCAAAGGGTACAATAAAGCATAAATACCAGACTAGCTTCTTCAGAAGTTAGCTCTTCAGAATTATGCAAAAAGAGGACATGGTTGATGGGAGTGCTTGCATGAAAAATGTCAACCTAATGTACTCCACAGTTTTCAATCTGTTCAGCTGAAAATGCAGAGGCAGTGTTATTTACCACAAGGTCAAACAGCTGTAAAACATTTCAGAGTTTAATACTGTATGAGTGAAAACACAGTTTATGATAAGCCTTCATACAAATGGAAGACATATTGGGCAAATTCCTGACCCTGCTGAGGTCCACAGAAAATCTTCCAAGGTGCCAGAATTGCTCATTGATTTGTTATACATTAGGCACTTGAGCTGTGCCTACCTATGTGGGAGCATAAAGCTGAATTCATATTCAGGATCACATGGTTAGCTAATATATACCTTTCATATAGAGAATTCAGGGAATATCTGACTGAATGTCTTACATCATTTTTCAGAGGATTGTATTCTGCGCTTGTAAGTGCAACTATTTATCGCATTTTTCTTACCATTAATTTCTTATTAGTGGAACATGCCCCGTTCTTAAGTTGCATTACTGCTGTCTCTCTGTCTTTGGTCCCTCCTCTCCTAAAATCTTAAAGTGCTGAAAAGACAGTAAGTGTGTGCTGTTTGCATAACAGAAGCTGAGGCGTCCATTGAGATGTGCACTGCATGTATTCTTTTTGTTACCGAATGTGATAATAGAAGTAGAGTGTGTTAAGGAGCCAATTCTTTCATACAAGACAACCTGTCATACAGACTGTCCATCTTCAGTGTATGATATTACAACTAATCAAGTGTTTAGGCTTCCTCTAATGTTTTCCTTTTTGCCCACAGGTAATCTTGTGCGACTAGCAATGAGACCTCATTGCATGATATGAAAACATTCTTAAGAACATCTCGGGGGCAGACTTCATTACACATCACCATGACTCTTAGAACAAATTATAGGTATTTTGCGTAGTCCAGGTTACCATGGTAAATATTTTCTTCTTTAATGAAGAATAAAATGAAATAGAGAAAAGAATACATGTAGAACTTGTTTTTAAGGAAAGGAACACTATGTTGAGCAACACTATCTTAAGCTATGAACTGTGGCGGTGTTTCAAAGTTTTCAGTAAACAAACCCCAATGCTTCATTCCATTAAACCAAAACAAAAAAAAAATCTGATAGACTTCCTTAAATATGCAAATTCCTCAAATGCAATAGGGTTGAAACCGCCAAAAGACAGCTATGCTAGGAGCACAGGGGAAAGCATGTAATACATCATACAAGCACCAGCTTGATTCAGCTAACACAGAGGCCAGAATTCAGTGTTCACCCTTTAAAATGAAAGTTGCTGAGTAGTGGCATGGAGTTCCACACTTTTTCTTTCAATATTCACACTTATCACTCTTAAAATTGACATTCGCAGTCAGGCTAGGAACTCACCTTAGGATCTGAACACCCTCATTTTATTCCTTGCAGATCTATTGCTACTGGCAAGAATGAATCTGTACACCAGCTTCTGCCTTGCTGTGGCACCTGAAGGTAGTGCTGCAAACTTGAGACAAGTGCAGTCTCAGAGAACCGAATATTAATCTCACAGTTTAGCCTAAACAAATTACAGGTCCAGGAAAAAGGTGAAAGCAACACTGAAACTTTTCTTTAAAGAAGAGGTACTCTGTTTCATCCCACTCTGACGTGGACCTCTTTCTCAACCCAAAGTTTGAAAGGATTGATTGGTACACTGGAAGGTGGAACCTTTTTTCTCTCTCTCTTCTGTGCAGAATAAGAGATAAATTCTGCCTACCTCATTTGTTTCCAACAAAGCAAGGAGCTTGGATACGTGCAAAAAAAAGCCATTCCATGCCCACTCTCCTCTCCTGCCCAGATGTACAATGGGGCCTGTCCTCACAATTTCAGCGAAGACAATGTCCTTGGAGACATTACTTGGGCAGAGGGTAGCTTGCAATCCAAATGTGCTAATTACTGTACAAGATTCTTGCCAACACAATCTCTCTTGATTGGAGAGGTAACAGGAGGTGACTTCCAAATAAAAATATGTTTTCAGAGCATTGCGTCTAAATGTTTTAGGAAATAGCACCAGCTACTAAGGATTTTGCACTAGTATCAGCCAGTATTGCCAGCTGCTGGTAGAGGCAAGTACAGTGCACTTCAGGGATAGTATCGATTCCTTTCACTTCAGGAAAGCATCACTTTCTTTGTGTCAAGACTATTTGCTGGCTTTGAGTAAAATGCAGAACAAATGTCCTGATTGCGGTTTCCTACAATCCATTACTCAAATATCCATGGAAAATTTTCATGTTTATTACATTGCTTACATGAGAGCCTAATTTGTATATTTTTTCTATGAATTCACTGAAGGCTTCTTCTGTAACTTCATCTAACTAATACTCTTTTTTTCCTGTTGTTAAGTGTTGTGAAGAGGTGTTTTGTAGTGCTGACAGAAACCATTCTTCGTCCATGAACATAGTTGGACTTCAGCAATGGATATAGCTATACCTATTAGAGTTTGCAAAAACAGTGCCTTATTTTGGTTTTGTGTCCTTTTGGTTGGAAAATGTAAATTCACTATCCTCATTACCATTGTATTCAAGTCTATGTTAATGAGGTGTTAATGTCTCTAGTTGGTAAGAATGTTCCAGAGAGTGTATTGCCATGTATTTGATGGAAAGAAGGGAAAGCTATTGCTGTAATCATTATTACATTGTATAATTTAAAAATATTCTTTAATTTATCATCCCCAAACAAGACATTTTTCAGCTTAACCAGTTTACTTTCACCACATTCCCTGGGTTTAAAAAAAAAGAGGGGTTATCAACCAATCCAGAGAATATAATGAATTGTTGCAGTCTCTTAAGTCTTTCACAGTAAACTTAAAGTCTAAACAATAAAAACAGATAAATAGAGGAAATGTCAAACTGAATTCTGGGTAATGATCAGATCAGCATGCTTTTATACAATTTCCATCACTTTGAATTTTAAATCACCTTTTAAAGGGCACTAAAGCATTCTTGCAAATTAGTCTGCACTCCAATTAATGCACCCAACATGACAATAAGACCAGTTTCAGCTTGGCTAAGCAGACCAGTCAACCAGGAGGATGTGACTTGAGGACTTGGAGAGCCTGTGCCTCCACCTTTTTTTCCTCTCTCTTCACAGCAGCTTAGGTCCAATTAGGCCAGTTAATCTGCCTAAAACCATTGGAAAGGAAGGTTTTCTCTAATAAAGATGAAGCGTAGTCTGAGAGGACATACAAATTAAGTCTACTCTTTTCAAAAGACAGAAAATTCCAATATTTCCTTCAGCCATATATCTTAAAGAGGTACTTCTTTTGGTTGAGACCAAACTATTTTTCTGCAGAGGGATTTTAACTTTAAGAGATCTTTCTGTGACATTTGTTAACATGTAAAGTATTTCTCTTTTGTCTATTTATTTTTCATACTGTGCTCATTTTTGACATCCATTAAATTTTATAAGACTAGACTGCAAGCGGTAGTGATGAGAAATGCCAGGTCGCATTACAAGAAAATGTTCATAAATAGAAATGACTTTGTGTTTTTCAATCGAGAAGTAAATAATACTTGCATGAATATATAGGTATTTGAGTAGCCTAATCTGCAATTTTGGAAAGGAAAATTGAAGGGGGCTGAAAAACAAATTATAACTACATGCTCATATATGAAACACATTTTAACAATTTGAAACTTAAAATTCTTGCAGAATGAATAAACCATTTTACACAGTATTTAGCTCACTCACTTCAAAAAAAGAAACAGTAAACTGTCTCTATCCTCATCACTGGCGCATGGGGACTACACTGTATACTCACAGCACACTCGTAACTTTCTCATTTCTATTGTGCTTCACTTATGTTATTTGATTTAATTGTCTATGTAAAAATCTAAGATGTCTTATTTCAACAAAATCAGATCAGAAACATTCAGTCAGACACAAAATAATAAATATTGGGTTTGGAATTTCTTCCATTTCTCCTTGGAGAGCTCATGCTTCTCTTGACTGCTGCTGGTTTTTCATATCTTGAACCAGGATTTGGTGCCGTGGGGAGAAGCTTTAATGCCTCTAGTTCACCAACAGCATTTGATGCATTGCAGCCAAAAATGCTAGTTTGAGTTCCTGTGGCAAAATGTTAGACTACTCAGAAGTTACTGGCAGGGTTACAAAAGAAAAAAATACAGAAAAGGCCTGAAATATTTTCTTTTTAAATTAAAAAAATAGTTATAGAGTTTTAATGATACTGAAGATAACTTTATGTTCTCTACAGCTATAGTAAAAAATTTCCTACTTACTTTGGCAAGAAAAGGTTTTAGAGCTTTTTCACAAGCCCTTTTTTTTAAGAAATTTCTAATTACTTTCCTTGGAGTCCATGGCTCTGACATAATTTTTGTTCAGAAACCTGCAAAAATTTCTTCTTTTTCAGCATTAACACTCTAAAGAAAACATTCTGTTCAAAATAAAACTGCAGATTTTCTAACTCTTTCTTTTGTCCAACACAAAAGCCTCTAGCGCAGTGATATTTATAATGGGCCATTTATTTTGCTGTCATACATATCGTGTACCTTCTGTTGGTATTCCATCCCATCTCTCTGTCCTGATGTCAAGAAGCAATTTTGAGCACGTTAGCATGTTAGCAAATAAGGCAGTCGGTGGATCAGTTGGTCACCAACTGACCTGACCACAGTTCAACCTGATCCCTACTCCTTAGAGCCATGTTGAGAAGACAGTTTCTCTGGCTACTGTCTGAAGCTAGTGGTATGCTCCGCTGCTCCAAAACAGACTGTTATCTCATTTGGATCTAAGTTTAATCTAAAAATTGTATCTGAAGGGAGATATCAGGGGCATTGGTAAACTATTTTTTATCAATCAAGTTGCACTTTGGCAAAACTTCCTTTCTTCATTTGAGGTAGCCCCAGTACAGCTGGTAAGAGAGGTTAGTGTAGTCCTGCTGATTTACATAGTGCTTTATACCTGCAGAGCTTATATTCTAAAAAAATACCAAGACAGGCCAGACCCTATAAAATTCCACATACCTCTATGTACTAAAGGGCACTGATTGTTAAGTCCTGGGATTCCCCATGTCTGCTATGCCACTTTTACTTCTTGATTCACAGATTCATTTGAGTGTGCTCCCATTTTTTTTCATTCTACTCTTCTTTCACACCTTATTCAACTAACAGCTTTATTTGAAATAATGGCTGAGCAGCCACAAAGAGGCATGAAGGCTGCAGATGAGAGAACATTGAGAAAGGAGTTAGATTTAGAAAGTAAATTTTGGACATAGTAGTTGAAATGTAGGAGTAAGAAAATATACTGGAAAAGGAAAGTATCAACATAAATAAACAGAAGAAGAAAAGTGAGAATAAGAAACCACTGCAAGAAAAGCTGAGTAAAAAGCTAGGAAAAAAGAATGTCATGTCACAGGTACCAGAAGAGTAAATAAAAAAAAAAAAAAGGAAGTCTTGATTAAGTGTGACCAATCAGTAGTTTTAGTTTGATTTTGTCATTTAAATAGCATTTAAATAAATGCCATTCATCTAGGCATTCAAATATACTTAAGTTTGCCACACTTTTTACAAGCTGCAAAAGAGAGATCAATAGCATTTTCCAGCAGGGGAGAAAGGATCATAAATATGAACAGGACTGTGATATTACAGAATAAAGTCTCAATTCAACAAAAAAACATTTCAGTGCCCATTTGAAGCTCAGTAACCTCTTATGCTTTGCAGAAAGTATTTCTATATTCTTAGTAATACCCTGTATGTCATCAATCCATAGACTGCCAAAACATTGTTTTTCAACTTTTTACTTCCTTTTTCCTCAATAATTCTACTTCTATAGGACCCCATGTGAAGTGGCATGCTACTCAGTAGGGTAGGAATGTTACAATGTCAACCTAAGGGTTAATCTCCAAATTATCTATTGTTTGTTTGTCTTGCATTCTCTAACAATTCTTTTCTACTTGATCTTCCTTCCTCAAGTTTTATTGTAAAAAGAAAAAAAAAAGTGAAAAGGATGATACAGCCTGCATTATATTATTGCTCTCAGTTATCAGTTATGTTGGTCTTTTTTTCCTTACTCAGAGTTAAAGGTATAACAATGTTAAATAAAACCATGCATTAGTCAATCAAAAAACAGGAAGGGAATAATTAAAATAAGCAAAGACCAAGTTTCCAAAACACTTCATGGATGACTGGGGAAATCAGATATACATATGCAGTTCCAGAATCTGAGCAAAACACCTACTGTACATGCATGATGGTGTAACAGAAAATTTGCTTTAAAAATGAATGGAAGGACATGAAAGAAAAACTTAACAACTGCCATACATATACCTAATTACAAATAGGAACTATTGCATGAAATGAAATTAAACTTTTTCATAGATCAAAGCATTCTTCTGCACCAAAAAGGAAATATTCTACTGTACATTTAAATAGCATAACTGAATTGTACTAGGGAATGGCATGAGTACTATAAGATAAAATTGAAATTATACAAGAGGTGTTATAAGGTTTGCCTTGTGCACCAAGAAGCACAAGCATGATGCACAAATGCAATTATCCAGCTCATCTAATAAAGAAAATAAACTGCATGGGAAAACGAAAAAGCTAAATGTCATCTGAAAACTTTAAGAAGTAAGTGACATCTGATATTTTGCATATGTGTTCACTAAGTTCTGTGTACATTTATGAGTAAAATGATTGGTATCAACTACCAGTTCCCATTCAGGAAGAGGCTGCTACGTTTTCTCATGAACTCTTTCTGCAGTGTTTCATGTTAGGGAGCTCAGTGGTCTGGGCACAAGACTCCGAGCTGGGAGGTGACTCCTTCCCATTCAGGCCAAGCTATTGGTTTGCTCAGCACCACACACAAATCATCTGGCCTCTCTGTTTTTCAGTTGGTCATATGGAAAATTGTGAAAAGCAATAAGGCAAATCAGCTCAGAGCTGCAGTAAAAAATCAAAGGTAACAAGCAGAGTTGCTGAATATGTCCATTTTATCTTTATTTCAAAGAAAATAATTCAGTTAAAGAGTACTTTCTTCTAAAGCAGCTCATGGATTTTGATAAAATAGCATTCAGTACAGAAATTTATGAAGTGCCGGAATGCTGGATGCAAAGAAGGCAGGATGGAGCAAGTTACATGCTTAGATAACTGCTCTAAGCATTCACTGTGCTCACTAACGCTGATAAGAGAAAAAGTGTTAACTTACTTCAATCTGCGAAAACCATATCAGAAAGTCTGTATTACAGCCTATGGACAGGTTTAAAAGAAGGAGCTGTGCAAAAATCAAATCTATAAGCAAGAGACTGGTAACATAACACATATTTAAGATAGAAGAGTATGTTGATGTGTTTCCATGTAAATAAAAAAGGTTTATACTGTTGATGTTCTCTCTGTATCATATATATATTTGCTAAATTACATGTGCTGTAGATTTAAAAAGTAAAGAAATTCTGCATAACCCATCACAAAAGGATTAGTAACGTTTGAGAAAAAAATACTACTCTAAACAGAATTCTTCATTTTTAACCCAAACAAACTTCCATCTCAGGTGGCCACATCAGTACTGAAAGACTATTTTGGTTATGAGATTAGGAAATTACAGTAACAGCTATCTTATAATGGAGTGAGATAAAATAATAAATAATTTTGGTTTTAACTGAAAAATACTTTGCAAGTAATTATTCTCAGCTTGTAAATGGTGTCTCTCTATAACCAACCAAGCATATAACAAGAAGATGAAGACGAGGCTTATTTTCACTTCATTTCACTTCTTTGTAATTGACAAGCTCTCACTGGGTGTCAACTTTAAAAGATGAAAAATCCTAAATCTTATAGGACTCAATTCAATAGTTCACCTCTCTAAACTGTTTGCAAATTAATCTACATTTTCAAATGAATCAGGCATGAAATTTTTTTAGTATAAAAAGTCACTTATAAATATTCAGTTTGTTAAGAAAACCCATAGAAATATAGAAATGCACAATATTCCCTATTTCACAAGTTTACCTTTTTGCTTTCCTGTTTTATTCCAGTATGCATTAGTTTCGTTGTTCAAAAATATACCTATTTTGTATTTGTTAAAGTCTAGTAACTATACTTCAACTGCTTCAAATGACATAAACCAAAACACATGAAAGATGTGATGATGAAAGGGCTGAACAAACAAACAAATACAAAAATTTATTTGGAGTTATATTTTACTGTTGTCCCAAAACATTAGCCTATTTCCCATTATGACCCTTCCCTTAGTCAAATTTGGCATTGGAACTGCTTGAAACAGGCTGATTCTGAGAAAATCAAAAGCATTAAATAAGTGAGAATAAGAACATATCCCTCTCTTTTCCAGCTGTGGTCTTTTTCTGGCACATTTGGCCACTTAAGCCATCATCACGGCACAACTTTCTCTCTTAAATAACAGAAAACCCACAAAAGCATATTTCTTCCTAAACTTTGACTTGTTTTTTCTTCTATGCACAAAAATTAAATGCAAATAAGGCTTTTCAGTCAAGATGGGGAGCAGTTGCAGAGCTGCTTAGAACTAGATGTCCAAATTATGCATCTCAGTAAGTAGACCAAAAATTAGCTCGACTCCCTCTTGGAGAGCTGGTAACCACCATCATGCATCTGAGCTTCACAGTGCTTCTGCATTCTTGATCCACTACATTTCTGTTCAGAACAGAAACTGTACCTGTTGTACTGTTTCTTCAATTATAAAGTTCCTATTTCATACTTAAGGATCAGCTTTCTGATCAGTATTCTCTGCCTGCTTACTGAATTCAATTCTAGCAACTAGATGACCACTTTGAGCTAGAAGATAAGATTTTAAATGTAAAAACAATAAAATGAATGAATTCATTTAAAGGATATGTTGCAAAAAAAATTTCTTTTCTTTTTAATTTTAAAAGAGGACATGAAAAAAATTTTACAATTTTGAAAAGCATTCACAATGGAACATTTTTGTCCATTGCTTGTAATGCACCGGTTATCTAAAAACTAAAAAGTGTATTGTAACTTCATGCAGCATTCTGGAAATGAAGAATCTATGATTGAATAGAAAGATCTCATAACGTATATTCTTCGATTATTACCTCAGGTTTTCCATATAGTTATCCACTCCAACTAAAAAATTGGTCTCAAAAATTGCTTCACTAACTTTTTTGCAGTTGAGACCTATTAAAGTTGGTACCTGTTTGTTAAATACTCTAGCTATTTCCCTTAGCGAATGGCAAGTGATGAAAAGCAAACACTGCCATGCAAAATAGAATGTGAAAATGTCCAAAGAAATGACCGTACAGAAAGCTGAAGTCGAGAAACTTTTACACTTCTATTTCTATCCTCCATTAAAAGGAGCAACAAGAAGGTATCGAGCACAAGACTGCTTAATATTTAATAATTAAATCTGATTTAGCTAGGAATAAACCCTCAATTCTGAGAAAGTCTTATTAGCCTTGTTCCCAGCAGACATCCAGCACGTGCTTAAAAATCATCTGTTCCCTCCTGCAACCACCTCCTGTCTGTTACAAAGTTAAGGGCAGATATAGACAGATACAGAGGGAGGTGTCAGGTGTCTATGCTCATCTCTTCTACAGTGATCTTCCATAAACTAATCTTCATAGCCTTTTCTCTTTCAAAATATATGAACGGGTCAGTTCTTTTCCTCTCCCTCCCCTCTGCTTTTTCTGTCTCCCTCCTTCCCAGTCTTTCTGGTTCATTCATCCTCTTTTTTAGTGTGAAAAATCCCTACCAAATTCATTTATATCCATCACTTCTATACATCTTCTTGCATCTTTTGCTGTGTTATGTCAACAGGATTGAGTCTAAGAGATTTTAGAGACATTCTATCAGTCACTTTGTCATCAGATGCTTACTAACCCTGTATCTGGTCTTCAGTGCACCAGTATCAAAAGCCATCTCGATGTCCAAGCAGATTATGTTTGTTGCTTCACCCCCGTCAGCTCTCATTGTCACCTCCTCAAACAAGTTAATAGCATTTGACAAGCATGGCTTCCCCTTTATAAATGTCCTGGTAGTCTTTGACCAGTCTGCACCTGTCCAAGTGTTCTCCTATTTTGTCCCTAATCAATGACCCTAGAATTTCTCTCAGTCCCCTTCAGTGTTTATACACTGAAATGTTCAGCTCACTCAGTTTCCAGCTTGCGAATCTTGTTCTGAAAAATGAGGAAATGTTAGTTACTCTGATTATAGCATCTCTAATGTGTATGTGCCTATGTATTTATAGCAACCATTGCCATAACATTCCACAATACAGAAATTGCTTATTTCATGTGAAAGGGAGAAATATTATATACCAGCTTCCCAGAGAAGGAAGAGAGCTCATCTATAAAGGAGACAGTGAATCAAATCTTTTATGCCCAAATCACTGAACTATCCTGTCACTGTAAATCCTTGTCATTTGGATGGGGGGAAAGCAGTAACTTTGTGGATGCTCTCTACTTTCTGATGCAATAGGTGGTGGATAACTTCCAGCAAGTCGAATAAGCTACCTCATGTCCAAAATGCAACTATTCCAAAATAGTGTCTAATAATGCTGAATTTATTAATGTTTGTTAGTTTCTCAAGCTTTGGCAGATCATGCAGAAATGTATTTTATTGTACGTTAACAAGGCTCAGGTTCCCCATCTTTCCTGAGGGCCATCTCATTAGCAGTGTACGAAATTAATCTTTTAGGCAGGAAAATGAACTTAAAAGCAAGTGTCTGAACTTCAGTGTGTAGGTGGAGGGTAATACATAGTAAAGACATTCTGCAAGTCTAAATTTCAGTATTATCAGTGCCAATGTCATTCCCATACCGTTACAACTCACATGAACACAAAAACACTGATAAAGATTTAAGTGTTTGCCTCATTTCACTGATAACAAGCAGTTACTGTCCTCTTTTTCAGTTGTACCGTGTTTCTAGTTACACAAGTAAACTTTCTGGCAAAATGACATCCAAATGCTATTTCTGCCAATTTTAAATGATCAAAAAACTCCTTCATTGTTACTCCTTTTAATCTCAGCCAAAATTTCTTGCCAGTCATTCTGGAAAAAATAAATTGATGATGAATTCAAATATTTCCTTGATGCAATGTACAGAGCACACAAAAAGGTGTATTTCTGTTCCATGCCTCTTCAGTCCTAAAATGTTTCTCCATACTATGACATATCTTAAATAAAAGATCACATCCATTAATGTTTTTGAACATCCCTTTAGCTCTGTATTTCCTCCAGCACTGTGTCTTCTCCTCCATGATCCAGGAAGATCTCAAGATGGGTTTTTTTTGTTTAAATACCCTCTAGAGGATTTGCATCCAGTATCACTTGGAGAGATAGTGACTCTCGATATGGTATAAAGACTGTCATACTGAGAAGGCGAGGAAGAAAACACAGTGCTCACGTGAAATAGCCTCCCAGAAGACAACTACCTTCCATCCCCTTTTCTAAAGAGCACCAGTTCACTTTCTGATCCTGCAGACGGGCTAGGAAGTAGGCTTTTAGACCTGTAAGGCCGGCTTAACAAAATGTTATTCTTATACAACACTCTCTAAATGTAATTTAGTAAGACCTATTACCACAGGTTTAGCTTACTGTAGAACTTCCTAGAAGAATGTAAATGACACCCCAAAGGCTACACTAGACCGCATCTGTGATTAGGTAGCTTACCCTATTCTCAGTGTAATAATTCACCTTCCCTTTGTGTACAGTGGTAAGCACAGTGTGGTATTTTTGTGAAAGAAAAGGATGTTCGTTCTTCTCAGCCATTTTGATTGTCTTCTGTTTCTGCCACAAATCTTTTGTTTCTAACAAGAAAAAAATATTTCAGTCACATTTGAGGGATTCAAAATTAACTCACAGTCAGAAGGCACAGAAAAATTTGCACAGAGAGACTAAAGTCTCAGGGCTTGAAGAAACAGCTTAGGCAGTAAGAACTACTTATGCAGGTTTTAGCCAGCCTTAGTGCTACCAGGAAAGGCCACAGATCTTGCAGAGGAAGCACCTCTGATGTCGGCTCCCTGTACTTTCTCTGCTGTGAGCACCAGCCCAGATACCAACTTCATTGTCAGACTGTCGAAGGCAATGACCCGCTGAGAAGAATACCTTAAAATGAGGTTACCAAAATCACGTGACAGGTACTTTTTGTAAAACAAGGCATCCTGGTGGCCTATCATTCCTCTACAAGAGGAGGGGACATTTTCTTCTTTATGGCATGAGCCCTTCATTACATAAATTAATAAACAGCTCAAATGAGCAGGTGATCTTACTCTAGGATAGAGGAAAAAGAAAAAAAAAAAGGTAAGATGATACTCAGAAACTTGTTCTAGGTCATAATTAGTAATGTGCAAAGGAATGTTTATGTCCATAGGATAGGACCATATTTGATTAGAACATCTCTTGTTCTCTGGTACAACATGACACCGGATCACACTATTTTTAAACATTTTCAAGTGTTCAAAAGCTCCATAAGAGCTACTTAACCTTTATTCATGTTGCTAAAGCAAATATGCTTTATGTTCTTGGCAATGCATAGCTGAATTTATAGTGACATAATAGGATATTATGTTTTAAAGGAAAAAAAAAAAATTGTTTTATGGTACTAAAGATCACATTTTCAAAGGAATTTGTTAAATCTTACACTCTGTTATATTTCTTCTTATATATTGTAATCTCTCATTTGTGATTTGCAGAGTATACGTTGCAATGGGTCACTTTCACTTCAACAAACATTTGAGACCATCATTTGTGCTCTCATTTTTTTGACCAATTCCCCCTCCCTTGGTAGTATTACTATTCCAGCAATTCCCTTTCAGAATAATCAGTACAGAGATAAAGCAGAATAGCTTTAGTCTCAATATCCTTGACAGTTCTCTGCCTTGCCTTTTAAATCCTAAATACTTTAAACCACATCAGTAAACATTAAAAGATAAATACTGAATTTCTAAAAGTTATATTGCTTATGTACAGAGGAAGTCTGTTTAGAGATAGATACATTTTGCCTTCTTTTGGGTGATATGGAAATCTAATGGCTCATTTTTGCAATTAAAGATTATAAAATACCTCTCAATGAAAGAATATTGCTCTAAATTTTAAGTGCTTGTTCCAAATAGCAAAAGAATTAGACCTGCTCAATGAAACAGCTACACAAATCATTTAACACTGATGAAACAACAGCAAATGTTTAATGCAGTGTCATCTGTGAAGCATTTTAATTTTTTTCCAGTAAATATTTAACTGAATTAGTCAAGTAAAAAAAATCTAACACACCGCCTCCTAATGTCAATTAGAATCAGTTTGTAAAATTATTTTCTCTTTGAAGATTAGGTTGACTGCATGTAGTAATGTTCAAGAAACCCACACATTCTCAAAGATCCAGTCATAGTCATCTAAACAACTCTGAAAGATGTTAACCTGTTTCTAAACATTGATGAAAATCAGAATTGCTTGTAAGTCAATAAAATTAGAAAAAAAAAAGATTAGTATAAGCAAGGTATATAAAGCTTTTCTGTGATCTTAACAACTACAGATAAAGCACTGTGCTGGTTTTGGCTGGGATAGAGTTAACTTTCTTCGTACTAGCTAACATGGGGCTATGTTTTGGATTTGTGATGAAAACAGTGTTGATAATACAGGGTTGTTTTCATTACTGCTGAGAGGCCTTTTCTGCCTCTCACCCCCACCCCACAAGCGAGGAGGCTGGGGGGGCACAAGAAGCTGGGAAGGGACCCAGCCGGGACAGCTGACCCCAACTGACCAAAGGGATATCTCAGATCATGGGACGTCATGCTCAGCACAGAAAGTGGGGGGAAGAAGATGGAAGGGGGAATGTTCGGAGTTATGACGTTTGTCTTCCAAAGTAACTGTTACACGTGATGGAGCCCTGCTTTCCTGGAGATGGCTGAGCACCTGCCTGCCCACAGGAAGGAGTCAATGAATTCCTCGTCTTGCTTTGCTTGTGTGTGTGGCTTTTCCTTTACTTTTTAAACTGTCTTTATCTCAGTCCACCAGTTTTCTCACTTTTACTCTCTTTCACTCTTCTGATTTTCTCTCCCATCCCACCAGGGGGGTGTGAGTGAGCAGCTGTGTGGGGCTGAATTGCCAGTTGGGGTTAAACCATGACAAGCACCAAGGAACTATGTAAAATCAGTAACTATGCAAGTTCAAGGCCTATCCCAGCATAATGTGCCAATGGAGTTTACTGGGCTTTATATATATTGCAGCGCAATTACGTAAAGCCCAATTACACACAAGTAGCTTATTGCAATTACAGAGGTGAAAACAACAGAGGAAGGAATGGATATTGCCTAATGGCTTAAATTTGAAAGTCTGAATTTCAGAATTTAAATTTAGGTTCTTCATGTGTAAACAGAAATGTATGCAATAATACATAACACCAAAAAATGAGCCATTATAACTTTTTCCTACTATTTCATGACAAAATGTACACAACTGATGCCCACCAAGAAAAAGAAAAATTCTTGCAAGATACGTCAGTCCAGTAACTTAAAACACGACACTAATACTCATGGTAACATAAGAAACACCTAAAATAAATTTTCTGTTCTTAGAGGAACAAGGCTGGAAAATTATCATCATTTCTATTGTTAATAATTGGAATCTTGTTTTTGTTTTTCTCTTTACAGGAGTTAATAGGGGCATACTGTGCATGACGCAATTAACGAGGCAGTGTTGAAATGTACTGTATCCAGGGCTTTCCTATTCTATAAACTCAGTTCATAAGAAGAGCTTCCAGATATTGTGCAAAGCCAATTAAAACCACGCAGGCTTTGTATGGGATCAAGGACCGGACAAAATTCTTTGCAGATTCAGAATCTAAGCGCTCCTAGATTCCCAGTGAATTTGATGAACTTTACATTTGACTTTTACATGGAGGGTAGTCAAGGTTGGGGGGAGAGGTAGGGATATGCAGCCTTTTTATTTCAGCATAGATAATAAGTCTTTTTTCCTAATGTCTGATTGCACTTCACAAATGGGTATTATTTAATACTATAGAAAACAATCAAAACAGCTTTACTGGATGAGTAACATTATGATAGTTTCTGCAATAGTCAGTTTTTAGCAGGTTTTTACAAAAGCTGAATTAAAACATGGGCTTTTCTTTCTGCTGTTCCTGTAGGTGATTTCTGCAGAACATGTACTGATTTTCTTTCAAAATGTTATTGAACCACCGGGGTTATTTGTTATGTTTTCATTTACTATAGTGTCATTTTATTTCAGCGTTGTCATGTGAATAATAGGCAATCAGGGCTGAAACTTTTCAAAATTGCAGCCCTCTAGATGTTACAATTAAATCAATTACAAACCCAGAATAAACAGTTTTTAATCACATCAAACATTTCTGCTACATTATACTATTCAATTCTGTTATGATGGAAATCTAAAGTCCATAGAGTACTTCAAGAAAAAATACTACTATTTGTACAAAACTCACGCTTAGCCTGATTAATAAACTGAAGCTCAGAAAATGATGTGCATGAAAACAGCTGTTCTTGCCAATAATGACATTTTATTTTCAATTTTAGTACTAACACTGTGTCAATCTAAACAATACTTAAGTACATTATGTAAGTATAGCAACAGTGACACAACATAAAACAAAATGTACCACATTCAGGAAGAATCAAAAGTAAACAGTGCTGAGAGGAAGGCAATTGTAGCTGTGCAGCAGCTGGTGATGAACCATTGCCATCAGGAAGAGGAATGTGAGGCACAGCAAAAGAGCACTGCCCGATTATGCCATGCAGATGCACTAAAAAGTAAAACAAAAATGGAATATAATCCAGTGACAAGGCTTTGACAATAGCAGTATTTTATACATGGGCAGACACAGCTAGCAGAACAGCTTTGTGGGAAAAAGATAAATTTGACAAAGCCCCATTCATTGTCTATAACATGACATTCTCGCAGTTTCACTTTATCAATATAGGTAACCGTGTATATGAATCACTGAATTACACTGGTTGTTTCCAAAAACATAGCTCCAGAGGTGTAATATTTAAGATTATATCTTGCTGGGGTTTTTTTAATTATCTGCCTAAATATGTTTCTGAGTTTTAAATATGTGGACTGGTGCTTGGAGGGGGTGGGAGAGGTGGTTGGGTGAGGAGTTGTTTTTTTTTCTATGGGTATCATGTATTTTTATCAAGGGACATCTCAAATTTCATTTACCACTGTTTATTGTTCTTATTTAGGTATATGTAGAGAACACTTTAATCTGTGATCTGTAATAGTAACACCAATGACAGGCGCTTCTACTAGGCAGCAGTGAAATTGTCAAAATAATTCCTTATTTTATTTAAGGATCATGGTGAACACTGAGATTTCAATTTTGGGAAACATTCCAATACATATTGGCAAACCGAAACACTTCATGTATATATAATGGAAGTTGTCCTTCCTTTTTCACTCCTTATAAATGTGCATGTGTGAGCAGAATTCAGGAGAACTGAACAGGATGTTTTCCTGTATCCTTTGAGTCCAAAACCTACAAAGGTTCAAGAGACATTCGTAACTGTTAGAGGCAAAGAGAAATTCACGTCACCAGGATGTCTGTAAGAGGTGGATTTAGCTGTGTACTTGTCAAACCTAAGAGGAATCCATGTAGCGGAATTGTCCACTTGCAAATATGTGGAAGAGTCATCAGAGTAGAGACTCAAGGAAGGAGCAGTTAACTGTGGTTATGCATCCAAATAATCTGTTCAGGCTGTGCTAATACAAAATAGAAGACTGCAGAGATCCACGAAGTGTCCTGTTGGAAAAAAAAAAAACCTGTCACAGTTCACTTTCTGACTATGCTATGACTCAAGATATAGTTTCAATTTACCTAAACTGTGAAAAATATGAACACATGAACAGTACTATCATGTGCTCCTTCACATCTTCAGATATTGAAAAGACAGGGATAGCCAAGAACGTATTCAGCTCACAAGCTGAAAAAAGTTATGATGATGTATACAAGCCTGCTTATGTTTTCTAGGATTCTAGATATTATTAACACAGATATACCTAAGTGTTAAAACAAGGAAAAGTAATTCTGAGCCTTCTTAAGCTGCACTGATTTCTTTACCAGGAAACTGTGAACAGATGCTGATGCGGTTTACCAAAAGAACTGTAGCCCATTATTACACCATCAAAGCAGGAATACTAAAATTTACATAGCATTTAAGTACTGCACTGGGAACAAACCTGCTTCTGTTTATGTAATTCTTCCACCATGTTCCTGACTACCTTCTCATATGTATATGTCATGGGGTATATCAACAACTGGTTCCCTCATTTGTCTCCACCAGGCATAGCAATTTGCAGGGCTCTCCCAGTCGATACCTCCTCCAGACTGACTACCAGTGTCTATATATAAACTCTTGCAGCTGGCATTTATTACTTGCCAACTTCAGCCAGTAAACCTTCTGATAGACATCTATGGTTCAGGCACCAGTACTAACATTTGCTGAGCAATGTCCCCATCCTCTTGGATAGACTTCATGTGAATCAATATTTTAAAGTATAAAATATTTCAAGGCTGAGATTAAATAAATTATTTGTGTGTTTGTGAGAAAAAGACACCAATGGACTGGGGAACCAATGATTTCATAAGCTGGTGTTCGTGGGCATCACTCACCTTTTGTTATGGGTTATACTTCTCTTTAGGTGTGTTTTGGACTTTTATTTTCACACTTTGTATATTTTTTTCCTACCTGAGGTATGGGCAAAGATTATTTCTTACTAGATTTTTTAGGCCTATTTTGTTATGTGGCATTTTTTTAACCTATGTACTCTTCTAAAATCCTGAATTAGGAATTATTTTTGTAGAACTTTCTGGCATTTTCTTCTCTGCTGGTGTTTCCAGAAAGATACAGAAAACTATTCTTCAGTATCCAAGATATTGGTTGCCTTACACCTTAGGATGATAAAAAAAAAAACCCACCCCTTTAATTATTTCGTTGATTTTTTTGAGTTATTTCATTCCATGTTATTATCCAAACAGATTTCTAGAGGTAATTATGCCATGTCTTAGATGGACTTTCATATCCCATATTGACAAGTAAAAGAACTAGAATATTATAGAGGAGAACGAGGAGCATAAAACTGTAGATATGAATTACAGACACTACTTCATAGTCTAAGGGAAGGCAACTGCACTCTAGCTGTTAAACCTTAGAGACATACTCAGCCCATACTTCCTTAATAGGAGAAGGAGGGCTGAGACTGAAATATTACTGTGTAGTTTCCAGAACAAATGGATAAACTGATCCAACTGCATGTAAGAGGTATTTAAACTTGCCAATTATATTGCTTTCTGAAAATCCTCTCTTCCAAGGGAAAAAAAAAGGAATGTCATTTCCTACATTGCCCTTGGCCAAAAAATTTATTCTATTTAACAATGCCCTGCAGCTTAATATGTTTGTTCTTGCCAGGATGCCACTCTTCCCAATGAAATACACTTTTTAAAAGCTCTTTTGGCTTCCTTAATCCCCTATTCTCTTATTCTTCTTATTAAAAGCAAAAGTGTAAGAACAACTGTGCCCATGGTTTTAAGAGCTCTTTGGAATTTGCAGCCAATGAAATGCGGCGGGTTCCTTTTTCCTCACTTTCTGCACCTGTCATCCAACAACAACCACTACAGTAAAAAAAAAGGAAGAATGCAATAACTGTTTTCATTGACACACTTGCAGCTAATGTTAAAAGTCCCAGTAACTTACACCTTACATACATATTTTGAAAGACAGTCAACTTTGGCATTTACAGAGGTACATTATCTGGAAAAAATTATATCTTTAAAAGCATTTCTAGTTATAGCAGCAAGACCAAAATGAAACACAACCACCAAATAACGACTAGGTTTTGAATGGAAAAAGGGCTTGTATGATACTGATAAAATAAAAATACTCCTAAGTTAAATTTTCCCCTTAGATACTGTAAATCTTGTACAAAATCCAATGGGAGTGGGACCTGTATATGTGAGCAAAGAATTTACCCCCTGTGCTTGTATAATAGAAATGGTTAAGATGGTTAAAAATGGCACCCAAAAGATGAATGAATTTCTAAGGAAATAAATTAGGTTTGAAATTACTATTGGAACATATGCATTATACAAAAGATCATGAAATCCATTTCATCTGACATATTGTACAATGAGCTACAAGAACATTTGCGACTGATAGAAGCATGTGAGATCTCATGTATTATTCTTACAATAAAGATTACACCATGGAAGCCAGCTATTATACTTCCTATTGTGCTCTACCAACCTGAAGGTCATGAACCAGGGATACGACTTGAGCATCTTGGTCAAGATTTTGAGTTACAGAGCATAACACAGGAGTTAAGAGCTTGTTTCATATCCTATGCACGTTCAGTTACCTGCAGCAACTTTGTCATACAAAGTATAATGAAGAAAAGGAATTAGAACACCCATTTGCAACAACTGAGGGAGAAAAATATATCATATAAGGCAGAAGTCTTCTTCTACAGGAATTTTATGACTGCAGGGATAAAATAGCCCAGATTTAAATGACTCTATGTTTTCTTAAAGATTCCAAAGGAAAGCAACATATGGATGCTCTATGTTTAACATAACGAAAAACAAACGCTCAAACCCCACAAAATTCCATTTAAAAAAGCTGAAAACTGCACTCAGAATCAAATGCAATATGTCCAAGAAAATGCAGACCTGTCACGAGCATGCTCTTCTATCCAGAATTATTAAATCTACATGATGAAACCAACCTTTAGAACACATTTTTCAAGTGCAAAGAAAAATATTATATATGCACTTTTCCACATTTTTGCAGGAAAGGCTAGTTTGCATTTCAATCTAAAAGAGAAAATGCAGGTGAAAACAGGAGGAAGGTTGTGTGGGGTATAACCTCAGAATGTCTGCAATCTCTGTGTACAATACACATTATTAGTTCAAATTCAGGATGGACAGACAGCTGCTCTGTTTGTTTCTCTTCAGTTGCAGTCAATCAGAAGCCTATACCATTAGAAAAAGCCAGTTTCTTCAAACGCGGTGAAGGCTGGAGGTATGACTTTTGAATACAGCTGGGCAGACAGAAAGCCAAAGAGCCTGAGGAACGCCGCTGTTCCTGGTGGTGACAGTGCAGCCGTCCCAGCAGAGCAGCCTTGGCGCTTCCAGTTGAAACACTAGAGCAGCCACCGCTTTTCCCAGCCTTGACTTTCAAATAATTTTATCTAATGCACTGTGCATTTGCTTAGCCCTTAGGAGTCAGTATTTCTTTTAGACTGAATGGTAAAACAGCTAAAAGTAACAAGGCTCAGAAAATCTTTGGAAACATAGATCTACCACCTCAGGAAAACATCAAACTTTGGTTTAAATCTATTTCTATTCAAAACAAGCTTGATTCAGTGGGATTTATATGTATATTTGAAGTTAAATATGAAATGAGTACAAAATGTACAAAAGATAAATATGAAATGAATACAAAGTACAAAAGTACTTTGTAAAACTCATATTGCTACTTTGGGACCGTGGCTCCTGATGGGCTTTTCTATAGCTTAAAGCAGACCTGAGTGTAGCCGCTCTGCAAGTAACAATGCGCAGTCTTTTATGCAGAAAGGCTCCATAGTGCAGTTGGGGATTTGTACTTGAGAGCTGCCTTTAGGGCCAGGTCCTGCATCAGAAACCGTATCGATCCTTTACAAAGCTGCAGAACTACTGACACGTATCTACAACTTCTGCACGTTCATAAAAGGAAAGCCTAGAAAATGTTTTTACAAGTACTCAGTTACTCTAATCGAGCAGAGGATGCATTCAAAATGTCTTTGCAGCCTCCTCTGAACCAGGCATATGCAGTTGGAAAAAATCTCATTTTCTCACTATTGAGTGTCTTTGTAGGGTAAAGACAGATGGACTTCACTATTTGGAAAAAAAATTTCACAATCCTCTAACATTAGCGTATTGGTCTGGTAAAATCAGAAGCATGGATGTCAGACTGTCTGATTTTGGAAATATATTAATGTGAAATAATTTTTCCAATTAAAAAAATTATAAGTACATTTATTATGTGGTAATAGTGTAATACCAGATTCTCATGCACCATCATACTAGAGGGTTTTATAAATACCATAAGAAATACAATGTACTATTAAAAAGGCAAATCAACAGTACTAAAATACTATTTTTGTACATTATGCCTATGCTAAAGAATTGATAATATTTTTTCAGAATTCATACTGCAATCAGTGATTGCACAAAGTTCTCTGTTCAATAGAGCTGCATAGGACAATCAAAGTGTAAACCAGCCATGCATTCGGTAAATGGGGAGCAGAGGTGCAAAATATATTGGGAGAGAACGGGGACATTTCAATAACTAATTTTCACAGAAATTTCCTGTTTGTAGGAAAAGCTAAGTAAATTTTTATGAATGTGAAAAAAATGTTGGTAGTCTCAGTAAGTGTCTGGTGTGCAATCCAGTGGAAACAGCAGCTTTTCCATACCCAGTGTACAAACAGCAAGAGTGTCTTTCTGTACCGCCCAGCCCTTATAGCAGAATTTAAGTCATCCACTCAAGGGATGAGAATATGGTTCTCACTGCTGGCTTTACATATTTACATATAATATATATATTTAAAGTATGTCTCCATTAGAAGGTGGACTAGCATATACATTTTGATATTGTTTATATTTATATTTATATAATTATTCATACAGAATTGCTTACTGAACAGTCATTAGCTGGTAACGCCTCTCAGATAACTGCAACTCCAGTCAGATCTCAGTAAGGGCGCTGGAGGTAAAACGTTGCCTATCAATGGTACCAATGCTGGGTTACCCAACCACTCTTACATAATAAATCTTACATCAGTAACATGCACAATTTCTGGCAAACAAATGAGGGATTTCACATGCTGCTCAAATTTGTATATACACCAAGAAAGAACACGGCCTATAAATAAGATTGTTTGGAAAACATTTATTGCTGTCATACTGATAATGCATTTTAAATCCTGGGGTTATCAAAAAAGTGGATTTTTTTTTCTCCATATTGTTTGACAGCTGAAATTAAACAAATCCTATTGAAGTACAAAGCTAATAGAAGGTTTACTATGTGTGTCATTAGCACCATCCATATAAGGAAACAGAAAATATGAGGTGTGGATTTTTAAAATATGATAAAATGAGAGCACCGTTAGATGCATATGAAGGTGTGACTTCAGGCCAGGCATTTTCTTATTAGAATCAAAGTGACTCTATCTTACATTAGTAAATAATCACTGTTGTGTGATTCAAGTTGACATCTTTCAAATTATTTTATCATGCCAAAAATATATATTGCATTTGAAATACGTTTTAACTGTTACACCATCTTAGTAAAACCTATGGCATGAAATTATTACCTTACCATATGCTGCTAAGCTTCTTTAGGTTCAGGCATGGTGAACCTTAAATGATCAACTTAATTTATAAGTTAGCATATTTTTTTAGCCCTTGCTTGAATTTAACATTCTGTTATTTATATGGATAATCTCAAAGTTCATATGCTAGATTGTTTAAATCTTGTATCAGTGCTCCGGTTCAACACAAACATTCCACTGTATTTCATCTTGCTTTCCTTTTAAAAGAAAAAAAGTGAAATTGAGTTAAATCAAAGAGATTTAGCTGTTTCTGCTCCAAAACCACAAGAAACCATAAATTCCACATGATTTCTGCATAAAACTCAGATGACTGTTTTGAAAACGTAATATAATTTTCAAAGATTATTGTTAAGGCAATTAGATCGATATCCTATAATTTTAATCAGAAATCAGAAACATAGAAAATGACAAAAGGCTTTGGGATGTTCCATTACATCTGCAGCACGTACAGGCCTATTAAGACTGTCGCTTTTGGAAGGAAAATATATTTGGAGTGCTTGCTTTGGAATAATAGTGCTAACTTCAAATTAATACTTTAATGTGACAAATTGTTAAGATGATTGTGTTAGCAAAGTTATGGACAAAATCATGGCCACATAATCAAATTCAACACAAATGACATACTGTATTTTTTAAAGACTGAAGTATAAAGGCCAGCTTAGGACATGGACAAATTTTGCCCATATTTTGAGGTGACTTGTTTTTAATAATCCCCTACAATGGGTATATTATTTCAAGTTTTTCCACAATTTACCTTATGTGCTTTAATATATTCCTTTCTCCAATACATATTACTGTTCCCTGGTGCTTCTTGTCAGTTTAGATCATTTTATCTTAGGTTGACTTTTTTCTTGTGTTTCGCCCATGATTATCTTCCATTTGTTAGTTTTTGTTAGAGAGCTGCCAGGCCAGAAATACTTCTCATCTACATAAAGGGAATTTTAAAATGCTTATTTCTTATGGCTAAACTCCCTCACATCTCCAACTTCTCTTTCTGTGTTTCTGAGAAGCAAATGCTCAAGGCAGAATATGTATGCTGCTTGTGCTGATGCAACCTTTATGAAATAGGTGCAAATATTTTATAACTAGCTAGCTTGACAGATGTGTTCACATAAGTAATACTCCAGCCCATTCTCAAATCCACTTATTTCAATGCCCTAGAATCAGGAACACTAAATAGTTAAAATTGGCTAAATATATAGTTAAAATTGTGCAACTCCGTAGTGTATTAACAGATACCAAAAATAGTTACTTGCAACACAGGTATAAGCTACATACATGCTTTTAAGAGAAAAAAAAGTCTTTTCTTCCGTTGAGTTTTCCATGTGGAAAACAACTAACTTCCCTCACAGAAAATATAGATTCTCCAAAATTCGGACAGCTATAAAAGAAAGAAACTTTTAGCAAAGTAAAACTATCTGGAAGCTTTGGGGAGAACTGAACGATGTGATTGGCAACCTGCATTCTGTTACTTTCTTTTATGTTTATGTACACTTCTATGCCTGCAGCACATAAATACTGTTTGTTAAACTTCTGTTGTTATGGCAAGTGGAAGTCACTGCAAAAAAATACAAGCGTGACAGGCAGTATCTGAGTAAAAGTAGCCACACATAATTTTCAAAACAATTCTTTAGAAAGAAAATGGTCTACATCTCTACTGATCAGTCATACTTTCCAAAGAAGCTCTATCTTTCTCATTGCACTACATTTCTCTAAAGTAAATTGTATCAAATGTAAATTTCTGCTGATATTATCGATGATGTTAGACCCATTGCAAAAAAAACCAAACACATAAACCCTGTTGGTTTTATTTTTGATCAAGGAGAAATACTCCTAGTATTTTTCTGCAAAGAAAAATCTAGAATAAACATAGAAGCAAATGCTTATCTCTTATAAAATGGAAAGAAATCCTTCACAGACTGTAAAAAAAAAATAAAATCCCAGGTGGCATCAAAGCATTTCTAATACTGTTTGTAAATGAGCACTGGTAGCTAAGAACAGACAAATAGGGTCAAACCATAGGGCCATCTATCTAATCCTGCTTCTGACAGTGGCCTAAAAGAGATTTCAAGAAAATAGTATGAGAAAATACATAAAAACCAAGCTCATTTCCCTAGAAAACTATCGCAGCTATCAACCATTTCTGTCTCAGAGACTTCCTAAGCAAGCATTACATGACCAATTTCATCCTGACCCCAGATAAACTTCTAGCATCCGCAAGGGCCGGTACTAAGGTGTAGAGCTGCAGTATGCATGGGGCAACGGTTCCCTTCTGCTTATTCGGACCATGCCACCTCCTAGATTCACTTTGTGCCCCTATTTCTTGTAGTGGGAGTGAAAGAGTATGGTCATACGTATTCTCCCATTCCATGCTGCCCTATATCATATTGCTGTTCAGTCTGTATCACACATCAGTCTATAGATTTTCTTTCTTCCACACTGAAGAGTCCCAGGCTACTAAGATATCAGACATATGGAAGCCATCCCACACCCTTGATCACCCTCCCAACTCTTCCTTTACTCTTTTTCAGTTGTGCCTTATACACTGCTATGAGGTGGGAGGGATGACAGCTGCCTACAGGATACAGATGCAAAAATGGATTTACACTGGTTTGTTATACATTTTCTCCCTAATAATTCCTAATATTGTTTGACTCCTGAGCACAGAGGTGATTGCAGTCTTTGGGTTATAACTATCTGTTCTAACCTTGAGATCTTGCTCTTGAGTGGTAATGGTCAAACAGGGACCATCAATCCTATTTGTGAAGTTAGGATTGTTTTTTCCCCAGGTACATCATTTTAAATTTACTGACACAGGATTTCATTTGCCATTTTATTATCCAGTCACTCAGTCTTAGGAATTTCTTTGCAGTTCTTCAGTCAGCACTAATATTAACTACTAATGACCTAGTATCATCAGGAAAATTACCACCACATTATTCATCCCCTTTCCCAAATCATCTATATTGAACAGGTTTCAGATCCCAGTGGAACTCCAGTAAAACTTCCCATTTACTTGTTTCATCCTTTTGTTACATTTTTTTAAGCAAAAAACCTTTAATGAAGCCATTTCTGCTTAGAATTAAGCAGATTTACTTTCTAAAAGCAACTAAATTTTCAACAGTTTATGTATTCAAATGCTAGTGGTTTTCTTCCTCAAAAATCTCTGGAGCCTGTTTCTGGTTTAGTGCAATGATTTCAGGTGTATCATTCCCAATTATTCCCCTGTTACTTGCATTACTTTTAGACGTTTCATATAAAAATTATGGTCTAAACAGTAAAGAAATTAAGTGTCAGGCTAGAACAATGTCACACTTTCAGTTAAGGATTTGCATAGAACTAATACAATTTTCTTAAAGAGCTCGAAGTAAAGCTACAGCATCGCTAATACAAGGACATGCATAATTTCTCTAAAAATGCACTTTCTACGGATGACATCAGCCAGCCAACTGACCAGCTCTGGCAATGGATGGGTACTGACACAAAATCTTTGTCACCAAAAAACCTGTGCGTGTCTAAGCTTAAACAGGAGAGTAATTGTTGGGGCTACTCCAGTAGTTCCTCTAGTAAAGTTCCTACCAAATGCCATGGTTTATTATTTAGCTTCCAAAACATACTGTGTAAATTCAGCATACAGACATCCTATGTATTACAGCAGCTGTGACTTGAACTGGGAGTATTTTGGTCAGTATACAGCAGCCACATCAGGTGTCTCAAAAGACAGTGAGCTGCCTTCTGGCCATGCCTGTGGGATCCTGTCTTGGATGACGTTTCCCTTTAAATCTCATATGAAGGGAAAACAAATTACAGAATGGGGCCAGTTAAAGACAGATTTATTTTTTTTTTAATTTCTGCCATATATTTCTGCCATTATACTTTAAAACTTTTTAGAAGTGTCACAGATTTCTGCCAAATGACATCTTTATGTTCTATTTGTCTTTCTTTTACAGTGAATATATAACATAGCATGCATATAACTTCCAAACAGGGAGATAATAATAGTATTATGTACAAAACAACAGCATATACATAACACAAGCAAGCATGTATGACATGGCATCTAATTCCTTGACCAAAACAATAATGAAAACCTAATAAGCAATGTTGATATGTCAGAAGGAAACTGTGGCTTTTCCAGTTCAAATTCTGGAATATCCTAAAAAAATAAAATGAGGAAAGAAAATAATTTATTATAAAGCAACTAGATATGGGTAAAGAAAAAGTTTAATTACATCTAAGCATATTTGCAGTGATTCATGACGGCTATGTACATCAAATGATTTTTTAAATATTAAATATTAAGTCCATTTAAATGTAATAACTTGTATGGCAAATTTTCATCTTTATTTCAGAGCCCTACTATTTTAAAATTTGTCATTAGAGCTAATAAGAAATGATATTGAAACTACTCTGTACATTTAAATGAAGCATAAAAATTTTGAAGCAAGGAATTTTTTCATCATTGTAATGATTATTGGAATAAATTTAATCTTGAGATGTTTCATAATGAAATCTGCAATAGTAAAAAAATTACATGGAATTAATTTTTACTATGTGCTATTTAAAAGTGCTTCTCATTGGTGAAACATTTAAGGGAATACACAAAACCCACAGAGTTTCCTAGATAATGAAATATAAAACCTAAGCTAAGTTGCCCTAACATGCTGAAATTCTGTATCTGATTTTTCAACAGACAACAGTATTGATTATTTCTTTTACTTCTTTCTCTATCCCATAGCTTTCAGAAAGGACTGTGGAGAAACAAAGTGGCTATAATCCAGTTTCTGATATGAACAGATAAAAGTTCACAAGGCTTGGAAAATTTAAAAGTGTGAAACACTTACACTTGTCTGCATCTCATTTAGTAGAAAATGAGAATAGCTGTGATATGACAGCAACAATGTCTGACCAGTGTATTGCTGTGAGAAGGGCACAGTGGATGCAAATCAGATGCCCAGTGACCATTTCATTATTCCCAGTTCTTTGTAACCAGGTGGGAGGAGCTGTTTAGTCAGAAGAGTTAATGGCTGCACTTTGACAAACAATGAGGACAGGCCAGTCACTGACAGAAATGTCCCCAAGTGTGCCGAGGAGGTTATTACAGCAGCATCCCTCATCACCCCTGCTCCACTAACGATGCTGGCCTCATTTGCCTCTCACTGAAATGTCTCTGCACTTTCTTCCCCTTAGGCACAGAGTGCTCTTCCCAAACTGGCCTGCAAGTCCACTACCATCTTGCCCTTCCAGTCTCTTCTAACGTACACCTCTGTCACAGTACTTCTCTGGACCTGCCGACTGCAATGGAGTTGGTTCAGAGGACAATGGAGTAGCCGACAGGTACTTTGTCCATTTCCGATAGGGATGCATATATGTGTTTAGGAACCAGGATGCAGGATCCCAAGCCCTTCAGATTGTTACTTACCTTGGAATCATTCAGCTGTGCTCTGTGAATTTGCATTGCACCTGTTCCTTGCTCAAAGTCTGTGGTCCTTTTTCCAAAAACCTGGTACAGAACAGTTGTTTTTCTATGAGCTTTCAGACTGGAGTGTCATAGGCATTAAAGTAGCAATGACTGCAAATGACACTGCACAACTTGCCCCTGTAGAGGTGACATAATTCCAAATCATCTTTCTACCCTACAGTGACTTTTCCACCACAAAGAGTTCCTTTGCAGGTATATTGGACTCATCTTCTATTGCTTAATGGCACAATGAACAATTAGCATCCACATATGTTATTCATAAGGTGAGAGACTTAACATCAGCTTTAATATCTGAGGGTATTTTTCTTTCTTGTTTTCTTCTCAAGAGAACACTGTCTATAACTGTAGTTATACCCTCAATAAGACCAACTGACTTCTTTCAAGCTGGGTTGGTTTTTTGGGTTTCTTTTGGCAGAATAAAATATTTGTTATTGGATATAACCATGTATGCACATAATAACATTAAGACATATATGTTTGGGATACTGTATATTTATTTAATGATAAATGCTAAAGCACAGTCACTTATCCTCTATAAATAGAATTCTGTAGAACAATTTTTTTTAAAGTTACTTAGTGATTTTTTTGTAAATACATCATTCTTCACTGTATTGTCAACATGTTTTGTAAATAAGCCTATACAACTACAGTAGAAAGACACAAACAAAGTGCAAATGAATATTCATAGCCACCCTAGCTCTACTCTTCACAGGAAGTTCGCAAAAGCACAGCGATGCAATAAGGCAACTGAAATCCTTTCTGTCAAACACAAGTGTAATGGGAACATTAGACTTCTGGAGACCAACCCTATGATCTTGACACAGGAAAAACTCCTGGGTTTAGTAGGGATGGTTTGCTTGGAGAAAATTTAGAGGAATAAGGCCTAGGTTATAGCAATACTAAAAACATAAAACAAAACTTCCCTCAGCTTCTGTGGAACCAGCATTTATCTGCTACAGTATCACGCTTCTATCTCATAAATAGAAGCAGTCTGTACTTTCAGAGTTTTAATCTTGTTTCCCTAAGAAAAAGTGATGATCTGATTATCCTCTGTATCAGTGTCTGTTTCTCTTAACTATGTATGATTTTTAATTTAGTTTGACCAAATTTTAACCAAACTTGACAGATGTTGTGTAAATACTTAGTCAGGTAAAGTGCCTTGCCTGAGGGAAACCTAACATACTTACTCTTGACAGTTAGAGGAAACAGAGGATTAAGCCATTGCAAACCAGTTTCATTCTTTTTCTGCCACCAGAATTACATCTTTTTTGAAAGGTGCAGGTCTGTTAGACTGAGCAGTGCTAGGGAATCATTAAGACATGATTTCTAAGTTGGACTGTAATCATTTGATATGTGATGAAAGAAACTTCTGTACTTTGCATTTGTTTTCATTCATTTGAATTAAAATGTAAAAAGGCTGCTGTACCTAGACAACTGGTCCCTTCTTTGTACTGGCATGCATTCTGATTCCCAAGTTTATTAAATAAAAAAAGAGCATGTTTCTGGATCATCTGCCCCATGTCTCTATTTGTTGTGTAAAATAAAAAAAAAATTAAGACCCTTTTAGTTTAATCGGTCCATGCCCTACTAATGCTGGATTGCTACAGACATCATCACAAGGACCATGTATTATATTCTTTCGAACATTCTGAGCAATGGTGTCCCCATTTTTCCTCTTTATAGCACTATTAGAAAACCCTGTTCTGATCTTACTAACACTATGTTAAAGGAAATAAAAGGCTAAGCATACATAACCCTTTTAAACAGTCCTCCGTGCACTGGTAAAATAAAACTTTACTTTTAATAGGTGCGCAAGAGCCAGGGCACTGAATTCCAACAAGTTTCTTCTAGCTTTGTTTTTTTAATTCCTTCTTTAAAGGCAGAATGATTTTTTTTTCCTCTCCCATGGGGAAAATGTCTTCTAGAAGACAACAGAAAGAACCTGGAGGATAATGTTGCCAACAGCATGTCAGAGATGATTACTGCAAAAGAAAAGAGAACCTCCTGTTTTGACATTGGGCAGCCAGTAGAGGAGAGTGGAAAGAAGCTACAAAAAATTGCTTGCATATATAACTCAGATCCAAATTGTATAATTGTTAGCCAGAATTCTTCTCTTCTTTGAAAACATGCTCAAAAAAAAGAAAAAAGAAATCACTCCGCTTTTGACCAGATCTTGTCCAGTGTAAGACAGAGTGGTACGTCAACATGACAAATGGAAGGACAGCTACAAATGGCTAAACCAAAAATGTCTGTGGTGTATATAAGCTACCCAATCAAAAGAGATGAAATTACAGTTCTGATGGTCCTGGGTCACTATGACTGGCCAAGCATTTGTTTACAGCTAGGATTTAAAATTAATAGAATGCATATTAAAAAGTCATAATCTACATAGTATGCCTTGAAAAACATCCTTGGTCCAAAAGGGGAAAAAAATGAGGAAGAAGATGGGAAATCCTCTATTAAATTATTAAAATCCAAAAGACAAATGAAAATGAAACAGAACAACTTTTTATTCCACTTAAACTTACCGCATCTATGAATTTCTCACTCCAATTTGCCATGCAGTTACCACAGAATTCCCTCAAAAAGATTAAAGAGGGTATCTTCACAGTAATACTTCCCTACATAACAATGTTTTTACCTTTTCCTTTACAGATATCTTTTCTAACATCCAGCTAATAAATTCTAAACCTAATCGTTGTGTTACAGAAGCTGGGTTTAACGAGCCAATTCACAAACAAGTGGACAGTTGTCATACAGAAAGGTTGCATTCTGTATTTTTATAACTGCTACTGACTTCTGCTACATTTACATTAGAATTAGCTGCATGGCTAGATTGGCCAAGAAAGTTCTAACTGATCCTAATTTAGTTAGATAAAGATGGTTAAATTAGTCTTTCTTAATGTGAGCTGTTTACACCTTGTTCGTGTGTACTGAAGCCCTTATTTTCACATCTCTGCTACTTTTTACCCTAACTCCAGCTGCTTCCACCTAGATGGCCTGTGAGGGTGTCATGGGCAACTCTAGTTGCTTAAGAAGTGAGCAGAAGCAGAATCCTTCATCTACAAATACATTTGACTTCAGGGAACTTAATTAAATGTTCCCTACTCATGCCCCTACAGTCAGTCCTAATCTGTATGCTTCAGATTAGTTTCAAGGAGCATTTTCATAAATTGTTTATAAATAGTTTGCCAAGTCTTTGCCACTAGGTTTTACAACCTTTCCTCTGCTACTCTGTGAAAGATACATTTAGGACCTGTCACTACCACCTGCAAAGAGGAAGCATATCTGTGCAACTTTTCGGCAAGCAAAGCAATTAGTGTGGCTGTCTAACAACCTGTGCTATCTTTTTTATGAAATGTAGGGAAACAAAAGGATTCATAATAAAAAGAAAAATAAAGGCTGATGGAAAATGTATGAATTATAAGAGGCGAAAAAAGAGAATGTAGAAACACTAATCACATTTGCTGTCTTGACTCCAACAGAGCAGCCAATGGAGCAAAGAGGAGCTTTATCTCATTAAGGAAGGCAAACCTCCAAACTGGGCCTCTGCATTGCTGTATCACGTAACCAGTTTATAAAGTTATGTGAACCAACTATCTCATTACTGTAAGTTACAAAACACTTAATTTATTCATACAAAATTGAGTGTTCTATTTTACAGCGTGTTAATCCAGAGGGATCAGAAAATTATTCTAATAGTGAAACATTTAAGTATTAAGTACTGTATATTTTATTGATTTACATGACAGGTGAAAATATATCTCAGTTATAAGGCTGTCAGAATAAAAGAACCTCCCACAATTTCAACCTAATATACATTTGAGGGTGGAGAGGTTGATATTCACGCAAAAAAGAACAATTTAACCTTTGAACACTACATTTTGCCTAACTTTCAGAGTCTATTTTACTGACTTATCTCTATATTTCTATAAAAAGTAGAAAAGGAGTCTCATTGAGTAAAAAGGACAGGTAAAACTCATACTGGAGTCATGCCTGGACCCACTTCCCCCCCGCCCAAGAGCAGCTAGCACTACAATATTACAACACTTCATGTTTTCTGCTCCACCAGAAAATTGATCTAATGCACCTATTGCAGTCCTTGTTACTAAACCAAGGTCCTAGCCAGCCTCTTTCCATGAAAGCTGATTCTGAATCCCTTCCAACCTCAACCATTCTGTGATTCTGTGAAAGCTACATCAACTGACAGTTCCTCAAGTCTAGAGCCAAAATACTAACACCAAGCACTTGATCCCAAATTATGAACAACACTTCGTTGCCTCATTAGGCTCTGGATTACAGTGAGATGCACTTAATTATGATGCAATATATTTATGGTAATTTAACTATACTCATTGTTGCTGGGATAGGGGCAATACTATTCTCATAGCCTTCACATGAATGCAAAGTTAGACAGCAGGTCATTTGTGTATATAAGTTTGCACTGATTGTAAAGGAGCATTCATTTTAAATGTGATATCTTGCTAAAATGTTAAAATGCTTTCCAAGGTTTTACTCATGTATTCTAAAATACATAAGGTGTAAAATGCTTCCTGTGTTGTTGACCTAACTCCAAACAGGACAAAGTGCTGAAAGTCTTTAAAGCTTTCTCTTCTAAGATAGTGCTGTGTTCTTCCTTTTCTCCCCAGCTCTGGCATGGGCGCCCGTTTGCTTCGCTCAGACACCAAAATGCAGTGAAAACAGATGGCCTCATAGTGGAAGTAACGAATCAGGAATATACAGAGCATGCACAGTTCAGCTCTGGTTTGTGAATAATTACAAATCAGAAAGAAAATCAAATCCCTCAGCAAACAATCCAGACGCTGAAAATAAAAAAAATAAAAAAAAAATAAAAAAAGACTGAAATTCATAAGCTAAAGTTTTTTTCATACAAGCAGTTCACCCAGCTCTATTAAAGCTGCTGGAGAAATCTCTTAGAAGAAACCCATTAAGCACTTCAAGTGTGTTATTTTCGCTCTGGGCTCAGAGAGTCTTTTTCTGTGTCATTGCACTGGTCCCACTCAGATGAAACAAGCAAATATAGAAATATTGGCAGCTTTCATACTTGCTTTTTGTCCCAAGCCCAGTGGGTGAACAGCACTGAATTTCCTTGTTTGTAAGCTTTTCCAAATGAGCCTAAAGGGTCTTGCTCATCAAGGTTGAAATATCTGGCAAATAGTAACAGCTCTAGATCATAGCTTATAATTAGAATTGCTTGAGCCAGTTCAAAAACAGTGAATCAAGCCAGAACCTACTCCATTGACAAATCCCTCCATTTCAGATAAGACCCCTTTACAAAATGAGAGATCTCACATTTAAAAATATATATCCAGCAAAATACTCTTAGGTAGAATTTCTTTTCCAAATTATAGGTCCTGGTCTCCAGTCATGAATTACAGTTCTTTTTGGGTCATCTGTGAAAGACACAGCTTTTTTTGAGAAGTAAACTGAGAATTACTACATTTTACAGACCTCAGCATTGTACATCTAGTATGTCAGAGAGGAAAATTGGGTTATGTAGAATAGAAACAGAATGAATGTAAAAAGAGGAATAACATGATAAAACTGGATCCACTGAACCTGAATCAAGGAAATAAGAGAGGGAGGACTTCATTCAAAATTTTAAAAAAAAAAAAGGAGAAAAAAACCAAACACATTTGGGAATATTAATTAAACTGAGGGACAGGGACAAAAATGTGGGAGGGGCTGCTGAGATTTGAGACTGTGAGCAGGAATTTAGGAAAAAAGCCACTGAAAAAAATTTTTATTTGTTTTGTCTTGAAACATTAGTTTTGACTATGAAGCTCTAAGAAGCAAAATTTCTATAGAACAGTAAATTTTACAGTCTTCTCCCATATGGTCATCCAGTTTCGGTTTAGTGCAACTAAATTTAAAGTTAAAATGTTTTAACTAATACATTTTAGCTATAAAATTTCTTTCCTGAGTTTGTTCCGCCAAAAGGAAAAAGGCATAAGCATATATATTACCTTCCACCTTTGCTACTACATCAACACAGGTGATTACTAGCTCTGGCAGTAAAAATATTTCTTTATCCAAACAGAGCTAAACAGAGAAATTGCGCAACTCACATAAACAATATCCTCATGTGCCTTATGAGGACCAAACACTAAGGACAAGTATGAAACCCATTGACACAGAGGTAACAGAAACCTCCCTAGGTTTGAAAGATTGCTCTGATTTGTGTCTCATTTTCCAAGAATGGAAAATTCAGAAGGTTGTGTATGATTTCTTGTAATATACTCCTTTAGCTGCACTGGAAATATTTTTGATACTGTTTGTTCTATTTGTTTTACAACATTATCTAGGAAGTATAAATACATGAAAATGGGCAGATAACAGAAAATAGAATAAAATTACCATTTCAGGCTCCAAGAATAAGATCTCTCCCAGTCACCTTTTGTTTTACTGAAACCTCTTCATTTATTGCTATAGATTTGAGGTTGAATTCTAGAATAAATGAATATACAAAGGTTCATTCAAGGCAGACTGCTTAATCACATTATCAAGGTCAGTAATGAAAGATCTCAATGCATATTAATTCCTCATTTACCTTTTTGTTATATAGTCTTCATAAAATGCCTGTGCTAGTCCTAACTACTTTCCTGTTTACTTGTGGGACTGTGAAAAAGATATATTGTCATTTATATTTTTGAAACCATCTCATAACACAAATTTAATACTTTGTATACTTTATATAATTTGCTAATAGATGCAGTCAAGTCATGAATATTTACAGTTATAAACAGGGAAAGTATATAATCTGTGTTATTCATTATTTTCAAATCACGAGGGAAAAAAAGTTCCAAGAAGCAACACTGCCACCGCTAGCCATGGGGTTCATGGTATTTAGAGTAAAATTAATTTATGTCAAATATCTGAAGCTATCAGAGTGCACAAAGACCTTGGAAGCACTTGTTTAGAACTGACTCTGTACTTTCTATTTATATTTTAATGCCTCATTTACCCCTGTAAGATGATTCGTGAATCCACACAACTTTAGGCTCTGCTAGGCTTATTTCCTGAGCTGTGCTTGTAATCATGTCTAGCTTTCTCAGAGAAGACAGAGGAGACTCTGGAGGACTAGATCCAATCTGATGGCATGCCTGTTGCTTTGTTTACAGCAACAGCTGCTAGCAAGCTGCAATACAGACACTAAGGGACTGGATAGCTTCGTGTACTTGTAATACAGGGGGAAGAAAGATGGGGGCAGAATAGATTTCCTCTTCTCAGCAACAGATGCGGTGGTGCTAACACTCACAGTTGAAACCATCTCAGAAGTTCAGTGGCATGTCAAACTGGACCACTGATCTCATTTCCTGCAAAACATTTTCCCCGAATGCCTAATGGTTTGATCATCATTCATTTTTAAAAATGTTAGTTAGCCATGAGCCCAAATACGTCCCTGAAAGAGAATAAAATCTGAGGGAATGTGGGGTTTTAAACACTTAGATATCTTCTGAAAACATTGCTGATACCTAAGAAACAAGAAAAAGTTTATTGTGAAAACCCACTGTAATAGCTGCAGCACTTCAGACAGGTGCCTTGATAGGAAGGTGGAAAGACCAAGTCATGAACACAGCTGAAAAGTTGGACAGCTTTTCAATTATCACAGGTGATAATACCTTGGTCCAAGAAATAACACTGCCCCCACCAGCAATGATGATAGATAGTAGCCTTGTGGGGGAACGATGAAGAGAAATCTCACGTCACTTCTGGTCAAGTACCTCTCTTTTTAGGCTAGCAATTTTCTGGACAGTTCACACTCTTGGATAAAGAGTAAACAAAACAACTCGCAGTCCCTCAGACTGAAACCTCCTATTTGTGGATATTGTCTTCTCTGCTCTGTTCTCAGGTGCTTACAGCAGAAATATTCAGTTTCTCCTCCTGAATGGAGAGTTGCATTTCATGTTAGCTGTATAATATATGAGATCTCTAAACTGTATTTGTCTGCAAATTCATGCACATCTTTCTGCCATTCCAGATAATATTTAAGCACAGTAAGACTTTCACTGAGTTGAAACCTTTTCTTTCAGTTGAGCTATAAAATGAATCTCTAGCTCGTTGGGACTTATTCTTCTCATGTTCTATTGGAAAATATCTGCCCATAACAATGTCTGAATGGCAACAATTTGTATGTCCCACCCAAAGAAGTCCAGCAGCGAATATAGTTAGAATGGAATTAATAAATACAATCAAATTTTGGCAGTTGTCCAAGTATAGCATATTATACTTGCTATTGTTGGTGGCACACACAATGAAATGTTGGAAACAAAATTTTATATGTATAAAATAGAGTGGGAAGCTACTTGCTGTTACATATCTTCCATAATACATTAGGGAACATGAGCTGTTTAAAACCTTTAAATGAATTCTTATAAAGACTGCTTTGGTTTTTCGTAATGTGTAATAGCAAAACTAACAGTAATACTTATCACATCATTCAAGGATCTTGAAGTGCTTTACTAAAGAAAATAAGTATCATTATCCCCATGTTACATGGAGAAACTGAGGTACGGACAGGGCGTGTTAATACCCCATGGCAATAAATAACTCAGTAGCACAAGAATATAACCTGTGTCTCTTAAACTTTATGCCCATCTTCTTCTTGCTGAGTAACATTGCCTCCACATTTTTTTCTAAGCAATCTATGGTTTTTAATACATTATTTGGCACTACCACTGTTTGCAAAACACTGTTTGACCACTGTCCAGTCACTTAACTGTTTGCAGCCTCTGTCCTAATCCCCTAATCCTAATCCCTTCAACCATGACTCCCTCATCCAACGTACCACATTCACAAGCTACTGAAAATAATATTATAGAAGCATAGACCTGTAAAAGACATCATACTGTGAATCTGCTATTACCGTGAAATCACAGAACTTTTCACATGAAACAAAAGCTCATGATGATTCCTACGGTTAGTAAGAGTGCTTTTGCATTGATAGTGTTGAATGAGGAGGACATCTAAAGTAGCACAAAGCATAGAGGGATAATTTATACAGAAGCAATGCAGAAACTCTCATAACACAATCACAGTGATTAGCTTTTTCAAACATAATTCTAAGAACCAAATTATGCAGAGAAATGCTTTGTTAACACCTCTGCAGAACAGGAAAGAATTAAAATTTCATCTGAAAAAGATTTTCATCCTCTTAAGAAACTTCAAGATACCTTTCCAGGAAAGCTTAGTTAAATAGCAGCGCTACTGTCACTGACAATATCACAGAGACATGAGAAGTCATTTCACTGTGCGATAACTAACAGATAAACACACTGGCTTGTGGTCTTCTGGATTGTAAATTCTACCAAGAAATAATATCCACATATTGTCTTTATACTGGAGTAGATAAATTCTCCTGTGATTCAGATAGGAAATGTCTCTGCACAATTACACAGAGTTTTAACACCACTTAGAACACTACTACTTACTGGCTTCTTATTACCTTTTCAGTCAGATTCATGGCTAGAGAAATGCCTGGAGCTGCCATTTCAAACCACAAAGAAGTCTGGGGTGTTTTTAAAGTTGGGGATCTTGAAAGATCTGTTTGTTTGTTTGTTTTTTCTTAATATCTATCCCTGAGCAGTTTTTTGGACATTCTGATTAGAACTAGAACACGTCGGATTTCAAATTGCAAATACCATTTCACACACTTTTTAAATGAAAGTTCACATTTAAATGGTTTAATCAGTAAATATATCACCTTGTAGGTATAAGAGAATTTACAGCAGAACTTGTCTGTCAGATAGTTTGATAATATTAGTGACTGTACAAAATTAAGCAACTTACCTAAGTTTTTAATTAACCTAATGGCCTATTTCCTTCTTTCAAATGCAGGTCATTACAGCCATCATGTAATCATAGCAGCATGCAGATTATTTCATTTTCTCATATTGAATGAGCCCTTTCTCATAGTTTTTAAATGAAGAGCCTGGGCAGCAAAGTCTGAAAGAGGAATATTCTAGGGATGTACCACTGTGTGCTTGTCCTGCTCTTGTACTCTTTACTACACATCTACTCTTGGCCACTCCCTCATACAGGCTATTGGGATGGATAGACCTTTGGTATGATCTGGCACTGCTGATGTTGCCAGAGAACGTTATAATAGAGTGAGAAAATTGTTAAGCAACATCAATACTGGTCTCTCAGTTATGATACCAAGAACTGAACAGACAAGAACTGAACTACTAAAAGTTTGTTCTCTCTATATATGGCTTGAAACATACTGGGAGGAGAGGTAGCTAACATATGCTCTACCATTATCAACACTTTTCTTGTCCTGTGAAAAAATCAAGCTTTCAAACTGTCATTTTGCAAGAACATCAAATACATGCACTTTCACACTGAAGAGGGAAATTTCAGCAGAAGTACTTGGAATTAGTTCTTTCTTTTGTGAGGTTGTTTGTGTACATACACAGTAACTATAGCTTTGTAATGCTATAAACAACTGGCATAATGTAAAGTAATAAGCATTCCAAAAACAGAGGCATCAATCGACTTTCAAACCGACCCCACATAAAAGAGGTAACTAGACAGTCTGGCAATGCACCTGAAAGTCAATAATGTCAGGCTGTGTTGTACTATTAAAAAAAATAATTAAAAAATCAGTGATAAGGGTAGAATGCTCTTCATCAACCCTGCATCTGCAAATGCAAAGACAATTAGTTCCAACAACTCAAATGACCTCAGCTTTCACCCTTAAATCTGAGAAAGGTTGGTTCCTACTCAAGAAAGACCCAGGGCTGGAGCGACAAAAGTGTTCTGAGATGGAGCACTGGTCCAGCGGTGATGCTGTGAGGAGCATATGCAGAATCCTCTGTCATTACTCCAGGAAATGACAAGGTTTTGGCATCATAATTTAACATTGCAATGTGGTCTCAATCATTTTATATAACATTGTTTTACCATTGTCTTGACATAGTAAAGTGGTCTCTATAGACTTACATTGGCATAATTTTGCCATCGTCTTGACACTGTAATACAGTCTCTATAGACTTGAATTGAATTTTTGTCATTGCCTTGAAATTGTAATGTCCTCTTCCCAGGCTTGTTTCATAAGCACATCCCCACCATGTGCTTGTATTATCTCATCCTCATTCTGAAACCACTGGGCACTTTTATTTCCTATTATACTTTGAAAAAGATACTGTTTGAAAGCTAATCCTTGCATGTAATCAGTGACTATTTTAAAATTCCTGCCTATCATTGTTTTACAGGATTTGAAAGAATTCCTAAATCGGAAGTTATTCCAAGAAAATCCAAACACTGGTAAGATGCTGAAAGTGCATGCAAATATGCTAGACTTGTGTATCTTTTATGTTCAATATTATCTGGCTTTTTAAGAACAGCTTAGGTTAAGCCAGAACATAATGGGTTTGGTTCTGTATTCTCTACTCTGTAGGACTGCTTAGAACACTTGATAAATTCCGTAAATTGGTTAACCTAAGTATGCTTCAGGAAAACACTGAATCTTTGCAGCTCAAAATCACTTCAATCCTCTGTTTAGTACAAATGAGTCACCGAGCATTTTCTGTCGTATGTTGGATAAGCCTGTTCAGGACACTTGTGATTTGGGAACTGCTGCTACTGGTCCCTCTTCTTGATAAAAAAATACCAAACATACATAGCCATTCAGCTTTACTTCCTCTATAAAGAAGCCCAAATCGAAAGTATTTTCCTTCCTTCATGAAGATGACCGCAACATTTCACATGTCAATACTTGCTGATCTTTTCCTCATTTTAACAAATGCCATTAGAGTCTTGTTTTTTATAGTATCAAACGTACAGTAAAATCACTTTGAAGAAGAGCCAGGACTCAACATTTGCAGACTACTTACCAGTAAGTGATGCTGACTACTAGATTAGGAAATTCTTGGCTTGTTTGGCTGACATAAGGTATGATTTCTAAAGGAACTGGGCATTTTCCTTACACTGCTTATAGAGCGTAAGGCAAACTGATTTATACATTGGGTAGTCTAGAGAAACTCGTCTCTAATCAGTTAATCAACCAGCCTGTTAGTCAGCATACTGGTATGTACGTCTTCCTCACTGTGCCCTAAAACCTTGTCCTTACAGAAATGTAGGGACTCCAGCTAAAAGAAACATCTTTTCCATGATAAAGTATAACATTTTTAGGAACATTAAGCTAGGCATAATATTTATACAATATTTTCCTTCAAAGTTGCAGGTGAAATTGCTCTTGCTTTACTAGTAACAAGTTGCAGGCATAGAAGAAGAGTGGAGGTTATTTTAATGATGTATGAAATGATTACTGTCATCAGAAATAAAGAGACTTATGCCTGAAAACTTAGAATGCAGAAATAATGCAACAGAATACTGAAATTCACATGTTGATAGTGTATCTTAAATAGAATTGACAAGTAATAAGGTGGCACTCTTGTGTCACAGAGGGTGAGATGCAGACACCTAAACACGGCTGCTTGTGGTCAGCCAGAGACACTTGGGTGCCCTGCCTGTCCTACACACTCCAGAAGGGTGCAGGCTTCCTGCAGGTCCTATCTTACATCCACCAGCTCTTGCAAATGTCTTGTAATATCACAGGGCACTTCAAATGGCCCCAGATACCTGTGTTTCTGCATCTAAATCACATCCTGGAATCTAAATTAAATTTAGAACTTATTTGGGCTTTCACTGACTTATGTCAGTGAAGGAAAAACAGCAGGAGTAATGTTAATGGGCTTTTGATAACACGTAAATGCTGCTTACGGCAAGCACAGTTTATGCAATTTGCCTGCTAAGGGTGGTGCAAGAGTTTTTTTAACAGAACTTCAAAATAAAGGTTAATAAAAGAAAATAGTTGGAAATGATAAAAGAGAATGCGTGTCAAAACTTACAGAAAAAGCAGTCAGGACAACTTTAATAATAATTTTCATGTTCTTTTAAAAACCTCAATGGTACGGCAATAATCTGACCTAAAAACCGTTCTTTCTCTCAGAATATAACATTCACTTTCCTTTGTATCAAAATAGTGTTTGTCATAATGAGATGCAAAGTAACTGAATGCTATGTAACACAACATGACACAATACAGTTAACAGAATACATTTAAAGAACAACACTCTTATTCTCAAACCAGATAGCCACCGTCATTTCAGAGAACAGGTATCTAATTATAAGTATGTGTGTGGACTCACGCAGAGCAGACAATGAGATGTCTTGGCTACTTGCAAACCAGCAGATACTGTGGTTCACTGAGTATCCAGATTATTTGAGGGCAGTTTGTCACATCTCTAGATATTTCTTTAATGAGTTCTTTTTGCGTTTACCAAGCTCCATATTCGTTGTTTTGTAAAAATTCAATTTGTTCAATTCGAGTCTAATATGGTTGAGTTTTTCCAAGCAAAATTAGCTAGCTTCTGAGGAAAAAATATATATAAATTTACCTTTGCAAAGATTTTCTATGGACAAATTAGACCAATAGCAGTAAATTTACGGTGTTGAATTGATACATCATAACAAGAAAGATGACCGGAATTATCCACTTAGTTCAAGTAGTGGCAAAATAGGACACCAGAGAGAAATTTATGGTAGTTTCTACAATACCTATTATCCTATTTAGGCCCTGATCCTATAATTGGGTTTGCCCAAGTGGATCTGATTGCAGGACAAGGGCTATATATCGTATGCTCTTCAGGGTACAGGCAAATGGGATTTTTTTTGCTGTTTGGGGCTTTCTTTTGCATTATAGGTGAGGCCTAGAGCAAAGTAGATGCTACTGCAACAAAAGATAAAATATTGAAATAAGTCAATTAAAAGATTTTCCTTTTTTCACTGTGTAATGAAGGTCTGTAGATATATTGCATCAGCATGGACTATGAAAATAAAAAGACATTGAAAGACACACACTGTGTCCAAAGAGTTTGGGACTTCATTTCGTTCCATGGTAGAAACAGAGAGAGATTCTTGCCTTCTTAATAATAACCACAGTTTAATACTGATTTATCAAAGCATCCCTCTGGAATTTCAACAGGGGCAATCCAGAATTTCTGACTGTAAATAGTAATATTTAATATCTTACACTTCTATAAGACTTTTCAACCAAGGATGTTAAACTGCTTTACAAATATTAATTAAGGCTTAATTAAGCAATTAATCAACTGTGTCATATTACTTTATAATTATGATTTATATTGCTCCCAGTGTGTGGTAGGCACTTTACAGATATATGAATGAATCTTGTCCTGAAATGTAGAAATTTAGATAATGTGGTCTTTCCTTGTTAATCATGACCCACAAATATCAAACATTTCTCTCTCGTCTTCATCTTCAAACTCTGTACTATTACCATCATAAATCAAGAGTCAGCATCTAGCTACCTCTGTGTGAGGAAAGTTCCTATCCATGAAGATTTCTGTGGTGAGTTCCTTTCAACCAGGAGAAAGCCACTGGTGTTTCCCATATTTCATCTTTCCCTCCCTCCTAGTTTATATCTTGTACGGAGGTCTGAAGCTAGAGTGGGTCACAGGGCCTGTGGCTATGCAATCCAGGCTTTTTTTTTTCTGGGATCTCTTTGTTCCCTGAAACCTTGGGAAAAACAACCTAGCAAATGCTCCACACTCCAGGCATAACATAAAAACATTTCCAAGACAAATGGGTTAACCACGTTACAGCATGACAGTTTTGCCCAGTAACGTATCCACCATTCAGGAGTGTAAACTCCCTATCTCTGCAAAGGGCTACCAACCTAATTTAACAGCACTGTGGAAATAGCTACATTTTTCCAAGGAATACTTCGTGAGAAATGGCCTTCCACAGTTTCCCTCTTTAGCAGTCACTGAGAAATACTTCTGGCTTCATTTTTGTAAACTGGCGTGTCTATTGCACAAAAGTTAGCACAAAGCACTGCTCAAATACTATTGATTCTTTCAACAGTTGATTAATGCAAATCAAAGCACACTCACATGAATTCACTGCCTGGGATTAAAGAACGGGAATTAATTTGATGTAATATTCACAACAAATAATTTGGTCAGTTCTATTCACAGGTTGCCTTTTTTTGAAGAGATAGTACAGAAAATTTTTTCCTCTAGCTTACATAAGCACCCAGTGACTCAAAATGGCTGCTCAGCATCCTAGAAATGCACAGTTCACAGTGCACATGTCCAGCGGTGCAACACATGAGTGGGGTCACAGCCATAGTGATAACACGGCAGCTGACCTTCTGGGCATGCCTGAAACATGCCTCCCACTACTGAAGGTCGATAGGACTATTTCTCATTATTCGTTTCCATAGGATCACAACTGTTCTTCAGATACTACTAATCCAATAAAAGAGGTCTTCTCAGAGCTATGAAGACTGGCTTAATGGAGACACTATTTAACTGGGACCAGAAGGAAGGCTTCACTTCCTCAGTTGGCTTAGCTTTCTACAATCGTTAGCCTCCTTTTGCTTAATATTTATCAAAGCACAGCCCTAGAAGCCACTGCCAGGATGTCATGAAAATAGAATCCTTTTGTGATTGTGAAGCTTTCCCCTATTACCAGAGTGTTGAAGGTCACACGAGTAAAACAAATTAAAAGACCATTTCTTTTAATCAGTATGCATCTTTACCACTTGCTAGTAACAGTTTTTCCTTTAAAAAAAAAAAACAAACCTGCTATGTTTACCATTTTACTTAAGTTTAATGTAAAAACCTTGGTGTTTTAAGAGGAGTTAATTATATTACATGGAATAGATTTCGATGTGACAATCTGCTAAAGCTTTCTTTAATTTTAAAAAAACCTCAAAACGCATGAATAAAAAAAAATCCTAAATATGCACTAGAACTTGTAATGATGTCAGTCTGCCAATAAAGGGAGTCTGCATTGTGCCTTGGTTGTATTTTGAAACTTTAGGCTCTAACCTATTATTAAAATAATAAATAGAATATAAAGTTTTTCACAATGATCTTAGGAGTGAATCTCCTCGATATTTACAGCCCTTGGTGCTTGCACTAGGAGATTTGCATGCACATTTGAAGAAGCAAACAAGCTGACTGTTTTTAATGGCTTTGAAAAGAATCCTGAGGAAACAGAAATAGAAGCACCTTAACTAGTGGTCATAGGAGGAAAAAATAAAAAAAGGAAAAACTGGTTATGAAAGTCAACTCATATTCTATTTTAAAGCTAAAAAATTCCTGCAAATACTGGACTCCACCTGATGGATGATATGCGTGAACTAGGTCATTTGCTGCTACGTATGATATCTCTACGAACTTCCTTAGGCACTCTTCCTCCTCTGTTATAGAGAGTAAAATACGGCAGGGATCAAGACATGAAACAGAGGATTTGAAATAATGCACTTGAAATTCCATGGTTTACATTATAGAGAGAAAGATGATTAACTGAATTAACAGAGAATTAATATGTTCAAGATTTCTAGGAAAATTCATGCGTATGTAATTTTATATGTAATACATTATTTTTTCTTTTGCTCCAAAGAGGTAATTATTACTGCTGGAATATTCCTGCTCAGCTACCAGGATATTATGATGGGCTTTGAAAAACTGAAGGTAAAAGGCCAAAAGTCTATCATGAATGTCAGGAGAGGATTCTCTAGCAGGTTAAATGCCTTGATAAAATGAGGTTATATTTCTTCATGTCTGTATACAGGCTGTTAGTGTTCATGAGTATATAATTTAGCAACCTAGAAAACCGAGAAAATGGAGAAGATACAATTAAACTGTAAAATAAGATTTTACTAATTCTCTCAG